>OY728133.1:1962344236-1967344236 GCA_963277665.1 Viscum album
TATCTCCACTTCAATCCAATTCTATGGAAACCTGACTTGTCTGGTGATATTTAGGATACACCTCTAAGTATAGTCATTGTGAATATGGATAATCTTGGGGTACTCAAAAAGAATTACACTGATGTAGGTATTGATGAAGAGGACTCACAACCTAGGGTAGTAGATCATAGGGTGGAACCTCATACATACATCCTCACTCACCAAAAAAATACTGACCCTCATCCTTGGAGAGCCCTCTACACAATTTCTCACAGGAAAAAAAACTCAACAAGGTAAATGGACATATCACACTCTATAATCCACCCGATGAAGAACAAAAGAGAGAGGTTGATCCTTCTATGGCCACCTTGCTCCAAAATATCATAGATCAAAAGAGGATTATTGATGAGATCCTCACTGAATTCCTTGAAAAGTGGATTTTAGACTATGGTTATCCTCGACAGGATCATGTTCCAACTCTACTAGGGTAGTATGGGAAGCCATAAGTCCTCCTCATCCAGCTACCCCCAATCAATCCTAGAAACATAGCTCATACCAACAGAGTGAAAACTAGTGTTTATAAAAACCGTTTGTGGTATGCATTGATGAATCTGCCCGAGCAGTGTGACAACCCTCCTCAGGATATGGACCAAGCCTCTCCTCATGGAACTGCTCCTCAAACTGATTTAAGAGCCGCTGAGCCTATCTACCATATTGATGATCCTGTGAATGCACTGGTGGTTAGAGATACTTTTCATGATAGGAACCCCCTCTAGGATAAACTGATAGCTAGTCTCAACACTTTCTTACAAGCCCTTGATATGTGACAGGTGTAAATCCCACCTAATAAAAATTTATATCTAGTATGGGTAAATGATATGAGAGAACCCCTGTATTTTATGAATCCTACCTTCATCCCCTTCAATGAGATGGGAAACCCATTGCAGTATGTATTCCACTTCATATGAAGGTGCAGACCCATTTTGGGAACACCAGAGAAGAAAGAGGCCTCCAAGCTCTGATGTTTTGTGTGGACATTAGAAGGGCCGACATTTATCTAGTACAACAAGATACTCATTGGTTCTATCACCGGTTGAGAAGACCTTCATAGGATGTTTTGTTACCATTTCAGATCCACCACCCACAAGAAATGTATTTCTAACCTCTTCAAGTGAAAAAACTTTTAGATGAATGCATCACATATTTTGTCGCCTAGAGGAAGGGCCTCCCATATTCACTCGATATGTTGTTGATTCAAGTGCAGTTGTTGATGATGTACATGGGGAACTTCATGACTATGATGTTCCCCTTATTCAACACTTATAACTTCCTATCTAGTTCTAATATTTCTCTAACAGGGCCTAATTCTTAGAAGAATCCTTATAGCAAGACAAAGAGGAACATAAATTTCCTCTTTTGGCTCTTTCAAGAAGAACCACTAAGGTAGAGAATGTCGATGCAATTTAGGTTGAGGTTCCAGCCACTAGAACTGTTACCAGAAAATCCCCTCCTAAAAAATTCTTAGAAACCACCACCTTGTTGAGTGAAATAGACCTAGGCTCTACCCCAGTCTCAACATTTCCCATCGTATAATCGTTAGGCTTTGGTCTGCCAAGCACAACTGCCTAGGAGAGAAAACATAGCTCTAGCACCCCTTTAGTCTCCATCCCCTCATCAAGGCCAGGCTCATAGAGCTCCCTTCCCGGACTAGAGAAACAAGACCTACTCCTTCAAGGATTCATAGGTCCTCGGTTATTTCTACAATGCTATAGAATAAGGGATATTGACATTGCCCAAGTGTATAAAGCCACATGAGTATAATCTCAATGATATCCCTAAATACTTCCCTTACCACAAAATCCTAGTACATACCATAAATCAATGTTACATGTTCAATGATTAGATTCATGACCAAGTGGAAAATAGTGTATTCATATTGGGACCTATCTCTACACAGGTGGAATGTGTTTCTACTGATCTTGATAGTGAAAGTTAAGGTGAATGAAAGTAGGTCTCCATCCATGGAATCCATAAGTATGATGACTCGGTGGCTCGCAGAGGAGTAACTCATGCCCATGGTTTCATCTCTGCCTTCTTGAATTGGATCAAGCCTTCTACTGTCATTGTACCTCCCTCAACTATGGCATCTATATACATGGAATCCACACCATAGCCTTCCATGTCTCAGAAGAGTAGGCGTCGATAGTTAAAGGGAAAGAAAATTTCTCCGCTGACACCGATATCATCCCATATTCTTGGTGATCTCATGCCTCCAAAGATGATAATTTCCCTTATATTCTTCCCAAAATTAGAATACTCCTCTAATGATGGTTGGGAGTATGCCTCTATGAATACCGTGGAGCTGGTGGATCCCTACATGATCCTTGATGATGAATATTATCAGGTGATCCCTCTGAATGTCTCTAGTCGACATAATCGTCAAACGATCTGAGGATATATACATTTTTGAGATACTCAATATAGTTATTCAAGGAAAGTCATGAATGCTATCGAGACCATATAGTTGGCTTTATACTAGGCTTAGTATGCACAACCCTCTCAACCCACCTTTTCTGATTCTCTACCATCACCTATCGTGCTACTTGATGAGGAAGAACATCCTAAACCACATCATGACTTACCATGTTCATATATGGATAGGCCTTATCCATCCTAAAGTAAACCATTAATGACCCTGAGAAATTTTTCTATCGAGTATCAGAACATTTCTAGCACCAGTCAGAATCCACCGATTTGAACAATAGTGTCCAACATACCTTCTACCAAAGGGAAACCCCCTATAGGTAGAAAACTGCATTTAACATGAAATAAATGATGTTATGAATCATTACATGATAATTCCTTCAAATATATCAATTCTTGATGTCATCTTACTGTCATAAGAGATTAATGAGGCCCTCACATAAGCCATGAAAATCCCCCTTCAGTTAAAAATAGAGTTAGAGACCATAAAGACATTCTATACTGAGGAAGTTGAGTGAGAAGAATGTCAAGATGTCATCTCATTCTCTAGAAAGGATGAGTTCTCTCTCATATAGAGTCACATCTACCAATTTTACATCACTATCTAGTTTAGTGGAATGGAATTTTTTATTCTGTGTAGTTGACACATCTTTCAAGATCAATATCATCCTTACCCGGACGCTCCACAAGCTAGGATTGACTGAAGAAGATCTGATTCCCTATAACCTAAAAATTTAGGGTTATGATAGGACTGAGCAGATATCGTGTGGTAGAATCCATTTTAATATACATTTAAAGGGTTTGGTAGAAAACATAGAATTCATGGTTGTCTCATGGTATACCTCCTACAATGCATTGAAGGGTTGGTCTTGGCTTCATCTATACATAGCAGTTCCCTCCTAACATCACCAATGCCTCATGTACTCCCTCAATGGTCAAGTAGGCATACTCTAGGGTGATTAATATCCCTTAGACTCTTGTGAATCCCAATACACAAATTCCAGTTATAACCAAATTATGTATAAGTAATTCAAACCAACAAATTTGAGTGCATGAATACTGTGATCAACCTGTGGATAGATTAAGATGGCACTTGCATCATCCATATTCACCGATTATAGGTCATGATACTAGAATTGACACATTTCTTCGTAATTTCAAAAAATAAGAGGAGTCATGTCCCCACTACAAATAATGTTAGATGATTACCTCATACTCATACACATGATAGGCTTGGGTGATTCTATAAACCCCAAACCCAATAAAGTATGAATATGTTAACCCAATGGCCACCATTCAATGAATCATTAATCTATTATGTGGAGTAAGGTTGAGTCAATGAAAACTAAACCACCTCCATATCTTTAACATCAAGCATAGACCCCATTATCAAAGTCCTGATGGAAGTAGTTTGAGATCTACTATCACCATGGTCTCTATAGAGCAAGAATCCCCCAATAAGGGTCCTATATCCACCCAATCATGCACTAGTGTTCCTCTAGAAGGAGTTGGATTGGATGTACTATCTCCTAACTTTGTAAATCATTACTAAGATGATGAAGATGTTTCAAAATAAATTCCTCTTGCATTTTTAGAATCCTTCTTCACCAACATCGATGAGTTGGTTCAAGTGAATCTTGGCACTGACACAGATTTGAGGCCAACACTGATCAGTGTAACCATTCATGGAGAGGAATACCAATAGTATGTGGATTTCCTAAAGTATCATCATACTTTTTTCAACAAGATATATGATTAAATTCTAGGACTAGACCCCTAGGTCTCCATTCACTATCTTGGTCTCCAAATGAATCATTGTAGGTTCAATATTCCTCCCAGAAAAATGCTTCATTTTTTGTCACAATGTGAATGAATGATGGGAAAAAATATTCCCTAAAATTGGAACCATTTATGATAAAATGTCTACCAACAATTTCTTATATTTCATAAAACAAAATATTAGATCATTTGGATGTCTATATCTGGAGAAAGTTCAAGTATTGTGTGCTTCTTTTAATTTATGAACAAAATTATAGGATGGATTTTAAATCATCATTTGGGCCTCTTATTTGTTGATTTGGGATTGGAAATTTTTATCCAAGATGTATCTAGATATCATAGAAGATAATTTTGAGTTTCATAAAATTTTGTATTCTGGATTGAGCCCATAAATTCTATCTTCATGTATGGTCCAGCTTTCATCAGAGATTAGGTGTGCCTTCTTATGTTGTCCATATGGCCCTTCAATTGGTCGATTTGTACAACGATACCTTATAATGATATGTTATAATATTTATTAGGAAAACTAAAAAGGAATAATACCATAATTTTGATTATTATTTTGAAATATATGATCTAAAAATTAAGAAAAATTTTAATTAAATAAGTTCAAACAATGCTCTTTTTATGTGTTTATGATCAAAACATGACCATTGATTGGGAATTAATCATTTTTAAGTGAAAATTATATTTTAGGAGTAACATAAGATCATGAGTGAATATGTAATATCACTATATCTTGAGATTTATCTTCCCCACCTACACATCAAGGGATATTCCATGTTAGTCATCAAGCATATCAACGGCGACTACATAATTAGAAATCCAAATCTTGTGCCCTTTATAAAATGAACATGCCAAATAATGGCCCAATTTCATTCTCAGATAGAGGTAACTCATGTTCCCTAGTCATAGAATGGTTGAGATGATTCCCTGACCCATCTAGATGCCTCCCTTATAGAGCCTGACTATGATGACTTGTTAATTCATGTGGCACACTAATGGTTTATCCCTCCCGTCATCCCACATGATGATGATATCCAGTAGATAAACCACCTGACCATTGATTACTCAACATAAATAACTATTTATACACATTAATATTAATAAACCACAGATTAGATGACTCCCTTTGTTGAGTATCTTCAGTATGGAACTATACTACTAGAAAAATCCGAATACAAGAAAATCCATCATCACACAGCACAGTTCACCCTCTAGAGTGGGCTCCACCTTGATAAAAATTTATAAAGATGTGGTTTTTATGGAATTATCCTCTTTTTCATTCAAGTAGATGAGATCCCTTAGGTCATGCAAGAAATTTATACAGGGTCTTGTGGTGCTCATCATGTAGGGTTGAAACTCTCCCATCAGATTTGAAGTTTGGGCTACTTTAATCCCACCATGGTCCGTGACTATATCTAGTTCTCTGATAGGTGTCATTCATATCATATACATTCTAAATTCATACAGGGACAACTAGAGACCCTACATACTACAAATTATTCTTTTCCCTTCGTATTCTGGGGACTTGATGTCATGGGACTGTATCCACCAATGATAGCTTTCCATTTTGGGTTTATTCTGATAGCGACAAATTTCTATTCCAAGTGGGAAAAAGAGATTCCACTCAAGGAATTAAAATCCCAATTGTTTTTTGAATTCATGAGCTCCAAAATCATCTATCAATTCAGATTTCCTCATTCTATTCTCACCAAAAATTGAACTATATTCTGGGCAACTAAGTTGAAGATGTTGTAAACCAAGTACAACATCCAGTCCAACCATACTTCTTGCTATCCATACAATGGCCCAAAGGCCTTAAAATTTTTATTCTATTTTAATAAAAAAAACCCTTTTAAAGGATGAAGGGAGAACCCAAACAGAATTCAAGGACAAGGACATAGGAAAATCATGCTTTGGGATTATCATACGATGGCTCATAATTCCACCCAGGTGACCCTATATTCCCTAGTGTATGGAACAGAGGAAATCCTACCAATAAATATTTAGATACCTTTTCTCTAAAAAGATCTCTATGATCAGAAGAAGTTTGACAAGATAAGTGTTGTATTTCTAGCTAAACTGGAAGCCCTCTATGATAATAGTCTTGAAGCCTTTCATAATTTAGAGTGGAACCATAACAATATATCCAGGGAATTTAATAAAATGTTGTGTATCCTCTCTTTCCTACAAGGTGATACAGTATTGGATCTTCAAATACCAATGATACATGGTATGAATCCTCCAAAGATCGAACCTAAATGGGAAGGACCATACATCATTCAAAAAGTATATCCCAATGGTGTGTACTCTTTGGTCACCATGGATGGAGAGTGAATCACTCTTCCAACCGATGACAAGTTCCTGTAAGAAGTACATTTCATAAAAGAAGAACTCTTAGTTATAAATTATATGTCCTTAAACTAAGAATCAATAGTTCAAATTTTATGACCTTAAACTAAGAACCATACAGACTAAGTTGTCTGACATTAAATTACATAGCACCAGTGTCCTAACTACATGACATTAAACTGAACAACATTGATAGTTCTTTATGCATGACCATAAAAGCCTTGTATCAAACATAACAATAACGTGACATTAATCAGGTCACCTAAGTCCAAAAAAATACTTTAATTATGTGTGTGTTTTTCTTGGGAATGTGTGGTGTGGCATTGGTCCCCTTTGGTCATCATTCATGCCAGGTTATGATTTTTGTACAATGAACTTCCCCTTCAGAACACCTCTCCCCTAACATCTTAGTTTCATGATGATAAACTGCATTATAACTATCATCCATACCGCAAGATTCTAAACTACATGGACCATTCCTATCATGAAACCTTAAGCTGTGACATCATCTTCCTGGTTGCATGATGAAAAACAGCACAACATCTTGGTGTTCTTGCCTGAGAGGACATCACTCTTGGTATTGGTCATCTTCCAAACCACATGTTATGAACTATGTATAGATTTATTCCTACCTACATAGGATATATAGTGACACCTGTATTTTTCATCTTTATCCATCCACTCAAAAAAAAGAACACAAAATAAAACAAAAAAAATCCTCTCTCCTTGTGTACGGGTCAAACCTACACAGAGAGATACTATGTCAAGAACTATGTGTGGCTTGATTTTGATACTTATGGGATATATAATGACACCCATTCACATTGTATTTAGGCCCATCCAAAACTTAACCTCTTATTTTTTTCATCCTTAGGTCCCTTTTATGGCACATGATCCTCCCTGTATCATTTACATCAGATGTTCTATCCATCTATGCCATATTGATGTCGATGTGGCTAATCTTAAAAGTATCTTTTGTAAAATGTGGTGCATCACCAGGCCTCCTAGGACCTCATTCACATTGGTTTCATTATTCCATCACACCACATACACCCATTTCATGGAGTCCCGTCCCCCAGGACTGAACTCCATGACCTTAAACTAAGATCCTACAGTCCAAGAATTACAGCATTGAACTGTATACAAGTATATTATAGGATGTGTTGTGTGTTTTTGGGCCTCATTTTCCCTCATTCACGTCAGGTTTGTCATAACACTGCACTAGGCATACCCATTTGAGATACATCCCTCATGTTCTGAACTCTATGAACTTAAACTAAGAGCTGATGTCATCAATGCATGATGTTAAACTGCAACTATGCCCTGAATGATTTTAGGATGCCTCATGATAATCATGGGATTTCTCAATTCCCTTTCCTGAGATGATTTCCCTTACCATCATTGGTTCTCTTCCGTGTTGTATACAAGAACTATGTGTGACTTGATTCTTTCTCTATAAAGATACTTAGTTATGCATGAATATTCAATATATGGACTATTCATGATGTTTACTACTTAAATATTGGTTCATCTTCATCCTTACAACATAATGTTAAACAAATTTGGATATCTAGATCTATGTGTGGCTTGATTCCCATCCTTATGGGATACATAGTGATGTATAGATATTTCATCTTTAGTTCCTTCTCCAAACTCCTTCAAACATTTTCCCCTTAGCTTCAATTATGGTCGAAGCTCCATGACCATAAACTATATGCATTTCATATTATGGTATCTATGTGGAACCTGGGATCCTTGAACCTCATTCACATTAGATTTTGTCTCATATCTTCCACATATATACACTTTAAATGAACATTTCACTAATAGTCCAAGCATCATGAATTAAAACTATATGAATACACAGTTTGAGTTCTATGACATTAAAATAAGATATTATAGTCCATGAAACATGAAATTAATATACCTTCCATGGTCCATGAAATATGACGTTAAACTACCCTCCAAGCTCAGATTTTATTCCCACTCCCTGATACTCTTGTTCCACACTTCTAGTCTTTTTGGGTTTGAATATCCACCATATTTTATATCCAGACGGACCCCTAAATGGTGATGGTCTCATGAAATTTTTTTCTCACCACCCATCCTGGGCCGATTCCCTAATGGATTTCCTATAAAAAATAGTAGATCTTGTGTCTCGAATTTAGTCAACAGTTGATCCAGTATTTTCTCACCCCACATTTGATTGGTATGGTTATGGTCCTTGTGTTTCAAACATGGTCAATGGTCCTCCCTTTCTTACCGGGCATCTCTTCATCAAAACATTGAAAGCATCGCCTTTCCTCTTTTACATGTTCTTGTATCATTGAGGTATTATACTCTTTGTCTCACTCATAATTTTCACCCCCACATTCGAGGTAAACCCCATGTTCCATTCCTTGTTTCCCACACCAAGCATGGCTCACATTAGTTTAGGAGTTCTGGTAGAGTGGGTACCTATGTTGCCAATCCAAACAAGTTATCCTTGATCCAAACTATATGAACATAAACTAGGATCCTTACTGGGATATGTGGTGTGGTGTTTCTCCCCCTTATCCCTCATTCACATAGGTTTTGTCTCTCTCCACATCACATATGCCTTATCCCTGTATGTTCTATGAAAAGTATGTGATACATAAGCCTCCTTTAGTGCATTCATGTTAAGTCTATTTCCCATGTACCAAAAAAATATTTTAGGAATAGACATTATTAGTCAGTGTAACATGACTTTAAACTATGGTCCACGGTCTAGGAATAATGACCTTAAACTTTGTGCAATATCCTGATCACATGATGTAAAAAATTACCATGCATCATACTAACCATGTGATGTTAAATTGTATGTTCATCATCCTCAGTTTATTGAAGTAAAGATACAATGCTTCCTAGACCTTCACCTGAGTGTCCCTCTACCTTGGTGATGATCAACTACTGTATTGTTCACATATTATATTATTTCTCGACATTCAATATGATACTCTCCTATAATATAGGTTTCATCTTTTTTCAGACCAATATGATTACCCTAATGGTTTCTAAGACATGATGGTGTATTCTCAAGAGTGTCGGAACCCATTTGAACATTCCATCACTCTTTTCCCACGCTTCTCATTCCCCTCATTTGGATCCTCATCCTCTTCCATGTTTGAATGGACCCCCTAACAAAATGGTGTTAGGAAAATGACCACCTATCGTCCTGGGCCAACATTCTCAAAGACATTATATGCCATTCTGAGACAGGTTCTGTGTTTCAAACATGGTCATCTGTTAACCCTCATTTATTTTCCCTCATTTTAGGCTAATAAATATGGAAACTTTGTTTTAAACATATTCAATAGTTATCATATATCATAATTCCACCCCATTGTTTTTCTAATTTTGGGCATCATGATTCACACTTCCCATTTCACTTTGCTCATATTGATTCCAACACCCCTGGCGTTATCCCATTAGTGAACTAGAACACTCTAGAAAACAAGTTGGATACTCCAAGAGTCATGTTATTCAACCACGCCCTCTCTCATCCCAAACACTATGGGTGGTCAGTTAATAATAGAAGACCTTGAGTGATCAACGATTATCTAACACTCTCATATGATGTGAAAAAATTTATGGACGTCCCATTTTTCTCATACCAGGCATGACTCACATGATATTAGAGATTGGTCATTATTTTTATCATAATTATGATTGAAGTTAGGAATTTAAATAAATAAATAAATATTTCCTTACTGGTTGGATGTTTCAAAAAAACAAACAAGTAAAAATTATGAGTTTTGAAAACATCCCCTATAGCTCTCCTCCAATGATTGAGTGTATTAACTCTTCCAACCTTTGGTGTGTGGACCCTCAAATTTACTGCATCCTCCCAATATCTTCTTAGTCATCATTAGACACAAGATGATGCTTATAATCTCTTTTCAATGCTTGTAACCACTCAGCTTGAAGGTCGGCAATCTAAGCGTTCTCTTACTTGATTTGGGCCTCAGCCTCCTCTAGTTAATCCCTCACATTAATGATAATTTATGAATAAGTTCTAAGAAATTTAGTATGATCACTTTGTTTATCCTTACATTTTTTTAATCTCTTATGTGACTTCTTGAAGTTTACTCATACTATCAAACTTCTCTTATGACCTGAAAGCTTCTAGGTGTCAAATCCCCTCCCTCACCTTTCTAGAAATGCAATCTTAAACTAGTGCATGACAGCCCAAAGTATCCTCCCTTTGCATATCCAATAGTGGAGTGACCCCATCCATCCCACCAAATGTGATTCTTGGGTATAATCAATGAAGTGATGAATTCATCTCCATGTCTTATGCTAAATGATGTGTTTTTCCTTGGCCGCATTAGGGTTAGAATCATCTAGTTCTTCAAGATCAGTGGGCTCATACTTTGCGAAAGCAGAATGGAATCTATAAGAAGGTTATTCCTCTAGTATCTTCTCCAAGGTACTAGGATACATATTTTGGGGGTGTCAATTCTCACTTGATTACTCTTCGATATCCTTGCCTCCACTAGTCTCAAGTTCCACCCCACCAATGGAATCAATCGCAGTTGCAGCTGCTTGTTCATCCAGGAACACCTATGTTAGATCGGTCCTGATGATTGAATCATCATGAATAGGTGAAACCATCAGAATAGATCCCTTGAATGTCCCAGTCCCATCTGATTTTTGGTCTTGTAATCTTTCAAGGACTACATGGAACAAAGCACCTCAGTCAATTTTCTCAACTGATGACAAGTATGACTTTGTAAAATTAGAGACTTATAGGATTTGAGAACCATTGGTTAGAGCTCTTGGGTTAGAATAGGGACTCACACCACAAGATATCCCTCACCAATTGGTATTTCAATGACTAGAACCAGCAGTCCTTACATAATTTTAGATGGAGATACATAATACAGGTATACATTGATGCCAAATCTCTATGGAAACCCGGTTATAGATAGGTAATTAAGTGTATGCTCTTACCCATAAGAAATATTTCAATGATGATCCATATCATATGTTATTATTTAGTAGGTTATTCCATGGAAATAATAGTACATGGACCCCCATTTATGATAGGAAGGACAAGGGATTCTAGTCTTGCCACCCTGAACTCCTCGGATGGCCCATCGCTAGCCGCCTCAGCCTAGGCCAGTTCACCATTTGTGTCGGCCCTAAGAATAGGACCTGGAGAATTATTTCCCACACCCATTATCCTATATTAAACCTATTCTATGGGAACCCCTTGTTCAGCATTGATTTTATCCTTTTCATTATGGTTTAAGTTAGCATATTTGTAGGGAGAAAATAGAAATATGGGAATAATAAGAGTAAGTTGAGATTACCGAGAGAAACTCGGAGAACTCTTCTTCGAAGCCTCCAATCTCACCACTCACCCATGGACACTTATTATGAGAATCAATCTATTGAGGCTCCCCATATTCTCCTTATTTATCTTCTTCCTTTATTTCTTTCTTTCTTTCATTCTTCTTCTTTTTCTTCTTCTTCTTCTTCTTCTTCTTCCTCATTGTAATCCTCATGTGGTGTTTCCTCTCGATTTTATCTTGGATGAGCATCACCTTCACTAGGGTTAGGGGTTACTCATATTTCCACCTCTATCATGAAGAGAGATCCTTGTCCATCAGCTAATCATGCCTTTGATGAAATCTCACCTTATTTTCCCTTGAATGCACCTGAATTCTAGAAATTCAATACTGCCATGCTTCAGCCTCTTCCACGGGTCTTCGGATGATAGAGATTGTTTCAATGTTCTCCAAGAAGACCAAAGGTCTGGGAAGACAACATTAGAAACTAGTTTCAAGAAATAACTTATCTTCTTTCTAGAAACTGGTATGGCTATCCCTTGAGGGATCTTTCGAGACAAACCCTATTCAGAGGGAGGGGGTGCGATTGTGCACTGTAATGTCCCTACCACCATGGTTCCAACTCATGTCTCCCCAATTTCCTATCTTGCCTCTTGTGTGGCAGCATGAATTCATTCCTACTACTCTGGCCCCATGCTCACTGCTTTGAACATCCTGATGCATCTTCACAAGATCGCCTTTGGATATGTCACCACCTAGTTCTTTGAATATTATATTGGTAGGAAAACATCAATATCCTTAGGTGGCATTATGATAGTTTCACCAAAACTAGTAGTTGTCATCATGAACCATAACTAGTATAGGATAAAAGGGTGTAATTCTTCATGAACATCCATATACACTTTCTTTTCCACCTATTGAATGAATTCGAACTTCCTAGAAAATCAGGACAATGCGTATGGTTCATAGAGGACATTACCATTGATTCTGTCCACTATAACACCACTCATGAAGCTCTGTAAGTACTCTCCCTATTCTGATGAACATCACAGGTTATCCAAAAAAAGTATACTAGAGTGAAGAAGGGGTGGAATTTGAAATTTGCATGGTTTTTGATATGGAGTACAACTGCTTCATTACATAGGGTCAGTGGATGAACCCCAAAAATGTTCATAAGGTATGGCCTTAAACTAGAACCTAGAGGATGGATAGAATTTGGAATTTGATATCCCCAAATATGAGATGTAATCCCACCATTTAGGATCTAGAATGAACCAAATATTCTCATGGGTATGCCTCCCCTTGAGATGTGTCCCAAAGTACTGTAAAGCCTCACCAAAATCGGTACTCCTAGATTAACCTTGTTTCGATCTTATAGGATCCACACCATTACCAAAGTCCCTAGTGTATCCCCATCTTCATGTCACACACAAGAAACAACCACCTTCTTCGGAAGGTGGTGAGAAAGGCAGCATAGAGAACCGGTGGGTCTCAACTCTCATCCATGTTGTATCCCCATGGTTAATATTATACCACCTCTAAGATCACCTAGTATGATCCCACCTTTCCCCTCTATGACATATTCAAACACTTTTTCCCTTGACCTGAAATCCTCACCCTCTTATCCTTCTTAAAGAATAGGTTGAAGCACGCCAAGAATAGGATGTCCTTTAGGATGTGCTTGATATTCATCTTCTTCTTAACTGCCTCCAACAGATTCCACATTAGGATTGGGGTATGTTCCCTGATTGCCCGGGTATTCATCGATAGAAGGAAATCATCATATTGGAATCCCTCTAGATGAATGCCTCTTATATAATGAATGTCCCACAAGATGATGTCGACCTTTCCATAGTGGAGATGGAATGTGTTTGTATCAGGAGACCATCAACTAAACAACTTCGGCACTAGCTCCTGTTGCTGGTAGATGTGGAACTACAACATCCATATAGCCTCATACAACCATATGTTCTGAAAATCTTCTCTAAACTCATCACATGTGTAGAGAACCTAGTAAGGCTATTCCCATTAACTCTTAAAGTTTCCCTTGGAACTTAGGCCCCAATCCTTCTAGCCTACACTTTTATCCCTCATACTGCTTTAGAAGGTGCTTGAATAGTGGCCAAGTTACTCCTCTACATCTGGATTACCTCATATGATCATCCTAGTCTTTTTATTCAAGAAATATATTACCATTTCCTAATTCTATCTTATGATGTGGCCATAAAAGTTTATGTTGTACTGCTAAAGATTGTCTTCACACATGAACCATGATCACGGTGAATCTGTTTTGAAGCTTGGTATAAGTACTTCATCTTGTATTCCAAAATTCCACAGTGATAGGATGTCACTCAAGATATAATACTTTTGTGGCTGCATTAGCATGCCCAAGAAAATCTAATTTTCTGACATTATCCTCATGGCATGAAGTATTTGCGGTTTTCTGATCATCAACTATCTTCAAAAGGCATTGGAAACATACATCTCAGAAACATCCTATTGACTGACCATTTTGGTTGAGTTTAAAAAGAAAAAGGGTTGAGTTTTGATGATTTATGGAAACCACATACAAAATACAGCTCTGTGCGCAAGATCAGCTAGCGGGCATGTAAAGGGTCAAAAATTCTATAAAGGCTGGATCATAAGGAAATAGTGGTTTCATGTAAATCGGTGACTAAAATCTGGTTTTACACATGGAAAAAAAATACTTGCACACATGAGAGTGTTCACCTATCATACAAAAAGTAAAGGTAATGTACATAGGTCCCCCTCATATTTATTGGCATGGATCAGGTCTTTCATGGGAACACAAGGTGACTTCCTCATCGAGATCAGTTTTTTATCACACCTCCATGGATGAATCTCTCTTTTCACCATTTCCCTTGAAACAGAAACTTCTAGTATCATTCAGGATCAGATTCTAAAGGGTGGAATGATTTTTTGGCACCGAATTCTACACATTGCCATAACGACCATCTTGGGGTAAACCAAAAGCACCTTTCGACTCAATAGAACCTCCCAAGAAGACATAGGAAGTGAATGTATGTTTCAAGATGTGTGAACAAAACTAAAATATGTATGCAAGTCAGTTTATGTGCTCAATGTTATGTCAAAAAAGGTCCTTTTAACATTGGGCCACCACATCCCCAAGGATCAGTGGGGGAAATTCCATTTTCCTACACTTGAAATTTTTCACGCCACCACTGAATATTTTCTCTATATATTGAAGTACACACCTACTTCAAGATGTTCCTTCATAAGTTAAATAATTTATCTTCTGTGTGCAAGACACTTCTTTCGCAATAGATCTGAAACCATGGCACCCTCGTGTTACAAGATTTTGTGTGATAGGTTCCCTGGGGGCCCCCTTTCATGTAGTCCCATAGTGGATTAACCCTCTCCCTTTTTCTTTAAGCCTTATTCATGTGTGTACAATAGAACCCCCCCCCCCTTGCATTCATATCTTGACATTACACACAACCTAATCATGCACTCAACCATTCCTTCAATGTGCAAGCCTCCAATATTGCATGAACCCTCTCCTCAAATCTCCATGGGTTACCTTTAATCTAAAGAAACATTTTCGAGCCCCTCTGGCATGAAACCCCCACATCCTAAATGAACCTCCTCTACACAGTCCTCTGGGATTGTGTTTTGTGAGTTCTTGGTCCCTTGAATGGTTTCTCATACTGAATCTTTCTACCTATTACTTTTTAGTAAATGTATGCTAATGAATCTTTCTTTTTAGTATAGGCATGTTAACATAGACCTCATGATTAGCCACTCCTCCACACCATCAACACCTTTCATTGTCAAACCCATGCCCTTCCCAAGGGTGTATTTATGATGGTTATGTAAGCCTAAGGGGTGAGGAGTGACTCTCCAAAATTCAAGTTGCATGATGTAAAATCTCCTAGAACCAAACATCCTTAACACATGTCATTAAACAGTGACCTCTCATTGTGTAGAAGCTATAGGATTCCCTATGTATTACTCACATGGAAGGAGATCATCCATATAGGGGATGGCATCCTCTACACCCTCTATACATAAAATGATAACCTCCAAGGCATCCATCCAAGAGTAATATCACTACATTTATTATAGGAGGAAAAACGTTTCTCCTCCTTTCCACTTCTAGGTACAAGGCTCAGAGAGGGGATATTCATCAAGAACCCTTTCTATCTCCCATGCTCTCAACACCCCATCCCTATCAATTTGATCTTTGTAACCATGTTCTACTTCCACACAAAAGAACCACTCACATGGAATGAGATCCTCTATAAAAAAATGAGATTCTCCTTGAGTATCTTACATACATAATCCCCAAACCATCTCTCATTGTCGCATCCTTCGCGACATGTCTTTCAGGTCTATTACTTCCTCTAGTTTCTCACACCGAGCATGAATCACATAGGATTAGATGATAGTGTTGAACATAAAACCTATCCATCCTCTTGATATGTTCCTATATGTAAGCCCCAACCATGTACTCAATGGTATTATCTCATGCATATTCCCTAACTATATGCCCCACGGTTATCCTCTTTAGGTGTAAGCCCTAAATTCCCCCTTAAGAATATGCGGACTTTGATTCCCAGATAATTGAGGTATGTAGGAATCCTTATTCAAATTAAATCCACACAACCTCAATAATACATCCACTCCATCCACTTTATCTAATCCATCCATAATCCATCCTGATTCTCAACAGGGATGCTACATCCTATTAGAATCATTCCAATCATCTGAGAAATTCCTATACGTAAGCCCCATCTACACCATCTCTTATCCTAGTACCACCCAGGAATCTTCCATGCGTAATCCCTACATAATCCACCACAATCATACTAAGAGAAACTCTCTTATGCAGGGTGGATCTCATGCGTAATCCCCCACACTATCCATTGAACTATATGGGTTTTTATCCATTTATTTTAAACATGGTACATAGGATGCCTCCCTAAGGATCAATCCCAACCAACGGTATATATTGGTTCTCCCCTAATAGGGGTTTACCTCCTTGATCCTCCTCTATTGGTGTTTTGAACATCCTTCACAATGTGACATCTTCCCTTTATGGGACACACCACCCTATTTCTTGCTCCATAGGCGTTCTAATCCGCTCATTTGGTAAACCTTCTAGGAGGCCCCTCCTAGATATGTACCACTTTCATCTACCTCAATGGGGAATCCTGATTAGTTTATCCCTATCTCTAAAATATGTTAAACTTGTGACCTATCACATTAATACTTCATGTTAATCATAGGATGCCTGAGGAAAACCTCAGAAGACATGCCTTTGGAACCAGATACCCCATGACTGACATGGGATGCCTCAGGTTCCTCTACTGATATGCCTCCATGAGATTCACCTGAATGAGAAAGAATATAGGTGACCAATGTTCTAGATTATAGACATTCCAAGGATGGTAAATGTGATTACTCCCCGGACTTAAGGTTTCTGCTATGTCAAGTCCTCTTGAAATTTCTAGCCAGAAGCATCATAATTAACTGAAGTCCACAAAGAGATGGAACTAGGAATGAATTTCATGAAAACATCTTAATCTATGAGGGAGACCTAGACTAGGTGGATAGTTCCAAGGATAAATCCATGGAAGGAGGAACTGACATCCCATTATCACATCTCTATCAAGAAGCAAACATCAGTATGAAATTGATGAATGTCGCCTGCCTTTGGAAAGTAGGAATGCGGGCCGTAAAATGAGATGCCAAAATCACAACAAAACCCAAAGTGGTATTCCTCAATGGAAACATAAAAAAACTTCCCATTATTTAATGTGGTTATAAGAATTTTCTTGTAAATGTCTCTATATGTGGTTGACTAGACTTTATCAAGATATTGACGAAATAACAGGAAAAGGGAGTACAAAATTTGTATATATCATATATATGACACTTGAAGTAGGTTAAAATCATTAATATAATGTTAAATTACTACATAATTAATTTTAGAGTATATGGTTTTGAAAGAAATTTAGAAAAGAAGAAGTATAAGAAAAAAAGCGGGAGGAGTTAATGGAGACTTGCTCTTTTCTCAGTGCAGTTTCTCTTGTATGACACTATAACTCCCTTGGTGATTGGAGTTGGATGGATCTAGAACATACCTGGGTTTCATAATAGGATTAATAGGGAGTAATTGGAAATATATTTGGCTTGTAAATGGTGGGATGAGTGGTATTTCAAGAGATGGGAGAGGGGTTATTTATACTTGAGGATAGGGGTATTTTTAGAATAAAATATTAAATAAACTATTATATCAAAGGTGAGAGGTATCATAGTAATTTTTTTGACAATATAAATCATATATTATAAAATATAATGGGATTATAAATTTAAAACACATTATTAATTTGAATTAATTAGTTTATTAAAAATAAAAGTGAAAAAAAAGAAAAAATCTTATTTTAAGGAATCACTTTGGACTTTAGGTTTTGGAAAATACTTTTTAGGTTTGGAAATTTAGTTTATTGTACTTTAATGAATCAATTTTAAAATTAAATATATAATATCCAAACATGAAGTTCTAGAAATGATTCTTTCACAAATACATCATGAATAATGTAATTTAAGTTACACCGGATACGTGAAAACTATATTTTTACTATTCATCATAAAATTAAAGTAATTTAGAAAATTACCAGAAAAAACCCTTGGATAATTTCAATAGGCTTATTTCAAAAATTGACGTTTTTATTAAAATAATTTTGTAAATATGATAAATTGAATTTTTAATTAAAATCATCTTTTATTAGAAAAATATATATTTTAATGATATAACTGATTTTATGAAACTTTAAAAAAATAATTAAGCTCTCATAAAAATATATTAAAATTATAATATAACAAAATATTAATCTATGAGTCTATTTTATGAAAATAAATTTTCTTTTAAATCATTATATTAATTATATAGTTCTAAATATATATTTATGTTTTACAAAAATACCAATACTTAATTTATCATAATTAAAACATTTATTTACTTATAATATGATATAATTATATCATATTTTCATTTATGAAATGCAAAAATTTTATTTATAGTTTTATATGGTAGGTTTCTATTCTATTGGCCGGATTACTATTCTAATTGGACTTGTTACAATTCCAAGGGTCAAGTTACTATTCCATCAGTATAGGTTACTTAATTTCTAGAAATACCTTTTATTTATTTCATTACACATTTAAAAAGATTATATTGTGTTCTCTATGTCATTTTATGTAATTTATGACATTATTATAATAATGGAATATCCATTGATTAATGTGTGGTTCAATATATTAGAGCTAATCAGAGACTGTAGTTACTTTATTCACTATTATCTAGGAAAGTCGAACAAGGTAGTTGATGATCTTATTAGAAAATAACCTACTATGCCATCGATAATGTTGATTGAGAAATACCCTATCTTCATTTAAATGAAATAGATGGATCTAGAAATCATAACAACAGGGAATAAATCCTACCTTTCCCAAAATATTCCTTAACTATCTATCCAATAGAAGATCGTGGCGGTAAAAAGGGGTGATTTGGAGCTAAAAAATAAGGAAAAAGAAGTAATGTAAAGGAATATGCTTGAGTTCCACATTGATGGGGATGGTATCATCTGATTTGGAACAAGAATTTGTGTGCCTGTATCACCTGAGACAAAGAAGGATCTATTGGATAATTCACATATCTCATCTCTCTTCATCTATCTTGTAAGTACAAAGATGTATCACAATATTCAGGAAAACTTTGGGTGGGACAACACAAAGAAAGATATTTCTGCGTATATATCAAGGTTCTCAATATGTCAGAAATTTAAATCAGAAAAAAGAATTCCAAAGCGACGATGAAACCATTGCCTATACCCATGTGGAAATGGGAGAACATAACCATATAATTTTTCACTAGTCTCTTGAAGACATCCAATAGAAGAAATGAAATATGGGTAGTAGTGGATTGACTCACCAAGACAGCCCACTTCATTGTAATTTGAAAATATTTCTCGATTGGTCAACTTTCTAATATATATGTGAAGGAAGTGGTGAGGCTGCATGGGGTTCCACTTTTGATTTTATCTAATCGTGATCCAAGGTTCACATATAAATTATGGGGAATTCTTTAACATTATATGATTATTGAATTGAATTTTATACCAACCTATCACCCCTAAACTAATAGAAAATCTAAAAGGAATACTCAAAAACATGAGGAAATTCTAAGATCCAGCTCAATGGAATTAAAAGTGATATAAGATCAACATCTACCATTGGTTGAGTTATCATATAAAAATCTTTTCCACATGAGTATTCAGATGGCTCCATAAAAAGATCTGTATAGGAAGAGATGTAGAACTCCAACCTGTTGGGATGAAGTTGGTGAATAAAAGATACTTGGATCTAACCTTGTGCAAGAGATGATAGAGAAGGTTCAAACCATCCAAAAATACATAAAATCTGATCAAATTCTAAAAAAGAGTTATTTTGACATCCTTTTAAGGTATTTTAAGTTTGAAGTTGGAGAGAAAGTTTTCTTTTGAATATCACTATGTAAGAGAGTCATGTGGTTTGGAAAGAAAGGGAAGCTTATCCCTAGGCACATTGGACCATTTTATATCCTTGATCACATAGGAGAAGTGTCCTATTGTCTTGAAATTCCAAAAAATATAGCTCATGTTCATGACATGTTCCATGTATCTTTCTTGAGTAAGTACATACTTGACCCCTCACATGTACTAAATCTAGAGATGATACAATTGGAAAGTGAACTCTCAAACGAGGAGAAACAAGTAAAGATATTGGACCACAAAGATAATGTCCTATTAAAAAATTTGACCCACCTTTTCAATGTGTTATGGAGGAACCATAAGTATGAATGGGAGACATGGGAATTAGAGGAAAAAATGAAATAGAAATTCACTCACATGTTTTCACCTTAGCATGAAAAATGACATTTCGACGACAAAATTTCTTAAGGCGGGGAGAATTTAATGTCCTAAAATTTTATCAATAGAATTTATAATCTTATAATTATTTCATATAACACATAAATTACATATATAACACAATAAAAATATTAATAAGAATTAAATAGTGGTATTTTTTTAAAATATTTATCCGAGACTAATTGAATTGTAACCTGACCATTGGAAAAGTAATATTACTATTAG
This sequence comes from Viscum album, assembly GCA_963277665.1. Taxonomy (NCBI): domain Eukaryota; kingdom Viridiplantae; phylum Streptophyta; class Magnoliopsida; order Santalales; family Viscaceae; genus Viscum; species Viscum album. The sequence continues at coordinate 1,962,365,328 of OY728133.1, forward strand.
GAATAATAATACAACCGTTAGAATAGTATCCTCACCTATGGAACTATAAATTAAATTATGTTATCTTATAAATAATAATATTATATATTTATATAATGGTATAATTAAATAACTGTTGTAAAATGATAAATTAAGTGTTGGTTTTTTTGTAAAACGTAAATGTTTATTTACAATTTTATAATTCATATAATGATTTTAAATAAAATTAATTTTAATAAAATAATATTAATTAATTAATATTATGTTTTATTAAAAATATAATTCAATTTTAGTTGACCTTAATAATATTTTCAAAGTGTCAAAAAATCGATTAGAATATTAAAAACCATATTTTTGAGTAAATGATGATTTTACTTAAAAATTAATATATTTAGAAAATTATTTTCATAAAATATATTTAATTTATGAAATATAAATGTTGAAAAAATGGTTAGGGTGACTTTTCAAAAATTTTCTAAAATAGTTGATTTTTTGTGAACAGTTAAATATGATAATTTACATTATAATCTAAATACATGATTTTTTAGTCGTGTATGATGTATGGTTGTTGTAACCAACCATTATCTAGAACCCTCCACATTATGTATTATATTTATTCATAGGAATCAACACTATAGAGAATCATGATCCAATATTATAAAAAAATGAATAAAATGATCAAAAAACACCCCTCTCCTCCCATATAAATACCACCCCACCCCACCTCTTCTCACGACACCTTATAAGACTTGTAGATTTTCTAAATTATCCAAAATTAAATTCCAAAGACTCTTCCCAGAATCCAAGATCTGATGTTCTCAACAAAAGACCAAACCCAAGTGGTTTAAGCAGGTTCTCAAAGAGGCAGCATTCAAGAGGAAAAATCCTCAATTATTCTCTTTTAATTTTTTTTCTTTTATTATCCTAACCTCACCTCCCTTATCCAAAGTGTCATGATAACTCCAGTATAATATATGTACTGAAATTTTATTTTTTATAATGGAATATCCATCATAATTGTTTTTCTATTATAATTTTATTCTACAAATGAAAACTCTATCCGTGATATATCGATTTACCACCTTCATGGATGATGAGTTTTCATTTTCCATTACCTCCTTCAAATATGTTCATAAAAATAATTATGGTTAAAAAAAATTAATATGTAAATTATAAATTGATTTATTTTCCAGAACTAATATATAGATATAATATTAAAAAATTATTCTTATTCATGATGTTCAATAAAACTGTCAAAATAAACTAAACAGTTCTCATTAATGTTTTATCAAATGAATAATCCTCATCACATAAAACCAAATTATATATTAAAATTTTAATATTATAAAATTAAATTAATAACATATCATTTATCTTCTATATAATTATTCACATTTAACAAGAACCTCTATAATTATACATAAGAAAACTGAATCTGGAACCATGAAAACAAACACTATCAGAATGATGAAATTGAACTCTATAAATCATAAAAATGAAAATAAATAAAGTTAATGAAATTATAATAAATGAAATAATTGTATAATAATTAATTAATTAATTAATTAATATAATTTAATATCCAAGGTATTAAGTTAATGCGTGGAATGCATTAAGAAATAAGGTAAGGAAATTCTCAAACTAAACTCCCTTTTATTTGGGTTATTCCACTTTCATTCCAAATTTCAGTGTGGATATTATTTTAGTTATACTTAAATATAATTTTATTATGATTCAGTTTTATTTTTTGGGATATCAATTTTTAAAATTTTGTTTTATAAAAATTACAAATATTTACTAAAAGAACACTTATTTCTAAAACACATATTGAATCCTCTTGAGTTGTTTCTTGTTTTCTCAAGAATGGTGATTTTTATACCAAATATTTTTTAGATTATTCATTTGGGAACCCAAAAGTTTATTCATATAAATATAATTTATGAAATATTTATTAAAAAACCCTTTACATGGGTTACTTCACGTAATTTATTGATATATGTTCTATACGACATGTATGATTATATAAATGTTATGATGTGATGGGTGGGCCCAAAATTATATATCCTTCCAATGCATTGGTTAATTTTAAGCATCTAGTGAGATAATTTTCATTATATGTGAACATGATTCTATATTTTTTCAGAATTATTATTTCATGATTATATACATGTGTTATGCGTCAACATAATGTTATCTTTTTCCACAACTATGTGTGGTACATGATCACTATGACATGATGTTTCATTTTTATGCATTTACACATTCCATACCTTTATCTTATGTTTCCCATCATAAAAATAATTATCAAAATATTATTAGTATATGATAATTATGATTATTCTCACCCATGTTATATTGATTCATGTCCCTTAGTCATCCTCTTACTGGTCTTTTAGCTCACCTATTTCTTTAATGTATATCCACATAAGATTACATATACTAAGGAGAAAAAAAGATTTAGAAGGAAAAAAGAAGGATTTAAATAAATATTTGTGTTTTATTATGTAGGAGTTATGTATGAGAAAAATTTTCCCAAGACACTAAACCTTTGGATACTGGTTTTGTAACTCTATTATATTGTTTATCTATAAAATTATGTAACAATCATGTAATAAAAAGTTGGGTCGGCATAGACATGAATATTCTTTTCAATTTTATTTAAAGTAATAAAATTGGAAAAATTGCTTTAATTAATTATTTTTTGAATTCTAAAACAATATATATAACATTTTTAGAAAACATGGTTCTAGAAGAGAAATGGTTTTCGATTGAAGAGAGAAATAAAGATGATTTTCATTAAAAAAATTATTTTGAACTCTAATGTACATAAACATAGAAAAAATTAGAGGAAACATTTATTCTAAATAAATAACAATATTATAATAAAATTCATCAGTTTCTTGATAGAAATATCATAATATTTCATCATTGGAATCATAATCATAAATAATCCTGATAAACGATGAGATTACAACATAAAACTCTTACCACTTTGGTAAAATTGAATTATAATAAAAATTAAATAATAACATTAAATTAAACTTATAATATCATGAAAATATGTATATTGATGATATAATATGTAAAAAGGGAAATATATACACCTTATGGATGAATATAGGTGTATAACATAACTCAGGTCTCCAAGAAGGTTATTTGAGACAAAAATACATTACCACTTTGGTAACATTTGAAATATAAACCCCATGAAAGAGTGATCCTAAAATGGATATATAAATACCCATACTTTTAAGGATAATAATCATAAAATACATTCATGGCACTAAATAAAAGAAACACATGGTGAATATGGCTTGTGTCTCATAGAAAATAAAAGTGAGACAGAAATCTATTATAATAAGTCTTGAATTCCTTCATACACATTATAAAATACAATATAATAAATATTATTTTATTATAAATCTATAAATAACCCATAATTATATATATATATATCATACCATACATTATTTACTTATAACTTTTTATTACCTATTTACTAATAATTCCATGTTAAAGTCTTGTTCCAGGAAATACTTTCATTTCCTTTTGTCTATATTTTTATTTTTTATTTTTGGACATATTAGTTTTATCATAGTTCAAAAATATCCAAAATTTTAAACATTATATAAATATTATATATAATTATTATATATTTTTTAGAATAATCTATAAGAGTTAGTGATAGAAAATGAAATACACCGTTCATGGAGATGATTGGTCATACGTAAGAATGAACATTGTTTTAATTTTATTGAATGATTGAAATAAATAAGTGTAAATAATATATTAAAATTAAATAATCAGTTTTATGTCATATATATCACATATTTCCATTAAACCCACCCCTATTACGTTCCATGTAAATCCTGAACGAACCACATCGCTTCATGAGGTGGTAGTCCACCGTACACATGAGTGACATTATAATATTCCCATAGAATGGAAAATATAAAGTTATATGCGATATAATAATTCCAAAAGCATAAAAATATCATATTTAAACATTTAATCCATCATTATATCTAACCGTGATGGGTAGTGGTGGAAAACGAGTAACTTCAGTTCGCGAGGCAGTAGTCTTCTGTACAAATAAATGATGATTTCTTGACCCATTTGATGGAAGAGGAGAATGATTTAGGTTATTAAATTAAAATAATAAAATATAAATGTATGTAATATAATTATGTTATAATATAATAATGTTTTAATTATAATTGGAGGAGTATGTTGAAGAAATAATATAAAACAATTGATTAGGGATGTTACCTTTTCGTTGGAAAACTTCATTTGGTTTATACCAAAAGGATTATTACAATAAATTGTTGACCAAAATAAGACTTCTAGGAGGAGATAATTGAAATAAATAATTTATTTTTTAAGGTCTTCTCCAATCCAATTGGTTTTTAATTTTTTAAGAGGATAGGATAGAGTGTGGTCTTCTATATGTGTGGTGAGTGACACACATGTAATATTTTAAAAGAAATAGGTATACCCATTTTTCACGCAGAAAAGACTAAAAAAATGTTCCATTTTGTAAAATATAATATACAAGGAGAACATATTTCCATAAAAAATTTGGAGAAGTTTGGATTCATTTTCTACCCTAATATTTTAAGTTTAACCGTGGTAAACTATTTTTTACCTGAACCATGGTAAATAATTTTTACTATATTTACTATTAATTATGGTCAGAAATTAATTTGAACATATTTTATAATAATTATTATTTTTATTACAAATATTTTATCCATTTTCAAAAATTCCACTCATATAAGTGGAAATTTTAATTTAATATTAATCTCGTAGATGTGATGAGAAAGTGGGTTTTCAAAGAGAAAATGATTAAATGTTAAAAAACATTTATACCAAAAATCAATATAAAATCATATAAATAAAATAAATTGTATTAATAGATATATAATTGAACTGATTTTTCTTTTAAAACCATCTTAAAATGATTTTGATTTTAAAAAAAAAATTAAATGAAATGAAAATTCTAAATAAAAAATATTATTTTTCACTATTCATCAATAAATTTATCTTCTCAAAAAAGTATCAAATATTTGTCCTAAATTAATTTTGACATTAGGATTTAAAAAAATAATTTACTTTTTACAAATAAGGTTTCTAAAATTACAAAAATTAATTTTAAAATAAGTGTTTAAAAGGCGACAAAACTCCTTCTTTAAAAAATATAGTTTTTAAGTATAAAATTAGTTATATTTTTATCTCTTGTTTGGAAATAACATAAGATGAATGTTAAAAATTTGATTGAATATATAATATTTAAATTTAATCAAAATATTTCAAAAAATGTTATTTTTTTAATTTATTGAGGTAAAACATGTTTGTGTGCATAAAAATAATTTTTTAGAAAATGATTTCCTTTATTTTCAAGTAGTTTTTTATTTTAATTTATAATTAATTGGACATCAAAAAGATCATTTTTTAGCCATGTATAAGCCATATATTTTCATAATATATTTAATCCATTTCATACACACCATTCCAATGGGTAAGTGATAAATATCATATTAAATAATAATAATTTAATAGTTTTTTACATTTCATTCGAAATCAGTGTGGTGTGTAATGAAAGAAACACTCATTATTACATGAAATAAAATCTAAACTCAATTTTGAATGTAAAAAAACTAAAATAGTGTGTCAAATATCATAAAATATAAAAAATATTAAATTTATTTGAAAAAAAATATTTCAAAAAATCTTGGGGTGTTACATAAGAGATATCCTTGTCTGTGCTAACAAGATAAATATTTATTTAATTAATAAATATTAGAATCCATTAAAAAATAAATGTGATCAAAAATTCACCCAAACATGTTCATAGGGTAATAAGCACATCTCAAGATTAATTAAATCATGAAATAGTTATTCAAAGGTTGTATGGTAGGGTAAATTTACCAATTTGTCCATAGGTATGTCTTGGGATTCTAAAACCCAAAGTTTAGCTCTGTATTAGTTAGGGAAAAATCATGTCACTAAAAATAGAATTTAAGGAAATGAAAACAAATCCCTTTCCTAATATAAAATTTTACATGGACACACTGGGTATCCATTACAGACCCTCTGAGTACCCATTGGAACACCTAAAACACCCCTCATTTTGTCTTTCTCAATGGGTACCTAGTGCCACTTTTAGTTTCAATATGAATGTGGTACCACCCATGGACCATAACTGAACTCCATAACCACATAATTAACCTAATACATAAGAAAAATAGATTAAATTTCTTAAATTAATTCCCAAATTCATGATCAAAATAAAAAATGAAAACCAACTGCTCATCCAATGCTGAAAACTCAAACAAACACTTTAATTACTTAATTCCTCACAATTAATAAAAAAAAATAATTTCATTAAATACATTAGAGAGTAATTATTTACAATAAATATACTCTACGCATATAAATTAGAATATAGAATCTAGAATAATCCTTATATATTCAAGAATATAGGTATATTGATCGATTTTCAGAGTTATGATTCATGTAGAATAATGATAATTTAAAACATCTTATTCTATGATTATTAAGAACCAATTTCTAAAATTTCATTGATAATTATAAGATTAAAAGTATATATTAATCACATTAATGTCTTTTGACTATGTTTCACTAAGTTTATAAGGATATAAATAAATAGAATTCTTTAATTCTTATGGTGAATAAGAAGAAAGGCATGGAAAATTTCCATTTGAAGGTACACATATATATGAATATTTACTAAATATTTTTAAGAAAAAAAATATTATTAGGTAGAGAATCAATATGAATACTCTATACCTTAAATTTGGAAAGAAAATACACATAAATAAATAATGAGATTCTACTTTAGGTATATTCATCGTACTATGTAATTGTTTTTCACTTCTTAGGTACTACATATATTTTGTGACTTAAAATTTTGTATTTAAATATAAGAATCAAAGAAGTTGTGAAATATTTCAATTTTTGATGAGTATATTCAATTTTATTATAGATTCAGACTCTGAAATTAGCTATAAAATATCATATTATAACATTTACTGGTAGAAAATTTATAATATTTTAAAATTATTATTATGCATTATATATCACCAGAAACAAATATCAATATAGATTATATATAAAATGGTATTTTATTTCATGTTTTGAAATAAAAGGTATTATGACATGCCACACTTGAATATTATTTATATATTACTAAATCAATGATATCCTATGTTGACAATCAATTATGACTATAACATAAGAGGAAAAAATTATTTCTAGTTGTATCATAATAAAACACAGTCAAAGAAAAAATAAAATAAAATGATAGAGGTCTACCTAGAAGTATTTTTACAAAATTTCATGGTAAATCCTTTATATATTTTTTCGATTTCATAGATGGTATAATGACCAATAATTTTTTTTTATTAAATGTAAAAGAGCCATATATCTTCTAGAATTAGTTCACAAAAACTTATATGAATAATTTCAAGTAGAAGTTAGAGGTAAATTATTGTACTTTATGAATTTTCATAATATCTTCATTAGATATAAATGTATCTAAGTTTATAAATAACATATGATATTCCATTAAGAGATTTATGGAATTTAAAAGTGAATTAAATAATGAACTTGTTATAAAGATAAAATTTTCTTAACTTGGATAGAGTCATAGAATATCTTAACCAAGTATTCATCGATCATTAAAATTATAGTGAATATATTTTAAAAAATTACATGTCCTTATACAAATTAATGTAATGGTGTTAGTAAAAGTATATATTATATGTTATTTTCTTAATGTGGTCTATAAATAGTTTTATAAGTTCTCTATTATCCTTTTGGGATATTCTTCAAAAATAGAAACATTGACACTTCACCATATGCCAGCTAAAAATAAAAATTAAAACTCATGTGAGTCATCATGGGAGATTAAATTAGTTATGTTATAAATTCATGTATAAAAATTGAAAGATTTTGTTAAGGATGATTCTAGCAGTAAAATTTATCAAGAAACATGAATTTTATCTCTTTTAATTATCCTGAATTCCCAATGTTATTACATATATTATCCTTAAGATAGATTAAGTATAGTCTAGTGAAAACTATATTTATATAAAAAGGACACATTTATAATTTATATAGTTGGATTAATATGTACTTTAATAAATCCATGGATCACGATACAAAAGAAGTTATCATATAAACAATTTCCATAGGAACTCATGGAATTGAATGTTTTAAAGAAACATACAACACATTAGAAAGTTAAAAACCAAATAAATATGGTTTTCATATCACTGTGTTAAATGGTGAATTATTCATTGAAAATATTGAATCATTTTCCTATAATAATTATATAAATAGAAAATATATTCAAAATAAAAATTATTTATGAATTGAAGAAATTGATTTCATATGCAAAAAAAGTTTTTATTTTTGTATAATTTCTGGAAGATATAAAACCCATCGAGAGAAAATGGGTATTGAATAATGAAGTAGTCACATATAGTAATGTGAACTCCTAAAAATCTAGATTGTTTGTTAAAGGTTTTAAGATAATTCAATATTCTGTTTATAATGAAACCTTTTCAACATTAGAGCTGTTAAAATCCATTTTAAATCTAATTTACATAGTATCTTACAATGATTATTACATGAAATATTTAAATATTTATTTGTGGATAAAATCAGGTATCAAAATCATGGATTTTCATGTTCATGAATGTATGTTATGTGCCTATGAGCTCTTTGTATAAGTTCCATAGTTTTCCAAGTTTTATATATTGATAATATATGAAAAAATGGTATTTTTCTTAAGTTTATTTTAGACTTAGTTAAAAATATTTATCCATGAAAGAATTAATGTTGTACCCTAAGTTCTAGGTATTAATACCTATGAAGATTGATTTACACAGTTTCTTGGACTAAGTCAAATTCAACTGATAATGTACTGAAAAATAAAACATGGAACAATCTAAGAAAGTATTGTAACTTGATGTCACATGGAATAAATATTTATAAGTTGGATTGTTTTATGCATAAGAGGAGATTAAGAGAATGACTAAACTTTTTTATGCTTTAGTAGAGGGATCTATAACATATTCCCTATTATATAATATAATTTCAGTTTCCTATCAATATATTATAGTAGGGAAATATAAAACAAATCCAGAAGAAATGAATTGGTAAGTATTGAGAAATATTAAGAAGTACTTGAGAAGTACTAGAGATCTATTCCTAGTATTTGGAAATTATATAGTTATTTTTATCAAGGATTTTAAAAAATATCATTCAAATATATCAATATGATTTTGTATCATATTTAATAATGGTAAATGAGTGATAAAAAAATAATAATATCTAGTTTTATCCAATTTTAATTAATCATAATATGTTGAGGCTTCTAATAAAGATAAATAAGTAATATAAATATGTAACTATGTTAAAGATTTTGGTATTATTCCAAGTAAGTATACTATTTTCAAAATATATAATGTGATAACATTACAATGGTGGTACATGAAAATAATTTCGGGTAATGTCATAAGATAAAAATTATTTACGTCATAAATATCATCACCCAAGTGATTTACTTAAATAGATGAAGTCTTAGTTAGTAGGTCATCCATATAAGAAAACATAGAATACCCAATGATTAAATCCATATCTCAAAAGGAGTATATTTATCATGTGAGAGCTAACAAGTTCTGAAAAGTTATCAAGTTATATTTAGTGCAAGTGGGGGTATTGTGGTAGTGGGTTCCATATAACTGACTCAAAATTATAGATTTCAATTAACATATCATACAAAAAATATGATACATGTATGATTTATACTTACCATGATACTAATATTACATATTAATGTATGATATATGTTAATTTCATTAAATTACATGTTATATCAAATGGTTATATTAGTTTCCATCTATAATGAGAACCTTGCGATACTATATCTACAATAGTAATATATCTTATGGCCTAAAAAATCAATCTAATGGAACATGAGTTATATTTAACTATTAAGTTCTAGTGATTTATAACAATTTAGATTTATTCTCATGAAGATCAAACTTGGTGATCTCAGGTATGGAAGATCATGAGGACTAACCTGTAAATAAGAACATTATATATTTTAGGGTTCATTAGATGTTCATATCTATGAGTATGTGTATTGGTCTCTTAACTTGATATTATTATTAATGTGTATCAATAATGACATACTTTTATGGATGATAAAAACCATGAAAATTTATATTTGTGGTGAGGTAACTTGCATCCGGTGGGGTTTTAATTATATAGCTCTAATTGAATGATCAATATAGGATTTGTTACTTTAAAGTATGGGAAGAATATATTCATGGACCATTGACATGGATGGTATAGCCTTGATTAAATCCAAATTGTAATACATTGATTTTTTAATGTAAATAAAAACCCTCATTGATATTAATTTATGATTATTTTATGTGAAAATTTAATTTTTCAATAAAAATCAATTAATAATTTTTTTAAAGGCATTAGGTGAGGGTAAAATATTAGTTAACATATTAGAATATTCTATGTAATATATTCAAAGTCATACATTGAGTTAGTGTTATATTTCTATGCCCATATAGACTCGGCGTAGATAGAATAAAAATATTAAATATGTTATATTATGTGCACACAATTTATTAAAAATAACTGAATATTTTCCAAACAGTTCATTGTACTAGAAATATGATATCACCGTAGGGTCTAGGGCCTAGGTTTTACCCTAGGTGGGACATAAATTTTATGAGCTTCATACGTTTGGTCAGATCACACATGAGGATAAGTTATTTAACATTTTTATTATATTATTTTTCCATATATAATTTAATATATACCAAATGGTGCATCATATGAGAAATTAGAGAACATTTTTAGGTTCAAAATGTGGTTTTCACCCCGGGTGGGGTATAAATTTTTTTCGCATTGGGTGTTTTGAAATATCACATATGATAATACTATTTTGTTAATTATATTATTATTCTGTATTTTAAATAATAAATAATTAATATCACCCAAATGGTGTGTTGTATGAGAAATTTGAGACCACAATTGGGTACGATACATGAGTTTACCATTGAAGGCGTATAACATTTTCATATGTCATTCATTTATTTAGATCATAATAAATGTTAATATATTTAATATTTTTATTGAAATATTAATTTAATTTAATTAAAAAATGTTTTTTTACATTTCAACTTCTTCGAAGGAAGAATAAATCCATTTTTAGAAACCCACCAATCCAAAATCTCTAATTTAAAGCTATTCTAGCCCATTAAAATTACCAAAGCCTTAGTGGTGTAGAATTAAATACTCTATCATCAATCCTTTGGTGAAACAGAGATTTGAAAAGGTGTTTTAATTTAGGGTTTTAAATTCCATGATTTTGTTTCACCATTGATTGATCCCATTGGATCCAGGTAATCCCAAAACTCCTTTATGTAGAACCATGAATGTCTCCAACAGTCTGTTGATCGATGGTGGCAGTCTCTGGAGGTACTATGCATGGTGTTCCTAGAACAAAAGGTGGGTTTTCTTTTTCATTTTACTTATTAATTTTTACAAAACTTTTCTTTTCAATAACTTCTCTGTTATTGATCGGAGTGATGATCCATCTACACATTTGGGTTTTTCTCGATGAGAATAAGATAAACCCTAGTTTTTTTGTTGAAGCCAGTGAGGTATGTTAAATCTAATTTTTCATTTTTTAAATGAATAATTTCAAAAAAATTCATAAGATAAAATATTAAAATTATCAAATGATAATTGGAATTATTTTACAAAGATAATTGTGGAAAATTATCAATGATAACGGCATAATTTTAACAATTATAATTGTGAATAATTAGAAAAGGATAAGTTTGTAATTTTAAAAATGATAATGAGAGAAAATTACAACTGATAATTTTGATATTTTATAAAAAGAAAATTTTCAGGAATAATCAAATGATAATTACAATGAATTATCAAAGGATATTTTATTGAATGTATATTATCAAAGGATAATTTCATTTATTTGTCATGGATAATCTATAAAATAGTTTTCAAATGATAATTTTTGATAAGTTATGAAAGGGTAATTATGAATTATTATCAAGTGATATGAAAAGTATAATTATAAATAATTATCTAGTGAATATTGCAATTAAATATCAAGGTAATTGTGTAAAATTATCAAAGATAATTATAAATAAATATTAAATTATAATTTCACCAAATATCCAAGTATAATTATAAACCCCGAAATTAACCTAAAAAGGTAATTTGAAAACTATACAGGAGAGATAAAATTTTATCACATGTAATATTTTAACATATTAGTTTGAAAATTATTCAAGAGAGATAAAATATTATTGTATTTAATATATTAAGATGATAATTTGAAAACTTTTTAGGATAGATAAAATATTATCACATGTAGTATTTTGAAATGGCAATTTAAAAATTATCTAGGAGAAGTAAAATATTATCACTTTTAATATTTTAAAATGATAATTTGAGAATTATCTAGGAGAGAAAAATTTTCATTTCATCTATTTTTTTAATTATTTTTAAAATGATATAGTTGGTTATTATTTTAAGGACCCTTATTAAACCTTGAGTGTCGATTTTTTTATAATAAGTCCAAAAGAGGTGTTCTTGACTAGTTTATCCTAGCCTTTAAAATCAAAGACTATTGAGGTAAGATGTTCCTTACCTTCCCAGGATCTCGTTATACATGTTTCCATTGTATGGATATCATATTAGCATATTTGATATCCATGATTGACTTGTTATTTCTTGTGGGTGTCTGTGTATCCCATAACACCATATTACCTTGCTCCATGAGAACTATTGAGATAACTAGATTCCATATTGATGTTTGATTCATAGGTTGTGTTTATGATGATGCTATATTTTCTAATGATGTGTGGCCTTGATATGATGTCACTTTTTCCTTGAGATACATATGGTATATATTGTGTTTTTATTTCTTGTTCATGGTACCTATGAGACACATGGACTCATTGTGGCTTGGTATCCCTAGAGGGGGAGAATGTTCATACACTTCATGTGACATGATGATGAGACTGATATTGACGATGGGGAATGATGAAATAGTGTGTCCTGACATTGGGGAATGATGATCATGAGTGATCATACATGTATGTGATGATTGTGGTTCATGACAACCATGATTTGTTAGACCTATGTGTAAATAGTGGGGCCTGATGGTCTATATGACCTGACCCAATATTTTATCGAGTCATGGTGGCCTAGTATGGTCTAACTATGAGTCCTTAATACTTTATGTATAACAAGAATCTTGAGGTTGGATCTAATGTTGAGAGGTTCCCATAATTTTTCCAATGTTTTCTAGAATGGAGATGAAGTAGGTGTGGCCAGGGGTTTGTGGAAGATTGGTTATCAAACGACCACTCAGTTTTGGATTGTATTCTTATGATTGTTATGAATTTATAATTATTATGACATAAACTTGTATACTTGTGAACATCAGGTAAAGGAAATAATTTTGGTTTCCTATTGAGTCTTGTACTCACACCCTACTTGGGCATTTTGATGCTCTTATAGATTTAATGATATATCTGGTGAAGGTAAAGGGCCCTATGATGGATGGATGAGAAGTGTAGCATGGAGATAATATTGGTCTCATGTGGACGCTATAGGAGCCGTTTTTTATCCATTTATTTTTCTACAAATTATTACACTGTTTATTATTTCCATATTTTTAGTGGCTTTATTTACATGATATGTATGTCATATTTACTTTTCTACATGTTTCCTATAATTATTTATTATATTTTTTTATTATTGATTATTGATCCTATGAAATGATATTGAGGGTATAGTCTCCCCACTGATGGAATCAGACACTCACTACTAGTTGTCATCCTCTTGAGTAAGGAGAGGTTCACATGAGGTCTTTTGGAATTTTTACTTGGACCCGGTGGTTCAGGTCAAGATGTTACCAAATGGTATCCTAGAATCATGAGTAAATAACCTATACTTATCTTAATTTGGTTTGGGAAAGAATATATAGGTGATAGGATGGTTGGGGCTCGGTCAGGAGAACTATGACAATGTATGTCCAACACTAAATAGTGGACCTCAGAGTTTTAATGAATGGAGAATTACGTTTTGTTCTTACCATTGATTAAATTCACCTTAGGTGATTCACATGATTTTGATATGTGATTTATGGTATTTCAGGTCCATTAATTCATCATGACTGATCACATAAGTTCACATGTCATGTACATACCTTTTTTGATATTTTTTCGGGATAGTTTCTCTTTCTGTGATATATATGTTTCATGCTTCTATTATATATCTTTATTGGATTTTATTATTTTAAGAAAGAATGTTATTGTGTTTTTATACATATGATGAATATGAATAATATGAATGGACATAAACAAGGGTTAGTTCTAGGACAATTAAGGGTATACTTGTAAGAAAACCTTTTTGATCCTTTAGACTAGTTAAGATAAAACTTATGTGATCCCAAAGAATGATTAAAGTTTATCCTAACAAATATGTTTCTTTTATAAAGTGTGTTTCTTCACATTATAGAATATTTCATCTCGGTGTTGTCTTATGGGACTACTTTGGAAGCAAGCCAGAATACTTCCAAAAGGGATGAGGTTTTAGCATTTCCACGAGACATTTTAGAGAATATAGTTGAGATTTATCTTGCACCTACTCCATGGTTTGGTCAAAAGGGAAAATTAAATTGGAATTATTTTTATTAGTTCCTAACTTAGGAATAGAAGTTAAGAACTATGGTCAAATATAACCTTACTTAAAATCCAACATTATTCATCCATCCAGGGAGCTAGAGGCCCACAGGATGTTGTGTAGTGGGTTGAAATTATTTTGAATCTTTGAATTAGTAGAGACTTTGAAGGATCGAAAATTAAATATGAGATAAAGATCATGTTTAGTGAACAAATAGCTTAATACCCATGTATCGTATAGTTCCAACCGAGCTGAAGGATCTCTAGGTACAACTTGATGATTTGGAGATGGAAGTTGCAGTTCAAACTTTGAAGTGATGTGTTGCTCAGTGTAGACTGAGATCTTATGCTGATTGTAGGAGGAGACCCATGGAGTTCTATGTGGGATATCAACTTTTTTTGCATGTGACTCCTCGGTTGGGGTGGAGATGTTTAAGGATATAGGGAATACTAGAACCTTATTTTTTGGACCCTTTTAGTTCACTGAGAAGATAGGGGCAGTGGCATACTGTCTGTACCTCCCTTCTCATTATCTAGTTATATATGACATGTTCCATGTTTCATAGACTTAGAGGTATATACCCAACCCTTAAAAATATATTTATTAGGATGGATTTTAGATATAGATAAATTTATCTTATGAGGAATATTTGTTGTAGATAATAGACTGAAGTGGTAAGGTGTTGTGAGGAAAGGTTATACCCCTAGTCCAGATTCAGTTTCAACATGGAGAGATCCAAGAGGATATGTTGGAACATGAGTCTGATGTTAGATTTTAATGGGCCGAGTTATTCAATAAAGACATATTTGATTAATTATTGGGTAACATGATATAAGAGGATAATTATAATACCTCTATTTTTAAAAAAGATAATAAAAACCCTCTTTGATATTAATTTATGGTTATTTAACATGAAAATGTAATTTTTCAATAAAAAACAATTAATAAATGTTTAAATCTTTTAGGTAAGGGAAAATCCTAGTTAACACCTTGGAATATATTATGGAATATTTTAGATTTAGGAAATGAGTTTGTACAAGATTTCGAGGCCCGTAGAGGCTCGACACAAATAGAATAAAAATATTAAATATATTATTTTATGGGCGCATGATTTATTCAAAATAATGAAATATTTTCAAAATAGTGTGTCGTATAAGAAATACAAGATCACCATTAGGTCTAGGATGTGGGGTTTACCATAGGTGGGACATAACTTTAATGAGCATCATATATTTAGTTTGATCGCATGTGAGGATAATTTATTTAATATTTTCATTATGTTATTTTTCTAAAAATAATTCAATATCTCTAAAATGGTTCATCGTATTAGAAATTTGAGACCACCATTATGTCCATAATGCAGTTTTTACCCTTGTTGAGGTATAAATTTTATTTGCATTGGGTATTTGACAATATAGAACATGATAATATCCATTTTTATTGATAATATTTTTTCATTTTTTAAATAATAAATCATTAATATCTCTTTAACAGTGCATCATATGAGAAATTTTAAACCAAAATCAGGTCTGGGACATAGGGTTTACCTCAGTAGGGGTATAACATATTCTTGTGTCAGGCATTTATCTAGATCTCAATTAATGTTAAGATATTTAAATTTTTTAAAAATATTAATCTAATTTAATTCAAGAAACATTTTTTAAGGTGTTATCTTCTTCAATAGAAAAAGAACTCCATTTTTGGATTCCCATTGATATAAAATCTCTAATTTAAAGTCATTTTGACCAGTTAAAATCATAAAATCCTTAATGTGGTAGAATTAAAGACTCTGTAATCAATTTTTTGGTGAAATGGTGATTAAAATGGTTGTTTTAATTCATGGTGTTAAATGCCAAGATTTTGGGGCTTTTAAAATAGCTGAATGAGTCGGTTTCACTATTATTCAATACCATTGGGTATAGATAATTCTAAAACACACTTATTCACAACTATTCAAGTTTTCAATAATTTATTAATCGATGGTGGTGGCCTCCAGTGGTTCTCTTCACAGTGCGCCTAGAACAAAACCTGAGTTTTATTTTTTATTTTATTTATTTTTCTAAATCATCACTCTTCAATATATGATATGTTATTAATCAGTTTGATTTTTAATCCATACCATCTCATTTATCTTGAAAAGAAGAAGCTAAACCCTGATTTTGTTCTTCAATGTAGTGAGTTATGCTCAATCTAATTTTTATTTTTTAATATATAATTAAAAAATATATCAACAGATAAATCACTAAAATTAGAAATTGATAATTGATAATTTTTAAAAATAATAATTCTGAGAAATTATCAATGATAATTTTATAATTTTAACAATTATAATTTTGAAAAATTATCAAATTATAATTGCACAATTTTAACAATAATAATTATATAAAATTACCAAACAATAATTGTACAATTTTAGAAAAATATAATTTTCAAAAGTTATAAAATTATAATTCTAATGAATTATAAAAGTATAATTTATAGAAATGAAATTATTAAAGGATAATCACATTGATTTATAAGGGACAATCTATAAAATATTTATCAAATAATAATTTTTTTGATGTTTTAAAAGGGTATCAATAAATTATTATCATGTGATGTGAAAGGATAATTTTCAATAATTATCAAGTAATAATTGAAAATAAAAATCAAGGTAATTTTTTGAAATTATCAAAGATAATTATAAATAATTATAAAATTATAATTTCACCAAATCACCAACAATAATTATAAATGCAGGAGTTTACTTAAAATTATAATTTAAAAATTATATTGTAGAGACCAAATATTATCACATGTAATATTTTAAAACAATAATTTGAAAATTTTCCATGAGAGATAAAATATTATCACATGTAATATTTTAAAATTATAATTTTAAAATTATCTAGGAAAGATAAAATATTATCATGAGCAATATCTTAAAAGGATAATTTGAAAATTATCTAGGAGAGATTAAATATTATCTCATGTAATATCTTAGAACGATAATTTTAATATTATCTGGGAGAGATAAATTTTCATCACATGTGCTATTTTATGTATTTTTAAAATAAAATAGTTGGTTTTGGTTTTATGGACCCTTGGTGAACCGCAAATGTCAACATTTCTATAATCAGGCCGCAAAGATGTGTTCTTGACTGGTTAATCCTTTCCATTGAAATCAATGGATTTTAAGCTAGGAAATTACTTACTTTATTGGGATGCCTTTATACATGATTACATGGTATGATTATTGTATTGAAATATTTGATATCCATTCTTGACTTTTGACTGGTTTTGTGTGTGTGTGTAGCCCATGACACCACATGACCTTCTTTCATGAGAAATTTTGAGATAGCTAGATTCTATGTTGATGTTTGATTCAAATTTTGTATTTATGATGATTATATATTTTATAACGATGTGTTCCTTGAAATGTGGTATTTATATGATGTCATTGTTTCCTTGAGATATTTTTGGTATATGCTATGTTTTTTTCCTTTGTATGGTACCTATGAGACATGTGGACCTATCCTGAATCGGTATCCCTAAAGGGGAAGCATGTTCAGACACTACCTATGACTTGATGAAATGAACGAGATAGATGATGGAGAATGGTGCTCTAGTGTGTTCTGAAATGGGTTAATTATAATCATGAGTAATCATACATGTATGTGATGATCATGGAGCATGATGATGATGAGTGATCAGACCAACGTGGAAACAATGGTGCATGATGTTCTATGTGATCTGACCTTAGATAGAGCCGATACATGATGTTCTATTGTGGTTTGACCTGGAGGAATGGGGCCTATATAGTTATCAAGAAGCTTGAGGCTAGCTCTGATGTTGATACATTCTCATGATTCTAGTATTATTTTCTAGAATGGAGCCATAACAGGTATGATCGGGGGTTTGTAGCATCTTGGTTAGCACACTACCGCTCTGTTTTGGATTGCATGTTTATGCTTGATACACATTTATAATTATTATGGAATACACATTTATACATGAGAACATCAGGTTAAGGAAGCATTAGTGGTGTCATATTTAGTATTATACTCACGCCATACTCAGGTATTATGATTTTCTTTTAGATTTCATGAGGGATCCAATGAAGGGTTAGGTATATATAATGGATGATTAAGTAGTGAAACATAGAGATAGTAGGAGACTAGAGAGGACTCCAAAGTATTCATTGTTTATCCATTTATTTATCTACTATTTATTACACTGGCTATGATTTCCACTTTAGGATATTCTTTATTTGTATGATATGTATTCCATATTTACTTTTCCACATGTTTACTCTGATTATTTATTATATTATTTTTGTTGATAATTGACCATATGACATGATATTGAGGGTATAGTCTCCCCACTGACGGACTCAAACCCCCCTTCTAGTCAAATGCCTCTTACATATGATGAGGTTCACATGAGTTTACATGGCATCCCAGATCGGAGTAGTGGCTCAGGATAGGATTTTACACAAATAGATGGTAAGGGAAGAAAAGTGTATCCAATACAACCAAATAAAGACAAAAAAATCTTTAAAGGATAGTGAGACAAGGATCCATCATGCATTATAATATATATTTATAAAATGATATTAAAATACAAAATTACTGTATATAGTAGGTTTTGTAGTTATAAATTATAATTTTCTATTTAGGGGGGAATTGTTTTCAAGATACCACTCTGGGTCTTTGATTTTGAATCACTACTATTGGGATAATGGATTATAGGGTTGAACACAAAGTGTATCCAAAAGTTCCACTAATTCAGATGAATTAGATATTAGGATTAAGTGGACCCCATATTAGTGAACCATTGGATGTTTTAGTGTGACCAATCATAAATAAACAAATAATTCAATTATAACTTATTCATATTTAGAATAATGTGAATTAAATTTATTTCTCAATGTATTCACAAGTTAATTATGTTTAAATAAATGATTCTGAGAAAAAAAATTCATATGAATTATAAATGTTCAAGGTTCATTAAAAATATTTGTGTGGAAATGAGAAAAATTTTAATGATTAGTATTTCATCATGTGAATGTAATTATGTTATAGGTGAGTGGTGAAATATACATGAAACTTATTTATGGTTAATTGCATTTTAGGTGAAATTTTTTATTGTTTATATTGTTTAAGTTTCTTTAAGGACTTAATTAAAATTTAGGAAAATTAAAACCTTACTATATAACCATGTTTTTTCCAAAAATTAATAGAGATATCATTTCCATGAGTTATCTATCTACCCTATCAATCTCTAAAATTTCAAAGAGATAATGTGAAAGAAAAACATGAACGATCTGATCCATTCTTCATAGATCACGTTCATTATGTTCTAGTGATATTATGATATTTTTAAAGCACTCAAATCTCTATTTATAAACATTAAGGTTTTAAATTTATGAAACAAAGAATTTATAATATGTCTAGATGATTAATAGGGATTCTATCATGGATCATTTGAGTTTCATAAATTTATAATTGATTATAAAACATCAAGATCTCTCCATATATATAAGGTATCATTAATTTATTGTTCTCTATGCTTATGAGTATTGTATGATATCTATGAGGTACTTGTGTGATGGTATGTTGGATCAAGTGTGAAAATATACATTTATTTTAAAAAATAAAATACTGATCACTTTTACTGCACCTGAGAATCAACACTTTTCATGAAATAGGATGAAGTGTGAATTTAATGCCCCTTAGAGTTTCTAGGATGTTGGGATTACGAGATAAAAAAATTAAAAGTATCACTAAAATTGATAGATTGGTGATGGAATTCCCTATCACTAAGCATTATTCTATAATATTTAAATACCATGGTAGAATACAATGGATGAAATGTGTTGTCTCTTAGAGAACCAATAAAAATTATAATTCCATCCCTTTTTATCACTTATTTATGTTTTTAGGTTTTTAATTAAAATTTCACATAAATTTAATCATGAAATTTGTTCTTTGATTTTATGTTTCTAAATGAAAATATTGAAAATAATTGAAAAAAATATATTTAACAAGAATATTGTGTGTAGTGAAGTAAGGTTACTAATGATTACTCTTTTATTGTTTCTTAAATAATTCAATGCTAATTCCCACCCATTTTTAGAATATATTCCCACAAATTCCCTATTGATACACCCTCTTCAATTCATTTGTAAATCTCAATACATCCCCAAACAAAATGTATCCAAACCCATCTATCTATGTTTATAATTGTTCAAACTCATTCTTTAAATTGGTTAAATCCCTTTGAATATATTTTAACTCAATCAATCCACCTTAAATGATTATATTTTCAAATTATCAAGCCATATTAGTCCCAACCAACACATGGTAGATAAGTATATGTTATTTCAATATTTCCCAAACTAACTACAAGGATATTTTAACTAGTTATATGAAGGGGGATTTTAATTATAAATTAAGTGAATAAAATAGAAATTTTGTAAGAAGTGAAGCTATTGTCTCCCACAATGAATTCTAACCACACCCTATATATATTAGGTGAGTATTAAATCAAAAATGGAATAATTGATAGCATGTAAGATAATAATTAGTACAATTTTACCCATTTATTCCATCCAAAAATAGTTTTTTTCTCAATTAAAATGGAGTACGAGATAATGGTTATGAAAACAGAAAATATATGGGAAAAACATGTATAGAAGAAACAAAATATTGCTGTAATAAATTATAGAAAATAAATTACAGAAAACCTAACTACTTTAAATCTAATAATGGATGATAGTGCACTGAATCCTCTCTACTAGTGATAAATATGATTATTTAAATAGGCATGAAGGGTTATCTTATTCATACCTGTGAAAAATAGTTCTCACCATATCCTCTTCTGGATCAATTCTATGTGGAATCAGTTGAGTGATTTGGTTTCTCAATGTATGTGATGGAAATTCACTAAAATGGTTATATTTTTTATATGATATACACTAATTCATAACCAGTGATATGGGAATTAAAAATTCTTTATCATAATATACCATAGTTATTAATAATAGTGTACAATAGGCAATACATATGAAATATCACATGCATGTATTTGACTATGTCTCTCAATCAGTTTCCTTTAGTTATGAAACATTAAGATGAATTATTTATTGAAACAAAAATAGATCATGGTCACTTAAATTGTCCAAATGATCATATACCCAATGGGAATATATTATTATAACATATGATGGATTCCATTAGTTGGCAGTTGATGCTCAAATCCCTTCATTGAATGAAGTGACCCTATATAAATAGATATGGTCCCATTTTATAAAATGATGACACTATATACCCTTATTTGAAGCTATATATTCCTCTTTATTCACCGTTAATCATTGCGGAGATGGTTCTAGAACACATTTAGTGTTCATGAATCCTCTCATTATGAATGGGATCCAAGTGGCTGGTGTGGAATCGATGGAGATGATAATCATTTGGGTTTCACTCAATTATGTAAATAAATTATACTCTATTGAAGTATATAAAATATAGTTCATTGTATATTATGTACTCTTATTTATATTTATGTTATTTATATTACATTTTGGTTATATTGATGATAGATAAATCACTTTAAATGGGTTAATTCTAATCTATTGATAATATGGTCACCCTACAAAACCCATCAGTGGAATCATAACCATTTTTATCAATAATTCAACATGTTCTTTTATTTTATTTTTATGAAAAAAAATGTTTATAATAATCAAATAAAGGCCATATCACAGTGTTTTATAGGACATGGATGAATTTCATCCATTGGAACACATGTATTTATGATATAAGGTATCATAATTCAGTCTCTTATAGTGGTAGTGTATAGATATTTTATTAAATATTGGTTACTTGATACATAATATTTTTTCCTTTACAGTATAAAAATATTACCCATGGGTGACCCCATATGTATTTTTTATTTACCTAAATGTTACCCTCACATATGGGACACCCCATACAAAATTCTATTGACTTTTCCAGAAAAATGAGAATTATTATATAAAATTTCACCATAATCTCACTCATTGATTATGAAAGATAATACCTTCTATCTATTTAAAAAAATGATATAACCCAAAAAGGAAAAAATTAATATTTTGGAAATAATTTGTTATAATTTATAAATTTATTATAAATGGTAATTTTTAGGAATTTTAAATAAGATATTTTTATTCCTAAAGAAAATAAGAAATGTTTACATTAATATCTCAGGTTATTAAAATAAATAAAATGATTTTTTTTATTAAATTTAGATATTCATGTTTATAAATTTTTTATTAAATATGAATACTTTTTTCTTTAATATATGATATATATTTATAATTATAAATTGTCTCTACATTCTTTGCATATTAGGTAAAATAATATAATATTCTGTTTTGATCAACCTTGATCTTGGTTTTTAATTAAAGTTATTAGCTTAAATTTAGTTATTTAATTTTGTTTATATATATTAGGAATTACAGTTATGATTGGTTTTATTATCTCTTAATTAATGTATCCCTAGGTAGAGGGACTTTGGGTTGAACTTTTAATGGCCCAAAGGCTTATTTTTTGTTTATAATGCTGGTGGCTCGCTATCTATAACTCTAGTATTACTTATGTAGATATTATAAATTTCATATAATTATAAATATTTACATGAAAATTTCATGTACTTATGAATATGGTGAATTTTTATATGAATGAATATGTTTATATTTTATTTTTTTCTGAATAACAGAAATGATTGTTTGTGTAAAGAGTTATACATCAATATGGTTTGAAAATATTAATATAGTGGGTAGAATAGAAGTTCCAGAAACAAAATCATTAGAAGCATCCATAAATAAACGAATATAATATAAGATAATAAAGATTTCAAAGGATACAATAGTTATGAATTTAATATGCCTATGATTTATACTAAATTAGAAGGACATTATAATAAAACTCCCTCAAATACTAAGTATATGATTACTTCTAAAGAAAACACATGTCAATACCTTGATCATCTAACTATGTTGGTTCAAACCAAAGTGGGGTGCCCATAGATTATCTTGTGTAAGTCATGGTGGATGTAACTAACCCTAATAGTTAGGTAACCATATCTTGTTTTGAGATTTGGGTGACACTTAGCTAGGGAATCCTAAGAGTTAGGATATTGAAGGATTATAGTTATGTTTATATCTTTATTATAGATTTAGAAAGAGGGTTTTATACTCAACTATATAAGTGTCATATATTATATGATTGGAAAGTTAGGTCATCTAAATAACTAAAGTGATGAGTTTTATTCTCAAGTAGGGTCATTTTTTAGTGAAATGTAGATCTTGGATCACTAAATGTATAGGTTTTATGGGGTAATAATTCTTAGTGAGAGTAATTTCATTAAAATTCCTTGATGAAAATATACGAAACATGATACATTCCTATAGATATGTCTTTGTTATAAATTATGATATCCATCAAGTTTATTATTTTGAGATATCTTATAGGTATGAATTATAAAAATATTTTAGATTAGAATTGAAGGTTGATAAGTGTTATCAAAGATAAGCATTTTTAGTATATGAATGTGAATTTTATAGAGATCAATTTCCTTAACTTTGGCTCATAGGTATTAGATTTTGGGGGTGCATAGAATATTTTTGCTGATAAACATAAAATTTGATTTTGGATGGAATTTAAAAATGGTGAAGTAAATCTATATGTTAGTAATGGAGCAAGAGTTTCTAAATTAAAAGTTATAATTTTTTATATAATTTTACCCAGTGGATTATTTCTTGAACTAGAGAACTATTATTATGTTCCCTTCATAAAAAATTGATTTATGTGTATTTTTGGGACAATATGATATTTTCATTCATTATTAAGAACAAGAGTTGTTATATATATATTAATGAAAAGTTTTTATGGAATCTAAAATATGTTAAATGATTTATACATTTTGGATTTGGATAATGTCTATAATATTCAAAATAAGAAGCTCAAGGTTGATTCTAATCCCACTTGCCTTTGGAATTGTGAACATGGATATATAAATGAGAAATAAATTAAAATTATCTATAGATATGGATTGTTGTAATAATTTTATTTTCAATCATTTGATACACGTGAATCTTATTTATTAGGCAAGATGACCAAAAAAAAATTTAGTGGAATCTGTGAAAGGGCTAGTGGGTTGTTGGATATTATACATAGTAATGTATATAGACCAATTATTACTCAATAAATTGGTGAGTTTAGGTAGTTCATATCTTTTAATAATTAATATAGTCAATATCATTATGTTTCTCTTATAAGACACAAGTATGAAGATTTTAAAAAGTTAAAATATTTTTAGAACGAAGTACATAATCAACTGTTAAAAGTATTAAGATCCTCCCATCAGATTGGGGTGTTGAATGAATCTTCCAAAAATGTATTGATTATTGAAGATATTGTGTAATTGTTCCATAAATAACTCCTCCTAGAGCACCTTAGTAAAACGTAATGTTTTATAATTGGAATCATACCTTATTGAACATATTTATATTGATGATGAGTAAATGAAACCATCCTATATCATTCTGGGGGTATTCTCTAAAAAATATTTCATTCTTACTTAACCACATTCAATATAAATAATTCCTAATAAAAAAATATGAAATATGGATTAGTAAACCTCCCAATCTGTATTCTATGAGGACTTGTTGTTATTAAGGATATGTGCAACATTTTTCTAATGAAAAAACAAGCCTTAAATAAAAAATTACTTTATATAAGTTATACTAATAGAATAAATGGAAATTATTTCTATAATATTGTTGAAAATTTCATATTTTTTCATTGAGAAGGAATATTCCCTGAGAATTATCACATGATAGTAGGAATCAGTGAGAGGAAATTTTAACTTGTAGAAGCTCAAGACCAATAAATTGGAAGTGACATTGAGATGAAACTTGGTCCAATTCTAGAAAGAGTTGTGGATGTAGAACTGGCTCATGTTACATAAAAACCTCAAAGTTATGGTAGGATTTGTTAGGATCCCAATAGATATAATTTTCTTATATAAAATGTTGATGAATTAATGTTAATAGGTAATGAAACTAATTCATAACAAGATTACATTTAGAGTACTTATTCCTAGGGATGGATAAAATCTATGGAATCTAAATTAGACATAATATACACTAACCAGCATTGGAACTTGATATATAAACCTAAATGAGTGAGATCTATAGTGTTTAAGTGGGTTTTTATGAGAAAAAAACATGGATGGAAATGTGCTTCCATATAAAGATTTCATTGGGAAAATGGTTATAAAAAATCATGGTATTGACTATGAAGAGACCATTTTCCCCTATTCTGATGATAAAGTTCATTAAGATATTGTTAATGATAACGATAAATTATGATTATGAGATATATCAAATGAATATCAAAACTAATTTCCTTAAAATGAATTTAGACTAGGATGTGTTTGTGATACAACCCATATGCTTTGATGTTACAAATGATTTTTTATGGTTTGAAAGATATAGTGTTACATTTATTAATGGAAGAAAGGTTCATAGAATTAGAATATATAGTTTTATATTAAAATAAAATATTTTGGTTTCATTAAAATCACTAATTATTCTTGTGTATACATGTAAATTAGTGGTAGTTTGGGTTTTTTCTGATATTGTATAGGGATGACATACTTATTATTAGAAATGATCTCCCACCTTTATACTATGTATATTCCTTTTTAGGAAAATTATTCTTGATGAAATATGTGGGTGAAATAGCATATATACTACTTATGAAGATCTATATGGATAAATATATGAGGTTTTGCGGACAAAGTTATAACACATATATTAGTAAAGTGTTATAGTAGTTTAGTATGGGGAACTCCAAGAAGGGGTATTTACTAGTGTTTTATGGAATATAACTTGGGAAGATTCAGGATCTTCTTAAATAGTTAGAAAGTATGGATGGAATTCCTAATGAATATATCATAAGAACTATCATATATTTCATGTTGTGTACTCAACCTATTGTTTTCTATGATTTGATCATTACAAGTAGATACCAATGCAATCCTGGTTATAGTTAGTGTATTACTGTAAAGAATATCCTTAACCAAGTAAGGATATGTTCTTGGTCATTGGAGGTGAGGATGATATCATTATAAAGGGTTATATTGATATTAGTTTCAAATATGATGAATATTATATGAGATCTCAATATATTTTCATATCTTACCTAAATGGTGTAGCGATCAGTTAAAAGAGTTCTAAATAACCCATAATAAGGAACTCAATAATAAAGGTATATTACATCAGAACATTTGATTTTTTGAAGGAATATTTTTTATTAATAATTTCATCACTGAACTTGGGATGGTTCATAACAAAATAGATAAATCAAACTTTACTATGACAAAAATGAATTTATTACTTAGGCTAAGAAACCTTGACCATGACAAAGGACTAAACACATCCTTCAAAAGTAAAATTTCATTGTAGATATCATTCTGAGGGGGGTGTAAAGAACTATTTGGTAACTATAAAAGAGAATATAGTAGATCCATTAACAAACCCATAATTTTTGTAAAAATATGAGGGTTTTAATAAATCAATTTGTATAATATACATGAGAAATTATAAGTATGGTTTTTAAAAAATATCATGATTTTATAACAAAGGAAAATATCCATTTATCATTTCTTTATGTGTGCTTTAATTTATATTATATGAATAGTTGAGTGATAATATCCCCTCAAACCATGAATTTGAGTTTTCCCAAATCGATGATCATCATTGATTATTATGGGTTGTTATGATATGTTCAAATTATCATGATTATAATATTATAATTGATACAAGGAGTTTTATATGAGATACAAAAATAAACTCACTTGATAATATGTTGAGACTTATTATTTGGATTAACCCACAAAAGAATATTGTATGAAATTACATACTATCATTGATATACTTAGGGGCTTATACATATTATGAATATTAATTAACTTATGTTAATGATATACCATTCATGTAAACCTTTATACATTGATACCTTTCTTACCCAAGCCTTGAGGCTTAGATAATAAGGGGTGGTTGGGAATGCTGCTGATCATGGCATCGGTTTGATTTTAACCAAGATAGTATTTTTCCACTCATATGATGAGAAAATACATTTGGGACCATAATTAAATTAGACAAAGGAAATAAATGGATAATTTTATTTGAGTGACATGTGATGTGATCAGCTACATGGATTATGGACCTGTGATGTGCTCATCTTTTATATGAACGACATGTGATGTATTCATTGACCTAGTTGATCTATTTTGGAGAATCATGAATTTTTCAAATATCCTATACCCGATTGACATGTTCCTTTTCTTATAGTAACACTATATCATGGGAAAAAAGTATTATATAGTTATACATATGATGTATATTATACATATTTTGGTAGACATGTTCATATGGATATATGAGTATGTTTTATTAAGATCACACTAGACCCCTTTTTATCTTGAGTAGCACATATGTTTTAATATAGGCCACTATTTGCTTATAGATATGAAATCAGGATTTCGTATTTATTTTCAATGCTAAAAACACCTATATCTTTCTAAAATTAGGCCTTGGGATAATGATTAAATTCTATATAAATTGTTTGTTTCAAAGTTAATATAGTTTTAAAAACCATATCAAAAGAAGTTTTAGATGGATTCATAACGAGTTATGAGGTTTTTTATAATGAAACTATTGGATTTTAGTGTAAGTGGGAGATTATTGGAAATACACTAAAATGGGTATATCATATTTTATGATATACCCTATTTAATACAATTTATATGGTCATATAGATGCTTATCTTGTTTCTTATGACTAGTATTAATCCTATTGTATGATAGAAAAGTGATAAGTGATATCATATGCATGTATTTGGCCATGTCTCCCAATTAGTTTCCTTTGGTTATAAATCATTAAGATGAATCATTTATCTCTGAAAAATATATCTTTTTATTTTAAAGCATTAAAATTATCATATCCATAATGGGAACACATTATTATAATGTATGGTGACTTCCAAGAGTTGGAAAATTATATTTGACTACATTTATTGGATTAATAGAGAATATATAAAGGGAAATTATCCACTTATTGGAAAATGATAACATTCTTAATATATAACCAAATCTCTCTCTTCCTCATGGTTCACCATTCATCATCACAGAGAAGGTTCTAGAACACCTTTGGTGTTTTAGGGTTATCTAATTATGTATGAGGATTCTAGTAGCTGGTGTACCAAGTGCGGAGTTGAGAATCATTTGGTTATCATTCGACGATCTCAAAGAAGAATACTCTATAAATGTGTAGGATAAGTTCACTATAATTCAGGTATTCCATTTAATATTTATGTTTTTTGTATTACATGTTATTTTTGATGATGTTAGGTCATTCACATTTAATGGGCTACATTCACTACATCAATCATATGATGATCCTCCAAAATCCATAAGTATGGAAACACTTGAATCTTCCAAAGTTCATAATTCCTTCATAATTATCCCATAATCTATCACCAATTTTTTTATTTATTGAAGACTTGTGGAATTTTCATATGGATATTTCCCAATTTGGGTGGAAAGGGGAATGTGGAAATCACTTTTTTGGTGGATCCCTATTGATTTTTTTAATTATGGTTTAATATTATATGGTAATAAAAAAATTAAGTTTAATATAATAAATATAGAGATTGAGTATTCACCAAGGATGAAATGGTGTATGGGAATATACTTTTAATTTTTCTTATGTAGTGTTTTTCTGTAGTTGTTACCCATACACAAAATTTGGGGGAAGGGGTAAATCTTCCATAACTTCTTCATTCTGCCAGTTATTTTTATGTATCAGACTCATTATTCTTATATAAATTTACCCAACCCATGTTATTCTCACACGTCCCTTGTAATCTTATAGTTGTTACACATACATATAATATGTTTGGCTCAATTACTTATACACATGGTTTATCTATATACAACATTATATTTCATTAGTGTATCACCCTATCTATTCTTATGTAGCTAGATTTGTTCTATATTAATCATATATCTCTAGAATTAATAAAAAATTATTCTTTCAAAGCTTGAATTATTATTTCCTTTCACCTATAGATCCATTAAAACACATAGAATCAATATAGGATTTTTTTCTAAAATAATTACCAAATTAATAAACCAACAAAAATCATGAATTTAATTGATTTTTATATTTAATTTTAAATTAACAAAAATTATTAAAATGTATAAATACTCTTAAATATTGAAAATATTTGGGAATATTGGAAATGAAAATCAAATAAAATAATCTTTTTTTAATGTTATCACTCCATACTCTTGTTTTATTGTACTCCTGGGAAATGTCACCCAAAATAGACTAAGCATATAAACCAAAGAAGAGGAAACAAAAAAAATTATCCACAATTGAATTTTATACTACCTCATCAATAAGTTTTCTTCCTTCTAATTTTCCATTACATATTTTTTAAATATTTTTATCCTATAGAAAAAGTAGCGACATACCTCACTAATGAATTTTTTTCCATCATCACTCAACGGATAATGTATGTAGAGCTTTTCACATTCCTAGAATCAATGAAATATATAAAATTATATCTAATATAAAAAGGTTTCCACTAAAATATTCGAGTATACCACACATGAGGATAACCAAATGGTGTTTTAGAGTTTTAAGGGTTGGTAGGTTTTTTAGGTCAAAATTTCAAATGTAGAATGAAGAGGTTAATATCCTAATCATAATTCATGATAGAATTTTTAGAAAGTGTATCGTAATAAAACACTCCCAGTATCTTCCCTATTGTTATTTTTGTTAGTTAAAAGTTTAAATAATGAATATCAATGAGAAATACATCCTATTTTTACGTTTTTAGGTTTTTTTCATGTTTTTATACAAATTTTATTTTTTATACACGTATTTTTTCTTGTATATTAAGAGGGTAGAAAGTAATATAATGACACATTACATATTGTAACCTCACTTACCATAACCAATAAAACATGTATGCATATTTTCCCAAAAAATATGAATCATATCTAAATAGATAAATTACACAATCCTTCTACCACACACTTTATTGAAAGTAAATCATTAAATTAACTAAGAGATTGGTAGAAAAGGATACAAATTATTTTTAATGTATCTCCCCAAATAGGTAGTTTTTTTGGTTTTGGTGTGAGAAATATTATTTGGTTATGTGTTGGGTTTTCTTGAAGTTAATTTTCCAGAAGGTACACTGAAGAAACTAGATGGGGATAGTATACCGTTCACCATGTAAGTCTAGATTCAGACCAGTAGAAAAAGTCAAGTGAAATTTAGATTAGTGTATAACATA
Organism: Viscum album; assembly: GCA_963277665.1. NCBI lineage: Eukaryota > Viridiplantae > Streptophyta > Magnoliopsida > Santalales > Viscaceae > Viscum > Viscum album. The sequence continues at coordinate 1,962,396,479 of OY728133.1, forward strand.
CCTACCTAAACCATTATATTATACTAGTTTGGAGGAATTACTAACCTTAGGTGACATTACCATAACACTAGTTCCTGGAAATAAATGTTGTGGGTTTAAACACAAATATACATGGGGGAATGATTTATCCTTTTTAAGACACACATAACCATCATATGATAAAATGAAAGTCAATAAAACCCAATAAGTCTCTATAATGATGCATAAAACAAATTAAACAATAATAAATAAATAAAATACTATTATTAGAGTAATAATAGAATATTGTAAATAAGAATAAAAAGACACCAAAGCAATAAAATATTCTGGCACTAAGGTGGAACCACTCCAGACCAAGGAAAAAACTAATCCAAGCTCCACCTCTATAAAATAAGACATAAATATCATGAAACCATACTAGATAAGTAAAAAACCTACCACTTCCCTATATCATGGAAAAAAAATTTCCATACACACCAAAGTGAATATTTTGGGGTGAGTAATAATACTCAGTAGGAAACCCCCAAGACACTTTTTACACATGCCATTAAGACTAAAAATAGGTTATCTCATATTAATATAAATCATGTATGAAGAATATCAAAATAAGATAAAGGGGTTTTCAAAAAATTTAATAAGACAGATGAATAGGTTTTCTAAAAATAGTTTAACCAAAGTGATTTTTCATTTTAAGAAGTAGAATTAGTTCATTTAATTCAATTTGGTATTCCATCCATGTTTTCACACATTAACACACACACACACACACACTCCTAGTGACATCCCTATGACCAAGTGTGGTGAAACATCCTCCACTAATCCATCAAATAGTGGAAATATTCCTTGTTCATTTCTAGTAAATCATGAGCCCCAAGTTAATTTAAAATATTTCTCATATAATTCAAGTTATAAACACACAAAACCAACTTTAATTTTTGGTCAAAATTCACAACCTTGTTATGCCATTAACATTATTCATAATCAACTTTCCTTTAAGAAAACCCTTTTTGTAAATATATCGAATACAATAAGGGAAACACCCCAAACCTAGTTTCAAATCCAATAAGTGTGGAAAAATTATAGAAGAGATTTATCAAGGTAAAACCATTTAAAAAAATAAGAATTATTTTAGGAATCCAAAGATCCTATGTCTTATAATAAAAGTTGAAAGAGGGAAAAAATCCTACCTCAAATGGTTAAACCATGCTTCTGAAACCAATCCTTTCTGAATAAAATAATTCCCATTAATAAAAACTTTAATATATGATGGAGTCAGCCTTTGGAATGAATTTATTCTCCAAAATTTTAAAAATAAGGTAAGGACTTTGTGGGAAATGGGTAAATTCTTTTGAGGATTATAGAGCATGAAAATAAAATAAAATTATGGGGAATGACACCATTCATTATTTGAATTAGGTATTTACATAATAAATATTTTTGTTTCTATTTACATTAAAAAATAAGTCACCTCATCTTAAAAATCATGAAAATAAGTTCATTTTATGAACAACCTTTTTTGTTGTGAAATACTATTCCATGAAAAGCATTCATTCACAGAATAAATCTCATAAACTCTACCCAAAAACCATTCACATCATGAATAACCATTCACAATATGAAATATTTCTTATATATAGATTTTCGTTTCCCTTCTATTCATATCTTTTAAATTTTCCAATAATCTATCCAAATCACTCTAAATATGAAATAAGAATCATAAAACTATGTCATACCATAAACTAGGGGCACTATATTCTCCCCACCATTGGTATTTCCATTCTCAAGAACTTAGATGTATTTAATGACTTTGAAAATCATTAGCCATTACTCTAAAATAGACATATTATTTTCCCAAGTCTCATCTTGGATCTAATCTTTCATCTATAATAATATTACTAAATAAATAGATCTCCCTTAAAAGGTCTTTTTCCATCCATCCAGAATCTAGACTCGCTCATAGAAAAATGTCGCATCAGGATCATGAGTAACATAATCCGAACTGATCACATGACTGAGATCCCACTAATAATTCTTTAGCTAATAGGAATGAAATAAATTATGTGAATCACCAAATATTAGTGGTAAGGATAGCCGATGTACACCATTTCCAATTTTTCCAATAATTTTGAATGATTCCAAATAACTTGGGAACAATTTCCCTTTTCTTTCTGAAGTGTCGATGACCACATCTTGGGGACACTTTCAAGAATACATGATCACTCACAGTGAAAGATAAAAGTCAGTAATGATGATCCACATATGATTTCTATTAGCTCTAATATATTCCCATAGGATTCCATATCATAAGTATCGTCTCTATTTTTACATGGATGAGACTAAGTCCAATAAGTAAAGTTTCACCTATTTCCACCCAACATTGTGGAGAACAAAAAATATGGCCATATAATTCACTAAAAAGGGCCATATTTATAATATATTGGTATTTTTTTATTCTAGGATAATTCCATAAAAGGAATATGATCTTTAAATGATCCACCAAATTCTATGGCACAAGCTCTGAGAATATCTTATAATGTATGAATTGTGTATTTTGATTTCTAATCATTCTAAGGATGATATGTTATGCTCATGGTTATATAATTTTTGAGAGCTTATTGTGATGATCTCCAGAATAGATAATTAAATCAATAATCTATTTGAGATATGATCAAAATTGTAACTCCATGCAACTTTAACACTCCTTGAATATATGACTTTTTTTAATTCCTCAACTATGTTGGAATCTCTAATTGAAAGAAAGTTTGTTGACTTGGTGATTCAATCCATAATCACCAAAATATAATAGTATATATGAATAAACCATAGTAGACTTGTGAAAAAGTTTTTGGAAATATTATCCCTCTTCTATATAGGTATAAGAAGATATTGCAACATACCAACCAGTCATTTAGGTTCATCATTTACCTACTGAAAAGTTATAAACCTCATAATGTAATATGAAATACTACATTTCATACCTGACCACTAAAAATGATATTACATTGCCTTGAAAATTTTATAAATACCTATATAAATAACTTATTTATAATGGTGATATCTTGAAAGAGGCTACTCCTAGAAATATTTAGGGATAAAAATTCAGTTCTGATAGTATAGCATTGTATTTTTATCCTCTTTCCAGCAATCAAAAATCTACCCACTATTTAGGTTTTACCTAATAGTGGTTTAATAAATATATGATATTTTATAATATTTTATAAATTTCATAAACACAAGAATAATATTAAATGGGATTAATATTGAATTCTCATTCTGTTCAGAATAGTCAATATGGATGTCAGCAACAAAACTCATTAGCTACTATTGGTCACAGTATTCCATGAAAACTTAGTCATATGACATCCGATGGAAATAATCTAACATTAAACATAGTTTCCTATGTATACACACTAAGTCAAAGTCAAACATATATAGGTAATCCGTCCATATTCATTGTCTCAGATTCATGTTTCACTAAGAAAATATGTATTTCAAACTCTTATAACTAGTACAGACTATAACCTTTTCTCTAAAGAGGTAGTAACACCATGTCTCTAATTCTTTGAAAAATAAAACTAACTCCAGGTCATGTATCATATAGTTATTTTAAAAAATTCATAACTAGCTTAAACCATATTCCACAACATGATCTCCCTGCATGAGAGCATAACCTAGATTATTTCCATATACATCACAATATAATACATAACACTAACATTGTTCCAGAAAGATTAATTTTATTCTGAGGTGAGATGATATTTAATCTCTATAAATAATTTATAAGAGTCGTCATTCCATGTGAATGGACACCCTTTCTTGTTGGAGTAGTCATGGGAGAATCAAGCCTCGAGAATTCTCTATAAAATCAATGATAATATCATGTTAATATGAGAAATATTTATATATAAAATAAATTATTTAGTTTCTACCAACAGATTACATCTTAAATATTTATATATTCAACTAATATTTCCTCTTTAGGATTGTTTTTCTTGAAAAAATGGACTTCCTGTATACATAAGTCACACTTAGAAAACTTATCATATAATTAGTGATCACACAATGTGCTCAGTATAATTTCCATGTGATCATCTTGGTCATTCCTCTTTGATAATAAACAAAAATATCATAGAAAATACCACAAAAAAAAGTAATCAACATATCTATGGAAGATATAATTCATCAAGGTCATGAATATTGTTGGTTCATCTTTCAGACCAAATTTCATGAAGATATATTCATATTCCAAATATTGACTCTGGAATATTGTCTTTGGAATATCCTATTTTATGAATCTGAGCTGATGATATCCAAATAATATATCAGTTTTGGATAACCACTTGGATCACATTAAATCATTAAATATATCATATATTTGAGTAAGAGGATACTAATTTTCAGTCATAATTTGATTTAGTTGATAAGAATAAAACCATAATCAGATAGAACAGTCCTAATTCATTATGAATTGAACTAGGTCATCTCAAGGTGATGTACTTGGTTTAATGAAAAATTTACTCTCTAATTATTCTAGTTGGATATTTAATTTACATAATTTTAATGGATCTATTATATCAAATGGGAGTAAAATATTTCTTTCTCCTGTGATTATATCGATAGAAAATTCTGTTTCTTATTCGGGTGGAAACCAAGAGAAATCGTTCAAAAAGAAATATGGGTATAAATATACTTTGAAAGGAAGAATAATATTTCTAGTTTCATACACAACTCCCATGGTCAATGCTACTAAATAACTAGAGATGGTTCCATCCACTAATACTAATGGTACTACTCTACCTATATTTATGTCACAATCCCACACAAATACATGAATTTTTCCATATGGGGATGTGAAGAAATATTTTCATGTATATCCATCAATATTAAAATTCAATTCCACTAACTATTCCATTATAAATATCAAATAAAAATTATCCATATCTAGAACCATAAACTCTCAGAAAAATAATACCATATGAATGTAAATTGAACATGTTGGGAATCTGAATCCTTCTCACTCTCATTGTCCAATGGGTGTCATGATACTCATGTTGTAAGGAATCATTTCTATGTGTAATACCAATTATTTAAATATAATACAAGAAATAATTGAATGTGATACACTAGTATAAAATAATAAATATATAAGAGTCAATTTAATTAGGTTGGTACCTCACACTTTAGATGGATTCGGTTTCTCGGTTATGATATCCTGCTCTAATCCATATATCTATTGATCAACTACTATAGGATAGGTCTTGTTTCCCTACTATGGTATTGAATAAACAAACAAAGTGTTCATAGAGGTATCCTAGTTCATGTGGGTTTGTAGAAGATAAATAGTATAATGGGATTTTCTCATCCCGACATACAAAATTTGAGGCTGTATCGGGCTAGACCCACCCATTGATTTCATAATTCTATGACAATACTTCTTGAGATCCATTTTCATTCCATAGTGTTGGGAATTTTTTAATGTTGTAGTAAATTCTTTCTTTATATGCATAATTGAGTTGCACTGGAAACAAACTATTTCATTTCTATGACATGGTGTATAAGGGAATGAATTGGTTGATTAATACTCTTATTAACTACTAACTTGGGATTAACTCTCCCTCTTGAATTTATTACATGTGCTAAAGTTCCCACCAATAACTGGATGGAAAATTTTCTCCCATTCACAAAAATTTCCTATAATATATCTCTCTCCAAACCACACCTTATTCACCATTCTAGTCACTAACTTTCTTCCTTGTTATATTTTAAATAATTTTTTTTCTTTTCTATCTGCAAGGTTTCTTAAAATGATTTTTTATTGAATGGATCCAAAAATCCTTTTCAAGTGAGGTCATTTTCTAACTTAGCTTGAAAAAAATGTTTCACCATAATAGTTCTAGGTATTCAATTATATAAGATTCTAGATTGACCTTTATTTAATATAGAGTCCCCATGAAGTTAAAAATCCATGCCATTCTTATTATCCATAACTTTTTATACTCAGGTACAAAATCACTGTAAATATTTGATGGTTATACTTTTTAAATTATTTGATATAATTCACCTGATGAGGTTCCCAAGTCCTAGTTACCTTTTCGACAACCTAAAAATATTTAATGATACTCTAAACTAAGCCATGGTTCACATGTGGTTTGGGTATAATCATGTTCTCAAGTCCTCCCTCTCACTGGTTTCTCATTCTCCTAACCAGTGGAATTTTTTTTTCTACAGACAATTTGAAAAGTTATTCATTTATCATATTTAATATGCATAATTTAATGTTTATTTTATATATCAACAAAATAATCAAAATATCACAATATCAAAATAAATTAACCATGTGTTAGTGTAGTTCTAGTGGGAAGTCTCTTTAATAATCCATGATACCTAAGATTCATTGGCTAAACCCATGAAAATGAGTTCACAATGCACCTAGAAGTGTTTAAAACACTTTTTCCCCAAAATACACTAGTAACTTGAAGTTCATCATAAAAATTTTGGCTATGTTATTTTATTTTATACATTTCATGTAACATTCCTCTGCCTCAGGACACTACCCCACATCGGACTGACAGAGCATTTTAAACTTCAAGTGTGCATCCCCATACATCAGATGCTACTGACTAGTGGAAAGGATCTAAGAGATAACATGGTAATACTATACCATATATCAGAGTATAAATTGTAGTATAAATAAAAAAATAGATAAAAAAAGTCACATAACTATCACATATAAACATGGAAAGTGCTAAAAATAAAGGCAGAATCAAGTTATATAATATATGGAGTGCTATATATATCAAATGGATGCAGCATGGGTAGAAAACATACAATGAAAAGGAACAAAAATCATAATGTAAAAATCACCTCGAAACTAGTCCCATCATCCACACACCACTCTAATATACTAGGTAACCAACAAGCAATGAACCTTTCCTAAACCTATAACTTGTAAGAAGATAATATTATTCTTGGGTACCCACGATTCATAAAATCCCAATTATGTTTTGAGTATAACTAAATAGGATACCACCAATTACATATCTAAAATAATGAATTCATAACTGCGCATACAATAGTGATCAAGAGAACCTATTAATATTATAAACATTTAAAAATTAAAAACTGATAGCATAAAAAAACATCAATCCCAGGGTCTTGGTTTACCCCTGGAATGGTACCAACCTACTTCATCTAGTTTTAGGATGTCTCTAACAACATCACAATGACCATTCCAACCATACCACTCCTAGCTAGGGTAAATATACCATTCCCTAGTCCAAACTAGAATTCATGGAAATATACCCATCCCTGGAGCACTATGTCACTTATAGGATGTGTTCAACTGAGGTTAACCAGCATATGGATACCCTAGGGGTAGGTTTCATCCTAGTTTTACAATAAAATCTATCATCCCTCAAGTTCATCATTAACCATGGGTTAAATATAAATCCTAGTGTCCCCTAGGGTTAGAATTCACCCCAGGTTATACATAAACTCTAGCATTCCCTGGGGGAAATTTTCACCCCATGTTAACTATAAAATCTAGTGTCCTTTGTGGGTTTGGTTCACCCCAATTTAACCAAAAAATCTAATTTTCCTTAGGTACATCATTCACCTTAGGTTAATCATAAAATCCAAAATCCCATGGTGGTACTATTTACCCCAAGTCAACCCTAAATATGCATACATTTTATCAAAAAATATACATAACAATAATAACTAAAATAAATGTATACACGAACCCTATTTACAATTTCAAACCTAAAATAAGTCAATAATTAATTATCTAAATCAAATTTAAAATACTATTTTGAATCCCCATTTATATATAAAATATTCTCTGTTAACATTTCAATGGACCATCACAAGACCACAAAATCCTTTCCACATTCCATTCAAATCCAACTGAAGTTTACCACTTTTATTTTAAATCCCTTTCACCATTTAAATAACAAAAAACAAAAGTCACAACTTTGAACTGAAAACTACCATTTAAAAAGGCCTAAAATAAGATAAACTTCATTTCAAATTTATGTGATTGTTGTGAACTTCCATTTAACCACCACTAGTTCCAAAACATTTTCCACCACCATTGGAACATTTGTAACATTGATTACCCTTTCAATTGAATCATGAAAACACATGGATTAATATTTAAATTAGGTATTTTAATTATGGTATCCCCAAGAATCCTAAATCCAATAATATCTTGGTTTATTCCTTTATCCCCTTTGACCTCACAACAAATAAACTTTAAAAAAACTAAGTGCAACTATGGATTAGTCTTTGGAACCACCTACCTTAATCTTAGAGAATCCTACTTGTCAAATATCTATTGTCACATCATCCTGAATGGAGAGAAATTGAGAAACCATACGAACACCCAAAAAGGGAATATTATTTAAAACAACATAAACACTACCTAACTACGATAGAAATCCAAATGATAATAGATAGGAGTCATAGACTCATTATAAGCTCTTGATCTCAAGTAACGACACTCTAAACCGACACCAAACAATGGAGATGTCCAATGATGGATGGGAGAAAGGATATATTGCACATGGATGGGGATACTAGATAAAATAGGGGGAAAGTATGTATAAACTAAAATAGGGAAGAAGTAAAAAGGTTTTCATTTGGATACTTTTAATGAGGATACAATTTTTCAAACTGTACATCCACTATGTAGACATCAATTCCTCAGGCACACTACTGTATACAATTCATGTGCATAGTTTTTCCAAACTATTTCCTTACCTCGATAATTTTTGTAGAGGGAGCATAGTCTCCTAGAAGCCCATGAAAAATTTAAAAAAAAAAGTGTGTGCCTAATGAAAACATGTCACATAGTTATAACTAACTAAAAACTAACCTTGTGTACAAGGATGTTTCTCCCAAAATTGAAAATTTCAAACCCCATAGCTCCTAAGACTTATCTAAGCACCCAAGTCACCTCCTAGGCCTCAATAAACATCCAAAACACCCATTTTAGGAATTCCAGCCCTTCATATTCTATACTAATACTTGGTTTCAAAAATGAGACACCCACGAAACTAAAATTCATGTTTGTTATCAAAATTTCAAATATCTATATAGAAAATGGAATTAAAAAATACCCACTAGAGTACTTATCATAACATAGAAGACATGGTGGTAGTCTAGCTACCACTTGACACCTCTCAGCCATTAATTACCATCCAATGTATGCACTCTACATGATAAAACCTGACATGATTCTAAAACATAACTCCAAACCCAGGACACAAGGTCATCTGATCCCATTTCAACATCCATCATATCATTGAAACACTTAGACAATGACCTACAATATTCATTCACTTTTAGACACCCACATGTTATCGTTTGGATAAAAACCATGCATATGGTTCTCCCTAATATAGTATTTAGCTCAAGATACTGATTTTGAATCTTAGATCTTCCTTCCATTTGGATTTTCACACCAAATAATATCATCATTATTCCACGATCCACTTGACATTGTTCCTAACACGTCATGTTTCCTCATGTGTGAGAAGATTAGATAATTCCAGTACCAAATATATTTTCCCATATTTGAGGCAAAATGGATGTACCACTATTGACTAAGAAAAACCCAAAAATTTCAGCTCATACTTGAAAAAACTTTTCCAACACCTTAAACACCACCATTTCATCCAAAATGATACTCTTGATACAAATTTCAACTCACTTTATCCAAATTCACATGATAAAACAAGGTGAACCACTTCCAACCAACCTACCAAAAAAGTATTGGATGGTGCAAAAAGTGCTACCTCACACCCAATTTAGATGCTTGGATCCAAAGGCATCTCGAAACTACCCAAGTATACACATTAAAGATTCAACCAAAATATCTATCTCATCCCTAATTTAAAACCTTATCCAACCAAACTCAAGAGAACTAATCCTTCTTCCATTTTCAGTCCCTTTATTTACTAGAGTACGATGCATTTCTCATTGTGGGAAATTCCATGCTCATATAGCACACTAAGGTCTAACATAACATAAAATGTGATTTCTATAGTAAAAAAATCCACCCAAAACAATTAATATTATCTCATTTGAGCACCCAAGTTACACCTTGTTGAGACATGTTTGGATCAAGAAACTCCATCCCATGTCTGAATAAACTACTCTAAATCAACCAAAAATGCATAAATATTAGCCTATGGAATTCACTGAGGAATCCAAACAACATTTAACTACAATAACACAGACATATGATGTCACCATATCAATCTAATGACTTATCTACACCATAACAACCCTTCTCACATGAAGGTCATGGTACCATGAATTAAAAACTTTACTATACCATAGGAGTTCTCTTGTCAGCATTTCACTGTTTCAAAACCTCAATATCAAAAAGGAACATCCCATATATTACCAAACATAATGGTTGAATGCGGAAAAATTCACTCACACCTAAGAACTCCTCCAATCATCAAATATTAATCACTTTTGGATCATAGAACACTATAATTAGCACTCAACAAAACTCATTCAAGCCAGAGTTACACCCTTCACACCATATGGTGGGATCCCCACTATACTGTTTTCCTTAATTTGGTACTCAAACATTGACATCAATGGGTCCTACCTCCACCACAACGGTGCCTCTCCTCCCGATCCACACCACCATCTTATTGAAACTCGACCCGGACCAACCTCTTGGATTGACCATATCACTACATTCTGGCCCAAACCGATGATTTATTTTTCATGTCCACCTGTTAATCCATAAATCAACATGTATCCTACTCACCCATTTCTCACTTCCTTGATCCACCAAATAAATCTGAAATACACTACTATACCTCTGAATGACATAGACTAACTCAAAACCCCATGAGTCGTGTAACATCTAACTAGGATTGCATGACCCATCCACTAAACATGCTCACATATTGGTCAAACTTAACCAACTAGGATTACCCTCAATACTTTTCTTCAAAACCAGAAACTTAACTTATTAAAATTTACATATTATGAATTCCCATAAACTGGTTTCATTCCAAAACTACAAGTGCTTATCCTCACTCATGTTATGCTATTGGAAACACACCCCAACATTGATAGTGCTAGGAACTCAACTGATCCTACCCTAACCCCCCATTTTTGATATCAAGAACCCACACACATTGTGATTTCACATTAATCACCATCCAAGGAATTCTCAGACTTATTTAATACACCTAGTTGCACCTCACATGCACCAATTTTTTTACGACCTGACCCATTTGGGCCCGCTCCGTGACTCCCCAAGCCCGCCTCTAATAGGCCAGGGGCTGGTGACTAGCACCAAGTAGGCATATTACTAACATGGAAGGCATTTCCTAAGAATTTGTACACATGCACACATCTCCAAGCCCACAAATGCTGAAATGTAAAAAAACAAGGAATAAAATTCATGCATACAACTAAACCCAACCACCAGAGTACAACGAAAGGTAAAGTGATGAAAGTAAACTGGGCCAAAATACAAGCCCGCCAAAACAAGAGTCTGAAAACTGCAAAGTCTAACCTATGAACACAAAAAGTTATTGGGACTACTACTCATAGCCATAGGAACACCCCAGCTAGTGAGGAACTCAGAAAGCATGATCTTGTCTTGGTCCGCCCTAGACTCTGTCAAAAGGCTGCTCGTCTGCACAAGACACGACACGTGAGGGAAAAGCCTGTACAGGGGTGAGTATAAAAATACTCAGCAGAGGACCTCTAAAATGACAATGAAATACACAAAGTAAAGGTACAGTCATCTCTACATGGTATACCTCTACAGAACATATAGAAAGTGAAACACAATCCAGATATACTCGAAACCCAGACCCACGATCTAGAGGCAAGTCACAAAACTGCATACTCCCCCCTAGGGATTCAGTTCGAAGATTTCCACGAAGTACTCGTTCCGAGAGAATACAATCAACGAGTCTTGTAGCTCTAATGACGTTAGTCCGAGAAGTATTGTTCATCAGGAAATGTCACGAGAGGTAGATACACTAATTACGGGAGACACACTTTTGAGTGGGAAGATCACGATAGATAGAAGCACTCATTATGGGAGACACACTCCTGAGTGGGAAAGATCATGATACACAGATGAGGATCACTGACAGGGCCATAGTAGATACCATGACTCATCCAGATTTACCAGCTAGGTGATTCAACATTTAGATAATGGATCAACGCCCGGTAGAGTTGGTCATGTCGATGCATGACTCTACCTAGGGTTAGGAATGGATAGAGTATCTCGCTCTGGGCCTCTCAGAGGGATGCCGACTCTATCACAGAAAGTCCTGCTGAAGGGATCATACTCCTGTAGAAAGAAACAATGCCTGACCTTTAGGGGAATGAGAATAAGGGTCACTAACCCAAACAAAAGATGTTTAAGATACGGTGATCAAGAGGACCATGCCATTTTCCAAAAAGTACATGGCGTGTAGAAAAGTTACACATCATGTTGTCTAACCCCGGGCATTTCTCATGTACAACAGCCCATGTCGTAAGGTTGGTCGTGTAGAAAAGATAGTACACGGAATGTAGTACGGTGTATATTCTATGTTCAAGTGACTGGGGTTGGCTCCGTGTACGCTGGCCATGTTCCCGTACACGGTTATCAAACTGTGTACTCCAACTCATGTAATCGGTACACGAGGTGACCCATGTTACTGGCCTCACATGGCCATGTGATTGAGTAAATAGTCGTGTAATCCATTCTGTGTCCGTGTATCCCTAGGATACATGCAGAGTCCCACGTAGCTGCTTATGTCATGTCGCGTAGTGAGTAAACGTCGTGTCGTCTGATGTCGTGTAGTCCGTATTGTGTCTGTGTACTTCCCAAAATACACGCTGAGCTTTGGGGAAAGTCCAATGCACCGTGTGACCAGGTTCACACACCATGTGATTCTCTGACCCCTGAAACCCTAGCCTCCACCGCCAGTACTACACGGTGTGTTCTTCGGAAGTACATGCTGTGTATTCTAAAAATTTCCCGAAATGCAAACCTTCACCGTCACACCTTCCATGATGTCCCGTTTTTCGATCCAACCATCTGATCACCATGAAACTCACAGGTTTTGGTCACCCCAACACCACGAAGCTGATTCCATTGTTTTTAGACCTCCAATCGGCCCTGAAAACGTGAAACGATCCACCCGCGTGAAGAATGCTCGAAGAACAGCCCTTCCTGATCCAGTTTGATTCATAGTTCGCTATCATCATCTCGCCTGCACAAGGTATGTTTGGTGTCAAATATTTAATTTGGGATCGTTGTGTCACAAAATGGATATGAAACGATCCGTTGTTCGTCGCCCCGTGAAAAACGCGAAGAACGCATGAAAGAAAAAGTGTGGAGGAAAATCCAATAAGAAAATCGAGGAACAAACCCCCACCATCATTCGAAACTGCATTGATCCGCTCCCGTTAGTAGGCTTAAATAGAGCAGAATCAAACAAAAACAATTCAACATGGATCACTTCCCTGAATCATCCCAATAAAACCCTCCTTCAAGAATGTATGAATCCATAGATCAACTTGTTCGTGGTTGATCTAAGTTCATCGTTTAAATCAAAAGCGGGGGAAAATAATTTAAATAACAACCCCTACTTCAAGAAGGGATCAATCTCTGACAAAGGGGTCGCGTTGTGGTCATCATCGAGATCCTTCAGCTTTGTTGGCGCAACGATTCGCAGCTTTCATCCGTCATTATTCGTCACCGAGAGTTTTCTCTAAAGTACCACAGATTTTCCTCAGAGTTTCCTCTCAATATTTCACCAACGATCAACGTTCGATTATCCCAATAAAAAGGGAACTGTGTTTGTAATTAAAAATACGTTTCTGTATTAATGAGTCCATCTTGTAGTTTTTGAGACATTGTGACGTAGTATTTATTAAAGAAACAGGTACCCCGTCTCTATGCTACAGTTGATTTTTCCATAAAATAAAATAAACATTGCAATTTTATTTTTTTTATTTTTTCTAAAAATGTCTGAAAATTAACTTTTTCCCTCGACCCACGCCAGTAGAGGTTCGACCTATTTTTAGGTATAGTCTTCATCCCGGATGCAATGGTGCCCTCATATTTTTAATTCAGGCATCTGTTTGGAAACTTTCACAACCACGCACATGTGCTGACTCACTTAACGTAAAAAGTTTCAAACCACTGTTTCGGGCTCATCGGGCCTCGGAATGATGTGTTGTCTCTGCACCTGGTCTCGTAATAATTCCAAATAATATTTAAATAATACACGGAAAAATCCGAGACATTACATTCTCCCCACCTTGGGGATTTATGTCCCCGAAAAGACAAAATAAGACTACTCAAAAAGATGGGGGTACTAGGCATGGATCTGAGCCTCCCACTCCCATGTGATCCCCTGAAGATTCTTATGATGCCAACGAATGCGCACCAAGGGAATCGATCGCCCACAAAGGATCCTCTCCTGCCGATCCTCAATCTCCACCTGGATCTTAGTAAATGTCAATCCATCCTCGAGGTCCATCTCACCCCAGTCGATGACATGCGATGGGTCATGCACGTACCTCCTCAGCTGCGACACGTGGAAGACATCATGTACCTGATGCAACTGTGGCGGTAAAACTAGGCAGTACACCACCTCACCGACTCTGCACAGTATCTGTAAAGGTCCGATGAACCTCAGAGATAGCTTACCACCCCGGTCAAATCTTCATAACCCTCGTCGAGGCGAGACCCGAAGAAAGACGTGGTCTCCCTCCTCAAACTCTAGAGGTCTCCATCATCTGCCAGCATAAGACTTCTGCCGGATCTGTTCAGTCTTCATCCGCTCTTGGATGATCTGCACCTTCTTGGTGGTTTCTCAAACTAGCTATGGACCCATGAGTGCTGACTCTCCGGGGTTAGTCCAGTAAAGTGGTGACCAGCAGGGTCTCCCATTCAAATCCTCAAAAGGTTCCATAGAAATGGTGGAGTGGAAGATTTTATTGTACACAAACTCCACCAGTGGTAGGTGGTCCTCCCAACTGCAACCAAAGTCCAAGATACAGGCTCGTAAAATATCCTCCAGAACCTAAATGGTCCTCTCCATCTAACCATAGTTCTGTGGTTGGAACGTCATGCTCAAGCGCATCTATGTCGCAAAGGCCTCCTGCAATCCCTTCTACAACCGGGATGTAAAGAGGGTGTATCAGTCCGAGAATATTGTCAAAGGGACACCATGAAGCTTAACTATCTCCTGCAGATAGAGGCGTTCCAAGATCTCTACGGAACTCTGCTCCTTGATGCCTTGAAAGTGGGATGACTTGGTGAGTCAGTCAACATCACCCAGATGGAATCATGGCCCTTGGACGTCTTTGGTAATCTTGTCATGAAGTCCATCAGTATTCCATCCCACTTCCACTCTAGAACCTCTAGGGGTGAGCTAATCCCTTTGGAACCTGGTGCTCACCCTTCACCTACTAGAACGTAAGGCATCGAGAAATAAACTCTGCTACTCCCTTCTTCATGCCTGACCACCATAACTACTGTCAAAGATCCTGGTACATCTTTTCCACTCTTGGATGTACCGCCAAGGGGTATGTATAAAACTCCTTCAGAACCTCTTCCCGAAACACCACTGGTATGACAGTGCATCCTCTGAAAATATGTGTGTTCTCCCCACCTTGCAAATATCCATTATGAGCATGTACTGTTGATAACTGAGCATGGAAAGCCTCACAGTCGTCATCCCCAAGCTATGACTCCCTAACTCGTTTTAAGAGTGGGGGTGGGCGACAACCATCGACTGTAGGTAAGCTGCATCCCCTCTGTCTACGAAGGACAACTACAACGTGGCCAACTGCTATGTCGCCTCACTCAACAGCTGTGAGCTCGACCTTCTTCTGAGATCATCGGGCACCTTGTTCCCTTCCCAGAAGTATAGATAATATCAAAATCATAATCCTGGAGGAACTCTTGACAACACCTCTGTCTTAGATTCAGATCCTTCTACGATAAGATGTACTTGAGGCTCTTGTGGTCAGATTATATGATGAACTGCTCTCCCATAAGATAGTGTCACCACATCTTCAATGTGAAGACTACCACAGCCAACTCAAGATCATGGGTCTCATAGTTCTGCTCATGTGTCTTAAGCTAGCACGAACCATAAAAAATCACTGTAACACCCTGAGATTTTATGAGAAATATTATTTTTAATTTTTTTGATGTCTTTTATTATAAACCACACCATGATTATCTTGTACTATACGCAACACTGTATTAGCTTGCAGTATATGGAACACTATTCTTGGCTCATGTTACACACAATTTCAAGTTTGTTTTGTGGAAATTATACTACGCAACATTAAGTAGAGATTTTGTTTAATGTATAAATGAAATAAGTTTTGATTATGTTATACACAACACCAAACAGAGCTTTCACTTCACGCAGCCCTGACTTGGCTTGCATTATACGTAATCAAGACCTTTCTCAATAGTGTGTGTAGTACGCAATACCGAGTTTCACTAAACGAGATATTATTATAATATTATTATGAACTAGCCGTTATGAATAGTAATACCCACTTTTTGATATTTGATAAATTTTATCTTTAAAAATGGACTTCATTTTTGGATTCAAAATATCAAAATTAGGCTAGGGTGAATTTTTGGTATTTTTCTGAAAACTTTCAATTTTTGATGAATAGTGAAAACACTGGGTTACTATTTAAAAATAGAATTTTTATTATTTATTTCATTTAAATTTATTTTAGGTAAAAATTGATACATAATACCTATATAAGTTCAATGTAATTCATTGGAGTCATTTTATATTAATTTTAGATATATAAAAATTTTATTGTAACTTTTCACCATCTTTTACCCACCTCCTAGGAGAATCTGAAAATTTACATAAAACTTAATTTTACTACTTCTATGAGTGGAATTTCGAAAATCCGAGAGACACGGTTAATATCAAGGAGTAAAATATGGTTCAATAAGATAAAAATAATTTTTGTTGAATAGTAACTTTTTACTTTTATTTACCACGATAAAAAGTAAATAGGGTAATTAAGGGTAAAATGATATTATTATTACCCTAACACATGTTTTAATTATATTAGATAAGTTTAATTTGACCAAAAATAACCTTAGGAATAAAATATTACCCTTTAGGTCCACTTGGATTAGATTAGGACAATTATTATTATTTAATTCAAAAAAGAGTTAAAAGAGTTAAAATCAAAGTTTAATAACTAAAACATTTTTAATATAGGGTTATACAAAAGATAAATTCAACTATAAATGTTAATTAGAAATATAAACATATTTACTACATAATGGTATTTTATTTATAATTTTTAGACATTAAATAATTTAATTTATTTATAACACAATGATGATCTGGTAATTACCTTATTAATGAAATATTAACAAAATTGATGTTATAAATACAGAAATAAATGTAATTTGAGGATTTTTATAAATTACACTAATTTTATATGTTAATATTACATGTAATTATTTATTTCATTAATTTTTTTCGAACTAATCACACTGTTATAATTTTCACAAAAATAAATTACCAAATAGTGTCAAAATTGACATAAAATTGTTTTTAAAACAAATATTATATTATTAAATGTTATTATATTACGAAAAAACTAAGGTTCGGCCAAATGACATATATAAGGTTATATATAATAATAATTAACCACTTGGGGTTAGTTTTCCTTGTTATAGTAAGTTTATTAACCATATAGTGTAAGAAAATAAGAAGACACGGTAAAGGTTAAATTATTTAACTTAGAGTTAAATCTAAATTATAAGGATAAAATAATAACCTAAACTTGTCTAAAACGTATTGGTTGAGAGTATTTAAACCCATTCCCAATTTATCTTTGAAATAAATCAATTTGGATCTATTATAAACCAAATATGACTTTATTATAAAATAATATTTTAGGTTTTTCCTAAGGTGTCTCTCTCCTCCCTTATAAAAGGGCACCTCCTCCCTCTTATATTTACACAATTTTGAGCTTTCAAGCTCAGAAAAACCCTGAAAATTTCCCTTCTCAACATCCCTATAAACATTATATATGTTCTGGTCTCCTCAAAAGACCAAATCTAGTTCCTTAAGAGGAATCTTAAAAGAGGTGCGTCAAAGAAGATGTAATCTCTTCTACCGATTCTTTCAAGTTTATTTCTTCTTCAACTTATTCTTCTTTAGTTGTTTCATTATAAAGTAATAACATTTGTATCACTAATATACTGATATGTTATTATAAATATGGAACAACCCCATTTCACCTTCTATCCATCCTATGGAAAATGAAATCACCGCGCATGCGTACGTATGGAATACCGTCTCCACGTTGTGGTGTAATCTGTTTTTCCACCACCACCTTACTTGGATGGGTATAATGGTGTAAATAATAACTCTACATAGTTATTATAACATCATACTGATTCTGAGATATTATATCATCCACTCCAATTCAATTCAATAATTATGGTAACGATATCATCACTCGTGCGTACGTACAGATTACCGTCTCCACGACGCGATGAGATTCATTTTCCATGTTAACCATTCAAGAATGATTATAAAGTATATATAATGAGTAATAATGAAATATATGACATGATAAAGCTACTGGATATATATATATATATCATCTACTTACTTCAATTCAAGTTAATAGGGAAAGGAAAACAGCGTTCATGCGTACATACGGCCTACCGTCTCCATGAACGGTGTATTTTATTTAATTTATATATCTATTATATATATATATACTGAATATATATGATATATAAATCATGATTTACATTCTTTAAGTAAGTAAAACATGATATAAGTAATTATAATATCAAGAACAACAAGTCCAAACATGTACGATAAATAAAGTAATTTTACCCAAAACACTGCTTTAACATAGAATTTACAAAATAACGGGTAATATAAAGTCATAAGTGAACCATATATGATATCATAAAAATGAATATGATTATATAATAAGTCAATAACATTATTTAAATCATTATACATGAGGTTTGGATACGTACGAATCATATCGGACCTAAGCTCAGGGATAATTTTTCAATCTCATTTTTATTCGAGATTGCTTATACGTAAGTATTTACTGGGGTTATATTTTTCATCCATGTTTTTCATAAAGTTTTTAATACTCTTCCATGTATGTTTAAATTCATTTTTACCACACTTTGACTTTTACATTGTGTTATGGAAGGAATCTTTCTTTTGTTTACCATATGGAGAACTTTTTTACTTTTCCATCAAAAGTATAAGGAGAATGTTTTTTAACTTATACGGCATGAATGGATTTTTATGATTTTATAACGCCTTATTTTCATGAATATTACTCTACAATATTTCATAAATATTTTCAACAAAATCCTTTTCTTTTAAAATTTCATGGAATTTTGTGAAAATAAAATGATTTTGAAAAAGAAAGGATATTTTTCTACAGAATTCATTTCAAGTGTTTTATCAAAATCATTTTCCATCCACGGTGACATTATTTCATATGTGTATGTTTCAAGTATAATGTCTCTATGATTTAAATGGTTCCAATTTTATTATGATGAAATGATATCCATTTGTTTTATATGTATTATTTTATGATGGGATGATGTTTATGAAATCCATTTTATTCTTTGGGTTATGATGAATGATTTATGTTTATGTTGTGCCACACGTAAGAATGATTTAAATATGAGATGGGTGGGACCTATATCTCCCTCCAAGGCATTGGGTAAAGATTTATATCTCATGAGATACACATGTCTGTAATGTTAAGTTAATCTGGTTCAGTGTTGCAGGACTGGAACAAAGAGTGAACTCGATTTAGAAAGAGACTTTGTCCACTAAGATGGTCTTGGCAGCAATGCCTTGGCTACTATAGAAATCATATCATGTTCTTAATTATTTTACACA
The DNA here is from genome assembly GCA_963277665.1 of Viscum album. Classification (NCBI taxonomy): domain Eukaryota; kingdom Viridiplantae; phylum Streptophyta; class Magnoliopsida; order Santalales; family Viscaceae; genus Viscum; species Viscum album. The sequence continues at coordinate 1,962,416,401 of OY728133.1, forward strand.
ATTACATGTTTTATTCCCATGATATTTCATCATGATTGATGTTCCTTTATGATATATTCCTTACGTACTTCCAAGATTTATATCTTTGCTCAAGATTTTGATATTTAGATTTTATGTTCAAGTTTTTGCATTCAAATGTTTATGGAATGTTTTATGTTATTTATTTTTACCCTTACTAAGTATTTGAGCTCACCATTTTTATTTTTTATTTTCCCCAGGATATATATAAAAGTTTTAGGTAAGAAAACAAAAGGGGAAGATCTTTATGGGAGATGTTGAAGATCTTTCACCATGATTAGATGATTATTTTTCCGAGTTTCCAAAGACACTAAACTATTATGGTCCTTATGTGTTTATTTTTGTTATGTATTAAGTATTATGAAAAAGTAATATAATGTCCATGTACGTCAATCTTGGGTCTCTATAGTTGGTATCATAAGGAAGATTTATTTAACATTTGGAGAATAGGATGCAAAAACTTTAGTGATATCCCTAGAGATATTTCTAAGGTATGTCTAGGGATGTCCCTAAGGGTACGTATAATTATAGGTTATAGCCCTAGAATTACAGTAAAGATCTAAGAATTTAACCTAATATGTTATATATTGAAGTTAATCCCCCTTGATTATGATTTTTTCCTCTCACACTATTCTTTTTGTGTTTTAGAAATTGGCTGGAAACAAGAAGATTCACAGTAATGGAGGATATGATGGACAATGGAATTATATTCTTCATGAGAAACCAAATGAAATTGGATCTGGAAGTCCACATATTATTATTATGCCTAATCAGAAATCTCATAATATGATCAATAATCTCAACTTGGGTAAGTTTCCCAACTCAGCTAATAAAATAAAGATGGAGTTTCATGATGATCATATAGGAAAGAAAATTCAATTTACCTCATTTAAATCATGTGGGAAGAGGCATCAGGGAGAACGTTTCAAAGGAACTCGAAGATGTTATGGGTGTGGAAACGAAGGAACTAAAGCCAGTAATTGTAAAGGAAAAGGTTCAGTTAACACCATGGACAAGGATAATGGTATTTCTAAAACTTCAACAATGGTTAAATGTTTTAAATTTGGAATGTACGGGCATTATGAAAACCAATTCCCTAAGGGAAAAGCTCTTAAAGATAATCAGCATGGTCATATAGGTAGTATTTATATGGATGATGATGAAAAGACTACAAATGATATATGAGATGAATGAAATTATGAATCTCAGTCAGTGGTTTAAGAAGGTAGTGGAATGATTGTATGTTTATCAAGAATAATGTATTGTACTATGAAATAAAGAAAAATCTAAGGATTATTACACTGTAGTCTTTCCTTGAGTTTTTGAAAGTATATGATGAATGGTACTGGTAAACATGAAAGGTTATTAAAATATATTTGGAAGGTATATGATATGTGCATAATTAAAGGATAAGGAGATAATGAGATGTTTGATAGTATTCATGAGTTCATGACTGATATAAGGACAAAGTGATATCATGGTTTGAGTATATAGAAATTTTGGAATTTTGGTATGTGGAAATAGTTAACTTTTGATAGAATTCATGTTTTCACTAAGGTTATATGGTAATTCATGTTTCAAAAGAATACATGATTAAGGTATTCACATGTTTGGAATGTGACCAACAAAATATATCTTATGATATATGGGGGATAAATGATGGTATTCACGTGCTTGTTATGTGACCTTTCAAGTAATCATTTTCTTTATACTATGAGATTAGACAGATGTATTTGGGATAAGACTAAAAATTAGAATAGATTATGTTGGACATCATATAGTATTATTTAAAGATAAAACTTGTTTTTCGATATTATTTATGGAATTTTATAATAGTATAGTTTTAGAAAAAGGACAACTCGTAGGACGAACGACAACCCGTCGCGTCGGACAAGGTTGTGGGAATCGAACCCACAACTGAAGTGCGACATGCCTTTATCACATTCCATTGGCCAACAGGAAGTCCCTGGTTAGTATAAATTAGTTTTAATTTATTAAGTGGTATGATATATGAAGTATAAGTCCATTTTAGGAACCATATACGATTAATCTCATTATAGATGGACTTATGTATATAACTTTTTATAACCTTATGTTTGAGACAGATGGAATGACTTATCATTCTATTGCATGATCTGTTAAAACTTTGAAAAAGAAAAATTTAACTTCATTTATTTAAGAGGTGAAGTGGAAATTGTTCAAGGCACAAACAACGGTAAGATTGTACCAAAATCAAGTAAGAATTTATTTTAATTCAAAAATTCTTCAAAATTTGGGAAATGATCTTGAAAACCCAAAATTTATTCCTAGTGCCCTCATATCTGATGAATCATATGGTACCTTAGATCATCACAAATTTATGTCTTTGTGATTGTTGGCTTTTCCATAGTCATGTCCTCTACCACTCTTCATCAGAATTTAATGGTTATATTTCTCTTCCATATCCATATTTTCACCTATGTTATCTTATGTGGAAACCCAGTGAAAATTTAATTTGGGTAACCATAACCTTTAATTCATTAGTTTTTAAAATTAAGTTTTAGTATTCCTTTTACGATGTGGGTTTCAACGAATGAAACTTTCAGGTAGTAAACGATTTATAACCCCGACAAATTTTGAGGGAAAAATTCATTTTAAGGGGGGTAGAATATAACACCGCGATATTTTATGAGAAATATTATTTTTAATTTATTTGATGTCTAATATTATACAATACACCAAGATTATCTTGTACTATACACAACACCGTATTAGCTTGTAGTATACGCAACACTATTCATGGCTCGTGTTACACACAATTTGAAGTTCATTTTGTGGAAATTATTCTATGCAATATTAAGTATAGATTTTGTTTAATGTATAAATGAAATATGTTTTGATTATGTTATATGCAACACCAAAATGATCTTTCACTACAGGTACCCCTAACTGGGATTTCATTATATGCAATCAAGACCTTTATCGATAGTGTGTGTAGTACGCAATACCGAGTTTCACTAAACGAGATATTATTATAATATTATTATGAACTAGATGTTATGAATAGTAATACACACTTTTTGATATTTTATAAATTTTATCTTTCAAAATAGACTACATTTTTGGATTTGGAATATCAAAATTAGCCTAGGGTGAATTTTTGGTATTTTTTAGAAAACTTTCAAATTTTGATGAATAGTGAAAACACTGGGTTACTATTTTAAAACCGACTTTTTATTATTTATTATATTTAAATTTATTTTAGGTAAAGAAGATACATAATACCTATATAATTTCAATGTAGTTCATTGAATTCATTTTATAATAATTATATATATAAAAAATAGTATTGAACTTTTCACCGTCTTTTACCCACCTCTTAGGAGAATTTGAAATTTTACATAAAACAAAATTTTACCACTTTTGTGAGTGGAATTTAGAAAATTAGAGAGACACAATTAATATCAAGGAGTAAAATTTGGTTCAATAAGATAAAATAATTTTTGGTGAATAGTAACTTTTTTACTTTTATTTACCATGGTTAAAAGTAAATAGGATAATTAAGGTTAAAAATGATATTATTATTACCCTAACACATGTTCTAATTATATTGGATAAGTGTAATTCGACCAAAAAAACCTTAGGAATAAAATATTACCCTTTAGGTCCACTTGGATTAGATTAGGACATTTATTATTATTTAATTCAAAGAATAGTTAAAAGAGTTAAAATCAAAGTTTAATAACTAAAACATTTTTAATATAGGGTTATACATAAGATAAATTGGACTATAAATATTAATTAGAAAGATAAAACAATTTCCGACATAATGCTATTTTATTTATAATTTTTATACATTAAATAATTTAATTTATTTATGAAACAATGATGATACAGTAATTACCTTATTAATGAAATATTAATAAAATTGATGTTATAAATACCCAAATAAATGTAATTTGAGACATTTTATGAATACCAATAATTTTATATGTTAATATGACATGTAAGTATTTATTTAATTAATTTTTTGGAACTAATCATGTTGTTATTAGTTTCACAAAAATAAATTACCAAATAGTGTCAAAATTGACATAAAATAGTTTTTAAAACAAATATTATATTATTAATTGTTATTATATGCCTAAAAATCTATGTTTAGGCCAAATTACATAGATAAGGTAATATATACTAATAATGAACCACTTGGGGTTATTTTGTCTTGTTATAGTATGTTTATTAACCATATAGTGTAAGAAAACAAGAAGACATGGTAAAGGTTAAATTATTTAACTTAGAGTTAAATGTAAATGATAAGGTTAAAATAGTAACCTAAACTTGCCTAAAACCTATTGGTTGAGAGGATTTCGACCCATCCCCACTTTATCTTAGAAAAAAATCAATTTTGAGCTATTATAAACCGAATATGACTTTATTATAAAATTATAATTTATGTTTTTTCTAAGGTGCCCCTCTCCTCCCTTATAAAATGAAACCTCCTCCCTCATCTATTTACACAATTTTGAGCTTTCATTCTCGGCCAAACCCTGACCATTTCCCTTCTAAACTTCCCTATAAACATTATAGAGGTTCTGTTCTCCTCAAAATACCAACTCTAGTGCCTTAAGATGAAGCATAAAAGAGGTGCGTCAAAGAAGAGGTAATCTCTTCTATCGATTCTTTCAAGTTTATTTCTTCTTCAACTTCTTATTCTTTAGTTGTTTAATTATAAAGTAATAACATAAGTATCACTAATATACTAATTTTTTATTATAAATTTGAAACCACTCCATTTAACCTTCTATCCATCCTACGGAAAATGAAATAACCGTGTGTGCGTACGTACAGAATACCGTCTCCACGCCGTGGTGTAATCTGTTTTTCCACCACCACCTTACTTGTATGGGTATAATGGTGTAAAGAATAAATATAAATAGTTATTATAACATCATACTGATTCTTATATTTTATATCATCCCCTACAATTCAATTCAATAATTATGGGAATGATATCATCGCTCGTGCGTATGTACGGATTACCGTCTCCACGACGCGATGAGATTCATTCTCCATGTTAACTATTCAAGAATGATTAAAAAGTATATATAATGAGTAATAATGAAATATATTAAATGATAAATCTATTGGATTTAAGTTTATATATATATATATATTTCATCTACTTACTTCAATTCAAGTCAATAAGGAAAGGAAAACAGCGTTCATGCGTACGTACGGCCTACCGTCTCCATGAACGGTGTATTTTATTTCATTTATCTATCTATTATATATATATATACTAAACATATATGATATATAAATCATTATTTACATTCTTTAAGTAATTAAAACATTATATAAGTAATAATAATATCAATAACAACAAGTCCAAACACGTATGATAAATAAAACAATTTTACCCAAAACGCTGCTTTAACATAGAATTTACAAAAGAATGGGTAATATAAAGTCATAAGTGAACCATATATGATATAATAACAATTAATATGATTCTTTAATAAGTTAATGAAATTATTTAAATCATTATACAGGAGGTTCGGATACGTAAAAAGCATATCGGATCTAAGGTAAGGGATAATTTTTCAATCTCATTTTTATTCGAGATTGCTTATACATAAGTATTTAATGGGGTTATATTTTTCATCCATGTTTTTTATAAAGTGTTTAATACTCTTATATGTATGTTTAAATTCATTTGTTACCCCTCTTTGACTTTTACATTGTCTTATGGAAGGAATCTTTCTTTTGTTTACCATACGGGAAACTTTTTGACTTTTCCGGCAAAAGTACGAGGAGAATGTTTTTTTTAACTTATACGACATGAATGAATTTTTACGGTTTTATAACACATTATTTTCATGAATCTTACTCTATAATATTTCATGAATATTTTAAACAAAATAATTTTCTTTTAAAATTTCATTGCATTTTGTGAGAAGAAAATGATTTTGAAGAAGAAATGATATTTTCTTAAAGAATTCATTTGAAGTGTTTTATCAAAACCATTTTCCATTCCAGGTGACATTATTTCATATGTGTATGTTTCAATTATAATTTCTCTATGATTTACGTGGTTCCACTTTTCTTATGATGAAATGATATCCATTTATTTTATATGGATTATGTTATGATGGGATGATGTTTATGAAATCCATTTTATTATTTGGGTTATGATGAATGATTTATGTTTATGTTTTGGTACACATAAGAATGATTTCAATATGATATGGGTGGGACCTATATCTCCCTAAAATGAATTGGGTAATGATTTATATCTCATGAGATAGACATGGCTGGAATGGTAAGTTAATCTGGTTCAGTGTTGCAGGACTAGAACGAGGAGTGAACTTGATTTAGAAAGGGACTTTGTCCACTATGATGGTCTTGGAAGCAATGCCTTGGCTACTATGGAAATCATATCATGTGATTAATGGTTTTCCACAGTTACATGTTTTATTCCCATGCTATTTTATCATGATTTATGTTCCTTTATGAAATATGCCTTACGTACTTCCAAGATTTATGTCTTTGCTCAAGATTTTGATGTTTAGATTTTATGTTCAAGTTTTTGCATTCAAATTTTTATAGATTGTTTTATGTTCTATATTTTTACCCTTACTGAGCATTTGAGCTCACCCTTTTTATGTTTTATTTTCCCCAAGATATAGAGAAAGGTTTTAGCTAAGAAAACAAAAGGGGGAGATCTTTATGGGAGATGTTGAAGATCTTTCACCATGATTAGAAAATTATTTTTCTGAGTTTCCAAAGACACTAAACTATTTCAGTCCTTGTGTGTTTGTTTTTATTATGTATTAAGTATTCTGAAAAAGTAATGTAATGTCCATGTACGTCTATCTTGGGTCTCTATAATCACTGCATGCCTTTGCATCAGGACACAACCAAGCCCAGTCCCTGATGCATCGCAGAAAACTAAGTACTCAACACCCTCCTCTGGTAATCTCAAGATTGGGGCGCTCATCAAACTCTATCTCAACTACTCGAAATCCTGATGGCACTTCTCCATCCAAATTAAGGGTTTCCCTTTCCTGGTCAAGGTTGTCATCGATGCTAATTTTCGGGAGAAATCAGGAATGAACCTCTGGTAATATTCCTCCAAGCTGAGAAAGCTCTGCAGCTCTGTCATGCTCTAAGGTGGCTCCCATACTAGCATTGCCTCCACCTTGGCAGGGTCCATAGCTACACCATTTGCTGAGATGACATGTCCCAGAAAGTGGACCTCTTGAATCCAGAACTAGCACTTAGAGATCTTCCCATAGAGCTGGTGCTCTCATAGTACATCTAGAACTATCTGAAGGTGTCTCGCGTGATCCTCCTATAACATTGAGTACACAAGGATGTAGTCGATGAAGACCACTAAGAACCGGTCCAGGTATGGCTAGAAGATCTGGTTTATCAATCCCATGAACACTGCGAGGGTGTTTGTCACATCGAAAGGCATCACCAGGTCCTCATAGTGACCGTAGCAGCATCTGAAAGCCGTATTCGGTATATCCTCGTCTCGTACTCATAACTGGTGATAACCTGATCGAAGGTCAACCTTTGAGAACAACTTTCCCCTCTTAGCTGATCGAAGAGGTCATCTATTCTTGGAAGTGGATATTTGTTCTTCACTATTACCTGGTTCAGGCATCGGTAATCCATGCACAACCTCAAACTCCCGTCTTCCTTCTTTGCAAACAAAACCGAGGCCGCTCAGGGTGAAATGTTGGGTCTCACAAAACCCTTTCTCTACAAATCCTCCAACTGAGCCCTCAGCTTGTGAAGCTCTACAGGAGCCATCTGATATGCTGATGAAGAAATCGGTGTTGTCTCGGGGTGTAAGTCGATGTAGAAGTCGATCTCTCGGTGAGGAGGTAGTCCTATAACATCTTTGGGAAAGACATCCTCGTAATCCACCACTACTGCTGGGAACTGGGAGCTCATCACATCTACTGATCTGAGGGATAGGCTAGCTAACTCATGAGTGACCGGCTGCACCCTCCTATGCATGAGCCCGTTATGTGCTGCATGGGTTTTCTTTTCTTCGACAAAGAGAAATCTTGTCCCATCACTGCGGACACACCGCACTCTTTACCTAAAACAGTCAATCTAGGAATGGACCAAAGACAACCAATACATACCAAGAATGACGTCGTAAGGCCTTGACGCTACCACCAAGAGGTTACAACTAAAACTCTTGCCTCCAAGGGTAAGATCACACTGTTTTCAAAGGTCTGAGATCATCGAGTATCCTCCCGCATGTGTCTCCAAGCATAAGGATCGAGTCCATGGTTCTACCGGAATCTCAAGGTTTCGCACAAGACATGTGTCTATGAAGTAATGACTGGAACCTATGTCTACAAGTACGACAGCTAAGGTAGAGAAGACACATATTGTACCTCGGATCATCCTTGGAGACCCTAGGTCGTATGCCTTGACCACATGCAACTATCCTCACCCCTGTCCCCTAGCTCCCTGAGCCTAGTGCGGACCTCCTGGGGGTGGTGGTGGACGTAAGTCAAAGTGCCTACCACCACCTAGATCTCTCCCTACTCCTCTACCACATTCTCCACCTGGCGGGTCCATCTGCTCCACTCTCTACTTCTGTCTCGGTGGTCCATCCACCACTTCCCTGTCAGCAGCTCAACGGGTCGGACAATCTCTAGCGAGATATACCCTATCGTCGCATGTATAGCACTGCTTCTCCCTAGGATGATTGGATCCAGCCTGAGAGCCTTTGACCATCGATGCTCTATCCTGGGTCCTCCTCTGACATCTCTCACATCTTGATCCCTATGTTCGACGTCGGTTCCCTAATGCCGAGGACTCCGGACCTGCCTACCTATTGCTGATTGTCGTCGGTTGTCTCTGCTCTTCCAAGAAGCTCTCAATCACCAAAGCCCACTCGAGCACTCCAGCATAAGTTAGAATTCATAGAGTCATGAAACTAGCTTGGATGTCTCATCGTAGACCTCTCTCGAAGGTCCGAGCTCTGAGGTACTGATCCCTGGCCATATCCATCAAGTACCTGGCGAGGTTGGTGTACCTCGATGAATAGTCAGCTACCGTCAAACTGTCCTGCTGGAGCTGAAGAAGCTCCTGGATGCGTACGACTCTCGTCATAATTGGAGAGAACTCCTCCCTGAAGAGTCAATCGAACTCTGTCCATGAAATAGCCTCCTCATCGTGAGTCTATGTGGTCAGACTCCACCATCGTCCCACCGAACCCTGAAGAAGGATCACCCCTAGGATCACCATCTTGTCTGTTGGTGTCCTCACTAGATGGAAAACTCGGGTCACCGCCTTGAGCCAGTCCTCAGACACATGAGGGTCAGGCTTGCCTCAGAACCTAAGGTCTATCTATCTCTGGAACTCATGCAGCGCGCTCAGCCTACGCTCCTCGTCGGTCGGTACTGCGGGTACCATGGGCTGCTCCACTGGTGGTGGTATAGCAGGTGCACCACCTGGTGGCAACGCCTGGGGAACTAGTCCATGTATTGAGGCCTCATCACTGAGGGGGTCATCCTCATGATATTTTTGTTTCATCCTAGCGGGTATGCATCGCGAAGGCATCCTATAAGAAAACAAGATGTACCATGGTCAATGAGTATATCTTGATAGCTGACACAAAGGATATGGAAAACACAACCCATTTTTATATTATACATGTATTATTCTTTTATTTTCCCACAATCAGTTATTTCATGTACCGAGTTGAAAAGCAGGTTATCAGAGTCCTAGTGTATGGATACGTCGGTCGCCGCACCAACACTGGAGTCTCTGGCCTAAAATCTGAGCTCGAAACACTGAACACTGTTGCCCCAAACCAATTTCACAAACTCTTGGTCCTAAGGTAGAACTAAACACCTTTGATACCACTCTTTCACAACCTGGCCTAGTGGGTCCTACACTATGACTCCCCAAGCCCACTTCCAATATTCTAGGGGTTGGTGACTAGCACCGAGTAGGCATATTACTAACATGGGAGGCATTGCATAAGAACCTGTACACACGCACACATCTCGAAGCCCAAAAATGCTGAAATGTAAAAAAATGCCGAGGAACAGAATGCATGCATACAACTAAACCCAACCACCAGAGTACAACGAAAGTTAAAGTGCTAAAATTAAACTGGGCCAAAATACAAGCCCACTAAAACAAGAGTCTGCAAACTGTAAAGTTCATCGTGTGAACACAAAGAGGTACTGGGACTACTTCTCATAGCCGTAGAAACACCTTGGCCGGTGAGGAACTCAAAAAGCTCGATCCTGTCCTGGTCCGCCCTGGACTCTGTCAAAAGTCTGCTCATCTTCATAAGACATGACACGTATGGGCCAAGCCCGTACAGGGGTCATTATAACAATACTTAGTAGAGGACCCCAAAAATGACAAAACAATGTACAAAGTAAAGGTACAATCATCTCTACATGGTATATCTCTACAGAACATATAACAAGTGAAACACAATCCAGATATTCTTAAAACCCAGGCCCGCGGTCTGGAGGCAAGTCACACAACCTTACACTCCCACTAGGAATTCAGTATGAATATTTCCACAAAGTACTCATTCTGAGAGAACACACTCTATGATTCTGGTAGCTCTGATGATGTCCGTCCGAGAAGTAATTTTCATCGGGAAACGTCACGAGAGGTAGTTACACTCATTACAGGAGACACACTCTTGAGTGTGAAGATCACAATAGATAGAAGCACTCATTACGGGAGGCACACTCCTTAGTGGGATAGATCACAATACACAGATGAGGATCACTGCCAGGGACATGGCGGATACCACAACTCATCTAGATTCACCAGCTAATTGATTCACCATCTAGGTAGAGGATCAACTCCTGGTAGAGTTGGTCACATCGATGCCTAACTCTACCTAGGGTCAGGAATGGATAGAGGATCTCACTTCGGGCCTCTCAGAGGGATGCCGACTCTATCACAGAAAGTCATGCTGAATAGATCATACTCTTGTAGAAGGAAACAATGTTTGACCTTCATGGAAACGAGAAGAAGGGGCATTAACCCAAAAAAAAGATGTCCAAGATACGGTGATCAAGAGGACCATGACATTTTCCAAAAAAGTACATGGTGTGTAGAAAAGTTACATGTCGTGTTGTCTGTCCCCGAGTACTGCTCGTGTACAACAGCTTATGTCGAAAGGGTGTTCGTGTAGAAAAGTTAGTACACAGCATGTAGTACGGTGTATACGCTGTGTCCGAGTGACTGGGGTTGGCTCCGTGTACGCTATCCATGTGCTCGTACACGGTTATAAACCCGTGTACTCTAACCCGTATAATCGGTACATGGGGTGATCCACGCTACTAGCCTTGCCTGGCTGAGTGATGGAGTACACGGTCGTGTACTCCATTCTGTGTCCGTGTATCCCTGGGATACACGTCGAGTCCCATATAGCCGCTTCTGTCATGCTGCGTAGAGAGTATATGTCGTGTCGTCTGAAGTCGTACAGTCCATCCCATGTCCGTGTACTTGCCAAAATACACACCGAGCTTCGAGGAAAGTCTAACACGTCATGTGACCAGGGTAACACACCATGTTATTCCTCTCTGACCCCCGAAACCCTAGTCATCGCTGCCAGTACTACACAGCGTGATCTTCAGAAGTACACACCGTGTATTCTCAAAATTTCCAGAAACACGAACCTCCATCATCGCACCTTCTGTAATGTCCCATTTGTCGATCTGATCATCCAATCTCCATGAAACTCCTAGGTTTTGGTCTCCCCAACACCACGAAGACGATTCCATTGTTTTTGGACCTCTCATCGACCTCGAAAATGTGCAACGATCCACCCGCGTGAAGAACGTTCAAAGAATGGACCTTCCCGATCCAGTCTGATTCGTCATCTGCTATCATTGTCGCACCTCCGCAAGGTTGTTGTGGTATTGAATCTTCAATTTGGGATCTTTGCATCGTAAAATAGATGTGCAATGATCCATTTTTCTTCGCCCCACAAAGAACGCGAAGAATTCATGAATGAAAAAGGGTGGAGGAAAAATCCAATAAGAAAATCGAGGAATGAACCTCTGTCGTCGTTTGCCACAGCGTTGATCCGCTCCCGTTAGTAGGCTTAAACAGACTAGAATCAAACAACAAAAATTCAACATGGATCAATTCCCCAAATCATCCCAATAAAACCCTCCCACAGGAATATATGAATATGTGGATCAACTTTTTCGTGGTTGATCTGCGTTCGTCGTTTAAATCAAAAGTGGGGAAAATAATTTAAGTAAAAATCCCCTACCTCAAGAATGGATCGATCGCTGATGAAGGGGTCATGCTACCATCATCTTCGAGATCCTTCAGCTTCATTGGTGCAGTGATTCGCAGCTTCGATCCAACGTCATTCGTCCCCGAGAGTTTTCTCCAAAGATCCACAGATTTTTCCATAAAGTTTCCTCTTAATCTTCTTCCAACGATCAATGTTCGATTATCCTAAAAAACGTTTTTGGAATTCAAAATATGTTGCGGCATTAATCAGTCCATCTTTCCATTTATGAGTCATTATAACATGGCATTTATTAAAGAAATAGTTTCCTCGTCGCCATGCTGCAGCGGATGTTTCCATAAAATAAAATAAACATTGCGAATTTATTTTTATTTTTATTTTTACTAAAAATATCTGAAAATTAACTTTTTCCCTTGACCCACGCTGGTCGAGGTTAGACCCGTTCTTAGGTAAATATGTTATCTCGGACACAACGGTGCCCTCAAATTTTTAATCTGAGCATCTGTTTAGAAACTCCCACAACCACGCACATGTGCCGACTCACTTAACATAAAAAGTTTCAAACCACTTTTCTGAGATCACCAGGCCTTAGAATGATGTGTCATCTCTATGTCTGGTCTCGTAATAATTCCATATAATATTTAAATAATACACACAAAAAAATCAAGACATTAAAAATTCAAGCCCCAAGAATCAATTTTATCTCATATTGAATGACAGGTGATCACTCTAACACCGTCCAACCTTATTAAAGCCCAAGGCTCACATGCTTCATTGTATCTTTTTAAAAACCCAACTCACATCCTATGAGTCATGAATCAATGAAATTAGATTCACATGATTATTAATGAAACAAACCATTATCCTATCATGGATCTTTCCACTAAAAAAAATAATCTTAGATTCCCTCTCACTATAAGCCTACAACATTTCATGTATCAAAGCCAAGTGCAGAACCACCTATCTTCATAGGTGTTATTTTCAAAACAAAAAACCACTTCCCATATATCCTATGCATACCCACCACATCCACACAATAGTCACATGAATATTAATAATATTTCCCCTTTAAAACTGGCTTCGAAATAATGATATAACACCATGGTTCTCAACAACAACCACATCACCACATGGTAGTACTGGACATGCACCAAATCCAAAACCAAAGTATCTAACCTTACCCCTCACACAAAGGCATGTCACAATACTGGTTCAATCCATTTTCATGGGTTCCTAAATAAGTTCACAGGATAATGAATCATAAAACCAAAGTCACCGCTGAAAGATCACTTGGTCCTCCCCCCTAGATTTTAAACTAGGGTCTCACTAAGGCCAAAACTCATGGGACGAAACATTATCCCATATAAAGTTTACACAATACCTATTTTTTCAAATACCAAACTTTGGTTTCTCACAATTCACTGATTCCAAATGATCCTACCCACTCCTAGGTTAAACATTAACCATAAGGTTCACAACTCAACCGACGAAACAATAGGTGTAGCATCAACTATGCAGAACACTGGTCATTAGGATTGATTTCACAAACTGATATCTCTATCTTACTCAACCATATTTACTAGGATTAACACCACACATACCCAAGGTCTACGACCCTCAAAGGTTCTATTCAATAGGTAACACTGAAATCCTGCATTTTAATCAATAAGGTTAATGCATGTACAAAAGAGTCCCAATGCTAAAATAATGAGTTCATAGATTCTTTTTAGAGGATTCCCAATTACCAAAAACCTTAAAATACACTTTTATTGAACCCAGTTTTTCATTTATTTTCTTTCAAAACCACATATTTCAAAACTTTCTAATTTCAAAACATTTTAAAAAAAACACTTTACAAACTCACAATCCATGATTTATCATTTTATAAAGTCCATATTAAAAATTACAAATACCATAGGTTCCACCATTAAAATTATATCATCTTATTGGATTCACATTTCAAAAAATAATCCATGAGTTACCAATTTATATGGAATCTATAAGTTCTAGTCAAATAGAGTACCATTCACATGTTATAGAGGAAAAAATTTACAAGTTTCTTACCAACAATTTATTAAACCAATATCATCATAATTCTATATATATACACATATGCATCGGGATATTATCATGGGAATTGAATAGGTAAGATTCCATCATATCCATTTATAAAAACCACAATATGCAATGATTATGGAACTTGAAATACTAACCCATGTTTTACTTATAAACATGTCGACTACTGACAGACCTAAATCAAACTTCTATAACCAAAAAAATAATCCAAAGACAAAAAATCCCCATGAAACATGGATTAAACATCTAAATACATATACTTATTATTTTTCATATCTTGAGAATCCTTATGTGCCAAAAATATTCACAAACACACCCCCACTATCGTATCCTCTTTCCTTACCTTGTTAAGAGTGTAAATCACATCAACTAGTAACACCACAAATCATGTGTGTTACCAATTTGAAAATAAAATACAATTGTAAAAACATAAATAAAAGGATAAAAAAGTCATGTACTTATCTAATTGGGTTTTAATATATTTGTGGGTTTATCGATCACAAAAAATAACTCATTACCAAGCCATGAAATATTCATAGTCTGTAAGATTCCATTTTTATATATGTATCTATTTAGAATTTTGATTAAATATATTTGAGTTGGGTTGTATTTAATTTAATTATGGTTTTTTGTTCCTAGGTTCAGGATGGGTTATGTTTTTCTAGGGTAGAGAAGTAATAAGAGGTGAGTTATGGATACAGAACAAGGTCACGCTGTAAACCCAAATTCAAGATGTGAATTATTTTGGACGGACTCCGTGAATTTAATACATGACCAGAATTAATTAAAACAATATAAATATTTAAAAACCCAATAAATTTTACACACCCTATAAACATATCATGAAAAGTATACACCATGTGAACATATCATGAATATTAATTCATTTCACAAAAACATATAACACAACATTCAATATATATTTATTTTTTAAAACACATGGATGGAATATTTGGGAAAAAAGAAAAAAAAATATATGATTCTTACATAGTGTGAATTTATTCCACATCATGTAAAATTCACTCCCAAACTATTTAATATCTCAATCATTGTTTTTTTCAAACACCAACCCACCCACCCACCCCCCCCCCCCTTCATTTTTAGATGCTTTACAAATATCCTTTTTTATTGCAGACCTTTTGAAAATGATTTATGAGAGTCCTATTTGATTAAAAATTGATCCTAAATCAGATTTTGGATAACTAGACCTAGATTATTAAGGTATGTATTCAGGTTCTTTTCTACTTCTTGATCTGTTTTTGAACAAATTTCTAGATTTTTTTGAAATGAATGAAGAATCTGATTGACACCACATACATGATGTTTTTCTACTACCTTCTCTGCTTTCAAGGTGGGTAGTCTAAATCTAATCCCCATTTTTCTGATTTAATTATCCATATTATATAAAATACATGTGATCACATTGGAATTCCACACATACTACCAAATTAATTTGATAATCTCTTTTAAATAGTAATACTTTTTTTAAAAACATCATTGGATCCCATTTTTTCCGTAGGCATGGAGACTAAGACTCGTGGCCACCTGGTGGGTGTAACAACCTTGGAACTTGTTGTGAATTATTATTATTTTCATTAGATACTTGTGATAAAATGGAAAATTTTATTCATTTTTGGCTTAATATTATGAATTAACATAACATATAAATTGTGTGGTTGGTTTAGGTAGAACAAACATAGATAATTTTTTTAAATGATATGTTATATAGACTTGGGGTTAAATGATAAATCAAACATGGTTTATATAATTATGATGATAATTAGGAGCCTAAATTAATGGAATATATTCAATTATCAAAATAATGATTTTATTAATTGATCATTGTATCTTATAATGATATATATGTTATATGTTTTTTTACCATGTGATTTTTCTTGTATATATTTTTTTTGTTTAATTGAGAATAATTTGATTGATACCTAATGGTGAGATTTATGATATTCCTGAGGGAGATATTTCTAATATGCCCGAGTGAGAGATTTTGATATGTCTGAGTGGAAGATTCAAAAATGATTGCGGGGGAGATTTTGATATTCCTGAGGGTGAGATTCTAATATGCATGAGGGTGAGATTTTGATATGCTAGATGGAAAGATTCTAGTATTCCTAAGGGTGATATTTATTATATTTCTGAGGGAGAGACTCTAGTTGTCTTGGGGGAAGAATACATTTTTTATGATATGTTAGGAGTGATTAAACATCTACTGGAGAATCTTTCATTGAATCGGGTGATCCATCTTGATGTTGGAGGATCTTCTCTCAGATAGAGATACCCGACAGGGTGTTTAAGTAGGTTTGGATGGAATTGGGAGTTACCCATATCATGAGGATCAGTAAGTTTATTAGACATACAATATTAATATATTAAATTAATACCATTTTATTCACTTTATTTCATAGATTATTCTTCTTATACTGGATTTGATTCAACATGGTGGTGTCAACCTACTGAGTTCCACTCACACCTTATTCAATCCACCATTTGGTACCTAAAAATATTGCATGGATACAAGTTTGGACAAGGGGAAAGGACCTTTTAGTTGATTGTTGATTGTTGGATGGGTTAGAGATTAGAGACAACACCTGCATGGTGTTTGAGACCAGGGTCATCAAAGACTTTAATAGAGTATTCTATTTCATTATTTTTATAACCCTTAGTATGTTATTTAGTTCAATTCAAATTTTCATTAAATCATTCTTTTATTATTTGGATTTATTATATTTGTCATTTCTCATCCTTGGTTGTCTGGTTATTTATTCATGTTTTATTCCACTATTTATGCTACTATTCTATTATTTTATACATTCATTGTTAATTTTTTCGAGAGTTTATAGTCTCCCCACTATATTATTATAACCTCTCTACTATTTAGTAGCCTATAGATTATGGGGAAGAATTCCTGAGGACACATAGCCAACCAAATCAATCATTTAAGGGAGCATCGAGCTGGGGACGTTACAATGTGGTATCAGAGGATCATGATTTCTTTTCTATTGATTTACTATTTAGGAAAGGTAGAAATGAAACTAGGATGTTTTGTTACATGATTTTGAGCTTGTCCATGGGATTATCTAACCCATGTATGGGAAAAAATCGAGTTCCTAGGGATGGGATTACTTTTTAGGATGTTTTCTTGTTTTGGTTTGATTCTATTTCACATTGGATGATTCACATGTTTTGTGATGTTATTTTTTCTTGATGTTTATATTCATGGACATGTATTTCACAAGAAGAGTATACATTAATCATGATAGACACATATGGATATATATTGAAATGTATTGTTCATGGTAGAGACATATGTAGGGCATGTGATATTTTTTCTTGTATGAACTATGAAATGAGATACCTATTATATTTGATAAAAAGGGAATAACTGAATTTTTATGTTATTCTAATTCACCTATTAATTCATTTTTATAGAGACCATGAGTTAGTGTTTCCCTATTTTTATCACCTATTTCAGTTGATCTATTGTGTACCCCATCTCTTAAGGAGTGTGTTTGTCTTGTAGAGAAAAATGAATTGTGTATCCATAGTGTGGTAATCAGTATGCTTATAATGCATCATAGCTAGAAATTCATGTAGATATTGATAAAAATATGGATGTTCAGCTTTATGATAACATCTTGAGGGTCATGTGATACATGTAAATGGAGAACCTTTGCATAGTTCCTTCAACGAATGAGATGATGAGAGAGTTTTAGCTACAAAATCTTCCTACATTCACTGGGAAGGAAGTCCCCAGAATTCCATGTTTTGTATTGAGTCATCCAATACAATCTTCAAGAACCTTATACACTTAAATATAGGAGTTTGAATCTTTCTTCATACATGCTTCATGAACCAGATATATGTTGGTGGGATATTCTGTAGGAATTAGGGCAATAAGGGGAGTAATACTATAAGGTATTTAAGGTATTTTTTTGATACACTAATATATTAAGAAATTTATGGGTGAGAAGGACCATGAGATTATACACATGAAATAGGAGAGCATGTCAGTGATAGTCTACACAAGATGTTTTACCACCCTATAGCACTTTTCTCCATCATTAGTAGCTAATGAGATTTCCATCTCCAGAAATTTTCAAGATGGGATTATCTATGATATCAGGCCATGGGTGAATGTATTCCATTTGATAAACTGTGAAGATGTGACAAATCAAGATCTTTTCATGAAAGGTAATCTGAGATATTCCCCAAGTGTTGTCTAGATAGTTTCATCAAGGAGATATGGGAACTCTTCTTCTAGTAGAAAGAAGTTCCTCTATGGTAGTTATCACCAAAGTAGCAGTGGGAAGAGAAGCCAGGGAAGTGGGAATCTATCTTATTACCATGTTCCATTATAGTGTCATAGGTTTAGAAATATGGGCCATAAGAACCCATAGTTTCCTTACCCAGAAGTGGAGTTTCATGCTTGCGGTAGACTGGGTCATCCTTAGAAGTTTTTTGGGAACATTATATAGCAGATAAAAGGTAGAGGATCAAGATAGGCACTTGAGTCTGGAAGGGGCTCAGCTACCACTCAATAGATAGGTATTTTGAGTTCCACTGGATGATTAAGTTGAAGCAAGGGATGTGGTACCCTAGTGTTGAAGTGGTAGTACCACTCAGAGGGAACAACATAAGGGAGTCAAACTAGAGCTTAGGACAGAGGGTAAATTTATAAGCATGCTATAAAATCCTCTCTGAACAGTTTGGATGTAGGACCTTCTACCTTCATAGGTACAATTCTTATTTCATCCAACTTAGAATGAGTTTTTTTATACAAGAGAATCACATTCCTTTCTATCTACTCCTTTTGAAAATAGTTTGGGATTTGATTTGGAGAAAATATATTGAGTCATAAGCATTGACACACCATTGGGAGTGGGGTAAGAGGGTATCAGACACTAAAATGAGTGTTCTCTATAAATTGTTTCTATCACTTCCTTTGGGAACTTTTCATGATGGAAATTATAGGATTCTATTTGGTTCTTGGTATGTATTTTATAGTTCTATACCAATATCATGTCAAATATTATGAGATGAGAGTTACCTTTCTATCTCTATATGGGGGAAACTATACTCACCAGGGTGAGTGGGATCTTTAGACTAGTCATACAAGACCAATTAAATATATATTGGATTGTCTCGTGACTTAGATAGCAAGCCTTATTATTAATGATGGTGGGACGTAACATCATACTTTTTCACAATTGGTATAATTTTTTAAGGACATATTTCCTGAAGAGTTATATGGATTACCACCCAAGAGAGAGATTGAGTTCATGATTAAGTTGATGTGAGGAGATGAGTTAGTATATATATCGCCTTATAGGATGGTATGAGTAGAGATTCGTGAGTTGAAAGTTTAGTTGGAAGATATGGAAGCCAACGGTTTCATATGTCCTAGTAAATCTATGGGGTTCCCTAGTTCTTTTATCTAATAAGGATAATGGGACCTTTCTCTTATGTATGGATTATTAAAGGATGAACCAGATAATAGTAAAGAACCAGTGTCCCCTTCCATGTATTGACAATATCATCGATCAAATGAAAGGATCCAAGATCTTCTCCAAAATCGAATTGAGTTTAGGGTTCCACTATTTGAGGGTGATACCATTGAAGATGCCCCTGAAAACTTTTAGTAGCATGTATGGATTATAGGATTTCACAGTGAATTAATTTGGTTTGGAAATTCACTAATAGTATTCATAGACTTGATGAATCAAATATTTCATCCTTTACGTGATCGGGTTGTGGCAGTTTTTTTTATGACATATTAGTGTACTCTTAGTTAGAAAAAGTTCATTTCCAACATGTTCACATCATATTGAGTACACTGGGATAGCATCATCTGTACACCAAGATATCCAAATTTAGTTTCTGGATTGATGGAGTGCCCTTCTTGGTCTATCTAATCTCAAGGGATGGAGTATCAGTGGACCCAGAGAAGGTTGTGGTCATGGTAGGAGTGACCAAATAATGTCTTTGATATTTGGAGTTTTTTTTTGGTTTGATAGATTATTTATGGTATTTCATCCAGGACTTATCCCATTTGGAAGAACTAGTGTTCAGGTTGTCCAAGAATGGGGTGAATTATTTTTGGTCAGATGCTTATGAGAGATATTTTAAAGAGGATTAGGGTAGGATAACATCAGCCACAATCCTCACCATACCTATTTCGGGTAAGTCATATGTCATGTATTGTGATACATCAAGAGTTGGAATCAAATTTGTTCTCATGCAGGAGGATGGAGGATTTTCTTATAGATTTAGATAGTTGATACCACATGAGAGAAATTATCCTACTCATGATGTGGAGTTAGCTATGGTGTTACATGCCTTGAGATTCTAGAGACACTATCATTTTGGTGAGAGCCATGTGGTGTGCACAAACCAAAATAGCCTCAAGTACATATTTTCCCAGTGAGACCTAAACCTTTACTAGTGGAGGTGGGTTAAGTATCAATATTATTTTGACTTTGATATGTATTACACACTAGGAAAGGGAAACATTGTTACTAATTCCTTAAGATAAAAGATATAGGTTGAGTTAGTGCAGGAGTAATTCAATGAGTTGTGACTGATGACACTCTTTGCAAACATATATCTTGATGTTCAAGAGTCCAAGTGACAAGTAGCTCTAACTTCAACATATGTTATACCAGTGCTTCTTGAATGGATAAAGATGAAGTATTTATCTAGTTTAGAGGGATTAGATCTAAGGGAAATCATATATGGTGGGTACACACCAACAATATGGTCCCTTGGAATTAATGACATTTTTCTATTTTGTGGTAGAGTATGGGATCCTATGGGTTTGTGTGAGGAGCTGATGAGGGAGTTTCATGATTTTATATGGGTGGTATATCTAATTATGACAAAGATATATCATGATCTCCATAGAATTTTTTTTTTCTAGGAATGAAAAAGGATATAGTGGGATTAATAGTGAGATGTTTTACCTATCAATATGTGAAGGTAGAGCATTAGAGGCCTTATAGGCTATTGCAGCCTCTTCCTATTCCAAAGTGGAAGTGGGGTTATGTCACTATGGATATGTGAAAGGACTACCTAGGATGACTAACAATAATGATTCATTATAGATTATTTCAGATAAAATAACAAACGTATCCCACTTCATTCCTATAAGGAATACCTTCACTTTTAATGATCTTTGTAGTCTATAATTGTGTGAGATAGTTTGGTTTCATGATGTTCAGAGGAAAAATGTTTTTGATGGGGACCCTAATTTAACATATTGGTTTTGTAAAGTTCTTAAAAAGGATTTTTGATCAAAGGTTCTTCAGATTATAACCTACCATCCTCATATATATGGTTAAATTAAGAAGATTATTGGGATTTGGTAGGAGATGTTGTGAATCAGTGTTTTGGATTTTAGTGGTTCTTCAAGGAATCATTTGGTACACATAGAGTTATCCTATAATATTTACTTCTATGAATATATACAACTAGCTCATTTCAAGTATTTTTTATGGAAGGTCATGCGGTTCACCACTTTTTTGGTTGGAGGAAGGAGAGTCAACACTTTTTAGACCTTGTCTCATGTAAGAGATGATTGATTATGCTCTGTTGATCAGGAAGTGGTTGTAACCATGTAAAGATGATATAAATCATACAATGACCATTAGAGATGACCTATGAAGTTTGAGGTTGGTAAATGAGTATTTCTTCTGGTTTCACCTAGGATGGGGTAACATCATATCAGAAAGCAAGGGAAACTAGTGCACGTGTTTATCGATTTGTTCTTGTTTTTGGAAAGGGTAAGTCTAGTGGAATACTGATTATCCCTTCCACATTTCTACAGTTCTATACATGATATTTTTCACATATAATAGCTTAATATATATTATATATAACCTTTTCACATGATATATGTTGAGGATGTCAAGCTGGAAATTGGTGTGTCCTTTGAGGAGCATTTGATCCATATTTTGGACCGTAGTGAGAAGAATATGTAGGGGAATAATGTGCCTTTAGTATGAGTGAAGTGGAAGTATGGGCATGTGTTGGAGGAGACCTAGGAGAAATAATTTAATATGTAAATATAGTGGCCCAAATTGTTAGTTGATTCCCCAAAGTGATTCATGAAGCATCTCAAGGACAAGTTGTTATATGGTGTGGAGGTTGTAATATCATGTCTTTTTTAGGCATGTATCTCTTAAAATTTTTGATTAAATATATTTGAGTTGGGTTGTATTTATTTTACATCTGGTTTGTCGATCCTTGTTTTGGGATGGGTTAAGTGTTACTGGGTTGAAACATGGATAAGAGGTGAGTTCTGGCTGTAGAACAATTTCTCATCACAAACCTAAATTCATGGTGTGAATTGTTTTGGTTAGACCCCATGAATTTAATTTGTGGCCTATGTTAATTCACATATTATAAATATTTACGCACATTATAAATTTTACACACCCTGTAATATTTACACACTCTATAAACATGTCATAAAAGGTACACACCCTATAAACATGAAATGAAAATTAAATCATGTCATGATAACATATTACACAATGGGTAATAAATTTTTAATTTTTTCAAACACCTTAAAAAAATATTTTTGAAAAAATAGAAAATATAAAGATATGATATTTACATGACATGAAATAAATTCACATCTTGTAAATATCACACCCAACCTATTTATTATCTCCACCATCAGGAATTTTTCTTATACTTACCCCCCTCTTCAGTGGAAAATACTCTGTGAACCTACCTTTCAATTTTATACCTTCATTGGATTATTTATGGGAGTGTTCTTCAATGCAGAAGAAATCATATTCTAGATATTTGATATTCAAACCTAGATTTTTAAGTTACTCTATCTGGTTCTTATCCTACTTCTCAATCTATTACTGATGGAATTTTTGGATTTCGTAGAAAGGAAGGAAGAAGACGGTTACCACCATAGATGTAAGGTTTTTCCTCACATTATCTACTTTCAAGGTTGGTGGTATAAATTTAATACCTTTTTGTCTGATTTAATTATCTATAGTATATTCAATTGGTGAAATCTTGTTGGTATTCCACACACACAACCAAATTAATTAGACAAGCCCTGTTAAATAGTAATTCTCTTTTAGAACCTCTATTTGATCCTATTGGGTCCATAGGTATAGAGATTGAGGCTTGTGGCCTCTTGATAAGTGTTCTAGCCTTGTAACTTATTGAAACTTATTCTAAAATACATTAGATCCCTATGATAAATTAGAATAATTGATTAATTTTTGGATTCATATTATGAATTGGCATAACATATAAATTGGGTGATTTCTTATAATTGAATCACCTTATTTAATTTTAGTTAAATGATATACAAAATGAACTTGTGGCTAAATGATAAACAAAATAAGTTCGATATAATTATGATGATAATTAGGAACCTAAATTAATGTAATATATTTGGTTAGACAAATAATAAATTGATTTATTGGTCATTTTATCTTATGATGATATATATGGTATATGTGTTTTGGCCTTGTGATTTTTCTTTCATATATTTTGTGTTTATTTGACACTGATGTGATTGGTGCATGATAGAAAGATTTATAATATTTTTTATGGTGAGATTTCTGATATGTTTGATGGGGATATTCTAAAATGTTTAAGGGAGAGATTCTGATATGCTTAAAGGTTATATTATGATATTCCTAAGGGTGAGATTTTGATATGCCTAAGGGTGATATTTTGGTATGCCTGAGGGTGATATTTTGGTTAGCCTGAGGTCATAGGATATTTTTTATGATATGTAAAGGCTTATTCATCTACGGAAGTAGAATTTTTCTCTAAATCATGTGATCCATCCTAATGTAGGAGGATCCACCCTCATATTGTGATACATGGTATGGAACTGAAGTAGGTTTGGTTGGCCTCGAGTATTAACCCATATCACGAGGGTTAGTAGGTTTATTACATGTGAAATATTAATTTATTAAATTATTACCATTCCATTTGATTTATTACATACACTATTTTTTCTCAAACCGTATTTTTTTAGACATGGTGGTTTCGACCAACTAAGTTTTAATGAATCCCTATTCCGGCCACTATTTGGTACTCAAGAATATTACATGAATGCAAGTTTAGACAAGGGAAAAGGACCTTGTAATTTATTGTTTATCGTTGGTTGGGTTGTATCTTGGAGACGGGACCAACATGGGGTTTGTGACTGGGGCCATTGGTTTCTTTATTTGAGTATGATATTCTTTTATTTATATTAACTTAATCATTTCATTTAGTTTCATTAATATTTTCATTACATTATTATTTTATTATTTGGATTTATTCAGTTAGTCCTTTTTCAGCTTTGGTAGTTTGGTTATTTCTTTATATTTTTTCCTCTATTTATGCTACTATGCTATTATTTTCTGCTTTCATTGCAACTCTTAACCAGGGGTTATAGTATCCCCATTATATTATTAGACCCTCACTGCTAGTCAGCAGACTCTAGAATATGGGGAGGTGAACCTGTGGTCACGTAGCCAACCAACATGTTCATTTGAGGGAGCACCAGGCTGGGTACAGTACATAGTATCTGATCAACCTTTCCCCAAATATAAAAAAAAAGAAAACACCAATAATACCACTTTATAATGTCCTGCATCCCTAGTCCACTGTCCATTCTAATGCTGGTGGAATGCTATAAACCTCAAGTCTGCCTCCCCATATGCTCAAGGGTACCAACTAGTGATGATGGTCTAAGAGATACTTTGGGAGACTATACCTTCTAATCAGAATATAAATAAAAAAGTAAACTGATAAAAAAATTCACATAAGTATCATAGATAAACATTTCATGTGCCTAAAATAAAGATAATAAAAAAATTTATAACATATTAAATTATATACATTTCAGATGGATCCCCCTTTAGTGGATCATAAATAATAAAAAAGAAGAAAAATTAAATAGACTAAAAAAATCTACCCTAAACAACTCCAAAGTCTCACCCAGTCCTATTTCCCATACACCACTCTAGTGTACTAGTTATCAAATATCCAATGACCCTTTCTTAAACATGTAAACCTTAATAATATAGTATTCTTCTTAGGAACTCAAGTGATATGGCGGCCTAAGCAGGGTGTGATTACAAGCTAGTAATCCACCACTAACAGCATCCCTAAAAAAACCAGTATATAAATGTGCATGAAATAGTGCTCTAGAAAACTAATTTCAATTATAAAATTTTAATCATTTAAAATTTAAATCATAAGAAAATCTAAAATAGGGGACCGAGTTTACCCCATAAATGATATAAACCAACTTATGCTAGTTTCAGGGTGTCTTTGAGCATGACATAATTACCATACCACATCTGAACATGAAAAATATACCCATCCCTGATCTAAAATAGAATCCAAAGAAAATATACCCATCCTTAGAACACTACTTCATTGAAGGGTTGTGTTCACCCTGGGTTAACCATTACATTAATCCCTTAAGAATATCATTCACCCTAGGCTAATAATAAAATCCAGTGTCCCTCAGGGGTAGTGTTCACCCCAGGTTGAACATAAATTCAAGTGTCCCAGGGGGAATTGTTCTCCCCATGATAACTAAAAAATCAAGGATTCCCTTGGGAAATGGTTTACCCAAAGTTAACCATAAAATTCATCATCCTCTGGGGGTAGTGTTCACCCCAGTTTATCCATAAAATCTTTCTTCCCTTGGGGACATCATGTACACTAGTTTAACTATAAACATGCATACATTTTAACAAAACATATACATAACAAAAATAACCAAAATTAAGGCATAAAGGTCCCTCTTTAAATTCCCAAACCGAAAAGATTTCAAAATTTTATAAACCAAATCAATTTCAAAATATTTTTCCAATACCCATTTTCATATAAATGATTTCTAATTAACATTTCAAAAGATCATAAAATCCATCAAAATTGTTTAAATATTTAATTAAAAACAATTTCAAATTTATCACTATGATTGAAAACCAATTTTATCATTTAATTAACACAACCAAATAGTGGAAACCTTATAAACCAATTTACCATTTCAAAATGTACCAAACTAAGATCAATTCTCTTTCAAAATTTGGCCAATGGTTCTGAAATTACATTTCACAACCACCAGTTCCAAAACATTTCCCCCAATACTTTAGAACACTTGTAACATAGATTTCCCTTTAAATTAAAACCTTATAAGACATGGATAAGTCTTTAATTTTAGGTATTTTAATTATGCCAAACTAAGGAACTCGAAATGAAATAAATTCTAAGTTGATGCCCGCTAGCTAACACGACCACACAAACAATGTACTTTAAAAACATTAAGTGGGTTATGGGTTTTAATTAGGGACCAACTATGTTAATCTTAGATAAGACCCATCATCGAATATCAGATGTAGGTTTACCCTGAATCATAAGAAATTGAGAAAACTGACGAACATTCTGTAAAAAAGGTAATATTATCCAAAATAACTAGAACACTACCCAACAATGAAATGAATCCAATAAAGAAAGGTGAGGAGACATAAAATACCTGTAAGTTCATGATTGAATGTGATGACCTCTAAATAGACACCAAATAAGGTAGATCTCCCATGGAGGAAGGTTGAAATAAGAGGGTGTTTATGGAAGAAGATACTAGAAGAAATGGGGGAGAAAATGATATAAAAAATCAAAAAAAAGGAAAAAAGTTTTGATTTACGTATTTTGATGAGTTGAATGGTTAGGCCTTATATTTTATCAAACTATATGATAACCTTGTGAACATCATTGTTTTAGCCACACCACTGTGCATAATTATTGATCGTGGTTTTCCAAAACATTCACAAACTGTGTGCATACCTCTATAGTTTTTTCATAAGATTTATGACCTTCCATAATCCCTAGAATGGTTTAAACAAACAATGGGACTATTAAAAATAGACCTTATGGTTATGGTGCACATTTATCACTAAATTTGACCTAACCGTGCACCTCTAGATGTTTCTCCTAAAACTGAAATTCTAAACCTTGAAGCTGCCAAGACTTATATGACCTCTTGAGGCATCTCCTAGTCCTCAAAGCACATCAAAACCTCAAAATTCAATTTTAATGCCCAGTTAATAAAACTCCCACCAAAACCAAAATTAAAGTTTCTTATCAAAATTTAAAACTCCCATATGGAAAAGGGAAATACATTTCAATCTCCTCGATACAATCTCATTTGAAGGACTTACCAAATTGATACCATTCGTAAAATCTATTCACAACCCATTGACTGGGATCAGGTCGGAGGTGCTACTAATCTTAGGTGACATTACCATGACACGAAAGGATTAAAATAAATGGTGAGGGTTTAAACAGAAAGACGCAAAGGGGGAAATTTACCCTATTTAGGACACACACAATTATCACAAGATAAAATTGAAATCAATAAAACCTAATATTTATCTATAATGATTCATGAAATAAACTAAAAAATAATAAATAAATAAAATATCAACATTAGCGAAACAACGAAGCATAGTGAATAAGAATAAAATGACTCAAAAGTAGTAAAATATTATGGTTCCAAGGTGGAACCACTCTAGACTAAGTTACAGACTACTCCAAGAACCACCTCCCCTAACTAAGACACTAACATCAAGAAACCCTACTAGAGATGTAAGAAACCTTTCTTATTATTTTATAATAGAAAAAACATATGCTTGTACATAAAAGTACATATAGAGGGGTTGAGTAATCATACCCAATAGAAAACCCATAATATTATTTTACCACATTATACTAAGACACAAAATAGATTATCTCATAGGAATATAAAATAGGTAGGTTAAATATCAAAAATGGATAAAGTAGTTTCCATAACTTTTAATAAAGAAGATGAACATGTTTTACAAAAATAGTTTAACTAGTGGTGTATTTTCCTTTTAAGAAATGGAAGTAGTTTATTTTTAGTGACCCTAGCCTTTTTCACATTTCATTGCATTATTTTATTCATAATTAAACTTCAAATTACAATCCAATTATCTAAAATTATAGTGTCTTGGAAGACTATGTACATAAAACTAAAAACATGGGACTAAATTAAACATTTATTTATTTAGTATTTATAAAGATCTTATAAAATCAATTTTTCCCATAAATCTGCATAGGATAACTTGGGGATAACATGAACAAAGTGATGAGCTAAAAAACTAGTAAGGTAATAAACATAATAATAAAGCTTTACCACATGGGTTAGAAGGCATGAGATAATGATATAAAAAGGCATGGAACATATGGAATCATAACATATAAACATAGTATCATATAAACATGGAGTCATAAAAATGTGGAAGAAATATAAAACATGTCTTTAGCATGATTCAAGGCTCTTTTCACATAGAGTATCACAAGACAAGGTTAACCACCAAGACCGTTTCACATGGTAGCATGATTCAAGGCTAACCGCCAAGACCGTTGCACATAACATCTCATGAGACTCATATTTACTCCATGAATTTGAGTGATATCTAGGTGAACCCATCATAAAATTTTCCTGAATATGCTTTCCACATATATAATCACACATAATCAATCATACATAAACATAAGGGTTACCCATGGTAAGAATTGGGTATCATAATCATGTCATAAAGCATAATAAATGAGATTATCATAAAAATAACCATGAAGGAAAATAATTAGATTGTGAATGTAAAATTATATGGTATAATAGGAATATAACATGAAAATTTATGTCATATTGAAGTAATAACATGAAAAAAAAGTACTTAAGAAACTTTAGAATTAAAATATTTTAGTTCGTTTAAAGGAAAATATCAAAGGTCATTTAAAAAATAAAAGGGAATAATATTTTATATAAAACCATAACTGAAACAAGAAATTTTTCTTAATAAAAAGAGTGGTTTTATAAAAAAAATGGTGAATTAAAAACATATTATATAGTTTACTTGAAAATGGTTACGAATTTGGGAAGTTCCCTTTAAACGGGATTTCTTTTCGGGAAGTATTGAGGAGGGAAGAACTTAAAAAATGTAAATCACCAAAAGATAATGATGAATGGAAGTTTATACATGATTTTGGATAATGTAAATATCATTTATAAGATGTACAAAAAAAATAATAGATAACTTCATTTGGGTAAAAATAATGATAGGGAAACCCAAAGGAGTAATGGAGGTTCGGGTAGAATCCCTTACCTTAAGTCTAATGGTGTCCTTCACTTGATCTTAATGTCCTGAATAATCAAAATAAATTAATTAATTAGTATTTAAATAACATATTATTCATTTAATTGAATTATTATATACTTATTAAGTTTATTAATGACCTTTTTATGGGTTAAGAGGTTAATTTTTATTGTTTGGGAGCGTTTGTTTCATTGGTTTTCGTGATTTGTTTACTTATATACATGTGAGGATAAACATGTGAGATGAGAATGGTTGTACAAAATCATATTTATATTTTATTAGTGAGAATATAAAATATTACATGTTCATAAAATTCATTTGGTTATTTGGATTGAAGATGAATCATTATATAAAACTTTAATGATAACCATTTTGGTTAATTGGTGGTTTTTTATCACAACAAAAACCTTTTTATTTAGAAATTAATATCTTGTGTAAAAAGGATTCCAGAACCTTAAATTATAAATAATACATATATTTTAGTCGGTTTCAACCTTAAAAATTATTTTATGATCATAATTGAAGATGGTAATATAAATTAAAAACATGTCATCCTTGAATGTGATAAATTAACACATCTTGGATGGTGTTTTCATTTCTAGTATAAAAGGAGAGGAAATGAGAGATGATTATGAATTATTATATTATAATAACAAAATTACAATAAATTTAAGGTACTGGAGTTATCACTACATTTGTATTAAAGGAGGTGATGAAATAAAAATAAAGAATGAAACTTGAAAGAAAATATTTGAAATAAAAAGAAGAATTTACCTCTTGACTATATCTTCCTTGATATACTTTTTAGGGGATAGGTTTTGGTATTTTAAAGATAAAAAGGGATTCTAGACATGGGTAGGATATTTGAAGGATATTTTAGTATAATTTATACAAGGTTCAAGTCTTGATAGGAGTGAAGAGAAGTGGGGGTGAGGGTGGTTTTTATAGTGGAGGAGAGGAGGGGTTTCCCATTATTCTAATCATTAGTTTAATATTTTTGCTCAAGACTATGAATAGTATTTATTATTGTGAAAAAAATAGTAATGAAATCATTTTATTTATAACTAATGTCCATTTACATCATTTGTGACTCAAGCATGATGCAGAACTTCATTTATTTAGCATTTATCGTAAATTATCGTATTTTACTGTTCATAAAAAAAATCAAGTATTATAGAAAAATCCCAAGAATTCACCACAACCATTTTTCAACATGTATAATTGAAAATGGAACTCCATTTTATGAAAATAATTTTATAAATATGATAATTTTAAATTTTAATTAAAATGATAATTTACTTGAAAAATACAAATTTTAAAATTAAAACTGATTTTCTAACATATTGAAAAATTAATTAAGGTCTCTTAAAATTATATTATAATCATAAGTCATGAAAATAATTATTTATTAACACATTTTATTTAAATAAATTTTCTTTAAAATTATTAAATTAATCATAAAATTTTAATTAAATATACGTGACTTACAAA
This sequence comes from Viscum album, assembly GCA_963277665.1. Lineage (NCBI taxonomy): Eukaryota > Viridiplantae > Streptophyta > Magnoliopsida > Santalales > Viscaceae > Viscum > Viscum album. Next base: position 1,962,447,412 of record OY728133.1, read on the forward strand.
AATACTAACACTTAATTAATAATTTTTTAAATATTTACTTACTTGTACTATGATATATTTATATCACAGTGTGACTTATAATATGGATAAATATTATTTATACATTCATTAGTGAGGTTACTATTCAATTGGATAGTTTACTATTTATAAGGGTCACATTACTATTCCAAAGGTCAAGTTACCATTTCATCGGTATATATTCCCTAACTTCTAAACGTACCTATTATTTTACTCGTTCTTTATTTATAAGGTTTTTATTATGTTCTATATGTACTATTATATAATTATATTATAAGACATAATTATAATAAGGGAATTTAATTGATAAAACATTGGGTATTTACATTCTTCTCCCATTAAGAAATTTCTCCCTTGAAATTTCATTTTACATTCTAAGACGTAAATAGGTGTGGGTATTTTTACTTCATTTCTTCCTCGAGTTCCCATGTTTCCTCTCTGTACTTATGGTTCTTCCATATTACTTTGACTAGGTGAGTAGTTTTGTTGCATAGAACTTTATCTGTATGATTTAATATCTTCACTATATGCTCCTTTAAGAAATATCATTCTCCAACTATACCACCTCTAAAGATAGTACATGTGAGGGATCTAGTATGTACTTTCTTAGGAGGGATATATGGAAGAAATCATGTACTTTAGAAATGGTAGGTAGATGTTCTAGTTGATAGGCCACAAATCTAACATGATCGAAAATATCAAAGGGGCTGATGTAGTTGGGGCCTAGCTTTCCTTTCTTCCTAAATCTCATTATCTTCTTCCATGGAGATATGCAGAGGAATACAATGTCTTTAACTTTAAACTCAAGGTCTCATCGACGATTTTCTGTATAACTCATTTGTCGACTTTGGGATTCCTTGATGTGTTGTTGAATGGTTTTCACCTTCTACAACATTTCTTCAACCATTTTATATCCAAGCATCTTACGCTCACCAACTTCATCCCAACACACCAGTGTTCTGCACCTTTTTTAATAAACGGCTTCATATAGTTCCATTTAGATTCTATACTAGAAACTATTATTTTAAGAGAATTTGACCAATGGAAGATGTTGGTACCACCCTCCTTTGTAGTCCATAGAACATGATCTCAAAATATCTTCCAATTTCTAAATAGTTCTCTTAGATTGGCCATCAGTTTGGGGATGATAGGCCATACTGAAGTTTAACTCAGTGCTTATAGCATGCTGGAGACTTTTCTAGAGCTTAGAGGCGAATCTCATATCTCTATTGGATATAATAGATAGTGGTACTTCAAACATCCTTACCACATATTTTTTATATATCTTTTCAAGTTTATCCAATTAGAATTCATATCAAATTGCAATAAATTGAGATGTCTTTGTACGAAGGTCCATAATGATCCATATAGAATCATTTTTTATGGATGTCCTTGGAAGTCTAGTGACAAATTCCATGGTGATTTTATCCCACTTCCATTTTGGTATGGGTAGTGGTTTCATCATCACCTTATAATTTTGTCTTTCAGACTTCACTTGTTTACATACCAGGAACTTTGATATATACCCAGAAATCTCCTTATTCATATTGTCCCACAAAAAGTTCTCCTAGAGATCTCAATAAATCTTTGTGCTCCCTTGGTGAATAGAAAAGTTTTAGCTATGTGTGTCATTCAAAATCTCATTCTTTATATCTAGATCATATGTCACATATAATAATGACCCAAATCTTACAAATACTTTCTCATAAATCTTGAACATATAGGATTTCCCATTTCAAATAGCTTCCACCTTTTTTAGAATTTCCACATCTTTTTCTTAAGCATTTTTATTTTCTCCATGAGGGATGGTTAAGCAATCGTTTGAGAAAGGATTGATAATGTTCCTCCCCTAATGATTCTAATTTCCATCCCCTATAAATCTAAGAATATTGAATCCTTCTCAACTCTCATCATTGATAAATACGTGGGATCCTTTATACTTAGAGCATATTATGCATTATTTTCCATACCAGGATGGTAATGGATTGAGAACTCATAATTCTTGATGAACTCTAACCATATTTAGTGGAACATATTAATATCCCCTTATGTGAATATATATTTTAGACTCTTTTGATCAGTATATATCTCAAACTTCTCTCAATAGAGATAATTTCTCCAAATTTTCAACAATAAGATCATATCCACAAACTCCAGATCATGCGTGGGATAATTTTGCCCATGGATTTTCATATGTATTGACCTGTAGGCTATCACTTTATCATTTTTAAACATCACATAGCCTAATCATTTCTTTAAAGTGTCATTTTACACCAAAAGGAGTTATCCACTTATCAGGAGTGTGAGTACTGGTGCGGTGATAAGCCTCTTGTTGAGATTTTTAAAGCTTTACTCACATTCTTGAGTCTAGATAAACTTCACTCCCTTATATGTTATCTTGGTCATTGGGTTTGAGAATCATGATAAGTTCTTATAAAATTGTAAATAATACTCACCTAGACCCAGAAAGTTGGGGATCTCAATTCCATATGTTGTCATGGGCCACTCTTCAATTGCCTTTCTCTTGGAAGGGTCCACAGATATTCCTTTACAAGTGATAGCATGCCCCAATAATGATACTTACACCATCCAAAAATCACATTTACTATACTATACATAAATTTTATCCCTTCAAAAAGTCTTTATCATATTATTCAATTCCCCTTGGGTTCCTCCTTACTCTTGGAGTATATCAAAATATCATTGATAAAGACTACCAAAATTTTTTTGAGGTAATCTATAATGACTCTATTCATTAAATCCATGAAAACTGTTGGAGCATTAACGAGTCCCAAGGTCATCACTATGAACTCATAGTATACATAACTCTTTCAAAAGGAAGCCTTGAGAATATTTTCCTTCCTCACCTTTAATTAGTGATATCCTGACCAAAGGTCCACCTTAGAAAAATAATTGGTCCCATGAAGCTGATTAAACAAGTCATATATCTAGGGAAAGGGATACTTGTTCTTTATTATGATTTTATTAATATCATGATAATAAATATAGATCCTAATAGTTCCATCATTTTTCTTGATGAAGAGGATTGGTTCACCCCCCCCCCCCCCAATGAAGAACCCGAGTGTATAAAACCCTTCTCCTAATTCTCCTATAAATGCTTCTTTAGTTCTTCCAGCTCTACGGTGGTCATTCTATAAGGTGTCTTTTATATAGGCAAAGATACAAGAATAAGTTCAATTGAGAACTCAATCTATAGATGCAGAGTAATACTAGGTAATTCTTTGGGAAATACATTAGTGTAGTCCCTTATAATGGGCATGCCTTCAAGCATGATTCTCTCTTTTGTCTCAGTCATTTGAGTTATACATGCTTGCTCATAATGTAGTAATATCCACACTTGAGAAAATGATTCTAAATGAGATTCATCTTCCTCCTTACACATGTAAAGAATTGGATGATGCTTCAGGATGTGAATAGTGATCTCCCTTTCTTGAAAGTTGATATAGACTTTGGATAAAGATATCCAATTCATTCTCAAGATAACATAAAACTTCACTAAAATAAGTATGATGAGATTTTCTGGGAGTTTCAGTCCAAAAATGTTAACTGGGGAAGATTTATATACTTTGGATGAAATAATTACCCCATTTTTTGTTCTCACAGATAACTCAATCTCCAAATTTTGATGTGGTGTTTGAATAGTTCTACTAAACATTCATGGTATAAAATAATGCATAGCTCCATAATCAAATCGTACGTTCACTATTCTTGAATGAATAACTTGCGTACCTGTCATCACATCATTGTTCAGCTCCACCTCAACTGTAGTGATAGAAAAATCCCTTCCTTTTTGACTTTGAGGTTGTTGTTGATTGCCTCTAATAAACCTTGGCTTAGGGAAATTGTTCTCATAATTCCCATGTTCTTTGTAGTTGAAACACTACACTACTGGCTGAGCATTGATCTGAAACTTCTTTTCTTCTTCCAAATTAGTGTGATTATTCATATCCCTTTAGTAGTTCCTAGAAATATATCCCATTCTTCAACATTTGAATCAATTATTTCTTCCCTTTAGATAGTTCCCAGGTTTCTTCTTCCCACAATTTTGACAAGTTGGATGTTCTATCTTCCTTCCATCATGGGATTTATTAGCTGAACCACTTATATTAGACTCCATTTTCCTCTTTTTGTACCCATTACCATGAGACCATTGAGAGTCTCATTTCAACCTTGAGGTCATAACAGAAAATTTCTTCATAACTTTATAAGTCTCTAATTGCCAACATTTTTTATAGAATCAACTTTAGTCTGCTTAAAAAGTGATCCACCTTGTTTTCGGTGTTCATCAAAAAGTCGAAGGTTTATCTTGAATGCCTGGTGAATTTTGATTCATATGCCCCGATGGACTCATCTTCCTTCTATTTAAGTCCAAGAAATTCAATTTCCATATTGATATGGAGGGTTTGGGAAAAAAATTTATTGAAAAAATTTTTATTGAATTCCTCCCAATCCATGGAATCAATTTTCTCCTGGGACTTTGTATTCTTGATCAGTGTCCACCACTAATTAGCTTCTCCATCAAAATGATAGACTGCTAGTATGACTTTATCTTCTTATGAGAATTGGAAGATAGAGAATATATTTTCAATGGATTTAATCAACTATTTTGTGAGGAGGGGATCATAAGATCCACTAAAAATGGGAGGCCTTTTCCGCATGAAGGATTCAATTGAAACTTTCTATTCCATTGGAGGAGGAGGATGTTCTAAATGATTTAGGTTATTATTCATAACTTGAGCCAGTTGAGAAAGTACTATTATAAAGTTTTTATCACTCATTTCCATCATATAAATAATATAATTAAGTAAATCATCACATTTCGTATGACATTGATTGTTGTAACATGTTATTCTATTTCCCTCCATTAACTAAGAAGAATAAAGAACAATTAAAGGGCTTGAATACTTATCCAATAAGTATAAAAATAGAAACATTAAACATAAAAGGATAAACTCTTACAGAAAAATTATATCCTAGTTCATATTTCCCTAGGTTTCAATCTAGGTTACCCATGATTTGTTTCCTCAAATTTATACTTACGGGATTATTTTTTTCCCTTAATAATGGTTTATACTAAGATTATGAATTTACCAAAGAATATACCCTAGGAGTGTCAAACTTTAAGTGTAGTAAGGCATGTTTTCATGCACTAGTTCCCATTTGATCCTAGCTCAAAGTGGTGTTTTTGGGTTCTACCCCTAGATACATATGTGATAGATCCACCTCTACTTTTTAGTATCCAGACAATGATATATTTTCTTGATAAACCACTTACTCTATACTTACCAAAATTTAGGGATGTCTTCTTATACTTAGTCTCATCTATAAGGTTCTTACTGAAGTTCTCTATTACTAATCTCTAAAAATAACTAGGCCATCCTATGATACCAACTATAGAGACCCTAGTCTATTACACATTTCATTACATTATTTTATTCATAATTAAACTTCAAATTTCAAGCGAAGTATCTTAAATTCTAGTGTCTTGGAAGATTAGGTACATAAAACTAAAAACATGGGACTAAATAAAACATTTCTTTATTTGATATTAATAAAGATCTTTTAACATCCATTGTTCTTATACATCTTCATAGGATAACCTTGGGATAACATGAAAAAATAGATGAGCTAAAAATCCCAGTAAGGTAATAAGAATAATAATAAATCTTTAGCACATGGGTTATAAGGCATGACATAATGATATAAAAAGGCATGGGACATATGGAATCATAACATATTAACATGGGATAAAATAAACATGGAGTGATAAAAATGTTTCAGAAACATAAAACATAAATTTATCATGATTCAAGGCTCATTTCACATAGAGGATCACAAGTCAAGGTTAACCAACAAGACTGTTGCACATGGTAGCACAAGTCAAGGATAATCGCCAAGACCATTGCACATAACATCTCGTGAGACTCAAATTTACCCAATTAATTAGAGAACTATCTGGGTGAACCCATCATAACATTTTAATGAATATTCTTTCCACATGTAGATTCATACATAATCAATCATACATAAATATAATGGTTACCCATGGTAAGAATTGGGTATCATAATCATGTCATAAAGCATAAAAAATGGAAGTATCATAAAAATGTCCATAAAGGAAAGTAATTAGTTCATGAATGTACAATCATATGGTAAAATATGAGTATAACATGAAAATTGATGTCAAATTGAAGTAATAACATGTAAAAATAGTACTTAATAAACTTTATAATTAAAACATTTTAGTGCGGTTAAAGTAAAATATCAAAGGTAATTTAAAACATAAAAGGGAACAATATTTTATATAAAACAAGAAGTTAACCATGAAAGTTTTCATAATAAAAATATTGGTTTTATAATAAAAATGGTGTCTTAAAAATATATTATATTGTGTACCTGAAAATGGGTAAGAATTCAGGATGTTCCCTTTCAACGAGATTTCTTTTCAGGAAGTATTGATGAGGGAACCACTTAAAAACATGTATACCCCCAAAATATAATTATGAATGGAAAATGATACATGAATTTGGATCATGAACATAGAATCTATAATATTTACATAAAAATAACATGCAACTTCATTTGGGTAAAAAGAAATATAGAGCAACTTGAAGGACTAATGGAGGTTTGGGTAGAATCCCTTACCCTAAGTCTGATGGTGTTTTTCACTTGATCTTAATATCTAGAATAACAAAATTTCATTAATTAATTAGTATGTAAATAACCTATTATTAGTTTAATTGATTTATTATATACTTATTAATTTCTTTAATGACCTTTTTTATGGGTTAATAGGTTCAATTTCATTGTTTGGGAGTGTTTGTTTCCTTCGTTTTCATGATTGGTTTACTTATATACATGTGAGGATAAACATGTAAGATGAAAATTATTGTCTATAATTGGATGTATATGTTATTAGTGAACATATATAATATTATGTGGTTATAAAATTCAGTTTTTTATTTGGAGTGATGATGAATCATTATATAAAACATTAATGATAATTATTTTTCTTAATTGATGGTTTTTTATCACAATGAACACATTTTGTTTTAAAAATTAATATAATGTGTAAAAAATATCAAAAAACATTAAATTATAAATAATAAATATATTATATATTTTTTAAACCATAAAAATGGTTTTATGACTAGAATCAAATATGGTAATAAAAATTGAAACCTTGTCATCCTTGAATGTGATAAATAAAACATCTCAGATGGTGTTTTAATTTAGAGTATAAAAGGAGGGGAAAAGAGATATGATGATGAATTATTAAATTATCATAAAAAATTATAGTACATTTAAGGTACTGTAGTTATCAAAACATTTGGATGAAAGTAGGTGAGGAAATAAAAGGAAAGAAAGGAACTTGAAAGAAAATAAAAGAAATGAAAAAGAGGAATTTACCTCTTGAATATATATTCCTTGAGAGACTCTTTAGGGGAGAGGTTTTGGTATTTTGAAGAGACCAAGGGATTATGGATGTGGGTAAGATATTGGGAGGATATTTTATCAGATTTTAGACAAGGAAAAAGGATTTATAGGAGTGAAGTGAAGAGGGGGTGAGGGTGGGGTGGTTTTTATAGTGAAGGAGAGGAGGGGTTTCCCGTTATTCATTCATTAGTTTAATATTTTTTCTCAATACTATGAATAGTCTTGATCCTTGTGACCAAAAATAGTAAATAGATCATGTGAGTTCAAACCAGTGGCCATTTACATCATCCATGACTCTATCATGACATAGAAATTCATTTATTTATCATTTATCTTAAATTATCATATTTTACTATTCACAAAAATTCACCTATTTTAAAAAAAACCCAAAAATTCACACCATACATTTTTCAATGTTTAGAATTAAAAAATGAAATCCATTTTATGAAAATAATTTTCTAAATATGAGAAAATTAATTTTTAATTAAAATAATAGTTTACTTTAAAATGCGAAATTTTAAAATCAAAACTTCCTTTCTAAAACTTTGAAAAATTAATTAATGTATCTAAAAATTATCTTATAATCATAAGCCATAAAAATAATTATTAATGAATACATTTTATGTAAATAAATTTTATTTTAAATTATTAAATTAATCATAAAATTGTAATTAAATATACATGACTTATAAAAATACCAAAACTTAATTAATAATTTTTAAAATATTTACTTACTTATACAATGATATATTTATATCATATTGTCACTTATAAGATGGATAAATGTTATTTTTACTTTTATTAGTGAGGTTACTATTCAATTGGTTGGTTTACTTTTCATAAGGGTCATATTACTATTCCAAAGGTCAAGTTACCATTTCATTGGTATATGTTCCCTAACTTCTAGAGATACCTTTTATTTCACTCATTCTTCATTTACAAGGTTAGTATTGTATTCTATACGTAATAATATATGATTATACAATAATATATAATCATAATAATGCGATTTAATTGATAAACCAATGGGTCATTCCATTATTTAATTCAATTTGGTATACCTTACATGTTTTTAGAAACACACTCACACACTTGCATCTTGAGTGAATATTTTTCCTCATGAGTGATGATACATCCTCCACCCAGACATATCTTGGTCCCAATCCTCCATGTACCTTTCCAGTCAGCACTAAGCACCAAGCCTATTTCAATTATTCCTCAGAAAATTGAATTCATGAACACACACTAACCATTTTCCTTTCTAGTTAGAACCCATAACCTAGTTATTCCAACAACATGAGTCAAAACCAAATTTTCGTTAATAAAATATTTTTTCAAAATATACTAAACATGTTGTGGAAAACAATTAAATAATAATTTCAAAAGAAAAAAATTGTGATAAAAATATGGTATAGTTTTATTGTAGTAAAACCATTAAAAAATAGAGGATAATTATTTAAATAATTATAAGATCCTTTATATTCAAATAAAAGTGAAAATACGGAACAACCACCTACCTCAAATTGTTAAAACATGCTTACAAAATCGATCATTTACACCTAATTTGATTCCCATGGATTAATGCTTGAATTTCTCATTTTTTCAGCCACTAGATCAGGGAGATATTCTAAATTAATCTAAGGAATGGATAGAGTTTAATAGGAAAAGTAGATAGGGTTTTGAGGTTTTTAGGTAAAAATTAAAATGAAATTACTAGTCATGACCCCATTCATGGCCTTAATTAGGTAATCAAGTCATGAATCGTTAATTTTACATGTAAGTTGAAAAACTAGTTGCATTTGATTAAAAATCTCAAAAAACCAGTTCATGTTATGAACACCCTTTAAATACCTGATTGGATCTATTCTAGAAAGTATTGATTCCTTGAATGAAGTTCACAACCTCTACATAGAAACCATTCATGTTATGAATTACCATTCACAGTGTGAAATATTTCTTTCATCCATATTTTACATCCAATTTTCTTTATCCCTCAAAATTCTTATATAATTCAATCATAACAACTCCAAACATGAAATAAGAAGCATAAAACAATAGTGTACCTAAAACTGAGGGTGATTCACAGTGGATGCATTTATGCTGAAGATAACCAAATGAAAGTAGTAGTGTTAGTGGTGATGTTAATGCATGGTAATTCTAAAGGAGTATTGTAAAATACCATGCACTTTGGAGCTAAAAAAAATTAGGGATGGAGTGACCTAGATAGAAGGAGTACATCTCAAATGTGTCATGGGATTTATGGAGGTAATAGATGTCAGATAATTCATTAGAAGCTAGTTTATCAGAAGAAGATTCATCAAATTATGAGTCTTAGTGATGTAAAGTGTAGATTCATAAATTAATTTCATAAGAGTAACACATGTTAATATATAAGAGTTAATTTCTTGAGTTTTTTAGAGTTATAATTAACCACCAGGAGTACTAGTTTAGGTGAATATTTTAATTGATCAAGTGGAATTATTCCCATGAAGATTAAAGAGTGTCATTCTCTTCACATAAATTAGAAGGTTGTTCAATAATAAGTTTGTAAATTACTATAATAGAGTTCTTATATAAAAATGAATTGAGAAACACATGTTCTATAAGTCATATAAACAATCCAAAAAATTTTATTTTTGTAAATATATATATATATATATATCAAAAAGAGGAGGAAATTATAACATCCTTTCTCATGGAGGGGGCATACCAATAATGTGCTTATGGATAAAAGGAGTCACTAGAGTTTAAGTTATTTGATTAGGATTCCCATAAGGAGTGTTTCAGAAGGTGTTCTTTATAACATAAGATTGGTTGTATTACCAAATTCTTATGGTTTTATTTATAACTCAATTTTATCATGTTAATGGAAAAATATGGTATATACCCTCATTGAGTGTGAAGAATTCCCAATACATGTTATTTATATGGGTCATAGATTTTTTGTTAATGTCATGTATTTTTCTTACTTTTTTTCTATCTTATTTGTAAGATATTTTTGAAGGCCATGAGGTGAATCAAACTAGAGTATGATATGGTTAGTGTTTTGGATAATGCTATTGGAATTTTAAGTTCTAGACCCTGGTCCTTAGGGTATGTATTAGTTGGAAGTTATGTCTTCTAGTGATAAATGTTCTGTTCTAATCCTTAATAAGTGAAATTAGATTTTATTTTTCCGAATATTCTGGTGCATAATTTATCATGTTTTTTTATAAAATCCATAGTCAAGTGATGTTGATATTGGTTGGAAGACTATTGGGTACCTCTTTTATACCGGTTTACTATGTTCTGGGAGGAATTTTCACTAGAATGATCATGGTTGTTCTGGGGTGCTTGAGAATATTGAAATTCCTCCATGAACATTTGAGTATAATGATGTTTTATGTTTATCAATGTGAAATTTAGAGTTTGGTTGGAATATTTGTGAATAATTTTGGAATATAGTTCCAATCTCATATGCTTTTTTAATTAATAGGAGATTTCATTATTTCCAAAAAAAATATCATTTGAAATGGTTAAATTCTATATTGATGTTTTCGACTTTAGATGACTCTAGATTTTTTACTTCTATAGAGTTCATACATTGTGTTTATGGATTGTCAATTAGTAGTGAAGTGTTTTATAGAACAAGGACTCATTAAAGGGGCATATAAGGAAATTTTCTAGAAGGGGTAGCCAGGTGAGATGGAACATGATACAAAAGGAGGAGACTTTATATGGTGAATTCATTGTTTATCATTTTTATCTAATTGAGTAGGAATAAAGAGTTGATAATAAATGTTCAGTTCTTGGTTTTTTATTTATAACTTTGTATGTAAAGGGTGTGGAAGAAAAATACTAGGACAAGAATGTCTATTTATGACTGTTAACTTTCTGAGGTTCCAAAAATTTCATAACTGAGATGGGGTCCCTATTTTTCTACCATGTGTTAAAAAACCCACTCAAGGTAGGTGTTTTAGATATGAGGTTCTCATCAGACAAAATTAAATAAGTGAAGAATGTGATTTTTATAGTATATTAATTTGGGAGGTGATCATGATCATTTGAAAAGTGTTGGGTTTTTTTAAAATAAATAATGAGATAAAATGTGTATGTAATGGTCTTGGATAATGGAAGGTGTGTTTACATTTTCCATTTAATGCATGATGTTATATACTAACATTTTTTGAAGGTGTTATATTCATGCATGAAGATCATGGTTGACGAAAAGTGTGAAAGAAACTTTATTTATTTTCTATATGAATTATAAGGACCCAGCATTAAAACATTACATAATCTTGAATTAAATGAATAATTCACATTGAGGATCTTTTTAGGTTTATAGTTTTAGATAATTATGCCATAACATATACATGATGACTTGAATAATAAATGTAGACACATCTACTCAGTTTCCATTTTATAACAAAATAAAAACTCTTGAAAAAAAGAGTCATGTCTAGTTCTATGTTTTAGACAACATGAAATTTCTTTGATCCCATCCTTGACCCTATTCCACTTTATGTCCTGTGAAAAACATTTCAAAAAATTGGGATGAGCATAAAAAATCTCAGTAAGGGATACACAAAGAAAGAAAACTATTAGTTTTTCAAAACAACAAGTAAACCATGAATACTTTATCATAAGTAATACATTTCACCTTTATGAAGTAGTAAATACACTTCACTAAATAAAAGATCATTTATTACCCTTTTGTAACCAAAATATTACCATAAAACCCATATAAATAACACATAACATATAAAGGAAACTTGGGACATAAACATTCTTAAGTGGAATAACCATACGGTCGACTTCCACAAATATCACTAAATGGAATCGCCATATAGCCGACTTCCATACCCAATGAATTTAAGGTTATAAAGTAACCACCCATCCTGGTTTATCACGGCACCACCCATCATTTGGTTTATCACATAACCACCCGTCAAATGTCCACGTACCATTATAAAATCATAACACATAAAATAGTGAAAATATAAACATTTCACTAATAACATTTAATTGGAAATCACAAGAAATCATTTCAAGATATTGAAATAATAAATCCTTTTCAAAAACCATTTTCAATAACAAAACACCCAAAAATAAAATAAGGGATTTCTTTTCCTTTTAAAAAACTTTAAGGCTTATATAAGAAGCCAGATAATGATTATGGCGGCGAAGAGATAATTGTCACCGCAAACGTTAAAAACATTCATTTTGTCATTTAGTAAAATGATTTGTAGAAAAAATATTCCCTTTGAATGAAAGTAAAAGTAAAAGGGTTTTATTATACAGTGTGTAAAATAAGAAGGTATATATTATCGAAATAAGCCTCAATGAAAGGATATTGAGACGAAGTCCCTTACCTCATGTCCGACTTGACCCGTTTGTTCTTTAATCTCCTGAATAATAAACTAAAGTTAATTTTTTATTTCTTAATAACCTTTTTCAAGTTTACTAATCCTTTATATCAATTATTACCATGTTATAGACATCATGTAATCATTTAAGTTAATAATGGTTGTTTTGTTGATATTTGGTACTTGAGTCAAAAATGAACACCTTATATTTACAAGTTGTCCATGTGGTCAATAATTAATTATATCCAGGATGATATTCATTATTTATATATCATATATATCATATATATCTAGTATATATATATATATATATATATATTTTTATAACATTACATATCATTTGGAGGTAATAAATGAAATGCACCGTTCATGGAGACAGTAAGCCGTACGTACGCATGAACGCTACTTTCATTTATATTTCTTATTTTAATGGAATTAAAACATAATTATACATAGGTATATTATAATTCCAGTATAATATCATATATAATATCATTAACTCTATCCTTTATACATCCCACGTATGTTATGAACGAGTCATATCCATTTGAGGGGGCGGTAGTCCGCACTTCCTCAAATGAAATTATTGCTTTTACCCATAATGGAAACCATAAAGGTATGATATAAATGAAAAATATAGAATAATAAAGAAAACATAAACATAATATATATCATATATAAATATAGTTCCATATTAATTTCCACCATGATAGGTGGTAGGAGATAATCGAACAATCATCGTTTCGTGAGGCATTAGTTTTCCATCCACAGAAACAGTATGTACTTCACCCATTAGATAGAGTTTTGTGTAAGTGTAGTTAGAATACTTATCATTAAAACATCCTAGTATATTAAGTATACTGGTTTTGTTATAAAATAAAGTAATAAATAGATTTTAGGGGTCGGAGATGTAAAATACAAGAAAAGAAGTTAAGAGAAATCGTTACCTTTAAATTGCGTAACTCCCTTTGGTATGAACCAAAAGGGTTTATTGAAGTGAATTATGTCTAAGGTAAGGATTATATGATAAGGGGAGGGATCTTGAGGGCTTATTTGTTCAGTGGTTGGATGATCCATGGGTCTTGAGAGGTGTGAGTAATGGGTTATAAGTGGTGTCCTTTTACAAGGGGGAGGAGGGGCTCTTTAGAAAAGTGTGAAAATATTATTTTATTATATAATGATATTCAGTTTATAAATGTATAAAACTAATTAAAGTATAATTTAAGATGAATTATGGTATAAATAAAATAATCCAATAAAAATTGGAAAGGTTTTGGATATTGTTTTAATATTTATAGTCATATTTATTTAAATATTTTATTAATGAGGTAAATACTGCATCATTATTGTGTCATACATAATTTAATTTATATGATGTTTTAAAATTATAAAAAATACCATGATATAGGAAATATTTTTATCTTTATAATGAATATTTATAGTTGAAAATATAGCTTATATAACCCCAGGAAAAATTTTATTTACTAAACAATATTTGTTTGTGTCATTTTTATCATTACTTTAAGTTAATTAATCTAAAGTGTCATTATCACTCCCAAGTGGCTCTATGGGGTCCCAAAATCTATCCAAAGATTCCCATGGCCATTAATGACTCAAAAAATAAGTTTTGGACAAGTGTTAAGTTAATTTTGTATTATTATAATATTGTTTTTACCTAGAATTCCCCTATTTACCTTTAACCGCGATAAATAAAAGTCAAAAGTTACTATTCACAAAAAATTATTTTCATCTTATTTAACGAAATTTTACTTACTAATTACAACAATGTATGTCCTATTTTCTAAATTTAATACACATAAGTGGTAAAATTTTAATTAAATGAAAATGTCAGTTTTTAACTACTACTTAGTGGTTTCACAATTCATCAAAAATTAAAGTTTTTCAGAAAACTACCAAAAATTAAGACTAAGCTATATTTTATATTCCAAATTAAAAAATTATTTCTATTTTACCAAATTGAAAACATATAAGTTTATTGATTAATTTAAAACTAATTCTTGTTGTCAAAACAAATAGCGTGTTTTTAAGAAACAATGACTATCAAAAGATCAACACTTGTTTATGTCCAATTTCAAAGTGAAATTAATTCCAATGACCAAAATTATATTAATTGGTAAAAATATAATATAATTTAACTTTAAAACCAATTAAAAATATAAAATAAACATATAAATAAATTATATTAAAAGGCACTTTTGAATAAAAATACAGTATTTTTCACTATTCATTAAAAATGGACTTTACTAGAAAAATACAAAAAAAATTCCCAAAGTAAATTTTGATGTCTAGAATCTAAAGAAGAATATAATTTTTTCAAATAGAACATATAAAAATAACCAAAACTAGATTTAAAGAGGGTTCACCATCAAAAGGCAGTAAATCGACCTTTTAGTGAATATTAGATTATTTATGCTTAAAATTAAATTCATTCATATTTTAAGCTCATAACTTTATTTTATAAATGTAAAAACATTTAACAAACATGTATAATAATATTTTAGTTAGTTCTATTCCTTCCTACCAATACAACAGCTAGGCATTAACTACCATTTAAAATAATAATATTATATTATTAGTGTGCAACGTAAGATTTCAAAGATACCTGTTGTTGCGTATTGGGTACATTATCGAACATAGAAACCCCTCTAAAGTAAGATTAATATTTAATTCACAAAATATTAATAAAAAATAGAGTTTATTATTTATTTATTTACCCGGGATGTTACATCCTTCCCCCCTTTTTGAAATTGTGTCCTCTCAATTTTATTCACTTATCAAATAAGTGGGGGTATATATCCCTCATAGCATTTTCAGATTCCGACATTGCCTATTCAACCATATAGTTTTTTCACAAAACCTTTACCTAGTGAATTAACTTATTCCACAACACTTTCTCTCTACGGTCAAGAATCTTGACTGGTTGTTCCTCATAATCAAGATTATCTTTCAACTGAAATAACACTGGGCTCAAAACATGAGATGGATCTAGCATATACTTTCTCAACATCGAAACATGAAAACATTGTGCACCTGGGATAAACATTGAGGTAAATCTACTCTATACGCAAGTGATCCAATTTTATCAAATATTTCATAGGGTTCAATGAACCTCATACTCAACTTTCTCTTCTTACCAAAACGCATCACAATTTTCTATTGAGAAACCTTGAGAAAGACATGATCACCTACCTTAAAAGAAAGATCCTTCCTACTGTTATTTGCATAACTTTTTTACCTACTCTGAGCTATTCCCATTTCTTCTAAATAAACTAAACCTTTTCTGGCATATCTTCTACCAATTCTGGTCCCATCAGATTCCTTTCACCTACTTCATCCCAAAATTCTGGAGTTCGATAATGATTTCCATATAATTCCTCAAATGGAGCCATCTGTATACTAGAATGAAAACTATTACTATAAGAAAATTCAACCAAAAAAATATTTTGGTCCCAACTTCCCTAGTAATCCAATGAACAAGCACGTAGAATATCGTCTAGGGTCTGAATTTTTTGTTTTTACTGCCCATCTGATTGTGGATGAAAAGCTATACTAAAATTTAATTCAGTACCCAACGACTTCTTAAGGCCTTTCCAAAAGTTAGAAGTAATCCTGGGATCACGATCAGATACAATTGAGAGGGGAACTCCATGCAACCTAACTATCTCTTTAATATACAATTGAGAAAGTTGATCTAGAGAGAAATTATCTTGAATAGGAAGGAAATGATCAGATTTAGTCAACCGATAAATAATAACCCATATTTCATTATTACCTCGAGATGTCTTTGGTAATCCCACAAAGAATTCCATGGATATATTTTCCCATTTCCACTCTGGCACCGGTAAAGACTGAAGCATCCCTTTTGGAAACTTCTGCTCTGCTTTAACCGGCTGACAAGTCAAACAATTCACAGTAAAATCAGTAATATCTCTTTTCATTCCTTCCCAGTAGTAATACTCCCGAAGATATTTGTACATATTTGTACTGCTAGGATGAACTGAAAATGAGGAACTATGAGCTTCACATAATAACTCATTCTTCAACTGTGAATCACAATGCACGCATAATCTTTTTCCAAACCTCAAAACACAATCATTATCAATGTTAAAATCAGGTAACTTACCCTTCTGAACCAACTTTATCTTTTTCTACAAATCACTGTCTTCTTTCTGTGCTCGCTTTATTCTGTCTGATAGAGATGATTTCACTGACACCTGAAACGAAATAGAATAATTTCTTTCACCCAAAACTTCTATGCCAAATTTCATCAAATCAAAAACCAAAGGATCTTGTTCCAAGCATATCATGGTTAATGAAGCATTACTTTTTCAACTCAAAGCATCATCCCCTTTATTTTTCTTTCTTAGATGGTATTGAATTGTGTAATCATAATACTTGATTAATTCCAACTATCTCCTCTATCTCATGTTCAATTCTTTTTGAGTGAATATATACTTCAAACTTTTGTGGTCAGTATATATTTCACATTTTACTCCATACAAATGATGGCTCCAAATTTTTAAAGAAAAAAAACAACAGTAGCTAATTCAAAATCATGTGTAGGGTAATTTAACTCATGAGGTTTCAACTAACGTGGAGCATAAGAAATTACCTGATCATTCTTCATAAGGACACACCCAAGTCCTTTCAATGAAGCATCATTGTAAATAAAAAACTCACCATTTCTGGAAGGCAGTTACAAAAATGAAGCATTCACCAATCTTCTTTTCAATTCTTGAAAACAATCATCACATTCTTTTGTCCAAATGAACTTAACACATTTTCGAGTTAACTTAGTTAGTGGGCTAAATAACCATGAAAAATTATCAACAAACCTCTAGTAATAACCTGTTAAACCAAGAAAACTACAAATCTCGGTTATATTTTTGGGTCTTGTCCATTCTTCAATAACCTTTGTTTTAGCAGGGTCAACAGTTATGCCATTTTTTAAAACAATGTGACCACGGAAAGA
Source organism: Viscum album (assembly GCA_963277665.1). Taxonomy (NCBI): domain Eukaryota; kingdom Viridiplantae; phylum Streptophyta; class Magnoliopsida; order Santalales; family Viscaceae; genus Viscum; species Viscum album. Next base: position 1,962,465,226 of record OY728133.1, read on the forward strand.
AATTTTTTGTAACCAAAATTCATGCATGGTGAATTTCCCAAACAATTTATTTTCTTTTAATCTTTGCAAGACAAACCTTAAATGAATTTCATGATCCTATTTTCTTTTAGAATAAACCAAAATATCATCAATGAACACAACCACAAACTTATCCAAGAACTCATAGAAAATTCTATTCATAAGATCCATGAATACAACAGGTGAATTGGTTAAACCAAAAGGCATAACTACAAATTCATAATGGATATATCTTGTACGAGACATGGTCTTGGGAATTTTTTCTTCCTTTACATTCAACTGATGGTACCCCCAAACTCAAGTCAATCTTCAAAAAATACCGAGCTCCCAGGAGCTGATCAAAAAAATTATCGATTTGAGGCAAATGATACTTGTTATTAACAGTGATGTTATTCAATGCTCTATAATCAATGAAAAGTCTCATTGAACCATCTTTATTATTAAAAAACAAGACATAATAACCCCATTGAGATGTGTTAGGTTGAATGAAACCTTTATCTAATAAATCATGCAATTACTTCTTTAACTCAAAAAGTTCAATTTGAGCTATTTGATAAGGGGGTTTTGAAATTGGATTAGCATTAGGAACTAAGTCAACAGTAAATTCAACTTCTTAATCAGGTATAATACCAGGCAACTCATCAGAAAAAACATCAAGATAGTCATTTACCACTGGCACATCATTAATATGAACAGTTCATTTGTTCTCAACAATATGTGCAAGGTAACATTAATTTCCATCTTTTACTAGTTTCTCATCTTCCTGATATGTTATCAAAAGTAAGTGTTTATTATTTTATAAAAATTGAAAATCTTTCTGAAATGAAAACTCTTTATCTTTGAAATAAATATTAGCATGATAAGAAGACAGCCAATCCATGACCAAAATAACATAAAACTATACTAGAGGCAAAACAATAAGGTTTGCAGGTAGATTCTTTCTGCACAAAAGGACATGAAGGTTCTTATAATTTCTTTTTGTCTCAACATTTCCTCCATGTGTTTTTACCATAATTTCAGGATTCATATCTTGAGATGGAATTCCCAATTTACTAGAAAACTTCTCAGAAATGAAAGAATGTGTAGAACCTAAATCAAAAAAAATATTGGAATAATTTGAATAAACAAACAATGTACCTGATACTACTTCATTTGATGGCCCAACATTTGCTGAAGTAGTTGAAAAGGAGTTTACCACCCCTTTCTTCTTGTATTCTTGTTTCTTTCACTCATTTGAGTTCTTCGCTGGACACTCATTTGCATAATGACCCATTTAATTGCACTTAAAACATCTTACCGCTGGCTTTTCATTGCCTGCTTGATCATTTTCCTTATAGTTATGAGAAATATGACCAAACTTTACACATTGGAAGCACTTCCCAGACTTTGATAAACATTCTCCAGGATGTTTTTTACCACACTTCTCAGAAGATGGATATTTAGTTTTCTTACCTCCATGCTTATTTCATGAATTCTTTCCCTTTTCCTGCCAACTGGACCTCTTATTCTGTTGTTTGTCAAAGAACACCTGATCATCGGCAAACTCCATTTCCACCTTCTCCGCACATCGAACAAGTTTTTCATAACTTTTTAATTAACGATAAGCTAATTCTCTTCGATATTATGGATTCAGTCCTGAGTAAAATTGATTTATCTTACTATCAAGATCTCAGATGAAATTTGGAGCATACCTTTCCAGTTGGGTGAATTTTGCTTCATAAACAGCCACTGAGTCATCCTACTTCTTCAAAGAATTGTTTTTCCATCCTATGTCGAACCACTTTAGGAAAATATTTCTCAAGGAACATACCTTTGAATTCATCCCAATCAAGAGCATAAATATCTTTATTATCCCTGATATTTTTCACCATCGACCACCACTGATATGTTTCACCTTCAAAACGGTAAACAGCAAGACTAACCTTTTGATGTTCTGAACAACCCATGACATCGAAAAAATTTTCTGGTGCTTTAATCTACCCTTCAGCTAGCACATGGTCAGATGATCATCTGAATGATGGGGGATGTTGCCTCATGAAATGCTCCACTACTAACATGTTCCATTGTGGTTGATCTGGATGATCTCATGCATGGATACCACCACCATCTATATCCTGAGTCAACTGTTCCATCACTGCAACAAACTATTCAGTTTTGATTCTGACCATCTTAGGTTGCTGATTTGGAAGGTTTTCTTCCTCCTGATGTCGTCCCAACATAGCTGCCCTGTTTCCTCTGTGGAAAACCATTCTGATCACAGAAATAGCTTAGGTGAAGTAACATGGTAATCTGTAAATGCTATATAATTTCAATTATAACTTAAACTAAAATAATTTATGGATATTAATTTAACTATATTATAACTCCTAAAGTTGTCTAAACCTACCTCTGATACCAACTATAAGGACCCAGCCTTAAAAAATTACATAATCTTGAATTAATTGAATAATTCACATTGAGGATCTTTTCAGTTTTATAGTTTTAGAGAATTAGGCCATAAAAAATACATGACGACTTGAATAATACATGTTGAAACATCTATTTAGTTTCCATTTATTTTACAAAATAAAAAATCATGAAAAAAAGATTCATGTCTAGTTTCATGTTTTAGACATCATGACATTTCCTTGATCCCATCATTGACCCTATTCCAATTTTTTTCATGTGAAAAAGATTTCAAAAACATGGGATGAGTATAAAAATCTTTGTAAGGGATACAAAAAGAAGGAAAACTATTAGTTTTTCAAAACAACAAGTAAACCATGAATAATTTATCATAAGTAATATATTTCACCTTTATGAAGTAGTAAATACTCTTCACTAAATAAAATAACATTTCTTACTCTTTTGTAAACAAAAGATTACCATAAAACCCATATAAAGAACACATAACATATAATGGTAACTTGTTATATAAGCATTCTTAAGTGGAATAACCATACAGTCGACTTCCACACATATCACTAAAAGGAATAGCCATACGGCCATCTTCCATACCCAATGCATTGGAGGTTATAACGTAACCAACCATCCTAGTTTATCACGGCACCACCCGTCATTTGGTTTATCATGTAACCACCCATCAAATGTCCATGTGCCATTATAAAATCATAACACATAAAATATTAAAAATATAAACATTTCACTAATAACATTTAATTTTAAATCACAAGAAATCACTTCATGATATTGAAATAATCAATCCTTTTCAAAAACCATTTTCAATAACAAAACACCCAAAAACAGAATAAGGTATTTATTTTCCTTTTCAAAAACATTAAGTCTTATAGAGGAATGCAGATAACGATTACAGCGGCGGAGAGATCATTGTCGCCGCAAACATTAAAAACATTCCCTTTTCCATTTAGTAAAACGATTCATCGAAAAAAGATTCCCTTTGAATGAAAGTAAAATTCAAAGGGTTTTATTATACACTGTGTAAAATAAGAACGTATATATTATCAAAATATGCCTCAATGAAAGGAGATTGAGACGAAGTCCCTTACCTCATGTCCGAATTGACCCGTTCATTATTTAATATCCTAAATTATAAACTAAAGTAAATTTATAATTTCTTAAGAACCTTTTTCAAGTTTATTAATCCTTTTATATCAATTATTACCATGTTACAAACATTATTCAATCATTTAAGTTAATAATGGTCACTTTGTCGATATTTGGTAATTGAGTCAAAAATAAACACCTTATATTTACATGTTGTCCATGTGGTAATTAGTCCATTATATCCAGAATAATATTAATTATTTAGATATCATATATATCATATATATCTAATATATATATATTTATAACAGTACATATCATTTGGAGGTAAGAAATGAAATGCACTGTTCATGGAGACGATAAGTCGTACGTACGCATGAACGCTACTTTCATTTCTATTTTTTTAATGGAATTAAAACATAATTATACATAGGTATATTATAATTCTAGTATAATATCATATATAATATCATTATCTCTATCCTTAATACATCCCACATATGGCATGAATGAGTCATATCACCTGAGAAGGCGGTAGTCCGCACTTCCTCAAATGAAATTATCACGTTTACCTATAATGGAAACCATAAAGGTATGATATAAATGGGAAATACAGAATCATAAAGAAAACATAAACATAATATATATCATATATAAATATAGTTCCATCTTAATGGCCACCATGATAGGCAGTAGGAGATAATCGAACAATCATCATTTCGTGAGACGTTAGTTTCCCATCCACAGAAACAGTATGTTCTTCACCCATTAGATGGAGGTGTGTGTAAGTGTAATTAAAATAATTCTCATACAAGAATCCTAGTATATTTAGGATACTGTTTTTTTAATTAAAGAAAGTAATAAAAAGATTTTAGGGGTTGGATAAGTAAAAGAAAAGAAAAAAAGTTAAGGGAAATCATTACCTTTAATTTGGGTAACTCCCTTTGGTATGAACCAAAAGGGTTTCTTGAAGTGCCTTATGCCTAAGGTAAGGCTTCTTGGATGAGTAGAGGGATATTGGGAGCTTATTTGGTCAGTTTTTTGACGTGACAAGGGGCTTGAGAGGTGTGAGGAATGTGTTAGAAGTGGTGTCCTTTTATAAGGGGGAGAAGGGGCTCTTTAGGAAAGTGTGAAAATATAATTTTATTATATAATGATATTCGGTTTCTAAAAGTACAAAACTAATTAAAGTCAAATATAAGATGACTCATGGTCGAAATAAAGCCATTCTATAATAATTGGACAGGTGTTGTATGTTGTTTTAATATTTATAATCTTATTTATTTAAATCTTTTATTAATGAGGTAAATACTGCATCATTATTGCGTCATAAATAATTTAATTTATATGATGTATAAAAATTATAAAAAAAATACCATGACATAGGAAATATTTTTAGATTTCTAATTAATATTTATAGTATAAATTATATCTTATAAAAACCCATGTAAAAATTTATTCACTAAAAGATATTTGTTTGTGTCATTTTTATCATTACTTTAAGTTAATTAATCTAAAGTGTCATTATCACTCTCAAGTGTCTCCATGGGGTCCAAAAATCAACCCAAAGATTAACATGGTCATAAATGATTCAAACAATAAGGTTAGGACAAGTTTTAAGCTAACTTTATATTATTATAATATTCTTTTTACCTTGAATTACCCTATTTACCTTTAGTCGCGGTAAATAAAAGTAAAACGTTACTATTCACCAAAAATTATTTTCATCTAATTGAATCAAATTTTACTTAATAATTACAACCATGTATGTCGGATTTTTGAAATTTAATCCACAAAAGAGGTAAAATTTCATTTAAATGAAAATGGCAGTTTTTAACTGCTACTTAGTGGTTTCACTATTCATCAAAAATTGAAGTTTTTCAGAAAACTACCAAAATTTCAGCCTAAGCTATATTTGATATTCCGAATTAAAATATGATGCCTATTTTACCAAATTCAAAACATAGTTCATTATTTAATTTAAAATTAATTCTCATTTTCAAAACAAATAGAGTGTTTTTAAGAAACAATAACTATCAAAAGATCAACACTTGTTTATGTCCAATTTCAAAGTGAAATTAATTCCAATGGACAAAATTGGATTAAATGGTAAAAATATAATCTAATTATACTTTAAAACCAATTAAAAAGATAATATAACCATATAAATAAATTATATTAAAAGTAACTTTTGAATAAAAATACAGTATTTTTCACTATTCATTAAAAAATGAACTTTACCAGAAAAATACCAAAAAATTACCCAAAGTAAATTTTAAAGTCCCAAATCTAAAGAAGAATTTTATTTTGTCAAATATAATATATAAAAATGACCAAAATTATATTTAAATAGGGTTCACCATCAAAAGGTGGTAAATCGACCTTTTAGTGAATATTAGAGTATTTATGCTTAAAATTAGATTCATTCATATTTTAAGCACCTAACATTTATTGGATAAATGTAAAAACATTTAAAAACATGTATAATCATATTTTAGTTAGTTCTATTTATTCCCTCCAATACAACATCTAGGAGTTAACTACCATTTAAAAAAATAATATTATATTATTATTCTCCGATGTAAGATTTCAAAGAAACCTTTTGTTACGTATCGGGTATGCCATCGAACATAGAGACACCTTTAAAGTAAAATTAATATTTAATTCGAAAAAAATTAATAAAAAAAATAATGTATTATTTCTTCATTTACCCAAGATGTTACATGAATACATTTATAAGGAATAATAGATGCTAGGGAAGAATGCATCTAAAATATGGAGCTTGTGGAATTGGCATCTTGATCACATGAAAGTGAGAAGGTGGTTAAAACCCTTGTTGTTTGAAGGATTTATAAAAATTTTATACAAGGATTACAAAAATCTCATGGAGTGTAATATTTAGAAGTAAGACGGATGTACCTATTCTATAAGGAGGAGGTTCCTTGAATCAAATGTTGTCTATTAATGGTTGATCTCATAGATCCATTATACTTAGTAAATTCATCGATAAAGCGACATGAGAGTGCATGTGTTGTTTACTTAAGATCACAAGTATTAGGTATTTCATAACCCTATTGAAGAAAAACCATGGTGTGTTTCCAATGATATAGTATAATAGAGGATTAAAGATAGGGTTTAAAATTATTATGGTTAAGAAATAGTGGGAGTTTTAGAATATATAATAGTGTTGATTACATTTAGTTTGATTTGACTAAACCTAGAACATTTGAAAGTGTCATAGAGTATATGGTTAATTAATTTGGGATGGTATCTTCTAGTGATAATAAAAGTCTAGAAATTGGATTGATGTTTTTTCTATCATCTACAAAGTATTAGATAAGGAATTCATTACTATATATATGATAGAGGAGGGAGAACCCCAAATTCTAGATGTATTTATTTAAAAAGGAGTGATGATAAACACTTAAATATTTTGAGCTTTAAGGATATGATGTTTGGAATATCATTAGGGTTATAGAATATCCCTTGTGATGAGGGTGATCCATTAAAGGTTTAGTATTAGGATATTCTGTAGTCAAAGAAAGTGGTCACACATGCTTTGGTTGCACTAAGAAATAGTGACCAAAATGTGTTGGTCTATTTTAGTGGGATTTAATAATGATGTAATGAAGATTGGGCTTGATGGTATCACAAGAGTTTTATATAACAAATAGTTCACAAATTATGTAAGATAGGTGGAAGAGTCTTCATAATTATTGTTTCTAAAAGGATAATGGATATGGACATGGTACACAATGCAAATTGGTGATGGAAATCCAAAAAAAAAATAGATAGAGATCAAGACAACTTTCTTTGTAAGAATCAATGAAGGGAATAAAATGGTTTAACAGGCATACAAAATGGAAGATCATGGTCTATAATAAATGGGTTAATATTTTCTCATATGGAGATTGTATGATTAGTAACATGGTAGGGAACCACACTGACACTATAAAGGGAAAGAGAATAAAATTTGTGTGATGGAAATTTATTGGAAGACTTGAGAATAATATTCAAGTGGTAGATTGATATAATTAACCTAAAAAAATTCTCAAGTGAGAAATTGTTAAGTTTTTTAGTCATAATCATTTTTTTTATTAATTTTTGGGATTTCTAGGAGAGAAGTGTCTGAATAATACACACAAAGAAACTATATGGATACAGTACGCATTTTTCTATAGAAATCTGGATTCAAACCTATAAAATAAGTTAAGTGGGAGTTTTTTCAATGTATATAGTTTAATGGAAGATAATTTAATGGAAGAAACAATGGTAGAGGAAGTGTTCAAGTGTGGGGATGCAAAAGGAGGAATTTCTGAAATCATGTACTTGGGAGCCTACACATTCTAGAGGATAAAGTGATCTAGATGGAAGGAGTATATCTCAAACATGGAATAGAATTTTTAGAGTATGTAGATACCGAATGATCTATAAAAAGCTGATTAATTATAAGAATATCCACCAGAAAATTAGTATGGGTTATTTAAAGTGTATAAGTGAAATATAATTATGTTAGAGTAACTCAATGAAATATATAAGAGTTAATTTATAGTATTTTTAAAAAGTTTAATTGAATATTAAGAAGACTAGGTGAGGTATAAATTTTTGTTTACTAGGTAAAAGGTTGCCCATGAAGATCAGAGTGGAGTATAATTCTCTCTATAGATATAAAAAAAGTGATGAAATTGGAAGTTAATGAGTGGCTACAGTGGTGTCTATTTATAAATATGAAATGAAGGGCACAAGTTATATGAGTCATATCAACAAGATTAAAGAGTGGAGTTCTAATAGTGTACGTAGCTCGAATAGAGGTAGATAGGAAAACATTCATCCCTATAGGGGAACTTCTTCATGTAGGACTTTTGTCCAGAAGGTGTCATTGGACGAATTACTGATTTTTTATGGTAGGGTGTCAAGAAGGGGTTTTCTAAAAGGTGTTATTTATAACATGGGATGGATAAGATTATTATATTGTTATGGTTTTCATTGTGGCTCAATTTTCTAACCTTAATAGAATGATATAGTGTGTTCCCTCTAGGAGTATGACTAATGTTTCAACCACATTATTTATGTGTGTTTTTTCATATCCCATTTATGTAACATGTTGTTCTTTTTTTTGTTATCTAAAAGGGAAGATCTTATTAAATCCTATGAGGTAACTAGAACCTAAGGAATAGTGGTTCAATGTGGTGGATGTGGTGCCTAGACTTATTAGTTATGGATGGATATTCATGGGAGATGAATTAGTTGGATATTGTATCTTCTAGTGATCAATGTTTTAGACCAATTCCCAACATAGTTCATGGTATTTAAGTTGTAAGGGGATCAAATTTCAAGGTGTCTATTAAGTAGATGCTACATGGTATTTTCAATGAATAATGACCTCGATTATATATATCATGTAACACCCAAAATTCTAAAATAAGAACATTTTATTTGATAACTTGTATGACATGAAACAATGAGTTTAGCTTATGTTACACACAATAGCAAGTTTCTTCGATACATTTCATTAAACATAAGACCGAGTTTTACCAAAAAAATATATAATATTAATATTATTATGTAATATATAAGTTATAAATTATTCATTGGAATGAATGGTATGAATAAAATTAATTTACTTGTGAAAATATCTAGTTTATAGAATTTTTTTCCAAATAAATCTTCTAAATGTGGTAGAAATTAATTTTAAATTATGTGAACAAAGAAAAATTAAACCATATTTTAAAAAATAAAACATCTCCTTCTATTTAATCAAGAAAGTGATGCATTTATGTGCCTTAATTAGACATTATAGATTATGTATGTGTGAGGAGAGAAACAAAACTATGTCTTTTGGAGGAGAAGGTTGTTATAGGTGAGTATCTTTGGAATTAGTCTGAAAGTGGGAGAATATTGAGATAAGTGGAGCCTAATATGATGTGGATCAATAGTCATTGATTTTTTTTTGGAAAATAATATGGGATAGACACATAATTACTGTTATAAATTTCATGTGGGGTTTATATGGAACACAGAATTAGGAATTCCATTTTTACATGGTGTTTATATGGGGTTATAGAAATAAATGTTTTACATGGGATGAACCTGGACACATGTAGGTAAACTATTTTCACATTTATGTACACATGGAGTTGTTTAAAATTTATTTCATATGGAAGGAAGTTTAAAATGGTTAATTTATCAAAAACTATTATCAATTTATTAAAATGTAATTGGCAGTTGGAATTGGATTTGATATTCTAATGAACAAAAAATATTTTTATATCTCCTTGGAAAATAGTTAATTATTACTCTACTCTATGAGTGTTGGGTATTATTTATGAAACATGTAAATAAATATATTCAAATTTATTTATGTCTTGTATTTTTTGTTCTATAATTTATACAATATTGTGTAGTCAGGTCAGCTCTAAATTAATCATATATAGATATTTTAAAATCCATTTTATTCTTCCACAATTAGACTAGTTATTTACTTTCACCTTTAAATCTATTAAAACTCATAGAATAAATTTAGTATTTTATAAAAAAATAATTCCCAATTGAATAAACCAATAAAAATAATTAATTAGGTCCATTTTTATATTTAATTCAAAATTAAAAAAATTATTAAAATGTTACAAATACACATAAATCGTGAAATTATAGGAGAATATTTAAAATGAAAAGAAAATAAATTTTTATTCATTTTTCAATAAGTTAATGAAATGACCATAAAAAATTCTAGAAAATGTACTTGTCAAAGTTGGGAAGTTCATTTTTTCTATTAACTTCCAAATTATAGAAATTTGAAGATGAGGGTAAGGTGCCAATCATATATAGAAGTCCCTTTTCTATGGTAAGAGTTTATATTGTTCTGAATCAAGGAATATTTACATCCATAGTGGTATATGATTAAGTCACATTTGATATTATGAAATTTTAGAAGACCAGATTATATTCTAAATTTTACAATTCTATATTCTTCACTAATTACTTCACAGAAACAATATAATTGTACCTAAAAATTTAATATAATGAAGATAAAGAGAGAAATATTAGAATGGATATTTCATTATAGTAACATAGAAGAATATATAAAATTTTAGATAAAATGGGTGGAATAGTTATAATGGGAATCCTATCTAGAGTTGATACTATCTATTATGAATCCAATAGAGAATGAGATGAAGAAAATATTGATCATATTAAAATATTTGTATTTGGGAAAAATTAATCATTATTAGCTACTATAGATACATATTTTAAAATTGTGAAATAAGAGAAACTTTTGAAGGTTCTAAGATTAAGAAAATTTGTGATACCTTGGAAAATAAATGAAATTAAATAATTAAAATTTCTTTTTGTACCCAAAAGTTACAACTTGAGGAAGGAAACAAACCAAATAAAAAATCACAAATTATTTTTATAACTATAATTAAAGAATTTAGGAATAAGGAGGTGATAAAATTGCATTATGTGAGTGACATTTACTTAATCTTAATAAGTGAATGAGTAATCCCATTAAAAATAATGATGAATAAGTTATGCATAGATACAATCAATAATGATATTAATGAGATGATTTTATCATGTATTGTTAATTTTTGGAGAGTATGTGTCAACTATAGAAATCTATTACAAAAATAAAAAATATCAATTTCCATGAAACTTCATCAACCAAATATGAGGATGTCTCAAAATGAATTAATATAATTGTTTCTTGGATAATTGTTCTAGTTATGATCAAATTCTAGTATACTCATAAGATTAAAGTAATGGGACCTTAAAATTTTCTTATAAAATATCTATATTTAAAATAATATAATTTAAAATATGAAATTAACTCATGAATTTCTAAAGATACATGGAACATATCTTTCAGGACATGATATGAGTGTTTCTTGAGATGTTAATGGTTAATTTCATATTTTATTAAAATTGTTAAAGGATCTATTGAAGAATATCTACATTCTGATTTGATAGTGTAGAGATTAATTTTCATTACTTATCTAGAAAAATGTCACTTCATGGTGATGTAAGGGATTGTATATGGATATATAATATGAAATAAAGGTATTGAACAAAATCCAAGAAAAATTATCAAGGTACTACAATAGTTTATAGTAGTAAAATTAATTTGATTCTATATAAATCATTGATGTTTTTATAAAAAAAAATTGAATCATTTCCCCTAATTTATTTGGATCTCACTCACCCACCATTAAAGGAATATTCAGTTCAATTTGATGACACATTTTGGAAATCATTTGTGATGATAAAGAAGAATTTTGTTGTGGATTAAATCATGATTTATTAACATTAAAAGAAACTTTCAGAGTTGTTCGATAAGTCTAGTTGTTGAATTATAAGATATATAAATTGAAAATGATTGAATAAAATATTTTTAGCCATTTATTATTCTTTCCAGACTCTCATGGGTGCATAAATGAACTACACTCCCATGGAAAAATAATTATTGTAATTGGTATTTTATTTTGAACAATTTTGGATTTATATTGTACTTTATAAGATGGTGTTCTATAAATTTTATGCCCCAAAAAAATATTAATTAAAATCACAATCAAAATATAAGGATGATCTAGTAGATTATTTTACTATAAAATTTAGACATTGAAATCAAAGATAGTGAGGGTATTTAATCTCTGACCACTCATCTTGATTGGTACTGTTTCACATTCTTGATTATAAAAAACATGAGTAAAATATGAATTCCTTGATGAAAAATTATTCTATGTTTAATTTTTTACTTGTCTATAGTTTTCCTATTAGGACCCGGCCTTAAACCTCACTTAATATTGAATTAAATGAATAATTCACATTGAGGATATTTTCAGGTTTAGAGTTTTAGAGAATTAGATCATAACTATTACATCTCAAAAGATTACACAGAAGACACTTCTACAAAGTTTCCTTTTTTTTACAAAACATGAACTCTTAAAAAGAGTCATGTATTGTTCCACGTTTAAGACAACATGATTTTTCCTTGATCCCATCCTTGACCCTATTCCACATTATGTCCTGTGAAAAACATTTCAAAAAAACTTGGGGTGAGCATAAAAATCTCAGTAAGGGATACACCAAGAAGGAAAACTGTTAGTTTTTCAAAACAACAAGTAAACCATGAATACTTTATCAAAGTAACACTTTTCACCTTTAAGAAGTAGTAAATACTCTTCACTAAATACAAGATCATTACTTTCCATTTTGTAACCAAAATATTACCATAAAACCCATATAAAGAACACATAACATATAAAGGTAACTTGGGACGTAAACATACTTAAATGGAATAACCATACGGTCGACTTCCACACATATCACTAAATGGAATATCCATACGGCTAACTTCTATACCCAATTCATTGGATGTTATAATGTAACCACCTGTCCTGGTATTCACGGCACCACCCGTCATATGGTTTATCACGTAACCACCTGTCAAATGTCCAAGTACCATTACAAAATCATAATACATAAAATAATTATAAAGGAAAGAAAACATTTCCACATTTCAATCACAAGAGATCACATCATGATACTATCATAAATAAAAACATATAATAAAATCATTAAAACTCTATGAGAGAAAAATCCCTTTATACTTTTAAAATATTAAAATAAGACATTTAAAATAGATTTTATAATCAAAGTGTCACATACCACTTTGAAGATTTTAATGGAATTATATTTTTAAAACATTAATTTCCATATAAATAAATACTTAAAAACATTTTTAAAACATGGACATTAAAGATAAAGATTTATAATAATAAATCTTTAAAACATTTAAAAATGATATTTTTGTTAAAGAGTTTTTAACAAAATGAGAGACTCTTTGTAAAATCCCAAGTAAGTAATGAATAATAGATATTTTTATCTATGTATATTAATGATTAAGATAGTGTTTTAGTGGCTTTAAATGAAAATAAATCCAATCTTAAGCATGGAATAAACTAATATTCTTAAAAGATTGTTTTACTGCCTTATGATGGAAAACCCTTTTTAAATCTATCTTTTGACAATTTTATAAACTATGTTTGTAAAAATAAACTTATTCTTTATGATTGGTACATCAAAATTTACTTTGTGTGAATTTTTGGTATTTTTCTGACAATGTTCATTTTTTAATGAATAGTGAAAAATACTGCATTTTACATCAAAACTGCTTTTTAATCTAATTTATTTATATGATTAGATTATATTTTGAATTTTTATTAATGTGTAATATGAATATATTTTTACCATTTAATCCAATTTTGGTCATTGGAATCAATTTCACTTTGAAATTGGACTTAAACTAGTGTCAATCTTTTGATACTTGTTGTTTCATAAAAACACGCTATTTGCTCTGACAGCGGGAATTAATTATTAAATTAATTAATGTTACTTATAAGTTTTGAATTTTGTAAAATAGAATTCATTTTTGAATTCGGAATATCAAATATAGATTAGGGTGAATTTTTGGTAATTTTCTGAAAAACTTCAATTTTTGATGAATAGTGAAACCACTAAGTGGTACTTATAAAGACTAATTTTCCGTTTAAATGAAATTTTTCCATAATTTTGTTTTGAATTTCAAAAAATCCGACATACATGGTTGTCATTAATAATGAAAATGTGGTTCAATGAGATTAAAATAATTTTTTGGTGAATAGTAACTTATTAAGTTTTTAATCGCGATTAGTGGTAATTAGTGTAGTTTAAGGTAAAAATAATGCTTTAATAAAATAAGATGACCTAGACACATGTACTAACCTTATTGGTTGTGTAATGGCCGACCAAGACAAGCCATGGGTCAACTTGGGGACCCCATGGAGACACTTTCGTTGGGAAATGACATAAATAACTTTTTATTTAATGTAAAAGTAAAAATGACACAAACATAATATGTTTTACGAAAACAATTTTTACATGGGGTTATAAAGATCATATTTTTTATTATAAATAGTCATTGGAAAGATAAAACGATTTACTACATCATAGTATTTGTTTTATAATTTTTAGACATTAAATAAATTAAATTATTTATGACATAATAATGATGCAGTGATGACATCATTATTTGACGATTTAAATAAAATGGAAAGATAATGTAAAATATATGAACTACACATGTCCAAAACCAATTTTATGAGTGGATTTCTAACCCTTATCACCTTATCCACGAATTATATCAATGTGGGACCTTTTAAAACCGAAACACATTTTCAAATAAAGTAATATTTCTTTACTTTCCAAAAGTGCCCCTCCTCTCCTCTTATAAAAGGCCCCCACCTCTACCTCATTTCACACACTCCTCAAGCCTTTGGCTTGGACAACCCCTGCCCATTTACTCTCTCCACATCCCTCTCCTCATCCTAGAGGATTCCCTTTGGGCATAATCCTTTCAAAGGAATCCTTTAGGCTCAAATCGAAAGGAGTTACACTTTTAAAGGTAATTCATTCTCTCATGTTCATTTGTTTTATTTTTCTTCTCCAACCCCCTAAACACTTTTTATTTACTTCTTTTGTAACAAAAACAGTATCTTCAATATACTAGGATGTTGTTATAAGATTTATTTGAGCTACACTCTCACACAACTACATCAAATGGTTAAAGAACATACGGTTTCCGTGGATGGCGAAATTCTGCCTCCCGAAACGATGATTGTTCAATACTCATTTAACACCTTAAAAGGTGGCCATTATGATGTCACTATTTTTATATATAATATATAATATGTTTATGTTTTCCTTAATCTTCTGTTTTTTTTCATTTTGGGCATACCTTTATGGTTTCCATTATGGGTAAACACGATATCTTTATTTTAGGAAGTGCGGACTACCGCCCCCGGAAAGTGATTTGATTCGTTAATACCATATGTGGTATGTGTAAAGGATAAAGTTAATGATATTATATATGTTATTATACTGGAATTATAATATACTCTTATATCATTATGATTCCATTACAGAAAATACGAAATAGAAATGGAAGTAGCGTTCATGCGTACGTACGGCTTACCGTCTCCATGAACGGTGCATTTCATTTCTTACCTCTAAATGTGATGTAATATTATAAATACATGTATATGATGAATATATATGATATATATGTTATCCAAATCATTAATATCATTTTGGATATAATGAAACTTTGACCAAATTAACAACATGTAAGTGTAAGAAGTCTATTTTTTACTTAAGAACCAAATACCGACAAAATGAACACTATTAACTTAAATGATTACATGATGTTCATAACATGGTATAAAAGGAATAATGAACTTGAAAAAGGTTCATAAGCAAGTAGAGATTAACTCAAGTTTATTATTCAGGAGATTAAAGAACGGTCGGGTCAAGTCGGATACGAGGTATGGGACTTCGTCTCAATCTCCTTTCATTGAGGCATATTTTGTTTTATACACAACCTTCTTTTATACGGTGTATAAACCCCTTTGACTTTTACGTTTATTCAAAAATAATATTTTTTATAAGAATAGTTTACTAAATGACAAAAGGGAATGTTTTTGTCGTACGTATGCGGCGACAACAACTTCTCCACCGTCGTGACCGTTATTTGAGTTTCGGCTTCCTCTACAAGCCATACCTTCTTTTTAAAAGAAAAATAAATACCATGTTTTATATTTCTTTTATTTTGGTATTGAAAATGGTTTTCATAATGTTTTTATATCAATGTGTTGTATTTATATCTCGTGATTGAAATGTGGAAATTTTATGTTTCCTTTATGCATGTTTTATGTGATAAGATTATGTTATGGTTCTTGGGCATTATTATGAAGACGGGTGGTTCCGTGATAAACTAAGGGTGGGTGAGCCCGTTATAGCTCTCCAATGCATTGGGTAACGCGAAGGAGTGAAACTTTAAGGTTTCTCCGAAGAGATTTTAGGGAATATACTATGATGGGTATTCCAAAAGTAACCAAGAGGGTTACTCCCTACGTAAGAATGTTATGAATGCCTCAAGTTACCTTTATGTCTTATGATTTTTATGATTTATTCATGATTTTATGAGGTATGTTAAAGTGCCTATGTTTTATGGGTAAAGTATGATTTCATTCTTATGTATATATGAACTCATGTTTCCTTTCCATGTTTTTATAACCCATACTGAGCTTTTTATGCTCATCCCAAGTTTTTTTGAAATGTTTTTTACAGGTCAAGGGAAAGGTACATGATATGATGATAGTGTCAAGGAAGTGTCAAGAAATAATCCATGTTTTATTTCAAATGTGTTTCCATTGATGGGAATGAAGAATACTATCTTTATGTAACCACTTGTTTATATGTGGAATGAAATCCAAGTTTTATGATCTAATTCTCTAAAACTCTAAACCCGAAAAGATCCTCAATGTGTAATCTTGTAATAACTCAAGATTAAGTAAGGTTTAAGGTTGGGGCCTTATAGTGGGTATCAGAGGTCGGTTTAGATAACTTTAGGAGTTAGAATTCTATTAAATGATTATCCAAAAATATTTTTTTTTTGAAATGATATAGCATTTGAAGATTACCATGTTGCTTCATCTGAGAAATGTTTGTTCAGAATTGTTTTCCACAGAGGAAACAGGGAAGCAGTGCTAGGAAGGCATACAGAAGGAAATAACCTTCTGAATCAGCATCCAGAAATGGTCGGAATTGGAACTGAACAGTTTGCTGCAGTAATGGCGCAGTTGACTCAAGCGATAAATGGTGGTGGTATCCATGCACAAGATCAGCCAGATCAACCGCAGAGGAACATGTCAGTGGTGGAACATTTCATGAGGCAACATCCACCATCATTCAGAGGATCATCTATCCCTCTGCTAGCTGAAGGGTGGATTAAAGCACTGGAGAAGATTTTTGATGTCATGGGGTGTTCAGACAATCAAAAGGTTAGTCTTGCTATTTACCATTTGGAGGGTGAAGCGGATCAGTGGTGGTCTATGGTTAAAAATATCAAGGACGCCGATGAGATTGATGCTCTTGACTGGGATGAATTCAAAGGTATGTTTCTTGAGAAGTATTTTCCTAAGGCTGTTCGACTTAGGATGGAAAAACAATTCTTGTAATTGAGGCAAGAGGAAGACTCAGTGGCTGCCTATGAAGAAAGGTTCACTCGATTGGCAAGGTATGCTCCAAATTTTATCCGAGACCTTGATAGTAAAATCAATCGTTTTTACTCAAGATTAAATCCAAAATATCAAAGGGCATTAGCTTCTCGTGAGTTTAAAAGTTATGAAAAGCTTGTTCGATGTGCTGAGAAGGTGGAAATGGAGTTTGCCGATGACCAAGTGTTCTATAACAACCAGTAGAAGAAGAGACCGAGGTGGTAGGAGAAAGGTAAGAATTCTTCAAAAAAGTCTGATGGTAAGAGAACTAAGTTTCCAGTTTGTGATAAATGTGGCAAAAGGCATGCTGGGGAATGTCTTCTGAATTCTGGAAAGTGCTACCGATGTGGTAAGATGGGACATAAGGCTCATGATTGCACTGAAAAGGATCAAGGTGAAGGTAAGACCACATTTGATTTACAGTTAGTGAAATGTTATAAGTGCAATGAGATGGGTCACTATGCAAACGAGTGTCCGACAAAGAGCTTGAGTGATGGGAAGCAGTTAGACTACAAGCAGAAAGGGGTGGTGAAATCCTGTGCAACTACTTCAGCAGATGTAGGTCCATCAAATAGAGATTCGTAGTTTCCTTGGTATGGCAGGCTATTACCGAAGGTTTGTTAGAAATTTTTCACGGTTATCTAGTCCAATGACTAAGCTAACTCGGAAGGGTGTTATGTTTATCTAGACAAAAGAATGTGATGATTGTTTTCAGGAATTGAAATGAAGATTGGTGAATGCTCCAGTTTTGGCACTACCTTCCAGGAATGGTGAGTTTGTTATATACAGTGATGCTTCATTGAAAGGACTTGGTTGCGTCCTAATGCATAATGATCAGGTAATTGCTTATGCTTCACGACAGTTGAAAACTCATGAGGTAAATTACCCTACACATGATTTGGAATTAGCTACTGTTTTTTTTGCTTTAAAAATATGGAGGCATCATTTGTATGGAGTAAAGTGTGAAATATATACCGATCAAAAAAGTTTAAAGTATATATTCACTCAGAAAGAGTTAAACATGAGACAGAGGAGATGGCTAGAATTAATCAAGGATTATGATTGTACAATTCATTACCATCCGGGAAAAGCAAATAAAGTGGTTGATGCTTTGAGTCGAAAAAGTAATGCTTCATTAACAATGTTGCGTTTGGAACGTGATCCTTTGGTTATGGATTTGATGAACTTTGGCATAGAAGTTGTTGGTGCAGGAAGTCCTTCTGTTTTTTTTCGGGTATCAGTGAGATCTTCTCTATCAGATAGAATCAAGCAAGCACAGAAGCAAGACAGTGATTTACAGAAAAAGGTAGAGCTGGTTGAGAGAGGTAAGTTTCCTGAATTCAACATTGATAATGATTGTGTTTTGAGATTTGGTAAGAGATTGTGTGTGCCTTTTGATTCACAGTTTAAGAGAGAGTTGTTATGTGAAGCTCATAGCTCTCCGTTTTCAGTTCATCCGGGTAGTACTAAGATGTATAGAGATCTGCGGAAGTATTACTGGTGTGATGGAATGAAAAGAGGCATTGCTGATTTTACTGTGAAGTGTTTGACATGTCAACAGGTTAAAGCAGAGTGGCAGTTACCGAAAGGGATGCTTCAGCCTTTACCAGTTCCAGAGTGGAAATAGGAGAATATATCCATGGACTTTGTTGTGGGATTATCGAAGACATCTCAAGGTAATAATGCAATCTGGGTTATTGTTGATCGCTTGACCAAATCTGCTCATTTCCTTGCTATACGAGATACTTTCTCTCTTGATCAACTTTCCCTTTTGTATCTTAAAGAGATAGTCCAGTTACATGGAGTTCCTCTCTCCATTGTATCGGATCGTGATCCCAGGTTTACTTCTAACTTTTGGAAAGGCCTTCAGAAGTTGTTGGGTACTGAATTAAATTTTAGTACATCTTTTCATCCTCAATCAGATGGGCAGTCAGAACGAACAATTCAAACATTGGAGGATATGCTACGAGCTTGTTCTATGGATTATCAGGGAAGTTGGGACCAACATCTTTCTTTGGTTGAATTTTCATATAATAACAGTTTTCATTCCAGTATACAGATGGCACCATTTCAGGCATTATATGGTAAGCGGTGTCGAACTCCAGCTTTCTGGGATGAAGTGGGTGAAAGGAAGTTGATGGGACCAGAATTGGTAGAAGAGATGGAAGAAAAAGTTCAGCTGATTCAGAAACACATGAGAACAGCTCAGAGCAGGCAGAAGAGTTATGCGGATAACCGGAGGAAGGATCTATCTTTCGAGGTAGGTGATCATGTTTTTCTCAAGGTTTCTCCTTGGAAAAGTGTGATGAGATTTGGTAAGAAAGGAAAGTTGAGTCCAAGGTTAGTTGGACCATACGAAATTATGGAGAGAGTTGGATCAGTTGCATACCGAGTGGCTTTACCTCCGAGTTTATCTCAGGTACACAATGTTTTTCACGTTTCGATGTTGAGAAAGTATATGCCAGATCCATCTCATGTTTTGAGTCCAGAGGTAGTTCAGCTAGAAGAGAACCTATCATATGAGGAACAACCGGTCCAGATTCTTGACCACAGGGAGCAAGTGTTACGGAATAATTTGATTCACCAGGTAAAGGTTTTGTGGAAAAACCACATGATTAAAGAGGCAACATAGGAATCTGAAAATGCAATGAGGGATAAGTACCCCCATTTATTCGATAAGTAAATAAATTGCGGGGACGCAATTTTCTAAAGGGGTAAAGGATGTAACATCCCAAGTAAGTAATGAATAATAGATATTTTTATCTATGTCTATTAATGATTAATATAGTGTTTTAGAGGCTTAAAATGAAAATAAATCCAATCTTAAGCATGGAATACACTAATATTCTTAAAAGATTGTTTTACTACCTTATGATGGAAAACCCTTTTTAAATCTATCTTTTGACAATTTTATAAACTATGTTTGTAAAAACAAACTTATTCTTTGTGATTGGGACATAAAAATTTACTTTGTGTGAATTTTTGGTATTTTTCTGACAATGTTCATTTTTTAATGAATAGTGAAAAATACTGCATTTTACATCAAAAATGATTTTTAATCTAATTTATTTATATGATTATATTATCTTTTGAATTGGTATTAATGTGTAATATGAATATATTTTTACCATTTAATCCAATGGTGGTCATTGGAATCAATTTCACTTTGAAATTGGACTTAAACTAGTGTCAATCTTTTGATACTTATTGTTTCATAAAAACACGCTATTTGCTCTGACAGTGGGAATTAATTATTAAATTAATTAATGTGACTTATATGTTTTGAATTTTGTAAAATAGACTTAATTTTTGAATTCGGAATATCAAATATATATTAGGGTGAATTTTAGGTAATTTTCTGAAAAACTTCAATTTTTGATGAATAGTGAAACCACTAAGTGGTACTTATAAAGACTGATTTTCCGTTTAAATGAAATTTTGCCATCATTGTGTTTTGAATTTCAAAAAATCCGACATACATGGTTGTCATTAAGAAGTAAAATTTGGTTCAATGAGATTAAAATAATTTTTTGGTGAATAGTAACTTATTAAGTTTTTAATCGCGATTAGTGGTAATTAGTGTAGTTTAAGGTAAAAATAATGCTGTAATAAAATAAGATGACCTAGACACATGTCCCAACCTTATTGGTTGTGTCATGGACGACCAAGACAAGCCATGGGTAAACTTGGGGACCCCATGGAGACACTTTGGTTTGGAAATGACATAAATAACTTTTTATTTAATGTAAAAGTAAAAATGACACAAACATAATATGTTTTACGAAAACAATTTTTATATGGGGTTATAAAGATAAGATTTTTGATTATAAATAGTCAGTGGAAAGATAAAAAGATTTCATACATCATAGTATTTTTTTTATAATTTTTAGACATTAAATAAATTAAATTATTTATGACATAATAATGATGCAGCGATGATATCATTATTTGACGATTTAAATAAAATGGAAAGAGAATATAAAATCTATGAACTACACATGTCCAAAACCAATTGGATGAGTGTTTTTCAAACCCTTATCACCTTATCCACGAATTCTATCTATTTGGGACCTTTTAAAACCGAAACACATTGTCAAATAAAGTAATATTTCTTTACTTTCCAAAAGTGCCCCTCCTCTCCTCTTATAAAAGGCCCCCACCTCTACCTCATTTCACACACTCCTCAAGCCTTTGGCTCGGCCAACCCCTGCCCATTTACTCTCTCCACATCCCTCTCCTAATCCTATAGGATTCCCTTTGGGAATAATCCTTTCAAAGGAAGCCTTTAGGATCAAATCAAAAGGAGTTACACTTTTAAAGGTAATTCATTCTCTCATGTTCATTTGTTTTATTTTGCTTCTCCAACCCCCTAAACTCTTTTTATTTACTTCTTTTGTAACAACACCAGTATCTTCAATATACTATGATGTTGTTATAAGATTTATTTGAGCTACACTCTCACACAACTACATCAAATGGTTAAATAACATACGGTTTCTGTGGATGGCGAAATTCTGCCTCCCGAAATGATGATTGTTCAATACTCATTTAACACCTTAAAAGGTGGCCATTATGATGTCAATATTTTTATATATGATATATAATATGTTTATGTTTTCCTTAAGCTTCTGTTTTTTTTCATTTTGGGCATACCTTTATGGTTTCCATTATGGGTAAACAAGATATCTTCATTTTAGGAAGTGCGGACTACCGCCCCCTGAAAGTGATTTGATTCGTTAATACCATATGTGGGATGTGTAAAGGATAAAGTTAATGATATTATATATTTTATTATACTGGAATTATAATATACTCTTATATCATTATGATTCTATTCTAGAAAATACGAAATAGAAATGGAAGTAGCGTTCATGCGTACGTACGGCTTACCGTCTCCATGAACGGTGCATTTTATTTCTTACCTCTAAATGTGATGTAATATTATAAATACATGTATATGATGAATATATATGATATATATTTTATCCAAATCATTAATATCATTCTGGATATAATAAACCTTTGACCAAATTAACAACATGTAAGTGTAAGAAGTCTATTTTTTACATAAGAACCAAATACCGACAAAATGAACACTATTAACTTAAATGATTACATGATGTTCATAACATGGTATAAAAGGAATAATGAACTTGAAAAAGGTTCATAAGAAAGTATATATTAACTCAAGTTTATTATTCAGGATATTAAAGAATGGTCGGGTCAAGTCGGATACGAGGTATGGGACTTCGTCTCAATCTCCTTTCATTGAGGCATATTTTGTTTTATACACAACCTTATTTTATACGGTGTATAAAACCCTTTGACTTTTACGTTTATTCAAAAGGAATATTTTTTATACGAAGCGTTTACTAAATGACAAAAGGGAATGTTTTTGTCGTACGTATGCGGCGACAACGACTTCTCCGCCGTCGTGACCGTTATTTGAGTTTCGGCTTCCTCTACAAGCCATGCCTTCTTTTTAAAAGAATAATAAATACCATGTTTTACATTTCTTTTATTTTGGTATTGAAAATGGTTTTCATAATGTTTTTATATCAATGTGTTGTATTGATATCTCGTGATTGAAATGTGGAAATTTTATGTTTCCTTTATGCATGTTTTATGTGATATGATTATGTTATGGTTCTTGGGCATTATTATGAAGACGGGTGGTTCCGTGATAAACTAAGGGCGGGTGAGCCCGTTATAGCTCTCTAATGCATTGGGTAACGCGAAGGAGTGAAACGTTAAGGTTTCTCCGAAGAGATTTTAGGGAATATACTGTGATGGGTATTCCAAACGTAACCAAGAGGGTTACTCCCTACGTAAGAATGTTATGAATGCCTCAAGTTACCTTTATGTCTTATGATTTCTATGATTTATTCGTGATTTTATGAGGTGTGTTAAAGTGCCTATGTTTTATGGGTAAAGTATGATTTCATTATTATGTATATATTAACTCATGTTTCCTTTCCATGTTTTTATAACCCATACTCAGCTTTTTATGCTCATCCCAAGTTTTTTTGAAATGTTTTTCACAGGTCAAGGGAAAGGTACATGATATGATGATAGTGTCGAGGAAGTGTCAAGAAATAATCCATGTTTTATTTCAAATGTGTTTCCATTGATGAGAATTAAGAATACTATCTTTATGTAACCACTTTGTTTATATGTGAAATGAAATGAAAGTTTTATGATCTAATTCTCTAAAACTCTAAACCCGAAAAGATCCTCAATGTGTAATCTTGTAATAACTCAAGATTAAGTAAGGTTTAAGGCTGGGGCCTTATACTCTTGAATACAAATAATTACGGAATAGAATTTAATAAAAACTTTATAATATCATGAGAATAAAGGGATTAATAATATAATATGTCAAAGGAAAGTAAATACACCATATAAGAGTGAATTGGTGAATAACAACAATGAAGTCTAAATGGAAATGTAAATTGAGATGAAATACATTATAAAGATGGTATCCTTAAATTAAAGACAAATCAATCTCATAAATATGTGTGACAAATATAAATACACCCAATATATGTGGATATTAAGTGTAAAATAATCAGAGGTCATTCACACATATTAATAGGATGACATATTCAATAACTACAAGTTGAACCCAAAGAAATCGAAATTGGGTTAAGAAGTTCCCTTGTAAAAATTCGACAGCCTAACGGTGTCACTTTAAAATTCAGAAAATGAGTTGATGGGACAAAAAGGGTATCTCATCACTTGGAAATAAATTTTACATCAATAAGGATATAAATGAACATATCCCAACATAATAAGATGTAAATTAAAAGACATAACAAAAAAAGTCTTTTAAAAAGAGGAGGGTGAAAGGTTCCCTTACCGACTTGGGTATCTTTCGAAACGTACACCCTATGAAAGAAGGACAACACAACATTGATGTAAATACTCATAAGAGAAATTATATTACACAAAGAGTTGAATAATGGGCATTACATATACCAGTCAAAGGAAATGGTGGCAAATGTATAATAAATCTCATGGGAATAAAAGTGAGATGAAAACCCCCTTACAAAAACTCGACAACCTAACAGCGCCACTTAGAACTTCCAAAAATGGATTTATGAGATCAAATAGGGTCTATCATTATATGAACATAAAATTTAAATAATGTGGAATATAAAATAACATCCCTAAACATAATAAATATGAGATTAAAAGAAATAACATAAAAGAGAGTACTTAAAAAGAAAGAGAGAGGTTGGATCCCTTACCTCAAGTCTAACTTGTCTTGTTCATTTCTTTATATTACTGAATAATAAACTTTGGTCAATTTATAATTGGTTAAGAACATCCTTTAAATATTATTATTCAGTTCATATCACATATTATAATTTTATAATAATTGGTTAATAATGTGAGTTCATATCAGACGTGTTTGTCGATGTTCGGTACATGAGTCAAAATTGAACTTGTTTGAAAAAAATTGCCCATGTAGTTATAATTAACCCATATAAAGAATATTATTAATTATTTAAATATCATATATATCCATTATATATTAATTTTATACTATTCCATAACATTTAGAGATATGAAAATGAAATGCATCATTCATGGAGACGGTAGGTCGTACGTACGCATGGACGCTACTTTCATTTCTTTGTCACGTTAATGGAATTAAAACTAAATGAGATATATATATTATAATTCCAGTATAATATATATGTTATATAGGTCACATAAGTTCATTAATTTCATTCTTTATACATTTCCATGTATTGCATGAATGAGTCACATCACTTGAGGGAGCGGTAGTCCACACTTCCTCAAATGAAATTATCACATTTGCACAACATGCAAAGCATAAAGCTATGTTTTAAATGTAAAATTCAGAAGCTTAGAGAGTAAATAAATATAATATATATCATATATAAATATAGTTCCATCATAATTTCCACCATTATTGGTTGTAGGAGAAGATATAACAATCATTGTTTCGTGAGGTAGTAATTCACCATCCACGGAAACAGTATGTTCTTTAACCATTAGACAGAAGTGTGTGTAATTTTAACTCAAATACTTCTCATAAAAACATCCTAGTATATTTAATATACTGTTTTTGTTACAAAATAAAGGAATAAAAAGAGTTTAGGGGGTTGGAGAAGCAAAATAAAACAAAAGAACACAAGTGAAGACATTACCTTTAAATCGGGTAACTCCTCTTGGATTGAACCAAAAAGGTTTCTTGAAGAGCTTTCTGCCTAAGGTAAGGCTTCTAAGATGAGTAGAGGGATGTGTAGAGATAAAATGGGCAGATCTTGTCCGATCCAATGGCTTGAGAGGTGTGGGTAAGGTGGTAGAGTGGGGAGCCTTTTATAAGAGGAGAGGAGGGGCACTCTTGGAAAGTTATAAAAGTTTACTTTATTATAAAATTATTTTCGAATTTTAAAGGTCCCAAAAGGATATATTTAGAGGATAAGGTGATGAGGATTCAAAATAAATCCATACAATAGGTTTTTTACAAGTTTAACACTTAGATTTTACCCTATCTTCTCATTTTATTTAAATCGTTCATTTATGAGGTAATCACTGTATCATCACGGTGTCATAAATAAATTAATTTATTTAATGTATAAAAATTATAAAAAAAAGTACTATGATGTAGGAAATCTTTTTAAATTTCCATTTAATATTTATAGTCAAAAATATTACTTCTATAACCCCATGTCAAAAATGTTTTAGTAAAACAATACATGTTTGTGACATTTTTATTTTAACTTTAAATAAAAAGTTATTAATGTCATTTTCCTACCCAAGTGGTTCCAGGGGGTCCCCAAGTTGACCCATGGATTTTCTTGGTCGGCCATGACTAATCCAATAAGGGTAGGACATGTGTCAAGGTCATTTCATATTATTATAACATTATCTTTACCTTAAATCACACCAATTACCTTTAATCGCGATTAATAAAACTTAAAAGTTACTATTCACCAAAAATTATTTTCATCCCATTGAACCACATTTTATATCCTAATGACAACCATGTATGTCGGATTTTTGAAATTCAAATCACAAAGGTGGTAAAATTTCATTTAAACGAAAAGTCAGTTTTTTAACTACCACTTAGTGGTTTCACTATTCATCAAAAATTGAAGTTTTTCAGAAAAATACCAAAAATTCACCCTAAGCAATATTTGATATTCCGAATTAAAAAATGATTTCTATTTTAAAAAATTTAAAACATATAAGTTTCATTAATCAATTTAATAATTAATTCCCGTTGTCAAAATAAATAATGTGTTTTTAAGAAACAAAATATATCAAAAGATTGACACAAGTTTAAGTCCAATTTCAAAGTGAAGTTAATTACAATGACCACCATTGGATTAAATGGTAAAAATATATTATAATTTAACTTTAAAACCAATTAAAAATATAATCTAATCATATAAATAAATTAGATTAAAAAAATGTTTTCAATTAAAATACAACATTTTTCATTATTCATTAAAAAAATGAACTTTATCGGAAAAATACCAAAAATTTACACAAAGTAAATTTTGATGTCCCTATTCTAAAGAATAATTTTATTTTGTCCAATAGATTAAATAAGAGTGACCAAAACTATTTTAAAGGGGGTTCACCATCAAAAGGCAATAAATCGACTTTTAGTGAATATTAGAGTATTTATGCTTAAAATTGAATTCTTTTATTATTTTAAGCCTTTATCTTTTATTGGACAAATTTAAAAACATTTAACAAAAATATATAATCATATTTTAGTTATTTCTATTCATTCTTTTCAATACAACGGCTAGGCTCTAACTACCATTTAAAATGATATTATTTTATTATTAGAGTACAACGTAAGATTTCAAAGAAACTCATTGTTGCGTATTGTGTACGCCATCGACCATAACAATCCCATTAAAGTAATATTAATAGTTTATTCAAAAATATTAATAAATATAAAAAATAAATATTCTTTATTTACCTGGGATGTTACATCCTTCCCCCCTTTTAGGAATTGCGTCCTCGCAATTTTAAAATTGTGCTTGGAAAATTCATTGAAAGCCCCACATCAGAAAAGGAGTAAATTAAACTGTCACTTTAAAAGAAAGAAAGGGAAGTACAAAGGTCACCTGAGTTAACCCATACTAGGATTCCATGTAGGAAAAAATGGACATGGAATAGAAAAAAAGGGTCATGTTCTGATGGAGAGTGATAGAAAACAGATTAAGAGAAAGTTAACCACCAGAAAATCACAAACTTGTGATGGGTTAAACGGTATTTGATTCCCCAATAGGAAAACTTAGCATAAAACATTTTTTTTAAGTTAATTTTCATTGAGGAATTGATTTATGAGATTAACTAAATCATAAGGGAACATACTTACTTGTCGTGTAGAATTTTATATTTTACTAGATTTCTAACACAAACTCATACTTTCTCCAAATAATGAGTATTTAGGATGACTTGATCCCATTAAGAGCGCTATAATCAAAATCTAGAGAATCACTTAATCCACAAAATAAAACTATATATTTCCCATGTCTTTAGACAAAAACCAAAACCAAAATTGTTAGTACGAGATCAGATAACACCCAAAAAGGATAATCCTTTATAAAAAGAAAATTTATTCTTAATCTCCAAAATTTGTCCAACAAAACCCAAAGTTCAACGAAGACCATTTGATAAACAATTTTTCCATAAATTTATTCAAAGTAATCCAAACTAAGATTGAAACCAAAATATTTGAAGGATCTAATCACATAGTCTTCCAATGTAAAAACTAACACTTATCTCCAAATAACATCAATTGCTCTAAAAGTCTCATATTGAAAAGTAATTAACCCAATCATATATCCTCCATGATAGGTCAATATTTTCATAGATAACCCAAAATCAAATTATTCTTGATTCATAAAATTATATAAATAAATAAAAAATCATACTAAACATTGACTTCACATAGTCCAATGGTAAGCGATAAATACCAGTCGCATTTTGGTTGTGGGTTCGATTCCCACAGCTTTGTCTAACGCGACAGGTTTTCACACGGTCTGTGTGTTCCAAAACTATATAATTCTCAAAAAAATTCCCAAAAAGAGGCAAAATCATCAAAAATAACCATAACATAATTTAACCTTGATTTTATCTCATGCCTTTCATTTTCTATCATAACATATAGTAACCCATAATTACATCAAAAGTAAGGATCATATAAACCCAAATGGTTACCTTTATAATTATTACCTGAACTTCCACGTCAAGTTGGTTATCTCTACATGATGCATTAGAGAACTCACCAAGGTTAAAGTGGTTAATCATGACTCATGATATTTGGTTGAGAAAAACCACAAGTGTTCTCATTGCAGCTCCCATATCATTCAGTTGTTCTTTCAGAAAACCGTCACAGTTTTCTTCACATCCACTGTCACTTTGGTGCCTGCTAGATCCACCCATTTACTAAAACAAAAAAGTTCAGTGTGAGTATATCATTATAATCATCATATAATACTATGAAATAATTATTCATTTTATCATAAACTCATTCATTTTATCTAAAACTATGACTCTTTCTGAAATCCTAACCATTATAGTAATGTCACTTGTGCTTAAAGGATAACCTAACCTCTAAAGATATCTAAACCGACCTTTGATACCAACTATTAGGATCCGGCCTTAAACCTCACTTAATATTGAATTAACTGAATAATTCACATTGAGGATCTTTTCAGGTTTATAGTTTTAGAGAATTAGATCATAACTATTGCATCGCGAAAGATTACACACAAGACACTTCTACAAAATTTCCTTTTTTTACAAAACATGAACTCTTAAAAGGAGTCATGTCTATTTCCACGTTTAAGATAGCATGACTTTTCCTTGATCCCATCCTTGACCCTAATCCACATTATGTCCTGTGAAAAAACATTTCAAAAAAACTTGGGGTGAGCCTAAAAAGCTCAGTAAGGGATACACCAAGAAGGAAAACTGTTAGTTTTTCAAAACATCAAGTAAACCATGAATACTTTATCAAAGTAACACTTTTCACCTTTAAGATGTATTAAATGATCTTCACTGAAAAAAATATCATTAATTACCCTTTTGTAACCAAAATATTACCATAAAACCCATATAAATAACACATAACATATAAAGGTAACTTGGGACATAAACATACTTAAATGGAATAACCATACGGTTGACTTACACACATATCACTAAATGGAATAGCCATACGGACAACTTCCATACCCAATGCATTTGAGGTTATAACGTAACCACCCATCCTGGTATTCACGGAACCACCCGTCATATGGTTTATCACATAACCACCCGTCAAATGTCCAAGTACCATTACAAAATCATAATACATAAAACAATTATAAAGGAAATAAAACATTTACACATTTCAATAACAAGAGATCACATCATGATACTATCATAAATAAAAAAATCTAATAAAATCATTCAAACACTATGAGAGAAAAATCCCTTTATACTTTGAAAATATTAAAAGAAGACATTTAAAATAGATTTTAGAATCAAAGTGTCCCATGCCACTTAGAAGCTTTTAATGGAATTATAATTTTAAAACATTAATTTACATATAAATAAATACTTAAAAACATTTTTAAAACATGGACATTAAAGATAAATATTTATAATAATAAATCTTTAAAACATTTAAAAATGATATTTTTGTTAAAGAGTTTTTAACAAAATGAGAGACTCTTGAATTCAAATAATTGCGGAATAAAATTTAATCATAACTTTATAATATAATGAGAATAAAGGTATTCATGATATAATATGTCAAAGGATAGTAAATACACCATATAAGAGTTAATTGGTGAATAACAACAATGAAGTCTCAATGGAAATGTAAATTGAGATGAAATCCATTATAAAGATGGTATCCTTAAATTAAAGACAAATAAATATTATTAATATGTGTGAAAAATATAAATACACCCAATATATTTTTATATTAAGTGTAAAACAATCATAGGTCATTCACACTTATTCATAGGATGACATGTTAAATAACTACAAGTTGAACCCAAAGAAATCGAAATTGGGTTAAGAAGTTCCCTTGTAAAAATTTGACAGCCTAACGACGTCACTTTAAAATTCAGAAAATGAGTTGATGAGACAAAAAGGGTATCTCATAACTTGGAAAAAAATTACATCAATAAGTATATATAAGAAAATATCCCAACATAACAAGATGTAAATTAAAATATATAACAAAAGAAGTCTTTTAAAAAGAGGAGGGTGAAAGGTTCCCTTACCGACTTGGGTATCTTTCGAAATGTACACCCCATGAAAGAAGGAAAATACAACATTGATGTAAATACTCATAACAAAATTATATTACACAAATAGTATAATAATGGGTATTACATATACCACTCAAGGGAAATGGTGGAAAATTTAGCATAAATCTCACGGGAATAAAAGTGAGACGAAAAACCCCTTATGAAAACTCGACAGCCTAACGACGCCACTTAAAACTTCCAAAAATGGATTTATGAGATCAAATACGTTCTATCATAATATGAACATAAAATTTACAGAATGAGGAATATAAAATAACATCCCCAAACATAATAAATATGAGCTTAAAAGAAATTACATAAAAGAGAGTACTTAAAAAGAAAGAGAGAGGTTGGATCTCTTACCTCAAGTCTAACTTGTCTTGTTCATTTATTTATATTCATGAATAATAAACTTTGGTCAATTTATAATTTCTTAAGGACCTCCTTTAAATAATAATATTCAGTTCATATCACATATTATAATTTTATAACAATTGGTTAATAATGTGAGTTCATATCAGACGTTTTTGTCGATGTTCGGTACATGAGTCAAAATTGAACTTGATTGAAAAGAATTACCCATGTAGTTATAATTAACCCATATCAAGAATATTATTAATGATTTAAATATCATATATATCCAGTATATATTCATTTTATACTATTCTATAACATTCAGAGATAAGAAAATGAAATGCACCGTTCATGGTGACGGTAGGCCGTACGTACGCATGAACGCTACTTTCATTTCTTTGTCACATTAATGGAATTAAAAATAAATGAGATATATATGTTATATAGGTCACATAAGTTCATTAATTTCATTCTTTATACATTCCATGTATTGCATGAACGAGTCACATCACTTGAGGGGGTGGTAGTCCACACTTCCTCAAATGAAATTATCGCATTTGCACAACATGCAAAGCATAAAGGTATGTTTTAAATGTAAAATACAGAAGCATAGAGAGGAAATAAATATAATATATATCATATATAAATATAGTTCCATTATAATGGCCACCATTAGAGTTGGTAGGAGAAGATAGAACAATCATCGTTTCGTGAGGAAGTAATTCGCCATCCATGGAAACAGTATGTTCTTTAACCATTAGACGGAGGTGTGTGTAATTGTAACTCGAATAATTCTCATAACAACATCCTAGTATATTGAATATTGTGGTTTTTTTACAAAGAATAAAAAAAAATTAAAGGGTTGGAGAAGCAAAATAAAACAAAAGAACACAAGTGAAGACATTACCTTTAAATCGGGTAACTCCTCTTGGTTTGAACCAAAAGGGTTTCTTGAAGATATTTCTGCCTAGGGTACAGCTTCTAGGATGAGTAGAGGGATGTGGAGAGATAAAATGGGCAGATCTTGGCCGAGCCAATGGCTTTAGAGGTGTGGGTAAGGTGGTAGAGGTGGGGGCCTTTTATTAGAGGAGAGGAGGGGCACTCTTGGAAAGTTATAAAATTTTACTTTATTATAAAATGATTTTCGGATTTTAAAGGTCCCAAAAGGATATATTTCGAGGCTAAGGTGATAAATATTTTAAATCCATCCATCCAATAGGTTTGTGACAAGTGTAAGAATTATATTTTACCCTATCTTCTCATTTTATTTAAATCATTCATTTATGAGGTAATCACTGCATCATCACGGTGTCATAAATAAATTAATTTATTTAATGTATAAAAATTATAAAAAACTACTATGATGTAGGAAATATTTTTATATTTCCAATGAATATTTATAGTAAAAAATATGACTTGTATTACCCCATGTAAAAATTGTTTTAGTAAAACAATACATGTTTGTAACATTTTTATTTTAACATTAAATAAAAAGTTATTAATGTCATTTTCCTACCCAAGTGGCTCCATGGGGTCCCCAAGTTGACCCATGGATTGTCTTGGTCGGTAATGACTCATCAAATAAAGGTAGGACATGTTTCAATATCATTTCATATTATTATAACATTATCTTTACCTTAAATCACATTAATTACCTTTAATCGCGATTAATAAAACGTTAAAGTTACTATTCACCAAAAATTATTTTCATACTATTGAACAGCATTTTAAATCCTAATTAAAACCATGTATGTTGGATTTTTGAAATTCAAATCACAGAGGTGGTAAAATTTTATTTAAACGAAAAAACAGTTTTTTAACTACCACTTAGTGGTTTCACTATTCATCAAAATTTGAAGTTTTTCTGAAAAATACCAAAAATTCACCCGAAACTATATTTGATATTCCAAATTCAAAAATGATGCCTATTTTAAAAAATTTAAAACATATAAGTTTCATTAATAAATTTAATAATTAATTCCCGTTGTCAAAACAAATAGCGTGTTTTTAAGAAACAAAATATATCAAAAGATTGACACTAGTTTAAGTCCAATTTCAAAGTGAAATTAATTCCAATGACCACCATTGGATTAAATGGTAAAAATATATTATAATTTCACTTTAAAACAAATTCAAAAGATTATATAATCATATAAATAAATTAGATCAAAAAGAGGTTTTGAATTAAAATACAACATTTTTCACTATTCATTAAAAAAATGAACTTTATCGGAAAAATACGAAAAAATTACACAAAGTAAATTTTGATGTCCCGATTCTAAAGAAGAATTATATTTGGTCCAATATAATTTATAAGAGTGACCAAAACTATTTTAAAGAGGGTTCACCATCAAAAGGTGATAAATCGACCCTTTAATGAATATTAGAGTATTTATGCTTAAAATTGAATTCTTTTATTATTTTAAGCCTTTATCTTTTATTGGATAAATGTAAAAACATTTAACAAACATATATAATCATATTTTAGTTTTTCTCTTCATTCCTCCCAATACAACGGCTAGGCGCTAACGACCATTGAAAATGATATTATTTTATTATTAGAGTGCAACGTAAGATTTCAAAGAAACTCATTGTTGCGTATTGGGTATGCCATCGAGAATAGCATTCCCTTTAAAGTAATATTAAAATTTTATTCACAAATATTAATAAATATAAAAAGGTAATATTTTTTATTTACCTGGGATGTTACATCCTTCCCCCCTTTTGAGAATTGCGTCCTCGCAATTTTAAAATTGGGTTTGGAAACTTCATTGAAAGCCCCACATCAGAAAAGGAGTAAATTAAACTGTCACTTTAAAATAAATAAAGGGAAGTAAAAAAGGTCACCCTAGTTAACCCATACTATGATTCCATGTAGGAAAACATGGACATGGAAGAGAAAACAACGGGTCATGTTCTGATGGAGAGTGATAGAAAACATGATTAGGAGAAAGTTAACCACCAGAAAATCACAAACTTATGAGGGGTTAAACGGTATTTGATTCCCCAGTAGGAAAAGTTAACATACAACATTTTTGTTTTAAGTTAATTTTCATTTTGGAATTTATTTATGAGCTTAACTAAATCATAAGGGAACATACTTACTTTTCGTGTAGACTTTCAGATTTTACTAGATTTCTAACATAAACTCATGCTTTCTCCAAATGATGAGTATTTAGGATGACTTTTTCGCATTAAGAGCGCTATAATCAACATCTAGAGAACCACTTAATCAAAAAAAGATAACTATATATTTCCCATGTATTTAGAAAAAAACCAAAACCAAAATTTTCAGTATGAGATCAGATAATACCCAAAAAGGATAATCCTTTATAAAAATAAAATATATTCTTAATCTCCAAAATTTGTCCAACAAAGCCCAATGTTACATGAAGACCATTAGATAAACAATTTGTCCATAAATTTCTTCAAAATAAACCAAACTAAGATTGAAACCAAAATATTTGAAGGATCTAATCACATAGTCTTCCAAGGTAAAAATTAACATTTATCTCCAAATAACATCAGTTTCTCTTAAAGTCTCATATTGAAAAGTAATTAACCCAATCATATATCCTCCATGATTGGTCAATATTTTCATAGATAACTCAAAATCAACTTATTCTTAATTCATAAAATTATATAACTAAAAAGAATTTTTCATACTAACCAGAGACTTCACGTAGTCCAATGGTAGGCGATAAATACTAGTCACACTTTGGTTGTGGGTTCGATTCCCACAGCTTTTTCTGACGTGACTGGTTGTCACACGATCTGCATTTTTTCCCTTTTCCAAAACTATATAATTCTCAAAACATTACCCAAAAAGAGATAAAATCATCAAAAATAACCATAACATATTTTAACCTCAATTTTATCTCATGTCTTTCATTTTCCATCATAACATATAGTAACCCATAATTACCTCAAAAGTAAGGATCATATAAACCCACATGGTTACCTTAATAATTATTACCTGAACTTCCACATCAAGTTAGTTATCTCGTACATGATTAATTAGAGAACTCATCAAGGTTCAATTGGTTAATCATGACTCATGATATTTGGTTGAGAAAACCCACAAGTGTTCTCATTGCAGCTCCCATATCATTCAGTTGTTCTTTTAGAAAACCGTCACAGTTTTCTTCACATCCACTGTCATTTTGGTGCCTGCTAGATCCATCCATTTACTAAAACCAAAAAGTTCAATGTGAGTATATCATTAGAATCATCATATAATACTACGATATAATTATTTATTTTATCATAAACCTATTCACTTTATCTAAAACTATGAATCTTTCTGAAATCCTAACCATTATGGTAATGTCACTTGTGCTTAAAGGATACCTTAACCTCTAAAGTTATCTAAAATGGCCTTTGATACCAACTATTATGACCCTACCTTAAACCTCACTTAATATTGAATTAAATGAATAATTCACATTGAGGATCTTTTCAGGTTTAGAGTTTTAGAGAATTAGATCATAACTATTACATCTCAAAAGATTACACATAAGACACTTCTACAAAGTTTCATTTTTTTACAAAACAAGAACTCTTAAAAAGAGTCATGTCTTGTTCCACTTTTAAGATAGCATGACTTTTCCTTGATCTCATCCTTGACCCTATTCCACATTATGTCTTGTGAAAAACATTTCAATAAAACTTGGGGTGAGCATAAAAAGATCAGTAAGGGATAGACCAAGAAGGAAAACTGTTATTTTTTCAAAACATCAAGTAAAACATGAATACTTTATCAAAGTAACACTTTTCACCTTTAAGAAGTAGTAAATACTCTTCACTGAATAAAAGATCATTACTTACCCTTTTGTAACCAAAATATTACCATAAAACCCATATAATGAACACATAACATATAAAGGTAACTTGGGACATAAACATACTTAAATGAAATAACCATACGGTTGACTTCCACACATATCACTAAATGGAATAGCCATACGGCCGACTTTCATACCCAATTCATTAGAGGTTATAACGTAACCACCATTCCTGGTATTCACAGCACCACCCGTCATATGGTTTATCACGTAACCACCCATCAAATGTCCAAGTACCATTAAAAATTCATAATACATAAAACGATTATAAAGTAAAGAAAAAATTTCCACATTTCAATCACAAGAGATCACATCATGATACTATCATAAATAAAAACATCGAATAAAATCATTAAACCTCTATAAGAGAAAAATCCCTTTATACTTAAAAAATATTAAAAGAAGACATTTAAAAGAGATTTTAGAATCAAAGTGTCTCATACCACTTTAAAGATTTTAATGGAATTATAATTTTAAAACATTAATTTCCATATAAATAAATACTTAAAAACATTTTTAAAACATGGACATTAAAGATAAAGATTTATTTTAATAAATCTTTAAAACATTCAGAAATGATATTTTTGTTAGAGTTTTTAACAAAATCAGAGACTCTTAAATACAAATAATAGTGGAATAAATTTTAATCAGAAATTTATAATATCATGAGAATAAATGGATTCATGATATAATATGTCAAAGGACAGTAAATACACCATATAAGAGTGAATTGCTGAATAACAACAATGAAGTTTCAATCGAAATGTAAATTGAGATGAAATCCATTATAAAGATGGTATCCTTAAATTAAGGATTAATCAATCTTATAAATATGTGTGACAAATATAAATACACCCAATATATGTGATATTAAGTGTAAAACAATCAAAGGTAATTCACACTTATTCATAGGATGACATATTCAATAACTACAAGTTGAACCCAAAGAAATCTAAATTGGGTTAAGAAGTTCCCTTGTAAAAATTTGATAGCCTAACAGCGTCACTTTAAAATTCAGAAAATGAGTTGATGAGACAAAAAGGGTATCTCATCACTTGGAAATAAATTTTACATCAATAAGGATATAGAATAACATATCCCAACATAATAAGATGTAAATTAAAAGACATAACAAAAGAAGTCTTTTAAAAAGAGGAGAGTGAAAGGTTCCCTTGCCGACTTGGGTATCTTTCGAAACGTGCACCCCATGAAATAAGGACAATACAATATTGATGAAAATACTCATAAACAAAATTATATTACACAAAGAGAAGAATAATGGGCAGTAAATATACCACTCAAAGGAAATGGTGGCAAATGTATCATAAATCTAATGGGAATAAAAGTGAGATGAAAACCCCCTTACGAAAACTCGACAGCCTAACGGCGCCACTTACAACTTCCAAAAATGGATTTATGAGATCCAATAGGGTCTCTCATAATATGAACATAAAATGTACATAATGATTAATATAAAATAACATCCCCAAACATAATAAATATTAGCTTAAAAGAAATGACATAAAAGAGAGTACTTAAAAAGAGAGAGTTTGGATCCCTTACCTCAAGTCTGACTTGTCTTGTTCGTTTCATTATATTACGGAATAATAAACTTTGGTCAATTTATAATTTATTAATGACCTCCTTTAAAGATTATTATTCAGTTCATATCACATATTATAATTTTATAATAATTGGTTAATAATGTGAGTTCATATCAGACGTTTTTTTCGATGTTCGGTACATGAGTCAAAATTGAACTTGTTTGAAAAGAATTGCCCATGTAGTTATAATTAACCCATATACAGAATATTATTAATGATTTAAATATCATATATATCCAGTATATATTCATTTTATACTATTTTATAACATTCGGAGATATGAAAATGAAATGCACCGTTCATGGAGACGGTAGGCCGTACTTACGCTTGAACGCTACTTTCATTTCTTTGTCACATTAATGGAATTAAAAATAAATGAGATGTATATATATTATAATTAAAGTATAATATATATGTTATATATGTCACATAAGTTCATTAATTTCATACTTTATACATTCCATGTATTGAATTAATGAGTCGCATCACTTGAGGGGGCGGTAGTCGACACTTCCTCAAATGAAATTATCGCATTTGCAAAACATGCAAAGCATAAAGGTATTTTTTAAATGTAAAATACAGAAGCATAGAGAGGAAATAAATATAATATATATCATAGATAAATATATTTCCATCATAATTTCCACCATTATAGGTGGTAGGATAAGATAGAACAATCATCGTTTCGTGAGGTAGTAATTCGCCATCCACGGAAATAGTATGTTCATTAACAATTAGACGGAGGTGTGTGTAATTGTAACTCGAATAATTCTCATAAAAACATACTAGTATATTAAAGATACTTTTTTTGTTACAAATGAAAGGAATAAAAATATCTTAGGGGGTTGGAGAAGCAAAATAAAACAAAAGAACCCAAGTGAAGACATTACCTTTAAATCGGGTAACTCCTCTTGGTTTGAACCAAAAGGGTTTCTTGAAGAGCTTTCTTCCTAAGGTAATGCTTCTAGGATGAGGATAGGGATTTGGAGAGATAAAATGGGCAGATCATGTCCGAGCCAATGGCTTGAGAGGTGTGGGTAAGGTGGTAGAGGTGGGGGCCTTTTATAAGAGGAGAGGAGGGTCACTCATGGAAAGTTAAATTTTTTTACTTTATTATAAAATTCTTTTCAGATTTTAAAGGTCCCAAAAGGATATATTTCGAGGATAAGGTGATAAGGTTTTTAAATCCACCCATCCAATAGGTTTGTGACAAGTTTAAGACTTATATTTTACCCTATCTTCTTATTTTATTTAAATCATTCATTTATGAGGTAATCACTGCATCATCACGGTGTCATAAATAAATTAATTTATTTAATGTCTAAAAATTATAAAAACAAATACTATGATGTTGGAAATATTTTTATATTTCCAATGAATATTTATAGTAAAAAATATGACTTGTATAACCCCATGTAAAAATTGTTTTAGTAAAACAATACACGTTTGTGACATTTTTATTTTAAATTTAAATAAAAAGTTATTAATGTCATTTTCTTACCCAAGTGGCTCCATGGGGTCCCCAAGTTGACCCATGGATTTTATTGGTCGTCCATGACTCATCCAATATGGTTATGACATGTTTCAAGGTCATTTCATATTATTATAACATTATCTTTACCTTAAATCACACTAATTACCTTTAATCGCGATTAATAAAACTTAAAAGTTACTGTTCACGAAAAATTATTTTCATCCCATTGAACCACATTTTTCATCCTAATGACAACCATGTATGTCGAACTTTTGAAATTCAAATCACAGAGGCGGTAAAATTTCATTTAAACGAAAAATCAATTTTTTAACAACCACTTAGTGGTTTCACTATTCATCAAAAATTGAAGTTTTTCAGAAAAATACCAAAAATTCACCCTAAGCTATATTTGATATTCCGAATTCAAAAATGATGTCTATTTTAAAAAATTTAAAAAATATAAGTTTCATTTATCAATTTAATAATTAATTCCCGTTGTAAAAAAAATAGTGTGTTTTTAAGAAGCAAAATATATCAAACGATTGACACTAGTTTAAGTCCAATTTCAAAGTGAAATTAATTCTAATGACCACCATTGGATTAAATGGTAAAAATATATTATAATTTCACTTTAAAACTAATTCAAAAGATAATATAATCATATAAATAGATTATATTAAAAGAGGTTTTGAATTAAAATACAACATTTTTCACTATTCATTAAAAAATGAACTTTATCAGAAAAATACCAAAAATTTACACAAAGTAAATTCTGATGTCCCGATTCTAAAGAAGAATTTTATTTGTTCCAATAGAATGTATAAGAGTGACCAAAACTATTTTAAAGAGGTTTCACCATCCAAAGGCGATAAATCGACCTTTTAGTTAATATTAGAGTATTTATGCTTAAAATTGAATTCTTTTCTTATTTTAAGCCTTTATCTTTTATTGGATAAATGTCAAAAAAATTAACAAACAAATATAATTTTATTTTAGTTATTTCTATTCATTCCTGCCAATACAACGGCTAGGCTCTAACTACCATTTAAAATGATATTATTTTATTATTAGAGTGCAACGTAAGATTTCAAAGAAACTCGTTGTTGCGTATTGGGTAAGCCATCAAGCATGGAATTCCCTTTAAAGTTATATTAATATTTTATTCACAAATATTAATAAATATAAAAAATTAATATTCTTTATTTACCTGGGATGTTACATTTCCGACATTGAAAACTACCAATAAAGGAAAACTAATTATCTACTCTTTATATCATAATTAAATAAAGTGATTCTTTGCTGAAATAATATTTTTTCTATGGATGATCTTATTATATTCAAGAAGTATTGAAATAGTTTAATTCATTTATGTGTTCCCAAATTAGAGGAATAATAATTCTAGATTTCTATCATCTATTAACTACTAGAGGACACCATAGACCACACAAAAAAAATAGCCAATATTTAACAAATTGGATTCTTTTAACAAACTCTTCACAAAGATAACTGAGATTATATCCCTATATGTGATAATTACTTATGAATTTGACACATTAAGATATAAATGAGATACCCCAAAACCCAATAAATGAATTAAAGGTGTTATAAATATGTGTTATTTATTTCATGGGTCTCTTTATAAACTTTTATATCAATACACACACCCTTGGGTATTTATACTATGTTTCTAAATTGGTAGTAGATAAAGTGAAAATGATGAATGCAACTAAGGTTGTTATGAAGTTTTGAAGAAATTTTTTTTTATTGATTTCGTTGATTTCTCTTTAGTGAAAAGACACTTGTTTCAATATTATATTTTTATAGGGACTACTTGATAATTATAATGTTTGTTACAATACTAGAACCATGTGTCATTGTAAAATGAGTGGGAAAGTTTAAATCTATTATCAAGAATTGAAAATTTTTAGAGGATATAATAAGAACAAGTAGGAATGATTTTTATATGAATCTATATAAAATTTATTTGAATATAAGATATATTTCAAAAATCCATTTGTAGAATCACCTTTTAAGTTGGTTTATGATAAACTATGACACTTACTATTAGATCTTGACTACAAATACTATTGTTACATAAATGTTTTCAACATGGATGAAAATGAAGTTATAAAGAAAATTATTATAATTATAAGAAATTAAAGATATTTGAAGGGATATATATATATATTTTTTTGGATCTTCAATGAGAAAATAATAAATGACATGACTCATATATTCAATTATAAGAATTCCACATTAGAGACATGATAATTATTTTTTATTCATATTATTTATTATTTATAATAAAAATCAATATAAGGTGTTTAGAAAAATTAACCATTACATGAGTGTCATTATATAGAGATATTGAAATTCAAGGATATTTATGAGCACTTTTCAGAGTTAATAGACAATGATTGAAGTACTACTTGGATTCCCCTTGATGGAGTGATTTATATTCCTTTTATTTGAGTAAAGATCATAGGTATATCTAGATATAAATTAAAAATAATATATCTATTTGGGTATTAACCATGTACATTATATAAAAACAAAAAAAAAAATTTTCTTATTTATGATTTACAAGCTAGGAATATTATTTTACTTCTCATGATTAGGAATTTTTAATATGGGTTGATAGAGTAATTAATTAAACATGAACCTATAATTTAGAAGCCTCAAAATTTTATAAATATGATGGAAAATTTTTGAGAAATAAAGAAGATTGAATAAAGAATACATTTATATTTTTTATAGGGAGAACAAAAAATCATGACATAGTGGATATAAAAAATACCATTATTTTTCAATCCTAGCTAAAACCCCACAACCACCACTTATACTTCCCTGACTTGCCTATTTAATCATGTACTATTTTATTGAAACAAAACTTCAAACTCAAAATCATGACTGTTTTATATATTCAAATTTCATGGTTTTAATTTCTAGTAACAAAATTTTCCTTGACCCCAGCCATGATCAAGACTACACAAATATTGTTTCAACCTAAATTATTTTACTTGCCTCAAAAATATTTCCTACCA
This sequence comes from Viscum album, assembly GCA_963277665.1. Taxonomy (NCBI): domain Eukaryota; kingdom Viridiplantae; phylum Streptophyta; class Magnoliopsida; order Santalales; family Viscaceae; genus Viscum; species Viscum album. Next base: position 1,962,507,471 of record OY728133.1, read on the forward strand.
AAATTACCATTTATTTTTCACATGATCATAAAAAATAGGGAAAATTATCCACCCACCCTTAAATACAAACCTTCCTTACCCATTTTCTTTCAATAATTTTTTTACCCTCAACCAAACCATGACCATCCAGATGTTTCTTTACCATATTCTAAAACCATATATCCTTGTCTATATGATAACCCTACTACCCATATATCAAAAATAATATCTAATGAATTTAATGATGTATAATATTAAAATTATTCTAATTAAATCATAAAACACATAATAACACTAAATTTTGATAAAACAATTACCACTATAGAATTAACCTCTTAAACACTTTCCATACACAAAACTGCACCATTTTTTTATGCCTTTCCCATTTTACCCAAGTATCATAGATAGTGAGGCCCTCCATCACCCAATTAAAAATGCAATTAAAACACTCAATTTATGATCATGGTTATTTAATAAAATGTTCATTGTCATTAACTTTACCAATGGTGTCTCAAGATCCTACAAACCAAACTAAAGCCTAATTAAAAATAATGATATTTCTATTCTGGAAAACTTGTATGATTTATTGAACTAGGATACCCACACAAAATGGTATGGTTTTATTCTAAAAAACTATTTCATGGTGTTGTGGTCATCCTAAAATATAAACCCCCCAATTTGAAACCTCCAAACCATAATGTTTAACTTAACCATTTCCAATAAAAAACCATTTTTGTCAAAAACCACATCCATTTCATCATAAAAACTTATTTTTTATAATTTTATATAAATAATACTTTAATCATAGGGTTTAATTATTTCACTATAGCTTTTTCTAGTGATTATTATATTACTAAGTCACATCTCACTAAACATCATTGAAACCACCATGTTAAACCTATCTTATCTTGTCCATTAATCATTATTCATTCAAATATTTGATTGTTACCCATTTAAAGACATTAAATACCATTTAAATACTTAAATATATACCATTTATTTATCATTAAAAAATCAATAAACCCACTCCATATCAACTTTATCCACACCCCCCCCCCATCAATGGAAATCTTTCTTTTCTTTATTCCATTTCCAATATAAAAAACACCTCTTAGATTGAAATTACTTACAAAAAATATACCAACCCCATAAAAGAGGACAACCAACCAACCCATGAAAAATCTATGCAAAACCCAAGTTACCTCTTCACTAAAAACTAACCAATCTATGACTCCCACTATAACTCAATACTCAACACTATTTTCACCTTATAAAGTCCCAGTCCCAAGAAATATCATCACATGACTCTATTTCACAACCTAATAAAATCAATAATATCTTCATTATTTTGTGAGGTGGGAGATAAATAATATCTCAAAAACTCAAAACCACTAAATTTCAAATCTGGTTTTGAATATTTGTTCAAGAGAGACCTAAAAAATAAATTTAGAGATAATTATAGAGAATAAAAAATAAAATTTTCATGAGTTGATTTTGGAGTTACTTACCATACTTTCCATTAAATGTAAATTTGTGCATTTTCACTTGGTAGTATGTCCATGAACTCTTATAGTGAAAATATTTTATAAACACACTAATATTTATAGAAAATAGTTCTTCAAATCATTGAAATATGGTCATCCTTGATATTTTAAAGGTAATGAAATATTATAAATAGATATAACTAGCTAAAGATCCAATATATACTCATAATCTTACCACCATCGAGGGTATATGATTGAAGATTCCCATTATATACATATTTTATTTATCTATCAACACTTATTAGTTCATTAAAGTAGAAAAAATAGGGTTATCAATCAATATGATGCAGTAATCTTTCACTCTATTATAAAGTACCTCCTCCCAACATTGTTGTCATATTATTTAGTTATTTTATGAGTATACATTACAAGAATAAGGATAAAATTAAGGGATAATATTTTATCACTTTGTTGGCCAATAATTCGAACTTATTGAATGTTCTTATCCATTTATATATTTGGTTCAACCTCAAATGTGATATTTTAAAACATTATAAATAATTAAATTTTTTTAGTATAAGAAATATATATATATATATATATATATATATATATTGATGGAAGAAAATGATAATATTGATCCAAGAGAATAATAATTTCCCTATAAAAGGGATAAAAATAAACCCTCTACGAATCATGGTACTCAAATTGTGTTTTATTTTTACACTCAATCCCCCTATCAGCATACAACTATTCAAGAAAAAAATTATAGTTTTAGATAAAGGCATTAAATTATTTAATTTAGGATATGAGATTAATTTGTGTTACTTTTAATGTTTCCCAATATTATCCACTAATGCCACTATTTAAGAGATATATTCCCCCATACAGTTAGGTAATTTTTTCTTCCATTCAATATAAAAGTCAAAATTATATCACCAGGATTTTTAAAATTGATAATTAAGGCTTTCAAGATTATGAAATATAGTTGAGATGAAATAGAATAAGGGGAATGCATTGATGATATTCAATATAATAGTTATACAATTGGTGGATCAAGATACATTGAAGATAAATAATCTCTAATTTTAAGAAATTACCTTCATTTTTTATCCTAATGGGTGGATATTTCGCCAATTATTTATCATATATTACCTCCAAAGGAGAATTTACCTCTTATTCTTTAAATTATAGGGCCTGATTCTATTAATTCCATTACATTCTTATATAAATACATAACTCATCATGAGAAAATAGATAATGAATTTAAATAGTTCAATAAGATGATTTTTAATTATAACCCATCTTCCTCTATAGGGAATGATTAGGAAGAAGAGGATGAGGAAAAATATAACAAAAAATTCTCAGAGCCTTAGTTTTTTTCAATTTTGTGCGATTTTTGGAATCCTTTTATACTTTTTTGTGGGATGTCCTTCATATTTTAAAATATATTATGTTTTCTCTACCAACATCAATACCCTAATAGAGGGGGCTAAATTAGGGTGTGATATATTAAAGCCCTCTCTTATTTGTATCTTTTTTCATCATTAAACGAAACACTCATCACTCCTCTTACTGTAGAAATGTATATGAATAAATGAAAACACACACGAGAAAAAACAATTTTACTTGGTTCACCCACACTGGGATCTATACAAAGAGTATGAAAAGGAAATGTGGATATGTACCAAATATTGTAAAGTTTACTACAGTTATAATGTTTTGAATTAAATAAGTATCCATCCTGGTTCACTACCAAACACAATTCAAAAGATTCTTTCTCTCTTAACTAAAGTGTATGAACTACCCCTTTAGAATATTATTCTTTTGATACATTGAATAAATATTTTTACACATAATTCAGTGTGTATGAATAAAAAATTTAATCTAATTGATGAATACCACTTTAACACATAATTGTTGGGCAATTCCTTCTAGTTCACATAACTTTCACTTTCTCGCTACCTTTTCACGACTTGTGTGTAACTTTCACATCATTCTCAAAACTTTTATATTTTTTAATAGAACTACCACTTTCATAAAACATTAATGTTTATCACAAAACTCTGTAATTTAATGATACTTTTATTCTTTCACAAATCTCACTTCGTCAATATAAAGACAAGTCCATTTCTACACAAAAATGATGCTTGAGTCACTGCTTCACTCAAGAAACAAATTCATGAGACTATTTCATGAATCAGAGACCTAGAATTATATAAGGATTGCGTTGATAAAATGAGGGTGTAATTTTCATATTTACAGATGCATCCATTCACAAAAATTTCTTCTACACCACTGACCTTGCACACAACATTCTAGGTTCACCAAACTTTGACGATTTTAAGTTAACTTTTTTACACAACTCACTACCTTCATGAAACTCCATCTATATTTCACAGGCTCATAAAACCCTATATACTTTTAATAACTCCACATTTATGAAAATCTTTCCAATTCCAAATATAAATAAGGCACCTTTAAAACACCACTTTTGTAAATATTAATCTTGAGTATGAGAAACTCTATCTTTGTTGTGGAACTTTATCTTACAAGAAAAGTCAAAAATTTCAAAAAACACTTTCCATAGAAATAAAATAATGAGGTGGCCTAAAATATTAACTTATGAAAAACTTATAGAAACTCCTACACTATTTCCCATTATATTGTTATTTTCATGAAATTTTTTACCACACCAAAAACAACATTTTTATTCCTTTAAATTGTTTACCCAAAAATTTTGGAAAACGCTAGGAAATTCCACCACATTAAACATACATATTATTTTACACCTTATAAAAATTACATAATTCGATAATGAATAATTTTTAATATACTCTACAGAAAAATGTGTTATAGCTTCACAATTAACCTTGATAATTGGCTTTGTCAAAAAACACAATCAACTCAAAAACACTGCAAAGTCACATTGAGAGATTTTTGACTAAATGTAGTAATATTTTCTCTAATATTTAATAATTAAAAGGGATAAATATTGTAACTTACTAGATCCAGATTTCACTCAAAGTTTCCATATACCTGGTTGTCCACATTGTCTCAAGTGCATCTCCTCAAACTCCAGATGTTGTTGACTATCAATGAGAGATTAAGAGTGATTGTGGGGAGACTATTCCCTAATGAGCAGAGTGTAACATAGCATAATACAATATAAAAACAAAAAAAACTTAATCAAAAATACCATAAAACATAATTAAACAGTGGAAGACTAATAATATAAATAACTAGGTGTCAAATCATATCAAATATTATGTTTCATGTCACATGTTCTAGGAAAACATCCAAAAACATGTTATGCTGCAGCAATACATGATATAAGTACAAACATTACAAAAATTAAAAAAGAAACTTAGAAGCATCGCAAGCCTCAACTTGGCCCCATGTTGTCCTACTTCTAAGTAGCATATCAAGTACCTATAGAAGGGTTCTTTCCCTTATAGACACCTACAAAAATATAATCTATTTGGGCCCAAAAACATGATCAAAATAGGGTGTTAGACTAAATCTCAGTAGGAAACCACCTAAGGTCTGTGCCAATATGTCAGTGAATATATATAAAAAAATGTATAATAATAAAATCAGTATGCTAAAAAGTACTCAAAATTAAATAGTTTTACAAGATCTAGATTCCATTTACATTTATTTCATATTCATTAAAAATTCAATTAAATTGAATTATATAAGTCTCAAAATTAATTAGTTCTACGTGCAATTGCACCAACATCCTATGATCTCGTTTTAGTGATCCTCTCATGAACCCAGCATTACTCTAGTTTTGGTATAAGTCAATGTCCACTGAGCCTGTCTATGGAATCCCTCATTGAATCCATGATTCACTCATGACATAGAAAAAATCCAATAGAACTTATCCATGGAATCCCTCATTCCATTATTCATTCAGCATTAAAATAAATCCTTCATAAGCTCAACCACTACATCAGTGGTTAAATCACAGCTTAACATAATAATACCCTCTTTGATTCTGTCCATGAAATTCCTCAATAGATCCATGGTTCACCCATGTTATAAGATATAATAGTCATATGATCCCATCCATGGAATTCAAATATAAATCAATGGTTCACCCATTACTATTTACCCTTTAGTCATAACAATTTCATTTAATAATTTCATTAAACATGCAAAGGTCAAAACCCAAAGCATCTAATATAACTCAAGAAAGAACCAACCTTATAAGTCTTGTCCTTTCAAGTACTCATGTGGGAATAATTCTCATAACAAGCAACACATGTAAATTAAACTATTACATGGTTTAGTCATTAACAGACTCATGTGGAAAATTCATACAATAAGCCTATCATGTAATTTAAACTATCATAAGGCTTAACCATCAATTATATCAAGTGGGAAATTAATTTATTTAACCAAATTAATTTTTTTTAAAACCCAAGGAAGGGAAACATAGGGCATGCCTTATAGGCATGCCTCATAGGCATCCTCGGCCAAACGACTATAAACAGTCATCCAAGGGAAACACACCAATGGGGTGGCCCCAAATTAAGGTAAACAACCCTAAACATGCTTTAAATAACTTATTCAATTACCTAAACAACAATATTCAATATGAAGGGTCAAATATCAACCAAGGAGAGACACCAAAAATGGGTGTGTGGCACTCTGTCATATATAAACATCTTAAAAATTAGCGAAATACCCAAGAACATCTACCTCGTACTCATATGACTCTCTTAATATAGCATCAGCCTCTAATTAGACTAGATCTGAAAAACAAGTATAAATGCCCAAGCTTTTATAACTAGGTCAAGATATGGAAATACAAAGACTGACTTAATAGGAATCTAGAACTCACCAAAGGGGTTCCAACGCATTTAACAATGTTTGAATGGGAGTTCAAATGACAAATCAAGAACCAAACCTATCCTCATCTAAACTTGGAGTGTTGTTGTTTGAAAAACTAGGTGAGGGTTCTGTCCATCTAACAAAAACGAGGCTAATTCCCACTTTATAAAAAAATACAAAACATGTACTAGAAAAATACACACTGTGTATATAACAAAATAGCCCCTTCTGCCAACTTACCTTACACATAATCTAGGGCTCCTAGACAGACTATTACATGGTGTGTACTGGGATTTACATGATGTGTAACCCCAATTCATGTCATGTAATAGGCCTGCAGCCATCACTCAGCCTGTTTTTCCTTCTCTTTCTTAAGTACAAACTGAAAATAAAAGATTAGTACCTCAAAGGAAGAATCGGGTTCTTAAAAACTTCCCCCCTTAAATAAATTCGTCCTTGAATTTCCCTTCCAAGGGTGGTGAAGAAACATCTAAGAAAAAATCCAGCCACTACGATCGTACCTCACTCTCCTTCTCCTAGGCCTCATTCTACACTCGGTCATGCTACCATAGAACTCATACTAAATAAATATATCATCCACATAGAACCTTCATTATACGATCCACTATGTATATAGGATGCTCCTCAAAGGACACATCTACCACCAAATAAACCTCCTCGGGATGAAAAGCATGAGTTGGGTCTGAAAAGTAATGTCATAAATGAGAAACTTGGAAGACATCATGCATAGTCTAGTACCTCTGAGGTAACTACAACTGATAGGAAACTAGCCTAAATCTCTCTATAATTTCAAATGACCCTATGTATCTCAGTGAAAGATTACACTATCGATCGATACTCTTGTGTCCCAACCTTGGTAAAACATGTAGGAAAACCCGATCCCCATCCTCGAACTCCAAAGTTCAACTACAGTGATTAGCATACGATTTCTAATGAGATTTTGCAGTAGTCATTTGCTTCCAAATCAATTTCATCTGCTTAGTGGTCTCCTAGAAAAGATGAGGTCCTAGCATATCTTCCTCTCCTGCCTCCATCCAACACATGGGTGATCGGAATGGCCTACCGTAAAAAGCATAATATGGTTCCATCTGAATAGTATCCTAAAATCTATTTTTATAGGGGAAATAAACCATGGGTATGTGTCTCTCCTAAGAACCCCCAAAATCCAGGATGTATGCCCAAAGAATGTCCTCCAACACCTGAATTGTGCACTTTGAATGCCATTTATTTGGGGGTGGTAATCTATTCTTAGGAGAACCTGTATACCCATCTCCCTCTATATCCCTTGCCAAAAACGAGAAGTAAACTGAGCATAACTATCTAAAATGATAGAATGTGGGGCCCCGTGTAGTTGTACAATCTTACAGATATACAACTTCTCATGATCATCAACACTAAATGTCTCCTTGATTGGTAGGAAATGTGAAACCTTTGTGATCCTATCAATAACAACCCATATGTCATCATTGCCTCTAGGATACCTTGGTAATCCTGTCACGAAATACATTGCAACATCGTTCCATTTTCATTTAGGAATGGGTAGCTGTTGTAAAATCTCTACTGGTCAATGGTGTTCTTCCTTCACCCGTTGATAGGTGGAGAACCTCATGAACAAACAAGATACATACCATTTCATACTTGGCCACAAATACTGATGATGTAAATACCGATACATCTTGGTGATGTTGGGATGCACTGTCCATACAGAGGCATGAAATTCCCACATCAGCTTCTTACGCATGTCTGTTAAAACCCATACGCGATTGTGTAATCACATAACCTCATCCTTTCCTGTGGTCAAACTAGGAGGAGGGTCCTCACCTTCCACACTAATATATAGGACTAGGCATTCAGAATATAATAGCTTCCTCGTCCTTACTCTATTCAATAGGGTTTAGGTAATAGCTAAGGATGAAATAAACATCTTCCACTGACTGTCATACACCTCCAAATGTATCTCAGAGAACAAGGCCATAAGTTTCCACTCACTACTGGACTGCTGCATTTCCTTTATATAATTCCTCCAACTCAAATCATCGGCCACTAAATTTATTTTACTAGGTGTTTAGGAAAGCTTGAAGTCAAAAGACTGAAGGTATTCTACTAACCTTCACTACCTCAGATTCAGATCACACTGAGTAAATATGTACTTGAGTCGTTTGTGGTCTGTGTACACCACAAAACACTATCTTAATAAGTAATGGCTCCAAAATCATAAAGCATGAACAACCATATCTAACTCAATATCCTGTGTTAGTTAATTCCTCTCATGTGGCCTCAACTTCCAAGACTCGTACGCAATGAATCGATCCCCATACATAAGAACTACTCCGAGCCTAATACCTAATGTGTCATATAACATAGTTTAACTCCTACCCAAATTTGGAAAAATCAATATCAACGCTGAAGTCAATCTCCCTTTCATCTCTTGAAAGGTCATCTCACAAAAATATTTCCATATATACTTCACACCCTTTTTAGTTAGGACCATCAATAGTGCTGATAAATGTGGGAGTTCATGTATGAAATTCCTTTAGTAAGCAGCCAACCCTAGAGAACTCCACACCTAAAATATGTTCTTGGGATTCTCCCATGAAACTAATGATTTTAACTTCTATGTATCCACTGATACTCTTGTCTCTGAGATAATGTGACCCAGGAAGTGGATTTGATCCATCCAAAAGTAGCACTTTATGTGCTTAGAATATAACCAATGCTCTTTCAGTTTGCTCAAAATGATCTCAAGATGTGTGGCATGGTCATGTTGATTATGAGAATACACTAATATATCATCCAGGAAAATCACAAAAAATGAGTCAAGATAAGTATGGAACACACAATTCATCAATAAATTGAAAACCACTGGCATTTTCATGAGACCGAATGACATAAATAGATACTCATACAAATCAAACCTACTTCAAAAAGTTGTGTGAGGTATGTCTGATGATTTAAAAAGAACCTAATGATAACCAGATCTCATGTTGATCTTTGAAAAAACATTAGTTCCATGGAGATGGTCAAATAGATAATCTATTTTTGGTAAAGGATACAGATTCTTAATCATCAACTGGTTCAGTTTCCTATAATACACGCAAAGCCTGAGGGTACCATCCACCTTTTTTGAAAAAAGGATTGGTGAACCCCATGAATAAGTACTGGATAGGATAAAACCCTTTGTCTATAAATCCTACACTTTCTTCTTTATCTCCTACAACTTCGTTATAGCCATCCTATAAGGAAGAATGGATAATAGTGTAGCTCTTGGCACTAGCATGATAGAGAAATCTACCTATCTTTTTGGAGGTAAACATAAAAAGTCATCCTGCACAACATCCCTAAATTGTCAACCACTGGAGGTAAATTCATCTGATGTGTTCCCTGGTCATCCAAATATAAACTCACAATATGTGTTGTCATCCATCCAAAACCACAATGCTCGGGTCCATCTCACCTCGTGTAGACATCCCATTCACATTTATATAGAAACGATCTTCCCTCTAGTGACATAAAACTCACCCTACAGTGATAGAAATCGATAAAGGCCCAGAAGGGAACCAACCAATTAATTATAAGGATGCCAAAAAATCCTATAATCTCCAAGACATAGAGGTCCCAAACGAAATGACACACACCGACCTCAAGGAGAACTCCTTTCATTAATTCCCACCTGCCGTTCTAATCCCTAACAGAGTTTCTTGAATCATAACATCATCAAAAGTAAAAACACAAAGCATAAGGCTCTCGACAATGGGAATAGATATGAAACCATGTGAATCCCCTATATCAAAATGTGTAGAAGATAAAACAGAGGTGATTAGAATAGTACCTCAGATAGTATATGTTACAGGATCCTCCTCCTGTTGGATTTGTTGCACTGTATAAGTCTAACTTGTACAGCGGACCTGTGACACTACCTGGATACCCTAAGCTAATCTACCATGTTTTCTCTAAGAACCTAGGGCCTAGCTACCATATTCATGACCACCACGTCAGCTAGAACGACCTGACATACCCCATATCCCTATTTGATGAGAAACTGCTAACCTTGCTTCTGAATGTGGAGTCAGTGTAGATTCTCCCTTACTAGATGTTGGAGGAAAAACCTACAGAATCATTGTATATGGCCCATATTTCCACAAGATCAGCACTCAACTGGGTCCATTGGACAATGTGGTCTAGTATGGCCAATTCTAATGCACTGGTAGCACCACACTTGGCTACCAGAAGATACATTCTGACTACTAGTATCACCGTGAGAAATCTCCAGATGATTCTTACTACCAGTTGAGATAGTACCAGATCTCGGTGTCGAACTGCCCAGGCTCTCACCTCCATATTCCCTTAGATTATGCTTAGTAATCATTACCTATTCATTATAATTGATATAGTAGCCAAGCAAAATACATTCACCTTTGAATGAATGTCGTACCTGAGACCATCCTCGAATCGCCTAACCTTCAACACATTGTTACCCATAAGAATAGGTTCGAATCACTAGAGCTCAGTAAAACAGGAAGAATAGTCCATAACTAATAGTGTTCCTGGCTTCAGATGCATAAAATCCCGAGCTATATTGGTCCTCAACGTCTTGGAAAATAATAACCATAGAAGAATATCTGGAAATATCCCCATTCCATATCTCGATGATGCTCCAAATGAGTGATAACATCCAACCATCTCTTAGCGGAATCATGCAACATATACATCATAAGATTTACCCTCCTCTCTAGAGGCATATCCAAATACTCAATGATAAAGAGCATTGCCTCTAGCCAGGACTCTACAGCCTATGGTCCACCATCCCCTAAAAATGTGGGCAGATTATGCTGCTAGAATACTCATGTCATCTCTTCCATAGATGTGACAGGGTGTGGTGCTCCCTGAAATATTTGTATGAACCTCATAGATCCTTCACAAAACTATGCATTAACACCTACATCTGGTATAACAGGTGGTGCCATAACGGGCATGACTGGAGGATCCACTGGTATCTCATGTCCTACCACCTTTGGGGTATGATTGTCACTACCCTCATAGCATACAACTAGAGGTCTTTGTGATGGTATGACTCTACATGGTCAAGTGAACACATCATTTAAAGTTCATTATCAAGGTTTTCAGTTCAAGAGAACAAAAACAAAATAGGAAAATAAAACCCTCAAAGGTTACCAGAAGATGAGTACATGGTGTGTAGATAGCATAAACGGTGTGTACCCACAAGCTCCCACATGGGAATGTACTTCCACCGTCTTGGGCATGTAAACACCTCAGATACACGGCATGTAAGGCTTGTACATGGCTCGTACTCAAGTCTACCCTATAGTCCATGTACTTTTACATGGCCAGAGCCACATGGGGTCTGTCTATGTAAAACTAAATGGTGTGTATATAAAGTACACAACAAGTAATGTCCAAAAAACCATCATCTAATGTTCCTCTTAACATGGTCAGACACATGGTCATGTATCACATGGAATTTACGCAGTATACATAGTGTGTACTTAAGAAAATTATTTCTTCCTGAATAGAAGAACACATGGCGTGTGTTCATAGAACCATACACTGTTCTGTCTGGGTTTCTGAAAATAAAATCCTGAGAACTTCCCTGAAACCCATGTTTTTGAAAAGTAAACCAATGGTATACCAAATTATGATTTTTGGGGGGTCACACTCTTCATGAATAAAATATTGGCATCCAACTTCATCACATTGAAACATTTTTCAATACAAGTCTGAAACATGATCCACAAAATTATGATCCAATAGGGCCCATACACCTCAGGAACCAAAGCTTGATGTTCATCCAATTCAAACCATAACATGTACCAATAAACCTATCACAATAGTAGTTATATATATCATATTTACTATCATAATAACATGCATATCTATCATGACATCTATCAGAATAGGATGCAATCAGTAATGATCTCTAAATGGCATGGCAATAACACATGGCATGTGATTTCTAAAAAGATCTTATATGATGCATGAGATGGAATACCCTGGTCTCATAAGTTTGAAACAAAATATAACCAAAATAATATATATAATAAAAACACAATATAATTAAGTCACCCAATAGTGAAATTAAATCAATTTTAATAGCTCAAACCCCAAAAATCACAATTCAATTCGAGGTAATTGGGCTTTTACCTATACATGGGGTAGCTACACTCATTCATAGATTATTACCAAATATCTTTTCCTTAATATCCCTATAAAATGTCACCAAATATTAATAAAAATCATAAAATACTCCTCTGATACCACTTTTTAACGTCCCGGATTCGGATGCCACTCAAAGGTGCCCCATGCCCGATTGGCCACATTGCCTCAAGCGCATCTCCCCAAATTCCAGAGGCTGATGACTAGTAGAGAGGGACTAAGATTGGTCATAGGGATATTATTACATCTTTATCATAGTGTAACATAGTGGAATACAATAGGAAAGCAAGAAAAATAGAAGCACTAATACCATACAATATAAGTAAATAGCGGAAGACTGATAATATAAATAACCATGTGTCAAATCATTCCAAAGATGATGATGCATGTCACATGTTCTAGGAAAAAATTCAAAAACATGGTACATTATAGTAATACATGATATAATTACCAAAATTACAAAGAGGACAAAAGAAACTCAGAATAATTGCATGCCTCGACTTGGTCCCATGATCTTCTACTCCTAAGAAGCATATCAAGTACCTAGAGAAGGTCGATTTCCCTTATCGACACCTGTAATAATATAATCTATTTAGGCCCAAAAACATGTCCCAAATATGTTGTGAGAATAAATCCTAGTAGGAAACCACCAAAGTTATGTTCCAATCTGTCAGTGAATATATATAACATGCAGTGTACAATAATGAAATCCATAATCTATAAAGTACTCAAAAGTAAATAGTTCTACAAGATCTGGTTTCCATTTACATTCATTTCATATTCATTAAAAATTAAATTACATTGAATCATATAATTATTGAGATCTAGTAAAATCCCAGAATCCCCTGTTTAAAGTAAGAACAATAGATACCTCAGAAGGCTATCTAGACCAATGTAAGTGAAGACTGAATCCAAGATTTTGATTTGGCTTGGAAAATGTATTGTAAGTCATTCCATTTAAATATTAATATTATAACCTAACCCCGGCCTTAACATTCTGAAGATGGAAAAAAGTATAACTCCAGGTGAAATCCCACCAACATCATATGATCCCATTCTGTCGATCCTCTCATGAACTCTGTATCAATCTAGGTGTGGTATAATTCAATGTTCACTAAGCCCATTGATGTAATCCATCAATGGATCCATGATTCACCCATGACATAGAACAAATCCAACCAAACCCATCCATGGAATCCCTCATTCCATGATTCATTCGACATTTCAATAAAGCCTCCATGATCCTGACCAATACATATGTGGCTCGCCCACAGCTTAACATAATAATACTGTCTTTGAGTTTGTCCATGAAATCCCTCAATGAATCCATGGTTCACCAAAGGTATAAGATATGATAGTCATGTGAGCCCATCAATGGAATCCTAATCTGAATTCATGGTTCTCCCACTTTTATTTACCCTTTAGTCATAAAAAGTTCAATTAATCATTTCATTAAACATGAAAAGGTCAAAACCCAAAGCATCTGATATAACTCTAGGAAGAACCAACCTCATAAGGCTTAGCATTTCAAGTACTCACATGGGAATAATTATTATAATAAGAAACACATGTAAATTAAATTGTTACACGGTTTAGTCATTAACAAACTCATGTGGTCAATTCATAAAACAATCTTATAATGTAATTTAAAATATCAAAAGGATTAACCATCAATTATCTCATGTGGAAAATTAATTTATTTAACCAAATTCATTTTTTAAAACAACCCAAGGAAGGGAAAAAAGGTATTTCATCATATGAACCCTCAGACAAATGTCCATAAATAGTAATCCAATGGAAACACACCCATGGGGTGACCCCAAATCAAGGTAAAAAACACTAAACATTCTTTAAATCACTTATTCAATTACCTAAAGTAGTAGGCAATATAAAGGGTAAAATATAAACCAAAGAGACACCCCAAAAATGGGTTTTCGGCACTATGGAATATATAAATGGCTTTACAATTAGAGAAATGTATGGGACCACCTACCTCGTACTCATACAATTCTCCTTGTCTAGATTCAGCCTCTAATTCGACCTAGATGATTGTAGATCTAAAAAATAATAATAAATTCCCATGATTCAATAACTAGGTTGAGAGATAGAAATATGAATAATGGATCAAAAGTAATTGAGAACTCACCCAAGGAGTTCCAATACATCCGACGACATTCAAATCAGATTTTGGATGATGAATTGGGAGCTAAACCTATCCTTAGGTTGACTTGGGGCACAATTGTTCAATAAAATAGGTGAAGGTTCTATCTATCTAATAAAAACAAGTCTACTACCCATTTTAGAGAAACAAAGTACACAACGTGAACTAGAAAAATACACTCCATGTATATTCCAAAATTTCCCATTCTTCCGACTTTCCTTACACGCCATCCAAGGTTCTTGGACAGACCATTACACATCATGTATAGGGATTTACACAGCATGTAACCCCAATTCATGTCATGTAACAGGCATGCATCCAGCACTCATCATGGTTTCCTTCTCTTTCCTAAGTACAAACCGAAAGTAAAGATCCTTACCTCAATGAAAGGACCAGGTTCTTAAAAATATGATAATTGTTTAAATTAAATTAATAAATTCCCATTTAAATAATTAAATATCATCTTAATAGTGAAAATATTAAATGTTAAATTTAAAAAATATTAGGATTTTATTACTAAAAATAAAAATAAGTGGATAAAATTACAAAATTATATTGGAAAAACCATAAGATAAACCCAAGAAATTAAATGGATAAAGTAACATAAGGATATAAAACCCTAGTAAATTTTTCTCAAATATTTTTCTTCTTACACTCATTTTGTTAACTTTTATGAAATAAATTAATTACACCTCTTAACATCTATAAAATATTTGGGATGGTATTTTAATTAAGTATGGTAAAGGGATACATTGAAATTGAACTTAAATTTTCTTAGAATTATTGATATAGTATTCATTTCAATTAAAATTATATTTAAATCCACTAAAAATTAATAAATGATAAGAATAATTCAATAGATTTTTTAATTAATTATATTTTTCTAAAACTTAACTAAATTTGATTGATAAACATTATATTTAATTATATAGGGACATTATGAAACATAAAATTGAAAAGTTTATTCTTAAATTCCATAACTTATTATGAGAATCAATTGATGTAATTTAAATGATACGATAAATTTAATTGGGTTTTAATTTATCTTTAAATACATATATGTTATAAATTTTAATCAAAAATTAAAATAAAAATTGTTAAAAAAATATGAGAATCTTATATTGACCTTTTTTTTTAAAATCATCATCCTTTCATTTATTTACTATAAAGAATATTGTAAAAAAGGTGACTAATGGGTGAGTATTATGTGTTAAGAGTGTATGAGGAATTTTTCAATCAATAACTCCTATAAAAAGTAGAAATAGAACAAAAACACTATGTTTATACATAAGTATAAATTAAAAGGTAAATTGATCAAGATTTAGATCCAAATAAAGAATTTAAATACCTTTAATAATTTGTGATATTTTTTCTTAAGAAATTTTTTTCATGTATTGAGTAAATTAATAATTATTTTTAGTGTATAATTTTTCTGATGAATTTTAATTCTAAAAGAAATTTACACCTTTTGAATATAATTTTTTTAATGGTTTTGGTAGTTTAGAGTCAAAATTTTGAATTATATATTCTTGAATAAACGTAAATGGTAATAGAATAAATCATATTGTTTCATATATGTATATGTTGTAGTTTTCCCATAATAGATATTTCATAAAAGAATTTGGAGATCATAAATTATTTACTAATATTATTTTAGAACTATTTGGATAAAATAGATAAATCATTGTAGAACAAGGATATCCTAACCATTTAGATATATTAATTTCTATAAGTGATTGATTTGAATGAATAAAAACCCATTCATTCTTACACCGTGGCATTTCAATTTGTGATGAATAAACTATAAAGACAAAATGAACATACAATCCATGTAAATTTTATACTAACATTTTGATAAATTAGTTTTAAACTCTTGAATAAATCATGAGAATTTTACTTCATTGATACCAATTTCATAGAATAAATTTTTCAAATTAAAAAAATATTATACTACTTATTTTTAACTTTAAATAACCAAAGAGAGAGTTTATGTGGATATTTATAAAATGACTTGATATATTTTCAATATTATTTTAGATGTGTTGTTTATTCAATATATGACTTTAATTTACTGATAACATTTTAAGCTAAATTAAATAGATTTGGATATGTATTTAAATGGTATGGATCTAGAAATATAGTTTTCACCATACTGTGGTGACTATCACCACTTTATGGTTTATAATGTCTTTAAATTTTTTATTTTTTATTTTAGACATCCAATTTTGAGTTTTACACTTCTTTATTCAGATTTTCAAAGCATTAAAAAGCTTTATATTATACTCTAGAATATTTATTGACTAAATTAAATGTTTTCTATTAAAGTTAATTTTATTTCAAATTATTATAAATGTATCATTATTTTCTCTATTATAAATGACATTTTTATGTGATGGTAAAAGTCTAGGAAAACAAAATTGAGTTAAAATTTAAAGAAAACTTTGTTATTTTTTAAAGTGATAATTAAAAAATTATTGTGTTTAAATAGTATTTAGGTATATAGTAATAAAAATAATATTTTTATTATTTTTATTTAAATTTAAAAAAATGAAATCATAAATTGTTTGTATGTAAAGATATATATTTAGGTATATGTATATATATACAAGGTTTGAAGAATTATTATTAATTATTTAATTATAATAATAGGAATATATTATTATAACTATTTTTATAATAATTGTTTTTATTAAAATAATAATAAATAAATAAATAAATGATATGGGGAGGCATGGATGCTTAAAATAATAGGAAAATAACAAATTAAATTAATTAAAAAATTAAAAAAAAATTAAAAAAATTGAAGTTTGAGGTGGGGTGAAAAATATATTAACCACACACATGTGAGAAAAAATAATAATAAAGTAAATAAATATACAAATGAAAAAAAGAAATAAATCAAATAGGGTAATTTGGGGGTGCCTTAGAGCATACTGGGATGTTTTTGAATTTCCTTCTCACATCTCTCTCATCTCTCTCTCTTGTCATCTCTCTTATTTCATTAAATCTTATCTTATCCATATCTCCTCTAATATTTATCATAATGACATTCCATAAGTGGAATTAGACTCATCTCAGGGAGATGAAGGTAAGAACTAAGTTTTTTTTCATTTTTAGTTAGATATTTACTCCAAATTTAATTAAACTCTATTTTCCTATTTTAGTTGTTGGATTTTTTTAGTATGACTAATAGTAGAGTTCAAAAAAGGGGATGTTCACACCTTTTCTCCTATTTGGCATCAGGTATGTTGAGTCATAAATTTATTGTGGTTTTTATAGGTGTTTCTAATAATTATTTGTTGGTTTGGGTGTGTTATTGATGTTTTTTTGTGTGGTTTAGGGTTGGGTTCATGTCAAGAGTGGATTACGCCCCTTTTTATTATGGTTCGGTGTCATTGGGTTATCCAGTGAGTTTAGTGTCAATTATTAAATTGTGAGTTTTTAGTTTTGGATCTTTAGTTTATTAATTTTTGGGTGTTTATGATTGATTCAAGTTCTTAGGGGAACAAGAAATGTTTTTAGATGATTAAAATTAATGTGCGAGTTATCGATTGTGGTAGTTGGATCCATAGAAAAATTTTAATCCTAAAAACTTTTATTTCTTACCTACTTTTAAATAATTATTTAAAATTTATAAAAACTATGAAAGGAGTATATAATTAATCCTAATAGAATTAGGTTTTCTTTTTTTGATTTTATTTTGTGGTTTATACCAAATACCTATTTTCGTACAAAAGTGCATGATTCAAGTGTTTTCTAAAATGCATTAAAATCATTTTTCCATGTATTTCAAAAATAAATTAAGGGTGTTATAGTTTTAAATAATATTTAAGGTCGTTAACCTCTTATATTTAGATGAAGGGTTTTGATAACTAAGGATGAGTTTGGTGTTTTCTACTATTTTAATATGTTTAGTATTTTCTTGAGGTGATTTATTGAGACTTGTTGGATATTTTTATTTGAGTGGGTTTAGATGGAATTTATAAAATATTTTCTATGTTTAAATAATTTTCAACATATGGTATTATTGGTTTATTTTTAGAGAATTATATTATGATTTGATTTTCTTAAATATATATCTATAATATAGGTTGTAACTTTATAAAATTGTTGTGATTGAGCCATATTGTTTATATGTTGTTGTTTTTGTATTTTTCATAAAAGGTGGAATTGGATTCTTATGATGGAAAAGTAAAATATTTCTTGTAAATGAGGTGAGGGGAGTTTTAATACATGTTGATATATTATGATATCGATTTTATGATTCATGTCACTCATCCCATTTTTTCATGGGAGCCTTGGGAACTTAGGTTGGGAAGGCTAGGATAGGAACCACTAGGCATGAAATTACCTCCTAAGCAATTAGATTTGTCTACAAAACTAACTATATATTTTGATGATATGGATGTGATTAATGTTAGGTCTTTGGAATCATCCTCTCTTGCGTCTCATGCATGAGAATAGTTATGAATGGTCTGATCACCATAAATGTGAGGATCATAGGATGGTGCCTTTCTCTTAGTCCCCTAGGGAACCAACCTTTATATTATTTAATTCTGGTATTTTAATTTCTTATTTTAGATATTATTTCTACTTATTTTCAGTTCTTTATTTATTCATTATTGAGTAGATATTTTTCTATTTTTTATTTACTTTATGTTCATAGTTTATCTCTATAAGTGTATTACTTGGTATTGGGTATTTTATGACTGTTATCTTCATTTTCAAATTTTTTAGGGGTTATATTTTATTTAAAATTATAACTCTAACTTTTTAGTGATTTAATGGAATTTCAAAAGTGGTATTATAAAAGTGAGTTATTTTCCTTTTCCATCTAAAATGTGACTATTTTTCAAAATATCAGTTTTGAAATTGATTCTTTAATCATAAATTTCATCACTTATGATGTGTTTTAAATATTAATTATATTTTAACAGATAAAGTGTTTAATTTTATATATTGAGTTATAGTAATGGTTTCATGTGATTTTTTTTAAAATTAAAGTAAAAATATTATTTTTATAGTTGTAATTATAAACTAGCAAGACAAGGATTTTATTTTAAAGGTTATGCATAGGGTGTGGGTAGGATACCTACTAGGAATTATTCTCACATCTATATATAACATTTTAATATAATTGTATGTATAATGAGGTTGTATCATTTTGTCTCAGGTCATCATATTAGGTTGTGGTGGTTCGAAGTGGAGGATTAACTGCTTGACACACAGTGTTGGGTGGGGTAACTCTTGTTTTATTTTCATTTATTTATTTATTATGTTATTAAATATTTGGTTTCATTTATTTATTGAAACTATTTATTCTTTTATGTGACTATCTCATTTATATAATGTATGTGTAGTACTTATGAGGGAAATTATAATGTTTATTATTGATTTATCATGCAAAATCATTCCCTATAGTGTTTATCTTGATTCTTGATACTGGTTTATAGAATTGGGGGATTAGGGAATTATCCAAGGTCCTTGTCACATTCTAAATTAGGGTTTAACTAGGATTTTTTAAGAAAAAATGGTATAGGATCTTGATTTTTTATGTTATTTGGGATTCCATATAGGCAAGAGATAAGACAGTCAGAACTCAAGTGGTAGGTCATAATTAGGTTCCTGGCCACCACCTTTCATACTAATCCTTGAGTTTCTATGGTAATTATGGAATATGTGATTATAGTTTCAAGGCTTACTTATCCTTATTTATTATTACTATTCTAGGTTTGAAGAATGTTAGAAGAAGGACTAATGAGCTTCATGGGCAGGGTGTATGGGATGCATACTTTAAAAATGGGACATCTAAACATGATGGGTGTGGTTTTATGTGTGTCGATTTCTAAATGTTTCATAATATATCATTTTGTCCTTATATAATGGTTTTAATGGATAATGAGGATGTTTGAATGGTATTCTATTACTTTTATCCTTATTTATTTGAAAGTTTAGGTGAATTGAGATAATGTTCTTGAGTTATTTCCATGGTTTAATTTTGTTGGTTCTTATTTTTATGTCAAGCCTTTGGTGATTTCTTTCTAAAAAAGAACTTCTCATAAAATTAATTTGGAAATTTTAAGCGATTTTGTAGAGATAAAAGTGTTCTTTTATATTATTGATGGGTTAAAAAAATAAATAATGGTTTATCTTATTTAAAATGTTTAATAGTTGATAAATATTTCAATGGGTGATTTTAATGAGAAGATTAAAATAGAGGAAATTTTTTAATTTGAATTGATTTGATGAAAGTATTTTGAAATATAAATAAATAAATAAAATTCTTATAGTGGTGTAAAATGTGTTCAATAATCTAGAAAAAAAATCATGATATGTGTGTATTTGTTTTGATAAATTATTTTTGACTTTCAACCTCCATTATTTCATATGAATTAGTTTTTTGTTGATTTTTTTATATTGAACTTCTTAGTTTTTTATTCTATAAGGTAAAAACTAAATTTTTAATTTTTGAATAGTTTTTTGTGGTTTTTTCCGTGTTTGATTTTAAAGTCAGTAAAACTTTTCATTTCAAAGGGGGTGATTTAAATTTTATGATTTTATACTTCTCTTTTGTTTTGTAAATATTTAATATTTTAAGGATAATTTATACTTTTCTTGGAATTATACCTTTATATTCAACTAAATTTTAGATTATTTGATTATATGAATTGGTTATTTTATAATTATATTTTCTTCTTAGCATTGAGTTTCTACTTTTTGACTTTTATTTTAATAGTATTAGTTTTTGGAGTAAAGGGGAGTCTCTATAGTGGGAGGAATCCAACCCATTTATGTAGTTTTAAAAAATGGTTATATGATATTTGATGTTAATATTTCGAATATGTGGAGTCATCCCATATTTTATAAGTGGTTTATTTCATAGTAAATATGTGGGACTTTCCAAGGATGAAAAGTTTGTGTAGTGGGAGGATTGTAAGGAATAACATCATTACAGATTGGTAAACGTAAAGGAAACCCCAATTACTTTAAAATTTACTAAATATTTTGATATTTTATAAATTGATAATTAAAAACTTATCATGTTTAAATAGTATTTGGGTATATAATAAAAATTACAGTGCTATTATTTTTATTTATTCTTAGAAAATGAAATCATAATGTATTTATATGTATATATATTAATATATATATATATATATGAGATTTTAAGAATTGTTATTAATTATCTAATAATAATAATAATGTGAAAATGTTATTGTAATAATTTTGAAATTAATTGATTTTGGTAAAATAAAAATAATAAAATAGAAAATAAAAAATAAATGAAATAGGGAGTAATGGATACTTAATAGAATACGAAGAATAAAAAAATAAAAAAATGATAGAAAAAAATAAAAAAAATACAAACCATGAAGTGGAGGGGTGGGGTGCAATACAAATGCGCTGCACACATTTGAGAAAATAAAATAAAATAAAATAAAATAAAAAAGTAAATAAAACTATAAATTAAATAAAAGAAATAAATAAAATTGGGGGGTTTAGGGGCACCTTGGAGTGCATAGGAGGGGTGATGTGTTCTATTCTCACATCTCTCTCATCTCTCTCCCTCTCCCTCTATTCCCTCTCTTATTTATTCAAATATTCTATCATCTATTTCTCATCCAATACTGATTAGGATGTTGTGACATCAGTAGAATTGGATTCAACTTGATGATAGGATGGTAATCCCTAAATTTGATTCCATGTGTAGTTTATTCCAAATTTATTTTAATTTTATTTTCATATTTTCATTTTTGGGTTTATTTATGAATCATAGGGGAGGTCTTGGCAAGGGATGTTAACACCATTACTCATCATTTAGATTAATTTATGTTTTTCAATGAATTTATATGGGGTTTTATGGCATTTATATTAATTATTTTTTGTTTTTGTCATATTATTGTAGATTTTGTGTGGCTTAGGGTCCAGTGTGTGTCGGGAGTGTACAACACCCAATTCTCTTATTGTTGAGGGCCACTGGTTTATCCAGTGAGTTTGGATTTGATTATACCATGGTGAGATTTTGGTTTTATATCTTTATTTAATTAATTTAGGAAAATTTATTTTTGGGTTTGGTTCACAAGGACCCAAGAAAGTTCAATACAATCTTGAAATTAATGTGTGGATCATAGGTTGAGGTAATTGGCACCATAAAAAACCCATTAAATTTGAATAATTTTATTTCTTTTTCAATTTTAAATCACACTTTTATCCTCTTAAAAATGAAATGAATAGTATATGATTAATATATAAAGATTATTTTTTCTTTTCTAATTTTATTTTCTATTTTATGTCTAAGAACTATTTTTGTACAAAAGTTCCTGATTAAAGTGCTTATAAAATTACATAAAATCATTTTTCCAATAATTTTATACATTTATTGAGGGTGTTTCAATTCTAAAGAATTTTGAAGAGTGGGAACCACTTGTCTTTTGTAAAAGTATTTTTAGAAATAAGGATAATTTTGGGATTTTCTATTATTTTCATATGTTTAGTAATTTTTTGAGGTATTTTATTGAGACGTGTTTGATGTTTGGATTTGTGTTAGATTAGATGGAATTTATAAAATATGTGTTGCATTCAAAGGGTTTTCAAATTTTGTATTTGTTGTTTTATTTTTAAATAATTATATTATGATTTGGTTGTCTTAAATATTTCCCCAATAGCCTAGTTGTATCTTTATAAATGTGTTTAGATTAAGATTTATTGTTTATATGTGTATGTTTTTGTATATTTTTATAGGTTTATTTGTGTTATTATGGTGAATTAGTAAAATATTTCTTAAAAAGGGGGTGAGAGTAGTTAATGTATAAGTTGATATATTATAGGAATTATTTTCAGATTCATGGCACTCAACCTAGATAGTTTATCATAGGAGCCTTGTGGAATTTGGTTGGGAAGACAAGGATAACCACAGCTAGGAAAAAAATATCCTTATCCCATAGATTATTCTATAATACTAACTAAAAAATGTGAGGATATGGATTTTATTACCTATAGTACTTTGGAATGGTCCTCCCTAGCAGTTTGTTCATGGAAATAGTTATGAATTATTCGATCACTAAGAATGTGAGGATCCTTATCATAAACCAGGTCATAATTCCATCCAAACTGACACCTAACCTAGTCCAAGACATGTCACAAAGGGTGTTCTCAATCCCTATGGGATAGAAACTAGTGCCAAGGTATCAACAGAGTAACCAAGGGAGATATTTTTACAATATAAATAAACTGAATAGTGGAAATAAATAGAGAATCCCAATATAAATGTTATTACCAAACTGAACATCATTTACACATAAACTGAAAATACAAAAAACAGGACAACAAAACTATAAGAAAATCCCAAACTAAACATGTCCACCATAAAATCTCCAAGTTACCTAGTGGGTTACTCTTCAATCCATAACCAACCATCACCCAAGGAGATCGAGCCTGATTTGGAACCAACAACAGAAACTAAAAACAATAAATAACTATAGTCATGGGTATTAAAACTTAGTAGTAATTGTCAAACAATCTATTACCAATTCACTTCCTTTAAATAAAATAATCATCAATTTTAGGATTGAAATACAATATATAAAACTTGTCTTTTCACACACATTTTCAATTTTAAAACCAATCACATTCGATTACCCTTTTTCCATTTAAAACCAAATATCTTCAAAGAAGGAACCATTTTCAATTTATAAAATAAGGATAATGTTTTCACTTAAATAAAGGGGGAAGGAAACATAAAAAAATTTAAAAAAAATCCAAAACTAATTCACCACTTTTTCAAAGAAGCACACTATATAAGAGAGAAACCACAAGTATTACATAATCTAGGAAATAGAAGTAATCACACAAGAGTAATCAACTAATAATCTTCTCAATCATCCACCACAAAAAACTAAGTTCCAAAGAACATGGGAGAACCTCGAATCTCATTAATAATCTAGAACATACTATACATGTGAATCATCCTGAAGGCATTCCTTACCTAATGGCATCCCAACACCCAAATGCTTGATCGCACCCTACCTAGATTGATTGAGGGGAATAATCCCAAAGCAGATAGTTCATACCAAGGGATGTTATCCAATTCTTAATCTAACTAGTACAACAATTGTTCACCAAAAATTCACTCGCTAAGCTAGGTTCCCATGTCACAAATAAAAATGGGTTATACCAATGAATGCCAACCAAGCATCCAATCACAAGAACACATACACACACACAAACATATATATATATATATATATATATATTACATATAATCATATCAAATATTAAGTCACCCTTGAGTCACCCCAAGGAACAACCTCTTGACTTTCAACCATTCGAGCACAAGGGATCCTCTCAGTGTGGGCCTTTCAAAACATCCCATAATAACCAAGGCAAGATAATTATCTAACAAGATTTTTCACCACAACAATTTTAACAAAAATTACAATCAAGCCTCAAACACCCTTCTAGAAGTCACTATTTTCCAAAAAGAAACCAACACATTTCTGTCACATGCCAAACCATTTTCAAAGAACCAAACACACACCACTTTTATGTCCAAAATTTTTTAGAAATTCATGTGAAAATTAAAAAACAAAATATTATATGTCGAAAATACATTTACAATATAAAACCATGATTTTAAAAATCATAAAGCACTTTTAAAAACTAATCGTACAATTTATCAAACATTTGGTGTGCACAACTCAACAATGGAAAACCATATATTCAAAATTATTAATAAAACCACCTTCATTTCACATAAAAAAATAAATGTAAAAACAATCCATCACTATTTAATATCCATGAAATGTATAAAAATAAATAAATCAATGAATCTTAAATTCAAAGGAATAGTATAATGGAAACCTACCTAAAATTGCATATGCTTCAACAGTGCCAACTTGAAACAACTGCACAAAGGTTCTGAGAAGTAAGAACATCAACAAAAAACCCTAAGAAAAAAATCCCCCAATTTTGCACCACCCTAGGTATTAAAATATTCTAAACATGGCCACTAGGGTTAGAGGAGAAAGGTAAAATGGAATAAAATCAAAGGAGAAATAGAAGGGAGTCATAACCTTTCAATCACAATGATTAATTACCAAGAAACCATATAAGAATCAACTTTTAGGATCTTAAAGGAGACAAAATTATCCATGGGAGGCATCCAAGTTGGGGTGTTTTGAGTGGGGTGTCCAAGGAAATAAACCCCACATAAAAAGAAACAGAAAATCCCAAAATACCCTTTCCTGAGTGGGAAGCATGGTTATCTTGTATGATTTAACAACTCGTGTTTAAACCATATGATTTCCCACAATCTAGTACTGAATTGGATATACACTTTGGTTGTATGGTTATTTAAACCATGTAAGAAAACCATGAAACCCCTATATTCTTTGGATGCATGGTTAAACTAATGATGCCCCATAACCGTGAAATATGGAGAAAATCCCCCAAACACCACCCTTTTCACCCCAAAACTGTTCTATCTCAAAGGGATAAATCATCCATTAATGATACCCCAAAAATAAGTGACACTAGGGGTTCTATAGACTCCACACCATGCTATTTATCCTCACAACTTTCACACTTTCCTTGAATAAGGAAAAACACTACCAAATACTTCCCCAAATCAAAATTTAAATCTAGAACACCCAAAACAAAAAAATTAAATTTCAAACACCTAGAAAATGAGATAAAAAAAGAACCAAAATAAATTTTTAGAAAAGGATGAAAATAAAATTTTGGGTGTGACAATCCTTGGATGATGCCTTGACCTTAGTACCCTAGTGTCTGTCCCATGATGTTTTTTACTCTCGGTATTTTTTTTCATTATTTTATATATTATTTATTCTTATATATACTTATTTTTTTTTGAATGAATATTGTTGTCCTTTATATTTAATTTCTTGTTATAGTTTAGCTCCACCAATGTATTCCTAAGTATTAGATGTTTTTCTATTGTTATTTATATATTCATTTTATTTAGGGGTTCAATTTTGTTTTTGAAAAGTATAAATATACATTTATAGTTTTTTAAATGAAATTTAAAAGTGTGTATTATAAAATTGGGTTATTTTAATTTACTTTTAAAATTTGAGTATTTTTCAATATAATGGTTTTTAAATTGATTCTTTAGTAATAAATTTAATCCCTTGTAATCTGTACAAAGCTAAATTATATTTTAATGGATAAATAATTTGTAACGCCCCGACCCCAGTTACCCAGAGTCGGTGCATTATTGGGTAACATTGGCATGATCACAAAAGATCAAGTCTCGAAAGACCGATTAGTTTAGTAGCCTTGGAAACACTAGATACATTCATAAATGATACATTACATCATAAAGTGAAAAACTACAATAACAAAGTTTCCATAGTCCACACTCAAATACTCTTCTGACTATCCCTGCAGGTCATTCATAAAATAATTCTTCACATCCTGGAAAATATTAAAACATTGAAAGGGGTGAGCTCAGATGCTCAGTAAGGATAACAATATTGCGGAAACTTTCATAAATAAACATTAACATTTAAGGCAATGTATAACTAAAACAAAATCCTTTTAAACATAAAATTCAACATAATATGGAAAAAGTAAAATGAGATAATTCCATTTAATTAATCACATGGACATTCTACTGGTCGAATAATCACATGCAATATAAATAACCACTTTTATAATGATGGAATGCATAATGCCAGACTATCATAACCACGTATCCAAGGCCTCGTGCCAAGACCACAAATAAGATTTTGTCAAGGCCTCGTGCCAAGACACTATTTTGTCTCATGAGACTACCGATGCATCGAGGAGCTGTAGCGGGCTCCACCCGTCACTTATTAAGTCCAATGCATTTCTCATATGAATAGGTTTAAACATATCATAAACCATAACATAATCGTATCACATAAAACATGCATAAAGGAGACATAACATTTCCACATTTCAATCACAAGATATAAATACAACACATTGATATAATAAAAACACATTCAAAACCATTTTTAATACCGAAATAAAAGAAAGTTAAGACTTTGTATTTATTTTTCATTAAAAAAAAGTTATGGCTTGTAGAGGAAGCCGAAACTCAAATAATGGTCACGACGGCAGAGAAGTCATTGTCGCCGCATATGTACGGCAAGAAAAACATTTCCTTTTTGTTGTTTAGTAAAATGCTTAGTATAAAAAAGATTCCTTTTGAATAAACATAAAAGTCAAAGGGGTTTATACACCGTATTAAAATAAAGTTGTGTATAAAACAAAATATGCCTCAATGAAAAGAGATTGAGACGAAGACCCTTACAAAGATCATTTTTTAAAATAAATTATATCTATTATGTGTATTCACTATAAGTACACATAAATAAAGTAAAAATACAAGATAGGACATAATAATATCAGGACATAATTTGAATGTAGGAGATTAACCCAAAGAATAGAAATTGGGTTAAGAAGTTCCCTTACCTCGTGTCCGAATTCACTCGACCGTTCTTTGATCTCCTGAATAATAAAATAGAGTTAATTTATAAATTCTTAATAACCTTTTTCAAGTTTATTATTCATTTTATATCACTTATTATCATGTTATGAACATTATGTAATTATTTATGTTAATAACGGTCATTCTGACGATCTTAGGTACTTGAGTCAAAAATAAACTTCTTATAATTACACTTTGTTCATGTGGTAATATATCCATTATATACATAATTATATTCATGATGTATATATCATATACATCATATATATCCAGTATATACATTAATTTATAATATTACATAACATTTAGAGGTAAGAAATGAAATGCACCGTTCATGGGGACGGTAAGCCGTACGTACGCATGAACGCTACTTTCATTCTTATTTCGTATTCAATGGAATGAAGTTATAATTATATAAAGTTATAATATAATTATATTATAATATAATTTATAATACCATTTACTCCATCCTTTATACATCCCACATATGGCATTAACGATTTAAATCACTTTGAGGGGGCGGTAGTCCGCACTTCCTAAAATGAAATTATTTCTTTTACCCATAATGGAAATCATAAAGTATGCCACAAATGAGAAATACAGAAGAATAAGGAAAACATAAACATAATATATATATCATATATTAAAATAGTGTCATCAAAATGGACACCATTAGAGGTGTTAAGAGAATATTGAACAATCATCGTTCCGTGAGGCAGTATTTCGCCACCCACAGAAACAGTATGTTCTTTAACCATTAGACAAAGATGTGTGTAATTGTAAACCAAATCCTTATCATAACAACATCCTAGTATATTTTATATACTGTTTTTGTTACAAAATAAAGTAATAAAAATATTTTAAGGGTTTGGAGAAGCAAAATAAAACAAAACAACATTAGAGAAGACATTACCTTAAAATCGGGTAACTCTTTTTGATTTGAGCCAAAGGCTTCCTTGGGAAGACTTCTGCCAAAATTTAGGCTTCTAGGATTAAGGGATGAAAGTTTAGAGAGTATTTGGGTAGAGTTTGGCCGAGCCAAAAGGCTTTTACGGTGTGAGTAAGGTGGTAGTGGTGGGGGCCTTTTATAAGAGGAGAGAAGGGGCACTCTTGGAAAGATTGAAATGTTACTTTATTATGAAATGCTTTTTCGGATTCTAAAGGTCCCAAACTTATATATTTATAGGATAAGGTGATAAGGGTTTCTAAATATACTCATCCAATATGATTTTGACAAGTTTAAGTCTTATATTTTACATTATCATTTTATTTTATTTAAATCGTCAATTAATGAGGTAATCGCTGCATCATCATGGTGTCATAAATAATTTAATTTATTTAATGTATAAAAATTATAAAAAAAATATCATGATGTAGTAAATCTTCTTAGATTTATAATTAATATTTATAGTCAAAAATATGACTTGTATAACCCCATTTAAAAATTGTTTTAGTAAAACAACTCATGTTTGTGACATTTTTATTTTAACATTAAATTAAAAAAATTTAATGTCATTTTCGTACCAAAGTGGCTCTATGGGGTCCCCAAGTTGACCCACGGATTTTCTTGGTCGGCCATGACTCATCCAATAGGGGTAGGACAAGTGTAAAGGTCATTTCATATTTTTATAATACCATTTTTACCTTAAATTTCACAAATTACCTTTAATCACGATTAATTAAACTTAAAAGTTACTATTCACCAAAAATTATTTTTATCCCATTGAACCACATTTTACTTACTAATGACAACCATTTATGTCAGATTTTTGAAAATCAAAACACATAAGTGGTAATGTTTCATTTAAACGAAAAATCGGTTTTTTAACTACCACTTAGTGGTTTCACTATTCATCAAAAATTGAAGTTTTTCAGAACAATGCCAAAATTTCACCCTAAGCTATAATTGATATTCCGAATTCAACAATGATGTATATTTTACAAAATTCCAAACATATAAGTTGCATTAATTAATTTCATAATTAATTCCCGCTGTCACAACAAATAGCGTGTTTTTGAGAAACAGTATATATCAAAAGATTGACATTTGTTTATTTCCAATTTCAAAGTGAAATTAATTCTAATGACCACCATTGGATAAAATGGTAAAAATATATTGTAATTATACTTTAAAACCACTCAATATTATAATTTATCACTATAAATTATTTTGATTTAAAAAGTTGTTTTAAGTATTTTTCACTATTCATAAAAAAATGGAAGTTCTCAGAAAATTACAAAAAATTCAACTTAGGATAATTTCGATACTACGAATACAAAAATGATGTCCATTTTGAAATATAAAATTTCTATAATTTTAAAAAATGGGTATTACTATTTATAACTACTACTTTGATTGGTCGCGGTGTGTTAGAATCTCAAACTTGCGTACAATGCAAGTTATTGTATTATTGAAAGAGAAGTGTATCGTGAAAGCTTGGGGTGTTACATTCTCCCCTCCTTCAATAAATTGCGTCCTCGCAATTTGAAAATGCTCTTCGAAAATAAAAGTTTGAAAATATAAAATACCTTTGTGGAAAACCCACATCGGAAATACGGTTAATAAGAATATAACATTAAAAGAAAGAAAGAGAAGTACAAAGGTCACCCGAGATAGCCCATACTATGATTCTATGAAAATATGGATATGGAGGAGAAACAAACCATCAAGGTCTGATAAAGAGTTGTAGAAAACAGGATTAGGAGAAAGTTAACCACAAGAAAATCACAAACTTGTGATTGGTTAAACGGTCATTGAATCCCCAGTTGGAAAAGTTAACCGACAACGTTTTTGTTTTAAGTTACCTTTTATAAAGTTGAGGAATTTATTTAAGAGATTTTCTAAGAACATAAGGAAATATACTTACTTATCGTGTAGACATTCATAAATTTTTTCCACAAACCCATCTTTCACTCCAAATGATAACAGAACTAAAAAATATTCTATTTATCCTAATTGTATAAGGTTCTAAATATTACCCCATACCATTTAGATTAGGAAAACTATTTTTTAATAACCAGGGACTTCCTGTAGGCTAGTGGTAGGTAATAAAGTCTTGTCGCACTATGGTTGTGGGTTCGATTCCTGCAGCTTTGTCCGACGCGACGGGTTATGCCCCACCCTACAGGTTTTCCTTTTCCTAAAACTATAGTATTATAATATTCCAAAAATAATCTTCAGAAATGTTTTAACTTTAAACAATATTATCCAAAGATCAACTTAATCCATTCAAACCTTTATAGTTATCCAAAATACTAATGTCCAGACTTTCTCTAAAAGGTCTCTAAATTCCAAAATCAATTGTAACATCAGATTCCCCAAACAAATTAAAGTTTCTATTTTTGGCACATACTAAAAATATGATTACCTTAATCATATTAAAACCTTAATGAAAACAACTAGTACTATAGTACAATCATTATATATATCACATTATTCTTATAACCAGAATATATTCCTTGAGTCCAAAAGCGCCAATACATTAATTATTCAACTTCAACTGTAGTAACATCATTAGATTTTCCTTGATCCCTTGGCCTTTTCTGAGGTAATTTTCCTTGGCTCTTAGGACATTCATTTGCATAATGCCCCATTTCCCTACAATTGTAGCATTCAACATTGATATCCTCTTTCTTTCCCTTGCAATCACGAGCCTGGTGACCTTTTTCTCCACATTTATAACAAACTCCCATTCCTTTTAGGCAAGCACTGGGGTGATTCTTCCCACAATTATCACATAATGGAAAATCATTCTTTCCCTTTTTCCCTTTATCCGTATCTTGTTCCACTGTTCTCTTCTTCTCTTTCTTTTCTTTATTGTCATAAGACTTAGAGAATTATTTTTCTATCTTGATAGAACACGCGACTATATCTTCGTACGTTGAGAAAGATTGTGATACTAGTGCTCGATGGAGAAATGGTTTTAACCCATCAAAGAAATGATCGATCTTACTTCTTGGGTTACGTATATAGTCTGCAGCATACCTCGCTAACCTTGTAAAGTTGGCCTCATACTTTGCGACATTCTCATCCTCCTTTTGTCTCAGACTCAGAAATTGCCTTTCCATATCTGCTCGATGGTCATGTGGAAAGTATTTTTCTAGGAAAATTTCTTTAAACTCCCTCCATTACATACTTGATACTTCTTTATCTTCCTTTGTGTTTTGAATCAGCGACCACCATGGATTGGCATCTCCAGTGAGGCGGTAGACTGCCATGACAACCTTCTCCCTTTCACTACTCCCCAAGGCGTGGAATATTTTCTCTAAGGAGTTTATACATTTCTCAACTACTAATGGATTTTTACCCCCATTAAATGTTGGTGTTTGTTGCCTCCTAAAGCGGTCTAACATTGATCCTCCACGTTGCGGGTCTGGGTGCTCCATATGAGTAAGGTTATTATTCATAACCTGAGTGAGTTGTCCCAGTATGGTAATAAGTTGATCAGCACCAGTTGTATCTCCATATCCACAATAATTATCTTGAGAAGGAGGGAAATCCATACACAGAGTGCGTGCATTGATACTGTTTTCATTCCTTCCACTAGGTGCCATTTCTAAACAATGGCATAAACTAGATTAGTTTATTAATCAAAATACATAATTCCATACTTGTAAAATACTTAACATAAATTAATCTATTTATGGATATAATCCATAGAAATGTTTTCTTTGAGGAAGTATATACTCATAACCCTTCATAGTGGTTTGTAAAGAAAATGAGAATTATCCTAAGCATATCCCCGGGGAGTGTCGTAACCAAGAGTTCAGCAAGGCCCGTTGTCATGCACCAGTTCCCGTTCGAGTCTAGATCAAAGCGGTGTTTTCGGGTTTTACCCCTAGGTACATCTGTACCAGAGCCGCCTCTACCTGTTCGTATCTAGACAGGGATTTATTGCTCGGAAAACTCACAAAATCTCTATAATACCAAAATTATATGAAGTTCTTCTATACTAATCCTCAAAGTATGTCTTCGGGCTATGTGCTCTAATCAGAGTTTATCTAAATCTAGATTCCAAGGTTAGTACTAAACTGCCTCTGATACCAACTGTAACGCCCTGACCCCAGTTACCTAGAGTTGGTGCATTATTGTGTAACATTGGCATGATCACAAAAGATCAAGTCTCGAAAGACAGATTAGTTTAGTAGCCTTGGAAACACTAGATACATTCATAAATGTTACATTACATCATAAAGTGAAAAACTAAAATAACAAAGTCTCCATAGTCCACACTCATATCCTCTTATGACTATCCCTATAGGTCATTCATAAAATACTTCTTCACATCCTGGAAAATATTAAAACGATGAAAGGGGTGAGCTCAGATGCTCAGTAAGGATAACAATATTGCGGAAGCTTTCATAAATAAACATTAACATTTAAGGCAATGTATAACTAAAACAAAAGCCTTTTAAACATGAACTTCAACATAATATGGAAAAAGTAAAATGAGATAATTCCATTTACTTATTCACATGGATATTCTACTGGTCGAATAATCACATGAAATATCAATAACCACTTTCATAATGATGGAATTCATAATGCCAGACTATCATAACCACGTAGCCACGGCCTCATGCCAAGACCACAAATAAGATTTTGTCAAGGCCTCATGCCAAGACACTAGTTTGTCTCATGAGACCTACCGATGCCTTGAGGAGCTGTAGCAGGCTCCACCCGTCACTTATTAAGTCCAATTCATTCCTCATATGAATAGGTTTAAACATATCATAAACCATAACATAATCGTATCACATAAAACATACATATAAAGGAAACATAACATTTCCACATTTCAATCACAAGATATCAATACAACACATTGATATAATAAAAACAATTTCAAAACCATTTTCAATACCAAAATAAAAGAAAGTTAAGACTTTGTATTTATTTTTCATTAAAAAAAAGTTATGGCTTGTAGAGGAATCTGAAACTCAAATAATGGTCACAGCGGCGGAGAAGTCGTTGTCGCCACATATGTACGGCAAGAAAAGCATTCCCTTTTTTTTGTTTAGTAAAATGATTC
Source organism: Viscum album (assembly GCA_963277665.1). NCBI lineage: Eukaryota > Viridiplantae > Streptophyta > Magnoliopsida > Santalales > Viscaceae > Viscum > Viscum album. The sequence goes on from OY728133.1 coordinate 1,962,541,635, forward strand.
ATATAAAAAAGATTCCTTTTGAATAAATGTAAAATTCAAAGGGGTTTATACACCGTATAAAAAAAGTTGTGTATAAAACAAAATATGCCTCAATGAAAGGAGATTGAGACGAAGACCCTTAAAAAGATCATTTTTTTAAATAAAGTAGATCTATTATGTGTATTCACTATAAGTACACATAAATAAAGTAAAAATACAAGATAGGACATAATAATATCATGACATAATTTTAAAGTAGGAGATTAACCCGAAGAATAGAAATTGGGTTAAGAAGTTCCCTTACCTCGTGTCCAAATTCACTAAACCGTTCTTGGATATCCTGAATAATAAACTAGAGTTAATTTATAATTTCTTAAGAACCTTTTTCAAGTTTATTATTCATTTTATATCACTTATTAGCATGTTATGAACATTATGTAATTATTTATGTTAATAACGGTCGTTTTGACGATCTTTGGTACTTGAGTCAAAAATAAACTTCTTATAATTACAATTTGTTCATGTGGTAATATATCCATTATATCCATAATTATATTCATGATTTATATATCTTATAAATCATATATATCCAGTATATACATTCATTTATAATATTACATAACATTTAGAGGTAAGAAATGAAATGCGCCGTTCATGGAGACGGTAAGTCGTACGTACGCATGAACGCTACTTTCATTTCTATTTCATATTTAATGGAATGAAGTTATAATTATATAGAGGTATAATATAATTCTAGTATAATATAATGTATAATACCATTTACTCTATCCTTTATACATCCCACATATGGCATTAACGATTCAAATAACTTTGAGGGGGCGGTAGTCCGCACTTCCTAAAATGAAATTATCGCATTTACCCATAATGGAAATCATAAAGTATGACACAAATGAGAAATACATAAGCATAAGGAAAACATAAACATAATATTTATATCATATATGAAAATAGTGTCATCAAAATTTCCACCATTAGAGGTGTTAAAAGAATATTGAACAATCATCGTTTCGTGAGGCAGTATTTCGCCACCCACAGAAACATTATGTTCTTTAACCATTAGGCGAATTTGTGTGTAATTATAAACCAAATAATTATCATAAAAACATCCTAGTATATTTTAGATACTGGTGTTGTTACAAAATAAAGGAATAAAAAGAGTTTAAGGGGTTGGAGAAGCAAAATAAAACAAAACAACATTAGAGAAGACATTACCTTAAAATCGGGTAACTCTTTTTGATTTGAGCCAAAGGCTTCCTTGGGAAGACTTCTGCCAAAAGTGAGGCTTCTAGGAGTAAGGGAGGGAAGTTGAGAGAGTATGTTTTCAGAGTTTGGCCGATCCAAAAGGCTTTGAAGGTGTGAGTAAGGTGGTAGTGGTGGGGGCCTTTTATAAGAGGAGAGAAGGGGCACTCTTGGAAAGATTGAAATGTTACTTTATTATGAAATGCTTTTTATGATTTTAAAGGTCCCACACTTATATATTTATAGGATAAGGTGATAAGGGTTCGAAATATTATCATCCAATAGGTTTTTGACAAGTGTAAGTCTTAGATTTTACATTATCATTTCATTTTATTTAAATCGTTAATTAATGAGGTAATCGCTGCATCATCATGGTGTCATAAATATTTAATTTATTTAGTGTCTAAAAATTATAAAAAAAAAATCATGATGTAGGAAATATTTTTATATTTCTAATAAATATTTTTAGTCAAAAATATGACTTGTATAACCCCATTTAAATATTATTTTAGTAAAACAACTCATGTTTGTGACATTTTTATTTTAGCATTAAATAAAAAGTTTTTAATGTCATATTTCTACCAAGGTGGCTCAATGGGGTCCCCAAGTTGACCCATTGATTTTCTTGGTCGTTTATGACTCATAAAATAGGGTTAGGACAAGTGTAAAGGTCATTTAATATTTTTATAATACCATTTTTACCTTAAATTTCACTAATTACCTTTAATCGTGATTAATTAAACTTAAAAGTTATTATTCACCAAAAATTATTTTTATCCCATTGAACCACATTTTACTTACTCATGAAAACCATATATGTAAGATTTTTGGAAATCAAAACACATAAGTTGTAATGTTTCATTTAAACGGAAAATCAGTTTTTTAACTACCACTTAGTTGTTTCACTATTCATCAAAAATTGATGTTTTTCAGAACAATGCCAAAATTTCACCCTAAGATATAATTGATATTATGAATTAAAAAATGATGTATATTTTACAAAATTCCAAACATATAAGTTTCATTAATTAATTTCATAATTAATTCCCGTTGTCACAACAAATAGTGTGTTTTTGAGAAACAATATATATCAAAAGATTGACAATTGTTTATGTCCAATTTCAAAGTGAAATTAATTCTAATGACAACCATTGGATAAAATGGTAAAAATATATTCTAATTATACTTTAAAACCACTCAATAGTATAATTTATCACAATAAATTATTTTGATTAAAAAAGTTGTTTTAATTATTTTTCACTATTCATAAAAAAATGGAAGTTCTCAGAAAATTACAAAAAATTCAACTTAGGATAATTTCGATATTACGAATACAAAAATGAAGTCCATTTTGAAATATAAAATTTCTATAATTTTAAAAAGTGGGTATTACTATTTATAACTACTACTTTGATTGGTCGCGGTGTGTTAGAATCTCGAACTTGCGTACAATGCAAGCTATTGTATTATTGAAAGAGAAGTGTATCATGAAAGCTTGGGGTGTTACATTCTCCCCTCCTTCAATAAATTGCATCCTCGCAATTTGAAAATGTTCTTCGAAAATAAAAGGTTGAAAATAGAAAATACCTTTGTGGAAAACCCACATCGTAAATAGGGTTAATAATAATATAACATTAAAATAAAGAAAGAGAAGTACAAAGGTCACCCAAGATAGCCCATACTATGATTCTATGAAAATATGGATATGGAGAAGAAACAAACCATCAAGGTCTGATGGAGAGTTGTAGAAAACAGGATTGGGAGAAAGTTAACCACAAGAAAATCACAAACTTGTGATTGGTTAAACGGTCATTGAATCCCTAGTTGGAAAAGTTAACCAACAACGTTTTTGTTTTAAGTTACCTTTTATAAAGTTGAGGAATTTATTTAAGAGATTTTCTAAGAACGTAAGGAAATATACTTACTTGTCATGTAGACTTTCATAAATTTTTACCACAAACCCATCTTTCACTCCAAATGATAACAGAACTCAAAAATATTCTATTTATCCTAATTGTATAAGGTTATAAATATTACCACATACCATTTAGATTAGGAAAACTATTTTGTAATAACCAGGGACTTCCTATAGGCTAGTGGTAGGTAATAAAGGCATGTCGCACTATGTTTATGGGTTTGATTCCTGCAGCTTTGTCCGACGCGACGGGTTATGCCCCACCCTGCAGGTTGTCCTTTTCCTAAAACTATAGTATTATAATATTCCAAAAATAATCTTCAGAAATGTTTTAACTTTGAACAATACTATCCAAAGATCAACTTAATCCATTCCAACCTTTATAGTTATCCAAAATACCTCTGTCCAGACTTTCTCTAAAAGGTCTCTAAATTCCAAAATCAATTGTAACATCAGATTCCCCAAACAAATTAAAGTTTCTATTTTTGCAAATACTAAAAATATGATTACCTTCATCATATTAAAACCTTAATGAAAACAACTAGTACTGCAGTACAATCCTTATATATATCACATTATTCTTATAACCAGAATATATTCCTTGAGTCCAAAAGCACAAATACATTAATTATTCCACTTCTAATGTAGTAAAAACATAATATTGTCCTTGATCCCTTGGCCTTTTCTGAGGTAAGTTTCCCTGACGCTTAGGACATTCATTTTCATAATTCCCCATTTCCCTACAATTGTATCATTCAACATTGATAGCCTCTTTCTTTCCCTTGCAATCACGAGCCTGGTGACCTTTTTCTCCACATTTATAACAAAATATCATTCCTTTTAGGTGAGCATGAGGGTGATTCTTCCCACAATTATCAAATAATGGAAAATCCTTCTTTCCCTTTTTCACTTTATCCGTCTCTTTTCCACCGTTCTCTTCTTCTCTTGATTTACTTTTTTGTCATAAGACTTAGAGAATTCTTTTTCTATCTTGATAGAACATGTGACTATATCTTCGTACGTTGAGAAAGATTGTGATACTAGTGCTCGATGGAGAAATGGTTTTAACCCATCAAAGAAACGATCGATCTTACTTCTTGGGTTACGTATATAGTCTGCAGCATACCTCACTAACCTTGTAAAGTTGGCATCATACTTTGCGACATTATCATCCTCCTTTTGTCTCAGACTCAGAAATTGTCTTTCCATATCTGCTTGATGGTCATGTGGAAAGTATTTTTCTAAGAAAATTTCTTTAAACTCCCTCCATTCCATACTTGATACTTCTTCATCTTCCTTTGTGTTTTGAATCAGCGACCACCATTGATCAGCATCTCCAGTGAGGTGGTAGACTGCCAAGACAACCTTCTCCCTTTCGCTACTCCCCAAGGCATGGAATATTTTCTCTAAAGAGTTTATCCATTGCTCAGCTACTAATGGATTTGTACCCCCATTAAATATTGGTGGTTGTTTCCTCATGAAGCGGTCTAACATTGATCCTCCACGTTGCGGATCAGGGTGCTCCATACGAGTAAGGTTATTATTCATAACCTGATAGAGTTGTCCCATTATGGTAATAAGTTGATCACCACCAGTTGTATCTCCAGATCCACAATAATTATCTTAAGCATGAGGGAAATCCCTACACGGAGTGCGTGCATTGATACAGTTTCTATTCCTTCCACTAGGCACCATTTCTAAACAATGGAATAAACTATATTTGTTTATGGATCAAAATACATAATTCCATACTTGTAAAATACTAAACATAAATTGAACTATTTATGGATATAATCCATAAAAATGTTTTCTTTGAGGAAGTATATACTCATAACCCTTCATAGTGGTTTGTAAAGAAAATGAGAATTATCCTAAGCATATCCCCCAGGAGTGTCGTAACCAAGAGTGCAACAAGGCCTGTTTTCGTGCACCAGTTCTCATTCGAGTCTAGCTCAAAGCGGTGCTTTCGGGTTTTACCCCTAGGTACATCTGTGCCAGACCCGCCTCTACCTTCTCGTATCCAGACAGGGATGTATTGCTCGGAAAACTCACAAAATCTCTATAATACCAAAATTCTAGGAAGTTCTTCTATACTAATCCTCAAAGTCTATCTTCGGGTTATGTGCTCTAATCAGAGTTTATCTAAATATAGCTTCCAAGGTTAGTACTAAACTGCCTCTGATACCAACTGTAATGCCCCGATCCCAGTTACTTAGAGTCGGTGCATTATTGCGTAACATTGTCATGATCACAAAAGACCAAGTCTTGAAAGACCGATTAGTTTAGTAGCCTTGGAAACACTAGATACATTCATAAATGTTACATTACATCATAAAGTGATAAACTACAATAACAAAGTCTCCATAGTCCACACACATATCCTTTTCTGACTATCCGTGCAGGTCATTCATAAAATATTTCTTCACATCCTGGAAAATATTAAAACATTGAAAGGGGTGAGCTCAGATGCTCAGTAAGGATAACAATATGGTGGAAGCTTTCATAAATAAACATTAACATTTAATGCAATTTATAACTAAAACAAAAGCCTTTTAAACATGAACTTCAACATAGTATTGAAAAAGTAAAATGAGATAATGCCATTTACTTATTCACATGGATATTCTACTGGTCGAATAATCACATGCAATATCAATAAATACTTTCATAATGATGGAATTCATAATTTCAGACTATCATAACCATGTAGCCAAGGCCTCGTGCCAAGGCCACAAATAAGATTTTGTCAAGGCCTCGTGCCAAGACACTAGTTTGTCTCATGAGACCTACTGATGCATCGAGGAGCTATAGCGGGCTCCACCCGTCACTTATTAAGTCCAATTAATTCCTCATATTAATAGGTTTAAACATATCATAAACCATAACATAATCGTATCACATAAAACATGCATAAAGGAAACATAAAATTTCCACATTTCAATCACAAGATATCAATACAACACATTGATATAATAAAAACACTTTCAAAACCATTTTCAATACCAAAATAAAATAAAGTTAAGGCTTTCTATTTATTTTTCAATAAAAAAAAGTTATGGCTTGTAGAGGAAGCCGAAACTCAAATAATGGTCACAGCGGCGGAGAAGTCATTGTTGCCGCATATGTACGGAAAGAAAAACATTCCCTTTTTGTCGTTTAGTAAAATGCTTCGTATAAAAAAGATTCCTTTTGAATAAACGTAAAAGTCAAAGAGGTTTATACACCGTATAAAATAAAGTTGTGTATAAAACAAAATATGCCTCAATGAAAGGAGATTTAGACGAAGACCCTTACAAAGATAATTTTTTATAAATAAAGTAGATCTATTATTTGTATTCACTATAAGTACACATAAATAAATTACAAATACAAGGTAGGACAAAATAATATCATGACATAATTTGAAAGTAGGAGATTAACCCAAAGAATAGAAATTGGGTTAAGAAGTTCTCTTACCTCATGTCCGAATTCACTCAACCGTTCTTGGATATCCTGAATAATAAACTAGAGTTAATTTATAATTTCTTAAGAACCTTTTTCAAGTTTATTATTCATTTTATATCACTTATTATCATTTTATGAACATTATGTAATTATTTATGTTAATAACGGTCGTTTTGATGATCTTATGTACTTCAGTCAAAAATAAACTTCTTATAATTACACTTTGTTCATTTGGTAATATATCCATTATATACATAATTATATTCATGATCTATATATCATATACATCATATATATCCAGTATATACATTCATTTATAATATTACATAACATTTAGAGGTAAGAAATGAAATGCACCGTTCATGGAGACGGTAAGCCGTACGTACGCATGAACGCTACTTTCATTTCTATTTCATATTTAATGGAATGAAGTTATAATTATATAAAGGTATAATATAATTCTAGTATAATATAATGTATAATACCATTTACTACATCCTTTATACATCCCACATATGGCATTAACGATTCAAATCACTTTGAGGGGGAGGTAGTCCGCACTTCCTAAAATGAAATTATCGCGTTTACCCATAATGGAAATCATAAAGTATGCCACAAATGATAAATACAGAAGAATAAGGAAAACATAAACATAATATATATATCATATATGAAAATAGTGTCATCAAAATTTCCACCATTAGAGGTGTTAAAAGAATATTGAACAATCATCGTTTCGTGAGGTAGTATTTCGCCACCCACAGAAACAGTATGTTCTTTAACCAATAGATGAAGGTGTGTGTAAGTTTAAACAAAATCTTTATCATAAAAACATCCTAGTATATTGTAGATACTTTTTTTGTTACAAAATAAATGAATAAGAAGAGCTTAAGGGGTTGGAGAAGCAAAATAAAACAAAACAACATTAGAGAAGACATTACCTTAAAATCGGGTAACTCTTTTTGATTTGAGCCAAAGGCTTCCTTGGGAAGACTTCTGCCAAAATTGAGGCTTCTAGGAGTAAGGGAGGGAAGTTGAGAGAGTATTTGGACAGAGGTTGGCCGAGCCAAAAGGCTTTTAAGGTGTGAGTAAGGCGGTAGTGGTGGGGGCCTTTTATAAGAGGAGAGAAGGGGCACTCTTGGAAAGATTGAAATGTTACTTTATTATGAAATGCTTTTTTGGATTCTAAAGGTCCCAAACTGATATATTTCTAGGATTAGGTGATATGGGTTCTAAATCTACTCATCCAATAGGTTTTTGACAAGTGTAAGTCTTATATGTTACATTATCATTTCATTTTATTTAAATCGTTAATTAATGAGGTAATCGCTGCATCATCATGGTGTCATAAATAATTTAATTTATTTAATGTATAAAAATTATAAAACAACTATCATGATGTAGGAAATATTTTTATCTTTCTAATTAATATTTATAGTCAAAAATATGACTTGTATAACCCCATTTAAAAATTATTTTAGTAAAACAACCCATGTTTGTGACATTTTTATTTTAACATTAAATAAAAAGTTTTTAATGTCATTTTCCTACCAAAGTGGCTCCATGGGGTCCCCAAGTTGACCCATGGATTGTCTTGGTCGGCCATGACTCATCCAATAGGGTTAGGAGAAGTGTAAAGGTCATTTAATATTTTTATAATACTATTTTTAACTTAAATTTCACTAATTACCTTTAATCGCGATTAGTTAAACTTAAAAGTTACTATTCACCAAAAATTATTTTTATCCCATTGAACCACATTTTACTTACTAATGACAACCATGTATGTCAGATTTTTGAAAATCAAAACATAGAAGTGGTAATGTTTCATTTAAACGAAAAATCAGTTTTTTAACTGCCACTTAGTGGTTTCACTATTCATCAAAAATTGAAGTTTTTCAGAACAATGCCAAAATTTCACCCTAAGCTATAATTGATATTCCGAATTCAAAAATGATGTCTATTTTACAAAATTACAAACATATAAGTTGCATTAATTAATTTCATAATTAATTCCCGCTGTCACAACAAATAGCGTGTTTTTGAGAAACAATATATATCAAAAGATTGACAATTGTTTATGTCCAATTTCAAAGTGAAATTAATTCTAATGACCACCATTGGATAAAATGGTAAAAATATATTCTAATTATACTTTAAAACCACTCAATATTATAATTTATCACTATAAATTATTTTGATTAAAAAATTTGTTTAAAGTATTTTTCACTATTCATAAAAAAATGGAAGTTCTCAGAAAATTACAAAAAATTAAACTTAGGATAATTTCGATATTATGAATACAAAAAAGAAGTCCATTTTTAAATATAAAATTTCTATAATTTTAAAAAGTGGGTATTACTATTTATAACTACTACTTTGATTGGTCGCGGTGTGTTAGAATCTCGAACTTGCGTACAATGCAAGCTATTGTATTATTGAAAGAGAAGTGTATCGTGAATGCTTGGGGTGTTACATAATTTACTTAGATATAACAAGTTAAAATAATGTTTTTAATTTATTTGTTCTAAGATAAGTTAGAGGTTTATTTTTATAGTAGTAATTAAAAACTAGATTGAAATGAATTTTCCTTTAAATGTTATCTATGACATATGGGGATGAAACCTACATTGATTTATACTCACACCTATATATGAAATTTAAGGGTTAGATTAGGTATTTTTGGGTTATGTCATTAGGTTTTGAGTTATCATCTCAGGTGGTGGTGGTTCCAAGAAGAGGATTCCCATGCTTCACACATGATATTGGTGAGGTAACTCTTGTTTTATTTTTTGTTATTTATTTTTTATGTGTTATTCCTTGTTTTTTTTATTATTTATTGAAACCACTTATTCTTTTTTAAGGACATACAACATACAGAATGGTTATACTAAAATTGTGGGGGAAAGTTCAATGTTTATTATTTATTTATCAATAAAATCATTCCCTATAGATTTTATCCTGATGCATGAAACTAGTTATCATCCCATAGGGATCAAGGAATGATCCTTAGTCCTTTTTTTACGCCATATTGGATTCTAGGGTAAGGGGAAACCCAGCTTGGTTTGTGAAATTTTATTTCTTTCTTAAGAAATTTTTTATTAATTTTGTAAAAATAAAAATTAAAGATAAATGTATTATAATAAAAAGGTAATAAAATAATAAAGTCCTTGATCATAACCAAAAACAAAATTTTTACATACTAAAGTAAGATAACAATTGTATAGAAGACTCAAATTCCCTCTGATGGATCCCCCCTTGAAACTAATGAATCCACCACCATGTTTCTTCCTTGTCATGTATAGAAATTTTTTGTGTTCACTTAAATCAGATGTTAGTATTTTCTAATTATATGGGTTCCCATCCATTAAGTAGTGGAGAATATTGAATATATTTTATATTGACTATTAATTAAACTTGATGCTATAAAGATTGATTCCTTTTAATTTTTTTAAAATGACTGTAAAATAAGCTAGATCATTAGCTAGAAGTGAGAATATAGGACCAAGACAGGCATTGAATTCCAGAGGTATAGACCCTAAGAAATCTCACACGTAGCCTATTCCTTGAATGGAATTGACCCATCCATACATAACTCAGTCATCTCTAGTTTGAGCCTTAATGATGTGGGATATCAGAAAACCAAGTTTCCCCTCATATTTATTCATGTGGGTCTTAGAATATATAGGTATTCGAGATAAAAGTATTTAAGTAACAAAGAATAATCTAGAATCTCTATATCATTTGAGAGTCCTATGATGTGAGAAAAAAAAACCTTTATTTGAGAAAATAACTATTTACCATAGCATCATTATACCCTGTGATTTTATGAACCTCATAAATTATATAGAAACCCACTATTAGATTAATTAAATTAAAACATACATCAAAGTATTTGGATGAAAATTTTAAAAACTAGGTATCCAATAAGCATTACACCGATCTAAGACTGGGATTAAAATCCAGAAATCTTATAAAAAATCTAGATGAAAACAATCCAATCCCCATATAAGACGAGGTGAAACATAGATTCCATTAATGTGGTTGTTATGTAAATTCATTTCATGTCATGAAAGATCCCTCTTCATTTTATAACAAAATTTGTAAGCAAGGAATTTCTATACATATTCCAAAAAAAGATAGATTATTTTATATGATATCATTTTTCCAAATAATTTTATCCTTATTATTAATATTCCTTTTAGGTATATTGATTTTCAGTCTCTAAAACATGATAATATAAAATTTAATTGAGATTTAAGGCATATACACAAGTTAACAATATTCATTTAATGTATATATATTATCCATTACATTTTTTCATTTCTCCCAACATTATGAGGGCAAACATTTGGAATTGAAAATATATTTTGAATTTAATACCTGACATTGGGAATCATGAGAAGAATATGGGTTTACCTAGAAAGTATTCATTCCAAAAAATTATATCCCAAATTATAATGCATTGTATTGAATTATAAATAATCCCTTTTAAGGATATAATTAGGCTACACCAAAGACTATAGGTTGATTATTGTTTATATATGGAATCCATAGGCTCTCTATAAAATTGTTTATAATGGGAATACTATAATATCCCCCCTTAAATGAAATACTATAAATTATTTACAAAAATATACTTCATGGTACGCCTTAGTTCAAAGATATTAATCCCCCTACACAATGTGGTTTCACAAGTTTGTCCTAGATTATTCAGTGGAACCTTTACTTCACCTAATCGTACCATATAATGTTTAAGAAAACTTTCTATTTTTTTACTATTGAATTGTTATATTTATTATTGAAAGGATTTGTGTTAGAACCACTATGTTACATACCCTAAGAGGTGGTGAATAAGGGTACGATGGATTAAAATAATCCCCCTTGAAATATTATTTCATTATTAAAAACTCACTTCTTTCTTTTTCTCTCAGTAATATATAAAAAATGAAATCATAAAAGATACATAATATTTTTTACATGGTTTACCTAAATTTTGATAATATAAGGATCATATAATAAAAATTTTATAATGTATCATAATTAAAAAATCACATTATTTTTTATATTATTTGGAGTGGACTCACTGACCCTCCATGTTTACACCCATTGAAACATTAGAAATCACTATTATCATAATTGAAGTGAATACACTACTCATCTAGAATAATCTTATAATGATCTATATCTTCTCTGAATTGGATCCCACTGTCGTAGGTGTGTCATGAAACTCAAATTTCATCATTGAGATAAAATTATATATAACACATACAATATTCTTAATTCATAATTCCTTTTAAAACGGTTATTCTTCATGAACTGGAGTTCAGATGACGAATTGGGAACCAAACTTATCCTCAGATAAACTTGGAGAATTGTTGTTAGAAAAACTAGGTGAGGTTTCTGTCCATCTAAAAAAATGATTCTACAGCCCATTTCAGCAAAAAAAAGTAAATGGTGTGTACTAGAAAAATGCACGCCGTGTATATTCCAAAATATCCCCCTTATACCAACTTTCCTTACACGTCATCTAGGGGTCTTGGACAGACCATTACATGGTGTGTACTGGGATTTACATGATGTGTAACCGCAAGTCATGTCATGTAACTGGATTGCAGCCATCACTCGGCTTGTTTTTCCTTCTCTTTCTTAAGTACAAACCAAAAATAAATGGTTCGTACCTCAAAGGAAGAATTGTGTTCTTAAAAACATCCCCCTTAAAGAAATTCGTCCTCGAATTTCCCTTCCAAGGGTAGTGAAGAAAAATCTAAGAAAAACTCCAACCACTATGATCATACATTGGTATCCCTCCCCTAGGCCTTATTCTACACTCGGTCATGCTACCATAGCACCTGTACTAAAGGAATAGATCATACACATAGAACCTTCATGCCACGATCCACAATTTGTATAGGATGATCCTCAAAGGATGCATCTACCTATAAATTAACCTCATCATGATGAAAAGCCTGAGATGGGTCTGAAATGTAACTTCATAAATGAGAAACATGGAATACATCGTTCATAGGACAGTACATCTGAGGTAACTGCAACCAATAGGCAACCAGCCTGAATCTCTCTAGAATTTCAAATGGCCTGACGTATCTCAGCAAAATATTACCCTATCAACTGATCCACATGTGTCCCAACCTTGGTATAATAAGTATGATAACTTTATCCCTATCCTAGAACTCTAAAGTTCAACTAAGGTGATCAGTATATAATTTCTGACAAGACTATGTAGTATTCATCCGCTTATGAATCAACTGCACCTGCTTAGTGGTATCTTGGACAAGATGAGGTCCCAACATAGCTGCCTCTCCTACCTCCAGCCAACACATGGGTGATCGGCATGGCCTACCATAAAAAGCCTCATATGGTGCCATATGAATAGTATCCTTAAATCTATTATTATAAAATAACTCAACCAAAGGCATGTGTCTCTCCCAAGAACCCCCGAAATCTAGGACACATACCCAAATCATGTCCTTCGACACCTAAATTGTGCACTCTGACTGGACATTTTTCTGGGGGTGTTAAGCTATGCTCAGGATCACTTGTGTACCCATCACCCTCTCTATCCTTTTCCAGAAACAAGAAGTAAATTGGGCATCCCTATCTAAAATGATATAATTTGGGACCCCGTACAGTTGTACAATATCAAGGATATAAAACCTCTCAAGCTCATCAACACTAAATGCCTCCTTGATTGGAAGTAAATGTGAAACCTTTGTGAGCCTATCAAAAACAACCCATAAATCATCATTGCATTGAGGCGACCTTGGTAATCCATTCACAAAATCTATTGCAAAAAATTTTCCATTTCCATTCAGGAATGGGTTTCTATTGTAAAAGCTTGGATGGTCACTGGTGTTCTGCCTTCACCTGCTGATAGGTGGAGAACCTCATGAAAAAACTAGCTACATACCTTTTCATACATGGACACAAATACTGATGATGTAAATACTGATACATCTTGGTGATGTCGAGATGCATTGCCCATATAGAGGCATGAAATTCCCCTCATCAGATTATTATGCATGTCTGTTGAAACCCATACACAGCCGTGTAATCACAGGGCCTCATCCTCACCTATGGTCCAATAAGGAGAAGGGTCCTCACCTACCACACTCTCCCATAAGACTAGTCCTTTAGAATCAAATAGTTTCCTCATCCTTACTCTATTAAATATGGTTTAGTTAATAGCTAAGTATGAAAGAAACATCTTCCCCTGACTATCATGCACCTTAAAATGCATCTCAAAGAACAAGGCCATAATTTTCCACTTGCTACTGGCATGCTGCACTTCCTGTATATGATTCCTCCTGCTCAAATCATCGACCACCGCATTTCCTTTACAAGGAATGTATGAAAGATCAAATTCAAAAGGATGAAGGTATTCCACAAACCTTCACTACCTCAGATTTAGATCACATTGAGTAAATATGTACTTGAGCCTTTTGTGGTCTGTGTATGACACAAAACACTCTCCTAATATGTAATGTCTCCAACAGCATAAATCATGAACAACTGTATATAACTTGATATCATGCATCTGGTAATTACTCTCACGTGGCCCCAACTACCAAGGCCAGTATGCAATGACTCGATTCCCCTACATAAGTACTGCTCCAATCCTGATACCTAATGTATCATAGTAAATAGTGTAACTCCTACCTAGTATTAGAAAAATAAATATTGGCATTGAAGTCAATCTACCTTTCATCTCCTAAAAGGTCATGTCACAAGAATCTTTCCTTAAATACTTCACACCATTTTTAGTCAAGCACATCAATAGTACTGATAAATGAAAGAAGTCCTATATGAAACACCTTTAGTAAGCATCCAACCCTAGAAAACTCTGAACCTCAAAGATGTTATTGGGATTATCCCATGAAACTAATGATTTCACCTTCTATGGATCTACTGATACTCATATCACCAAGATGATGTGACCCAAGAAGTGAATCTGATCTATCCAAAAGTATCACTTTATGATCTTATCATATAACTGATGCTCTTTCAGTGTACTCAAAATGATATCAAGATGTGTGGCATGGTCATGTCGATTATGATAATACACCAAGTTATCATCCATGAAAACCACAAAAAATGAGTCAAGATAAGGATATAACACACAGTTCATCAATTCCATGAAAACTGCTGGTGTGTTCATGAGACAAAATGCCATAACAAGATACTCATATAGATCATACCTACTCTGAAAGGTTATGCAAGGTATGTCTGATGATTTAACATGCACCTGATGATAACCAAATCTCATGTTGATCTTTGACAAAACATGAGTTCCATGGAGCTGGAAAAAGAGATCATCTATTAACGGTAAAGGATACTAATTCTTAACTATAAAATGGTTTAGTTTCTGATAATCCACACATAGCATGAGGGTACCATCCACCTTTTTTGCAAAAAAGATTGGTGAACCCCATGAAGAAGTACTGGTTCAGATGAAACCATTTGACTATAAATCCTCTAGTTGCTTCTTGAGTTCTTGAAACTCCATCGTAGCCATCCTATAAGGAGGAATGGATAATAGTGAATCTCTTGGAACTATCTCGATAGAGAACTCTACCTCTCCCACCAGAGGTAAACATGAAAAGTCGTCCAGGAAGATGTCCCTAAAATGATCAACCACTAGAGGAAAATCCATCTGACATGTTCCCTGGTCATCCAAATATAAACTTTAAATATGTGTTGTCATCCCTCTCAACCCACAATGCTCAAGTATATCTCAGCTCACTTAGACATCCCATTCTCCTTTATATAAAAATGATATTCCCTCTAGTGATGTAAAACTCACCCTACAGTGATAGAAATTGACAAAGGATCAGAATGGAACCAAAAAAATTCATTCTAAGGATGACATAAAATCATATAATCTCCAATAAATAGAGGTACCATATGAAGTGACACCCAACGACCTCAAGGGGCACTCCTTTAACTGATGCACACCTGCCATTCTAATCCCTAATGAAGTATCTAGCATCATAACATCATCATATGTAAAAACACAGAGACCAAGGATATCTATAATGGGAATAGATATGAAAACATTTGAATCCACTATATCAAAAAGAGAAGAAGCTAAAACATAGGAAATTAGAATAGTACATCTAATAGTAGAGGTTCTTGGATCCTGGTCTTGTTGGGTTTGTTGCACTGTGCAATTATGACCTGTACTGTGGCCCTGTGACACTGCCTAGATACCCTGAGTTGAGCCACCCTATTTTCTCTAAGAACATGGGGCCTGGATACCATGTACATGACCACCACCTCTGCCTGAATGACCTGAAGTACCTCATCTCCCTATCTGATGAGAATATTCTGACCCATCTCTTGAATTTGGAGTCAGTGCAGACTCTCTCACATTAGATGTTGGAGGAAACATCCTATAGAAGCACTGTAGATGTCCTATATTTCCTCAATATTGGCACTCGACTAGGTACATTGGACAATGTGGTCTAGTATTCCTAATTCTACCGCACTAGTATCACCTCACTTATCTACCTGAAGATACATTCTGACTACTAGTATCACCATAAGAAAGTTACAGATGATGCTTCTTACTACCAGTTGAGATAGTACCAGACCTCGATGTTGAACCGCCTAAGCTCTCACCACCCAATTCCCTCAAATTATGCTCGGTGATCATCACCTAATTAAATATAGCTAATATATTAGTCAACCTAAAGGCATTCACATATGAATGGATGTCTTACCTGAGACCATCCTCAAATCACCTAGCCTTCAATACATCACCACCCATCGTAATAGGTTTGAATCACTGGAGCTCAGTAAAATGGGAAGAATAGTACATAACTGACAGTGTACCTGACTCCAGATTCATAAACTCCTAGGCTCTATTTCCCCTCAGCGTCTCAGAAAAATAATAATCATAGAAGAATATCTAAAAATCTCCCCATGACATAACTCGATGATGCACTGACTGAGTGATAACATCCAACCATATCTTGGAGAAATCACACAGAATATAAATCACAAGATTTACCCTCCTATCGGGAAAAATCTCCAAATACTCAAAGATCGATAGCATGGCCTCTATCCATGACTCTGTAGCCTATGTTCCATCATCCCCTAAACATATTGGCAGAATCTGCTACTAGAACACTCACATAATCTCTTTCATAGACGTGATAGGGTGTGGTTCTCCCAGAAAGGTTTGAATGAACCTCATAAATCCTTCATGGAACTATGAATTAGCACCTACATCCAGCATAACAGGTGGTTCCACAATAGGCATGACTGTAGGATCCACTGGTAGCCCATGTCCTACCACCTCCGGGGTATGATTGTCGCTACCCTTCTAGCATATAACTAGAGGTATTCATGATGGCATGACTCTATAAGTTCAAGCACACACATCGGTTCAAGTTCATTATTAAGGTTCACAGTTCAAGGGAAAAAAATAAAATAGGAGAAGAAAACCCTCAAAGGTTACCAGAGATGAGTACACGATGTGTAGACACCATACATGGTGTGTACCCCCAAGATCTCACATGGGAATGTACTTCTGCTATCCTGGGCATATAAAAACCCCATATACACAGTATGTAAGTCTGGAACATGGTGTGTTATCAAGTCTCCCCTCTTGTCCATGTACGTTTACATGCCCAGAACCACATGGGGTCTGCATGTGTAAAAATACACAGTGTGTGTATAAAGTACACGACATGTACTATCCAAAAACCATCATCTTGTGTTCCTATTAACATATTCAGACACATGGTCATGTATCACATGGAGTTTAAGTATTGTACAAAGTGTGTACTTAATAAAATTCTTTCTTCCAGAATAGAAGAACACATGGAATGTGTTCATAGAACCACACACCATGTTGTATGGGTTTCTGAATAGAAAATCCCTAGAACTTCCCCAAAACCCCTATTTATAAAAATTAAACCAATGGTATGCCAAATTATGATCTATGGGGGACTATACTACCCAAAAATAAAAGCATGGAATCTACCTACATCACATCGCAACATGTTTCAACACAAGCATGAAACATGATCCACAAAATTCTGATCCAATAGGTCCCATACACCTTAGGGACCAAAGCTTGGTGTCCATCCAATTCAAACCATAACACATACCAATACACCTATCACAATAGTAGTAATATATATCATGGTACCTATCACAACAACACATATATCTATAACAACATCTATCACAACAGCTTGAAATCAGTAATGCTCTCTAAATGGAATGGCAAGAATACATGGAATGTGATTTCTAAAAGGTTTCTATATGATGAATGAGATGGCATACCCTTATATCATCGAGTTTCAAAAAAATAGAACCATAATAATATCAATAATAACATCACAATACAATGTTTTTACCCAACAGTGAAATCAAATCAATTTTAATAGCTTAAAACCCAAAAATCACAATTCAATTTGAGGTCATTTGGATTTTCCCTATATGTGGGGTAGCTACACTCGAGCACTGCTTATTAATAAATATCATTTCCTTCTTATCCATATCTAATGTTTCAAAATAGTAAGAAAAACCAGAAAAAACTCCTATGATACCACTTTGTAATGTCCTGGATCTGGATGCCAATCAAAGTTTCCCCATACCCGATTGGCCACATTGGCTCAAGTGCATCTCCCCAAACACCAAAGGTTGATGACTAGAAGCAAGGGCCTATGAGTGAACATGGGGAGACTATTCCATAATGAGAATTATATAACATAATGGAATAAAATATAAAAACCAAAAAAACCTAAGCAGTAATACCATACAACAGAAGAAAACAGCGTAAGACTGATAATATAAATAGCCAGGTGTCAAATCATACCAAAGATGATGATACTTGTCACATGTTCTAGGAAAACATCCAAAAATAGGTTACACTGTATTAATGCATGATATAAGTACCAATAGTACAAAAATTACAAAAGAAACTCTAAAGCATCACAAGCCTCGGATTAGTCCAATGCTCTCCGGCTCCTAAGTAGTATATCAAGTACCTAGAGAAGGGTTATTTCCCTTATCACCACCTGAAACAATATAATATTTTTGGGCCCAAAAACATGTCCCAAATAGGGTGTGAAACTAAATCCTAGTACTCAACCACCCAAGGTCTATTCCAATCTATTAGTGAATATATATAACATGTAGTGTACAATAATGAAAGTAGTAATCTAGAAATTACTCAAAAGTAAATAGTTCTATAAGATCTTATTTCTATTTACAATCATTTCATATTCATTAACAATTTAATTACATTGAATTATATAAGTCTCAAGATCCAGAATAATCCCAGAATCCCCCATGTAATGTAAATATAACAGGTCCCTCAGAAGGCTATCTAAACCAATATATGTGAATACTGAATTCAAGCTTATGATTTGGCTTGGAAAATGGGTCTTAAGTCATTCCATTTAAATATTCAAATTATAACCTGGTCCTAGCCTTGACATTACTAAGTTGGAATACAAGTATCACTCTAGGTGCAATTTCACCAACATCCTATGAGCCCATTCTGGTGATCCTCTCATGAACTCGGCTTCAATCTAGGTGTGGTATAAGTCAATGTCCACTAAACCCATCGATGGAATCCATCACTGGATCCATGATTCACTCATGACATAGAGCAAAACCAATAAAACTCATCCATGGAATCCCTCATTCCATGATTCATTCATCATTTAAATAAATCCTTCATGAGCTCGACTGCTACATATGTGGCGCGCTCATGGATTAACATAATAATACCCTCCTTGAGTCCATCCATGGAATCTCTCAATGGATCCATGGTTCACCCCAAGGCGTAAGATATAATAGTCATGTGAGCCTGTCCATGGAATTCTAATCTAAATTCATGGTTCACCCACTTTAATTTTCCCTTTAGTCATAACAAGTTCAATTAATCATTTCATTACACATACAAAGGTAAAAACCCAAAGAATCTAATATAACTATAGAAAGAACCAACCTCATAAGGCTTGGTATTTCAAGTAATCACATGGGAACAATTATTAAAATTAGCAACACATGTAAATTAAACTGTTACATGGTTTAGTCATTAACAAACTCACATGGTCAATTCATATAACAAGCATATCATTTAATTTAAAATATCACAAAGCTTAAACATCAATTATATCACATGGGAAATTAATTCATTTAACTAAATTAATATTTTAAACAACCCAAGGAAGGGAAACAAAGGGCTTGCCTCATAGGAATCCTCATCTGAATGTTTATATACAGTCATCCAAGGGAAAAACACCCATGGGGTGGCCCCAAATCTAGGTAAAAAATCCTATACATGATTTAAATCACATATTCAATTACCTAAACAACAATAGGAAATATGAAGGGTCAAGTATCAACCATGTTGTCACCCCAAAAATGGGTGTGTGTCACTCCGGCATATATAAACAGGTTTACAATTAGCAGAAGGCATCGGACCACCTACCACATACTCATACGACTCTCTTCGTTTAGCGTCAACCTTTAATTCGACATAGAATAAATTAGATCTTAAAAAGAAGCATAAAAACCCATAATTTGATAACTATTTCAAGAGACAGAAATATGAAGAATGGATCAATAGGAATTGATAACTCACTAAAGGGGTTCTAACACATCTGATGGCATTCGAATCGGATTTCAGATGAATAATGGGGAGCCAAACCTATCCTCGGGTTGACTTGGAGCATTGATGTTCGAGAAACCAGGTGAGGGTTGTTTCCATCTAACAAAAACGGGGCTACTTTTCATTTTAGAAAAATAAAATAAAATTACACAATGAGTATTAGAAAAATACATGTCATGTATATTTCAAAATTTTACCCTTCTATTAACTTCCCTTACACATTATCTAGGGGTCTTAGACAGCCATTACACATCATGTAATGGGATTTACACGGTGTGTAACCCCAATTCAGGTCATGTAATAGGCTTTCAGCCAGCACTCGTCATGTTTTCTTCCTCTTTTTGAAGTACAAACTGAGAAGAAAACATCATAACCTCAAATAAAGGACCAGGTTCTTAAAAATATGACAATTTTTTAAATTCAATTGATAAATTCCCATTGAAATAATTATTTATTATATTAATAATGAAAAAATTAAATGTTGAATTTAAAAAATATTAGGTTTTTATCACTAAAAATATAAAGAAGTGGATAAAATTAAAAAATTATATGGAAGAAAAACCATACAATAAACCCAAGAAATTAAATGGAGAAAGTAACATAAGGATGGGAAAACCTAGAAACTATTTCTCAAATTTTTTACTTCTTACTCTCATTTTGTTAATTTTTATGAAATAAATTAATTACACATCTTACCATATCTAAAATATTTGGGATGATATTTTAATTAACTATGGGAGATGGATACATTGAAATTGAACTTAAATTTTCTTTAAAGTATTGATATAGTATTCATTTCACTTAAAAATTATATTTTATTCCACTAAAAATTAAAAAATGATAAGAATAATTCAACATATTTTTTAATTAATTATTTTTGTCTAAAACTTAACTAAATTTGATTGATGAACCCGAGATTTAATTATTTAAGGACATTATGAAACATAAAATTGAAAAGTTTATTCTTAAATTCCATAACTGATTATGAGAATCAATTGATGCAATTTAAATGATACGATAAATTTAATTGGGTTTTAATGTATCGTTAAATACATATATGTTAGATATTTTAATGAAAAATTAAAAAAAAGTGTTCAGAAAGAAATAAGAGAATCTTAGATTGACCTTTTCCAAAAAATAATCATCCTTTCATGTCTTTACTATAAAAAATTGTAAAAGGGGATTAATGGGTGAGTATTATGTGTTAAGAGTGTATGAGGAATGTTTCAATCAATAACTCTATAAAAAGTGGAAATAGAACAAAATGTGTATGTTTATGCATAAATATAAATTAAAAGTTAAATTGATCAAGATTTAGATCCAAATGGAGAATTTAAATACCTTTAATAATTTATAATATTTTTTTCTTAAGGATTTTTTTTCAATTATTTAGGAAATAAATAATTATTTTTAGTGTATAGTTTTTCTGATGAATTTTAATACTAAAAGAAATATACACCATCTGAATATAATTTATTTTAATGGTTTTGGTAGTTTAGATTCAAAATTTTGAATTATATATTCTTGAATAAACTTAAAGGGTAAGATCATAAATCATGTTGTTTCATATATGGATATGTTTTATTTTTCCCATAACAGATATTTCATAAAATAACATGGAGATCTTAAATTATTTACTAATATTATTTTAGAACTGTTTGGATAAAATATATAAATCATGATAGAACAAGGATATCTTAACCATTTAGACCTAGTAATTTCCAATATATATTTATTTTAATGAATAAAAACCCCTTCATTCTTACACCATAACATTTTAATATGTAATAAATAAACAATAAAGAAAAAATGAACTCACAATCCTTGTAAATTTTATACTAAAATTTTGATAAATCAGTTTTAAACTCCAGAATGGATCATTATAATTTTACTTCATTGATACGAATTTCATGGAATCAATTTTTAAAATTAAAAAAAATATTAGACTACTCATTTTTAAATTTAAATAACCAAAGATAGAGTTTAGGTGGATAATTTGAAAATGACTTGATATATTTTCAATTTTATTTTAGATGTGATGTTTTTTAAATATATGAATTTAATTTACTGATAACCTTTTAATCCAAATCAAAATGAGGTGGATATGTATTTAAATGGTAGGGATTCATAAATATAGTTTTCACCATATTGTGGTTACTATCACTACTTCATGGTGTATAATGTCTTTAAATTTTTTATTTTTTATTTTAGACATCAGGTTTTGAGTTTTACACTTCTCTATTTAAATTTTCAAAGCATTACAAAGCTTCATATTATAATCTTGAATATTTATTGACTAAGTTAAAGGTTTTATATTAAATTTTATTTTATTTTAAATTCTTAGTAAATCATCATTATTTTTTTATTATAAAATGAATTGTTATGTGATGGTAAAAGTCTAGGAAAACAAAATTGAGTTAAGATTTAAAGAAAATTTTGTGATTTTTTAAAGTGATAATTAAAAAATTGTTATGTTTAAATAGTAGTTTGGTATATAGTAATAAAAATTATATTGTTGTTATTTTTATTTATTCCTAAAAAAATTAAATCATAATTTATTCGTATGCAAATATATATATTTAGGTATATGTATATATATATATGAGGTTTGAAGAATTATTATTAATTATTTAATAATAATAATGAGAATATATTATTATAACTACTATAAAAATAATTGAATTTGTTAAAATAATAATAAATAAATAAATAAATGACATAGGGATGCATGGATGCTTAAATAAATGGAAAAAAAAATTGAAGTTGGAGGTGGGGTGAACAACATATTAACCACACACATGTGAGAAAAAAAATAAATTAAATAAATATAAAAATGAAAAATGAAATAAATCAAATTGGGGAGTTTGGGGGTGCCTTGAAGCATACCAGGATATTGTCTCATTGCCTTCTCACATCTCTCCCATCTCTCTCTCTCTCTCATCTCTCTTATTTCATTAAATCTTCCCTTATTCATATCTCCTCTCATATTGATCATTATGACATGCCATAAATGGAATTGGACTCATCTCAGGGAGAGGAATGTAAGAGCTAGGTGTTTTTTTTCATTTTCAGTTAGATATTTACTCTAAATTTAATTAAAATTAATTTTCCTATTTTATTTGTTGGGTTTTTTACTATGACTAATAGTGAAGGTCAAAAAAGTGGATGTTCACACATTTCCTCGTGTTTGGAATCAAGTATGTTGAGTCACAAATTTATTTAGGGTTTTTATTGTTATTGATAATAATTAGTTATTGATTTGGGTGTGTTATTGGTTCTTTTTGTGTGGTTTAGGGTTAGGTTCATCTCAAGAGTTAAGTACACCCATTTTTATTGTGGTTCGATTCCATTGGGTTATCCAGTGTGTTTAGTGTCGGTTATTCCATTGTGATTTTTTATTTTTGATTATTTTGTTTATTAATTTCTGAGTGTTTATGATTGGTTCAAGTTATTAGAGGATCAAGAAAGGTTTCTACATGATTAAAATTAACAAGCAAGTTATCGGTTGTGGTAGTTGGATCCATACATAAATTTTAATTCTAAAGATGTTTATTTCTTACCTACTTTTAAATAATTATTTAAAATTCATAAAAAATAGTAAAGGATTATATAATTAATCTCACTAGAATTATGTTTTCTTTTTTTATTTTATTTTTTTGGTTTATACCAAACACCTATTTTCATAAAAAATTGCATGATTCAAGTTGTTTTCTAAAATTACTTAAAATCATTTTTCCATGTATTTCAAAAATAAATTAAGGGAGTTTTAGTTTTTAATAATATTTAAGATAGTTAACCACTTATATCTAGAATAATATTTTTGATAACTAAGGATGATTTTGGTGTTTTCTACTATTTTAAAATGTTTAGTATTTTCTTGAGGTGTTTTATTGAGACTTGTTGGATATTTTTATTTGAGTGGGTTTGGATGGAATTTATAAAATATTTTCTGTATTTAAATGATTTTCAACATATGGTATTATTGGTTTATTTTTAAAGAATGATATTATGATTTGATTTTCTTAAATATGTATCTATATGACTGGATGTCACTTTATAAAATTGTTGTGATTGAGCCATATTTTTTATATGTGGTTGTGTTTGTATTTTTTTAAAGGTGTATTTGGATTCTTATGATGGCTAAGTAAATTATTTATTGGAAAGGAGGTGAGAGGAGTTTTAGTACGTGTTGATATATTATGAGATAGATTTTATGATTCATGTCACTCAGTCCCATTTTGTTTTTCATGGGAGCCTTGAGAACTTAGGTAGGGAAGGCTAGGATAGGAACCACTAGGCATGAAATTCCCTTCCCAAGCACTCACATTTCTCTACTACACTAACTAAATAGTTTGATGATATGAATGTGATTAATTTTAGGTCTTTGGCATCATCCTCTCTTGCGTCTCATGTGTGAGAATAGTTATGAATGGTTAGATCACCTTAAATGTGATCATCCTAGGATGATACCTTTATCTTAGTACCCTAGGGAACCAACCTTGAGATTATTTAATTCTAGTATTTTAATTTCTTATTTTAGATATTATTTTTTCTTATTTTTATTTCTCTATTTATTCATTTTTTAGTACATATTTTTCTTGTTTATATTTAATTTACTTTCTTATTTTATGTATATAAGTGTATTCCTTGATCTTGGGAATTTTATGACTGCTATATTCATTTTAATATTCTTTAGGGGTTCTATTTTATTTACAATTATAACTCTAAATTTTTAATGATTTAATGTAAGTTAAAAAGGGGTAATATAAATGTGAGTTATATTACTTTACTTCTAAAATGTGACTATTTTTCAAAATATAAGTTTTAAAATTGATTCTTTAATAATAAATTTCATCCCTTGTGATATGTTTTAAAGATTAATTATATTTTAATGGATAAATGTTTACTTGTATATATTGATTTAGAGTAATGGTTTCATGGGATCTATATCAAATGAAAGTGAAAAGATTATTTTTATAGTTGTAATTACAAACTGGAAAGAAAGGGATTGTATTTTAAAGGTTATGCGTAGGGTGTGGGTAGGATACCTACTAGGAATTATTCTCACATTCATATATAACATTTTAAGATAATTGTATGTATAATGAGGTTGTATCATTTGGTATTAGGTCATCATATTAGGTGGTGGTGGTTCGAAGTGGAGGATTAACTGCTTGACATATAGTGTTGGGTGGGTAGATCTTGTTTTATTTTGGGTTATTTAATTATTATGTTATACCTTATTTGGTTTCATTTATTTATTGAAACTAATTATTCTTTTATGTGAATATCTCATGTATGTAATGTTTTTGTAGTAATTCTGATGGAAATTATAATTTTTATTATTGATTTATCATGAAAATCATTCTCCATAGTGTTTATCTTGATTAATAACTCTAGTTTATAGAATTTGGGGATTATAGAATTCTCCAAGGTCCTTGTCACATGCTAGATTAGGGGTTACCGAGGATGGTTTATAAAAAAATGGTATAGGATCTTGATTTTTTATGTTATTTGGGGAGTCTATGTAGGTAAGAGATAAGACTGTCAGAACTCAAGTGGTAGGTCACAAGTAGGTTCCTGATCACCACCTTTCATACTAATCCTGGAGTTTCCATGGTAATTATGGAATATGTGATTATAGTTTCAAGGTTTAATTATCCTTATTAATTAATAATATTCTAGGTTTGAAGAATGTTAGAAGAAGGACTAATGAGCTACATGTGCAGGGTGCATGGGATACAGACTCTAAAAATGGAACATTTATCCATGATGGGTGTGGTTTTATGTGTTTCTATTTATAAATGTTTCAAAAAAAATTTTTGTCCTTATATAATGGTTTTAATAGATAATGAGGATATCTATATGGTATTTTGTTTCTTTTATCCTTATTTATTTGAAATTTGAGGTGAATTTAGATAATTTTCTTGATTTATTTCTGTGGTTTAATTTTGTTGGGTCTTATTTTCATGTCATGACTTGGGTGTTTTCTTTCTAAGACAAAACCTTTCATTAAATGGATTTGTAAATTTTAAGCGATTTTATAAAGAGAAAAGTATTATTTTATATTATGAATGGGTTAAAAAAATAAATAATGGTTTCTATTATTTTAAATGTTTTATTTTTGATACATATTTAAATGGGGGAATTTAATGAGAAGATTAAAATATAGGAAAGTTTTCAACTTGAATTGATGTGATGAAAGTATTTTAAAATATAAATAAATAAATAAAATTTTTATAGTGGTGTAAAATGTGTTCAATAATCTATAAAAAAGATATCATATGTGTGTATTTGTTTTGATAAAAGATTTTTGACTTTTAGCTACCATTATTTCAATTTAATTGATTTTTTTTGGGTTTTTGATATTGAAATTATTATTATTTTGTTCTATAAAATAAATTTTTTATTTTTGAATTGTGTTTTGTAGGTTTTACAGTTTTTGATTTTAATGTTAGTAAAACTTTTCATTTCAAAGGGGGTGATTTTAATTTTATGATTTTATACTTCTCTTTTTCTTTGTAAATGTTTAATATGTTAAGGATAATTTATATTTTTCAAGTCATTATACCTTTATAGTCTATTAAGTTTGAGAGTATTTGATTATATTAATTAGTTCCATTATAATTATATTTTCTTCTTATAATTGAATTTCCACTTTTTGACTATTATTTTAATAATATTTGTTTTTGGAGTAAAGGGAAGTCTTTATAGTGGGGGGAATCCAACCCATGTATGTTGTTTTAATAAATGGTTTTATGATATTTGATGTTAATATTTCGAATATGTGGAGTCATCCCACATTTCATAAGTGGTTTATTTCATAGTAAATATGTGGGACATTACAAGGATGAAAATTTTGTGTGGTAGGGAGATTGTAAAGAACTACATTGTTATAGATTGGTAAACGTGATGCAAAACTTGATTGTATTAAAATTTAATGAACAATTTGATATTTTTTAAATTTATAGTTAAAAATTTTTTTGGTTTAAATAGTAGTTACGTATATAATAAATATTATAGTGCTGTTATTTTTATTTCTTCTTAGAAAATGGACGAGTAATTCATTTATGTGTGTGTGTGTATATATATATATGAATATATATATATGAATATATATATGAGGTTTTAATAATTATTATTAATTCTTTAATAATAATAATAATGTTAAAATGTTATTGTAATAATTTTAAATTAATTGATTTTGCTAAAATAAAAATAATAAAATAAATAAATAAATAAATAAAAGATATGAGGAATAATGGATACTTAAAAGAATAATAAGAATAAAAAAATAAAGTAAATTATAGAAAAAAATTAAAAAAAACACACAAATTGTGAAGGGGAGTGGTGGAGTGCACTACAAATTCATTTCACGCATTTTGAGAAAATAAAATAAAATAAAATAAAAATAATAAAGTAAATAAAAAAATATAAATTAAAGAAAGTACAAAAATAAAATTTGGGATTTTAGGGGCACCTTGGAGTGCACAGGAGGGGAGATTTGTTCTCTTCTCACATCTCTCTCATCTCTCTCTCCCTCCCTCTCTTCCCCCTCTTATTTATTCAAATATTCTATCATTTATATATCATCTCATACTGATCAGGATGTTATTCCATCAGTATAATTGGATTTATCTCGATGAGAGGATGGTAGTCCCTAAATTTTATTCCATGTGTAGTTATATATTTATTCCAAATTTATTTAAATTCTATTTTCATATTTTCATTTTTGGGTTTTTTGTTATGAATCATAGAGGTGGTCTTGGAAGGGGATGTTAACACCATTACTCATCATTTGGTTTATTGTATGTTGTTCTATGAATTTATATGAGGTTTTTATGTAATTTATATTAATTATTTGTTGTTTTATCCATATTATTGTAGATTTTGTGTGGATTAGGGTCGAGTGTGTGTCAGGAGTGTTCAACACCCATTTCTCTTGTTGTTCAGTGCCACTGGTTCATCCAGTGAGTTTGGATTTTATTATACCATGGTGAGATTTTGGTTTTATATCTTTATTTTATTATTTTAGGAAAATTTATTATTGGGTTACGTGTTTGAGGACACAAGAAAGTTCAGTACGATCTTAAAATTAAATTTTGAATCATAGGTTGAGGTAGTTGGCTCCATGAAAAACTATTAAATTTAAATCCTTTTAATTATTTCCCAATTTTAAATCTCACTTTTAATATCTTGAAATTTTAATGAATAGTATATAATTAGTCTATATAGATTATTGTTTTCTTTTCTGATTTTATTTTCAAGTTTATGTCTAAGAACTATTTTCTGAAAAAGTGTCTAATTCAAGTGTTTATTAAATGACATAAAATCATTTTTCCAATAATTTCATAAAGTAATTAAGGGTGTTTCAATTCTTAAGGATTCTGAAGAGTGGTAACAACTTGTCTTTTGTAAAAGGGTTTTTATAAATAAGGATGATTTTGGGATTTTCTATTATTGTAATATGTTTAGTAATTTTTTGAGGAATTTTATTGAGACGTGTTTGAAATTTGGATTTGAGTGGGTTTAGATGGAATTTATAAACTATGTGTTGTATTCAAGGGATTTTAAAATTTTGTTTTTATGGTTTTATTTTTAAATAATTAGATAATGATTTGGTTTTCTTAAATATTTCCCTAATAGCCTAGTTGGATCTTTATAAACGTGTTTAGATTAAGATGTATTGTTTATATATGTATGTGTTTGCCTATTTTGATAGGTGTATTTTTGTTCTTATGATGAATTAGTAAAATATTTCTTAGAAATGGGGTGAGAGTAGTTAATGTACATGTTGATATATAATGTGAATTATTTTCTGATTCATAGAACTCAACCTAGATAGTTTATCATGGGAGCCTTGGGAAATTTAGTAGGGAAGACAAGGATAAGCACAGATATGAAAAAATCTATCCTTATCCCATATATTATTCTATAATTCTAACTAAACAATGTGATGATATGGATTTTATTACCTATAGGACTTTAGAATGGTCCTCCCTAGCAGTTTGTTAATGGAAATAGTTATGAATTATTTGATTACTGAGAATATGAGGATCCTTATCATGAACAAGGTCAGGATTCCATCCAACTTGACACCTGACCCAGTCTAAGACATGGCTCAAAGGGTGTTCCTGATTCTTATGGGATGGAAACTAGTGCCAGGGCATCAACATAGTAACCAAGGGAGCGATTTTTTCTAATATAAATAAACCCAATAATAGAAATAAATAGAAAATCACAATATAAATATGATTACCAAAGAGAACATCTTTTAAACATAAACTGAAAATTCAAAAAACTAGGCAATAGAACTATACAGAAAATCCCAAACTAAAAATGTCCCTAATTACATCTTCATGTTACCTTTAGGATAACTCTACAATCCATAACTAACCATCACCCAAGGCAATCAAACCTGATTTGGAACCAAAAACATAAACTAAAAAAAAGAACTATAGTCATGAGTATTAAAACTCCGTAGATATTCCCAAATAGTCTATTCCCAATGCCCTTCTTTTAAATAAAATAATCATCAATTTTAGTTTTTGAAATACAATATATAAAACTAGGATTTTCACATACATTTTCAATTTTAAAACCAATCATGTTCCATTACCCTTTTCTCATTTAAAACCAAATATCTTCCAAGAAGGAACCATTTTCAATTTAGAAAATAAGGATAATTTTTTAACTTAAAAAAGGGTTAAGGGAAGATAAAACATTTTTAAAACATTTTCTATAAACCTTTTAAAACCAATTCCCCACTTTTCCAAAGAATAACACTATATAAAAGAGTGAAAAAAAAGTATCACATAATCTAGGAAATGGAAGTAATCACACAAGAGTAATCAAACAATAATAATATCAATCATACAATAAGAAAAACTAAGTGCCAAAGAACATGTGAGAACCTAGAAGATCATGAATAATCTAGAACATACTATACATGTGAATCATCCTAAAGGCATGCCTTACCTGATAACATCCCAACACCCAAACACTTGATCACACCCTACCTAGATTGACTGATGGGCACAATCCAAATATTATAGTCCATACTAAGGGCTGGTATCTAGTGTGTAATCTAAATTGTACAACAATTGTTCACAAAAATTCACTCTCCACGCTAGGTTCTCATGTCACGAATAAAAAGGGGGTGTGCCAAAGAATTCCAACCGAGCATCTAATCACAAGAACACACACACACACACATAGATATATATATATATATATATATATATATATTACACATAATCATCTCAAACAATAAGCCACCCTTGAGTCACCCCAAGGAACAACCTCTTTACTTTCACCATTCGAGCACAAAGGAGCCTCTTAGTTTGGGCATCCCAAAACATCCAATAATAACCAAGGAAATATAATTATACAAGGATAGTATTCACCAAAACCATTTTAACAATAGTTCCAATCATACCTCAAACACCCTTCTAGAAGTCACTATTTTCCAAAAAGAAACCAACACATTTCTTTCACATGCCAAACCATTTTCAAAGAACCAAACAAACACCACTTTTAAGTCTAAAAGTGTTTATAAATCCATTTGAAAAAAACAACATTTTATATGTCACAAATACATTTACAACATAAAACTATGATTTTAAAAATCATAAACCACTTTTAAAAACTAACATGACAATTTATCAAACACTTGGTGTGCACAACTCAACAAAGACACGCCATATATTCAAAACAATTAAGAAAACCGCCTCTATTTCACATCAAATAATAATTTTAAAAATAATACTACACTATTTAATATACAATGAAGGTACAAAAATAAATAAACCAAAGAATATTAAATGCAAAGGAAAATTGCAAGGGAAACCTACCTAAAATCGCATGTGCTTCATCAATTCCAACTTAAAACAACTCCATGAAGGTTCCGAGAAGAAATAACATCCACAAGAAACCCTAAGAAGAAAAATCCCCCAATTTTGCACCACCCTAGGTATTAAAATCTACCAAACAAAGCCACTAGGGTTATAGGATAAAGGGAAAATGGAATAAAATCAAATTAGAAAGATAAGGGAGTCCTAACCTTATAATCTTGATGATGAATCACTAAGAAACCATATAAAAAACAACTATGGGGATCTTGAAATAGAAAAAATTCTCTATGGGAGGCATCCAAGTCAGTGGGTTTTGAGTGGCGTGTCCAAGGAAAGAAACCCCAAATAAAAATATGGAGAAAATTCCAAAATACCCTTTCCCGAGTGGGAAGCACGGTTAGCTTGCATGGTTTAACAAACATTGTTCAAACCATGTGATTTCCCACTATCTAGTGCTGAATGGGATACACACTTAGGTTGTATGGTTAGTTAAACCATACAATAAAACCATGCAACCCCTATACACTTTGGATACATGGTTAAACTAACGATGCGCCTTAACCATGAAATATGGAGAAAATCCCCCAAACACCACCCTTTTCACCCAAAAACTCTTCTCTCTCAAAAGAATAAAACAACCATTAAAGATACCACATATAGAAGTAACACTAGGGGTTCCACAGACTCTAAACCATGCTATTTATCCCCACTCCTTTCACACTTTCCTTGAATAAGGAAAAATACTACCAAAAACTTCCCCAACTTAAAATTTAAATAAAAAACACCCAAAACACAAAATTTAGATTTGACACACTTAGAACATGAGATAAAAAAATAACCAAAATTCAGTTAAAAAAAAGGATGAAAATAAAAATTTGGGTATGACAATCCTAGGATGATGCCTTGACCTTAGTACCCTAGTGTCCATCCTATGATATTTTTTACTCTCAATCTTTGTATTCATTATTTTATATATTATTCTTCTTATGTATACTTCTTTAATTATTTTTTGTTGAGTGGATATTTTTTCCTTTATATTTAATTTCTTGTTATAGTTTATCTCTACTAGTGTATTCCTTATTCTTAGGTGTTTTTCTATTGTTACATTTATATTCCTTTTCTTTAGGGTTTCAATTTTGTTTAAAAGTATAAATATACATTTATAGTGCTTTAAATGGAATTTCAAAAGGGGGTATTATAAAATTGGGTTATTTTAATTTACTTTTAAAATTTGAGTATTTTTCAAAATAATGGTTTTTAAATTGATTATTTATTCATAGATTTAATCCCTTATAATGTGTTCAAAT
Source organism: Viscum album (assembly GCA_963277665.1). Taxonomy (NCBI): domain Eukaryota; kingdom Viridiplantae; phylum Streptophyta; class Magnoliopsida; order Santalales; family Viscaceae; genus Viscum; species Viscum album. Next base: position 1,962,574,047 of record OY728133.1, read on the forward strand.
CTAAATTACACTTTAATGGATAAATAATTTACTTGGATATAACAAGTTAAAATAAAAGTCTTAGGTTATTTTTTTTAAGATAAGTGAAAAGTTTATTTATATAGTTGTAATTAAAAACTAGATTGAAAGGGATTTTATTTTAAATGTTATCCATGGAATTTGGGGATGACACCTACATTAATTTATACTCACACCTATATATATGAAATTTCCGGGTTAGAGTATGTATTTTTGGGTTATATAATTGGGTTTTGAGTTATCATCTCAGGTGGTGGTGGTTCCAAGAAGAGGATTTCCATTCTTCACACATGATATTGGGTGAGGTATCTCTTGTTTTATTTTGTATTATTTATTTTTTATGTGTTATGCCTTATTTTTTTATTTTTATTGAAACCACTTATTCTTTTGCATAAAAATATAACATACATAATGGTTATACTAAAATTTTTCAGGGAAGTTCAATGTTTATTATTTATTTATCACTAAAATCATTCCCTATAGAGTTTATCTTGATGCATTACACTAGTTATCATATTATAAGGATCAAGGAATACTCCTCAGGCATTTTTATAGGCCATTTTGGGTTCCAGGGTAAGGGGAAACCCAGGTTGGTTTTTGAAATTTTATTTCTTTATTAAGAATAATTTTTCATTAATGTTTTAAAAATAAAAATTAAAGATAAAAGTATTATAATCACAAGGGACTAAAATAATAAAGGCCCTGATCATCACCAAAAACAAAAAATTTACATACTGAAGTTAGAGAACAAAGAGTATAGAAGACTCAAATTCCCTCTGATGGATCCCCCTATGAAGCCAATTAATCTACCACCATGTTTCCTCCTTGTCATTTATAGAGGTTTTTTGTGTTCACTTAAATCAGATGTTAGTATTTTCTAATTATATTGGTGGCCATCCATTAAGTAATGGATAATTTTGAATATATTTTATATTGATTATTAAGTAAAACTGATTCTATAAATATTGATTCCTTTTAATTTTCATAGAATGATGTTAAAATTAATCTATTACTTTATCTAGAAGAGAGAACCCATGAACAAGAAAGGTATTGAATTCTAGATAGATAGACCCTAAGGAATCTCACACCTATCATATTCCTTGCATGGAATTGACCCATCCATACATGACTCATTCATCTTGAGTTTGAGCCTTAATGATGTGGGATACCAGAAAACCAAGTTTCCTATCATATTTATTCATGTGGTTCTTGGAATATATAGGGATTCGATTTAAAAGTATTTAAGTAACAAAGAAGAATCTACAATCTCTATATCATTTAAGAGTCCTATGATGTGAGAAAAAAACATCTGTTTGAGAAAATAACTATTTACCCTACCATCATTATACCCCTTGATTTTATGAAAATCATAAATAATATAAGAAACCCACTCTCAGATCAAATCAATAAAAACATATATAAAAATATCTAGATAAAAAATTTAAAAACTAGATATCCAGGAAGCATTCCATCGATATAAGACTAGGATTAAAATCCAAAAATCCTATAAAAATTTCTAGATGAAAACTATCTAGTACCCATATAAGAAGAGTTAAAACATATATTATGTTAATTTAGTAGTTATGTAAATTCATTTCATGTCATTAAAGATCCATCTTTATTGTATAACAAAATTTGTAAGCAAGGAATGTTTGTACAGATTCCAAAAAAGACAGCTCATTTTTTATGATATCCTTTTTCCAAATCATTTTATCCTTATTATTCCTTTTAGGTGTATTGATTATAAGTCTCTAAAACATGATCATATAAAATTTACTTGATTTTTATGTCATGTACACAAGTTAATAATATTAATTTAATGGATATATATTATCTATTACTTTTTTTCATCTCTCCCAACATTGTGTGGGTGAACATTGAAAATTGAAAAGATGTTTTGAAATTAATACCAGACACTGGGAATCATGAGAATAATATGGGTTTACCCAGCTAGTAGTCATTCCATAAATTTATATCCAAAATTATAATGCATTATCTTGAATTATAAATAATCCTTTTAAAGTATATAATTAGGCTACACCAAATACTATAGGTTGATGACCATAGGCACTCTATAAAACTATTTATAATGGGAATCATATAATATCCCCCCTTAAATGAAATAATCTTAATGATTTACAAAAAGATACTTCATGGTATCTCTTAGTTCATAGATATTAACCCCCCTACTCGATGTGGTTTCAAATGTTTTTTCTAGCTTATTCAATGGAACCTTTACTTCACCTAATCATAATATATAAAGTTTAAGAAAACATTATAATTTTGTTTGACTGTTGAATTGGTTATATTTATCATTGAAAGGATGTGTGTTGGAACGACTAGGTTACATACCCTAGGAGTCAATGAATAAGGGTATGATGGATAACAATAATCGCCTCTTACGATCTTATTTCATTATTAGAAAACTCACTTCTCCATTTTTCTCTTAGTAATATATAAAAAAATAAAATCATAAAGGATACATAATATTTTTTACATGGTTTACCTAAATTGAGATAATATAAGGAGCATATAATGGAAATTTTCTAATGTACCTTAATTACTAAAGTATGCTATTTTTTATATTATTTTAAGTGGACTCATTGTCCCTCCATGTTTACACTCATTGAAACATTAGAAATCACTATTCTCTTAACTAAAGTGAATACACTACTCATCTAGAATAATCTTATAATGATCAGTATTATCTATGAATTGGATACACTATCTTAGGTGTATCATGAAACTCAAATTTCATCATTGAGATAAAATTATCAATAACACATATAATATTTTTAATTCATAATTCCTTTTAAAACTGTTCTTCTTCACGAAATGGCTTGTGCGTATTGTTCTTTTAGAACTATTATTAATGTATCTTTCTCCACTTTTTTATTACCTTTGTGAACTACACCTACAAAAATCTACATCTATGGACTAAATTTTCATAAAAACAGGATGGTTAATATCCCTCATGTACTACTTTGCACATCACTCACTGTAGTATTGATCCATCATGAATTGACCTCATGCTTCAGGGTACTAAATTGCACGCACTACCTTCATATAATGATTCAAAAACTATAATCCACAAACAATACTACATGAAATAACTTTCTATATGGACTACCTCCATGTACTAGTCCCTCATATACCGCCTCATGAACCTCCATTTAATATGATGCTTCAAATACTACTGATTACCAAAAACTACTTTCATACTCTGTGGAATTTCCCAACGATGATATTCCATTCTAATTTTTTTACTTTATCAAATGAAGTGATTAGGGGATCTTTATATAGGAAGATTAACCCAATATATCCATTAATCATAAAATTAATATTTAGTCCTTACTAAAAACCCATCCATGTATAACTTTCCTTTGCGGCATCACATAGTGATTTTACCTTCACGGTCTACCTACCATTACCACCACTTGATCGAAAATGAACCACGAACTATTTTCTTTAAAAAAATTCCTTTGTTGGGTTTCCACATGGATTTTCATACTACCTACTCGATTTATTTTCAATTTATTACTTTTAAAATTCATAATTCGTAAAATTCCTTTACAAATCATCTTCTAGGAAACATATTTATAATTGTGAACAAGATTTGTGAAATATATGTCACATGACTCCCTCTTGGTTTCATAAATTCTACATGAACCAGCTACTGTGAACTCTCTATGTGGTCTCATACTTGATTCCTGATAATCCATCATTTTTCATTTAACTACATAAACTCCAAACATCTATAAGTGATTTTAGAATCACTTTTTCAACTTGTTTTGTCAACAGAATCTCCAATATTATTTATAAAAAAACACATCCAAAAAAACTATAAAAGAACAACTGGAGGTATTTCATAAAAATATATCCCATTGGGTTTATTGACAACAATTCAAACTTCTTTATCACCCAATTGAAAAATCATTCACACATTGAACTCTAAAAACCATATATCCTTGAAAATCACTATATAGTGGTTAAATACTTACTAAAAAAATAATCTAATCCCACACAAGTCAATATCGACATTATAAATATTAGTAACATAAAAATATCATTAATAAATCACATTATTTATCCCTTGATACCACTTGTTGATAAATTCCATGATCAGTACCACTTGTTGAACCAATCTTGGTGCATCACCTACATTATGAATCCCAAGGACACCCTTTAGTGATATATATTCAATGAAAAAATATCTTCAACATCATCATGTTTAACTACTCCCCTTTAATCCAACATCCTAGATTCCTTTGATTTAATATCAAATAGATATGTCATTTCATCATATTTATCCCCTTAGTGAGTTTAGGAAATATCTCCCACTTTAATTAAAAATATACCCCTTTTTAAATAGAGAAAAAATGTCAGATCTTTTTGGTCTATAAGATGTAAAATAAAAATGATTAACACATAGATAAATTTACCTTGGGGAGTGTGGTTTACTTTGACACACTTTCTGCATGTGGGGGTTCAACTCGACTTTGAGATCTAGTTAATACATATTAAACAAATCATTAGGTATGACCTTTATCATGTATCTATGACTTGAATTTTTCTATCCACATAGTCTAACTTCATTAACACATAGTCAAAATTCTTCTTGATAAATTGACACATGACTTAAATTTGTTTTGTCCTTGAATAGTGGACCGGAGTTTTGCCAATATTAATAGCACTTAAATTACCATAATTTATATTTATTAGAGAATTCACTTCAACTACCATATCTTTAAGTTTTTACTTCATCCATAATAGTTTTCTGCTATATTTATTGTTTGTAATATATTCATCATGTGTAGGGATAAGTGAAATGAATTCCTTTTTCATTCTAAGACAAGAAATGCTCAATTCTCCAAGATAAAATAAAACATTTGATGTTGAATTTAGTCATATGATTAGCCGATGTAATCATTTTTTACATATCCCAATAACTCTTCTTCTAATATTTCATTGAAAAACAAATGAACATCCATTGTGCCTTTGATATACCACATTATTCTATTCACCATTATCAATTGTATTTCTTTAGGATTACTCTGATATCTTGCATCCTAATAGGTGTAAAAATAATATCAGGTAATTTCATTATTAATTAAAATATAATTATAATGATTTAATTGTATTTAATGACATTGGACAATTTTATATCATCATCCCCTGACAACTTAATTCGAGTAGCAACCAATGTTGTCATTATAACACCTCACGATTTTTTGAAATATTTTTGTCAAATGAATTTAATCTTTTCAATATTTAGTGACACATGAAAAAAATTATTTTTTATTTCCTTAAAATTAAAAGTGATTTTATCTTGAGTTATACACAATAGTAATTTTGTCTTGAGTTATATGTAACATTGAGCTTAGCTTTTGTTACATGTAACACTGAGTTTAGACGAAATGTGACATATTATTAAAATATTCTTATAGTCATCACCTAGACATTGTAATATAATATATGAAAATTATTTACTAAATTAATAAAATTTTGTTTATTCATTTTTAGAAAATAATTCTTTGGTAACCAATTAATTATAAGTGAAATTATTAAATATTGGAAAATAAAGAAATTTCTTTTCTGGAAAAAAAATTTATATGTAATTTTTTTCTCTCAATAGATTATAAAAACCAATTTTTTTGAATTATTTTTATGAAATTTATATATAAAATATTCAATAAACTATTTAAAATTTATCTTGTGTGTTTTATATACAAGAGATAATAATAAATCAAATTTTATACATAAAAAGATTCATTTTTCAAAAAGGTAGTTTTGTCACCTTTTAATGTTGTACTTGTTTTAAAACTTAATTTTGACACTTTTATAAATTTTATTTGAAAAAATAAACTTCATTTTTATAATATTAATTTAGAAATTATCATATGGTTAATTATTGGTATTATTCTAAGAAGTTTCATATTTTTATGAATAGTGAATAATACTGAATTATAATTGAAAACTAACTTTTATTCTAAATAATTTATATTGTTTAATTATATTTTAAATTATGTTTAATGTAAAATTTGTTAAATTATAAATATATTAATATAATTTAGGTCATAATAATAATTTTTATAATAAATTTAGATATAAAAACTTAGTAAACTTTTGAACATTTTTACTTAAAAACTCATTTTATCATTCCATCTATGAGATTAATTTAAAATTAAATTATTCATATTATATGATTTGAATTTTTAAAAATGGATTCAATAATTAGATTCATAATAATTTATATTATATAATAAATTAAAATTATTTTTTTACCAAAGTTATTAGTGAAAACAATTAAAATTAATTATAGTGATTAGGGTAAAAATGTGTGTACTTAGTGGTTAATCTTAAATGATAAGGTTTGGAAATGACCAAAAACTTTTCCAAAACCAATTGGAAGTCTATATTTATACCATATATGCTATTTTATTTAAAATTGTTAATTGTTTTAGGAACATTAGGTAAGGTATACCTCCCAATAGTGTTTATTTTTCATATTTATAAGAATATCACTCATACACTATAAAAGGGAACTCGCTCCCCTCACATAGTCACACCTATAAATCCTTTTAGATCATATGAAAACTGATATAAATAAACTTCAAAATTACATATCCTAAAACTAGAATCATTTGTTTGGGTATGAATACATCCAAGGAAGTTCTTTGGTGTAAACCAAAAAGGAGATTCTCAAAGAAGAGGGAGCATTCATCAACAAACATTTTTGTTTTATTTATTCCTCAACCCATTAATTTGTTTTAATACATCATAATTATTTATTATAATTATTATATTACATATAATGAGAAGTTTTTTATATTAATTTTATGACCTAAAAACAAACACACATCAATCAAATGGGTTATGAAGTCATCGTTCGTGTGTACGACAGACTACCGCCTCACAAACCGATGTCGTTAGATTTTTTCATTACCACATCTAATGGTTGAGAATAATGATATAAATTATTTTGATATATTATATATATGATATTTAGGATTTATTTATGATTATTTAATTATTATATAAAAAATACCTTGGTTATTTCCATTTTTTTTAATATAATAATGTTGTCTGTGTGGACTGTGGACTATAGCCTAGTGAAACAATGTGATTCATTCATGATTTACATAGAATGTATTAAGAATGGGATAAATATAAATATATAATATATATGAAATAAAATTATACTATAATTATAATATATATATATATCATTTACTTTTATTTCTTTCAATCAGAAAAGAAAATGAAAACAGCGTTCATGCATACATACGGCCAACTGTTTCCATTAACGGTGTATTTCATTTCCAATTTCTATATTTTATAGATAATTATAAATACATATGTACTGAATATATAATATATTTATGTAATTTTTATCATTATGGATATTATTATATCATTATTAATGTAATAGGACAAAAAATACTACAAATCAAAACTTATACAAAAAACAAAGCAGTTATTACACAAAACATGACTTAACATGGTATAATTAATAAAAGTGTAATAAAAGTTCATAAGAAAACCATATATGGTATGATATATATGAATATATTTATATAATATATTCATGATAAACAGATATTTATTATAAATTATTTTTGAACATGTACAAAAGAATTCAAGACTTAAGGTAAGGCATTTATGACACACATTTATTTTCAGTGAGACAAATGACATATTCACCACAAGTTTAATTTATGTGGTTTATATACTACCCATGAATGTATTATATGATTATTTTAGTTAAAATTATTGGTATTTAAATATCCATTTCATTATTTCTCTTTCATTGGTTTTACAGTTCAAAAGTAAACAATTTGGTAAGGGATTTTTTGTCTCAATTTTCCTTCATTGCGACACATGTTATGTTATGAACCTATGTAATATTATGAGGTGTATATACAAACACTTTTATATGTAATATCCTGAATTTATACATCCTCAAGATATTTTATGTTTCATTTTATGTTATTCTTTCATGTGGCTTAGTATTCAAGGTTACCAAAGTGGTAAGAGTTTTGTGTTACAATCTCCCCATTTATCCAGATTATTTATGATCAAGTCTCCAATATTGAAATAGTATGATATTTATATCAATAATTATCATGAATTTTATTCTCCTATAGTTATTCATGATATATTCAACTAATGGAACCATTTTTATCAAATCTTTAGTTCTTATGATAGTTAATAAAATACATTTATGGAAATTCAAATTTATTTTCTCTCTTCGGTTAGACATCTATTTTCTTCCAAAACCTTGTTTTCTAGAAATGTTTTCAAAAAAAATGATATTTTAAGTTAATTATCAAGGAAATGGATTTTTAAAATGGTTTATGTTCAGAAAAATGTTTTAAATTATTTTTTAATCTCCATTTATAAACATTCAAGGTTGTTTTCAAATAAAAAAGTTTTCAAAAAGTTTATATGGTTTAAAATTATTTTTTCAAATAGGAAAGAATATTTTACTCAATAAATATTTTAAATGATCCTTTAAAAGTATTTTCCATATAATATGGCATCCTTTTGTGTTACCTATTTCTTATGGGGTATATGATCCAATTATATCATTCATATTCTTTCTCTGAATGATTTATGTTTTGATGACGTGACGTTTATGGAACCTGTTTCTTTTCCATGAGTTAATCAAGTTTAAAAGATATTATTATGAAACCTATTTATTTTCCATGGGTTAATCATATTTCAAATAGATTTAAATTAAACCCCTTTATTTTACATGGGTTAATCAGGTTATTAAAGACTAATTATTTTTTATATGAGTTTTTTTATGATATTCAAGCTCTTTATACTTTATTCGTGATTTGTTTTTTGGATATTACTTATATGATGTGGTGACCCATATAGTGTAGGGTAAAACCATTAAAAATTATATTATGGGGTGTCTTAAATAGGATTGGGTGAGCCCATTATATCTTATATGATGGGTTCCCCCAAATAGATCTCTAATGAATTGGGTAAAGATTTATATATCTCATGAGATAGACATGGATGTAATAGAGAGTGAAACCAATATGGTAAGACTAGGTTTCCACTAGGTATGGTAGTGTGTCCCACCCAGGAGATGTAGATTCCTATTTTTGAACCTGATTACATGTTCACAATGTTATTCATGGACCTAATTACATGTTCAAAATGTTATAAATTAACCTATTTGAATGTCCATAAGTTGATTTGAGGGCCTGATTTCATGTCCTTAACTTAATGAGTGAAACTGGATCTATTTACACATCTTCACAATTTTATAAGCTAATGTGTATTCCAAAAATATATACCTTATACCAATGTTAATCTCTTATGGATCATGTTCTTTAAATCCTTCAGGATTAATGACTTATGAACTGGTAATATATATTCCATGACTCAGGATTATGATCTTTGATATTCCCAATGTGATATTATAATGTTATACTCATTTCTCATACCCTTATGTTCATGTTATCCTTACATATCTTTTTTATTTACCCTTACTGATCATTTAAGCTCACCATTTCTTATGTTTCCTTTCCCTATGTTATGAAGAAAGGTTTTGAGTCGGAGTACTAAATGTGAATATCTTTTTTGGAAACTTTAAAGATATTTCACCAAGATATACAATTGTGTTCCAAGTTTCGAAAGACACTAAACTATTATGGTCCGTTTTCATGTACTTTTTTAATGTTCTAAATATTCATCTAAAATGATATAATATCTATGTATGATAAGCATGGGTCTCTATAGTTGGTATAAAAGGAATGGTTTAGTCAACCTTTGGAAACTAGGATTAAAAAAATTAGTGATATCCCTAGGGATATTTCTAAGGATATGTCTAACGATGTATCCAAGGATAATTCTAAGGATTAGTCAAAGTATAGGAAAATGTCTTGGAATTTCGGTAAAGTATAGAGTGATTAGTTTCCAAAAAATTACATCCTTATCTAGATACTACAATTGGATGTGGATCTAGCACAGATAAACCTAGGGGTATCAACCTCGAAACATTGTACTGAGAAAGACTCATTCGGGAACTGGTGCATGAAAATGGACCTTGATGCACAAAATTTTTTACACTCCTAGGGTATATTATTTAAAAATTCACAAACTCTTTACAAACAATCATGAAGGATTTAAATAGAATATGAATATGAAAAACCTAGGATAAACCTAATGTGTCATAGATTAAAGAATAAGGAATCATGATTTAGATATACTATGAGTGATTCTTTATGATTATGTGGTTCCCCACTATAATGAGTGTTTCTCAAACTATGTTTTTGGTTTTATTCAATGGATGGAACCTGAAAGAACTATGTTAATTCTGAATGCAATGGACAGTGTGAGGATTTTCATCCTGAGAAACCAAACAATATAGGAGCTGTAATGAAAAATCTTTTAGATCTGATATAATAACTATCTCAAGCTATGAATCATGTTGAAAATATAAATGAAAAAAGGAGGCAAAAACATTATATTGGGTCATTTATGAGGTAAAATACAATTTATTTTAGTGGTTCAAATGATCCACTAGTTTATGAGTAGTGAATTAGTACCAATAAAAAGATATTTTACATTATATAGTGTTTAGAGCAAGAGAATTTTACTTTTTATATCAATTATCTAGAAGGTGTGGTGAATTAGTGGTGGAATATTATTAAGAATACAAGGAGAAAAGATGAAATTGACTCCTTGGATTGGGATGATCTCAACAGCTTATTTTTCAATAAGTAATTTCTTTTTATTCATTGTACAAATATTTAGAAGTAATTACTTGAGCTTATGAAAAATGATGGTGAATCTATTGGTACTTATGAACTTAATTTTATAAGACTTTCAAGGTTTTCTTCTAGTTTAATCATCTACCCTAAAAGAAAAATTGATTGATTCTTTAGTGGAATGAAACCAACTCTTTGAAAGGCCTTGTCTATAAGAGACTTTAGTAGATATGAAGAATTCATTTGATGTTAACTGAATATATAAATGGTAATTGGATATTCCCACTATTACTCTGGTTTTGATAAGAAAATGAAGATCGAGTCTTATGAAAACTCAAATGGTGGAATTAAATTCTAGACGTCCTTGTGCTATAAATGTAAAAAGAGGAATCAAGGGAAATTCTTGAATGAAACTGGGAGGTTATATAAATTTGTAAAGGTAGTTCATCATGTCTATGAATTTTAAAATATGATTAATGGGATGGTTAATGCAATGGAGGATAAGAGAACACAAACTAATTCACCACCCATACTTCAGTGTTTTAATTTCTAGGAGTTTTGGCACTATGTGAATCAATGCCCCAATCCAAGGGATAATATATATGATAATCCACAAAAAGTTATGAGGTAAAAGGTAAAATGTAGATCTTATGAAATCACAGTGGATGAAGTGAATCATTATAATTAGGGCACACTTATCCACCCCTCTTTATTTAGGGAATTTCATGTTTTATTTTGTATGAATAAGCCCAAAAAAATCTTATTATTCATAATTTAGTGAAATTTTATGTGATTATATCCCTCTACATGGATTCTAGAAAAATAAAATCACATTTGATATTTTATTGGTAGAATGATGGACCCAAGATTCCAAATAAAATGTTTTTGTATACGATAAGATCTTATTTAAAGAATAAAGGGTAAATTATATTTTTAAAGGTTTAAAAGGATAACCATTAATGGAATAGTTTGATTTGAAATTTGGATGTGGTTTTGGAGATAAACATGTTAAATTAATATATAAATATTTATGTATATTGGATAATATATGCTAACCATTTTGTTTTGATATTACCTGAAGATAGGCGGAATGACTTATCAGTCTACCTATAGATTTATGATCCTTTAGTACTTCAAGGATAAAGAATCCACCCTCATTTATTTTAGTAAGAGGTGAAGTGGAAATTGATCAAAAAACAACCAAAGGGTGAGATTATTCTTATGAAATGGAATTAAATCATCTAAGTATATAAACTCGTGAAAATTATTCAACTTAAGGAAAAGGGTTTTGAAATAAAATATTGTCATTTTATCATCATTTTTAATGATATTAATGAACTTTTTCAATACTATTTGGTTTATGTATTTGTGATTGTTAAATTTCTCCTAAACATGTTTTATGTCACTCTCCATCTATATTTGGGTGTCAGTTTTCTCTTTCATGTCCATGTTTTTACTTCCCATGTTGGTTCTCCTATATGGAAACCTAGTTACGAGTTACATTGGGTGACCGTTATGTTTCTAAATTTCTTTGGTAAATGATGTTTTATTATTTTTTATGATGTGGGTTTCTATGAAGGAATTTTTTATATGTTAAACCTTTGAGGAATAAGATGAATTTTGAGGGAGAAATTCATTTTAAAGGGGGTATAATGTAACACCCTAATATTTTGTGAAAGATTTTTTTAAAATGAATTTAATATTTTTGATATTTAGTGATACATGAAAAAAAATATTTTGGATTACCTTAAAATATATATAAATTTTATATTTATTTATACACAACACTAATTTTGTCTTGCATTACGTGCAACTCTGAGCTTATCTTGAATTATATACAACACTGAGTTTAAACAAAACATGACATGTTTTTTAAATATTATTATAGTTATCACCTAGACATAGGAATGGTATGAATGAAATGGATTAACTAAATTATGAAAATTTGGTTTATGAATGTTTATAAAATTAATTATTTGGAAACTAATTCAATATAAATTAAAGTAAGAGCTATTTGAAAATATATAAATTCCTTTTATGAAAAAACTACTTTTCTATGAACAAACACATTTTATCTCAAAAAATTATTTCAACCTATTTTTATGATTAATTTTAATAAAATTTATATATTATATATTCAATATATTATTTAAAATTTATATTATGTGTTTTTTATATAAGAGATAAGAATAAATCCAATTTTATGCATAAAAAGATGTATTTTTCTAAACGGCATTATTACTGCCTTTTAATGGTGCACTTATTTTTAAAATAAATTTTTACATTTTTATAATTTTTATTTAACAAAATAAAATTAATTTTTGGAAGATAAATTTCAAAATTATATTAGGGTGAATTTTTTGTATTTTTTCTAAAAAGTTTCATATTTTTATGAATAGTGAATAATACTGAATTTTAATTGAAAACTGAATTTTCCTCTAAATAATTTATAATGTTAAATTATATTTTAAATTTATTTTATAGTTAAATTAGATGAATTATAAATCTATTAATCTAATTTATGTTGTAAGAATCATTTTTATATTAAATTTATATATAAAAACATAGTGATCTTTTAAAAATTTCACTTTAAACCCCCATTTTTCCATTCCATATGTGAGATTAATTTTAAATTAAATTATGCCACTTATTTGAATGGAATTTTGAAAAATGGATTCAATTATTTGAATCTAAATAATTTATTTTATTTAATATGGTTAAATTAATTTTTTAACTAAGCAATTAGTGAAATCAGTTAAAATTAATTATAGCGACTAAGGTAAAAATGAGTCTAATTATTGGTTCATATTAAAATATACGGTGTTTAAATGACCCAAGACATGTAAAAATCCCATTTTATTCCCATATTTAGTACATATACATTATTTTGTAGAAAATTTTTCATTATTAGAGGCACATGAGGTAAGTGATACCTCAAAATAGTGTTTACTTTTGGTATTTACAAGATTGTCACTCCTCCTCACTATAAAAGGGCACTCACTACCCTCACTTATTCATGCCTCTAAAGAAATTTGGATTATCTAAAACCTTAAAAAATAAACTCCCTAATTACCTCTCCTAATACTTGAAGAAATTATTTGGGCAGAAAACTAACCAAGTAAGTCCTTCGGTGAAAACCAAAATGAGATACCTGAATACGAGGTAATGTTCATCAACAAATATTTTTTTATTTATTCTCGAAAAACATTAATTTCTATTTTATATATCATGATTATATAATAACCTATGTATAATACATATATTAATATTTTTTATGTTAATTTTCCATCCTAAAAACACACAAACTTCCATTAAATGGGTTATGATATCATCATTTGTGTGTACGACGTACTACCGCCTTGCGAACCAATTTCATTCCTTTTACATTACCACATATCATGGTTAGTAATAATTATGGGAATTATATTTATATAATATATATATTATATTTATTATAAATTTATTCTTTTATAATTTTTATATAATACACAACTTTTTTTCTTTCCATTTTGTGGGAATACGATAACATCGTCAGTGTGTACGGTGGACTACCACCTAACGAAACAATTTGATTCGTTCAAGCATTACATGGAATGTATTAAGGATGATTTAACTATAAATATGTGATATATATTAAATAAAAATTATATTTTAATGAAAAAATATATATATATATATAATTTACTTTTCTTTCTTTCAATATGAAAAGAAAATGAAAACATCATTCATTCATACGTACGGCCTACTTACTCCATGAATGGTTTATTTCATTTCCAATTTCTATATTTTAGAGATTATTATAAATAAATATAAAATGAATATATATTATATTTTTATTATTTTTATCATTATTTATATTATGAAATCATTACTAATGTAAGATAACCAAATATAAAAAAATAAAAAATTATTTGAAAAACAAATCAGTTATTACCTAATACACGCATTTAACATGGTATTATTAATAAGAAGATAATAAAAGGTCATAATAAAACAATATATTGTATTATATATATTAACATGGTTCTATAATTGATTTATAATAAACTTATATTTATTATACATGAGTTTTTAATGTGTACGAAGGAAGTCAAGACTTAAGGTAAGGGATTTCCGGGTCACTTTTATTTTCAGTGAGACAAATGTCATATCCACCACATGTTTCAGTTATGTGATATATATACTTCCCATGAATGTATTTTATGGTTATTATACTTAAAATTATTGGTATTTATGAATCCATTTTATAATATCACTTTCATAGGTTTTACGATTCAAAAGTTAACAAATTGGTAAGGAATTTTTCTCTCAATTTGTATTCTCTAAGACACAAGTTATGTTATACACCTATATTATTTTAATAGGTGTACATAAATCACATTTTATATTTATATATCATGAATTTATATAAATAATAATATTTTATGTTTTGTTTTATGTTATTTTTAAATAGGGCTAAGGATTAAAGTTTACCAAAGTGGTAAGAGTTTTATTTTACAATCTCACCATTTATTAGGATTATTTATGATCATGTATCCAATATTGAAATATTACAATATAACTCTCAATAATTCTGATGATTTTTCTTATCCTATGATTATTTATGAAATATTAATGAAATGGTACCATTTTTCCACTCATTGGTACTTATGATAATGAAGTAAATTCTTTTAATAAAATCTTACTTTATATGTTTCTTCAGTCAGAAATATGTTTTCCTCTAAATCCATGTTTTCTAAAAATGTTTTAAAAAATGTATTAAAATGATAATATAATATCATTTACAAGAAAATTTATTTTTAAAATGGTTTATGATTTTAAAAAATGTTTTAAGAGATTTTCAAATTTCCATTTATAAGTATTTAAGGATATTTTCAAAGAAAAATGTTTTCAAATTTTATTATGTTTTAAAGTGTTTTTCAAATAGGAAAGGATATTTCCCTCACAAAATGTTGTAAATTGTCCTTTAAAAATTATTTTCCATCTATGATGAAATGTGTTGGTGTTACCTATACCTTATATGTATATTATCTAAGTATGACATTCATATTATTTCTATTAATGGTTTATGTTTTGATGGAATTATGTTTATGGAACACATTTCTTTTCCACATGTCAATCATGTTTCAAAAATATTTTTATGAAGCCAATTTTTTTCCATGGGTTAGTCATATTTCAAATAGATTGACATGAAACCCATTTTTTCCATGGTTTAATTAGGTTTTGAAAGAATAATGATTTATTATATGAGTTTTTATGATGATATACAAGCTCTTTGTACTTTATTCATGATCTAATTCATGTATATTACTTATATTTTGGGGTGGACTAGATAGTGTTAGGTAAGCCCGTTATAGTTTATATGATGGGAGGTCCAGATAGTGCTCGGTAATCCTATTACAACTTATATTATGGGGTGGCCCTGATATCATCGTATGAGCCCATTATAGCATACATGATGGGTGCACAAGATAACACTACAATGCATTAGTTAAATATTTATATATCTCATGAGATAAACATGGATGGAATGGAGAGTGAACCTAGTACAATAAGATAGGGCTGAAACTGGGGATGGTAGTGTGTCCTACCTAGGAGATCTAGTCGCCTATTCATGAACCTGATTACATGTTCACAATGTTACACATGAACCCAATTACATGTTCACAATATTTTTCATGGACCTGGTTTCATGTCCATAAATTGATGTGAGGGCCTAATTTCATGTCATTAACTTAATGATTAAACTTGTTTCTATTTACACATGTTCACAATGTTATAAACTGATTTTATTCCCCAAATCTATGTCTTATACCAATGTTATTATCTCGTGCATCATGTTTATTTATTACCATATGATTCATGTCTTATGAATTTACAATATTCGTAACATGAATCAGAATTATGATATTTTATTTGTAGGGTATGATATTTAAAAATTATTCTCATCTTCTCATACTCTTATATTCATGTAATCCATACATATCTCCTTTATTTACCCTTAATAAGAATCTATTATCACCCTTTTTTATGTTTCCTTTATCTATGTTATGAATAATGGTTTTAATATTAGATAACTTCAATAAAATAATTTTTAAGTTTATCCAAAAATAGTTTTAGATGGTGGTATTCATAATATATTACATGTGATGTGATAATAGGTGAAATTTATGATAACTTTACAAAATTTTCTTAGATGATATCCAAAAGATGTTTTAGATATGATTTCTCAATCTATTTTATATGATATAATATAAAATGAAATGACTCAAAGTACAAAATTATTTAGTGAAAGGTTTAGATTCATGAAGATATTCTCTAAAGCCTTAGATATATTTTATATATTTTAGATCATATTATAACATATCAGGACCTACACTTCTGAATCCTATACTGAATTCATGAACTTTAAATTTCTATTTATGATGCTTATAATTGTGACTCAATTTTTTCAATCAAAACCATAAAGCTTCAAAAAATAATAACATGGATCAATTACATTATGGAGGACCTTTTAGGTATAGATTTTTCGAGAATTAAGAAAAAATCCTACATAAACAACTCTCGTGACTTTAAAATATCATTTCTATCATTTAACCAAGATTTTATTCTTTCACATTAGGCCATCAACATCATTCTTGTTAAATCATTTATAAATATAAATTGTTCGAACACATTATTTATAACATGGGGAAAAGGAAACATAAGAATGGTGAGATCAAATGATCAGTAAGGGTAAATATAAGCATTAAAAATTAAATTTAATCAATGAGAATAAGATTGCTTAAGAGAATGATGACATGATTATAGTGTATAAGTGAATTATAAAAAAAATCATGCCCGTCAATAATTATATCATCAAATATGAAACAAGGAAAGGGAAATACTTATTAGAATCAATAATCATGAGCCAGGTGATATCAATCTCGATTATGATTAAATTTATAAATCCATAACAATAAATTAAAAACATTATGGAAACATAGATAATCATAATAATTAAACCCTTTCAAAACCCTTTTAATTTGAATAACCATATGTCTGACCTCCAACATTATCATTACCCAATGCATTGGAGAGCTATAATTGGCTCACCTAGTGTTGTCTGGGTTACCCCATCATATAAGATATAATGGGATAATTTTGTTCTATCTATTCCCCCCCCCCCATTGTATAAGTTGTAATGGGAACACCTGATTCTATCTAGGTCATCCCATTATATAATTTGTATCGAGCTCACCCAACGCTATCTGAGCCACCCCATTGAATAAGCTATAATGGGCTCACCCGGTGTTATATAGGTTATCACATCATATAGTGCTCATGTACCATATCATGAATAAAAAACTTCCATCATAAAACTCATATAAAAAATCATTATTCATTTATATCCTAATTAACCCATGGAAAAAAAATGGGTTTAATTTCAATCTCTTTTAAACACAATTAATGGGTGAAAAAGAAACGAGTTAAATAACAGTATCTTTGAAACATGATTAAACTGTAGGAAAGAAATGTGTTCCATTAAAATATATTTAAGAAATAATAAACTCTTGTAAAATAAATGGGTTTTATAAAAATATCTTTGAAAAATTATTAACCCATGAAAAAAGAAATGGGTTCCTTAATAATCACTTTGAAACATGGTTATCCTGTGGAAAGAAACAGGTCCCATAAAAATATCATTGAAATAATCTTAATCCATCCTGAGAAGGAATGAAGATTGTATTATTATAAAATATCCCCCATTTGAACATATGTAAAATATAGTGTTGTTTCTATTGTTTAATGTAAATTTCCTTAAAAGATCATTAAAAACATCTTGAGGAAAATAATCTTCAAACATTCCAAAGTGTCTCATGGCACTTTGAAACACATGAATCATAAGACCCATGAAGGAATAAAATTTAATAAACCATTAAATAACATTAGAATATATAAATTTATGATATTATATGTCAAAGGGGCTGTATATACACCTCATAAAAGAAGGTGGGTGTATAACATAAAAAATTCTTCAATAAAAGGAGATTGAGACGATGTCCCTTACCGATTTGGTAACATTTAAATTGTAAACATCTTGAAAGATAGATCATAAAATGTATTTTTAAAACCCCATAAATTTAAGGAAAATAATCATCCAATACATTCATGGTAAGTATATACACCACCCAATAAAAATAAGTGGTGAATATGGCATATATCTCACAGAAATAAAAGTGAGATGATAAAAACCCTTACTACTTGAGTAACTTCTAAATCATGAGCCCCATGAAATAATAAAATCAATTAAAACATTTAATATCATTAAATATAGTAAATTCATGATATAACATTTAATATGGTAGTATACACACTACATAAAATAAATTAGTGGTGAATAAGGCATAACTCTCACGGAAATAAAAGTGAGACTAGAAATCTCCTTACCTTGAGTCTAAATTCTCACATGTGTCTTTATCATCCTGAATAATAAACTTATTTTAATTATTTAATTTTTTATAACCTTTTCCAAGTTTATTATTTATTTCATTTAACTTTTTGACATGTTATATACAATTACTTAATCAATCAAGTTTAAGTCGAGTGTTTTGACCATATTCAGTTTATGTGTCAAAAGTAACTTTGGTGGGTTGGTTAAGGTAAATGAGGTGATTAATTAAACATATACATAATAATAATCATTAATTAATCATAATATTTATAAATAAATTATTATTTAAAAAATCATTGAATACGGTTATGAAAAATGAACCAACATTACAATCATGGATATGGTAGGCCATACGTACGCATAAGTAACATTCCAATTTTTCAATGATCATTATGGAAATAATGTATGAAGATTTTATCTTTAAATAAGGATAATTATATCATAAATACCATATTATTTAATTTTATATACTTATATATATAATTATTTTGATGTAAAAGTAATCACATCGCTTTGAGGAGGCGACAATCCACACATCCATGAACGACATTATCACTTTTTGTGTTTATGAAAAGGTAATAAATAAAGTGATATATTATATTTATAAAAATATAATTATTTCATGAATATAATATATATTTAAATTATATAACAAATTTTTATTAAACACACACTTAATACAATCTAATTGAAGTGTGAACAAATAACATATATTTGAGGAGGCGGTAGTCCACATGTCCACAAACAATGTTATCATATTACCAAAAAATGAAAATCATGAAGTTATGTGTTATATAATAATTAAAGTTGAATAAATACATCATATATATCTTATATATCTTATAAAAATAGTATATATCCACCTTTAAAGGTGGTAATGGAAGAATGAATGACATCGGTTCCCAAGGTAGTAGTCCTCCGTACACACAAATGATGATTTCATATCCCAGTTGATGGAAGTGTGTGTGGGTGTAGCTCATAACCTTAACATAACAACATATAATTATATTTATGATACATAAGATATTATATAATAATTTAATAAGAATAATTTAAGGGGTGTAGAAATAAATAAAACAAAAGTTCTCAGTGAAGAACATTAACTATTTTTCGGGTAACTCCTATTGGTTTGCACCAAGGACATCCTTGGGTTGTTTTCTAAAAACTTTAAGGATTATAGGATGAGAGGAGGTATGTTTGGAGTTTATTTTTAAAGTTTTTATATGATAAAAAAGCATAATATTTGTGAATAATTGAGGGGATGAGTTCCCTTTTATAGTGGAGGAGGAGTGGCATTCTTGTAAATACCAAAAAGGTAAACAATATTGGGAAATCTCCTATACATCATGTGCCTCCAATAATTAACCATTTTATATAAATTCAGGTATATGGTTGAAATATGTTGATAAAATGGGTTATTGACAAGTTTTTAGGTTTTTTTCCCCATTAATATTAATTTTTAACCACTAAGAAGACTCAATTTTACCTTAATCTCTATAATTGATTTTAATTTCATTCAGTTTTATTTTTGGTCAAAAACTAAGTTAAAATTAATTTAAATTATAAATTATTATTATTAAAAATATTCAATCCATTTTTAAAAATTTAACTCACATAAATGGAAGAATTTAATTTAAAATTAATCTTGTAGACGGAATGAAAAAGTGAGTTTTTAAAGAAAAAATGCTCAAAAGTTTGAGATGCTTTTATATCCAATTTCAATGTGAAGTTTATTCCAATTAAAAAAAAATTATACAATGATTTATAATTTAACAAATTATACATTAAAATAATTTAAAATATAATTTAACTATATAAATAAATTATAATAAAATGCAATTTTCAATTAAAATTCAATATTGTTCACTATTCATCCAAAAATGAAACTTCTCAAAAAAATACAAAAAAAATCACCTGAAGTAAATTTTGATATTAATATTTAAAAAATTAAGTTTATTTTTTAAAATAATATATATATAATTTTTAAAATTTAGTTTTAAAATAACTCTTCTATTAAAAATCAGCAAAACTGCCTTTCTGAAAATAATATAGTTTTTTAAGCTTATAATTGGATTTATTTTTAACTTAAGTCTATCAAACTTATTGTATGAATGAAAAAAATTGGTTGAATATATAACATATAAATATCATTAATATATCTCACTAACAGTAATTAATTTAATTTATTAAGATAAAATTTCTTTAATGGAATAAAAATAGTTTTTTTATAAAACCATTTCCTTTATTTTAAATTGGTTTTTATTTTAATTTATAATTAATTGGTAATAAATGAATCGATTTTATAGAAATTTTTAAAATATATTTTCATAATTTATTTAATCTCATTCATTCCTATAATTACAATGTTTAGGTAACAACTATCATGGCAAATAATAATATTAATAGTATATTGTTGTTCGGTAAGACTCAACCTTGATTTTAACACAAGTTATGGGAGAAACTTGATTTTCGTGAAACACAAGATAAAATTGATGTTGCATATATTTAAATATAGAATATTAATTTCATGTAACAAAATATATTAATGAATTAAAATTAATTTGAATAAATAAATTTCATAAAATATCAGGATGTTACATACTACCCCTGTTAAAATGATTTTCTCCCTAAAAATTAGTATTGGTTATCAAAGGATTAACATTTTAGAATTAATTTATTGAAACCAAAATAATACAAATGAAATAAAGAAAACATCCCTCAAAAATGGAAAGTGGAAAACATAAAGGTCCCTTAAATTCATACATAATTAGGATTCTACATATGGAGAACAATAGTGGGAAATTAAAAGATGGATTTAGAAGGGAAAACTAATGACCATGGGCTAATATAGAGTGGTAGATAATATGGTAAATTTTAAGTCAATTAAAAATAAACCACAAAACAAATAATTTTATAAAAGGTCATTGGTATAATAAAAAAATATTGTAATATGATAACATTTTATTTCAAGATTTTTTCCCATTGTTGAAGGATTTATTTCACCATCTAAACTGAAAAAGAAATGAAATATACTTGCTTGAAAAGTGAATTTCATCCTCTAAAAATTTTCCACTATAATATCATCTTTTTCTCTATATGATGAGTACTCAAGATGAATTTTCTTATGTCAAAATCACAAAAATAAACTTATAAATATGACATAACCATAAAAGGTATTTTCAATATATTCTACTTATCCTTAGACATTAACCATGAAACAAATGGCTAGCATGTGTTAAGATAACTTTCAAAATTAATAAACCTTCATTGGATACACTAATTTTATAAATTAATATCCAAATTTGAAACTAAATTGTTCAATAAATAACTATCCTTAAAATTATTCAAACATTTCATGACTAAGTTTGAAACCCAAAGATTATAAGGATTTGATCATATAATATTCTAATATAAATCAATCATTATTCCACAAATAATATCCCATATGTTTCCAAAATAAACATAACCTTAATCTATAAAAATTATGTACTAACTAGGATATTGCATAGTTCAGTGGTAGGTGTTTCACCCTTGTCGCCCTTTAGTTGTGGGTTTAAGCCCCATGGCCCTGCTGGATGCGACGGGTTATCACTCGAAGTTCAATTTGACCTTTTTTTTATTTTTTTACTTTAAATATTAAAATAGTAAATCATCCCTAAATAAAATTTATTATTTATCTTAGGGGTTACAAATACATCATCCAAAAATTCATCTCCAAAAATTCTATTAATCACATTAATATCTCATCGCTTAAAACCTCAAAGGGGTTTATAAGTGTTTTAACTTATGATCAGACTTAATATTATACACTTATGATGGTATACATAACTCTTAGGATAACCTCACATTAAAACATACTAACCTCCAAATATATCTAAACCGACCTTTGATATCAATTATAACAGCCCAAGACCTATACTCTCAGATCCTATCATGAATTCATAAACATTACATTTCTAGAAATGATTTTGTTAAATGTGACCCAATTATTTTCCATCAAAATCTTACAACATAAAAAGTAAAACATACATCACTTATATTATGTAGGACCTTTTAGGTTTAGAGTTTTAATGAATTAAAAAAAACTCCTACATAAATAACTCCTATGAATTTAAAAGATCTTTTCCCCCATTTAACCCATATATTATTATTTCACATTAGGTCATAAACATTATCCTTGGGAAATATTTTATAGATATAAATCATTAAACCTCATTCTTTAGTACTTAGGGAAAGGGAAACATAAGAAGGGTGAGTTAAAATTTTTATTAAGGGTAAACATAAGCATTAACAATTGAATATCATCAATGGGAATAAGAGTGAATAAGGGTATGATGAAATAATCCAAGTTCATGAGTGAATCATAAAGGAAATAATACTTATCAATAATTGGATCATCAAATATGAATACATGGAAAAGGTGGTAATCATCAAAATCAATAATCATGAGCTATGTGATATCAATCATGATCATGATAAAAATTATAAACCAACAAAAATTGATTAAAAAACATTTTATTAACTTTGATTGTCACCTTTATTAAATCCTTTCAAAACTCTTTTAATTGGAATTACCATATGGTTGACATCTAATATTATCATTAAATAATGCATTAGAGAGCTGTAATGGAATTACCTAGAACTATCTAGGTTTTCCGATCATATAATTTGTAACAATCTCACCAGATATTATCTTAGAGGCCTCATCGTATAAGCTGTAATGGGATCACCCAATGCTATTTGGGTCACCTCATCGTATAAGTTGTAATGGGCTCATCCGATGCTATATGGTCCACCCCATAATATAAGTTTTAATGGGATAAACCAATTCTATATGGTCCACCCCATCATATAATGCTCAAATGCCATATAATGAATAATTAAAATTCATCATAAGACTCATATAAAAAAATAATTATTCATTTATAACCTAATCAACCGATAGAAAAGAAATGGGTTTAATTTCAATATATTTGAAACATGATTAACCCGTGGAGAAGAAATATGTTCCACAACAATCTTTTTGAAACATTATTAACCCATGGAAAAAAGGTTACATAAAAAATATTTATGAAATAATAAACCTATGGAAAATAAATAGGATTCATAATAATATATTTAAAACATTATTATCCTATGAAAAATAAATAGTTTCCATAATAATCTCTTTAAAATATGGTTATCCCATGGAAAGAAATGGATTCCATAAAATTATCATTGAAACAATATTAATTCAACATGATATGTAATGAGGATTAAATTATTAAAAAGTATCCCAATTGTATAAAAATTAAAAACAAGGTTTATTAATTTTGGAGAATGGAAATTCACTTAAACAATCATTAAAAAAATTCTTGAGGAAAATAATCATTAAACATTTCGAAGTATCCCATACCACTTTGAAGCATTTGAATCATAAGACCCATAAAAGAATAAAATTTTAAAAAATATTAAATAACTTTTGAAAAAATAAATTCATGATATGATATGTCAAAGGGGCTTTATATATACCTCATAAAATAATGTGGGTGTATAACATCAAAACAAATGCCTCAATGAATGGATATTGAGACGAAGCCTCTTATCGATTTGGTATCATTGAAACCATAAAACCCACAAAATATAGATCCTAAAATAGATATTAAAAAACCCATAAATTTAAGTATAAGAATCATAAAATACATTCATGATTATTATATGCACAACACAACAAAATAAGTAGTTAATATGTTATATATCTCATAGAAATAAAAGTGAGACGAGAAAAACCTTACTACTTGTGTAACATATGAATCATGAGCCCCATGAAATAATAACATCAATTGAAAAATTTAATATAATTAAATAAATTAAATTCATGATATAACATTTCATAGTTATGTATACACACCACAAAAATTAAACAAGTGGTTAATAAGGCATAATGTTTGCTGAAATAAAAGTGAGACTAAAAATCACCACACCTTGAGTCTGAATTATCATGTGTGTCTTTATCATCCTTAATAATAAAATTTTTTTAATTATTTAATTTCTTTATAATATTTTCCAATTTTATTATTAATTTTATTTCACTTATAAACATGTTATATACAATTACTTAATCAATTAAGTTTAAGTCAGGTGTTTTGACCATATTCGGTTTATATGTCAAAATTGACATTGGTAGGTCGACTAAGGTCAATGAGGTCATTAATTAAAAATATCAAAAATAATAATAATTAATTAATAATCATATTTATACATCAATTATTTTTTTATAATAAATCATGGAAGATTTTTGTGAAAAATGAACCGACGTTACAATCATAGAGATGGTAGACCAAACGTACGCATGAGCAATGTTCCCATTTTTCAATGATCATTACGAAAAGAAGGTATGAAAATTTTATCTTTAGAAATGTATAATTATATCATAAATAACATATTATTTAATTATATATAATTATATATATCATTCTTGTGATGTAAAAGGAATCAAATCTCTTCGAGGAGGCGGTAGTCCACACGTCCACGAACGACGTCATCACTTTTCTAGTGTTTAAATGTGTAATAAAGAAAGTGATATATTATATTTATATAAAGATAATTATTTCATTAATATCATATATGTTTAATTTATATCACATATTTTTATTAAACTCATCCTTAATACATTCCATGTAAATCATGAACAAATCACATCGCTTTGAGGAGGTGGTAGTCCACACGTCCACAAACAATGTTATCGTATTCACACAAAATGGAAAGAATTAAGGTATATGTTATATAATAATTAAATAAAATACATAATAAATATAATATATCTCCTATAAATATATTATCTCCATCATTATTAACATCCTTGAAAGGTGGTAATGGAAGCACAAATGACATCAGTTCGCGATGCGGTAGTCTGACGTACACGCAAACAACGATTGTGTATCACATTTGATAGAATTATGTGTGTATATAGGTCATAAACATAGCATAAAAAGGTATAATAATATTTAGGATACTTATGTTACTATATTATCATAGAATAAAGATAATTTAAGGGGTGTAGAAATAATTAAAACAAAATTGCTTGGTGTAGAATGTTACCTCTTTTTTGGGTAACCCCTTTTGGTTTGAACCAAAGGACTTCCTTGGTTTGATTTATGACCAAATTGAAGCTTCTATTGTAGATAGCCGAATATTGATGTACATGGACATTACATTACTTTTTCGGAATACTTAATACATAACAAAAATAGACACATAAGGACCGTAATAGTTTAGTGTCCTTGGAAACTCGGAATATAAACTTCTAATCATGTTGAAATATCTTCAACAACTCCCATAACGATCTTCCCCTTTTTCTTTCATTACCTAAAACCTTTCTTTATTTCCTGCGGAAAATAAAACATAAAAAGGGTGAGCTCAAATGCTCAGTAAAGGAAAACATAGATAACATAAAACAATCCATAAACATTTGGAAGCAAAAACTTGAACATGAAATTTAAACAACAAAATCTTGAGCAAAGACATAAATCATGGAAGTACGTCAGGAATATATCATAATGGAACAACAATCTTGATAAAATAGCATGGGAATAAATCATGTAATTGTGGCAACAATTCAGCACTTGTTATGATTTCCATAGTAGCCAAGGCATTGCTGCCAAGACCATCTTAGTGGACAAAGTCCCTTTCTGAATCGAGTTCACTCCTCGTTTCAGTCCTGTAACACTGAACCAGATTAACTTTCCATTCCAGCCATGTCTATCTCATGAGATATAAATCTTTACCCAATGAATTGAAGGGAGATATAGGTCCCACCCATATCATAATGAAATCATTCTTACTTGTTCCACAAAATAAACATACATCATTCATAATAACCCAACGAATAAAATGGGTTTCATAAACATCATCCCATCATCACATAATCCATATAAAATAAATGGATATCATTTCTTAATAAGAAAAGTGAAACCAAGTAAATCATAGAGACATGATACTTGAAACATACACATATGAAATAATGTCATCTTATATGAAAAATGGTTTTGATAAAACACTTGAAATGAATTCTTGAGGAAAATATCTTTTCTTCTTCAAAATCATTTTCTTTTCACAAAATGTCATGCAATTTTAAAAGAAAAGGATTTTTTTGAAAATAGTCATGAAATATTTTGGAGGAAGATTCATGAAAATAAGGCTTTATAAAACCGTAAAAATCCTTTCATGTCGTATAAGTTAAAAAAACATTCTTCCCGTACTTTTGTCAGAAAAGTCCAAAAAGTACCTTATAGGGTAAATAAAAGAAAGATTTCTTCCATACCATGGGGTAAAAGTAAAAATGGGTAAAAAAGACTTTAAATATACATGAAAACACTTTTATAAAACATGGACATGGATGATAGTAATATCCCTAGTAAATACTTATGAATAAGAAATCTCGGATAAAAATGAGATTTGCAAAATTATCCCTTACCTTAGGTCTGATATGCTTCGTATGGATCCGAAACTCATGTATAATGATTTAAATAATGTCATTGACTTATTACATAATCATATTCATTGTTATGATATCATATATGTTTCACTTATGACTTTATATTACCTGTTCTTTTGTAAATTCCATGTTAAAGCAGCGTTTTGGGTAAAATCATTTCATTTATCGTATGTGTTTCGACTTGTCGTTCTTGATATTATTACTTATATCCTGATTTACATAATTCCAAAATGTAAAACATGATTTATATATAATATATATTCATCATATACATATATATTATAGATCGATAAAACAAATGAAATACACCATTCATGGAGACGGTAGGTCGTACGTACGCATGAATGTTGTTTTCGTTTCCTTATTGAATTGAATGAAACTAAATAGATGAAATACATATATATATACATAAATACAGTATCATTATTATTTCATATATTTAATTATTATTCATTATATAAACTTTATGATCATTCATGTATGGTTAACATGGAGAATGAATCTCATCGCGTCGTGGAGACGGTAGTCCGTACGTACGCACGAGCGATGATATTGTTCCCATAATTATTGAATAGAATTGGAGTGGATGGTATAATATATCAGAATCAGTATGATGTTATAATAACCATATATAGTTATTATTTACACCATTATACCCATCCATTTAAGGTGTTGGTGGAAAAACATATTACACCACGGCGTGGAGACAGTATTCTGTACGTACGCACGCGCGGTGATTTGTTTTTCCATAGGATGAATAGAAGGTGAAAAAGGGTTGTTTCATTTTTATAATAACATATCAGTATATGAGTGATACTGATGTTATTACTTTATAACGAAAAAACTAAAGAATAATAAGTTGAAGAAGAAATAAGCTTGAAATAATCGGTAGAAGAGATTACCTCTTCTTCGACGCACCTCCTTTAAACTTCTTCTTAGGGCACTAGGGTTGGTCTTTTGAGAAGACCAGTACCTCTATAAGTTTTCTAGGGAAGTGTGGAAGTAAAATTGGAAGAGTTTTTCTGAGCTTCAAGGCTCAAAATGGTGTGAGGAAGAGAGGGAGGAGGTGCCCTTTTATAAGGGAGGAGAGGGGCACCTTTGGAATCCTCAAAAACATTAGTTTAATATAAATTCAAACCCCACATAAAAACCTCCAAAAATGACTCAATTCGAATATTAAATGATATAGGGTTGTAATATCATCAACCAATAAAATTTAGACATGTTTTGATCTTATGTTAAACCTTATAATTTTAATTTATCCTTATTTAATCTATTTAAGTTTATTTGTGGTAATAAAATTATAAATTTTAAATGGTTATAAATAATCACTTATGTATTGTTAATTTTCCATAATTGGATAATTTATGACATTTTAAACTATATAAATTATAATTTATAATTTTTAAATATTTTTGTGATTTTTAAACAATTTAATAATATGTTATTTTTATAAAATAACAATTGTGTCAATTTTAAAACTATTCATTTATTTGAATTTAAATAAACTCTACACAGAGGATATATTCTAAATAAAATATTTAATAGATTCCTAACATGTCAAATTTGTCTAGAAAATTCGTGTAGTACATTAAATAGTTCATATAATATTTATTTTAATATTTTTAATACCATTTATTTGGTATATCTCTTAATAAAATAATTAGTACAACATTTTTATATAATTATTTAATATACTTATTTGTTGCATAAAAATTAAAAATAAAATCTTTTTATGAAGATAAATATAAAATATTTTATAATAATAATTTTACTCTAATTTATCATCTTAAAATAACAACATGTAAATTGTTATCTTTATTAAATTATGAAGGTGACAACTTTGGAATCATTTAAAATAAAATATTATAAGAGTCATAATCTCCTTAATAAGGATCCAAATGGTCAAAAATTCGGCCATTAGATGATTATGGTTTATATATACACTACTAATAAGTTTAGTGCAGATTTTTGGGCCTTTTGATATGTATTAATATTTTAATAAAAACTATATTATTGATTTTTCACTAAATAAATAATATCTTCATCATTAATGTATAAGATAATAAGGTAATTAAATAACTCTTAAAAATTACAAATAAATTACCATGATAAATAAAAACATTTTATCTTTCAAATGAGTATTTATAATTGAATTTATATTCTGTATAAACTTATATTAAAAATACTTTAATTATTAAAGTTGAGTGAGACATATTTCACTTTCCATTAAATAAAATAAACTAAAGGTCTTAATCACCTACAAGTGGGTTCTAATGGATTCCATTTCGACCCAAATATGACTTAGGATGAAATATAATCATCTAATTTTATTAAGACAAGTATTAGGATAATTTTATAATATTATATTTACCATTAATTACCCAATTTACCTTTTACAATGGTAAATAGAATTTATCGTTGTTACTATTCATAAAGCCCAAAAATAAAAAGTAGTATATTAATATAATTTGGACCCACTTATTCCAAATATTGAATCCATTTTTCTAAATTCAATACACAGAAGTTGCAGAAATTAAATTAAAATTAATCTCATTGTCAAAAAAAACAGGTTTTTGTTTAAAACATTGCAAAAGATTGAATTTATTTTACCTACGAATTCAATGTAAAATCAATGATAATGACATACATTATATTAAATGGTAAAAATATATTCTATTTATACTTTAAAACCATTATATATTATAATTTAACCACATAAATTATTACGATGAAAAAAGTTTTTTTAATTAAAATATAGTGTGTTTTTACTATTCATTAAAATATGAAAGTTATCAGAATAATATGAAAAATTTATCCAAGGTAAAATTTTATATCCTGATTCCAAAGAATAATTTTATTTTGTAAAATTTAACTTATAAACATGTCAAAAACTATATTTAAAGTGGGTGCGCCATCAAAAGGCGGCAAAACTGCATTTTTTGAAAAATACTTATTTTACCCGAAAAATTTATTTTGTTCTTATACCATGTTCTAAAAAATGTGTAAGATGAATAATAATGTTATAAAATTTAAAATTTAGTTAATACTATTCATAACATCTATTTCATAATAATATTATAATAATATATCGTTGTTTAGTAAACCCCGATATTGCGTACAACACACGATATCGAGGAAGGTCGCGATTGCGTGTAATGCAAGTCAAGTCAGGGTTGCGTGTAGTTCATGACTCCTTTGTTGTTTCATATAAAAAAATATATTTAACATATATATATACTCAATGTTTTGTAGAATAACTACTATCAAACAAACATAAAATTGTGTGTAACACGATCCAAGATTAGTGTTACGTATACTGCAAGCTAATACGGTGTTGCATATAGCGCAAGATAATCTTGGTGTAGCATACAACATAAGATATGAAAGAAATTAAAATGAATATATCTTATAAAATCTCAGGTTGTTACATTTTACCCCCCTTAAAATGAATTTCGCCCTCGAAATTCGTCGGGGTTATAAATCGTTTACTATTCATGGAAACCCACATCGTAAAAAGGAATACTAAAACTTAATTTTAAAAAATAAAGTATGAAACATAACGATTACCCAAAGTAACTCATCATTGGGTTTCCATATAGGAGAACATAGGTGAAAATATGGATATGGAAGAGAAATCTAAACATCAAGTTCTGATGGAGAGTGGTAGAGAACATGGCTATGAAAAAGCCAACAATCACAAAGCCATAAATTTGTGATGATCTAAGGTACCATATGATTCGTCGGATATAAGGACACTAGGACAACATTTTTTTGTATTCAAGATCTTTTCCCTAAAGTTGAAGAAATTGGAATTAGAAGAAATGTGTTCTTGATTTTGGTACAATCTCACCATTGGTCGTTCCTTGGACAATTTCCACTTCATCTCTTAAAGAAATGAAGTTGAATTTTTCATTTGAGAAGTGTTAGCAGATCATATGATAGAATGACAGGTCATTCCATCTGTCTCAAACAAAAAGTTTTCAAAAGTTATAAAATATACATAAGTCCATCTATAGTGAGATTAATCGTATATGATTCCAAAAATGGACTTATACTTCATCTATCATACCTCTTAATAAAATAAAACTAGTTTCTACTAACCAGAGACTTCCTGTAGGCCAGTGGTAGGTGATAAAGGTCAGTCACACTTCGGTTGTGGGTTCGATTCCCACAGCCTTGTCTGGCGCGATGGGCTATCGCCCGTCCTGCAGGTTGTCCTCTTTTTTCTAAAAATATATTATTATAACTTTCCATCAATAATATCGAAAAAGTTATAGCCTTAAACAATACTAACTTATGTCCAACATAATCCATTCTAATCTTTAGGATTATCCAAAATCCTGTTGTTCAATCTCATATTATAGTGAAAACAATTACCAGAGAGTCCATATAACAAGCATGTTAATACCATCTTTGATCCCCATATATCATAAGATATGTCTTGTTGGTCACATTCCAAACATTCGAAGGATTTAATCATGTATTCTCTTAAAAAAATGAATACCCATTGAACCTTAGTGAAAACATGAATACAGTTAAAAGTTAACACTTTCCACATACCAAAATCCTCAAAATTCTATATACACAAACCAAGATATCACTTAGTCCTTATATCAATCATGAGCTCATGAATACTATCAAATAACTCATTATCTCCTTATCCTTTCATTATGCACATATCATCTACCTTCTAAGAATTTTTGAATAACCTTTCATGGTTACCGGTACCATTCATCATATACTTTCAAAACTCAAGCAAAGGCAATAGTGTAACAATCCTTAGATTTTTTCTTTATTCCATAGTACCATACATTATTCTTGATAAACATACAATCATTCCACTAACTTATTAAACCACTAGTTGAGCTTTATCGTTTCTTTGATCTCATATTTCATTTGTAGTCTCTTCATCATCATCCACATAAATACTACCCATATGACCATGCTAATTCTCTTCATGAGATTTTCCCTTAGGGAATTGGTTTGCATAATGCCCATACATTCCACATTTAAAACATCTAATCATTGTTGATATCGTAGCAATACCATTATCCTTGTCCATGCTGTTAACTGAACCTTTTCCTTTACACTTACTGGCTTTGTGTCCTTTTCCACACCCAAAGCATCTTCCAGTTCCTTTGAAACAATTTTCCTGATGCCTCTTCCCACATGATTTATATGAGGAAATTGAACTTTCTTTCCTCTATGATCATCATGAAACTCCATCTTTCTCTTATTATCTGAGTCGGGAAACTTACCAAAGTTGAGATTATTGATCATATTATGAGATTAATGATTAGGCATAATAACGATGTTTAGACTTCCAAATCCCTTTTTGTTTGGTTTCTCATGAAGAATATCATTCCATTGTCCATCATATCCTCCATTATCATGAATCTTCCTGTTTCCAGTCATTTTCAAAAACCCAAAAAGAATATTGTGAGAGGCAAAAATAATACTAGGGAAAACAACATAATAAAGGGGGAGTACCATCAATATCTAATATCTTAGGTTAAATTCTAAGATCGTTACAGTATTTATAGGACTATAACCTATACATACACTTATCCTTAGGGACATCCCTAGACATACCTTAGAAATATCTCTAGGGATCTCACTAACGCTTTCACATCCTAGTTTCCAAAGGTTGACTAAACCTTTAGTCTGATACCAACTGTAGAGAATCGAAGCTTGACATACATGGACATTACATTACTTTTGCAGAATACTTAATACATAACAAAAACAGACACACAATGACCGTAATAGTTTAGGGTCTTTGGAAACTCGGAATATAAACTTCTAATCATGTTGAAATATCTTCAACAACTCCCATAACGATCTTCCCCTTTTTTTTCCTTAACGAAAACCTTTCTTTATTTCCTGGGGAAAATAAAAAATAAAAAGGGTGAGCTCAAATGCTCAGAAAGGGAAAACATAGATAACATAAAATAATCCATAAACATTTGGAAGCAAAAAATTGAACATGAAATTTAAACATCAAAATCTTGAGCAAAGACACAAATCGTGGAAGTACGTAAGGCATATATCATAATGGAAAATAAATCTTGATAAAATATAATGTGAATAAATCATGTAATTGTGGCAAACATTCATCACTATTTATGATTTCCATAGTAGCCAAGGCATTGCGACCAAGACCATCTTAGTGGATAAATTCCCTTTCTGAATCGAGTTCACTCCTCGTTTCAGTCCTGTAACAATGAACCAGATTAACTTACCATTCCATCCATGTCTATCTCATGAGATATAAATATTTACCCAATGAATTGGAGGGAGATATAGGTCCCACCCATCTCATAATAAAATCATTCTTACTTATGCCACAAAATAAACATACATCATTCATAATAACCCAACGAATAAAATGGGTTTCATAAACATCATATCATCATCACATAATCCATATAAAAGAAATGGATATCATTTCATAATAAGAAAAGTGAAACCAAGTAAATCATAGAGACATGATACTTGAAACATACACATATGATATAATGTCATCTTAGATGAAAAATGGTTTTGATAAAACACTTGAAATGAATTCTTGAGGAAAATATCCTTTCTTCTTCCAAATCATTTTCTTTTCACAAAATGTCATGCAATTTTAAAAGAAAAGGATTTTATTGAAAATAGTCATGAAATATTTTTGAGTAAGCTTCATGAAAATAAGGCTTTAAAAAACTGTAAAAATCCTTTCATGTCGTATAAGTTAAAAAAACATTCTTCTCGTACTTTTGTCGGAAAAGTCAAAAAAGTACCTTGTAGGGTAAATAAAAGAAAGATTCCTTCCATACCATGGGGTAAAAGTAAAAATGGGTAAAAAGGAATTTAAATATACATTAAAACACTTTTATAAAACATGGACATGGATGATATCAATAACCCCCATAAATACTTACGAATAAGTAATCTCGGATAAAAATGAGATTTGTAAAATTATCCCTTACCTTAGGTCCGATATGCTTCATATGGATCTGAACCTCCTGTATAATGATTTAAATAATGTCATTGACTTATTAAATAATCATATTAATTGTTATTATATCATATATGTTTTACTTATGACTTTATATTACCCGTTATTTTTTAAATTCCATGTTAAAGTAGTGTTTTGGGTAAAATCATTTCATTTATCATATGTGTTTCGACTTTTCGTTCTTGATATTATTACTTATATCCTGATTTACATAATTCCAGAATGTAAAACATGATTTATATATAATATATATTCATCATATATATATATATTATAGATAGATAAAAGGAATGAAATACATCGTTCATGGAGACCGTAGGTCGTACGTACGCATGAACGCTATTTTCGTTTCCTTATTGAATTGAATGAAACTAAATAGATGACATACATATATATATACATAAATCCTGTAGAATTATTATTTAATATATTTCATTATTATTAATTATATAAAATTTATGATCATTCATGTATGGTTAACATAGAGAATGAATCTCATCGCGTCGTGGAGACGGTAGTCCGTACGTACGCACGAGCGATGATATTGTTCCCATAATTATTGAATAGAATTGGAGTGGATGGTATAATATATCAGAATCAGTATGATGTTATAATAACCATATATAGTTATTCTTTACACCATTATACTCATCCATGTAAGGTTTTGGTGGAAAAATAGATTACACCACGGAGTGGAGATGATATTTCGTACGTACGCATGCACGGTGATTTTGTTTTCCGTATGATGAATAGATGGTGAAATAGGGTTTTTTAATTTTTATAATAACATATCATTATATGATTGATACTTATTTTATTACTTTATAACTAAAAAACTAACGAATAATAAGTTGAAGAAGAAATAAGCTTGAAATAATCGGTAGAAGAGATTACCTCTTCTTCGACGCACCTCCTTTAAACTTCTTCTTAGGGAACTAGGGTTGGTCTTTTGAGAATACCAGTACCTCTATATGATTTATAGGGAAGTGGGGAAGTAAAATGGGCAGAGTATGTATGAGCTTCAAGGCTCAAAATGGTGTGAGGAAGAGAGGTAGGAGGTGCCCTTTTATAAGGGAGGAGAGGGGCACCTTTGGAATCCTCAAAAATATTAGTTTAATATAAATTCAAACCCCAAATAAAAACCTCCAAAAATGACTCAATTCAAATATTAGATGAGATAGGGTTGTAATATCATCAACCAATAAAATTTATACATGTTTTGATTTTATTTTAAACACTATCATTTTGATTTAACCTTATTTAATCTATTTAAGTTTATTTGTGGTAATAAAATTATAAATTTTAAATGGTTATAAATAATCACTTATGTGTTGTTAATTTTACATAATTGGATACTTTATGACATTTTCGACTATATAAATTTCAATTTATAATTTTTAAATATTTTTTTGATTTTTAAACAATTTAATAATATGTTATTTTTATAAAATAACAATAGTGTCAATTTTGACACTATTCATTTATTTGAATTTAAATAAAATCTACACAGAGAATATATTCGAACTAAAATATATAATAGATTCCTAACATGTCAAATTTTTCTATAAAATTCGTGGAGAACATTAAATAGTTCATATAATATTTATTTTAATATTTTATAATAATTTATTTGGTATATCTCTTAATAAAATAATTATTACAACATTTTTTTATAATTATTTAATATACTTATTTGTTTCATAAAAATTAAAAATAAAATACTTTGATTAATATAAATATCAAATATTTTATAATAATAATTTTACTTGAATTTATCATCTTAAAATAACAACATGTAAATTGTTATCTTTATTAAATTATGAAGGTGACAACTTTGGAATCATTTAAAATAAAATATTATAAGTGTCATAATCGCCTTAATAAGGATCCAAATGGTCAACAATTAGGCCATTGGATGATTAGGGTTTATATATACACTAATAATAAGTTTTTTTCAGATTTTTGGGCCTTTTGATATGTATTACTATTTCAATAAAAACTATATTATTGATTTTTCACTAAATAAATAATATCTGCATCATTAATGTATAAGATAATAAGGTAATTAAATAACTATTAAAAATTAAAAATAAATTACCATGATAAAGAAAAACATTTTATCTATCAAATTATTATTTATAACCGAATTTATATTCTGTATAAACTTATATTAAAAATACTTTAATTATTAAAGTTGAGTGAGACATATTTCAATTTCCTTTAAATAAAATAAACTAAAGGTCTTAATCACCTCCAAGTGGGTTCTAATGGATTCCATTTCGACCCAAATATGACTTAGAACGAAATATAATCATCCAATTGTATTAATACAAGTATTAGGATAATTTTATAATATTATATTTACTCTTAATTACCCAATTTACCTTTTACTATGGTAAATAAAATTTACCGTTGTTACTATTCATAAGGCCCAAAAATAAAAAGTAGTCTATTAATATAATTTGGACCCACTAATTATAAATATGGAATCCATTTTTCCAAATTCAATACACATAAGTTGCAGAAATTAAATTAAAATTAATCTCGTTGTCGAAAGAAAACGGGTTTTTGTTTAAAACATTGCAAAAGATTGAATTTATTTAACCTACTAATTCAATGTAAAATCAATGCTAATGACATACATTATAATAAATGGTAAAAATATATTCTATTTATACTTTCAAACCATTCTATGTTATAATTTAACCACATAAATTATTATGATGAAAAAAGTTGTTTTGAATTAAAATATAGTGTGTTTTTACTATTCATTAACATATGAAAGTTATCAGAATAATATGAAAAATTTATCCAAGGTAAAATTTTATATCCTGATTCCAAATAATAATTTTATTTTTTAAAATTAAACTTATAAACATGTCAAAAACTAGATTTAAAGTGGGTGCTCTATCAAAAGGCGGTAAAACTGCATTTTTTGAAAAATACTTATTTTACCTGAAAAATTTATTTTGTTCTTATACCATATTCTAGAAAATGTGTAAGATGAGTAATAATGTTATAAAATTCAAAATTTAGTTAATACTATTCATAATGGCTAGTTCATAATCATATTATAATAATATATCTTTGTTTAGTAAAACCCGGTATTACGTACAACACACGCTATCGGGGAAGGTTGTGATTGCGTGTAATGCAAGCCAAGTCAGGGTTGCGTGTAGTGCATGACTCCTTTGTTGTTGTGTATGAAAAAATACATTGAATATATATATATATATATATACTCAATGTTTCATATAATAAATACTATCAAACAAACATGAAATTGTGTGTAACACGATCCAAGATTAGTGTTGCGTATACTGCAAGCTAATACGGTGTTGCGTATAGCGCAAGATAATCTTGGTGTAGCGTACAACAGAAGATATGAAAGAAATTAAAATGAATATATCTTATAAAATCTTGGATTGTTACATCTAGGATTAGAGGAGGTATTTTGGGAGTTTATTTTTTCAATGTTTTGGACAAACCAAAATGATTTAGCAGAGTGAATAAGTGAGGGGGTGAATTCTCTTTTATAGTGGAGGAGAAGTGGAATTCTTGTAAATACAAAAAGGTAAACATTATTGGGAGGTTTTCATTACATAATTTTGTTAAAATAATTAAAAAAATTAGATAAAATAGGATATATGTTATAAATATTTCCATACAATGGGTTTTGGACAAGTTTTTGGTCATGTGGCCCCTTAAGATTAATGTTTAACTACTAAGTAAACTCATTTTTACCTTAATCATTGTAATTAATTATAAATTCATTCACTAATATTTTTGATAAAATCCTTAGTTATTTTTAAAATAAATTATATATTATTATTATTATTACAAATATTTAATATATTTTTTCAAATTAAACTAACATAAATGGAATATTTTAATTTAAAATTAACCCTCTAGATGGAATGAGAAAACTAGTTTTTAAAGAGAAAAGGTTAAAAAGTTTGAAATCCTTTTATATCCAATTTCATTGTGAATAGATTCCAATGAAATAAATTTGATTTAATTATTTATATTTTAACTCATTATAATTTAAAACTAATTTTAAATATAACTTAACTATAAAAATAAATTATATGAAAATGCAGTTTTCAATCAAAATTCAGTATTTTCAAAATTCATCTAAAAAGGAAACTTCTCTGAAAAATATGAAAAATCCACCCAAAGTAAATTTTGATATTCCAATTTTACAAATTAATTCTATTTTTTAAAAATAAAATTTATAAAAGTTTCAAAATTTAATTTTAAAACTTGTTTCCCATTAAAAGGCGGTAAAACTGCCTTTTAGAAAAAATATTACATTTTATTCTTAAAATTGAATTAATTCTTATCTTAACAGTATGAATATTAGTGGATGAATTTAAAAACATTTTTTTGAATATATAATATATAAAATTTTTATTAATATATCTCAATCATAGTGATTAATTTATTTTATTAAGATAAAACACTTTTGAGGACATAATAATAGTTTTTTATAAAAACATTTCCTTTATATTCAATTGGTTTTTATTTCCATTTATAATTAATTATTAATAAATTAATTCATTTTATAGACATATTTAAACTATATTTTCATTATTTATTTAATCTCATTCATTCACCCCATTTTAAAGGTAGTTGAAAACTATCATGTTAAATAATTATTATTATTATTATTATAGTATATTTTTATCTGGAAAGACTCGACTTTCATGTAACATAAGTTATCATAGAAACTAGATATTATGTGAAACACAAGATAAACTTAGTGTTGTGTATAATGAAAGATAAACTATGAGTTTAATATAAAATAATCTATTAATGAATTTAAATTAATTTGAAAGAATATATTTCATAAAATATTATGTTGTTACACATATCATATGAGATGATATAAAGATTTTATATGGTCGGAAATCCATGTTTCAAAGGCTCATCATATAACTTTAGGGTATATCATTTCATATGATATATATATTTCATAATGTTACTACCTTATATAATTATAGTGTACATCATAGGCATATCAAAATATAGTGATTCATATTATATGATAATAATCATATCTTATGAATGAAAGTAAAATGAATTATAAATATTATCATTTGTTTTTCTTCCATATAATTTATCCTTTATCGTTATTGTTTCATATGATAAAACATGTGGGAGATTATATATTGTCCTTATTTGAAAAATTCATGGTTGGATGAGGGTTCTAAAGTGTTGTATCTTAATGCATTACTCTTGTGTTATGTAACATATAATTAAATGAAATAAGGATTAGGGAGAGTCAATGAGACACATATAAGGAGGATAAAACCACTAAGTTGGTTTTCCAAGGGTCTATGTGTTCTTTTAATTCACCCTGAATCTCTCTCCTCCTTCTTCCTTTACAATCCAGGATACACTAGCACTTTTTTGTGAGGAGGGTCTTACCCAATCATTGGGTGATTCGAGTCATAATATAGATACCTCATGAAATAATGATATCTTTATGTTATTCACAGTAATCTTCACCAAAAATGTGTTTGAATATAGTGAATTTTACCAACACCGGTGTGAGGCGCACATTTTTCATCATTTTATAATATATATGGTTTTGATTTCATATCATGGTGATCTTGGGTTATAGATTATATGATGGGGCAGCCCAGATAACACTAGGTGAGCTTGTTATAGCTCTCAAATGTATTGGGTAATCATAATGTCAGAATTTGTTCATATGGTTATTCAAATTAGAAGGGTTTTGAAAGGGTTTAATTAATGTGATTATCCAAGTTTCCATAAGGAGTTTTAATTGATTGTTAGGGCTTTATAAAGTTAATCTTGATCTATATTTATATCACATGGATCATGATTATTGATTCTAATGACTATTTCATTTTCCATTTTTCATAATTGATGATCTAATTATTGATGGGTATGAGTTATTTTATGATTCACTCATGCACTTTGATTCTGTCATCATTCCCTTAAGCACCCTTATTCTCATTTATGAAATTTAATTTTTAATGATAATATTTACCCTTACTGAGCATTTGAGATTACCCATATTATGTTTTTCCTCCATGTTACAAATAATGTGGTTGAAAATTTTATGTTTATAAAGGATTTAACAAGAATGATGTTGATGACCTAATGTGAAATAATAAAATCTTAGTTAAATGGGATAAATGATATTTTAAAGTCATGGGAGTTGTTTTGTAGGGTTTTTTCCTAATTATCTAAAACTATATACCTAAAATTTCCTCCTGAATGTAAGTGATCTATGTTATCCTTTTGAATTTGTTTGGTTTGGATGGAAAAAATTGGGTCACAATTATCAGCATCAAAACTAGAGATGTAAAGTTCATGAATTTAGCATAGGATCCAGAAGTTTGGGTCCTGAGCTATTATAATATAATCTAAAATATATAAAATATATTTAAGGATCTATAGAATATCTCCATGAAACTTTACCTTTCACTAAATAATTTTTTACTTTGATTCATTTCATCTTATATCATATCATATACAATAGCTTGAGAAATCATATCTAAAACTTCTTTTGGATATCTTCCAAGAAACTTTTGGAATTTTATTATAAATTTCACCTATTATCACATCACATGTAATATATTATGAATGAATAATTAAAATATGTCTCAATAAAGGAAATTTGATATGAATTCCATTGCGGATTTAGTAATCTCTAGATCAAAACCCCAAGAAAGAGAGAACTGAATATTGATTTTCAAATCCCAATAATTTTCATGAAAATAATCATAAAATACATTAATGGGTAGTATATACACCAAAAAATAAGTGGTGAATATGGCATATGACTCATGAAAATAAAAGTGAGACAAGAAACCCTTACCTCCAATCTGACTTTTTCATATGTGTTCGAACCTCTTCTTCTTCGGATAAACTCCTTAGGTTAGCACCAAAATCCTTCTTATGATGGATTTTTTATCAAACCAAGTATTCTATGATTTGGATATAGAATTTAATAAGGCATTTGGGGAGTTCTTGGCTGAGCCAAATGGCTTTTATGGTGTGAATATGAGAGGATATGAGTGGCCTTTTATAAGTGAGGTGAGTGTCAAAGTTGTAATTTTTTAAACAAAAAAAAGGAATACCTGCAATTTTTAAATACCAAAAAACTCCAAAATAGACAATTATCATGCCTAAAACATGATAAGGTCTAAATATTTCTATAAAATATATTTTATACAAGTTTTTATGTCATTTTAACCCTTAATGTATTAGTTTAAATCCCCAGAAAACCCTTTTTCTCATTAACTATGGTAATTAATTTTTACTCTTTTCACTATTCATTATAGAAAAAATTAATTTGACATTATTTGATAATATAAATTATATTTACTCTATGGAAATACTTCTATTTATTACACTTTATTTCATATTTTATTACATAATATTACACATAATACAACTCGTAAGATCAAAAAGCCTTATTTCTTTGGGAATTTGGTACATTACATAACAACTTAAAATAGGAGGTACATTGACATTATTTAAAACTTTCTTAACATGATCATATTATTCTATAGTACTTAAAATTACATGGGATAATCTTGGGACATACATAAGAATGGGGTGAGCTATAAAGCCCAGTAATGGAGTAAACATGGTATAACATGAACAATGTATTAAATATTAGACAATAGGAATATCAATGAGACATAAAAGTGGTGAGAATCATAAAAACAAACAATGAGGCATGATATATCATTATAACATAAAGGCAACATGGAAATGTGGAAACAACTTTAAACATGGCATCATAAACATTGGTCAAGGCTAACCACCAAGACGTAATGATGGAAAAAGAACCATGATGGATTAGGTTAAATCTATAATCCCTTTCATGACATCTCGTGATACTAAAACATTACCCAATGCATTGGATCTCTATATAATTTTGGTTGCAACCGTCACTTTCATATCAATCACATGCATAAGTGTGCCACATAAATCATAAAACATGTAATCATTTTTCATCACAGTTTATTCCATAATAAAGGAGTATAGAATATATACATGTAATTCCCCAATAAAATAAGTAAAAGTGCACACATTTTAACACCCTTGATAATAAATGGGTATATATATTCACTAAAAAAATTGTTTTGGCATAGAAGAACATGGTAAAATTTCAGCATCATAAAGGGGGCATATAAATATTCATGGGAGGGATTAATAAGAGTAAAAGGGGTATCTCATCACATTGATAGAAAAATAGAAGTAATAAGGATATAGAAGAACATATCCCAATATTAGTAATTAGATAAAATTCATTAGATGGTGAAGATACTTGAAGAAAATGAAAAGAAGATGATCCCTTACTAAATTTTGGTATAGTAATGGATTTGGTAAATGATATAATGAGAGGGTATAAATGGTATATCATTATTATAGAATAAATTATATAGAAGAGGTATCATTATAATTGCATGAAATCATAACCAATTGGGATTTAAAAATGATACTTACAAATAAAGTGCTTGAATGGAAATGGGGAGAGAAAAATATCTTACTAAATTTCGACATGGTAACGGGTGTACATAAAGGTTCATTGAATAAATTAATGAGAGTGAAATGGGTATATCATACCATAGAAATAAAAAATCTAGGTAATTTGGATTTATAAAAACATACCCCAAACATGAATAAAGGGAATTTAAGAGGAATAACATAAAATAGGTTCTTGAATAAAAAGGAGAGAGATAAATCCCTTACAAAATTTTGGGATAATAATAGATTAGGTAATTGTCGAAATAGGAAAGAGTAAATGATATATCATTAAAATAAAATCAATTTGAAAGTAATGGAATTTTTATAAATGAATTAAAATATAACCAATTTAAATTAAAATACTATTTTCAATGATGGTGCTTGAATTGAAAGCAGAAGAGGAAGGTCTCCTACCTTGAGAGGGTGATTCAAAAAGATTGGGAGGATTTTTTTTTGAGAGCTTGGGAGAACCTTGGGAGGAATATAGAGAAGAGATATCATATTAATGATGTCCTATATAGTTTTTGAGTGAAGAAAAATTGGGGATTGGGTGGGTTTATATAGGAAAAGAGATGGGAGTTATTTATTATTTCCTAAACATAGGTTTTGGACTCTATATATTAAAGTAATCAAACCCACAAACCATACCATGGTTTTTGCCAATGGTTATAAAAAAATTAAAGTATTTTTCATTATTTTATAATTCCAAGGGAAAAATTTATTAAAATATTATCCATGGTGATGTGTAAGTGAGTCATACTCTTAAAAAAATGATTTTAAAACCTTAAAATATACTATAGGTTTTAGAGGATTCATAAAGGATTTATAAAATAAATAACATAACCCCAAAATAACATTATTATAAATGGGAAACATATATTTTCTCTTTGATACCATTTATAGAATTTATTATATCATTTTTTGGTCATTATTATGTCATAATAAACACTATATATTTAAACGGTTTTTAATTTTTATACAAAAATTCAACTGTCTTAGAAAATTGTTAAAAAAATCACAGTTGGATAATTTTGACATATTGATTTCAAAAATAATATTTATTTTATCAAAATAATTTTCTAAATATGTGAATTTTCACTTTTAAAATATGAAATTACATTTATTAATAAATTATTATATTTTTTACAATAATAGTTTTCAAACCCTTATAACAATTACATTTGACTACATAAAAATTATATTATCATTTATATTTACTAAAAATTGTTTCTGTTGTATTATTTTTTAAGAATATTATTTATTTCTAAAATTCATTAATTCATCTAAAAATAATTTTATAATTGAAATTTAATATTAAACAAAATTAAAATTTGTGTTTTATTTAATTTTTATCAAAGATAATTATTTAATCCTTTATAAAGTAATAAAAAATATAATAATTGTTTTTCCTTAACTACTTAACTAGTAATATTCATTATATGAATTTCAATTAATAAATATTGATATTTAATAATAATATTTCATTTAAATAATTTCAAATTAGGGTTTATGTAATTAATTATTAAGAAGAAACATTATGCATTTTAAAACAGTTTTCACAAAAATGAATTTTCAATCCTAAAAATAAACTTTTATTAAAATATAGTATAAAGATG
This sequence comes from Viscum album, assembly GCA_963277665.1. Lineage (NCBI taxonomy): Eukaryota > Viridiplantae > Streptophyta > Magnoliopsida > Santalales > Viscaceae > Viscum > Viscum album. The sequence goes on from OY728133.1 coordinate 1,962,618,838, forward strand.
ATTTACATGTAATTAATTTAATTAAATATAGATAAATAATAATTATTTTACATTAAAATAAAACTAAAATAATATTTTTTTCTTTTAAATTTATTAATTTATCAAAAGGAATTACGATTTTATAAAAAAATGGTATTTTTCAATATTCACTGAAAAAAATATATATTTTCTAAAAAATAACAAATTTTCAACCAAAGTTAATTTTGATATAATGATATAAAAAATGGAGTTCATTTTATAAATTTTCTAGAAATTAATTTTAATTTTTTCATGAAAATAAATAAAAAACATTTTTTGATGAAAACATATTTTGAAGAATGATAAGACACTGCCAACAATTGATTGATTGTTTACTAAGAATTCATCAATATATTTATGACATATATATATATATATATCATAAATTAGTTAATACTATTAGTATCCAAAAACTTAATAGCTAGGTTAAAATGATCATATTTAAATAATCATTTATTGTTTTGGTTTGGTGTTGTGTATCACATATGCTATCGAACTTTGTTTTATCATTAAAAAACTTAGGATGTTATATTATTTCCCCCTTTAAATTTAAACTTGATCTTGGTAAGAAATTTCTTGAAACCTAAAAATATTTTTATTGAAAACCCGTATCATAAAAAGGTTTAATAAAACATCCTCTTGAAAAGAGAGAAAATGAAATTATGAAGGTCATCACATAACTAGGTTTCCAAGTAGGATAACATTAGTGGGAAATTAAAACATTGACAAGGAATAAAAAACTAGTTCCAAACAAAAAATAGAGAGTGATAAAGATCTTTGTTAATACAAAGTCAATGAATACAAAACCATAAATCTGTGATGGGTATAATTTTATCCTGTAATTAATTTCCACTACACTATTATCTTTTTCTCCAATTAATGAGAACTCAAGATGATTTTTTTAATACCTGAAGCACTAGAATAAACATCTAATGGATCACATAATATACCAATGAATATCAAATTATTCCTCCTATATTTACTAAATCTAAAATGTTTAACATAACGTAATATAATACTAAAAATAAATAAACCTTAATACATTAATCTCCAAAATTACATGAATAATATCAAAGGTTTAGCATAGATAATTCCTTAAACAAATAACCATATATCAAAAATAACACTAATAACCTAAAAATTAAATAATTTTTTAACCTAAAATGTTTCCTCATACCCTTTATCTTAAACCTAAAAAAAAATATTCTCAAATAATTCTAATGGTTATATATACCTTAACCCAAAAAACATCTCCCAAAATATCATTAATCACCTCAAAATTAAAAATATTTGATCCTGTAAAATGTTTCCAAAAATATCATACTAAACTTCCATCACATAAATATTCAAAAAATCGTTGATGATTTTAATGATTGTAATTAGACATATCATACCAAAACTATTTAGTTTTATCCCAAAATCAAATACCTACTAAGGGTTATCAATCCCTCAGTCATTGGTTTTCAAAATTATCACATTTTCACTAAATTAGTTTTATAGGTTTTTTGTACTGTTCAATATATGTTTCAAATACTTAAAATAAAAACTATTATTAAACAATACATAGATGTTTCATGATTATTATATCTAGAGATTCATTTATATAGTAATTCTATATAATTCTCAAATAACAATACATAAACACTTCAATATATACCCTTCAAGGATTTCTATAACATAGTTCCTTCCTTGGTCTAGGATTTAACAATTATATTAGGGCATTTAATTGTTTCCTCATATTTCTAGCCATTATCTAGAATAGAAGGAAAATTTACGATGAGTAATTTTAAACTATTAAACTCATAAATGGGAATCTAATAAAATTAAAGGGATAACTTATAAATTACATGTATTTCCTTAATATATGAATTTATAATCTTCAATCTACGTTATCTATTATCAATTTCATATCATAGACTCTTATGGGAATTAGTGTTCCCTTAATAATGCTTAGTAATGAGATTTTTAATTACCAAATCATATCTCCATATATTTTCAATCTAGGTGTATAGAAATTCCTATTATCATGCACCGATTCTTGATCGAGTCTAGCTCAATGCGGTGTTTTCGGGTTTTACCCCTAGGTACATCTGTACCAGAGCCATATCTACTTATAATATCCAAATAGAGATGTATTTTATGTGAAACCACTTACTATATACTTTACCAAAATTTAGGGATTTTTTCTTATACTTAGTTTTATCCCTAAGGCTTTCTTGGGAGTTTTCTAATCCAAATCCCAAAAATAATTAAACTTTCCTTTTGCCAAATATGAAAACTCTGCTCTTTATTACACTTTGTTTCATGATTTATTAAATATGATTACACATAATACAACCATAAATATAGATAATTATAGTTTATTTTATAATTAGGTACATTAAATAATAACATAAAATAAGTGTCACATTGCTATTATTGAAATTTTCCTTAACATGCTCATATTATTCCATCATACTTAAAATTGTATGGGATAACCCGAGACATACCTAAGAAAGGGGTGAGATACAAATCTCAATATGGGGTTAAACATGGAATAACAAGAATAAAGTATTACATTTTAGAAAATATGAATGTAAATAATATATAAAAGTGTTAAGAATTATAAATATTAATAATTAGGCATGATATAGCATGACAACATAAAGGCAACATGTAAATTTGGAACGACTTTAAACATGGCATCATAAACATAGTTCAAGGATAACCACAAATAAATCATGATATAAAAAGAACTGTGATAGATTATTTTCACTCATTAATCTCTCTCATGATGTCTCATGAGACTAAAATGTTACCAAATTCATTTTAGTGCTATATTATTTTAGGTCCACACATTACTTTCATATCAATCACATGCATAAGTGTGCCACATAGATCATACAACATGGAATCATTTTTCATCACATTTTATTACATGATCATGAAGTTTGTAATAAATAAATTTAATTTTTCAATAAATAATTATAAGTTCATAAATGTGAACAACCTTTATAGGAAATGGGTATGGGTATTCACTAAACAATTGTTTTGGAATGGGAAATTACGGTAAAATTTTGGTAGCATGACGGGGGCGTATAAATTTTCATGGGAGGGATTAATGATATTTAAAGGGGTATCTCATCAAATTGAAATATAAATTTAAGTAATATGGAAATGGAATAATATATCCCAACATTATGAATTGGATAAAAATATATAAGATAATGAAGATACTTGAAAAAAAGGAAAAGGAGAGGATCACTTACTAAATTTTGGCATGCTAATGGATTTGGTAAATGCTATAATGATAGGGGATAAATGGTATATCATTATTATATAATAAATTTTAAAGTTGAGTTATCATTATAATGACATGAAAAAATAACCAATTTATATTCAAAAGGCTACTTACAAAAAGGTCCTTTAATGGAAATGAAGAGAGAGAAATCTCAAACTAAATTTGGCATGGTAATGAGTGTACATAAAAGTTTATGGGGGAAATTAATGAGAGTTAAATGGGTATATCATCACATGGAAATAAAAAATTTAGTAATATGGATGAAGAAAAACATACCCCAAACATGAACAAAGGTACGTTAATATTCATAACATAAAACAGGAGCTTGAATAAAAAAGAGGGTGGGAGTTACCTTATAAAATTTTGGCATAGTAACAACTTGGGTAATTAACAAAATGAGAGAGGATAAATGATATATCATTCAAATAAAATAAATTGAAAAGTAATTTAATGTTTATAGATGAATTAAATTATAACCAATTAAAATTCTAATTCTAATTTCAAAGAAGGTTCTTGAATTGAAAGGAAGAGAGGAAGGTCTCGTACCTTGAGAGGGTGATTCAAAAATCTTGGGAGGAGATTCTTGGGAGATTGGGGGAACCTTGGGAGGAATATATATATGATATGGAAGAGTAATTACATGATCCATGGTTTTTTAGTTAAAAAAATTGGATCTTGGGTGGTTTTATATAGGAAAAGAGAGGAGAGTTCTTTATTATTTACCAAACTTAGGTTTTGGACTCTATATATTAAATTAATCAAAAACACAAAACATACAATGGTTTTTTCCCATGGTTGCTACCAAAGGGGATTTTTTCATTATTTTATAATTAAAATTTCCTAAATTATTAAAATATTACCTATGGTGATGTGGAAGTGAGTCATACTCTTAAAAATGATTTTAAAACCTTAAAATATAATATATGTTTTAGAGGATTGATAATGGATTTATAAAATTAATTAAATAACCTAAAAATAAAATTATTTTAAATGAAATAAATATATTTGTACTTGGATACGCTTTATAGTATTTATTACTCCATTTTTTTCATTATGATGTCATAATACACACCATATATTTATATGATGTTTAATTTTTACCCAAAACTTTTACCGTCTCAAAAAATTGCGAAACAAATCACCATTGGATAATTTTGACATGATGATTCCAAAAATAATATTTAATTTATCAAAATAATTTTCTAAATTTGAGAATTATCACTTTTGAAATATGAAGTTTCATTTATTAAGAAATGTTGGTCTTTTTGACAGTAACAGTTTTCAAACCATTATAACAATTACATTGAACTTCATAAAAATTATATTATCATTTATATTTACTAAAAAATATTTTATATTATTAATTTATTAAAATATTATTTATTCTTAAAATTAATTAATTCATAAAAAAATAATTAATTAATTGAAATTTCATATTACAAAAAATATAATTTGTGTTTTATCTATTTTTTATCAAATATCATTATTTAATAATTTATAGAGTAATAACAAAAAATACAGTAATTATTATAATTAAATGAAAATATAAATATTCATACCATTAGGGTTACTTTGTTTCTAGTCCTTGTTAAATTATTATTATTATTTTACCCTTAATTAATATATTTTACTTTTACTACGGTAACAAATATCTACTATAGTTATTATTCATATTGTCCAAAAATTATGTTGTCCTTATTACCTAATATTAATTATGATGATTAAAAATATGTAATTATTTTTATAAAAATACATTCACATAGGTGGAATAATTTAATTTAATATAAAACCCACAAGCATGATGGAAAGTGGTTTTCTGAAAAATACATTTTATAAGGAAAAGATTATTTTACTTTAACTATTTAACTAGTAATATTCATTATATAAATTTAAATTCATAAATATATATATGTAATATTAATATTTCATTTAAATAATTTATCATTATGGGTTATTTTAATTAATTGTAAAGGAGAAACATTATACATTTTAAAACACTTTCCAAAAAAATACATTTTTAATTCTAAAAGTAAACTTGTATTAAAATCTGGTGTAAAGATGATTTAAATGTAATTAATTGAATTAAATATATCTAAATTATTATTATTTTAAATTGAAATAAAATTAAAATAATAATTGTACTTTTAAATTAATTAATTTATCGAAGGAAATAATAATTTTACATAAAAATAGTATTTTTCATTATTCACTAAAAAATCTATATTTTCCAAAAAAACCCAAATTTTCAACCTAAGTTAATTTAAACATTATTATATAAAAAATTAATATATTTTTATCAAATAAATTTTATGAATGTTCTTGAAAATAATTATAATATTTTTTTCATAAAAATAAATAAAAAACATTTTTGATGAAAACATATTTTGAAGAACAATAAGACATTACCAAAAAATGATTGATTATTTAATAATAATTTATCAATATATTTAGGAAATATATATATATATATATCATAAATTATTTAATACTATTCATATCTACAAACTTAATGGCTAGGTTAAAATGATCATATTTAAATAATCATTATTTGTTTGGGTTCAGTGTTGTGTATCGCATATGCTATCAAAATTAGTTTTCTATTTTAAAAAATATGGAAATTACAAATTAAAATTATGGAATCCATTTTAAAAAATTAAATTCACAAAATTTTCAAAATTTAATTTTAAATTAAGCCTACAAACGCGATGTAAAAGTAGGTTTTCAAGAAGTGTATTTTATAAGTGAAAAATGATTTTATTTTGAATCTATGACTAATAATATTCATTTTATGAATCAAAATTAATATTTATTGATATATAATCTATAAATTTTATTTAAATAAATCCTTATTATGTGTTTTTTAATTAATTAAAAAGTAGAAACATTATGCACTTTAAAACAGTTTTCAGAAAAATCACATTTTTAAACCTACAAATAAACTTATAATAAAATCTAATATAAACATGATTAAAATGTAATTAAGTAGATTAAATATAGATAAATAATAATTATGTTAATTTAAATCATATTAAAAACTTAATTTTACTTTTAAATTAATTAATTTATTGAAAAGTAATGATAGTTTTACAAAAATCAGTCTTTTGATAATTCATTGAAAAATCAATATTTTTAAAGAAAATCCAAAACTTTTACCCAAAGTAAATTTTTATATTCTAATTTAAAAAAATTATTTCATTTTATCAAATATATTTTATAAATGTTCCAAAATTTTATTATAATATTTTTTCATGAAATTCAATAAAAATCATTTTTGAAGAAAACATATTTTTGATGAATAAAATAACTTTACTAAAAATTGTTTGATTATTTACTAATAATTTATAAATAATTTATATTAATTTGTTAATATATATATATATATATATATATCATAAATTATTTAATATTATCCATACCTACTAATTTAATAATTATTTTATAATAGTTATATATTTTATGGGTTGTTTAAGCTCAACATTGCATGTCAAATATGCCATCGAACATAGCTTTCATTTATAAAATATACGGGTGTTACATACTCCCCACCTTTAATAAATTTAATCCTCATAATTTGAAATTAAACTCGATAATATAAGGTTTTAAATTTGAAAAAAAATACCTAAGTTGGAAACCCATATCATAAATTTTTTTAATAAACATCCTCTCAATAAGAGAGAAAAAGAAGTATGAGGATCATATAGAATAAAAAATGTGGGGTTTCCAAATATGATAACATGGTTGGGAAGTAAAGATTTTAACATGGGAGAAAAAGGTAATGTATATATAATGATGGAGAGTGACAAGGATTATTGATCTCAAGAAATTGAATGATCATGATAAAATCAATAACCAAAAAACCATAAACTAAAGAAGTGTGAAAATGTCATTGATATCATCAAAAATGATGGTAATAGGACTAAATTTTGTTTCAAGATCAATTTTCTAAAGTTAAGGAATTAATTTTCCTTCTGGACTAAGAGAATAAGGAAATATACTTACTTTATGATTAGAATTTCATCCTTTTATCAATTTCCACTATAATCTCATCTTTTTCTCCAAATGATGAGTATTCAAGATGGATTTTTTTTTCATGCCTGAAGAACTAAAATCAATATTTAAAGGACCACATAACCATAAAAATGATAATAAATCTATCCCACCGGTATTTATACATTAAAAAACAAAAAAATTAGCTTATGTTAATATGTTTCCCAAAATTAATAAACCTTCATATGATGAAATAATACATTAATCTCAAAAATTAAACAGTAATACCCAAAGTTTAAAATAAATAGTTCCATAAATAAGTAACCCTATATCTCAAATAACCTCAATAACCTCAACATTAAAAATTGTTTTAACCTCAAATTTTATATCATACCTTTCATATTATATTCCCAAAAAATTAAATGATCTTATTTTAAAATAACATTGATCACTTATTCACCAAATAACTTTTCAATATCAAGGTTATCTACATGATAAAACTTTTATAATGCCCTGACCCTAGAATCTTGGAGCTAGTGCATTATTTTAATACATTGGCATGATTATAAGAAATAAAGTCCCAAAAGACTGATTAGTTTAGCAGACTTGAAAAATAGATTGCATACATGAACATTACGTTACACATTCAAACATAAAACACATCATAAATAATCCTTTTAGAATTCCATTATTCCCCTATCTTAACCCTATATATCAATCATAATACACTTCCTAAAATCCTAGTAAAATAAAACATAAGAAAGGGGTGATCTCAAATGCTCAGTAAGGGTAAATAATTTAGTGGAAGCTATAAATTTTTAAGGAAAGATATGTAATAAAAACAACTGACTTCTAAACATAAACTTGAACATAATATGGAAAAAATAAATCAAACATTACCATATAAACATGCACATATATATTCTACTAGTCGAATAATCACATGTAATAACTAATTTCATAACGAGGGAATGCATAATGTCGGACATAATAACCACATAGTCAAGGCCTCATGCTAAGACTACAAATAAAAATTTTGTCAAGGAGTTGTGCCAGGACACTAATTTTTCTTAAGAGACCTACCGATGCATCAAGGGGCTATAGAGGGCCCCTCCCATCACTTACTACATCCAATGCATTCCTTATATGAAAAGGTTGAAACATAACATAAACATTCGTATTAAAACAAGCATACTAAATTTCAATAATTTAACCATAAAACATGAATAGTATAAAAATAGTACATCCACAGTCAAACATATCATAAATAATTCAATACAACATAGAATATTTTATTATAATAAATCAACCTTAATTAAGAATAATATCCAGTAAAGTATGTTTACATAGTTAAAAATTATCAGTAAAACTCTTTGAGAGAAATGTCCCTTTTTTGTGAAATCATTTAAAAGTCACAAATTTTTAAAGTAAGAAATTTAAAATATATTTTTGAATCAAAGTTTTCTATACCACTTTGAAACTTTTGAAAGTAATTAATATCTAAAAACAATCGTGCCCATATAAATAAATCCTTAAAATCATTTTGAAAACATTGACATTAATTAAAAAGATTTAGAAAAAATAAATATTTAAAGCAATTAAATTGATGATATATTTAAAGAGTACCTTCCATAAAACATTAAAATATTCCTTTTGAAAACATTTTTATGAAACATTAAAATGGATGATAAATATGTTCTGTAAATACTTAAACATAAACAGTCTCGGATAATAATGAGATTGAGGAATTAACCCTTACCTTGTACTTTCCTTTAGTCGAGGGTACATTTAGCCTCTTTTATAATGACCATAGTATGTTATTAAATTATACCATAACCATATTAATATTTATGATATCATATATTATTCATTTATGACTTTATACTACCCATTTAATAATAATTTCCATGTTAAAGTAACATTTCAGGTAATAATCGCTTTCTTTATCGTACGTGTTTTAACTTGTTATTCTTGATCTTATCACTTAGATCATGATTTAAATACTTAAAAAATATAAAAAATGATTTATATATCATATATATTCATAATATAAATATTTATAATATATAGATATATGAAATGGGAACACCGTTCATGGAGACAGTAGTCTGTACGTACGCATGAACGTTGTTTCTGTTTTCTTATCGTATAGTATAGAAGTAAGTAAAAGAAATATATTTATATAAATAAATATATATTTTTCTAATAGAAATATTTTTTAATATATCTTATACTTACTCAATATATATATATATATATATATATATATTTATAAAAAATCTTGAATGGTGATCGTTGAAGATGAATCACATCACATCGTGGAGATGGTAAGTCGTACGTACGCACGAGCGAAAATATCATTCTATTGATGGTAAACAGTGTTTAATTGGATGGTATATTATATATAAATAATAATTACCATGTTATATTCATTATTTAAATTAATTATACTCATTTTTATACCCATCAAAATAATGTAGTGTTGAATAACAAACTACACCACGACGTGGAGACAGTAAGTCATACGTACACACGTATAGTGAATTTATCATTCATAGGATGGATATAATGATGAATATGGTTTTACCATATTTATAATAAAATATTAGTATGTATAAGTTACTGGGGTTATTATTTTAATATGGAAATAACAAATAAATAGTAAGTGGAAGAAGAAAAGAACTTTAAAAGAGGTGATGAAATAATTACCTCTTCTTCGAGTGCTTCCTTTTGATTTGAACAAAAGGGCTCCTTAGGTTGGATTTATGATCAAAATAAGGCCTCTAGGATAAATTTATGGTATTTGGGGGTATATTTTATCAGGTTTAGGCTGATCCAAATTGCTTTGGAGGTGTGAAGTTAAGAGAAGGGGAAGTACCCTTTTATAAGAGAGGTGAGGGGCACTTTAGGAAAAGATTGAAATATTAATTTATTATAAAAATATTTTAGGTTTCTAATAGCTCTAAATGAATTTATTTCGAGGATAAGGTGAGTATGGGTATAAATCCTCTCAACAAATAGGTTTTACACAAGTTTAGGTCACCATATTAACCATATATTTTAGGTTTAACCCTTAGTTAAATAGTTTAACTTTTACTATGTCTTCTTATATTATTATAATACATGGTTAATAAAGTTACTAAAAATTCTAAGTTAACCTCAAGTGATTCATTAATGACATATCTATCATTATATAAGTCCTTTTTCTGAACCTTATATTTTTAATACTATTATATAATTTAATAAAATAGTATTTACTTTAAAAACTCATTTATGTCAATTTTGACACTATTTAGTATTTGGTTTTTCTGATAGTCATAACAACATTATTAATTCAAAAAAATTAAATTAATCAACCCTAAAATTTCATATTAACCTATAAAATTTGTGTAATTCATCAAAATTCTCAATTTACATTTATTTTAATATTCATAATATCAATTATTTTAATATTTCATTAATAAGGTAATTACTACATTATCATTGTGTCATAAATAAATCTAATTATTTAATATTTAAAATTTATAAATAAAATATTTTTATGTATGAAATCTATTTATATTTATAATTAATATTTATATTAGAATTTATCTTATGTATAACCCTATATTAAAAATGGTATATTTATTAAAATTTTAATTTAACACATTTTACTCTTATTTAAATAAAATATAATAAATGTCTTAATCTAATCCAAGTGGAACAAAAAGGATCATATTTTTGTCCTAAGGTTGATTTTGGTCTAAATACATTTATCCAATATAATTAGGACATGTTTTAGGGTAATTATAATATCATTTTAACCATTAATTTCCATATTTACTTTTAACCATGGTAAATAAAATTCAAAAATTACTATTCACCAAAAATTATTTTCATATTATTGAACCAAATTTTACTTACTGATATCAATTGTGTCTCTCAAATTTTTGAAATTCAATTTATAGGAGTCCTAAAATTACGTTTTAAGCAAATTTACAAATGTGCCTAAAAGGTGGGTAAAAGGCGTCAAAACAGTTCAATAAACTTTTATATGCCTAATATTTTTATAAAATGACACCAATGAATTATATTGAAAAAATATATGTATTATGTAACTATTTTGAATTTAATATAAATTTTTAATTAAAATAATTATTTAAATGAAAAATTCAGTTTTTATCTACAACGTAGTGTTTTTCACTATTCATAAAAAATTCAATGTTTTCATAAAAATACAAAAATTTCACCCAAAGATAATTTTTATATTCCAAATTAAAAAATGATTTCAATTTTACCAAATTAAAAACATTGAAGTTTTATTAATTAATTTAAAATTAATTATCGTTGTCAAAAGCAGAAAGTGGGTTTTTAGGAAGTAAAAACTATCAAAAGATTGACATGTGTTTATCTACAATTTAAATGTGAAATTACATCCAATGACATAAATTATATTAAATTAATAAAATATAATATAATTATACTTTAAAACCACTCAAATTTATAATTTAACACTATAAATTATTTCGATTAAAAAATTTGTTTTTAATTAAAATTTAGTATTTTCACTATTCATAAAAATATGAAAGTTATCATAAAAGTACCAAAAATTTATCCAAACTAAATTTTTGTGTCCCTATTCTAAATAAGAAGTTTATTTTGTCAAATTAAATATATAAAAGTGTCAAATATTTAATTTAAAAAGGGTTCTCTATTAAAAGGCGGTAAAATTGCATTTTTTTAAAAATATTTCTTTTATCTAAAAAATTGAATTTGTTATTATATTATATCATAATATGGATGTTAAAATTATATGGAGTATATAAAATTAAAAATTAAATTAATAAAATTCATATATTCTTTTTGAACGGCTAGTTTAGTAAGTCGTGGTGCGCTTGAACTCGGTATTGTGTGTTGTGCATGCTATTGAATTACTTTAAAGAGATAACATACTATGAAATACTTGGGTGTTATAACTTTTGTTCCCATAATTAAATCAATAATCAAGATTATATAAACCCTAAAGGTTATAAATACCTTAAAAATTATTTCTATATAATGTAGAGGAATAATTCAAATTAAACTGAAAATTTACATATACTTCAACCTAATAAAATGTCTCCTAAAAAGTCATTAATAACCTCAAAATTTCATTAATTAAAGCCTAAAAAGAGGTTTATAAGACTTGAAACAATGATCAACATTAATTATATAGACCTATGATGGAATCCATAAATATTAATATAACCTCATACGAAAACATCATAATCTCCAAATTTATCTAAACCCTCCTATAATATTAACTATAATAGCCTCAAACCCGCACTCCCAGATCTAATGATAAAATAATAAACTTTAAAGTTTTGGATTTGATACTAATAAATGTGAACCAATTTTTACCATAAATAACTTACAACATCAAAAGTAAATATTGGATCAGTTATATTCACAAGTACCATTTATATTTATAGTTTTATAGAATTAGGAAAAAATATTAACAACATGGATTCATAAACAACTAGTTCATAAAGATTAATTTCATCTACCTCTATACCCATCTTTTCATATTCCACATTATGTCATAATCATCATCCATATCAAACCCTTATATAAATAATTCATTCAAAAAATATTTATAACATTGGTAAAAGGATACATAAGAAGGGTGATCTCAAATGATCAATAATGGTAAATATAAGAATTAAAAAATGAATTTCATTAGTGAGTATAATAAGATCATGAGGGTATAATGACATAATCAAAGTGCATGAGCATAACAAAATAATATTCATACCCGTTGATACCTAGATCATAAAAAATTAAAACATGGAATAAGTTTTTCATGAAGGAAAGAGTCATAAGAATCAATAATCATGAGCCATGTGATATCAATCTTGATCAAAGGAAACATTTAAAACCCATAACAAGCATAAATAAAATGTGTTGGTGTATTTGTAACATTATCTTTATAACCCATTTTAAACCCATATTAAAAATAACTTGAACCTAGCTAAATTTATATGATAAACCCTTTAATAACTCAATATTTATTACCTTTAAATACAAGGAATGTTACTAAATTATTTGAAGCATTATTTGGGTTCTCCCATCATATAATCTATATCAGACTCACTTGATGCTATGTAGGTACACCCATCATATAAGTTGTATCAGGATCACTCACTGATATCTGGGAGCACCCATGATCATCCATAATGTCCATGTACTATTCATTAATAAAACATTTATAATCTTTCACTTTTTTACATAGAAATAATCATTTTTATTTCATTTAATGATTTTGACTATGAAAAAGAAATGGGTTTCATGTTAATCTCATAATCCATCCAGAGGAAGAATAAATATGGAATCATTACCACATATCCCCAGTGAAGTGTAAGTAAAATCAAGGGTTTTTTTCATTAATGAATATAAATATCATTAAAAGATTATTAAAATATTCTTGAGGAAAATAACCTTTTAAATTGAGTAACATCAAAGGATTTCATGCTAGATGTAAAATGATTTTGAAATATCACATGGAAAATTTCTTGATGAAAATATCCTTTCCATTTTGAATAAACTTATTTAAAATATAAAAATTTATTAAAAATTAAAGAAAACGTTTTATTTTAAAATATTATTTGAAATATAATAATAAATATTTAAAACATTGAGTTTTCATGATAGAGGAAAGTTATATTCAAGTTGAATACACTAAAACCAAATATTACTTTCACTTTTTTATATGAAAAGTAAAAAAGTATCTTGTTCAAAAAATGACTAGAAGATTCCTTTTAAAAAAAATTAAAAAAATTATGGGTAAAAATTACATTAAATATTCATAGTAAAAAAAAATTTAAAACATTTTAGAAAACATGGATATGGAAGATAAATATTCCCAATCGAAAATAAAATAAAACATTGGTATCACTTACAAAGAACTTTATTGATGTTTCCTTAATCAATAAGGGAGGAAATGTAAATTAAACATGTAAAACAAATAAATATATAGAGGAGAGTAAAAAAAATCAAGAAAATAATATCACATTATTTCTTCTAAAATAACATTGAACATAAACAATCCTGAATGAAAAGAGATTGTAACATAAAGCCTTTTGCACTTTGGTAACTCTTCAATCATAAACCCTATGAAATAATAACATCAAATGATACTTTTAATATCATAAAAATAATTATTTCCATGATATAACATGTTAAAGATAAATATACACACATCACAAGTGAATATAGTTCTATATCGTAAACATATTTTTCAAAGAAAGAGAATTTGAGATGAGCAACCCTTACAAAAATCATACCATAGAATTTGAGAATTAATCATTGAATAGATTATTTGTATAAAATTTAAAACCACGTGAAATAAGTGTAAATAGAAAATAAGATAATCAAGATTCCTTACACACATAATCATGACAAAATAATGTCAATGATGAAGTAATATAATCTAATGAAAAGAAATTGAGTTAAGAAATTCTTTACCACTTGTTAAATTTCAAGTCAATCACCCTTGAATGAAATATTTAAAATTTAAACATAAAATACCATAAATTATTAAGTATTGGTGATATTACATTAAAATTATCATTATATGCCCCATATAAAATAAATTAGGTGCATAACATTAAGATGTTCCTCAATGAAGGAAAATTGAGATGAAGTCCCTTACGGCTTTGGTAATCTCTAGATCAAAACCCCTTGAAATGGAGAACCTCATATGGATCTTTAAATACAAATAATTTTTATGAAAGGAATCATAAAATATATTCATGAGAATAATATAGACTAGAAAACAAAAATAAGCGTTGAATATGTCATATGTCTCATAGATATAAAATTTAGATAAGAAACTCTTACTTACGGTCTGACATTCTTCGTATGAGTTTGAACCTCATATTCCTCATACATTCTCCTTAGGTTAGCAACAAAATACTTATTGGTATGAATTTATAATCAATAAAAGGATTATATGATGTGGTTAGGTAAGTTATAAAGAAATTTGGGTAGGTATTTGAAGGTGTAAAATGGAGAGGAGAGAGGCATCCTTTTATAAGTGAGGTGAGTGACACACTTATAGTTTTTAAAAAGAAAACATTTTATCCACATTTTTCAAATGAAACAAGGTTCTAAAATGGAAAATTATAGAGCATAATATGTGATAATATCAAAATATGGATATTTAATATATTTTAGACAAGTTTTTAGGTCATTTTAACCCTTATATTTTTATTTAACCACCACTACAAAAAAAATCAGATTAGCAGCGGTTTTATAGAGGGGGTAATGCACAAACCCCTATAAATTTATTTTAGAAGGGGTTATTCAGAACCTCTTCTAATCATAAAATTTAGATGGGTTTCACAATCACCTCTAAATTTTTTAGCATTATTTTTTTAATATTTGGTTGGATTTTAGAGGCGGGTATGTCAAAACCACTGCTAATTTAATAATTAGTGTCCCTATATGTTTGGTTGGATTTGAGAGGTGATATATAATAATCGTTTGAATATTAGAGGCTATATATATACAATTAATTTTTTTAAGGAAATAGTGGGAGTTCACAACCCCCGCTAATATCTTAAACTAGAAGGGGTTTTGAATCCCCTCTAATTTAATAAATTAGAGGGGGTTCATGAACTGCTGATAATCCCTTGGATTAGAGGGGGTTTTAACCCCTATAAATTTTTATTTATTTTTGAAAATAAATCTCATATAAATTCAAATTTTATAACATATATATGTGGGTGTGCATGTGTGTGTGTATATATATATATTATATAAACACATTATATAACTGTATTTAAATGCATTATAAACATATATATATAAAGACATTATATAAATACTTATACATATAAAAATGTAGACATATGTAAATATTGGTATACATAATATAAATGTAATTATAAATATATTTATTCAGATATATAAAATTTATATATTATTTTATAAATACTATACATTCTTATTATGATTTAAAATATACATATATTATATTAAAGACATTTTTATTATATATTTATGTATAGATATATTTATATTATATTATGTATAAAAATATATATAATATAGAAAAAATTAAATATATATATATATTACATATATATTATATATATTATGTTATAAATATTTTATTATATATAAATTTATATATGTTATATAATTATTTTATATACATATTGTAGTATACCATATTAATTATAAATTAATTTTGTAACTATATATATATATATAATTTAATTATATTATATCTTTCTAATTATATGAATGTATTTAATTTTGTTTGTGTGTATATATATATATATCTATTTATGCATGATATAATATAAATGCACATAGTTACATGCATAAATATATAATATAAATGGATTTAATATAATATATGTATAATATAAATCATAAAATGTATAAATGTATAGTATTTATAAAATCATAAAATATATAAATGCATAATATTTATAAAACCAATATATAATGTTTATAGTTTAAAAAATAGGTGTAATAATTATTATTATTATTATTATTATTACATACATATATATAAGTATATAAAAATAATTATATATATATATATTATAATTATATTATATCTGTAAATATTATATAAATACATAAATACATATACACACACAAATATAAATGTATTTATAAATATATATTTATATGTGAAAATATAATTATTTATATATATTATATATACACAGATATTTTATATATATATATATATTATACACAGATATATTATATATTATACACAAATATATTATATTATTTATATTTCTATACACAAATTTATATATATATATAATATACTATTTCTATATCTAAATAAATATAAATTATTGTGTATAATAAATGATTGTTGATTCACAAAAGTGGTTCAGGCGTACGCCTCCTTCCACTTGATCCTTTTTTTCAATCCCAATAGGGGATTTTTTTTCACTAGAGTCTCAGGGAATGGGTGATAGGGCGCATTGTGCACGCATGAGGGTCATTTCTGGAGTGTCTGTAAAGACCCAGAAATTTCAAGGAATTTTTTTTCTTAAATTCTTTGGAATATTACGAGTTCGCAGTTTCTGACAGCGCTTGATTCCGAGGCCCGGTGTGCCTGGAATCAATTTCTGAAGTTTTATTCGGGTACGTTCAGTAAATGTACGTGCGGGTTTTTCTATATTTTGAACCGGTGCTCAGAATTGAAATCTGAGGACACCAATGAACTCACAGCGCCGTTATTCGCTTAAGGGGACCTTTACCACAGTTGCGTATGGTCGAGAGTAGAAGTTATAATTTGGGGATTCTTAATTAATTAAATAAAATTATTGTGTTACACAATTTTATTCTCAAGTGGTGGTTAACTTTTCCAAAGAGGAGTTGGAGGTTGGGACCACACCCCACCTAACCTCCCTTGAGAAGATATAACTAAGGGTGGGGCCCACATGAACCCTAACCCTTCAACTCCCCTTGAAACCCCTCTCTTAACTTTTGAACTCCCACTTTAAGTGGAGTCTTTCCACTTTCCCCTCATAATGTTTCCAACTCAAGAATAATTAATGTCTTTATTAATTATTTTGAGGTGTCATGAGTTCTTTCAAATTAATTTTGAAATGCATGTCAAGATTATATTTTTGGGGGAAGCCTATTATTATTTTTGCCTTGGAAAATATTTGTGGGGAGACTTTGAGAGAAAACTCTTGGTGGAACTTTATTCTCTCGATGAAGAACACCATTCTTAAATGAAGAACATCTCCGACGAAGAATGTGAGGAACTTCTCCCACAACGCTTCCTCTTCAGATGCACCCCGACTTCAATGGAATCGACGTCCGTATTCTGTGACGCCCGACTTCTGCGGCACCATCTTTTGCGGCTCATCGACGTGCAACTTACCTTGCATCGAGGTAGGGGGTTTTGTATAATTTTAGTTTAATAAAATTATACTCTCATCATTGATGAATGAAAGTGATCGTATATGGACATTTGATATCTCCTAACGTGGAGGGCACAGTCTAAACAAACACAGCCCAATGACCCTCCAAAATTTTCTTGTTTATTTTGGCGGTGGCGATCGGAGGTGGAGGTCGCGCATCGGCCGCGTGAAAGAAACTGCGGCTCGCATTCGCGGGCCGCTCGGACGAAGAATAACCAGTCGGCTAAAGCTGACCGGGCTGAATGAATCGTGGCTCCCCTTTGGCACCACGCTGTAGAGGAGGTGCGGCCCGCATGCACGAGCCACTTTGTCGGCCTGACAGAAGACTGCAGCGCCTTGTGGCGCCGCGCTGCGGAGGAACCGAGGCCTGCGCTGGGCGGGCCGCTTCAACGGGCGAACCGGCCAGCCACCTATCGGCCAGGCGGAAGAAACTTCATCGCCATGTAGAGGAGACATCGGCCCGCTATGCGGGCCGCTCGCGCTGGAGAAGACCGGTCGGCTTCGGCTGGCCGGGCAGGAGAGGCGACGCCGTTTCAGGAAACCGGGGAGTCCCCCCCCCCCCGCTCCGCTCGGCCAACTAGATGAGCCACGGCCGCCGTGGGCCGGGCCGTGCCCCACCGGGTCGGACTGACCCCCTACTGGGTCGGATCCGCCAAATTGGGTCGGGCCGACTCGCCAGCCCACTGGGCTTTACGGGTCGGACCCGTTTCACTTATATTTGAATAATTTTCAGACCGCGCGTCCGATCTACATGCCGTCTACAGCACTGGGACCCTTACTATGATGCGGTCCTTTTAGGATACTCTAAGTGAGTTTTGGAAAAAATTTTAAAATGGTCGGGTTTGGAACGAGCGTAAATCCAACGAGACCCCTGGAATGGAAAAGACAATAACTCTCAGACCGGGCATCTGATTGATGCGTCGTCAGTCACGTTGGGTTTATTTTTATGAGACAGGACTTTTTGATACATCAACTCTGGAATTCGTGATAGTTGATGTATCAACCCCTTTGATCGAGGAGCAGACCCACCCGGAATCGAGCGTGCTGTGTGTGGAAACCCTAGAGCTGGTTGTGACTGCGACGACTACTGTACTGGAATATTTCGTGGGTTCGATAGCGATGACTACCGTACTGGGATCCTCCGTGGGTTTGACGATGATGGAATATGTACCGAAATCCTCTGTGGGTTCGACAGTGATGACTACTGTTCTTGTATCTTGTGTGGGTCCGGCAGTTTGACCTCTGTACTTGTATCCTGAGTGGGTTCGACAGAGTAGCTGGTCTTGTATCATTTGTGGGTCTGACAGCTTAGCTGGTCTTGTATCCTGTGTTGGTCCAATAGCTTAGATGAATCAGTGACTACATCTGATCATCTCTATCGCTATACGAAATATGTATACCTGTGTGAGATGAGTCTTGACTTTCAATCATTATCATTGATGTGATTGACTTACATCCTGTGTGGACTGGGTTGTGCTTGGGCTCGAGAGTTGGAGCCGAAATGAGATTGATAACTTAGGTATATGTATGGGCATATACATATGTAGGGTTGGTTGATACTTCGTGGTTGTATCTTTCTTTTTTGGTTTATCCTTTGTGGATTCTGGGAGACCATTGGGGTCTCGGGGTCCCTACTAAGTATCGTTATACCCACCCCTACAGGGCTATGCCCGCACCTCGTTTTGTTGGATGCAAACTACGGACAATGTTGACGGAGGCAGAGAGCGAGCCAGGGTCGGACGGTACCCGGAGGTGGACCACACGGCGAGATGGTACACGGAGCAGACTGATAGACGTGGGGTGATGAGGTGGACATCTGTACCTACCCTTCAGGTAGGATACTCGGTGGATGTTCCAGGATCTTCCCTTTTTATATGTTTTCCCTTTTTCATTTGTACTTTCTTTCCATTGTACCTGTAATTTACTGTTGGGATTGTATTTCCGACCCCTTTACTTTCAGCACTACTTTTTTTATTCAGTTTTACTTAGTGTTTACTGCTTGTTGCGCACTCTTTTGTGTTTGTTTAATTTCAAAAAGGAAGTGCCTTCCCAGCTTAGAGATTTACGCCTTTGGTGCTAGTCGCTAGCCCCTAGCCTATGGAAGGTGGGATTGGGGTAGTCATGGCACGGGCCCCGAGGACGGGTCATGAAAAATTGGTATTAGAGGAGTCGGTTCTACCACATAACTCAGGAATATGATCATTATTTACTGTAAATCAATAGTGTTAAGAGTATTGAGTGTGGTTTACAGTCCAGGGAGTCCAGTGTTGGTGCGGCAGCCAACGTATCCATACACCAGGACCCTGACCTCTGATTTCCAACTCAGTGCATGAAAACACTGATTGCATGTGTGTTTCCTTTGAAAATTTTTCTTTGTGATTACTTTGTGTCAGCTCACCAGGTATACTGTTTAACCGTGGCACAACTGTTTCTTTTCAGGATAGCCGCACGAAGGTAGCCAGCTTGGGTTCCGAGTTACGTAAGAGATGGTAGCCCATCGAGCGACGAGGCCTTAGTGCAGGGCCCCATCACAGCGGAGGCACCATTAGTACCACTAACTACTGGACCACCGATACCACCAGCTCCAGCAGCAAAGAGTGCACGCCGCCTGAGTGCGTTGCACGAGTTCCAACACTAGAGGCCACCCAGGTTCCGAGGAGAGACAGACCCACAGGCATCTGAGGATTGGCTGGAGGCTATCGTGAGATTTTTCAGATTGGTAGGGACACCAGCCGACCTTACGGTGATCCTTGTCGCGAGTCTCTTGCATGCAGTAGCAGGAAGATGGTGGAGTCTGATGCTCCAGGTTCATGATGAGGCATCTTTACTATGGACAGACTTCAAGAGTCTCTTCCACTCAGATTTTGTTCCATCCACCCTTCGTGCGGTGCGGATTCAAGAGTTACTTCATCTGCAGCAGGGTAGTATGAAAGTATCTCAGTACTCAGCGAGGTTCACTGACCTCTCACGCTACTCCATGGATATGGTACGGTACCCGTTCTTCAGGGCCCAAACCTTCGATCAGGGACTCATGCATGAGATCAAGGCTTTGACGATTCCCCTCAGCATCCCAACATAGGCGGGGGTGCTGGAGTGAGCCCTTCTATTGGAGAGTTTTCTCGCTGAGCAGTCACCAGCGGCGAGACCCACCACAGGACGACACGTAGTGGAGTCTACTGTAGTTGGCAGTAGACAGTTGATGTAGAGGTCCAAGAGGACCAGGCCATCAGGTAGGAGACCTCAGGATACAAGTTCGGTTGTGCGGGGCACACGAAACAGAGCCAGCCTTATGAGGAGGTATAGCATCCTGCCTTTTTATAACATAACTTTTCATTACATTTTACAAAATCGAGGATCTTTAAGGTTTAGTGTCTTGGAAAATAGGAATTTAAAACATAAAAACATAAAACATTCTTCTTAAACACTTGAAAGGATTCTACTTATGTTCATCCTAGGTTCATTACTGTATCTCATAACCTGGGGACATACATCAAAAGAAAGGGGTGAGCAAAAGGCCGAGTAAGGGAAACAAGGGGAAACATTTAACATGTGAACTTGAGATACATCAATAAAGTCATGAAAAAAGAACTTTAAGGCATGAGAAAGAAATCATGAGGAATATCATAATAAAAATAATATATTTCATAACATGAAGATGTGTCTACAAAATTTACCATAGATAATCATTTTTGTTTCACCAAGGTCCATCCCCAAGGTGTCATTAAAAATTATCAAGGTTATTCACCAAGGCGTTGTTAAAAATGGTCATCTCTAGAGATTAAGTCTTTACCCAATGCATTGGAGCGCTATCAGGGCGCACCCTTGAATTTTCCTTTATTATCATGTGATCCACATATATCATCATCAAAAATTTCATAAATTACCCATATAGCATAAAATAAATGGGTTTCCTTTCATAATCAAAACATTTTAAAAACTGCTTTAAAGACATTATCTTTATGTCACTTTAAACCCACGAAAAAAGGAAAGAGGGTTTCATGTATGTAGATCCCATAATTTAAAATAGAACATTTTGATATATATGTGAATACCCTTGTAGAAGAAAGATATTTGAGTATTCACTTAATAAAATAAAAGAATTTGAGGAAAAGAGAGAGGCATTTTGAGACGAAAATTCTATAGCATAACGGCTATGTTATAGGGTTTTATAAAATATTGAAAAGAGAGGGGACATGAGTCACCCACTCATAAATGATACATAAAAAAGTATAGGGAAAGAATATAATGGATATAAGAACATGGTAATGAAATTTTAAAGACATACCATATGAAATGAAAAACATTGAAGGAAGATAAAAATAAGATTTCTCTTATGAAAATTTGGCAGCCTAATGGCGTCACTTAAAACTTCAAAAAAATGAATTGACAAGATCAAATAGGGTCTCTCATCATATGAACATAAAATATCAGTATGATAGATATAGATATCATACTCCAACATAATAAAAAGTAACTTGAAAGACTTGACATGAAAATAGATCTTGAAAACGAGAAGGGTGAAAGAATCCCTTAAAAATTCTACAGCCTAACAGCACCACTTAAACATTATTAAAATGAATTGATGAAAGAAAGAGGAGGTATTTCATAATATGAACATGAAAATTACAGTAGGATTAATATAAAATAACATCCTACAACATAAGAACATGGATCATAAAATATATGACATAAAAGAGATTACTTGGAAAGAAAGAGGGAGGTAGGATCCCTTACCTTAAAAAGTAACTCTTAAAACTCAAAGGTTGGGACCTTGAGGGCTTGGGGGAACCTTGGGAGGACTCCTTAGGAGGTAAGGAGACCAGAAATTCGTTGAGGATGATTTTGGAGTCGAAAGGATGAGAGAATGGCTTTGTATTTATAGGGAAAGTGAGGGGACAAGGTATTAATGGCCAAAGGACACCTCATTGGTGGTATTGGAAAAACCATGGGCTTGCCCATGGTATTGGCCACTTGGGACACCTCATACCTTATCTTAGTATTCATAAGTCGACCATATTGATTACATACTTAATACATCATTTAATGATGTCATTAAACACCCGTAACTTAAAAACTGTATTTTCACTATTCATTGAAAATTTAACTTTCTCAGAAAAATCCCAAAATTTCACCTTAACCAAATATCGATGCTCTGATTTCAAAAATGAACTCCATTTTATAAAAATAATTTTCTAAATATTTTTAATTTAATTTTTAAATAAATACACTATTCACTGAAATTTCATTTTTTTCATAAAAATCTCCAAAAATTACCTTAACATAATATTGATGCTCTGAGTTCAAAAATAAAGTCCATTTTATAAAAATAATTTTCTAAATAATTTTAATTTCATTTTAAATTAAAAACACTATTCACCCAAAAAACCTAATATTTGACTAATAATTTCTGAAACAGTTATTTACCTATTTTATTGAATCACATTACATAATCAAGGTGCCTAGATTATATTAATACTTTCCTTAAGTGAGATTACTAATCCATTTGGTCACATTACTAATCCTAAGCATAAAATCACTACTCATAAAATACTATTCATCAAAAAAATAAGTTTATCTTATTAGACTCTAAATTTCGTACTGAACATAACTATAGAAGACTGTTTATTGAAAATCATTACACATGTTTAATTATTTTAGGTTTACATAAATATTTTAAAATATCCTTTTTCCAAAAATTCATCAATAATATGCATACTATATTTATCCGGACATTTGAAAATTCACAAACTTCACCATAAGAAGAAATCACAATTTTTATTTAAATCAAAGGATTACACAAGGAAATTACAGTCTCGTTACATAACCCCTTATAACACCAGCATAGGACCTAAGAGTAAGGTGTGCTAGGGTGATAGAATCTTGGGGAGGCTTGGCCAACATTGCCCGAGTAGTGATTTCTATCTGCTTGTACTTCTCGCGAAGGTGATTCCGTTCCTGCTTCACACGATGAAGTTCGTGGGTTTGGTCCAGAGAAAAGCCTAATGGTTCTACCTCCTTCCCAATTTCTATTAGATGGGATTCTATTGGCCCGAGACTACCGGATGAGGCCATCAAATCTTATTTCTATATTAATTAACCAAGATCACTTGTATTTAGAGACAATAATCACAACATTTAGTTTCTAACAGTCATATTGACTAATGGTCATATAACAGTCAAAACCCAACGGTCTCATTTTAATTATACTCATGTTATCAAATGAAACAGTTTTGTTGAGTATAAAAAATAAAATAACACACAAAATTAAGAAACAAGATTTATTCAAAATTTCAGTTCGTTACAGGAGGGGGCATCCAATCACACATTAGTTGGCTAGTCTCATCCTCATAGCAGTTGATGTCTAAAGTCCGAGTTTCCCTTTTGTGGTGTATCAGTGCGCGGATGTTTTCCCTGACGATGTTCTAGAACTACCTCCTCATAGAGAGGTAGACTTATACATTGACCTATACCCCGGGACAACACTGATATCTACTCCAGCATATCGGATGGCTCCCGCTGAGATTCGTGAGCTGCGGGTACAACTAGAGGACTTTCAGAGAAAGGGATTTATCCAACTTAGTGTTTCACCCTAGGAATCTCTGATTTTGTTCGCCAAGAAGGCGGATGGGAGCTTGCGACTGTGTGTTGACTACCGTCACCTGAATCAAGTGACTATGAAGAACAAGTACCCACTCCTGAGGATTGACGACCTCTTTGATTATCTTAAGGGAGCACGATGGTTCTCGAAGATAAACCTCAGTTTAGGTTATCAGCAGCTTAGAGTTTGAGATGAGGATGTGCAGAAGATGGCCTTCAGGTGTCTATATGGCCACTACAAGTTCTTGGTTATTCCCTTCGGCATAATCAACGTACCAGCAGTGTTCATGAGTCTCATTAATAGGATATTCCAGCCTTACCTCGATCGATTTGTTGTAGTCTTCATCGATGACATAATGATTTACTTGACTACTGAGGAGGAGCACACCTACCACTTGCAGGTTGTACTAGATACACTCTGAGAGAACCATCTTTATGGTAAGCTCTCCAAGTGACAATTCTGGATTCAAGAGTTTCACTTCCTGGGACATGTCATCTCGGAGGCTGGATTTGCAGTGGATCCAGCAAAGATCGAGGCAGTACTTTCTTGGGAGCCACCCAGGAGCGTGACGGAGGTGCGGAGTTTCCTGGGTCTGGCAGGGTACTGTCGGAGGTTTGTACTGGACATATCCAGAGTTGCAGCACCGCTTTCAGCTTTGACAAAGAAGGAGAAACCCTTCGTGTGGTCAGAGAGATGCCAGCAGAGATTTCAGGAGCTGAGACAGAGGTTGAGCAGTGTGCTCATCTTGAGGCTACTGAAGGATGGCGTAGGGTACGTAGTTTACTGTGACGCATTAGAGACCAGAATTAGGTGTGTCCTGATGCAGGAGCGAGCAGTGATCGTGTATGGTTCACAGCAGTTGAGACAGCACGAGCAGAACTACGCTACCCATGACCTGGAGTTAGCAGCGGTGGTATTCTCCTTGAAGATGGGGTGGCACTATCTGATGGGCGAGCGCTTTACAGTTTACTCTGACCACCAGAGTCTCAAGTACATCTTCTCTCAGAAAGAACTGAACCTGAGATAGTGACGATGGCTCAAGTTCCTCCAGGACTATGACTTCGAGATAGTCTATACTCCTGGGAAGGGGAACGTTGTAGAAAATTCTCTCAGCAGGAGATTGGGTATTCAGCTGCTAGTAGAGGCGACAAAGCAGCTGGACACGTTGCAGATATCCTTTATGGATAGAGATCGAGCAACCTTTCTGCAGTCTCACAGTCACTCCTCCACTCCTTCAATGATTCAGGTAGGCACAGCATGGAGACATTGACTGTGAGACACGACATGCTTAGATATCCTCAGGGCATCCACCTGATGGGTTTTCTGAAGGTGGGGAGAACATCATTCTCTTTAGAGAATGTACCATGGTACCGTTGCATTACAGGAGGAGGTGTTGAGGGAGTTACACACTTCCCCTCTAGTGGTACATCCAGGAGTGGCGAAGATGTATCAGGACCTCAGATGACAGCATTGGTTGCTGGGTATGAAGAAAGCAGTAGTAGAGTTTGTCTCTTGATGCCTCACTTGTCAGCAAGTGAAGGCGAAGCACCAGGTTCCAGCAGTCTTGGTTCATCCCTTAGAGGTTCTAGAGTGGAAGTGGGACAGCATATCCGTGGATTTCATGATAGCGATTCCACATACATCCAGAGGGAATGACTCTATATGGGTGATTGTCAACTGACTCACCAAGTCAGCCCACTTCCTACCTATCAGAGAGTAGGGATCAGTAGAGAGATTGGGATGCCTCTACGTTCAAGAGATCGTACGGCTTCATGGTGTTCCATTGACTATCATCTCAGATCAAGATGCTCGTTTCACTTCCCAACTATGTAAGGGGTTACATAAGGATTTTGGCACGCAACTTCACTTGAGCACCGCCTTCCACCCTCAGACGGATGGTCAAAGTGAGAGGACCATTCAGACTCTCAAGGACATGCTCCATGCATGTGTCCTTGACCTTGGTCGCAGTTGGGAGGATCACTTACCCTTGGTGGAGTTTGCTTACAACAATAGCTACCACTCCACCATTGGGATGACACCTTACGAGGCATTGTACGATCGACCTTACAGATCACCTATGTGCTAGACTAACCCATGGGAGTCAGCACTTGTAGGACCAGAGATGGTGCAAGCTACGATGGAGAAGGTGCAGATCATCCAGGAGCGGATGAAGACTGCACAGAGCAGACAGAATTCCTATACTGATAGGAGACGGAGACCACTGAAATTCGAGGATGGCGACCACATCTTCTTATGGGTCTCACCTCGACGAGGTCTATGAATATTTGGCCGAGGCGGCAAGTTATCTCCACAATTCATCAGACCTTTCTAGGTCCTCAGTAGAGTAGGTGAGGTGGCTTACCGCCTGGCCCTTCCACCTCAGTTGCACCAGGTGCATGACGTCTTCCACGTATCTTAGCTGAGGAGATACGTGCACGACCCATCTCACATCATCGACCATGGGGAGCTAGACATCAATGACGGGGAAACATTTACGGAGGTCCTGGTGGATATCGAGGATCGACAAGAGTGGGTCCTACGCAAATGGTTTATTCCTCTACTGCGCATTCACTGGCAGCACAGGAACCTCCAGGAGAGAACATGGGAGCGGGAGGCTCAGATGCGTGCTCAGTACCCCCATTTGTTTCCCTAGTGTGTGTTGTAGATTTACGGGGACGTAAAGCCCTGAGGTAGGGGTAATTTAAAGACCTGTAAATTTCAAGGAAATTTTTTTTATTAAATTATTTGGAATATTAAGAGTTCATAGTTTCTAACAGCACCTGATTCTGAGGCTCGGTGTTCCCGAAATCAATTTCTGAAGTTTTTTTCATGTACATTTAGTAAACATACATACGGGTTATTCTATCTTTTGAACTGGTGCTCGGAATGAAATCTGAGGACACCGATGAACTCAGAGTTCCGGCATTCTCTTAAGGGGACCTTTACCGCAGTTGCGTATGGTTGAGAGTAGAAGTTATAATTTGGGGATTCTTAATTAATTAAATAAATTTTTTGTGTTACCCAATTTTATTCTCAAGTGGTGGTTAACTTCTCCAAAGAAGAGTTGGAGGTGGGGCCCACACCCCACCTAACCTCCCTTGAGAGGATATAACTAAAGGTAGGGCCCACACAAACCCTAACACTTCAACTCCCCTTGAAACCCCTATCTTAACTTTTGATCTCCCACTTTTTTGTTTTTCCTTTCCACTTCCCCATCATAATGTTGCAAACTCAAGAATAATTAATTTATTTATTAATTAGTTTGAGGTGTCATGAGTTCTTTGAAATTAATTTTGAAATGCATGGAAAGATTATATTTTTGGGGGAATCCTATTATTATTTTTTCCTTGGCAAATATTTGTGGGGAGACTTTGGGAGAAAAATCTTGGTGTAACATTATTCTCTCGACGAATAACACCGTTCTTCAACGAAGAACATCTCTGAGGAAGAATGCGAGGAACTTCTCCCAAAACGCTTCCTCTTCAGATGCACCCTGATGTCAACGGAATCGATGTCTGTATTCCACGATGCCCAACTTCTGCGACACTATATTCCGCGACTCGTCGACGTGCAACGTACCTTGAATCAAGGTAGGGGGTTTTGTATAATTTTAGTTTAATAAAATTATACTCTCGTCATTGATGAATGCAAGTGATCTTATATGGCCATTTGATATCGCCTAACGCGGAGGGAACAGGCCGAACAAACACGGTCCGACAAACCTCCAAAATTTTCTTGTTTATTTTGGCGGTGGCGATCGGAGGTGGCAACCGTGCACCATCCTCGTGAAGGAAATTGTGGCTGGCATTCGTGGGCCGCTCGAATGAAGAAGAACCGGCCGGATAAAGCCAGTCGGGTTGAAGGAACCGCGATGCCCCTTTAGCGCTGCACTGCGTAGGAGGTGCGGCCCGCATCTGCAGGCTTCTTTTCCAACCAGGTAGAAGACCGCGGTGCCTTGTAGCACTGTGCTGCGGAGGAACCTCGGCCCGCTTTGGGCGGGCCGCTTCGGCGGGCAAACCGGCTGGCCACCTGTCGGCCGGGCGGAAGAAACCGTCATGCAAAGCGGCGCTGTGTGGAGGAGACGGTGGCCTGCTGTGCGGGCCGCTCGCACTGGAGAAGACCTACTGGCTTTGGTCGGCTGAGCAAGAGAGGCAGCTCCGCTCGGCGCCACCGGTTCTGGAAACCATCCCCCCCCCCACACCCCTGCTCCGCTCGGCCAACTGGCCGAGCCGCTGGGCCGACCTGCTCCCCATCGGGTCGGGCCACATCCCACCGGGCCAGGCCGAGCCCCACCAGGCCAGGCCAACCCCCTACCGGGTCAGACCCGCCAAACTGGGTCAGGTCGACCCGCCATCCCACTGGGCTTGACGGGCTGAGACCGTTTCGCTTATGCGTGAATAATTTCCAGACCGTGCGTCCGATCGACGTGTCGTCTACGGCTTTGGGACCCTTGCGATGAGTCGGTCCTTTTGCAATACTATAAGTGAGTTTTGGAAAAATTTGGAAAACAGCCGGGTTTGGAATGAGCGTAAATCCAACCGGGCCCCGGGAATGGAAAAGCCAATAACTCTCAGACCAGACGTCTGATTGACACGCCGTCAGTCGCGTTGGGTTTCTTTTGATGAGACGAAACTTTGGGATACATCAACTCTGGACTTCAGGATAGTTGATGTATCGACCCCTTTGCTCGAGGAGTGGACCCTCCCAGAATCGAGCGTGTTGTGTGCGGAAACCCTAGAGTTGGCTGCGACTGTGACGACTACTGCACTGGAATCCTCCATGGGTTCGACAATGATGACTACCGTACTGGGATCCTCCGTGGGTCCGACGGCGATGGAATATGTACCAAAATCCTCCGTTTGTTCGACAACAATGACTAATGCTCTTGTATCATGTGTGGGTCCGGCATTTTGACCTCTGTACTTGTATCCTGTGTGGGTCCGATAGAGTAGTTGGTCTTGTATCCTTTGTGGGTCCGACAGCTTAGCTGGTCTTGTATCCTGTGTGGGTCCGAGAGCTTAGATGAATCAATGACTAAATCTAATCATCTCTATCGCTATACGAAAGATGTATACCTGTGTGAGCTAAGTCTTGACTTTCAATCATTATCATTAATGTGATTGACTTACTTCCTTTGTAGACTGGGTTGTGCTTGGGCTCCAGAGTTGGAGCCGAACTGAGATTGATAAATTAGGTATATGTATGGTCATATACCTAAGTAGGGTTGGTTGATACATCGTGGTTGTATATTTAATGTGTGATTTATCCTATTTGGATTCTGGGAGACCTTTGGGGGTCTCGGGGTCCCTACTGAGTATCGTTATACTCACCCCTGCACGGGCTATGCTCGCACCTCGTTGTGTTGGATGCAAACGACGGACAGTGTTGACGGAGGCAGAGAACGAGCCAGGACCGAACGGTACCCGGAGGTGGACCACACGGTGAGACAATACACAGAGCGGACCAATAGATGTGGGGTGTTGAGGTGGACATCTGTACCTACCCTTCAGGTAGGATACTCGGCATATGTCCCAGGAGATTCCCTTTTTATCTGTTGTCCCTTTTTCAGTTGTACTTGCTTTCCGTTGTACCTGTACTTTACTGTTGGACTTGTATTTCCAGCCCCTTTACTTTCAGCACTACATTTTGTATTGAGTTTTTCTTAGTGTTTACTTCATGTTGCGTACTCTATTGTGTTTTTTTACTTTTAAAAAGGCAATGCCTTCCCAGCTTAGGGATTTATGCCTTTGGTGCTAGTCGCTAGCCCCTTGCCTATGTAAGGCGGGCTTGGGGTAGTCACGGAACGGGCCCCGAGGACAGGTCGTGACAGTGTCCCTCTATGAAGGGTGGTATCAGGGCCCACAGAGAAAGTGTTGGGCCTAGGGGGTTGTTCGCGATGTCATGGTGTATGTCTGGGTGGCTTTTCTAGGGTGTGGGGTGGTTGTTCGGGGTGTGTGTCTAGATTTTTCGAGGTGTGTGTTTGGGGGTGGTTAGGGGGTTGTCTGAGTGGTTATCAGGGGGTTTTCAGGGGTTCCTGGGGGTCTAGGGTGGCCAAGGGTGTTGACTGGGTGGTTTTTAGGGGGGGGGGGGGGGGGGGTTTAGGGGTTCCTGGGGGTCCTGGGGGTCCGGGGTGGTCAGGGGGTTGTTTGGGGCACCAAGTGGTCTACAATAAAAGAAGGGGTTTTCTATGTGCGGTTATAGTATAACCACCCCTAAACCATCAAATTTTACAGTAAATTAGGGCCGGTTTTAAACACCCTAAATTGATGATTGAAATAGGGGTAGTTTTAACTACACCTAAACCATCTTTTTATGGTGAATTTAGGGAAAAGTTAGTGGCGGTTAAAACCCCCTCTAATTTAACCATCGCTAAATACAGGCCAATTTTACCAACGCTTACCCATAACTGGTCCTAATCAGGGTAGGGGAAACTTTAACAATGGATATGGGTAACCCCTAATAAAGATTTTATAGGGGTTTATAACTCCGTATAAATGAAAAAAAACCCTTTCAATCTCTTTTTTTGTAGTAAACCTATTTTCACCTTAACCTCAGTAATTAATTTTTACTATTTTCACTATTAATTATGGTCAAAAATTAATTTTACCTTATTAGATAATATAAATTATGATGATTAAAAATATCTATTTCACTCTACCAAATTCAATTCACTGAATTAAAAAATGTTAATTTTAAATTAAACCTACAGACGCAATGAAAAAGTGGGTTTTCAAAAGTGTATTTTTCAAGGGAAATATGATTTTATATTAACTATATGTATAATAATATTATTTTATCAATCCCAATTAATATTTATTAATATATAATCTATAAACTTTATTTAAATCACTCCTCTTTATGGGTTTTTTAAATTATCTAAAAAGGAGAAACATTATGCACTTTAAAATAGTTTTTAGAAAAATCATGTTTTAAACCCAAAAATAAACTTATAATAAAATATTATATAAAGATGATTCAAATGTAATTAAGTGTATTAAATATAAATAAATAATAATTTTTTAATTTAAATCATATTCAAAATATAATGGGACTTTTAAATTACATAATTTATAGAAAAGAAATGAAAGTTTTACAAAAATCTTTATTTTCACTATTCACTAAAAAATAAATATTTTTCAAAAAATCAAAAAATTTAACCCAAAGTAAATTTTGATATTCAAATTTAAAAAAATAATTTCATTTTATGAAAAACTTTTTTGAAAATTTTCAAAAAATAATTATAAAATTTTTTATGAAAAGCAATAAAAATTATTTTTGAAGAAAACATATTTTTGAAAAATAAAATTACTTAACTAAAAATTAATTATTTACTAAGAATTTATCGATAATTTTTATTGAGTATAAAATTTATATATATGTTTAATAAATTAGTTAATACTTTTCATACCCACAAATTTAATGGCTAGGTTATAACAATTATATATTTTGGGGGTTGTTTAAACTCAGTGTTGTGTACCGAATACACTATCAAACATAGTTTTATTTTCTAAAATCATAGGGTGTTACATCCAAACCCATGATCCAATAAATTATTAACCTTATAAGTAGACATGGTCATCTCACTTATACTTTATCAACAAAAAAATATCAACTATCACTCATCCCCAGCTTCCGAGAACAGCGCCCACAACATTCACCGACATCTGGTATATCACAAGGACCTTATTCATAGACGATTGATGGCTCCCTTCCCACTATATGGATTCACTTACACCGCTCCACTAGATCCACTTCCAAGTAGACCCTTAATAAAACCAAGAAAACATTTAGGTATATTTTCATATAGTCAAAGATCTCTTAGCATACTCAGGACAATTTCAAGTTATTGGGAATCATCATCTCCAGGATAAGAGTATGAAAAGATTTCATCGATGAATAACACCATAAAATCATCCATTTCTGATGTCACATATAACTTTTGGGACAAGTCAAACCCATTCAAATTTCTTGGTCCTCCCCACCCATAATATTCTCATCACATCCACATTGATTCTCATCCTAATCATAGCTGCCTACTCAACTCAAGCACCTTGGGTGTATGCTCTCGTAACATACAATCCACAATCCAAACAACATACCATGTCACTAGTTATCATTACTATAAGATACCATTAATTCTTAACTATTACACACTCTTTTTTAAACTAACCATAAAACCTATTTATGACTCTAGTGAGTCACATATTAAGAAAACTCAGTTTACAAACCCTATCAATTGGCCATACCTTTCTTGCATGCCAATCTCACCCAATGAACATAACCCTTGGTTATTACCAAAACCAAAGGAAAATAATAAACCCAAAACCACTTTCATGGATACTCAAGTCCAGAGCATCATTCAAAAATTCCACTAAGTTTATTTATGATCTAACCACATTCTTAAAGATGTATCCAGAGCTAACTGGGAAAGGTACCTAACTGGTTTTTTCCTCAGAAACTAAATGTATCACTGAAGCACCAAAACTCTAAGAGCCTTTCCTCTTAAGGGAATCATACATCTTCATGTGCATCTCATTGAAAGCATACCAAGTCTACCTCGCTTGTATGGTTTCCACCAAATTAAAACCTTCATGTTAAAAACCACATATCCTTGGGAACCTCTTGTTCTCCAGATCCACTTCATAACAACCAGGCACATCCAACCTATATAATCGTCACCTAGGCCAGGCACCCAAATGGTCCCAACCCTCTAGAAACCAACCATAAGGCCAAATCACTAGCACACAAGTGGTCCTTCTCAAAACCAAATAAATCCTACTTGCATATACTCCATACTAGGTTTCACCCTTCATGTGTCATTGTAAAAAATCCCAAAACACCCACCCATGCCTCACATACCCAAGGTCACACATAAATCGGTCAATCCCACTCATGTGACACCCAAGAAAGTCACCCAACACTAACTACCTAAAATATATTCACATCAATATAGTCACTAGGCTCTCCCACCTAGACCTACCAGTCAAGTATTACATCAAATCACTATGTCCAACCACCTAGGTTTATGCCAACTCAATGAAGGC
Source organism: Viscum album (assembly GCA_963277665.1). Taxonomy (NCBI): domain Eukaryota; kingdom Viridiplantae; phylum Streptophyta; class Magnoliopsida; order Santalales; family Viscaceae; genus Viscum; species Viscum album. Next base: position 1,962,652,690 of record OY728133.1, read on the forward strand.
TACAAATCATGGGGTTAAAAACATGATCTCGTCCCAACAACATACGACATCAACATACCAAACTCCCATCTCTAGGGTCTCACATATAAAATGAAAACAAACTTACCAAAACCTAAATACTCATCCTCTCCATCCATCTTCACAATAGACTGCTTTTGAGAGGACCAGATCACACAACAAACCTTGAACAAAAACCACCCACAAGGGGTAAAATGGTTATAAATCTATTCCATACTGACTCACTAGGGTCACTGAACCTACTATGAATGAGGATTGCATCAGTGTCTCCATTATCAATAATCTCACCATAGGTCCACAAAACCCTCTACTAGAAAGAGATCCATATAAAATCTATCCTAGCTGAGTAGAATTCCACCATGTACTTATATAGGAAAATGTTGTATGAGAATTTGTTTAAATTTTAAACAACTATTCCTTGATAATAAGTAAAAATCACACACCATAAGTCCTATAAAATGTGGATCCTATATGCCTATCATGATTCATGAGATGAATCTTACCACTATAGTCCAAGAGTTAAAACCAAATCACAAGCCTCTTGTTAATAGGACAAGAGCTAGAAATCCATCACAAATAATGAAATCTAAACCACATGTGCATCACCCAAGGTGAAATTCATATAAAACCATAACATCAAAATAAAAATAGAAATATCATCCCTAGTAACATGGAATTCCCACTAGAACACGTGTTTACAATGCACCACTCAGATACCTATCACAGGTTCTGACACATTCATATATCACCAGTCTACCAAATCCAAAATAGTAGAATAAAAGTAAAGTAATTCCTATAGTACCACTTTATAACATCCCATCCTATATTCCACTAAATCAGTACCCTGATCCAGTTCTCCATGTGACCTTAAGCATTCCTCCTCGTACACCAGAGGTTGCTGACTAGAAGCGGGAGTCTAAAGGTGATATTATTAGGAGACTATACCGACATATATGAGTTAAAAATTATAAATAAATAAATAACCAAACATCATACACATTAGAGTATATAGAAATAATAAATAAACTAAAATATAATCATAATGTAATAATATGAAATATAGTAATGTCCAAAACATACATGCCATATATACAACATTGATCTCCCACTAGGCTGATCACATATATAAAATAAACAACTAAAAAAATACACATATTTGCCTCTACTGTAAACTCTAAGCTATGAAACATACTCAATTTCCAATACCCTATTGAGGTACTCCATCACCATCATCAGAATCCACTCAATCATGAAACCCTAGTCCTTTTCCCTATCCATTGTGAATCTATACTCAACAAAAAGAATAAATAATGACTTTATACACATTGAGGTACATGTATAGGGGTGAGAAATAAATCTTAATAGGCCACCCCCAATAGTGAACCTATAACCTACTTCCATAAGTGTATTCTCAAGAAATATTCTTAGCCTATACAAATCACAATATAAATAAAGAAAAATAAAACCATCATTGATCCTTAGGTCCTGGACTCTAATCGGTCATACCTTATTCATCTAATGTCAGGGTGTCTCTAAGAACATATAGCTAACCATTCATCCCATGTAACATGTGTCATCCACCTCCATGGAATCAAAAACTAAACCTCATTGATTCACTTCTTATCTCTTACTTGATACCTTAATGCATCAATATTAGGTATTCATACCATGCTATAGTACAACCAGTACCTAGAGAGTCAGTTTGAAATCTAACCCAAGTATCAAAACAAATGTTCCTAGAGCATCAATCCAACACCTAAACCATACAGTATACCATCAGTGTCCAGAGATTCAATCTACCACATAATCCATATATGTGGGATTCTATGTTCATCATTCACATCTAAAACTGTGGAACTTCATTTTCACCAATCTCAACACATAAATGTGGAATTTCCTATCCAATAATCTCAAACATATCTTGGATAAATGTGCTTCAAAACTCAGTCCAACACCCAACCATGAACATAACTATTAGAACTGATTTGAAACATCATATCCAATATCCTAACCCATGGGCATAGAACATCATGTAGAAATTATAAACCTTATATTTAGAAATCCATGTCATACATATGAAACCATACCTTTAGAGCATCATGTATAACTCTCTAAACCCCATATGTGGAGTGTCATGTCAAACATCCATAACAATACATGTGAAACCTCATATCTAACTCTCATGCCCTTGGTAGCTCATATCAGTTAACCAAACTCCAAAACATGGAAAACCAACCATATATCAATATCCTTGTGGAAGTTAACCAAGTCTTGATATAGAAAAATAAGCAAAAACATTTCAAGGGATATCTGAGTTCCCATTCTTGCCATCACATCTCATCCCCATCAGCTCATACATTGATTCGAGTCCCAAAGGACTCCCAAAACCATTACTACCCAAAAAAATCTCCCCCAAGGTAAATATATAAATAATAATCCCAAATGTACCTCTAAATCAATATGTAAATATAGTAATCCCTCTTGGGATCCTTAAAATTGGAAGACAAGAGGAGTCATTCCCCTTGAAATCCATGATCACAACTAAACTTGAGGGTCAATGTCTATCTCTCAGAGGTCACACATCCCACAACCTTGACTCTAGAATCTTATGACATCAAAGGAATAAAAAGAATTAAAAATCACAAGGGATATATCCTCAATCCCATCGCCTTTCCATGCTACACTAGGTTGGTCTGAATCCTCAACCTATCTATCACCTCGAGTTACAATTAATCCCACTATCAAGGGATAGTACCATTATAACACCAATCAAGGTCTCTAATGAATTCATGATACATCCTAAAATAATTATCATGACCCACTCATGGGTATCATCTCATATATCACCTTCAAGATACAATTGGACTTTATTATTGGAAGAATATCTCATTTTCAAAACTTACTCACCCCAAAATATCTCTTATAAGTCCTCAAAATTCCCCAAGGGATCCACCATCACGTTGTACATGAAAAAAAAATACTCAAAATGGACTCATCATATGTCCAATTTTGACTTTGGGGCACAAAATCACCCAAAACTCTCAAAAGGGTAACAAAGTGGAAGTCTAAAGCATATACCTCAAGTACACGATGTATACTCACAAACATCCCACCTAGACATGTATTTCTACATGTATTGGGTACACTCAGGGTATGGTGATGTACTTATACACATCAAAGGAATACATGGGTTCTATTCATGTACATACACATGGCCATGTCACCCCCCCCCCAACATGATGCATCTTCCCATGTACCTGGTCACATGGCCATGTCCCTCTACATGGCATGCACATCTACTACACAATGTATAGGTTCAAAATTTCATCTTCCCAAGTGATCATCCACATGGACATGTCCCACTAAATGATATATACTCCTATTATATGAAATTTAGTTGCAAAAATTATATCTTCCAAAAATATGTAGAATGCATGGTGTGTATTCTTGAACCACGTGTCGTGTGATCAAGATTTCCAAACAGGAAACCCCTGCGAACCGGATGAAACCCCTATTTTCCCACAATCAATTACAAATCAATGCCATGGGATCCTTAACAGTAATAAATGGTATTTAATACTTAAAAATAAAACATCTATGGGGATTATGGAATAAAACTCAAAAATTGGTCTACCTCATGGAAAAATGCCAAAGCTCCGGGTCCAAATCCGCTCTTGGAAGTTGTTGCACCTCGATCCGATCTCAATTTATTTTATGGATAAAATATGACAGCACCTATTTTTCCCTTCCCACTTCTTTTTTCCATCATGTGAGGTGGAAACCCTCTCTCCCCTATTAACATGTGTAGGAATTCAAATGGGGGGATGTTTTAATCAATTAATTAATTAAATAAATAAATTCCCACTTAAAACGTGCATCCTGAGTCCCAAAACATGAAGCGGGTTTACACCTAACCTAAGAAAAAATCCATTTTTAGACTCAAAAATGGATTTATAATCTCAATATAATTTTCCATTCATAATATATCACCACCTGAACCCACATGAATAGTTTAATATTTAATTAATTTAATATTAAATATTCTTAGAAAACTTGAATTACTCATAATTCCACTAAACTCCTATACTTGTGTAAGACACCTTTTTTAGGACCAATAGAGTGGTTATAAAAATTGTCCAAGATCATATAATAGGACCTAAATGACCATTTTACCCCTCATGATCAACTGAAAGAAAAATTCAAATTTCTTCCCAAATTTCAAAATTCCGAAAAACATGATCCTTGCAACCTCCCCACCATAAAACTTATCATCCTTGAGAATCCTCAATGGTCTTCCAACCACACATCTCAACAAACCTCAGTCATCAATTCATGATAAATTTTTTTCATACTAATACAAGATGATAATTGAGTTTCTCTGCATATCTTTAAATATAAGGCATACAACCCATCAACGATCAAGCCACCACCTTCCACCATTACCAAACTAATGAGATAGTGTATGACCACACTCATATGTTATGATACATTATAGATTCATCCACAATTCATCATTACTCTCATGGTTCTCCCCAATATATAACTCAACCTAAATCGACCAATTCTAATCCACAACACTTCACACAATTAGAGTTTCTTATCAAAACACATCCTTATCAGTCCATTGCTCTGCTTGATGTAGTTACCACTACATCATTAACCCTACTCACACAAGGGTTACATCACCACTACTGGTGGTATACCCCCCCCCCCCCAACTTAGGAGTGTCATTATTTTCACCTTGCAATCAAACACCAATTCCACATCCCATGCTCCAATCACTGTCGAACCTTAGAACTAGACATGGTCGTCTTGCTCTCACATAAACAACAAAAAAAACATCAAGTATCACCCATCCCCATATTCTAAGAATGGAACCCATCACATTCGTTGACATTTGTTATATCATGAGAACCTTATTCATAGATGGATAATGGTTCACTTCCCTCCATAAGACTTCACTTATATAGCTCCATGAGTACCACCTATAAGGAGACCCTTCATTAAACTATGAATACATTTAGATAGATTGGCATATAAATGAGTCTCTCTCAGCATACTCAAGATGATTTCAATATATTGGGTATGATCACCTCTAGGATAAGAGTATGCTAATATTTCTTCGATGAATACCACCATAGACTCATCAATTTATGATGTCACCTCTAACTATAAGGACATGTCAAACCCATTCAAAGGTCTTAGGCCTCCTTTCATGAAAGAGTCTTATCCCATACACATCAGTTCTTATCCTACTTATGCCTGTCTACTTAACTCAATAAGCTCGGTCATATTCTCCCATAAGGTATGATCAATAAGAAAAATGACACACCACATCACCAACATTCAAGCCTCTAATATCCTATTAACTCTTAACTATTACACACACTTGTGTAACCCAACCACAAAACCTATTTAAAACTCTAGTGAGTCACTTCTCACAAAAACTTTTTCCACAATCCCTATTAAATAGCCAAGTCTTCACCAAATTCCAATATCACCCAATGAATAGAACCTTTGGTGCTTCCCAAAACCAAATGAAACTCACCAATACAAAACCACTTGTATGGCCACTTAAGTCATGATCATCATTTAAAAATTACACTACGTTCATTTACCCTCTCACTACATTCCTAAAGATGCATTTAGAGCTAACCGGGCTAGGCACCTAACTGGTCCTTCCCTAAAAAAACCACATTTTACACCAAATCACTGGCAGTCCAAGTGATTTTCCTCTCAAGTGTACCAGAAATATTCATGTGTCTCTCACTGTAAACATACCAGGTTTACCTCACATGTATAATCGCCACCCAAAGAAAACCTACACATTAAAAACCATATATCCTTAAACACCACTTGTGCTCCCAATCCATCTCATAACCATAAGGTGCATCCCATCTTGTTAGGTCCACACGGCTGAATACCCTGAGAGGGGGGTGAATCAGGGTATGACTAATTTAAAATTAAATTCCATTCTAATATTGTTTCACTATTAAGCAAAACACTCTTCTCTCTCTTTCCTGTTGCATAAAATAAACAGAAAGTAAAGCATGCACAGGACACATCAATTTTTACTTGGTTCACCCTCACTAGGCTACGTCCAAGGAGAATACACTGAAAATGTGTTGATGTACCAAATCCACTATAAGCACACTACTGTTTACAAGGTTCACGATATATCACTTCTATTCCTAGGCTCACTGCCTTTACAATGTTTAGGGTCAGCTCACTGCTTTCCTAAGGGTCACTCCCTGTTTCTCTCTCTCTAGCTCACTACCAGTGGAGAGGATCACCTTCTTCCTCTTCCTTTGCTTACTGCTCTGAAAAGGATCCACTCATAGTTTATAGACTTGTAGGTCTCTTCATTATCACTAATGAATACATCCTCTGTTGTATGTAGATGCTCTGTTGAAGTTCAACCTTCACCCATAGATGAATCTCTCTTTGCACCGAATGTATCAGGCAATCTTCCAGCTTTCACGTAGCCCTGAATCACTATCGTGAATCAACCTTACCTGGCACCCTTCTCTAAGCTAGAATGCAAGTATCGACATGAAAGTTATAACTGGCGCGCAAGTCCTCCTTAACCACTTGCACGACACAAGATTCTCCTACTCCAAACTTGCACGACTCACACCCTTTTACGCCCAAACCAATATTGGTGAGCAACCAACAACTTTTGTGCTTCTTCAAAACTGGTGCACAATTTCACCTCAACAACTTGCGTGAAACTACCTTCTTCAACTCAAGACTTGGGTGACTCACTTCCTTCCTCGCCCAAACCACCTTAGGCGCGCAACTATCACCTGGCGCGCAACTTCTACTTGCGCGACCACACACCACTTACGCGACCACCACACCTGTGAGATGGGAGCTATGATTTTTCTAAGTGTGGAACTCTACTATGAATGGGGAGGGTTTGACCTCTATTTTTAGGAATTTGGACACCCTTCATGACGGCACGCAATTCTCCCCTCGATTCGCAACTTTCGGCGCGCAAGTCTCGGCGCGCAAGTCACTTGTGTGACCAAACCTAAACTTGGGAACCCCTTCTCCATTTTCCATATTTTTATGTTTTGATCTTGAAAAACATTATGCGCTCAATTTTCCTCTCCTTCAAGTACATGCGCACAAGTCCCTTTTCCAAAAACTACTTTTCTTCATTTGTCGATTTTTAGGCCCAAAAATTTGGCAAACACTGGAAAACGACACCACCTTTTATATTCTCTTTTTGTACCACCTCCAGATCATCCATTCCTTTGTCCAAGTTCTTGAATCAAACATGGATCATTAACCACAACCCTTGAACTCGACATGCCACCATGAAATTCCCTTTGTAAACAAATTTTTATGTCATGTTTTGATTTTTCAACAATCACAACACAGATGTCCACTTTTTCAACAAACACAATCACCTGAAAAATGCTTCAATGATACCTTAAGGGATTTTCTCCCAACACATCTACACAATCATAACCTAGGATAGGAACCCAAATGATCTCACCCCTCTAAAAACCAACTTCAAGGCTAAATCACTAGCACACAAGTTATCCTTATAAAAACCAAAGGCATCCAACATGCCTAAACTCCATACTATGATTCACCCTTCATGCACCATTATCAAAAGTCCCAAAACATCCACCTGTGTCTCTTATACCCAAGGAAACATATAGCTCAGTTAATTCATCTCACATGTCACCATTGAAAGTCACACGACACTAACTTTCTAAACTAGAGTCACGTTAAGAAGGTCGCTAGGCTCTCCCACCTAGCCCTACTAGTAAAATCTCATGTCAAATCACTAGGTCAAACCACCTAGGTCTATACCAACTCAAAGAATTCCACAACTCACTAGGTGAAAAACTCAATCTCATCCCAACATCATATGAAATCAACATACCAAACCCCCCATATCTAGGGTCTCACATAAAAAAGCTGAACCAACCACCCACAACTCGAGCTCTTGTCCTCTCAAAGTATATGCATGTTAGACCTATTCTTGGAGGACTCATCTATATAACCAAACTCTAAGGAAAATTAACCACAAGGGGTCCAATGGTTATAAATATATATAATATGGAACCACCAGGGCCTTTGCACCTACCATGCATGAGGACCGCATCGGTGTTCCGATCATCAATCATCTCATCATATATCCACATAACCGGTCATAAAAAATAGATCCATATACAAGTTATCACAACTGGGAAGAATTACACTAGGTGATTATATGGGAAAATAATGTATGATTATTATTGACCCATCAAACAATTGTTCCTCAGTCATCAAAAAATCACACACTAGTGGGCCTATAACATGTGGATCTCATGTTCCTATCATGATGCATGAGATTCCAATTGCCTCTATAGTCCAAGAGTAAAAACCAAATCGCAGGACTCTTTCCAACTATCCAAGAGTTATAAATCCATTACAAATCATAAAATAAAAAATGCATGTGTGTCTCTCAAGTCGAAAGTCATATACAACTATAACATCATAATCAAAATAGAAATCCTAGCCCTAGTAATCTGTACTTTCCACCAGAATAGGTGTTCATGACACACCAGTCCAATATCCATGATAGGATCTGACACATTCCTATATCTCTAGTATACAAAATCTAAAATAGTAAAATAAAAGGAAATTAATTCCTTTGATACCACTTTGTAACATCCCATATCATATTTTACTAAACTGGTTCCCTGAGCTAGTTCACCACATGACCTCAGGTGTACCTCCTCATATACCAAAGGTAGATGACTAATATTGGGGGTCTAATGGTGAGTCTGTGAGGATATTATACCTCAATATCAGAGGGCACAACCATAAATAAATAAATAACCAAGAATCATAACCTTATCAGAGTATGTGGAAAGAAGAAATAAACTGGAAAGGAAGCACATTGTAATAATATGAAATACAGTAAATATCCAAACATCCATTCCATATGTACAATTTAGATCACCCATTAGGCTGATCACATATACACAATAAACAACTAAATAAATACATACATCCAACTCTACTACCAACTATAATCCATGATATATACATGTTCTATAGTACCCTTTCAAGATGCTCCTCCCCAATCATCAAACTCCACCCAAGTGAATCCACTAAATCATGAAACCCTGGGCCATCACTCTATCCATCATTCATATATTCTCAACCTGGAGGCAGACATAAGGTCTATATGCACATTGAGGTTCATGTATAGGGGGTGAGAAAAAAATCTCAGTAGGACGCCCCTAATGGTGAAACTATAACCTACAGTCATAAGTTCATGATCATGAAATATTATCATCCTATCTTAATCATAATAGAAATAAAGACAAAAAACCCATTGTCGGTTCTTAGGTTTGAGGCTCTGATCGACCATACCTACTTCATCCATCATCGGGGTGTCTTTAAGCATGTATTGATAACCATGCATCCCAAGTAACATGTGAGATCCACCTCCATGGAATCCCCAACTAAAACTCATTAATTTTCTCATTATCTCTTACTTGATACCTAGACACATCAATCTAAGGTACTCATACCATGCTAGAGTACAACCATTACCCATAGAGTCAGTCAAAAATCTAACCTAGGTATAAAAAAGTGTATATATAATCAATAAAAAACCTAAACCATAAATTATACAATAATTTTCTATAACACCCTAATATTTTATGAAAAAAAATCATTAATAAATTTAATTTTTTCAATATCTTTCATTACACACAACACCAAGTTTTAACAAACTATGACCAACTATTAATATTATTGTTTAAAAATAATAATTATTACCTATTTATTAAACTTGGAAGAATGAATAGGAATAAATACATTTTAAATTTTAAATATAATGGTTTTATATAAATAAAACATATTGATAAAAAAGTACTTAATTTTTTGTAAAGTCTTTATATGTTTTGAAAACTCTATTTTCTCAAAAAATAATTTTATTGATTTTGTGAACAAATAATAAAAGTATTTTTAAAAAATTTAAGAAATTTATTTGTAAAATTTAACTTCATATTTTGAATTAATATTTCAAAATTATCTTAGTCTGAATTATTGGTTTTTTTCTAAAAGGATTAATTTTAAGATGAATAGTGAAAAAAACTAGTTTTTATTGAAAACTACCTTTTCATTTAGAGAATTTATAAGGTTAAATTTTGTTTTAATTTTTTTAAAGTAAAATTAGTTTAATAATATTATAATTAAACCAATATATGTCATTTAAATAAATTTCATATTAAATTTTTATATAAAAACTTTTTAAACTTTTGAAACTTTTCTCTTTGAAAAATCGATTTTTCATCACGTACGCGGGTTTAATTTGAAATTAAATTTGGATAATTATGTGAATTGAATTTGTAAAAATGGATTCCATATTTGGGATAATTATAATTAATATTATTTAATAATTTCAACTTAATTTTATACTATAATGAATAGTGAAAACAATAAAAATCAATTAGCGCAATTAAGGTTAAGACGGGTTTACAAGGGGCTAAACTAAAAAGATAAGGGGTAAAAAAACTATAAACTTGTCAAACACACATTTTTTGGACATATTTTGAACTTATAACCTATAATTTTTTATAATAACTCATTTTGGGTCCTTTTGGTGTGTTAAAAACATCGGTATACTTTATTCTTTTTAAAAATTCCACGTGTGTCCTCTCCCCCACTTATAAAAGGCCACCCTTTCTCCTATACTATTCACACTTCCAAAACTCATTGGTTAAAAAAATAGATACCCAAATAACTTAATTACTTACATAACCTCATAATATAATTATTTTTTGTTTATAAATATATTCTATAAAGGATTTTGGTGAAAACCTAAAGATGTCTTTCAAAGAATAGGCAACGTCCTTAACCAGGTATTTTATTTTATTTCTCCTTAAACATCCTAAAAATATTATTAAACCATGATGATATAATAACTTCATTATATTAAATATATTAATATGTTTTTATGTTATGTTAATGACCTAAAACCATCTACTCCTCCCTTAAATAGGAAATGAATCTGGTGACCGTGTGTATGGCGGACTACCGTCTCGTGAGCTGACGTAATTCATTTTCCATCACTACTTATTATGAATGGGTATAAATTATGTTTATAATGATTATATATAATATTTATGATATAATTATACTTATATAATTATAATATCACATATACATTCTTTATTTACATTTTTTAGGGAATACAATAACATCACTCTTGTGTACGGTAGAAAACCGCCATGCGAAGCGATGTGATTCGTTTTTCACGTATGCTTTAAATGGAAGGTAATAAGGATTAATTTGATACTAATGTATGGTATTAATTAAATATTAATGATTTTGGAAAATAAATATATCATATAATTTGGTACCATTCCATCCATTGAATAAATGATAGCGTTGTTTATGTGTACGGAGGACCACCGCTTCATGAAGTAATGTGATTTTTTTCACTAACACTTTACATAAAAGGAAATAAAGGATAAATTTAGTAAATATACATAATATATATGAAATAATAATGAATCTCATAAGTTTATATATTATTTACCTTCCTTAATTTCGATCCATTGATAAAATGAAAATAGTGTTCATGTTTATGTATGGGTTACCATATCCATGAACAATGTAAATCATCTTTTATATCTAACTTTAATGGATTACTATAAATACATATATAATGAATATATATGATATTTATATCATGGTTAATATTATGGAGATGATGGAACCATGTTCAATGTAAAAGGATCAAATTACCAAACCAAAATATACATGAATAACAAAACAGTTATTACCTAAAATGTGATTTTAACAAGGAATTATTGATAAATAGGTAATAAAAATTCATAACTAAGTCATATATGGTATGATAAATATTATTATGATTATTTAATTGATTTATAATAAACCTATATTTATTATACAGTAGGTTTTAACATGTATGAAGTAAGTTGAGGGTTAAGGTAAGGGATTTTTGTCTCAATTTGTCTTCTTTGGGAAATACATTATATTATGAACCTATCTTATTTTATTAGGTGTATATACAAAAAATTTGACATATAATATCATGAATTTATTTATTATCATTATATTTTAAGTTTTATTTAATATTTTTTTATGGGCATTAGGATTCAATGTTACCAAAGTGGTAAGGGTTTTAGATACAATCTCATCATTTATCATGATTTTTTATTTTTATTTTTTTGATGATGAAATATTATGATCTATCTCTCAAGAAAATAATTAATTTTATTTTTATAAGTTTATTTATTGAGAATATATTTATTCCATTTATTTTACTCTCTTTATGTAATTAAGAATCCAAAAATAATGATTTTAAAGAAAATAGACTTTATTTCTCTTTTCAGTCAAAAACCCTTTTTATTCTGTAAATATGTTTTCAAAAAATGTTTGTAATTTTTTTTAAAAATATACAAATAATTTATTAAATAAATAATTACCCATGTTTGACATTTTACAAATTGTTTTAAAAAGTAACTTGCATTTCGTTTTCCAAATAAGGTCTGTTTTATTTTAATTAAAAATGTAAATGGAATATTTGTTTTAACATGTATGACATAAAAAAAATTTCCCATCATCATAAACACTATTTTATTTGAAGATTCCTTTATAATTTTCCAAGTTTATTTTCAAATAAAAGGATTTTAAAAATATGTTATGTTTTAAAGAGAGTTTTTCAAAGTGAAAAGGTTATTTTTCTCAAGAAATGTTTTAAATGATGTTTAAATATTCCTTTATAAGTTTCAAGGTTATTTTCAAAGAAAATGATTTAAAAAAATGTTTTAAAATGTGATTTCCAAAGAAAGTTAATTTTATTCATGAAATATTCTGAGTGATCATTCAAAATCATTTTCCTATGAATATGACATCCTTTAATGTCAATTATTCTTTAATAGGGATATGATCCCAAGATACCATTTTTATTCTTTCTCTGGATGTTTTATGTTTATAATGAAAATATTTTTATGAAACCTATTTATATTCCATGGGTTATACCATGTAAAATGCTTATGAATCCCACTTTTCTTCCATATATTATTCTTTGATGAAATAATGAAATGATTATGAGACTTTTTTATTTTCCATAGGTTATATTATGATAAAATGTTTATGAAATCAATTTATTTTCATGGGCTCTAATATGATGAATGTTTTATAATCTTATGGTACACATATCCATGATTTTCATTATGTGACACGTGGGACCTATATATCCCTCCAATGTATTGGGTAAATATTGATATCTCATGAGATAAATAGGACTGGAATGTGGAGTGAACCCAGTTCAATAAGAGACTTTGTCTACTATGATAGTCTTGGTAGTGAACCTTGACTACTATGATAGTTTAAGGAATGAACCCATTCCACTATGATAGATTTCACAATGAACCTTGAATACTAAAGAAATGATTTTCTATGCTTATGCTTATGCCAAAAACCCATGTCTTGTGCCAATATTATGTTCTCATGGATCAATTTCTTTTATTTCATTATGATTCATTTATTATGAAATAACAATATTTATTTTATTATTTAGTTTTATGATTTATGATATGTAGGATATGGTTTTAAAATGTTATTCTCATGTTCTTATGCCCTTATGCTCATGATATTTTGATATCTCCCTTGTTTTCCCATATTAAGCATCTGATATCACCCTTTTTTATGTTTCCTTTCCCCAGGATATGAATAATGGTTTTAAGTAGGGTATGTATAAGAATAGTACTATGTGGGAAGGTCTTTATGGGAGATGTTGAAGATCTTTTAAGAAATAAGAATATTTTGTGTCTAGTCCCCAAATACACTAAACCTTTATAGTCCTTAGGCAATTTTTTATAAAATAGTATATTTATTTGAAACATTTGGAAACTAATATTATAAAATTTTAGTGATATCCCTAAGGATATGTATAAGGATAAGTCTAAGGATGATTCAAGGTATAGGAAAATGTCCTGGAATTCTGGTAAAGGGTGGAGCGAGTGGTTTTCAATTAATTACATCCATGTATAGATACTAAAAGTGAATGTGTCTATATAATAGAGGAACCTAGGGGTAATAACTCTGAAAATGATGCATTGGGTTTTCCTTTATCATCATTGAGTTCATGATAATGGGCTTTTAAATACACCTAATTTGACACTCCTGAGGGATATGCTTTGTAAATTGAAAAACTATTTATGAACCATCATGGAGGATTTAAATAGATGATGAATATGATTGACCTAGTATACACCTAAGGAATTACAGATTAAAAACAAAGTGTTATGATTTAGACATCCTATAAATTATTTTTCATGATTATATGGTTCCCCACTATGATTATTGTTTCTTACACTATACTTTTTAGTTTTAGTTAATGGTTGGAACCCGAAGGAACCGTGTTAATGTTTAGTTAGATGGAAAATGAAACGATTTTCCTTCTAAAAAGACAAAATTTATGGGTTCTATAATGAAAAATATCATTTCTATGGTTACATAACTTTCTCAGGATATGAATCATGTTGAACTTCCAAATGATAAATAGAGGGAATAGTGTTCTGTTGAGTCCTTCATGAGGAAACCTTCACCTTATTTTAGTGGTTCTACTAATCCACTAGTTATTGAAAAATGGATCAGTACCATTGATAAGACATTTTCCATTATTCATTGTTCAGAGCATGACAAATTCATTTTGGTTGTTTATCTCTTGTAAATAGAAGCAGGTCAATGGTGGACTCTTATCAAGAATACGAGTCAACAAGATGAAATTGACTCAGTATAATGGGATGATTTTAAGAACTTATTTTTCAATAATTAAATTCCTCATATTATTTGAATGAAAATAGAGAAGTAATTACTTTATTTAAAGAAAAATTATGATGAATTTTTTGGTACCTATAAGGTGAATTTTAAAAGACATAGTATTATTATCCTACCTAAAAGTAAGGTTGATCGATTCTTTAGTGACTTAAAACCAAGTATTTGAATTGAGTTGTCCATAAAGGACATAAATTGATATGAGAAGATCATTATTTATTATATTGAGGTAGAAATAGGTATTGGGGTTAACCATAAATTACATGTGTTGATAAGAAAATAAATATGGAATTTAAAGGAAACTCTGAAAAACATTGAGAAAATAATAGGATCTTTCATTTATGCTCAAAGTGTGGAAAAAACATGGAGGAAATTTTTTTAATGGGACTGGTAAATGTTTTAAGTATGGGAATGAATTTCATTGAGAAATTGATTTCTAAAGTGATGGTAAGAAGTAAGCTAATGATGTGAATAGAGAGAAAGATGCATAGAATACACCATCCACCCATCAATGTTTCAAAGGAAAATAGATTAGGAATTATGCTAACCAATTCCCAAACCTAAAGGTTAATGATGATGATTTATGTTAGTAACCTCTTAATCCAATATATAAGGGGAAATATCATGAGATTACTATTTTTGATGAGGGTTGTGATAATGATTTCATGAAAGTTACACTTATCATCCACTCTAGAACTGATAATATGTTATTTCACTCTGGATATACCCATTCTTTCATATATGAAGAATTTTATAAGGGTATCAAGATTCCAACCAAGTTATTAGATATATAATTAGTAGTGAAAACCCCTAATGGTACGATGATCACATCTCAAGTATATGATTCCTATTTAGTTGAAGTTTATGAGAATTTGTTTCCTATAAATCTTATAATTCTTCCTCTAGTTGAATGTTATGTTATCTTATGAATGGATTAAATTTATCTATATAAATCCTACATTAATTTTTTAGGAAGGTAAGTATTTTTTGATATTCCAAACCAACTTATGATCATTTATCAATGTGATGATAAATATAAACTTCTCATGGAAATCACATCAATTGTATGGGTTTTGATTCCTTTTAAAAATGGGAATTTATCTTAGATGGTTGGGGATAAACTCAACATCAATGATATTCCTATTAATTGGGATTTTTTTGATGTCTTTCTAGAAGATTTTCCTATTCTTACACCAAAACATGAAGTTGTGTTTTCAATAGAACTCATACCTAGTTCCATACTAATTTCAAAGACTCCATATAGAATGGACCCAATTGAGTTGTGGGAATTGAATAATCAGCTCCAAGAGAATCTTAAAAAGGGATTCATTAGGCTAAGTATATCACCTTGGGGTTCACCTGTTCTTTTTATTAAGAAGAAAGATGGATGGATGCATCTCTACATTGATTATCAGGAGCTGAACAAGATCATAATTAAGATCAAGTATCATCTACCCCAAATTGATGAATTTTTAGATAAAAAATATGGAGATCAATACTTTTCTAAGATTGAAATTCATTATGGATATCATCAATTAAGGGTCAATAAGGATGATATACCCAAGACGCATTTTATACAAGGTATGGATATTATGAGTATATAGAGATTCCATTCGGTCTTACTAATTCCATAGTTATCTTTATTATTTTAATAAATAAAGCCTTCAGAGATTACCTTGATTAGTCTGTGGTAGTATTTATTGATGATGTTATTATTTATTCAAAATGAAAGGAAGTGAATTAAGATCAGTTGATAATTGTACTAAATACCCTAAGGAAGGAGAAACTATTTGAAACATTTATAGTGTAAAGACCCAGAAATTCCCTAGAAATTTTTTTTCTTAAATACATGGGAATTTTTTCGAGTCTTCAATAACTAATGGCATGTGATTCCAAGACTCGGTGTGCCCGAAATCAATTTATGAAGTTTTATTCGGGTACGTTCAGTAAACGTATGATCAGGATTTTATAACTTCTGAACTGGTGCTCGGAATTGAAATCTGAGGGCACCGCTGATCTCACAGTGCAGGTATTCGATTAAAAATACTTTCACCTCGATGGTAGATGGTCGGGAATAAAAGATAGTTTTTGGGTTTTACATGGAATAATAAAATAAAATAGGTGCATGTCTTATTTTATTTTATTTTTGTTTTAACCACCATGTGGAGGTTAGAGGTGGGGACCGCCACACCTTAACCTCCCATGAGAGGTCATGGTGGTGGGGCCCACCCGAACTCAACCCCCATGTGAGGATTAAATTTAGTGGGGATCACTCGAGATAGAATCCTCTTGAACTTCCCATTAAGTGGAGAGAACATCTTGAGCTCCCCACTTTATGGTGCCAATTCACCCAAATTAATGAATTGAGAATCAATTACATAATTTGAATCTTTTTTAATTATGTGCCAATGATTAAATAATAGGTAAGATAAATCTATTATTTGTTTGGAATTTTTCTTGGGAAAGGGGGGAACTTGGGAGAAGGCTCCTGACGAAGAATGCTCCAACCAATGAAGAACGTCGACCTCGATCCCGACTTCGACTTCCTTTATCGGAACCTCCTCGACGTAGGACGCATTCGTCTACAATGAATCGACGTCCGCCTTTATGCAACTTCGTCAATGATCAATAAAGGTAGGGGTTCAAACTTGTTTCATTTCTTGTTCTTAATCTTTCTTCATGGATTATAATTAGAAGCTGCTTGATATCATCCTAACGCGGAGGGCGCGGGCCAAACAAACATGGCACGACCCCTCCGTCTTCTTTGTGGAATTTGATGTTAAATACAGAATGAGTCCAGGATGAGCTTTACTCATCAACAATGGTTGAGGATCGAAGGTGGTGTCCTGAGGAGTGTGTGACTTCTTCTGGAACGGGAATCGGGCCACCAGAACACGTTTGGTGACCCACGGAAGGTTTTTCGACGGTCGGATCCGGCGAACGACACCGTTGGAACGAAAGAAGGGAGAATGGAACACCGGTTGGCTGCATGGATAGCGGCGGCACAACTGCGCCGTCGGAGGAGATTCTACGGCCCCTGGCTGCAGTGGTGCAGCGGCGGCCGGTGCAAGGCTGGCCGCGAAAGAAACCGGCAGCTCGAGCCGCCGGGTCGATAGGGAAGTTGCGTCGCAACGGAAGACGATGCAAGGCCAACCATGAGGAGGTCCGGTAGCCCAAGCCACCAGGTCTCCGGAGGAGGCGCGGCGCAACCGGCGCTGCGCGGGAGGTGGCTGGCCGCTCGGCCAGCCAGGAGGAGCGGGACCTAGCGGGTCCCGCGTGACACGGACTGGCTCCATGTGGCGTCGGTTGTCTCCAACCCAAACAGTTTAGCCGTTCGGGAACCCTAGGGGGCATGAACTCTCCCTGGACGGAGCTAGGGCAGACCCCATGGGCCGCCAAGCCACCAGTCGCGTGGGCCGCCAGTCGCGCTGGCCACCGGGCCGGACCCAGCACGGGTCGGGCCGCCCAGCGCAGGCCGGGCCACCCATCGCGAGTCGGGCCGCCCTCATTGGCCGGGCTTCCCTCGCAGACTGGGTCAGACCCGCGGACCGGGTCGGGCCGGGTCGGTCCGACTGGGTCAGACCGGAATCGGACCCGTTTTGACCCGATTTCACCTTTTCTCCCATAACTTGGGCTATGGGTGTCCGATTGACAAACCATCTGTGGTGATAGAAATCTTGGAGAAAGATGGTTCTTTTGGTATACCCCACTTGAGGTTGGGACACAGTTGGGGTATGGTCAGGTTCGATCATACACGAATCCAACCGGGCCCCCGGGACTAAAAGGCTAATAACTCACAGACTGGGTGTCTGATCGACACGTCGTCTGTTGCGTTGAGACGCCTATGACGTGGCAGAACTCTGTGATACTTATTCGTGGGAATTCATGGAACTTGGAGCATCAAATAGTAGCTCATGGAGCAGATCCTTCCAGAGACGAGCGAGAATAGTGTAGGGACCTAGTAGCTGGCTGAGACCTGACGATTGCTGACCGATTCGACTTGGAGTGTTTCGAGTAGCCCAGTGGGGAGCGCCTTGGTGTCGTGGTAGACCCATAGTGGGGAGCGCCTCTGTGTGATATAGTAGACCCATGGTACTCAATAAGAGGAGTACCTCAGCAGGCCACGAGGGGGAGCGCCTCTGTGTGACGTGGCAAACCCAGAGTGGGGAGTGCCTCTGTATGACGCAACAGACCCACTGTACTCAACATGAGGAGTACCTTAGCAGTAAAGGATAGTGGGAAGCGCCTCTGTGTGATGCGGCAGGCCCACAATACTCTATAGAGGAGATTACCCCAGCAGCCGAGGTTTTGACAGTTTGATTGGGAGTGCTACATGTTACTACCCCTAGAATAAAATCTTGGTTTGAGCTGAGTTAGTGACTTTCATGTTTACCTCATGACTAAGATGGATTACTTGATAACTTAGGTATATGTATGTGCATATACCTGAGTAATGGATATCCATTGATTTTCATACTCTGTGGTTTATCCTTGGTGTATTTTGAGAGACCATGGTGGTCTCAAGGTCCCTATTGAGTATCGTTATACTCACCCCTGCACGGGATTTTCCCGCACCTCGTTGTGTTGGTTGCAGACGACAGACAGCGCTGACCGAGGCTGAGTGGGAAGGACTGGATGATACCCAGAGGTGGATCACACGGTGTGATGGTGCATGGAGGAGACGGACGGACGTGAAGTGTTGTGGAGGCTATCTGTACCTACCCTTTAGGTAGGATCCGTGGCGGACAATCCAAAAGATGCTTTAGACCTTTCTGTTGTTTTTCTTCCTTACAGTTGTACTTGTACTTTATAGTTGGTCTTGTATTTCCGGCCCCTTTACTCTTCATCACTCCTTTTGTATACAGTTTTACTTAGTGTTTTTCTTCCAGCTTATACTCTGTTGTGTGTGATTATATTTTATAAAGGAAATGCCTTACCAGTTTTAAGGATTTACGCCTTTACTACTAGTCGCCAGCCCCTGGCCTATGGAAGGTGGGCTTGGGGTAGTCACGAAATGGGTCCCAAGAATAGGTTGTGAAAAATTGGTATTAGAGGAGTCAGTTCTACCACATAACTTAGGACTCTAATCATTCTCTTCTGTAAAGAAATACTGTTAAGGGTATTGAGAGTGGTTTTCAGTTCAGGGAGTCCAGTGTTGGTGTGGCAGCTGACGTTTCCATACACTAGGACCCTGACTCCTGATTACCAACTCAGTGCACGAAAACACTAATTGCATGTGTGTTTTCAAAAGTTTTCTTTAATTCATCTCAATCAGGTCAACTCACCAGGTATAATATTTTGACCATGTCTCATTTGTTTCATTTAGGATGCCTCCCCTTGGACGACTAGTTAGATCCCTGAGAGTCATACGCACAAATATCCCACCAAGTGATGAAGCCTCGGTTTAGGGCCCTCTTCCAGTGGAGGCACCAGTGGTACCACTATCCGTTGGGCCACCGATTCCACCATCCCCAACAGCAGATGATGCACACCGCTTGAGCACGTTGCATGAGTTCCAGCGCCAGAGGCCACCAAGGTTCAGGGGAGAGACAGACCCACAGGCAGTTGAGGATTGGCTGGAGGTTGTGGTGAGAGTCTTCATACTAGTAGGGACACCATAAAACCTTATGATGATCCTTTCCGCGAGTCTCCTTCAGGCAGCAGTAGGCAGATGGTGGATCATGATTATCCAGGTGCATGATGAGGCGACACTATAATGGATAGACTTCGAGAGCCTGTTTTGGGCGGAGTTTGTCCCAGCCACACTTCGTGTGGTGTGGATACAGGAGCTACTGCATCTACAGTAGGATAACATGATGGTAGCTCAGTACTCATCAAGGTTCACCAACCTCTCTCATTACTCCACAGATATGGTATAGGACCCATTATTCAGGGCCCAGACCTTCGATAAGGGGCTCAAGCGAGAGATCAGGGCTTCAATGATCTCACTCAGCATCCCGATGCAGGAGGGGGTGCTATAGAGAGCCCTCCTAGTGGAGAGTTTCCTTTTTGAGCAGTCTCTTGTAGAGAGACCCACCACTAGTTGATATGCAACAGAGTCTTTTGTAGCTGGAAGTAGATAGATGATGTAGTATTCCAAGAGGTCCAGACCCTCAAGTGGACGATAGCATGACTCGGGATCAGTTGTGCGGGGCACCCGGGGTAGTGATATATATGCCAGGAGCAGACAGTGTTACACATGCGGGGGGCAGGGTCACATGGCTTGTGACTTTCTGACCCATTGTTCGGATGATCAGTAGACAGTTGAGGGACCTCCCAAGAAGAGGCAGAGGTTCGATCGAGGGGGTCCGCAGGGAGGAGGCGGATGTGGCAGAGGAGCTGGTCGTGCAACTGGCAGTGGACGACGTTTCGATGTGTTACCGCCACCACCACCAGGAGGTCCACCCCGGCTGCAGGGAGTAGGTGGACAGGGGAGATCTCAACTCGAGGAAGCTAAGGCTTATGATCATAGCACTCCAAATATGATTCGAGGTATGATCTGTATCTACTCCACCATAGTTGTAGTTATTATAGAAACATGTGACAGTCACTCTTTCATTTCCACTGCCCTCGTTCGGAGCTCAGAGATTCTGATGGAGTCATTGGCTCAATCCTTACAGCTAGAGACTCCTACGGGAGCATACTTGATGATTACACACCGGTGCCGGCAGTGTGAGATTACTCTAGGAGGTGAGAGCTTCGGTTTGGATCTCCTCGTAGCGGCATCGAGGCCTTACGACGTCATCTTGGGTATGGACTGGTTATCTACAGTCCATACTCAGATTGACTATATTTGGTGCAAAGTGTTGTGTGTCCATATAGATGGGACCATTTTTACCTTTACCAGTGAGAAGGGAGCCTTTGCAGCACATGAAAAACTTACTTGGGGAAGGGTGCAGCCGATCACTCATCAGTTGGCTGCCCTTACCCTCAGAGCAGTAGATGTGGAGAGTCCGAGCTATCCTGTAGTGGTGGACCAGTATGCAGATGTTTTCCCTGATGATATCTCAGGTCTACCTCCTCGTAGAGAGGGGGACTTCTACATTGACCTGTACCCCGGTACGGCACCGATATCTACACCAGCTTATCAGATGGCTCTCGCGGAGCTACGCGAGCTACGGGTACAGCTAGAGGACTTGCATGGGAAGTTATTCATCTGGCCTAGTATTTCTCCCTAGGTATCCCCGATTCTGTTCGCCAAGAAGGCGGATGGGATCTTGAGGCTTTGTGTCGACTACCGTCACCTAAACCAGGTGACCGTGAAGAAAAAGTACTCACTCCCAAGGATTGAAGACCTCTTTGATCAGTTGAAGGGATCACGGTGGTTCTCGAAGATAGGCCTTAGATCAGGATATCACCAGCTCAGAGTACGAGATGAGGATGTGTAAAAGATGACCTTCAGGTGTCGGTACGACCACTATGATTTCTTGGTTATTCCCTTCGGCGTAACCAATGCTCCAGAAGTGTTCATGGAACTCATGAACAGGATCTTCTAGCCATACCTCGATCGCTTTGCCGTAGTCTTTATCGACGACATTCTGATCTACTCGACTACTGAGGAGGAGTATTCCAACCATTTGTGGGTAGTACTGGACACACTCTGAGAGCACCGGATTTATGGTAATCTCTCGAAGTTCCAGTTCTGGATCTGAGAGATTCACTTTCTGGGTCATGTCACCTCATAGGCTGAAGTTGCAGTGGATCCAGCGAAGATTGAGGCAGTACTTGCTTGGGAGCCACCCAGAAGTGTGACGGAGGTACAAAGTTTCCTGGGTTTGGCTGGTTACTACCGGAGGTTTGTTCCAGACTTCTCCAGAGTTGCAACACCACTATCATCCTTGACGAAGAAGGGGAAACCTTTCGTGTGGTCGTAGAGATGCAAGCATAGATTTTAGGAGCAGAGGCAGAGGCTGACTAGTGCCCCCATCTTTAGGATTTTAGAGGAAGGCATAGGTTACATAGTCTATTGTGACGCATCAGGGACCGAACTCGGGTGTGTCCTGATGCAGGAGCGAGTAGTGATCTCTTATGGTTCTTGTCAGCTGAGACAGCATGAGCAGAACTATGCTACCCATGACCTGTAGTTACCAGCAGTGGAATTCACCTTCAAGTTGTGGAAACACTATCCGATGGGTGAGTCTTTTACTGTGTACTCTGATCACAAGAGTCTCAGGTATATCTTCTCTGAGAAGTACCTAAACCTGAGACAGTGGCGATGGATTGAGTTCTTCTTGGACTATGACTTCGAGATAGTCTATACTCCTGGAAAGGAGAATGTTGTAGTAGATGCACTCAGCAGGAGAACTGGTATACAGCTGCTAGGTGAGGTGACATAGCAGCTAGGTGCTTTACAAATATCCTTTGTGGA
The DNA here is from genome assembly GCA_963277665.1 of Viscum album. Classification (NCBI taxonomy): domain Eukaryota; kingdom Viridiplantae; phylum Streptophyta; class Magnoliopsida; order Santalales; family Viscaceae; genus Viscum; species Viscum album. Next base: position 1,962,675,902 of record OY728133.1, read on the forward strand.
TAGAGATGGAGCATCCTTTATATAGTCTCTTACAGTCACTCCCCCAATTATTCAGTGAGTCAGGGAGGTGCAGCATGGAGACGTTGACTACGAGACATGACATACTCAAATATCCACAGGGCAGGCACCTGATGGATTTTCTGAAGGTGGGGATCATTTCATCCTCCTCAGAGGATGTACCATGGTACCAGTGTCACTTCAAGAGGAAGTGTTGAGGGAGTTCAACACATCTACTCTATCGTTACATCCAAAAGTGGCAATGATGTACCAGGACCTTCGACAACAGCACTGGTGGCCAGGTATGAATAAGGTGGTAGTATATTTTTTCTCTTGATACCTCACTTGTCAGTAAGTTAAGGCAGAGAACCAGGTACCATCAGGCTTGGTCCAGCCTTTAGAGATCCCAGAGTGGAAGTGGGATGGGATATCCATGGACTTCGTGATGATTCTTCCACATACATCCAGGGGTCATGACTCGATTTGGGTGATCGTCGATCGACTCACCAAGTCATCCCACTTCCTACTGATCATAGAGAAGAGTTCAGTAGAGATCTTCAGACTCCTCTAAATGTAGGAGATTTTTCATTTACATGGTATACCTTCGATGATTTCCTCTGATCGTGACACACGATTTACCTCCCGGCTATGGAAGGGGTTGCAGGAGGCTTTCGAGACACAGATTCTCCTGAGCACCGCCTTCCATCCTCAGACATATGGTCAGACTGAGAGGACCATTCAGACCCTCGAGGACATGTTGTGTGCTTGTGTCCTCGAATTTAGTCACATCTGGGAGGATCACTTACCATTGGTGTAGTTCGCCTACAACAGCATCTATCACTCCACCATCGGGATGGCACCTTTCGAGGCATTGTACGGGCGACCTTGCCGATCACCCTTGTGCTGGACTAACCCTGGGGAGTCAGCACTGGTGGGACCAGAGATGGTACGAGCTACCACAGAGAAGGTGCAGATCATCCAGGAGTAGATGAAGACTACATAGAGCAGGCAGAATTCATATGCTGATAGGAGATGGAGGTCTTTGGAGTTTGAGGATGGCGACCACATCTTTCTATGGGTCTCACCTCGATGAGGTCTACGGAGATTTGGTCGAGGCTGAAAGTTATCTTCAAGATTCATCAGAACTTTCTAGGTCCTCAGCTAAGTAGGTGAGGTGGCTTACCGCTTAGCTCTTCTACCTCAGTTGCACCGGGTGCATGACGTCTTCCACGTATTTCAGCTAAGGAGATTTGTGCATGACCCTTCCCACATCATCAACCATAGAGAGTTGGACGTCGACAATGGGGTGACTTTCATGGAGGTTCCAATAGAGATTGAGGATCAATAGGATCGGGTCCTACGTGGATGGTCGATACCTATGGTGCACGTTCTTTGGCAGCACGGGAACCTCCAAAAGAGCACATGGGACCAGGAGGCTCAGATGTGTGCATAGTACCCCCATTTGTCCCCATAGTTTGAGTTGTAGCTTACGGGGACGTAAAGCCCTGAGGTGGGATGAATGTAAATACCTATAAATTCCCTAGAATTTTTTTTCTTAAATACATGGGAATTTTGCGAGACTGAAAAATCTGACGGCGCGTGATTCGGAGGCTCGGTGTGCTCGGAATCAATTTCTGAAGTTTTGTTCGAGTATGTTTAGTAAACATACGAGTGGGATTTTATAAATTTTGAACCGGTGCTCGGAATTAAAATCTGATGGCACCGTTGATCTCGCATCCCCGGTATTCACTTAAAAAGACTTTCACCTTGATGACAGATGGTCGGGAATAAAAGATAGTTTTTGGGTTTTATGTGGAATAATATAATAAAATAGGTGCATGTATTATTTTATTTTGTTTTTTTTAACCACCATGTGGAGGTTGGAGGTGGGGACCACCACACCTTAACCTCCCATGAGAGGTTATGGTGGTGGGGCCCACCCGAACTCAACCCCCGTGTGGGGATTAAATTTAGTGGGGTCCACCTGAGATAGAAGCCTCTTGAACTTTCAATTAAGTGGGGAGAACCTCTTGAGATCCCCACTTTATGGTGCCAATTCACCCAAATTAATGAATTGAGCATCAATTGCATAATTTGAATCTTTTTGAATTATGTGCCAACAATTAAATAATAGGTAATATGAATCTATTATTTGTTTGGAATTTGTCTTGGGAGAGAGGAGAACTTGGGAGAAGGCTCCCGATGAAGAACGCTCCAACCATCAAAGAATGTCGACCTCGATTCCAACTTCAACTTACCTCCTCAGAACCTCCTTGACGTAGGACACGTTGTTCTATAATGAATCAATGTCCTCCTTTCCGCGACTTTGTCAATGATCAATAAAGGTAGGAGTTCGAACTTGTTTATTTTCTTGTTCTTCGTCTTCCTTTGTGGATTATAATTCGAAGAAGCTTGATATCACCCTAATGTGGAGGGCGCGGGCGGAACAAACACGGCCTGACCCCTCCACCTTCTTTGTGGAATTTGAAACTAAACGTGGCATGAGTTCGGGATGAGCGTTACTCATAGACAATGGTTGTGGGTCGAAGGTGGCGTCCTGATAAGTGCACGACTTCTTCCGAAACAGAAATCAGGCCACCAGGACTCGTCCGATGACCCGTAGAAGGTTCATCGGTGGTCGGAACCGGCGAACGACACCAGTGGAACGAAAGAAGGGTGGCAGGAACACTGACCGGCCGTGTGGACAACGGCGGCAAAACCGCTCCTCCAGAGGAGAAGCCGTGGCCCATGGCCACGGCGGTGCAGCGGCGGCCGGTGCAAGGCTGGCCACGAAAGAAACCGGCGGCTCGAGCCGCCGGGTCGATCGGGAAGGCACGGTGTAACGGCGTCACACAGTGGAGCTAAAAGAAGCTGCGGCCCCTGGCCACGGTGGTGAAACAGAGGCTGGTGCAAGGCCGGCTACGAGGAGGTCCAGCGGCCCGAGCTGTCAGGTCGTCGAAGGAGGTGTGGCGCAACCGGCACCATGTGGGAGGTGGCTAGCTGCTCGGCCAGCCAAGAGGAATGGGACCTAGCGGGTCCCGCGTGACACAGACCGGCACCATGTGGTGCCGGTTGTCTCCCACCTGAAAAAATTAGCCATTCAAAACCCTCAGGGGCGTGACCTCTCCCCTAGATGCGGCTAGGGTGGACCCCACAGGCCGTTGGGCCACCATCCGCATGGTTCACCAGCCGCGCGGGCCACCAGGCTGGACCCAGCGCGGGCCGCCGTGCCGGACTCAGCGCAGGTCGTGCCGCGCAGCGCAGCTGGGCCACCCCCACAGATAGGTTCGGACCCGCGGACTGGGTTGGACCCCATTCCAGACCGGGTCGGCCAGGGTTGATCCGACTGGGCCGGACCGGACCCGGACCCGTTTTGACCTGATTTCACCTTTTTTCTCATAACTTGGGTTACGAGTGTCTGATTGAAGAACCGTCTATGGCGAAAGAAAGGTTGGAGCAATACAGTTCTTTTGGTATACCCCAATAGAGGTTTGGACATAGTTGGGGTATGGTCATGTTGGATCATACATGAATCCAACCGGGCCCCTGGGACTAAAAGGTTAATAACTCATAGATCGGGCGTCCGATCGATGCGTCGTCTGTTGCGTTGAGACCCCTAGACGTGGCGGACCTCTGAGATACTTATTCATGGGACTTCATGGTAGTTGGAGAATTGACTAGTAGCTCATGGAGCGGATCTTTCTAGAGACAAGTGGGCATAATACAGGGACCTAGTAGCTGGCTGAGACATGACGACTATTTACCGATTCGACTCAGAGTGTTTTGACTATCCCAGTGGGGAGCGCCTTGGTGTTGTAGTAGACCCATAGTGGGGAGAGCCTCTGTGCGACGTAGAATACCCATGGTATTCAACAGGAGGAGTACATCAGTAGGCTACGATGGGGAGCGCCTTTGTGTGCATGGGCAGACCCACAGTGGGGAGTGCCTCTGTGTGACGCAGCAGACCCATGATACTCAACAGGAGGAGTACCTCAGCAGTCCAAGATAGTGGGAAGTGCCTCTGTGTGATACGGCAGGCCCACAATACACTATAGAAAAGGAGTACTCCAGAATCCAAGGTTTCAATAGTTTGACTGGGACTATTACATGTTACTACCCCTATAATAAAATCCTGGTTTGAGCTGAGTCAGTGACTTTTGTTTTACCTCATTACTGAGATGGATTACTTGATAACTTAGGTATATGTATGGGTATATAACTAATTAATGTCTATCCATTGATTTTCATACTCTGTGGTTTATCCTTGGTGTATTTTGAGAGACCATGGTGGTCTCAGGGTCCCTACTGAGTATCGTTATACTCACTCATGCACGAGTTTTTCCCTCACCTCGTTGTGTTGGTTGCAGACGATGGATAGCACTGACCGAGGCTAAGTGGGCAGGGCTGGACGGTACCCGGAGGTGGACCACACTGCCTGACGATACATGGTGGATACGGATATACGTGGAGTGTTGTGGAGGCTATATGTACCTACCCTTCAGGTAGGATCCATGGAATACGATCCAGGATCTTCTTTACACCTTTCAGTTGTTTTTGTTCTTTGCAGTTGTACTTGTACTTTACAGTTGGGATTGTATTTCTGGCCCCTTTAATTTTTAGCACTCATTTTGTATATACTTTTACTTAGTGTTTTTCTTCCATATTATACTCTATTGTGTGTGATTATATTTTATAAAGGTAATGCCTTCCCAGTTTTAGGGATTTACGCCTTTGGTGTTAGTCGCCGGCCCCTGGTCTATGGAAGGCAAGCTTGGGGTAGTCACGGCATGGGTCCCGAGGATGGGTCATGACACAAATTGTAAATTTTGAATATAAAAGGTTTCATTTTTGGGTCATATAATCTCAGGATAGGTTATATCGATAGATCCATCAAAGACGGAGGCTATTAAATATTGGCCTAGACCAACCATGGTGACTGAGATCTGTATTTTTCTTAGTTTATTAGGATATTATTGATGGTTTGTGGAAAATTTCTCATGAAGATCTAATACACTCACTAAGTTAACTTGAAAGGGAGACAAGTTTCTCTAGATAGATGAATGTGGGGAAAATTTCAAGGTGAAGAATAGAATATTAATCAGTACATTTGTGCTTACATTACTCTATAGTGGAGAAGGGTTTTTAATCTACGTTGATGCTTCCTAGAAGGGATTAGGATGTGTTTTCATATAGAATGAAATATTTATAGCTTAAGCCTTGTGAAAATTGAAGGTTCATGAGAAAAATTACCCAACACATGATTTAGAGTTATTTGGGGTAATTTTCACATTAAAGACGTGGAGACATTATATTTATAGAGAAAAGTGTGATATATATACCAATCACAAAAGTTTGAAGTATATATTCACATAGAAGGTGTTTTATAAGCACTATAGAATATGGTTAGAGATAATTAAAGATTATGTTTATTCAATAAATTACCACCATAGGAAAGCAAACAAGGTGGTTGATGTTTTGAGTCAAAAGGATTGTGTTATCTTATCCATGATAAGGGTCACAAATGATCCAATATTTATGGATTTGTAAAGGATAGATCTGGAAATCCTAAAAGAAGGGGAGAAACCTTATCTTTCTCAATTGAATGTTCAACCATATATCTAAGTGAATATTAAAGAGGTGTGAAAGGAAGATTTAGAGCTGAAAATGATGATTATAAATGTTCTTGAGTTTAACCTTAATCATGATGTAATAAAAAGATTTAGGAACTGTGTATTTTTTCCCATACCAGATTTGAAGAAGGAGTTGTTAGAGGATGCTCATAGTTTCTCATTTTCTATTCATCTTGGAAGTATGAATATATATATGGATTTGAAAGAGTATTTATGGTGGGATGACATTAAGAGAGATATTATAGTGTTTGTATCTCAATGATTGGTTTGTTAAAAAGTTAAGGATCTAAGACACAAGTATAAGGGGGTGTTACATCCATTAACCATACCATAATGGAAGTGGTAAAACATCACCGTGAATTTTTTTTAGACTCCCCAAAATGTCTAAAGGTCACATGATATATGGTTTTTTGTTGATATCCTTACAAAGTCAGTACACTTCATAAATATCAGATAATATTTCTATTTAGATTAGATTTCTAGTCAGAATCCATTTTTTTATTTTTCAAATAGCCACTTTAGGAAAATTGAAAACCATAAAAACCTGTTCCCACATACCCCGCATCCACATAAACCACACACGAAAAATTCAAAATTCAAAAGTTCCCACATTCAAATTTCAAAAATCAAGATTTAGGAAAACCGCTATTATCCACCTCGAGCCACAAGCTTACCCACCTCAATATTATCCATCACGTGGAGGGGCCTCGAACCAAGAGGCCGGTCAGGTCACTGTCATCTGCCATCTTTAGTTCCATCATTGTCGTCATCCTCACCGTCGGAGAAGATGATCAGAAACCTTCAACGGTGTCCACTTCATTGAGATCCATCACCACAACCATGAAGCCTCTAAACTTCAACATCGTCAGCGTCTCTGGTTGGTGAGAAATCCAAATACCATCGTGGAAAACATGAACGACATCCATCATAACCAGGAGAAAATACAACCAAAAACTAGAGACAAATAATGCATTGCTGATAACATTGAGAAAGAAAAACTGGACAAAATCTATAGAACAAGAAACAAGCCCTGGTTCAAGCGATTGATACCACTGAAAAAAAAACCATCCATAAAGAGAGAGAACCAAAGCCATCATCATAAGAGAAAAACGTAAGGACAAATAAATTGGAGAAAGCAACTGCCATCTACACCGCTCGTAGACTCATACCTCTTCCCATACACATCCCAAAACCACCATGGAATCTATCACACCCGACCGACCTAGAAGGAAGAAAGGGACTAGGATCCCAGGGCAGGAAGGAATTGTAGAGAAGGGGAAAGGGCGAAACAAAGCCGTCGAGGGACATGGAGAAACACTGGGACTAAAAACCTAAGGGAAACCAGAATAGTGGGATTGAAGTGGAATCGATGAAAGAACCATCGAGAAACGGGAACAAAGAGATCGGGGCTAAAACCATAGAAGAATGAACCGAGGAAGCTGAAACTAAGAAGACCAAAGGATCATCGATAGATTTCTAGGATATACATTAATAAAGTGATAAGGTTTCATGGAGTACCACATTCCATTATGTATGATCGAGATTTGAGGTTTACCTTGAAGTTTTGGAAAAGTATTTAGTAATATCTTGATACATAATTGATATTTAGCACTCCGTATCATCTTCAGATAGATGTTCAGTTCTATAGAACAATTCAAACCCTAGAGGATATTTTGAGATCTTTTTCTCTAGATTTCAATTTTTTGGGATAAACACCTTCCTCTATTTTAGTATTCATAAAATAATAGCTTTCACTCGAGAATTTAGATGGATCCTTATGAATCCCACTATATAAAGAATTGTATAACTATAATTTCATGGAATGAAGTTGGAGAAATAAATATATCAGGACCTAATATAGTTAAAGAAATGGAATTAATGGTTAGAGTCATTCGAAAACACATAATGGAAGTACAAAGTCAATAGAAAAGTTTTTCTGATAATCATAGGTGTGATCTAGAATTTGAAGTTGGTGATAAGGTGTTTCTAAGAATTTATCCATATAATAAAGTTAAGATATTTGAGAAGATATGGAAACTAAGACCTGGGTATATTGGTCCCTTTGAAATTATTGAATGTATCGAGACCATATCTTATCACATGGCGCTTCCACCGAACCTCTCTCAATTCCACAATGTGTTCCATGTATCTCTCTTGATAAAGTACATTACTAAACCTTTATAGGTACTGAACTCAGAGTTCAACCCATTGGATCATGATATTTTGTATGAGGAAAAATCAAGGGAGATTCTATATCGTACAGAGAAATTTCTACAAAATAATACCACTAAACTGGTCAAAGTTTTGTGGTGAAACCACTAGTTTGAGGAAGTTTTGTGGAAATATGAGGATGTAATGAGGAATAATTATCATAATTTTTTTTATCAGAGTGATGAATTTCAAGTGAAATTTATAAAGACCCGAAAATTCCATGTAATTTTTTTAAATTATTTGGGATTATTATGAGTCTGCGAAAATTTACGGCGTGTGATTTCGAGGTCCAGTGTGCCCGAAATGGAATTTTTGAACTTTTTTATGATATATTCAGTAAACGTACGAGAGGAGTTTTCTAACTTTTTAATCAGTGCTCAGAATTAAAATCTAAGACCATCATTGAATTCAAATCTCCGGGATTCACTTAAGGGAGGATTCACTTCGACCAAAATAGGCCAGGATAAGAAGATAAATTTTGAACTTTATAAAAAAATAAAAAAATAACTTAACAAAGTTATTTTATTTTTCTCCATTAGTTGAGAAGTGGTGCGGGAGCCACTGATTTTTCCATCCATTAATGGATTAACCCTTTGTTTTTGTAACCACTCCATTGAGAGATGAGGGGTGAATTAATTAACTTATTAATGAACTTCATTAAAGCTTTGTTGCATTAAAATATCATCCTCCATCTATTTAAGTGAGGATCGGGTTGGAGTTTTGACATAGCTTCATCAAGTAAGGAACCTATGATGAAGTGATGCGACATCTTCCACCAATGAGAAATGGAAGCTTGGACATCGTTGGAGGGATTAACGATGAACGTCGGCGGCTTCCACGAACAAGGATTCTTCATCCACCATCGCGACATCCCCAATGAATCTCAAAGTAGGGAGTTTATTTATTAAAGATTATCTTTTATGAATTGAATAATCTCCCGCTTGTTATAATGCTAACACAGAGGGCACGGGCTAAACAAACAAGGTCAGACCCTCCGCCGCTTCATTCATGTTGCGTTCTTCTGGGGAAAATTTTCCAACTCGACAGAAAGTGGAAACTGGGAGGCACGCAACAATTTTGGAATCTCAGGAGGCCCGTAGGTTCGTCTAGAAGGAAGAAAGAACCACCGGAGATCACCCGGTGGCCCGCAGAAGATTCGTCGGCGCGACATCAGCGCTCACCGACCGCGGATGAAGGCGGCACCACAGCGGACGGATGCGCAACCATCTCACCGCTAACCACGGAGGTGGGAGACAGTTAGCGGTCACACACCGCATTGAGCGGGCTGTGGCTTCAAATCCTCGGTGAAGGGAGGGACACACTCCCTATGGGTCCTGCAGATACCCAAGCGGCACCTCCTGAAACTTCCAATCAAGAGTCGAACAGCTCTTTGAGCCATTCGGGAGGCGGACTGTGTGACCCCCATGCGGGTCACGCCAGTCGGCGGGCCGAGCCGCCGTGACCCAGCCCAGCCGAGGTAGGTCAGGCCAGTCAGTGGCCCAGCAGGCTAAGGCCACTAAGACCTGTCGGTCCGAGCCTGCCGGGTCATACCGGACCCAGACCCCTCTCGGGCCCAAATATTTTTAAAAGGATGTATCTTGCAAACCAAATGTCTGTTTGATGAACCGTATATGGAACTAGGATCATTAGAGCAATATGGTCCTTTTGAGATACTCTAGGAGAGTTTTAGAGAAAGTTAGAGTGTAGTTGGGTTAGATTGACTTCAAATCCAACCAGGCCCTCTACACTAAAATTCTAATAACTCACAGACTGAGCGTCTGGTTGATGCAATATCTGTTGTGTTAGAACCCTTATAACATGACATATCATTGGGTAACTTCTTCATGGGACTTAGTGTTGGTTGATAAATGATCGATGTCTTGAGGATCAGTTTATCCTGGAAGCAAGCGTACTATGAGCGGGAATCAAGTGGATGACTGTGAGATGGAGGTTTGAGATGGATCATATGTAGGTTAGTACCGAGCGATTCTGTTTGAATCAGCACCTAGAGATTCTGTGTGAATCAGCACCAGCAATTCTGTTTGAATCAACACCGATTGATTTTGTGTGAATTAGAACTCAATGATTCTGTGTGAATCAACACCGAGCGATTCTATGTGAATCAACACCAAGAGATTTTGTGTGAATCAGCTCCCAGCGATTCTGTGTGAATCAACACCCAGTGATTCTGTGTGAATCAGTACCTAGAGATTCTGTGTGAATTATCACCTGGAGATTCTGTGTGAATCAGCACCGAGCGATTTTGTTTGAATCAGCACCTATCGATCCTATTTGGGTCTTGCGGGGGTTAGTACCTATCGATCCTGGGCGGGTCAGATCCAGTGTGGGTTAGCGGGGTGTAGTGCCTATCGATCATGTGTGGGTCAAACTCTGTATGGTCAGCAGTAGTTCCTCTTTACAGAATAAGATGATCAAGATTTATGACTAATCATCTGTACTTTTATACTTTAGTTATACCTAGTTTTGATCTGAGACTTTTTCTTTGTGATTTGTGTTTGAGATCATTCTTTGGGGTTTTCCTTTGTGGAATTCTGAGAGACCTTTAGGGGTCTCGGGGTCCCTACTAGGTATTGTTATAATCACCCCTACAGGGGCTTCTCCTGGACCTTATTGTGGCTTGTGCAGACGACGGGCGGCCTTGACTGAGACTCGGGGAGCTAGGACCTGATGGTGGATGGTGGTGACGGTTGACATGGAGAGTTGTAGAGACAAGTTATATCTACCCTTTAGGTAGGATCCTCAGTGGATGATCTTAGGAGCTATTTTCTGTTTTCAGTTGTAGTTGTATCTTCTCATTTTGACTTGTATTCCGGCCCCTTTACTTTCAGTACACACTTTTACTACTGCAATTTTACTTCGTGGTTGCATCTTGTTATTGTCTTGGACTGTGTTTTTTATAGGTTTAAAGGCAATTTCTTCCGGCTTTAGGGATACTCCTTTTCGATTCTAGTCACCAACCCCTGGTCAATAGAAGGCGGGCCCCAGGGGATGGGTCGTGACAAAGTGGTATCAGAGGAGTCAGTTGTACCAAAGAATTGGGACACTGATATTTCTAATGGAGCAATAGTGTCAAGTTTTTTGAGTGTGGTTTCCAGTTCAGGGACTCCAATGTTGGTGTAGTGTCCGACGTATCCATACACCAAGACCCTAAATTCTGGTTTCTGACATTGTGCACAAAAACACTAATTGTGTGTGTTTTGGAAATGTTTTTACTTTGATCTCCTTTGATTCAAATTACCAGGTATAACTTATTTATTGTGGTGCACCTATTTATATTTAGGATGTCGCCGCATAGACATCTAGCCAGGATTCCTGAGAGAGTACATGATGTCGGCCCACTGAGCGACGAGGCTTTGGTGAAGGGACCTCTTACTATGTTAGCACCTTTGGGTGGTGCACCAGCAGCACCATGACCTGTTGGGTAGCAGTTGCCACCAGCCCCAATAGCGGATGGTTCATGATGACTGAGTGCATTGCATGAATTCCAGTGATAGAGGCCTCCAAGGTTTTGGGGCGAGATAAATCCCCAGGCAGCTGACAATTGGCTGGAGGTTGTGGCATGAGTTTTCCGCCTAGTTGGGACACCAGCAGAGCATATAGTGATCCTAGATGCTAGTATTTTTCTAGTAATGGTAGGAAGATGGTGGATCCTGATGCTTGAGTTACATGACAATGTGACCCTCACCTAGATGGACTTCGATATCCTCTTCAGGGTGGAGTTCGTCCCAGTGACACTACGCTCTGTGCATATTTAGGAGCTGATGCACTTACAGCAGGGTATCCTGATAGTAGCCTAGTACTCGGTGAGATTCACTGACCTCTCACGCTACTCCACCAACATGGTATGAGACCCATTCTTCAGGGAACATAACTTTGAGTAGGTTCTCCAATGAGAGATCAATGTGTCAATGATATCACTGAATATCTTGATGCAAGATGGAGTTCTTGAGCGAGCATTGTTGGTGGAGAGATTCTTAGCTGAGCAGGCACCAATGGTGAGATCCACCATCGAACGACAGTTAGCTGATTCATCTACAAGAGGTAGTATGCAGATGACGCAGAGGTCCAAGTGGGCCAGACCCTCCGGTGAATAACCCCAGGACGCAGGGTCGAAGGTGCAGAGCTTGCGAGGCAGAGGAGGTCATCTTGGAGGCAGAGTGTGCTTCATGTGCGGCGGGAAGGGACACATGGATCTCGACTTCCTGACCCGCCGTACCAATGATCAGTAGATGGTCAAGGGACCGCTGAGATAAAGGAATATATTCTAGCAAGGAGGTCCACAAGGTGGAGGATGTGGTAGAGGAGCAGGTCGTGCAACATGCAGTGGAAAGCATTTTGACATTCTACCACCACCACCACCAGGTGGTCCACTCCGACTACAGGGAGCAAGTGGATAGGGGCGAGCATAGCTACAGGTGGCAGAGGCCTACGACCATGACGCTCCAGAGATGATTAGAGGTACGATCTATGTCTATTCCACCCTATATGCAGTACTTATAGACATAGGTGTCAGTCACTCTTTCATTGCCACGACACTCATTCGGAGCTTAGATATTCTGATGTAGTTTTTGGCTTGATCCTTGTGATTAGAGACTCCTATGGGAGAATATTTGATGATTACACACTAGTGAAGGTAGTGTGAGATCACTCTAGGGGGCGAGATCTTTGGCTGGGATCTCTTAGTAGCAGCGTCGAGGCCTTACGATGTCATCTTGGGTATAGATTGGCTATCTACAGTCCATGCTCAGATCGACTGTTTTAGGCGCCAAGTGCAGTGTGTCCACTAGGATGGGATCAGGTTTTCCTTCACCGGTGAGAAGGAAACCTTTGCAGAATAAGATGGAATTTATCATAGGAGGGTTTATCCGATCACTCACTAGTTGGATATCCTTACCCTCGAAGCAGTTTACGTGAGGAGTTCAAGATATCTTGTTGTGGTGGACCAGTATGATGATGTCTTTCCTGATGATGTTCTAAGACAACCCCCTCATAGAGAGGTAGACTTTCACATTGAACTGTAACTCAGGACGACACTGATATCTACACCAACATATCATATGGCTCCCTTGGAGCTTCATGATCTAAGGTTAAAGTTTAAGTACTTGCAAAGAAAGGGGTTTGTAAGGCCCAGTGTTTCTCAATGGGCATCCCCAATCTTGTTCACCAAGAAGAAATATGGGAGACTAATGCTTTGTGTGAACTATCGGTGCCTGAATGAGGTGACCATAAAGAACAAGTATCCTCTGTGAGGATCGATGATCTCTTCGACCAGCAGAAGGGAGCTCAATGGTTTTCAAAGATAGACCTTATATCATGTTATCATCACCTTAGGGTATGATATGAGGATGTACTGAAGACAACCTTTAGAATTCGGTATGGCCATTACGAGTTCTTGGTGATGCCTTTTGGCATGACCAAAGCTCCAGCAGTGTTTATGGGGCTCATGAACATGATCTTTCATCCATACCTCAATTGCTTCATGGTGGTCTTTATTGATGATATCTTGATATACTCGGCATCATAGGAGGAGCACGCCATGCACCTGCAGATATTTTTTGGATACACTCTGAGAGCACTAGCTTTATGGAAAGCTCTCGAAGTTCCAGTTCTGGATATGGGAAGTCCACTTCCTAGGGAATGTTATCTCAGAGCCTAGAGTCACAGTGTATCTGGTAAAGATAGAGGTATTTCATTCTTGGTATCTACCCAGGAGTGTTATTGAGGTGTGGAGTTTCTTGGGATTGGATGGGTACTACTGGATATTTTTACCTGACTTCTCTAGCATAGCGGCACCCTTTTCATCCTTGATGAATAAGGGGTAGCCTTTCTTGTGAATCGAGAAGTGTCAGTAGATTTTTCAAGAGCTGAGGAAGATACTGAAGAGTGCCCCTATCTTGAGGCTACCAGAATAGGGCATTGGGTATGTAGTCTACTGCAATGCATCAGGGACTGGACTAGGTTGTGTCTTGATGCAGGAGCGAGCAGTGATCGCCTACGGCTCAGGGTAGTTGAGACAGCACGAGAAGAACTATACTACCCATGAACTGAAGTTATCAGCAGTGGTCTTTGCATTGAAGATGTAGCATCACTACTTGATGGGTGAATAGTTTACTATTTACTCTAATCACAAGAGTCTCAGGTATATCTTCTCACAGAAGGACTTGAACCTAAGACAACGATAATTTCTAGATTTCCTCTAGGACTATGAATTTGAGATAGTCTATAATTCTAGGAAGGTAAATGTAGTAGCAGACACACTCAGTAGGAGGTTTGATCTACAGCAGGTGAGTGAAGTGACAGAGCAGCTAGCCACATTGCAGATATCCTTCGTGGATAGAGATGGAGAAGCTTACCTCCGGTCTATAACTATCACTCCCCCACTTCTACAACAATCTTGGGAGGCACATCATGGGGAAATTGACTCTGAGGACTGATGTGCTCATATAACCTCAGGATAGGCTCCTGAAGGATTTTTTGAAGGTGGGGAGCATGTCATCCTTTTTAGAGGACGCACCATCGTACCAATGACGCTACTAGAGGAGGTTTTGAGGGAGTTCCATACATCTCCTTTAATGGTACATCCTAGAGTGTCTACGATGTACCAGGACCTCTGGCATTATTACTGGTTTCCAGGGATGAAGAAAGCAGTCGCAGAGTTTGTATCCTGATGCCTCACTTGTCAGCAAGTGATGGCTGAGCATCAGGTTCCAGCGGGATTAGATCAGCCACTTGAGGTACCAGAGTGGAAGTGGGATGGTATCTCCATGGAATTTTTGATAGGGCTACCACGTACATCTAGGGTCCATGATTTTATCTGGGTGATCATTGAATGACTCACCAAGTCAGCCCACTTCTTACCCATCCGAGAGAAAGGATCAGTAGAAGACTTAGGATGCCTCCATGTTAAAGAGTTTGTAAGACTTCATGGGGTTCCATCGATGATCATCTCGGATCATGATGCACATTTTACATCCTGCTTGTGGAAGGGATTTTAGGAGGCATTTGGGACTCATCTACGCTTGAGCACCACCTTCCACCCTCAAACAGATGGCCAGACGGAGCGGACCATACCGACACTTGAGGACATGTTGCGTACTTGTGTCCTTGATTTTGGTCACAGTTGGGAGGACCACCTTACCCTAGTATAGTTCACATAAAACAATATTTATCACTCCACCATCGTCATGGATCTATTTGAATACTTGTATGGGTGACCATGCAGATCACCTCTTTACTGGACAGACCTAGGGGAGTCAGCACTTATGGGTCCAGAGTTGGTACAGGAAACCACAGAGATGGTGCAGATCATCCAGGAGCAGATGAAGGGTGCACAGAGCCAGCAGAAGTCTTATGACGATAGGATACAGAAACTCTTGTAGTTTGAGGAGGGAGACCATGTCTTCCTATGGGTCTCACCCTGTCAAGAATTACAGAGGTTTAGATGGGGTGACAAGATATATACGAGGTTCATCAAACCTTTCCAGATCCTCAGTAGAGTAGGTGAGGTGGCGAACCATCTAGATCTTCCCCCACAGATGCATCGAGTGCATAATATATTCCACGTGTCGCAACTGAAGAGATACATGCATGATCCATCACACGTTGTCGACTGAGGTGAGCTGGACATCAACAATGGGGAAATGTTTGTGGAGTTCCCAGTTGAGATAGTGGATCGACAGAAGTGGGACCTTAGTCAGCGGTCGATTCCTCTGGTGTGAGTTCATTGATAGCATGGGAATCTCCTGGAAAGAACATGGGAGTGGTATCCTCATATACATGCTTAGTACCCCATTTGTTTCGCTAGTTTTGTTGTAGATTTAGAAGATGAAAAGCCCTAAGTTGGGGAGAATTTAAAGACCCATAAATTCCATGTAATTTTTTTAAATTATTTGGGATTATTACGAGTCTTAAAAAATTGATGGCATGTGATTCGGAGGCTCAGTGTGCCCAGAATGGAATTTTTGAACTTTTTTATGGTACGTTCAGTAAATGTACGGGCGGCCTTTTCTAACGTTTGAACTGGTGCTCGGAATTGAAATATGAGAGTACCGTTGAATCTGCAACACCAGTATTCTCTTAAGGGAGGATTCACTTCGACAATAATAGGTCAGGAGAAAAAATATAAATTTTGGAATTTACAAAAATAAAATAAAATAACTTAACAAAGTTATTTTATTTTTCTCCAGCGGTTGAGCAGCGGTGGCGGGGCCACTGAGTTGTCAAGCCATTAATGAATTGACCCTTTGTTTTTGTAACCACTCTATTGATAGATGAGAGGTGCATTAATTAACTTATTAATGAACCTCATTAAATCTTTGTTGTGTTAAACTCTCATCCTCTGTTTATTTAAGTGAGGCTCAGGTTGGAGTTTTTAACACAACATCATCAAGCGAGGAACCTCTGATGAAGTGATGCGACGTCTTCCACCAATGAGGAACGTAGAACGTTGGAGTCTTACATGGATAATGACTCTTCATCCACCACTGTGACTACCCTAGTGAATCTTGAGTAGGGGGTTTATTTATTAAATATTATCTTTGATGAATTGAATAATCTCCCGCTTGTTATAATGCTAACGCAGAGGGCGCGGGCCAAACAAACAAGTCCAAACCCTCCGCCACTTCTTTCATGTTGCGTTCTTCGGGGGACAAATTTCCAACTCAACAAAAGTTGAAACCGAGAGTCATGCAATGAAGGCGGCATCCCGGGAGGACTGTAGGCGCGTCCAAAAGGAAGAACGGACCACCGAATCTCACCCGATGGCCCATGGAAGATTTGATGGTGTGACACCGGCAGGGCGGAACCGGTAACTAGAACTGGCGATGAAGGCGGTGGTTGACTCTCGTTGGTTGTGGATGAAGGTGGCGTCGCGGTGGATGGATGTGCAGCCGGCTCACGGCTGGCTGTGGAGGTGGGAGGTGGCGCGTTGTCGCGTCGTCGCGCGCTACATTGAGAAGGCCGTGGTGAAGGGAGATAACCACTCCTTGCAGGTCCCGCGGGCACCCAGGTGCCACCACCTGGCGCCACCAATCAGAAGCTGAATGGCTATTTGAGCTATTCGGGAGGCTGACCGTGCGACCCCCACACGGTTCGAGCCAGCCGATGGGCCGAGTTGTCACGACCCAGCCTAGTCGGGGTGGGTCGGGCTAGTCCATGACCTAGTGGGCCAAGATCGCCACATCCCAACCCAACTGGGTCGGCCCATGTCGGGTTGTACCTGAACCGGATCGGTTCGGCCCAGATGGGGTCAGACTGGACCCGGACCCCTCTCAGGCCCAAATAGGCTTAAAAGGCTGTATCTTGCAAACCGGAAGTCCGTTTGACGAACTGTCTATGGCTCTAGGATCCTTGGAGAGAGATGATCCTTTTGAGATACTTTAAAATAGTTTTGGAGAAAGTTCAAGTATGGACGGGTTGGATTGACCCCAAATCCAACTAGGTCCTCAGTACTAAAATTCCAATAACTCACAGACCGAGCATCTGATTGATGCATCGTCTCTTGTGTTGGAACCCTTATAATGTTACGAGTAATTGGGTAACTTCTTTTTGGGACTTATTTCTAGTTTAAAAACAACTTATGGTTTGAGGAGAGATTTCTCTTAGAAATAAGCGTACTATGAGAGGGAATCCAGTGGCTAGTTGTGAGATGGAGGTTGGAGATAGATCATACGAAGGTTAGTACTGAGTGATTCTATGTGAATCATCACCTAGTTATTTTGTGTGAATCAGCACCTAGAAATTTTGTGTGAATTAGCACCGAGAAATTCTATGTAAATCAGCACCCAATGATTCTGTGTGAATCAGCACCAAAGGATTCTGTGTGAATCAGCACAGAGGGATTCTGTGTGAATCAGCACTGAGCGATTATGTGTGAATTAGCAGCCAACAATTCTGTGTGAATCAACACCCAGTTATTCTGTCTGAATCAGCACCTAGTGATTCTGTCTGAATCAGAACCCATCGATTCTGTGTGAATTAGCACCTATCAATTCTGTGTGAATCAGCACCGAGCGATTCTATATGAATCTGAACCTATCGATCTTGTTTGGGTCTTGTAGGGGTTAGTACTTATCTATCTTGGGCGGTTTGGATCATGTGTGGGTCAGTGGGGGTTAGTAACTATTGATCATTTGTGGGTTAGACTTTGCATGGTCATCATCAGTGCCTCTTGATAGAATATGATGATCGAGCTTTACGACTAATCATCTATACTTTTGTACTTTAGTTATACCTGGTTTTGAGCCGAGTCTTTTTCTTTGTGATTTTTGTTTGAGATCATGCTTTGTGGTTTTCCTTTATGTAATTCTGAGAGACCTTCAGGGGTCTCAGGGTCCCTACTGGGTATTTTAATACTCATCCCTGCATGGGCTTCGCCCGCACCTTGTTGTGTCTTGTGCAGACGAAGGGTAGCTTTGACTGAGACTCAGGGAGCTAGGACCTGACGGTGGATAGAGGTGATGGTTTACATGGAGAGTTGTGGAGATGAGTTGTACCTACCCTTCAAGTAGGATCCTCAGTGAATGATATCAGGATCTATTTTCTATTTTCAATTGTAGTTTTATCTTCTCAGTTGGTCTTGTATTCTGGCCCCTTTACTTTCAGTACACACTTTTACCACTACATTTTTCCTTTGTGGTTTCATCTTTTTGTGTTCTTGGAATTTTTGTTTGTACAAGTTTAAAGGCAATGCCTTCAATTTTTAGGGATACGCCTTTCTGGTGCTAGTCACCAACCCCTGGCCTATGGAAGGCAGGCTTAGGGTAGTCACGGCATGGGCCCTGGGGGACGGGTCCTGAAAAAATTTCATTTTAAGGGGGTTATAATGTAACACCCTGAGATTTAATAAAAAAATTAATAAATTTAATTTCTTTTATAGCAAGCATTATATGAAACACTGGGTTTTAATGAATCATAGTAAACTATTAATATTATTATTTAAGCATGATAATTATTACCTAACCGTTAAGATTTGTGGTATGAATAATAATAACCACATTTTAAATATTAAGTATGATGTTTTTATATAAATAAAACATATTGATACAAATTTACTTAATTTTTGGTAAAGTCTTTCAAAATTTTAAAAAAATCTATTTTCTCAAAAAATGCTTTACTGATTTTTGTGAACAAATAATAAAAGTAATTTTTGAAAATTTTAAAAACTTTATTTGATGAAATTAACTTCATTATTTGAATCAACATGTCAAAATTATATTATGTTGAATTTTTGGGTTCTTTTTTATAAAAGATTAGTTTTTCGATAAATAGTGAAAAATAGTAGGTTTTATTGAAAATTGCCTTTTTGTTTAAAGAATTTATAAGGTTAATTTTATTTAAAAATGGTTTTAAAGGTAAATTTAGTTAAATTATATTATAATTAAACTAATATATTTCATTGGAATCAATTTTATATTGAATTTTAATATAAATATTTTTTAAACTTTTGAAACTTTTATCTTTGGAAAACCACTTTTTCAACGTGTCTGCGGGTTTAATTTTAAAATAAATTCTATAAGTTATGTGAATTGAATTTATAAAAATAAATTAAATATTTTTAATTATTATAATTAATATTATATAATAATTTAAACTTAATTTTTGACCATAATAGATAGTGAAAACAGTAAAAATTAATTATCGCAGTTAAGGTTAAAACGGTTTTACCAGGGGGTTAAACTAAAAAAATAAGGTTAAATGAGAAATAAAATTGTATAACACCAATTTTATGGAAATATTTAAACATTATCACCTATAATGTTTGATAATAACCCACTTTATATTATTTTGGCATGTGAAAAATGTGGGTAAACTTTATTCTTTTCAAAAATTCTATGTGTGTCATCTCCTCCAATTATAAAAGGATGCCCCCTTTCTTCTGATTTTAACACTTTTATAAACCATTTTTTAGGAAACTACATACCCAAATAACTTTTTTAATTCCATTTTATCATCATTTTGTTTTATAATAAATCCATTTTAGAAATTATTTTTGTGTAAAGCTAAAGAAGTTGTTTGAAGAAGAGGTAACATCCTTAACAGAGCATTTTATTTTATTTCTCCTTCCACCTCCTTAAAATATTATTAAACCATGATGATATAATGACCTCATTATATTAAATATACTAAGATTTTTTTAATGTTTATTTCATGACTTAAGACTATCTCCTCCTCCCTCAAATGGGAAACAGAACTGTTGATCATGTCTACAGCGGACTACCGCCTCATGAACCAACGTAATTTATTTTTTATCACCAATTATTATGAATGGGTATATTGATGTATATAATGATTATATATTATATTTATTATATAAATATACTTCTTTAATTATAATATCAGATATACCTTATTAATTTCCATTCTGTAGGGAATACGATAGTGTCACTCGTGTGTATGGCAGACTACTACCTCGTGAAGCGATGTGATTTGTTTTTCACTTATGCTTTACATGGAATATAATAAAGATTAATTTGATGAAGATGTATGATATAAATTAAATTTTAATCATTTTTGAAAATAAATATTTCTTATAATTTCTTACCTTACCATCCATTGAATAAATAATGATGTCATTTGTGTGTACAATGGACTACAGCCTCCCGAAGCGATGTGATTCATTTTTCACTAACACTTTACATTAAAGGTAATAAAGGATAGATTTAATGAATATATATGATATAAAAGACATATTAATAACTTTTTATAGTTTATATATTATTTAACTTCATTTTTTCAATCCATTGAGAAAATGGAAACAACGTTCATGTGTACATACGACTTACCGTCTCCATGAATGGTGTAAATAATTTTTTATATCTAACCTTAATGTATTAATCTAAATACATATATAATGAATATATATATATATATATATATATATGATATTTATATCATGGTTAATATTCTGGAGATTATGGAACCATGATCAAAGTAAAAGGGTCAAAAATATCAAACTGAAACTTACATGAAAAACGAAGCATTTATTATCCAAAATGTGATTTTAACAAGGAATTATTGATAAACAGGAAATAAAATGTCATAAATAAATAATATATTTTATAATAAATATCAATTTGGTTCAGTAATGTATGTAAAATAAACTTTTATTTATTATATAGTAGGTTTGAACATGTATGAAGGAATTCAAGAGTTAAGGTAAGGAATGTTGTCTCAATTTATCTTCTTTAGGACATATGTTATATTATAATCCTATAATATTTTATAAGGTGTATATACATACCCTTGGACTTTAAATATCATGAATTTATTTATTATCATGATAATTTATGTTTCATTTAATTTTTTTATTTAATGGGGATTATGATTCAATATTACCAAAGTGGTAAGGGTTTTAGGATACAATATCATTATTTATCGAGATTGTATATGTATATGATTCTGATGATGAAAAATTATGATCTATATCTCAATGAACTCATTTATTTTCTTCTAATATTCATATTTCTTTAGAATATAATGTTTCCCTTCATTTTTCTCTCTTTATGTACTTATTATTCCAAATGAATTATTTTAAAGAAAACCAAATTTATTTCTCTTTTCAGTCAAAACCCCATTTTATTACATACCCATATTTTATAAAAAAATAAAATTTTATTTAAAATTATACAGAGTATTTATTAAATAAATTATTACGCATGTTATAATTTTTACAAAGTTTTTGAAAAAGAAATCTTCATAATATTTTCCAAATAAGACCCATTTTGATTTTACTAAAAATATAAAATGAATCTTTTTGTAACATGTATGGCATGAGTGTAATTTTCTATCGTACTAGACATTATTTTCTTTTAATATTACTTTATAAGTTTCTAAATTTGTTTTTAAAGAAAATTGTTTTTAAAAAATATATTATTTAAAAAGTGTTTTTCAAAGTGAAAATGTTATTTTCCTCAAGAAATGTTTTAAATGATATTTATGTTGGATTTGATGCCCTAGAACCAAATTTTGTGTACTTTATGATAGACTTATTTTTTTTGAATGTTGATAAAATCTTTATCGCATAATTATTATTCTTCTACATAACATAGTATGTGATAATTTCCTAAGAGTAGTTTTCACACTAAAAGATTATACCAGTTCCACTCTATGATGAGAAACAAGAAGTTCCATGATAGTATTCTTAAATATATGTTTTATATATGGATAAAATCATTTTTAGGTACAAAAATGATACAGGATATTAGGGGTAGATACTTATAGTACTTTTAGGCACCTTCACATGGTATACACCCTTGGTAATATCCAGTATAGGATATTATGAGAATAAGACCCGCTAGTAAGAAATCCACATTTATATGTTTCATTGGATGTTATTATCTGCGGAAATTTCTATTGATACTTAGACTTTAATATTATTATTAATGAGTACTATAAGTCATTTACATTGATGTATTGATGAAAACCTTGATGACATATGTTCACGGTGATATAGGATACATTCGGGGCGTCATGATTAATATTTCATTATTGAATAATGCAAGAAAGGATTTGTACCTTATATTATTTAATAGAAGTTAATATCTTAGGTCCTTTTATGGAAATTATATATCCTAAATAAATCCATGGTCATGGTGTTTTTTAGGCAAATTTTATTTCTAGAAATTCAAAGAAAGAGACATTGAGCACGTAAGTTGATGGCACCATCATGCAACCTTCTTGATTAGATATATCATAATAAAGGGATTATATTACATATTAAGCATCCATATGAGGTATTATGTCATTTTATAATTAACTTATTTCTCTATCGGTGCCTTTTCATATTAGTATATCCTACCCTTGGACTTTAGGTTGCTTCGCCTAATTCCACTAAGAAAGAGACCTAGAGGGTCATACACTATGTGTATCCAGACTCTCAGTTAAATAATATATTATTATTTATTATTTATCAAGTTGAATAAATATTATTCCTACACATGGTTTAATAATTATTCATGTTTTCTTGATCTCCTATATTATGCCACCAATTATTCGAGATAATATTATGTGAGAAGAATATTTAATAAATATTTATTTACTATTTAGTGATTGTAATATTTATTTATTTATTGGTGAATAATGTAGTGATATTTATTTTTTTAATAAATAATCATTATTCAAGGCCCAATAAATATTATGGAGGAACGGAAGACCGAGTTTAATAGTCTGGTGATAAATAATATATATTGAATATTATTTGAATAAATAATATTTAATTTAATTTGTGGGTTTAGTGCATGTCAATAAATAACAATAATAATAATATTATTATTATTATTATTATTATATACATGGGGTTCCGTAGAGATTGAATCAATAATAAGGTTGAATGTTCAATTATTTTTTTTAACTTTAGTAGTATATAAACCCAATTAAATTATTTTCATATTAGAGCCAATTCATTTTGTGTTGTTCACAATGAGATCTGGAGAGAATCCTCTCAAATAAATAGAGAGCTCCCTCTACAAGAATGTTCTCAAGAATTTAGGGTAATCCTCCTTCACCACCACTCTCAAGTCAAGAGAGATTGAAGAGAACCCTTCCTCAAAGTGGTTCTTAGGGTGATCAAAGACATATGACTCAAGCATTAGGATATGCCAGGCTAGCACATGGAGATTTCTTTAGAGACATTTTGAGGTTAATGGAACATTTTTAGATCACTATTAGAGGGAATCTATTCTTGATTCCTATAATAAAGCAATAATATGATGTAGATACATTGTTAGATCCATCAATGGACAAATAATTTCTCACATGGTAATTCTTTAATTTCTTAAATTAATTATAAATAATATGTGATGATCCTGAACTTTGGTTATGGTGTTTATCCATTGTTTATATTCTTTGATTCAATTAAGTTGATCGTGATGTTTATCATCATGTAAATCCTATATTAATAATTGATCATGATAAAAAGAAATTTTG
Source organism: Viscum album (assembly GCA_963277665.1). NCBI lineage: Eukaryota > Viridiplantae > Streptophyta > Magnoliopsida > Santalales > Viscaceae > Viscum > Viscum album. The sequence goes on from OY728133.1 coordinate 1,962,699,685, forward strand.
GGCATGCCCCATCCAATGTTTCTGTTGTGATCAAAACCTATAAGTGGTATTAGAGGGGTCTCATAGATATTTATAATTATTTAAATATCATTGATTGATTTACACATTTTTCATTAGTTTTTAATTCCATTTTAATCATTCTATAATCTGAATTGAAATATCTAATTTCTTCTTTTTAATTTCTCATAAATATAATCAAATCAATTAATTTTATGAATGAAATAAATTTGAAGATCTCGTCCGAAGGTCCTGAGGAATATATCCGGATAACACAAGGGTGCACACCATATAACCCGGAGGTACACATCATGTAATAATGTTTAATTCATCAAGAATTAATTCAAAATTAATTCAATCCATTTTCGTTTATTACACACGGTGAATTTAATTATACACCATGTGTTTACTAGGATAGTCTGGTGCCCGATCATCCATAGTACACATCGTGAAACATTCATACATGTTTTGTATCCCTTTAGTCATACAGGGTTCTTGTATCCTCTTAGATGGACTACATGATTGGTTTCCATGTAACTCAAAGACCACACATCATGTACTCTAATATTTTCCATGGTACTGTTACACGTTGAGTCCCTGGGTATGTTCTGCAGATAGATTGTGAGAATAATATATATCGTGTATCTTCAATGTACATGTCGTGTACTTTACCAAATTATATATAATTGAAAATTATATTAATATACTATGAAAACCTTATCAACATGTGTTCTATGTGGTCATTAAGTTGATAGTACACACCATGTGAAAATTTATATATATATATAAATGTCGTATTAATTTATGTGTAATGTTCGAATCTCCATATCATATATAAGTCATATTATAGTTATTAATCTATGTGAATTGAAGCATAGCATGATACGTAAATACCATGTGTTCAATGTGTTCATTAAGTTGATAGTAGACACCATGAAATTTCATAATAAGTCATGTATACCACATGTTATAAGAGTAAACAATATACAAGGATAATACATGTTGGGTAGTTCGGATGGGTACTCACCGTGTTGCCTCCAAGGTATATTATTGTATCAATTAATTTTAAATAAAATTATTTAATTTTTTTAAAATTATTATGGATTATAATCTCTAGGAAATTTGGATGATAATTATGATAAAATAATTGATTTATTAAAGAAGATAGTTAATTGATTTTATAATTATTTATATTAAATGATAACAGTTAGAATTGAATTCTAATTTTATCAAATGTGTAATTCATTGCATGCATATTGATGATCATGATCCTATACTGGATCTTTTTATGTAATTGGTTTAATTTAATTGATTATTAAATTAAATTGTTTTCTTGCATTTTATTTATCCTCTCATTATGTAAGGAAATGTGTACCCATGGTTTCTTTTATGTAAACCACTTAACCAATCATTTGGCTCCACTCACCTTCATGTGAGTAAAAGCGTATGTAATGTATGGAGCTCTGAAGCTAGAGAAGTTAGTTCAAGTTTGGATTTGAGGCTAAACTAATCCAATAGATATATATAGGTGGATAGGTGAAAAGATTCTACACAGACCATAAATGATTCATGGTGTTTTTCCCCTAGTTCAAAGATTAGTTTATCATCCGCTAGATAAACTAACCATTAGTAAAATATCATGATCATGCCAATTTATTATTTTAATTCTTTAAAGTTTAATGTTTATTTCATTATGTATGTTTTTTATTGATTATATGAATTAATGAATTAACAAGAATGTAATATATAACTAAAATAAATTGTCTTATGCATAAATATTATCTATGACATGGTTAATCACTTAAGTAAATCCACTTAATATTAACAATAATTTCATAAATATAATAATAATAGTAAATTTATTCATAAATATAAAATTACTAAATTATATATATTAATTTAGTGTATCCTTCCACAACTTCAGTTAAAATTGAACCATAGTTCAAAGTGATTGGCCAACCAAAGTTGGGGTGCTTTCAATTATTGGGGAATTCTAACTTGAAGTTTTGGGTTTAATTGACTTAGTTCACATCAAGGGTTGACTGCAAAAGCATGGATTTATATAACTAAGAGGAAAAAGTTTGAGGAAATACAATTTCAGTATTTCAAGATTGGGGATTCCACTCAATAGATCAATGAACTATGAGTTAATGTAGTTTTTATTTAAAATACCTACCTAAAACCCTTCAAATTTATTTTCCATCCAAAGTTGGGGTGATGATAAAGGGAATATGGATCCTTGATGCTAGAATATCTAAGAAATATGATATTCTGAATCCATTAGTGAGGGATATTATATTTTAATAAAATAGTGGGATATTAATAAATATAATAATTATTTATTTTTCAAAATTTTATGAGATAAAGTACTAAAACTCTTCTCATATTATTTGTATAAACAAAAATTAAAATTAATTTAAGAATATAATTGTTATCCATACTTTATAAGTATAACCTTATCACTAGAACAAATTTCCAAGAGTGTCAAAGGTGCTTACATGTTATCTTATTCCATGAATAGAAATTGTATGTGCTGGAAGAACCTATTCCTGATGCATCTAGTAATGAGGATAGTGAGGGAGAGTTAAATATCTATAAGAAGCATTTGAACGATGCTACATATGTTTAGTGTTTCATGCTATCATCTATGACCAATGAAATTTTGAAGCAACATGAGGACATTGATACGTATAGCATGATGTCTTACCTTCAGAATATTTATCAAGAGAAGTTGAGACAAGAGAGATATGAGATCTCCAATGCTCTATTTTCAACTAAGCTTAGAGATTCAGTGCCCGCTGGGTCTCATGTAGTAAATCTTATTGGCTATATTGAATATTTAAACATCTTAGGGATTAAATTCCCGGATGAGTTTCGCATAGATCTCATACTTTATTCACTTCCCAAGTCCTTATCCAATTTTATTATTAATTATAATATGAGTAATAATGAGAAGATTCTTTCAGAACTTATTACTCTTATTCTCCAAGTGGATAAGGACATGTGGTGTGAAAAACTCATGGTCGTTATGGTGAATGATAAAAGGAAGAACAAGGAAAAGGGGTCCAAGACTCATAACAAGTCTAAAGATCTTGAGAACCATCCTTCTCATAATAGGAAGATCTTGAGGTAGGGTAAGTAAAAGGATGTAGTATTTTTTTCATGTGGCATGCAAGTCCACTAGAAGATTAATTTTTTCCAGAAGCAAGGGGAAGCTAAAGGTCTTCTCATTATCAAATGTAATATTTCAATATCTACACATTGGGTATTAGATATAGATTTTGGTGCTCACATATGTATCCAAATATAGGAACCAAGTAGATTATAAAAGATTGGTAAAGGAGAGGTATATTTCTAAGATACCAATGGTGTGAGTTTGGATGCTCCAGCCATTAGATACTACCACCTTTCATTGCCAAAAAATGGTATTGGTTTTAAGATATTGTTATTTTGTACCAACTATTACTAATAATAGAATTTATATATCTTTACTAGATACATATGGGTTTATTTCCAAATTTGGAAATAAAAGTTATTTCTTTTATAAATACAGAATATTTTATGGTATGAGACAGTTAAATAAAGATAAATATGTATTAAATATATGAAAACTAGGTATTGGAAATGGATAATGAATCATGTTCATACAAATCATATAACACCCAGCTATGGAATCTCTATGTTGGTCATGTAAACAAGAATCATTTGAAAAAACTATGTCAAGATGGTTATTTAGACTCTTTTAAGCTAATGCCAATTGAAATTTTTCATGCTTGTTTATAAGAAAAAATGACCAAACCATCATTTGGAGGGTAGGGTGAAAGATCCATAGAGATTCTAGGATTGTTACACACTGATGTGTGTGGATAATTTCTAGTATAAGTTATAGGTGGATATTCTTACTTTATAACTTTTACTGATGACATGATTAGATATGGTTGTGTCTACTTGATGAGGTATAATTTTGAGTCCTTTGATTAATTAAAAGAAGTCAAGAATGAAGTAGAGAAACAACTTGGAATGAAGAAAAATAAACTTTTATCTAATCGAGGTGGTTAATATCTTAACCAAGAGTTCATCATTTTTCTGTGGGATTTTGGGATTCTATCTCAACTCACACCACCTTACACACCACATTGAAATGGTGTTAATTGGAGGAGGAACCATACCTTGATAGACATGGTAAGGTCAATGATGAGCAATGAAAATATTCCATTATCCTTTTAGGGATATTAATTAAAAAATTTGGCATACACATTAAAATGAGTACCAACTAAAGTAGAAAACGGAATTACCTTTGAATTATAGAGTGGAAAGAAACCTGTTTTATCCTATACATGTGTATGGGTATGAGAGGGTTTTTTTTAAGACCATCTAAGTCAAAAAAATAGAACCCCAAGGCACAAAGTATATCTTTATAGGGTATTCTAAGGAAATAAAGGGATACTACCTATAAAACCCCTCAAAAAATAAAGTGATTGTTTCCAGACAAGTCATATTTCTTGAGAGGGAGCACATCCTCAAAAAGTATAGTGTGAGAAAGATTAAATTTGATTAAGTTGATGCTCAAGATACATAAGAGTTGGTACATGAATAGATTCCACAGGTCCCCATAGAGGAAGTAGTTCCTAAAACACAAGTATTGAATGGGATAACTAGATAGGTAAGAGAACTATAGAGATGTGTTTTTCTAGTCACCAAATATTGTGAATCATTATTAGTTGACAATGATGAAACTATCTTATATAAAGTGGAAGTATAGAGCTCATAAGATACAAAATCAAAAGAATCCATGAATTCTGAAATAGATTCCATGTTTTAAAACCAATTTTGGGTTTTAGTCGATGCGTCAGTTGATGTAAATCATGTAGTGTGCAAATGGATATTAAAAATAAAATTGGGCATTGAAGTTAAAGTAAATACCTATAAAGCAAGGTTAGTGGCTAAAGGGTTTAAACAACATCAAGGAATTGACTACAATGAAACATTTTCACTTGTTTCCATATTTCAATCCATTAGAATTATACTTAGTATAGCAACTTACCATGACTATGAAATTTGAAAGATGGATGTAAGAACTACTTTCCTTAGTGATAACCTTTAGGAAGATGTCTATATGACACAACTATAAGTTTTTATGACTCCAGGTGATGGAAAAAAGATGTGAAAGTTGTATAGATCCATTTATGGATTGAATAAATCATTTAGGTCATGGAACATTTGATTTGATAAAGCTATAAAAAATTGGGTTTTATTAAGAATGAATGTGATACATGTATTTACAATAGGTTTAGTATAAATGAAGTAGTTATCCTAATATTATATTTTGATAGAATATTACATATTGGAAATGATATAATAGTATTAAAGTCTGTTAAGGATTGGTTAGACAAGTGTCTCTCCATGAAGGAATTAAGTGAAGAATTCTATATTCTAGGGTTCAAGATCATTTGTGATAGATCTGAGAGGATTCTTAAACTAATTCAAAGTACATACATTGACCAGATACTAAAGAGATTTAGTATGGAACAATCCAAAAGGTGATTGGTTTTAGTGTCACATGGTATACATATCTCTAAGAAAATGTATCCATGGACACAATAAGAGAAAGAGATAATGAGTAAGATATCATAAGATTTAGTGATAGGATCAATCATATATGCCATGTTATGTACTAGACTTGATGTTTCTTATGTATTGATCATGGTAGGAGGATATCAAGCTAATCCAAGAGAACAACATTACTCTACTTTTAAGGTTATACTAAAGTATTTTAAGATAACTAAGGATATGTTCTTGGTGTATAGAGGATATGAGGATCTGGTAATTAGGGGTTATATCAATGCTCGTTTTCAAATATATCATAATGATATGAAGTTGCAGTTAGGATATGTTTTTTATCTCAATGGAGGAGCAGTGAGTTGGAAGAGTTTAAAGTAGATAGTTGTCACTAATTTTATAGTAGAGTCTGAGTATATATCATCTTATGATTCATACAAGTAATAAATTTGGATATGAAACTTTATCTAGGATCTTGATGCAGTACCTAGTAGTAAAGACCCTATCACATTGTATTGTGATAATACTATAGAGGGGGGTCTTGGAAAAGAGACAAGGTCTCACCAACAGACAAAGTACATACTCTGGAAGTAAAACTCTTGAGGGATTTTTCTCAGAGGGGTGAAGTTGTAGTAATCATAGTTTTCGCATAAGAAAACATGGTGGACCCCTTGACTAAATTATTATATTAGTAGAATCATGAGTATCATGTGGGATCTAGTGGACTGAAGGTTGTTAGTAGTTGGCTCAAGTTCAGGTGGGATTCTATTGGAGTTGGTTCCATAGACTCAACTTATATACACTTTATGATAACCTATATTCATTATTTTTATTATTAATAAACTTATTATCACATCATGATTTTTATTCTATGTAATATAGTATGTGATAATGTCCTAAGAGTAGTTGTCACACTGAAATGTCATAGTAGTTCCCTACTATGATGAGAACCCATAAGTTCCATGAAATTATTCTAAAATATATGTTCTATTAATGAATGAAATCATTTTAGGGACACAAATGATACATAATATCATGGGTAGGAACTCATATCACTTTGAGGAACCTTCTCATGGTATACACCCTTGGTAATATCCATTATAGGATATTATAAGAATGATACCTGCCAGTAGGAAATCTATATTTATATGTGTTATTGGATGTTCCTTTCTGTGAAAGTGTGCATTGATATTTAGACTTTAATATTATTATTAATGAGTATTATAAGTCATTTTATTTTATGTATTGATGAATCTCATGATGATGTATATTCCTGGTGAGGTAAGATATGTTGGGTGTATCATGAGTAGTATTTCATTAATGAATAATGTGAGAAAGGATTTTTCCCTTATATTATTTAATGTAATTTGATATATTAGGACCTTTGGTGTAAATGATATAGCCTAAATAAATCCATGTCCATGGTATTTTATAGGAAAGTTCTATTTCTAAAAATTCAAATAAAGATACATTGAGCACATAGGTTGATGGAAACAGTATACAACCTGCTTGATTAGAGATATCATAATAAAGGGATTATATTCCACAATAATTGTGTGTATGAGGTATTATTTAATTATGAGAGTGTATTCTTTCTTTATGTGGTTTAATAATTATTCATGTTTTCTTGTTCACATATATTATTCCACCAGCTATTCATGAGAATATTATGTGAGAATAATATTTAATAAAAATTTATTTGTTATTTAGTGACTATAATATTTATTTATTTATTGGAAAATAATATTGTGATATTTATTTATTAAATAAATAGTAATTATTCAAGTCCTAATAAATATTATGTAGTAATAGTGAACTGAGTTTAATAGTCTTGTAAGAAATAATATATATTGAATATAATTTGAAAAAATAATATCTAATTTAATTTTTGAGTTTATCACAAGTCAATAAATAATATTATTATTATTATTGTAGAAATGGGGTTATATAGGGATTAAGGAAATAATAAGGGTGCATGTTCAATTATTATTTTATAACCCTAGCAGTATATAAACCCAATTATATTTTTTTTATTAGATCCAATTCATTTTGTGTTATGCACAATGAGATCTGGAGATAATCCTATCAAAGCCCTAGAGAGACCCCTCTCCAAGAACCCTATAAATAACAAAGATATATCATCCTCTACTACCACTCTCAAGTAAAGAGATATTGAAGAGAGTCCTTATTCAAGATGGTTTTAAGGGTGATCAGAGACGAACGATGCAATCATTAGGATCTATCATGCTAGCACTCAGAGAATCCTACAGTGACGTTTAGAGGTTCATGGAACACTTGTGGATCAGGGATGGAAGGAATATATTATTGATTCATACAATGAAATGATGTTATGACGTAGATACGTTTTTAGATCCATCAATAAAGAAATAATTTCTCACAAGGTAATTCTTTAATTTCTTAAATTAAATATAAAAAATATATTATGATCATGTGCTTTGGTTAAAATGTTTATCCATTTTCTATATTATTTAATTCAATTATATTGATCATGATGTTTATCATAATATAATTCTTAGATTAATCATCAATAATTAAAAAAATATTGGGAATTCCCCATCTAAAGCTTCTACTACACCTAGAACCTACACTTTAAAGTATCCTTTATAAGTTTCAAGGTTATTTTCAAAGAAAAGGATTTTGAAAATGTTTTATGTTTTAAAATGTGATTTTCAAAGAAATTTTATTTTCCTCAATAAATATTCCAAGTGATCTTTCAAAGTAATTTTTTCATCTAATATGAAATCATTTGATATTAATTATTCTTTACTGGGGATATTATCTAATGATACCATTCTTATTTTTTCTCTAGATGTTTTATGTTTTAGATGAAAAGATTTTTATGAAACCTTTTTATCTTTCATGGGTTATACCGTGTTAAAATGATTATGAAAACCTTCTTATTTTTCTACATTTTATGCTTTAATTAAATGATTAAATGATTATGAAACCTATTTCTTTTCCACATGTTATGTTATGATGAAATTTTTTTAAAATTCATTTATTTTCATGGGTTCTGGTATGATGAATGTCTTATGATATTATGGAATACATATATATTATTTTCATTATGTGATAGATGGGACCTATATCTCCCTCAAATGCATTGGATAAAGATTGATATCTCATGAGATAAACATGGCTGTAATGAGAAGTCAACCCAATTCATTAAAGAAATTTTTCCACTATGATAGTCTTGGGAGTGAACCATGAATACTACATTGGTTTGGGGAGTGAACCCATTCCACTATGATAGTTTTGAAATGATCCTTTACTACTAAGAAAATAATTTTATATTCTTATTTGTATTCCAAAAATCTATTTCTTATTCCAATGTTATGTTATCATGGATCATGTTATTTGATTACATTATGATTCGTGTATTATGAACTACCAATATTTATGCTATGACTCAATTTTATGATCTATTATATGAAAGGTATGGTTTTAAAATGTTATTCTCATGTTTTCATGCCTTTATGCTCATGATTTGTTGATATCTCTCTTTTTTACTCTTATTGAGAATCCTATCTCACCCTTTATTATGTTTCCTTCCTCTAGGTTATGAAGAAAGGTTTTATGTAGGGTATTTCTAAGAAGAGTGCTATGTGGGAAGATCTTTATGGGATATGTTGAAAATATTTCAAGAAATAAGAAGATTTTGTGTTTATTCTCCAAATACACTAAAACTTTATGGTTTTTAAGTGTGTTTTTGTAAAATAATATGGTTATTCATCTATTAGGATGAAATATTTATGTATCAAAATCTTGGGTTGCTATAGTTTCTAGAACCTTAGTATGACACCTAATCCATATATTTGGGATTCCATGTCCACCATTCTCATCCATATATATGTAACTCCATGTCCTCCAATATCAACACATCTCTATGTAATTCCATGTCCAACAATGTCAAACATATATCTGATTAATGTTCCTAGAACCTCAATCCAACACCCAACCATGAACACAATTATTGATACTGATATGCAACATCTTATTCAATATCCTAACCCATGGTAATAGAACATCATGTCCAGAATTTTAAAAATTATATGTGGAAAACCATGTCAGACATCCAAAACCATACTTGTGGAGCATCATTACCAACTCTCTAAACCTCAGATGTGGAGTTCCATGTCAGACATTCAGAACCATGCATGCAAAACCTCATATCCAACTCTCGCACCTTTAGCATCATATATTAGTAAACCAGGATCCAAAATTCTATAACCCAACCATAAATCAATATCACTATACATGTAAATGAAGTCTCATCATAATAAAACAAGTAAAAACATATAAAGTTCTGGATAAATGCCCATTTTTTTCATCACATCTCAACCCCATCAGCTCACACATCAATTTGGGTCCCAAGGGATACCCGCAACCATTACTACCAAAACACACATACCCTACCAAGGTTGATATATCGATTAGGCACTCACTTGGAACAATGGGCCAACATGAAAATAGAGTCATACCTCTTTAGATCCTCAAAACTGGTATATAAGTGGAGTCACTCCACTTGGAATCCATAATCACAACTAAACTTGTGGGCCAACTCTTGTCTCTTAGAGGTCACACTTCCTAAAAACTAGTCTCTATAATATCACAGCCTCAAGGTCCTAAAAAGGAGTAAACCTCACAAGGGATATGGCCTCAATATTATCCCCTTCCCATTCCACCCTAAGTTGGTCTAAATGCCCTTCACCTCAAGTCACAACCAAATCCCACTATCTAGTGATAGTCCCATTCTAACACCAACTTAGGTCTCCAATAAACACATGCTACATCCTTTAATCCTTCTCATAACACTAACCTATGTATCATCCCATATATCACCCTTGGGATGTATTTTTGACTCAATTATTAGAGTAAAATATCTCTATCACAACTTACTCACCCCAAACCATCTCTTAGAAGTCATGAATATTACCTAAGAGATCAACCATCATTTTATATAGATAAAAATACTCCAAATTGACTCCTTGTGTGTCTAATTAAGAGTAAAAGGCAAAAAATTACCAAAAAATCTCAAAAGGTTAACAAAGGGGTGGTACACGGCTTGTACCCCAAGTACATGGTGTGTACTCTCAAATGTCCAACCTAGCCATGCACTTCTACATGGCTTGGGTACACCCAGGTTCATTCCATGCAGTACTACATGGAAAAGGAATACTTAGGGTCTTGCCATGTACTTCTAAATGTCCATGTCCCCCACTACATGGGGTATCTTTCCATGTACTTAATAACACGTCCATGTACCTATACATGGCATGTACATCTACTACATGGCATGTAGTTTCAAAATTTTATCTTCCCAAATAATTGGTCAAATGGATATGTCCCACTATACGGCGTGTTTTCCTAGCACATGGTGTGTAGTTCCAAATATTTAATCTTCCCCAAACAGGAAGAACATGTGACATCTGTTCTTATACCACATGCCTTGTGATTGATATTTCTAAACGGAGATCTACTACAAACTTTCTAAAAATTTAGTTTTTTCTGATTAGGTATAGATCAACCCCCATGGGGTCCTTAGTAGTCATAAAAAATTATTTAAAATAAAAAAACAACACATATATGGGGATTAGGGAATAAAAATAAAATATCGGCCATACTTATGGTGAAACAGCCAAAGCTTCGGGTCCAAATCCTCTCCTAGAAGATTTTGCAACTCAATACGGTCTCGATCACCATCATGGATAAAATCTAATCACACCTATTTCATCGTTGTAAGGACCTAACCTTAAACATTGCATAATCTAGTTAATTAAACTATAATTCACTTCCATACAATCCCAAATATCTTTTAGGTTTATAGTTTTAGAGAATTAGGTCATAACTTCATACATATAACTTCATATATTACAAAGTAGACACTTCTACCCAATATCTATTTTTTTACAATATGAAACTTTTAAAACAAAACATGATTTCTTCCCATAACAAAACTTCAAAACTTTAAACTTTAATTATTATCTTCCTTTAACCATCCATAAAACATATGAAAAAAACATGGGACGAGCACAAAAATCTTAGTAAGGGACATAAAAAAGGAAGAAATAAGTTGTTAGTCCATAAATGAAAATATTTTCACAAAGTTATAACTTTTATACATAAAAAATAATCTCTTTAGCTTACATTATGAAATCAAATGTTTCCTGTAAAAACATAGAAAGAATACATAAATTATAGAAGGTAACTTGTGCATTATTTTCATATAATATTACATATAAATTATCTCTCTCAGCTATATATGGAGTAACCATCATGGTTACACTTGGAATGACCATCATAGTATATTCCCATAATCACTTAGGAGAAACCTAACTTGTTATATCCCTCCCTTTAACCAAAGCATTGGAAATATATAACAGGATCACCTACCCTTGTTTTATCATAGAACCACACATAATAATAATAATTCCAAAGAACCATAACATGATCATAACACATAAATATTTTATAAAATAATTATTCTTGGGTAAAATAAATTTTCTATTTTAAAATCACTTTTCATTTTTAATAAGTCGCACACATATAAATGAAAAAAAATTGTTTGAAAATAAACCTGTAAACTTTTAAAGGAAACATAAAATCAATAAGTTGTCATGAAAGCTAAAAAATCATCTCATGTCGTATAAGTAAAAAAATATTTCTTTAATAAAAAGAGTTGTGACTTGAAAAGATGATTTAAAAGAAAGTCTCTTACCTTATGTATGAAAGTGTTATTCACTTGTACTTAATGTACTAGATAATGAAATTAGATTCATTAATTACATAATTCATAACCTTTTACACATATATTTAATTTATTACAATTTATAAATTTCATTTATTCCCATTTGGAGGAGTTATAAATATTTGAATCATTGTTCCAAGAGTGTTCATTTCTTGGCTTTATGGTCGGTTCCCTTGAGTATAATTATGGGAGTTCTTGTCAAATAGAATAAAAACTGTAGAAGTGGAAATAAATGGTATTAATATGTTTTTATAATTTTAAATGATCCCATATATCATTTTTTTCTGATATGAGGATGATTCATTAGATAAAACATTAATGATAAATGTTTTGTTTTTTTTTGGCAGTTTTTCTGACCATCAAAAACCAGTTTCATTTTATTTAATATTATGTCTATAAATTGGTTCCAAAACATTAAAAAAATTATAATATACATATAAAAATATATTTTAACCATAATAATGGTTTTATGACCATAATTGAAGGTGGTAATAGAAAAAAAAACTCATCATCCATGAAGGTGGTGAATCGACACATCATGGACAATGTTTTCATGTTCAGAATAAGAGGAGAAGAGAAGAGGTTTTATGATGGGTATTACATTAACAAAATAAAATTATAGTATATATATTATACTGGATTTATCATTCTAGTTTGGATAGGGTAGGTGAGTATAAGTTATAAATAAATAAATAAATAAACAATTTAAAAGAGAAAGGAGGATTTTACCTCTTGACGTCTCCTTGAGAACCTCCTTAAGGAACTTGGTTTTGGTATTTTAGTGATACCAGAAGGTCTTAGACATGAGGAAGAGGCTTGGGAAGGGAATTGGATAGAATTTAGACAATATTAAAGGCTTTGGAAGCGTGATTATAAGGGGTGGTGAGGGGTAGAATTTTTAAGGGAGGAGAGGGATGTTTTTTTACTATTTTATTCATTTGTTTATTATTTTGGCTCAAGACTATCAATAGTGTTGATTCTTATGACTAAGTATAATAAATAGAGCATGTGATTTTGAGATAATGGTCACTTAAATCATACATGACTCAAAAATGACTCAAAAATTCCTTTATTTACTTATAATGTTAAATACCGTAAATTACCATATTTCACTATTCACCAAAAAATCAACTATTTTAAAAAAATCCCAAAAATTAACCACAACCATTTTTAGGTGTGTATATTTTAAAAATGGAATAAATTTTATGAAAATAATTTTCTTATTATTAGAAATTTAATTTGTAATTAGAAACATCATTTATTCAAAAAATACAAATTTTAATACTATAACTGATCTTATGACACTTTGAAAAATTAAATAAGGTCTCATAAAATTATCTTATAATTATAACACAACATAATATTATTTTATGAATATATTTTATGAAAATAAATTTTCTTTTAAATCATTATATTACTTATAAAATTGTAAATAATCATTTATATTTTACAAAAATGCCAAAACTTAATTTATCATTTTTTAAACATCTATTTACTTATTCCATGATATAAATATATCATATTTTCATTTATGATATAACTAAATTTTATTTATAATTTCATAGGTGATGTTACTATTCCATTAGTATAGATTTCTTAATTTCTAAAAATACCACTTATTTCGGTATACATTTATAATGAATTTAACTATTTAATTCTAGAATGAAAACAAATTATTATATAAGTACCTGGGTTATTACAACCCTTACCTATTGGTATATCTATCATGTGAGGTAAAATACTTCCCTCCCCTCCTATTATTCATAGTAATCCAAATGGGAGTGTTTTAATCAATCAATCAATTAATGAATTAATTAAACGCCCACTAAAAATGCACATCTTGAGTCCCAGAACTCGAAGTGGGTTTACACCTCACCTAAGAAAAACCCTTCATTATGAACTCAATTATAGAATCAAAATATCATCACAAAACTCCATTTATAAGATATATCCACCTGAACCTGTATGAATAATTTAATATTTAATTAATTAAATATTAAATATTCTTCCAAAACTTGAATGTCTTGGAATTACACCAAACTCTTTTCCTATGGTAAAAAACTTATTATAGGACCAACACAGTGGTCATAAAAATTATTTGAGATAATTTACTATGTTAAAATGACCATTTTACCCCTCATGAGCACTCGAAAGAAAAAAAAATCAAATTTCTACTCAAATTTCAAAATCCATAAATCACAAGTCTTTATCGTTATAATGATGTTATAGAAAGTAAAGGATAATAGTTGTTTTTTTAGGGAGGAGAAAGGTCGTGGATAGTCTACATCTGATCCTCTGAAACTAGAAGGGGTGTTATATAGTAGGGAAAATGTTTCTATTATAGGGGTGTGAAATTATCTTGAATACCTATAGGGGTGTAAGAAACAATATAGAGATTCCATGTTAGGTATTCACATTATAGAAATACATTCTTTTATTTTGAAAGATATATGATACCAACTGTACATTGTATGGTTTTGGGGCATATGATCAAGAGTTTAAAATTGATGAAGGATTGATGAATAAAGCTAGAATTTGATGTCAAAGAATCAAGAATGGATTTTTTCTTCAAATAAATAGACATTTATTTAGTTTTGTGGATAAAGTTTGACAAAAAAATTGTTATTTCATTCTATTTTATATGGAAACATAATAAATTAAATATAATGGAATCCAATGTTTTTTGTTGAATAAAATAAAGTTTTTTGTGGAAATGCATGGTTCATTTTCTTATTATCCAGTATATAACATAGTGTAAAAATTAAGAAATTAAAAGAAAGTATTGTTCTGATGAGATGAAAATAAAAAACTTTATCTAAATAATACAATGTAAAAAATAATATTTTAGTCTTCTATTTTTTTGTTTCTAAAAATAAAAATTACATGTAATGCAATAAATTTATATAAGATATGATTTTAAATTTATTTCTTATCTCATAAATAAAATCATATGAGATATGGTTTTGGTTCACAAAATGAATTTTATCCTAAATATATTATATTTTCTTAAATATATTTTCTAAGACATAGGTGGGAGTTATTATTGATCTTAGATGATTTCATATTCATAAAAAATAAATATTATAGAAATGGTTATTTATAAGATACCAGTTTAATATAAGTTAAAGTCACTAAAAATATTCTAATTACTTGAGAAGTGTTTCAGATATGTATTGGTAAAGTAAAGAGAATAATATAAAGTGTTATATCGTTACATTGAAAAAATGATCTTAAAGGAAAGTATATATTCTTGGAAATAATTCTATGTGTTCTCCACTTTAAAAATAAAATTTATATACATCAAAATATTAGATATTGTAAAGTAAATTCATTTATATGAACTATTAAAAGAGTTGAACATAAGTATTATGAATCTTAATCTCACCATTATCCAAATATTATTTTTTTCAAAGATGATATATCGATAAAGAGTTAGTGGTGTTGGTTTATCATATAGATAAATGGTAATGTAACATGATTTGATAGAACTAAAAAAATTATAAAAACATAATATCATTAAAGTCTCTATGTATTAGGATATAGTAGGTTTGGAATTTATATATATGATTTTTTCAATATATTCTTAAAAATATTTTAAAATTATATAGATTTATCATGTTATTAAAAGTTATTTCCACTTTATCATTCTTTAATGTGTGTCACATATATCATTAGAGTGGAATGATAATTAAACCCTCATAGATAACTCTCTATGTTTTCCTTGTTTAATGATATCCATGGAATAACATGGGTTGTGATGATATTTTAAGTATTGCATGAGTAGGTTAATGTATAGTAATAAAAAGTTCACTCATGAGACATAAATGTAATTTGTATTCTAAATTGACCCACTAAGTATACCACATGGAATGTCATACATAGTTTTATTAGTATACTTGGGGTTTATGTTACATATTAATCTCTATTACATTATGTCAATAAGGAACATTTCATGTGAACCTTCATATATTCATACCATTCTTACACTAGCCTTGAGGTTGAGATAATCAGGGGTGTTTGGGTATGTTGTTAATATTTTAGTGGATTTTTCTTAATCAAGATAGGGTATTTCATTCTGTATAATGGGTATGGAATATGTTCTCATTGTGATAAATACTGAAAAAGTGTATGGTCATTCCTAGTTGAGTGAAATCTCATTTACTCATTATCATCATAAAATTTTATAAAAAGAAAATTAAAAATTATAGAAAGTTTTAAGGAGGTTTAAAAATAAAGAGAAAGAGCATATACAGAAGTAATGCATTTAAAAGTATATGATAGGGATCCATCACTATTAAACACCTTAATTATATCATGATAGCTACTTAAGTAAGAAACTACATATGTAACAGTGTTCTCCTCACTTCATGTATGAGTAACACAAGACTTTGGATGAAAAATATTTGATGTCAACAGATGAGATAAGTAATTATCCATGTTTAAAAGATTGTATTATTGAGGCTAATAATAAACAAGGATTATTTTATCTCAATTAAAGATAAGATAAGGTCCTATAAAACATGAAGAGAGATCTCAAGGACCACTTACTTTTCTTTATCAAGGAGAGTAGAACTGGGAACAAATGGTGCTTCAAAACTAAATAGGATTTCCCCCACTTAGTTTCATAGTAACCCCCCTGATATGTTTCTATTAACACAAGAACTATTTGTATTTCGTTTGCGAACTTGTGGGGGAGGGTTCCATTAAACCCATTAACCTTTGGTATGAATTCTATTTGGAAGAGGTGAGATCATAGAACTCTGCATCACCTAATCCATGAAAGATACAAAGTTTCCTTCATTAAAAAACATTTAAATCTCCTTATACTATCTAGTAATATGAATCTCCAAAGTAGGAGTAATGGTATTAATATCAAATATAGACTCATCACATCACTGCTATACTTTAAAACATATATATGTGAAGGTAAGAATATATATCCATCCTTTTAATGAATTTATTTTATCATTATAAAACCAAGAGTGAAGTAGGTGTTAAAATAAAATTAGGTTGAGATGGATATCCATGAGCCTACCAAAATGATACTGGAGAGACGAGTTAGGATAGGTCTCCATAAATATATGAAATTTAGATTCATTTTTTGGGTATAAACAACACCTATATTTGGAATTCAATGAAACATCATACTTCTAGATTGATTGATCAAGGGGAATTGAATATTTAGGAATCTTATAAATAATAAATATTATATTCTTAAAGAGGGTCCTATTCTATAAGAGATTCCCCCAATACACTGAGGGATGTGGGTGGCATAGGAATATTTGAAACATAATCGAGTAGAACCTATTATTTGATGATCTTGAGAAAACTAGTCAATAAGAATATGTATAAAGGATGATATCATTCATTAATTCCTTATCTTAATCATCACAGATAGATTTTTTTAGCTAAATTTAATTCCACATAGACTATAAGTCTAAATTTGGGGTCAGTAAATTAGGTAATAAGAGGATTTTTACCATCAATATTTCCATCTAAAACAAAATTCTCCCCTCCCCGATAATCTATTTTGAATTTTTAAGGATGAAATGGATATAATGAACAATTTTTTCCATAATTTTGGACCTTATTGAAAGGAAAAAAATTGATAAAATCATTAAATTTTCAATTTTTGTTACATCTAAATCAAACCCAAAGATTTTTTCCTTCTACAAATTCTTAATTGGTCTTTCCGTAAACTGCCTTTATGGTGCTCGCTATGTAATGACCCTAACCTCCATGAGTTAGTTATGCCTATTAATTTTAATATTTTAATTACCTTTTAAGGTAATTATGAATTTTAGAAGGGGTGGGAGGATTTTGGGAGGTGGAAGAAAGGAGAAGATGTGGTGTTCATGTGTTGAGACAGTACTGGGTACCCAATTGAATAACATTGGGTTATTATTTCATCTCAGTGGTTATGAGGCCATTATTAGAACCACTAGGTACCCATTTAATCTTAACTAGGAACCTAGTGTCACTTCATGTGTTTTTTTATTGGGGATAAAATCATCCTTTCACCTCAAAAGTTTTATTATTAAATCCAAGGGGTCTTGATATTATCCCCCATTTCCTATATTTTAAATCTATTTGGATAACTCTATCCCCCCTTATCTCAAGAAAAACACCCTTTTATTATTTACTAAATCACTTCCATAGGGTCATAGAAGCTCTTATTTGACAAGGTATTGGTATAATTATCCTCTAATATTATCTTATTCCTTTTTTCTCTAAGGAAGTGGTCCTAATCACCAATTTCTATAACCTATGGTATGATAATCACATAAAATCCTTTGATATTATTATATTCTAGATACTGTGTGGGTTTATCCTAGGTTAATCTAAGAAAATAGATTTTATTTTCTTTTTAAATTTCACCTTCTATGTTGGAAGTAATGAAAAACTTGATAATATACTATTATAGTGGGTTTAATTTTTTTATTGGTGGTATGTTGTCACCCTCTTAACCTCAAAGGAAACTTCTACATCCATTTTGGTCGGTAAACCCCTTCTTTCTCTCATACTCATAAAGGGTATATTTAACAACAGTTTAAGGATGACTGAATTTAACCAAAAATGGAATGATTTCAATAAATAAATATTTCATATATTATTTAAATGGGTTGGTAAATTGTTTTAGCCTTTGTAAGATATATTCTTGTTGGAATGTTTTCTTCATTATATATATATATATATATATTAAATCCTTGTTTTATTTTTTAGATGGAATATAATATGAATAATTATTATTAGTATAAGCATGATAAATGCAAAATGATTATGTGTTGCTGATTTACAAACTTGTTTTTCATAATAATACAGGTTCAATTAAATTCCATAATCATACAATTTAATGAAAAATGACTTCATAAGATATGGTTGAATTACTATTAAATTTTTATTTATTAGTCAATGGTTATAGTTCATGGTGGAAAGGGTATATATCTATTCTGTAAAAGTTTATTGGGTGCACCTGTTATTAACAAACTGGTTGGTGGTTGGGGGGTCACAATTCCTTGACTCGTTATACCCTTTTCCCCTTCCCTAAGAAGGGTATTTAAGATTTAACTGACTTTTTATACATGTTACTTTCCCCCAGGATAGGTATTTCACTCTAACTCATTATAATTTTTATCTCAAATCCCAATAAAAGGATCAAATTTGTTAAAAAAGTATGGACCCTTCCTATATGGATGGTTATCTATTTCTTTTTATATTCATATTGAACTCCTCTTATAAGGAATGTTAATTATTATTTTTCTTATTTATAAGGATTTCCACTATTGTTTCATGCACTTTATTTTATGATAGGAGATTAAGGGGTGTAGTGGTGACCATCTACTAGGTATTATTATACTCATTTCCTATATATATTCTTATATGATGTGTGAACATAATTTTTTACATTACCCATGTAAAGGTAAATCACCAGGTCATGAGAGATAGTTTTTTTGGAAGTAGATAGTTTGGTTGAAACCTTTTTGACCTTCAGATGGGTAGGAATAGAAAATATGCAAGTGATATCCATATTCATTCATGTGAGAGTTCCCACCCATAGATCTTTAAATTTTGTGTTCTTTAGGAAATGTTTGGTTGTCTCATTTTCTATATATCATGTTTTTTCTAGTCTCACATATTTTTTATACCTTATTGATATTTTTTGGACTTGGATGTATATAATGAATTTTAATATAATTTCACTCATTTATTATCATTCCATTCTTCACTTTCTTCCATTAGTTAATAGATTATACCTTAGGTAAAATAACCTTGAATAGATAATTCTAGAGATGATCATGAACCTTATTTATCTATTTGAATTATTATAAGCATGAAAACAATCTATCACATATATACCTTCCAACCCTTTTAATTTATTCCAACCTATGGTGATCAAGAGGTAAGACTGGGGTGCTATGATGGTCTGGTTAGAGTGTTGTTCAGGTATTTGGGTCATGGCTATTATAAAATGGTATCAAAGCTCACAAGTCGATCTTTGGTATATGACTTTAGATTATTTAGAATATTGTACTATTAAGACTCATGAAGTAACCAGTAAATATATCTAGCTGGAATAATTATGGTGGAAACTTTATTTCCCATGGGTAGTCTGGGAGATCTTTTTATTTCATCTCTGAGTCTGTCCTAGTTTACAGGTTCTACATATCATACTAGGAATTGATAGGTAGACATAAGTACGATTATATGTCATATCACCTAATTGAATATGTGTGATTATTTATTTCATTATTATAACCAATTGATGATCCATATTAACCAAAACATAAACAATGAATAAATAGTGTTTTTATATGTATTTATTGATAATGACTAGGTTAATTGGGTCAGTAATTGATTTCATGACTATGGAAACTCTGCTTATTTATATTAATAGTTAAAACTTGAATGTATATGTTTAAATCATACCATTAAATGAATTTTAAAAGAACTTTTATAGTATGTAACCAAAATTTTATAATCTTATGGATTATATTTCAAAATGAAAACTGTTTTGATAAATATAAGTAAAATTGAGGGACAGGGGGATGGGATTAGACCTAACCTTTATTATATGGATCTAAACTTTGAGTTGTCTACTCTTGGAAAGAAGGTTTTAATATCATTATAAAATTTATTATAGATTATTCCACCTAGAATACCACATCCTTCCATGAAAGGAGGGGTGAATGATCTTGCATCACCAACTTGACCTATAGTTGATCCTCACGTTCTAGAAGGTTCCTTCAAATGTGCTCGAAGTAAGAAGTTTTCTTGGAGTGGAAGTATATTATTTCCATTTTATTCATGATTTATTAAAAAAAATAAACTCCTATAACACTTTCAAAAAAGAAAGGATTGATGTTCATATGGTATAAATAGTATAAATTATATTTCCAAGAGCTAAATAAAAGGCTAATCATAGTTCCAATCCTTATATTACCTCAGCTTGGTGAAGGTTTTGAGGTATATTTTGATGCATCATCAATCAGACTTAGTTTCATTATCATACAGGATCACAGGGTTGTGTTGTATGGTTTTAGAGAATTATATCTCCATGAATGGAACTACCCTACCCATGATTTAAAATTGGTTATTTTTTCATGCATTAAAGTGTGGGAGACATTATTTTCTTAGTGGACACTTCATGGTATTCTCAAATCACAAAATCCTTAAATATATCTTTTCATAGTGGGATCTGAATCTAAGGAAGCATAATTAGGTGGGGTATCTTCAATCATTTGATTTCAATATTCAGTATTTAGATTCTAATTTTCTCTGTAGGAAGATTCACCCACAAAGGGTACAGGAGGCCAAGGAAGAATAGAAGTTGTGTAATTATTTGTTGAACTCCACTTGGATGTGATAGTAGATCAGTGTGGAACACATTTATACCACATCAAACTTATTCCATCTATCATGGAACGTGTCAAACTTATGATGGGGAGATCCTTGATGGATGGTTTTGAAATTCTTCAACTTTCTTATATATCCATGGAGGACTCATAGTTTTGACTAGAATGAGAGAAGAAGTAATGAAGGGATAATATTATTCTTGATGGGTTGTATATATTAGAATCACAAATATGTACCATTATGTAAATATCTAATTTTGGTGGTCTGGATTGGAAAGATATATTGCAAGTCTCATCGCTAGATTATTTACTTGTGAATGGATAAGATCATATCACTAAATACATATAGGGGTTCTTCAACCACTTCATAAGATAGCATAGAAATGGGATGAGATAACTATGGATTTTTTGACCAGTCTACCAAAGTATTAAAGTGTTAAAGATATAGTTTTGGTGATCATTAATTTCCATAAAGGAGTTTTAGGATGATAAAATATTTTTATCTTTATCTTATCATGTGGATGATAAGTAATAAATTTATTGAAAGGTTTTTAATGATAAATACCTTCATTTTTCTTTCTTGTATTCTTTAATATCAGAGAGGGATCATTGTTATAGTGTTCATTTGTTCCAATATTTTTTAGTATTCCATGAAATAAATTCTTATCCTATTTCTTCTCTTGCTACTTCTCATGGAAATTTATCCCCTTGAGATGCTCCCCTCACTTTTCTCCCATGATTGCTTATAATTTCAACAGACCATGTATTTGTGTCCAAATGCTCCATGCCTCTAACAGTATCCACATAAAATTAATTTATTTATAGAAATCTTGTTATGTAAATATTTATATTCCTACACTCACACAATTAAATATCTTTTATTAGCCTAAATTTATAGGGAATTTTTTTTAGGATATCTCTTATGTATCTTATCTTATGACATAATTTTCTATAATTTTTTATTCACCCATGAAATCCAATAAATTATTTTTCACTTGTACGTTTATGAAAAAATTATTATAAAGATTATAATAAATGTTAATATTCATCCTAAATGTATTTTTACCATTTAAACCTTTTGCAGCAATAAGTTATTTCTTTATGAAATCATATTTGAGCATTATTTTTCCATGAGTGAGTCCCCCAATACTCATGTTACTTATTCTTTTGTGATGTATTTTTTTACTCACATTTCTAAACCCATTTTATATTGGAATTATTATATGTTATAATTCTAACACCCCAATCTTCCACGGTATGTTTCTCTTTGAATAATATAGTAGCGTGTGTTGTACGCAACTTCAAGTTCTAACACACACCATAACCAATCAAACTAGCCGTTATGAATAGTAATACCCACTTTTTGAAATTTTATACATTTTATCTTTCAAAATGGAATTCATTTTTGGATTTGGAATATTGAAATTAGCCTAGGGTGAATTTTTGGTATTTTTCTGAGAACATTCAATTTTTGATGAATAGTGAAAAAACACTAAGTTATATTTTAAAACCGAATTTTTATTTAAATAATTATTTATTTTATTTAAATTTAATTAAGGTAAAAATTGATACATAATACCTATATAATTTCAATGTAATTCATTGGAGTTAGTTTAGAATAATTATATATATATATATATAAATTTTATGGAACTTTTCACCGTCTTTTACCCACCTCCTAGGAGAATTTGGAAATTCACATAAAACTTAATTTTACCGCTTCTGTGAGTGGAATTTAGAAAATCTGAGAGACATGGTTAATATCAAGTAGTAAAATGTGGTTCAATAATATAAAATAATTTTTTTTTGAATAGTAACTTTTTACTTTTATTTACCACGGTTAAAAGTAAATAGGGTAATTAAGGGTAAAAATGATATTAATATTACTCTAACACATGTTCTAATTCTATTGGAAAAGTTTATCTCGACCAAAAACAACCTTAGGAATAAAATATTATCACTTAGGTCCACTTGGATTAGATTACGACATTTATTATTATTTAATTCAAAGAAGAGTTAAAAGAGTTAAAATCAAATTTTAATTACTAAAACATTTTTAATATAGTGTTATACATAAGATAAATTCTATTATAAATATTAATTAGAAAGAAAAAAATATTTCCTACATAATGGTATTTTATTTATAATTTTTAGACATTAAATAATTTAATTTATATATGACACAATGGTGATGCAGTAATTACCTAATTAATGAAATATTAAAATAATTGATATTATAAATATCAAAATAAATGTAATTTGAGACTTTTTATGAATTACACTAATTTTATAGGTTAATATGACATATTAGGATTGGTTATATAAATTTTTTTTGAAGTAATAATGCTTTTATAAAATTATCAAAAACAAAATACCCAATAGTGTCAAAATTGACATAAAAGAGTTTTTAAAACAAATATTATATTATTAATTGATATTCTATTTCTAAAAATCTAAGGTTCGTCCAAAGGACTTATATAATTATAGGTGTATTATTAATGGACCACTTGGATGTCTCTTGGATGTATATAATAAGTTTATTAACAATTAAATATAAAAATACAAAGAGACGTGGTAAATGTCAAACTATTTAACTAAGAGTTAAATATAAATGATAAGGTTAAAATAGTGACCCAAACCTGTCTAAAATCTATTGTTTGAAAATATTTTGACCCATACCCACCTTAAACTTTAAATAATCCACTTTTGAGCCATTAGAAACCGAATATGAATTTATTATAAAATAATATTTCTAGCTTTTCCAAAGGTGCCTCTCACCCCTCTTATAAAAGGTCACTCCCTCTTCTCTCCAATTTACACCTTAAAATCCTTTTGGCTAGGAAAAAACCTACCAAAATATTCTCAAAACTTCCCTCACTTCGACATAGAGGCCTTAGTTTGATCAAAAATCCAAACTAAGGATCCCTTTTGATCAAATCAAAAGGAAGAACCTGATTAAGAGGTAATGTTTTCACCACCCTCTTTCATTTCCTTTCTTCTTCAACATCTTCTTTCTTTGTTATTCACATTCAAAAATAATAACTCCAATATCTTCTATATACTGTGATATTATTATAAATATGGTACAACCATATTCATTATTCTATCCATCCTTTGAATGGCATGTCATCATACGAGCGTATGTACGGTTTACCGTCTACACGTCGTGGTGTAATTTTTATTCAATAAATTATTATTTGGATGGGTATAATAATGATGTGTAATTCATGTAAATAATAAATATAACATGATAATGATTCTTTATATATGATATACCATCCAATTATATATTATTTTAATATCAAAATAATGATATTGTCGCTCGTGCGTACGTACGGACTATCATATCCACGAACGCGATGAGATTCATTTCCCATCATATCCATTCAAGAATAATTCTCATTTAATGATTAAAAATAATTTTTAAGGACTTGATATAATTCTGGATATGAATAAGATACAACCTATCCATAACAAACATGGCTTATGTAAAATAACATATAAAAGAAAACGAGTAAGTTAACACCCGAAACGACGATAATACTAAGATATTATTAACAAAGCAATGTTAAAAGATCATATATGATATCATATTAATGTATATGATTCTTGTATAATTTAATAAAAATTATTTCACCATTATACAGGATGTTAACCTACCCTTAACTAAGTAAAAGTAAAAGGTAATGGTTTATTTCACAATCTCTTCATTATCCGAGGTTGTTTATACGTAATTATCTATTGGGACCTCTTTATCATCTACATCCATGTTTCTTAAAAAATGTATTTCAAATCATTTTTACTATTTTACAGACTATGGGTTAAATTCATTTATACCCTTGTTGACTTTTTATAATAATTTTATAAAGGAATCTTTCTGTCTTTTTTCAAACAAGGTCCATTTTAACCTTTTCGACAGAATTAAGGTAAGAATGTTTTTTTTAACTTATACGGCGAGTGTGGCTATTTTACACCGTTGTAAAATCTTAGAAGCTTCCCTTAAAATCTTATAAGAATATTTTCAACGTAAATGTTTTATTTTATAATTATGTGACTTTTAAATGATTTCAAAACTATATATATTTCTCCCAAATAGTTTTGATTTCATCTATGTCAACATCCTTTGATGGATTTTAAGCATATTTGAAGTTGATTTATTATTATACAAAACTTACATATTGTATTGATGGTTTTGTGATATGTTTGACTATGGATGTGTTATTTTTTATACCATTCATGGTTTATAGATAAAGTATTTACATTTCGTATGCTAGTTTTAATACGGATGTTTATGTTATGTTTAAACCTTTTCATATGGGAATGCATTGGACTTAGTAAGTAACGGGTGGATCCCGCTATAGCTCCTCGATGCATCGGTAGGTCTCATGAGACAAACTAGTGTCTTGGCACAAGTCCTTGACAAAATATTATTTGTAGTCTTGGAACAAGGCCTTGACTATATGGTTATAATAGTCTGGAATTATACATTCCATCATTATGAAATTGGTTATTGATATTGCATGTGATTATTAGATTAGTAGAATATCCATGTGAGTAAGTAAATGGAATTATTTCATTTTATTTTTTCCATATTATGCTTAATTTCAAGTTTAAAAGGCTTTTGTTTTTGTTATACATTGCCTTAAATGTTTATACTTATTTATGAAAGTTTCTGCTATATTGTTATCCTTACTGGGCATTTGAGCTCACCCCTTTCTATGTTTTATTTTTCTCAGGATGTGAAGAAGTATTTTATGAATGACCTGCAGGGATAATATAAGGGGATATGAGTGTGGAGACAATATGTTGTTGTATTTTTCACTTTATAATGTAATGTAAACTGTATGAATGTATCTAGTGTTTCCAATGATACTAAACTAATTGGTCTTTAGAGACTTGATCTTTTGTGATCATGCCAATGTTATGTAATAATTCACCGACTCTGGGTAACTGGGGTCAGGGTGTTACAGTTGGTATCAGAGGAAGTTTAGTAAAAACCTTGGAAGCTAGATTTAGATAAACTCTGATTAGAGAACATAGACCTAAGATGGACTTTGAGGATTAGTATAGAAGAACTTACTAGAATTTTGGTATTGTAGAGATTTTGTGAGTTTTCCAAGCAATACATTCCTGTCTGGATACGAGTAGGTAGAGGCGGCTCTGGAACAGATGTACCTAGGGGTAAAACCCGAAAACACCGCTTTGAGCTAGACTCGAATGGGAACTGGTGCACGACAACGGGCATTGCTGCACTCTTGGTTACGACACTCCCGGGGGATATGCTTAAGATAATTATCATTTTCTTTACAAACCATTATGAAGGCTTTATTATTATATACTTCCTCAAAGAAAACATTTTTATGATTATGTATTATATCCATAAATTGTTCAATTTTTTGTTAAGTGTTTTACAAGTATGGAATTATGTATTTTGATTCATAAACTGATCTAGTTTATGCCATTGTTTAGAAATGGTTCCAAGTGGAAGGAATAGAAACCGTATCAATGCATGCACTCCATGTAGGGATTTCCCTCCTACTCAAGATAATTATAGTGGAGTTGTTGATGCAACTGGTGCTAATCAACTAATCACCATACTAGGACAACTCACTCTGGTTATGAATAATAACCTTACTCATATGGAGCACCCAGATCCACAACATGGAGGATCAATGTTAGATCACTTCATGAGGAAACAACCACCAACATTCAATGGGAGTACAAATCCCTTAGTATCTGAGCAATGGATAAATTCCTTAGAGAAAATATTCCATGCCTTGAGAAGTAGTGAAAAGAAAAAAGTTATCATGGCAGTTTACCACCTCACTGGAGATGCTGACCAATGGTGGTCATTGATTCAAAACACGAAGGAAGAATATGAAGTATCAAATATGGAATGTAGGGAGTTCAAAGATATTTTCTTAGAAAAATACTTTCCTCATGACCATCGAGCAAATATGGAAAGGAAATTTTTGAGTCTGAGACAAAAGGAGGATGAGAATGTCATAAAGTATGAGGCTAACTTTACAAGGTTAGAAAGGCATGCAGCAAATTATATACGTAACCCAAGGAGTAAGATTGATAATTTCTTTGATGGGTTAAAACCATTTCTCCATCAAGAATTAGTCTCAAAATCCTTCTCGTCGTACGAAGATATTGTCTCATGTGCTATCAAGAAAGAAAATGAATTCTCTAAGTATTATGACTTTAAAGCAAAGTAAGAGAAGAAGAGATCTGCTGATCACTCTGGAAATGGAAATAAGGGGAAGAAGTGAAAAGTTGAATATCCATCCTATAGTAAATGTGGGAAGAAACACCCCGGTACTTGTTTAAAAGGAATGGGAGTTTGTTACAAGTGTGGTGAAAAAGGCCACCAATCTTGTGATTGCAAGGGGAAGAAATAAGCTACCGATGTTCAATGCTACAATTGCAGGGATATGGGACATTATGAAAATGAATGTCCTAAGCATCAAGGAAACTTACCTCAGAAAAGGCCAAGGGATCAAGGCCAAGCTTATTCTATCACTACTGCTGAGGTTGAAGCTCCGAAAGATGTGGTGGCAGGTAATTTAATGGTTTACTCAAGTTTAGAAAATGCATTATTTGATTCTGGATCATCGCATTGTTTCATATCTTCCCAGTTTGCTAAGAAAATTAGATATTTACAATTTGATTTAACAATGGAGTTGTCAGTCAAAAACCCTAATGGAAGTATCATTGCAACAAAGTTTTGTGAATCAGTCCCCATTATAGCACATAAATATTCTTTATCTGCGGATCTCATTGTCATACCCATGATTGAATTTGATATAATCCTTGGTATGGATTGGCTTTCAGACCATGATGAAAAAAATTTATTGTAAGAAGAAGAAGGTTACTATTTTTTATGATGATGATAAGGAACACCTTATCTTTAGAGCAGAATCATCACCTCCTAATTCTTACATAGATCCACCCCCAGTAGCTCAACTAAATTCAATTATTGGGGAGGAAGAGAATGAAATGACTGTGGGTGGGGAAAAGGAATGTTCAAATAGAGTATGTACCAATTGTGAGAGAATATGTTGATGTGTTTCCAGAAGATTTACATGGACATCCTCCAGAATGAGAAATTGAGTTTTCCATTGATTTAATTCCTGGTTCAAGGCCTATATTGAAGACCCCTTATAGAATGGCCACTATGGAATTAGTTGAACTAAAGAAACAACTAGATGAATTGAGTAATAAGGGATTTTTCCACCCTAGTGTTTATCCATGGGGAGCCCCTATCCTTTTTGTTAAGAAGAAAGATGGATCTATGAGGTTATGTATCGACTACAGGGAAATCAATGCTATAATAATAAAGAATAAGTATCCACTACCTCACATTGATGATTTATTTGACGAACTGCATAGAGCTCAATACTTTTCAAAGATTGACCATTGATCTGGATACCATCAGTTGTGTGTGAAGAAGGAAGAAATTTTGAAGACAGTATTTCAAACCAGGTACGAGCATTACGAGTTTACAGTAACGCCTTTTGGATTGACTAACGCACCCTCTGTATTCATGGATCTAATGAATAGATTTTTCAAGGAATATCTTGATGATTTTGTGGTGGTATTTATTGATGATATCTTGGTATATTCTAAAAGCTACTAAGATCATTAAAATCACTTGCGCATTATCCTGAAGACTCTGAGAAGACATGAATTATATGGGAAGTTTAGAATGTGTGAATTCTGGATTTAGGAGATTTATTTTCTTGGCCATATTGTCTCTAAAGATGGAATCTCTGTTGATCATTCTAATACCAAGGCAATCCAAGAATAGCCTGCACTGACGAGTATAACTGAGGTACACATTTTTATTGGTTTAGCAGGTTATTATCGACGTTTCGTCCAGAACTTTTCCTGATTGGATAACCCATTAATGAAGGTCACACGTAAAGGTGTTAACTTTTTTTGGGTAAAAGAGTGTGAAGAATGTTTTGAAGAACTGAAGAGAAGATTAGTCAATGCTCCTATATTGACTCTACCATCAGGGAATGATGGGTTCATTATTTATAGTGATGCATCAAAGAAAGGACTTGGTTGTGTCCTTATGCAGAATGATAGAGTTATTGCCTATGCATCACAAAAACTGAAAATTCATGAGCAAAACTATCCTACTCATGATCTTAAGTTAGCTGTTGTAATCTTTTCTTTTAATATATGGAGACATTATCTCTATAGTGAAAAATTTCAGATATATACCGATCACAAGAGTTTGAAGTACATTTTCTCACAGAAATAACTCAACATGAGGCAAAGGCTATGGCTTAAACTACTCAAGGATTATGATTGCACGATACACTACCACCTGGGGAAGGCAAATAAGGTGGAAAATGCTTTGAGCAGAAAGGATCATGGAGTTTTGAACATGATGAGAGTTAAAAGGGATCCTATTTTCATGGATTTAGTAAAGATGGATATGGAAATCACCATGGAAGGTGAAACATCAATGATTTTTAAAATGGTTGCCAAACCATCTTTACTAGAAAGGATTAAGAGTTCTCAGACTGATGATGAAGAATTTCAAAAGACGATTAAAGCTGTGAATGATGGGAGATTGAGTGACTTTGTGTATGAAGATTGAATTTTGAAATTCGGGAAGAGACTTTGTGTTCCTGATATACCTGATCTAAAAAAGGAATTGTTGGATGATGCTCATAGTTCCAATTTCTCTATACACCCTAGGAGTACCAAAATGTATAGATATTTGAAGGAACATTTTTGGTGGGACAAAATGAAGAGGTAGATTTCTGATTTTGTGTCAAGATATATGGTTTGTCAACAAGTGAAAGATGGAAGGCAACAGCCTGGAGGAGTTATGCAACCTCTTCCCATACCTGAGTGGAAATGGGATAATATCATGATGGACTTTGTCATGGGACTACCAAAGAATCCTAGAAGGAATGATGCAATATGGGTTATTGTTGATCGTCTTACCAAGTCAGCACATTTTCTTACTATAATAGAAGATCTACCACTAGAATTTCTAGAAAGACTATATATTAATGAAGTTTTGAGACTTCATGGAGTACCCCTTTCGATTGTTTTTTATCATGATCCATGTTTTACTTCAAGATTATGGAAAAGTCTTTAGAAGGCCTTGGATACTGAACTTCATTTGAGCACTTCCTACCACCCTCAAACAGATGGACAATCAGAACGGACTATTCAAACCTTATAAGACATGTTGAGATCATGCTCACTTGACTTTCAGGGTATGTGGGATCAATATTTACCTCTGGTGGAATTTTCTTATAACAATAGCTTCCATTCAAGTATTCGGATGGCACCATATGAAGCGTTGTACGAAAAGAGATGTCGCACACCAACCTGTTGGGATGATGTTGGTGAAAGAAAACTCGTAGGCCCAGAACTGGTGGAGGAAACGATGAGAAAGGTGAAGTTAATCCAAAACCACATCAAAGCAGCTCAATGTAGTCAAAACAGCTATGTTGATAATCAAAGGAAGGATTTGGAATTTCAGGTAGGAGATCATGTTTTCTTGAAGGTATCTCCATGGGAGTTATACGTTCTGGTAAGAAAGGTAAATTGAGTCTCAGGTACATCGGACCTTTCGAAATTATAGAATTAATTGGTGATG
The DNA here is from genome assembly GCA_963277665.1 of Viscum album. Classification (NCBI taxonomy): domain Eukaryota; kingdom Viridiplantae; phylum Streptophyta; class Magnoliopsida; order Santalales; family Viscaceae; genus Viscum; species Viscum album. The sequence goes on from OY728133.1 coordinate 1,962,730,997, forward strand.
TAGCTTGTCGTTTGGAAATGCCGCCAAATCTCTCCAAAGTTCACGATGTGTTCCACGTATCACTGTTGAGAAAATACATGTCTGACCCAACGCATATACTCACCTATGAGGAATTTGAACTGGAACCTGATCTGTCTTATTGTGAAGATCCCATCAGGATTCTTGATATAAGAGAACAAGTGCTAAGAAACCAGACGACTCGTCTGGTAAAAGTTCTATGGAGAAACCATAAGATGGAAGAGGCAACGTGGGAACCCAAGGAAATTATAATGAAGAATCGTCCAAGTCTTTTCATGTAGTAGTATTCTAGAAATTTTGAGGATGAAATTATTTTTAGGGGAGAATGTAACACCCCAAGCTTCCACAGTATGCTTCTCTTTGAATAATACAGTAGTGTGTGTTGTACGTAACTTCGAGTTCTAACACACACCACAACCAATCAAACTAGCCATTATGAATAGTAATACCTACTTTTTGAAATTTTATACATTTTATCTTTCAAAAAGGACTTCATTTTTTAATTCGGAATATTGAAATTATCCTAGGGTGAATTTTTGGTATTTTTCTGAGAACATTCAATTTTTGATGAATAGTGAAAAAACACTGAGTTATAGTTTAAAACCAAATTTTTATTTAAATAATTATTTATTTTATTTAAATTTAATTAAGTTAAAAATGGATACATAATGCCTATATAAGTTCAATGTAATTCATTGGATTTAGTTTAGAATAATTTTAGATATATAAAAATTTTATGGAACTTTTCACCGTCTTTTACCCACCTCCTAGGAGAATTTGGAAATTCTCATAAAACTTAATTTTACCACTTCTGTGAGTGGAATTTCGAAAATCCGAGAGACACGGTTAATATCAAGGAGTAAAATGTGGTTCAATAAGATAAAAATAATTTTTGTTGAATAGTAACTTTTAACTTTTATTTACCACGATTAAAAGTAAATAGGGTAATTAAGGGTAAAAATGATATTAATATTACCCTAAAACATGTCCTAATTCTATTGGACAAGTGTATATCAACAAAAAACAACCTTAGGAATAAAATATTATCATTTAGGTCCACTTGGATTAGATTAGGACATTTATTATTATTTAATTCAAAGAAGAGTTAAAAGAGTTAAAATTAAAGTTTAATTACTAAAACATTTTTAATATAGGATTATACATAAGATAAATTTGGTTATAAATATTAATTAAAAATATAAAACGATTTACTACATAATTTTATTTTATTTATAATTTTTAGACATTAAATAATTTAATTTATTTATGACACAATAGTGATGCAGTAATTACCTAATTAATGAAATATTAAAATAATTGATATTATAAATATCAAAATAAATGTAATTTGAGACTTTTTATGAATTAAAATAATTTTCTAGGTTAATATGACATATTATTATTGGTTATATAAAGTTTTTTCGAAGTAATAATGCTGTTATAAAATTATCAAAAACAAAATACCCAATAGTGTCAAAATTGACATAAAAGAGTTTTTAAAACAAATATTATATTATTAATTGATAATATATTCATAAAAATATAATGTTCATGAAAAGGACTTATATAATGATATTTGTATTATTAATGGACCACTTGGAGGTCTCTTGGATGTATATAGTAAGTTTATTAACTATATAATATAAAAATACAAAGAGACATGGTAAATGTCAAACTATTTAAATAAGAGTTAAATATAAATGATAAGGTTAATATAGTGACCTAAACCTGTCTAAAATATATTGGTTGAAATGATTTCGACCCATACCCACCTTAACCTTTAAATAATCAACTTTTGAGCCATTAGAAACCGAATATGAATTTATTATAAAATAATATTTCTAGCTTTTCCAAAGGTGCCCCTCACCCCTCTTATAAAAGGGAGCTCCCACTTCTCTCTAATTTATACCTTAAAAGCCTTTTGTCTCAGCCAAACCCTGCCCAAATATTCTATAAACTTCTCTCACTTTGACCTAGAGGCCTTAGTTTGATCAGAAATCCAACCTAAGGAGCCCTTTTGATCAAATCAAAAGGAAGAACCCGATTAAGAGGTAATGTTTTCACCACCCTCTTTCAAGTTCCTTTCTTCTTCAACTTCTTCTTTATTTTTTATTACCATTATAAAATAATAACTCCAGTATCTTCTATATACTGTGATGTTATTATAAATATGGTACAACCATATTCATTATTTTATTCATCCTTTGAATGGCATGTCACCATACGTGTGTACGTACGGCTTACCATCTCCACGTCGTGGTGTAATTGTTATTCAATAAATTATTATTTGGATGGGTATAATAATGATGTTTAATTTATGTAAATAATAAATATAACATGATAATGATTCTGTATATATGACATACCATCCAATTATATATTATTTTAATATCAAAAGAATGATATTGTCGCTTTTGCGTACATACGGACTACCGTCTCCACGAACGCGATGAGATTCATTCCTCATCATATCCATTCAAGACTAATTCTCATTTAATGATTAAAAATAATGTTTAAGGACATTATATCATTATATATATGAATAAGATACAACGTATCCATAACAAACATGACTTATGTAACAAAACATATAAAATAAAATGAGTAAGTTAACACCCAAAATGACGATAATACTAAGATATTATTAACAAAGTAATGTTAAAAGATCATATATGATATAATATTAATGTATATTATTCTTTTATAATTCAATAACAATTATTTCACCATTATACATGAGGTTAACCTGCCCTCAACCAATGAAAATTACAAGGTAAGGGTTTATTTCACAATCTCTTCATTATCTGAGGTTGTTTATACATAATTATCTACTGGGACCTCTTTATCATACACATCCATGTTTCTTAAAAAATGTATTTCAAATCATTCTTACTATTTTACAGACTATGGTTTAAATTCATCTATACCCTTGTTGACTTTTTATAAGAAGTTTATAGAGGAATCTTTCTGTCGTTTTCCAAACAAGGTCCTTTTTAACCTTTTTGACAGAATTAAGGTAAGAATGTTTTTTTTAACTTATACGGCGGGTGTGGATATTTTCCACCATTGTAAAATCTTCAAAGCTTCCCTTAAAAGATTATAATAATATTTTCAAATTAAATGTTTTCTTTTATAATTATGTTACTTTTAAATGATTTCAAAAAAAAGCGATATTTCTCTCAAATAGTTTTGATTTCATCTATGTCAACATCCTTTGATGGATTTTAATCATATTTAAAGTTGATTTATTATGATACAAAACTTCCATATTTTATTGAATGTTTTTTGATATGTTTGACTGTGGATGTTTTATTTTTTATACCATTCATGGTTTATGGATAAAGTATTTACATTTCGTATGCTAGTTTTAATACGAATGTTTATGTTATGTTTAAACCTTTTCATATGGGAATGCATTGGACTTAGTAAGTGACGGGTGGAGCCCGCTATAGCTCCTCGATGCATCAGTAGGTCTCATGAGACAAACTAGTGTCTTGGAACAAGGCCTTGACAAAATCTTATTTGTAGTCTTGGCATAAGGCCTTGACTATGTGGTTATGATAGTCTGGTATTATACATTCCATCATTATGAAATTGGTTATTGATATTGCATGTGATTATTCGATTAGTAGAATATCCATGTGAGTAAGTAAATGGAATTATTTAATTTTATTTTTCCATATTATGCTTAAGTTCAAGTTTAAAAGGATTTTGATTTAGTTATACATTGCCTTAAATGTTTATGCTTATTTATGAAAGTTTCCGCTATATTTTTATCCTTACTGGGAATTTGAGCTCACCCCTTTCTATGTTTTATTTTTCCCAGGATGTGAAGAAGTATTTTATGAATGACCTGAAGGGATAGTATAAGGGGATATGAGTGTGGAGACAAGATGTTGTTGTAGTTTTCACTTTATGATGTAATGTAAACTTTATGAATATATCTAGTGTTTCCAAGGCTACTAAACTAATCGGTCTTTCGAGACTCGATCTTTTGTGATCATGTCAATGTTATGTAATAATGCACCGACTCTGGGTAACTGGGGTCAGGGCGTTACAATAATGTTTGATCTTTGAGTTGATATCCCACTTAGAACCATAAAAATTTCTTTTCAAATATTTCATGATATTTTTTTAATCTACAATTTTTAAGACTTTGAAGCCACATTTGATGATTCCAGAAACAAATACTTTTCTCTCTTCTATTTTTCATCAAATTTATCAAAAATATTATTCATTCTCATACTCCTTGTATTTAAATTTATAATTCTAAAAAACATATAATTATTAGAAACTATTATCAATTCCTTTAAAATTATTATTTCATAATTTATCCTGTTATTTTCTTGGAGGCAGTCATTCAATTTAAAAAGGCTCTAAATGAAGAGATCCATGAGAGTGTCTATTGTAGTGTAATTCAGTGGGAAGAATAAAGGGCGTCTATTGAATTCAAATAATAATAATTCAATGAGTATTAAGAGATGAAAAGGGAGTTGAAAAAGGATTTCCAACATCATTGGAGGTATATAGATTAATATTTTATGATTTTATTATGTTTTCTATAGGAATATGTACTAAATTAAAATCATGGTGTGTTTTGATTCCCCACATCATGGTTTGTTTTAAATAAAATAATTAAATGGTAAAAATTACCACATTTTAGTTTGATTTCATGACATGTACATTAGTTCATGTGTTATGAGATAACACATGAATTTTATTATCTTCTATGTAGGTTATTATTATATTTATCTAAGCATTATTAAGATGGAGTGTTAAGGAGTTTTTGAATATTTATATATTAATTAATTAAGAATTGAACAATTATAAATTGAATATTATAAGTATTTGTAACATATTTACAAGTAGATATTTATGAAATTTTTGGTAATCCAAGGAGTATCCTTGGGATTTTGATATAAAGTGGGGCAAATATTTTGAAACAGAATACAAAGTAGTGACACAATAACTTTATAATGCTAAATTGAATATTTTATTTTCTCTATTTCACTTTAAATTAAAGGTTTTTCTATCCATGAGAGTTACAGAGGGTCTAACCAAGAATTTTTATTGGTGATTCACTAACTCATGGACTATCCTATAATAAGTCTGTTAGAAACTTCAAAGGTAACTCCCTCAGTCACTTGTGAAGATTACATGGTTTTTTTATTTAAAATAGTGAGGTACACTATCATTTTTCTTATTCAATTAAAATTATTATGTTTGGATATTATATGGGGTTTTATTGGGGGAAAATTTTACAAAAAACATTTATTTTAATGTTGGGATGTCATTTCTAATGATAAATATGTCATCCATATACAACACCAGAAAAAAAAACTATACTCATACTAACCCATTTGTATACAAAAGGTTTATTCTTGTTGGTTTAGAATAGAACATCGTTATTTTAATGATCACAAATCATATTTATTATGTTTATAATAAATTTTAATGCTTTATGATAGTAAACTATTTTATGGTCTAAATAATAAATTTTTCTAGTTCTTGATCTACCGTGACTATCTACCATTAGTTGTTTCAAGATACCGTGAAAAAAACTCGGTAACCTCCCTATGATACCATTAGTTAAAGTATCTACCACTAGAGATAACCTACCATTGAACCATCTAACATAAATTTATTATGCTAACACTGGTTCAAATTTATCGATTACTATAACATCGAACTCCAAATTATGTTATCATCAGATGGAGCTACCACCACAACCACGAACATCTACCATTGAGTGTTTCCACTACTATTGTAAAGAGATAATAGTATTATTAAACAATGCTACTATTAAGTGAAACTACCATTAAATGATTTTATTGTCAATTGATGCTACCATTAGGTGCATCTACCACCAACAGGATCTACTGTTAATCATGCTTGATATTGCAGCTGTTCTGAATTAAATTCAAACTTAATTTCTCCAATAGCTAGATCAAGGCATTAAATGAAAGTCAGATCATGTGTATTTAATAACTATTATTCTTAAAAAAACTCAACATAAGTTTTAAAGGCTATTCAGACTTTCCATATCTATCACTCAATATAAGGATTCTACTTATTCTACTATTATCCTGCCACTACTGGAATTTGGATTTTTCCCAACGGTAGTATACCAACGGTTTACTTAAACCGTTGGTATAGTGAGCCTTTGCCAACAGTTTAATAAAACCGTTGGCCAAGGGAATTTTGGTGGACCCTTTCCCAACGGTTCACTGGAACCGTTGGGAAAGGTGTGCTAGACTCACACATTTCCCAACGGTTCACTGGAACCGTTGGGAAATGTGTGACCCTTTCCCAACGGTTCACTGGAACCGTTGGGACATGTGTGCCTTTTCCAACGGTTTTTATAAACCGTTGGCAAAGGTTTCCCCCAAATTCCAGATCGCGAACTCCTCTCCCCATTCGGACAGAGCCCTAATCTATTTGCTCCGCTGCTCTAGAGAACCCCATCCCTCCAATGCTCTCACAAATCAGAACACCAGCACCCCCCATCCCAACAGTTACACCCCCATACGAATAGGTAAAATTTGATCTCAACCATATTGTTGTAGTTGTTTTAATGAATAGATTTTTTCCAGGTGTTGGTGGTTTAATTGATTATTGAAATTAATATCTAAATAGGATATTGTTTGTGTTTGTAAAGACTTATTTAATGTTTTTGTATTGTATGTTTGGAAGGAGAGTGTTCAAAACATGTAAATCAGAGTTGGGGGAGGCTATCGTGAACGTTTACATGTTTTGGATAATGGATTGTGGGAATTATGGATTGTGTTCAAACCAATTTGATATGTTTTGGATAATGGATTGTGGGGGTAGGGGGTGTCCACGGGGGTGGGTGGGTTGTCCACGGGGGTGGGCGGGGGTGTCCACGGGGGTGGGAAAGGCTGTCCACGGGGGTGGGCAGGGCTGTCTAGGGGGTGTGGGCTGTCCTAGGGGTCTGGTTGGGGTGTCCTGGTGGGGGAGGGGTGTGTGGGGTGTCCAGGGGGGTGGTATGTCTAGGTGGTGGTGGTGGGGTTACAGGGGAGGGGGTGTGGGTTGTTTGGGAGGGTGGGCGGGTGGGCGGGGCTATCCAGGGGGGTACGGGGTGTCCAGGGGGTACGGGGGTGGGCGGGTTGTCCACAAGGGTGGACGGGCTGTCCACGGGGGTGGTCGGGCTGTCAAGGAGGGGTGGGCGGGCTGTCCAGGGGGGTGGGTGGGCTGGCCACGGGGGGTAGGGGTGTCCAGGGGGGTGGGTGGGCTATCCAAGGGGGTGGGGGCTGTCCATAGGGAGAAGGGGTGTCGAGGGGGGTGGGTGGGCTGGCCACGGGGGTGGTTGGGCTGTCTAGGGGGTAGGGGGTGTCCACGGGGGTGGGCGGGGCTGTCCAGGGGGTGTGGGCTGTCCTGGGGGTCTGGGTGGGGTGTCCTGGTGGGGGAGGGGTGTGTGGGGTGTCCAGGTGGGGTGGTATGTCTAGGTGGTGGTGGTGGGGTTGCAGGGAAGGGGGGTGTGGGCTGTTTGGGAGGGTGGGCGGGGCTATCCAGGGGGGGTACGGGGTGTCCAGGGGGGTACGGGGGTGGTCGAGCTGTCCACAAGGGTGGACGGGCTGTCCACGGGGGTGGCCGGGCTGTCAAGGAGGGGTGGGCGGGCTGGCCAGGGGGGGTGGGTGGGCTGGCCATAGGGGGTAGGGGTGTCCAGGGGGGTGGGCGGGCTATCCAAGGGGGTGGGGGTTGTCCATAGGGAGAAGGGGTGTCGAGGGGGGTGGGTGGGCTGTCCACGGGGGCGGTTTGGCTGTCTAGGGGGTAGGGGGCATCCACGGGGGTGGGTGGGTTGTCCACGGGGGTGGGCGGGGCTTTCCACGGGGGTGGGAAAGGCTGTCCACGGGGGTGGGCGGGGCTGTCCAGGGGGTGTGGGATGTCCTGGGGGTCTGGGTGGGGTGTCCTGGTGGGGGAGGGGTGTGTGGGGTGTCCAGGGGGGTTGGTATGTCTAGGTGGTGGTGGTGGGGTTGCAGGGGAGGGGGGTGTGGGCTGTTTGGGAGGGTGGGCGGGGCTATCCCGGGGGGGGGGTACGGGGTGTCCAGGGGGGTACGGGGGTGGGAGGGCTATCCACAAGGGTGGACGGGCTGTCCACGGGGGTGGCCGGGCTGTCAAGGATGGGTGGGCGGGCTGTCCAGGGGGGTGAGTGGGCTGGCCACAGGGGGTAGGGGTGTCCAGGGGGGTGGGTGGGCTATCCAAGGGGGTGGGGGGCTATCCATAGGGAGAAGGGGTGTCGAGGGGTGTGGGTGGGATGTCTACGGGGGTGGTTGGGCTGTCTAGGGGGTAGGGGGTGTCCACGGGGGTGGGTGGGTTGTCCACGGGGGTGGGCGGGGCTGTCCACGAGGGTACCCTACTAATATGGTTATGGGATGAGGCATGCTCTGATGTGATAACACATTAAGTTCTTGTTGGTTTTACATTTTTTCAATAACACATTAGTATGTTTTTTTCACATGTGTAGTTGATACCATGATTATTTTCTTCCTTTATCGTTTACTTAAATGTATTTTCTATTAAAGTTCAATCCTATTGAATTGTTTATCACAAAATGACTTATATGAATTCTTTTTACAGAATGGACAGAAGTTGGATGTATGAAACCGATCGTATCTCAAGCGATTTTCAAAACAATTTGGAGAGCTTTATAGATTTTTCATTTCACAATGCTTCAAATAGTGGTCGCATACACTGCCCATGTTCCAATTGTGTTGGTAGACCTTGGTTGAGTCATGAAGAAGTCAGCTACCACATAACCAAAAATAGTTTTCAAGCAAACTACTTTGTGTGGTATCACAATGGGGAGAAAATGAAATCTCAAATTTGTGATGATCGAAATGAAAGGACTGGAATGGAGAATTTGTTAGATGATCGGTTTCTGTTTATTCGTAATCATGAAAAAGAAAGGATTTCAACTCAAGAATACGTCGATATGAGGACAACTGATGCATCTAGTGAAAATGATGATATTGATAGGGTGAAAAAATTGAATGATGCTGCCACGACTCCAGTATATCGACAATGCGATAAAATGAAAAAGTTGGAATTTTTAATCCGATTGTTTCATAGAAAAACTATGTATGGGATTTCTAATACAGCAATCGATTAAATTCTTACCCTCTTGAAGGATTTACTTCCAGATGATGCAGATATTCCCTCAAACCACTATATGGAATGGAAGTTAGTTGAAGAACTTGGATTTTACAGAAACAAAATTCATGCTTGCCCGAAAGATTGCAGTTTATTCTGGGAAGAAACCGCTGAACGAAATGAATGTATAAAATGTGGCACATCCCACTGGAAGTCAAAATCTGATGGAACACCATCCCGCGTTCCACAGAAAGTAATGTGGCACATTCCATTGATCCCCAGACTCTAGAATCTTTTTATGTCTGATGACATATCAATAAAAATGAGATGGCATGATACTGAGAGAAAGAAGACTAATGATGAGTTGGTTTATCCTGCAGATGGATTTGCATGGCAGAGATTTGATGCTCGACATCCTGATTTTTCAGCTGACGTGCGTAATGTGAGGATGGGTCTTTCATGCAACGGTTTTAATCCATTTGGTCAGATGCTTACTTCGCACAGCACATGGCCAGTTTTTATACACATTTATAATCTTCCCCCATGGTTGTGTACGAAAAAATCTTTCACTTTCATGAGTATACTCATATTTTGTCCTTCTGATCCCGGCATTGATATTGATGTATACATGCAACCTTTAATAAAAGATTTGAAACTTCTTTGGGATGTGGGTGTGCGCACATACGATGCATGTTCGAAAGACATATTTCAGATGCGTGCTGCGCTTATGTGGACGATCAATGATTTTCCGGCTTATGCAATGATGTCTGGATGGAGCACAAAGGGAAAACTGTCATGTCCAGTTTTTATAAAGAATACACGATCCAAAAGACTGAAACATCGTTGTAGTTTCAGTTTTATGGGGCATCGACGATTTTTGCCAAAGGATCATCCATATAGAATAAATCGTCGAAGATTTGATAATACTATAGAGACCGATGATCCACCTCAGTGTATGTCTGGAACTGATGTGCTTAATGAATTGAAAGATTTAAGTTTTTCGTTCGGGAAGGGTCAAATGAAATCTGGAAAGAGAAAGAATGTTTCCACAGAAACCTGTTACAATTAGAGGAAGAGGAGTATCTTTTTTGATTTTCCTTATTGGTCAACCAATTTGCTACGTCATTGCTTAGACGTAATGTATATTGAAAATAATATATGTGAAATGTTGCTTTTAGTTCTTCTAAATTTCAAGGGGAAGACAAAAGATGATTTACGATCTCGACGTGACTTGGTGGATTGGGGCATCAGACCAGAATTGCATCCTGTGCGTATCAGTGAAAATAAATGGTAACTTCCATGTGCTTCTTATGTGATGACACCTACTGAAAAAAAAACAATTTTTGGAAGTATTAGAGACTATTAGAGTTCCTGATGGCTATTCAAGCAACATATCTAAATGGGTCAACAGAAGAGAGTTGAAACTAAAATCTTTGAAGACTCATGATTATCACGTTTTACTGCATGAGTTGCTTCCAATAGAAATCCGTCATCTTTTGTCCAATAATGTAAGGGTGGGTGTTATTCGGTTGTGCCATTTGTTTAGAGATATTTGTGCTAAGAAGTTTTCCAAGTCTTTCTTGCAAAAAATGTTGACAGATGCCCCATTAATTTTGTGTGAGTTGGAGAAAATATTTCCCCCATCATTTTTCCCATGCAGGCTGCATCTGACTGTCTATATTCCAACTGAAATACTTCTCGGAGGACCTGTTTCTTTTCGTTGGATGTATCCAACTGAAAGAAATATGTTCACATTAAAGTCTTATGTTCGAAACAAGAATCATCCCGAAGGTTCTATCGTGAATGGTTACTTAGCTCAAGAATGTATGGATTTCTGTTTGATGTATTTGTCTGATCTTACTACAAGAATGAACAGACCAATGAGAAATGAAGAAGAAAAATATGAGCAAATTGAACCCAGTTTTCCATCACTTCATCAAACAGGAGGAATTCCTGGATCATATACATTGAAGACATTAAGCCATGAAGAGCGGGAGATGGCACATCGCACAGTTTTGTTCAACTATGATTTGTTCGATGACTATATCAGGTAACAAAATTGAATATGTATATCTTACATATATATATATTAAACTATTCATATTTTTTTATCTATAGGGAACATAAAACAATGATAAATAGGAAGCATCGTTCTTTATCTTTGATAAGGAGAGAGACTTTGCATAGCAAAGAGTTTTCTGCTTGGTTAAAATTGAAGGTAAAAATATTACTGTTTAAATTAATTATTTCAATATTTACTTAAGTTTAACTGTCATTTATATTGCAGGTATTGAGTTTGTCTGCTAACTCTGTCTCTGAGGAAATAAGAGATTTGGCTTTTGGTCCTAATACCGTGGTTCGTGACTATAAATCAATTGTTATCAATGGGTACAGATTTATTGTCACTGAACGAGCCAAAAACATGAGAACACAACATGATGTTATTATGGTTACTACCACAACAGATTGTTATGACAGTGCATCAGATAGTAGACCGCGACTTGAAAATGTGGGTTATTATGGAGTCGTTGAGAAAATAATAATATTGGATTATTACTCTCATGGAATAGTCACAATGATGAAATGCCATTGGTTTGATTCGATGACGAGACATGGCACATTTATTAATGATTGTAGATTTCAAGTAATTAATATGACCCGCACTCTTGCTACCGAAGAACCATATGTGTTGGCATCAATGGCTAAACAAGTTTTTTATGTCAAAGATCAACTTCAACCTGAATTTGGTGTCATAGTTGAAGTAATTCCAAGGCATATTTTTGATGATGATGATGATGGAATTGACACTGTCCCTATTGCCATTGGAACCAATCCATTTATTTCTTTTGATGACTCCAATAGCTCAATTGTCAGAGTTGATTGTGAACCTGAAGTTGTGGTTGGAAATATATAGAATCATTCATCCATATTCTCAATTCTTTTGGTTTACCTCGAGTTGGGTTGTTAAGGTTGGTAATATTCATATTTATTTAGTATTGATCACAAATATGTTTTAGCTGACTTGACCGTTATGTGAATTTTCAATGTTTATTGGTTGTTGTTTTATTTGAATTGCATTTTCTAATTTGGAATTGAACTGTATTCAAACCAAATCAAACAATATTTCTAACTTGGTGAACATTACAACTTGTATGTTTTATTAAATTCATTCAAGCTCTTCTAAAACAATTGATAGCTAAATTACCAATGAATCCCCTCATTCCCTCATATATTTAGTTTTTTGGTTTACACATTAATTTTCTTTTTCTAATTAATTACATATTTGTTTTCAAATGCAGGAAATGCAGCCAATTGAAGAGAGACGAAGAAAAAAAATGGCGGAGAACAATCATCGGATGGAGGAGATGGGCATTCCACCATTAGTGCCTACAGTGAGTACTTTATTTCAAATATATATATATATATATATATATATATTTACAGAATATATAATGTCATGTGATTAATTTTTTTGTAAACTTTTTTGTAGGATCCACCGTTACGTCGACAGTTATTCGACGAGGAGCCTAGTACTGGTCCTAGTACTCAGGCCGGTGGTACGAGGAGGGTTCGTACCAGAGGTGGACGTAGAGCTGCGCGTGCCTGACTAGACCCTACCCCTCCCACTGACATTTCAGCCTTCCCACATTCTGATCCCGGTGTGTCGTTAGGGACACACGAGGTATTTAGGCCTCCCATGTTTTCGCTACCTTCTGCATCTTCTGCCCCATCATTTTCACATCCCATGATGATTCCCACTCCCCAGTCAGCATCAGGTCATACAGTTGTTCCATATTCTTTTCCTTCTACTTCTGTCTCTCCGAGCTTTTATATTCCATCGTCTTCGACTCCTGTTCCACCAGAGGGTGTTCCATCAGGTTCTGTGGATCCGGCGCCACTCATTGATCAGACTAGCGCAGGTATATTTATAAAACCCTAAAAAAAATTATAGAAATATTTATTTTCATTATAACATGTTTTGATAAAATATTTGTTTTTCTTTCATGACAGATACATCTACTGACAGGAGGTGGGGGCGGGGCCGTACACGCATGCGTTCGGTGTGGAACCGTCGCACACAGGTTATGGTGGAATATAATGAAGACAATCAGATGGTTGAGAAAACAGGGCAGCAATGTCGGAGTTTTCTGGCGACGCTTGCCAAATACTCCGACATCATTCCCGTCAGCCCGCTGTCGTGGAGACATTTGCCACATGAGGTCAAAGATAGAGCTTGGGCAGAGATATGGGTAAAAAAATCTGTTGTATTTAATGCCATGAATTATTTTTGTATTTATATGAATTAATATTTTGATTTCAGCTTCGATTTAATTTTCCTGATGGTGAGGGTGCACGACTGGAACGTCTAAAGGATTTAGGCGAGCTTTGGAGAGACTACAAGCATGAGCTATATATTGGCTGGCGTGCTAGAGTTGGCACTAAGTTAGAGGTGGTACCAGTCGTGGATGATTGTCATATAGAGAAATATCGTCAGATGATTACTCATTGGACGAGTACCCAGTTTAAGGTATGAATTAAATTTGAGGTATTTAAATAATAACTTTAAAGTTTTGCATTAATATTATACTTTGAATTATCGAATTTTATTTAGGAATCATCTGTAAAAAATAAGAAAAAACATTGATGCAAAAAACTACCTCCATACACTAGGACACACGACGATGTCGGCTCATGAGAGGCAGCAGGTATGACAATTGTTTATAAGTTTTCTTTACGACTTACATTTTCTTTTGTTTCCTCAATTATTTAATAATTTGATAAAGTTTTTATATAACTTTTGTTTTCAATTTCATTGTAGAGGCAAGTAAAAAAAATTGAAGGACGTGTGCCTCGAGCAAAACTGTTTTGCTCGAGTAGACGAAAAAAGGATGGAAGTGCTGTCAACGAAGTGACTCAGCAGCAGATTGTAAGTTTTGATCTATTGATTTTATATTTTAATATCTATTTTGTAACTTAATAATATATTTATATTTGTAACAGGATGCTTTAGAGGCCCTCGATGCCCAAGAAGCAGACAATTTTGGGCCATCTGATCACTTACATCAGGTGTTGGGAGATGATCATTCTGGCAGAGTATGCTGCCGACCTAGGATAGCCCCGACGAGGTATTGGCCTGCCTCAGGTACGAGTTGTAGTGCCACCGAGCTGCAGCAAGTTAGGGCATAGGAAGAACAGGCTGAGAAAAGGGCCACAGAGACGGCAGAACAGTCTTCTAGGGAAAACAGTGCATTTATGAAATTTATTGAAGTTCTACGTCCAACACTTCCAGCAGAGGCCATCCCAGCGATTGATGAATACATGTCGTCGATACATTCTATATATGGTGCACCAGGTGGCAGTTCTAGTGGTGGTCAGGCCGATGTCCAGCTTGAAGATGATGATGGAAAGTAGTCTGATGCGGAAGAGGAGGGAGATGAGGAGGGTGAGGAGGAGGGTGAAGGCGAGGAGGAAGGCACTGTGGAGGGTGAGGACGATGAGGAGGACGATGACAAGGGTGATGATGATGATGGTGGTGGTGGTGATGGTGATGCTGATGTGGGACATATTGATCTGTTACATTTTTGACTTATATTACTGAGATTTGATGTTTAATCTATTCTAGTTGTTGGTTTTATCTAGAATTGTAGTATATTATTGAAGTTGAGTTATTTTTATATATTGTCTGTTTTTATGGATGTTGTTGTCTTTTAGTGGTTGTGTGTTTGAGAACTCCCTGGACAACCCCCCTCATTCTTGGACCCTGTACAACCCCTCCTCCCCCTTGGACCCCGAACACCCCCCAAACACCCCCCGGACAGCCCCACGGACAGCCCCCCGTACAGTCCCCCACCCTCCACCCTGGACCCCGGATAGCCCCCCGGACAACCCCCCGGACAACCCCCCCACCCTCCCCCTTGGACCCCGGACAACCCCCCAAACACCCCTCGAACAGCCCCCTGAACAACCCCGAACAACCCCCTGAACAACCCCTGAACAACCCCTGAACAACCCCCTGAACAACCCCCGGACAGCCCCCTGAACAACCCCGGACAACCCCCTGAACAACCCCCAAACACCCCCCGGACAGACCCCGCACAGCCCCCCCACCCTCCTCCTTGGTCCCCGGACAGCCCCCCGGACACCCACCGGACAGCCCCCCCGGACAGCCCCCCGGACAGCCCCTCCACCTTCCTTAATTTCATTAGCTCTGAAATGTTTCATAGCACGATAAACTAAAATCTAATCCATACTAAATATGATATAAAAATATTCTATATGAATTTCCATAAGATTTTAAGTGAAAACAAAAAGTGACATACGAAAAACTGACCAAATGCATTCGAAATGTGTTGATGCTTTAGGACAACGATCCATGGGTCATATGTGACGTGTACGAATTAACCCCGCCTCAATCCGAGGCACGTTGTGGTCAGAACAACTCAAAGTGTATGTCTTTTGTTTCAAAAGGACGTCATTTTAAGTGAAAAACATCAACTGGCATACGGAAAACCGGCCAAACGCATTCGGATTGTGTTGATACTTTAAGACAATGATCCATGGGTCATTTGAGACGTGTACGAGTCAACCCTGCCTAAATCCGAGATGCGGTGTGGTCGGGACCACTCTAAGTGACTTTCTTTTGTTTAAAATGGACAGCATTTTAAGTACATATGGAAAACCGACCAAACGCATTCGGTTTCTGTTGAAACTTTAGGAGAACGATCCATGGGTAATATGTGACGTGTACTAGTCAACGCCACCTCAATCCGAGGCGCGGTGTGGCCGACACCACTCAAAGTGTCTCTATTTTGTTTAAAATGGACTTCATTTTTAGTGAAAACAAAAAATGACATACGGAAAACCGACCGAACGGATTCTGATTGTGTTGATACTTTAGCACAATGATCTATGGGTCATATGTGACGTGTACGAGTCAACCCCCCCCCTCCTCCTTGGACCCCGGACATCCCCCCGAACACCCCCCCCCCAGGACACTCCTCGGACAGCCCCCCGAACATCCCCCCCACCCTCCTCCTTAGACCCCGAACAACCCCCCGAACACCCCCCGAACAGCCCCCTGAACAGCCCCCGAACAGCCCCCGGACAGCCCCTAGACAGCCCCCCGAACAGCCCCCCCCCCTCCCTGGACCCCGGACAGCCCCCCGAACAACCCCCCCACCCTCCTCCCTGGACCCCGGACACTCCCCGGACAGCCACCCGAACACCCCCCCCCCTGCTCCTTGGACCCCGGACAATCCCCGGACCCCCCTCACGAGCGTTTACGTAGCGCGCGCATCACTTAAAACACAAATATTGAGTCGTACCGCGCACACCGCACGTCCGATTGACGTGTCGTCTGCGCGTACACATCACGAATAATAATTAGAATGTTGCACGGTGGTTTCAGCTCAATCCGAGGTCATCCGCTATGAATTTGACCGTTGGACGCCCGTTTTGGCCATTTATGACACCAGAACTGCGTTGTCGGTCACCGCGGGCACACGACAAGTCCGATTGATGTTCCGTCTGCTCGACCACTTTATAAATCACTCACCCGTATTTGTCGTCTGATTTTAGGCCATTCCGACTTCGTTCGGCCCGTTTGGACCCCCCTCACGCGCGTTTACGAAGCGCGCGCATCACTTAAAACACGAATATTGAGCCGTACCGCACAAACCGCACGTCCGATTGATGTGCCGTCTATGAGTACACGTCACGAATAATAATTAGAATGTTTCACGGTGGTTTCAGCTCAATCCGAGGTCGTTCGCTATGAATTTGACCGTTTGACGCCCATTTTGGCCGTTTATGACAACAGAACTGCGTTGTCGGTCACCGCGGGCACACGGCACGTCCGATTGACGTGCCGTCTTCTCGACCACTTCATAAATCACTCACCCGTATTTGTCGTCTGATTTCATGTCATTCCGAAATCGTTCGGCCTGTTTGGACCACCCTCACGCGCATTTATGAAGCGCGCGCATCACTTAAAATACGAATATTGAGCCGTACCGCGCAAACCGCACGTCCGATTGACGTGTCGTCTACGCGTACACATCAAGAATAATAATTAGAATGTTACACGGTGGTTTCAGCTCAATCTGAGGTCGTCTGCTATGAATTTGACCGTTGGACGCCCGTTTTGGCCGTTTATGACACCAGAACTGCGTTGTCGGTCACCACGGGCACACGGCACATCCGATTGACGTGTCGTCTGCTCGACCACTTCAGAAATCACTCACCCGTATTTGTCGTCTAATTTCAGGCCATTCCGACTTCGTTCGGCCAGTTTGGACCCCCCTCACGCGCGTTTACAAAGCGCGTGCATCACTTAAAATACGAATATTGAGTCGTACCGCGCAAACCGCATGTCCAATTGACGTGCCGTCTGTGCGTACATGTCACGAATAATAATTAGAATGTTGAACGGTGGTTTTAGCTCAATATGAGGTCGTCCGCTATGAATTTGACCGTTGGACGCCCGTTTTGGCCGTTTATGGCACCAGAACTGCGTTGTCGGTCACCGCGGGCACACGGCACGTCCGATTGACATGCCGTCTGCTCGACCACTTCAGAAATCACTCTCCCGTATTTGTCGTCTGATTTCAGGCCATTCCGACTTCGTTCGGCCTATTTGGACCCCCCTCACGCGCGTTTAGGAAGCACGCGCATCACTTAAAACACGAATATTGAGTCGTACCGCACAAACCGCACGTCCGATTGACGTGCCGTCTGCGCGTACATGTCAAGAATAATAATTAGAATGTTTCACGGTGGTTTCAGGTCAATCCGAGGTCGTCCTCTATGAATTTGACCGTTTGACGCCTGTTTTGGCCGTTTATGACACCAGAACTGCGTTGTCGGTCACCGCGGGCACACGGCACGTCTGATTGACGTGCCGTCTGCTCGACCACTTCATAAATCACTCACCCATATTTTTCGTCTAATTTTAGGCCATTCCGACTTCGTTCGGACCGTTTGGGCCCCCCTCACGCGCGTTTACGAAGCGCGTGCATCACTTAAAACACGAATATTGAGTCGTACTGCGCAAACCGCACGTCCGATTGACGTGCCGTCTGCGCGTACATATCACGAATAATAATTAGAATGTTGCACGGTGGTTTCAGCTCAATCTGAGGTCGTTCGCTATGAATTTGACCATTTGATGCCCGTTTTGGCCGTTTATGACACCAGAACTGCGTTGTCAGTCACCGCGAGCACACGGAACATCCCATTGACGTGTCGTCTGCTCGACCACTTCATAAATCACTCACCCGTATTTTTCGTCTGATTTCAAGCCATTCCGAAATCGTTCGGCCCATTTGGACCACCCTCACGCGCGTTTACGAAGCGCGTGCATCACTTAAAATACGAATATTGAGCCGTACCACGCAAACTGCACGTCCAATTGACGTTCTGTCTACGCGTACACGTCATGAATAATAATTAGAATGTTTCATGATGGTTTCAGCTCAATATGAGGTCGTCCGCTATGAATTTGACTGTTGGACGCCCGTTTTGGCCGTTTATGACACCAGAACTACGTTGTCGGTCACCACGGGCACACGGCACGTCCGATTGACGTGTCGTCTACTCGACCACTTCATAAATCACTCACCCGTATTTGTCGTCTGATTTCAGGCCATTCCGACTTCATTCGGCCCGTTTGGACCCCCCTCACGCACGTTTACGAAGCGCGTGCATCACTTAAAATACGAATATTGAGCCGTACGGCACAAACCGCACGTCTTATTGACGTTCTGTCTGCGCGTACACATCACGAATAATAATTAGAATGTTGCACGGTGGTTTCAGCTCAATCTGAGGTCGTCCGCTATGAATTTGACCGTTGGACGCCCGTTTCGGCCGTTTATGACACCAGAACTGCGTTGTCGGTCACCGCGGGCACACGGCACGTCCGATTGACGTGTTGTCTGATCGACCACTTCATAAATCACTCTCCCGTATTTTTCGAAGCGCGTGCATCACTTAAAACACGAATATTGATCCATACCACGCAAACCGCACGTCCGATTGACGTTCCATCTACGCGTACACGTCACGAATAATAATTAGAATGTTTCACGGTGGTTTCAGGTCAATCTGATGTCATCCGCTCTGAATTTGACCGTTTGACGCCCGTTTTGGCCGTTTATGACACCAGAACTGCGTTGTCGGTCACTGCGGGCACACGGCAAGTCCGATTGATGTGCCGTCTGCTCGACCACTTCATAAATCACTCACCCGTATTTTTCGTCTGATTTCAGGCCATTCCGACTTCTTTCGGCCCGTTTGGACCCCCCTCACGCGCGTTTACGAAGCGCGCGCATCACTTAAAACACGAATATTGAGACGTACCGCGCAAACCGCACGTCCGATTGACGTGACGTCTGCGCTTACACGTCACGAATAATAATTAGAATGTTTCACGGTGGTTTCAGTTCAATCTGAGGTCGTCTGCTATGAATTTGACCATTTGACGCCCGTTTTGGCCGTTTATGACACCAGAACTGCGTTGTCGGTCACCGCGGGCACATGGCACATCCCATTGACATGCCGTCTACTCGACCACTTCAGAAATCACTCACCCGTATTTTTCGTCTGATTTCAGGTCATTCCGACTTCGTTCGGCCCATTTGGACCCCCCCTCACGCGCGTTTACGAAGCGCGTGCATCACTTAAAATACGAATATTGAGTCGTACCACGCAAACCGCACGTCCGATTGATGTTCCGTCTGCGCGTACACGTCACGAATAATAATTAGAATGTTTCACGGTGGTTTCAGCTCAATCTGAGGTCGTCCGCTATGAATTTGACCGTTTGACGCCCGTTTTGGCCGTTTATGACACCAGAACTGCGTTGTCGGTTACCGCGGGCACACGGCACGTCCGATTGACCTGCCGTCTGCTTGACCACTTCAGAAATCACTCTCCCGTATTTTTCGTCTGATTTCAGGTCATTCTGACTTCGTTTGGCCCATTTGGACCCCCCTCACGCGCGTTTACGAAGCGCGCATCACTTAAAACACGAATATTGAGTCGTACCGCACAAACCGCACGTCCGATTGACGTTCCGTCTACGCGTACACGTCACGAATAATAATTAGAATGTTGCACGGTGGTTTCAGGTCAATCCGAGGTCGTCCGCTATGAATTTGACCGTTTGACGCTCGTTTTGGCCGTTTATGACACCAGAACTGCGTTGTCGGTCACCGCGGGCACACGGCACGTCCGATTGACGTGTCGTCTACTCGACCACTTCATAAATAACTCACCCGTATTTTTCGTCTGATTTCAGGCCATTCCGAAATCGTTCGGCTCGTTTGTACCACCCTCACGCGCGTTTATGAAGCGCGCGCATCACTTAAAACATGAATATTGAGTTGTACCGCGCAAACCGCACGTCCGATTGATGTGCCGTCTACGCGTAAACGTCAAGAATAATAATTATAATGTTTCACGGTGGTTTCAGCTCAATCCGAGGTCGTCCGCTATGAATTTGACCGTTTGACGCCCGTTTTGGCCGTTTATGACACCAGAACTCCATTGTCGGTCACCGCCGGCACATGGCACGTCCAATTGACGTGTCGTCTGCTCGACCACTTCAGAAATCAATCACCCGTATTTTTCGTCTGATTTCAGGCCATTCCGACTTCGTTCAGCCCGTTTGGACCCCCCCTCACGCGCGTTTACGAAGCGTGCGCATCACTTAAAATACGAATATTGAGCCGTAATGCGCAAACCGCAAGTCCGATTGATGTTCCGTCTACGCGTACACGTCACAAATAATAATTAGAATGTTTCACGGTGGTTTCAGCTAAATCTGAGGTTCTCCGCTATGAATTTGACCGTTGGACGCCCGTTTTGGCCGTTTATGACACCAGAACTGCGTTGTCGGTCACCGCGGGCACACGGCACGTCCGATTGATGTGCCGTCTGCTCGGACACTTCATAAATCACTCTCCCGTATTTGTCGTCTGATTTCAGGCCATTATGACTTCGTTCGGCCCGTTTGGACCCCCCTCACGCGCGTTTACGAAGTGCGCGCATCACTTAAAACACGAATATTGAGTCGTACCGCGCAAACCGCACGTCCGATTGACGTGCCGTCTGCGCGTAAACGTCACGAATAATAATTAGAATGTTTCACGGTGGTTTCAGCTCAATCCGGAGACGTGGTGTGGCCGGAACCACTCAAAGTGTCCGTCTTTTGTTTCAAAAGGACGTCATTTTAAGTGAAAAGCATCAACTGACATACGGAAAACTGACCAAACGCATTCCGAATCTATTGATAATTTATCCCAACAATCCATGGGTCATATGTGATGTGTACGAGCCAACCCGGGATGAATCCGAGTCGCGGTGTGGCCAGGATAAGTCTAAGTGTCTCTCTTTTGTTTAAAATGGACACCATTTTAAGTACATACGGAAAAATGACCAAACGGATTCGGTTTCCGTTGAAACTTTAGGAGAACAATCCATGGGTCATATGTGACGTGTACGAATCATCTTCGCCTCAATCCAACATGCAGTGCAGCTGACACCACTCAAAGTGTCCGTCTTTTGTTTCAAAAGGACGTCATTTTATGTGAAAGGCATCAACTGACATACGGAAGAACGACCAAACGCATTCGGATTCTATCGATACTTTAGAACAACGATCCATGAGTCATATGTGACGTGTAAAAGTCAACCTCATCTTAATCCGAGACGCGGTGTGGCCAACACCGTTCTAACTCTGTCTCTTTTGTTTAAAATGGACATGATTATAAATGAAAAGAACAACTGGCATACGTAAAACCGACCAAACGCATTCGGAATATTTTGATAATTTATCACAACGATCCATGGGTCATATGTGACATGTAAGAGCCAACCCGGGATGAATCTGAGTCGCGGTGTGGTCAGGATTAGTCTAAGTGTCACTCTTTTGTTTAAAATGGACAACATTTTAAGTACATATGGAAAACTGACCAAACGCATTCGGTTTCCATTTAAACTTTAGGAGAACGATCCATGGGTCATATGTGACATGTAAGAATCAACCCCGCCTCAATTGGAGACGCGGTGTGGTCGGCACCACTCATAGTGTCCGTCTTTTGTTTCAAAAGGACATCATTTTAAGTGAAAAACATCAACTGGCATACGGAAAACCGACCAAACGCATTAGGATTGTGTCGATACTTTAGCACAACGATCCATGGGTCAAATGTGACGTGTACGAGTCAACCCCGCCTCAATCTGAGGTTCGGTGTGGCTGGTATCACTTCAGGTGTATGTATTTTGTTTAAAATGGACATCATTTGAGGTAAAAATATATGGTATAGAAAAAACCGATCAAATTATGAATTGAATTTCGGATTCCACATATAATTGTCATCTAAATTTTAAATTGAATTATATATGAATTATGTACGTTTATAATTATGTTATGAATTATAATTTAATTATGGATGTGTATAGTTTCATGATCCATTATATGTTAAATGTGTATGAATTTGTTCGTAATTGTATATGGATGTTTTATTTTATTACAGGTACAATAATTGGATTGAAAATGAGGTCAAAATGAGGCCTGATGGAGAGGGGCCTGATGGACAGGGGCTATGCAAATTGCAGGCTGCTGCAATTTGCAGCACAGGATATGCCAACGGTTTAAAACCATTGGCATATAATCCTAAAGAAGTTTTTACCAACGGTTCATTGAACCGTTGGTAAATATCTCTTTTCCCAACGGTTCTAAACCGTTGGGAAAGAGTTCATCCATGGGGATATCCCAACGGTTTGGGGAGAACCGTTGGGAAAACTATCCCAAAACTG
Organism: Viscum album; assembly: GCA_963277665.1. NCBI lineage: Eukaryota > Viridiplantae > Streptophyta > Magnoliopsida > Santalales > Viscaceae > Viscum > Viscum album. Next base: position 1,962,753,947 of record OY728133.1, read on the forward strand.
ATATTTCCCAACAGTTCTCCCAAACCGTTGGGAAAAAACTATCCCAACGGTTTGGCAGAACCGTTGGGAAAAACTATCCCAACGGTTTGGAAGAACCGTTGGGATAGGGCGGCTTTTGTGAGCCTATACCAACGGTTTCCAGTAAACCATTGGGAAAACCTTTTTCCAATGGCTTACTTCCCCATGGTTATTAGAACCGTTGGTATATCATATACCAACGGTTAGAGGGGCTTTCCCAACGGTTGTGAACCGTTGGGAAATATTATATTTCCAGTAGTTTGCAACAAATAAATAGACCAGCTGGAATGCAATAAATTTAGAGGAACTCCTTATTCATGAGTGAGTAGAGTAATATAAAAATACATTGACACATATGATGAGAAAAATATATACATTGATACACGTGTGTGTGGAATAACACTTTCCAATCAACTAATTAATAAGAAATAGTTTTCCAGGACATTCATGACACTATTTTTTGTACTTTTGTGAAAAATCAGTTGAAGATTTTCAAGGAAAAATTCAAATACATCTGAACAAATGAAACTGATTAGATTGAGCTATATTTAATTTTCACATCGCTCATTTATTTATCTTTTTATTTTATCATACTTATTGATTTGTGTTTTATTTTACTCTATTTATCTATAAAACATACTTTCAGGTGTTGAACTAGAGTGTGATAGACATTCTCTTTCAAAATATTTTCATTTTTAATCCCATGTATAATTTTGGAAGAGTTCATGTGTGACCTAGATATATTTTCTTCCATGTAGAATAGTGTAATAGGTTATGTGTCTGGAAATCCTTATGTTTTGTTGTGTAAAACCCAATCTAGGTTGTGGATCAGTTTTGTCACAACCCGCATTCACCAAAAGGAGGGAAGGGTCAGCAGATTGGCAGGCCCTTCCTTCTTCAAGTTGAAGGGGAGATAATGACCCCCAAAACCCACCTTCAATGGGTCCCGGAGTGGCGACCAGCACCAATGGTATAGAATCACTCACTAAATGGAAGTCATTACCCTTTTTCTTTTAATAGGATCGGGAGATAAGATGGTAAATCCCAACAACACCAAAAGCAGAAAGTAAAAGTAAAGCCAAGAACAACCATTCACATATGAATGTTCCAAAAGTAAATACCACAAGTACAAAAATGACTACAAGGTAAAGTACCAAAGAAAGAAAAATAGAAATTGCAACTGTCCCAAAGGTCTTGCGCTAGTATGGTCCCGCGCGATCCCTGAAGTCCTCCTGGAAACCTGAAAGTAGTTTTATATACATAGGGTGAGCATACAAGTATACTCAGTAGGGAAAAACCAAATACTCTCGTGCACAAGTGGGGGGACGTACTAAAGTCCTGGGAGAAAAAAAGAGTAAACCAAACACCTAACAAGGTAAACTATCCACCCAAGCCTCACCAAGGCACACTCCCCAAATAACTCAAGTCAATTAAAATATAGTAATAGCACATTGATGTTTGGGTACTTAGAGCCACTTTCCCACTTGTTATTGAAGACATCCTACGCATCGAACCAATACCACCATTCTCACTACAGTCCCACTGCCACACCCTTCCCGCACACACATGGGACACAACCTCACGCATTCCCACTGCCAAACTCCGCCCACAAACACCTGGGCCAGAACCGTCATATGTAACCACGCCTGCAAACACCTAGTCCAGAGCAACCACCACCATGCCCGAAGACACCTCGGCTAGAAGATCCACTGCCACGCCCGAAGACACCTAGGCCTCATCCCGAAGACACTTGGTAAAACCACCTGCCCGCACACACCTGGGCCGTAACCACCACACTACCCTTCTCGAAGGTTCTTGGGCTAATAATGGACTTTAGGCCATCACATCCTGCCCGAAGATACATGGGCTATCCGGGAAAGGGAGCATAAAAGGATATAATAACCATCCACTAATGAAAGTGTTGGGAAAAACACCCTCCCTCATGAAATGGGGGTGTTCGGCACTTAGTGCTCAACTTGGGTGGGGCGCGAATAAGAAACACAAAACTACAAGTTTAAGTATAGGTAACAATCACTCACCCAAAGTTTAGGTTTTTCTTCAGCCTGCCTAAAGATCACAAACAGTACCATGTCCAAGTCACAAATCACATCAAACCAAAACCCATTTGCCCCATCCTATTTTACATGTTCAATAATAACGTTTAAATAATTTTCTACACTACTGGGCAACTAACACCATAAGCACAAACCAAGGGAAAAAGATCCATCCAAACGTCAATTTAAGCATCCACTCCCGGTTCTCTTGTAAAGCCACAACAACCAAAGAAAATCCTAAGTTACAGCCCCGTGTCCAAAATCCAGGAGCCAAAAGGTTTCTCAAAAACAGAGGATTCCACCCCAATTCATGATATAACAGAGGATCCCATCCTCAATTTCACAACCACCCAGAGCATAATAACAGGGGATCCCATCCCCATCCACATCACCCAGTAATCGTCCCATGAATGAAAAGAAAAGAAAAACCCAATACCACCAAAGAAAAGCAGGCCCATATCGGTATTTTCATATTTAAACGATTTAACACACTCTGTGATTCTAATTCTGATGCACTTTAACCGGGGTTATCACAGAAAAGGATTGATCTTGGTGCTTCCAATTCTTTTAGATGAATATACGTAATTAACCAATTTACTTTACACAGAAAGGGTTCACAACCACAATAAAATTCATTTAAACATCACTAGAGGCAAGGGTTTATTAGTGCACAGAGAAAGACCCCCAACAGCCATGATTTTCAGAAGGTGTAATCCCACACAATTCAGAAAACAAGATCATAAAACAAGGTAGCATCATCGATCACAACCCCCCCCCCCCCCCCCTTTGTTCTTTAGAGTCTGTTCATTATCTTCATTAAGGTTCGGGTTTATCCAATTCTACAGAATCAAGAGCATGTCCACCCCGCATGATACACAAAAGGGAGAGACAAAGGAGAAATTCTCTACTTGTTATCAACGATGATGCTAAGCCTGGGTGTGGAACTTCACGGATAGCGATGCGGCTCGTCCGAAAGAAAAGCTGCTCGTCTGAACGAAGGGTACTCCTAGCAAAGGGTGATTGAGAAAAGAAACCTAGGGAGAACCCTTTAGTTTATAAAGGTCGGGGACGGTTGAGATAATAATGAGAAACCGCGCAATGAGCAGGGTCATGGGTTGACCACACGGTTGAGACACCCCAAACGTCATTAATGGTCGGGCGGTTTAAGCCGATGCACACACCCGGTTAATTCATTAAATATTTAATTAAATAACATTTATGGGAATTATTGGGCTTTAAAAATCTTAAAGGGGTCAAAATAGGGTTTAAAACCCAATTTTCCCAAAAAAGAGGCGCTACTGGAAAACCCGTGGGGATAGGCTGGAGCTACCAGTGGCTGACAGCTACCGGTAGGCTGCAGCCACCGGTAGACCGAACTACTGGTTGACTGTGGCTACCAGTAGACCACGCTACCGGTAGGCTGCAGCTACCAGTAGACCTAGCTACCGGTAGGCTGCGGCTACCGGTAGACCAAGCTACCGGTAGGCTGTGGCTACCGGTAGACTGATCTACCGGTAGGCTACGGATACAAGTAGGCCGAGCTACCGGTAGGATGCGGCTACCGGTATCCCGAGCTACCGGTAGGCCTACAGTGGGTCAAACTTCACCGAGAAGTTGGGATGGCCTCCCAGACCACCCAGAACACCTCAAGCATCATATTTTTACTAAGTAATGGACCTCCCACAACCCCGGCCATTACATCAGATACCCCTCAAACTATTCTCGCCCTCAAGAATCAAAAACAACCCACAAGGAAAGAGAGGTTCAGAACAACTACCTCGAAAGATACCTCTCAGGAGAGAACCCCATTGTTAAATGAAAACACCCTTCTCTTAATAACCAAGAAATATACCATTTCAGACTACCCAGTCTGTGGGTTGGGGAGTCTCTTCCCCCATGTCAATATACTATCCGCTTTGGGCGGCACTGACTCGCTTGCACGGGTTTAATTTCATCCACCTTAATGCGTCTTGATTAGGGGTCTGATCATCCCCTCCCCATAGCCAGGACTTTTCACACACATTCAGAGAGGAAAGAAAAAAACCACATATTTCATAGCCAACAAGGTAAAACGCTCCACCACAACAAGTATAAACAGGACATCACAAAACTCAAAACAACTCTTGGTACTGGGCACGCATCTATGCTTCCCTCTCCCACGTACTCTCCTCAAGCCCACCATGTCTCCATAACACACGAACCAAGGGGATGGTTCACCCAAGAAGCACCTTCTCCTTCCGATCCTCGATCATCACTGGTCTTTCGACAAAGGTCACATCGTCCTCGATGTCTAGTTCTCCCCAGTCGTGGATATGTGAATCATCATGCAGATAACGACGGAGTTGGGACACATGGAATACGTCATGTATTCTCAGTAGCGGCGGTGGTAACGCTAGCTAATAATCCACTTCGCCGACCCGCCGCAACACTTCGAAGGGCCCGATGAACCTGGGAGAAAGCTTACTCCCCTTACTGAACCTCCGTTTTCCACACTGAGGGGAGACCTTAAAGAACACGTGGTCTCCAACCTCAAACTCCAAGGGCCTCTGGCATCAGCATACGACTTCTGTCGGTCCTGGGCCGCCTTCATCCTTTCCCGTATAAGCTGAACCTTCTCTGTCGTGCTCTGCACCACCTCCGGGCCAAGGATGCCCGCCTCTCCGACTTTGGTCCAACACACAGGTGAGCGGCATGGCTTGCCGTACAAGGCTTCAAACGGGGCCATACCAATGGTAGAGTGATAACTATTATTGTAGGTGAACTATACCAGAGGCAAGTGTCGCACCCATGATCCCCCAAAGTCTGGAATGCATGCCCGCAGCATATCCTCCAATGTCTGGATGGTGTGCTCTGTCTGCCCATCTGCCTGGGGGTGGAAAGCAGTGTTAAGGTGTAGCTGGGTGCCAAAAGAATACTGCAAACCCCTCCAGACTCGTGAGGTAAAACGTACATCCCTATCCGAGACTATGGAACTCAAGACTCCATGCAACCACACTACCTTGTCCACATACTTCCGTGCTAGAGAGTCCACTGCACTCGACTCCTTAATCGCAAGGAAGTGGACTGACTTCATCAACCGTTCCACTACTACCCAAATGGCATCGCATCCCCCTTGAACCTTGGGTATTCCTGTGATGAAATCCATCGAGATGTCCTCCCATTTCCAATTGGGGACATCCAGAGACTGCAACAGGCCACCTGGAACGTGGTGTTCAGCCTTCACCTGCTGAGACACTAGGCACTTGGCCACAAACTCTGTCACTAATCGCTTTACTCCATGCCACCAGAACTCTCTCCTCAAGCCCTAGTATATCTTGGAAACTTCTGGGTGTACCGCCAGGGATGAGTTGTGGAACTCACTAAGAACATTGTCGTGCATCGCCTCTGGGACAAACAACTTCCCCTAGAAAAACATCTGGTGTTGACCATCCTCCGTCCATCCTTCTGGAGCATTGCTCTGGCCAACTTGGTCACGCATTACTTTGCACTCTGGGTCTCCCCACTGAGACTCCTCCACTTGCTAAAACAGAGACGACTGCACTGTCATCTGATATAGGAAACCTCTACCGCTATCCATCCTCGCATCCAGGTGTAAGGCAGCCAACTCCTCCATCGCCTTCCAGGCATCTGTTGACTCTCGGACCGCATCCTTCTACGTCCTCCTGCTCAAGGTATCAGCCAATAAATTTCCCTTCCCTAAAGTGTAGGAAATATTGAAGTCGTAATCCTGGAGGAACTCCATCCACCTTCGCTGCCACAAGTTTAGGTCCCGCTGGGAGAATATATACCTCAAACTTTTGTGATCTGTGAAAACCAGAAATCATTCCCCAATGAGGTAATGAGGACATAACTTTAGCGCAAAAACGACCACTGTAAGATCCAGGTCGTGGGTGGAATAATTATGCTCATGAGGGCGTAGCTGCGTAGACCCATAAGAGATCACTCTTTGTTGCTGCATCAACACACATCTGAGGCCTTGCCCTGAAGCATCACAGAACACCTCATACATCGCCCCTTCTTCTGGTAGCCTCAGCACTGGGGCACTAACCAACTTCTCCTTCAAATAGATGAAGGCTGCCTCACACTGCTCACTCCACATTAAAACGTGATCCTTCTTGGTCAAGGTCGTCAAAGGGGATGCAACTCAGGAGAATTTGGGTACGAACCTCCGATAGTAACCTTCCAGCCCAAGGAAACTGCGAACCTCTGCCACATTCTGAGGTGTTGCCCAAGAAACAACTGCCTCAACCTTTGATGGGTCCACTGCTACCCCTTTCTCGGACACTACGTGCCCAAGGAAGTGCACTTCTCACATCTAGAAATTTCATTTAGATAACTTACCATAGATCTGGTGTCGTCGGAGGACCTCCAAAACCATCCTCAAGTGCTCCTCATGATCCTTCTATGACCTTGAATAGATCAGGATATCGTCGATGAACACAACTACGAACCGATCCAGGTACTCCCAGAAGATGGAGTTCATAATACCCATGAACACAGCTGGGGCGTTCGTAACGCCAAAAGGCATGACTACTAACTTGAAGTGTCCATATCTGCACCTGAAGGTTGTCTTAGAGATGTCACTCTCCTTTAACCTCAACTGGTGATACCCAGACCGCAGGTCGATCTTTGAGAACCACCCTGCCCCTTTCAGCTGGTCGAAAAGGTCGTCTATCCTCGGAAGAGGGTAGTGATTCTTGATCGTTACCTGATTCAGCCTCCTGTAGTCTATACACAACCTGAGACCAACATCTTCCTTCTTGGAGAACAAGACTGGAGCAACCCACGGTGATGCACTTGGTCGAACATAATCCCTCTTCATCAGATCGTCAATCTGAATCTGCAACTCCCATAGCTCTGAAGGTGAAATCCGGTAAGGAGCCATCGAAATCGGATGAGCACCAGGCTACAGGTCTATCCTGAAAGTGAAGACGTCCATAAACTCGCTGATGATCCCTGGCACCTCCACCATCTCAGCATCCACTAACTCCACTGACAGCTCGGCTAACAAGGAGAGGAGGGGTCCCTCTCGCCTGCTGCCCTTCTAACTGCTCTGCTCGCCGGTGAAAACAACACACTGGCCGCCCAATTCTGAGAACACAACCCTTCTTCAGAAGCAGTCGATGATAGCACAAATAGAGAACAGCCATTCAATGCCTAGGATGACATCGTATGGCTGTATCTGTATCATAAGAAGATCCCTGACCGACTGATGTGGCCCTATCATCAGTCTGCATCCTCGAAAAACATATAAAAAGTTGTTCTGACCTCCAAATGGTGTGCTTAGAACCAAGGGCACTGGAAGTATCTCGGTGTCTAGGACCAAAGCACGGGCTAGACTGGGTGCAACGAAGGAGTGAGAAGCTCCGGTATCGAACAAGGCATAATCAAGAGTACTAAACAAACTGATCGTACCTCGAACGACCTATGGCCCTACTGGAACGGCTACCTCCGCAGCGTGTAACTGTCCACGCTCACCTCCTCTGCCCCTCTGTTGTCATCCACATCCCTGACCATGCCCCGGTCGAGGTCCCTGAGGAGCACCCTGAGGTCGGCCTCGTCCTACAACGTCTACCCTCGGAGGAGCGCGAGCTTGCTGCCCCTGCTACTGCTGCTAGAAAGGCTTGGCTAGAAGCTACTGCTGGGGCAGGTGCTAGGGATGTCCGCCACCGCCATACTATACTCGGTCCGGGAACTGACTCCATAGATTTCCATAGCTCCCACAAATGAAGAATTGTGGTCTTGGGATCGAAGGAAAAGGGAAAGTACCAGGGGACCGGAACTGAAACTGTTGTGGCCTGCTCCCTACTGGCCAGAACCTGGAGGGTCCTGAAGCTGGAGGCATGGTGATGATGGCCTTCCCCTTTGATGATCCCAGATAGATCCCCTCTCGTGTCACACCTCTTAGAGCGTGCATCATCTCCACCACTTCGGCCTTCTTCTGGACCTCCAAGTATGTCGGCAGGGTAAAGGGGGTAACAGCATACTGGAGGGAGGGTCGGAGTGCCTCCTCTAAACGTATTTCCCAAGACTCCTCACCAGGAAAGAGGTCTGGAGCAAAGCAGAGGAGATCCTTGAACTTGATCCCCAGCTCCCTTACTGACATACTCCCCTTCTATTGGGAGAGTAGCTCCTGCCACTTCTTTACCTTCATCGTAGAAGAGAGGAATTCCGCCCGGAACACCTTCTTGAAATCAGACCATACCACCTCAGCCTCTCTCCTCTCCCCCAGGTAAAGCGTCCACCACTGACGTGCTACTCCCCACATCTAGATGACGGCCAGAGGAACCCAGTACTCTATCAGAGCCCGGATCAAGCCGAAGGCTATCACCAGATCCTCTAGCCAGCTCTCCGTCTTCATGTCAAAGGTGATTCCCTCATACTTCTCGAGGGTCTGTCACTGGAAGGCCCAAAGATTCCTCTGCCACTGGTTGTCCTCTTCCTCTTGATCAGGTCTCTGTCAATCGACCAAGGTAGTCTCTGGGGCCTCGATCAGCTGTACCAAACTTGGTCGCCTCCCAGGTTCCATAGCTGCAAGGTAAACAAGGAATGCCTAAGCCTAAGTAGTGCAGAATATTGTTCTTAAAATTTCTTAAACTTCTTATTGATTCCAAATCCCAAAATACCCCAGAAACATGAGAACACAAGTCATTATGATGCATGTACCTTTCCTAGGGTCTCTCTACCCTGTAATCAGCATGGCCTTACTTGGTCATTCAGTAGGTCCAGAGTCCTTACATCAGATCATGGGGGCCCTAAAATCCCGTGTCCTAGCCGGTCTTCCCTGGCCTAATTCACGCACCAAGGTCACCCAACACTATCACCCTACCATCCCATGCAATCCCCACTGTGCCTAACTCCAGACTCCAACCTCCCCTTTGACACCATTCTTTCACAACCCGCCTTCACCAAAAGGAGGGAAGGGTCAGGAGATTTCCAGGCCCTTCCTTCTTCAAGTTGAAGGAGAGATAATGACCCCCGAAACCCGCCTTCAATAGGTCCTGTAATGGCGACCAGCGCCAAGGGTATAGAATCACTCACTAAATGGAAGGCATTACCCTTTTTCTTTTAATAGGATTGGGAGATAAGATGGTAAATCCCAACAACACCAAAAGTGGAAAGTAAAAGTAAATCCAAGAACAACCATTCCCATATGCATGTTCCAAAAGTAAATACCACAAGTACAAAAATGACTACAAGGTAAAGTACCAAAGAAAGAAAAATAACAACTGCAACTTTCCCAAAGGTAATGCACTATTATGGTCTCACGCGATCCCCAAAGTCCTCCTGGAAACATGAAAGCAGTTTTATATACAAAGGGTGAGCATACAAGTATACTCAGTAGGGAAAAACCAAAGACTCCCATGCACAAGTGGGGGTACGTACTAAAGTCCCTTGAGAAAAAAAAGAGTAAAAAAACACCTAACAAGGTAAACTATCCACCCAAGCCCCACCAAGGCACACTCATCAAATAACGCAAGTCAAGTAAAATATAGTAATAGCACATCGATGTTTGGGTACCCTACGACACTTTCCCACTGGTTATTGAAGACATCCTACGCATCGAACCAATCCTGCCATTCTCACTGCAGTCCCACTGCCACACCCTTCCCGCACACACATGGGACACAACCTCACGCATTCCCACTGCCAAACTCCGCCCACAAACACCTGGGCCAGAACCGTCATATGTAACCATGCCTGCAAACACCTAGTCCAGAGCAACCACCACCACGCCCGAAGACACCTCGGCTAGAAGATCCACTGCCACGCCCGAAGACACCTAGGCCTCATCCCGAAGACACTTGGTAAAACCACCTGCCCGCACACACCTGGGCCGTAACCACCACACTACCCTTCTCGAAGGTTCTTGGGCTAATAATGGACTTTAGGCCATCACATCCTGCCCGAAGATACTTGGGCTATCCGGGAAAGGGAGCATAAAAGGATCTAATAACCAGCCACAAATGAAAGTGTTGGGAAAAACACCCTCCCTCATGAAATGGGGGTGTTCGGCACTAATTTCTCAACTTGGGTGGGGTGAGAATAAGAAACACAAAACTACAAGTTTAAGTATAGGTAACAATCACTCACCAAAAGTTTAGGTTTTTCTTCAGCCTGCCTAAAGATCACAAACAGTACCATGTCCAAGTCACAAATCACATCAAACCAAAACCCATTTGCCCCATCCTATTTTACATGTTCAATAATAATGTTTAAATAATTTTCTGCACTACTAGGCAACTAACACCATAAGCACAAACCAAGGGAAAAATATCCATCCAAACGTCAATTTAAGCATCCACTCCCGGTTCTCTTGTAAAGCCACAACAACCAAAGAAAATCCTAAGTTACAGTCCCGTGTCCAAAATCCAGGAGCCAAAAGGTTTCTCAAAAACAGAGGATTCCACCCCAATTCTTGATATAACAGAGGATCCCATCCTCAATTTCACAACCACCCAGAGCATAATAACAGGGGATCCCATCCCCATCCACATCACCCAGAAATCGGCCCGTGAATGAAAATAAAAGAACAACCCACTACCGCCAAAGCAAAGTAGTCCCATGCCGGTATTTTCAGATTTAAACGATTTAACACACTCCATGATTCTAATTCCGCTTCACTTTAACCGGAGTTATCACAGAAAAGGATTGATCCTGGTGCTTCCAATTTATTTAGCGGAATATACGTAATTAACTGATTTCCTTTACACAGTAAGGGTTCACAACCATAATATAATTCCTTTAAACATCACTAGAGGCAAGGGTTTGTTAGTGCATAGAGAAAGACCCCCAACAGCCACGATTTTCAGAAGTCTTAATCCCACACAATTCAGAAAACAAGATCATAAAACAAGGCAGCATCATCGATCACAACCCCCCCCCCCTGTTCTTTAGAGTCCGTTCATTATCTTCATTAAGGTTCGGGTTTATCCAATTCTACAGAATCAAGAGCATGCCCACCCCGCATGATACACAAAAGGGAGAGACAAAGGATAAATTCCCTACTTGTTATCAACGATGATGCTAAGCCCGGGCATGGAACTTCACGGATAGCGATGCGGCTTGTCCGAACGAAAAGCTGATCATCTGAACGAAGGGTACTCCTAGCAAAGGGTGATTGAGAAAAGAAACCTAGGGAGAACCCTTTAGTTTATAAAGGTCGGGGACGGTTGAGATAAGAACGAGAAACCGCGTAATGAGCGGGGTCATAGGTTGACCACGCGGTTGAGACACCCCACACGTCATTAATGGTCGGGTGGTTTAAGCTGACGTACACACCCAGTTAATTCATTAAATATTTAATTAAATGACATTTATGGGAATTACTGGGCTTTAATAAATCTTAAAGGGGTCAAAATAGGGTTTAAAACCCAATTTGCGCAAAAAGGAGGAGCTACTGGAAAACCCGTGGGGGTAGGCTGGAGCTATCGGTAGTTGAGAGCTACCAGTGGCTGGCAGCCACCAGTAGACCAAACTACGGGTAGACTGCGGCTACCGGTAGACCGAGCTACCAGTAGGCTGCAGCGACCGGTAGACCGAGCTGCCGGTAGGCTGCGGCTACCGGTAGACCGAGCTGCCGGTAGGCTGCGGCTACCGGTAGACCAAGCTACCGGTAGGCTGCAGCTACCGATAGACCGAGCTACCGGTAGGCCGAGCTACTGGTAGGCTGCGGCTACCGGTATCCCGAGCTACCAGTAGGCCTGCTAACGGTAGGCTAAGGATACCGGTAGGCCTACAGTGGGTCAAACTTCACCGAGAAGTTGGGATGGCCTCCCAGACCACCCAGAACACCTCAAGCATCATATTTTTACTAATTAATGGACCTCCCACAACCCGGGCCATTACATCAGATACCCCTGAAACTATTCTCACCCTCAAGAATCAAAAACAACCCACAAGGAAAGAGAGGGTCCGAACAACTACCTCGAAAGATACCTCTCAGGAGCGAACCCCATTGTTAACTGAAAACACACTTCTCTTAAGAACCAAGCAACATACCATGTCAGACTACCCAGTCTGTGGGTTGGGGAGTCTCTTCCCCCATGTCAAGATACTATCCACTTTGGGCAGCACTGACTCGCCCGCACGTGTTTAATCGCATCCACCTTAATGCATCTTGATTAGGGGTCTGATCATCCCCTCCCCATAGCCAGGACTTTTCACACACATTCCGAGAGGAAAGAAAAAAACCACATATTTCATATCCAACAAGGTAAAACGCTCCACCACAATAAGTATAAACAGGACATCACAAAACTCAAAACAACTCTGGGTACTGGGCACGCATCTGTGCTTCCCTCTCCCACGTACTCTCCTCAAGCCCACCATGTCTCCATAACACACGAACCAAGGGGATGGTTCACCCATGAAGCACCTTCTCCTTACGATCCTCGATCATCACTGGTATTTCGACAAAGGTCATGTCGTCCTCGATGTCTAGCTCTCCTCAGTCGTGGACGTGTGAATCGTCATGCTGATAACGATGGAGCTGGGACACATGGAATACATCATGTATTCTCAGTAGCGGTGGTGGTAACGCTAGCTGATAAGCCACTTCGTCGACCCACCGCAACACTTCGAAGGGCCCGATGAACCTGGGAGAAAGCTTACTCCCCTTACCGAACCTCCATTGTCCACGCCGAGGGGACACCTTCAAGAACACGTGGTCTCCAACCTCAAACTCCAGGGGCCTCCTCCTGGAATCAGCATATGACTTCTGTCGGTCCTGGGCTTCCTTCATCCTTTCCTGTATAAGCTGAACCTTCTCTGTCGTGCTCTGCACCACCTCCGAGCCATGGATACCCACCTCTCTAACTTCGGTCCAACACATAGGTGAGCGGTATGGCCTGTCGTACAAGGCTTCAAATAGGGTCATACCATTGGTAGAGTGATAGCTATTATTGTAGGCGAACTCTACCAGCGGCAAGTGCCGCACCCATGATCCCCCAAAGTCCGCAATGCATGCCCGCAACATATCCTCCAACGTCTGGATGGTGTGCTCTGTCTGCCCATCTGTCTGAGGGTGGAAAGCAGTGCTTAGGCGTAGCTGGGTGCCAAAAGCATACTGCAAACCCCTCCAGACTCATGAGGTAAAACGTGCATCCCTGTCCGAGACTATGGAACTCAGGACTCCATGCAATCGCACTACCTCGTCCACATACTTCCATGCTAGAGAGTCCACTACACTCGACTCCTTAATCGCAAGGAAGTGGGCCGACTTCATCAATCGGTCCACTACTACCCAGATGGCATCGCATCCCCCTTGAACCTTGGGTAGTCCTGTGATGAAATCCATTGAGATGTCCTCTCATTTCCACTCAGGGATATCTAGATGCTACAACAGGCCACCTGGAACATGGTGTTCAGCCTTCACCTGCTAACACACTAGGCACTTGGCCACAAACTCTGTCACTACTCGCTTTAATTCGGGCCACCATAACTCTCTCCTCGGGCCTTGGTACATCTTGGAAACTCCTGGGTGTACCGCCAGGGATGATTTGTGGAACTCACTGAGAACCTTGTCGTGCATCGCCTCTGGGACAAACAACTTCCCCTAGAAAAACATCTGGTGTTGACCATCCTCCGTCCATCCTTCCGGAGCATTGCTCTGGCCAACTCGGTCACGCATTACTTCGCACTCTGGGTCTCCCCACTGAGACTCCTCCACTTGCTGAAATAGAGACAACTGCACTGTCATCTGATATAGGCAACCTCTACCGCTATCCATCCTCACATCCAGGTGCAAGGCAGCCAACTCCTCCATCGCCTTCCAGGTGTCTGTTGACTCTTGGACTGTATCCTTCTGCTTCCTCCTTCTCGAGGTATCAGCCAATACATTTCCCTTCCCTGAAGTGTAGGAAATCTCAAAGTCGTAATCCTGGAGGAACTCCATCCACCTTCGCTAACACAAGTTTAGGTCCCGCTGGGAGAATATATACCTCAAACTTTTGTGATCTGTGAAGACCACAAAGCTTCCCCAATGAGGTAATACTGCCATAACTTTAGCGCAAAAATGACCGCTGCAAGATCCAGGTCGTGGGTGGCATAATTACGCTCATGAGGGCGTAGCTTCCTAGACCCATAAGAGATAACTCCTTGTTACTGCATCAACACACATCTGAGGCCTTGCCCTGAAGCATCACAGAACACCTCATACGCCACCCCTTCTTCTAGTAGCCACAACACTGGGGCACTAACCAACTTCTCCTTAAAATAGTTGAAGGCTTCCTCGCACTGCTCACTCCACATGAATACTTGATCCTTCTTGGTCAAGGCCGTCAAAGGGGCTCCAACTCAGGAGAAGTTGGCTATGAACCTTTGATAGTAACCTGCCATCCCGAGGAAACTGCGAACCTCTGTCGCATTCTGGGGTGCTGCCCAAGAAACAACTGCCTCAACCTTTGATGGGTCCACTGCTACCCCTTGCTCGGACACTACGTGCCCAAGGAAGTGCACTTATCACATCCAGAACTTGCATTTCGACAACTTACCATAGAGCTGGTGTTATCGGAGGACCTCCAAGACCATCCTCAGGTGCTCCGCATGATCCTCCTCTGACCTTGAATAGATCAGGATATCGTCGATGAACACGACTACGAACCAATCCAGGTACTCCCAGAAGATGGAGTTCATAAGCCCCATGAACACAGCTGGGGAGTTCGTAATGCCGAAAGTCATGACTACAAACTCAAAGTGTCCATATCTTCACCTGAAGGCTGTCTTCGAGATGTCACTATACTTTAACCTCAACTGGTGATACCCAGACCACAGGTTGATCTTTGAGAACCACCCTTCCCCTTTCAGCTGGTCGAAAAGGTCGTATATCCTCGGAAGAGGGTAGTGATTCTTGATCGTTACCTGATTCAGCCTCCTGTAGTCTATACACAACCTGAGACCATTATCTTCCTTCTTGGCGAACAAGACTGGAGCACCCCACGGTGATGCACTTGGTAGAACATAATCCCTCTTCATCAGATCGTCAATCTGAATCCGCAACTCCCGTAGCTCTGAAGGTGCCATCTGGTAAGGAGCCATGGAAATCAGACGAGCACCAGGTTGTAGGTCTGTCTCGAACTCGATATCACGTCGAGGGGATAGAGTCGTCACCTCCTCATGGAAGATGTCCATAAACTCGCTGACAATCCCTAGCACCTTCACCATCTCAGCATCCACTGACTCCACTGATAGCTCGGCTTACAAGGATAGGAGGGGTCCCTCTCGCCTGCTGCCCTTCTAACTGCTCCGCTCGCCAGTGTAAACAACACACCGTCCGCCCAAGTCTAAGAACACAACCCTTATTCAGAAGCATTCGATGACGGAACACACAGAGAACAGCCAGTCGATGCCTAGGATGACATCGTATGGCTGTATCTATAGCAGAAGAAGATCCCTGACCGACTGATGTGGCCCTATCATCAGTCTGTATCCTCGACAAACATATAACAAGTCGTTCTGACCTCTGAATGGTGTGCTCAGCACCAAGGGAACTGGAAGTCTATCGGTGTCTAGGACCAAATCATGGGCTAGACTGGGTGCAAAGAAGGAGTGCGAAGCTCTGGTATCGAACAAGGCATAAGCAGGAGTGCTAAACAAACTGATCGTACCTCAAACGACCTCCGGCCCTGCTGGAACTGCTGCCTCCGCGGTGTGTAACTGTCCACGCCCAGATCCTTTACCCCTCTGCTGTCGGACACCTCCCTGACCATGCCCCGGTCGAGGTCCCTGAGGAGCACCCTGAGGTCGGCCTCCTCCTGCAACGTCTTCCCTCAGAGGAGCGGGAGCTTGCTGCCCCTGCTACTGCTGCTGGAAAGGCCTGGCTGGAAGCTGTTGCTGGGGCGGGTGCTGCGGTTGTCCGCCACCGCCATACTATACTCGGTCCGGGCACCGACTCCAGAGATGTCCATAGCTCCCACAGACGAAGCACCGCGGTCTTGGGCTTGAAGGAAAAGTGTAAGGACCAGGGGACCGGAACTGAAACTGCTGCGGCCTGCTCCCTGCTGGCCAGAACCTGGAGGGTCCTGACGCTGGAGTCCTGGTGCTGACGTCCTTCCCCTTTGATGATCCCAGCTGGATCCCCTCTCATGTCACACCTCCTAGAGCATGCATCCTCTCCACCACTTCAGCCTTCTTCTGGACCTCCATGTATGTCGGCAGGGTAAAGGGGGTAACAATATATTGGAGGGAGGGTCAGAGCGCCTCCTCTAAACGTCTTTCCCGAGACTCCTCATCGGGAAAGAGGTCTGGAGCAAAGAGAAGGAGATCCTTGAACTTTATCCCCAGCTCCCTTACCGACATACTCCCCTACTAGTGGGAGAGTAGCTCCTGCCTCTTCTCTGCCTTCATCGTAAAAGAGAGGAATTCGGCCCAGAACTCCTTCTCGAAATCAGCGCATACCACCTCAGCCTCTCTCCTCTCCCCCAGGTAAAGCGTCCACCACTGACGTGCCTCTCCCCGCATCTAGCTAACGGCCAAAGGAACCCAGTACTCTATTAGATCCCGGATCAAGCCGAAGGCTATTACCAGCTCCTCTAGCCAGCTCTATGTATTCATGTCAGAGGTGATTCCCTCATACTTCTCGAGGGTCTGTCGCTGGAAGGCCCGAAGAGTCCTATGCCACTAGTCATCCTCTTCATCTTGATCATCTCTCTACCAATCGACCAAGGTAGTCTCTGGGGCCTCGATCTCCCGTACCAAACTTGGTCACCTCCCAGGTGCCATAGCTGCAAGGTAAACAAGGAATGCCTAAGCCCAAGTAGTGCAGAATATTGTTCTTAAAATTTCTTAAACTTCTTATTGATTCCAAATCCCAAAATACCCCAGAAACATGAGAACACAAGTCATTATGATGCATGTACCTTTCCTAGGGTCTCTCTACCCTGAAATCAGCGTGGCCTTACTTGGTCATTCGGTAAGTCAAGAGTCCTTGCATCGGATCATGGGGGGCCCTAAAATCTCGTGTCCTAGCCGGTCTTCCCTAGCCCAATTCACGCACCAAGGTCACCCAACACTATCTCCCTACCATCCCATGCAATCCTCATTGTTCCTAACTCCAGACTCCAACTTCCCCTTTTATACCATTCTATCACGACCCACCTTCACCAAAAGGAGGGAAGGGTCAACAGATTTCTAGGCCCTTACTTCTTCAACTTGAAGGAGAGATAATGACCCCCGAAACCCACCTTCAATAGGTCATGGAGTGGTGACCAGTGCCAAGGGTATAGAATCACTCACTAAATGGAAGGAATTACCCTTTTTCTTTTAATAGGATCGGGAGATAAGATGGTAAATCCCAACAACACCAAAAGTGGAAAGTAAAAGTAAAGCCAAGAATAACCATTCCCATATGCATGTTCCAAAATTAAATACCACAAGTACAAAAATGAATACAAGGTAAAGTATCAAAGAAAGAAAAATAGCAACTGCAATTGTCCCAAAGGTCCTGCACTATTATGGTCTCGCGCGATCCCCGAAGTCCTCCTGGAAACATGAAAGCAGTTTTATATACATAGGGTGAGCATACAAGTATACTCAGTAGGGAAAAACCAAAGACTCCCATGCACAAGTGGGGGGACGTACTAAAGTCCCGTGATAAAAAAAGAGTAAACAAAACACCTAACAAGGTAAACTATCCACCCAAGCCCCACCAAGGCACCCTCATCAAATAACGCAAGTCAAGTAAAATATAGTAATAGCACATCGATGTTTGGGTACCCCGTGACACTTTCCCACTGGTTATTGAAGACATCTTACGCATCAAACCAATCCCTCCATTCTCATTGCAGTCCCACTACCACACCCTACCCACACACACCTGGGCCACAACCTCACGCATTCCCACTGTCAAACCCCGCCCGCAAACACCTGGGCCAGAACAGTCATACGTAACCACGCCTGCAAACACCTAGTCCAGAGCAACCACCACCACGCCCGAAGACAGTTGGGCAAGAATATCCACTGCCACGCCCGAAGACACATGGGCCTCATCCCGAAGACACTTGGGAAAACCACCTGCCCACACACACCTGGGTCGTAACCACCACACTACCCCGCCTGAAGGTTCTTGGGATAATAATAGACTTCAGGCCATCACAGCCTACCTGAAGATACTTGGGCTATCCAGGAAAGGGAGCAGAAAAAAAATCTAATAACCAGCCACTAATGGAAGTGTTGGGAAAAACACCCTCCCCCATGAAATGGGGGTGTTCGGCACTAAGTGCTCAACTTGGGTGGGGCGCGAATAAGAAACACAAAACTACAAGTATAAGTATAGTTAACAAGAACTCACCCAAAGTTTAGGTTTTTCTTCAGCATGCCTAAAGAACACAAACAGTACCATGTCCAAGTCACAACTCACATCAAACCAAAACCCATTTGCCCCATCCTGGTTTACATATTCAATAATTACATTTAAATAAGTTTCTACACTAATGGGAAACTAACAACATAAGCACAAACCAAGGGAAAAAGATCCATCCAAATGTCAATTTAAGCATCCACTCCCAGTTCTCTTGTAAATCCATAACAACCAAAGAAAATCCTAAGTTACAGCCCCGTGTCCAAAATCCATGAGCCAAAAGGTTTCTCAACAATAGAGGATTCCACCCCAATTTATGATATAATAGAGGATCCCATCATCAATTTCGCAACCACCCAGAGCATAATAACAGGGGATCCCATCCCCATCCACATCACCCAGCAATCAGCCCATGAATGAAAAGAAAAGAAAAATCCACTACCACTAAAGAAAAGAAGGCCCATGCTGGTATTTTCAAATTTAAACGATTTAACACACTCTATGATTCCTATTCCGATGCACTTTCACTGGGGTTATCACACAAATTATTGATCCTGGTGCTTCTAATATATTTAGCCGAATATACGTAATTAACCTATTTCCTTTACACAGAAAGGGTTCACAACCACAATAAAATTACTTTAAACATCACTAGAGGCAAGGGTTTGTTAGTGCACAGAGAAATACCCCCAACGGCCATGATTTTCAGAAGGTGTAAGCCCACACAATTCAGAAAACAAGATCATAAAACAAGGCAGCATCATCGATCACACCCCCCCCCCCCTTCGTTCTTTAGAGTCTGTTCATTATCTTCATTAAGGTTTGGGTTTATCCAATTCTAAAGAATCAAGAGCATTCCCACCCCACATGATACACAAAAGGGAGAGACGAAGGATAAATTCCCTACTTGTTATCTACGATGATGCTAAGCCCGGGCGTGGAACTTCACAGATAGTGATGCGGCTCGTCAGAATGAAAAGATGATTGTCTGAACGAAGGGTACTCCTAGAAAAGGGTGATTGAGAAAAGAAACCTAGGGAGAACCCTTTAGTTCATAAAGGCTAGGGATGGTTGAGATAAGAATGCGAAACTGCGTAATGAGGGGGTCGTGGGTTGACCACGCGGTTGAGACACCCCACACGTCATTAATGGTTGGGCGGTTTAAACTGACGCACACACCCGTTTAATTCATTAAATATTTAATTAAATGACATTTATGGGCATTACTGGGCTTTAAAACAAGCTTAAAGGGGTCAAAATAGGGTTTAAAACCCAATTTTCACAAAAAGGAGGCGCTACTAGAAAACCTGTGGGGGTAGGTTGGAGCTACCAGTAGTTGAGAGCTACCGATGGCTGATAGCTACCGGTAGGTGAGCTACTGGTAGGCTATGGATACCAGTAGACTGAGATACCAGTAGGCCGAGCTACCGGTAGGCTGCGGCTACCGGTAGACCGAGCTTCCGATATGCTAAGGCTACTGGTAGGCCTATAGTGGGTCAAACTTCACCAAGAAGTTGGGACGGCCTCCCAAACCACCCAGAACACCTCAAGCATCAGATTTTTACTAAGTAATGGACCTCCCACAACTCAGGACATTACAAGTTTATATTATATTAAATATCTTGGCAGCAGGTGATTGTCAAGTGGATGGGATTTGGTATTATCTTAAGACTAAACCCCTTGTTTATTTCTACTCTTCTTTTATATGTTTTGTTTTTTTTATTTTAATCCAAACCAATATTAGTTTTAATAACGTTTTAACAAAACTTTACTTTTTAAATTGACTTTAAATTTGTGTTTTATATAAGCTATTTGATTATGTAAATTAGTTTCAAAAGTTGAATTATTTTATAAATTATTTTAACAGAGTTATGATCAAACTTTTAAGAAACTTTTCTAAAGATAAAATTATATAACTATATAGTTTTAGTTAATTGGTCATTTTTATCAAATTGGGATAATTAATTTTTAAATCATTTTTAACATAATTTTTTATTGGAAACTCAATTCACCCCCCTCTTGAGTGTTCCACTCTGACCAACATTTGGTATCATAGGTTGCTAAATATATTTTTACTATGATCTGAATTTATCAAAATATCTTAATTAATGTTAGTTTTAAATTAATACCTTTATGGATAATAAAAATATAGAAGGAGATTCTACTTACTGAACTCCTTATTTTAATATAACTAATTATGCTCAATGGAATATCATTTTGAAGATTCATATAGAGATAATGGTCTTTGATATTTGGACTATAATTGAGAAAAAATAAAAAATACCCAAAAATCAAAGAAATACATGGGATAATACTATAAAATATTCCTAGGATTAAAATTATAAATAAAAAAAATCATTATATTGTGCATTATGGGAAGATTAATTTAATAGAATATTTCATTATTCTACTACTTTTGAAATTTGAGATACACTGGCTGTTTCTCATGAGGGAACCACAAATGTAAAATAAATACATTTAAATACTTATACTATTAAATATGATGCATTTAAAATGAGGCTTGATGAATCCATTTCTGATATATATCTCAGGTTCAATGAAATAGATTACATAATTCATGCACTTGGGAAGAAAATTGCTAACAAATATAAAGTGATGTGACTATTAATATGTCTACCTGGTAGATGGAGAGAAACTTTAGTTTCCATCAAATAATCATGTGACATAATTACACTACTGGTGAAGTAACTCATTGAAAAACTAATTATGTATGATGAGAAACTTAAATTAAACAAATAATATGATGAAAAACAAAAGATAAAGTCAATATGCTTAAAGACTTATGACTCTAAGATAAAAGAGAACATCAAAGCTTTTAGTTCAAGTGATGAGGAATTGTCTGCTTATAGTGATTATTACATAAATCATTTATCCAAATGATTCAAGAAATTATATAGTAAGAATAAATTATTCAATAAATCAAATTATATAGTTAAGTATGACAATAAAGAAAATTTGAGAAAAGAGCGGGAAAAGGATGATTTCACTAATAAAGTGACCTACTATGAGTATAAAAGGAAAGGACACATCAAAAAAGATTATCCCGAGATAAAATATATGAAAATTTATGAAGAAAATGTTCAAAGGTATAAAAAGAATATGAAATACACCTAGATAATCTATGAAGATAGCTCAACTCGAGCATTGAAGATAAGAGTGATAGATTAAATATGTGTTTCATGAAAAATATATCTATGGTATCAAATATTCTTCCATTATATCCTAAACATATTTATAATATTATTGAGAGTGAAAAATATGATTAAAATATATCCATTGATGATTTTTTTTAATACTATAACATGATGAAAGAAAAATTTAATGAACTTAAAGATAAATAAAAAAGTTTAAAGAAGCAACATGCTTTGTTTACTCACATTAAATCTGAGTTTATTATAGAAAAGGACAAGAATTATCAATTGTTAAAGGAAAAAAATGAACTTAAAATTTCTAATTATAAATTAAAGAAGAATCCTTAAAGATTTACTAATGGTAGAAAAACTCTAACATAGATGTTTGGTAAACAAACTGATCCAAAGTATACTACTGGAATTGGTTACCAATTTGGATGGAAGAAAATATATAAGAAAAAATTTGTTCCTATTTAAAGTTCTATGAAGTTTTTTAGTAAATTTTATTCTTATATACCTAAAAAGGTCTTTATTTCTATGGGAAACCAATTAAAAACTTTATTCCTGAAGCTTCTATTACTAATATTTAGGGACCCAAGAAAATATGGGTGCCAAAATCATTTCTTGTTTAAACATTATTGTGGGGGACTTCCTTGAAAAGTACCAGTAAACACATATGGTATATGAATAGTGGATGTTATAGAAACATTACAGGATACTACTCAAGTTTCAATAACCTTATCAAAGTTGATGGTGGACATGTCACTTTTAGTGACAATGCCAAAGGAAAAATAATTTAACTCGGTCAAATTGGTAGCACTAGTTTTGTTTTAATACCTAAAGTATTATTTATTTATGGATAAAAATATAATATGCTTATAATCTCATAGTTATTTGATGATTGATGTTAGGTTAGTTTTGAGAATAATTCCTATAAAATTTATGATGCCAAACATTCTTTAGTTTTTAGGGCTTTGTGTAATGACAATGTTTATGTTATTGATTTGAATTCATTATTTTATCAATTAATTTATTGTTTAAGTGCCTTTAAAAAATAATTTTTCTCTTAAATAGGAGACTAGGACATTAAAATATATACAAAATTCAAAATATAACTAGGAAAGGATTATTTAAGGATCTACCTAAACAATAATTTCCAATAGACAAAGTCTATAATCTCTGTAAAAAGAGAAAGTAGCATAAGATATCCTTTAAACCAAAAAAATAAGTGTCAAATTTTAAACTCCTAGAGTTTTTTCACATTTATTTTTTTGTAAATTCTATAGTTTTTATTTTAGTAGGAAATTTTTATGATTATATTATAGTTTATTATTATTCAAGATATACATGGGTGTTTTTCCTTGCTCAAAAAAGTGAAGTGATTTCATGTTTTACCAAATATTCTAAATCTATAGATAATATTAGTATAATTAAAATTAAAACCCTAAGAATTGATCATGTTCATGAGTTTTAAAATAAAGACTTTGAATCTATATACTCACAAAATGGCTATAGTCACAAATTTTCTTCTCTAAGGACCCCATAATAGAACGGTGTAATAGAAAGAAGAAATAAAACCATTCAAGAAATTTTTGGGATCATTCTTAATGAGTATGATTCACCTATTTATTTTTGGGTATAGGTTATGAATATAACTTGATATATAATTAATAGAGTTATTATAGAGACCCAGTTTTTCCCTTATAAGACTTTGAAATATTTCTAAATATATTTCCAGAGCTAGCCATTGAGACGGCGTGTGATTCTGAGGCTCAGTGTACCCCTAATTAATTTTATAAAAATATTAAATACATTTTATATTAAGTGTGGGGATTTTTTAAATAAAATTTTATAACTCTTAAAAATAATCTAGTAATAGAAATACGATATCACAGTTGTGTCCGGAACAGGTTGTTTACCCTAGGTGTGACCTAAAGTAGGTCGATGCAGGGAATTCAAACATATCATCTATTGGAATTTTATTTAGTGGGTTAATTAATTATTTAATAAATTAATTAATTAGTTTTGACCTAAATTAAATTCTATAAGAATAATTCCATGGTGATATTGTAAAGGTTAGCCTCATAATACTGGGATTTGTCGATAGCTTCTCCTTTCTCTCATTGGTGAATCACCTCAGACGATGATGAAGTGTTGGATCAGAGTAGATCAGAGCGCAGTGAACACAACGATTTCCTTCAATCATTTAAGAACATGTTATTAAAATAATAATAATAAAATATCTAGGTAGGACTCATCAATTTACATTTCATGCATGTTTTGATTAAATTTATTAATCGGGTCAATCTCTTCTATTGATCTGCACCAATTGTGGCCCGAGCATGTGCCTGTGTAATGATAAATTTTAGTTATTCAATTGTTTTCTAACCCACATATCCCCGTTCTTTATTTTTGGATAAGAAATTTTTTCCAAAGATGCTTAAAATTTTGTTCTTGTGCATTTAAACCTTAATTTATTCATGTTCTTCACCTATAGAACCATGTGGTCCCGGTTCAACATTGTCAGACAGTATCGAGCTTGATCGGACCCCTAAAATTTTAAATAAACAAATAACAGGGCATGGATCGATGAAATGAGGATAGATCTTGGATTTTTGTGGGGCATGGGAGATCATTTTGAAAAATGGAGATTGAATCTTCAACACTGGTTGAATCTGGAGTGTTCGATGTGTAAAGAAGAACTACCATTGAATGATGAGGTTGATTTCTGGTGAACGAATACCAGAAATGATAGATCCGGCCTATATATAATGATTATGGGTAGAAATGAGGCCGAAATAAATGGAAAATATTATATTAGGAATGTGGGAGGCAGATATGGAAATCTATGCAAAACCCGATTACACGACGTGTGCTGCTATGAACACACGGCGTGTAGACCCTATGTTGTGGTGGCTAGGGTTTGGGAAAAATTTAATGATGGGTACCCCTTTCCCCAGGTGGCTGAGTTTTGTGATAAATCACATGGTAATTTCTCTGTGTGTAAGTACATTTCCAAGCACACCTCCATGTACCGAAGTACACAGATACAGCCAAGGTGTATGGGAAAGGACCCCAAATACTAGGACATTCCATGTATACTCCCTACAAATTGTGTATCCCTACATGGGTAGTGATCCGTGTACTGTCTAGGGACATGGACAAGTGAGGGATGTCATGTGTTTCCCCCCACACACTGTGTACTACTTGGTTCCTTTTTAGGGAACTTCAAGATTATATATCTCCTTCATTTGAACTCAGATTTTGGCCCACAAGTAGCTTGTCCTGATTTTTTTTCATGTGGAACATGATGGTTCCCTTAGTTGGGAATTTTGGGATATGATGTGGAATATTATGAGCATGACACTTTGTTAGGAAATTCTTGATTAATTCCTAGTGATACCCTCCAGTAGAGCTGGGTAGTGGGTCCTCGACTACTTATGAGTGGCTCCCTCTAATAGAGTTGGGCAGTGGGTCCTCGATGAATTCCCAAGTGGTACCCTCCAATAGATTTGGGCAGTGATCCCTCAATGAATTTCGATTGGTACCCTCTAGTAGAGTTGGGCATTTAGTCCTTGATGACTTCCAAGTGGTACCCTCTAGTAGAGTTGGGCAGTGGTTACTCAACAATTTCTCGAGTAGTACCCTCTATAATAGTTGGGAAGTGGGTCCTCAATGACTTCTTGAGTGGTACCCTCCAGTAGAGCTGGGCAGTGGGTCCTTGATGACTTCTAGAGTAAACCCCTCTAGTCGAGTTGTGCATGGTTCCTTTACTGCTTCCGAAGTGGAACCCACCTACCAGGAAAGACATGGATCATCCATCGACTATGATAGTAGAACCCTTCTATTGTACTAGGGAATGGGTCCTCTACCTATATATTGTGACTCCTTGATTGTGAAACATAGTGATGATCCATGGATTGACTTGGATGGTTATTTATGGGAAAACACATTAGATGATGGGTGTCGTTGATGTAATTTTGGAATTATTGGTGAATCTTCTTCCTCGAATGAGATGTGAGATGGAGATCCCCTTTTTATATCATTTGGGATTCTTTTACTGAACATATATATATACTTCTATATCAATAACTTTGGATTTGGCTACTCTCTTACCATGATATGTGAAGACGCGTGGGGTATGTCACATACTTTCCATGTTTAGCTTCTCGTGGTTGGATGATTTCACTCTCCTATTATAGGTTGAAAAGACTCAATGTTTAGTCCACCTACACACCATGTTGAGCCCCTTGTTTTTGGATGAGGTTACTCCCTCTCTTGGATTGGGTTTATATGTTCTATTTCATTGTATCATGTTTACTATCTATTGTCTTCTATTCCTATTGTATCTCTTATTTCTCCCCATTCAACTTTTGGGGAATCCTACTGGGTATGTATATACTCACCCCTATATGATATTTTCTCATATGTTTTGTGTATTATGTAGACAATGGATAGGTCGGCAGTGACTTTAGAGGAGCTTAGGGATACCTGGTAATTTGGACTGCATATGGTGGTCATAGCTTGGATATCAAGAGCTGAGATCTCTTAATGTTTTTATTTCTACTTTTTTTAGGTTGGGACATCTTTCTGGTTGGGTGTCTATTTTACCCATTTACTTTTCAGTTTACACTACCATACTCTTTTACTATCTAGAGGTTTTGTATGCATGGTTATTCCCTTATCATTTCTACTCTTTTAATTTTACTTCCTCTGCACTTCTGCATCAAAATGGTGGTGTGTGTGTGTACAGGTAGTTATGAAAAGGCCTCCCCACGTTACTTATGCCTTCGCCACTAGTCTCTATCTCCTAGAATATGGAGGTGGTCTTGGGGTAGTTTTGGTTTGATTCCCATATTAGATTAGGTCATGACAGATTGGTATCAAAGGTGGTTCAATATTTAGGATGGTGTTTGGAGTATTCAACTTATAAGGATTTGGTTGGGTTTAGGGAAATGGTGTTAGAGTTCCTTGAGTGCAGATCTCAGGCCAAGGAATTCAATGATAGTGTGGGTCACCAATGTATCCATTCACCAGAACCTTGACTACCTACTTGTCAACTTGGTATACCGAGACATTGGTTGTAGGGATCAAAGGTGCATGCATCATATAGGATTGAGTCTTTGACTATCCTTCTTGATTCATCTCCCCATAATTTATATATATATATATATATATATATATATTCTCATCTAACTGTAGTGCATATTGAATAAATTTCAATATGCCTCTATGATGACAACCATCCAGGATACCAGTTTCAAATCATGATAATGGTCTGATGAACGATGAGGTCTCGCTTCATGGTCCATCCCATAAGATTATTTTTCACGAACCAAGTCGGGTCTCCAACCAAACTGGTGCCCGACCCATTCCATGGAAATGACCAAAGGGTTTTCCCTATCCCCATGGGCTAGCACAAGTTCCTGGGTATCATAAAAAGGTTTGGGAATAATTTACCCGAGTTTAGAAACATTAAACAACTAATAATAATAAATAAACTGAATCTAAAAATTTCCAACCAAACAATCCTTAAAAAAATCATAATTGAATTAAATAGTTTTAAGAATATCCCAAGAGGTCCACAACTAAAAAGGATCTTCAAGTCCAACTCAACAATCAGAAAATTGAAAGGCGGCATCACCCTCAATCCATCTCCACAACACCGCACTGATAAAGGAAGATAACAACCAACACTGTCATCTCTAAGGACCTTTTCCTTACCTGTGCCAAATATTACCAAGTCTACTTACACCCAAAGGTGTAAGTAGGGTGTGATCCTGATCCCAATAGGATTCCACCAAAGAAAATATTCCATACTATAAATATTATAAGACAAAAATATTTCAAGTTTTCATAAACAACAAATGCTAGTAACAATTTTAAAGGGATGCAACTTTAAATAAAAATAGTTTTCAAGAGGGAAACTTTATAGAATGGAAAATTTTAAAGAAAAAAACGCATGATTCTGATATTACCAACCAAACACACCATATTTCTATGGTAAGTACAATATATCCAATGAGAACTATTCATGGGAAATACCCCTAGGCACTAGCTAACAATGGATCACTAGGTACATCAAATCTCGGTGAAATGCAGCATAGGAATTACAAAGAACTACGTTCTCATGCACAATCAACTAGTTGGGAACACACCCATAACCTAGAGATATCCAATTAATCATAATTATTTAGTTAGTGTTGTCATCATTGATCTTTCTAAGTGAAACTGGGATAAGGCTGCTTCTAAATCACTAGCATACTAGTCCTAGTTTGCCCACCTAGATACTCAGGCTTCTCATTTGTGCTCAATCAAGTTATATATGTTATAAAATACAATTTTCAAATCAAAACTCTATTTCTAAATCATAAACACCCAAAAAGGTACCCCACACATGTTCTGTAACCTCAATGTAGTTCACTAAATCCAATAAAAATTTTATAAAACAACTTCAAGAGGTGTTACAAGGTTTTACACACAAAATTCAATAAAAATCCTCTTTTAAGGAAAAACTCACAAAAATACCATACCAAACCAGAATTTGAAGACCTATCACCATTTAATAAATCAATTTCAAGAATTATAAAATAACACCAAATGATAAAACATAGAATATAGATGAAAAACACCCAATTCCATGTCAAAATAAAACTTTAAAATTAAACACTTAATCAATGCTACTAAAAACGGTTCTCGCACCACACAAAATAGATTAGAAACATGCTAAATAGTTTAATCAATAAAGATAAATTCATCAAAGAATTTTTACACATGGAACCACATACCTTTATGTCAAAACGCCCCAAAATTTATTCAAAACTTCACTCGCACCACAAGTGAGTGAAAACAAACCATAATCAAGAATATTGAACCAAGAAACTCAATATTAAAACCTAGGGAAAACCCCCTAGATGATGTAATTTTAGAACTTCAAGAAGGAGGGAAAAAACCTAGAGAGAAGGAATAAAACAAAGAAATACTCACTTACTTGAAGAATCTTGAAGTTTCCCCCACCAAAACCCCTTCAAGAATGGGTTCCAAGGGAGATTGAGGGAGATTGGAAGCCTTATATGGCTGAAATGGTTGAATGGGAGAATAAAGGGGAACATTAGGTTTAATTATGGAAGGGAAAATGATAATAACAATTTTTTTATGACCTAGATACTATGCATGGTTTGTATGCTCGGTTTAGTAAACTGTGCAGCCTAACCGTGTACCCAGTTCTGTCCACCCAAAAATTTTCATTTCTCTCCAAAATTCAAGGGGGGTCCTACGGGAAAATATATACCAATAATATAATATAAAATAGCTAAAAATAATGACACGGATGTAAAAATTATCCCCATCATGAAAACTTTCCGCCCCAGAAAGTAAACCTAAATCTTGATCAGAAAACAAGAATGGGTACTCTTTCTCAACCCACGAATTCCACTCCCAAGTCTCGTGAAAATTATTCCCATGCTTCTAAAGGACCCATATCATTAGAATATAATTTCCCCAAAGAACCTTCTCTTGTGAATCCACTATTTGCACTGTCTGTTCAAACACTGATAAATCATGCTCTATTTCCAACCCTTCCCAATTCACCATGTGGGATGGATCTAAGTTGTAATTATTCAATTGGGAGACATGGAATATGTCATGAATATATGTCAAATAAGAATTAAAATCTAACCTATATTCCACCTTGCCAATCCTATCGATGATCTCAAAAGGTCTGACATACCTCAATGTTAGCTTTCCCTGCTTTCCCAAACAACAATGGCCCAAACGAGGGGCCACCTTTAAGAATACATGATCACCCACAAAGAACTCATGACATCGATGCATCTGGTCAGCATAAGATTTGTGGAGACTCTGACCTTTCAATAACCGCTATCTGATCAACTTGATCTTCTCATATCTCTCTTGCACAAGGCCCAACCCCAACAATGAGGTCTCACATACATCATCCCAACATAGGGGGACTAACAAGGACTACCATAAAGAACCTAAAAAAAATCCATTTGAATAGAGGATTGATATCAGTTATTATAAGAAAATTTGACCAATCCCAAATGTTTATCCCAAGATCCTCTAAAATCCAAAACACATGTACGAATCATGCCCTCCATAATCTGATTTATCTGCTCTGTCTGTCCATCTATTTGAGGATGGTATGTCGTGCTCATATTAATCTATGACCCAAATCCTTATGAAGGCCTTCCAAAAACCAAGAGGTAAAATAGGGGTCTCTATCTGAGACAACTGCTAATGGCACACCATGAAGCCTTACCACCTCTTGAATATATAATCGGCTCAGCTCATTCACTTTAGTTGTATCTATGATCAGGATGAAGTGGGATGATTTAGTCATATGATCAATCACTACCCAAAGAGTGTTCTTACCCCAAGGTGTATTATGTAATCCAATAATGAAATACATGGAAACCTTATCCCACTTATAGGTAAGAATGAGTAACGGTTGAATCAAACCAGAGGGCCTTTGATGCTATGCTTTTACCTGCTGACATATATAGCATCTCGACAAGAAATCAGCTATGTCTCATCTCATACCTAGCCACAAGAAATGTTGATGAACATAATAATATATTTTGGTAGCTCTAGTATGAATGGGACATTGATATTGGTGGCAATCCTGCATCACCACCTCCCTTAGAGACAACAGCACCACTGAACAGCCCTTGAAGCACAAGATTCCCTCGGGAGATGAAGACCAATCAGAAGATGTATCCCCACCATGAAGAAACTACATAGACCAATGACATAGCTCATCACTGGGTTTCTCACACTAAATCAACTCTAAAATATAGGGACTCAATTGAACGCTCTCCAATAACACACCTCCAATTTTCTCCTTGGTCTCTACATGCATCTGAGAAAAGAGCCTCATCAGATCCCACTCATCACTATACTTCCTCAAATCTTGTACTGGTACTTTTCTACTCAAGGCATCAGCCACCACATTACCATTTCCTAGGGTATAGAAGATATCAAAGTCGAACCCTAGAAATACTCGATCCAATGGCACTGCCTCGAATTAAGATATTTCTATGAGAAGATGTAGGCTAAGATCTTATGATCAGAGTATACCACAAACTTCTCCCCAAAGAGGTAGTGACACTAAGTCTTTAAATCATGCATCACTACTGGTAACTACAATTCACAAGTCAGTTAATTTATTTCATGTTGTTGGAGTTGGTGAGAGCCATACACCACCACGTGATCACCCTGTATAAGCACACGCCTGAGATCCATACCTGAAGCATCACAATAAACCACATATCCCTTTCTATATTCTATCAAGATCAACACAGGGGGAGGTAGTAAACCTCCACTTCAACTCCTTGAAGGAATCCTGAAATTCTAGACCCCATTAAAACATCACCTATTTTCAGATGAGCATGGTTATGGGAAAATAAATCTGAGAGAAATATCAAACAAACTGCCTAGAGTAACCTACCAGGCTGAGGAAACTCCTGATCTTGAACAAATTATTCAGCAGATCCCATGAAATAATTGAACTGATCTTCTCAAGGTCCATTGAAACCCCCTATTCCAAGATTACATGACCCAAAAACTTCACTTCCATAATCTATAAAGTGCATTTGGACAACTTTTCATAACGGTGATGATCCCACAGAGTTCCCAACGTGATCTGCAAATGATGTTCATGCTCTTCCTTGGATCAAGAGTAAACCAGGATATCGTCCATGAATACCATGATGAAAGAGTTGAGATACTTGTGGAACACCCAATTCAAGAGTTCCATAAAAACCATTGGAGAATTGGTTAATCCAAAAGGCAAGAACAAAAACTTAAATTGGTCATACCTGCTTTGAAAAGTCGTTTTTGGGATATTCGCCTATCTAACCCTAACTTGGTGGTAACCAGAACACAAATCTATCTTGGAAAACAACTTTTACCCATTCATCTGATCAACCAATTCATCAATTCGGGGAAAAAGATACTTTTTCTTAATGTTTATCTTATTAAACTTTTGATAATCAATGCACAATCAGATGGATTCATCGGCCTTCTTTGTAAAAAGGACAGGAGTGGCCCAAGGAGAGATGCTCGGGTGAATGAATCCTTTGGATTCCAAATCATCTATTTGTATCTTTAATTCCATAAACTTGTTGGGGGCCATACGATATGATGGAAGAGATATCAGCTATGTTCCCAACACCGAATCAATCAATAACTGCACATAACTCTCTGGGGGAAATCCTAAAAAACATCTAGAAATACCTCTAGAAACTCATCCACCACATGAGGTAATCCACCCTCAGGATCACTACCATTTTTCTATAGCATGAGCGATGATAACTAAAGGAAAAGATTTACAAACTCAGGGAGTGGAGGTCTCATATGAACCGACTGAGGATCCCATTCCTTAAGAAAACCCTAAGGAATCCCATCAAGTTCCATGAAATTCACCCGAAGCCAATAGCAATCAATATGTTCTTGAAAGTGAACTAGCCAACACATGCTGAGGATTACATCAAAATGCTCCATATCCAAGACCAAGAAATTCCATTCCATCTCAAATCCTAGTACAAAAAGTGAACATGATGGGAACCTGAGACCTTGATCCTTATTCTTACCCAATGACATCACAAACTCCATCATAAAAGACAAAAACTTGATTGGAAAATTCAGAAGATTCACCGGACAGGAAGAGATAAAAGAAAAAGAAACACCAGTATCAAAAAGAACAGTTTCAAAAGAAGATGTAATCAAAATGGTAGCTTGAATTGTTTAAGGCCCTACATATGATCCTGGTGGTGTCTAGTCCACAGCATGAAGATGCCTAGTCTCTGCCAGAGAACAAACGCTCACCTACGGCTCAGCCCTGAACTGGTTTTTTCCCAAAGAAGATCTGATCCTGCTACCATGACCACGAAACTGAGATCCCACTATCCTGGTCAGCTCCAACTAAACTGACACTACCTTGGAATCCACGGATCCTACCCCACTTTGGTATGGTAACATCACTCTACAAAATCATTACATGTTCCCCATAACTCCACATCGATAATAAGGCCTATGAGGGGAGATACATGCGGGTCGGATGTGACATACCTTCCCGCACTGATGGAACACCACAGACCCTACATCAGAAGCTATAGATGAACATTTCCTAGAAGGATGTCCTGAACTACCACCTCCATTCTTCCCCTTCTTGTCCTGCTTCCTTTTTTTCTCTAAGGAGTTTCCACTACCCACAGTAGACATCACTCTAGAAAACCCAGAATTTCCTTTATGATCAATCTCAACCATGCAAGCATGATCAACCACCTCGACATAAGTTCTCAATTTAAACAAGAATACCTAAGAGTAAATTTATAGTCACAACCCCTTCTCAAACTTCTAAACTTTCATAGATTTGTTATAAATAATCTCAGACGTGTACCGCACTAGATCATCAAAATGGTTAGAATATTCCATCATTGACTGATCTCCCAGAGAAAGATCAATAAAATCTTGGGATTTGGAAATGTCTAGGACCTCAGGACAATACTTCTCATTGAATATGGCCTTGAAATCCTTCCATATCATCTTCTCATGCTTCCCATCTTGAAGCACTGACTCCCATCACCTTCGGTTGGGACCCTCTAGCAAGAACGAAGAACATTTCACCCTGACCTCCTTAGGTGTGTCAAGTAACTCAAACTTGTGCTTGATCTTATCAAGTCACTCCTCTGCTTCCTAGGGTTCTTCATTTCCCTGAAAAGTTGGAGGCTTGTTCTTGAGAAACTTCTGAGCTTTATCCTTCCTAGGAATAGAATCATATTCTTTAGCTGGAGTAAGATCAGGACCCACTCCTTTCCCCAGATCTTGGATAGTTCATACCACAACTTCTACCAACCTTTGATCAAGCGGTGAGGGATAACTCTCTTCGGCTTCCTCCTTTGGGTGCATGGGAGCTTTCTGGGGATGCATGTTGCTACAAAAAGCAACAATCACAAGATAAATCATTAGTATAAAAATTTTGAAAATTTTTAGCAATAAAATCAAATATAAACAAATAAAACTCATCAAAAAAATGAAATAAACAACTACTTCACCCCCTCCCAATGTCCACGTACAGTATTCAGACCGCACGTCCCATCTAGAATAAAAGTCAAACAAAAATCCCAACATCCCATGGAGACTCAAGGTATGTCATGAGAGGTGTGAGCTAGCCACACTAATCACGTTTAGAACTCTGAGCCCCGATATTCATAGCTCCTATATAACCATAATCATCCCAAATATTATAACCCAAATATCTTAACCATCCTTTACTACCATTTTTTCAAGAACCAATCCGAGTCACCAACCAAAATAATGCACAAACCAGTCCATAGTAAGGCCTGAAGGGAATTCCGTATCCCCACAAGTGGGAACAAGTTCTTGGGTATCATAAAAAAATGTTTTGGAATGATTTACCCTATTTTAGAAATATTAAACAACCAGCAATAATAAATAAACTAAATATGAAAGTTCCCAACCAAACAATCCTTAAACAAAATTTAGGATTGAATTAAATGGTTTAAAGAAAAGACTAAGAGGGATACAACTAAAAAGGATCAGAAATTCTGACTAAAAAATCACCACATGGAAAGGGGGAATCACCCTCATGCCATCTCCATAACACCGCACTGAGAAAGGAAGCTAACAACCCGAACTGTCGTCTCCAAGGACCTTGCCCTTACCTGTGTCAAACATTAGCAAGTATACTTACACCCAAAGTTGTAAGTATGGTTTGAGCCTAATACCAATATGATGACACCAAAGAAAAGATTACATACTATAAAAATTATAAGACAAAAATCTTGCAAGATTTTCATAAACAGGAAATTCTAGTAACAAATTTAAAGGGATGCAACTTTAAATAAAAACTGGTTTTAAGAGAAAAAATTTAAAGAATGAAAATTTTTAAAGAAAACACACATGCTACTGAAATTACCAACCAAAAACACCTTATTTCTATGGTAAGTACAATATAACCAATGAGCACTAGTCATGGGAAATACCCCTAGGCACTAGCTAACAATGGGTCACTAATTACATCGTATCTCGGTGAAATGTGGCATAGGAACCACAAAAAACTATGTTCTCGTGCACGATCCACTAGTAGGGAACACACCCATAACCTAGTGGTCTTCAATCAATCAGAAATATTTAGTTAGTGTTGTCATGGTTGATCTTTCTAAATGAAATCGGGACAAGGCCCCTTCTAAACCACTAGTACACTAGTCCTAGTCCGCCCACCTAGATACATGGGCTTCCCATTTGTGCTCAATCAAGTTACACATGTTATAAAAACCCATTTTCACATAAAAACTTCATTTTTAAATCATACACACCCAAAATAGTACCCCACTCATCTTATTCACCCTCAATGTAGTTCACTAAACCCAATAAAAATTTTATAAAACAACTTCAAGAGGTTTACAAGGCTTTGCACAAAATAATCATTCAAAAGTCCCCTTTTAAGGCCAAATGCCCAACAATTCCATAGAAAAACAAGATTGGAAGCCTTAACGCCATTTAATAAATCGATTTAAATAATAATAAAATAACCCCTAATGATACAACATGGAATACACATGAAAAACACCCAATTCCATATCAAAATAAAACTTTAAAATTAAACACTTAATCAATACTACCAAAAATGGTTTTTTCACCACACACAATGGATGAGAAACATTCTAAATAGGTTAATCAAGCAATATAAATTCATCAAATAATGTTTTCACATGGAACCACCAACCTTGAATTTTAAAACCCCTAAAAATTTGTGTAAAACTTCACCCGCACCACAACTGCACCACAAGCGAGTGAAAATGAACCCTAATCAAGAAGATTGAACCAAGAAACTCAATATTAAACCCTAGGGATGAAACCATAGCTATTAGAATTTTATAACTTCAAGAAGGATGGAAGAAACCCTATAGATAAGGAAGAAAAAGAAAAGAAATACTCACTTACTTGAAGAATATTGAAGTTTCCCCCACCAAAACCCCTTCATGAATGGGTTCCAAGGGAGCTTGAGGGATCTTGGAATCCTTATATGGATAAAATTATCAAATGGGGGAATAAATGGGTGTATTAATTTTAATTATGGAAGGGAAAATGGGAATAAATTTTTTTTATGACCTGCACATTGTGAACGGTTTGTCCACACGGTTTAGTAAATTGTGCGGCCTAACCATGTACCCAGTACTGTCCACCCAAAAATTGTCATTTCTCTTTAAAAATCAATGGGGATCCTTAAGAGAAAATATAGGCCAATAATAGAGGATAAAATACATGAAAATAAGGACATGGATGTGACATTATTCCTCTATGTGGGTTGGTAGCAACACCTCCACCTGTTGAGTGGTAGATCATCCCAGTAGAGCAGGTTGAGGATGCCTATAAGTTTAGTACACTCTGTGAGTTACAACTCCAGAGGCTGCTAATGTTTTGTGGTGAGATAGATCCTCAGGAAACATAGGATTGGATAGAGTTGATGGTCTATATCTTCAGGCTAATTTGTACCCTGAAGGATTAGGTGGTTGCACTGGAAGATACGTTTTCCATGGAGAAGCTGGGTGCTGGTGGAGCCTTGTTACACAGATGCATGATGATTTGACACTCTCATGGCCTGACTTTCAGTAGCAGTTCTATGAAAATTACTACAACTTCTACTTGTTCTCGGTTCAGATTCAGGAGCTTCTAGAGTTATGGCAGGGAGAGATGATGGTGGATGAGTATGCATTGAGGTTTACATACCTTACCCAGTAGTCTCTTGACATGATCTGTGATGGCTTCTTCCAAGCACAGAAGTATGTGTAGGGACTCTGTAGAGATATATGTGCTAGTGTGGTGCCCTTTTTCATCCCCACCTATGTCGGGGTACTGTATTGGGAAATATTGATAGATATATTTTTTTCATAGGGATGTCAGACAGCTGGAGATGGAAGTGGGTGACCCGGATCTAAGTTTTATATAGCAGTTAGTAGGTTCTAGTCGGTGGGATCTTGGTGTAGGAGACCCTTTTGGGATCATAATTAGGCATGTAGTAGTGTGGTAAAAGGATATTGCAGAGCACCAGGGTATCCTAGAGAGGTTCAGTTCTATTCTTATGATGAGAAAAGTCACATAGCGCATTACTGCTTGACCGAACATGTTGAGGATTGCTGGTAAGTAGCTGACAGACCATTATAATAGAGGCAGAACTATGATTAGGGATCTTTCATGTGAGGGTAAGGTGGTCCCCATGGAGGCGAAGATGGAGGAATATAAGGAGGAGTTATGGGTTTTCGTTGACACTATGAAATCCTTCCACCACCACTACTAGATGGCCATATTAGGATTAGGGAGCTGGCAGTCGGGGTCCCAGATAGCTGTAGTCTCTAGAGTCTTATCACCCCACAGCACACGAGATGATTAGAGGTACGATATATGTTTATTCTACTCTTTCTTCAGTACTAGTAGACATAGGTTCTGGACAAGCATTCATATCTATGCTCCTAGTGTGAGCGCTAGAGCTCCCAATTGAGGTTCTCACCTAGAAGCTCCAACTTGAGGTTCCTACAGGGAATTCTTCTTCTATATCTATTATTTTCCAGTAGTGAGAGCTATCACTTAGTGTAGATAGGTTCATGTGGTACCTTTTGATCATCACGATGGAACCCTGAGATGTCATCTTTGGTATAGTTTTTTTTTTACATAGTCTAAGCCTATATTTATTGTCACTATAGGCGAGTCATATTCCTACACAAAGATGGGATGAGATTCACCTTTATGGGTAATAGAGATCTCATGGCGGGACAAGTGAGTTCTATGAGCAGAAGACTATAGCCTATCACCCATCAGTTGGTGAGTATATCCCTTTGGGAAGAAGGTAATTCAGGTATCTATATTCCTTCAATTGTTGAGGATTATATGGAAGTCTTACCTTAAGGATGTTTCAGGACTACCTCGGAGGCAGGAGATAGATTTTTGCATCAAATTGCATTCTAGGTCCACTCTGATATCTTCTACGACATATCATATGGCCCCTACTGAGTTTCAGAAGTTGTAATTTCATTTGGAGGTCCTTAAGAGAAGGGTTTCATCAGGCCCAGTGTGTCTCCCTTGGAATCTCTAGTGTTGTTTGTTAAAAAGATGAATAGGAGCTTGCGGATTTGTGTGGATTATTTTCACCTAAACCAGTCCATGATAAAGAACATGTACCCCTTTCTGAGTATTGATGACCTATTTGATTAGTTGTAAGGCATGAGATGGTTCTTGAATATCAATCTTCGGTCTGTCTACCACCAGTTATGGGTTCACAAGGCTGATATTCCAAATATGACATTCCAATGTCTCTATGAAAACTATGAGTTCCTAGTGATTCTATTTGGTGTGATGAATTACCTCTCCATGTTATGGATTTGATGAACCAGGTCTTCTAGCCGTACTTGGACCATTTTTTAGTTTTCTTCATCGATGACATACTCATCTACTCTGAATCATAGGAGGAGCATGAATAGTAATTAAGAAGAGTTTTATACTTTCTTCAATAACACCATATTTGTGGGAAGATCTTGAACTACCAAATCTAGATTCATGAGGTTCACTTTCTAGGACATGTCATTTTTGAGCATGTTTTTTTCATTGACCCTATAAAGATCGATGCAGTTCCTTCTTGGTAGACACTCAAGTGTGTGTTAGAGGTGTGGATCTTTCTTAGCTTGGCAGGTTACTACAGAAGGTTTGTGGAATACTTATCTAGGATCAAATCCCCTTTGACTTCTCTGATGAGAAAATGGAAGTCGTTTACTTATACTGAGCAGTGCCAGAGGGCCTTCAAGTAGTTCAGGATGAGGCTGACAAGTGATCTGATGTTGAGACTATATGAGGAGGGTATGGAGTATGTCATGTATTTTGATGCCTTGGGAGATAGTATTGAGTATGTGTTGATGTTGTGGTAAGAAGTTCTCACATACGGGTTGAGGAATTTGATTCCCCGTGAGAAGAACTATAGTACTTGAAACTTAGAGCTGTAAGCAGTAGTCTTCGCCCTAAGGATGTGGAGGCACTATCCTCTGGGAGAGCACTTTGTGGTTTACTCAGACCATAAGAGTCTTAGGTACATCTTCACGTAGAGATACTTGAACCTAAATCAACGATGCTGGTTGGAGTTACTATAAGACTATGACTTTGAGATATTCTATACTCTAGGGAAGGGAAACATAGTAGCAGATTCCCTTAGTATAAAGTCTCAGGCTCACTTGGTGTAGGAGGCTTCAGAGCAATTGGCTTCCCTGCAGCTGAACCTAGTGGATCAGAAGGTTACAGATTTTTTGTAGTCAATGGTGTTGAATCCTCCGCTTCTTGAGCATATGAGAGAGTCCTAGCTAGGATACATATAATGAGAGGTCTTGTGTGACCATATATCCATAGGGTATTTACCATACATATATTCTGAAGTATGAAATCACTCCATATTTTTTTAGGGATGAACAGTGGTTCCATCCACAATATGGGAGGAGGTTTTGTGAGAGTTATGCACTTCCCCCCTAGTTTTACATCTCAGTGTGGGGAAGATTAATAGAGGCCTTTAGAAGTAGTTTTTTTGGTCTGGCCTGAGATGAAGCATAGATGAGTTTTTCTCTCAGTGCCTCACCTATCAATAGGTGAAGGATGAGCACCAAGTTCCAGCAGGTTTATTGCATCCCCTTGAGATCCTAGGGTGGAAGTGGGATGGAATATCAATGGAATTTGTGATAGGGATTTTGCACACATTGAAGTTCCATGATTCCATATGGGTGATAGTTGACTGACTCACAAAGGCATCATTCTTCCTTAC
Organism: Viscum album; assembly: GCA_963277665.1. Classification (NCBI taxonomy): domain Eukaryota; kingdom Viridiplantae; phylum Streptophyta; class Magnoliopsida; order Santalales; family Viscaceae; genus Viscum; species Viscum album. The sequence continues at coordinate 1,962,793,304 of OY728133.1, forward strand.
TATCAGTGAGAAGAGTTCAGTGGATAGTTTGGGTAGTTTTATTTATGGGATATTGTTCTACTTCAGGGGGTACCCTTGATTATTTTCTTATCATGATTCATGGTTTATGTCACAATTGTAGAAAGACCTATAGGAGGCATTCAGGACCCAGATAAGGATGAGTGCAATCTTTCATCCCCATATGGATAGGCAGACCTAGAACATTATTCGTATGTTGGAGGTTATGTTTAGGTATTGTGTGTTAGACTTTGGATAGGTCTAGGATGATCACTTTCCCTTAGTAGTGGTTGCGTACAACAACAAATACCACTCTACCATCGGCATGGTGCCTTTTGAGGCCCCAAATGGGAGACCCAATAGATCACCCTTCTGTTGGAAAAAGGTCGGTGAGATGTATCTTATGGGTCCATAGATGGTACAGGTGATGATGAAGAAGGTCCAGGTCATCCGTGAGTAGATGAGGATGACCTAGAGAAGGAAAAAGTATTACATATATTTCCATCATAGGCCCTTAAACTTCAAACAGGGCGACTACATTTTCCCAATAGTCTCCCCATGATGAGGATTACATAGGTTTGACTAGGGAGTAAATCTATCCTAGAGGTTCACCTAGATGTTCAAGATCTTGTATAGGTTTGGAGAGGTTTATTACCACCTCACCTTACCCTCACAGCTGGAGCAGGTGCACGATGTCTTCCATGTGTCACAACTAAGGAGATACGTGCATGACCTCACACACATCATCGACTGGGGAAAGTTAGACATCGAGGATGGATCCACCTTTATAGAGCACCCAGTGGTGATTAAGGATCGGTTGGAGAGGACCTTGTGTGGATGAACCATCCCCTTAGTTTTCATGTTGTGGAAGCATGAGAACGCGTATGAGAGATTCTAGGAGCAGGAGAGCCAGATGTGGGATTAGTATTCTGAGTTGTTTGTTTAGTTTTTCTTTTCAGCGATGAAAATATTAATGGAGGAATTTATGCAGAGACCTGATTTTTGTCTTGTAAGACTTTGAAATATTTCTATATATATTTATATAGATAGGCATTAAGACGTTGTGTGATTCCAAGGCCAGGTCTTCCCAGAATTAATTTTATAAATATATTTTATATATTTTATATTACGTGAATGTGGTTTCTTAAATAAAATGGGATAACTCTTAAATAGAATCTCGAATCATAAATCTAAGAGAACGTTTGATTCTGGAACATTTTTTTTTACATTAGAATCAACCTAAAGTTGGTCGGTGCGGGGAATTTAGACATCTCACAAATTGGTAGTACGTTTAGTGGATTAATTAATTATTTAATTCATTCATTCATTCATTTTGACCAAAATAAAATTCTACAAGAATACTTCCATGGTAATATTCCCAGGGTTAGCCTCATAATCCTGAGATCAGTTGAGAGCTTCTCCTTCCTCCTTTCATTAGGGAATCACCTTAGATGATGAAAAAGCGTTGGATCATAGCATATCAGAGCATAGTGAATGAAACCAATTCATTCAATTGTCGATGATCATGTTCTTTGATGAAGAAAAATTCAATATCTAGGTAGGACTTGTCAATTTGAGATTTATTCCCTTTTTGATTAAATTGATTGATCATATCAATCCCTTTTATTGATCTGTGCTAATTATGGCCCGAGTATACGCCCGCGTACCAATAAATTTTGGTTATTTAATTGTTTTCTGACCTAGATATCCTCATTCTTGATATTTGGGAAATAATTCTTGTTCAATGATGGTTAAAAATATTTTCTTTTGATTTTATCCCTTAGTTTATTCATATTATTCATTGGTAGGACCCCGTGGTCTTGATGTGATGTTTTCGGTCATTACTGAGCCCGATCAAACCCCTAAAATTGCAACAAAATGATATATGGGGCATGGATCAACAAAAAAAGGATATATCCAAGATTTTTATGATGCATGGGTAATAATTTTGAAAAAAAGAGATCAAATCTCCAACACTGGTTGAATTTGGGGCATGTGGTGTGTACGGTGGAACTCCCATGGAACGACGAGGCTAATTTCCAATGAACGACAATTAGAAATGACAGATTCAACCTAGATTTGATGATTACAGGAAGAAACGAGGTTTAAATCAAAGTAAAATATCATATTCACATGCAATAAGTAGATCTGGAAATCTGTGAAAAACTGGACTACATGCCTTGTACTACTATGAACACCCAGTGTGAAGCCCCTATGCTGCGGTGACTAGGGTTTGGGAAAAAGTTAAGGATGGAATGATGTGTAGAACTTCTACACGTCGTGTACCCCTTTCACCAGGTGGTCGAGCCATGTGACGGATCACATAGGTAGGTCCCCGTGTGGAAGTACATGGCCATGTACCGAAACACACATACATGGACAAGGTGCATTGGCAGGGACCCCAAATTCTAGGACATTCCATGTATTCTCTCTACATGTTGTGTGTCCCTACATGGGAAATGATCCATGTACTGGATAGGGACATGTCTAGGAGGTGGAGTGGGATCACACGCCATGTGGGTCCCCTCACATGCCTTGTACTACTTGGTTCCTTTTTAAGAAACTTCAAGGTTCTGTATCTCCTTCATTAGAACTTGGATTTTGGCCCTCAAGTAGCCTATCCTAATTTTTTTTTATATGGAATGCGATGGTACCCTCGATTTTGGCTTTTGGGATATGATGTGGAATGTTTTGAGCACAAATCTTGGTTCATCGACACTCGATGACTTCTGAGTGGTACCCTCTAATAGAGTTGGGAATTGGATCCTCAATGACTTTTGAGTGGAACCCTCTAGTAGATATGGGTAGTGGGTCCTTGAAAAATTTCCTAGTGGGACCCACTAGTAGAGTTGGGCAGTGGGTCCTCAATGACTTCTAGGTGGTAACCTCTAGTAGAGCTGGGCAGTGGGTCCTAGATGACTTCCCGAGCATTACCCTTCAATAGAGATGGGTAGTGGGTCCTCAATAAATTCCTGATTGGTACCCAACAGTAGAACTAGGCAGTGGGTCCTCAACGACTTATAGAGTAAAACCCTCTAGTCGAGTTGGGCATGGGTCCTTTACTACTTCTAGAGTGGAACCCTCCTACCAAGCAGAGCATGGGTCCACCATCAAATATCATAGTGTAACCCTCTTGTTGTACCATGGCATGGGTACTCTACCTAAATATTGTGACCCCTTGAATATGACACACAATGATGATCCATGTCTTGACTTGGAAAGTTACTTATAGGAAGATGTGTGAGATGTTGGGCATCGTTGATGGAATTTTGGAACTATTAGCAGCTCTTCTTCCTGAGATGTTCTATGAGATGGAGATTCCCTTTATCTCTCATCTGGGTTTCTCTGACTGAGCATATATATATAATTTTATATCCATAGCTTTGGATTTGTATACTCTCTTTCCATGAGATATGAAGATGTGTGGGGTATTCCATGTGATTTCTATGTTTAGCTTCTCATGATTGGATGAGTTTACTCTCATACTATAGGTGGAAAAGACTCGATGTGTGGTCCACCTATACACCATGTTGAGCCCATTGTGTTTGTAAAAGGTTTCTCTCTCTCTCTTGGTTTGGGTTAAGTTGTTCTCTTTCACGGTATCTTGTTTACTATCTATTATCTTATATTCCTATTGTATCTCTTACTTCTCCCCATTCATCTTTTAAGGAATACTACTGGGTATGTATATACTCACCCCTGCATGGTATTTTCCAAGACAAGTCATGTCTTATATAAACAAAGAATAATTTAGTGGTGACTTCATATGAGCTTAGGGATACCTGGTAATTTGGACCATGTACGGTGGTCATAGCTTGGAGATCAAGAGTTGGGATCTCTCAGAATTTTTCTTTCCATTTTTGTCAGGTTGGGACATCTTTCTGTTTAGTTGTGTATTTTTACCCCATTTACTTTTTATTTTACACTATTGTACTTCTGTACCACCTAGAGGTTGTACATGCATTGTTATTCCCTTAGCATTTTCATTCTTTAACTTTTATTTCCTCTACACTACTACATAGAGATGGTTCTGTGTGTAAATAAATGTACTTAGTAAAAGGCCTCCCCATGTTAGTTATTTCTTTGGGGATAGTCACCAGCCCCTGGTCTATGGAGGTAGGCTTGGGGTAGTTACAGTTCAATCCCTGACTTGGGTTGGTTCATGACATATTGGTAATAGAGGTGGTTTGATCCTTAGGATAGTGTTTAGAGTATCACCCTTATGATAATTTGTTTGGGTTTAGGGAAATATTTTTAGAGTGTCTCAAGTGTATCTCTTAGGCTAGGGAATCTAGTAATGGTGTAGGTGGCCAACATATCCATTCACTAATCCCTTGACTATCTGCTTGTTGACTCAGCATACCAAGACATTGGTTGTAGGGATAAATGGTCCATGCATGATATAGGATTGAGTATTTGAATGTACTTCTTGATTCATCTCCCTGTAATTGTTATATATATATATATGATCATCTGACTATGGTATGTCTTGATTAAATTTTAGGATGCCTCCATGATGAAATCCAACCAGAATACTAGTTCTGGATAGTGATGATGATCTGATGAGCAATAAGGCATCAGTTTAGGGTCTATCCTGTGAGCTTCTTCTACTATGTGGGAAAGTAGAATCACCTCCACCTGTCAAGAAGTAGATCATCCCATCATAGTAGGATGAGGATAAGTACAGTATTAGTACACTCTATAAGTTCCAGCATTAGTGGCCTCTAAGGTTCCATAGTGAGCCATATCCTTAGGCAGTAGAGGATTAGAAAGAGTCGGTAGTTTATATCTTCAAGATCATTCAGACCTCAATGGATCAGGTGGTTAAACTATAATCTAACCATTTCCATGTAGCATTTGGTTCTGGTGGATCCTTGTTACATAGATGCATGATGATTTGACACTCGCATGGACCAACTTCAAACATATCTTCAGTGAAGATTACTAACCCTCTTACTTGCACTCAATTTGGATTTAAGAGCTTCTGGAGCCACAGTGGTGAGGGATGATAGCTACAGAGTTCATAAAAAAGTTTATAGACCTTACCTGGAACTCTATTAACATGATTTATGATAGAAACTTTTGATCATGTAAGTTTGAGTAGGGACTCCGAGGAGAGATATGTGCTAGTGTTGCTCCCTTGCGAATCACCACCTATTTTGGGGTACTAGAATGGGAACTAGTGATAGATATTTTTCTATGAGAGGGATATTAGACGGCTAGATCTAATAGTGGGAAACACGGAACTAAGTTGTCTACAGAAGCTAGCAGGTTCCATTCATTGGGATCTCATCATAGAAGATCCTTTCGTGATCAGACTCAGACATGTGGTTGTGTGGTACAGGGATAGTGCAAAGCACAAAGAAAACTATGAGAGGGTTTTTGATATGCTTATGATGGGATAGGTCACATAGCACATGGTTTCTTGACTGAACATTATAAGGATCATAAGAAGGTAGATGATGAAACACCACAGTAGAGGCAGCACCAAGATCAAGGATCTCTTAGGAGAGGGTAGGGTGGTCCTTAGGGAATAAAAGATGACAGAAGAGTAGGAAGAGTTATGGGTGGTGGATGATGCTATGAGATCCTTCCACCACCACCACCAGGCAACCCATGTTAGGCTCAGAGAGCTGGTGATCAGGTTTGTGGACAATTACTGGATCTAGAAGCTTGTGACCCTACAACGTATGATGTGATTAAAGGTACGATATTTGTTTATTATACTCTTTATTCTATACTTGTAGATATATGGTCCAGTAATTTCTTCATCTCTATACTCCTAGTGTGATATATAGAGATCCTAGTTTAGGTGCTAGACCATCATATTTGTCTTGAGGTTTCGATAGGGAATGATTCTTTTGTATATTTTATCTGGTGGTAGTGTAATCTATTTCTTGGTGGAGATAGGTTCACATGGAAACTTTTGATCATCAAAATGGAACCCTATGATGTCATCTTGGGTATGTATTAGTTTTTCATGGTCGAATCTTAGATTAACTGTCATTATAGATGATCCAGATGCTTATACACTGATGGGACTAGATCCACCTTTATGGGCAAGAGAGATCTCATGGAGATACAAGTGGGTTATGTAAGAGGGAGGCTGCAGCCCATCACCCATCAGTTGGAGATTATATCCCCTATTGTATCAGGCTATTAAAGCATATGGAATCCTTTAGTTTTGGAGGATTATATGGATGTCTTCCATAAGGATGTTTTGGGATTACTTATGAGGATAGATATGGATTTTTTCATCGACTTGCATTCCAGGACTACTCTGATATCTTCTACGGCATATAATATGGCCCCTACCAAGATCTGGGAGCTTCGGTTACCATTGGAGGACCTTAGATAGAACAGTTTCATCAGGCCTAGTGTGTCCCTCTAGGTAGCTCCAGTGTTTTTCATGAAAAAATTGGATGGGAGCTTATGACTTTTCATGGATTATCATTGCTTTAACCAAGCCATGATAAAGAAAAAGTACCCCTTTCTAAGGATTGAAGACCAATTTGACCAGTTCCAAGGCGCGAGATGGTTCTCAAAGATTGATATTAATTTTGGATACCACCATTTCAGGGTTCATGAGGTTGATATTCCAAAGGTTTCATTATGATGTCACTATGAACACTATAAGTTACTAGTGATTCCCTTTGGTGTGAAAAATTCCCCCATTGTGTTTATGGATTTTATGGATCAGTTATTCCAGTCATACTTGGACTAGTTTGTAGTTTTCTTCATTGATGGAATACTCATCTACTTTGAATTAGAGGAGGAGAATGCAAAGTAGTTAAGGATGGTCCTAGATTTTCTTCGAGAACACCAATTTTATGAGAAGCTCTTGATGTGAAAGTTCTGGATTGATGAGGTTCACTTTCTGGGGAATGTCATTTCTAATCATGGTTTTTCTATTGACCCAATGAAGATTGATGTAGTTATTTATTGGGAGACACCCAAGAGAGTGTCAGAGGTGTACATATTTCTTGGCTTTCCAGGGTACTATAATAGGTTTATAGAAGACTTCCTTAGGATCACAGGCCCTTTGACTGGCCTGATTCTATAAGAGAAGTTGTTTACCTGGACTGAGCAGTGAAAGAGGGCCTTTGAGGAGTTTAGGATGAGGCCAACAATTTCTCTAGTATTAATACTAATGAAGGAGGGGTGGAGTAAATCATGTATTGTGATGCCTCAGGAGCTAGTCTTGACTGTGTGTTGATGCAACTGTAGGCAGTTATCACATATGGGTTGAAGAAGTTATGACCCCATGAGAAAAATATATATGTGACTCATGACTTAGAGCTAACAATGGTAGTATTCTCCCTAAGGATGTGGAGGAACTATCTTCTAGGATAGCACTTCACAGTTTACTCATACCATCATAGTCTTGGGTATGTCTTCACATAGAGAGACATGAACCTAAGGAAGCAACGATGGTTGGAGTTCCTACAATACTATGACTTCAAGATAGTATATACTTCAGAAAAGGGAAATGTAGTATTAGGTTCCATTATCATGAATTCCTAGGATCCCTTAGTGTAGGATGCTTTGGAGAAGTTGGATTCCCTATAGCTGAACCTAGTGGAGCAGGAGGATATAACTTTTTTGCAATCGATGGTGTTGAATCCTCCACTTCTCAAGCATGTGAGAGAGTAACAACTGGGATAAATCGACTATGAGGTCTTCCATGACCAATATCCATGGTAGATTCACCATATGGATATTTAAGAGGGTATCATGTCATTATTTTCTAGGGACAGACAGTGGTTCTGAGCATGATGTGGGAAAAGGTGATGTGAGAGTCCCACAATTCTCCCCTAATTGTACATCCTAGTGTGGAGAAGATGTGCATATACCTTTAGTAGCAGTTTTGGTGGTCTGATATGAGAAGAAGAGTAGTTGAGTTCATCTCTTGTTTCCTCACCTATCAGCAGGTGAAGGATGAGCACCAAGTTTCAGAAAGTTTTTTGCATCCCCTTGAGGTCCTGGAGTGGAAGTGGGATTACATATCCATGTACTTTTTGATAGGTATTCCATGAATATCTAAGGTCCATGACATCATCTGGTTGACAATTGAATGACTTAAAAATTCATCACACTTCCTTTCTATTAGGGAGTAGAGTTCGGTGGAGAGTTTGGGTAGTTGTATGTACGGGATATCATTCAACTTCATGGGGTACCCTCAACGATTGTCTCTGGTCGTGACACATAGGTTATGACACGATTTTGGAGAGGCCTAAAAGAGACATTCAAGGACCATATGAGGATAATTAAATCCTTTCAGCCCCAAATGGATAGGCAAACTAAGCGCACTATCTAGGTGTTGGAGGATATTCTAAGGGATTGCGTTTTAGACTTTGGTTGGGGTGGGAGGATCATTTTCCCTTGGTAGAGTTTTCTTAAAATAGTAGATACCACTCTATTATCAGCATGGAACCTTTTGAGGCCCTATACGAGAGACCCTTCTAGTCACCCTTGTTCTGGAAAGAAGTTGGAAAATGTCTCTTTTGGGTATAGAGATGGTGCAGGTGATGACAGAGATTGTCCAGGTCATTCATGAATGGATAAGGGAATCCCAGAGCAGGAAGAAATCTTATATAGATCATCATCATAGACCATTGGAGGTCAATCAAGGATACCACGTTTTATTGAGAGTCTTCCCATGATGAGGATTTCATAGGTTCAACTAGGGAGGCAAGATATTCCCAAGGTTCATCGGGTTGTTTCAGATTGTGAAGATGGTTTTTGAGGCACCTTACCACCTCGCCCTACCCCCGCAGCTGGAGCAGGTGCGTGACATCTTCCATGTGTCGCGACTTAGGAGATATGTGCATGACCCTACACGTGTCATTGACTAGGGAACTACTGGAAACGAAGGTTATACGAATGGTTTTAAACTGTTGGTATAGGCTGTAAAACCGTTGGTATAGCCTATACCAATAATTTTCCAAACCGTAGGGCAGTAATCCGTGAGGAAATCCCTATACCAATGGTTTGATCTAAACCATTGGTATAGGCCACTGGATGTATTGATTTACCAACAGTTGTAGGCTAACCATTAGTATATGTTTGTATAACTTTTTTACCAACGATTTCATTGAAATCGTTGGTATATATTGAAAACTAAACACTATACCAACGGTTCTAAAACCATTGGGATAGTTTTTAAATTTCTCTCAAATTATAACAACAATTTAAAACCGTTGGTATTGTGTATTTCCAGAACTATTGCACAGCAGCTCCTCCAGTAGCCCCTCCAGTATACACCTTCATAAAAAATAGCACAAAAAACACATACAAACAGACTTAAAACAGCATAAAAACACCAACAATAGCACAAAAAAACACATAAAACCATCAAAATATTCCAACCATGTCATTTACTACAATTCACTATTTCAATCTTCATATCACAACAATCATCCAGTAGAGTTGAATAACAGTTTCAATAACTCAAACATTATTTACACCCATTTCAATCTTCATATGACAACCACTCTTCTAGTAGTAATTCACCTCACCCCTGCACAACCCCCCCCCCCCAAACAGCACAGTCCCCCCACCTCCCCATAAAATTCTAATAGGCAGAATAGTCTGAGAAATACTTATTAGATTTGAATAAGAGTTTGAAATTATCTTAAATCCCAAATTTTTTTTTCTGATCCTATATTTGGGTATGTAATGATTTGTGATGCATTTTGCATTGAACATGTATTTTTTATAATATATGGTGAAATTTTATTTTCTTAGGAGTCTCTTCACTTATGACCCCATGAGTGAAACTACCCAACTCATGAAAAAGAGTTTGCAACTATCGTTGATGAGTGTAAATTTCGGTTGTTGTATTCAATTAAAATGATATCCTTTTAAAAAAAAAGAGAGAAACTTTGAGTGGTTCCAGCCACACCGTGCCTTGGATTGAAGAAGAGTTGACTCATACACATCACAAATGACCCATGGATCATTTTCCTAAAGTATCAACACAATCCAAATGCATTTTGTCAGTTTTCCATATGCCAGTTGTTTTTACTTAAAAGTGTATCCATTTTAAACAAAAGAAAGACACTTTGAGTGGTACCGGCTACACCGTGATCATATTGTGGCAAGTTTGACTCTTACACATCACAAATGACCCATGGATCCTTTTCCTAAAGTATCAACACAATCCGAATCTGTTTGGTCAGTTTTCCTTATGTCAGTTGTTGTTTTCACGTAAAATGTTGTCCATTTCAAATAAAAGTGAGACACTTTGAGTGGTACCGGCCACACCGCACCTTGAATTGAGGTGGGGTTGACTCATACACATCAAAAATGACCCATGGATCGTTTTTCTAAAGTTTCAACATAATACAAATGTGTTTTTTCGGTTTTCCGTATGTCAGTTGTTGTTTTCACTTAAAATGATGTCCATTTTAAACAAAAGAGAGACATTTTGAGTGGTGTCAGCCACATCGCGCCTCATATTGAGGCGGTTTTGACTCATAAATGTCAAAAATGACCCATGGATCGTTTTCCTAAAGTATAAACACAATTCGAATGTGTTTGGTCAGTTTTCTGTATGCCAGCTGTTGTTTTCACTTAAAATCCTGTCCATTTCAATTAAAAGTGAGACAATTTGAGTGGTTTTGGCCACACCAGCCCTCGGATTCAGGAGGTGTTGACTCATAAATGTCACATATGAACCATGGATCGTTTTACTAAAGTTTCAATAGAATTCAAATTCCTTTGGTCATTTTTCCGTATTTTAGTTGTTGTATTCACTTAAAATGATATCCTTTTGAAACAAAAGAGAGACATTTTGATTGGTGCCAGCCACACTGCTCCTCAGATTGAGTCAGGGTTGAATCTTACACATCAAAAACAACCCATGGATTGTTTTCATAAAGTATAAAAACAATATGAATGCGTTTGGTCAGTTTTCCATATGCCAGTTGTTTTTACTTAAAAGTGTATCCATTTTAAACAAAAGAAAGACACTTTGAGTGGTACCGGCCACAACGTGCCTTGTATTGAGGAATAATTGACTCATAAACATCAAAAAATACCCATGGATACTTTTCCTAAAGTATTAATAGAATCCTAATTCGATTGGTTGGTTTTACATATGTCAGTTGTTATTTTCACTTAAAATGTTGTCCATTTCAAAGAAAAGTGAGACACTTTGAGTGGTGTTGGCCACACCGCACCTCTTATTGAGGTAGAGTTTACTCTTACACGTCAAAAATGACCCATGTATTTTTTTTCTAAAGTTTCAAAAGAATCCTAATGTGTTTGGTCAGTTTTTCGTATGCCAGTTGTTGTTTACACTTTAAATGATGTCCATTTTAAACAAAAGAGATACATTTTGAGTGGTGTCAACCACACCGCGCCTCGTATTGAGGCAGGGTTGACTCTTACATGTCACAAATGACCCATGGATTGTTTTCCTAAATTATCAACACAATCCGAATGCATTTGGTTGGTTTTCTGTATTCCAGTTGTTGTTTTCACTTAAAATCCTGTCCATTTCAAATAAAAGTGAGACAGTTTGAGTGGTTTTGGACACACCGGCCCTTTGATTGAGGTGGGGTAGACTCTTACACATCACATATGACCCATGGATAGTTTTCCTAAAGTTTCAATAAAATCCAAATGCATTTGGTTGGTTTTCCGTATGTCAGTTATTGTATTAACTTAAAATGATGTCCTTTTGAAACAAAAGAGAGACACTTTGAGTGGTGTCGGCCACACCGTGCCTTGGATTGAGGCATGTATGACTCTTACATGTCACAAACGACCCATGGATCATTTTAATAAAGTATAAACACAATCCTAATTCATTTGTTCAGTTTTCCGTATGTCAATTGTTTTTACTTAAAAGCGTATCCATTTTAAACAAAAGAAAGACACTTTGAGTGGTACCGGCCACACCGTGCCTCTTATTGAGGCAAGGTTGACTTTTACACGTCAAAAATGACCCATGGATAATTTTCATAAAGTATAAATAGAATCTGAATGCTTTTGGTTGGTTTTCCATATGTCAGTTGTTGTTTTCACTTAAAATGTTGTCCATTTCAAAGAAAAGTGAGACACTTTGAGTGGTGCCGACCACATCGTTCCTTGTATTGAGGTTGGGTTGACACTTACATGTCAAAAATTAACCATGTATCGTTTTCCTAAAGTTTCAATAGAATTCTAATGATTTTGGTCAGTTTTCTGTATTTTAGTTGTTGTTTTCACTTAAAATGATGTCCATTTTAAACAAAAGAGAGACATTTTGAGTGGTGTCGGCCACACCATGCCTCAGATTGAGGCAGGGTTGACTCTTACACATCACAAATGATTCATGGATTGCTTTTATAAAGTATGAACACAATACAAATGTGTTTGGTCTGTTTTTCGTATGCCAATTATTGTTTTCACTTAAAATCCTGTCCATTTCAAATATAAGTAAGACATTTTGAGTTATTTCGGCCACACCGGCCCTCGGATTGAGGTGGGGTTGACTCATACACGTCACATATGACCCATGGATCATTGTACTAAAGTTTCAACAGAATCTGAATGCCTTTTGTTGGTTTTTTGTATGTCAGTTGTTGTATTCACTTAAAATGATGTCCTTTTGAAACAAAAGAGAGACACTTTGAGTGGTGTCAGCCACACCACACCTCAGATTGAGGTGGGGTTGACTCTTACACATCAAAAACGACCCATGGATAATTTTCCTAAAGTATCAACACAATCCTAATGCGTTTGGTTGGTTTTCCATATGCCAGTTGTTTTTACTTAAAAGAGTATCCATTTTAAACAAAAGAAAGACACTTTGAGTGATACTGGCCACACCGTGCCTCAGATTAAGGCAAGGTTGACTCGTACATGTCACAAATGACCCATGTATCCTTTTTCTAAAGTATCAACAAAATCCTAATGCGTTTGGTTATTTTTTCATATGCCAATTGTTTTTACTTAAAAACGTATACATTTTAAACAAAAGAAAGACACTTTGAGTGGTACCAGCCACACCGTGCCTCAGATTGAGGCAGGGTTTACTTTTAAATGTCAAAAATGACCCATGGATCCTTTCCCTAAAGTATCAAAAGAATACAAATGTGTTTGGTCAGTTTTCCATATGCCAGTTGTTGTTTTCAATTAAAATGTTGTCCATTTCAAAGAAAAGTGAGACACTTTGAGTGGTGTCGGCCACACCGCGCCTCGGATTAAGGTGAGGATGAGTCGTACACGTCAAAAATGACCCATGGATCGTTGTGTTGAATTATCAACACAATATAAATCCATTTGTTTGGTTTTCTTTATTCCAGTTGTTGTTTTCACTTAAAATGTTGTCCATTTCAAATAAAAGTGAGACACTTTGAGTGGTACCGGCCACATCGTGCCTCGGATTGAGGAAAAGTTGACTCGTACACATCAAAAATTACCCATGGATAATTTTTTTAAAGTATCAACACAATCCAAATGTGTTTGTTCAGTTTTCCGTATGCCAGTTGTTGTTTTCACTTAAAATCCTATCCATTTCAAATAAAAGTGAGACACTTCGAATGATACTGACCACACTGTGCCTTGGATTGAGCCGGGGTTGACTTTTACACATCACATATGACCCATGGATCATTTTACTAAATTTTCAACTGAATCTGAATGCCTTTGGTTGGTTTTCCATATGTCTGTTTTTGTATTCACTTAAAATGATGTCCTTTTGAAACAAAAGAGAGATACTTCGAGTAGTACCAGCCACACCGTGCCTCGGATTGAGGCGGGGTTGACTCGTACACATCAAAAATGACCCATGGATTGTTTTCCTAAATTATCAACACAATCCTAATGTGTTTGGTCAGTTTTCCATATGCTAGTTGTTTTTACTTAAAAGAGTGCCTATTTTAAACAAAAGAAATAAACTTTGAGTGGTACCGGCCACACCGTGCCTCAGATTAAGGTGGGGTTGACTCGTACACATCACAAATGACTCATGGATCATTTTTCTAAATTATCAACACAATCAAAATTCTTTTGGTTGGTTTTCCGTATGTTAGTTTTTTTTCATTTAAAATATTGTCCATTTCAAATAAAAGTGAGACACTTTGAGTGGTACCAGCCACACTGTGTCTCGGTTTGAGGCGGGGTTGACTTGTACATGTAAATTGGGTGTTTTGAGTGCCTTCAAGTTCAGATTGAAGATCCGGGTGAGTCTAATACTCTCCTTGCTTCCTCTTTTCGATTAGGGTTTTCACTCTTCTCTCATCTTCTTCCGAAGCTCTAAAACCCTCTTTTCTGTTGGGATTTAGGGTGAATCTTGAAGATATATTAGATTGGGATCCGAGGTCCAGGGAGGAGGGTTGGGGGTGCTATCTGAGGGGGATGTACGAGGGGCTGTCTGGGGTTCATGGAGGATGGTGGGGGGGCTGTCCGGGGGGCTGTCTGGGGGGTGGTTCGAGGTCCAGGGAGGAAGGTGGGGGGCTGTCCGGGGGGGCTATCCGGGGTCCAGGGAGGAGGGTGGGGGGGTTGTCCGGAGTCCATGGAGGAGGGTGGGTAATGTATCTAAAATGCTATCTAGGTATCATACATCGAATTCTGGCAGGACTGCGAACAGCCGCAGGGTGTCATCCTGGAGAAGGGCCAAATCACAACATTACTGCAGCGTGACCGCGGCGTGACCATGGCGTGACCGCAGAGTGACCGCGGTGTGACCACGGCGTGTTGGCCCAGTCCAGTGACATACGCGGGGAAACATCTTCCGGCCAGGATTCCAAATAAATCCTATGTAGTTGTCCTTCACATTATAGAAACTGGTCTTATGTTATAAAAAACAGGCTCTTGATTTGGGATTGTGGTATGATAAAGATATATATTTTATATTCATTGTTTTTAAAAGTGGTACTAGTTAGTTGAAACTACTGATTGAGAGTCAAATTATCACACCCTAAACTATCACTATGAGTTTTCGCAGACAGCACACCTTCGTTGGAGGGGTTTTATTATAAATACATGACTTTATTTATCAAATGAAACAATTATATTAAAGAACACTTATTCAAGATATGCAATTCAATATAATTAAGCAGAATTAAGAAAGAATCTAAATTCAATTTAAAGCATTCTTAAATTAAAGAGGATACGAGAGGGACTCTACCTCAAGGTGGAACCAAGTCATCCACTTCGGCTCTTGGAGCTTTCTAACTAAAAGCTGCTGGTCCTCCACTGGGTATACGCACCTTCGCACACATGCAAGGACACCTAGCCCCTATGAACACACCTGCATGGCCATGATCATGTGTAAGGGGATCCTTACACATATTATTATATGCATATATCAATATCCACTCACCTACGTATGCATTTTTATATATATACATGGGCACACCTAGCCCCATACGTGTATAATCACTGCCATGGGTGACTATACACGTAACAGGGGAACCCACATACATATAATTACTTACCTATGCACACGCAGGCGAGTCTCCCTTGACTTGGCAACTCAAAAACAACAATCAAGGATCAACGCACTACACAAAGGATATTAAGAATGTTAAAACACGTGAAGGACGCTACTTAACCAGTGAGAAACCAACCAATGGCATTAAAGCCTTACCTATATTGGCAGCGGAGAACCAAATCCACCCAAACCAACACGAAATGATCCAACTCCCTATCGAAAACATAATATGGAGTAAAAAACACTAAATCCCTAAATACCTGAGGTGCAATATAAGTAGTAACCATAGAATATTACCTCAGATCAAATCCGGTGGACTGAATCAATCTGAACTCCTTCTGGAACCCTTCATAGAATATAACTACCCTCTTTCCATAGAAAGCAGTCAAAGATCTAAGTGACCAATTTGATAAAGAAAATAAAATAAAAACTAAACTAAAACATACATGTCTCCTATGACTATACCTGCCACCGCCCAATATATAAGTACTACAACACCCCATGGGTCAAATCATGGTCCTGCAAGCAAAGGGGAAACAGATCAATGTTTCAAAATGATACTATCAAATAGTACATTTCTATTAATTAAAAATTACTCTTCCTATTAATGGTATATAATTAATTTGGCCCAAGTTTCAACTTAGTTTGGTTTTGTTCGATACAAGGGATGAGGTATTATTATTCTTGGTTTTTATGTTTACACTTGAGATATTTATTTAAAAATGATTCATGTATTTGGCATTATTATTTATGGTTTTAGTTCTTAGCCTATTTCCATGGGTCATGTCCACATGAATAATTCTTGGAATGTAGGGTTCAGTTGACATTTATGCGCTTTAATGTGATTGGTGTCACTAACTATGAGGATTTAGATCAAGTAAAATATTCCTAACAGAATTGGGCCTTGTAGTGATAGGTGTGGAAATTGTACATCTAGTGTTTGATGAAGAAATAATTATGAGGTTGGATTGGAATCTTGGTAGGTTCTTAGAGTGGGATGGTCCCACTGAGTATATAAAATGTATTATGAAAGGTTTTACTCTATTTAATGATTCAAGAGTTCAACTAAAGAGATGAAGGATGAGATTCTAGTGTGGGTATTGGGTATTGTCAGACAGATTGGCATTATAATGCCAAGAGGCTTGGTGTGATTTATCTTAAGATGAAACCTGGTTAGTGGGGATGGGTTATAATATATGATTTTGATGAGGTTCTTGACCGGATTATTGAGAATATAATATAGATGGGTTTGCATGGTGTTCTTTTGTGACTAGGACAATCATAAGGTGAATAATCCTCTTTGTCTATTTGGATGATGAAATGTGCATCGAGGAATGGGATAATCCTCGAGAGATGAGTCTAGACTTTGTGACTGAGAGGATAGAATGGGATGGGTTTGATAGGATTGGGTGAGTGGCCAACCCATTCGAGGATGATACGATGTATGGAGACACTTGGAGACACTTGGGGTTATTTATGTTATCTCATGGAGACACTTGGGGTTATTTCATGACTCCAACATACTTCAGAAATGTCTCCACACAATGTTTTAGAAAAAAAACCATCTCATGGAAGACCCCAAGGCTCCTCTATCTTCCAATGTTTCCTCACACTCACACCTTAGGGTATTACAGTATACAAGTGATCTATGTCAACTAGTCAGGATAGCATCACTACCCTCCATCCATATAAAGAAGTAAAATACCTAAGTGGACAATGTGATAAAGAAAATAAAATAAAAACTAAACAAAAACATACTTGTATCCTATGACTATACATGTCACCGCCCAATATATAAGAACCACACTGCCCCATGGGTCAAATCGTGTTCCTGCAAGCAAGGGGGAAACAGTTCCATTTAATAATCTCTTCATTTTTCATTATGTTATTTATATAGAACGTTGTTGGAAACACCATACTAATACCCTTAACCATTTAATATGAACCTATGATACATTAGTTGAGTTTAATATTGTTCACATAACACTCTTCACTATGGAAAGAACCTCAGAGGGACCACAATCAATGTTTAGTAGTTGATCCTACTCTTGAACCTGGTTGGGCACCAGTCCATGAACCAGATGGTCTACTTGGTCATGAGGGTGTAAACCATTTCATTATACTATACTAAGAATAAAGGTTTTGGTATCTTTTCTACCAGCAATGGTAATTTCTCAAGTTTTGAGTGCCAATCGACTTCAGTTCCTAAGTTAATGGCACCTTAACTATCCATAGATGTCAAGGGGTGTCTCCCATGGGTGTCTTGTGGTGTGTAGTGTCTATCTATTTTGTGGTGCTTCCGTGTTGTGGGAAATGTGTATTTCATGGTCAGTTTAATAAATAAATTATTCAATTAGAAAATACACCCATAGTCAATAGAGATATACCCACTTTTGATAGAGAATGCCATCCAAATAACCAACTCGGAAATCCAAGACCAACATTTTACTTTACCAATTCCAATTACATAATATATGTAGCACCAACTTATGTTTTATGAACCAATCAATTAAAGAGAAATAAACTCCTCAAAATAACCCATAAAATCTCATATAGCATCACTCACCTCCAATTAACCCACATCATTGCACATCTTAGTAACAATACAACCTCATACACATCAAAATAAAAACTAAAACTGAAATATTAGATAAATTTCAATAAAAATAAGGTACCAGTTAAGAAAATACCTAATTTAGGATGGGTTGGATGGAGATTCAGTAGGAGATTCAGCAGCTTGGATGGGATGGAGGAAGAGGAAGTCGAATGAGCTCCTAGATCACCGAGAGAGAGAGGGGGAATTTAGGGGAATTACTCTGATTTAGGGTTATGTATTGTGAATGGGGGAGAGGAGGGGCTGATATTAATTTGGGGGAAACTTTTACCAATAGTTTTTAAAAACCGTTGGTAAAAATTTTCGGGCCACACTTATACCAACGGTTCTAAGGAACCGTTGGTAAAAGGTCCCCTAAGCCATCCTTTTACCAATGGTTCTATTTAAACCATTGGTAAAGGTTGATTAGGAATTGATTTACCAACGGTTTTATGAAACTGTTGGTAAAACTCTTCTTTACCAATGGTTTTATGAAACCGTTGGTATGGAAGTGTTGGGAAAAACCCACATTCTAGTAGAGTATGGATCCACCTTTGTGGAGCACCTAATAGTGATCAAGTATCGGTTGGAGATGACCTTACATGGATGGACCATCCCCTTGGTTCACGTGTTATGGGAGTACGCGAACATGCAAGAGAGATCTTGGGAGTGGGAGAGCTTGATGTGAGCTCAGTATCCCAAGTTTTTTATTTAGTTTTACTTTTCAAGGAAAAAAATATTGAATGAGGGAATGATATAGAGACCATATTTTTTCTTGTAATACTTTGAAATATTTCTATATATATTTCTAGAGCTAGGCACTAAGGCAATGTGCGATTCCAGGTCTCGGTGTGCCCGATATTAATTTTATAAAAATATTAAATATATTTTATATTATGCATGCATATTTTCTTAAATAAAATGGGATAACTCTTAAAATGAATCTCGAATTAGAAATACAGGACCATGATTGAGTCTATAATATGTTGTTTACAATCTAAAGTTGGTCAGCGTGGGGTGTTCGGACATCTCGTCCATTGATGGTACATTCAGTAGATTAATTAATTATTTAATTCATTTGTTCGTTGATTTTTACCTAAATGAAATTATATAAGAATATTTCCATGGAAATATTCTCAAGGTTAGCCTCATAATCCTAGGATCTTCCAAGAGCTTCTTCTTCCTCCTTCTGTTGGCAAATCACCTCGGATGATGACAAAGCGCTGGATTGGAGCAGATCAGAGCACAACAAATGCAAAAAATTCCTTAAATCATTAGCTAGCACATTATTTGATGATGAGTGATCCAATATCCAGGTAAGACTCTTTAGTTTGTGGTTTATGCCCTTTTTTATTGAATTGGTTGAGAAAATCAATCCCTTTTATTGATCTGCACCAATTGTGGCTCAAGCGTGTACTCGCATACTGATAAATTTTGGTTATTCAATTGTTTTCAGACCCATGTATCCCCTTTATTGATTGTTGGCCAAGAACTTGTGACCAACAATGGTTAAACATTTGTTCTTGTGCTTTTCTACCTCGATCACTTCGCGTTCTTCACCAGTCAGACCTCATGGTCCCAGTTCAATGTTGTCAGGCAGTACCAAGCCTGATCGGACCCCCAGAATCACGAAAAAAATTACAAACAGGGCATGGATCAATGAAACAAAGATATATTTGGGATGTTTTCAAGGCATGGGTGATTATTTTGAAAAATATAGATCATATCTCCAACACTAGTTGAATCCAGGATGTGCGGTGCATATGGCGGAACTCTCATGGAATGAAGAGCTTATTTTCAATGAATGATGGTCAAAAATGATAGATCCAACCTCAATATGACAATTAAGGATCAAAACAGGGATGAAATAAAAGTAAAATATCAGATTCATCATGCAGGAGGAAGATATAGAAATCTGTGAAAAACCAAACTACACATCGTGTACTATTATGAACACATGGTGTGTAGCCCCTATGCTACGGTGGTTAGGATTTGGGAAAAATTTAAGGATGGAATGAAATGTAGACCTCCTACATGTCATGTAACCCTTTCCCCGAGTGGTTGATTCATGTGATAGAGAACACAGGTAGGTCTCCCTGTGGAAGTACAGGACATGGACAAGGTGTGCAGGTAGGGACCTTGAATACTAGGACACACCGTGTATACTCCCTACACGTTGTGTATCTCTACATGGTCAATGATCCATGTACCAGACAGGGACGCAACTAGGTAGTGGAGTGGGACCACATGTTATGTGGGTCCCCTTACACACCATGTACTACTTGGTTCGTTTTTTGGAAACTTCAAGGTTTTGTATCACCTTTGTTTGAACTTGTATTTTGACCCATGAGTATCCTATCTTGAGTGTTTTTCCATGTGAAATATAATTTTTCCCTCATTTTTGGATTTTTGGATATGATGTGGAATGTTTTGAGCATGACGCTTGGTTAGGCGATGCTCGATGACTTTTGAGTGGTACCCTCTAATAGATATGGGCAGTGGGTCCTTGATGACTTTCTGAGTGGTACCCTCCAGTAGAGTTGGGAAATGTTTCATCAATGACTTTTGAGTGGTACCCTCCAATAAAGCTAGGCAGTGGGTCCTCAATGACTTTGAGAGTGGTACCCTTCAGTAGAGCTAGGTAGTGGTTCCTTGATAACTTCTGAGTGGTACCCTCTAGTAGAGCTAGGCAGTGGGTCCTCAATGAGTTCCAAGTGGTACCCTCCAGTAGAGATGGGTTGTGGGTCCTTGATGACTTCCCAAGTGGTACCCTCTAGTAGATATAGGTAGTGGGTCCCCAAATACTTCCTGAGTGGTACCCTCTAGTAGAGCTGGGTGGTGGGTCCTCAATAGAGTGGAACCCTCTAGTTGAGCTAGGCATGGGTCCTCTACCACTTCCAAAGTAGAACCCTATTTTCGGGTAGGGAATGGGTCCTCCATAGATTATCAAAATGGAACCCTCCTATTGTACCAGGGAATGGGTTGTCTACCTAGAGATTTTTAACCCCTTGACTATGCAACATGGTTATGAGGCATGGCTTGACTTGGATGGTTACTTCTGGGCAGATGCGTGAGATGTTGGGCATCATTGATGAACTTTTGGAACGATTAGCTACTCTTCTTCCTAAGTTGAGCTGTGATATAGAGATCCACTTTCTATCTCATTTGGATTTCTTTGAATGAGAATATATATATACTTATGTATTCATACCTTTGGATTTGGATACTCTCTTTCTGTGAGATGAGAAGATGCACGGGGTATGCCACAAACATTCCATGTTTAGCTTCTCATGGTTGGTTAAGTTTACTCTCCTACAATATGTGTAAAAGACTTGACATGTAGTCTACCTACACACCATGTTTATCCCCTTGTGTTTGGATGAGGTTATTCCCTATCTTGGTTTGGGTTAAGCTATTATCTTTCATGATATCATGTTTATTATCTACTGTCTTCTATTCCTATTGTATCTTTTACTACTCCCCCTTCATCTTTCGATATTTCCTACTAGATATGTATATAATCACCCCTGTATGGTCTTTTCCCGCACATGTCATGTCTTATGAAGATGATGGACAATTCGGAAGTGTCTTTAGAGAAGCTTAGGGATATGTGGTACTTTGGATCACGTACGATGGTTGTAGCATGGAGATCATAGGTTGGGATCTCTCAGCATTTTTCTTTCCTATTTTTCCATGTTAAGACATCTTTTTGGTTGGGAATGTATTTTTTCCCCTTTACTTTTGTGCTTACACTATCGTAATCCTATACTCTCTAGAGGTTTTTCATGCATGGTTATTCCCTTAGCATTTTTATTCTTTTACTTTTACTTCCATGACACTTCTACATCGAGATGGTTGTGTGTGTTTGTATACAGGTACTTAGGAAAAGTTCTCCCCGTGTTATTTATTCCTTCAGCGTTGGTCGCCAGCCCTTGGCCTATGGAGGCGGGCTTGGGTAGTTTCATCTCAAGCCCCTGCTTGGTTCGGGTCATGACAGTTCTAGTTAAACCTATTTTAAAGAAAACCATATATTATTTATGTAATGGTAGAAATCAAAAAGTTAATTACTTTATATTTTTTGTTTTACATTCTTTATACTCAATACAAAGGATAATTTAGATAATTTTTCATCCAAAAGTAATGAAGTATATCTCCTTGGATATTCAACATCTAGTAAATCATATAGGGTATTCAACAAAAGGAACAAGACTATGTAAGAATCTATACATATCAAATTTGATGAGACAGATCCACATGAACCTAAGCCCCCTTTGGATAATCTAGAGGATGACATTTCTAATTTAGATATCAATGATAAATCTAGTGATAATTTTTGTAAAACCTATAGAAAAATCACCCAAATTAGAATATTTTGAACAATAATCTATAGAAGATAATGTAGTATCAAAAAATTCAAACCCTAGTACTATTAGGACTCATAGAGATCACCCATTAGATGTTATTATAGGCAGCCTAGATAAAGGAACTCAGACTAGATATTATCTTATAAATCAAGTTAAAATCAATCTTTTTTTCATGGCTTGAACCTAAGAACATCATAGAAGAAATAAATGATGATTTATGGGTAATAGAAATGTAGGGAGAATTGAAATAGTTTGAAAGGAATAGATTATAGGAACTAGTAGAAATACCTAAGGAATTCCTAACTGTTGGTACTAAATGGATGTTCAGAAACAATATTGATGATTCAGTAAATATAATTGTAAATAAAGACATATTGGTTACACAAGGATATAGTTAGGAAGAAGGTGTTGATTATGAGGAATTATTTGCACTATTATCCAGACTTGAAGCTATCATAATGCTTCTTACCTATGCATTACATTTTAATTTCAAATTATATCAAATGGTTGTCAAGAGTTCTTTCATAAATAGTTATATAGTTGAGGATGTTTTTGTGGAACAACCCCTGGATTTCAAAACATTCACTTTCCAAATCATGTTTTAAATTAATAAAAGATTTATCTATTTTAAAACAAGCTCTCAGAGCTTGGTATGATAGGCTCAGATCATTTTTAATTTCTAAATGATTTACTAATGGAATAACTGATCCTACTTTATTTATTAATATAATTTCAAAAGATGTTTTAGTAGTATAAATCTATGTTAATGATATTATCTTTGGATCTTCAAAAATTTATTTGTGTGCTTAATTTTCATAAATGATGAAAAATGAATTTGAAATGAGTATGATGGTTGTGTTAAAATTCTTCTTCGTAATTTTTCAAATAAATAAGGAATTATTTTAAATCAAATCAAGTACACTGAGGATATTTTAAAACATTTTGGTATGGATGGTACTGAAGGTAGTGGTACTCCCATGAGTACAAGCTATAAATTATATATTGATGAAATAGGGAAACCATTTGATAAAACTACTTATAGAGGTACGATTGGAAGTTTACTATTCTTAACTACAAGCTGACCAGGTATTATGTTTAGTGTGTGTATGTGTGCTCATTTTCAATAAAAACCAAAAGTATCACATTTTCTAGCTATGAAAAGAATTTTTAAATACATAAAAAATAAAAAAAAACTAGGAATTTTTTATTATAAAAGATAATGATTTTATTTAGTTAGTTATTCATTTGAACATTTTGGTGGTTATAAGTTAGATAGAAAAAACACTTCTGGAGCATGTCACTATCTGGACAAGTCTCTAGTTTCTTGGTGTAGTAAGAAACAGAACTTTGTTTCATTATCCACTACTAAAGCTAAGTACATATCTATAGGAAGTTGTTTTGAATATATTCTATAGATGAATCATACTTCTCTAGACTATGGATATTAGTTTTGACATATCCCTATAAATTGTGATAATATAAGTTCTAACATTTATAAGAATCCTATGTCTCATTCTAGGACAAAACACATTGATATAAGACATCACTTTTTGAGAGATCATTATCAAAAAAGGTGATATAACTCTTGAATTCATTGATACTAAACATAATATTATTAACATATTCACAAAGCCTTTGAGTTATGAGAGAATGAGCTATAGCATACATAAACTTGAAATGATGAATTTTGGTTTGTCTTTTATTCTTAAATTTATTTTATTTATGGTAGAGTTAAATCACAAACCTATACTACCATAAAGATCTGTCATTATCTATGCTACCATACAGATATAAAATAGTGGTTCTACCATGACATGCTATCATGGTTGTTCTAATGTGGTGTGTTACCATTGTTAATATACCATAGGATCTACCATTTAGCATGTTATCATTCCAATTACTATCACTTATATCTTTATTTATTTTCATGTTATTATTTATACCAAATTTATTTTATCAATATTATATTTATTTAATTTAATTTTAGAATCCCTAAAATATAAAATTCTCAAATTATAGACCAAATTATAAATCCTCTCATGCGTACCCTTTTTAAATCCCTTCATTTTCTCTCTCGACCCTCGACCCTTCACCTTCAACCATCAACCCTCAAAACTATGTGAAAAATGGTGTGAGTAAAGCATCTTGGTGTATCTCTAGATGTGTCACACCCTTTGAAGAAATCTAGAGGTGAATCAAGTCAACTTTTAGTACCGATAAATCTATAGCTTGTCTCTCGAGTTGTTGTGGTCAAGAAATAAATATATGCTTCTTGGTTATCTATAAGAAAGTCTCTTGTTTGGAACGTGTTTCAAGACCAGGGATGGGTAGATTGGTTTGAAAATAATGATATACCATTCTACCCTATATTGATTCATGGTTTCTATTTTCATGATGAGTATCATTTAGAAGATAATAAGGATCTTATCAAAACAATGGTGGATGAAAAAGAGCGCGTTTTATCTTTGAAATAGTGGGATAAATGTATGAAAGTTCCTTACAAAGGTATTGAGGAGGATTATCAAGGATACCTTCTCATTAACCGTGAGAAATTCATGATTGAGGATGCTCTTCTTGAGCTCACTCAGAATGAAATTGTTAGAAGACCTGATGTAGTTGATTTAGATGGAGAATATCGGTTGTTGTTCAAGTTAATTCAGCACATGTTGTGTCCCATAAAGGCATACTTTAGTATTATGAGGTATCAAGATATTTTATTCTTATTTCTTATGAAAAAAGGATAAAAGATTAATCTTTATATATATTTGATGGTTCACATGATGGAGTTGTGAAAGCCTACATCATGATCAAACTCCCTTGCCTACCCTAATATGATTTATGCTCTATTTGAGGATAGATGCCTTGTTCCTGAAGGATAGGAAAAGGTAAAAAAGTGTGATAGTTTTTTCCTTATCCAAGTCACTTGAAAGAAGATGAATGTAAACTTGAATCCTTAGTTAAAAAGGTGATTAGTTGATAATGATAAATTCATCCTAGTAAAGTATCCTTCTATACAAAGAAATTTGGTTGACCCTGGCTTGGTTCCAAATGAATTTGTGGAATATTCTTCAGATGAATAAGGTGAGACTGCTGGTAGTCCTGAAGTTGAAGAGGAATAAGTTACAGATAAAGAAGAAGAATGTATCCCTATTTTAATGGAAGAGGGTAATTAACCTAATGTTTTTAATAGTTCCAATATGGAATATGAACCTCTTATTCCACCTATATCCCTTCCTACCAAATAAATATTACTCTAAGAAGATTATGAAATAGAAGAAACATAAGTTTATAATGGTGTTTAGTTTGATAGATCTACCTTAGAGAGTCCTAAAGATGTGATTGTGCTATCTGATGATTCTAAGTATGATATTGATGGTGGATATGAAGATGAATATTATAATACCTTTCAAGTTGTCTTTGAGTCTGGTAGGTCTTTCAGTGGAGAGTGTCAGGTCACTTACCTATTTTCTTTAGAAAGTCAGGGACCTGGTAATAGAGATAAACTAGTTGCTTAATAAGGTCAATCATCTAGAAGCCATGTCGATCCATATTCTTTAGATGAAGGTGAGGATGATGCGTTAAATAAGGGGGATAAATTCCCAGAATCTACTATGATTGTATTAGTATACTCTGATTCATATGGTGATTATGATAATGATGATGAGGCTAGTGATCAGGGTAGTCCACCAGAGCATGGGGGACCTGGCATCTCGGTTTCTCAGCAAGATCCTAAGGGATATTTAGTATAAAGATTGGTGAATAATATTTTTTGGAACCTTTTCCCTCTAGAGATCATGTTATGGAAGCTTTTCATGAGGACTTTATAGTGCATTGTTAGGAGAGGTCTTCACCTTCTCCTCCTTATCCTCCTCACTCCAATTATTTGACCAGAGATAATCAGGATACCTTTAACGCGGGATTTATATCTAATCTCAGTGAAATTATTATATCTTATTACCCTCAATAAAAGAATATTAGTTAGGATTAAACCTCTCTGATATTATCCTTATTTGTGTCTCACCTCCAACAAATACTTTTAATCAAAATGGGAAATGTGGAAATGGAGAACAAGTGGTTGGTAGAACATATGAATTCCCTTCAGTCAACCATGGAGGATATGAAAACTAGTTTCTCTCAGAGAGATATTTATCTTATAGAGAGGATGGAGTCTTTTCCTCCTTCTAGAGATTCTTCTTTCAGAGCTCCACCTCCCTCTACCTTCTCCTCTATTTATTTTGACCTAATTAGATCCATTTTTAGAGAAGAGTTGTAATCTATGTTGGGTGATTTATCTACTTATCACATGGATGAGCTTCATTAGATAAAATCTCATGGTGATTACATTTAAAATCTTGTTAAAGAATTATAAAATGATGCTATAAGTGATAGAAAAACAATCACTAAGTCCATTAAGTACTATGTCTTTAAGATTTTTACCAAACATGAACTTAATTATCATTTTAAGTTACTGGCTGAAAATCTGAGGATATCTCTTATTACTGAGGCCTTTAAAGAGAAAGTGAACCATTTAAAGACATTTAAACCCCTGGTCAAGCTATTTATGGAAGAAAAAATATAATTTTTTAGAGTCATGGAGAATGGTGGCAGGGTGATTACTCAGTTTGTTAAGTCGATGGAATTATTTCTCTATACCCCCAGGACAATTGTCATTGAACCTCCAGCCATTCCCATAACTACCTCCCTTTCAGCACCCTTGAAAACCAATTCCATTGTTTTTGGTCCCTTTGGACTTACACCTATTGAATCCATGAGGCATCTTAGGCTGGTTGTGTTCAGGCCTCCTACACCACCTCCCGCCTCCACTTTTTTCCCTCCTATTGGAGGCAAAGGGAAGGACCCAATGGATCCTACTTTAACCCGTGCTGAGGATACTTTTCAGAGTTATATTAGGATTTTATAAGGATTATATTTTTTGATATCCTTTTATGATGTACTATATTAGCTTTAAAGTTTAATGAAAATCCTCACTTTTTATTCATAATTGTGTCATTTATTTACTTCAATAGTATTTCTATATTTTTGATAATCCCAAAATGGGGAGAAAGAATGTATGGAATCATAATGTATAGATTAAATTATGACTATTCATTACATATGGGCTTTTAATGTTAAGCATATTGTATTCAGATTTTATTGATTTTAATCATTTGTTAAAATGTTTTTGTATAGTTATTAATGGTTATGAATTTCATGACTTGTGATCATCAAAAAGGGGAGGATTGTTGGTTTAGACCAGCACCCCCTTATTTTAATGATCTCAAATCATATTTATTATGTTTATAATAAGTTTTATTTTTTATGATCGTCAACTATTTTTTTATCTAAATAATAAATTTGGCTAAGTCTTGATCCACCATTATTATTTACCATTAGTTGTTTCAAGCTACCGTGAGATAAACTCAGCTACCGCTCTCAGCTATTGTTAGTTCAAGGAGGTACCGCCTGAGAGAATATATTGTCAGATCATCTGCCATCAATTTATGATGCTACTTCTAGTTCAAATTTATCAACCACCAGAACATCGAGTGCCATATTCTTCTACTATCAAATGGAGTTACAGCTACTGCCAAGTACATTTATCATCAAGTGTTATTAATTCTACTATAAGATCCATCACTACTTTCAAATATTGTTTTCGCTAAGCGAAGCTGCCTCCAAATTCTCTTACTATTGAGGGATTCTACCATTATGTGAATCTACCACCAAGAGGATCTACCACTAGTCATTCTTGTTACCAAAGTTGTTCTGAATTAAGTTCAAAGTTAATTTCCACAATGACTAGATTAAGGCATTCGATGAAAGTTAGATCATGTGGATTTAAGAATTATTATTCTTAAATGTAACATCCTATTACTATTTTTAAGTATTCCTAAACCCCTCTTTTGAACTTTCTTTGGTCGGGTTTTGTTTGAGGTGGTTTCAGGAGAAATTTTTGAAATTTTGAAATTTTTTGGTCTAGTGTACGGTTGGCGTATAGTTTGCCCAAACTATGCACCCTCTCAGTGGAAACCGTGAAAACATAGGTAGTGGGGTTTTTCATGGCCAGCACATGTTTTGAAAAACTACTTTCCACTTAGTAGAAACCATGCACCAGACCAAAAATGGGGTGCACAGTTAGGGCGCACGGTGTTGTCTAACTGTGCGTCTTTTCCTAGAAAACTATGGGTATGGGTTTTAATTAATCTAAAAATTAATTTTAAAACCCTAAAACCCTTTTTTAAGGTGATCGATAGACCTGTATGACCCATAAGATATTTATTCTTCTAGTGGGGCTCCCAATATCAGATTTTGGCCCCTTAGATCCCCTCTGAAAGCGAATCGAATCTAGACGAACTCCTTTTGATCCTTTCTCAGTAGGTTTCCTATTCCCATTCTCTTTCTCCCACTCTCTCCTCATTCCTCTCTATGGTTTTTTATATATCTAGAATTGTTGGAGAATCTAATTCATGCTATTTCAAATCTTAATTATAGGTTTGATTCTTGGATCCATGTTTCCGACATTCTTCATTGGAAAATCTTGTTTAGGGATTTGTGATTCGAGATCTCGTGATTCGAATGTAGGTGGTTCCATTTTTTTTGTCCAATTTAATTTAACCCCATATTTCTTGATTTAATTTCAACTATTTGATTTAAATTTAATTTATTTAAATTACTTTAAATTTATTTCAATTGTTTTGTTAAAACCTATATTCCATTTAATTATGGATTTAGATTTGATTTGGTACAAAATTGGGAAAACCTACCAATTCCATTGAATTGGGGTGTGTTTGTGAAATTGACAGAAATTGTGAAATTTAAATTGTGAAATTTAATTTTAAAATTTAATTGTGAATTGATTTCAAATTCTTATATGAGAAAAATTGATTAAACTATTTTGATTGAAACCCATTGGTTTAATCATGGAAAAAGGTGTGTTTTGATTAAAAACCTGCTTTAGTTTTTAAATGGAAAATTGGAATATTTTAAATTGAGAATAGGATGAATTTTATTTTAAGAAGTCTTAAAATAAATTTCTCATCATTGATTTTGTACTAGATCACATGCAATCCTAGGTAGTTAGTGAGTTTTTGGGGTAACACTCTAAGATTCTACAATGTTACTAAAACATAATTGTAGCACATCACATCCCCAACAAGATGGTGATGAAGTCCTTTTGACCAGTATTAAAGGGGCATGTGTATACACATATTGTCATGTAAATTTGAGTGTGAGGTATTCCCATAGCTTAGAACTCTTATACCTTTTGGAACATGACTATATTTCTCACTTGTTTGTATTTAAAATATATTCCATTGTTTGTTATAAATTTTTATACATGCCTTATAAATTTATATAAACTATTTTATATAAAATGTAGAATAATCCATTTGTTTAAAATTATTTCCATCATTTGAAATGTGAAGCATGATTTATTTTTAAACATGCCTTTGAAATTCCAATCCTGATTATTTAAAATTGAAATATTTATTTAGTTAATTAAATGTGGAATCATATTATGGAATATCTAGGTGAGGCCCTACTGGGATTTTATCTCACACCCTACTTATGACTTCATGTGTTTTTAGATTATCTCCTTCCAATTTCAATCAAGGGTAAAGGACCACTTGGAGGCAGTTCTAGTTGTTTATCCTTGGTCTTGGAGAGTTGAGTCCACTAGGGCTTACCTTGCTATTTTCTGGTACGTTGCTATTGTAGTTGTGTTTTTATACTTGTTTAACTTTTGGTACACTTCTACCTGTGGAGTTTTATTATATGCATACCAACTTGTTTATCTTTATTCCATAATGTTTGTGGAAAAATCATTAACACCTGAATTTTTGTATGATGTCAGGTATTTGTCACCAACCTGTGGGAATCGGGAACTCCCTTCGGGATATATCAGTGTTGGCTCAGTTATTGGGTCACTAGGGTACCCAAGCTATTCCATGATGAAATGGTATCAAAGCTCTAGGTTGAGCTTCTTTTCTTGATGACGGTATGCAGTTGAAATCTTATCGATACTTAGGAGGTAGTTGTAATTAACTGTCTGGACATCTCTCACCGTAAAGAGCCTTAATTCACCATGGGTGGTTTAGGGAAATATGTCTTGAGGATTAGTTTTAGTATGTTCCCAACTTTATATTTGGATAAGTTTAAATCCAAATATTTTTTGTCTATATTTTGGGATTTATTTCCCTTATTGATCTATTTGAGTATAAATCTGATGTCTTCCTTATTGTCTACTGATGTTGTGTAGCATCATGCCTCCGAGAAGAAATGTGAATCGAATCCAGGAGGAATCTATTGATAAACCACAACATGTAAATCTTCTCATGGACCCGGGTCTATTAGAAGTAAGTGTACATACTATCCAAGCTCTGGGACAGGAACCACCACCAATTCCCATTCAGGCTCTAACTATGGAACTTCAAAGGGATGTTTTGTGGGATCGTTCTTAGGAGTTCCTTCGCCAGAATCCATCAGCTTTCAAAATCCAAAATGATCCTCATGAGGCTAAGGAATGGTTGAGATAGATTGGGCATTTTTTTGGGTTCTTGGAAACACCTGATGAAATCAAAGTGAAGTGTGCCACATTTATGCTGGAAGGACCTAGCCAGAGATGGTGGGGCACGATGGTGATGGTGAATAAGAAAGAGGGATTATAGTGTAAAGACTTCAAATTTATTTTCACTGACTAGTTCTATCCAGAGTTTATATTGTTGGCCCAGTCTGTGGAGCTTTTTAAACTCGAGCAGGCTAACAGGACTATGACTGAGTATTCAAATCACTTTGTTAATCTTGTGCAGTTTGCACTAGAGATTGTGTCAAATGAGAAGATTAAGGTTCAATGCTTCGATTTAGAAATTTGATCTGATATTTTTATTTAGGTTTTCTTACTGAAGCTGCCTACTTATACTGATCTGATGGATAGAGAATTGATGGTTGAAATGGACCTGGTTGGAAAGTCAGGGTTGATGGGAGTTCATTTTTCTCCTAGTGGCGGTTATGTGATTTCCCATAAAGGGAAGAGATGGAATTTCTTGATAGCGGGGTTCTTCTAGACCTCCTATAGTGCATGGAAGAGGCCCTTTTATTTGATACTAGTATGGAAAGTCAGGGCACTCGGACAGGGTTTGTGCACCCAAGGTATGTGATTCATGTGGATTGTAAATACCCAACCTCAGTTACCTAGAGTCGGTACCTTATTTTATTACTTTGGAATATAAAAATGAATATTCATCTCGAAGGAACAAGTAGTTTAGTACATATTTTAAACAAGATACATACATAAGTTCAACATTACAACTTTAAATGAAAAACAACATAAAAGTTCCATTGGGAATATCCACCACTCTAAGATTATCCCTACAAGTCAATCATAATATATCTCTTCTTGTCTTGAGAAAAATGAAACATAAGAAGTGGTGAGCTCATATGATCAGTAAGGGTAAAAAATATAGATAAAGATATCATAAACATAAACATTAGGCATGGAGAATAATTAAAAACACATGCCTTTCAAAATAATAAACTCGAACACATTACGACAGGAATATGAGCTGAATAAACATTTCCATAATAAAACATAATCATTGGTATTCTACTAGTCAAATAACCATGTGAACTATTAATTTCTAGGTTCATAATGAGGTAAATTCATATATATTACTTTATGAAACATACCTTCAAGGCCTCATCCAAGACATCTAAAAATGATTAAGGCCTCATCCAAAACCACATCTAAAAATGGGAAAGGCCTCAACCAAGTCCATATCTATTCGTCTCATGAGACCTACCAATGAATTGAGGGGATATAGTGGGACCCAAACATCACATAATAGGTCCAATTAATTCCTCATATTAATGGGGATAAACATAAAAAACATATACAATCATATTGAAACTAACATATGAAATGTAAATAACTTTCCCCGAACATTAAGCATAAACACTAACCATTCTGAGTAAATTGGTGAATGGTTTTAAGATAGCACATCCATATTCAAACTAATAATAAACCATTAAATTAAATATGGTAGATGATATCATAAAATATTACTCCTAATAATACAAAATAATCAACAAGAGTGTTGAAATAGTTAAAGATACTCTTATAAAATCATCAAGTAATTCTTGAGATAAATACTCTTTTACTTTGAAAAGAAGAGTTCTTTTGGAAAATTTTTTGTATAAAACCAGAAATGAATTAAGATAGTATTTTCATAATAAAATTAGTGATTTTATAAATATAATCATTGCTAAAAATATATTATAGAGTGCCCTTGAAAGCAAGTAAGAATTTGATAAATTCCCTTGAATCAGGCTTGTATTTCGAAAAGAATTTTGATAGTTCCTTTTAAGATATGTAACTACCATAAAATAAAGAAGGATTATGGTTTGTACACATACATATAACATTAAAATAGAATTTATGAGGAGTATATAAGAATAATTATGAATTTAATTGGGATAAATAGATACAAAGAGTAACCCGAAAGAAAATGGAGGTTCGGGTAGGAAAACTCTTACCGTAGGTCCAAAGGTGTTCATAACTTGATCTTAACAACATGAATAATAAAATTTAGGTTCATAAATTAATGATTCTATAAACTCCTATACATTTAATAGATTTAGTATAATCTTATTAGGTTCATTCATATCCTTTTGATGGGTTAAGAGGTTCAATTTCATTGTTTGGGAGCATTTTCTTTCTTGGTTTTCATGATCGATTTACTTATATTCATGTATGGATAAACATGTAGAATGAGAATGTTTTTCAAAAATAGAAGTTGTATGTTATTAGTTAACAAACATGATATTACATGGTTATAAAATTCTTTTGGTTATTGGGGGTGAAGATGAATCATTATATAAAACTTTAATGATAATTATTTCGGTTAATTAGTATGTTTTGATCACAACGAACTCATTTTGATTTATAAATTAATATCATGGGTAAAAAAGGATTAAAAAACCTTAAATAAGTTATAATAAATATATTATAGTTTTTTTCAACCATAAAAATGGTTTCATGACCATAATTGAAGATGGTAATAGAAATTGAAAACCCATCTTCTTTGAATGTGATAAATTAACACATCTCAGATGGTGTTTTCATTTATAATATAAAAGAAATGGAAGGAGAGATGATGAAGAATTATTAATTTATCATAACAAAATTCCAGTACATGCAAGGTACTGGATTAATCACAACATTTTGATGAAAAAAGGTGAAAAAAGAAAAAAAGGAACTTGAAATAAAAGAAATGAAAAGAGGAATTTACCTCTTGAAGTAATCTTCCTTGAGAACGTCTTTAGGGGAGAGGTTTTGGTCTTTTTATGAGACCAAAGGCTACTGGACGTGGGGGGGATCTTGGGAGGATATTTGAGTAGAATTTATACAAGCCACAAGGATTTATAGGAGTGAATAGAAGAGGGGGTGAGGGGGGGTTTATAGTGGAGGAGAGGAGGGTTTTCGCGTTATTTTACTCATTATTTTATTATTCTTCAAAGACAACCAATAGTATTGATTCTTATGACCAAGAATAGTAATATTTTCATGTGAGTTTTAACCAAGTGTGCTTTCATTATCCATGATTCTAGTAATAGTGAATTTAACTGATAATGTATATATACAGTAAATTACTGTATTTTAATATTCATCAAAAATTCGAGTATTTCAGAAAAATCCCAAAAAAAACTCTAACCATTTTTCGATGTGTAGAATTAAAAAATGAACTCTGTTTTTTGAAAATAGTTTTTTAAATATTATTAATTTAATTTTTAAATAAATTCATAATTTATTCAAAAAATAAAAATTTTAAAACTATAATTCATTTTATATCACCTTGAAAATTTCATCAAGATCTCGTTATCTTATAATCTTAAGATAATAAAATAATAATACGATTTACTATTCATGAGGGTCATATTACTATTCATAAGGGTATGTTAATATTCACTAAAAATTAAGTTTGCTTTATCAAACTCTAAATATCTTAATGAATGCAATCGTGTATGTCAGTTTTTTGAAATTCAAATCACAAAGGTGGAAACATTATGTTTATTGGATAGGTTATAACAAATTGGTGTTTTGTAGAGACTCAGTGTTTCATGCATTAAATATTAAATTTATTTGAAAAATCATGGGGTGTTACATTATCCCCTCCTTACAAAAAAAACATCCTCAAAATTACCGGAATGTTACCTCACAAAAAGTTTTGGGTAGTTTTTCATCATAAGATCCTTAGGCTCCCATGTTGCCTCTTCGTTTTTATGATTTTTCCAAAGTATAATCACCAGTCGATTCATCTGATTCATCAATACTTGTTCTTTAGAGTCCAAAATATGGATAAGCTCTTCATGGTAAGATAGGTCAGGTTCCAATTCTATACCTTCAAAAGTGAGGACATACGTTGGGTCTGGAATGAACTTTCTCAACAACGAGTCATGGAACACATTGTGTACTTTAGAAAGGCTAGGTGGAATAGCCAAATGATATGCAACCGATCCAATTCTCTCTATAATTTCAAAAGGGCCTATGTACCTAGGGCTCAGTTTCCCTTTTTTCCCAAATCTTATAACACCCATCCATAGAGATACTTTTAAGAAAACATGATCTCCCACTTAAAACTCCAAATTCTTACTTAGATTATCAACATGTATTTTTTGTCTAATTTCAGCTACTTTGATATTGCCTTGAATATTCTTTACCTTCGTTGTTGTTTCCTCCACAAGCTCTGAGCCCACAAGATTCCTTTCTCCAATTTCATTCTAAAAAGTTTGTGTATGACATCTCTTTCCGTACAATGTTTCATATGGTTCGATTTGAATACTTGAATAGATTCTATTATTTTAATAAAACTCCATTAAAGGTATATATTTATCCCACATACCTTGAAATTCAAGTGAATATGATCTCAACATGTCCTCTAAGGTTTGGATCATCCTTTCTGATTTCCCATCAGCTTTGGGTGATAAGTAGTACTTAATCGAACCTCAATATCCAAAGATTTCTGAATAATTTTCCAGAATTTTGATGCAAATCATGGATCACAATCAGAAACAATTGAGATAGGTCCTCTATGAAGTCTCAAAATTTCATTGATATAGAGTTTTGCTAGGTTCTCTAGTGGAAAATCATCCCTTATAGCGAGGAAATGTGCAAATTTCGTAAGTCGATCAACAATTACCCATATTGCATCATTATTTCTCAGAGTTTAGGGTAATCTAGTGACAAAATCCATGGTGATGTCAACCTATTTCCATGTAGTAATAGGTAGAGGTTTCATGAATCCTCTAGGATGTTTTCATTCGGCCTTCACTTGTTGACAGACGAAACATCCTGATACATAATCAGCAATTTCCTTCTTCATGTTATCCCAACATAAATGTTCTTTCAAACCTCTATACATTTTAGTGCTACCAGGGTGTATAGAGAAATTTTAGCTATAATCATCACCCAATAACTCCCTTTTCAGCTCGGGTATATAGGGAACACATAGCCTCTTCCCAAATTTTAGAATTCCATCTTCACACATGAAGTCAACAAACTTCACATCTTTCACAGCATTGATTTTCTTTTGAAGATTCTCGTCATCAGACTTTGAAGCTTTAATTATTTCCAATAAAGATAGTTGGGCAACCATTTGAAAAAGTAGTGATGTTTCACCTTCTTTGATAATTCCCATATCCATCCTAACTAGATCCATGTACAAAGGATCATTTTCAATCCTTGTTTTATTAAGAACACCATGATCATTACTGCTCAATGCATCAGCTACCTTATTTTCCTTTCTTGGGTGGTAGTGTATGGAATAATCATAATCCTTTAGTAGTTTGATCCATCGCCTTTACCTCATGTTGATTTATTTCTGTGAGAAGATATATTTTAGACTCTTATGATCCATATATATCTCACATTTTTTACCATAAATATAATCTCTCCATATCTTCAGAGAAAGGATTACCACTGCTAACTCAAGATCATGATTAGGATAGTTTTGTTCATGAATTTTTAACCACCTTTATTCATATGCAATAACTCTATCATTCTGCATAAGGACACAACCAAGTCCTTTCTTTGATGCATCATTGTAGATCACAAACCCATCATTCCTCTATGGTAGAGTTAGGATCAAAGTATTCAATAATCTCCTCTTCAATTCTTCGAATCAGTCCTCACATTATTTTTTTCTATATGAACTTAACCCTTTTACGTGTAAGCTTAGTCATTGGGTTGGCTAAACGGGTGAAGTTCTAAAAGAAACTCTAATAATAACATGTTAAACCAATAAAACTATGTACCTCGGTTATGTTCATTGGAGTAGGTCATTCTTGCACAACCTTTGTCTTCACAGGATCAACAGATATTCCATCCTTAGATACAATGTGGCCAAGAAAGGAAACTGATTGAAGCCAAAATTCACACTTTCTAAACTTCCCATATAATTCATTTCTTCTAAGAGTCTTCAAAATAGTGCACAAGTGATTTTCATGATCTTCGTAGCTTTTGGATTATACAAAGATATCATCAATAAATACCACCATAAAGTCACCAAGATATTCCTTGAAAACTCTATTCATTAGATGCATGAAAATAGAGGGTGCATTAGTTAGTCCAAAAGGCATTAATGTAAACTCGTACTTCCCATACCTGGTTCGAAATGTCATCTTTAGAATATCTTCTTTCCTCACACGCAACTGATGATATCTAGATTGAAGATCAAACTTTAAAAAATATTGGTATCCATGAAGTTGATCAAATAAATCATCAATGTGAGGTAGGGGATACTTTTTCTTTATTGTTATAGCATTGATCTCCCTTTTATCAATACAGAACCTCATAGATCCATCTTTCTTCTTAACAAAAAGAATAGGGGCTCCCCATGAAGAAACACTAGGGTGGATAAATCTTTTATCACTCAATTCCTCTAGTTGTATCCTTAGTTCCACTAATTCAATAGTGGTCATTCTATAAGGGGTCTTTGATATGGGCCTTGAATCAAGAATTAAGTCAATGGAAAACTTGATTTCCCTCTCTAGATGATGTTCAAGTAAATCCTCTAGAAACACATCAATATATTCTTACACAATTGGTAAGTCCTCTATTTGAACATTCCTTTCCTCACCCATAGTTATTGCATTCCCTTCCTCCCTAATAATTGAATTCAGTAGAGCTACTGGGGGTGGATCTAGATGAGAATTAGATGGTGGTGTTTCTGCTCTAAAGATAAGGGATTCCACATCGTCCTAAAAAATTGTAACCTCCTTCTTCTTGTAGTAAATTTTTGCATCATGGTTCAAAATCCAATCTATATCGAGGATTATATCAAATTCAATCATGGGTATGATAATAAAATCAGAAGATAAAGCATGTTTATATGACATAATGGGAACTTCCTGAAATAAATTTGTTTCAATGATACTTCCCATAAGAGTTTTGACTAAAAACCCCCTTATTAAATCAAGTTGGAAATAACTAATTTTCTTGGAAAATTGGGAAGATATAAAAGAATGAGATGATTCAGAATCAAATAAAACATTGGCTAAGTTTGAGGAAATGATTAAAGTACCTACCACCACATCATTAGGAACTTTAATATCAGCAGTTGTGATCACATAATCTTTTCCCTGCTCCCTTGTCCTTTTTTGAGGCACGTTTCCTTGACACTTTGGAAAATCATTAGAATAGTGTCTCATCTCCCTATAATTATATCATTGAACATTAATATCTTCTTTATTCCTCTTGAAAACACCAACATGATGGCCTTTTTGTCCACACTTGTAGAACATCCCTTTTCCTTTTAAGCGGGCCCCAGGGTGTTTCCTTCCACAATTATCACATGGTGGAAAGTCAAATCTTCCCTTCTTCCCCATTTCCTTATTTCCTTTTCCAGAGTTTTTTGCATCCTTCTTCTTCTCTTGCTTTCCTTTAAAGTCATAAGACTTAGAGAAATCTTTTTCCATCTTGATAGTACATGAGACTATATCTTCATATGATGAGAAAGTTTGGCAGACTAGCGCCCACCAGAGGAATATATTTAGTCCATCAAATAATTGATCAATCTTTCTCCTTGGATTACATGTATAGTCCACATAATTCCTTTCTAACCTTGTGAAGTTAGCTTCATACTTTGCAACATTTTTATCTTTATTTTGCCTCAAATTCAGAAATTATCTTTATATATCCACTCGTTGTTCATGAGGAAAGTATTTCTCTAAGAAAAGTTCTTTAACTTCACTCCATTCCATGTTTTATATCTCTTCCTATATTTTTTGAATTTGTGACAACCATTG
The DNA here is from genome assembly GCA_963277665.1 of Viscum album. Classification (NCBI taxonomy): domain Eukaryota; kingdom Viridiplantae; phylum Streptophyta; class Magnoliopsida; order Santalales; family Viscaceae; genus Viscum; species Viscum album. The sequence goes on from OY728133.1 coordinate 1,962,831,984, forward strand.
ATCAGTATATCCTGAAAGATGATAACCTGCCATGACAACCTTCTCCCTTTCATTACTTCCCAAGGTGAGAAATATCTTCTCTAAGGAAATTATCCACTACTCCGCTACGAATGGGTTTATAGCCCATTAAATTATAGAGGTTGTTGTCGCATAAAGCGATCTAACATAACTCCTCCATGTTGTGGATCCAGATGCTCCATACGGGTAAGGTTATTGTTCATAATCTAAGTTGTCCCAGTATAGTTATAAGTTACTCCACACCAGTCGCAGCTCTAGAGCCAACATTGTTATCTTACACAGGAGGGAAATCCCTATATTGGATACACGCGTTCATGTGGTTTCCATTCCTTCCACTATGCGTCATTTATAAATAATGGAATACACTAGATTAGGTTATGAATCATAATTTACTATCTCATCTTAGAAAAAATACTTAACATAAATTGAAATCCTATGCATGGCTAATCCCATAATCATAAACATGGTTTCTTTGAGGAAAAATTTACCTTTAAATCCTTCATAATGGCTTGTAAAGAGAATGTGAATTATCCTAAGCATATCCCCTAAGAGTGTCAAACCAGGTGTGCAATAAGGCACATTGTCATATACTAAGATAACCCAGGTCAAGCCTGAAACTCCTTGTTGGAGTTTTCACTCCTAGGTACATATGTGCCAGAACCACGTCAACTTGTAGTATCCAGACAGGGATGCATTTGCAAGAAAAATCCACATAATCTATTCCTTAGAAAAAATTTCAGGATGTTCTTGTATGTTTATCCTCAAATACTATCTTAGGGTTTTGTTCTCAAATCTATATTTTCTAAATGTAGTTTCCAAGTTTTCTACTAAACTTCCTCTAATACCAACTATAAAGACTGAACCCCAGTTTCCCAGAGTTGGTCCCTTATTTTATTACATTGGCATATAAAAATGAATATGCATCCCTAAGGACTGGGTATTTTAGTAGATTTTGGAAACAAGATACATACATAAGTTCAACATTACAACATGAAATGAAAAATGACATAAAATTTCCATTGGGAATATCTACCACTCTAAGATTATCCCTGGAAGTCAATCATAATATATCTCTTCTTGTCCTGGAAAAAATGAAACATAAGAAGGGGTGAGATCATATGCTCAGTAAGGGTAAACAATATAGAAAAAGATTTATAAACATAAACATTAGGCATGGTGAATAATTGAAAACAAATGCCTTTAAAAATAATAAACTTGAACACATTATGGTAGGAATATGAGCTGAGTAAACATTTCCATAATAAAACATAATCATTAGTATTCTACTAGTCGAATAACCACATGAACTATGAATTTCTAGGTTCATAATGAGGGAAATTCATATGTCATACTTTTTGAAACATATCATCAAGGCCTCAACCAAGACATCTAAAAATGATTAATGCCTCAGCCAAAACCATATCTAAAAATGGGAAAGGCATCGACCAAGTCTATATCTATTCATCTCATGATCCCTACTAATGCATTGAGGGGCTATAGTGGGCACCACCCATCACATAATAAGTCCAATTTATTCCTCATATGAATGGGGATAGCATAAAAAACATATACATTCATATTGAAACTAACATATGAAATGTAAATAACTTTCCCTGAATATTAAGCATAAACACTAACCATTCAGAGTAAATTGGTGAATGGTTTTAAGATAGCACATCCACAGTCAAACAAATCATAAACCATTCAATTAAATATGGTATATAATATCATAAAATATTAATTTGGATAATACATAATAATCAATAAGAGTGTTGAAATGGATGAAGATACTCTTATAAAATCATCGAGTAAATCTTGAGATAAATACTCTTTTACTTTGAAAAGAAGAGTTATTTTGAAAAAGTTTTTTTATAAAACCAGAAATGAAGTAAGATATTATTTTCATAATAAAATGAGTGATTTTATAAATATAATGGTTTCTAAAAACATATTATAGAGTGCCCTTGAAAACAGGTAAGAATTTGAGAAATTCCCTTGAATCGGGCTTGTATTTCGAAAAGGATTTTGAAAGTTCCTTTTAAGATATGTAACTACCATAAAATAAAGAAGGATTATGGTTTGTACACATACATAGAGCATTAAAATAGAATTTATTAGGAGTGCATAAGAATAATTAATAATTTAATTGGGATAAAGAGATACAAAGAGTAACCCAAAAGAAAATGGAGGTTCGGGTAGGAAAACTCTTACCTTAAGTCCGAAGTTGTTCCTCACTAGATCTTAACGACCTGAATAATCAAATTTATGTTCATAAATTAATGATTACAGAACCTCCTCTATGTTTAATGGATTTATTATAACCTTATTAGGTTCATTCATGGCCTTTTGATGGGTTAAGAGATTCAATTTCATTGTTTGGGAGTGTTTTCTTCCTTGGTTTTCATGATCAGTTTACTTATATTCATGTACGGATAATCATGTAGAATGAGAATGTTTGTCTAGAATAGAAGTTGTATTTTATTATTGAAAAACCAGAAGATTACATGGTTATAAAAAAATTGGTTATTAGTAGTGAAGATGAATCATTATATAAAACTTTAATGATAATTGTTTCGGTTAATTAGCAGGTTTTGATCACAATGAACTCATTTTGATTTATAAATTAATATCATAATTAAAAAGGTATTCCAGAACCTTAAATAAGTTATAATAAATATATTATATTCTGATTCAACCATAAAAATGGTTTCATGACTAGAATTGAAGACGATAATAGAAACTAAAAACTTGTCATCCTTGAATGTGATAAATTAACACATCTCAGATGGTGTTTTCATTTCTAATATAAAAGAAGGGGAAAAAGAGATAATGAATAATTATTCTTTTATCATAAAAAAATTATAGTACATGTAAGGTACTAGATTCATCACAACATTTGGATGAAAGGAGGTGAGTAAATAATAAAAGAAACTTGAAATAAAAGAAATGAAAAGAGGAATTTACCTCTTGAAGTAATTTTCCTTGAGAGCCTCTTTAGGGGAGAGGTTTTGGTCTTTTTATGAGACCAAAGGTTGCTGGACATGAGGGAGGATCTTGGGAGGATATTTGAGCAGAATTTAGACAAGTCACATGGCTTGAGAGGAGTGAAGAGAAGAGGGATTAAGGGGGGGTTATAGTGGAGGAGAGGAGGGTTTTCCCATTATTTTACACATTATTTTATTATTTTTCCAAATACATCCAATAGTATTGATTCTTGTGATCAAGAATAGTAACATGTGCATGTGAGTTTAAACCAAGTGTGCTTACATCATCCATGATTCTAGTAATAGTGAATATAACTGATAATGTATATATACGGTAAATTACTGTATTTTACTATTCATAAAAATTTTGAATATTTCAGAAAAATCCAAAAAATTCACCCTAACCATTTTTCGATGTGTAGAATTCAAAAATGAACTCCATTTTTTGAAAATAATTTTCTAAATATTATTAATTTAATTTTTAAATAAAATCATAATTTATTCGAAAAATAACAATTTTAAAACTATAATTCATTTTATATCACCTTGAAAGATTAATCAAGATCTCATTATCTTATAACCTTAAGACAATAAAATTAATAATATGATTTACTATTCATAAGGTTCATATTACTATTCATAAGGGCATGTTACTATTCACCAAAAATTAAGTTTGTCTTATCAAACCCTAAATATCTTACTAAACGCAACCGTGTATGTCAGTTTTTCAAAATTCAAATCACAGATGTGGAAAAATTATGTTTACTGGATAGGTTATAAAAAATTGGTGTTTTGTAAAGACTCAGTGTTTCATTCATTCAATATTAAATTTATTTTCAAAATCTTGGAGTGTTACATGGATGCTCAAGACACTTGTAGAGGTTTTAACATATCTGTTCCACCCACATATTGACACGAGATCATCAACACCTCCTAAAACTATGGGGCAATCAGATATTTCATGGAAAAAGGGGGTTTTAGCCATAGGAATCTGGAATAAAGCTTCTTCATGCAGTGGAAGAGTCTCTAAAGGAAGCAGATATGGGTCTAGTGACTGTGAGAGGTACATTCACTATAGCTTCTTCCTTGGTGATTGCTTTATTTGATATTGGTGCATCTCACTCGTTATTTCAACTTGTGTTGTCAGTCTACTTAATTTTCCTACAGAGCTTTTATCTTATGTGATGGATATTACTACACCCCTTGAAACAAAGAGAGAATAGTGTATGTGTAGTCCCACTTGTGTTTTCTCTTTGTCAAATTTCTTTTGTTAAGCTAAAATGTATTTTGACTACTGTGTCAGTGTTGACTCTTCCAGAGGTCGGGCAGGGCTATTTGGTCTTTTGTGATGCATCGGGTTTAGGTTTGGGATGCGTTCTTATGCAGGGATATCATGTCGTTGTCTATGGATCTCATTAGCTTTTAGGCCACACGAGAAGAATTATCTGACCCATGACCTTGAACTTGTAGCTATGATGCATGCACTTAAGAGTTGGTAGAATTACCTTTATTGAGAAAGGTTTACCATGTTTTCTGACTACATGATCTTGATTTATATCTTCTCTCAAAAATATTTGAATCTCCTCTAGAGGTATTAGGTAGAATACCTACAATCTTTCAACTTTGACATCCCCTATACCTCGGGGAAAGGAAATGTCATTGTGGATGCTTTGAGCAAGAAACTTACGACCCAAGCAGTGAAAGAATCATGAGAAGAGTGTAACTTGATGTCTCTCTTTGCACAGTTTCATATTGGAGTCCGGTAAATAAGGGAATAGGTATCCTTGACCAGTGTTCAGTTGACCTCAGCCCTTCTTGAGTTGATTCTTCAGGAACAACGGTTTGATGATGAGTTTCGTACCATTAGAGATTCTCTTTATGGTGGGGATACCATTGTTAAGTGGTTGTTCTCTAAAGAGTTTATTCTTTGTTTTTGGAATCTCTTAGTTGTACCGTTAGTAGTAAGGAAAGATTTGATGGGGGGTTTCCATAGTTTCCAGTGGGCAGTGCACCCAGGAACCACGAAGATGTTCTATGACATGCGGTGGCAGTTTTGGTGGCCAAGAATTAGATAGGAAATTGCTAAGTTTCTCTCTCATTGTTATACATGCCAGTAGGTCAAGGCCGAGTACCAGAAGCCTTCAGGTTTTCTTCAGCCACTTTCAGTGCCGACTTGGAAGTGGGATGATATCTCTATGGACTTTGTGGTTGGGTTTCCACATACCCAGAGAAAGAAGAATGTGATATGGGTTGTGACTGATGAGCTGACTAAATCGGATCACTTTATACCCATTCATGATACAACCAAAGTTGAGGAGTTGGAAAATGTCTATGTGAGAGATTTTTTGGTTTCAAGGAGTTCCATATTCTATAGTTTCTAATAGGGATCCTTGGTTCAATTCTCATTTTTGGAGATTCCTTTAGGAGGCATTGGGATCTCATGTCTGTTTGAGTATGGAATACCATCCGTAGTTGGATGGTCATACAGAAAGGGATATACATATTCTTGAGGATATGCTTCATGCTTGTGTTCTTGACTTTAGTGGGCTTGGGATGACCATCTGGGGATGGTTGAGTTTTATTATAACAATAGTTATCGATCTTTTATCAAAATGGATCCTTTTGAGGCATTGTATGGTCAGCCTTATAGATCTCTATTGTGTTGGTCAGAGATTGGTGAAAGTTCATTGGTTAAACCGAGCTTGGTTCAAGAGACGAACACAAAGATTCAGTTGATTCATCAGAGAATGTTGAAGACACAGAGCTGGTAAAAGTCTTATGTTGATCATCATCACAAACCGTTGGAATTTTTAGTTGGTGGCCAGATGTTCTTGAAAGTTTCACCTTGTTTGGGTCATTGAAGGATTGGGAGGCAAGGGAAGCTTGCTCCTTGCTTTGTGGGACCTTTTGAGTTTGTGGAGATGGTGGGGAAGGTTGCATACCATTTAGCACTTCCACCACAGTTGACGTTAATACATAATGTGTTTCATGTCTCGCAGCTCCAGAAGTATCTTTCTGATCCATCTCATGTTCTAAGTTGGAGTGCTATTGAAGTCGAGCCTAAATTATTTTTGATTGAGCATCCAGTCAGGATAGTTGATTCAGAAACCAAAGTACTTCATGGTAGGATGATACCTCTAGTTTGCATACTTTGGCAACATGGTTCTGATTCTCATGAGATGTGGGAGAGGGAGGCACTAATGAAAGAGCAGTGGCCTCATCTTTTTGGCATAGAAGCTCTTCATAGGCTTTCTGGGGACATAAAGTTTCTATGGTGGGGAGGTTGTAACATATTGTTAATATTTTCAAGTATTCCTAAACCCCTCTTTTAAATTTTCTTTGGTTGGGTTTTATTTAAGATTTTTTTGGGAGAAATTTTGGGAATTTTGAAAGTTTATGGGCTAGTGCACAGTTGGTGCACAGTTTTCCCAAACCGTGTAACCTCTCAGTGGAAACTGTGAAAACCCAGGTATTGGGTTTTTTTCACAGCCAATGAACGGTTTGACAAACCATGCACTGATTAGTAGAAACCATGCACCAGACCAAAAATGGGGCGCACGGTTAGGGCGCACGGTTTTTTCTAATCGTGTGGCTCTGCCCAACAAATCATGCGTACGGGTTTTAATTAATCTAAAAATTAATTTTAAATCCCCAAAAGCCTCTTTTAAGGTGCCCGACGGGCCTGTACGACCCATAAGCGACACTTTCTTCCAAGGACGCTCCCAAGAGAAGATTTTGGCCCCTCGGATCCCCTCTGGAAGAGAATCAAAGCTAGAAGAACGCCTTCATATCCTTTCCTAGTAGGTTTCCTCTCCCTGTTCTCTTTCTCCTACTCTCTCCTCATTCCTCCCTAGGGTTTTTTCGATCTCCAGAATTGTTAGAGGATCAAATCCTAGTTGTTTCATATCTTAAATCTAGGTTTGATTCTTGGATATGTGTTACTGACATTCTTTGTTGGAGAATCCCGTTTAGGGCTTTGTGATTCGAGATCATGTGATCCTGAGGTAGGTGGTTATGTTTTTTATGGCCAATTTAATTTAACCCTATATTGCTTGATTTAATTTCAACTATTTGATTTAAATCTAATTGCTTGAAATTGCTTTCAATTGTTTAGTTAAAAATCTTATTCCATCGAATTAGGGATTTGGCTTCGATTTGGCACGAGATTGGGAAAAACCCTCAATCCCATTGAATTTGAGTGTGTTTGTGAAATTGATAGAAATTGTGAAATTTAAATTGTTGAATTTAAATTGTGAAATTGAATTGTGAATTGATTTCAAATTCTTATATGAGAAAAATGGCTTAAACTGTTTCGATTGAAAGTCATTGGTTTAATCATGGAAAAATACATGTTTTGATTAAAACCCCATTTTAGTTTTTAAATGGAAAATTAGCATATTTGAAATGGAGAATGGGATGAATTTTATTTTAAGCAGTCTTAAAATAAATTGGTCAGTGTTGATTTTGTACTGGCACATGCAATCCTAAGTAGTTAATGAGTTATTGGGATAATACTCCATGGTTCTACAACGTTACTAAAACATAATTGCAGCACGTCACATCCCCGACGGGATGGTGATGAAGTCCTTTTGACCAGTGTTAAAAGGGGTGTGTGTATGCACATATTGTCGCGTCACTTTGAGTGAGAGGGATTTCTGTAACCTGGAACTATCGTACCTTTTGGCACATGATCATGTTGCTTGATTGTTTATATTTGAAATATATGTCATTGTTTGTTGTAAACTGTTATACATACCTTGTGAGTTTATATAAATTGTTTTATATAAAATGTTGAATAATCCATTTGTTTAAAATTATTTCCATCATTTGAAATGTGAAGAATGATTTAGTTTTAAATATGCCTTTGAAATGCCAAACCTGTTTATTTAAAATTGAAAGCATTATTTGGTTAATTAAATGTGGCATCATATTATGGAATCTCTGGGTGAGACCCTGTTGGGATTTTAGCTCACACCCTACTTGTGCCTTCAAGTGTTTGTAGATTATCTCCTTCCAGGTAAGGGTAAAGGACCGCTTGGAGGCGATTCTAGTTGTTGATCCTTGGGCTTGGAGAGTTGAGCCTACTGGGGCTTGGTTGTTTACCTTCCTGTTTTTCAGTACTTTGTTGTAGTACTTTGGGTTTTCATATCTGTTTGACTTATGGTACACTTCTCTCTATGGAGTTTTACTTGTATGCATACTGACTTGTTTACCTTGCTTCCACAATGTTTGTGGCAAAATCATTCCCACTTATTTTTGTATGATGTCGAGTGCTAGTCGTCAACCTGTGAGGATTGAGAACGCCCTTTGGGCTATGTCAGTGTCGGCACGGTTATCGGGTTATCACGGTACCTGGGCTGGTTCATGACATTAAACAACTCCACATAAGTTTTAAAGGCTAGTTAGACTTTCCAAATCTATCTCTTAGTACAAGGATTCTTCTTAATTCTACAATTATCCTACAACTGATCATTAGAAAAGCTGGAATGCTATAAATTCAGAGGAACTCCCAATGCGTGAGTGAGTGGAGGAATACACAGACACACACACACATATACACTGAGACATGAAGATACATAGATACATATGTGTGTGGAAAAACACTGAGCAATCAACTGACTGATAACAAAGAGTTTTCTAGGACTTCCATGACACTCTATTTTCCTGCACTTTTGTGCAAACTTGGTTGAAGCTCTTCAAGGAGAAATTCAAAGACATCTAAACAACCAAAGCTGGTCAAATTGAGTTGCACTGAATTTTCACATCTCTCATTTCTTACTCTCTATTTTACCATACTTATTGAGTCGTGTTTTGTTTTACTCGGTTTATCTATAAAACGGAGTTTGGTATGCTGAACTAGAGTGTGTTAGGCACTCTCTTTCAAAATCTTTTCATTTGTACTCCCGCGTATAACTATGGAATAGGTCGTGGGTGACTTGAACTTCTTTTCTACCATGTAGAATAGTGGAAGAGATTATGCGCCTGGACAACCTTGTGTGTTGTTGTGTAAAATCTAATCTAGGTTGGGGATCAGTTTATATTATAGTAATGAGCTTGGCAGTGGGTGATTGTCTTGGCTTAAGACCGAATCCCTTGTTTATTTCCACTGCTTTTATTTGTTTTGTTTTCTTTGTTTTAAGCCAAACCAATATAAATTTTTAAAACTGTTCAACAAAACTTTACTTTGTTAGTTGACCTTAAATTTGTGTTTTATATAAGCTCTTTGATTAAGTAAATTAATCTAAATTATTTTAATTGAATTGTGATCAAGCTTTGAAGAAACTTTTTTAAAGATCAAATTATATAACTTTGTGGTTTTAGTTAACTGGGCGTTTTTATTAAATTAGTGGATTTAAGTTTTAAATCATTTTTAACGACATTTTATATTGGAAATTCAATTCACCCCCTATTGAGTGTTCCACTCCGACCAACAATTCTCATTTTTTTAAAAATGTAATGCTTCAAATGACCTTTGGTGGATCTTTATTGTACCTTTTTAGGTGTACTATGAGTTTTGCTTCTTTTAGAGGAAATTAAATTCCCCAATTGTTATAAATATCAAGAGGGGTGGAGTCTTCATTCAATTTTTTAGAAAGAAAAGGTGGTAAGTTCTTTAGTTTTCCTCATCCAAGAGATTCTCTAATGTTTTCTCACCCCTTCTTCCAACCTTTTCTATTGGAATGAGTATAAATGTTCTTTTTTCCTTGGCATCAAGATTAAGCACAACATGTGGACAATGTCATCCCCGTATCGCTCATCTCTTTTTCTCAATTCTCGAGCAAACTAAACGAAAATAATTACTATAATGTAATTATATATGTTTTAGTTGGCTTAAAAATTGAGAAAAATTGATAAATCCATGTTTTGAGATGAATCTCATGGTTTATGGTGATTTTCATAACCACAACACATTTCAAAAATTGATAATCCAAAAAAACTTTCACCAAAAAAGGTCTCCAGACCATGCCAAAAAAAGTGTGGATGGGATATAGGTTTAAAGCTAATTTACAAGGTGTACATTTATAATTTTAATATATACTTTTTAAATTATAAATTAATTTATAAAGTATTTTATAAATTATAGAATAAATCTAAATATAAGAGCTTGTAGCGTTTATGAAATGTTTATAAATTATAATATGAATTGTTCATATTAAATGTCATATTTTGTGAAATTATTTAAAACAAGTCAAAATGGTTTTTAGTTTATTTGATCAATAATTTAAATAAATATAAAATATATGATAATAAAATAATGTAAATTGTTTACATTACTAATATGAAGTGATACATTAAAGAATATGAAGGGTTTATATTTCTAAGAGAATCTTATATTTAAATGAAAAAATATGAATATGAAGAGTTTGTGTTTTTTATAAGAATAAGAATTATTTATATTTAAATGTTATGGAATGGTTATAAAAAATGTCTACAATTGTTTAATTTATGAAATGTTCATAAATGTATATTTCATGTCTAAATTTATGAAATATTCATTTATTTATTTTTCTTTCTTTGTTATTCATAAATATAAAGTGTTTATAGCCCCACGCAGATAGTTGTGGTGGCATGGAGATTAGGGGTTCGGGGCGGCGGTCACGAGGTCAAGTCCCCGGGGTGATTTGTTTCCTTCGTGTGTTTGTAATAAATATAGTTTGAATAAATAGTGTTTATATTATGAATTGATGTATGTTTTAGTTTAAATTATTCAAACTGCTACACATAAATGACATACCACGAATATAAGGAGTCACATTTTAGGTGTGATATGATACTTAGTTTCATTAAACCAACACTAATTTTTTTGGATTAAAAATTTTAAAAAGAAAGATAATTATGAATTATATATTAGGCGTTAGGATTGTATTGAAATTAAGATCTCTTGAGTATTTATTTATGGATAGTAGGACTTTGGGTTAAATTTCTCAAGAAATGATTCTGAACTTTCACGTGATAGGGTTTAATGTACCTTAAGTGCCCAAATAGATTTAGAAGCTAATTGTTGCATTTTTTGTTGATGGATGTTGTGAAAAGTGGAAAGTCAATGCGTATAGAGTAATGGGTGATGGATTGGGTATCCACCTTTTACATGAAGGATAAGGAAACTGCCCATACACTTGGGTGATGAAAGAGAAAAAGCTGCTTAGTGGGTAACCCTTAACATCTAATGATTGATGAACTGAGCTTTAGTATAAATCAAAGACAAAGTGCTGACGGAATGCTTTCAGTGTTGTTAACAACATTTTGGAGAAGTTTGAGATGCTAACTGAATGGGGAGATTAAAGAACTGAGGTTAAAGAGTGTGATAAGTTGGCTGACATGTGGAAGAATCCATCTTGATGTGTTGCTGCTGTTGGCTTGAATTTAGTGAACACATTTTTGGATGATGATTTGAGTTAACTTGAGGTGCTAGAGTAATTCTGAGATGGCTTAAGAAGAGACACATCGAAGCCTGGAATTCCAGTGCTAAGGAGTAATTCTGAGATCTTAGTAATCTGTCTGTGTAGGCATGAGCACCGTAAGGGTCATCCACGTAAGCATGAGCCCCGTAAGGGTCATTTGTGAATCTGCATAAGCATGAAGCCAGTCTGCATAAGCATCATTGGATCTGCATAAACAGACTAATATATGGGGTTTCCATATTTAATATCTGAAGGAGAAAACTAAATCTGATTATGCTAAAGCGGATTTACATGAGTTAAAACATCACAATCAAATAATGATTCAAGCATCGAATTAAAGAGGAGTTGATCTTCAAACTATGAAATAGAAGATCAAGGGTGGATGAGTTCATGAGTTAAGATATGAAGTTGTCCTTCCAGAGTATCATATGTGGAAATGAAGGAAAATTCAAAAGATGATGAAGCTAAACTTCAATGTTCAAAAATCAAAAAATGAAGAGTGATCCAAGCCTGGTTGAGTGAGAAGAAGATCTTTGAGTTGATTGAGTAAGAGATCAAAGCATAATGCATTTCCCAGAAATAAATGAAGCCTGAGATGAAAAAATCTAGATTAATTACAACTGGAAATTAATGTGAAGATGCTGGTGATGATTTGAAGTGGATTTAAATATCACAAAATCACTTTTTATTCAAGTTGGGGCTGAGTTAGAGGAATTGGAGTTGAGCTGCTATCTGTTGGTTGCAGACTGAATCTTAATGTCCGCCAGTTCTGCTAAAACTCTCAAGCTATAAGAGATGAAGCTATGCTGCATGTTGGAGTGATGTTGTACGATTCTTTATACAGCCATGGAAAATGGTTGTTTGCGGATTTCAATGGGAAGATGGAGAAGAAAGCAAGAGACTTGAGGCCTGCAGTAGAAGAGTCCAAAAGATCTATTGGCTGAGAGGAAATGAGAAAAGAAGAGTAAATGAAAAAGCAAGAGCATTCCTGTCATTGTACAGGAGATAATCGATTGAGGCAAAAAGCAAATGAGAATGTGAGGATACACCCACATGGAAAATGCATGAGAATGGAAATAAGATCGTGGGAGACAACCCACGTACAAAGCGTTGAGAAATGAGGAGGATTACTGTACTGATTTGAGAAGATTTTCCATATTCAAAATATATATATGATGTATTTTAGGTGACATACATATAAAAAGAAAACAAAGAAGAGAGAGAGATTGTGTTGTCAATACCAAGAGCTTGAACCGATAGTGAAGAACTGAGGAACTCTCAAAGGAGAGGAAGAAGAAGAAGAGAATGTATATCCTGTGACACTGAAGTGAAGATCATCTGGGTATCGAAGGTGAAGGAAGAAGAGGAAATGAGGAAAGACCAACTGAGCTGCTGCTATTTATATCTGTGTGTCGAGCCTTTCAGAGATTTGAGGAGCTATAGGATTTATGATGATTGTAGAAGGATAAAATGAGAGAGACCCGAACCCCCAAGGTGTTCTCTCTAAAGGAGCCCTTGGGGTTAATTTATAATAAATATTAAAGACAACACCGGACCTCAAGTCCGATGTGGAATGCAGACTCCAACACTCCCCCTCAAGCTAGGTGTACCTAACTTGGACACATAATGAAAAGAAAGCAACAAAACAGACGCTGACACTCCCCCTCAAGCTGGACATGCCCAGCTTGATGACAAAACAAGACGAAATAAAACAGAATAATAGATAAAGCTGCCAGACTGCTGCTCCCCCTGAAGATGGTAATGTGATGCCGCTGAAAAATAAAGGATGGGTCATTGCCGGAAAAGTGCGGGGCCGGACAACAGAGCGCCGGGAAATCCACACTGGCAGGTCGGTCTTCAGAGCGTCGGGAAAATCCGCACTACGGGCCGGTCGTCAGAGCGCCGAGAAATCCGCAATGTCGGGCCGATCGTCGAAGCGCCGAGAAATCCGCTCGGGAGGGCCGGTCGTCAAAGTGCCGAGGAATCCGCAATGCCGGTGCCGGTCGTCAAAGCGCCGGGAAATCCGCAGGAGGAGGCCGGCGATGGGATGCGGTGATTCTGCAAGAGACGCCGGGCAGAGAGGCGGGGAATCCGCAAGAGGCACCGGGCAGGCAGGCGGGGATTCCGCAGGAAGCAGGAGGAGGTCGGCAAGGAGGGAGCAGTTGAGAAGAGGCGGCACGAGAGGCCGGCAGGGCTGGAGGCCGGCTGCAACAGAGCCGGCGGGAGACTCGCACAGGAGGCGGGCTGCCGGAAAGAGCCGCAGCAGGCGAGATCGGGAGGCCGGCGGCAGGAGTCTCGCACAGGGGGGGTCGAAAGGGCTGCGCCTGGGTCTGGAAGGGAGCCGCGCGGGATGACGGGGCAGAGGATCGCTGGGAGGGCGGGGCTGTCGCGCTGGGAGGAATCCCGCTCGGGATCGCCTGGAGAGAGTCTGGAGCGCCGTCGGGATGATGAGGACCCGCGACGGCGAGATGCAGTAGCGCAGGGCAGACAGGATCGCGGGAGCCGGGATGGGAGGCGCGCCAGAAACCGCCAGAAACCGGAGGGCAGTTTGGGCGAAGCGGGACATGCGGGAGCGGCCCGTTTCGGTCGCCTAGAGAAGCGAGACATGGTGCGGGCAGTTGCAGAGAAATCCCGCTCGGGATCCGCTGGGATGAGGAGTCGCCGGACAAGAGGGAGATCTTGGAGGAGGAGTCGGATAGGAGGGAGATTTGTCGGGGATGGAGGGAGCCGCGCGGATGGAGTCACGCGCAGGAAGCCGGGGGATCCGCGGGAGGCGCTGCGCGCACTTGAGGTCCGCCTGGGGAGGAAGCCGTCGCAGAGGCGGTAAGCCGCAGGAGGGCAGCAGCGATCCGCCAGGAGAGGAGTCGTCGTCGCGCCTTGATCGGGAGCAGAGGAACGCCGCGGGATATGCTGTGTCGGGAGGGAAGACGGGAGGAGGCGCTGCAGGATCTGGCGGCGACGAGCGGGCCGGCGCCGGGACTGTGCAGGCGAGGCGGAAGCGCCATTGGCGTCACGCACAGGCGGGAGGAGAACGAGGCGGGCGCCAGCGTCGGGATGCTGCAACAGGAGGCGGGGCCGTCGCGCAGGGAGCCGCGCAAGGAGAGGGCCGCCGTGCGCAGTAGGAAGATCCGCAGGGAGGGAGAGCCGCCGGGAGGGAGGGCCGCCATGGAGGGAGCCGCGCGGAGTCGGGCCGCCGGGGAAAGCCACAGGGGGCGGACAGAAAAAAAAAACTAAGGCTCGTAAGCCATGGAAGCCGCCGCCCCCTGTGGGGGAGAAAAAAAAATATTAAACCCTAGAGCGGAATAGAAAAAAAATAGATGGGAGGGGGGGTCGGGATTAAGTTCGCTTTGATACCATGTAGAGGAATAAAATGAGAGAGACCCGAACCCCCAAGGTGTTCTCTCTAAAGGAGCCCTTGGGGTTAATTTATAATGAATATTAAAGACCACACCGGACCTCAAGTCCGATGTGGGATGCAGACTCCAACAATGATCATGGGAGCTCGGTTGAACCGAGAATGCCATGTGAGCAGGTCTGTTGAAGAGCAGTGAATAAGCTGAAGCAGGGACCGAGTTACATGTTATGCGTGTGAAGAACTTCGGGTATTCAAAGACCTTATGCTGAGAGGAAGGAGAACTATACTATTGATGCAGTGACATCCTTGTGTTGATCAGAGATCTACTTCAAAAGGATCTGGAAATAAAACACTTGTATATATATGGTAGGAAGCTGTGGAACAAGTGCGACTCTGGGTATACAAGGATAGCAGAGTGCAAAGCTGTGATTTCAGTGGGAAGTCCGAAGAGATTTTGGAAAGTGTAATATAGTGGGACTCTATGTTGGTGTGGGAAGCACCACAACCATTGTAATCTGATATTGATTATAGTGGAGAATACGTGATTGGGGCAAATAACCTACCACAACACAGAGTAGATCTTAGAGCCGAACCTTGTAAAAATACGACATGTCATCTTTACTTTATTTTCATTACATGTGGTTGATAATTGCTTGGGAAAGCATAAAATGATCCAACTGCCTTAACCGGCATCAAAGGTTTATAACCAAAGAGGGTTAGAATTTTAAAGAAGATTTGGATTTTTGGTAAAAAATAGACAACACCTGATTCACCCCTCTATCAGGTGTCTGCGCCGCCGATCCTAAGGGGCATTTAAACTGGCAGTAGACCAAAAGTTCTATCTGGTTGAATCTAAGTTTACATGCCCTGGTATTTATTTTTTATCAGAAGTTGATAAAGTGTAGATTTGAGCTGTTTGAAGTAGAGCCTCAAATGGAAGAAACAATTTTTATTCCTGTTACTACAGAACCTGAAGTCACGGACAAGACAATGAAAAACAGGAAGATAAAAAAGGCCAAGACGCCGATAAAAAAACTCAAAGACAAGAGGATCAACCATTACCTGAAGGTATTAAGAATGGTGAGTGTCATGAAAAATCTGTTGAAAGTTATTCCTCTGATGAAGCAAGTTCATGCTGTGAAGAATATCAAGAATATATCAATGAAAAATCGCTTTAGAGATTGTTACACTCAAGTGAAGGGTTATCTTGACATGGTCCCCCATGGAAGTGGTTGCATTCATATTGGATGGATAATGCAGATGTCTCACATAGGATTCAAATTGGATGGATAAAATGGAGAAAGACTTGTGATTGTTGTCGTCATCATCATCATAGTAGTTGTTGCTGTTGGATCAATATTACTCTCCTCAAATCCACTTTCTACATACCACTCTAGGTTACATCGATAATGATGCTAGTTGATTTAGTAAAATTGAATGAGCTAGGAATGGATCAAATGGATATCAAGACTAGCATCTTAAAAGGCCACTTAGAAACTTGAGAAGGATTCATTGTCTTAGGACAAGAAAAGAAAGTTAATCATTTGGTTAAACCTCTTAATGAGTTAAAACAATACACACAAATAATGATAATATTTGATCATGGATTGTTATCTGTTGGAGTATGGGTAACTTCCAGCCCCACTAACTTTGTAACTTCCAGCCCCACTTCTTTTGTAACCTCCCTTGTAACTTCCACTTACAGTTTTTTATAAATACAGGCCCTCTCCTTACCTTGAGGGTAAGAGAGATCTCTAATTTACATGGTATCAGAGGGATTTTTATCCCAAACCCTCCCTCCTCTGCGGATTCCCGGCAACCTCCCGGCCCCGCCTCTCTATCCACTGCCATAGCCATTTCTGGTGGCCCTCCCTCCCGGCGGCTCACCCTCCTGGCGAACCCTCCCTCCAGGCAGCGTTAAACCGGCCAGCGGCTCCAATCCCGCTGGCACTCTCCGCCGCCTCAAAGCCCGCCTTGTTGCCAAAGGCTTTGCACAGACGTACGGTGTTGACTACTTTGATACCTTCTCACCAGTTGCCAAGATGGCCTCTGTCCGATTATTCATCTCTCTTGCCGCCCATCATCAGTGGCCTCTTCATCAGTTGGATGTCAAGAATGCCTTCCTCCATGGCTTCCTTGAGGAAGAAATTTATCTGCAGCAGCCCCCCGGATTTTGTGCCTTCGGCGCTGAATCTCGATTCTGCCGTCTCCGCCGCTCTCTCTACGGCCTCAAGCAGTCACCCCGTGCTTGGTTCGGCCGCTTTAGCACGGTCATTGGCGATTTTGGGCTTTCTCGCAGTATGAAGGATCACACTGTCTTCTACCGGACGAGTGCACGTGGCTGCATCTTATTGGTCGTATATGTGGATGACATCGTCATCACCGGCAACGACTCTGTGGGTATTACCCACCTCAAGGCCCATCTACACCACCACTTCAACACGAAGGATCTTGGTCCTCTCACCTACTTTCTCGGCATCGAGGTTTCCTATTCCTCGGACACCATCTCCCTCTGCCAACGGAAGTATGCATTGGATATATTACAGGATGCTGGGCTGACTCAGGCCACTGCGGTCGATACTCCTCTCGAGCCTGGGGAGCGGTCTCTTTATGCCTCCTCAGCACTATACCCACATCCCGAGCGGTACCGTCGGTTGGTGGGCCAACTCAATTATCTCACCATGACTCGACCCGACATCTCCTGTGCGGTTGCCAAGGTCAGTCAATTTATGGAGCATCCAACCACCTCCCAATGGGATGCGGTCATCCGCATCGCCAAATACATCAAGAGAGATCCTGCCCGTGGTCTTCATTACTCCCAGCATCCTCATCAGAATATTGAGGCCTTCTGTGATGCTGATTATGCTGGCTGCCTTGCTACTCGGAAATCTACATCTGGGTTTGCCATATTCTTAGCAGGCAATCTCATTTCTTGGCGAAGCAAGAAACAGACGGTCATCTCTCGCTCCAGTGCCGAGTCTGAGTACCGTGCCATGGCCACCGTCACTACCGAGATCCTATGGCTTCAACACCTCCTCCAGGAGCTTGGCTTTCCTCAGCAGACTTCTGCTCACATATGGTGTGACAATCAGGCTGCCACTAAAATTGCTTCGAATCCCGTTTACCATGAACGCACGAAGCATATAGAGGTGGACTGTCACTTTCTTCGCCACCACCTGGAGAACAAACATGTCAGCTTTAGCCACATTTCCACGGCGGACCAGCTTGCTGACATCTTCACCAAAGGCCTCCCCGGTGCTCGCCTCGCCTCTCTTAGTTCCAAGCTGGGGATCCAAAACATCTGCCGCCCAGCTTGAGGGGGAGTTACGGTCTTCTTTTTTTTATGTGTCCAAGCTAGGTACACCTAGCTTGAGGGGGAGTGTTGGAGTATGGGTAACTTCCAGCCCCACTAACTTTGTAACTTCCAACCCCACTTCTTTTGTAACCTCCCTTGTAACTTCCACTTACAGTTTTTTATAAATACAGGCCCTCTCCTTACCTTGAGGGTAAGAGGGATCTCTAATTTACATTATCAAAATCCGAATGCACGTGAAAATCAACTATGTTTGAAAGATAATTGAATTGGTATATAAGATAAGGAAGAAATCATAACAAACCTAGGATGAAGGATCCAGAGACAGGGTTTGGAGGTTGGGAAGGGTGGCCGTGGCCCCCTGGTTTGCAGCCTTCTTCAGCTCGAGAGCCGTCTTGTAAGGTGGGGCAATGGGGGGTTGCACGGGGTCCAGGCTCCGGTAAGCTCCGCCCCCTGCACCCATGGGAAGCGGATAAGATCGATCTGAGTCATATCCACTCAGATCCCCACAGGCCAGAAATGGAATGTACACCTTGTTTGGTCCCTCCCACCACCCGCTGCTGCAATCTACATTTCATCCCAACAAAAATACTCGATCTGGATTAACTTGACCAAACAAACCATAAAATTGAAACATGATTCATGACAAGCTTGTGCAAGTTCCTTGTTTTCACAAGGGCACATGATCATGAATAAACCGTATTCAACTCACCGAGATCTGATCCACCAGAAGGGCTTCCCACCTTCTCCAGCAGGCGATGCAAGTCTTTCTCATTAAATCCTTCAGGAGGGCAATAATCTTCACAAACTGCAAATGCTTCTGTATCAACCAAAAACAATGCATCAGCAAGCTCCAGATGTTTTATTTGTTTATTTGCTTTTTATTTTTCACTTTTTTGACAGATTGTGAAACAGAAACTTAAGGATACACACATGCAAGAAAGAGAAGAAAAGGGAGGAAAGCCAACATGCTGTTACCTATGCTGGAATTTCGACTGCTTTTAGGTTTCGCAAAGGTCACCTTGGGGAAGAATAATTTCAGCTGAAACGAAGAACAGCAACATAAACATATGATCTTTTTTTATATATAAAAAAAGATTAATTTAATGTGCATTCATAAGACGAACAAACCATGACTAGACCGGAAGTAAAAAACAGCTGATGCGGTTAAACTTGGAGATAAAATCACCCAAGCCAGGTCAAATATTGTTAGCTTCAGAATACTTTACCTGGCAGTAAAGGAGGCTCGTATCTTTACCTCGAAATATCTTTGCAATAAACTTCCCTCCTCTTTTAAGAACATGAGTAACAATAGTTAAACCCTACAAGTATGTTTTGCAAATTGATAACAGTAAGAACAGGAAATGATGAGTAAACTTGTTTATTTATGTACGCGTCTGCATTACCATCAACAAAAAAACATAAGTCTGCATACATCATTTAGATTTGTTTCCAGAGACCTAAAACATATGGTCAGAAAATTTTAACTAAAAAGGAAAGAAAGATCAACATTTACTGGCTGTCAGCCAACCAGCTGATGTATTGGATAATAATTTTAAATTACAGGATGTTAAAATTTTCAATCATTCTTAAATTCAGTATGACTTTGGCATGCAAGCACACATGCATGTGCAAACCATCAAAACTATGAACGAAATTTGACAGACAAAAAATCTTTGGAAAATAACTTTAAATTTAACAATAGAAACCACCTGTCATAAAAAAAGAGCTTCAAAATCAAGGATGCAGAATTAATTAGATAAAAAAATATAAAAAATAAGCAAAAAAATAAATAAAAAGGAAATGGAACATAACTCACAGCTAGGATGAGTTGTGACTGGACAAATTCATCCATATCATGAAGTCCTGTAACTGCAAAACAGCATGTAATATTTAAGGTTCGAATGATGCCACTGATGCACAGAAGGGGCAAAGCCTCCATTTGACGGCACTTATTGAAAACTGCTTATAGCACTTATCATTTATGACAAGTACTTTTGTTTAAGTGTTTCCACATTGCTAATTGAAAGTGTGCTTTTATGCCACATATTTAAGTGAATTTCTTCAAGAATTTAAGAGCAAGTGTTTTCTCAGAAACAGAACAAACAGCACTTAATTTTTCAAACTGCTTCTCATAAGTGATAAGCACAGAAAGCAGTTTTCAATAAGCATTGTCAAGCAGACCCTAAACCCATGAAACATGAGGCCAATCCATGTTTAATACCATCAGGAGCACCATCACACACAACTAAGTCTGCCTTGCATCCATCAAAGTGTCTAATAACCTAAGAGAGAAATGTCAGAAATGGAAAAAATCAAAATCTACATTAAAAAGTCATGAGATTTTTTTTTTTTTTGATAAAAATACAGTAGCAAAAAGGTAACCCTTAAGCCTCATACCCCAATGACAGTATTATACTAAAGAATTATTATCATAATTTCATAAACTCAAAGTTTTGACACTAAATGCATAGGTTTGAAAAGCAAAATTCCTGTTCCGCAACATCAAGAATGTAGTCTTGATGAGCTGGCTTAATGCAATGAAATAATTTTAAATACAAATCACTAATGAATTGATTTTTCAATAGTATAAAAAAAGCTAAAATCGAAGTCGAGAACTCACCACTTCTGCTGTTCGAGCATTTGTAATATCACCCTGCACTTGAATAACACCTTCAATCGGAGCCATGGGTTGCAAATCAATAGCCACGATAAGAGGAAGATCATTATCCCTGCATATATTCAAGTAAATGAATTTGCAGGGATGAAGAAGAATATGAAGAAACTCACATTCGTTAAGAAAAGTAAATTTTTAAACTTTGGCAAGACACACTGGTGTAAATTTTAAAACTTTTGTAAGACACAGCAGCTTCATTAACCCATAAAACTTTTTAAAGTGGACAATATTACAGGGAAGATGCATTGACCAAGTGTCAACTATGGGAGACCCCTGATTCTGCAGGAGTAAGGAGGGGCATTACAAATCCCGAGGCCAGTGAGAATCGCCCTCTCACAACAAGCCAAGTTTCCCTTTTAGAGAGAAAATAGGAGGTCACGAGTAGTCTCAAGAATATGGCGATGTTTCCGCTCGGCCACTCCATTCTGCTGAGGTGTATCGGGGCAGGATGTCTGATGAATGATGCATTTATCCTTGAGAAACTGCTGAAAGGAAGTGGATAAATATTCTCATCCATTGTTGGAGCGAAGACATTCAAGGTGAGGTGGAGACATTCTTTTATAGATGAGTAATATAGATTACACAGTGGAGTATTCCGATGTGGGACTCGGAAATACCCTTTATAATAAAATTGGGTTCAACACTCCCCCTCAAACTGGACATGCTCAGCTTGGACCAAGAGTCCCACAAAAAAAATACGGCATCGAACAAGACCATATACACTCCCTGGGTCACTGATGTTGTGGATACCCAGCTTGGTACTGAGAGAGTCCAGACAAACTCCCGGGAGGCCTTTGATGAAAATGTCGGCACGTTGATCTGCCGTTAGAATGTGGCCGAAACTGATATGGTCCTGCTCGAGATGATGGCGAAAAAAGTTGCAATCCAACTCGATATGCTTCGTTCATTCATGAAAAACGGGATTAGAAGCAATTTTCGTGATTGTCTGATTGTCACACCAGATATGAGCAGACGTTTGTGGTGGGAAGCCAAACTCATGAAAGAGATGACGAAGCCAGAGGATCTCAGTAGTGACTGTGGCCATGACACGGTATTCAGACTCCGCACTAGATCTAGAGATGACATTTTGTTTCTAGTTGCACCAAGAGATGACGTTACCTGCCAAAAAAACTGCAAACCTAGAAATAGACTTTCAGGTAGCAAGGCAACCAGCATAGTTAGTATCACAGAATGTCTCAACATTCAGATGATCGTGATGTAAGCACCGAAGACCACAGGCAGGGTCTTTCTTGATATATTTGGCAATGCGGAGGACAACATCCCACTGAGATTTGGTCAAAAGCTCGATGAATTGGCTCACTGGCGCAGGCAATGTCCAGACGTGTCATGATGAGGTAATCGAGTTTTCCCACAAGACGACGATAGCTCTCTAGGTTAGAGAAGAGTTATCTGTTGTCATAGAGATACCGTTCCCCAGGCTCAAGAGGAGTCAACGGCTGTTGTCTGAGTGAAACCCGCATCCTGCAAGATATCCAAGACACATTTCCATTGCCAGAGAAAGATGGTGTCCGTAGAACGGGAAACCTCACTGTCAAAGAAGTATGTTAGTGAGCCGAGATCTTTGGTGTGAAAGTGGTGGTGAAGATGCCCCTTGAGTTGGGCGATTCCAGTTGAGTCGCTCCCAGTGATGATGATATCATCAACATATACCACCAGCAGGATGCAGCCGGACGTCGTATGGTAGAAGACGGTGTGGTCCTTCATACTTCTAGAGAGCTTAAATGCGGTGATGACGGTGCTGAATCGGCCAAACCAGGCACGAAGAGACCGAGGCCATATAGAGAGCAATGAAGTCGATAAACATAGGAGCCGGCTTCGGAGGCACGAAATTTTGGAGGGTGCTGCAAATACACCTCTTCAAGAAAATCATGGAGAAAGACACTCTTGACATCCAATTGATGAAGGGGCTAATGATGATGAGCGGCCAGAGATATGGATAATCGAACCGATGTCATCTTTGCAACCGGAGTGAAGATATCAAAATAGTCGATACCATATGTCTCAGCAAAACACTTCGCCACAAGTCGGGCTTCGAGGCGATGGAGAGTGTCATCGACATTGAGACGAATTGTATAAATCAATTTGTTGTCAACCGCCTGTTTGCCTGCCGGAAGGGGGCCAAATCCAAGGTATGGTTGTCATCCAGAGCCTGCAATTCATCCCGCATCACTTGTCGCCACCCCGAGTGAGATTTGACATCGCTAACGGTGCGGGGAAAAGATATGGTCTTCAGAGCGGAAAGACCTCTGTATGAAGATGTATAGAGTATTCTAGCAAGAAAGAGTACCTTTCCGGAGTGCAATGGGCAAGTCGTCTGGTGTCAAGGTAGAAGAATCGAACGAATCTGAGACGATGGTGTCCTTGGCCTGAACAGAGGATACAATCGACGGGTGACGGGAATAGACAGTGCCAAACCGATGACCAATAAAGTGGAGAATCGGAGGTGGGTGGATGATGAGAGGAAGACAATCATCGATGGTGATGTTTGAATGGGGAGAGAGAAGAGTGAAATGAGAGCTCTCAACAAACGACACATCAGCAGAGATGATATATCATCGTAAGTCGGGAGAGAAGTACCGATATCCGCACTGAGTGCGGGAATATCCGATGAATACGCAACAGAGGGATTTGGGAGAAAGTTTAGAGAGGTTGAGACGAGTGCCCCAAACATAACACAGACACCCAAACACACGAAGTGAAAGTGAGTGATGAGGGAGAGAGCAGAACAGAGTCCGAAAAGGAGTCTCCCCTGAATGATAAAAGAAGGGAGTCGTTTTATGAGATAGGTAGCAGTCAGGATGACATCAGACCAAAAAAGGAAACACCTTCATGTAGAATAGGAGGGCACGAGCAGTCTCCAGAATATGACAATTTTTCCGCTCGGCCACTCCATTCTACTGAGGTGTATCGGGGCAGGATGTCCGATAAATGATGTATTTATCCTCGAGAAACTGCTGAAAGGACGTGGATAAATATTCTCATCCATTGTCGGAGATGAGACATTTAAGGGAGGTGGAGAATTGAGAATGAATTTCATTATAAAAGGTCCGCAAAGTAGAAAAAACTTTAGACTGATCACGAAGAAAGTTAAGTCATGTCATGCGTGAACCCTGCAAGGACCCCATACATCGAAATGAACAAGATCGAAAGGATTTACTGCACACAGTCCCAGTCGAGGAACATACGTCACCCGATGATGTTTAGCAAACTTGCAGGATTCACAATGTAATGAAAGGTGGAGACTGAATTGGGGGCAAAACTTATGTAGGACGGAAGTCGGTGGATGACTAAGGCGAGAATGTAAGTAAGGGCACGAGTGAAGGTGGATAAGCAAGCAAGAGATGGTGGGGTATCGACCATGTACACCCCATTCCGAAGATGACCTCGACCAAGTTCTCGATTCGTCGTCCGCTCCTGAAAAACAACACAAGAAGATGTAAAAGTAGCAACACAGTTTAAATCTTTGGTGAGTTTGCTGATAGAGATAAGATTAAATGAACTGTCAGGAACATGAGCTACTGAAGGCAGGTGAATAGACGAGGTCAATGAGCATGTGTCAAATCCCACAATGGGGATTTTTGATCCATTCGCAACAGTAATTTCAGAGGCACCGGTATGCGGATGATAGGTAGTAAACATACCGGAATCCCCTATGAGATGTTCAGGCGCACCAGAGTCAAACATCCAAACTGTCGACCGAGGAGATATACCTGCGGCAGGGCCACCAGTCTGAACAATGGTAACTGGAAAAGAGGAAGGGGGCAAAGCAGCCCGATAAGAGTGTATAAATGCAATCTCCTCCGGCAAGAGCGCTAGTTTGTATCGGGTACTCAAGACCGGCGACGGGTCATGGGACAGCTGCTCAGGCGGGCGCACAAACGGAGGGATGAAGCAAGGGGCTGCCGTGCGGGAAGGTCGACAACTAAGGCGAGGGGGCGGCCTTGCAGGAGCACCGACGACTGGAGGTGGTGTCGGAGTCCCGCGGGCGGAAGTGCCAACCATGCCAGAGTCGGTGGACGCCGAGCGGGAAGCAAGCCGCTGGAAATGGGCCTTCAGTGTTGCGGGATTCGTTGTGGTGACGGTGGCCAACGCACCAGGTAAACCGAGAAGCGCCAAGGAGGGCGGTGATCGGGAGATCGCCGAGAAGCCGCAAGTAGGGCGGGCCGAGAAGGGCTGCGAGGAGGCGGGGCCGAGACTTGCTAAAGAGGAGCAGGGTTGGACGAAGCCGAAGAGGGGTGGGGCCGGACGAAGTCGAAAAGCCGCTGGAGGGCGGGCGACCGCGTCGGAGGCGGTGGCCAAAAGTGTCGAGGAGGGTCGGGTGACCGAGGAAGCGGGCCAAGAGACCTGCTGAAGAGAGGTGGGACCGATCGACGTCTGGAGACAACGGGAGAGCGGTGCCGATGAGGGCGTCACATAGAGAGGGTGACGCATAGGAAAGAGCCGTCGGGCGGGGTCACTGCAGCCTGTGGAGAAGGGTCGTCCGGGGTTGTCGCGCAGGGAGGTGCGCGATGAGGGGACGACGAGCAGAGGCCGGTGGGAGGAGTAGCGGAACGGGGCGCAACAGCTGGTGCCCAGGGAGGCTGCTAGATCTGACGGGAATGGGGGGGGGGGGCGTCGCACTTGGAGGAGGTCGTCGCACTGGGAGGGCGACGTGCAGGAGGGTGCCACCGGGAAACCGCAAGGGAGGCGGGCCGGGGGACTGTCGAAGGAGGCGGGTCAGTTGAGCGCGTCGGAGGCGGGCCGTCTAGACGCCGCGGGAGGAGGAGGACGACCGTGGGCGGACGGAGGGCCGCGAAGCCTAGAAACCGCACTTGCACAGGGAGGGAGGTGAGGCCGGATGAAGCCAGGAATCCGCAGGGAGGGCGGCGCCGGTCGGTGCAAGGGAGGGCGGCGCCGGTCGGTGCAAGGGAGGCCGCAGGGAGGGTGGGGTCTGGCGCAGCCGGGAGGCCGAAGGGAAGGGCGGGGTCGGACGACGCCGAGAGTCCGTAGGGAAGGGCGGGGCCGGGCAGAGCCGAGAGTCTGCGGGTAGCGAAAAAAAATTAACGGGATTTTTCCTCTGATACCATATAGAAGGTGAATTCTCCTTACCTCAAGGTGAGGTGGAGACATTCTTTTATAGATGGGTAAAATAGATTACACGGTGGAATATTCCGATGTGAGACTTGAAAATACCATTTATAATAAAACTTGTTTCAACAAATATGCAGAAAAAATTTAGCCTATATAGATTACATTGGCAAGGATTTCAATTCCAATATTGGTAAACCGAGTTTGAATAAATAACCAAATCTCCAAAATTGTTCACACACACACTGTGTTACAGCACCATTGTTGGCTTATGCAAGGACAAGAAAACACGATAAACATGCTGAGTTGGACAGCTTTGACCACATCAACAAGCAACTGCAAAAGAATGAAAATAAGGCAGAACAAAAGAAATTTAAACAAAAAGCTTGAAGGATCTAGGGATTTACAGGTTGAGGAACTCAAACTTCAATTATTTAGGATCGTTTATCTTGAATTGTTGTTAATCAACTCCAACTTCAATTATTTAGGACCGATTATTTTGAATATTTAGGATATACTATATTGAATAGTTGTAGACCAACTCTAATTCCAATTATTTAGGATTTGTTCTTTTGAATTGGTGCAGATAATATGGTGTGTTATAAATACTTTAGGCATATGAGAGGGGGTAGTTTTTTTGCATTTTTACTGTATCTCTTATTGGGAGTTTCTCCACTCCCTACGGACATTAATTGGGAATGTCTCCATGGGATGATACAACTCGGCGGGATCTCAAATGAGGCAATGCAGCATGTGAAGAAAACGAGGATGCAGACCCACTTTGGTGGCCTAAAAACCCTTCATGTCAACCACATATTGCATTAGAATTTCACAAATTTGAAGGCTCGAGACTGTATTCTGAAGGAAGAAAAATACTTTCATTACATTCAAACACCCGATAGATTTGAGGATGCAGCTGTGAAGTATTAAGAGGCTGATGCATTGGACATGTTTTTGTGGATTAATAGTCAACATACACTCTTGTATTGGGAGAAATTAGTCAAGGCGTTGTAAGAAAAATATGGTCCCGTTGATTTTGATAATCCAAATGAGAATCTTTACAGAATGAAACAAACAGGTAGCACTCAAAAATACCAGCAAGAGTTTACAAAAAGGGTAGAACTGTTGCGGAAACGTCGGGAGCAACGAAGCAAAGAACGGATCACAGAATAGTAAAAAAGAAAAAAAAAACAAGGACATGAGGATTTACGTGGTTCGGGAATAACCTACGTCCACGAAGAGGCAGAATAACTTTACTACTAAAAAATCCGAGAGCACAATCTTACGGGAGTTTCTCACACACAGAAACCCTAGCCCGAAAATGGTCTAATGTAGAGGACGAAACACTATTCCACCAACCGCACAGGAAGTCCGCATCGCTACAGTGAAAGGCGGTCACCCAAATCAAAAATGCTACAGTAGCTGTCGGCTGGAAGTCCAATGAGCTACAGTGAATGGCGGTTGGAAGTCTGCGTCACTACAGTGTATGTCGGTGTCGGTGTCGGTCGGTCAGCTCTGCTGCAGTAATCAGATATGCTACAGTGGCCCAAAATTTAGGTCGGGGGCCTTCGGCTCCCAGAGCAGGGGCGGCGTTGCCCCAGCAAACCCCAATGAGCTCACCGCAGACCTCGACCTTTCGCGGGCTGGTGCGCAGTACAGGCCACAAGCATTCGGCCCAACCGGATCGGGCTACACCAATCCAACAAGAACAAATAGAATATTGGCTAGAATATTGCTTCCTAGGTATCTTCACCAACGAGCTAAAAAGAATAAAATCAAATGTTAGAATCCATAAACTCAAGTGTGTATAAGGCATGCAGACATTGGAAAATGAGATAAAGGCCCAAACTATTGAAGGGTCCAAGAAATTAAACTGAGCTCAAGAAGGACGACAGACCAAACCCGATCCACCCTAGCTTCTCAAAACACAATGTTGCCTCAACCTGCACTAGAAATGTATAATTCTAATTTACATGGTAATGAAAAGTGTTAAACCCTCTTTTTTATTATGGGTATTTCCGAGTCTCACATCGGAATACTTCTTTGTATCTTTCGCCGTATCAATCTATAAAAGTAGGCCCTCACCTTACCTTGAGAGTAAGTGGGTTTCCTCATTCTACATGGTATCAAAGGGAAATTAGTCCTGACCCTCCCTCCCTGCGGATTCCCGGTTCTGTCCGGCCCCGCCTCTCCCCTCCTTCCCGGCTAGGGTTCCACCCGGCGGCCCTCCTTCCTGCGCATCGCCCTCCCGCGACTCCCGGCTCCCCGGCGGCCCTCCTTCTCAGCGCGGCTCCCGGCTCCCCGGCGTCCCGGCTCCCCGACGTCCCGCTCGCGCTGGGTTCCACCCCAACGCGCTCCCGTCTCAGCTCCCTCGCCCGGCGCCTCCCGCTGCTCCCGCGACTCCCGCGCGCTCCCGCTGCTCTCGCCCCGTGGCTCCCCTTCCGCCGCCTTCACCCCAGCAGGCGCCCTCACCCCTCGACGGTCGCGCCTCGGGTCGCGCCTCCAGTCGCCCCCCGTCGCCCTCACCCAGCGCGCCTCCTTCCCCGGCGGCCCTCTCTCCCGGCGTGGTTTCCCTCTTGCAGCCCTCTCTCCAGGCGCGACTCCCCTTACCCAGCGGCGCCCTCGTCCTGGCGCCCTCGGCCTCATCCCGGCGGACCCTCCCGGCAGCGCGCCCTCGTCCCGGCAGCGCGCCCTCGTCCCGGCACCCTAGTCCCGGCGCCCCCGGTTTCGCCCCGGCAGCCTCTCCCGGCAGCGCGCCCTCGTCCCAGCAACGCGCCCTCGTTCCGGCGGCCCTTCCTGCACGCGCACGTCCTGCGCACGATCATCCCGCCGGCCCGCTGCATCAGCTACCCGACGCTTCCATGGCAGACTCCTCGGGACGTGGACGTGCTTCAAGTCGTCCACGTCCCTTCTGTCAACATTGTGGCAAGTTTGGTCACCTGATCGCCCGATATTGGGTCCTGCATGGACGACCATCTCAGCACCCGCCGCAGGGACAGCCCGCGGTCCAGGCCGCATCCTCGACTGTCGCCTCTCTTTCCCCGTCTCTAGCCCTTTCTATGGCCGACCTCAGGCGGCCTCACGATCCTCCGGCCTCTGTCCGACCCGGTCCCTCCTCGGCTTCTCTGGCCCGTACTGTTCGCCCCACTGCCTTTGTCAGTCATTGCTCCCCTGCATGGCTGCTGGACTCAGGTGTCTCCGACCACCTCACCGGTTATACTGGTATGCTGACGTCTTACTGCACATATGCCGGTTCTTCAGCCATCACCGTCACTGATGGCTCCATTATCCCCATAGCGGGCTTCGGCGCATGCTCCCTGACTTCATCGATACACTTACCCTCTGTGGCACATGTGCCCAGCAGTCCCTTTAATCTGCTTTCCATCAGTAAACTGACTAAGGATTATAACTGTGCGGCCATATTTACCTCTTCTGGTGTTGTGTTTCAGGAGCAGACTACGAACCAGGAACTTGGTCGAGGCCGGCTTCGAGACGGGGTCTACATGTTCGAGGGACCAGCACTCATTGCTTGCACGTCTACCTCTTCTCGGGCACTGGATCTTCATTCCCGATTAGGACACCCGCCTGCATCCACCATTCATCAGATGTTTCCAAACTTCAGCCGGACTCCTACTTTTCATTGTGAGTCCTGTTCTTTTGCGAAACATCATTGCTCTTCCTACATTCCTCGCACGGATACACGAGCTTCTCACCCCTTTGATCTGGTTCATTCAGATGTTTGGGGCCCGTGTAACATTCTGAGTCACTTGGGATATAAATACTATATATCTTTCATTGATGACTACTCGTGAATGACGTGGCTTTACCTTCTTCGAGAACGCTCCGAAGTATTTTCCACCTTCCAAACCTTTTTCAATGAAATTAAGAACCGTTTTTCTATCTCTGTCAAATGTCTCCACTCGGATAATGGGCGCGAGTATCTCTCCACTTCCTTTCAGCAGTTTCTCCAGACGAATGACATCCTTCATCAGACCACCTATCCTGATACACCCCAGCAAAACGGCGTGGCCGAGCGGAAACACAGACATATTCTGGAGACTGCTCGTGCCCTCATCTTCCACCGACAGGTGCCTCTGCTCTTTTGGGGAGATGTCATTCTCACTGTTACATACCTCATCAATCGTCTTCCTTCTTCTATCCTTAAGGGGGAGACTCCCTTTCGGGCTCTTTTTCCCACTCTCCCTCTTCATTCCCTCCCTCTTCGAGTGTTTGGCTGCTTGTGTTATGTTCGTGACACTCGCCCTGTCCGCACCAAACTCTCTCCCAAATCCCTCCGCTGCATATTCCTTGGTTATTCCCGCACTCAGCGCGGATACCGCTGCTTCTCCCCGGACCTTCCCCGGTATGTCATCTCAGCGGATGTCTCCTTTGTTGAGAGTTATCAATTCTCCTTTCCCTCTCCTCCTCCTGACTCTGCTATTGATGACTGTCTTCCCCTCATCATCCATCCTCTTCCGGAGTTGCCTCCTCCTGCCTCTCCTCCTCCTGACCCTCCCATCGATGACTGTCCTCCTCTCATCATCCATCCTCCACCGGCGTCAACACCTGTTGACACCCATTTTGGCCAGGTCTACTCCCGCCATCCTTCGACTGTATCCCCCGTTCCGGCCAGTGACACTGATGCTCCCGCTTCGTCCGCTGCTTCTGCTCCGCCACCCGAGGACTTGCCCATTGCCCTATGAAAAGGTACTCGCTCCTGCCAGAGTACTCCTCTATTTGTATCTTCATACAGGGGTTTGTCCGCTCTGGAGACAGTTTCTATACCTCGCACAGTTGGTGAAGCCAAATCTCACCCTGGGTGGCTAGCAGCAATGCGGGATGAATTGCAGGCTCTGGAGGAAAACCATACTTAGGATCTTATCCCCCTTCCAGCAGGCAAACAGGCAGTGGGCAGCAAATGGATTTACACCGTCAGGCTGAATCCCGATGGCACTCTCCATCGCCTCAAAGCCCGCCTTGTGGCCAAAGGCTTTGCTCAGACATACGGTGTTGACTACTTTGATACCTTCTCACCGGTTGCCAAGATGGCCTCCGTCCGGTTATTCATCTCTCTCGTCGCCCTTCATCAGTGGCCTCTTCATCAATTGGATGTCAAGAATGTCTTCCTCCATGGCTTCCTTGAGCAAGAAATCTATCTACAGCAGCCCCCCGGATTTTGTGCCTCTGGCGCTGAATCTCGAGTCTGCCGTCTACGCCGCTCTCTTTACGGCCTCAAGCAGTCTCCCTGTGCTTGGTTCGGCCGCTTTAGCACGATCGTCAGCGACTTTAGGCTTTCTCGCAGTATGAAAGACCACACTGTCTACTACAGGACGACCCCACATGGCTGCATCTTATTGGTCGTCTATGTGGATGACATCGTCATCACCGGCAGCGACTCTGTGGGTATCACCCATCTCAAGGCCCATCTTCACCAGCACTTCCACACTAAGGATCTTGGTCCTCTCACATACTTCCTCGGCATCGAGGTTTCCTACTCCTCGGACACCGTCTCCCTCTGCCAACGGAAGTATGCATTGGATATATTGCAGGGTGCTGGGCTGACTCAGGCCACTGCGGTCGATACTCCTCTCGAGCCTGGAGAACGGTCTCTTTATGCCTCCTCGGCACTATACCCACATCCCAAGCAGTATCGTCGATTGGTGGGCAAACTCAATTATCTCACCATGACTCGACCCGAGATTTCCTGTGCGGTAGCCAAAGTGAGTCAATTTATGGAGCATCCGACCACATCTCAGTGGGATGCTGTCATCCGTGTCACGACCCGTCCTCAGGGCCCGTGCCGTGACTACCCCAAGCCCGCCTTCCATAGGCCAGGGGCTGGTGACTAGCACCAAGGCGTAAATCCCGGTAAAAAGGGAAGACATTGCCTTTGTAAAGTAAACAAGCACCACAGAGTAAGCAAGCGGAAAAAAGTAAACACTAAGTAAAAATTGGTACAACGGTATGTGCGGAAAAGTAAGAGGGCCAGTATACAAACCCAAACTGAAAGTAAAGTACAACTCGAAAGGGAAAACAGCAACTGAAAAGTAAAAGCCGCTACGCCGAGCTGTCCACTGGAAATCCCACCTGAAGGGTGGGTACAGAAAGTTCCACTGCTCCTCGGGTCCCGCCGTCCGCTCCGAGTACGTCCCGCCCAGTGGTCCACCTCCAGGTACTGTCCTGCTCTGCAAGCCTCAACCACAATCAACGCTGTCCGTCGTCTGCAACCAACACAACGTAGTGCGGGCATAGCCCGTGCAGGGGTGAGTATAAGCTACTCAGTAGGGACCCCGAGACCCCCGAAGGTCTCCCAAAATCCACAAAGGATAAACCACAAAGGATAGATACAATCACGAAGTAACAACCGACACTGCTTAGGTATATGCCCATACATATACCTAAGTCATCAATTCCAATACGCTCCAACCTCCGAGCTCAAGTACAACTCAGTCCACACAGGAAAATATACGTATTCCACACAGGAAAGCAAAACGTAATCCACATAGGATAACACAACACAATCCACACAGGAAGCAAACAGGATTCAGCTCACACAGGTATACTTCTTCGAAAGACGATAGAGATGATCACTGATCCATCTAAGTCGTCGGACCCACAAAGGATCGATAGGTACTAATCCCCGCAAAGACCCACACAGGATCGGACCCACACAGGATCTGTAGGCACTGGCTCACACAGAACCGCTGAGCGCTGACCCACACAGGATCGGACCCACACAGGATCGGTAGCACTGATCCACACAGGATCGCTGAGTGCTGTAGTCGTCGTCGTCGAATCCACTGAGCATCTCTGCACAGTCGTCGTCGCAGTCACAGTAGCAGTCGCAGCCAGCTCTAGGGTTCCCGCACACAGCAAGCTCGTTCGGGAGGATCCGCTCCATGAGCCGAGAGGCTGATACATCAACTGACACTTAGTCCAGAGTTGATGTATCCAAAAGTTCTGTATCGTCAACAGGAACTCATCGTCGCAGACGGCGCGTCAATCAGACGCCCGGTCTGAGAGTTATTGGCTTTTTCGTCCCAGGGGCCCGGTTGGTTTTTAAGGCAAAACCAACCCGACCGTACTCCACCTGCGTCCAAACCTCGGGCGGAGTATGCCAAAAGATACGTCTCACTAAGAGGAACTCAACAAAGTCGACGGCACGTCAATCGGACGTCCGTAGCTCAAGATATGAGTGTTTCCGCTTCAAGGGCCCGGTTGGTTTCGTGTACGAACCAACCTGGCCGAACTCAAAGTATTCCGAAACCTTGAGTGCGATATACCGAAACGACCGTCTCGTCCCAAGGATCGTGTCGCCACTGACAGCGCGTCGATCGGAGGTCCGTAGCCCGAGTTATGGGCAATTGAACCCCAACGGTCCGAAAACGGAGGTTTCGGGCCCGGACCGACCCGACCTGAAATCCCCTGGGTCGGTCCGAACCGGGTCGACCCGACACGGCTCAGCCCGGCCCGGCGCGGCCCGGCCTGGCAGACCAGCCAGGCGGCAGGTCCGGCAGGGCACAGCGCGCCCAGCGCACTGTCCGGCTCGGCCAAAGGCCGAGCCGTTTCGGCAAAGGGGGGGGGGGTGCCTGCCCCCCTGTGTAACCGCGCCCCCCCCCCCCCCAAATTTATGGGGGGGCGTTTGAAGCCGGCCGGGGGAAATTAATTCCCCCGGCTCCTCCCCTTCCGGTCGGCCCGACCTGGCCGGCCGGTTCCTGCTCAACGGGACCGGCGGTGGCCGGTCCCCTTCCAGCTCCGACACCGGCGGCCCGGCTGGCCGCCGGTCTCCTTGCTCCGCCGCGGCCCGGAACCGGCCGCGGCCCCGCTCCGGCCAGGGTGTCTTCGGTTTTCTTCGACGCGGCGCGACGGCGTCGCGTTCTTAAACTTCTTTCCACGGCGCGGCGCGACGGCGCCGCGCATTTCCCTCCGCAAGAATCCGCGTGGTGTGACGGCACCACGCTCTCCCGTACCAACCACAAAGGAACCAACACGAAAATTAAGGAGGAGGGTCGGCCGTGTTTGTGCGGTCCGACCCCCTCGCGTTATTCGATAACAAATGGTTTAAAATCCACGAAGATCGTCAAGTTGGTATTCACGAACAAATAAATAAATAAAACCCCTACCTCGGTTCAGGAAAGGTGCACGTTAATCGAGCCGCGGAAGACGAGCGTCGCGGAGGTCGGGCGTCGCGGAAAACGAACGTCGATTCCGTTGTCGTCGAGGTGCGTTCGAAGAGGAAACGTCGTTGGAAGAAGACGTCGCGTTCTTCGGCGGAGGTGTTCTTCGTTGAAGAACGGTGTTCTTCGCGTTCTTCGTCGAGGTTGAAGAAGAAGAAGACTTCACGCTTCTCAATCCTCCCAAGGTGGCAAAAACTCTAACAATTATAAAATAAGACTAAGTCTTAATTTATTAACACAACCAAACCATTTGAATTTCAAGAGTTTGAAATTAAGTAACTCACCTTATTAATTATAACAAGTTGTCAAAAATTAATGAAAGTGAGTTAATGGGGAGTTAGGAAAGTGAAGGGTTAAGAGGAGTTAGGGATTTGAAAAGGTGGGGGGGCTCGTGTGGGCCCCACCCTTAATTAACCACACATGGGAAGTTGGGTGGATGTGGGCCCCACCACCAACTTCCCATGGGAGAAAAAAAACACCTTGATATGAAATAAAATTGATTCAACAATTTTATTTACTTTTTAATTAAACCTCATTAATTAACTTCTTCACCCGCACAAACGCAACTACGGTAAAGGTTCCCTTAAGCGATTACTGGCGTTGCGAGTTCATCGATGCCCTCGGAATTCGATTCCGAGCACCGGTTCAAAAGTTAGAAATTCTCGTTCGTTCGTTCACTGAACGTACCCGAGCCAAACTTCAGAAATTGATTCCGAGCACACCGGGCCGCAGAATCAGGTGTCGTCAGAAACCGCATTCTTGTAAAATTTCAAAGAAAATTAAGAAAAAATTTTCCTTCAATTTTACGGGTCTTTACATTACTCTCAGCTCAGGGCTTTACGTCCCCGTAAAGATACATCATAACTAGGCAAACAAATGTGGGTACTGAGCACGCATCTGAGTCTCCCGCTCCCAAGTGCTCTCTTGGAGGTTCCCGTGCTGCCATCTGATACGCACCAGAGGAATCGACCGTACACGTAGGACCCGCTCCTGTCGATCCTCAATCTCCACTAGGACCTCCGCAAAAGTCGCCTCATCGTCAACGTCAAGCTCCCCATGGTCAATGATGTGCGTCGGGTCGTGCACGTATCTCCTCAGCTGAGATACGTGGAAGACGTCGTGCACCCGGTGCAACTGAGGTGGCAGAGCCAAGCGATAAGCCACATCGCCAATCCTGCTGAGGACCTGGAAGGGTCCGATGAAGCGCGGAGATAACTTGCCGCCTCGGCCAACTCTCCGTAATCCACGTCGAGGTGAGACACGCAAGAAGACGTGGTCGCCATCCTCGAACTCTAGTGGCCTCCGCCTCCTGTCAGCGTATGACTTCTTCCGGCTCTGAGCTTTCCTCATCCGCTCCTGGATGACCTGGACCTTCTCTGTCGTGGCCTGGACCATCTCCGGTCCAACAAGTGCTTACTCCCCAGGGTCTGTCCAGCACAAAGGAGATCTGTAAGGTCGGCCGTACAACGCCTCGTACGGTGCCATCCCGATGGTGGAGTGGTAGCTGTTGTTGTACGCAAACTCCACCAAGGGTAGGTGGTCCTCCCAGCTACGACCAAAGTCGAGGACACATGCGCGGAGCATGTCCTCGAGAGTCTGAATGGTCCTCTCCGTCTGACCATCCGTCTGAGGGTGAAAGGCTGTGCTCAGACGTAGCTGCGTCCCGAACGCCTCCTGCAACCCCTTCCAAAGCCGGGAAGTAAAGCGAGCATCTCGATCGAAGACGATAGATGATGGCACACCGTGAAGCCGAACAATCTCCTGAACGTAAAGTCGTCCCAAGCTCTCCACTGAGCCCTGCTCTCTGATGGGTAAGAAGTGAGCCGACTTGGTGAGTCGGTCGACAATCACCCAAATGGAGTCGTGACCTCTGGAAGTACGTGGAAGTCCAGTCACGAAGTCCATAGATATGTCGTCCCACTTCCACTCCGGAACCTCCAAGGGTTGTACCAAGCCTGCTGGTACCTGGTGCTCAGCCTTCACCTGCTGGCAGGTGAGGCATCGAGAAACGAACTCTGCCACAACCTTCTTCATGCCCGGCCACCAGTGCTGTCGTCTGAGATCCTAGTACATCTTCGCCACTCCAGGATATACCGCCAAAGGAGAAGTGTGAAACTCTCTCAGCACCTCCTCTCGTAAAGCGACTGGTACCATGGTACGTCCTCTGAAAAGGATGTTGTGCTCTGCTCCAAAGGAGAAACCATCAGGTGTCTGTCCTGAGGATATCTGTGCACGCCGCGTCTCACAGTCAGCGTCTCCACGCTGTGCCTCTCTGACCCGCTGTAGTAGTGGAGGAGTGACTGTGAGAGACTGAAGGAAGACTGCTCCATCTCTATCCACAAAGGATATCTGCAAAGCGGCTAGCTGCTCTGTCGCCTCCTCAAGTAGCTGAATGCCCGTCCTCCTGCTGAGAGCATCGGCCACCACGTTCCCCTTCCCAGGAGTATAGACTATCTCAAAGTCATAGTCCTGGAGGAACTCGAGCCATCGTCGCTGTCTCAGATTCAGATCCTTCTGAGAGAAGATGTACCTGAGACTCTGATGGTCAGAAAAGACTGTAAAGCGCTCGCCCATCAGGTAGTGTCGCCATGTCTTCAGAGTGAAGACCGCTGCTGCTAACTCCAGGTCATGGGTAGCGTAGTTCTGCTCATGTGGCCTCAACTGACGTGATCCATAGGCGATCACTGCCCGCTCCTGCATCAGGACACATCCGAGTCCGGTCCCTGATACATCGCAATAAACTACGTACCCTACTCCCTTCTCAGGCAACCTCAAGATAGGTGCGCTGGTCAATCTCTGTCTCAGCTCCTGGAAGCTCTGCTGACTGTCTGACCACACGAAGGGTTTCCCCTTCTTCGTCAAAGCTGAGAGTGGTGCTGCAACTCTAGAGAAGTCTGGCACGAATCTCCAGTAGTATCCAGCTAGTCCCAAGAAACTTCGCACCTCCGTCACGCTCCTGGGTGGCTCCCAAGCTAGTACTGTCTCGATCTTCGCGGGATCCACAGCAACTCCCGCCTCAGAGATGACGTGTCCCAAGAAGTGGACCTCACGTATCTAGAACTGACACTTCGAGAGCTTGCCATAAAGCTGGTGCTCTCGGAGTGTGTCTAGCACAACCCGCAAGTGGTAGGCGTGCTCCTCCTCAGTCGTCGAGTATATCAAAATGTCGTCGATGAAGACCACGACAAATCGATCGAGGTATGGCTGAAAGATCCTGTTCATGAGGGCCATGAACACTGCTGGAGCATTGGTTACGCCGAAGGGCATAACCAAGAACTCATAGTGGTCATACCGACATCTGAAGGTCGTCTTCTGCACGTCCTCGTCTCGAACTCTGAGCTGGTGATAACCTGACCTGAGGTCTATCTTCGAGAACCATCGTGCTCCCTTGAGCTAATCAAAGAGACCATCAATCCTCGGTAGCGGATACTTGTTCCTCACTGTCACCTGGTTCAGGCGACGATAGTCGACACAAAGTCGCAAGCTCCCGTCCGCCTTCTTGGCGAACAATATCGGGGAAGCCCAGGGTGAAACACTGGGTCGGATGAACCCCTTGCCATGCAAGTCCTCCAACTGTACCTGTAGCTCTCGAAGCTCGGCGGGGGCCATCCGATATGCTGGAGTCGATATCGAGGCTGTCCCGGGGTACAGGTCAATATAAAAGTCTACCTCTCTGCGAGGAGGTAACCCTAGAACATCGTCGGGAAAAACATCCGCAAACTGATCCACCACTGCAGGAAAACCAGGACTCCGCACGTCAACTGCTCCTAGGATGAGGCTAGCCAACTGATGAGTGATGGGTTGTCCTCTCCTCCGCGGAAGTTCATCCTGTGCTGCAAAGGCTCCCTTCTCACCGGTGAAGGTGAACCTGCTCCCGTCGGTGCGTACACATCGCACCTTGCGCCTAAAACAGTCAATCTGTGCATGGACCGTAAATAACCAATCCATGCCCAAGATGACGTCGTAAGGCCTCGACGCCGCTACAAGAAGATCCCAGCCGAAGCTCTCGCCTCCTAG
Source organism: Viscum album (assembly GCA_963277665.1). NCBI lineage: Eukaryota > Viridiplantae > Streptophyta > Magnoliopsida > Santalales > Viscaceae > Viscum > Viscum album. The sequence continues at coordinate 1,962,870,015 of OY728133.1, forward strand.
AGTAAGCTCACACTGCCGGCACCAGTACGTAATCGTCGAGTCTGCTCCTGTAGGAGTCTCTAGCCGTAAGGATCGAGCCAACGGCTCTGTCGGAATCTCCAAGCTCCGAACAAGGGCAGCGGCTATGAAAGAGTGACTCGCTCCTGTGTCTATAAGTACTGCAGTAAGGGTGGAATAGACACAGATAGTACCTCGAATCATCTCGGGCGCGCCGTGGTCGTAGGCCTCTGCTGCCTGGAGCTGTGTCTGTCTCTGCGCGCCAGCTCCCTGTGGTCGGGGTGGACCTCCTGGTGGTGGTGGTGGTAGAGTCTCAAAGCGTCGTCCACCACCTACTGCTCGGCCAGCTCCTCTGCCTCGTCCGCCTCCTCCCTGCGGACCGCCACGGTCGACCCTCTGCCTCTGCCTCGGTGGTCCCTCAACCGTCTGCTGCTCCTCCGCACGGCGGGTCGGGCAATCACGAGCCATGTGGCCCTGCCCGCCGCATGAGTAGCACTGTCTGCCTCTCGAAAGACCGACTCCGCGCTGTGTGCCCCGCACTGCTGAGCCAGTGTCCTGAGGTCGTCTGCCTGAGGGTCTGGTCTGCCTGGACCCCTGAGTCATCCGTCGACTGCCTGCTGCAGAAGACTCTGCTACGTGCTGCCCTGCGGTGGGTCTCGGTGCTAGTGTAGACTCAGCAAGAAAACTCTCGATCAAAAGGGCCCGCTCCAGTACTCCTGTCTGAGTCGGAATGCTGAGGGAGATCAGCGATGCCCTGATCTCGTGTCTCAATCCGTACTCAAAGGTCCGGGCCCGGAAGAATGGGTCCCGTACCATGTCGGTCGAGTAGCGCGAGAGATCAGTAAATCTCGCCGAGTACTGAGCGACCGTCATGCTGCCCTGCCGCAGCTGAAGAAACTCCTGAATGCGCACCGCACGGAGGGTGGCTGGGACGAACTCCGAGCGGAAGAGACTCTCAAAGTCCGTCCAAAGTAGAGATGCCTCATCGTGCACCTGGAGCATCAAGTTCCACTATCGGCCCGCTGCTGCGTGCAGTAGGCTCGCAGCGAGGATCACCATGAGGTCTGCTGGTGTCCTCACTAGCCTGAAAACTCGTACGACTGCCTCCAGCCAGTCCTCGGCTGCCTGGGGGTCCGTCTCCCCGCGGAACCTGGCCGGTCGCTGGCGCTGGAACTCATGGAGTGCACTAAGGCGACGTGCATCGTCAGCGGCTGGTGCTGGAAGCATCGGTGGCTCGGCGGGTAGAGCTACCGCCGGTGCCACTGCTGACAAAGGGCCCTGCACCGAGGCCTCGTCGCTCGGTGGGCTGTCGTCACGCTCGACTCTCGGAACCCTAGCTGGCTGCCGTCGTGGGGCCATCCTGAAAAAGAAACAGGTGCGCCACGGTCAGAACAGTATACCTGGTGAGCTGATACAAAGTAATCACAAAGAAAACTTGAAACACACACGCAATCAATGTTTTCGTGCATTAAGTCGAAAATCAGAAGTCAGGGTCCTGGTGTACAGATACGTCGGCCGCCGCACCAATACTGGACTCCCTGGACTGATAACCACACTCAATACGCTAAACACTATTGCTTCACATAGAAAAAGATCAGAGTCCAAAGTTCTGCGGTAGAACCGAACTCCTCTGATACCAATTTGTCACGACCCGTCCTCGGGGCCCGTTCCGTGACTACCCCAAGCCCGCCTTCCATAGGCCAGGGGCTGGCGACTAGCACCAAGGCGTAAATCCCGGTAAAAAGGGAAGGCATTGCCTTTGTAAAGTAAACAAGCACCACAGAGTAAGCAAGCGGAAAAAAGTAAACACTAAGTAAAAACTGGTACAACGGTATGTGCAGAAAAGTAAGAGGGTCAGTATACAAACTCAAACTGAAAGTAAAGTACAACTCGAAAGGGAAAACAGCAACTGAAAAGTAAAAGCCGCTACCCCGAGTGTAACCTCATATTCCTGGCACGTTCATTCAACGTCCTATTCATCTTCTCTGTCAAACCATTCTATTGCGGTGTTGAAAGCGCGGTCGATTGTCGCATATCGACCGTTCAAGGTTCCGGTGCTCTGCTAATATGTACAGCAGCACTCGGGTCGAATCCTCGGCGATGATACTTTTTAACAGTCGATTGTTTTTAGTTGATTGTATTTTGATTGGGGGGATGTTTGCAAAGTTTATGAAGTAATTTATGGATGATATTTGATTTAAAAAAAAATGATAAAGATTGAGGTGAGTTCATCATTAGGTAGTTAAGCTTGTGATATCCTTGAGCCTTACTTTATATTTAATTAAATTAACACACAAGTCACAAGTTGACGTTGATCAGAATTTCCAAGTGTAAGGCTTAACTTAACTAGGGTTCTAATCTCAATCAGTACTTGATTGTGGTAGTCTATTTATGGTTCCAATAATCCATGAAATTCATATGTTAAACAAAATATGTCATTAATCCATGACATGTTAAGCCCAATATACACAATGTTAAATTAAAGAATATTCATCGAGCAAAAGCTCTCAATCTCTTAACATCTCTAAATTTTGACTCACCACAATGAAAGATTTACTCAGCCATTGAAATGATTAGTAACATAGTTTATTAAGTTTATGATGATGAAATAAGAAGAAAAGAAAAAGACAGGGATAAGAAAAGAGTGGTGAGCCGAACACACACACACAAACAGTGAAGAGAATTAAATACAGACTTTAGATTGAATGAGAAAGCAAAAAGAAAGGAAAAGGATTCAACTGTATTTAAACTATTTTAAGACCATTAATATTATTTAAGAGAAAGTGGATGAGAATAATAGATGAAGAAGAAACATGCATTAAAATTCTATTGAAATGAAAACAGACTTACACGATTTCAAATAAGAATAACACAAAAGAACATGAAAACAAAGAGATGAGGAAGGGTATCTCAAGTGAAAACTTGAGTATGTCAGGTCCTCTCAAGCCTTTGGCAAGGTTTTAGTCGTGTCAATGTATGCTCCTCTCTTCTGAAATGCCAACCACATGCAAGGAGAAGAGGGGGTTGTATTTATATCCCAAGGAGGTGGACTGTTTGCATTCCAAATCTGCCCCTCCACTTGCATCGCCAATTTGGCCATCCAGACAACCGAATCTTGAGATAGCCTCTTCATGAAAGTTGTAGATAATAATGTTGGCTGACTACTCTCAAAATTTGGAGGCATTTGGACTTATAGAGCCAAAGTTAGGGCGGTTTGTGTAAACAATTTTAATCTGTCCATTTCAATCCAGACTTTTTAGAAGGCCGAAATGTGAATGGGTTTATGAATAGGAAGATAACCTCAAATAAAAATCATTTCTTCAAACAAGTTAGCCGCACATATCTTAGCTTTCACACTACAAAATCCCAACTTGATTTGATGAATAGTGGGCGGGAATTCAAAGCAACAGTTGGTCCCCTTGTTGTTGTAGTTGGACCTTCAATTTTTTATCCATGATTCCTTTGGATAATCACGAATATATGGTGGAGTTTCATAAAATTTGGGCTTCGGGATTTAGCCCAGTAACTCAATCATCATGGCTGGTCCAGTTTCTTCACAAATTCTTTGGGTCTTGTGTGGACCATATGACCCTCCAAATGGACGATTTGGCCAAAGGTCTCTTATAATGGAATGTTGTAATTTGAATAAGAAACCCTACAAAACAAGAATCATGCAATTTGGATAAATAGGATGAGAGTTATTATTAAAACATTAAACACACTCTGGATGAATTCAAATAGTGCTCTAAAATTTCATTTAATATTAAAACATGAGTATTTCACACCAATTATGCACTTTTCATTGAAAATCAGTAAACAGAGTAAATAAAAAGTTCTGAATAAATGAATAACATCAACTCCCCCACACTTAGGTTTGTGCATGTCCTCATGTGCAACAAATATAAAAAACATTACAAAATCATTTTCACTCACCGATAAATATTAAAATTTTGTTTCCCACCATCAGAGGAGATTTAGATCATTTCACTCTTCCATATTGAATTCCACCACAAACTGTTACAGAAACAATGTTCCAAAAACAATTCATTTTTCATGCTCAAATTTAGAAATGGAAAATGTGGACACTCAAAACTCACACCTCTCAAGATGATAAAATTCATTAATAGAGGTCCACTCTTTCACCAACCAAAAGTGAACATCTTAGAGTTTGAAAGACCTCTCAACTTCCATTCCCTGTCCTAAAGTGCACAAGAATCAAGAGGTCTTTTGAAGGGGTTTTTATGTGGCTATGGGACGATAAGAATTCAGTATTCAAAAGAATAGAAAAAGGGGTAAAACACCAACATGGAAAAAGCAATGCACAATATTTTTGAAATAAAACATGGAAAGAAATGGAAACACATATTTACAAGTAACCAATTGTGTGAATCAAGACACAAAAGTGGAAAAAATTTGAAGGGATTGAGAAGATGAAATATTTACAAAATACAAAACTTCTCCCAATGACATAAGAATATATAATGCAAGTGTTCTTTTTTTTTCTTTTCATTTTTTTCGTAAGTTGAACTTGAAAAAGATCTCACACTCATATCTCAACCCATAATTGATCTCTTCACGACACTAATTGTAATAGTTATAACAAGATCAAAGGTTGAGGAAGAGTGATTTTTGACCCACCAAAGACACAACCCATTCTTTTTGTTTTGTTCTTTTTTTTTTTTGATTTTTTTTAACACCTGTCAATAAAATTTGAACAATATGTCATAAGCATATATACATTCCCAAAACTCACTAAATGACAACCTCTCCCCCGCAGTAAAATGGATTCTTGCCCTCAAGCATATGATAACATGTTGAAAATAAATAAAAGGGCACCCAAAAATGAAATTCATTCCCCTCACACTTAAATTTCAATAAATAATGCACTGAAAATCCATGTAGATATTAGGTGGAATAAGGTATTGGGCTTGTAATATGGCTATCAAAAAACTGGTTTTCATAGGCTCAGAGGGGCTTTCAAAAGCAGGATTAATGTAAGGGTAATGGGAGGCTATTTGGCTATTGTGATTTTCATGAGGTTCAGAAAATGCCTCTATCATTTTAATGCACACCAGAGTAGGAAATTCAGCTCGAAGGTCCACAAACTCAAGACTCACAAATGGGGGTAAAAAAAACACACATTTTGAAAAGATGGTCATAGGTGGCTTTGTCATGAAAGCTAATGTTGTTCCTCATTTTCCAAATCAAAAATTGAGCATTCAAAATTGGTTAGTTTTGACAGAAGATTTTTTATCCAAAGTCATGATGAAAATACAAAATTTTTTAGATGAAAACATGTCTTTTTGACTCCCAAAATGGTTGGACAAAATTTGAAAATTTAATGAAGTAATTATGACTCCTTTTTTTCATATTTTTTTAAATATTTTATTTTTTTAGTTTGTTTTTATAAAGACACCCACACAAAAGAGAGTAAATAAAAAAAATGTGATGAGGAAAGTGGTAAAAAAATGAGAGGGAGGAAGAAGAAAAAGGGGGAGAGGTTAAAGGGAAAGAGGTGCCCCTAGTTTGGATTTGGTGGGTCGCTATTTCCATTCAGTGGTGGGTCAACTGCAGATGTTGGGGATCCGATGGAAGTTGATGTGGTTCCCGGGATGTGTGTCCTATCATGATGATGCTTTAAATGATGTCCATTAACTGTGAATGTCCTTTTAGAAGAGGGGTCTTGCACTTTCACTGCACCAAATGGGTAAACATTAGTAATAATAAAAGGACATTCCCAACGGGAATTAAGCTTACTTTGGTGAAGATGAAATCGTGAATTGAAATGCATTACCTTTTCACCTTCATGAAATACCTTTCGCAAGATGTGTTTGTCATGGAGTACCTTAACCTTTTCTTTATAGAGAATGGAATTCTCATAGGAATCAAGTCGAAGCTGCTCCAGTTCAGCCAATTGCAACAATCTCTCTTCACCAGATTTTTCACAATCAAAATTACAGGTTTTCATAGCCTAAAAAGACTTATGTTGGATCTCAACTGATAAATGACATGCTTTACCAAAAACTAACCTAAAAGAAGACATCCTAATTGGTGTTTTATAGGCAGTTCGATAAGCCCAAAGTGCTTCATCAAGTCTTTCAGGCCAGTCTTTTCTAGTGGGTTTTACAATTCTCTCAAAACACTATTTTCACTTCTCTATTAGAAAGTTCAGTCATGCCATTTGTTTGGGGTGATATGAAGTTGAAGTTTTATGTATGTAGAATGGAAAAATAGATGAAACCCGAACCCCCAAGGTGTACTCTCTAAAGAAGCCCTTGAGGTTCTTTTATAACAAATACTAAAGACCACACCGGACCTCAAGTCCGATGTGGGATGCAAACTCCAACACTCCCCCTCAAGCTAGGTGTACCTAGCTTGAACAGATAAAGAAAAAACAAAGCACACAACAGACTGCAAACACTCCCCCTCAAGCTGGACATACCCAACTTGACGACAAAACAAGGCAAAAAAGAATAAAAGATAAAGCTGCAAGACTGCTGCTCCCCCTCACGATCGCAACTCCCCCTCAGGATGATAGATGGATAATGTCGCGGGCGCAATAGAAGAAACCACTCAGACCGAGCCGGTTGACGAAGCGCCAGGAATGTCGCACTAGTGGGGTCGGTTGATGATACGCCGGGAAGTCCACACTAGCACCGGGAAAGTCGCACTTGCGGGGGGCCGGTGACGGGAAGCAGGGATTCCGCAGAAGTGTTGCGGGGTCTGGCGGCGTCAAAGGGTCCGAATCCAAGGTGGTCGAGCTACTGTGCCACAGTGGAGGAAGTGCGAAGACGTGCCGGCGGACAGGGAGGCAGTTGTCGGGAAGATGCCGACCACGGGAGGCGGGGATTCCGCAGGAGGTGTCGGAGATCCGGATCTGGAAGCAGGGCAGCTGCTGGGAGGAGGCCAGCATAGAAGTGTCGGATGATGAGATTCACCGGAGTGGAGCAGATGAATCCGGCCGAAGGGAGAGCTGCCTTGCAGAGCAGTGCACTGGAGGGGGGGGGGGTCGGGGCGAACATGAGGGGAGCGGGAGACGGAGCAGTGGGGCTGCAAGTGGCCGGCATGGAGGGAGCAGTAGTGGAGGTCGTCCGGCAGGGAGGAGAGGTAGCGCTGGGATGCCGCAGCGAAAGGCGGGAGGCGTCGCGCGCAGGAGGGACGCGGGTAGGGGACGTCGGGATCGCGAGAGGGATCCGCCGGGAAGGGAGCCGGCGTGGAGGGTCATGGGGCAAAGTCGCCAGGGAGCAGCGCGGGAGGTCGAAATTCGATCCGCCAGGAGCCGCGCAAGGAGGCAGGAGCCGCGCAAGAAGGCGGGAGCCTCGCCGGGATGCCGCGGGATGAGGCGGGCTGGGAGTCGCGCGGGATGACGGAGCCAAAGCGCGCATCGGGGAGGACTCCTGGGAAGGAAGTCGTCGCCGGGAGGGCCGCGCCTGGGTCGGGAGCGGAGGAACGCCTCGGAAGCCGTGAGTCGCGTAGGTCGGCCAGGAAGAGAAAGAGTCGCGGCTGGCCGTCGGGATGGAGCGTACCAGGGATGGAGCCTCAGGTTGTCAGTCGTTGAGCGCACCAGGGAGCCTTGGGTTGTCAGCCGTCGAGCGCACCAGGGAGTCGCGCAAGGAGGCGGGAGCCTCGCCGGGAGGGACAGTCGAAATAGGGAGGGATCCGCCGAGAGGCCACCTGGGAATCGAGACCGGAGGGGCGGCGGTAGAAAATAAACCTAGCCCTACATGAGGGTTCGCCGCCCCCCACGGGGAGAAAATTAATGAGAAACCCTAGACGGGGAAAATTAAAAAAGGGAGGGTTCGGGATTAATTTCCCTCTGATACCATGTAGAATGGGAAAATAGGTGAAATCCGAACCCCCAAGATGTACTCTCTAAAGGAGCCCTTGAGGTTCTTTTATAACAAATACTAAAGACCACACCGGACCTCAAGTCCGATGTGGGATGCAGACTCCAACAATGTACAACCTCATTCTTTTTAAAAAGAGATTCCATGAATCTATTACAAAAATGGGTTCCTAAGTCACTTATCAAGGCACGTGTGCCAAATCGGTGGAAGATGTGGGTTTTTAAGAACTCATTAACAGTATGTGAATCATCCTTTCTAGTGGGTTTGGCCTCTACCCACCTCGAAACATAATCAACCGCAAGAAGAATGTTTGAGAATCCATTGAAAGGGGGGAATGGTCCCATGAAATTGATGCCCCCAAACATCGAAGATCTCACCGAATATTAAAGGCTTTTGGGTTATTTCATTTCGTTTGGAAATTATGTCAAACTTTTGGCAAGTGGGACATGATTGACAGAACTCATGTGAGCCTTTGAAAAGTGAAGGCCAGAAGAATCCAGAGTCCAGGACCTTTCGGGAGGTCCTTTGTGGTCCAAAGTGGCCACCTCCAGAAAGTGAGTGACAAAATTCTATGATGAAGAAATGTTCATCTTCATCAACACATCTCCTAATTACCATGCCAGCCCCAGTTTTCCAAAGTTTATTATCTTCCCAAAAATAGAATTTTGAATCACTTTTCAACTTCATTTTTTGTTCTTTTGAAAATTTTTCAGAAAAAACACCAGAAACCAAGTAATTTACAACTGGGGCATACCATGGTATTTTTGGAGTGAGAGATGAAAGGTGCTCAGTTGGAAATTCTGGATCAATTATTTCAGTATAAGAAGAATTAGAAATTCTATTCAAGTGATCAGCCATAGGGTTTTTTTTCCAGGTCTATTTTTGATTTCAAGGTCAAACTCTTGGAGCATTAGGATCCATCTTATTAGTCTTGGTTTGGAATCATTTTTCTTGAGTAAGAACTTTATAGCAGAATGGTCTGTGAAGATAATGATTTCGGCACCTAAGAGATAGGGCCAGAATTTATCTAAGGGAAAAACCACTGCTAAAAGTTTCTTTTCAGTCACAGTGTAATGAGATTGAGTTTCATCCAATGTTTTTTAGGCATAATAGATGACATGAGAATCTTTTCTCTTTGACTAAGAAGAGCCCCAACGGCTCTATCAGAAGCATCACACATCAACTCAAAGGGTAAGGACCAAATCTGAGGGTTAGAATTATCGGGGTAAATGTAAGAGCAGTTTTGAATTCAACGAAAGCTCTCTTGCAAACCTTATCGAAATCGAAAGTGACATCATTTTGGAGCAACCGAGCGAGTGGGAGGAAAATCCTACTGAAGTTATGGATAAATAGCCGATAGAAACCAGCATAACCAAGGAATGAACGAATCTGTCAAACTGTTGTGGGTTCAGGAAGAGACTGGATCACCTCAATTTTGGCAGGATTGACTTCAATACCATCTTTTAAAACTATGTGCCCCAGAACAATCCCATTTGCAACCATGAAATGACATTTTTCAAAATTTAACACAAGGTTACACTTGACACACTTTTGAAGGACTAGAGAGTGAATTCAAGCAAAATTCAAATGACTCACCATAAATGGTAAAGTCGTCCATGAAGACTTCCATTAAATGTTCAATGAATTCAGAAAAGATACTCATCATACACCTCTGAAATGTTGCAGGAGCATTGCAAAAGCCAAATGGCATTCTCCTACATGCATATGTTACAAAGGGTAAGTGAAAGTAGTCTTTTCTTGGTCCTGAGCTGTGATTGAGATTTGAAAGTAACAGGTGTATCCATCAAGTAAGCAATAGTATGACTTTCCGGCTAATCGTTCTAGCATTTGATCAAGGAATGGAAGAGGGTAGTGATCTTTTCTTGTTTCAACATTCAATTTTTAGTAATCAATGCACACACGCCATTTATTCTTCACTCGAGTTGGGAGTACCTCTCTATGTTCATTTGTGACAATAGTTATCCCACCCTTTTTAGGTACAACTTGAATTGGACTAACCCATTCAATATCAGAAATTGGGTAGATAATATCAGCTTGAAGAAACTTGGTGATCTCTTCCCTAACTACCACAAGAATGAGTGGATTGAGACTTCTTTGTAGTTGTCTAATTGGTTTGGATGACTCCTCAAGATAGATGTGATGCATGCAAAGAGCAAAGTTGATTCCTGGTATGTCATCTAGGGCCCAACCTAAGGCCTTTTTGTTTTCCTCTAATACCTGAACAAGTTTGGGCTCCTCAGTTTCGGTTTTCGGTAAATGAAGCGGAGATAATGACAGGATAAGAGTGATCATGGAAAAGGAATGCATATTTCAGGTGTTCAGGAAGAGGTTTCCGATCAGTCTCATATTTCATTTGTGGGTTAGACAACTCAGGAATAAAGGAAGGGACTTCAGTTGCTTCAGATTCATTTTTCTTAATACTATCCAAGGTGGAGCAGTAGAAATCAGAGTTAGATGTGAGATTCAAGAGAGTTTTCAAGTTCCTCTAGATTAATGGAGTTTATGAATGATAGGTCCACATCAACTTCATCATTTACAACTTTGTTAATCATGCTGCATATTTCACAAGATCTTTTATCATTAGAACATGAAGAACATGATGGATTGGAGTTCAATTGACTCTTAGAAGTGTCCTCAGAAGCATGGATTGAGAATGCAGAGTGATCCTCAGATGTGTATCGCATGGCTTGGAAAATGTTGAACTTGATCAGTTGGTCACCAAATTCCATGGATAAGATGTCTGAATGGACATCAATCTTGGTTCTCGCTATCATTAGGAATGGTCTTCCTAAAATTAAAGGAGATCGAGAAGAGGTCGTCTCACCTTCCATGTCAAGGACATAGAAATCAGCTGGGAAGATAAGATCATTAACACGAACAAGGACATCCTCGATTATACCCTCAGGACTAGCAGTGTTTCGATTGGCCAATTGAATGACAACACCAGTTGGATGTAAGGGACCAAGACCAAGGTTGGAGAAGATGGATTTGGGCATGACATTAATTGAGGCTCTTAGGTCTATAAGTGCATCATCGAAGTTGGAACTTCCAATTTGGCATGGAACCGTAAAGGTCCTTAGATCTTTGCACTTTATGGGAATAGACTGTTGGGTGGAAACATTTTTGAAGGTCCTAAGTTGCCTCTTGTGGGTGCACAATTCCTTAAGAAACTTGGCATACTTAGGGATTTGTTTTATGACAACTAAGAGAGGTATGTTGACTTCAACACGTCTAAACATGTAAAGAATTTCAAGATCGGGTTCAAAGGACTTCCTTGGTTTAGAAACAATTTGAGGAAAAGGAATTGGATTCCTAAGTGAAATGAAAGGAGGTGAGGGAATGGCTTCAGGTTCCTTTTCATTTTTCTTTTTCTTTTCATTTTCTAGGTCAACATTCAAAGAGGGGTTGGAGGACTTATCTTGAGGCATAGCAATTTGCTTCCCCGGTCTAAGTGCAATTGCACTTACATTACCCTTGGGGTTGGGTAATGGTTGAGTTGGGAGTTGGAAAAAATTTGATTGTTGTTGTTGGCTCAGGTGGGATGCAAGTTGACCAATTTGGGTTTCAATGTGTTGGACCCCATTTCATTTAATTGGGTATTTCTGAGTCCCACATCGGACTTACCCTCTCTGTATTTAGTTTTTCTCATCTATAAAAGAACATCCTCACCTCACATTGAGGTAAGGAGAATTCACCTTTTACATGGTATCAGAGGGATCTTAATCCCGACCCTCCCTCCCAGCGGATTCCCGGTTCTGTCCGGCCCCGCCTCTCTTCCCCCCTCTGGCTCTGCCCTAATCTCCCGGCGGCCCTCCCTGGTGGCCCTCTCTCCCGGCTGTCCTCCCTCCCGGCAGCTCTCTCTCCCGGCGGCCCTCTCTCCCGGCGGCCCTCCCTCCCGGCGGCCCTCTCTCCAGGCGGCTATCCCTCCCAGCGCGTCTCCCCTCGCTCCGCGGTGCCCTCGCCAGCGCCTCGCCCAGGAGCTCTCCCCCTCGCCCAGCGGCGTCGCGCCCTCGACCTCGCCCTGGCGCCCGCGCCCTAGCCCCGGCGGCTCCCGGCTCCCCGACGGCCCTCCTTCCTGGCGCGACGCCCTCCCGCGGCTCCCGGCTCCCCGGCGTCCCGGTTCCCCGTCGTCCGCTGCTCCTGCTCCGCCACCCGAGGACTTGCCCATTGCCCTACAGAAAGGTACTCGCTCCTGCCAGAGTACTCCTCTATTTGTCTCTTCATACAGGGGTATGTCCGCTCTGGAGACAGTTTCTATACCTCGCACGGTTGGTAAAGCCAAATCTCACCCCGGGTGGCTAGCTGCAATGCGGGATGAATTGCAAGCTCTGGAGGAGAACCATACTTGGGATCTTGTCCCCCTTCCAGCAGGCAAACAGGTAGTGGGCAGCAAATGGATTTATACGATCCGTCTCAATCCTGACGGCTCTCTTTGCCGCCTCAAAGCCCGGCTGGTGGCGAAGGGGTTTGCTCAGACATATGGTATCGACTACTTTGAGACCTACTCCCCGGTCGCCAAGATGGTCTTTGTCCGCCTGTTCATCTCTCTGGCTACTCATCATCAATGGCCACTTTATCAGCTGGATGTCAAGAATGTCTTTCTCCATGGCGTTCTTGAGGAAGAAGTCTACCTGAAGCAGCCCCCTGGTTTTTTTGCCTCCGGTGCCGACTCCCATGTCTGCCGCCTCCGTCGGTCCCTCTATGGCCTCAAGCAGTCTCCTCGAGCTTGGTTTGGCCGCTTCAGCATTGTCGTCACGGCCTTTGGCCTCTCCCGCAGTCTGAAGGACCACACCGTCTTCTTCCGTACGACACCGCACGGCTGTATCTTGCTCGTGGTATATGTTGATGATATCATCATCACAGGAAGCGACTCCAGAGGGATCGCCAGCCTAAAGACGCACCTTCACCACAACTTTCATACCAAAGATCTTGGTCCCCTGACTTACTTTCTTGGCATCGAGGTCTCCCGTTCTGAGGACTCGATCTCTCTCTGCCAACGTAGGTATGCTCTTGATATCTTGCAGGATGTCGGTCTGAGCACCGCCACTGTCGTGGACACCCCACTTGAGCCTGGCGAACGTTCTCTTCATTCGGACTCGGAACCATTTCCTCATCTCGAGCGCTATCGACGTCTGGTGGGTAAACTGAACTACCTCACCATGACGCGACCCGACATTGCCTGCGCCGTTGGCAAAGTCAGCCAGTTCAGGGAGCATCCAACCCAATCTCAGTGGGATGTTGTCCTTCGCATTGCCAAATACATCAAGCGAGACCCTACACGTGGCCTTCGGTATTCCCGTCATGCTCACTTGGATGTTGAGGCCTTCTGTAATGCCGACTATGCAGGTTGTCTTGCGACCCGCAAGTCTACTTCGGGGTTCGCCGTGTTCTTCGCCGGTAACCTCATCTCTTGGCGCAGCAAGAAGCAGACTATCGTCTCCAGATCGAGTGTCGAGGCTGAATACCGTGTCATGGCCACCGTCACCATTGAGATCCTCTGGCTTCGTCATCTCCTACATGAGCTCGGCTTCCCGGCACACACCCCTGCTCATATCTGGTGTGACAATCAGGTCGTCACGAAGATTGCCTGGAATCCCGTCTTTCATGAACGGACGAAGCATATCGAGGTGGACTACCACTTCCTCCGCCACCATCTGGAGCAGCACCATATCAGCTTTGGCCATGTACCGACGGCAGATCAGCTTGCCGATCTCTTCACCAAAGGTCTCCCAGAGGCTCGCCTTGACTCTCTCACTTCCCGGCTAGGTATTCACAGCCTCCATAGCCCAGCTTGAGGGGGAGTATGAGTTCGTTTGTCTTGTCTTGTTTTCTTTCTGAGACTCAATCCAATCTGGGCATGTCCAGCTTGAGGGGGAGTGTTGGACCCCATTTCATTTAATTGGGTATTTCTGAGTCCCACATCGGACTTACCCTCTCTGTATTTAGTTTTTCTCATCTATAAAAGAACATCCTCACCTCACATTGAGGTAAGGGGAATTCACCCTTTACACAATGTTTTTAAGGCTGGAACGGGTGAAGGAGGCAAGATCTTCCACTGCACATTCGCATGGTTATTTGGAACAAGAGGTTTGTCCAGAATTGGGATTGCCTTGATTTTGGTTCTTGGGAAAACGATTGTATTGGTTTTGGAATTGGGAAGGCTCACTAGGATGGTGGAATCCAAGAGAAGGATTGTTCCTTTGAGGTTGATGAACAAAAGGATAAGGTTGATGGAAGTTACCACCACATTGACCATATTGGAATTGGTTTGGGTTTTGATGAGGGTATTGAGGGGAATGAGAAATGGGATTCTCATACCTCAAGCCTTGGTTGAAGGTAGAAGAGAAGGGCTCAGAGTGGGGTTGGTTGAAGTTTATAATGAACTGACCTGTTTGTTGAGGGTTGGTGTTCCTTTGAGCATATGCTGCATTGAGCTCCATTAATCCGGATAAATCAGAGGGATCCTCTTGAAGTTGTGGACATGTGTCAGTTGGATGAGATGGGAAGCTACAGATTCCACAATTCTTGATAGGTCCAGGGAATAGAGATTGTGTAGAAGATGAGGTTGGGGCTTTGGAAGCCACCGCTAGTTGTCTCACAAGACCTGTAAGTTCACTCATCCACTCGGTCATCTTGTTGGACTCTACGAATTGATTCTCTTGGACTTGTGTGACTTGAACAGGTGCTCGAGTATGGAATTATTGTGTGTTTGCAGCCATGTTGCTTATAAGATCTCTTACAGCTACGGGAGTTTTATCAACAAAAGCACCGCCACTTGCGGCATCAATGAGAGTTCTCTCCATAGCCAATAACCCCTCATAAAAGTATTGGATCAAGAGTTGGTCAGGAATTTGGTGATGTGGACAGGTTGCCACAAACTTTTTGAACCTCTCAATAATCATGGAGTGATTCATTTGGTAATTGACTGATACCACTTATTTTCTTTTGGATAGAAGCAGTACGAGAAGCAGGAAAGAATTTCTCTAAGAAGAGTCGTTTCATATCATTCTATGTGGTTATGGAACCAGGAAGAAGGTAGTAGAGCCATGACTTTGCAGTGTCAGCTAGGGAGAAAGGGAATGCTCGAAGTTTGATTTGTTTCTCATAAACCCCTTGAGGCTTCATGGTAGAGCACACCACTTGGAACTCTTTAAGTTGGAGATGTGAATCCTCACCGGTTAGAAGTATTTTTCATCTTTCAGACATTTTACCATGAGATCCAGACACAGTTTTCCATCTCTGTAAAATGTCTACGCTCCAACAATGGGCGAGAATACTTGTCCACTCCATTTCAGTAGTTTCTACAGGCACACGGCATCATCCATCAGACCTCCTGTCCTGATAACCCTCAGCAGAATGGAGTGGCCGAGCGAAAACACTGGCATATTTTGGAGACTGCTCATGCCCTCCTCTCCCACCGCAAGGTGCCTCTTCTCTTCTGGGGGATATCATTCTCACTGCTACTTACCTCCTCAATCGCCTTCCTTATTCCATCCTTCAGGGGGAGACTCCTTTTCATACTTTGTTCCTCTCTCTCCCTCCTCACTCATTTCCACTCCGAGTCTTCGGATGTCTCGGCTATGTCCGGGACACTCGCCCTAACCTCTCTAAACTTTCTCCCAAATCCCTCCGGTGTATTTTTCTCAGATATTCCCGCACTCAGCGTGGATACCGGTGTTTTTCTCCAGACTTACGACGCTATATCATCTCTGTCGATGTGTCGTTTGTTGAAAGTTCTCCTTTCACTCCGCCCTTTTCTCATCCAGACACTACCATCGATGAGTGTCTTTCTCTCATCATTCACCCTCCTCTGGTGTCTTCCCCTACTGGTCATTGCTTTGGGACGGTCTACTCTCGTCGCCCATCGACTGTACCCCTCATCCAGGTCGAGGACAACATCGTTCCCATCACGTCTGATGCTCCTGTCACAGTACCAGATGACTTGCCAATTGCACACTGGAAAGGTACTCGCTCTTGTCAAACTACTCCTTTTTTTTACATCTTTATACAGCGGTTTGTCAGCACTGGAGACGATATCTATCCCCCGCACGGTTGGCGATGCCAAATCACACCCGGGGTGACTACATTATATGCGAGATGAACTTCAGGCTCTGAATGACAACCATACATGGGATCTAGTCCCCCTCCCTGCAGGCAAACAGGCAGTCAGCTGCAAATGGATCTATACGATCTGTCTCAATGTCGATGGCACTCTTCATCGCCTCAAAGCTCGTCTTGTGGTGAAGAGATTTGCTCAGACATATGGCATCGACTACTTTGAGACCTTCTCCCCGGTTGCCAAGATGGCCTCTGTCCGTTTATCCATATCACTAGTCGCTCATCATCACTAGCTGCTTCATCAGTTGGATGTCAAGAATGTCTTTCTCCATGGTTTTCTTGACGAAGAAGTCTACCTGCAACAGCCCCCTGGATTTCGTCTCTGAAGCCGACTCTCATGTCTGTCGCCTCCGTCGATCCCTCTATGGGCTCAAGCAGTCTCCTCGTGCTTGGTTTGGCCGCTTCAGCACTGTCGTCACAGCCTTTGGTCTCTCTCGCAGTATGAAGGATCACATCGTCTTCTTCCGTACGACATCAAATGGTTGTATTTTGTTGGTGGTATATGTTGATTATATCATCATCACAGGGAGCGACTCCACTAGCATCGCCCAACTCAAGGTGCACATTCACCACCACTTCCACACCAAAGATCTTGGTCCCCTCACCTACTTCCTTGGCATCGAGGTCTCCCGTTCTGAGGACACTATCTCTCTCTGCCAACGCAAATATGCCCTTAATATCTTACAGGATGCAGGGTTGAGTCAGGCGACTGCTGTGGACACTCCTCTTGAGCCTGGGGAACGCTCTCTCCATACCGACTCGGCACTCTTTCCTCACCCAGAGAGCTATCGTCGTCTGGTGGACAAACTCAACTACCTCACCATGACACGACCAGAAATTGTTTCCGCAGTTAGCAAAATGAGTCAGTTCATGGAGCATCCAACCAGATTTCAGTGGGATGTTGTCCTCTGCATTGCTAAATACATAAAGAAAGACCATGCACGTAGCCTTCGGTACTCCCATCATGCTCATTTGGATGTTGAGGCCTTCTGTGATGCGGACTATGCAGGTTGTCTTGCTACCCACAAGTTTACTTCTGGATTTTTCGTGTTCTTGGCCGGTAACCTCATCTCATGGCGCAGCAAGAAGCAGATTGTCCTCTCCCGATCTAGTGCAGAGGCAGAATACCGCGCCATGGCCACAGTGACCACTAAGATCTTATGGCTTCGTCATCTCCTCCATGAGTTTGGTTTCCTAGCACAGACATCTGCTCATATCTGGTGTGACAATCAGGCAGCAACGAAGATTGCATCGAATCTCGTCTTCCATGAATGGACGAGGCATATCGAGGTGGACTGCCACTTTCTTCGCCACCATTTGAAGCAGAATCATATTAGTTTTGGCCATATTCCGACGGCGGATCAACTTGCCGATATCTTCACTAAAGGCCTCCCAGGAGCTTGCATTGACTCTCTCACTACCAAGCTGGGAATTCACCGCCTCCACGGCCCAGCTTGAGGGGGAGTATGGATGGCCTTGTTCGATGTCGTCTTTTTTCTTTGTGGGACAGTCCAAACTGGGCATGTCCAGCTTGAGGGGGAGTGTTGGACCCCATTTTAGTATAATGGGTATTTCCGAGTCCCACATCAGAATATCCCGCCTTGTAATTATTTTTACTCATCTATAAAAGAATATCTCTGTCTCACATTGAGGTAAGGGGAATTCACCATCAACAGTTTAAATAAACTATTAGACCAATTTACATGAATTTGGAAAAATTGTTGTCTGTTGGTTTTATTTGGTTGTTTGGTGTTTTCATTTTTTATCATGTGGGTTTGTTTAATGCTTAATTCTTATTTTTTATTTAATATGTTTATTGGTTTTGAGAATTGAGATTTTTTTATATATGTTGATAAAATTTGATCATGTTATTTTTGCAAAATGACTTCTTCAAGTACTGTCGGTGCTAGTAATAATACTGATGCAGTTCGAGCAGAGTATAGTGATCCAAAAAAACCATTGTAGAGATTTGTTGAAAGATTCGATAGGTGTAATAAAGGAGGTAATGTTCGTTGGAGATGCAAATTTTGTAACCAAGACAGTAAGAGTTCCTACACTAGAGTGAGAGCTCATTTATTGAGTATTCCTAAACAAAGAATTGGAGCTTGCAAAAAAGTAACCAGAAATTTGGTATTGGAGGTGGAAAATTTAGAAGAACAAGTCAGGCAAAGAGAGAGAAAATGCATAGATGATTGCACCATTGCCTCCTTGTAGTTTATCATTTGATTCAAAGAAGAGAAAAATTGGGGGTTCGAGCCCTATTGAGAAGGCATTCAACATGTGCGAGAGAACTCATTTGGATTATTTGATTGCTAGGATTTTTTATTCAGCGGGGTAGTTATTTAACCTAGAAGGAATCCATATTTTCAAGCATCTTTTGCCTATGTTGCCAATCATAATATTGCAGGTTATGTGACACCTGGGTACAATAAGTTGAGGACCACTCTTTTGCAAAAAGAAAATGATAATATTGACCAGTTGTTTCGATCGAGTTGGAAAGACAAAGAGGTAAGTATTGTAAGTGATGGATGGAGCAACTCACAAAAGAGACCTCTTATTAATTTTATTGCAATGTCTGATGGTGATGCTATGTTTTTAAAAGCAGTTGATTGTTCAGGAGAGATCAGAGATAAATTTTTCATTGCAAACTTATTGAAAGAGGTAATCAATGAGGTTGGACATGAAAATGTCATCCAAGTAATTGCAGACAACGCTTCAAATTGCAAGGTTGCAGAACAACTCATTAAGCAACAATTTTCATCCATCATCTGGATGCCTTGTGTGGTACACACTCTTAATCTTGCTTTAAAGAATATTTGTGCACCCAAAAATATTGAGAGTAATCAACTTGCTTATGATAGATGTAGTTGGGTTAAAGATACTGTTGAGAATGTTGTGTTCATCAAGAACTTTATCATGAATCATTCAATGAGGTAGGCAATGTTTGATGAATTTGTTAATTTGAAGTTACTTGTCATTGCCAAAACACGTTTTGCTTCTGTGATTGTGATGCTTAAGAGGTTTAAGCTCATAAAAAATGGTCTCCGAGAGATGGTCATTAGTGATAAATGGAGTATTTACAAGGAAGGTGATATGGCACATGCTAGGTTTGTTGAAGATAAGGTCTTGGAAGATGAGTGGTGGGAGCAAGTTGACTATATTATTTCTTTCACGGCTCCAATCTATGACATGCTTCGACTTTGTGATACTGACAAACCTTGTCTACACTTGATTTATGATATGTGGGATAGTATGATTGAAAATGTGAAGAAAGCTGTATATATTCTTGAAGGAAAAGACTAGATGAAGAGTCAATCTTTTATCAAGTGGTGTATCAAATTCTTGTGGATCGTTGGACCAAGAACAGGACCTTGAATCCAAGGTAAAATTTATGATTTAATGTTTCTTTAACTTATATAATTTATTTTAATGAATGTATTTAACACCATTATTTTTTTTCTTAAACAAGGTATTATAGTGATGAATGGTTTAATGAAGATCCCACTATAGTGCCTCCACACAAAGATGATGACATTAACCAAGGAAGGATGAAATGCTTAAGGATATATTTTCCGAACTTGAAAGAGCGCACTAAGGTCAACTTAGAGTACGCAACTTTCATAGACAAGAGTGGAGATTTTAGAGACTATGATTCCATACAACATAGGTGGAATATGGATTCTAAATCTTGGTGGCTTCTTTATGGTTCAAGTGCACCATTACTTCAAAACATAGCCTTGAGGCTAGTTGCACAACCTTCTTCTTCATCATGTGCCGAAAGGAATTGGAGCACTTACAACTTTGTGCACTCATTTAGAAGAAACAAGATATCGCCAAAACGTGCAGAAGACTTGATTTTCATCCACAGTAATCTTCGTCTTCTATTAAGAAAGACCCCACAATATGCACAATGAGAGACAAAGATGTGGGATATTGGTGGTGGTGCATTTAATTCATTAGAAGATATTAGAATGCTTGAAGTTGCAAATCTTTCCCTTGACAAGTCGGACATGGAGACTGTTATTTTTAGGGATGATGTTAGTGGTGGTGATGAGTCTAGAATTTCCATTAATAATTAATTTATTAAGTGAGACATGAAAAGCATTATTTTAATTTTAAAAACGAAGGTTATTATTTTTAGATCATTCTTCATCAATTGTTTTTTTATACTTGTTTGTTTATATTATAATATTTAGTTGTTATTTTGTGATATTTTCATTCATAATTTTGTATTTAATTATATATTTTATCATATTTTATTTATTAAAAATATATTTTAATCAGCGTGTCGCAACGTGTCGAAAATTCAATTTTTTTGATAATTGCGTGTCGACGTGTCGTGTCGCGTGTCTGTGTCTGTGCAACATAAGCGGCAAACACTCCCTCTCAAGTTGAAAATACCCAACTTGATTACAAAACAAGACAAAACAAAAAAGAAGATATCATCCGCAATCAGTGCTCCCTCTCGAGATGAAAATTATGAAAGATGGAACTGCGCAAGTAGTCAAGGCGCAACAGAGGAACCACGCAGGTGGGGCCGGTCGATGGAGCGCCAGGAAAGTTGCGCAGGCGGGGCCGAACGATAGAGCGCCGGGAAATCTCAGGAGGAGGCTGACATGGAGGCGGTGGCTGCCACAGGAGGAGGCAGGCATGGAGGGAGTAGGGGTGGACAGAGGAGCCGCAATAGGGGTTCCACCGGGAGAGATGCGTCGGTCGTCTGCTTCGAAAGAAGGTCGGGAGTCGCGTCGAGAGGTCGCTGGAGGGCGGAGCGGAAGAATGGGGGTCGCCTGGTCCGGCGAGCGTCGCGCGCATAGAGGCGATGTCGGGCAGTGCACAGAAAGCAGCGCGCGCGGGAGATGCCTCGTACGGGAATGGGGGTCGTCACGGGAGGCACCTGCAGAAGGTTGACGCGTAGCGAGGGAGCCAGCTCAGGCGGGATGGAGCGCGCAGGGAGGGAGTCGCCGGGACAGAGAAAAGTTGTCGCGCGCAGGATGGGAGAAACCGACGCATAGGAAGGGAGGCGGAGATCCATCGGAGGTCCGTTGGGCGTCTCGCACAAGGAGGGGAGGGACGGCGGTGAGGGCGACATGCAGAAGGGGCCACACGGCAGGGCTTTCCGCAGGAGACCGGCGAGGAAATATGCGCGCAGGGCCACACCGGGAAAGGCACAAGGAGTGCGCGGAGAAGTCGTGCAGGAGGGGGGCGGCAGAGAATTAGGATCGGGTGCCTGCCGCCCCCTTACGGAAGGAAATTAAAAATCAAACCCACGAATAGAAAAAAAAATGAGAGGGAGGGCTCGAGATTAGAAAACCTCTTCTGATACCATGTAGAATAATAAGAGAGGTGAGACCCAATACCCAAGGTTCTCTCTAAAGGAGGTCTTGAGGTACTTTTATAATGAATAATAAAGATCATATCGGACCACAAGTCCGATGTAGGATGCAGACTCCAACAAAAACAATATATGATTATTGGGGTAAACCATCAAGAGTTAAATGTAAGGTGGCGAAGGTCAAAAATAGTCTTCTCAAACTATCACCGGAGGATAGTCTCAAAGCTGATACGCAAATGGAGACTTTTCCCCAGGGCCTCTCTGGGGACCTAGACACTTAGGTCAATCCGCAAGCCAAAGCCATCTATGCACAAATGGAACCTAATGTTTTTTCCTATGACGACCATCATGCAGTTTTAGCGTTCATGTCCTCCATTGTTGAAGCCAACCTCCAAGTCTATCCCCAACTCGACATAAGGGACCTATCATGAAGTGTCAACATCCTTCTCCCGGCATGAGACCTGATGTTTCTCGACTTTCATTGTGGTTCTTTTTGGTTTGAGTGTAATTGTTTCCCACTTAACCTCAAAGTGGTTCTTTAAAATTCTAAAATATAGATTTGAGGAGGTATCCGCATTCTCAAAAACTTGAGAATGAGAAGCAAATAGAGAAATTACTACAAACAGAAGAGCCCTGGCAGGAGGCCTGGGTTGTAGCAGAAAGGCAGGATAGTGGCACTGGGCAGAGGGGACTTATGGGGGAAGAGGGGATGGCTGGGCAGAAAGGGGGTGCGTGGTGACTGGGCATGCACGCAGGGAGCGCTTGGCAGTGATGCACAGTTAGGGGCTGGTGCGCCTGGCCTGGGCAAAGGCTTGCCGTCTGAATAGGTGCGACTCTCGAACCTGACAGTCATGCCAATCAAAAACCTACTGCAAAGCTGCGTCCAGAAATTTCCAGCAAGAACAAGCAAGAATCTCTATCTCATTTATCTCTCTCTCTCCGATCAAACTGTCAATGAAAGCACCAATTGATAGACGCGGGAGAGAGAAAACAAGGAATTCTATTGGTAAATCCGTAACCAGCAGCACCTTTGGAATGGTACAAACCAGAGAATAACAGAAGAAAGAAGAAATGGAGAAGGAGAAGAAGAGCTCCCTGGGAGGCGCTGCACCCGAAGACGAGGACTAACCCCTTCCTGCGAAAGTCAAACTCCAGAATACCCTTCGTAATCCCCCCTGCCCTACCCCACATCCAGCTTTAAAGGGAAACTACAGCTGTTAATAGCCATACAACTGGAAAACCCAATTACTAACCACTAACAGCCCAGTTCCTGGCATTATTATTAGATACCCCACCCCCGGCCCCCAGGCCCCAGGCCCCAGGCCCCAGCCCCCAGCCCCCTACACTATAGCATCCCAGTCCCAAGCCCAATTTGCAGCACCCCGGCACTCTAGGGGCAGAACTCCAACGGACAGGCCCGGCCCCTCCACCTTCCTATCATGAAGTGACCATGAAGAGTTCAGAATCGAGCGTATAGAACAAATGGACTGACCAAAAAACAGTTCAGAGTTGACTGTGTAGAACAAACGAAGTAACCGTGAAGGGTTCAGAGTCGACCATACAGAACAAGTGAGTTGACCATGAATGAAATTTTGGCAAAGGCATTGGATAGTGTAGATTGAGAAATGAGAGAGACCGAACCCCCAAGGTGTTTCTCCAAAGGAGCCATTGGGGTGTATTTATAACAAATAATAAAGACCACACCGGACTTGAAATGAGAGAGACCGAACCCCCAAGGTGTTTCTCCAAAGGAGCCATTGGGGTGTATTTATAACAAATAATAAAGACCACACCGGACCTCAAGTCCGATGTGGGATGCAGACTCCAACACTCCCCCTCAAGCTGGGTGAACCTAGCGTGGACACATAATGAAAAGAAAACAATAAAACAGACGCTAACACTCCCCCTCAAGCTGGACATACCCAGCTTGATGACAAAACATTACGAAATAAAAAGAAATCTGCAAATGTTGCTGCTCCCCCTCACGATCGAAGCCCCCCGCAGGATGATGGATGGAAGATCTTGCGGGCGCAGCAGATGACCACGCAGACCGGCCAGTTGACGGAACGCCAGGAATGCCGCACTAGTGGGGCCGGTCGATGAAACGCCGGGAAATCCAAACTAGCACCGGAAAAACCGCACTTGCGGGGCCGGCGACGGGAGGCGGGGATTCCGCAGAAGTGTTGCGGGATCTGGCGGCGCCAACGGGGCCCAAATCCTAGGAGGTCGAGTTGCTGCGCTAGCGAATGGACGTGCCGACGGACAGAGATGCGGCTGCCGGGAGGTGCCGGGAGGTGCCGGCGAGGCGGGGATCCGCAGGAGGAGGCCGGCAAGGGTGCAGGAGGCCGGGAGGCGGCACTAGAAACCGGAGGAGGCCCCCTGCGTGGAGCGGCCGGCACGGGTGGAGGCCGGTTGCTGGCCGGAACAGTCCGGATCTGCCCGGATCTGCCCGGAACAGTCCGGATATCGCCGGATCTGGCCGGATCTGGCCGAAAATCACCGGATCTGGCCGGAGTAGCCGGAGCTGTCCGGATCTGGCCGCCGGAGAGCAGCAGGCGAGGTCGCCGGGAGGGGAGCGGGACGGGAGAGGCCGCCGGAGAGGGGTCGCCGGCCGGGTGGTGGAGGCCGGCTGCTGGAAGCGGGAGGGTCGCGCTCGGGAGGGGCAGCGAGAGCGGACAGCGGGAGCGCGCAGGGAAGGCGGGGGCCGTCGCGCGGGGATGAATGGAGCCGGCGCGATGGAGGGCTGCGCGACCGGGAGCCGGCAGGGAAGAGGCGGGACACGAGGCGTGGGGCAGAGGCTGAGGGGCAGCGGCGGTAACCCTACGGGGCCTTGAGGCCGCCGCCCCCCGGACGGGAAACCCTAAAGGGGGAAAAAAACAGGGAGGGAGGGATTAGGGGTTCAAAAAACCTCCTTTGATACCATATAGATTGAGAAATGAGAGAGACCGAACCCCCAAGATGTTTCTCCAAAGGAGCCATTGGGGTGTATTTATAACAAATAATAAAGACCACACCGGACCTCAAGTCCGATGTGGGATGCAGACTCCAACAGATAGCATCAACCATGTAGAACAAATAAGATGACCGTGAATGGGCAAAGTCGACCGTGTAGTTCAAACAAGTGACTGAATTTTTACTTTGTCAAAATACACAGATATCGTGGTTTACGATATGAGAAATTCCTAATAATGATATAGTACTCTGTTTTTGCATTATTTCATATTCTATGGAGATTTCTTGAAAACTTTGAAAATGAGATATAAAGGTGATGAAGTGGCATTAACGAGAGTTGACTAAGAGGGTTTTCTAAAGATTATTTGACTCGGATGTTGTTGATTTAAATTGAGATTTATTATTTTCATATTCTGGTCAATAACACGGCTATTTCTTTGTTTGACCGAGGTTTTTGAAGGGTTAAATATAAATATTTTGTTTCCATATTTTCAAGTCAAAGATGAGTTTTTTATTTGAAGAGATTTACTGTTAATTTAAGCCGGAATTTTCAAGAAATATTGAAGATGAGTCAAAGCGAGATTTAAAGATTTGTTTTTTAGGGAATTTCAATAATTCAAATTAGGGAATACATCTACCGGAATAAATTGACGATTCAAGGATGGAAGAAAGTAGAGAGACAAAGCAGCGAAATAACTTTTGCATGTGTGTGGTCTTTTGAGTGTGAGCAAATTCCAATCCTGAAGACTTGAATGCTCGTGAGCTTACCGTTTAAGAGAATGATTCACTGAGAAAGTTTGGAGTCCTTGGTTTATGTTGTTGGACTCCCATCACACGAAGGTCTATTCATTGATGTTGTGACATTCTGAAAAATGAAGACATTTTCATTTTGTTGAAACATTTATTGTAAACGGGAGGCATTCCTGTATCACGGTCAGGAGACTTTCGTGGGGACAAGAATGATACCTTACTATGCTTGTAATCACTTTATGATATTCGTGATACATCAGTAAATTGAATTTCACCGATCACAACAAGGACAGGGTAACTCACTTTGGGGGCAAACCTTGTAAAAATATAGTGCGTTGTTGTTCTTTCCCATGCTTCAGTCGATACTCTCCCTCAATCTCGTAGCTCTCTTCCCCTTCACCCTTAGCTTTCACGAAGCAATAGCATGCTGTGAGTGACGAGAGGATACCGCTAGAGTGTCGAGCAATTCAGCACAACCCATGGATATCTCCGAAGGAGGGATGCCATTTTGTTGCCTCTAATGTGATTTTCATCGACCACAGACGATGAAGATGGATGGAGCAGCATTGCAGTGTAAGGTACACATCATTACAACAGTTCGGGGAGGGGGATTACAAAGAAACGAAGAACCTACAGAGCATCGAATCCTAATTGCGATATAGGAGATATCATCGATTATGATTCACCCATACAAAAGGGTCACTTTGCGAATACGTAAGGGTTACACCGCTAGAGATCTTAATACGTAAGGGTAAAAAGTTGATGCGTAAGGGTTACACTGTTGGTAACCTTTATGTATGCCTTTGCACAGCCGGTAACCTTTACGTATGTCTTTGCCCATGCGTAAGAGTCGATCTGGCAACCTTAACATATGTCTTTGCCCCTGCATAAGAGTCGATCTGGAAACCTTTATGTATGCTTCTGCCCATGCATAAGAGTTGAAAAGTCGTTAAACAAAGGTGAAGACTTAACCACAAAAGTGAAAAGCCAGTACATAAGGGCCCAAACTTTGTCGCGGAAGTGAAAAGTTGATGCGTAAGGGTCCCCTTTCACCAACCACTTATCATAAGCGACGATAGGGTCATCAGTCGTAAAATATGATTGATAATGCTTCAAAGGATTGAGTGTTGCACCCCTATCAATCGTATTATACGCTTCCTCCTATATCGTTAAATACAATTTGAAAGAAAATTTGTTTGTCTTAAAAAATTCAATTATGAATCGAGTTATATAATTTATAAAATGTTTAAAAATTATAATCAAATGTATTTTGGGATGTTAATTAATTTATAAAAGTGTTTATAAATTAATTATTTATAATTTTTTTATAATTAATTAATTAAATGTTTATGAAACATTTATTAATAAATATTACACAATATTAAATGTTAATATTGAAATGCCTTTTACCAATTATATGACATGCCATATGATTTAGAAATAAATTGTTTATATAGAAATTATAAAGGTAATTTATAGTGTATAAATTACAAAAATAAGGCAAAAATATAAAGAATTTATATTTATTTTATGAATTGTTCATAATTAATTTGAATTGTTCAAATTAACGGCCTCATTTGGAAATTATTTAAACCACGTTGAAAAGAGTTTTGATGATTAATTTGATCAAGGTTTAAATAATGTTAAATATGTTATATTTAGATTATATAAAGTTTACATAACATAAATTTGAATATACAATGTTTTTATTTCATTTAATATCATATATTTAAAGTAAATGTCATATAAAGAAAAATATGAAAGAGCTCATATTAGGAAATGAATATAAAGTGTTTATATTCAAGATTATGGATTGTCCATAATAAATAACTAAATTATAAAGTGATTATTTTTGGCTAAATTTATCAATTGTCCATAAATGTTTATCTAGTGTTTAAATAATGAATTGTTCATTTATTTATCCATTCCCTTGTTTATTATTCAAGTATATAATTGTTCTATTGTGGATAGTTGTATGTTTTAGTTCAAAGTTGTTAAAACTGCTTTTAGAGATAATCATACATGCATCTAAGGAGTTAGATGCTAAGTATGATAATGAATTTAGTTTCCTTATATCTTGACTTTGTCTTGTATTGAGTTATGAGCTTGAATTAAGTAGTTGGTTATGATTTATACAAATTATGATAGGAAGGTGGGTCGGGGTAGCTACTGTGTAGGGGGGTGCTGGGATTAGGAGAATTAATAAAGGATGGGGGTATATTTGTAAAAGGGGCTAGGCCAGTTAGGCGGTGGGTGGTGGTCATTAAATAAGGGTTGGTGGTCAGTTTGTAGGATGACAGGTTGTATTTTGGAGTTTGGCTTCCAACGGAAGCATCCGGAGGGTTAGGTCTCGGCCCAAGGAGCAATGCCTCCTGGGGATTTCTCCTCCTCTCCATCTCTCCTTCCTTCTTCTTCACCTCCATTTTCCTTTTCTTTCTCTGTAATTATGCTCTTATCAATAGAATTCTACTGCTTTTCTCTCTTCCTTGCAATTGATTCCTATCAATTGGTGCTTTCATTGAAAGGTTTTTAGAGAGAGAAACAAGAAGAAAGAGGTTCTTGATCTTGACCGAGGAACTCAAGAAGAAGCAAACCAAGCACACGCATCAATTGTTTTAGACACAACAGAGGCAAATAGCTTGCAGAAGCAGCAACAGCAGTTCTCGCACCAACTTGTATCCAGTAACAGCGGTGAATGGCACGCAGCAATGGAGGATATGTCACAGTCACGAACACACCAGACATAGAAAAAAAAAATGTCCACACAACTACGGACACACCAGCGGAAATTGAGGGGAAACGCAGCGGTGGAGGACAACCACAACAGTTGAGTGATACGCTGGACGAACCAACCACAACAGTTGAGGTGGAACAAGACGGAGGTACGTGACCCGCAACAGTTGAGTGATACGCTGGACGAAGCGGGTGCAACAGCCACACCAGAAGCAAGCGGACCCGGTTCGCCCAAACCAGTTGATGTGGACTCCAGCTCGCTTCGAGCTCGATCGAACGCAGCTGGGGCAGATGAAGCCAAACGAGACCGAATAGGACCTCCTAATTATGCCAAACGAAACAAATGTTGACGCCGCACCTGAAGCGAGTGGACCTATATCGGGCGGAGCAGCTGACAAAGATATTCACTACAAGGAGAACTCGCTCGCCGTTTCAGTTGTGCAGCAGTGTAATCCACGAGCAACAGAGGAGCAGAAACGCAGCAATGAAAAAAAATAATAACAAAGTGCACACAGCATAGTGTCACAGCAGTGGAAAAAAAACGGCGGGCAGCAAGAGGGGCGGAAGTTCCCTTCGCGCAGCACTGGGAGCGGTGGAAAAAGGGGGAAAAACACTACACAGTTGTTGCAGTTGTGGTGGAACATAACTAGCAGCAGGGGAAAAAACAGACAACAGTGGTAGATCTTGTTCAGAGGAGGAATCACAACAGAGAGCTGACATAGCAACTGACGAGATGCACACATGGAGGAACAAATGAGAGAACTCTGGATGAATCTTGCGAGGTTGAAAATGAGTCAGACAGAGGGAACGCCATGGGTCGGAGAAGATACCAGAATTTTCTAGTAAGGACCCAGAAGATTGAATCACAGAAGCAAAAAACGTATTTTTTAGACCGCCAAATTTCTGAACAAATGAAGGTATCAACGGCCAAATTGAGTATACAAAGAGCAGCTTGGGTTGCGAATTACTTGTTGGAACCGAATAGGAATGGTCTTTCTTGGATACAATTTAAAGGAAAGTTGCTCACAAGCTTTAGTAATGCACCAAAGGGAAGGTAGCTACGACTACCCAAGCTGAGGTTGATTCAGGGCCAACAACCTGTACCGAGGAGAAGGAAAAAACTAGACTTGTACAGTCACAACGGGAGATTTTGCAGTTGGTGCCGACGCAAGCTCAAGCACCCAAAGAGATCTTTGTTCTAGCGAACGATTGAACCTTCTAAACCACTAGCGACGGAAGTGACATTATCAAGAGTTCCGGAATTTTTGATCGACAATCTATTTTGGGTTTTCCGACGCCTTTGCAAGGGATGAACAGACCGAGCAAGACACAGGTAGTAATGCAGAAGCAGACTCAGCCTAACATTGATCTTCTAGAACTGCAATATTTTCCGAAACAAATGGAGCAAGCACGGGACAACGTGAACAAGGAGGGCAAGAAGGCAACTGCAGCTGAAGTAGCAGTGAAATTTGATGCAACTACTACTGTTTTCATTGCATGTTGGGGCGAACGAATGCAAAGAAGGATGCGCAGTTCAGAAGGCTGAAGAAAAGTGCAGCAAATGGCTGCTAGAAGAGTTTGCGAAGGCTTGGGACCAAAGGGAAGCTATTGTTGTGCAAGCAGCCTGGATATATAGACCTCCGCCAGAGCCTCCACCATGGAGCAGTTTTTTGTAGGCAGCACCGTCAATGTCATTACCATGGATGTCCATCCAGCTTATCACCTTGAGGACAAGGTGCTTTTCACGGGGGTGGGAATGATAGGAAGGCGGGCTGGGTAGCTATTGTGTAGGGGGTGATGGGGTTAGGAGAATTAGTAAAGGATAGGGGTATATTTGTAAAAGGGTTGAGGCAGTTAGGCGGTGGGTGGTGGTCCTTAAATAAGGGGTGGTGGTCAGTTTGTAGGACAGGTTGTATTTTGGAGTTTGGCTTCCAGCGGAAGCATCCAGAGGGTTAGGCCTCGGCCCAGGGAGCAGGATTTCTCCTCTCTATTTCTTCTTCCTTCATCTTCACCTCCATTTTCCTCTTCTTTCTCTATAATTCTACTCCTATCAATAAAATCCTACTGTTTTTCTCTCTTTCTTCCAATTGATTCCTATCAAATTAGATGTTTGTGATGGAATTGACATCTCTTTTGAGTAAAGTATCATTGGATAAAGGTACTTTGGATCGGATTGCTCACTGGTCTGATGGCTTATGTCTTGTTCTAAAAAAGTGGGGATTGGCAATATGTGGCTACAGGCCTAATCATATGGTTGAATGCTGACCTTAGATTTTTTATTTATTTTGATAATCCCCTTTTTAACTGAGTTGAGAAAGAAACTCTTACATGACTCATAGACCCAAAGGCACAAGACCCAGTACATGACCCGAAAGCCCAGAGGCACAAGGCCGGAAACATGACCAGCCAATCTGGTTAGCTCTGCTCTGGTGGCGGCTACTTGCTCCGATTGCTCTTTTGAGGCCTGCTCCTGTGTGATCTAACCAGAGAAACCTGTGGCCAGAAAGCCCGTGGCCAGAAAGCCCGGAGGCCTTGTGGCCCGTAGGCGCAAACCGGTGGCCCAAAAACCCAAATCGGATGAATAGTTCTACTGCTACAGTGTCACTACAGTACTACTACAATAACCCGAAAATACTGCATCGGGATTTGATCCTGGGTTACGTGCAGGATTATGAGGTGTGTTTAACCACTTGGCCACCACCAAATAAGGAGATTGTTGATTTCATATAATTCTAAGCATTTACATAAGAGTTTTATGTATCTTATGCATAGGATGCATTTGGATGTGTATAAATATAGTTGGTTTTTAATTTAGGTTAGTAATACAAGCTATGCGTTGTGTAAAGAGATGTATATCAATATGGTTTGAACATATTGGTTTGATGGAAGAAATAAAATTCCAAACTAAATCATTAAATCCCCTTAAAAATATTAAGTATAAGGTTTCTTCGAAAGCAAGCACATGTCAAGACCTCGATCATTCAGCCGAGTAGGAATCATAATTTTTTATGCGGGATCACCTCTGGACTAAATAACTTGGTGCACTTGTAGTTTGGTGTTGGAAAAGTTAAATAATATTAATTTTTAAACTTTGATCGCTCATAGGAATTAACAACGCCTGTGGCAACGATCATAAGTCAACTCCAACTCTGAATATTTAAGATTTTTTATTTTGAATATTTTGAATTGTTGATGCTCTACCATCAACTATTTTGGATCTATTATTTAGAAATGTTGATAATCAACACCATCTACAATTATTTAGGATCTGTTACTGTTGCAAATAATATTGTGGATCTGTTATTGTTGCAAATAATATTGTGATATTATAAATATTCCCAAGTGTTGAAGAGGTGTAGGTTTGTTTGACATTTTTATTTGATCTCTTATTGGGAGTTTGTACACTCCATACAGAGGTTCTTGCTGGAAAAAATATTTGTTTCAATTCTGACCTTTATTATTTTCAGTGTCCTTTATATCTATTGCTGTTATGTTACTAGAGTTGGGTACAACGGTTCCAACCAACCCACAACACCATGCCGTGAGGAGCAAAGCAAAATTGATTTATCATGGAGAGAGAAGCATTGGGAATGAGTCAATGGTAGGTACATGTCACTTCTACATAAGTGGATGATATACATACCATTAAAACAACTCAACAATGAAAGGGCTGCATACCTTGCATTAGATGAAAGCTTTGCTGGAGAATACAATTTACGACTCAACACCTAAACAAAAAATCTTGGTTAATTGTTACTGCACTACAACCAAATAGCATGGACCTTGCATTAGATGAAAGCTTTGCTGGAGAATACAATTTACGACTCAACACCTAAACAAAAAATCTTTGTTAATTGTTACTGCACTACAACCAAGTAGCATGGACAAAATGGTCGGGAAAGGAGTTGCAGTTTTCAAAGATTACTGGTATGCTAAATATCAATGTATTAAACTCAACACAAAGATATTGATGTTGCTGATACTGCACTTGGACAGACAAAGTATCGTTTAATATCTAATGAGTTCACTATAAGAAACGTTTTTCAGCATGGAAAATGGCTGTAAATGTAAGGTACTTTATTTCCAAAAGACTGACTATTATTTTTGTATTTTAAGAAAAAACTTAATAGCAATTCAAACTACAGATACCTGACTCCAGCTACCAGGCGCGGCACATAGATCTACCACATGTTTTACACCTGAAAATCATTTCAGTATCCAACGTCAAGATAGGAGAATTAAATAAAAAACAAATTTCACAGTATATTAAATCTGTCCAGAGCGTACAATTCAAAAAGAGAATTAGGTAGTTGCATTACTTTTCTTGTTAATGCAGAGACAGTTTTACTCTGGCTAGAGAGCAAATTTCCACAGATCTCTACTGATATAGTTACTTTGTAGGATGAAATCTCATACTGATCGTGCAAATTATGAAACCGCATTGTGACACCGATTGAAACCACGAAATATTTCAAAATCGAGGTCTCGCTGTCAATCGTAAATGAATTACGACGTTGATCAAAGTCGAAATGTAATATAGAATGTAGGCGAACGATGGTGACCATAGCATGCAATTACAAAGAGAAATAGACAAGAGACGAACAAAGTATGCAAGCTAAAAGTCATATTTCATTATCACATATATATGGGCCGTTAGGAATAGGGGCTAGCAGGGGGTTGTTGTGGACTCACTGGAGCTGTTCATACTTGGATTGTTCATACTTGGATTGTTTGGAGAAGAGGGGAATATTTTGGGCTGGGAGGGGGACCACCTCAAGCAGTTAGTTTGTTAGAGGGGGCTGGGTGGGCCTTTAAATAAAGGGGGTAAGTGTTGGGAAGAGGGGGAATTCATTTTTATAGGATTACCAGCTAGTTGTTGCGGGGCTCGATCCTTGGGAAGATTCTGCCAGGCTCTTGAAAGTGGTCTTCCATGGGTTCTACACTCTCTCTCTCTCTATCCATCTTTTTCCCCTACCTCCCTACTATATTCCTGTAATTCTGCTGCAGTGGCTATATCAATACATACTGTTTTACTTCCCTTTTTCCCCCTCTCACATTTTTACATAACAAATTGGCAACTTCGTTGGGGAACCAAGTGGGAGAGACGATTGAAGAGGGAGTTGAACGCTGCTGTGAAGTCAATAGGACGATTGTAGCTTAGCGATCGTCGTGAGAATTCAGCCAGCAGTTTCCGTAGGAACAACTTGAGCAGGTGCGAACGGTTGTTCACTAGACGTTGCACACGGCTACTTGAAGAGCGTTGATCGCAGCTATGCGCAGTGCGCGACAGCTTGGAGTACATTAAATAAAAAGAAAAACGATCGTTGCGCAGAGACGAACGACAATGTGGAAGATCGTTGTGTGATCTACTGTGGGAGACACGTTCGCTGGAGACACGTTCGCTGGAGCCGCGTGAGTGCAGTGGAAGTCACATACGCTGCTGGTCAAACGTTTTGTTGGGGAGATCACTCGAGGGAAGACGATCTGAGCTTGCTGGACTCTGGAGAGAGAAGTCGCTGCTGAGGAGGAGAACGCCGGTGTGTTACAACGCAGCTGTAGGAGGCTTTTCGAAATGGAGTTGGATTTTGCTAGAGAGGTGCGATTTATGCGGGTTCAAGCGGTTCTGATACAAGAACTGATTACGAATGTAGAAAAACAATTGATGTTATTGCGAGCAGAAGCACGAAAGCTGGAGTCGCAAGAGTCTCATTGCTCAGATTCTGAAAAGCGGGGTGACGAAGCTATTGCAAGTACGTTTGGTAGCGATCCTGCGAAGGAGCAGCAGCATGAAAACAAACCGGTAAGTCCTGAAGAGATAATATCTAATCCGTATTTTAGCATGGAAGTGGATCAAATGACTGTGAATGGAGAGACAGAAAGCTTGAGGAGTTTTCAAGCTAGACAGAAAGGGATGCAGTGAAGAGCTAGAGGAACAGCTTGAAAACAGTCCAGAACGGCTTGTTGTGGTATACATTGGACTGAATTTTAGTTTGTTTAAGCTTGATGAATTTCTTACTGCGGGTGAGTCGAGAAGTAAGTTTGAGTCTGAAACGACATATGAGTTGGGCGAGCGGTTCAAAACGGAAAATGTGGTTGTTGAGGCTGGAAACAAGGGATCGCGAGCAGTATAGCCAGCAGGAGTTGGGAGCTACGGACGGCTACTAACAAAAACTGCAGATGTAGGGGGCCGAAAGGGAGGCTTGGAGGATCAAACACCACTATATCAGAAGGTCTATCAATATAAACCTAATGTTTTAGCTATGGAAGTGGTGTCTAATACTGCTGCATATTCTAGTCCTGCCACTAAAGGGCGGGGCAGTGCGTATTCTCTGGCTTTTAACTTTGGTTTTACTCCACATGCAGAGTTTCCTTTGGTGGTGATTGCAGTGGTTGCACTTTGCTCCTATTTCTCTCTTGTTGCAAGTACTGAAACCAATACAATTCCTGAGTTTAGGCCAGTCCCTACTATCGGCCAATTTTTCATACCAGTAGACTGCTCCGCTCAAGCGGGCTCCGGACATGGTCTAAACACAGGAAGCTGCTACTCTTTTGCCTGGAAGGTCGTAAGATCAACGCCTGTTGCAGCCATATATGGCGTGGATCTGGGAAATAATTTGACACCAGTTTTTGCTGACAGCGATAGGGACCTTGAAGATACCGCTATATCAGTTGAGAAGGTAGGCAAAATAAAGGAAAATTCTCATCATTTGGAATCTGACATGGTTGTAATTGATGCTGGACAGGATGTGACTTTTGTAGTAAAGGTTCTAGTGTCTAGTGGCAACTTGAATTCAAGGCATATACGACTTTTGGTGATCGAATTGGGAGCATGTGTACTGTTCACTTGGTTTCTAGGTCACTACATCCATTCCAGTTCACTAACCTTACTGGAAGGAGGTTCAGCCTTTAGTTTTGTCGGGACCACCAAAAGATGTGATTTAAAATCCACTAGGAGAGTACTCGTTCCACAGTTTTACTGGATGGTGGTTATATTGGTAGTCTTAGGCCAAGCTCGTGCCAATGTTCGAGGAGATTTAACAAATGCCCACAAAGTCGACAGCGGCTCACAGTTTCATGATTCTTTTCACATGGCAGTGGTCCTACCGAGAACTGGATCAAACCAGAGAAAGAGTGGGCTAGAAACTACTATTAGAAGCTTAAGAAAATATTTATCCAATAGTTTTCCCATCTTGCCTGCAGAATATGTTGATGCAGAATATGTTGACATCAGCCGAGCTGACCTGCTTTTAGCTTGCATCATCAGTTGAAAGTGGGAAACCGAAACTGAAACTGAACTGCTGTGTGGCACCAAAGGCCACGATGACAAGAAAATTACTCTACAGAGGTTTTCCATTTGTCAAACTGGGGAATTCAAGAACCAGATTGATGCTATAAAGGCAAAAGCTACAGAAAAGGCTAAGAGGGATGAATGGAAAGATATTCCCACAAAGGGGGAAATTGCCACCACAAAACTGGTTTATGGTTCTGCTAGTACTAAGTTGAACACACCGAAAAAGATGGTTATTGCCGGTTACAAAGCACAATGTGAGATAGTGATTGATGGGTTTGATCAGCTGAATACCGCTTGGGAAGAATGGAAGGCTTCAGTTGTTGCCAGGGGCGTGCACTTGAGCCTTATCTTTGCAATGGTGAGCTTTGTTGTGGCATGGTCCACTGCAACCTATGGAATGAGTTGTGCTGGAAATAATGATGAGTCAAGGGCTGCCATACCAGTGAACATCCGAGTAGAGCTATTGATGGTCCACCTTGGGGACAAGGTGCTTTTTAGGTGGGAGGGAATTGTTAGGAATAGGGGATTGCAGGTGGTTGTTGTGGACTCACTGGGGCTGTTCATACTTGGGTGTTGGAGGAGAGGGGAATATTCGTAGGGGGACCACTGTGTTGTATGAGGTTGTTGGGTTGTTGGGTTGTTGGAGAGGGGAATATTTTTGGCTGGGAGAGGGACCACCTGAAGCAGTTAGTTTGTTAGAGGGGGCTAGGTGGGCCTTTAAATAAAGGGGGTCAGTGTTAGGAAGATGGGGAATTCATTTTTAAAGGATTACCAGTTGGTTGCTACGAGGCTCGATCCTTGGGAGGATTCTGCCAGGCTCCTGGAAGTGGTCTTCCACGGGTTCTACACTCTCTCTCTCTCTATCCATCTCTTTCCCCTACCTCCCTACTATATTCATGTAATTCTGATGTAGTGGCTACATCAATACATACTGTTTTACTTCCCTTTTTCTCCCTCTCGCATTTTTACATAACATGGGCTACATGAGATTATAATCAATGGATCGGATTAATCATCATCTTTCATGTCACATCCAACAATTAAATTTGTCTCCTAATTAATAGAAGATAGTGAAAGGTTGGAATATGAAGAGTTGGGATATGAAAGGTTGGATTTCGGAATTAATAATCCTCATTCCTGAGGAATGATGCCATCCATGAAATATTAATTTATTACACCCCCTTGGATGTCATCAATTAAATAAAATATTATTTTATTCTTCACTTGAAAAAACCCAGTGGGAAAAAAGTGAAACAGAAATAATTGAATTCCATGAAAATATCACTCTCTAATTAAAATCCTTATCACGAAAACTCATTGAGAAAAACCAGATGAATGGGAAAAAGTACAGCATTTTCAACTCTCCCTGATTAAATCATGAGACTTTAAAATCTTCACATTCCAATTTTATAAATCAACTTTCCAAAAATCTGCAACATTTTTACATGACATAATTTGTTGGATGTTGATCTCCCCATTTTTTTAAGCTCGTGTAAAAAAGAATTTTGGTGAGATATGTTTTGTCTTATCACATTTGATATACCCACTTTTTAATTGTTCAATACATGCTTCATTATCACATTTGATATACCCACTTTGATATCCCCACTTTTTAATGTCCATGCATAAAATTTATTGTAATATTACATTATATCATTTGCAAGTCACATTTTCACATTTATGCATATATCATCCATGGATAGATAAAATATGCATTTATATTTAATCATCCCAGGATAAATAAATTCTCCATCATCTCCTCTGGTATAAACTATATCACTCTTCGAAGAGATTTAATTGTTTATTAAGGGTATTTTCATGAATATGTAAAATCATTCCAAAATTTAATATTTCATCTTCTAGATGATTAATTATGTAGAATGGAGAAACCCACTTACCTTCAAGGTGAGGTGGGGCTCTTCTTTTATAGAATGAAAATGCGAAATGTACAAGGGAGTATTCCGATGTGGGACTCGGAAATACCCATAATAATACAAAAGAGGGTTTAACACTCCCCCTCAAGCTGGACAGACCCAGCTTGGACAACGAGTCCCACAAAAAAGAATAAGAAGACACCACACAAGACCCATAACTACTCCCCCTCAAGCTGGGTGTCAGATGTGGCGGATCCCCAGCTTGGAACTAAGCGAGGCAAGGCGAGCACCAGGGAGGCCTTTGGTGAAGATGTCACCAAGCTGGTCGGCCGTCGGAATGTGGCTAAAGCTGACATGGTTGTGCTCCAGGTGGTGGCGAAGAAAGTGACAGTCCACCTCAATATGCTTCGTGCGTTCATGGAAGACGGGATTCGAAGCAATTTTAGTGGCTGCCTGATTGTCACACCATATGTGAGCAGAAGTCTGCTGAGGAAAGCCAAGTTCCTGGAGGAGTTGCCGAAGCCAAAGGATCTCGGTAGTGACGGTGGTCATGGCACGGTACTCAGACTCGACACTGGAGCGAGAGACGACCGTCTGTTTCTTGCTGCGCCACGAAATGAGGTTGCCTGCCAAGAAAATGGCGAACCCAGAGGTAGATTTCCGAGTGGCAAGGCAGTCAGCGTAATCAGCATCGCAAAAGGCCTCAATATGCTGATGAGGATGCTGGGAGTAGTGAAGACCACGGGCAGGATCCCGTTTGATGTACTTGGCGATGCGGATGACAGCATCCCACTGAGATGTGGTGGGATGCTCCATAAATTGACTCACTTTGGCTACCGCACAGGAAATGTCGGGTCGAGTCATGGTGAGATAATTGAGTTTGCCCACCAATCGACGGTACCGCTCGGGATGGGGGTATGGAGCCGAGGAGGCATAAAGAGACTGTTCGCCAGGCTCCAGAGGAGTATCGACCGCAGTGGCCTGAGTCAGCCCAGCATCCTGCAATATATCCAATGCATACTTCCGTTGGCAGAGGGAGATGGTGGCAGAGGAGTAGGAAACCTCGATGCCGAGGAAGTATGTGAGAGGACCAAGATCCTTAGTGTGGAAGTGCTGGTGAAGATGAGCCTTGAGATGGGTGATACCCACAGAGTCGCTGCCGGTGATGACGATATCATCCACATAGACGACCAATAAGATGCACCCATGTGGAGTCGTCCTGTAGAAGACAATGTGGTCTTTCATACTGCGGGAAAGCCCAAAGTCGCTGACGACCGTGCTAAAGCGGCCAAACCAAGCACGGGGAGACTGCTTGAGGCCGTAAAGAGAGCGGCGGAGACGGCAGACACGAGATTCAGCGCCGGCGGCACAAAATACGGGGGGCTGCTGGAGATAGATTTCTTCCTCAAGGAAGCCATGGAGGAATGCATTCTTGACATCCAATTGATGAAGAGGCCACCGATGACGGGCGGCGAGAGAGATGAATAGCCGGACAGAGGCCATCTTGGCAACCGGGGAGAAGGTATCAAAGTAGTCAACTCCGTATGTCTGAGCAAAGCCTTTGGCCACAAGGCGGGCTTTGAGGCGATGGAGAGTACCATCGGGATTCAGCCTGACCGTGTAAATCCATTTGCTGCCCACCGCCTATTTGCCTGCTGGAAGGGAGACAAGATCCCAAGTATGGTTTTCCTCCAGAGCCTGCAATTCATCCCGCATGGCTGCGAGCCACCCGGGGTGAGATTTGGCCTCACCAACTGTGCGAGGTATAGAAACCGTCTCCAGAGCGGACAAACCCCTGTAAGAAGATGCAAATAGAGGAGTACTCTGGCAGGAGCGAGTACCTTTCCGTAGAGCGATGGGAAAGTCCGCGGGTGGCGGAGCAGGAGCATCAGTGTCACTGGCCGGAACGGGGAATACAGTCGAAGGACGGCGGGAGTAGACCTGACCAAAATGGGTGTCAACAGTGGTTGACGCCGGTGGAGGATGGAGGAGGAGAGGAGGACAATCATCGAGGACAGGGGCAGGAGGAGGAGAGGTAGGAGGAGGCAAATCCGGAAGAGGCTGGATGATGAGGGGAAGACAGTTATCAATGGCAGAGTCAGGAGGAGGAGAGGGAGCGCCGCTGGGCGCGCGCACGGTGGGGCTGGCCGGGAGCGCCGCTGGGAGGGAGGTCCGCTGGGAGGAGCCGACGGAGGAGGCGCGGGCCGCGTCGGGGAGAGAGAGGGCCGCCGGGGAGAGGGCGCGGGCGTCGGGCGAAGGCCTGCTGGGACGAGGGCGCACCGCGGGAGGACGGCGGACGCCGGGAGGAGAGGTGCGCCGGGAGGGAGGGCCTGCCGGGAGGGTGCAGGCCGGAGAGGAGCTGGGCAGGGCAGGGCTGCGCCGGGATCGGAGGGGGGGGGCCTGCCGGGAAGGGCTAGGGCAGCAGGGAGAGAGGCGGGGCCGGTGAGGACGCCGGGAAGCCGCAGAGGAGGGAGGGTTCGGGATAAAAAAAAAATCCCTCTGATACCATGTAGAATGGAGAAACCCACTTACCTTCAAGGTGAGGTGGGGCTCTTCTTTTATAGAATGAAAAAGCGGAATGTACAAGGGAGTATTCCGATGTGGGACTCGGAAATACCCATAATAATACAAAAGAGGGTTTAACAAATTCAAAATACAAGGACGTTCCTTATAATTGTATGATCAAACATTCCATTCATTTTGTAAACTCTTCAGGAGTTTTGATATTATCAGAAACATATGGATTGATGTGAAAACATTGATTTATACAAACCATGTGATATAAAATCAATTTTATATTTTTCTTTATATGAGTACATTTTAAAATGGGTACATGGAATACATCTTATTCAATTCACCTCATACATTAATTTATCAGATTAGGTGAAACTTTCATGATTTTGAATACGCTTCAGGCATTTTGAACCCTTTAGGGATTCACACATATATATACATATTTTGAACCCTTTAGGGATTCACACAATGAAAACATTAATGAAGTATAATCCAAATTTCTATATAACCAAATCCATAAGAAAGAAAATTTCTTATTATAATTAGCCTTTATAGTTTTGATAACTAATTCAAAACATCAAAAGTTGAACATATCAAATATTGTTTCAATAATTCTTTTTAGCTAATTATTTTGATGTCGACATCTCTCAAAATTAATTGTTATCAATGAGTTTTGAAGGCATTTAAAATTTGAAATATATCATTAATAAGAATTAATGAGATCTCATAATTTATCTCGCACCAGTGTCACTTCAGGAACAATATCTAAAAAAACATATTTCTGTCAACATATTCATTTTTCTCTTCAAGTAAAATATATTTATTATTTTCTACTCATGACAGAAAAAAATTTAAACAATCAATTTATGTGTTTTTTGTGTGTATAAAACATATCATACTATTGATTTTCAACATTTTATTGCAAAATTATTCATAGAAGTGTTGTGATCATCTTATAAACAATTCTGCTAGACCACTTTATATATGGTATGTGGTGCTCAATTTTTATTTTAATCAACATGCATATCATGCAATTCTCAATATTTAGTTTAATTTGCATGCATAGAATGCGATGTATACTCATCACCGAATAATAATACATGTGACCATTTAACAGATGTTTTTCATAAAATATTTAAATGGTTCACATGGTCGGTGAGTGCACTCATATATATTTCATGATTAATACTACATATTAATATTGAAAATTCACTTCCAACATAACTTGTGATTATATAAATAATTTACCTTAATTAGTAACCTATGATAAGTAATTCAGGCCAAGTCATTATGTTTAATCATATGGACAAAATTCATAGTATCATCAAGAGATGAATAATTCTCTTATAAACAAAACTTAGTAGACATACATCTATCCTTCAATGAAATTCATGACTTTTCCCCTCATGGATGTCTACTATTTTATTGATAAATCGATGCTCATGTATATATTTACCAACCCCAATTGATCCTAGATGACTCAAATAATTATATCATACAATGAATGTGTCGGGGTCAGTAAACTTCAAGAATACTATATTTGATTTGGTTATATATATATTCAAATAGTACAAATCAAAAAAAACCTTCAATGTTTCTCTCAAATCAATTATTTATAAAGATTTGTGTATCACCAGGTAGGCATATGTTTGATCTTCCGAAGCTTTAAATTAATTTTGAACTACCGGTTAATGTACTTACATGAGCATGCACCAATTCTTCTAAGGGTTTTGATTAACAATAAACATATATGAGTTCTTTTAAAGCATTTAATTAAATAATATTTATAAAACCCGTGCTTCAAGAAAAACATATATAAGATCTTCATGATTAGTCCATGGTTGGGTTTATCGACGACATTCTCGTATACTCAAAGTCAAAGGAGGGTCATACTAAGCATCTGAGAACGGTTTTGGAGATTCTTCGTCGACATAACCTCTATGAAAAATTGTCCAAGTGCAAATTTTGGACGCGTGAGATGCATTTCATTGATCATGTTGTGTCGCAACGGGGAGTGGCAGTGGATCCTTCAAAAATTGAAACTGTTGTTTCTTGGATGACCCCTAAGAATATCGCTAAGGTCCGCAGCTTCCTTAGTCTCGCGGGCTATTATAGGAAGTTTGTTTACGATTTATCTTGGATTGTGACCCCTTTGACCGCTCTAACCAGGAAGGATCAAGCCATCGTATGAACGAAATAGTGTCTAGCGGCATTTGGGTACCAAAAGGAGAAATCGAACGGCGCTCTTATTCTTCACTTGTCAAAGGAAGGAGTCATGTTTGAGGTTTTTTGCGATGCATCCCATCTCGTTTTAGGTTACGTTTTGATGCAACAAAGGGCAGTGATCTCTTATGAGTCTTGGTGGTCACATCCCCATGAGTAAAACTATGTTACTCATGATCTCAAGTTGGCGGCAGTGGTATTCGTTCTGAAGTTATGGCAGCATTACCTTATTGGTGAGCGCTTTGTGATCTTCGCATATCATAAAAGCTTAGAGGTATATCTTCTCTGAGTGAGATTTGAATTTGCATCTTCAGCGGTGGATAGAGTTTTTGCAAGACTGACTTTGAGATCTCATATACACCAAGGAAAAGTAATGTGATTGCCAATGCATTGAGTAGGAAGTCTCGCAGTGGTGGCGTTCGTGAGTTCGAAGATGCATGGAGAATAATAGAGGAGCTTACAGCCTTGCATTTTGATATAAAGGAAGTTGGTGGTAGCAATTGCCTGTATCAGATGATTGTGTGGTCATCAGTGGTGCAGCAGGTCGAGGAGTCGATGTTCGGAGAGACCTTGGAGTGGAGGTTTGGCATGATCATGTAGTCTATGGTGACACTTCGGAGGGATAATCAAAGGATGAACAACACCGAGTGTTATTTCAAGGGAAGTTATTCGTTCCATCAGTGGTGCGTTTGTTGGTTCTTCATGAGTTTCATAGCTCACCTCTAGCAGTACATCCTAGTATATCCAAGATATATTATGTTGTGAGGAGTCGATTTTAGTAGTCGGGTATGAAAAAGTCAGTAGCAAAATTTGTGTCACAGTGTTTGGTGCGCCAAGAGGTAAAAGTTGAGCATCATGTTCCTTGTGGTTTGGTGCATCCACTGGTGTTCCTAAATAAAAGTGGGAGGACATTAAATTTATTTCATTGCCAGTTTACCCCGAGCTCAAGAAGGCTATGATTCTATTTGGGTGATCGTTGATCGGTTGATGAAGTCGGCTCATTTCTTAGCGATTAAGAAGTCGAGCTCAATGATGCTTTGGCAAAGTTGTATGTGGAGGAAATTGTGCGGCTTCATGGGGTTCTGAGAACGGTCATCTTTGATCGTGATTCTTGTTTTACATCATGTGTAAGGCTCTTCAACATGCAT
Source organism: Viscum album (assembly GCA_963277665.1). Classification (NCBI taxonomy): domain Eukaryota; kingdom Viridiplantae; phylum Streptophyta; class Magnoliopsida; order Santalales; family Viscaceae; genus Viscum; species Viscum album. The sequence continues at coordinate 1,962,912,815 of OY728133.1, forward strand.
TTGGCTCTCAGCTATGCTTTAGCATTGCGTTTTATCCTCAGACAGAACAAACTATTCAGACGATGGAGGACATGTTGTGTGCATACGTTTTGGATTTTGGAGGTTCATGGGTAAAACAACTCTTAGTTGAGTTTGCTTATAACAATAGTTATCATTCATCCATTGATATGGCTCCGCTCGAAGCGTTGCACATGTAGTCTTACAAACCACCGTTTTGGACCGAAGTGTTGTGGAAACGTCGGAAGCCGCAACGACAGAATAGACTTGCAAATGAAGAAAAAGACAGAAGAAAAAATCCCACAGGACACAGAGATTTACGTGGTTCGAGAAATGATCCCTACGTCCACGAAGAGGCAGAAAATTTCACTAGTTTCGGGAGCAAAAAAATACAGGGAGTATCTCAGAGTTTCAAGCACACAAAAACCCTAACCCGAAATGAGCTAATAAAGTGGACGAAGCACTATTCCACCAACCGCACAAAAAATCCGTTGTGCTACAGTGAAAGGTGGCTAAAAGTATGCATCGCTACAGTCTCGCGGCCACCCAAGTCCAAGCTGCAACAGTAACCCGCGGCTGGAAGTCCGCAGAACTACAGTGTTATTGTCTCCAAAGTCCAACCTTCTGCAGTAGTTGTGCCAAAGTCTGCACCGCTACAGTGCCTAAAAATTTGGACTGGGGGCTTTCGGCCCCCTACAACCCCCAACGAGCTCACTGCGGAGCTCGACCCGCGAAGTTGCAGTCCGGTGCGCAGTATGGGTCGGAAGCATTCGACCCAAACATCATTCAGAACGGATCGGACTACACCAATCCAACACGAGGTGGGGGTACCGGTGAAGTGGCATACCGGTTGATGCTTTCTCCGCAGATGGATCGGATCTACGACATTTTTCATGAGTCGCAGCTTCATCGGTACTTTCATAATGACTCGTCATTGATTCAGGAGAGTCAGATATTGAGGACGCAATGTTCATGGAGCGATCAGTCGAGATTCAGGATCATCAGGAGAAGGTGTTGTGTGGGCGTGTCAGAGGCATGGTAGTTTGGAGGAGTGTATGTGGGAACGTGAGTCGCAGATACGACCTCAATATCCCGAGTTATTTTGAACTTGGTTTTGTTCTAATGTTAAATGCTTGGTCCTATGCTAATGTGGTTGAAATTAATCTTTCTTGTGTGTAGCGTTGAGCTTTTGTGGGTGGCAAGATTCTTGTTTAAGAGGTATCTCGCGGGATGTTTAGTTCTACGATTGTTTTGTTCTTTTCTCGAGTTTGGTTTTGATTCTCAGAGACGAGAATCATTTGAGAGGTATCTAATGTAAAGACTCGGACTTCCCTAAACTTTTTGGGTTTTTCGATTGTTGGAAGTGTAGAGAGGGAGTTTAAAAGTGATTTGGAGGTGGAAGATTTAGTTTGAACATTTTTTGGTCCAAAGGGCTTGTTTTGGCGAGCGTTTTGGAGGGCATGGTCCAGCTATGGACATTTTGGGTCTATACGTTTTGGTGGTAGGGTGTGAAACGCCCATTTTGGGAGGGGTTATGCCATGGTGGTTTGTTTGCGTCATGGCTATTTTGGAAGGCATGGTGCTTGAAAGAGTTTTGGTGGGATTCCAATGAGAAACGACATGGGGCGAAACGCCCATTTCAGTGGTCGTTTAGACTTTACGCCATGGTCCCAGATGTTTTCGTGGGGTTCGAGCGGAAACGGCAAGGTTGGCTAGGCTATGTCAGGGTTGTTCTAAAGAATGAGTCAGGGTCAGTCTAAAACAATCATTTTGTATGTCGCGAAGTCATGGCGACCCTTGGGCTAACTTTTAAAGGGTGCAAAATGGTCGCAATTCTTGGGAGGATCAAGTTGTTTCAAACGAGTGGGAAATCAGATCTCAGTTGACCAAGGCCCAAAACGGGCATTTTGGGGTTCACCATGCACGTTATAGGGGTTGTCTGGGTTTTCTTATAAATTCAGGTCAACAAATCTTCTCAGTTCGAACTCCTTTCCTCCCCTCCAACCATAGCCGACCCCTAGCTTCCTCTTGGTGCCCTCCTGATTGTCCTTAAAGGATCTAAACCCCCTTGTTACTCGAGATCGGTTCTCCTTTGATTCTAGGTACCCTCTAGTTTCCTTCTCTCCCTTTCCTCTTGTCCTTTTTCCCATCGAAGTTTATGGCAGTAGGGTTTCTTGGGTTTTGGTCGAGGTTTTGATGGGAGTTTGACGTTATTAGGTTCTGTGAGGGTTTTGCACGAGTTTGGTGGTGCCTAATCCTCAGTTTTCTCTCGTTCTAGTGTTGCATTCTTCAAAGCTTCCAATGAGGTGAGGGATTTAAACTTTCTCCCTCATTATGTTGGGTAAATTGTGGATCTATCGTGCCTTATCTTGTGGATAGTTGGGATTGCCTTTAAGAAGATTGTTAGAATAGCGGTGACCCAGTACCCAAGATATCCTTCTAAGGGAGACCTTAGTGTTTATTTATAGAGAATAATAATGATAACACAATATTTAATCCGATGTGGGACTTGACTAAACACACAATATAACACTCCCCCTCGAGCTAGGTCTACCTAGCTTGGATACATAATTAAAGAAAACAAAACAAAGACACTCCTAATACACTCCCTCAAGCTGGACATACCCAACTTGATTATATAACAAGACTAAATATAAGAAAAGATAATCCATCATCACAACTCCCCCTTAAGATAAAGTATATGAATAATGCTACTAAAAAAGATGTGACAACCGGAGCACAAAGCCCGCCAGGAGGAACCATCAGAAATAGCTGAAAATAGAATAAAGAATCGGATTGTGTCTTGGCAGGAATGGTCGGGTTAGGAGCATCTAGGCGTGCAGGAACAGCACGCAACGAGACACTGGTTGGATGTCCGACAAGGACAGTTGGATCGCATCAAGACATACAAGAATGGCGTGCAATGGTGGAGCCCGTAACCCAATTCATTATGTCATGGTGATGGTGATGGTCTCACAATCAATTTACCAAAAGAACAAGTAGCGCATGAGAAATCATTAGGTGCAAGAACATTTTTAATTGATCATGCGTACAGTTAATTATTTTTCTCATCATTATTGATCCCGGATGACCCAAACGGTCATACCATACAGTAAATGTATCATGGTCAGTAAACATAGGTAAACCAAATTTGATTTCGATTGTACATATATTCATAAAAGGAAACCTTTAAAGTTTTTCTTAGATCAATTTTGTTTTTTATTATAAATTCTGGTTATATATAGAAGTATTTGATGCTTCCTTCATCCATGGTCTCCATATGATATTCGTTTTCACGAATATCTTTAAAGCACCATAGATCTCATCAAGACTAAAGACAAAACAAAACATTATGTATTAAAACATCTCCTTCGTGAGAATTTATAGATTCTTATTATGCTTATTGCCTTCGCGGTTTACAAAATAATTAGACTTCAAAATTCATTATTGGTAATGATTAACAATGAACGGAGGAAATCTTCTTATTCAGCAACAATAATCTGTTCAAATTGCTAAATGGCGCACTGTTCAGCTAGGGAAAAGACTCACTCCCAGGAGACACTCCTGGGCCACTAGCACGCAGACCGAGACTCTACCAAGAATTGCCCGATGCCCCCCTTCTCCAGCTATGGGATCCCCTTTTAAATCCAGACTAACCAACTAAAAAATACCAATTACAATTTTACTCTCCCTTAAGGAATTAAGAAATATCCCTGCCCCCAGCCCTGTTCCTCCTCACATATGCAGTACTGGTAGCCTAATTCCATCCAAATGTTCCCTAGCCTTCCTATCATTGTCACCCCCGTAAGTATCCACCTTGCCCTCAAGATGGAAATTTGGAAATTGGGTCTTGATTTTGTCTGCAACCTCCTAGGTCACCTCATTTACTGAACGCCCATGTCACTGAATTAACCACATAAGTTGTCGCCCTTGTGTTCTGTCTGCAAGAACGGCCACAGGATACCCCCGCTCAGCAAAGAACTCACCAAGCAACTCCCCATCACCACACTGTTGGTCAATCGATGGTATCAACTGAGAAACATGAAATACTGGATGCACTCTGATGTTAAGTGGAAGCTTCGGTCTATAAGCTACAGGGCCTACGCTCCTCTCAACAACAAAAGGCCCCCATAGTACCGAGCATCCAACTTGGGATTAATCTTAGACACCGCTCCAAGTCTATTCGGTCGCAACTTGACCCAGACCAAATCCCCTTCCTTGTAAGTCATCGGCCTCCAAAGTTAGTTCACAAATCTTACCATTAATTGTTGTGCCCGGTGTAAATTCATCCAAAGATGCTTCAATGCCTCGTCTCTATCTATCAAAGTTGCCCTATATAGACATGTGGAACGAGGTATTGTAGTGAAATTCTGCCAAGGGAAGCCAGTAAGCCCACTGTTTGGGGTGATCCCGAGAAAAACACCTTAAGTAGGTTTCAAAACAACGGTTCGCCACCTCAGTTTGTCCATCACTAAGGATGATATGACAAACTCATCTTCAATGCAGTCCCCGGAAACTTGAATAATTCTTGCCAAAAGTGGCTAGTAAAAAGCGGATTCCGGTCACTGACAATAGCAGTCGGCAACTCATGCAAACAAACTATTTCTTTCATGAATACTTTGGCAACAATCTTGGCTGTATATGGGTGTTTGACAATCTTGGCTGTATATGGGTGTTTGAGCAATACAAAATGAGCATATTTACTCAATTTTTCGACCACCACCAGTGTTGCGGAATCACCGGGAGACAGAACGACAGAAAAACGAGAAAACGAAAGAAAGAAAAGCAACAAAGAACACGACGATTTACGTGGTTCGGGAAAAATCCCTACGTCCACGGGAGAGGCAGATTTTCACTATGATTCGGGAGCACAGAAATTACAGAGGATTTCCAACAACAAAACCCTAGCCCGAAATGGGCTATAAAACAGATGGAGAAGACGATCACTATTCAAAAAGTGGTCCGCGTCGCTACAGTGAACGGCGGCTGGCTTTGTCAAAAGCGCTACAGTAAAGTTGACCCCGAAGTCCGCACCGCTACAGTGCCTGTCGGTGTCGGTCGGTCAGCTCCGCTACAGTGGTCAGCATTGCTACAGTGCCGAAAATTTGGGGGGCACTGTAGTAACTCTGACTGACTGTAACAAAGTTGACCGACCGACACCGACAGGGCACTGTAGCAGCTCAGACTTTGACACGACTACTGTAGTAGTTCGGACTTTGGAGACAGCAGTACTGCAGCTTCGTGGACTTCCAGCCTTCGGCCACTGCAGCAGCTTGGACTTGGGTGTCCACAGCACTGTAGCGATGTGAACTTTCAGCCACCTTTCACTGTAGCACAGCGGACTTTTCGTGTGGCTGGTGGAATAGTGTTTCGTCCTCTTTATTAACTCAATTTGAGATAGGGTTTCTGTGTGTTGTAAGAAACTCTGATATCTTCTTGTAATTGTGCTCCTAGATCATAGTGAAGTAATTCTACCTCTACGTGGACGTAGAGATTATTCCCGAATCACGTAAATCATTATGTTCATGTTCTTCTTCTTTTGTTTCCGATTTTTCTTTATCTGCAAACATGTTCTGTAGCTGACTCCCAACATTTCCGTAACAAATGATGCAATAATTTTGGAATCATAGCTGAAATTTTTGGCAATACTCATTGATTCCTGTAGAAAAGCATTCCCCCAGGTAAGACATAGTCGGGAAGAGGTTCCACTCTGTACTGCCATGATTATTTCTTGAAAACGGGCATCACACTAAACTTCACTCTGCATAGTCTGAAAATCCATCAACGGTTTGCATGGGGTTGGCACACAGTTTCCCTTTACCGGGTGTTTTTCCCCTGAATTAGGAAATTTTGGAAGGCTAGAAACTGGCGCACGGGTGGCGCACGATTAAGGGAAACCGTGCGCCAGCCCCATGTAAACCGTGCGGTCCAGACAAAAGCTCTATCCAACCCACAAGGTTAGTCGCACGACCGTGTGGCCTCTCCCAGCAAACCGTGCGGCCTAAGGCAGGAGCACTAGGGCCCCGCACGGTTAGGCACACGGCTTGTGAAACTGTGTGGCTCAAACCGTGTGGCCTCCTTTGTTGGGACATAAGCGCCCGCACGGTTGGTGCATGGTCTGGCAAACCATGCAGCCAACCTATGCAGTCTACCCAATTTAAAAATGATAAATTACCATTTTACCCTTGCTTGTTTTTAACCCCTAATCACCCTTCATTCTCCTTCATTCGACCCTAGCAGCTCATGGAGCTCCTCCCATGCCTCTCCTTTGATTCCCTCTCCTCCATGATGAATCATCATGGATTCTTCAAAATTTTGGCTTGAATCTTCAAGGTAAGCCCTCCTTACTTCTTCCTCTTCCTCCTTCCATTTTCTTCTTGTTTCCTTTTCTTCCTTGGTTCTGGTGACCTGGGGTTCATATTGCTTGGTGTCTAAATTGGGGGTTTTGGTCTTCTAGGGTTCTTTATGGTTTCTCGTGCTTATGTGGACCTCTTCAGCTCTGGTAGCGGCCCTTTTGTTGTCAGCACCTTCATCCCCTTCTCACTCATGCGGCTTAGCCTGTAGTGCCACAGTTGAGAATCCCCGATAGCATTTATTGATGCCACCATATTCATGCAAGTTTCTACAATGTTGTACAAAGTACCATTTTTTGCTCCCCAAGCTATGCCCACAACTCCTTTTGTGATCTTCCATGCACCACCAGTGAACATGGTGCTCAACCCTGCATCATCAAGCTATCTGACAGTAATAAGATTTCTTCTCAAGTCAGGGATATACCTCACGTTTTCCAGAACCAGGAGACTCTCACTGTTGGTCTTGATCCGTGCATCACCCTTCCTCACAATCTGCAAGGGTTCATCATCAGCAAGATGTACCTTGCCAAAATTGCCATAAAAATAATTGTCCAGGAAACCCTTCTCCGACGTGGAATGGAAGGACGCCCCTGAGTCTAAAATTCAAGACGCCCCTGAGTCTAAAATTCAAGACTCCATTGGGCTGTTCACGCTCAGCAGCAGCACATCAACGATTCCTTCAGTCGTCGTGTTTGCTCCACTGGTTTCAGGCACTTTCCGTTTATCTCCGCACTCCTTGATATGCCCTTTCTTCCCGCAAGTCCAGGACGTAGAACAAGCCCCTTTTGCCTTGTCCCGACTCTTTCCTCTTGACTTTGATTGTCCTCAGCGTTTGTCTCGCTACGCATATCTTCAACTTTCTTCAACGTTCAGAGCAGAACCAGAGAATTTTTCTGATTCTCTTCTTCGGATATCCTCACTGAGGATCAGGTCTCATACATCCTTCATAACCAACATAGTATTCCCCCGAATAACAGCTCACAGTTGTTACAGTTGCTTCCCAACTGTCGGGTAATTAAGATAGCAAAACCAGCGCACATACCTCATCACCAAGATCAATGTCCACCGATGTCAGTTGACTTATGATAGTGTTGAATTCATTGATGTGATCTGCGACAATTCTCCCTTCAACCATTTTTAGGTGGAACAATCGTCGCATCAGGTGCATTTTGTTTGCCGCAAAAGGCTTCTCATACATATTCGAGAGAGCTTGCATCAATCCAATCGTCGTCTTCTCCTCTCTGATGTTAAACACCACATTTTTGGCCAACGTAAAGCGCACACCTCCCAGAACCTGCCGATCCAGCAACTCCAACTCCGACTGCTCCATATCCGTTGGCTTCTTTTAATAAAGATAATCCTCGATATGCATCCTCCAATAACTGAAGTCAGTTTCATCGAAGTGATCGATCTTCACTTTGCCTTCTTCCATAGCCATCGTTGGAGAATCCTGAACTCAACCTCCCTGTGATACCAGTTGACGCGAAAACGTCGGGAGTCGCAACGACAGAAAGAAACGATTTGTAGAAGAGTAAAAGGGAGAAAAAGAACTCAGACACAGAGATTTATGTGGTTCGAGAAATGATCCATATGTCCACATAGAGGCAGAAGTTTCACTAGTTTCAAAAGCACAATTTACAGGGAATATCTCAAGTTTCTCACACACAAAACCCTACCTTGAAATGGGTTAATAAGGACGAAACATTATTCCACCAACCGTCAGAAAGTCCGTTGTGCAACAGTGAAAGGCGGCTGGAATTCCACATCGCTACGGTGAAAGGTGGTCACCCAAGTTAAAAGTGCTAAAGTGGCCGGCGACTGGAAGTCCAAGGAGCTACAGTACTGTTGACTCCAAAGTCCGCACTGCAACAGTGTCATGTCGATGTCGGTCAATCAGCTCTGCTACAGTGGTCAGAAATGCTACAGCCCCCCAAAATTTGGGTCGGGAACCTTCAGCCACCGGAGCAGGGGCACGTTGCCCCCGCAACCCCCAACAAACTCACCACGGAAGTCGACCCGCGAAGTTTGCGGCCTGGTACGCAGTACGGGCCACAAGCATTCGGCCCAAACGTCATACAAAACGGATCGGGTTACACCAATCCAACAAATTAATATTATTTTATTTAAAAGCTATGTCAATAGCCTTGAGAAAAACTGAAACAAAACAAAAATTGCAATTACCTGAGCGGATGGCTTTCCTTGACGGATGAGTCAACAAAAAGAACAAACAAAACCACCTAAATCTACTAGTGGTCACCATTTGTCGGCCAAAAGAAAAAGAAAAAAAATTGTAGGATGGCTTCCAAAGGAAGCCACCCGCAGCCGACCGGCCAGCCAACCCCGCAGCCTCCTCCTTCTGTCAACCGGCGCCAGCCTCCCTTTTTCCCTCCTTTCCCTACCTGTGGCACTTCCTTTTGGTGAGCCGCCTGGCCGGCGCCATCTCCAGCAGCTCCAAGCATCCCCTCCGCCACAGTGAGCACCGACAGTCGCATGCGCCGCCACGAGCACGGTCTGCCACCGCTATCAGCATCTAGATGCGGCCCAACCAGGTTGCTCCGCACCCGTCGGCACCACCCAAGGCAGCCAACCCCTGGAATCAGCCGCCCTCCACGCCGTTGACCGAGCTTCACCACCCACGACTCCACCTCCGGGCAGATCCAGGTCAACGGCGCCGCCGCCTAGACCACCCTGGAATCAGTGGCGCGATCGCTGCCCTCCACGCCGGTCAACCGCGCTTCGCCAGCCACGACTCCACCTCCGGGCAGATCCAGGTCAACGGCGCCGCCGCCTAGACCACCCTCTTATGTCGGAACCGCCGCGTGCAACCCTTGCCGCGGGAAGCTCCGTCGCTAAATCCAAGAGCAGCTGCCCCTCGCACCTCGCCAGAAGCCACGGCTGTCGTGGACGGATCCCAGCATCGCCCAATGCTAGCCGCCCTTAGGTGCTGACCGACCGAGAATCGGCGCCACCCCTCCCGATCGGCACCACTTCGAGCGACTGTTGATCCCCTGCCTTGTCGACCCTTCGGTGCACCGCCCCTACACAGCCTTAGTCCAATCGGGGGAAGAACCACTACTACACGAGGTACCCTCAGTACCCTTCAACACTGACCAGATTCGCCCGGAACAAGCAGAGGCGGGTCAGCCCGACCCGAAAGGGTCCAAACGGACCTGTCTGGCCCAGAATACCCCTGCACGAGGTCTGCGCGGCCCGGAATGGGCCTGCGCATCGGCCTGACCAGCATAGGCCCTGCCCGGGGATTTTTTCGTGGCCCGGTTTTTTTTATATAATCAAAAGTTAATTAAATTAATTAAATTAATTTTGTTTAAAATTAAATTAATTAAAGATTAATTTTTGGTTTAAAATTTATTTTTCAAATTGCGGGTTAAATTAATTTAATTTAGGTGTTAAATTTAATTAATTAATTAATTTAATTTTTTGATTCAATTAAATTACCCTCAAAAATAATTTATTGCAAGTTTAATTTTGCTTATGCATTTAATTTAAATACGCGGGTTTAATGCGTATCAACTGATCATGAGTCATAAACCGACCAATGCATGTCTGGTGTATGTTTATTTATTTTAATTATTGCAATGGTTGTTTGTAATAATTAATTTAATAAATGACGATCTGCATGTCGTCAATCTGTCTGGCCCAGAATACGCCTGCACGAGGTCTGCCCGGCCCAGAATGGGCCTGCGCAGGTTCACCCGACCAGCACAGGCCCTCCCCGGAGATTTTTTCGGGGCCTGGTATTTTTTATATAATCAAAAGTTAATTAAATTAATTAATTTAATTTTGGTTTTAAATTAAATTAATTAAATATTATTTTTGGTTAAAATTTTATTTTTTAAATTGCGGTTTAAATTAATTTAATTTAGGTGTTAAATTAAATTAATTAATTAATTTAATTTTTTGATTCAATTAAATTACCATCGAAAATGATTTATTGCAAGTTTAATTTTGTTTATGCATTTAGTTTAAATACGCGGATTTAATGCAACCAATGCATGTCTGGTGTATATTTATTTTAATTATTGCAATTGTTGTTTGTAATAATTAATTTAATAAATTATGATCCGCATGTCATCAATGCGCCATTGTATGTATACGAGTCTGTGTCCAATTTATCTGTTGTATTTTGTACTCTCGAGACCCCGTGCGAGTATTGTTGTACAATGACGAGGATGAGCAGTGGCATAATTTGTGCCAAGTTAGGGCGCCGCAACAGACAGGAGTTTGACGCATTGGATGGGCAAGCGCTGCAACTCGAGTCGCAAGCGACGCGACTCAAGGAGTTGCCCCTAGAATCTAGTTGATGCATTATTCACTCAATGGATCACCATTAGTATCGGCTCATGATCACGTCGTAATTTTATGATTTATAGTTTTATGTATGTGTAGTATTACGCGTGATCACATAGAACAATAAACAAGCATACACGGATAAAATGAACATGTGACGCGATAGATATTTTTTATTCATTGCATGGTTAGTTGTGAGTGCGATCACATAGTACGTGCTTATAAAATAGAAAATGATTTAATTTCGTCATGTAATAATAAAACCCTCAAAGAAATATCAAGTCGCAAAGGTCTTCCGCCGTTTGAATTTGAACACAACCAGGTGTTCGGATACTCGGTCAGACATAGCTGAGGGTGCCTCTTACTACTGGGGAGTTATGAGTTGATTTAACTGAAGTTGGTAGTAAGGATTAGTCATAGCTAACTTGTTATCATTTTAGAGGCAAAGCGTAGAGGGAATCAAGGTTATGATTCTGAGAAGCTGAAACTTCACTCAACAAATCAAAGAATCGCCAGTTAATGTGGTTGGTCAGTCAAACGCCTACCTTGAACTCTTCAAATAGTGATGTAGCCATAGCTGGTAGACTATGAGGGGAAGTTCAAGAATTTTTGCCACTAGAATACTCAAACGACGGACTATTCCGATTCTAGTACAGAGAGTTACTAGAATTTGATAAAATAGTGGGAGACATTTAATTAATCAATAATGTCTAAATCGATAATCAAGATAAAAGTACCAATCAGTTGTAATTGATTTTTTGTAGAAAATGGCAAGTTACACCACAAGAAATACTGCGATGTCTAATGGACAAAGTAAATGTCCACACTAGCACGAGTTTTCAAGAGTAGTACAGACGCTTGCGCAAAATACTACGATATCAGAAATTCAAGGTGCAAGTGTCTCCAATACCTGTTAAGACACCCCAGGAAGCGAGGGTGTTAAAAAATGCTTACAGGAGACTCATGTATGATGCATATGATGGTTATGTCATAATGATTTCATCAACGTCCGATGTGACATGTGGATACTAGATCAGGACATGGATGATATTACATGTAGTCACATCTCCTAGAAGGTTGCAAGGAGATAGTGAAGCAAGATATGAATGTGATAATTACACTAGCTAAGTGTAAATATGAAAGGCGGACCACGATCTTTCAAGACATCTCATTCTTACATCTTTTCACCCAATTATTCCAGTTTTGTTTAAAATTACAAAACGAACAGGATTGAGTAAACGCTTCATTACCTTTAGGTAAAGTTCGCCAAGCAATAAGAATATTAAAGACAGATTAATCTTTAATCCTTATGGTGAACAAGTTGAAAGATAAGGCGAAAAGGCCAAATGACAGGTGTGACGCCAAGGCACCTTCGCAACGTCCTTCAAAGAAAGTGGTAATAAACATGGGGTTATTTGCTTCGCATATTGTTGGAGTCTATGTCCTACATCGGACATGTGGTCTGTGCTCTTTATTATTCCGTATAAAATAACCTCAAGGCCTCCTTTAGAGAGAAACATTGGGTATTGTGTCTCCACTCTTTTACTTTTACATCGTATCAGAGAAGATTTTCTAAACCCGAGCCCTCATTCCCATTTTTTTTTCCTGCTCTAGGATTTCCTAGGTTTTTCCCAGGGGGCGGCGGCCCCCCATCGCCAGTAGGGCTGGGGGGTTTGCTGCCGCCCCTCCGGCCTCGTTTCCCAGCTAGGCAACGGCACCCTCCCGACGAGCCGCTCCTCCCATCGCTCTCCCGTGTGACGGCGCCTCCCTGCGCGATGCCTCTCCTGCGCAGCGTCCTCCTCGCGACGCTCTCCTGTGCGACGGCCCGTCTGTGTTGCCCTGATGCGCTCGACGGCGGCTCCCTCCCATGCGGTCTTCCTCTGCGCGCGACAGCCCTTTAGCGGCCTCCTCCTCTACGCACAACGGACCAGGCAGCCCTCCGTCCTTCCCGAAAGAACCCTCCCGCCCGAGGCCCGAGGCCCTCCCTCCCGCTCGCGACGGCACTTACCAGTCGTCCGCCTCTTCCGTGCGCGACGGCCCTCCGGCGGACACCTCTGCGCGCGACGGAGCCACGCGCCCCCCTCCCAGATCAGGCCAAATCCCGTCTGTTGTGCGTGCCTCCTCCCGTCGTAGGCTGCCTCTTCCGCTCCGGTCTTCTGCACAGACACTCCCAGCCCGATGCTCTTGCGTTGACTCCCTCACTGCGCGTCGATCCACTTCCACCTCCAGATCTGAGCCCCTGCGCGACGCCCGAGGCCCTCCCTCCCGCTCGCGACGGCACTTACCAGTCGTCCGCCTCTTCCGTGCGCGACGGCCCTCCAGCGACCACCTCTGCGCGCGACGGAGCTACGCGCCCCCCTCCCAGATCAGGCCAAATCCCGTCTGTTGTGCGTGCCTCCTCCCGCCGTAGGCTGCCTCTTCCGCTCCGGTCTTCTGCACAGACACTCCTGGTCCGATGCTCTTGCGTTGACTCCCTCACTGCGCGTCGATCCACTTCCACCTCCAGATCTGAGCCCCTGCGCGACGCCTCCACCGCTGCTCCCTCCATGCCAGCCTCCTCCTGTGGTTGTCCGACGCACCTTTGTCGGTTTCGTCCTGCGGTTGTCCGACGCACCTTTGTCGGTTTCGTCCTGCGGCAGCCCCCGCCTCCATGTCGGCTCGCCAACGTGGACTTCCCGGCGTCCTGATGACCGGCCCGCCAGTGCAGATTTCCCAACGTCCCGACAACCGGCCCGCCAGTGCGGATTTCCCGACGCTCCAACGATCGGCCCGCCAGTGCGGATTTCCCGACGCTCCGACAACTGGCTCGCCCATGTGGCTTTCCCAGCAATCGATCGACCGGCCCTGCCTAAGCGGTTTCTCTGCTGTGCCTTGACAACTTGTCGCGCCACTGGGGAGGTGTTGCAATCTTCAATTATCCATCATTTTCATCTTGAGGGGGAGCAGCGACTGTGAATGATTTATCTTCTTTTTGTTTCATCTTGTTTTGTCATCAAGCTGAATATGTCCAGCTTGAGAGGAAGTGTTTGCAACATCTGTTGATTGCTTTGTTTTTCTTTATGTGTTCAAGCTAGGTACACCTAACTTGAGGGGGTGTGTTGGAGTCTGCATCTACATCGGACTTGTGGTCTAATGTGGTCTTTATTATTCCTTATAAAATAACTTCAAGGCCTCCTTTAGAGAGAAACTTTGGGTATTGGGTCTCCACTCTTTTACTTTTACGCATATCATGATATAATTCTATGGAAGATAAATGCAATGAACTGAATTGAATAAAGAAGTACTCACTTCTTCAGTGAATATTCATCATGTAAGTAATGTTTCAGTCGTACTTCTTAGGTATTACTTACAATATGCTTATCACATATATGTATTGAAATACAGTAACCGAGTAAGTATAAAAACATTACTAGAAGTAAGGTGTATTCTCCAAGCGGCTAGGAAAGGGTGGTTCCTAAGTGAGCGGTGAAAAGTACACTACTTCTGATTGCCAAGTTAATTATTCTAAGTAGAACTTTTATTGAGTATTACCAAAACATTTATCTCACATGTCCTTTGGACACAATGAGACATTATTCCAGTTTCGGAATGAATGTTGTTTGTGATGTCGAATACTCAATTAATTGCACAACAATACTTGAATCATAGGCAATACCTGATAAATATAAATTTAAAACTTATTTACCCAATTGCGACAAGATAATTCTTTGTGAAGTAAAACTAAAAGTGCACGTCAAGGATATACCTAGTATGCTATTTAGACTCAGGGCACCTAAACACCTTAGGTATTATCAACATATATACTTATTTAGTTTGCACAAAAAAACCTTTAGAAATAAAGGTATGTCACAAATCTTTCGAAATTAGTTCATCTTGTGAGCGAGGACTATACCAAGGGTAAGCTAGCGGTAAATATACTACATATGATTCCTTCAAGTGATCAAAAAATATGAAAGTGAAGTATGGTGTATGCATGGTCAGAATATATGAGATGCTTCGGGCTGGTCTGTGGAAGAATATCTTGACCAAACATTTATCGATCTATATAATGTAGCGTGGAGTAATTCCTAAAGGCACGTTATCTTATCCACATCAGGCTTATGATGCTAATGACTGTTGAACCCAGTTAATTGTATTTTCGGTAAAGGGCAACTCGTATGTTGTCGGAGCAGGAGCGTCGGACAAAGTTGGGGAGATGGTGTCATCAGCCTGGACGGGAGACACATTCGATGGGCGACGAGAGTATACGATGCCAAATCGATGATCAACAGAGTGGGACACCTGAGCCAGAAGTGGGTAGATGGTGACAGAAAGACAATCATCGATGGTGGTGTCTGGATGGGAAGAGGGTGGATAAAAAAGGAGAGCTCTCAACAAAAGAGACATCAGCAGAGATAATATATTAGTGTAAGTCTGGAGAGAAACATCGGTATCCGCACTGGGTGCGGGAATATCCGAGGAAGATGCAACGGAGGGATTTGGGAAAAAACTTGGAGAGGTTGGGACAAATGTCACGGACATAACAAAGACACTTAAACACACGGAGAAGAAGCGGGTTAGGAGGGAGGGAGGAGAACAGATCTCAAAAAAAAAGTCTCCCCCTAAAGGATAGAAGAAGAAAAGCGATTTATAAGGTATGTAGCAGTAAGGATGGCATCCCCTCAAAAAAGAAGAGGCGCCTTTATGTGAAATAAGAAGGCACGAGCAGTCTCGAGAATATGATGATGTTTACGCTCGCTCACTCCATTCTGCTTAGGTGTATTGGGGCAGGATGTCTGATGAATGATTTAACTGCTGAAAGAAAGTGGATAAATATTCTCGTCTATTGTCTGAGCGGAAACATTTAATGGTGGTGGAAAACTGAGTATGAATTTCATGATAAAATGTCTGAAAAGTAGTAAACACCTCAGACCGATCACGAAGAAGGTAAAGTCATGTCATACGTGAGAAATCATCAATAAAGAATACATAATAGCGGTACCCTAATTGACTCGAGACTGCACAGAGACCCCATACATCTGAATGAACTAAATCAAAGGGTTTGGAGACCTGTGTTACCAACTGAGGAAACTGTCCAATGATGTTTTACAAATTTACATGACTCGCAATGAAAAGAAATATGCGGACTCATCTAAGGAAAAATTTGATGAAGGGTGGATGAAGGTGGATGTCTCAATCGAGAATGAAGATCCAAAACACGAGCAGAGTGTCATGCAGGCTACGGATGTCGGTTCATCGAACATGTACACCTCGTCACGAAGCTGACCTCTACCAAGTTCCCAATTCGTCGTCCGCTCCTGAAACACATCAGAAGACGTAAAAATAGCAATACAGTCGAAGTCCTTTGTGAGCTTACTGATAGAGAGAAGATTAAAAGGACTTGGAGGAACATGTGCTACAGACAGCAGGCGAATACATAAATTCAAGGAGCAGGCGCCAGATCCCGCAAAAGGGATAGTGGATCCAACAGCAACAGTGATGACTGTGGGGCCAGTATACGAACGGTAAGTAGATAACATACCT
Source organism: Viscum album (assembly GCA_963277665.1). Classification (NCBI taxonomy): domain Eukaryota; kingdom Viridiplantae; phylum Streptophyta; class Magnoliopsida; order Santalales; family Viscaceae; genus Viscum; species Viscum album. The sequence continues at coordinate 1,962,928,996 of OY728133.1, forward strand.
GCATCACCTGTGAGATGATCAAATACACCTAAATCAAGCATCCAAGCAGGTGGGCAATGTGTGACACACGCAGTTGGGCCACCAGTATGGGCAATAAATGTCGAAGAACCAGGTAGCGAGGCGGCCCGACGAGTGTGAATAAGCTGAAGCTCATCCACGGAGAGGTCTAGAGTCGGAAGAAGATCAGAAGCTGACGGGGAAGCATCGTGGATCGCAATCTGACTCTGTCGATGTGGCAGAGACAGGCGTGACATAAAGGACGAGAACGGCCCTCACCACGGCCATGTCCACGAGAACCCGAAGAACATCCACTGCCACGGCCCAGAAGGGCAGTATGATCGATACTGTAAGTGGGTGGGGGAAGAACCCGATGAGTCTTTCCAAGGCGATGATAAACCAGCGAAATCTCAAGCGAGGAGGGGCTGGCGAGCATCTTTGTGGCCGTTGTCGCATATTCGGGATCAAGGCCATGGAGAAGGCTGAAGAGACATAATTGGTCCCACTGGGTCAAAGTGTAAAGACCCGTAAAATTCAAGGAAAATTCTTTCTTAATTTTCTTTGAGATTTTACAAGAACGCAGTTTCTGACGGCACATGATTCCGAGGCCCGGTGTGCCCGGAATTTCTATCCGAAATTTAGCTCGGGTACGTTCAGTGAACGAACGAGCGGGAATTTCTAACTTTTGAACCGGTGCTCGGAATCGAATTCTGAGGGCACCGATGGAACCGTAGCGCCGGTAATTGTTTAGGAACGCTATTTCCGGAGTTGCGTTTACACGAGAGAAGTTGTTAATTTTTGTGGAAGGTAAAATAAAAATTATGCAACAATTTTTATTTTTACTTTAAGTGGTTTTAGCTTTGGGTGGAAGTTGGGTAACTACCCAACTTCCCAAGGGAGGTTATGAGGGTGGTGGGGCCCACACGAACCCCACCCCTTCACATTCTTAAACCCCCTCAACTCACCATTATGGATGACAACTTGTCATGAATTAATTAAGTGGAATTAATTCAAACTCTTGAAATTCAAAAGTTATGTTATGTTGATAAAATAAGAGATGAGCTTATTTTATTTGGGGTTGGAACCTTGTGGTGGAGTCTTTGGGAGAAAAGGCTAAGGACTTGAGGAACTTCTTCGTCTTCGACGAAGAACGCGAAGAACACATCGGTCTCCGAGGAAGAACGCCGAGTTCTCGGAAACCGATTACGCGACGCCATGTACCGCGACGCCGACACGACTTCCTCCTTCCGCGACGTCTCTTTCCGCGACGGTTTTTCCGCGACGAATCCTCGTTCGACGAACCTCCGTTCAAGCTACGCTCGAGGTAGGGGTTTATTTATTTATTTGTTCGTGAATACTACTTTGACGTTCTTTGTGAAAATACGACCAATTGCTATCGATTAACGAGAGGGGGCCGGACCGCACAAACACGGCCGACCCTCCTCCCTTATCCATGTTATTGTTTCTAATGTGGTTGGAACGGGAATGGCGCGGTGCCGTCGCACCGCGCGGGATCGTGCGGCAAGTAATGCGTGGCGCCGTCGCGCCGCGCCGTGAAATTGAACCAAGTCGCGGCGCCGTAGCGCCACGCCGGAGAACAGCAAAAACACCGCGGCCGGAGCGGGGCCGCGTTGCAGGGGTGCGGCGACGTCGCGCCGCACCGGACGAATGAAGGTCGCGGCCGATACTGGGCCGCGGCCGGAAGCGGGCCGCCGGTGTCGGAGCAGGGAGGGGACCGGCCGTCGCCGGTACCGTGGACGCAGAAACCGGCCGACCGGGGCGGGCCGGCCGGGCAGGAGAGGAGCCGGGGGTTCAAACCCCCGGCCGGCCAGCTAGCGGCCCCCATTAAGGGGGGCCGCAGTTACAAACGCGGAGGGCAGCGCACCTCCCCCCGCAAACCGAACGGCCCGGCCGTTCAACCGAGCCAGCTGGCGCCGCGCACCAGCGCGCCGGGTCGCCGCGCCGGGCCGCCGGGCCGGGCCACCGAGTCGGGCCGGGCCGCGCCCAGGCCGGGCTGACCCGGTTCGGGCCGACCAGGGGGTCTCGGGCCGAGTCGGTCCGGGCCCGAAACCCCGTTTTCGGACCCTCTTCGGTCTTTTGCCCATATCTTGGGCTACGGACCTCTGATCGACGCACCGTCAGTTGCGATGCGATCCTTGGATCGAGACGGTCGTTTCGGTATATCGCACTCAAGGTTTTGGAATACTTTGGGTTCGGCCGAGTTGGTTCATTCACGAAACCAACCGGGCCCTCGGAGCGGAAACGCTCATAACTTGAGCTCCGGACGTCCGATTGACGTGCCGTCGACTTTGTTGAATTCCTCTTACTGAGACGGATCTTTTGACTTACTCCGCCCGAGGTTTGGATGCAGGTGGAGTACGGTCGGGTTGGTTTTGCCTTAAAAACCAACCGGGCCCCTGGGACGAAAAAACCAATAACTCTCAGACCGGGCGTCCGATTAACGCGTCGTCTGCGACGTTGAGTTCCTGTTGATGATACGGAACTTTTGGATAGATCAACTCTGGACTATGTGTCAGTTGATGTATCAGCCTCTCGGCTCGTGGAGCGGACCCTCCCGAACGAGTTTGCTGTGTGCGGGAACCCTAGAGCTGGTTGCGTTTGCGACTGTGACGACGACGACGACTGTACAGAGATCCTCAGTGGATTCGACGGCGACGACTACAGCACTCAGCGATCCTACGTGGATCAGTGCTACCGATCATGTGTGGGTCTGATCCTGTGTGGGTCAGCACTCAGCAGTTCTGTGTGAGCCAGCGCCTACAGATCCTGTGTGGGTCCGATCCTGTGTGGGTCTTTGCGGGGGTTAGTTACCTATCGATCCTTTGTGATCAGATCCTTTGTGGTCAGATCCTTTGTGGGTCATTGCGGGGGTTAGTACCTATCTATCCTTTGTGGGTCCGACGGCTTAGATGAATCAGTGGCAATATCTGATCATCTCTATCGTCATATGAAGATGTATACCTGTGTGAGCTGAATCCTGTTTGCTTTCCTTTGTGGATTGTGTTGTGTTATCCTGTGTGGATTTACGTTTTGCTTTCCTGTGTGGACTGGGTTGTACTTGAGCTCGGATGTTGGAGCCGAACAAGAATTGATGACTTAGGTATATGTATGGGCATATACCAAAGCAGTGTCAGATGTTACTTCGTGATTGTATTTTTCCTTTGTGGATTATCCTTTGTGAATTCTGGGAGACCTTCGGGGGTCTCGGGGTCCCTACTGAGTAGCTTATACTCACTCATGCACGGGCTATGCCCGCACTACGTTGTGTTGGTTGCAGACGACGGACAGCGCTGATCGTGGTTGAGGCTTGCGGAGCAGGACGGTACCTGGAGGTGGACCACTGGCGGGACGTACTCGAAGTGGACGGTTGGACCCGAGGAGCTGTGGAGGCTATCTGTACTCACCCTTCAGGTGGGAGTCCAGTGGACGGATCGAGGCTGCGGCTTTACTTTTCAGTTGTTGTTTTCCCTTTCGAGTTGTACTTTACTTTCAGTTTGGGTTTGTATTCTGACTCATTACTTTTCCGCACTTACTGTTGTACTCAGTTTTTACGTAGTGTTTACTTCTACTACTTGTTTGCTCTGTGTTGTTTGTTTACTTTACAAAGACAATGTCTTCCCTTTTTACCGGGATTTATGGCTTGGTGCTAGTCGCCAGCCCCTGGCCTATGGAAGGCGGGCTTGGGGTAGTCACGGCACGAGCCCCGAGGACGGGTCGTGACACAAAGCTACCTCAGGTGTTTAAGGAATGGGCCACAACTCAAGTAATTCATCACGGAGGGCTTCCCACTCGATGAAGTGTGTCGAAAAAGAACGATGTTGTTGGCGGATAATGGACAAGCGGTGAAGAACGTCGGATACCTGAGCCAAATTGTTTCGGAATACATGAGGTTTAAGGAGTCCCAGAGTTCCTTAACCGTATTTGTCGTCCGAGTCACATCCTTTACCGAGCAATCCATAGAATTGGCAAGCAAAGCGAAGATTTTGCAGTCACCAATCTTCCAGAGCCTGTATTTTGGATCTGACAATGCTGGCGGAGAAGCGTCTAGGTGCAAGTCGAGGTCCATGTCGATGAGCAAAATCAGGACCGTCTTCCGCCAAACAAAAATATTTGTTGAATCAAGCCGCTCATCGACAAACGAGTGGAGGCGGTGATCATAAGAGGAAAGACGGGAGAGTCATCCATTGAGGAGTCGATGGGCGCTTAGAGAGGCGGGCCGGTCGAGGGGACACTGGGAAATCTGCTGACGCGGAGATAGAGTCGTCGGAGGGATATATGACTATAGAGATTATTTGGGCACAACAAATTCTACAGGAGATTGGGTATCCTGTCAAGAAACCGACACATATCTGATGTGACAATCAAACTGCTATCAAAATTGCCACAAATCCAATCATTCATGAGTGGACCAAACATATTAAAGTTGATTGTCATTTCGTTCGAGAAAATTTTGAGAATAAGATCACCTTCGGCCATGTTCACACCTCTGATCAACTTGCAGATGTTCTCGCAAAAGGGGTGTCTGGACCACGTGTCCAATTTCTATGTAACAAGCTGGACATTATAAATATATACGTCCCAGTTTGAGGGGGAGTGTTAAGAGTTAGATATTTTTAATATTTATATCCCACATCGGTGTGGGTAACCTGTTGTGTACTCTTTCTCATCTATAAATTGAGCACCCTACCTCGTTGTGAAGGACGGGTTTCCACTATAACATGGATCAATTGATAGCAACGAAGGATCAATTAGGTGAGAATTAAAGTCCATACCAATGAGTGACATAAGGACCATCTTATGCCTGATAGAGAAATTGCTCACTTAAAGGAAACATCCACGAAGCACATGGAGGCGATGATTTCTTGCGGAAGGACCGATGAATCAGTTGCCAAAGAATCTACCAAGATCAAGATAACAACTGAATAGAATCATAGTTGTCAATCTCGGATCGCAGCGCGACGCGGCGGGGTCCTATAGCGGGATAGCGGCGACGGGGACCGCCTTGCGGACGCTTTTTTATCCAATCACGGACCAATAAATATAATTTAAATTATATAATTCTACACATATGTTGAAAAATTAAAATATAATAAAAAATATAAAACAGAATAAAAATAACAAAAGAAAAAAACTAAAAAGGGTTTTTATGGTGGGAATTTTTAACTAAAACGCCTAAAATAAAAAATAAAATCAAATAAAGAGAATAAAAAAAATGAAACCCTGACCAGCCACATCGACTCGCGTGGGGGAAGGGGGGAGGTGGAGCGTCGTCGTCGACGGCCTGGCCAGACGGGTGGCGGTGCAGGCGTCATCGTCGGCGGCCTGGTAGGGAGTGGGTGTCGTCATCGACGTCGGGGGGTGCGGTAGGCAGTTGTCATCGACGTCGGGGTGGGGGTCGTCATCAGCATCGGGGGGTGCAGGAGGCGGTCGTCATCGGCGTCGGGGTGGGGGTCGTCATCGGCGTCGGGCAGTGCGGGAGGTCGTCATCGGCGTCGGGAGGCGATTGTCATCGGCGTCAGCCTGGCCGGGGTGGGGGTCGTCATCGGCGTCGGGGGTTGGCGGCAGCATTGAAGGCCAGAGCAGCAAAACACCTCATTTTTTCGGCATGCAAAAACCAGACGCGTCTGCAACCACCAATTTCGCGGGCGATCCGCGAGGGCGCAATCGCGGCGCAACCGAAAGTCGGTGACGACAGTGCTGAAGCGGCCGAACCAAGCACGAGGAGACTACTTAAGGCCGTAAAGAGAGCGGCGGAGTCGACAGACTTGAGACTCGGCACCGGCAGCACAAAATCTGAGGGGCTGTTGCAGATAAACCTCTTCCTCAAGAAATCCATGGAGGAAGACATTCTTGACATCCAGTTGATGAAGAGACCAATGATGATGAGCTACCAGAGAGATAAATAACCGAACGGAGGTCATCTTAGCAATTGGAGAAAAGGTATCAAAATAGTCAATACCGTAAGTCTGGGCGAAGCCCTTTGCCACAAGGCGGGCTTTGAGTCGATGGAGAGTGTCATCGGGATTCAACCTGACTGTGTAAATTCATTTGCTGTCAACCGCCTGTTTGCCTGCTGGAATGGGGACAAGATCCCAAGTACGGTTTTCTTCCAGAGCCTGCAACTCATCTCGCATTGCTGCTAGCCATCCCGGGTGAGATTTTGCATCACCAACTGTGCGAGGAATAGACACCGTCTCCAGAGCTGACAGACCCTTATATGAAGATACAAATAGAGGAGTACTCTGGCAAGAGCGGGTACCTTTCTAGAGAACAATGGGCAAGTCGTCTGGTGTCGGGGCAGAAGCATCGGACGAATCGGGACAATGGTCTCCTCGGCCTGGATGGGGGGCACAGTCGATGGGCGACGGGAGTAGACCGTACCAAACTGATGATCAGCAGGAGGCAGCACCGGAGGAGGATGAATGGTGAGTGGAAGACAATCATCGATGTCAGTATCTGGATAGGGAGAGGGAAGTGAGAATGGAGAACTCTCAACAAATGAGACGTCAGCAGAGGTGATATAACGTCGTAGGTCTGGAAAGAAGCATCGGTATCCGCGCTGAGTGCGTGAATAGTCGAGGAAGATGCAGCGGAGAGATTTGGGAGAGAGTTTGGAGAGGCCGGGACGAGTGTCACGGACATAACAGAGACATCCAAATACACGGAGTGGAAGTGAGTGAGGAGGGAGAGAGGAGAACAGAGTCCGAAAAGAAGTCTCCCCATGAAGGATAGAAGAAGGGAGTCGATTGAGGAGGTAAATTGCAGTCAGGATAGCATCAGTCCAAAAGCGGAGTGGCACCTACATGTGGAATAAGAGGGCACAAACAGTTTCCAAAATATGACGATGTTTCCGCTCCGCCACTCCATTCTGTTGAGGTGTATCAGGACAGGATGTCTGATGAATGATGTTGTGATCCTTGAGAAACTGCTGAAAGTAGATGAATATTCCCGTCCATTGTCGGAGCGGAGATATTTGATGGAGGTGGAGAATTGAGTTTGAATTTCATTGTAAAAGGTTTGAAAGGTAGGAAATACTTCAGACCGATCACGAAGCATGTAAAGTCATGTCATGCGGGAGTAGTCATCAATAAAGGTGATGTAATAGCTGTACCCGGACTGGCTCGGAACCCTGCAAGGACCCCATACATCGGTATAAACAAGATCGAAAGGATTCACTACACGTGGTTCCTGTCGAGGATAATATGTTACCCGATGATGTTTAGCAAACTTGCAGGATTCACAATGGAATGATAGGTGAGAAATGAATTGGGGGCAGATTTTATGGAGAATGGAAGGTGGGAGATGACCAAAACGGGAATGTAAATCAAGAGCACGGGTCGAGGTAGAGCAAGCAAAACATAGCGAGGTATCGAACATGTACACCCCATTCTGAAGATGACCTCGACCAAGCTCCCGATTCGTCATCTGCTCCTGGAAAACAACACCAGAAGAAGTAAAAGTAGCGACACAATTTAAATCTTTGGTGAGTTTGATGATGGAGAGAAGATTAAAGGGACTATGAGGAATATGAGCAACCGAATCCAGGCGAATAGACGGGGTCAAGTGGCACGTGCCAAATCCGATGATGGGGATTGTTGATCCATTTGCAATAGTAATTGTAGAGGTACCGGTGTATGGATGATAGGTAGTGAACATACCAGAGTCCCCTGTGAGATGTTCTGATGCACCAGAGTCTAGCATCCATGCTGTGGATTGTGGAGATACACATGCGGTAGAGCTGTCAGTCTGAGCAATGGGGGCGGGAGAAGAGAATGGTGGCACACTTGCCCGATAAGATTGTATCCAAGCAATTTCTTCGACCGAGAGTGTCGTTCTGTAACGGGTGTTGGATGAAGGGGAATGTGGGCGACGGCGGCCGAAGTGGGAGGCCGAGGGAGGGTGTCGCGAGTTGGGAGCGTTGCTGGGAGCGCAGGGAGGCAGGCCGGGTTATGCCGGACAGATGTACAGGCCGGCGACAAAAGGCGCGCGCGCGGGCAGCGGGGTCGCGGGAGTTGGGAGACGCATCAAGCGAGAGTCGGGTGTTGCCGGGAAGCTGCGGGAGGCCGGGGCCGGAGGAAGTCCGGAGCAGGAAGCGCCGGGAAAGGCAGTTGGCCGGGCAGTGGCGTCGGAGCGGGAGGCGTCGGTCCTTCGGGTGAGGGTCGACGGGAGAGAACCAGACTAGGGCAGCGGTTTGCCTGGAGCGAGCCGCGTCTGGACAGAGGTAACGTCAGAGATGAATGCGCCTAGAGGGGCCGACTGCTGGAGGGGTCGGCGTGGAAGGCAGGGGACCGGGAATCCTCTGAGGGCGGGGCCGATCGCGCCTGGATGGAAAGGTCGGGTGTCGCGTCGTGATGGACGCCGCTGGAGATGGTCGGCGACGGAGTGCATGGGCTGGCGCACTGGAGGCTGGCTGGCGGGAGTCCGCTGGAAGGCACGGCTGATCGCGGGGCGAGGCGCGATCCAGAAGGCGTCGCGGGAGGGCGAAGAACGGCGCGTCTGGCAGCGGGGCCCCGGGATGTGCTGCGGGAGCCAGGAGCCACATCTAGAAGAGGGGCCGCCGGGAAGGGCGCCGGGAGGGAAGGCACGTAGGGCGGGAGCCGAGAGCCGTGACGGACAACAGGAGGGCGACGGGAGGCGTCGCGCTGGAGGGGTCGCGCGCAAAGGAGGACCGCCGAAAAGATCCGAGAGGGTGCTCCGTCGGGAGGGACCCGCGCCGTCGGGAGGGAGGAGTGCAGCCGCTGGGCGGGACGTCGTCGGGAGGGACGAGGTCATCGGGCTACGTCGTGACGGAGCAGGGCCGCTGGGAGGCGGGGCTGGATAGCGCAGGGAGGCGGGTCCGGGAAAGAGCGTCGTTGGGTGAGGGCCGTCGGGATGGGAGGGGGTTGCCGCGTAGGGCGGTTGTCGTCGGGATGGGAAGAGGGGGTGCGTAGGGCAGACCCAAGAGGGAGGGGGTGGCCGCGTAGGGCAGACCCAGGAGGGAGGGGGGGCACTTAGGGCAAAGCCGGGAGGAAAAAAAATCTAGAGGGAGGGCTCGGGAATAGGCTCCCTCTGATACCATGTAGAATGGGAAAAACCCCTTACCTCAAGGTGAGGCGGAGCCCTTCTTTTATAGATTGAGAGAGAGGAATACATACAGGAGTATTCCGATGTGGGACTCGGAAATACCCAGAATAATAAAAAGGGTTTAACAAAGAGATAATAAAAGAAGACACTGGTAGAAACAACCAAATCTAGATCAGATGTGGAACATCAGGAGGAACAATTGGCAACATCGAGGTGTGGAGGAACCGCATGCGTTGTTGCGCTGAAATCAACAGAGGTGACGGATCTAACTAGTTGAGATGGTCGCGCATGAGAGAGGTTTCAGCTGGACTGGGATGCGCTGTTTGGGTGTAGCTCTTGAGGCAAATCGGCCTAAGAGAAGCATTAAGGCACGACCCCTGGATGACCAGGAGTGTGGGTCAAACCTGTGTGGAAAGGCTACAAAATGGTACGGGATAAGAAGTCCCTATGCTTGTAAGGAGGTCGCGTGACGGCTACGGGACGGAGAGTAGTGCGGTTGCAGGATAACAAGTCAAATGTCAATTGTTATTGTTGGAGTCTACGTCCCACATCGGACTTGTGGTCTGATGTGGTCTTTAGTATTCATTATAAAATAACCTCAAGGCCTCCCTTAGAGAGGTACCTTGAGTTTTGGGTTCTCTATATTATTCTACATGGTATCAAAGGAGGTTTTCTAAACCTTAGAGAGGTACCTTGCAACGGCTCATCTGCCTCTCCTCCCTGCCGGACAACCCCCATCGCAAGCGACTGCTGCGCGTCGCCCTCCGTCCCCCCAGTCCAACGACCCCTACGCGACACCTCCACCGTTGCTCCCTCCATGCCGGCCTCCTCTTGTGGCAGAACCCGCCTCCATGTCGGCCTCCTCCTGGGGAATCCCCGTTTCCCGACGACCGGCCCCGCCAGTGCGGCTTTCCCAGCGCCTCATCGACCGGCCCCGCCTGTGCAAATTTCCCGACGCTCCGACAATCGGCCCGCCAGTGCGGATTTCCCAGCGCTCCAACGACCAGCCCGCCCGTGTGGCTTTCCCAACGCTCCGATGAGCGGCCCCGCCAGTACGGATTTCCCGGCGCTCTATCGTCTGGCCCCGCCTATATTGGTTTTCCCGACGCCTTGTTGGCACATCCTTTTCAGCGGCTTCTTCCATCATCCATCACCTTCCTAAGGGTGAGCGACAGCCATGACAATTTATCTTTTATGTGTTTTGTCTTGTTTTGTCATCAAACTGGGTATGTTCAGCTTGAGGGGGAGTGTTTGCAGCGTCTGTTGATTGCTTTATTTTTCTTTATGTGTTCAAACTAGGTACACCTAACTTGAGGGGGAGTGTTGGAGTTTGCGTCCCACATCGGACTTGTGATCTGATGTAGTCTTTAGTATTCATTATAAAATAACCTCAAGGCCTCCCTTAGAGTCCTTGGGTTTTGGATCTCCCCCATATTATTCTACAATTATTTTTGAAATACTTCTTGAATTGTTATGAGAAAGATCATAAAATAACAAGTTGCACCTCTCCCAATCGCAAATAGATCCATCTTCGTTTTATTTCAAAAAAAGTGATTGAAACTCTAAAGGGCGCAACAATTCAAGAAGTATTTGGTCTTTCATGATGTAACCTGGGGTTAAGTGCTAGAAATATTGGATAACAAAAAAAAAGAATAATTAGAAAGTATGGAATTGTAATATTTCTGCTCCTATAACAAGCGAACTTTTTTGTTAACAAAAAAATGATAATACACTCTTAAATATTTGAAGTAACAAAAATGATAATTATACCACAAATCACTAGTTGAATATAATACAGAAAAATTAAAATATAAAAACTAGCAAAACATGGTAAGCATGCAGTTAAATGGCTTTAACCCCACAAGAATGGATTGCACCTTCAAATATGTTAAATTCTTCATCAATTTGTAAAAGCTTGAAGGCACTACGAGCACGCCAACCATCCTCTTTGGCTTTTCTGTAGTAGATATCCTACTAGCAGGTTCACCCAATAATAAAACTCAAAAAGTACACGATCCAAAATAAATAAAAAACATAACCCAAATTAACATTTTGCGGGATACTCACCCTTTTATCTCTTGATGCCTTGCCCATGCTTAAACACTAGAAACTTTGAAATCCACACAAGCTCAAACCCTGAAACTAAAACAGCCATTCTAAAATCAGAAAACAGGGTCACAACAGAATAACATAAGAAATTATTATCAACTTAATTGAGCAGTAGAACACCAAAAAAATAAAATGATTTCTCAATAATGGGAACTCAATGAGGGTGTCCATTCCAGAAGACGTGAGCCCTAAAAAAATTCAGTGAGGAGAAAGTGAGGGTGAACGGAAGTTGGAAGTGTAGGGAAAAGGAGAGCAAGACCAGGAAAATAAACCTGATGCCCAAGAGATGAAGGGGTGCACGTTCGCCAAGGAGCAACGATAGGCAGTGCTCCTCTGAGCTCTATGTAAGCTAGCACCATGGGAACTTATTCATTTTTCCTTTTCTTTAATTCTTATTAATGTATAAAAAAAATTGTATATAATAAATCATTAATGGAGTTATTAAAACGAAATTATGATGTATTTTTCCCTAGAGTTGAGTTTGGTAGCACGTGATGAATACTGATTATACCACTATCCCTTATGATAACCAATTCAAAAATAACAATTGGCATTTAACTTGTTTCTGAAAAAAAAATATTTACACTCAATTTTTTTGTAAAAAAATACTTAAATAATGAAAGAAAAAACATTATTTTCAACAAGTTTTTTTTTTTAAAGTTGGAGTCGAAGCCTCTTTTTATTATGAAAGCAAAGACCTCTTTCTATCTAGGTAGAGGGAGACCCATTACATGACCCGTAGGTCCAAACCAAAGTGGCCCATGAACGGCCCGAAGGACCAGTGCAGCATCATGATATAATTTCTTTATATAAAAATAAGAATAAAAATTAAAGGAAAACTGAATAGATCTCATTGAGGAGAAAGTGAACTGCATCTACATACACCAAGTCACAAGATTTTTCTAGTTAAAATAGACATGATTTTTTTCAGATTACTTGATTTTCTACGTATATTTTCTTTTATTATTTTTCTTCACAAAATGGTGTTAGTACTCATTGTTTGAAGTGATTTATAGGATTTGACATGTTTATCCCAATTTATGGGTTCTATTTCTCACTTAATTTTTATATTTTGATTTGAGTTGCAAGCCACTGAACAAGTCTGGCTTGACATATATTTTTCCCTGCATGTTCCACATGGACACAATGGAGACACAAGTAGAAGTCCCCTTGACACACACAAAGTATGCCAAACATGTCACTCTAGGCTAATCATAACATTTGAAGATCCAATATTGTTCGTGTTAGATTTGTTGTCAACGTATCACGTAAAAGGATCCATGAGGTGATGAGGTGATGAATGAAGAAAAGTTCATGTGAAGGAGTGTGAAGACTCCGTTAGAAGAAGAAACATGACACAAGACAAATGAGAATCGTGACTGGAAGGCTGCCCAGAGCCAGAAATAGTTGACTCCATGAGTAGAAGTGAGAGAAAATAGAGAGCTCATACGACAAAAGAATGGTTGCTCAAGGAGGGATGGAGTTCTCTCACAAACAACACTCTACCCTGTGGCAAGAAACTCTGCTTGAGAGTAGGCTGTGGGAGCATCAGGTCCGTTTCAGCAGAGGTGAGAAAATTAAAAAGGCAGATCTACTCTGGAGAACAGGCAAAGAGGACGTGCAGTTCAAGTGGATCAACCATGCTGTTCATGTGGATAGACCATGCAGTCGTGCAGTGATGACAGATCACCTCAACGCAACCCCGTTAGTCAGCGCGGGGCTACGTTGCACAGCTGACACTGCTTCTTCCTCACTGCCTCCAGAAGCCGCCGCAATGCATTATCAAGGGAGATGAATGAAGGTATTGGGGCGTGCAATGGAAGGCAGTGGGCCGGTGATTTTAAATTTATCATCGTTGGGACGACGGAACTTGTCATCGCCACCGATCCGAGCCCTGGTACGGTCCGAAAATCTCGCGTAAATTAAAAGAGCACAAAAATTAAAATTGTAAACATACCTTTACTAAAGGGGCGATCGACAGCAACTCGTCGTCGGCGATCGTTGCTTAAAGGATCCATAGAAGGATCTCTATAGATCGTCAAAACGCACTTCAAAAATCCACAGGGCCGCCGATCGTCGAATTTCAGGTGCTAACGCGGTGATCCGACGATGTCTTCGACATCCCGACGATCACCGCATCGATATGCCTTCGATGCTTGAGGAGGATCTTGATCCGAGCTCGTGGATCGAGTCTCTCTCTCTAGAAAGCGGGAGGGGAGAGAGGCTCTGGTTTTCTTGCCATGAATAGTTAATAGCTTGAGTCTCTCTCTTATAATGGATGATGCAAGTACTCAGATGAGTTCCCCGGCCGTCTTTTATTTAACGTCCACTAAATAAATAATTATGACGAACTAAACTGCATCAATATTATTCATTATTTTATCACATATATTACGTGACAAACCCGAGTCATTTAACTCGACTCGTCATTCCCACTTAATATTAAACGAACCTAGAATATTAAAATAATATGTCTTCGATTAATATTTTCTCGTATTTACTTAACTTGTAAATACTTTAAATAAATTCAATCCAATTATTCATAATTTGAATAATAATGAATTTATTTATTCATTTGATGATCGATACCTTGGAAAACACTCAGACCCCGTGGTGGGGCCCACCATGTCCAATATACCTATTCAACTGAATAGGGCGGATTCTTGAATACGCTATTGTGTGTGACCCTCTAGGCCCTTATCTCAATAGCAGTGAATAAAATCCGCAGACCAAAAGCAGAATGTAGCAACCCATCAAGGCCTCTAAAGAGATGAGGATTGTCATAGCAACGACAATCATCATGCGAACACGTACTGTGTACTATTGTTGGAGTCTGCATCCCACATCGGACTTGAGGTCCGGTGTGGTATTTAGTATTCATTATAAATTAACCCCAATGGCTCCTTTAGAGAGAACACTTTGGGGGTTCAGGTTTCCTATTTTATCAACCAACATGGTATCAGAGCAGGTTTTTTTTTGAAACCCGATCCCTCCCTCCCTAATTTTTTTTTCTCCCTCCCTTTAGGGTTTTCCCCGTCCGGGGGGCGGCGGCTCCAATCCAAATAGACGCCCCCCCCCCCCCCTCCGCTGCTCCTGCCGGTCATCCCTCCCGAGCGGCATCCACCCTGCTTCGGCTCTATCCGGCGGTGCTCCTCCCCGGTGCGCCTTCCCTTCCGGCGCCCGCTCCTCCTGCGCGCAAGCCCCCGCCGCGGCTCCAGTCCCCGGCGCCATTCCCGACTTGCCGCCTGCAGCTTTCCCCGGCGGCCCTCCTCCCGTCGCGATCCTGGCGGTTCACCCCCCTGCCCTACGACGTCGGCCTCCTGCACCATTCCTGCGCAACGAATTTGCAGCGCCGGCGCGACTCCCGGTTGCGCGCACCGGCCCCGTCGACCCGGGCGCGACCCTCCATCGTGGCTCCTCCCGAGCGCGACCCTCTGTCGCGGCCCGCTTCCTCAACTTCTCCCGCATTCCCCGACGGTCTTTCCGAATCCCGCAACTGTCGGCTCGCTCCCGCATCTCCCGGCGAGAAGAACTGCCGCCTCCCAGCTCTCCCGTCGCGCACGATCCAGTTCTGCGCAACGATCCATTTCTACCCGCTGCTCTCCGGCGTCCAGACCCGACGTCGATTCCAGCACGGCTCCCGTCCTCCATGCGCGCGCCTCCCGTCCATCCATGAGCGCTGCCTCCTCTGTTGCGTGCGACGCCTCTCTCCCGGCGGCCCGATCTCCAGGCGGCCCTCTCTCCCAGCGGCCCTCTCTCCCGACGCGGCTCCTCAGTCGCGACTCTTTTTTTTCTGGCGTTTCTCCCGCCCGGGACTCTCCAGCGGCACGCACTTCATTCCTGCCGGCTCCTCCAGCCTTCCGGCCTCCAGCCCTGTCGGCCCCTCTCTGCACGACAGCCGGCCTCCAGTCCTACCGGCGCCTCCGACAGCCGGCCTCCATTCCTGCCAGCGCCTCCAGCAGCTGGCCTCCAGCAACCGGCCTCCACCCTTGCCGGCCCCTCCACGCAGGCGGCCTCCTCCGGCTTCCAGCGCCGCCTCCCGGCCTCCTGCTCCCTCGCCGGCCTCCTCCTGCGCTTCTCTTCCGGCAGCCAGCCGGCTCCAGTTTCTCCCAACGGTTGCCTTCAAGTTTCGGCTCTCCGGCACCTCCTGCGGCATCCCCGCCTCGTCGGCATCTCCCGACGACTCCCGGCACCCGCATCTCTATCCGTCGGCACGCTCATTCGCTGGCGCAGCAGCTCGACCACCTAGGATTTGGGTCCGTTGGCGCCGCCAGATCCCGCAACGATTTCTGCAGAGTCCCCGCCTCCCGTCGTCGGCCCCGCAAGTGCGGTTTTCGCGGTGCTAGTTTGGATTTCCCGGCGTTTCATCAACCGGCCCCACTAGTGCGGCATTCCTGGCGCTCCGTCAACCAGCCGATCTGAGTGGTTTCTTCTGTTGCGCCCGCAATATCATCCATCCATCATCTTGAGGGGGAGCTTCGATCGTGAGGGGAGCAGCAACCTGGCAGCTTTATCTATAATTCTGCTTTATTTCGTCTTGTTTTGTCATCAAGTTGGGCATGTCCAGCTTGAGGGGGAGTGTTAGCGTCTGTTTTGTTGCTTTCTTTTCATTTTGTGTCCAAGCTAGGTACACCTAGCTTGAGGGAGAGTGTTGGAGTCTGCATCCCACATCGGACTTGAGGTCCAGTGTGATATTTAGTATTCATTATAAATTAACCCCAAGGGCTCCTTTAGAGAGAACACCTTGGGGGTTCGGGTCTCCTATTTTCCCATCCTACAACTATAATCTCTTTGTCTTTTGATATCTCATAAAACAATATGCACACTTGTGTTATCGCTCTTTTCTTACTTTATTATTCGTTGATCTATCCGGATGGATTTACCTTTTGACTGCTTTGCCCAAAGACTTATGAAGGTAGCACCATCCTGATCAACTAGACCTGAGATATATAACTTCTTTAACTTGAAAGCGACGAATCCTTTCTTGACCATTCAACTAATGTCATCTCACCAATGACGCACCCAACACAAGCTATCTCGCCACGATTTCATTATCATGGTTTTCGCCTTGCATCAAAATACGCAATCAAATAGCACACTGGTAATAATATCAAGTCTGAAGGCCAATACACATGTTCGTAGATAGAAAGAACCAATGACACCCAAAACATGTGATGTTCCTGTTGACGGGTTTGTCCTCATGATCTCGCTACTAGAGATCACCAAGTGCAAACTTCATGAAAAGAAATCTCAATGCTTATGAGCCTCCAGCACCTGATAGTCAAACGCCTACTGCGTCCAGTCAGTATGATGTATCTAGACCATAGGACTTTTGTTTAAGATTAATATCATAATATCTCGAGATTCTCATTATAACCTGGAATCTACTATAACCTTTTGATATGACAATTAATCTATGGACATTACCATTAAATAGGGGACGCAAAAATATCTACACTACAATGGTAAGGTAACATCATGTATATACAACTGTATACACGATATGATACTCAAAAGTACCGCATAGTTGGGTCTAAGGCACCAACTATTTCAACAATTAAGGTCAAGCTCACCACGGCTGTTGATGAAGAAGGGGAGCCACGTGGATGACATGCATGACATAAGGGGACCATCTGGGATTCCCTATATGAATTGACTAACCAAATCGGGTATAGGCACAATGAATTGGACACATGGAACGAGATTCAGGAGAGAGGGAGAAGAATGATCGAGCACTGAAATCTATGTCAACTGAAGATTAGAGATGAAGGAAAGAAAACACATGGAAGAATCTCATGCACCTGAGGCACAAGAAGATGTTAAATAGAGAACCAGCCCCTTGGGAAATTCATTCTGGGATTCCAAATCTCTAAACTTAACTATAGTTTCACTTTCTGCATTTTCTTCTTCTTTGTGTTCTATTGTGTTCTGCCCCCATGAAACCTCCTTCCATGGAAGGATAACCCTTAGTGTTGATCCGAGGGGGGTGAACCACTTTGTAATCCTAGAGTTTGTGCAATAAATCTCCCCTTGTTTCTTCTGTGTTTTGAGTATTTTCAGTGGGAAGTTCGAATGGAAGAAGGGGTTATTGTGTCACACTGAAGCTCTACCGACCACTATTTCTACTTCCCACACTTGCACCACAATGCTTCCCCTTGTGTGGTTATCTAGCATACAATGGAGCTAGGTGGCTATGGAGGGAGTGGTTCGGCAATTGCTGGCCAGGTGCAGTGGGATTCATTACACTTGCTCAGTCGGATGGGTGTGGGGGTCAAGGGTCCATTCACTCCTTTGAGGGATGTCCCCAACCACTGGACACAGGAAGATAAAAGGCCCAATGCACTTGCGATTGTAATGCATTGGTTCATTACATGAGAAAGACAACGGGGGGTGATCACACGAATGATATTGAGTGTGGTTACTTGGTGTAGATGAAGCATGGGTGATCAAAAGGGAACACCGAAGGGATGCTTATGGGGATTCTTCTAAGAATCATCACCTTTCCTTTCTTTTCATTTCATTTCAAAACAATCCCCCATTTATGTTAACAAGCTGGGCATGATAAATATTTATGTCTCAGCTTGAGGGGGAGTGTTAAGAGTATTAGATGTTTTTTAATATTTGTATCCAACATCGGTGTGGGTAATATGTTGTATTCATTTTCTCATCTATAAATTAAGCACCCTACCTCGTTGTGAGGTACGGGTTTCCATTCTAACAATGTTGTTTAACAAACAGAAAATACTCAAAACACAAATAAAATGGCAAGGACAGTATGTGATTGCAAGGTTCATTGGAGACAACCCTAGTCAACCATTAGGCTGCATTCCAGAAGTTTATAAATGTTATTTGATAGACCCTATGACGAGGCCTTCATTAAATCCGGCACCGTTGCCAGGGATCCACGCCATTCACTTCACTGTTTCTTCATCACCTTGCAGATAATCTGTTTCTGTTTTCTTTCTTTCATTTCTAGTTTTGGTTCTTTAAGCAAATCCCACGTAGTCCAACATGGATTTTGAAAACACGACTCTAGCACAACAAACTGTCCGGGATGATCTTGGAAGAATAGTTGATCAACTCACACCTATCCACTGTGATCACAATTTATGCCCCCCGAGTGCAGGGAGAAGAACATAAAGTCGAAGCATGTCAAATGGAAGAGATGTACAAGAATCCAGAGGAAGAATTCCTAAGCCAAGAGATGAACGAGATTAGGACACAAGTGGAGCAAGTCAGCTCCATGCTTCAAGAGGTGATTAGACAACAGACAGAGGATAAGCAACAGCCAATGGAAGAACATACAGTTGAGCCACTTATCTACTCAACAGTGAAGGCGGAGAAGTTTGAAGAAAACCCACTCTCTGTCCTAACAAATGGATTCCCAGAGGCCTTGCATGCTGAGAAGGAACTACAAGCCGATACAAATGAAGGGGGATAATTCTTTCTGAACTCAATTTCGTATAATTTCATTGAATCTCATTTGAATACTAATACCCTCTGTGTTGTGAACGCGGAATCAGCACTTGTATTGCAGATCCTGGATGATAAAGAGGACAACGTAGTAGATGTGATAAGCTTTGAAGAAAAGATTGATGATCTGCTGCCTGCCACATGCTCAATTAACTTTCAAGAGGCATTGACTAAACAAGAAGAGCTATATTTTGATATAGTGGAGGGAGATAAACATATTTTGAAATCATTTTTTTAATTTTACACAATCTATTTTATACAGTGACCTCCCTTATGTTGAAATTACAGATTCGATGCTATGGTCAAATGCCCTGGGAGAAGAAGGCCGCAGGGCCACGGGAAAGGTGCCAAGGTATAAAGAAAAGTTGGAAGAGCTTGATGTGAAACTCACTGGTGCATATGAAGGAGATGACACTGAGATAAAGAATCAAGAAGAGCAAAATGCTCAACAAGAAGCAGAGAAGTCGCTCCTTGGAATAAACAGTACACATCCAGTGGACTACATCTCAATTCCATTTAAAGTTGGGAAAAAGGAGCCCCCTATATCATCTTCCCGCACTCACTATATCAAAAGTTTGCCACCGGACAGGGAGTGGATAAGCAACACATTGCACAAAGGGACCTCCACGAAAAGATGAAAATGAAGAACTGTGGAGCCACAAAAATGTGGTGGTTCAAGTTAAAGAAACTCCATCCACCTTCGGGTTGGAGATAACTGCCCAACTAAAGGCGGTATAAATCCAGTACCCAATTGGGGGGTTAAACCAAGATTTCTTATCACTTTACTCTTTCATTTTCTTCTATTTCAATAAATTGTTTATGTTTATTTGTTTTCATGTAGGTTGTAGGATAACAAGTGAGGACGGGAGCTTGACTCGTATTGCTCATTAGAAATAACCACCAAGTTGTGTCTATCCTTCTCCTTGGTTATATTACCGCCCAACTCATATTCTGTACACATGGCTACAATTTCAATTGAAATTCAATGTGGGTAGTAGAATCTAGCATGATACCAACTTGCTATGGGACTTCCATGTTTGTTTCTTTTCTTTTTTTTTTTTCTTTTTTTTTTGAGAGTTTTTAGGATATCTTGAGCTGAACCGAATACCTTGGTAAAGTTGGACTATCTTGGCATCTTTGCAAAAACTGCTTGATTTGAGCAGCTAAAGGTTTAAATGATTGCTAAAATGGAATTTTTTCTCCCTAGTTTTCAATCTGGAAATTTAATAAACTTTGATCAAATGTATAACTCATGAGCGCAAGTGTTGTCCATTGTTAATCTTACCAACCCGAGAGGTTTCTAAACCTTTTTGACATCTTCTTTCATTTCTTTTGCTTTTTTTTTTCTTGAGTCTTGAGTCATGACATGAAATCTAGAACTTGATGTTGTTCTCTTATTAAAACCGTCAAGAGTTGTGTCAAAAATGATTGAGGCGCCACTTTGAAAATCCCTTTGGAAATATCACCCTTTTTGAGTCTGCCCTTACATCTGACCTTTTTAATAAGCCCCCTAGAAGCTATGAATAACCTGTTAGGTAGCCACATCACAAGTCCATCATCCCTACCCACCCTACTCTTGAGCATTTTGCATGACTTCATCAAAAACAGGTGTGGGTGAAGGGTTGTTTCGTGGATTTCATGGGAGGTCAGATTGGTTGCGAGGAAGATGTTTGGGGTATGTCATCACAAGTTGGGCGGGAGAGTTCACTATATTCTCTAGAATCAAGGTTTCCTCTCTCTCTAAAAAACAGTCGAAGAAAAATAAAGTAAAGAAAAGAGAGAATAGAAGAAGAATCATTCATTGCTGACTCTTGATATGTGGACCTCCATAAAAGAAAAGTGTTGGGATGGCCGAATCATATGAAGGGGATTAAGTGAGGAACGTTACATTGAGTGTCACACTTGTGCATGTGCTTTAAAGGGTTAAGCCTCCTCTTTCTGCCTTTGTTTTTCACATCTGAACCACCCACCTTCAACCACAGAACGACCCATGTCAAGCCCTCATGATTGACACACTCTTGTGATTCTACTAATTGGAGAAGCTAGAATGGCAGTAAGCCTATGGAAATCGTGCGTGTACTTAAGAATGAGAAAAGCTTTGTTTAAAAAATGCCTTGAGTAAAGAGAGATAAATTTCCAGGAAGGTAGGTACAAAATGTGCATGGGTAGAACAGGAGATTGAGTAGATTTTTATAAACAGAAAGGAATTGGGGAGATGGGATTCGAGTAGAAAGCATGATAGATCTAAGGATGTAACAATTGAAATGTGCTGCCATGAATCCCTTGAGAAGTGTGATTTAAAACTTTGGTATAAAATATTTGTCCAGAAGTGCAAAGAGATAAGTGTGGTGGAGTGATTCAACCCAAAATTTCCATATTTTTCTTCAGTAATTCATTGACGGTACCCTGCCAAATTCACAATACAAGGGCATTAACTACATATTCAGTTGTTTAGGATATTTTGGACCGTAATGTGAACACATCCTAAAACATTGATTTTGATGATTAATTTGATATTCTGAGATTTAGTGTCATGGTTGTACTTTGAATCTTGTGTTCTGATGATTTTCAGGTGAAAAACCCGAGGAGAGTGTGATGAGAAAATCAAAATTTTGATGGGATGTTGCAGAATTTGATGACCAACACAGACAGCTTTGGCAACCCAACGTTGCCTGCATCAAAGCCCCACATTACGCTAACTGCCCGATGACCTCTTGTGGAGCGGTCTGAGGCTACGCTAGGCCGCCAAAGTACTCTCGCAGAAGACCCTTACAAGGCGTCATACACCAACGCTGCCCGCGCTCACACCTCAGTGTACGCTAGCATCAAATGAATGAAGCATTGACTAGCCAGGGCAACATCACACCTCAACATAGCCCGGCAGAAAACATCGAGGAAGTGTTGTCGTGCCAATACAGCCTCACAATAATCCTTCAAATGGCATCTCAAAAGACAACACCAAGTTACACCCGGCATAACCAGCTGTAATGGAGGAAGCGAAGCGACGCACACAACGCAACTTCCGTTCTCCAAGAAACGGTTTCCCGCATCATGATGCATCATCCATCCGCCCATCAACGCGGTCACAAGCACAAGCTTGAGATTGCGTTCTCACCTCAACGCAACCTCGCAAGTCAGCACGGGACTACTTTGCGAAGCTAACGTTGCCTCTCCCTCATTGCCTCGAGAAGCCGCCACAATGCATTCTCTTCCTCGTTGCCTCGAGAAATCGCCACAATGCATTCTCAAGGGAGATGAAGGTCAAGCTCGCTTGACCATTGATGAAGAAGGGGAGTCACGTGGCTGACATGAATGACCCGAGGGGACCATCTGGGATTCCTCATCCGAATTGCCAAACCAAATCAAGTATAAGCTCAACGAGCTTGCCGTGTGGAACAAGATCAGGAGAGGGGGAGAAGAATTGTTGGTCCTTATTGTAAATCGTACTTCATACCTCAATGAGAGGCGGAGCCCTTTATTTATAGATAGAGGAAAGGGAATACAAGATAAAGCAAACCAATGTCGGACTCTAACATACACATAATTGGGTTCGACTCTCCCCGTCAAACTAGAACATGTTTAGCTTGGAATAAGAGTCCCACAAACAAAAAACAAAGAGAGGAAAACACAAAGAACCAACACACTCCCCCTTAAGTTGGGTCGTGAATGCTGTGGAGGCTCGGTTTGGTGCACAGAGAATCCAGTCGAGCTCCCGGCAAGCCTTTGGTGAAGATGTTGGCGAGCTGATGAGCTGATGAGCTGTTGGAATGTTGCTAATACTGATATGTTTTTGCTCCGGGTGATGGCGAAGAAAGTGACAATCAATCTCAATATGCTACGTGCGTTCACGGAAAACTGGATTAGAAGCAATCTTCGTGGCCGCATAATTATCACACCAAATATGAGCAGAATTCTGTGGCGGGAAACCAATTTCATGAAATAGTTGACGAAACCATAAAATTTCAGTAGTGATTGTGGTCATCGCACGGTATTCAGATTCAGCACTGGGTCTGGAGATGACAGTTTGTTTCTTGCTTTGCTAGGAGATTAAGTTATCAGCCATAGCCGGCATTACAGAAGACCACAATGTCGTGATGTGCATACCGAAGACCACAAGTAGGGTCTTTTTTAATGTATTTGACAATGCGAAGGACAACATCCCATTGAGATTTTTTCGCATGTTCCGTGAATTGACTAACCTTGCTGACAGCGTTAGCAATATCCGAACGAGTCATGATAAGATAATTGAGTTTGCCCACAAGACGACGATATCTATCCGAATGAGAATATGGGTCAGTGGCAGCGTGGAGTGACCGCTCTCCTGGTTCAAGAGTGTCAACGGCAATTGTTTTAGACAAACCAGTATCCTGCAAGATATCCAATACATATTTTCGTTGGGAAATGAAGATGTTGTTTGGAGAACAGGAAACTTCAATGCCAAGAAAATATGTCAAAGCACCCAAGTCTTTGGTATGAAACTATTGTTGAAGATAAGCCTTGAGATGGGTAATGTCATGTGAATCACTCACAGTAATAATGATATCATCAACATACACAACTAACATGATGCAGTCAGATGACGTTTTTCGATAGAAAACAGTGTGATCCTTCATACTATGAGATAGACCAAAGATGGTGGTGACGGCGCAAAATCTGTCAAACCAAGCACGAGAAGACTGTTTGAGCCCATAAATAGACCGACGAAGCCGACAGGCATGAGACCCGGTCCCTAAGGCAAGGAAATCAGGAGGTTGTTGTGGATATATTTCTTCTTCAAGAAAACCATGGAGAAATGCATTATTGACATCAAGTTGATGAAGATTCCAATTATGAGCAGCTACAAGAGATATAGATAATCAAACAGAGATCATTCTAGCAACCGGAAAGAAGGTATCAAAATAATCAACACCATATGTTTGAGCGAAGCCTTTTACCACGAGACGGAGCTTAAGGCGATGAAGAGTACCATCTGCATTTAGACGGATTGAATAAATCCATTTGTTGCCAACAACCTGTTTACCTGCCGGAAGGGGGACCAGATCCCAGGTGTAATTGCCGCCCGAGGCCTGTAATTCATCCCGCATTGCTTGAAGCCAACCAGGGTGACATTTAGCCTCAACAACCGTACGAGGAAAAGATATCGTCTCCAGAGCAGAGAAGCCTTTGTATGAAGTTGTGTATAGAGGATCATTCTGGTAAGAGCGAGTATCTTTCCGCAATGCAATCGGCAAGTCATTGGTGCCCATAGCAGAAGTGGTAGACAAAGTTGGGGAAATGTTGTCCTTAGTCTGGGCAGGGGGCATGTTCGATGGACGACGAGAGTAGACAGAGCCAAAGCAAAGATCATTTGATTGGGTCAACGGAGGCAGGGATGAGTGGATGATGAGAGGAAGACAGTCATCGATGGTGGTATCAGGATGGGGAGAGGGTGGAGAGCATACCAATGGAGAGTTCTCAATGAATGAGACATCAACAGAGATGATATAACGTTCCAAGTCATGAGAGAAACGACGGTAGTCACGTTGGGTACAAGAGTAGTCCAGAAAAATGCAACGAAGGGCCTTTGGGAAAAATTTAGAGAGATGGGGATGAATGTCACGAACATAACAAAGACACTCAAACACGCAAAATGGAAGAGGATGAGGATGAAGAGAGGGGAACATAGCCGAAAACAGACTCTCCCCCTGAAGGATATAAGAATGAAGACGATTGATAAGATAGGCAGCAATAAGAATAGCATCCATCAAAAAGAAAGAGGCACCTGCATGTGAAATAATAAGGTCCGAGCAATTTTCAGAAGATGACGATATTTACGCTCGGTCACACTATTCTGCTGATGGGTATCGGTGTAGGATGTTTGTTGGAGGATATCATGATTTTTGAAGAATTACTGAAGAGAAGAGGATAAATATTCTTGATCATTGTCCAACCGAAGACATTTAATAGGCTTTGAGAATTGAGTGTGAATTTCATGGTAAAAAGTTTTGAAAATATCACACACCTTTGAACGATCACGAAGGAGATATAGCCATATCATCTAAGAGAAGTCATCAATAAAGGATACATAATAATGATACCCTAACTGACTAAGAACCCTGCAAAAAACCCATACATCGGAATGAACTAAGTCGAAAGCCGCACGGGTCACCAAACGAGGAACATACATCGCCCAATGATGTTTAGCAAACTTACAGGATTCACAATGGAAAGAAAAGTGTGAACTGAAATGGGGGGCAAAGCTTATGTAAAACTGAAGTCGGTGGATGACCATGGCGAAAATGTAGCTCGAGGGCACGAGCAGAGGTGGATGAGCAAGCAAGGGATGGTGGGGTATCGAACATATACACCCCATCACTAAGACGACCTCTACCAAACTCCCGATTCGTCGACCGCTCCTGAAAAACATCAGAAGATGTAAAAATAGCAACACAATTTAAATCCTTTATGAGTTTACTAATGGAGAGAGGATTAAAAATCCCGCAAGGAACATGAGCTACTAAAGTCGGGCGAATATGAGTCAAGGAGCATGTGTCAAATCCCACAATAGGGATTGTAAATCCATCAGCAAAAATAATTGCAGCAACACCGATATGCAGATGATAGGTAGTAAGCATACTTGCATCACCTGTGAGATGATCAGAAACACCAGAATCAAGCATTCAAGTTGTCGATCGATGAGAGACACAAGCAGTAGCGCCACCAGTCTGAGCAATCAAGGCTGAAGAAGAGACGGGAAGCAAAGTAGCCCGATGAGAGTGTATAGGGGCAATCTCAGCCATAGAGAGTTTCAGGTTGTGATGGATATTGGATGGTGGCGAGGTTGCTACCATGTCTGGAAGGAGATGGGGAAGAGGCTGCAGGAACCCACTCAGCAGGAATAATCGGAGATGGGAAATTTGGCCTCAGCAGGAAAGGCGGGGTTGCGTCAATGATAGGCGGAAACCAAGATCGCAGCCTGATGACGGCGTGATGCCAGAGAGAGACGCCATAGAAGAGCAGGGTCGCTCGGAGGTCAGGACGTGGAGTGCTATATGTGTTCAGCAGGAGGGCGAGGTTGAGGTGCGCCTAGAGAAGGTGAAGGGGCGGCTGGAAGTGTTGTCAGGGGGCGCTGGCTGCAGTCAGCGTATAGGGGTGTGTAATAGGGACCGCGAATCGGAAGAGTTGTCGTGTGACAAGAGAGGGCGGCGGTCGTCAGGGGTTGTGTGCAAGAAGAGTCGCCATCAGCAGGGGCGTCGGGGTGCGCCTGGGTAGTACGATGCCATCAGGGGTGGCGAGCGGAGGTGCAGTCGCCAGGGGAGCCACATGGGTGGTCGGGCGAACCTGGAGGAACGTGCGCACAGGGAGGGGCGTGGCTAGGGCTCTTGCGTTGAGGAGAGGGCAGCGTCAACGCAGCAAAGAGGAGCAACTGATGGCGGGCTGGCTTGACGACGGCAACTAACGTCGATGTTGACGAGACTCAGCAGTGCTGACCGGCGGGAGTGGTGGTCCTCAGGCGGCGGCGGCGGCATGGTTCAGGTCGGCCAGCGTGAGGAACGGTGGGGGCAGCACAAGATCGTTGCAGAAGGAAGGTCGTCGCGCAGAATGGGGTGACGCGCAGGGCGACGTCAGGGGCGGAGGGGGTCCTCCCACGAGCGGTGGGTGCGCGCAGTGGGGTTAGAGAGGAAAAACACAGGAGGAAGGGCTAGGGTTAGAAAACCTTCTTTGATACCATGTAGAACCATACTCCTTACCTCAATGAGAGGCGGAGCCCTTTATTTATAGATAGAGGAAAAGGAATACAAGATAGAGCAAACCAATGTAGGACTTTAACATACACATAATGGGGTCCAACACTTATCACCTTGAGGGGTGAATCGGGGTATTATCAACTTTAATATTTCTTCCTTGATTACGATCTTGTTCTCTCAATATGAGGAACATTTCTTTCTCTTCCTTTCAATTGAACGAGCAAAGAACAATAAATAACACCAGTGATTTTTACTTGGTTCACCACAATAGACTAGTCCAAGAAGCATGCAAACGACGATGTGTCGATGCACATAAAACACTATAGCACACTGCTTTTATGTTCGTACACAATGAAGTGGTCTCACTAACCCTCCGGACTCGCTGTCCATACAAACATCGAAAAATTCACTGCTCTTCTTCACGATGAGAAACACATTGTTCCCCTACACAAGTAGGTGCTCACTGCTCCTCCTATGTTGGTCTTCTCAAAATTTAGACGAGAAATAAACCTTAAATGGTGCGCCACTTCTTGCACAAACTTGACAATCTTCCAGGGAAGTAGAATTCCTGGAATATACCCTTTGTCTTCAATCATCCAGTACATACACCTGGAGTTCCTCTTCTTTTCTTCTAGGACTCAGATTTATCAAACTGAATGAGTTTGGAGATCTCACACTTCTCTTTTCTAAGAGCCCTCTTTTATTTCTATCTTCAAACACTTGCACAGCACATGAATATTCAACCTGGAGATCTTTCGAATTTCATATTTGAAATTCAAATATCACTCAACGTCCAACTGATTTGTCTTCAAATCCATCCATTTGATTTCCTTCCATCAAATCACCACCATTAGATTTGAAATAGGTTGTTTAAACTTCAATCGATAACTGCCAAACAATTGAGAAAGCGCCAAATCCACTTAACTGCACGTAACTTCCAGAATCACCACGAAACGCCCATCAAAACGGTTTGCTCCTGGACACCACGGCGTGGCCTGATGAATCTCCAGGGAAAACGCCCTTCAAAACGCCCAACTTCACGGCATGGGTGTTTTTCCTTTTTCTGTAGAACTTGAAAATTCGTTTTTGATGTCCGTAGCAAACACCTTCACCACAGGCACCACCACACCCGTTTTGGGCACACCGTTTCTCACAGGTGTGAAGTTTCAACTCGAAACGCCCAATGAACAGCCCAAATTCCTGTCACCGCGGCGTGGAGGTCTTCTTCAGTGTCTAGTTCAATTTAGTCCACCGCTGCTTTCTCAACACTCGTTTTGAGTTCACTGTTTCTAACAGGTAAATCTTCAACGCAAAATGTCATGCGCTACGGCGTGGTGACAAAGCACTAACCGTTCAGACCCTTCATGCAGCCTGTCTAGATGCAACACGGCCACTGCTACGGTGTGGTCCTCTTCACCATTTCTAACAGAAAAAATTCCAAGTTGAAACGCCAATCAAAACACTCACTGTTGCTGCATTCCAGCCATTTAATGATCCAAAACAGCTTTGCCGGAGACAACACGGCGTAGTTCAAGCCGTGGTTTCACCAAAAACAATATGAACTTCTTCCATCCATGAAACTCTATGTTCTCCATGACTTTAAAAAATGTTTTGGGTGAATTCCAATAAAACTTTGTCAACAAACACAACCCAAACAACTCTAAAAGGGATTTTGCTAACAATCATCCAATTTGGGTTTGTTGACAATTTCAAAACTTTTCAAAGATGATAAATAACTTCAACCAACAACTATTTTCAGAAAACATCAAGCAAAACAAATCTAAACACCCAGCCTTCAAGGTGTGCATCAATGAATCACTAATCATTAATTCTAAGCTCATGTGAGTCATGCTCGGAGTGATAAACAAGAATTAAATGAAAAGAGTTTCAGGAACACTTGTCACTTACTTTGATCTTCAAACACTTCAGCCTTCAAACAGCCACTTCTCCCCCTGAATAAACATTCAAGCACTCACCCCCTTTGTTGAACAGAAAGACCACTTCTCCCTCGTTGTCGACAAACCCAAAGAAAACACTTTTTTGAAGGATCACGAAAGAGAGTTAGAAACCCGAACATTGAGCATAAGAGATTAAATGTGCCTTGCTCCAGAGAGCAATATCCCTTGGGGAAGTGGGGGAACTTTTGCAATCCATCTAAGTAGATGGATTCGGTTGGACTCCAAGAGCCAACTGATGTCTTTCGAAATCTACTTTGGGTAGTGACTTAGTCATAATATCAGCGACTTGATTTTGAGTGGAAATATATTCCAACCGAACCAATTGTTGTTCAACCTTTTCCTTTATAAAGTGATATTTGATTTCAATGTGATTGGTCCTCGAATGTTGAATAGGATTTTTGCTAAGATTTTTAGCACTCGAGTCGTCGCATTTGATAGGAATAGGAGATGCCACTGCAATTCCAATGTCATCTAGTTGTAGCTTCATCCATAATAATTGGGTGCAAGCATGAGCGACTGCTATATACTCAGCCTCGGTCATGCTAAAAGAGATCTAGTCCTGTTTTTTACTTAGCCATGAAATACAAGAACTACCGAGATAGAAAGCACCTCCTGAAGTAAACTTTAGATCATCTACTCAACATGTCCAATCTGCATCATTGAAGCCCAAGAGTTTTTGTGATTTTCTATAGTAAAACAGCTCATAATTTACTATTTGATTGATATATCAAAGAATTCTCTTCACGGCTTGCATATGACTTTATTTGGGAAAACTTTGATAACGAGAAGTCGGACACATGGAAAATACAATATTCTATCGTGTGGTTGTCAAATACAACAAACTACCAATGATTTGTCTATAAAGAGTCACATCAACCTCTTTTTCATCCACATCTTTAGACAATTTCATCCGGGTCTCCACTGGAGTAGACATCGGTTTAGAATCATCCATATGTTGCTCCTTCTCTATCTTTGATAAAGAGGTTCTGATCAACCCAACCTTTTGAAAACTATGCACCTTTAAATGTCGATCCATCCTTGAGTAACAGGCTCTTGGAGCTTGTTTTAGGACATATAAAGCCTTTTTTAATCGGCGCACTTTATCTTCATCGTCATCAATGAGAAAACCATTCGATTGTGCAATATAGACTTCTTCAAGAACACCATTGAGAAATGCTGATTCCACATCCATCTGGAAAAAAAACCCTTTTTGCACCGTCATAGCCAAAACCAATCTTATGGTCTCAAGTCGAGCAACAGATGCAAAAGTCTCATCTATATCAATTCTTTCTATTTGAGAATAACCCTTGCACACAAGAGCGTTTTGTTCCTTGTCACTTGGCCATCTTCATTAAGCTTATTCTGGAAAGCCCATTTGGTTCCAATCACATTTTTGGTCTTCAGTCTAGGAACAACTTCCCAAGTAACATTCTTCTCAATTTGGTCAAGTTATTCATGCATAACCTTGACCCAACTTTCATCATTAGCAGTCTCTTCAAATGTTTTTGGTTTCATCATCTGAGAGATGTCTGTCGTTGAGCCTTCATCCTTCTAGTCTGGACCTGGGCTGTCTAGTCACCAAAAATATTATTCTCATTGATTCTCGTCCTTCTATTTTTCCTGTGTGAAATATGCTCGCCAAAATCTAAAATCCGTTCATGTGTATTTGAAATATGCTCGTTTTCAACCACTGTAACATCATGACTTTCCGCTATCTTTCCAAGCCTCTTGTTAAAGCACTTGTAAGCTTTACTCCTGAATGAATATCTAAGAAAGATACCTTCTCACCAAAAGCCTCAAACTTTCTATCCTTTTCTTTGTTGAGAATAAAGCACTTCCAAACACCCAGAAGTACTTTAGTGTGGGCTTTAGTTATGTCTTCATTTGAACATAGCAAGGCTCTATTAGAGATATAGACTACTGCAAGAACTTCTTCTTTCCAATACTTATCTGATAGATCAATCAACATAGTTTGAGCCATGTTATATACAATTTGGTGCCTCCTCTTAACAACTTTATTCTATTGAGGAGTCCTTACCGCCGATACTTGATGTCGGATTCCATGCATTTCTAAATATTCTTTCACCTAACTATTTGTGAATTTCGTACTATTGTCGGTGCGAAGCTTTTGGATTTTTACACCAAACATCTTCTCTGCCTCTCTCCAGTATTGAGTGATACACCTGAATGCCTCAGTTTTGTGGGTAATCGCCATTAGCCATGTCATCTTTCTAAAGTCATCCACAAATAAAAAAAGTACATTTTTCCATCTAAGGCCTTACATGACATCGGCCCATATACATCCACATGAACAAGCCCGAGTAACTTGGATGATTTCCCTTTCTTTGGCTTGCAGGTCTTCCGAACAATCTTCCCCTTACGACATGTGTCACAAATGTGGGTGTCGTCATAGTTATTTACGGTGCATGACGAACAATGGCGATGAGAGTCCACGACGTGTGGCAACATTAACTTGCGGCGCACAAAAAACATATATGTATATATCAACAGTAACAAATAATAAGTTAGACAATCTGTATATAAATATAAAAGATTTATGTCAATTTACATTCCATACATCAAAAGTCAAATGAAGTTGACAATGACGCACAAAAAGTATGAATGCAAACAAAACCATAAATAAATCACAATTCCTGAAATATACAAAACAAACAATTAAATATTCAAAACCATAAATCACAAAAAAGCACACAATCAATAACAATACAACATCCATCAAAAAAAATCCAGAAAAACCAAACATAGAATAAAAGAATAAATATAAACCGGATATTTACATAATTAAAATAAATATATATCATAATAAAATTCAATTAAATACAGAACAGGGAAAAAATATAAGGGAACTAAAAATAGAAAAACGGAAGGAAAAAACGAGAAAGGGGGTCGAGACGAGTGGGTGGTTGGGGCGACTTGGTGGTTGGGATGCAGCCAGAGAGGATCGCACGGAGAAAGTCGTCTGCCCTAGACGAGTTGATAGCTGGGACGCAACGCTCAAAGGAAATCCTGGAAGATGTAGGTGCTCGAAGGGAATTCGCGGCGCTAGGATGTGGAGTGGCTAAGTTGGTGCGATTTTAGGAAGACGTCTAGGGTTTTCTACGGGTGTAGCATCAGGAGAAAGGAGGCTTGTCACTGTTGGCTTCAAAATAAGTATAGTTTGCAGCTTAAAAGATGTAAAGAAAATAGGATGGCGCAATGACGCACGCAACGCCACTGAGCGCTATAGCGCACCATTGCGCGAGCCATAGTGCGTCTTCCCAAATGCATCATGGCTTTGCCATTGCGTGGTGCAGAAATGTCGAGCGCTAGCCATGGCGCGATGGCACACCATGGCGGGTGCCATTAATAATTATAGGTGTCATTAGTAAGTTTGGAAATATCTCGAGCTCCATCATTCTTTACCAAATTTTCCAAGGAGTTTTTACTCAAATGGCCAAGTCACTTGTGCCATAATCTATTTTCATCCTCCTTGGAAAACATAAACAAATTTTCTTCACCAATTAGGTAAAGATTCCCCTTGGTTTGTCTACCTTGTAAGACAATTGATCCATCTCTAGCTTTGATGGTACCCAACTTCTTGTTGAATTCAACCGTGTGTCAAGTTACATAACTTACTAACACTTAGCAGATTGTGTCTAAGACCTTCAACCAAGAGAACATATGTCCGTCAGAGATCTTTGTCACCAACTTTAGCCTTTTTGGAGCCAACAATTTCAAGTCCCTCATTATTTTCGAACCAAACTCCATTTTTATCATGTTTGATTCTTGAGATGAGATCTTCATTTCCTGTCATATGTGAAGTACATTCGTTGTCTAGAATCCACAATCCAAATCTATTTGTTGCTCTTAAGACAATCTCAACAAGATTTGTATTTTCACTTCTTATTTTCTTCACCCATGACTGCTAGTCCACTTTTGTTGGTGGTGAGTGAGTCTGCTCATCTTTTAGTTCAATGGAGTCCTCTTCATCTTGCAAGACTGAAAACCAATTTTGATTTTTCAGTTCATTTGATGAAACTTTCAGTTGCGATGTTCCACCTTTCCAAGTTGCCTTAGACACCTTTTGTTGTACCCTTGAAGCACAATGAATTGCTTTGTGCCCAAAACCTTCACAGCAAAAAACAGTAGCCATCAAAAGCATAAGATGCAGAAAATCTGCTTGCCTGTTTTTGGTACTCATTCTCTCCGAAATATCTTTTTTGCAATGGAACACACATATTGAACGTGTCTCAACTTTCCACAACAATAACACCAGATTTTTGGTGTTTTCTTCTCAACTTTTGTTGCGCCATTAGTACTCTTATAAGAGTTGTGCAAATCCACCATTCTACGAGGTGTTGATGCTTGAGGTTTAGCATCAACCATGGTTGTTTTCTTCTTATTGTGTTCATGCCCCACAACAGATATACTCTTGTTCTTGAAAAGTTGCACTTGTGGGATAGGAATCTGTTCTTCAGTAAACACCTTGTGAATTTCTTGTGCCACTGATGCGCTTGAACTTCTCGATGTCATACCAAGAGTAAGGATTCTTTCCTGATCTTCACGCTTTCGTCACCATGCCATGATCTCTCCTTCAAGTTCTTCAATCTTTTGACTCTGTCTTTTACAATCTTCTGACTTCTCTTCCTCCAGTTGCATGTAAAGCTTTGAGTCTCATACCACTCCATTTTCCTTTTTAGTCTTTGCCCTCCAAACATCAATTTCTTCAAAAACTGCCTCGAGTTTTGTTTGAAGATCAACTCTACTTTCGATTTCATCAGCTTCAACGACATTATCATCAGCTTGTGGCCTATTTACAACAGCCCCCAAGGCATCTTCACCAAAATCCCTACAATCTTCAACCTCTTCAATCTCACTTTCCTCAGAACTTCCATTTTCTTGTGAGTAAATTTTTTCTTTCAAAAAATCTTCGTTATGATCCTTTCTTTCCCTTCATTACCTTCAAAACTTTCTTAGGAGATACTTCTTCTTGATCACCTCCTTCGTATTTCTTGAAACATTTAGTCGCAAGATGTCTCACCTTTTCACATCTAAAGCAAGAAAGTGGAAACTTACCTTTGAAATTTCATTTTCCTCTTTTTAGATTAAAGGGTAGAAAGGACGTCACTTCATCAACTTCTTCACCTTCAGGATCCTCCTTCACTGTGAGTTTTTTCATAGCTTTGAAAGCTACCTCCTAAACACTCTCCTTGGCCCTGAACCCATTATCTTCGTTCCTCGTCTCATATGCAACGAGGGTACTATGTAAGTTGTCCAATGAAATCTCCTTCAGATCTTTGTCTTCAAGGACTGAGGCTTTTGCATTAAAACGTGGAGGTAGTCTTCTCATAATCCTTTTAACAATTTTAAAATCGTCAATGTTTTCACCAAGTTTGCGCATATCTTCTATCAAGATATTGAGTCTATCAAAGAACACATCAACCGTTTCATTTGGACTCATCCTCAAATCTTCATATTTATTCCGTAAAACCTGCAACTTTGCTTCTCGGACTTTTAAATCTCCATAAATATTCAAGAACTCCTCCCACATAACATGAGAAGTTCTGCATGACATAACTTTCATGTAAATAGGGTTGGCCAAAGCTGCCCCCCAAAGAATTGATAACGTTGGCATCTGCATCCAATTTTGCACGGTCTCTTTCTATTAGAGCTCCATTTTCCATGCTAGCCAAAATACCACACATGGCTGTCATATATACATTCATACCCAACGATCTAAAATAATGTTGCATTCGACTCTTCCACGGTTGAAAATTATTGTCTTCAAAAATAGGTATGCTCTTCTGGTTGACAATCGTCGTCGTGATTTCGAGAGAGAGAAATGTCTCCCCAAAACCAAAAGCTCTGATACCACTTGTTCGTCCTTCTCAAGGACTGTACCCTGAGAAGGGGAGTGAATCAAGGTATTATCAACTTTAAGATTTCTTCCTTGATTACGATCTTGTTCTCTCGCTATGAGAAACACTTCTTTCTCTTCCTTTCAACCTCTCTTGAGCAAGCAAAGAGCAATAAATAACACTTGTGATTTTTACTTGGTTCATCACAATGGGCTAGTTCAAGAAGCATGCAAACGGCGAAGTGCTGATGCACCGGAAACACTATAGCACACTGCTTTTATGTGCTTACACAATGGAGCGGTCTCACTGACCCTCCCGACTCACTATCCATACAAAAATCGAAAAACTCATTGTTCTTCTTCACGGCAAGAAACACATTGTTCCTCTACACAAGTACGTGTTCACTGCTGCTCCTGTTATAGTCTTCTTCTTCTCAAAATTTAGACGATAAATAAACGATAAATGGTGTGTCATTTCTTTCACAAACTTGACAATCTTCCAGGGAAGTAGAATTACTGGAATATCCCCTTTGCCTTCAATCTTCCAGTATATGCACCTGGAGTTCCTCTTCTTTTCTTCTCAAACTTAGATTTATCAAAATGAATGAGTTTGGAGATCACACGCTTCTGAGAGCCCTCTTTTATGTCTCTGTTTTGCGTCTATCTTCAAACACTTGCACAGCACGTGGACATTCAACCTTGAGATCTTTTGAATTTCAAATTTCAAATTCAAATCTCACTCAACTACCAACAGATTTGTCTTAAAATCCGTCCATTCCATTTCTTTCCAACAAATCACCGCCATTAGATTCAAAATAAGTTGTTTAAACTTCAATCCATAACTGCCAAATGGTTGAGGAAGCGCCAAATCCACTTAACTGCATGTAACTTCCAGAATCACCGTGAAACGCCCATCAAATAGGCTTGCTCCTGGACACCACGGCGTGGCCTGATGAATCTCCAGGCAAAACGCCCTTTGAAACACCCAGGCTCCTCCACGGCCTGTTGGCCTTTTTGCCTTTCCCTGTAGAACTCCAAAAGTCGCTTCTGATGTCCGTAGCAAACAATTTCACAACAGGCACCACCACGCCCATTTAGGGCTCATCGTTTCTCATAATAGGTGGAATTTCAACTTGAAACGCCCAGTGAAACGCCCAAATTCCTGTCACCGCGGCATGGAGGTCTTCTTCAGCGTCTGGCTCAATTTAGTCCACCACAGCATTCTCCACTCCCGTTTTGGGTTCACCATTTCTAACAAGTAAATCTTCAACGCAAAACATCATACGCTACGGCATGGTGACAAACCACTGACCGTTTTCACCCTTCATGCAGCCTGTCTGCACAGCCACTGCTACGGCGTGGTCCTCTTCACCGTTTCTGACAGGAAAAATTCCAAGTTGAAACGCCAATCAAAACACTCACTGTTGCTGCATTCCAGCCATTTAAAGATCCAAAACGAATTTGCCAAAGAGACACCACGGCATAGTTCAAGCCTTGGTGAAGGTTTCATTCACCAAAAACAATATGAACTTCTTCCATCCATGAAACTCTGTTCTCCGTGTCTTACAAAAATGTTTTTGGGAGAATTATCATAAAACTTTGTCAACAAACACAACTCAAACACCTCTCAAAGCGATTTTGCTAACAAGAAAGATCGACAGCATTGAAATCCATGTTGGTCGAAGCTTGGAGATGAAGGAAAGAAGACATGTGGAAGAATCTCATGCACCCGAGGCACAAGGAGCTGTTAAATAGGGGACCAGCACCCGGGGAAATTCATTCTGGGATTCCAGATATTTGGACTTAGCAGTAGTTTTACTTTCTGCATTTTCTTCACTGTGTTCTCTTGTGTTCTTCCCCCATGAAACCTCCTTCCATGGAGAGCTAACCATCGGTGTTGATCTGAGGGGGGAGAACCAGTTTGAAATCCCAGAGTTTGTGCAATAAATCTTCCCATTTTTGTTCCATCATATGCTAGATAACCACACAAGGGGAAGCATTGTGGTACAAGTGTGAAAAGTAGAAATGGAGGTCAGTAGAGGGATTCATTACACTCGTTCGGTCGGATGGGTGTGGGGGTCAAGGGTCCATTCACATGGGTGTGGGGATCAAGGGTCCATTCACTCGTTTGAGGGATGTCCCCAACCACTGGACACAAGAAGATACAAGGCCCAGTGCACTTGCAATTGAAATGCACTGGTTCCTTGATGAGAAAGACGATGAGGGGTGATCACATGAATGATGAATGATATTGAGTACGGTTACTAAGTGTAGATGAAGCATGAGTGATCAATAAAGAACGGTGAAGGAATGCTTCTGGGGATTCTTATAAGGATCTTCACCTTTCCTTACTGGCCTTGCATTTGATAGTGAGGTTCCTTGGAAACGACCTTGGTCAGCCACTAGGATGCATTCTAGGAATTTATAAATATTATTTGATAGGCCCTGTGATAAGGCCTTCATCATACCCCAACACACGTAAACAGTATCTTGGTAGTCCACTAGAAACATCATTGGCCAAACGTATATCTAGTATGATTGTCAAACCTTTGACAAACCAACATCTACCCTAGGTACCCCTTAACCATTGCTATGATACCATTCTAACATGGCCCTAACCTGGTAACCAAGATTGGAACCCGAATCCCCGGCCTCGACCTAGGGTGTGTTCAAGTCTAATAGATCTAAGAGGGGAGTACCTGTCAAAAATCACCATGCACATGAAAACAAAAACCCAAAAATCAATCTATATCTAAAATCAGCGATTCAAATAAATAATTTTTCCTTTTACACATAAAGCTGAACCAGGAATAATGAACAAAAATCTCTAAATGAAATATACTACATGAGGGTGAAAATGTAACAGAATATAAAACGAATGATGAAAAACCCGTAGGCCCTCGATTGCGCCCTTTAGACAACCAATCAATAGTTTTGTCATTACACCCACTAGAACTTCCACGCCCGCATCCAAACAAAATATCGCATGCACCTACAGGTTGTGGACCACATGTGCCTACAGGAGTTGAGTCGATGTTTGGTAGGAATCATCGTAAAACCCATGCCAGCTGAGATGGCAACATGCTAGTGTACAAAACAAAAAAAATCCATAAAAAATATAATCATACAAAATTACATGCAATCAATATTCAGTGGGCTTACAGGATGCATATGATGCAACAAGTCTTCGATCGTTGGCTGCTAAATAATAATTGTCATCATTTAAGGATGTCTTCCACATGGGCTATCATTTAAAAATCGTTTCATAAGATGAAACGTGAGAAAGGAGTTGCATTCATACATGTGATGCATGAACTGGCTGAAAAGCATTAACTCATGTGTTGCAACGCATGAGTTAATGCAAGCAATAGCCGAGGAGTGTCCTCATGGCCGTATAAAGCCACTGCCATGTGATAGCAAGGGGTGGTGTTTTCGCACGACGCTTAGCCGAAACTCCCAAATACCCGAACCTCCCTTCTTCTTCTTCCTTAGCACATCGAGGTGCTAGCACGCTGTGGGTGAAAGAGAGTCTCTCTCATACAACGAGAGATTGCAGCTTGGCCCCTGGATACCTACTGAGGTAGGAGGCTTTTGTTTACCAATCTGTGATTTTTATCAAGCACATTCAAAGGTGCTCGAAGATGATGAGGATGATGCAAATACTCTTCGGTGTACAGTACGCATTATTTACAACAGTTCTTTATTTCCAGTATTTACGCGATTTCATATTTTTTTATGGCGATCCTGGATTTTTTGTTTCTTTTGTTTCCACTGCTATGATTAAGTGTTAATCAGCCCCATAGAAACCCAATCGTGGTATCAGAGCAAGCCATGATTTTAGTTTTATGAAATCGAGTTTGTGAAATGAAGAATACCGAAGAACAGAGCACAGTGTTCACGGCTTGGGCCAGCCCATCACCACGCCATAGAACTGACCGTTTTAGACCATACGATTAAAAGTTAACGCATGCAAAACAGTCACTCAGTGTTCACTAGGGCGTGGTGAGGAAGTTGTTTCGGACCACGCATTAAGCATTAACGAATGCGAAACGATCAGCCGATCTTCACCCAAGGTGTGGTGTGGATGCCATTTAACACAACTGTCATGATTCTTCAAAACGCCTTCAAAAAGAACACCGCGGTGTATTGTACGCCGTGATCAACCCTTACGTAGCCTAGCTACGTAAAGGTAAGTTACCACGAGCACCACCAGGCCTAGTGCAAGCCATGGTGTTGAGGAAAACGGTTTTTCCAAGTTTTTCAATTTTGAATTGAATTAATAATTTATAAATGGTTTATAAATTATAATAAAAGGTATTTTAAGGATGTTTCTTAATTAATAAAATGGTTATTAATTAATTAATTATAAAGTGATTATAATTAATTAATTATAAAGTGTTTATAATTAATTAATTAATTATAATGTGTATAATTAATTAATAAATGTTTATCAAGCATTTATTATTAAACATTCCTTAAATATTAAATGTTAATATTTAAAATATCTTTTAACAAATTATATGATCTTGAAATAAAAGTGTTTATTTAGCAATCATAATAGTAATTTATAGTGGTCAAAATATAATGATGTTTATATTTGATTTATGAATTGTTCATAATTAATTTGAATTGTTCAAATTAAAAGACCTTATTTGGGATACTATTTAAACCACGTCAAAAATGTTTTTATAATTGATTTAATCATGGTTTAAATAATGTTAAGTATATGATATTTAGATTATGTAAAATGTTTACATAATAGAAATTGGATTATAGCTTATAATTCATGAAAACATCATATATTTAAAGTGAAGATGCCATATAATAAATATGTAAGAGTTGGTATTGGAATGAATATAAAATGTTTATATTTAAAATTATAGAATGTCCATAATGTCAAGCTAAAATTATAAAATGTTAATAATTGGTTTTTATTTATGAATTGTTCATTTATTTAAAGGTATTCTCTGTTTTATTCATAGTTATAAACCGTTTATATTATGAATGGTGTATGTTTTGGTTTCAATGTTAAATTGTTTCTAGGAGATTGAGCTCTTGCATTTTCATGCTAGAAATGACACCATAATGAATTTAGTATTACATCTACCATGACCTCGATTTGTAATTGAAGTTATTAGCTTGAATTTAATTGTTGGGCATAGTTTGTACATATTAGGTGTTTAGAGATATCATGAATTGAATTCTCTCTTGAGTAAAGTCTCCCCGAGTCGAGGGACTTGAGGTCGAACTACCTACCGGCATAGAGGTTTATGCCTTGTTTAGAAAGGTGAATGGGATTGGCTATGCGTCGCTCCGGGCTTATTCATGTGGAGATTATCAAGCTCATATAACTCTCTGCCTTTACATGAAAAAGTTCATGTACCTTATGCATACAATACATTTGGATATGTATGAATATTTTTTACTTATATTTTTGGGTGAGTAATACAAACTTGTGGGTTGAGTAAAGGGTTACACATTAATATGGTCTGAACATATTGATTTGACGAAGGGAATAGGATTCCAAACTGAATTACTAGAAGCATGCATAAAAAGGAAATAATATGATATAAGATGGTGAGATTAAATCATTTTCAAATATTAAGTGTGAGATTTCTTCCAAAGTGGCACTTATCAAGACCTCGATCATCGAACCAAATGGTTTCACGCCAAAGCGGGGTGCCACTGGATTATCTTGTGTAAGGCAAGCAAGTAATGGGTGACACTGGATCATCCTTGCATAGTTTCACGCAAAAGCGGGGTGCCCCTGAATTGTCTTGTGTTCGCTCGTTTTTGACGTTTTCTTTGGGTTACATTTGGCTGAGAAAGCCTAAGGGTTAGGATACCAGAGGAATTAAGTTGGGTTTATCCATATGATGGATTGGAGGAAAAGTTGTTCACTCAACTATCCAATAGTCATATATGATATGATTGAGATAATTCTCTACCTAAATAACTAAGCGGTGAGTTATAAGCCAAGGTGGGGTCATTTGCTTAGTGAAATATGGATCTTGACCTACTGATGGATATGATTGTTTTTTAGAGGGGTCGTCGTTTTAGTGGGACCTTATTTAATAAAAGTTCATATTAAATGGTATAACATGATACACATCTGATAAAAGCTTATGTTGTAGATTGTTAAACCCTCTTTTGTATTATTATGGGTATTTCCGAGTCCCACATCGGAATACTCCCTTGTACATTCCGCATTTTCATTCTATAAAAGAAGAGTCCCACCTCACCTTGAAGGTAAGTGGGTTTCTCCATTCTACATGGTATCAGAGGGATTTTTTTTTTTATCCCGAACCCTCCCTCCTCTGCGGCTTCCCGGCGTCCTCACCGGCCCCGCCTCTCTCCCTGCTGCCCTAGCCCTTCCCGGCAGGCCCCCCCCTCCGATCCCGGCGCAGCCCTGCCCTGCCCAGCTCCTCTCCGGCCTGCACCCTCCCGGCAGGCCCTCCCTCCCGGCGCACCTCTCCTCCCGGCGTTCGCCGTCCTCCCGCGGTGCGCCCTCGTCCCAGCAGGCCTTCGCCCGGCGCCCGCGCCCTCTCCCCGGCGGCCCTCTCTCTCCCCGACGCGGCCCGCGCCTCCTCCGTCGGCTCCTCCCAGCGGACCTCCCTCCCAGCGGCGCTCCCGGCCAGCCCCACCGTGCGCGCGCCCAGCCTCTGCGGACCTCCCTCCCAGCGGCGCTCCCGGCCAACCCCCACCGTGCGCGCGCCCAGCCCCTGCGGCTCACCTCCCGGCGGCCCTCCATTCCCCCGGCGCCTCCCGCTGCTCTCGCGCGCTCCAGGCTCCCCGGCGTCCCGGCTCCCGGCTCCCCGGCTCCCGGCGCCTCGCCCCGGTGCCTCGCTGCGGCGCCTCCCACCCAGGCGCCTCACCCTCGACGACTCGCCCCGACGCCCCGCCCTCGACGTCCCGCTCTCGGCGACTCGCCCCGCTTCGCCCCGGCACCCTCACCCTCGCTCGGCGCCTCCCGCAGCTCCAGCGCCTCCCGCTGCCCCGGCGCCTCCCGCAACTCCAGCGCCTCCAGCGCCTCCCGCTGCCCCGCACCTCCCGAGCGCCCCCGCTCCTCTCGCCCTGCGCCCCCCCCCCCCCCCTCCCTTTTCGCCGCCTTCCCCCTAGCACGCGCCCTCGGCCTCTGTCCCAACGGACCCTCCCGGCAGAGCGCCCTTCTCCCGGCGGCACGCCCTCATCCCCGCAGAGCGCCCTCGTTCCGACAGCCCTTCCAGCACGCGCACGTCCTGCGCCCGATCATCCCGCCGGCCCGCTGCCTCAGCTCCCGCCGCTTCCATGGCGGACTCCTCGGGACGTGGTCGTGCTTCACGTCGTCCACATCCCTTCTGTCACCATTGTGGCAAGTTTGGCCACCTGATCGCCCGATGTTGGGTCCTACATGGCCGACCATCTCAGCACCTGCGGCAGGGACAGCCCGCGGTCTGGGACGTGTCCTCGACTGTCGCCTCTCTTTTCCCGTCTCTGGCCCTGTCTATGACCGACCTCAGGCGGCCTCATGATCCACCGGCCTCTGTCCGCCCCGCTCCCTCCTCAACTTCTCTGGCCCGTACTGTTTCCCCCACTGCCTTGGTCAGCCATTGCTCCCCTGCATGGCTGCTGGACTCAGGTGCCTCCGACCACCTCACCGGTGATGCTGGTATGTTGACGTCTTATTGCCCATATGTCGGTTCTTCCGCCATCACCGTCGCTGATGGGTCCACTATCCCCATAGCGGGCTTCGGCGCATGCTCCCTGACTCCTTCGATACACCTACCCTCTGTGGCACATGTGCCCCGCAGTCCCTTTAATCTGCTTTCCATCAGTAAACTGACTAAGGATTATAACTGTGCGGCCATATTTACCTCCTCTGGTGTTGTGTTTCAGGAGCAGGCTACGAACCGGGAACTTGGTCGAAGCCGGCTTCGAGACGGGGTCTACATGTTCGAGGGGCCAGCGCCCATTGCTTGCACGTCTACCTCTTCTCGGGCACTTGATCTCCATTCCCGATTAGGGCACCCGCCTGCATCCACCATTCATCAGATGTTTCCGGACTTCAGTAGGACTCCTACTTTTCATTGTGAGTCATGCTCTTTTGCAAAACATCATCGCTCTTCCTACATTCCTCGCACGGATACACGGGCCTCCCACCCCTTTGCTCTGGTTCATTCCGATGTTTGGGGCCCATGTACCGTTCCGAGTCACTTGGGCTATAAATACTATATCTCCTTCATTGATGACTATTCGCGAATGACGTGGCTTTACCTTCTTCGGGAACGCTCCGAAGTGTTTTCCACCTTCCAAACCTTTTTTCATGAAATTAAGAATCGTTTTTCTATCTCGGTCAAATGTCTCCGCTCGGATAATGGGCGCGAGTATCTCTCCACTGCTTTTCGGCAGTTTCTCCGGGAGAATGGCATCCTTCATCAGACCTCCTGTCCTGATACACCCCAGCAAAACGGCGTGGCCGAGCGGAAACACAGACATATTCTAGAGACTGCACGTGCCCTCATCTTCCACCGACAGGTGCCTCTGCTCTTTTGGGGCGATGCCATTCTCACTGCTACCTACCTCCTCAATCGCCTTCCTTCTTCTATCCTTAAGGGGGAGACTCCCTTTCGGGCTCTTTTCCCCACTCTCCCTCTTCATTCCCTCCCTCTTCGAGTGTTTGGCTGCTTGTGTTATGTTCGTGACACTCGCCCTGGCCGCACCAAACTCTCTCCCAAATCTCTCCGCTGCATATTCCTCGGTTATTCCCGCACTCAGCGCGGATACCGCTGCTTCTCCCCGGACCTTCGCCGGTATGTCATCTCCGCAGATGTCTCCTTTGTGGAAAGTTCTTCATTCTCCTTTCCCTCTCCTCCTCCTGACTCTGCCATTGATGATTGTCTTCCCCTCATCATCCAGCCTCTTCCGGATTTGCCTCCTCCTACCTCTCCTCCTCCTGCCCCTGTCCTCGATGATTGTCCTCCTCTCCTCCTCCATCCTCC
Organism: Viscum album; assembly: GCA_963277665.1. Classification (NCBI taxonomy): domain Eukaryota; kingdom Viridiplantae; phylum Streptophyta; class Magnoliopsida; order Santalales; family Viscaceae; genus Viscum; species Viscum album. The sequence continues at coordinate 1,962,972,179 of OY728133.1, forward strand.
ACCGGCGTCAACCACTGTTGACACCCATTTTGGTCAGGTCTACTCCCGCCGTCCTTCGACTGTATTCCCCGTTCCGGCCAGTGACACTGATGCTCCCGCTTCGTCCGCTGCTCCTGCTCCGCCACCCGCGGACTTGCCCATCGCTCTACGGAAAGGTACTCGCTCCTGCCAGAGTACTCCTCTATTTGCATCTTCTTACAGGGGTTTGTCCGCTCTGGAGACGGTTTCTATACCTCGCACAGTTGGTGAGGCCAAATCTCACCCCGGGTGGCTCACAGCCATGCGGGATGAATTGCAGGCTCTGGAGGAAAACCATACTTGGGATCTTGTCTCCCTTCCAGCAGGCAAACAGGCGGTGGGCAGCAAATGGATTTACACGGTCAGGCTGAATCCCGATGGTACTCTCCATCGCCTCAAAGCCCGCCTTGTGGCCAAAGGCTTTGCTCAGACATACGGAGTTGACTACTTTGATACCTTCTCCCCGGTTGTCAAGATGGCCTCTGTCCGGCTGTTCATCTCTCTCGCCGCCCATCATCGGTGGCCTCTTCATCAATTGGATGTCAAGAATGCATTCCACCATGGCTTCCTTGAGGAAGAAATCTATCTCCAGCAGCCCCCCGGATTTTGTGCCGCCGGCGCTGAATCTCGTGTCTGCCGTCTCCGCCGCTCTCTTTACGGCCTCAAGCAGTCTCCCCGTGCTTGGTTTGGCCGCTTTAGCACGGTCGTCAGCGACTTTGGGTTTTCCCGCGGTATGAAAGACCACACTGTCTTCTACAGGACGACTCCACATGGCTGCATCTTATTGGTCGTCTATGTGGATGATATCGTCATCACCGGCAGCGACTCTGTGGGTATCACCCATCTCAAGGCTCATCTTCACCAGCACTTCCACACTAAGGATCTTGGTCCTCTCACATACTTCCTCGGCATCGAGGTTTCCTACTCCTCTGCCACCATCTCCCTCTGCCAACGGAAGTATGCATTGGATATATTGCAGGATGCTGGGCTGACTCAGGCCACTGCGATCGATACTCCTCTGGAGCCTGGCGAACGGTCTCTTTATGCCTCCTCGGCTCCATACCCCCATCCCGAGCGGTACCGTCGATTGGTGGGCAAACTCAATTATCTCACCATGACTCGACCCGACATTTCCTGTGCGGTAGCCAAAGTGAGTCAATTTATGGAGCATCCCACCACATCTCAGTGAGATGCTGTCATCCGCATCGCCAAGTACATCAAACGGGATCCTGCCCGTGGTCTTCACTACTCCCAGCATCCTCATCAGCATATTGAGGCCTTTTGCGATGCTGATTACGCTGGCTGCCTTGCCACTCGGAAATCTACCTCTGGGTTCGCCATTTTCTTGGCAGGCAACCTCATTTCGTGGCGCAGCAAGAAACAGACGGTCGTCTCTCGCTCCAGTGTCGAGTCTGAGTACCGTGCCATGGCCACCGTCACTACCGAGATCCTTTGGCTTCGGCAACTCCTCCAGGAACTTGGCTTTCCTCAGCAGACTTCTGCTCACATATGGTGTGACAATCAGGCAGCCACTAAAATTGCTTCGAATCCCGTCTTCCATGAACGCACGAAGCATATTGAGGTGGACTGTCACTTTCTTCGCCACCACCTGGAGCACAACCATGTCAGCTTTAGCCACATTCCGACGGCCGACCAGCTTGCTGACATCTTCACCAAAGGCCTCCCTGGTGCTCGCCTTGCCTCGCTTAGTTCCAAGCTGGGGATCCGCCACATCTGACACCCAGCTTGAGGGGGAGTAGTTATGGGTCTTGTGTGGTGTCTTCTTATTCTTTTTTGTGGGACTCGTTGTCCAAGCTGGGTCTGTCCAGCTTGAGGGGGAGTGTTAAACCCTCTTTTGTATTATTATGGGTATTTCCGAGTCCCACATCGGAATACTCCCTTGTACATTCCGCATTTTCATTCTATAAAAGAAGAGCCCCACCTCACCTTGAAGGTAAGTGGGTTTCTCCATTCTACATAGATAAATGGCACCATCATCAAGCTTAACCTTGAAATCAATCCTTAGGAGAAGCCTGATGTAAGCTACTCCTAAGACTAGTGATTTAAGAAAAGTTCTTGAGCAAAAGAAATATTCCATGTGTTAGAACAGTACCTATTCTTGAGTAATCAAATATTGAAATTGTTTGACATAAGAATTTAGATGCTTATGGAAGCATTGATTGATTCACTTAAAGTTTCAAAAGCATTAGATGCAAAATCACCAAAGGAATCTTAGTCTTCGCGCATGTATTCAATATGATTGGGTACATCAATAATTGAAGGAATTTTAGTCTCATGTGTTCAATATGATTGGGTATGCCAAATGATATTCAATATGATTGAATATGTTAATGACTCGGTGAGACTAAACATTTCCTTAAAGCTTTATTAGTTATAGAATTCAATTCTATTATTCTGACAGATACATGATATCGACTGTATGATTTACAAGTGTTGTAAATATACAAAAGGTCGGAAAGAGAAAAAAATTGAAGAATGAAACTTGAAGTAATGGAGCAAAGGAGTTGTGGCATTGATAACTTGGATGCTTCAAGCTTGGATGAACTTGTCATAAGATGTGTATAATCTGGTTTTGCTCTTGATAAGAGCATGTAAACAATTGTTTAATAAAATGAGATGATTGTTTTTAATGAACATGGTTTATGATTTGTTTAGTTCTATAACATTCTTTAAAGGGGGATTAAAATGGTTTGCTTTAGTTAGGAAATTCATCCAATTGTCATTTATGAAAATGTTCCGACAATGTGAATGAATTCAAGAAAAGTTTATCTGATAACCTCAAAGTGATGAGAATAGATGAGCTTGGCATATTATGTCTAGGTTCTAAGTGATGTAGGGTCAATACTTACAGGTAAAAGTCCAAACCAGAAGAAGAAAAGTTTGTTGAAAAGTTCAACAATGTTTCATCAAAGAAGACAACCAAGATCATTGAAACTTAGGGTTGTCAAGGAGAATGAGTAATAATTCTATATGATGGACTATGAGGATACCTGAAAGTGCTTTAGGAAACTTGATGGAATTTCCATATCAGGTATAGGGGTTACAGAAATCAATTCTTCAATTTTGAAGGGTATGTGAGGCCGAATGTATATTTACAAGTATTGTAAATATAAAGGAGTTCAAAATCAAAGAAGATTGATTGAGATTGTGGTTTACATTCATATTATGAATCAAAGAGTTGTTATATCAAAGATTTGAAGGTAAAAGAATGTGTCAAGCTCAGATGAATCTAAGTAAAAAATGTGTATATTCACCTCATTTCTATTATATGATAAGAGAAATTGTCATAGCTGTTATGAACAATATGAGAAAAATAATTTCATACACATGGTCTAAGATTCATCAATTTTATAACATACTTCAAAAGAAGAGAAGGGTAGAAGTGTTTATCAAACTATTTGATAAAATATGAAGGAATGTGATTCCACCACCCATCAGTGGCATATTTTAAAGAATCGTCTTCTTTTCAAGAAAAATGTTTCGAACACATAGAATACCATATATGATATGGAAACAATAGTTTATTTGTTAAATATTCTCATTAAAAGGAAATAAGTCTTATTTCCAAAACAAAAAAGAATTTGCATATCTTAGCAAGATATTCTGAAAAGAATATAGTATCTAAAAAGTTAGTGAGAATATGTTTAGACTTAAAGAAGTTCAAAGTTAACAAATAAATAACCATACCAATCTCATATTAAAGTGTTTTTCACTTGATATCCTAAAAAGTTTGGAATATGTGATGGTAAAGAAAAATGTAAAGAGTTGCATTTAGTTACCATAGAAAGTGGATATCACTATTTCCTAAAGAATTATACCAGTCTAAGGTTAAATTGTTCTTCACTTAATATCCTAAAAAGTTTAGGATATGTGACGATAAAAAAAAAATAGAGTTACATTTGGTTATCGTGAATAAGTGGATATCACTATAAGATTGTACCGGTCAAATTACAAAGTGAGTTACTCTTGACATCCTAAAAGAGTTTTTTAAGGTATGGCTGTAAAGAGAAATGTAAAGAGTTGCATTAGTTACCGTAACAAAGTATATGTCACTTTATCCTAAAATAGTTTAGGACATGCTGGTAAAGTAATAATATAAAAAGTTACATTATTTGAAGAATTTCAAGGAAAAAAATTGATGGAAAAAGTTTCAAGGATGATGATGATACACTTACAAAGAGTTCTAAGCAGACAACATAAGTTAGCATCGTAACATTTGATGATTATGAAGTTAGGAGTTTGAATATGTTTAAAGAGTTGGAACAGTTAGGAATATGATTCCTAAATCTCACCATTATTCAAACTTGTTTTCTTCATAGATGCTACTCACTAAAGAGTTGGTGAGAGGGTTTTAACTGATGGTCATATAAAGACGTGACGGGAATTATATATGATGTAATGAGTTAACAAAACCCCTGAAAGTGCAGCATACATAAGGCTGATGTAAAGACCCTGGCCTCAGTAGCCCGAAGTCAATGTTTTACTTTATTACATTGGTATTATAAACAAACATTCACATCCCAAAGGACCGAATAGTTTAGTGGCTTTGGAAAACCAGATACAAACATAATTGTTACATTACAACTTGAAAGAAAAAACAATATATCAACTCCAATGGAAACACTCATAATCTCCTAGATTATCCCTGCAAGTCATTCATAATATGCATCTTCGCATCCTGGGGAAAATAAAACATAAGAAAAGGGTGAGCTCAAATGCTTAATAAAGGTAAGTGATACAGCGGAAGCTATTTTAAACATAAACTATAAGGCAAGGTGAATAACTAAAACACATTCATTAAAATATAATCTTAACCATAATATGGCAGGAATAAAAAGTGAATAAATAATGTCATATAAATAATCACATGAGAATGAAACTTAACCATGGATATTTTACTAGTCAGATAATCACATGAATTATCAATTACTAATATCATAATAATAGAATGCATAATGTCGGACATTTGAAACATATCGTCGACACCTCAGCCAAGTCATCTGAAAATAAATGGTTAAAGTCTCGGCCAAATCCATAACTAAAAATAAATGGGTAAGGTCTCGGTCAAGTCCATGTTTATTCTGTCTCATGAGACTTACCGATGCATCGAGAGGTTATAGCGGGCCTCGCCCATCACTTACCGAGGGCAGGAGGGCTGCGGGCCGAGGGCGTTCCGTCGGGGCGAGGCGGGGCTGGCCGGGAGGGAGCGTCGCAGGGAGGGAGTGCCGCTGGGAGGAGATCCGTCGGGAGGGCCGTCGCGCGCAGTGGAGGTCCGGCGACGGGATGTGCCGCGACGGGAGAGGAGGAGATCCGCCGGGATGAGTTGCGGGAGCCGAGAGCCGCGGGACAGAGGGCCGCGGGAGGGAGGAGTCGCGACGGGGCGATGGGCTTGAGGCAGAGAGGGGGCCGCCGGGGACAGGCCGGAGAGGAGCCGGGCGAGATGGCTGCGCCAGGATAGGAGGGGGGGGCCTGCCGGGAAAGGCTAGGGCAGCAGGGAGAGAGGCGGGGCCGGGAGGATTCCGGGAATCCGCAGGGGAGGGAGAGTTCGGGATAAAAATCCCTCTGATACCATGTAGATGGGTGAATTCCCCTTACCTCAATGTGAGGTGAGGATATTCTTTTATAGATTAGGAAACCAATATACAAGACGGGTAAGTCCGATGTGGGACTCACCCATTTACACTTAAATGGGTTCCAACAAATAATTTAATTCAGAGTCTATTCAACATGTATTTGATTTATTATAATTTTATTATGTACATTTATGACCTTTTTGATGAGTTATAAGATTCAATTTCATCGTTCGGAAGCGTTCGTTTCCTTGAATTTCATGATTGGTTCACTTGTATACATGTACGAAATGTCATATAAAATGATAATAGTTATCCAGAACTGAAGTTATATGTTATTAATGAACTTCCAGGAGATTGAATGGCCTTATATATCATTTTATTTCCAAATATGAGGATGATTCATTAGATAAAACGTTAATAATAACTGTAGGCGGTGAATTCCCCTTACCTCAAGGTAAGGCGGAGACATTCTTTCATAGATGGATATAAGGGATTACAAGGTAGAGTAATCTGATGTGGGACTCGAAAATACCTTTTACTCGGAAATACAATAACCGGGTTCAACACTCCCCCTCAAACTAGTACATGATAGTTTGGACCAAGAGTCCCACAAAAAAGAAAGAAGACATCAAAAAAGACCATACACACTCCGCCTCAAGCTGGGTCGCTGATGCTGTGGATACCCAGCTTGGTACTGAGAGAGTCCAATCGAACTCCAGGGTTGGGTAAAGATGTCGGCAAGCTGATCTGCCGTCGGTATGTGGCTGAAACTGACATAGTGTTGCTCGAGGTGATTGCAAAGAACGTGGCAATCCACCTCGATATGCTTGTGCGTTCATGAAAGACGGGATTATAAGCAATCTTCGTGGTTGTCTGGCTATCACACCAAATATGAACAGACGTCTGCGGCGGGAAACCAATCTCATGGAGGAGATGACGAAGCCAAAGGATCTCAGTAGCGATTGTGGTCATCGCACGGTATTCAGACTCAGCACTGGATCTGGAGACGACAGTTTGTTTCTTACTGCGCCATGAGATGAGGTTGTCTGCCAGAAAAATGGCAAACTCAGAAGTAGATTTTCAAGTAGCAAGGCAACCAGCATAGTCAGTATCACAGAAGGCCTCAATATTCATATGATCGTGATATGAATATCGAAGATCATGGGCAGGGTCTTTCTTGATGTATTTGGCAATGCGGAGGACAGCATCCCACTGACATTTTTTCGGATGCTCCATAAATTGGCTAACTTTGCCAATAGCGCAGGCAATGTCTGGACGAGTCATTGTGAGATAATTGAGTTTTTCCAGAAGATAACGGTACCTTGCTGGGTGAAAATATGGTTATGTGTTGTCATGGAGAGACTGTTCCCCAGGCTCAAACCAGCATCCCGCAAGATATCCAAGGCATATTTCCATTGGCAAAGAAAAATGGTGTCCGGAGAACGGAAAACCACAATGCCAAAAAAGTATGTCAGAGGATCGAGATCTTTGGTTTGAATGTAGTGTTGAAGATGCCCTTTTAGTTGGGTGATTCCAGTTGAGTTGCTCCCAGTGATGATGATATCATCAACATACACAACCAACAGGATGCAGTCGGAAAACGTCGTACGGTAGAAGACAGTGTGGTCCTTCATACTCCGAGATAACCCAAATGTAGTGACGACGGTGCTGAATCGGCCAAACCAAGCACGAGGAGACTGTTTGAGGTCATATAGAGAGCGACGAAATCGACAGACATGAGAGTCAACTCCTGAGACACGAAAGCCAGGAGGTTGTTGCAGATATACCTCTTCTTCAAGAAAGTCATGAAGAAAGGCATTTTTGACATCAAGTTGATGAAGAGATCAATGATGATGAGCGGCAAGAGAGATGGATAATCGAACAGATGTCATCTTTGCAACCGGAGGTATCAAAATAGTCGACACCATATGTCTGAGCAAATCTCTTTGTCGCAAGTCTGGCTTTAAGGCGATGAAAAGTGTCATTTGCATTGAGACGGACCGTATAAATCCATTTGGTGTCGACCACCTATTTACCTGTCGGAATGGGGGCCAGATCCCAAGTATGATTGTCATCCAGAGCTTGCAATTCATCCAGCATTGCTTGAACCCACCTAGGGTGAGATTCAGCGTCGTCAACCGTGCGGGGAATAGATATACCAGAGCGGAAAGACCTTTGTATGATGATGTGTAAAGAGAAGTATTCTTGCAAGAACAGGTACCTTTTCGTAGTGCAATGGGCAAGTCATCTGTTGTCGAAGCAGGAGCATCGGACGAAGCTGGGATGATAGTGTCATCGGCCTGGACGGAGGACACATTCGATGGGCGACGTGAGTAAACAAAGCCAAATCGGTGATCAGCAGAGCGGGACACCAGAGGTGGGTGGATGATGAGAGGAAAACAATCATCGATGGTGGTGTTTGGATGGGGAGAGGGAAGAGAGAAAGGAGAGCTCTCAACAAAAGATGCATCAGCAGAGATGATATACCGTCGTAAGTCTGGAGAGAAGCATTGGTATCCGCGCTGAGTGCGGGAATATCCGAAGAATATGCAACAGAGGGATTTGGGAGACAGCTTAGAGAGGTTGGGACGTGTGTCACAGACATAACACAGACACTCAAACACTCGGAGTGGATGTGAGTGAGAAGGGAGAGAGGAGAACAGAGTCTGAAAAGGAGTCTCCTCCTAAAGGATAGAAGAAGGAAGGCGATTTAGAAGGTATGTAACAGTAAGGATGACATCCCCCAAAAAAAGAAGACACCTGCATGTGGAATAGGAGGGCAGGAGCAATCTCCAGAATATGGCAATGTTTACGCTCGACCACTCCATTCTGCTGAGGTGTATCGGGGCAGGATATCTGATGAATGATGCTTTTAGCCTTGAGAAACTGTTGAAAGAAAGTGAACAAATATTCTCATCCATTGTCCGAGCGGAGACAATTAATGGAGGTAGAGAACTGAGTATGAATTTCATGATAAAAGGTCTGAAAAGTAGTAAACACCTCAGACCGATCACAAAGAAGGTACAGTCATGTCATACGTAAGAAATCATCAATGAATGATACATAATATTGATATCCTAAGTGACTCGAGACGGCACAAGGACCCCATACATCTGAATGAACCAAATCAAATGGTTTGGAGGCTCGTGTAACCACAAGAGGAATATATGATGTGCGATGATGTTTCGCAAATTTACATGACTCGCAATGAAAAGAAATGTGGAGACTAATATCAAGAAAAAAGTTGATGAAAGGTGGAGGCAGGTGGATGCCCCAATCGAGAATGAAAGTCCAATGCAAGAGCAAAGAGCGTCGTGCAGGCTACTGATGTCGGACCATCGAACATGTACACCCCGTCCCGAAGCTGGCCTCTGACAAGTTCCTGGTTCGCCGTTCGCACCTGAAACACGACAACATAAGATGTAAAAATGGCAATACAGTTGAAATCTTTTGTAAGCTTACTGATAGAGAGGAGATTAAAAGGACTTTGAGACACATATGCTACAGACGGCAGGCAAATATATGAGTTCAAAGAGCATGCGCCAAATCCCGCAATCAGGATAGTGGATCCATCAGCAACAGTAATGGTTGAGGGGCCAGTATACGAACGGTAAGTAGATAACATACCTGCATCACCTATGAGATGATCGGATGCACCTGATTCAAGCATCCAGGCAGGTGGGCGATGTGTGACACAAGCAGTTGATTCACCGATATGGGCAATAGATGCTAAAGAAGAACCAGGTAGAGAGGTGGTATGATGATTGTGAATCAACTGAAGCTCAGCCATGGAGAGGTCGAGAGTGGGTGGAAGATCAGAGGCTGATGGGGAAGCATCATAGACTGCAATCTGACCTTGCAGAGGTGGCTGAGATGGGTGGCCATGAAGAACCCAACATCGATCGATGAGGTGGTATGATGATTGTGAATCAACTGAAGCTCAGCCATGGAGAGGTCGAGAGTGGGAGGAAGATCAGAGGCTGATGGGGAAGCATCATAGACTGCAATCTGACCTTGCAGAGGTGGCTGAGATGGGTGGCCATAAAGAACCCAACATCGATCGATGAGGTGGCCTAGCTTGCCACAATGCTGACATAGAGGACAAGGATGGTCCTCATCGCGGCCACGTCCACGAGCGCCCAAAGAGCATCCACTGTCACGGCTCAGAAGGGCAGTAGGATTGACGCTGCGAGTGGGTGGGGAAAGAGCCTGATGAGCCTTTCCAAGGCAATGATAAACCTGTGGAATCTCAAGCGAGGAGAGGTTGGCGAGCATCTCTGTGACCGTTGTCGCATATTCAGGATCAAGGTCGTTGAGAAGGCTGAAGAGACATAATTGGTCCCGCTGGGCCAAGGTTGTCTCAGGTGTTCGAGGAATGGGCCACAACTCAAGTAATTCATCCTGGAGGGCTTTCCACTCGATGAAGTACGTCGAAAAAGGACGATTATGTTGGCGGATAATAAACAGACGCTGAAAAACGTCTGACACCCGAGCCAAATTGTTTGTTTCGGAATACATAAGGTTTAAGAAGTCACAGAGTTCCTTAACCGTATTTGTTGTCCGAGTGACATCCTTGACCGAGCGGTCCATGGAATTGACAAGTAAAACAGAGATTTTGCTGTCAGCTAGCTTTCATGGCCTGTATTTTGGATCTGATGGTGGTGGCAGAGGATCCTCAAGATGTGAGTCGAGGTCCATGTCAGTGAGAGACATCAGTACCGTCTTCCGCCAGACAAAAAAATTTGTTGAGTCAAGCCGCTCATCAACAAGGCGAGTGGAGGCGATGATCAGTGGAGGAAGGATGGAAGAGTCAGCCATTGGATAGTCTGAAATCCGCACACGAGGGGTTGGTCAATAGTTCGTCGGGGAGAGGGGATCCCGCCTGGAGTTGGAGCGCGCAGGGTGGGAGGTCCGGCCGAGAGATGGGGCTTCCAGAGGGAGGGCGCACAGGCCGACTAGGTTGCAATTGCAAGAGGCGAGGTCGGGAGTTATCGAGGGAGGTGAGGCCAGGAAACCGCGAGGGAGGCGGGGCTGGGAATCGCCGAGGAGGGCGGGCCGGTACGTCGGTGTGGGAGGCGGGTTGGGAAACCGCAAGGGAGGCGGGTGTCGGGAGACCACGTAGGTGGCGGGGTCAGGAAACGCCGAGGAGGGTGGGGGTCGGAAGACCGCGTCGGAGGTGGGGGGCGGGAGACCGCGTCGGAGGCAGGGCCGGGAAGCCGCGTCAGAGGCGGAGTCGGGAGACGTCGACGGAAGGTGGGTCGGGATATGCCGAAGGAGGCAGGGGATGGGAGACCGCAAGGGAGGCGGGGAGCTAAGAGACGTTGAGGGAGGCGAGGTCGGAAAACCACGAGGGAGGCGGACCGGGATATCGCACAGGGAGGTGAAGGGAGGAAAATTATTGGGAATTTCCCGTTGATACCATGTAAGCGGTGAATTCCCCTTACTCAAGGTGAGGCGGAGACATTCTTTTATAGATGGATAAAAAGGATTACAAGGTGGAGTAATCCGATGTGGGACTCGAAAATACCCTTTGCCCGAAAATACAATAATCGGGTTCAACAATAACCATTCAGATTATTTTGGCGTTTTTTTGATCATCGCGAACTAGTTTTGTCTTATGAATTAATATTATGTATATATACTGGTTCCAGAACATTAAATAAGTTGTATTAAATATATTAAAGTTTGTTTTAACCATAAAAATGGTTTTATGACCAGTCTTAAAGCGAAATTGAAAAACGAAAACTCGTCGTCCGCGAATTCGGTAAATCAGCACCTCACGGGCGATATTTTCATATTTAGAATAAAAGGGGAGAAAAAAGAGAATTGATGGTTGATATACCATTAACATAATAACATTCCAGTATATAAAAGATACTGGAGTTATCATGTCACTTTAGACAGGGGAGGTGGGGAAAGGATAAGAAAATAAAAAAAATTAAAAGAGAGAGAAGGTTTTACTTCTTGAGTGTTGTCTCCTTGAGAACCTCCTTAAGGAACTTGGAAATTGTCTTTTAGTGAGACCAGCAAGACCAGAACGTGGGGGAGAGTTTTGGGAGAGGAAATTGGCAGAATATAAACGAGCTTCAAGGTTTTGGAGGTGTGAGAATAAGGGGTGGTATTTGTAGTGGATGAGATAGGTGTTTTTTTATTATTTAATTCATTTGTTTATTATTTTGGAGTTTTAATTCTCATGACTCAATAATTCATGTATTTGTTAAATACCGTAAATTACTGTACTTCACTATTCACCAAAAATGTAACTATTTTAGAAAAAATCTCAAAAATTCACCCTAACCATTTTTTGACGTGTAGAATTCAAAAATAGACTTCATTTTATGAAAATAATTTTCTGAATATGAGAAATTTAATTTTTAAATAAAATCATCATTTACTCGAAAAATACAGATTTTAATATTATAATTGTTTTTATGACACTTTGAAAAATTAATTAAGTTCTCATAAAATTATATTATAATCATAAGACAAAAAAATATTAATTTATGAATTTATTTTATGAAAATAAATTTTCTTTGAAATTATTATATTAACTATAAAATTGTAAATAAACATTTATGTTTCACAAAAATACCAACACTTAACTTATCGTTTTTAAAACATTTATTTACTTATTCCATATGTAAATATACCATATTTTTATTTATAAGATATCCAAATTGCATTTATACTTTAATAGGTCAAGTTACTATTCTATTGGCTATATCACTATTTATAATAGTCACATTACTATTTCAACTGTCATATTTAATAATATATTACGATTTAAACTCGATGTTGCATGAAGCATAACCTATCAAAGATATTAAATTTTAAAAGAGACATACCATAAAATCTTGAGGTGTTACAGTTGATCTGGCAGTTTATTATATATGATATGATATATAGGCACTTATGTTGGGTTAAATATTTTTAAGAGTTTTACAAATATAAAATGTATCATATTAGAGGCAAACTCAATTTTATCATTCTTTTACGTTGGCTACATAAATGTATATATAGATATACATTTCGTAAAGTGTAATGATAATTAACCTATTATAGTACGACTTTGATTTATCTCTAACCGATGTTCAACATGGAATATTATAGGCTATGACGAAATGTTAAGGTTAGCGTGAGTAGGATTCTCGTATAAAGATACAGAATATGCTCACGAGGCACAAAAAAAAGAATGGGATTCTTTGTACCACATGGAGTGTCGTACATTTCTTTGGTATGCTATGGGTGTATTGATCAAATTTGAGTCTCTGGTACCAGAGGTTGGCGAGATACCTAGCATGTGAAACTTCATACTTTTATACCCTACTTACGCAAGTATATTAACTTAGATAACACGGGAGTGGTTGGGTATGTTGTCGATCATGTCGTCGGATGGAGCTCAACCAAGACGGGATTTGTCCTCGTGTATGACGAGTATGACATTTGGGCCCTCGATTGAGATAGACTGTGAAGTGTGCGGACGCACCTAAATAGCACATATGATGTGTTTATCTATTCGGATAAGGGGCACGTGATATACTTATCCATAAAGGGTGAATGGCATGTGACGTATTCACCAACCAGTTCGATCTATACTCTAAAAATCGAGAACATATGAATAGGCTATATGGGATTGACATACTCCATGTCTCGTGGTCACTCAATGTCTTTAACACAGGAAAAATATGAGAATGTACGTTTGCATATGATGCTGACTGATGGGCACAAGTATAGATATAAATGTGTTTGATAAGATCACGCTAGATCCCTTTATACCTCGAGTAGTGTAGATTGGGAAAACCCCCTTGCCTCCTTTCCTCAAAGTGAGGCGGAGGCATTCTTTTATAATGAATGAAAAGAACCACATCGGACCACAATTCCAATGTGGGATACAGACTCCAACACTCTCCCTCAAGCTAGGTGTACCTAGCTTGGACACATAATGACAAGAAAGCAACAAAAAACAGATGCTAACACTCCCCCTCAAACTGGACATGTCCAGCTTGATGACAAATACAAGACAAAAACAGAATAAACGGAAATAATAAAATCGTTGTTGATGTTGCTCCCCTCAAGATAGTAATGTGATGCCGCTAGAAAAAAAAAGGATGGGTCATCGCCGGAAAAGTGCGGGGCCGGACAACAGAGCGCCGAGAAATCCACATGGGTCGGTCGTCAGAGCGTCGGGAAAATCCGCACTACGGGCCGGTCATCAGAGTCCCGAGAAATCCGCAATGGCGGTGCCGGCCGTCGAAGCGCCGAGAAATCCGTAGGAGGCCGGCGATTGAGGCGGGAATGTCGCGGGAAGCAGGAAGAGGCCGGCATGGAGGGAGCAGTTGAGCAGCAGATAGGGGAGGCGACGTTGCAGCGGGATTGCAGCAGAGGTGCACGGGGAGGGATCTGGCCGAAACAGTCCGGAACTGCCCAGAACTGGAAGGATCAGCCTGGATCTGGGCGGATATCACCGGATCTGGCCGGATGTTGGCAGATCTGAGAGATGTCGCGTGCAGGGAGTGGATCCGGCCAGATATGGCCGGATCTGACAGATGGAGTCGCCGAGAGGCCATCGCGCGAAGGAGGGAGACGCGCGCTGCGGGAGGAAGGATCTGGACGCGGCGGATCTGGACGCCGGGAGCCTCGACGGGAGTCGCGCCGGAAGGAACGTCGAAGAGCGTGCGCAGGGAGCTGCGTAGGGCAAGTCGTCGGGGCAGAGGATCCGCGGAGGGGCGCAGGGAACAACGCCGAGCAAGGAGGTGCCGGCCGGGGGGGAGAACCGTCGGGAGGGCAGGGCGTTAAGCCGTCAGGAACAAACTGCGTCGCGCCGTCGGTCATCGCGCGGAGGAGAGGAGACCACCGTGATGACGGGAATCCGCAGCGGGAGATGCGGGAGTCGCGCGGATGACAGGGCCTAGCCGACGGGAGCCGCGCGGGATATCGGGGCCGGCGCGCGCAGCGGGAGGAGACGCCGGGGAAGGAAGCCCGTCGTCGGGAGGAGCCGCGGAGGGGAGGGCTCGCGCGCAGGAGGAGCAGGCGACGGGAGGGAAGGCGCACTGGGGAGCCGCACCGGAAAAAGCCGCAGGAGGCGGGCTGCCGGGAAAAACCGCAGGGAAGGAGCCGGCGCCGGGAGGGAGGTCGTCGGGTAGGAGCGGCGCTGGTGGGGAGAATAGCCGAAAGGGAAGGGATCCGCGGCTGAAGGAGATGCCAGCAGGGGGGAGGTCCGCCGGGAGAGAGGGCCTGCGCTACCGGGAGGCGCAGCGGAGGGGGGGCGACTATTTGGATTTGAGCCCCCCCCGACTCGAAAAGCCCTAAGGGAGAAAAAAATATGAGGGAGGGATCGGGTTTCGACAACCCTCTGATACCATGTAGATTGGGGAAACCCTCTTGCCTCCTTTCCTCAAAGTGAGGCGGAGGCATTCTTTTATAATGAATGAAAAGGACCACATTGGACCACAAGTCCAATGTGGGATACAGACTCCAACAAGTAGCATTGACGTTTTGTTGGAGGTCACTTTTTGTTTGCATATATGAATTTGAAGATTCATATTTATTGTCAATGCTATAAAGGCATGTGGGGTCGCACCTTATGATTGACTGAATGGGGATTGAGTTTGACTCGAAGAGCTACTCTAAAAGAGTTTTAGAGTAAATCCAGAAGTGTTTTGGATGGGTATTCACAAGGTATTGCATGCAATGTGATACAAGGTGAAGGAAATAATAGCTTTCTAAAAATGTTTTGAAGGATATCCAAAATATATTTTGGATATGATTTCATAAGTTATTGTATATGATACAATATGAGATGAAATGGCACAAAGTCTTTAGGCTTTAGTGCAAGTGGGAGATTGAAGGAGGTATATGCCCAAAAGCCATATGCATGAGATGCATTTGAGCAACTACGGACAGTGGGCTTACATCATGCATATGATGTAACTGGTCTTCGATCGTTGACGGCTAAATGATAATTGTTTTCATTTAAGGACTTCTTCCAGGTAGGTTATCATTTAAAAACCGTTCAGAAACGCGAGAAAGGAATTTCATTCATGTGTGATGCATGAATTGGCCAAAACATTAACTCGTGTGTTGTAACAAATGAGTTAATGCAAGCAATAGCCAAGAAGAGTCCTCGTGGCTGTATAAAGCCACTGTCATGCGATGGCAATGGGGTGGTATGTTCGCACGACGCTTGGCTAAAAATCCCAAATACTTGAAACTCTCTTCTTCTTCCTTCGCACAACGAGGTGCGAGCACACCATGGGGTGAAGGAGAGTCCCTCTCGTATGACGAGCTGCAGAGGTGGCAGGCTTTCATCTGCCACTCTATGATCATTATCAAGCACATTTGAAGGTGTTCGAATATGGTAAAAGATGATGCAGATACTCTTCGATGTACGGTATGCATGATTTGCAACAGTTATTTATTTCCAGTATTTACGTGGTTTCGTATTTCTTTCATGGCAACCCTGGATTTGTGGTTTATTTTGCTTCCGCTGCTATGATTAAGTGTTAATCAACCCCGTAGAAACTCAATGCGCCAACACAGCTCGTGGGAAAAACCCCAGCCGTTGGGCCAATTGCAGCTCCTCCATCCTCAATCTCGAACTGTATCTGTCGCTTCTCCTCCCCATTCTTCAGATCTGCCACAAGAGTGGCACTTCGCTCTCCATCAACCGGCGATTACAGAAGGAGTCAATTTTGGTTTATCTGGCCAACTAGATTGTTTTGAACGATCAAATAAGGTATATAAAAGTCTAGTTTTTTCTATACAACAGGAGAGGCATGTGATATTGCTGCAGTGCTTGTGTGGAGAGTTGTCACTGCTGGTGTAGAGAGTTGTTGCAGGATTGCAGCACTGGAGGGCTGGCTTGCAATGATGTGTTGGACGTGCGAACGTTTTTTTTACAAACTGAGATGGTTATTTCAGAACATTTAAATTTGGTCGGTTAATCCAGTTTTTGATTTTTTTGGTTCTGATAAGTAGGTCGGTCGGTTCAGTTAATAAACATTTTAAAGTCTTTTTTTTTCAAAAAATTCGAAACGTTTTAACCAAACCAACCATTTGCTCACTCCTAGCTCGAGCCAAGAACCCTAACTCGCAGTGGAATGTTATACCGAGAACCTTTGGCCCTAAAACAGTGGTCTTGAGTTATACTCTCATCCAATCACAGAGAACAAATCACAGATTGAACGGGAATTTAATATTCATCATGAAAATGTGTTAACAAAAAATATATATTAATAATAAAAACATATTTGAATCAAAGAACAGTAATAATTTGACATTTCAAAACAGTAATTATTGTAAAATTACAAAACATCAATATAAATTTAAACACAAAAATTCAAAACACCATGCAACATATTACAATCATACAAATGTAATTATTTACTGATCAGGTTGATTATGAATAGTATAGTTTAATAGAGTAATTCACACATCAATGGACAATTGATCAATTCAGACATGTCTCCTGATTTACGCATGACAATCAGGTAGATTTAATGCACACAAATCTATTAAAGAGAGAAAGCCAGTAAATAAAATGTCCCAAAAACATGTACAAAACAACTCAAAAACAGTGTGCAGATAATTGGGGTACAACCTTTTAGGCTTTTATTTTAGACAAAAGCATTCTAAAATCAGAATAGATATCGTTAGGAGCTAGGGACCAAACAACGGGCGGGGGCACCTCGGGGACGGGGGTGGCGGGAGGAGAAAGGTGGAGGGGGCATGGGAAGGTGTGGCTGAGGCAGAGGTAGGTGGGGCGGCTTGTATGGGGTTCTCTAGATGAAAGGGGCGCTCGGGCGGAGGCAGGCCCGGGTAGCTTGCAGGGGGGGCTGGCAGGAGGGGAGAGGGGTGGCCGTGCCGAAGGCGGGCTGGTGGCTCGCGCAAGGGGGGTGGGGTGGGACGGTATGTGACCGACGGCAGGTGACGACGGAGGTGGGCGGGCTAGTGAAGTGGATTTGACGCACACAAATCGATTCCCAGGCGAATAGCCTTACCTGCGACCTTCCCCACAGGTTGAGCGATTCACAGGCGACCAATCGACCTTCCCTCCACAGGCGAGCAAATCACAGGCGACCGTCTTCCCCAGCAGAGAAACCTTTTCAGCCTTCCCCAAGCTAGCGCGTTCCCCAGCCACCGGCTACCGACATTCCCCGTTCACTGACGAGAGACTTCCCCGGACACTGTCCAGCCGACCGATTCATATGTCGATGTGTGTGTGTCATTTAAAAAAATAAGTTATAAAAAAATAAATTGTGTTATTTGCCATATAAAAAAAATCAATGATTTATGTTAAAATCAATCGGCCGAACCGTTTTTCTTGTACCGTGCGTCTAATAAAAGACTCACCTTTTTAAATATTCAGTCACGTCTTAAAATGTTGACACATCAATCGCTGGATATTTTCAGTTGGGTTACGAAAAATCTTGGAGTTTGCTTAGTGCATGGTATCATTTTATAAAGTTTCTCTCGAATTTTAACTAAAATAAGTAAATAAAATTTACACTAACTTTTCGTAAAACTTCCACTGAAAATTTCGGTTGAACATTCACTGAAACTTTAATTCAAACCGAAGCTTTCATTAAAATTAAAACTTTCACTTGAACTTTCACTAGAACTTTCACCAAAACATTAACTGAAAATGTAATTGTATTTATATAGATTTTGTAAAAAATATATTAAATATATTTTGTAAGTGCATTTATTATAAATTTAGTCTTGGTTATAATTTTACTAAAGTATTTGTGTTTTTTATATTTGTAGGTATTTTTTCTGATTATATAAATTTTATTTGCGTTTTTATTCATACAGTATGTGCATTTTTATATAGTAAATTATATTATATTTAAATATATAGATATATATATATTATAATTTTTTTGTAACAGATATAATACATATTTTATCTAATTGCATTTATTATAAATATATTTTTTAAATGTGATTTGTATTGGTATATAGTAAGTATTTTTTAGTTATATAATCTTATAAATATATTTTTTGTTGTATTTTGAAACTTTCACTCGAAGTTCTAATGGAAGTTTCACTAGAACTTCCACTTCAAGTTTCATTAAAACTTATAATACATGTTTTATATAATTACATTTATTATAAATATAATTTTTATTGATATACAGGAAGTATCCTTTTCATTATATAATTTTAGAAATATACTTTTTTACTGTATTATGAAACTTCAACTGTAACTTCTACTAAAGCTTTTACTAAACTTCACTGAAACTTTCAGTGGAGGTTTCACTAAAACTTTGATAGGAAATTGTCTAAAACTTTGGGTGGAGTTGGCATCAGAACTTTCACTGGAACTTCTACTAAAACTTTCACTGCAACTTCCATTAAAAGGATTTATTAAAGTTGTTTATAAAGTTTTTGAAATAGATATATTAAATATATTTTACAAGTGCATCATTGTAAATTTAGTTTTAGCTGTAATTTAGAAAAAAAATTATGTTTTTTATATTTATAAATATTCATTTTCTTAAATATATAAATTTTATTTACATTTGTATTCATATTATGTATAAATTTTTATATAGTAAATTATATTATATTTTAAAAAATATATAGATATTATATTTATAAAATCTATGTAACAAATATAATAAATATTTTATATAAATGCATCTATTATAGATATATTTTTTAAAATATATTTTTTATTAATATATAGTAAGCATTTTTTTAGTTGTATAATTTTAGAAATATATTTTTTGTTGTATTTTGAAACTTTCACTCGAAGTTCCAGTGGAAGTTTCACTGGAACATCCACTTAAACTTACAATACATATTTTATATAACTACATTCATTATAAATATATTTTTTAAAATAAAATTTTTATCAATATATTGTAAGTATTTTTTTAGTTATATAATTTTAGGAATATACTTTTTGTTATATTTTGAAACTTTTAGTAGAATTTTCGGTGGAAGTTTCAATAGAACTCCCACTAAAACTTATAATACGTATTTTATATGATTGCATTTATTATAAATATATTTTTAAAAATAAAATTTGTATTAATATATAGTGAGTATTTTTTCAGTTATATAATTTTAGAAACAAACTTTTTGTTGTATTCAAAAACTTTCACTAGAACTTTCACTAAACTTCACTAAAACTTTTAATGGAAGTTTTAGTGAAACTTTGACTATAACTTGCCCGGAACTTACATCAGAACTTTCACTGAAACTGCCACTGAAACATTCACTGCAACTTCTAGTGAAAGTTTCACTAAAATGATTTATAAATTTTACATATAAATATTTTGTAAAAAATATATTAAATATATTTTATAAGTGTATTTATTATAAATTTAGAGGTTCACTGAAACTTTTATTGAAACCTCTACTTGAACTTCCACTGAAACTTCCACTGAATGTTTTACTGAAAGGACAACCCATATTATACTTTCCTTGAACCGAAGTTGTTATGTTGCAGGTTGGTCTAATGTTGATGATGGTGATGTTTCATCATCATCTATTAAACTAGTCGTAGGGATGATATTCAAATCAATTGAGGATGCATAGTGTTTCTATGCTACGTATGAGGGACTAAATGAGTTCAGTGTGCACTGAAAATACTCGAATAAAAGAATAAATGGTAAATCAATCATCACATAATGTCTTTATGCATGCAACAAAGAAAATCATAGGAAGGTTGACAAACATGATAACATGGTGAAATATCCTTGCATCAAGACACGTATAGGTTGCCTTGCTCAAATGGGGTTTGTTTGTTATCCCGTGGGCAATATGCATGTAATGTATTTATTGAAGGGCATAATCATCCCTTGCACAATCCTAGATCAATCCATACGATGAGGTCCCAAAGAAAAATAATAGAAGCACAAGCAGTTGAGTAAGATGTAAATACTTTAGCAGGTATTAAACTAAATGATTCTTTATCATCAGCGACAATTACTACAGGGGATCAAGATGTTTTTGTGTACATACATGTTGATCATTTGAACCTTTTAAGGTCTAAAGGATAATGAGAATTGGTTCATGGCAATTCATGTTTCATGTTAGAGTACCCAGAAAGAGAAAATCAAGATGATCCATCAATTGTCTATAATATTCAGTTTGACTTGAATGGGAAAATTACAGATATTTTATAGGTTAATCCAAAAATGAAGACAAATTATGAGTTACTTGGAGATGTTGTTGTCCTTGATACCACTTTCATCACTAATAAAAAGTATATTCCCTTAAAGTGTCTTTGTGGGCTTTAATTATCATCACGAGATTGCTGTTTTTGGGGCAACTTTGTTATATCATGAAACTACGAGTTACTTTTCTTGGCTGTTTCAAAAAAAATTACAAGTGCATCACGTGAAGTGACCTCAAACTATACTTACTGATCAGGATACAACAATGAGAAAATCCATTTCTGATGTTTTAATAGGAATTCAACATTGCTTTTGTATGCGACATTTGATGCAAAACGACATTAAACATTTAGGTAATTAGATGAAGGATGAATATAGTTTTCTAACTAGATTTAAGAAGTGCATGTTCCGGCACCATGATGCACACCAGTTTAATTAGTTGTAGAATGTCCTGAGATAAGTGTGTGCATTTCTTTTTGAAAGATGCTTTAGCATTGGGTATTCACAACACCCAATTAAGTGAATGTTTTAATGGACTGCTTAAATATTACGTTCGTCGTAAGTTAATTATTGTAGATTTCTTCAAGCAATTTGGGCGATTGTTGGATAAAATCCAATTTTGAGAAACAAAGGATAAATTTGAGATGCGAGAGAAGTTGCCTCATGATCTTTACCCTTACCATGCATTGGTATATCGGGTTTCTGGCAGGTATACACCTAAGATATTTGATTTGTTTCATCAAGAATATCAAATGATTGGTGTTTGATTTTTGATATTATGCAATGAAAGTGAAGTTTGATTTAGTTACGTCATTGAAATGGTTAGCTATGAAGATCATTTCTATGTACCATATGAAGCTCTCAATGAAGTTTTTCAATGTTCTTGTAAAAAAATTGAGTCAGTTGGGCATATTTGTTGTCATGTTTTAATTTTTTTGATCAAATTGACGTGAGATCACTTCCTGAAAAATATTTATTGGGGTGGTGGACCTGAATAACTAGAAATATTCTAATGTTTGAAGGTGATTCTGTTGTTTTAAGTGGTGATAGAAAGTTAGTTATAATGAAACATTACAAAGAATTAAGATAAATGAGAATGAAGTTGATTGTCATTGTCTGTGAGTGGCGGGTTCTCTCCCCTTCGGCACATCTAGGGTTTCTTTTCGGGAGTTGTCTCCTCCCCTCCCCCGACGTGGCTTGGCGGCGCAGTGCCGACATCTTCTGGATCTGCGGCATGCTCGGTGACAGTCATTTGGATCTCGTCTCAAATCAGCGGTGCTTGGGGCTCAGCTTGGTGACGGTGCGTTTCAGCGGCTTTCTGTCCTCCGTCGCTGCTCTGGGTTCGTCTATGTCACAACGTCTCCCTCGTTCCGGTGTGTCATCAGATCTGGCGAGTTTTAGGTTCGGCGTTGGTCTGGTGTGGTTATCGGCTTAGCATCGAAGTTGTCTGGCTCGACTCGGATTTGGGGTGCTTCTGGTTTTGGGCGTCGACTCTGGTAAGGGGTTGGTTTGTGGCGTGTTCTGGCGACGGATATGGTGTGTCTCGGTTCGTCTTCAGCTTCAGACGGGTGGTTCAGCGTCACCTTTGGCACAACTCAGAGGGGGGGGGGGGATTGGTCCCTATTCGGCTTTGGGGTTTGGCTGTTTGTGGTGGTTGTGATTCCTTTGCAGGTTGTGGTTGTTGGTTGTGCGGATGGTGTTCTTGTGGTGTCTTCATTACCAGAGAAATTCCTCCTTTTTTGGTGCTTTCACTTCCCGTGGTTTGACCATTTTGGAATCTAGTGAGGGTTCTTCTGCAGTTTTGAGATGATCGGCTTCATGCCCAGGGAGGCGCTACTGGTTTTGATCGGCTCGGTCCCTCTCAACGAAGACACTCCATTAATGTGCTTTTGGGTCTTCCAGTCCTGGGTGAAGAAGACTCGGCTTCACATTCCTGGTTTGTCTTCCTCTTCGGGTTGCTCCATGTGGTGTGAGAGGTGCCTCGTGGATCGACGGGCTTCTGTGGCTTTGATTATAGCATTGTGTTTCTCATATTTGCTTTTGATGATGTTTTGTCTGTTTGATTCTGCGTGTGGTCTGTTGGAATGGTGATACACCCAGGCTCGATCTCATGAGGCAGGTCCCATAGGAGGTTACAGAGCTTGTCTTTCACCCTTGCAACACTTTATGGATTTGGAAGTTGATAGAGTATGGCGTCAGCTATCGGATCGGGTCTGTGCTTTGACACAGGATATTGACTTGTTGTACAACCATGCAATAGTGGAGGGATTTTCATGATCAATTGTTGGGGAGGGGTAACTCCATGTTGTTAGGTTGGGTTGTATCTCTATACCTACGAGTCGTGATTTTTTCTATGTCCTTGAAGTCTATTCGGGTTCCCCCTTTTATCCCTTAAAAGGGGGTTTTGTTTTAAAATAAAAATTTGAAGGCCTTCGGGCCATTGGATGGATGGAAGAAAAACTTCTTTTTAGAGGAAACAAAACTAGAAAGGGGGTGATAAAATCAAAATATTTTTAGAAATTGGAGGTCTAAAGCAAACATAATTGAATACAAATAAGAACAATTCCAGTATTATAATGGTGGTGTGTTTTCATTTTACAATTCATTTCATTTCTAAGAACAATCTTCTAATGGTAATACAATATCTGATATCATTTTTATTTTCATGCAGGGAATTATAGATCAAGAAAAATCAGATTTTGTTGTCGCAACTGCAAAAACACCTTTAAATGTAATTTATTTAGCATCATCATCATTGTATATAAGTTCTGTAATTGTTTTGTTTCTCTATTGCAAGAAGACCAGTCATCCAGTTTGGAACATCAACATTGGAGGCAGACTTCCATAAAATTGGAAGAGGGGTGGAACAATGCATACATTAGATGAAAGTTGTTTTTTTGGTTGAATTGTGATGCCTTTGCAACATTTATAGGTTTTTTTTAATTATAATTCTTCCACTGAACCATATATAGGTTGGTTTGAATTGTAATGCATTGATAAACCATTTTAAGAAACCGAAGCTTGTTTGTGAAAAACCTATTTTAGGAACTATAGTTTGTATGCACGAGTACCGTATGAGAATTATTATACATCCAAAAACTATTTTGATTTAAAAAGCACCCAAATTTGAGACCATTTATACTAGAATCATGTTCCAAAGTACTAATACCATATAGAAAAATTGAAGGCTACTAAGAAAACATGTTTCGATAATGTTTGAACACAACTGACGGAACTGGAAAAAATGTCCCGTTTTTAATTATAATGCATCGAGATTGGTTTTTGAGACCACTTATATCGATGACATTGTTTCATTCCACTTGCTGTTAAAATAAAACTATTTCTATAATACAAAAAAATTGAACACTGCTAAGAACTGGACAACATTTTCTATTACACTTTCATCTCACACCTATACATTAGGGTTGTTTGATTGTTTATCTGGATGTTGGTGACACTGAAGCCAACAAAAAAATCCTGCTTCTAAAAGATGTTTCTGATCAGCTGTTGGTGGAGTTGATAAAGAAGTATTGTGCCATATAAAGTAGCAAATAATCAACTTCTACTTGGGCTAGGTTCTTGTTACATGATTAATTTTTTGTTATCTTCTCTATAAGATAACAAACTATTACTACATTGTCCAAGCTTGTGTTGCCTAATTGAGGGGTATCTTTCACAATGAACATGGGGGTAGTACTGTCCAAGTAATCAAGACTACATTTCTTGATGATTTCTTTGATAAAATTCTTTCTGCATGTGTGCAAAATTAAAGAAATTTAATTATCTCATTTGGTTAATTTAAAAATGGATTTCATATCGAATAGGATAAAATATACCATTACTAATGCATCCTTTTGATAAATATAATGTCTACCACCACCCAAACGAGGCTGCATCGAGTTGTAGTGGTTGACATATTTTATCTCCACATTAAAAACAAGCAATTACCAATGTACATTTGTGGCGTTTATGTGGATGAAAATATTTTCATTTAACTACAATGCATATTTAACTGGTTTATATATCAACATCTCTGTCAAATTTTGATTTTCCCTTGAAATTATTCTCTACAAATATTAATAAATTTAGACCAATTGTGAACCATTACATTTGTGACTTAAAGAATGTAGGTAATACTATACTCACCATGATAATACTGATAATAAATATCGATTTATCTAGGGAAATTCTAGCCATCTTCTCCATTTGACACTTCCTTTTTATTATTTGAAAATATTCATCTATTACCTAATATCATTGAAAACGAGTGGAGTATGTGACATTAAGTGAAAATTATTTTATAATACGTCTGATTAATTTAAATACTCACCCTGCTACTCTCTATTGCTTTGTTCAAAAGGGAGAAAATGTCACCCATTACAACTGAATGAAACTTGTTTTCAAAATTCTATACATATTCACTACATATCAATAACAGTTATGTATAAGAAAGAATATACTACGAATGAGAATTTAATAGAAAATTTTAAATTAAGGGTGTTTATTCCCTTTAGTCCTAACAACATATCGGGTAGGCTCTAACTCTATAATCCTATAAACAAACACATGGTGTGATTTTTGGAATCACTAAATTTGAATCAACCATTTTGGTATGACAAAATTCCTAGAAAAAACCCTTCTCTATTATAGTTTCCCTCAAATATTGGGTATGTCGATGGTTTTTTCTGGCTTAGTTATCTCTTTTGCTGATTTTGACTATGCTACTACTGTTATTCTTCTTCTTATTCTGGTTTCATAAACATATATCGAGTCTAACCATGTTTGTTAAGGGAGTCATTAAAATAATACTAATGGATCATACCTATTGATAAAATATATATATAAGTTCTCATATTTTTTATAATACGATATCGAGACATTGTTAGATATAAAAGCCTTAAACATATTCCAAAAATTAGTGTCTCACAAAGCATTTGTATGACCCTCTTTCAAATTTGGTTGAATTTGTTGTATAATTCATTGTAAGGCCATTATATTTGATATAAAATGTACACCTAAAAATTGAATAGGGAAAATTTTAGTGGAAATTCACAGAACTTAAAATAGGAGTACTGGAAGTTCTAGTGTAATTTCATGGAAGTCTATTGGGGAAACAACCTATTAATTACCCCTTTAAAGCCTATAATTTTTTAGTGGAAAGTGTTGGTGGGGATTTTATAAATTTCAGTAGAACTTTTAATCATCCCTTGAGGTGGATTCCCACTAGAAATTCCAAGAATAATAGTACTGGAAGTCCCAATGGAAAAGCAACCTATCCATTACCCCTCTCAAGCTTGCAAAATTTCTGTAGAAAGTTTTGGCGGGGATTCCACAAATTTCAGTGGAAATTTCAGTCATCCCTTGAGGTGTATTCCCATTGGAACTTCCAATAATAGGAGTATTATAAGTTCCACTAGAATTTTTAGTGGAATTTCATGAAAGTTACAGTAGGGAATCAACTTATCAACTACCCCTCTCAAACCTGCAAAATTTTAATGGAAAATGTTGGTGGGGATTCAATGAAACTTTTAGTCATTACTTGAGGTGGATTCCCACTAGAAATTCCAATAATAGGAGGATTGGAAGTTCCACCAGAAGTTCTAGTATAATTTAATGGAAGTTCTAATGGGGAAGTAACCTATCAATTACCCCTCTCAAGCCTGTAAATTTTAAGTGGAAAGTGTTGGTGGGATTCCAAAAATTTTAGTGGAACTTTTAGTTATCCCTTGAGGTGTATTCCCACTGAAACTTACAAGAATAAGAGGAATATAAGTTCCATTGGATTTTTCAGTGTAATTTCATATAAGTTCTAGTGGGGAAGTAACCTATCAATTACCCCTCTCAAGCTTGAAAAATTTCAGTGGAAAGAGTTGGGGATTCCGAAAATTTCAACAGAACTTTCAATCATCCCTTGAGGTGGCTTCCCACTAGAACTTATAAGAATAGGAGGACTATAAGTTCCAATGGAATCTCTAGTGGAATTTCATGGAATTTCTAGTGGGTAATCAACTTATTCATTACTTCTCTCAGCCTCAAAATTTTATTGGGAAGTGTTGGTGGGGATTCCACAAATTTCAATGAAACATTCAATCATCCCTTGAGGTGGAATCCCACTAGAAATTTTAATAATAAGAGGGTTGGAAGTTACACTATAAGTTCCAATGGATTTTCATAGAAGTTTCAGTGGGGAATAAATCTATTGATTAACCCTCTCAAGCTTGCAAAATTTTAGTGGAAAGTGTTGTTGGGGATTCCATAACTTTGAGTCATCCCATGAGGTGTATTCCCACTGTAAATTCCAAGAATAAAAGGATTGGAAGTTCCACTTGAAGTTCCAGTGGAATTTCATGGAAGTTATAATGGGGAAGAAACCAATTCACCATCCCTCTCAAACCTTCAAAATTTCAGCAGAATGCCTTGAACATGTGTCTGTGGGTATTCCATAATTCACAGTCTAGGTTTTAGTCATTACCAAAGGAAAATTTCTACTAGAATGTACAAGAATAACGAAAATTCATGGAAGTTCCAATGAAATTTCAACTACATTCATAAATGAATATATAAGAATGAAAGATTAGTGATAATTTCTAATGATGCTATAACTTCCACTGATAATGATAATACTAATTCTAACCGCAATTTCACTTAATGTTGCACTAACAATAGATAACCTACCTTCTTCTTCCATTGGTGCATATTTTATACAATGATAGAGGGTCATGTGGGAGAAGCACAATATCATGTTAATGAATCTTTAACTAGTACCAGATAAAAAATAAAGACTTTATTTTGAGGCAAACACAACAGTGCCTTCATTGAGAAGTATCAAATGAAGAATCACTTGAATCACTAAAATAAGGAATGGTTCCCTCATGTTCAGAAATCGGGGGAAGTGAATCAGTTTATCAATATAATAGAAGAAGAATATCTCCCTTTATAGCAGTAAAGGAAGAATCACTAGAATTTTTGGGATTTTCATGAAGAGGAATCAGGTGTTGTGTTAGGGTGTCGATGAAAAAAAGGAAAAACTCATCCTTGAATTCAAGTATTCAACATACCCCCTACATCAATCCAAATATTGGGAATAAATTTGGACACATGTCCCCCTCCCAAGCTTGTTTTAGAATATCCAATGAAAATTATAACTGGAGATGATTCTTATCCCAAGTAAATGCAGGCTGCACCAGATGGGTTTAGGGAAAAAATCTACTATCTATTATTATTATATCTATTATTATTATATTATTATATTATATTTTATATTTATATTATTATCCTAAACTCGTTTTTTCTTTCCTACACATTTCACCTCTAGATCACTTCTTTTCCCTTCAAATCCTGCTCTCCCAATTTCGTGTGAGGTTTCATCCCACTCTCCCTTATCACTGCCTCCCTCCTCCCCATCTTCGCCCCACTGCATCTACCTCCCTGGCCTTCAGCACCCCAAATACCTGCATCCACGAACTCTGCCCCCATACCTTCTTGGATACCCACCTCCGCTTCCCTACCACTTCCTTAACCTTTCAACCTCTTCCCCGACCTCTTCCCCATCATATCCTTCATGTGTTTGCCTACCTAACTCCATTATTCTAGATCCACCACCACCCCCTCTTCCATGAACACCTTCCTCTTGGTTTTTTTATCTTTGTACATTAAAAGAAAGCTTATATCGCCTCTCAATAAGTAAGACCCACTCTTTTACAATCCTCTCTCAGTCAGCCAACTTAGGGTTTCTTGCTTTCAAATTTGATTTTCGAAAATGAATTTCACAATTTTAAGTATTCGGTTTGCTTGTATTACATTTTCCATATCACGAATCGACCCACCAAGATCCTAATGTCTAGTAGTAAGATGAGTTCAATACCCCAAGCCTGTTTCCAATAGGTCAAGGGCTAATGACTAGCATCAAGTAGTCATAACACACACATGAGAGGCCATAGACTAAAGTACACACACACACACACATCTCCATACACTGGTGTAATGCGAAAAATATAAAAAACTAATACCAAAAATTCATTCACGCAACTCATCTCACATTAGATTATTACATAAAGTATAACAAAGAAAAGGTCCAAATACAATCCCACCATAACTATAAAAGATTCCAACCCGCTAAAAAAAGAGGGACTATTGTCAAGATGCAACTCTTGGAACCGTCTACGGTTCGTCTACGGTCCGTCTAGTGAAACTAAGAACCTCATGCTCCTGGTCCTCCTAACACCCCATCAAAAGCACTATAATCTACATAATACATGACACACGTGAGCATAACTCATGCATGGGTGAATATAAACATACCCAGTAGTTTACCCTGAAATCACCAAACATAAAACATCAAGAGAGACATATCAACATCACAAAGGTGAGTCAATTTGTAGGAAAGACAATAATAGCCCATATATAATCAAATACATACACCAAGATTAAAAGTACGATCACATCCTCACTTTCAGCCTAGGATTCCGCCCGAGGATCATAGGTCACGTTCGTCTAAGGGAACTCACTTCTCTAGTCTCATTAACACCAATGTAAATAATTTATGAAATCACACTTGTCGAGCATTGCCATGTTTAAGTACATACTAGAATTTATAAGATACTGATACATAGGTACGGGATCATGCCCAAGTCCTTTGGGGGATACCTAACCCTACATGGATAAACCCACTAGGAAGGGGATCCCGCTCCTTGGATATCAAAAACATGATAACTGACCCAACCTAGGGAATAATGTTAGATGATCACACCTTAGACCACATGAAGGTATAACTGAATCTATCCAGAACTAACCCATTAAGGGGATCACTCATCCTATGCTCAGGAATATATGCCTCATTATACCCTTATAAGGATGAACTAAGGGAACACACCCATATTAATGCTGATACTTGACTGAGGGGATAAAGGCTCTGATATAACTTGGATGGGGGTATATGGTGTATATAGGGTATATACAATGTTTCCCTCTAATCCCAAACCTTCTCATGTTCGTTCCCATATACTCTGTCCTGTGTCCATGTACTATGGTTGTGTTCATGTACACTGGCCATGTCTATGTCCGTGTATCCAACTGGGGGTACATGCTGGGTTTCCAGCTCAAGGGTTTCACAATGCGTGAATAGGTCACACAATGTGCAATATTTATCTTTATGTGTAAAGCCTAGCTGTTATATACGGATGTCTACACGATGTGTGTTATTCTGAACTATATGTTGTATAGATTGAGATTTTCCAAAAATCCCAATTTCTCACAAATCTTCACCTACACCATTTCCACCACTGATTCAGCCACAATATTCTCCATAGAAATTAGATATGGGTTGACCAAGCCTAAAATGTCTTCTATGGCTATATTTTAGTCACCCATTGGTTAGAAACCACCCATCTTCATGAACCTGAAGCACCCTCATAGTCCAACTCATGAAAACTCCATCACCCACACCATTGTCGGACCTCTGTTATTATCATAATGCCTCCATCATGACTTCAATACTAAATATTAACCCATGATAATGATCTATTGCGCCAAAGATCAATTACACAATGATCATTTCCCATGTACAATTGAACCATCAATCAGATGATGAATCTCTAAATAATTGAGGAAGAATAGCATGAAACAAAATCACGAGAAAGAAAAATTAGACATTGTTTGGGTTGGCCTTAGTTTGTTGAAATGGAAATATTGATATGAGGAGGATGATAAATAATCAAATAATTCATAATTATAGGAATTAAAATTAAAAAAGATAAACCAACAAAAATGATCCAAAAATTAATTTCTAAGGAAATCATTCATGTTTGACATGGGGAAAACATGAACGAGGATTATTAAAATAAAAACAAACATATTACCTTGATATTAGATCAATCAATAATGAAAAATAATTCTATGTTGTTTTCTTTAGGAATATACAAGAACTCTATTGGATAATATGTTCTCACATGAGTGATCGTTGATGAATTCTTTGCATTCGTCATCATCTCCATCAATTTTCCTAAAGATTATCCCTATGGTGGTTCTTCTAAAATCTATTAGGGTTATGAATCTAAACCTATAGTTTTCATAAAAGGGATATAAAAATAAATTTTTATAGGTTTGTACATTTAATCAGACAATTAATTAATTAATTAATTCAATTCATTTATCTTGAGTAATTTCTTCTAGCAACTGCACTCTACTGAATCGCTCAATGCCAACCAATATTAAATCATGATTGGGGTAAAAATTTTATTTAGATTTAAAGTTGGTATCAGTTTTACCATCCAAGACATCGTTTACGAGTTATTCCACTATTTGTGAAAAACTACGAGTGTGTGATATATTATATATAGTATTTTTAATATATCAATAACAAGGCTCCACGGGATCCAGAAACCCATACCAACTCTATGTATAACTCCGAAAATATTATTTAAAATATTCCAAATTGTTATATGAAAAAAAAGACTCATTACATTCTCCCCACCGCAAGGTTTTAAGTCCTAAAAACCAAAAATCCTACTAAAAAAGATGAGGGTACTGAGCTCGTATCTGGTTCTTCTGCTCCCAGGTGCTCTCTTGAAGATTCTCATACTGCCAATGAACATGATCTAAGGGAATCACTCACCTATTAAGGATATTCTCATACTGATCCTCAATGGTTATTGGGTACTCTAAGAAGGTATCCCTATCTACAACATCCAGCTCACCCTAGTGGATAATGTGCGACAAGTCATGCACATATCTCCTTAACTGCAACATGTGGAATACATCATGCACCTGGTCAAGATTTAGTGGTAAGGTTAAGCAGTATGACACCTCACCAACCCTATATTGTATCTAAAAAGGGATGATGAATCTTGGAGATAGCTTGCCACCTCAAAAAAATCTACATAATCCCCACTGAGGTGAAACCTTCAGGAGCACATGGTCTTCCTTATCAAACTCTAAAGGCCTTATTTATAGGTATTCATAATAATTATAATGGATTTGGGTGGTCCTAATCCACTCCTGTATGATTTTCACCTTCTCAATCATTACTTGCACCAATTTAGGGACCATAAGCGTTGTCTCCCCTAGCCCCATCTATCATAATGACAACCTAAAGGGTCTCCCATATAGGGCATTTAATGACACCATACTGATGGTGGAGTGATAACTATTGTTATATAAAAACTACACTAAGGTTAGATAATAATCCCAACTATAGCCAAAATCCAACACACAATCTTGAAGCATGTCCTCTGGAACCTGGATGGTCCGCTATGTCTAATCATCTATCTGGGGGTATAACACCATGCATAAACACAACTAAGTCCCAGATGCCTCCTATAATACTCTACATAATCGAGATGTGAAGCTAACATTACATCCTAAAACTATCATTAAGGGAACTCCATGAATCTAGACTATCTCTTGCACATACAGATGTCCCAAACTCTCCACTGAACCTCGCTCTCGGATGGCTAGGCAGTGGACCAACTTGGTGAGTTGGTATACGATCACCTAGATAGTGTCATGACCTCTAGATAATCATGGAAGTACTGTCATGAAATCTATAGAGATACCATACCACTTCCACTCTAACACTTCAAAGGGTTGAAAAAAACCCATGGGAACCTAGTGATTGGCCTTTACCTATTGGAAAGTGAGGCATTGAGAGATAAAATTAGCAATATACCTTTTCATACCTAGCCACCAAAACTAACATCAAAGGTTCTGATACATCTTTTATACTCTTGTATAATGGGGGTGTATGAAACTTCCTTAGAACCTCCTCTCACAATGTGATTGGTACCATCATCCATCCCCAGAAAAGGATTATGTGCTCCCCACTTTCATAAAATCCATTAGGATCATGTCCTATGGATATTTGGTCACATAAGACATAGAAATTGATATCCCCAAGTTGTGCCTCCCTGAAACACTGAAGAAGCATAGGGGTGAAAACCATCGGTTGAAGGTATGATTAACTGTCATCATCTATTAGGGACAAATGTAATGAGTCCAACTGCTCTGATGCCTCACTCAACAATTGTGAATGAGATTTCCTACTGAGAGCATCTGCCACAACATTCCCCTTCCCAAGAGTATAGACCATCTCAAAGAAATAATCCTATAGGAAGTCCAACCATTGTCTCTACCTTAGGTTAAAATCTTTCCACAAAAAGATATACCCGAGACTCTTATAGTCATAATAGATGTTGAATCACTCTCCCATAAGATAGTGTCACCAAGACTTTTGGGAAAACACCACTTCTGCTAGCTCCAAGTTGTGGGTTGTGTAGTTCTTCTCATGCGGTCTCAGCCATTGATACCCATAAGAAATAACTTCATACCTCTACATCAAAACACATTTAAGCCTAGCTCTAGAGGCATCATAGAACACTATGTACTCAACACCTTCCTCTAACAGTCACACAATGAGGATGATCATCAACATTTATCAAAACTCCTAAAAATCCTATAGACACTCTATGTCTACATGAAAGGATAACCCTTTTGATTCAAAGCATTTAGAGGTTCCATGATCCTAGAGATTTTAGGAATTAATATCCAATAATAGCCTTCCAACCCAAGGAAAATTCACACCCCAGTCATGCTCTTGGGCATATCCTAAGCTTGTATTGCCTCGATCTTAGTGGGGTATACTGCCAGTCCCTCTTATAAGATGACATAACCCAGGAAGTGGACCTCTCAAATTTAAAACTAAAACTTTGAGATCTTCCCATAAATCTAGTTCTCTCAGAGTATGTCCATAAATATCCTTAAATGTCTTAGGTGATCCCCCTATGATGCTGATTACATGAGGATGTCAGCGATGAAGACTACCATGAACTGGTCCAAGAAGGGCTGAAAGATCCATTTCATGAGTCTCATGAACACTGCCGGGATTTTTGTCACACCAAATGGAATAACCAAGTACTCATAGTGACTGTATCAACTCCATAATGTCATCTCAAGAATATCATCCTCTCTAAATCAATGTTGATGATATCCCGACCTGGGGTAAATCTTTTCAAAAACATGATAACTGACCCAACCTAGGGAATAATGTTAGATAATCACACCTTAGACCACATGAAGGTATAACTGAATCTATCCAGAACTAACCCATTAAGGGGATCACTCATCCCATGATCAGGAAGAGATGCCTCACTATACCCTCATAAGGATGAATAAGGGAACACATCCATATTAATGCTGATACTTGACTGAGGGGATCAAGGATCTGATATACCTTGGATGGGGGTATATGGTGTATATAGGGTATATACAATGTTTCCCTCTAATCCAAAACCTTCTCATGTTCGTGCCCATGTACTCTGTCCTCTTTCCATGTACTATGCCTGTGTTCATGTACACTGGTCATGTCTATGTCAGTGTATCCAACCGGGGGTCCATGCTGGGTTTCCTGCTCAAGGGTTTCACAATGCGTTAATAGGTCACACAATATGCGATATTTATCTTTATGTTTAAACCCTAGCTTCTATATAAGGGTGTCCACATGATGTGTGTTATTATGAAATATATGTTGTGTAGATTGAGATTTTCCAAAAATCCCAATTTCTCACAAATCTTCACCTACACCATTTCCACCACCGATTCAGCCACAATCTTCTCCATAGAACTTAGATCTGGGTTGACCAAGCCTACAATGTATTCTATGGCTATATTTCAGTCACCCATTGGTTAGAAACCACCCATCTTCATGAACCTGAAGCACCCTCATAGTCCAACTCATGAAAACTCCATCACCCACACCATTGTCGGACCTCTGTTATTATTATCATGCCTCCATCATGCCTTTAATACTAAATATTAACCCATGATAATGATCTATTTCACCAAAGATCAATTACTCAATGATCAGTTCCCATGTAAAATTGAGCCATCAATCAGATGATGAATCTCTAAAGAATTGAGGAAGAATAGCACAAAACAAAATCATGAGAAAGAAAAATTAGAAATTGTTTGGGTTGTCCTTAGTTTGTTGAAATAAAAATATTCATATGAGGAGGATGATAAATAATAAAATAATTCATAATTATAGGAATTAAAATTAAAAAAGATAAACCAACAAAAATGATCCAAAAATTAATTTCTAAGGAAATCATTCATGTTTGACATGGGGAAAACATGAACGAGGATTAATCAAATAAAAACAAACATCTTACCTTGATATCAGATCAATAACCAATGAAAAACAATTCTATGTTGTTTTCTTTAGGAATATCCAAGAACTCTATTGGATAATATGTTCTCACATGAGTGATCGTTGATGAATTCTTTGCATTCGTCATCATCTCCATCAATTTTCCTAAAGATTATCCCTATGGTGGTTCTCCTACAATCTATTAGGGTTATGAATCTAAACCTATAGTTTTCATAAAAGGGATATAAAAATAAATTTTTCTAGGTTTGTACATTTAATTAGACAATTAATTAATTAATTAATTAATTCATTTATTTTGCCTAATTTCTGCTAGCAACTGCACTCTACTGAATCGCTCAATGCCAACCAATATTAAATCATGCTTGGGGTAAAAATTTTATTTAGATTTAAATGTGGTATCAGTTTTACCATCCAAGACACCGTTTAAGAGTTATTCCATTATTTGTGAAAAACTACGAGTGTGTGATATATTATATATAGTATTTTTAATATATCAATAACAAGGCTCCACGGGATCGAGAAACCCATACCAACTCTATGCATAACTCCGAAAATATTATTTAAAATATTCCAAATTGTTATATGAAAAAAAAGACTCATTACATTCTCCCCACCGCAAGGTTTTATGTCCTAAAAACCAAAAATCCCACTAAAAAAGATGAGGGTACTGAGCTCGTATCTGGTTCTTCTGCTCCCGGGTGCTCTCCTGAAGATTCTCATACTGCCAATGAACATGATCTAAGGGAACCACTCACCTATTAAGGATATTATCATACTGATCCTCAATGGTTATCGGGTACTCTAAGAAGGTATCTCTATCCACAAAGTCCATCTCACCCTAGTGGATAATGTGTGACAAGTCATGCACATATCTCCTTAACTGCAACATATGGAATACATCATGCACCTGGTCAAGCTTTAGTGATAAGGTTAAGCAGTATGACACCTCACCAACCCTATATTGTATCTAAAAAGGGATGATGAATCTTGGAGATAGCTTGCCACCTCAAAAAAATCTACATAATCCCCGCTGAGGTGAAACCTTCAGGAGCACATGGTCTTCCTTATCAAACTCTAAAGGCATTATTTATAGGTATTCATAATAATTATAATGGATTTGGGTGGTCCTAATCCACTCCTGTACGATTTTCACCTTCTCAATCATTACTCGCACCAATTTAGGGACCATAAGCGTTGTCTCCCCGAGCCCCATCTATCATAACGACAACCTAAAGGGTCTCCCATATAGGGAATTTAATGACACCATACTGATGGTGGAGTGATAACTATTGTTATATAAAAACTACACTAAGGTTAGATAATAATCCTAACTATAGCCAAAATCCAACACACAATCTTGAAGCATGTACTCTGGAACCTGGATGGTCCGCTATGTCTAATCATCTATCTGGGGGCATAACACCATGAATAAACACAACTAAGTCCCAGATGCCTCCTATAATACTCTACATAATTGATATGTGAAGCTAACATTACATCCTAAAACTATCATTAAGGGAACTCCTTGAATCTAGTCTATCTCTTGCACATACAAATGTCCCAAACTCTCCACTGAACCTCACTCTCGGATGGCTAGACAGTGGACCAACTTGGTGAGTTGGTATACAATCACCTAGATAGCGTCATGACCTTTAGATAATCATGGAAGTACTATCATGAAATCCATATAGATACCATACCACTTCCACTCTAACACTTCAAAGGGTTGAAAAAAACCCATGGGAACCTATTGATTGGCCTTTACCTATTGGAAAGTGAGGCATTGAGAGATAAAATTAGCAATATACCTTTTCATACCTAGCCACCAAAACTAACATCAAAGGTTCTGATACATCTTTTATACTCTTGGATAAGGGGGGTGTATGAAACTTCCTTAGAACCTCCTCTAACAATGTGATTGGTACCATCGTCCATCCTCGGAAAAGGATGACGTGCTCCCCACTTTCATAAAATCCATTAGGATCATGTCCTATGGATATCTAGTCACATAAGACATAGAAATTGATATCCCTAAGTTGTGCCTCCCTGAAACACTGAATAAGCATAGGGGTGAAAACCATCGATTGAAGGTATGCTGAACTGTCATCATCTATTAGGGACAAATGCAATGAGTCCAACTACTCTGATGCCTCACTCAACAATTGTGAATGGGATTTCCTACTGAGATCATCTGCCACAACATTCCGCTTCCCAAGAGTATAGACCATCTCAAAGAAATAATCCTACAGGAAGTCCAACCATTGTCTCTACCTTTGGTTAAAATTTTTCCACAAAAAGATATACTCGAGAATCTTATAGTCAGAATAGATGTTGAATCACTCTCCCATAAGATAGTGCCACCAAGACTTTTGGGCAAACACTACTTCTGCTAGCTCCAAGTTGTGGGTTGTGTAGTTCTTCTCATGCGGTCTCAGCCATCGATACCCATAATAAATCACTTCCTACCTCTACATAAAAACACATTTAAGTCTAGCTCTATAGGTATCATAGAACACTATGTACTCAACACCCTCCTCTAGCAGTCACATAATGAGGATGATCATCAACATTTATCAAAACTCCTAAAAATCCTATAGACACTCTCTGTCTACATGAAAGGATAAACCTTTTGATTTAAATCATTTAGAGGTTCCATGATCCTAGAGATTTTAGGAATGAATATCCAATAATAGCCTTCCAACCCAAGGAAAATTCACACCCCAGTCATGCTCTTGGGCATATCCTAAGCTTGTATTTCCTCGATCTTAGTGGGGTATACTGCCAGTCCCTCTTATAAGATGACATGACCCAGGAAGTGGACCTCTCAAATTTAAAACTAAAACTTTGAGAGCTTCCCATATATCTAATGCTCTCGGAGTATGTCCATAAATATCCTTAAATGTATTAGGTGCTCCCCCTATGATGCTGATTACATGAGGATGTCATCGATGAAGACTACCATGAACTGGTCCAATAAGGGATGAAAGATCCATTTCATGAGTCTCATGAACACTACCGGGATTTTTGTCACACCAAAGGGAATAACCAAGTACTCATAGTGACTGTATCAACTCCATAATGTCATCTCAAGCATATCCTCCTCTCTAACTCAATGTTGATAATAACCCGACCTGGGGTAAATCTTTGAGAACTAACTTACCCTTTCCAACTAGCCAAAGATTTCATCAATTCTTAGAAGTGGATACTATCATGAAACAACCTAGGTTGTCCCCTAACTAGGCACTAGAGTCAGTCTGTGATAAGGTGTGGGAGGTGTTCTCAATCCTCCCAAGCTGACAAATAGTGTCAGGAATCAAGCATAACTAGTTGGGAATGATTTTTTTCAAGAATAATAGGTGAATAAAATCTCTCCCTTTTTGATGATCACAAATCAAGTACAGTTAAAGGGTAAATTGAATGCAGTTACAGAGAAAATAACATATAGAATAATAGACAACTTCTCACTTTTTCTCCCCCTTTTGGGATGATCAAAAATTAAAAAGAATAGAGGGAAAATAGTGCATATGGCATTAAAAGTGTTCAGAATACAAAAGATAGTAGAAATACAAAACAAAATCAATGAAATCCCCATCAAAAAAATAACAGTCGTTGGTCCTATTTAGGGATTGGCCTTCTCTTTGCCTTTATCAGCAGCAGAAGAAGAAGCCATAGGGGTAGTTTCTAATGTAGAAGAAGGAATAGAAGTGGTAGACAAAGAAGGTAAAGGGATACCTTCGAAGACTAATGGAGCCAATGTAGGAGCTGTAGAAGATCGAGGCAGTTGCTGGTCAAGGATGACCGGCCTGATCTGACTAAGAGCCAGGCCAATAGACATGGTTGTGGAAGCAAAGGCAGAAGTGAAAGTAGGCAAACCAAGTCTGATAGGAGTGGCCGCTAGAGCAATAATTGTTGTGCTTTGAACATGGAGATATGGCATCAGAAGCTTGATGAAGTCTGTGATTATCTCCCCTCCATACTGCATAGCCTTTTCAAAATCATATTTATTTTCCATGAACTTGTCCAACAATCTGGTAAACTCAGTCAGCTTCTGGACTTGGTTTTTGAAGGCTTGGTTTACTAAAGGGATTCTCAGATTCTCCAAAAGGTATTTGAAGTGATTTTTCATATGAGTCTTGGAGAAAATCCGGCTGAAATAGAAGTCCACTTTCTTAGAGATCTCCTGTTGAGCATCATTGGAAATCTTTGAGTGAATTTGAACCAACTCTAGCACTTTATCACTGTTCTTAACCACTTCAGATAAAGGAGACATATAAAATCCACTTAAGGAATTCTGAATCTCTTCCTTGACTATAGATATGAGCAGGGAACTATCCAAAGAAGGAGAAGAGGTTTGACCAGAGGAAGTATAAGATTTGACTACTGTGGTTAGAGACTTGAGATGATTCAGGACCTTTTGAAGATAACCGGTATATTCATATGTGAGTTTGTTCAGGTTCTCCACAATCTCTCTCATGCGGTGCAACATCTACGTGTGCCTTTCTCCAATCTTTTCATCAAAGGATAGCAGATATGGGTGAATTTGGGACACAATATCTCGAGAGATGTTTGAAAAAGAAGGTTCAAGAGAAGGAGGAGCAAGAGTAGGCTCTGATCTTGAATGTAGCTGTTTCTCCATGTCTTCCACCATGCTTTTCAGATTTGCAACTTCAGTACTGAGCAACTTGTTCTCAAACCTTCTTGAATTTCATGAATCATCTTGGGTTGAATGTGCCAGATAATCTTTTCTAAAAGTAGTGAGGCATCTTCCTGACTTAGTTGTGTCACAAGACGAGGTTGAGAGGACATAATTTTCTCAACTCCAACTAAGATAGAATCTCCAAACACTTTTAGATAATCCTTGCTGATAGAAGATTGCTGATCATGTAAAGGTACAGGAGTAGGAAGTGGTACATGGGCAGGTTCAGGGTCTGGTTGAGGTTTAGGTTCAGTTTCAGGTTCAGTTTCAGGTTGAGGTTCAGGGTGTGTGACTGACTTCAATTGAAATAGAGAAGAAAGATCAATCCCAGTTACAGTCACCTATTGAGATTCACTCACATCATAGAAGCTAGGGAATTTATACTAAGTGTACAAAAAAAAGACTCAGTTGGTTGAGATGCTTCAACAGACTCAGCTTCACCAGTTTCAACTTCACCAGTTTAAATATTTTGAGGTTCCTCCCCCTCAAAATGTGCTTCCTTTCTAGGACCTTGAGGCTTAGGTACTTGATTTAAATCCACTGTTTCATCTCTGATTTCCTCAAGCATCTCCTGTATAGCCAACTGAAAGTCTCTCTCCATCCTCTCTTCAGAAGAGGGTATAATCTTATGAACAAATTTCTCTTTAGGGATTTATTCTTGATTTTAATCTTCCCTAACAGGGATTTCTTCTAGATTTGCTTCTTCTACAGTAGGGAATTCTCTTACTACAGCCTCTTCCAGGTCTTTCTGCTCAAATTCTGGGATAATTAATTCTCTTGCAGCCTCAGATTGGATTTCCAGATTAACATCATCTCTAGGGGTAGGAGGTTCTTCTTCAAGAACAACAGGAGGTATAATTGGTCTTTCTTCCTCAACACCAACTTCGTCCCTTTGAGGTACTTTATATTCTTCTCTAGGTGGTACTTCAGCTGCCTATTCCTCTTCTTCTTCATCTTCTGGATAAAAAAAACTTCATCTAGTTCCAAACCAGGATCAGAAAGGTCCTTTGGTCTTGTTGGATAACCCACAAGATTATACTTCTCATAGATCTTATCATTATCTTCAACCCAATCCTTCTTCCATGGGTTCCAGTTTATTTTCATCCTCCTGATGGTAGGTTTAGATAAGAAATACTCATAGTCCATAAGTAATTCTTCATTGGGTCCAACTACTCCTTTGGGAACAAGCATTGCTGAAATCATCCTAGAGTAAAACAGAGATGTGGATTTGGATGTGACCTTGATCAGTTCACGCATATGGTGAATGATGTATTTGCACAGATTTATCTTGCAGACATTCTTCATAAGATGAATCACAAATACATACTAATATTTTAAGATAGAAAAGTCACCTTTCCTTGGACTGATCAGATTTTGAACAAATTTGAACAACAACCTTGTCTCCCAATCAAGTTCAGCAGCTATGACCCTTCTCTTGGTGCCATTTCCAGTTAGAGTTTCTAGTGTATTTTCCAGGTCAAATAAATCAGTTGTAGGTGGGGGGTATCTCTGATAATCATCACAAATACCTTCGTGAGGAATCCTAAGGCAAGCAGCCCATAACCTCGACGAAAAGGAGCATATTTGTCCATTGATCTAACTCCTCATGACATATCTTTCACCAACATCAAAAGAAAATTGAGCATACTGATAAAACTGAGCTACCAACCTCGGGTAAATAGGTATATCCTTCTTAGAGAACCATTCGAGCCAGCCTTGTTCTCTTAATACTTTCAGGACTAGAGACTTTTTAGACAACAACCACTCAGGGCAAATTTCCTTTTCAGGAACGACAGTGCGATTTAACAGGTTTGGGTTCAAGGGTCCTTCTGGCGCCAACTTCGGTGCTATCTTCTTTTTCTTTGAGCTACGCTTCTCAGGTGTGGATGAAGATAGATTCTTCATCCTTGGCATTCATTGAAGGTCGAGAGAGGGTTTCAAGGTTGAAAGGATTCAAGAGAGAGTGAGTAGGAGAAGGTTCAGGTGAAGAACCGAGTGAAAACCCTTTTGTTTTATCATTTGGGAATGTCAATCGTCACAAAAATAAAAACACGGGAAAGTAAAAAGTGGTGAAATAAAAATCACCATGATACGGGTTAAAATAAAAGCATAAATAATTTTCACAGTGAGACCGTGAATGGTCGCTACGGTGCGATGGTAAATGGTCGTCACAGTGAGACAATCAGTGGTCATCACGGTGAGATAGTGAATGGTATGTTCTTTCATGGTGAGACAGTAAGTAAACTTTGTTCAGTCACAGTGAGATAATGAGTAACAGATCGTGAATACAAAGTGTTAACTGTGAGACTGTATACATGAGACAGTAACTGAGAAACCGTGAACATGAAACAGTAAAGTAAAAAAAGCAGTAAAGTATTAAACAATAAGACTAGTAAGATATCTATTTGTGATTGATCATGAAAAGATCATGTATGATGTAGTCTATTCTCTCAGAATTTAATGGTTTAGTGAATATATTAGCAAGTTGATATTCAGTGCCAATGAATTCCAAGGTGATATCACCCTTTTGATAATGATCCCTAAAAAAGTGATGTCTTACATCAATATGTTTTGTCCTAGAATGTGAAACATAATTTTTTTAAATGTTAATAGCACTTGTGTTGTCACAATTTATTGGTACATGTCTGAATTGATATCCATAATCTAGTAAAGTGTGTTTCATCCACAAAATCTGTGCACAACAACTGCCAGCAGCTATGTATTCAACTTCTATAGTAGATAATGCGACAAAGTTTTGTTTCTTACTACACCATGATACTAGTGACTTGCCTAAAAGGTGATATGTTCCAGAGGTTCTTTTTCTATCTAACTTATAGCCACCGAAGTCAGCATCAGAATAACTGACTAGTTCA
This sequence comes from Viscum album, assembly GCA_963277665.1. Lineage (NCBI taxonomy): Eukaryota > Viridiplantae > Streptophyta > Magnoliopsida > Santalales > Viscaceae > Viscum > Viscum album. Next base: position 1,963,014,649 of record OY728133.1, read on the forward strand.
AATGATTTTCCTTTAGGATAGAACAATCCTAAATTGGGTTTATGCTTGAGGTATTTGAAAATTCTCTTTACAACATTTAAATGAGATTCTTTAGGATTTTCTTGAAAGCGAGCACACATACACACACTAAAAATAATATCAGGACGACTAGCAGTTAAGTAGAGTAAACTTCCAATCATTCCTCTATAAGTGGTTTGATCAACAGATTTTCCATCTTCATCAAGATCCAGCTTACAGGTGGTACTCATGGGAGTGTAACTACTTTTAGTGCTATCTAATCCAAAACGTTTTAATATATCTCTAGTGTATTTACTTTGATTTAAAATATTTCCATCATTATTTTGAAAGATTTGAAATCCAAGAAAGAATTTTAGTTCACCCATTAAACTCATTTCAAATTCGTTTTGCATCATTTTAGAAAAATCAATACATAATGAATTTTTTGAAGATCCAAAAATAATATCATCTACATAGATTTGAACAACTAAAACATCATTAGAAATTCTTTTTATAAAGATATTAGGATCAGCTACTCCTTTTGTAAAACCTTTGGAAATAATAAAAGTACTTAATCTGTCATACCAAGCTCTTGGATCTTATTTTAAGCCATATAAAGCTTTTGATAGTTTGAAAATATGATTTGGAAAATGAGGGTTTATAAATCTAGGGGGTTGTTCAACAAAAACATCCTTAGCTATATACCCATTTAAGAATGCACTCTTAATATCCATTTGATATAGTTTGAAATTTAGATGTGCATCATAAGAAAGCATAATTCTAATGGCTTTAAGTCTGGCTACTGGAGAAAAAGTCTCCTCATAGTCAATTCCTTCTTCTTGACTATAGCCTTGTGTAACTAATATAGCCTTATTCTTAACTATATTTCCAGCTTCATCTACCTTATTTCTAAACACCCATTTAGTTCCTATGACAAAAGCATCCTTTGGACTTTCAACAAGTTTCCAAACTTTATTTCTTTCAAACTGATTGAGTTCTTATTGCATAGAAATTACCCAAAATTCATCACTGATAGCATCATCAATGTTTTTAGGTTCAAGATGTGACAAGAAAGCTTGATGTTCAATTTGATTTCTAAGAGAAGCTCTAGTTTGTGTTCCTTTATCTAAGTCTCCTACAACAATATCTAAGGGATGGTTTTTAAGAGTTCTAACCTTTCTAGAAAAATAGGGACTAGAGATTTTAGGTTCATCAACAGATTCAGGTTCATTATGATTTGATTGCACAAAATTTCCAAAGTTGGAAGTTTTCACAGATTATTTCATAGAGGTATTTGAGGATTTTGAGTTGATTTTCAGATTTGATACATCATCTTCTAGATTTTCTAGGATGGTTCTAGGCTCTTGTGGATATATTTCATCAAACTTGATATGGACAGATTCTTCCACACATTTAGTTCTATTATTGAATACTCTATAAGATTTTCTTAAAATTGAATAACCTAGGAAAATTCCTTCATCACTTTTGGATGAAAATTTGTCAAGATTATCCTTAGTGTTGAGGATAAAGACTTTGCAGCCAAAAACTCTAAAGTAATTAACCTTCGGCTTCCTATTATTCCAGAGCTCATATGGGGTCTTTTTGAGAATTGGTCTAATCAATACTCTATTGATTATGTAGCATGCTGTGTTAGAAACTTCAACCCAAAAGTAAATAGGTAGGTCATATTCACTAAGCATTGTTCTAGTAATTTCTTTCAAGGTTCTATTTATTCTTTCTACAACACCATTCTGCTGAGGTGTTCTAGGGGCAGAGAAATTGTGACTATAGCCATTTTGTGAGAAAAAAGATTCAAACTCTTGATTTTCAAACTCATAGCCATGATCACTTCTTAAAGATTTAATTTTAAGTCCACTAAGATTTTCTACAGACTTGGCATACTTAGTAAAATAAGAGCAGGCTTCACTTTTGTGAGCCATGAAGAAGGTCCAGATATATCTAGAAAAATCATCTACTAGAACATAAACATAGTGCTTCCCATTTAAAATAGAAACTCTAGATAGTCCAAACAAATTCATGTGAACTAATTCAAGAGGTTGAGAAGTAGAAACTTCTTTCTTTGTTTTGAAATAGATTTTGTGTTGTTTTCCCTTTTGACAGGGATTACACACTTTGTCATTTGGAAACTCAAGTTTGGGTAAGTCTTTAACTAGGCCTTTTCTAGTTAACTTTATAAGGGAGTGAACATTACAGTGTCCTAGTCTCCTATACCAGAGCCAAGATTCTTTATGAAAAACACTTAAGCATGAAACATGTTGAGAAGCTAAAGAATCTAAATTAACAGAATAGACATTCTCATTCCTTGATGCGGAAAATACTAATTTATCTTTAGAATCAAGGACATTGCATGCATCATTTTAAAATTTAACATGATATCCATCATCACACAATTGTGAGATACTAAGAAAATTATATTTTAAACCATTAACAAACATTACTTTAGAAATTAGAATCGAATCAGAGTTACCAATCTGGCCTAAGCCAATGATCTTCCCCTTTGCATTGTCACCAAATGTGACATGTCCTCCATCTACTTTTACCAGGTTCTTGAAGCATGAGTAGTCTCATGTCATGTGCCTTGAACACCCACTGTCCAAGTACCACAGATTTGTGTAGGATCTCTTCAAGAGACTTTCCTACAACATGATCAAGCAAAGATAGATTTTGGTACCCATACTTGTTTGGGTCCAGTAATGTTAGTAATAAGTACTTTAGGAACCCATATTTGTTTCATAGGTTTTCTATGGGCATTATGTAAAGTATTTGAAAAATAAACTCTATTTGGTCCACAAAAACTTGAAACAGTAGAATATTCATCATGACTCGAGCTAGTTGAGCTATGTCCAGAACTGGGAACAAAATTATATGTCCTAGACTTTGAAACAAAATTTGTTCTACCAAGGTTTCTTTTATCAGGTTGATAACCAATGCCAGTATTATATTTAGAAGCAATTTGTTTTCCTAGCATTTGGGTAAGGGTATTTTTACCATTAGTAAACTTTTCTAAGTCACTTTTTAATTGCTCATTAGACATTTTTAGTTCATTGTTTTCTTTGAGAAGTTGAGCATTTTTCTCTTTTTCAGTAGTAAGTTCATATTTAATAGTTACAGTGAGAGCATGCTATTTCTTCAATGATTTATATTTGTACTTTAATACATTGAATGTCTCTTCAAGCATGTTGCAATATTCAAACATTTCTTCATTGGTCATATTTTCAGAGTCACTTTCATCTTCAGAATAATATGAATTATATACAGAAGAGTTCAGTGTTACCTCAGATGTTTTTATCATAAAACACAGATTGGCTTTGTTAGCCTGTTCATCATGTGATGTGTCTGAGTCACTTGAACTATCCTCAGAGGCACTCTAGGTTGCCTTCATGGACTTTTTGTAATTCTTGTCCTTGTCATCATATTTCTTCTTATATTTGAGCTTTGGAAAGCCAGCCTTTATATGTCCTTTGCGCTTACATTCATAACATACAATCTCATCAGTTTTGTCATTTCTCTTCCAGTCCTTTTTACAGTGTCCTTTTGGATCATACTTGCCTTTGAAGTTAGGCTTTCTGATTTTTTTTTCTTCTTATAAAATCATTTGAATCTTCTGGCCAGTTGAGCCATCTCCTCATCACTTTCTGGTGATTATTATTCAGTAGTGGAACTGTCTATTGAAGCTTCCAGTTTTCCTTTGTCTTTGTGCTTTGAGAGGGTGGTCTTGAATGCAACATATTTCCTCTTTGGTTCATCCTCCTCTTCTTTTTTGACTTTAATCTCTTCCTCATACATCATTAGTTTCCCAATGAGTTCCTTTATAGGTAGTCTATTGATGTCGCATGACTCTCTAATTGAGACAGAGGTTCCCCTCCATTTGTCGGGTAGACATCTCAGAATTCTCATGATCTGTTCTTTAACAATGACTTCTCTTCCTAGGGAAATCATTGTGTTGGCAATCTCATTGAACCTAAGATAAATACCAGAGATATTCTCATCAGGTTTCATCTTGAAATTATCATATTTTATAGTATAAGTGTTAAGTCTCATTTCCTTTACACTAGATGTGCCTTCATGTGAGACAGACAAGGTATCCCAAATTTCATGGGCAGTTTTACAAGTAGAAACCCTATTAAATTCTTCATCTCCTAAGGAATAGTACAAGGCATTCATAGCTTTGCAATTGTTATTGTAACCAAGTTTGGTAGGTTCATCCCATGTAATTCTATCAATCACAGGAAGTTTGTATTCATCTATAATGGATGACCATATTTCAAAATTCACTCTCTAGATGCATTTTCATTTTAATTTTCTATTGAGCATAATTTGTTCCATTAAAGAATGGTGGTCTATTAGTTGCAGAACCTTCCAATCTATTATCCATGCTAACAAATTACTTTAAAATAGCTAGAAATTTAGAATTGACAGAAATTTACAGATCTTTAAAGTACAACTACAATCACAGTTGAATAAGATTACACAAAGTCCTAATAAAGCAACCTTTGATACCAAATGTTGGTCAGAGTAGTTAACTCAAGAGGGGAGGGGTGAATTGAGTAACTATAAAAATTTCTATTTAAAAGATATTAGTTTTACAAATAATGATTTCCCCAAAAATAGATACAACCCAGTTAATCAAGGTTATACTGTTATAAGAGTTTGACTGTTTAAACAACTTCTTAGAAGATTGATTAATTCTCAGTAATCTTAATTGGTATTATTAAAATTACTTTTGAAGTTATCCTACTAAGAAAAATCAGATATAACTTCTTTCCAAGACTAACTATCAAAGTGAATTTAGTGTTTTTCTGGATTGTGCAGTAAAGTAGTAAAACAGAGTAGACTAAATTTAAGTGGCACAACGGATATAAAACAAGTAGTTAAATCTCAAGCCGAGACCTAATCCACTCCACTTGGTGATCACATTCCACTAAGAAGTTTATATAAATAAACTCTGATCTACACCCTGGATCGGGGTTAACAATAGTACATGGGCTGTCCAGGCCACACAGGGATGTCACGAACCAGCCCGGGTCGACCCTGAACCGGTCACCTGAGCCGGTCCGCGGCAAGTCCCGAGGGGCGTTCCCGATCCCCCCGGGATGGCAACAAGTGCCGGGCATTAAAATTTTAATCGTTAGGAATGATTTTAGCCCAAACTAAATGCAGGATCAGAAGAAAGAATATAAACTAAACAAACTGACAAACACTAAAGACATAAACAAAACTACACCATGACATACCTCCATGTGACCTCGCGGGTCACCACCCAACTACAACCAACGTCGCTCTCTCACTGAGCGACTCAAGCCAGGAAAACCTGAACACAAGGAACCTGCAACTGAAATGGTAAAAGATAGGCGTGAGCACAAAAAGTACTCAGTAGGTGAGCCCCACAACAAATCCCAATGCACTGCCAGTAAATAAAGAATCTACATAATCTAGGTTTGAACTATAATGTATAAAAGTAAGTTTTCGAAATTCTTTACTTGAAAAACAAACACGAGACATTTCCCTTATTCCTTTTTGAAAGTTAGTTCCCTTTCATCAGTTTTAAACTCAGTCTAAAAAGAAAAGTGTTACATTTTCAAATCTTACCCAAAGAGAATCAAGCATTTTCATTTGAAAACCGTTTTCCCAAAGTCTAACAGTACAGGCTGTGAAGGATGACTGAAAGTAAAAAAGCAGGGAAAACAAGTGCAAGTAAAAGTAAACAAGCAAGGAAAACCAAGTGCAAGCAAAATAAACCAGAAGTTATCAGCAATAATCATGGGCGATCCTAAACATCCCTAGAAAACCCCTGGACGCACTCGGGTTCAGACTACCTGCCGGCGTGGTACTCCACAGTCAATAACCAACTGGCCGCCCTAATAGCCAACCAGTGGCACATCCCACCTGGCCTGTCCACAACTCCAGGGGGTACCAACCCGTCTAATTAGGGTTAGTAAGCAACCGTCACTCAATAATCTACAAGACGCCCAGGAACCCATGATGGTTTTAGTGACACTGTGTAAGTGGGAGACCCTCGCACGCGTGACTCATCTCACCGCACTTGCCAACCCCTTACACGGACATCGCTACACGACAACCCTCGAAGGGAAGTCCCCCTGTAGAGATGCCCTCACAAGTACGTATATATATATATATATATATATATATATATATGAATAATCACTTCACATTTATTAAAGTTCCAACCGGTCCGTCATGTCACTTTCATTTTGACCATTAAATACTAAAGCACTTTTAAAGGGATATGACACACGCCATTTCATTGAAAACCAGAAACACACTTAAAACATTATTTAAGAAACTCAAAACAGCATATTAAACTTGAAACACACAGGTATCACAAGCAAAAAATCATTTTCCAATATCCAAACGTACGCCAACTTTATCAAGAGCCAAATGGGCCTTTAATCATTATTTTGAAGGAACGTTATTTCTTAAATGAAATCCAAACTGTTGTTCGCATGACAAAGGAAAACATTTTTCATCAACCAAGAACCATACTTAAGGTTTCCAAAATCAAGTTTAAAGATCATACAATCATTTTCTCTAATCCAGGTTCTAAGAAACACCTTTTTCCATTAACAATATACCTACTAATTTGCACACACCAAAGACATTTCAAAACACAATTCAACATAAATTTCATTTTTCAGGAAGAACCATTAATCATCAACAGATCACCACACTATAAATAACTACTTAATAATACTTTTAAATTTACTGAAACTTAATAAAAAGTCAAGGAATAAGTAAATTCTAAACTTAAGGGCGAGTGCAAAGGGAGACTTACCTCAAGATCCAAGCGCGACGGTAAAACGACCTTGGAACCAAGGCGCGATGACCCGACGTGTGTCCGAAGCCACGTGATAAAGTCCAACACTCTGCATAATAGATATGAAGGACTCAGACACATACAAAAACTCACTAGAGCATGCGAAACCAAGCATCGGGGAGAAACGCTCACCTCGAAACTGAGGCGCGGAGACGGCGAAACCTCAGAAACAAGGCGCAGCGATGGCGCTCTCTCGGAAACGCCCTGCGCAGGTCCTAAAATCCCAAACCTACCAAAAACAAATATAAGTTGATGAAAAACCCCTAACAAAGCACAAGTGAATGCCAGAGTAATAATAATGTGAAAATAATAATGATGATAACAATAACCTCATAATAATAATAACACAATATAATAATAATAATAATAATATAATAACAATCATAATATGGCACGATTATAATATAATAATACAATAATAATAACAATAATAATTTAGCACATTTATAATATAATAATATAATAATAATAACAATATTAATATAATAATAATTATTATGATAGTATACCCAATAAAATAATGATAACAATAACAATATTAATAATAATAATAATATAATAATAATAACATAATATAATAATAATAATAATATAGTAATACAATAATAATACTAATAGAATAATATTAACATAATAATAATATAAAAATAATATAATCACAATAATAATAATATAATGAAAATAATAATAGTAATTTAGCATAATTATAATATAATAATATAAAAATGATAAGATAATAGTAATAATAATAATAATAAAAATAATAATAAAAATAATCATAATAATAATATAGCAATAATAATAAAAATAATAACTTAATAACATGATAATAATAATAATAATAATAATATAATAATAATATAATAATAATAATAATAATGACATAATAATAATATAATAATATTATTATTATTATTAATATGATAAAATTATTAAAACGTTATATATATATAAAAAAACGTAAATAAATGAGATTAACACATAAAGAAAGAAAATAAAATAAATAAAATAAAAAAAAATAAAAACAACACTCACAAGGAGCGGAGGGGGTGCGCGCGGGATGTGGCGGAGCGGGGAGGCCGGGACGGCGACGCGACAGGGAGGGAGGGGGGTGCGCCGGACATGGGGAAAGGCTGGCGGTGCGGGCCGCCGGAGAAAAGGAGGGCCACTGGACCGGCGGTCGCCGGAGTGGCAGGCCGTCACAGCTGGGTGCCGGAAAGGCAGGGTGGTGCGACCGGCGCCGGGACGGAGGGAGGCTGGGTGCGGCGAGGCGGAGCGCGCAGGAGGGGAGGGTGTGGCAGCAGGAATGGCGCTAGGGGGAGAGGGCAGCGCGGGGTGGCCGGGGCGCTGGGAAGCCGGGTGCGGGGAGCGGGGCGAAACGCCGGAGGTGCTGGGGAAGGGTGACTGGGTGCGGTGGGTCGCGCAAGGGAGACGACAACGGCGACTGCTGAGTGCGGGGTGCGGCGGGAGCAGGGCCGGGACAGGGGGGAAGAGGGAGCCGGGATAGGGGGAGGTTGCGTGAGTAGCGCCGGAGGGGAATCACGCAGGGGTGTGCGGAGCTGGGGGAAAAAGGGGCGCCGACGGTGAGGTCTGGCGCGACGCGCGGGGTCGGCGCAAGGCGGAGAAGCAGGGGGGGCGGGGTCGGCGACGGGAACAGGAGGGGAGCGGGGCGGAGCGCCGGCCGAACCAGGAGGGGGGGGGGGGGAAGGAGAAAGACGGGGGAGAAAGAGAGGGAGAGAGAGAGAAAAAAGGGGAACGGGGTGGCGGCTGGGTTGGGGGGTAGGATTAGGGTTAAATTATTATATATATATATATATATGATAATAATAATAATAATAATAATTATAATAATGATAATAACATTATAATAATAATGTTAATAAGTATAATAATAATAATAGTAAAACATTATAATAATAATAATAAAATGTATAATAATAATAAAACCTTTTAATATTAATATTAATAATAAAACGTTATAATAATAATATAAAAACTTTATAATAATAATGATGAAACTTTATAGTAATAATAATAAAACTTATAATAATAATATATGATAAATTAGCTAATTCTAATAATAATTATTTTGATCAAATATTTTAAATAATAAAATAATTTAAAGATACTACACATATATATATCTATACATATATAGATATATACATAGACATATATAGACCTATATGTATATATACATTATTATACATATATATATAAAACATACATAAACATATATAAAATAAAATTAACTATCATATTAATAACACAACTTAAATAGCGTTAATAATAATATATCAACATAAAAAATTATAATATTTAAACATGCCGGGTGAACACACGGTCACCCGGGCTGAACGCACGGTCACCGCTAACGATGCAGTGACCGCGCACCGGCGCGAAACCGCCAACGCAAATAATCTTCGAAAAATTTCAACCGGGACTAATAAAGGAGAAAAACATTTCAGACATCCGCGGTCGGGGTGTGACAAGGGAACTCTTCCACAGTTTTCGTGGGTAAACAAAATAATGACCAGGCCACACAGGGACCTCTTCCACAGTTGTCGTGGGTAAACCGAAGTAAATAATTTGGTATGAGGATTTTGAAATCCTCCAGTTTAGCGCAGGAGACAGTGCGTGTGTAAAATATATAGAGTACACACACTGCTCTAAATTAAATAAACAAATCACTAAGAGAGAGTAGATATGAGTTTAGAATGATCTAGTGATTAGTAGTGTAACTCTGGACTCCTTGGATAAGACAGAAATGCTTCTGAGCCCTTCTTTGGTTTTTGTGTTGAAAAAAAGAGTGTCGTGGTTCAGCTTGTGTTCTTCACAAGTGAAGATGTTCTCTTGATCCCAGTTTACTTTGTGTGTTCTTCAGTAGAGTCTAATTGTATGCATGAGACAATTGCTTCCTTGAATATCTTGCAATGCGTTCTTCATGGTCGTTCTCACTGACCAGTGTTCTTGTTCAGTATCGTGTTTTGTATTGTGTATATTCTTCCTCTTGGGCACACTTCTCTTTATCTTCAAAAATGTATGAGATTTAGCTGACAGGTTCCATATGTGTCGTACCTCGTACCTCATACTATGTCTACAAAGAAACATTAAATATGTCAGTGCATTAAAGGCATCAAATATGACCGTTAAAAAGTTAAATAGAAAAATGACAAAAGATTTAAGGAAACTGCGTCACAGTAGATATGAAAATGGTGACTCCTTCTTGTTATCTTCTTCATGGTGTCTTTCTTACGGGTTTTAGCTTCATGGTGCCTTGATGATTGTGTCTTGCTAACTGTATCTGGTCCCATGAAATTGATGCCCCCAAACATCGAAGATCTCACCGAATATTAAAGGCTTTTGGGTTATTTCATTTCGTTTGGAAATTATGTCAAACTTTTGGCAAGTGGGACATGATTGACAGAACTCATGTGAGCCTTTGAAAAGTGAAGGCCAGAAGAATCCAGAGTCCAGGACCTTTCGGGAGGTCCTTTGTGGTCCAAAGTGGCCACCTCCAGAAAGTGAGTGACAAAATTCTATGATGAAGAAATGTTCATCTTCATCAACACATCTCCTAATTACCATGCCAGCCCCAGTTTTCCAAAGTTTATTATCTTCCCAAAAATAGAATTTTGAATCACTTTTCAACTTCATTTTTTGTTCTTTTGAAAATTTTTCAGAAAAAACACCAGAAACCAAGTAATTTACAACTGGGGCATACCATGGTATTTTTGGAGTGAGAGATGAAAGGTGCTCAGTTGGAAATTCTGGATCAATTATTTCAGTATAAGAAGAATTAGAAATTCTATTCAAGTGATCAGCCATAGGGTTTTTTTTTCAGGTCTATTTTTGATTTCAAGGTCAAACTCTTGGAGCATTAGGATCCATCTTATTAGTCTTGGTTTGGAATCATTTTTCTTGAGTAAGAACTTTATAGCAGAATGGTCTGTGAAGATAATGATTTCGGCACCTAAGAGATAGGGCCAGAATTTATCTAAGGGAAAAACCACTGCTAAAAGTTTCTTTTCAGTCACAGTGTAATGAGATTGAGTTTCATCCAATGTTTTTTAGGCATAATAGATGACATGAGAATCTTTTCTCTTTGACTAAGAAGAGCCCCAACGGCTCTATCAGAAGCATCACACATCAACTCAAAGGGTAAGGACCAAATCTGAGGGTTAGAATTATCGGGGTAAATGTAAGAGCAGTTTTGAATTCAACGAAAGCTCTCTTGCAAACCTTATCGAAATCGAAAGTGACATCATTTTGGAGCAACCGAGCGAGTGGGAGGAAAATCCTACTGAAGTTATGGATAAATAGCCGATAGAAACCAGCATAACCAAGGAATGAACGAATCTGTCAAACTGTTGTGGGTTCAGGAAGAGACTGGATCACCTCAATTTTGGCAGGATTGACTTCAATACCATCTTTTAAAACTATGTGCCCCAGAACAATCCCATTTGCAACCATGAAATGACATTTTTCAAAATTTAACACAAGGTTACACTTGACACACTTTTGAAGGACTAGAGAGTGAATTCAAGCAAAATTCAAATGACTCACCATAAATGGTAAAGTCGTCCATGAAGACTTCCATTAAATGTTCAATGAATTCAGAAAAGATACTCATCATACACCTCTGAAATGTTGCAGGAGCATTGCAAAAGCCAAATGGCATTCTCCTACATGCATATGTTACAAAGGGTAAGTGAAAGTAGTCTTTTCTTGGTCCTGAGCTGTGATTGAGATTTGAAAGTAACAGGTGTATCCATCAAGTAAGCAATAGTATGACTTTCCGGCTAATCGTTCTAGCATTTGATCAAGGAATGGAAGAGGGTAGTGATCTTTTCTTGTTTCAACATTCAATTTTTAGTAATCAATGCACACACGCCATTTATTCTTCACTCGAGTTGGGAGTACCTCTCTATGTTCATTTGTGACAATAGTTATCCCACCCTTTTTAGGTACAACTTGAATTGGACTAACCCATTCAATATCAGAAATTGGGTAGATAATATCAGCTTGAAGAAACTTGGTGATCTCTTCCCTAACTACCACAAGAATGAGTGGATTGAGACTTCTTTGTAGTTGTCTAATTGGTTTGGATGACTCCTCAAGATAGATGTGATGCATGCAAAGAGCAAAGTTGATTCCTGGTATGTCATCTAGGGCCCAACCTAAGGCCTTTTTGTTTTCCTCTAATACCTGAACAAGTTTGGGCTCCTCAGTTTCGGTTTTCGGTAAATGAAGCGGAGATAATGACAGGATAAGAGTGATCATGGAAAAGGAATGCATATTTCAGGTGTTCAGGAAGAGGTTTCCGATCAGTCTCATATTTCATTTGTGGGTTAGACAACTCAGGAATAAAGGAAGGGACTTCAGTTGCTTCAGATTCATTTTTCTTAATACTATCCAAGGTGGAGCAGTAGAAATCAGAGTTAGATGTGAGATTCAAGAGAGTTTTCAAGTTCCTCTAGATTAATGGAGTTTATGAATGATAGGTCCACATCAACTTCATCATTTACAACTTTGTTAATCATGCTGCATATTTCACAAGATCTTTTATCATTAGAACATGAAGAACATGATGGATTGGAGTTCAATTGACTCTTAGAAGTGTCCTCAGAAGCATGGATTGAGAATGCAGAGTGATCCTCAGATGTGTATCGCATGGCTTGGAAAATGTTGAACTTGATCAGTTGGTCACCAAATTCCATGGATAAGATGTCTGAATGGACATCAATCTTGGTTCTCGCTATCATTAGGAATGGTCTTCCTAAAATTAAAGGAGATCGAGAAGAGGTCGTCTCACCTTCCATGTCAAGGACATAGAAATCAGCTGGGAAGATAAGATCATTAACACGAACAAGGACATCCTCGATTATACCCTCAGGACTAGCAGTGTTTCGATTGGCCAATTGAATGACAACACCAGTTGGATGTAAGGGACCAAGACCAAGGTTGGAGAAGATGGATTTGGGCATGACATTAATTGAGGCTCTTAGGTCTATAAGTGCATCATCGAAGTTGGAACTTCCAATTTGGCATGGAACCGTAAAGGTCCTTAGATCTTTGCACTTTATGGGAATAGACTATTGGGTGGAAACATTTTTGAAGGTCCTAAGTTGCCTCTTGTGGGTGCACAATTCCTTAAGAAACTTGGCATACTTAGGGATTTGTTTTATGACAACTAAGAGAGGTATGTTGACTTCAACACGTCTAAACATGTAAAGAATTTCAAGATCGGGTTCAAAGGACTTCCTTGGTTTAGAAACAATTTGAGGAAAAGGAATTGGATTCCTAAGTGAAATGAAAGGAGGTGAGGGAATGGCTTCAGGTTCCTTTTCATTTTTCTTTTTCTTTTCATTTTCTAGGTCAACATTCAAAGAGGGGTTGGAGGACTTATCTTGAGGCATAGCAATTTGCTTCCCCGGTCTAAGTGCAATTGCACTTACATTACCCTTGGGGTTGGGTAATGGTTGAGTTGGGAGTTGGAAAAAATTTGATTGTTGTTGTTGGCTCAGGTGGGATGCAAGTTGACCAATTTGGGTTTCAATGTGTTGGACCCCATTTCATTTAATTGGGTATTTCTGAGTCCCACATCGGACTTACCCTCTCTGTATTTAGTTTTTCTCATCTATAAAAGAACATCCTCACCTCACATTGAGGTAAGGAGAATTCACCTTTTACATGGTATCAGAGGGATCTTAATCCCGACCCTCCCTCCCAGCGGATTCCCGGTTCTGTCCGGCCCCGCCTCTCTTCCCCCCTCTGGCTCTGCCCTAATCTCCCGGCGGCCCTCCCTGGTGGCCCTCTCTCCCGGCTGTCCTCCCTCCCGGCAGCTCTCTCTCCCGGCGGCCCTCTCTCCCGGCGGCCCTCCCTCCCGGCGGCCCTCTCTCCAGGCGGCTATCCCTCCCAGCGCGTCTCCCCTCGCTCCGCGGTGCCCTCGCCAGCGCCTCGCCCAGGCGCTCTCCCCCTCGCCCAGCGGCGCCGCGCCCTCGACCTCGCCCTGGCGCCTGCGCCCTAGCCCCGGCGGCTCCCGGCTCCCCGACGGCCCTCCTTCCTGGCGCGACGCCCTCCCGCGGCTCCCGGCTCCCCGGCGTCCCGGTTCCCCGTCGTCCGCTGCTCCTGCTCCGCCACCCGAGGACTTGCCCATTGCCCTACAGAAAGGTACTCGCTCCTGCCAGAGTACTCCTCTATTTGTCTCTTCATACAGGGGTATGTCCGCTCTGGAGACAGTTTCTATACCTCGCACGGTTGGTAAAGCCAAATCTCACCCCGGGTGGCTAGCTGCAATGCGGGATGAATTGCAAGCTCTGGAGGAGAACCATACTTGGGATCTTGTCCCCCTTCCAGCAGGCAAACAGGCAGTGGGCAACAAATGGATTTATACGATCCGTCTCAATCCTGACGGCTCTCTTTGCCGCCTCAAAGCCCGGCTGGTGGCGAAGGGGTTTGCTCAGACATATGGTATCGACTACTTTGAGACCTACTCCCCGGTCGCCAAGATGGTCTTTGTCCGCCTGTTCATCTCTCTGGCTACTCATCATCAATGGCCACTTTATCAGCTGGATGTCAAGAATGTCTTTCTCCATGGCGTTCTTGAGGAAGAAGTCTACCTGAAGCAGCCCCCTGGTTTTTTTGCCTCCGGTGCCGACTCCCATGTCTGCCGCCTCCGTCGGTCCCTCTATGGCCTCAAGCAGTCTCCTCGAGCTTGGTTTGGCCGCTTCAGCATTGTCGTCACGGCCTTTGGCCTCTCCCGCAGTCTGAAGGACCACACCGTCTTCTTCCGTACGACACCGCACGGCTGTATCTTGCTCGTGGTATATGTTGATGATATCATCATCACAGGAAGCGACTCCAGAGGGATCGCCAGCCTAAAGACGCACCTTCACCACAACTTTCATACCAAAGATCTTGGTCCCCTGACTTACTTTCTTGGCATCGAGGTCTCCCGTTCTGAGGACTCGATCTCTCTCTGCCAACGTAGGTATGCTCTTGATATCTTGCAGGATGTCGGTCTGAGCACCGCCACTGTCGTGGACACCCCACTTGAGCCTGGCGAACGTTCTCTTCATTCCGACTCGGAACCATTTCCTCATCTCGAGCGCTATCGACGTCTGGTGGGTAAACTGAACTACCTCACCATGACGCGACCCGACATTGCCTGCGCCGTTGGCAAAGTCAGCCAGTTCAGGGAGCATCCAACCCAATCTCAGTGGGATGTTGTCCTTCGCATTGCCAAATACATCAAGCGAGACCCTACACGTGGCCTTCGGTATTCCCGTCATGCTCACTTGGATGTTGAGGCCTTCTGTAATGTCGACTATGCAGGTTGTCTTGCGACCCGCAAGTCTACTTCGGGGTTCGCCGTGTTCTTCGCCGGTAACCTCATCTCTTGGCGCAGCAAGAAGCAGACTATCGTCTCCAGATCGAGTGTCGAGGCTGAATACCGTGTCATGGCCACCGTCACCATTGAGATCCTCTGGCTTCGTCATCTCCTACATGAGCTCGGCTTCCCGGCACACACCCCTGCTCATATCTGGTGTGACAATCAGGTCGTCACGAAGATTGCCTGGAATCCCGTCTTTCATGAACGAACGAAGCATATCGAGGTGGACTACCACTTCCTCCGCCACCATCTGGAGCAGCACCATATCAGCTTTGGCCATGTACCGACGGCAGATCAGCTTGCCGATCTCTTCACCAAAGGTCTCCCAGAGGCTCGCCTTGACTCTCTCACTTCCCGGCTAGGTATTCACAGCCTCCATAGCCCAGCTTGAGGGGGAGTATGAGTTCGTTTGTCTTGTCTTGTTTTCTTTCTGAGACTCAATCCAATCTGGGCATGTCCAGCTTGAGGGGGAGTGTTGGACCCCATTTCATTTAATTGGGTATTTCTGAGTCCCACATCGGACTTACCCTCTCTGTATTTAGTTTTTCTCATCTATAAAAGAACATCCTCACCTCACATTGAGGTAAGGGGAATTCACCCTTTACACAATGTTTTTAAGGCTGGAACGGGTGAAGGAGGCAAGATCTTCCACTGCACATTCGCATGGTTATTTGGAACAAGAGGTTTGTCCAGAATTGGGATTGCCTTGATTTTGGTTCTTGGGAAAACGATTGTATTGGTTTTGGAATTGGGAAGGCTCACTAGGATGGTGGAATCCAAGAGAAGGATTGTTCCTTTGAGGTTGATGAACAAAAGGATAAGGTTGATGGAAGTTACCACCACATTGACCATATTGGAATTGGTTTGGGTTTTGATGAGGGTATTGAGGGGAATGAGAAATGGGATTCTCATACCTCAAGCCTTGGTTGAAGGTAGAAGAGAAGGGCTCAGAGTGGGGTTGGTTGAAGTTTATAATGAACTGACCTGTTTGTTGAGGGTTGGTGTTCCTTTGAGCATATGCTGCATTGAGCTCCATTAATCCGGATAAATCAGAGGGATCCTCTTGAAGTTGTGGACATGTGTCAGTTGGATGAGATGGGAAGCTACAGATTCCACAATTCTTGATAGGTCCAGGGAATAGAGATTGTGTAGAAGATGAGGTTGGGGCTTTGGAAGCCACCGCTAGTTGTCTCACAAGACCTGTAAGTTCACTCATCCACTCGGTCATCTTGTTGGACTCTACGAATTGATTCTCTTGGACTTGTGTGACTTGAACAGGTGCTCGAGTATGGAATTATTGTGTGTTTGCAGCCATGTTGCTTATAAGATCTCTTACAGCTACGGGAGTTTTATCAACAAAAGCACCGCCACTTGCGGCATCAATGAGAGTTCTCTCCATAGCCAATAACCCCTCATAAAAGTATTGGATCAAGTGTTGGTCAGGAATTTGGTGATGTGGACAGGTTGCCACAAACTTTTTGAACCTCTCAATAATCATGGAGTGATTCATTTGGTAATTGACTGATACCACTTATTTTCTTTTGGATAGAAGCAGTACGAGAAGCAGGAAAGAATTTCTCTAAGAAGAGTCGTTTCATATCATTCTATGTGGTTATGGAACCAGGAAGAAGGTAGTAGAGCCATGACTTTGCAGTGTCAGCTAGGGAGAAAGGGAATGCTCGAAGTTTGATTTGTTTCTCATAAACCCCTTGAGGCTTCATGGTAGAGCACACCACTTGGAACTCTTTAAGTTGGAGATGTGAATCCTCACCGGTTAGAAGTATTTTTCATCTTTCAGACATTTTACCATGAGATCCAGACACAGTTTTCCATCTCTGTAAAATGTCTACGCTCCAACAATGGGCGAGAATACTTGTCCACTCCATTTCAGTAGTTTCTACAGGCACACGGCATCATCCATCAGACCTCCTGTCCTGATAACCCTCAGCAGAATGGAGTGGCCGAGCGAAAACACTGGCATATTTTGGAGACTGCTCATGCCCTCCTCTCCCACCGCAAGGTGCCTCTTCTCTTCTGGGGGATATCATTCTCACTGCTACTTACCTCCTCAATCGCCTTCCTTATTCCATCCTTCAGGGGGAGACTCCTTTTCATACTTTGTTCCTCTCTCTCCCTCCTCACTCATTTCCACTCCGAGTCTTCGGATGTCTCGGCTATGTCCGGGACACTCGCCCTAACCTCTCTAAACTTTCTCCCAAATCCCTCCGGTGTATTTTTCTCAGATATTCCCGCACTCAGCGTGGATACCGGTGTTTTTCTCCAGACTTACGACGCTATATCATCTCTGTCGATGTGTCGTTTGTTGAAAGTTCTCCTTTCACTCCGCCCTTTTCTCATCCAGACACTACCATCGATGAGTGTCTTTCTCTCATCATTCACCCTCCTCTGGTGTCTTCCCCTACTGGTCATTGCTTTGGGACGGTCTACTCTCGTCGCCCATCGACTGTACCCCTCATCCAGGTCGAGGACAACATCGTTCCCATCACGTCTGATGCTCCTGTCACAGTACCAGATGACTTGCCAATTGCACACTGGAAAGGTACTCGCTCTTGTCAAACTACTCCTTTTTTTTACATCTTTATACAGCGGTTTGTCAGCACTGGAGACGATATCTATCCCCCGCACGGTTGGCGATGCCAAATCACACCCGGGGTGACTACATTATATGCGAGATGAACTTCAGGCTCTGAATGACAACCATACATGGGATCTAGTCCCCCTCCCTGCAGGCAAACAGGCAGTCAGCTGCAAATGGATCTATACGATCTGTCTCAATGTCGATGGCACTCTTCATCGCCTCAAAGCTCGTCTTGTGGTGAAGAGATTTGCTCAGACATATGGCATCGACTACTTTGAGACCTTCTCCCCGGTTGCCAAGATGGCCTCTGTCCGTTTATCCATATCACTAGTCGCTCATCATCACTAGCTGCTTCATCAGTTGGATGTCAAGAATGTCTTTCTCCATGGTTTTCTTGACGAAGAAGTCTACCTGCAACAGCCCCCTGGATTTCGTCTCTGAAGCTGACTCTCATGTCTGTCGCCTCCGTCGATCCCTCTATGGGCTCAAGCAGTCTCCTCGTGCTTGGTTTGGCCGCTTCAGCACTGTCGTCACAGCCTTTGGTCTCTCTCGCAGTATGAAGGATCACATCGTCTTCTTCCGTACGACATCAAATGGTTGTATTTTGTTGGTGGTATATGTTGATTATATCATCATCACAGGGAGCGACTCCACTAGCATCGCCCAACTCAAGGTGCACATTCACCACCACTTCCACACCAAAGATCTTGGTCCCCTCACCTACTTCCTTGGCATCGAGGTCTCCCGTTCTGAGGACACTATCTCTCTCTGCCAACGCAAATATGCCCTTAATATCTTACAGGATGCAGGGTTGAGTCAGGCGACTGCTGTGGACACTCCTCTTGAGCCTGGGGAACGCTCTCTCCATACCGACTCGGCACTCTTTCCTCACCCAGAGAGCTATCGTCGTCTGGTGGACAAACTCAACTACCTCACCATGACACGACCAGAAATTGTTTCCGCAGTTAGCAAAATGAGTCAGTTCATGGAGCATCCAACCAGATTTCAGTGGGATGTTGTCCTCTGCATTGCTAAATACATAAAGAAAGACCATGCACGTAGCCTTCGGTACTCCCATCATGCTCATTTGGATGTTGAGGCCTTCTGTGATGCGGACTATGCAGGTTGTCTTGCTACCCACAAGTTTACTTCTGGATTTTTCGTGTTCTTGGCCGGTAACCTCATCTCATGGCGCAGCAAGAAGCAGATTGTCCTCTCCCGATCTAGTGCAGAGGCAGAATACCGCGCCATGGCCACAGTGACCACTAAGATCTTATGGCTTCGTCATCTCCTCCATGAGTTTGGTTTCCTAGCACAGACATCTGCTCATATCTGGTGTGACAATCAGGCAGCAACGAAGATTGCATCGAATCTCGTCTTCCATGAATGGACGAGGCATATCGAGGTGGACTGCCACTTTCTTCGCCACCATTTGAAGCAGAATCATATTAGTTTTGGCCATATTCCGACGGCGGATCAACTTGCCGATATCTTCACTAAAGGCCTCCCAGGAGCTTGCATTGACTCTCTCACTACCAAGCTGGGAATTCACCGCCTCCACGGCCCAGCTTGAGGGGGAGTATGGATGGCCTTGTTCGATGTCGTCTTTTTTCTTTGTGGGACAGTCCAAACTGGGCATGTCCAGCTTGAGGGGGAGTGTTGGACCCCATTTTAGTATAATGGGTATTTCCGAGTCCCACATCAGAATATCCCGCCTTGTAATTATTTTTACTCATCTATAAAAGAATATCTCTGTCTCACATTGAGGTAAGGGGAATTCACCATCAACAGTTTAAATAAACTATTAGACCAATTTACATGAATTTGGAAAAATTGTTGTCTGTTGGTTTTATTTGGTTGTTTGGTGTTTTCATTTTTTATCATGTGGGTTTGTTTAATGCTTAATTCTTATTTTTTATTTAATATGTTTATTGGTTTTGAGAATTGAGATTTTTTTATATATGTTGATAAAATTTGATCATGTTATTTTTGCAAAATGACTTCTTCAAGTACTGTCGGTGCTAGTAATAATACTGATGCAGTTCGAGCAGAGTATAGTGATCCAAAAAAACCATTGTAGAGATTTGTTGAAAGATTCGATAGGTGTAATAAAGGAGGTAATGTTCGTTGGAGATGCAAATTTTGTAACCAAGACAGTAAGAGTTCCTACACTAGAGTGAGAGCTCATTTATTGAGTATTCCTAAACAAAGAATTGGAGCTTGCAAAAAAGTAACCAGAAATTTGGTATTGGAGGTGGAAAATTTAGAAGAACAAGTCAGGCAAAGAGAGAGAAAATGCATAGATGATTGCACCATTGCCTCCTTGTAGTTTATCATTTGATTCAAAGAAGAGAAAAATTGGGGGTTCGAGCCCTATTGAGAAGGCATTCAACATGTGCGAGAGAACTCATTTGGATTATTTGATTGCTAGGATTTTTTATTCAGCGGGGTAGTTATTTAACCTAGAAGGAATCCATATTTTCAAGCATCTTTTGCCTATGTTGCCAATCATAATATTGCAGGTTATGTGACACCTGGGTACAATAAGTTGAGGACCACTCTTTTGCAAAAAGAAAATGATAATATTGACCAGTTGTTTCGATCGAGTTGGAAAGACAAAGAGGTAAGTATTGTAAGTGATGGATGGAGCAACTCACAAAAGAGACCTCTTATTAATTTTATTGCAATGTCTGATGGTGATGCTATGTTTTTAAAAGCAGTTGATTGTTCAGGAGAGATCAGAGATAAATTTTTCATTGCAAACTTATTGAAAGAGGTAATCAATGAGGTTGGACATGAAAATGTCATCCAAGTAATTGCAGACAACGCTTCAAATTGCAAGGTTGCAGAACAACTCATTAAGCAACAATTTTCATCCATCATCTGGATGCCTTGTGTGGTACACACTCTTAATCTTGCTTTAAAGAATATTTGTGCACCCAAAAATATTGAGAGTAATCAACTTGCTTATGATAGATGTAGTTGGGTTAAAGATACTGTTGAGAATGTTGTGTTCATCAAGAACTTTATCATGAATCATTCAATGAGGTAGGCAATGTTTGATGAATTTGTTAATTTGAAGTTACTTGTCATTGCCAAAACACGTTTTGCTTCTGTGATTGTGATGCTTAAGAGGTTTAAGCTCATAAAAAATGGTCTCCGAGAGATGGTCATTAGTGATAAATGGAGTATTTACAAGGAAGATGATATGGCACATGCTAGGTTTGTTGAAGATAAGGTCTTGGAAGATGAGTGGTGGGAGCAAGTTGACTATATTATTTCTTTCACGGCTCCAATCTATGACATGCTTCGACTTTGTGATACTGACAAACCTTGTCTACACTTGATTTATGATATGTGGGATAGTATGATTGAAAATGTGAAGAAAGCTGTATATATTCTTGAAGGAAAAGACTAGATGAAGAGTCAATCTTTTATCAAGTGGTGTATCAAATTCTTGTGGATCGTTGGACCAAGAACAGGACCTTGAATCCAAGGTAAAATTTATGATTTAATGTTTCTTTAACTTATATAATTTATTTTAATGAATGTATTTAACACCATTATTTTTTTTCTTAAACAAGGTATTATAGTGATGAATGGTTTAATGAAGATCCCACTATAGTGCCTCCACACAAAGATGATGACATTAACCAAGGAAGGATGAAATGCTTAAGGATATATTTTCCGAACTTGAAAGAGCGCACTAAGGTCAACTTAGAGTACGCAACTTTCATAGACAAGAGTGGAGATTTTAGAGACTATGATTCCATACAACATAGGTGGAATATGGATTCTAAATCTTGGTGGCTTCTTTATGGTTCAAGTGCACCATTACTTCAAAACATAGCCTTGAGGCTAGTTGCACAACCTTCTTCTTCATCATGTGCCGAAAGGAATTGGAGCACTTACAACTTTGTGCACTCATTTAGAAGAAACAAGATATCGCCAAAACGTGCAGAAGACTTGATTTTCATCCACAGTAATCTTCGTCTTCTATTAAGAAAGACCCCACAATATGCACAATGAGAGACAAAGATGTGGGATATTGGTGGTGGTGCATTTAATTCATTAGAAGATATTAGAATGCTTGAAGTTGCAAATCTTTCCCTTGACAAGTCGGACATGGAGACTGTTATTTTTAGGGATGATGTTAGTGGTGGTGATGAGTCTAGAATTTCCATTAATAATTAATTTATTAAGTGAGACATGAAAAGCATTATTTTAATTTTAAAAACGAAGGTTATTATTTTTAGATCATTCTTCATCAATTGTTTTTTTATACTTGTTTGTTTATATTATAATATTTAGTTGTTATTTTGTGATATTTTCATTCATAATTTTGTATTTAATTATATATTTTATCATATTTTATTTATTAAAAATATATTTTAATCAGCGTGTCGCAACGTGTCGAAAATTCAATTTTTTTGATAATTGCGTGTCGACGTGTCGTGTCGCGTGTCTGTGTCTGTGCAACATAAGCGGCAAACACTCCCTCTCAAGTTGAAAATACCCAACTTGATTACAAAACAAGACAAAACAAAAAAGAAGATATCATCCGCAATCAGTGCTCCCTCTCGAGATGAAAATTATGAAAGATGGAACTGCGCAAGTAGTCAAGGCGCAACAGAGGAACCACGCAGGTGGGGCCGGTCGATGGAGCGCCAGGAAAGTTGCGCAGGCGGGGCCGAACGATAGAGCGCCGGGAAATCTCAGGAGGAGGCTGACATGGAGGCGGTGGCTGCCACAGGAGGAGGCATGCATGGAGGGAGTAGGGGTGGACAGAGGAGCCGCAATAGGGGTTCCACCGGGAGAGATGCGTCGGTCGTCTGCTTCGAAAGAAGGTCGGGAGTCGCGTCGAGAGGTCGCTGGAGGGCGGAGCGGAAGAATGGGGGTCGCCTGGTCCGGCGAGCGTCGCGCGCATAGAGGCGATGTCGGGCAGTGCACAGAAAGCAGCGCGCGCGGGAGATGCCTCGTACGGGAATGGGGGTCGTCACGGGAGGCACCTGCAGAAGGTTGACGCGTAGCGAGGGAGCCAGCTCAGGCGGGATGGAGCGCGCAGGGAGGGAGTCGCCGGGACAGAGAAAAGTTGTCGCGCGCAGGATGGGAGAAACCGACGCATAGGAAGGGAGGCGGAGATCCATCGGAGGTCCGTTGGGCGTCTCGCACAAGGAGGGGAGGGACGGCGGTGAGGGCGACATGCAGAAGGGGCCACACGGCAGGGCTTTCCGCAGGAGACCGGCGAGGAAATATGCGCGCAGGGCCACACCGGGAAAGGCACAAGGAGTGCGCGGAGAAGTCGTGCAGGAGGGGGGCGGCAGAGAATTAGGATCGGGTGCCTGCCGCCCCCTTACGGAAGGAAATTAAAAATCAAACCCACGAATAGAAAAAAAAATGAGAGGGAGGGCTCGAGATTAGAAAACCTCTTCTGATACCATGTAGAATAATAAGAGAGGTGAGACCCAATACCCAAGGTTCTCTCTAAAGGAGGTCTTGAGGTACTTTTATAATGAATAATAAAGATCATATCGGACCACAAGTCCGATGTAGGATGCAGACTCCAACAAAAACAATATATGATTATTGGGGTAAACCATCAAGAGTTAAATGTAAGGTGGCGAAGGTCAAAAATAGTCTTCTCAAACTATCACCGGAGGATAGTCTCAAAGCTGATACGCAAATGGAGACTTTTCCCCAGGGCCTCTCTGGGGACCTAGACACTTAGGTCAATCCGCAAGCCAAAGCCATCTATGCACAAATGGAACCTAATGTTTTTTCCTATGACGACCATCATGCAGTTTTAGCGTTCATGTCCTCCATTGTTGAAGCCAACCTCCAAGTCTATCCCCAACTCGACATAAGGGACCTATCATGAAGTGTCAACATCCTTCTCCCGGCATGAGACCTGATGTTTCTCGACTTTCATTGTGGTTCTTTTTGGTTTGAGTGTAATTGTTTCCCACTTAACCTCAAAGTGGTTCTTTAAAATTCTAAAATATAGATTTGAGGAGGTATCCGCATTCTCAAAAACTTGAGAATGAGAAGCAAATAGAGAAATTACTACAAACAGAAGAGCCCTGGCAGGAGGCCTGGGTTGTAGCAGAAAGGCAGGATAGTGGCACTGGGCAGAGGGGACTTATGGGGGAAGAGGGGATGGCTGGGCAGAAAGGGGGTGCGTGGTGACTGGGCATGCACGCAGGGAGCGCTTGGCAGTGATGCACAGTTAGGGGCTGGTGCGCCTGGCCTGGGCAAAGGCTTGCCGTCTGAATAGGTGCGACTCTCGAACCTGACAGTCATGCCAATCAAAAACCTACTGCAAAGCTGCGTCCAGAAATTTCCAGCAAGAACAAGCAAGAATCTCTATCTCATTTATCTCTCTCTCTCCGATCAAACTGTCAATGAAAGCACCAATTGATAGACGCGGGAGAGAGAAAACAAGGAATTCTATTGGTAAATCCGTAACCAGCAGCACCTTTGGAATGGTACAAACCAGAGAATAACAGAAGAAAGAAGAAATGGAGAAGGAGAAGAAGAGCTCCCTGGGAGGCGCTGCACCCGAAGACGAGGACTAACCCCTTCCTGCGAAAGTCAAACTCCAGAATACCCTTCGTAATCCCCCCTGCCCTACCCCACATCCAGCTTTAAAGGGAAACTACAGCTGTTAATAGCCATACAACTGGAAAACCCAATTACTAACCACTAACAGCCCAGTTCCTGGCATTATTATTAGATACCCCACCCCCGGCCCCCAGGCCCCAGGCCCCAGGCCCCAGCCCCCAGCCCCCTACACTATAGCATCCCAGTCCCAAGCCCAATTTGCAGCACCCCGGCACTCTAGGGGCAGAACTCCAACGGACAGGCCCGGCCCCTCCACCTTCCTATCATGAAGTGACCATGAAGAGTTCAGAATCGAGCGTATAGAACAAATGGACTGACCAAAAAACAGTTCAGAGTTGACTGTGTAGAACAAACGAAGTAACCGTGAAGGGTTCAGAGTCGACCATACAGAACAAGTGAGTTGACCATGAATGAAATTTTGGCAAAGGCATTGGATAGTGTAGATTGAGAAATGAGAGAGACCGAACCCCCAAGGTGTTTCTCCAAAGGAGCCATTGGGGTGTATTTATAACAAATAATAAAGACCACACCGGACTTGAAATGAGAGAGACCGAACCCCCAAGGTGTTTCTCCAAAGGAGCCATTGGGGTGTATTTATAACAAATAATAAAGACCACACCGGACCTCAAGTCCGATGTGGGATGCAGACTCCAACACTCCCCCTCAAGCTGGGTGAACCTAGCGTGGACACATAATGAAAAGAAAACAATAAAACAGACGCTAACACTCCCCCTCAAGCTGGACATACCCAGCTTGATGACAAAACATTACGAAATAAAAAGAAATCTGCAAATGTTGCTGCTCCCCCTCACGATCGAAGCCCCCCGCAGGATGATGGATGGAAGATCTTGCGGGCGCAGCAGATGACCACGCAGACCGGCCAGTTGACGGAACGCCAGGAATGCCGCACTAGTGGGGCCGGTCGATGAAACGCCGGGAAATCCAAACTAGCACCGGAAAAACCGCACTTGCGGGGCCGGCGACGGGAGGCGGGGATTCCGCAGAAGTGTTGCGGGATCTGGCGGCGCCAACGGGGCCCAAATCCTAGGAGGTCGAGTTGCTGCGCTAGCGAATGGACGTGCCGACGGACAGAGATGCGGCTGCCGGGAGGTGCCGGGAGGTGCCGGCGAGGCGGGGATCCGCAGGAGGAGGCCGGCAAGGGTGCAGGAGGCCGGGAGGCGGCACTAGAAACCGGAGGAGGCCCCCTGCGTGGAGCGGCCGGCACGGGTGGAGGCCGGTTGCTGGCCGGAACAGTCCGGATCTGCCTGGATCTGCCCGGAACAGTCCGGATATCGCCGGATCTGGCCGGATCTGGCCGAAAATCACCGGATCTGGCCGGAGTAGCCGGAGCTGTCCGGATCTGGCCGCCGGAGAGCAGCAGGCGAGGTCGCCGGGAGGGGAGCGGGACGGGAGAGGCCGCCGGAGAGGGGTCGCCGGCCGGGTGGTGGAGGCCGGCTGCTGGAAGCGGGAGGGTCGCGCTCGGGAGGGGCAGCGAGAGCGGACAGCGGGAGCGCGCAGGGAAGGCGGGGGCCGTCGCGCGGGGATGAATGGAGCCGGCGCGATGGAGGGCTGCGCGACCGGGAGCCGGCAGGGAAGAGGCGGGACACGAGGCGTGGGGCAGAGGCTGAGGGGCAGCGGCGGTAACCCTACGGGGCCTTGAGGCCGCCGCCCCCCGGACGGGAAACCCTAAAGGGGGAAAAAAAACAGGGAGGGAGGGATTAGGGGTTCAAAAAACCTCCTTTGATACCATATAGATTGAGAAATGAGAGAGACCGAACCCCCAAGATGTTTCTCCAAAGGAGCCATTGGGGTGTATTTATAACAAATAATAAAGACCACACCGGACCTCAAGTCCGATGTGGGATGCAGACTCCAACAGATAGCATCAACCATGTAGAACAAATAAGATGACCGTGAATGGGCAAAGTCGACCGTGTAGTTCAAACAAGTGACTGAATTTTTACTTTGTCAAAATACACAGATATCGTGGTTTACGATATGAGAAATTCCTAATAATGATATAGTACTCTGTTTTTGCATTATTTCATATTCTATGGAGATTTCTTGAAAACTTTGAAAATGAGATATAAAGGTGATGAAGTGGCATTAACGAGAGTTGACTAAGAGGGTTTTCTAAAGATTATTTGACTCGGATGTTGTTGATTTAAATTGAGATTTATTATTTTCATATTCTGGTCAATAACACGGCTATTTCTTTGTTTGACCGAGGTTTTTGAAGGGTTAAATATAAATATTTTGTTTCCATATTTTCAAGTCAAAGATGAGTTTTTTATTTGAAGAGATTTACTGTTAATTTAAGCCGGAATTTTCAAGAAATATTGAAGATGAGTCAAAGCGAGATTTAAAGATTTGTTTTTTAGGGAATTTCAATAATTCAAATTAGGGAATACATCTACCGGAATAAATTGACGATTCAAGGATGGAAGAAAGTAGAGAGACAAAGCAGCGAAATAACTTTTGCATGTGTGTGGTCTTTTGAGTGTGAGCAAATTCCAATCCTGAAGACTTGAATGCTCGTGAGCTTACCGTTTAAGAGAATGATTCACTGAGAAAGTTTGGAGTCCTTGGTTTATGTTGTTGGACTCCCATCACACGAAGGTCTATTCATTGATGTTGTGACATTCTGAAAAATGAAGACATTTTCATTTTGTTGAAACATTTATTGTAAACGGGAGGCATTCCTGTATCACGGTCAGGAGACTTTCGTGGGGACAAGAATGATACCTTACTATGCTTGTAATCACTTTATGATATTCGTGATACATCAGTAAATTGAATTTCACCGATCACAACAAGGACAGGGTAACTCACTTTGGGGGCAAACCTTGTAAAAATATAGTGCGTTGTTGTTCTTTCCCATGCTTCAGTCGATACTCTCCCTCAATCTCGTAGCTCTCTTCCCCTTCACCCTTAGCTTTCACGAAGCAATAGCATGCTGTGAGTGACGAGAGGATACCGCTAGAGTGTCGAGCAATTCAGCACAACCCATGGATATCTCCGAAGGAGGGATGCCATTTTGTTGCCTCTAATGTGATTTTCATCGACCACAGACGATGAAGATGGATGGAGCAGCATTGCAGTGTAAGGTACACATCATTACAACAGTTCGGCGAGGGGGATTACAAAGAAACGAAGAACCTACAGAGCATCGAATCCTAATTGCGATATAGGAGATATCATCGATTATGATTCACCCATACAAAAGGGTCACTTTGCGAATACGTAAGGGTTACACCGCTAGAGATCTTAATACGTAAGGGTAAAAAGTTGATGCGTAAGGGTTACACTGTTGGTAACCTTTATGTATGCCTTTGCACAGCCGGTAACCTTTACGTATGTCTTTGCCCATGCGTAAGAGTCGATCTGGCAACCTTAACATATGTCTTTGCCCCTGCATAAGAGTCGATCTGGAAACCTTTATGTATGCTTCTGCCCATGCATAAGAGTTGAAAAGTCGTTAAACAAAGGTGAAGACTTAACCACAAAAGTGAAAAGCCAGTACATAAGGGCCCAAACTTTGTCGCGGAAGTGAAAAGTTGATGCGTAAGGGTCCCCTTTCACCAACCACTTATCATAAGCGACGATAGGGTCATCAGTCGTAAAATATGATTGATAATGCTTCAAAGGATTGAGTGTTGCACCCCTATCAATCGTATTATACGCTTCCTCCTATATCGTTAAATACAATTTGAAAGAAAATTTGTTTGTCTTAAAAAATTCAATTATGAATCGAGTTATATAATTTATAAAATGTTTAAAAATTATAATCAAATGTATTTTGGGATGTTAATTAATTTATAAAAGTGTTTATAAATTAATTATTTATAATTTTTTTATAATTAATTAATTAAATGTTTATGAAACATTTATTAATAAATATTACACAATATTAAATGTTAATATTGAAATGCCTTTTACCAATTATATGACATGCCATATGATTTAGAAATAAATTGTTTATATAGAAATTATAAAGGTAATTTATAGTGTATAAATTACAAAAATAAGGCAAAAATATAAAGAATTTATATTTATTTTATGAATTGTTCATAATTAATTTGAATTGTTCAAATTAACGGCCTCATTTGGAAATTATTTAAACCACGTTGAAAAGAGTTTGGATGATTAATTTGATCAAGGTTTAAATAATGTTAAATATGTTATATTTAGATTATATAAAGTTTACATAACATAAATTTGAATATACAATGTTTTTATTTCATTTAATATCATATATTTAAAGTAAATGTCATATAAAGAAAAATATGAAAGAGCTCATATTAGGAAATGAATATAAAGTGTTTATATTCAAGATTATGGATTGTCCATAATAAATAACTAAATTATAAAGTGATTATTTTTGGCTAAATTTATCAATTGTCCATAAATGTTTATCTAGTGTTTAAATAATGAATTGTTCATTTATTTATCCATTCCCTTGTTTATTATTCAAGTATATAATTGTTCTATTGTGGATAGTTGTATGTTTTAGTTCAAAGTTGTTAAAACTGCTTTTAGAGATAATCATACATGCATCTAAGGAGTTAGATGCTAAGTATGATAATGAATTTAGTTTCCTTATATCTTGACTTTGTCTTGTATTGAGTTATGAGCTTGAATTAAGTAGTTGGTTATGATTTATACAAATTATGATAGGAAGGTGGGTCGGGGTAGCTACTGTGTAGGGGGGTGCTGGGATTAGGAGAATTAATAAAGGATGGGGGTATATTTGTAAAAGGGGCTAGGCCAGTTAGGCGGTGGGTGGTGGTCATTAAATAAGGGTTGGTGGTCAGTTTGTAGGATGACAGGTTGTATTTTGGAGTTTGGCTTCCAACGGAAGCATCCGGAGGGTTAGGTCTCGGCCCAAGGAGCAATGCCTCCTGGGGATTTCTCCTCCTCTCCATCTCTCCTTCCTTCTTCTTCACCTCCATTTTCCTTTTCTTTCTCTGTAATTATGCTCTTATCAATAGAATTCTACTGCTTTTCTCTCTTCCTTGCAATTGATTCCTATCAATTGGTGCTTTCATTGAAAGGTTTTTAGAGAGAGAAACAAGAAGAAAGAGGTTCTTGATCTTGACCGAGGAACTCAAGAAGAAGCAAACCAAGCACACGCATCAATTGTTTTAGACACAACAGAGGCAAATAGCTTGCAGAAGCAGCAACAGCAGTTCTCGCACCAACTTGTATCCAGTAACAGCGGTGAATGGCACGCAGCAATGGAGGATATGTCACAGTCACGAACACACCAGACATAGAAAAAAAAAATGTCCACACAACTACGGACACACCAGCGGAAATTGAGGGGAAACGCAGCGGTGGAGGACAACCACAACAGTTGAGTGATACGCTGGACGAACCAACCACAACAGTTGAGGTGGAACAAGACGGAGGTACGTGACCCGCAACAGTTGAGTGATACGCTGGACGAAGCGGGTGCAACAGCCACACCAGAAGCAAGCGGACCCGGTTCGCCCAAACCAGTTGATGTGGACTCCAGCTCGCTTCGAGCTCGATCGAACGCAGCTGGGGCAGATGAAGCCAAACGAGACCGAATAGGACCTCCTAATTATGCCAAACGAAACAAATGTTGACGCCGCACCTGAAGCGAGTGGACCTATATCGGGCGGAGCAGCTGACAAAGATATTCACTACAAGGAGAACTCGCTCGCCGTTTCAGTTGTGCAGCAGTGTAATCCACGAGCAACAGAGGAGCAGAAACGCAGCAATGAAAAAAAATAATAACAAAGTGCACACAGCATAGTGTCACAGCAGTGGAAAAAAAACGGCGGGCAGCAAGAGGGGCGGAAGTTCCCTTCGCGCAGCACTGGGAGCGGTGGAAAAAGGGGGAAAAACACTACACAGTTGTTGCAGTTGTGGTGGAACATAACTAGCAGCAGGGGAAAAAACAGACAACAGTGGTAGATCTTGTTCAGAGGAGGAATCACAACAGAGAGCTGACATAGCAACTGACGAGATGCACACATGGAGGAACAAATGAGAGAACTCTGGATGAATCTTGCGAGGTTGAAAATGAGTCAGACAGAGGGAACGCCATGGGTCGGAGAAGATACCAGAATTTTCTAGTAAGGACCCAGAAGATTGAATCACAGAAGCAAAAAACGTATTTTTTAGACCGCCAAATTTCTGAACAAATGAAGGTATCAACGGCCAAATTGAGTATACAAAGAGCAGCTTGGGTTGCGAATTACTTGTTGGAACCGAATAGGAATGGTCTTTCTTGGATACAATTTAAAGGAAAGTTGCTCACAAGCTTTAGTAATGCACCAAAGGGAAGGTAGCTACGACTACCCAAGCTGAGGTTGATTCAGGGCCAACAACCTGTACCGAGGAGAAGGAAAAAACTAGACTTGTACAGTCACAACGGGAGATTTTGCAGTTGGTGCCGACGCAAGCTCAAGCACCCAAAGAGATCTTTGTTCTAGCGAACGATTGAACCTTCTAAACCACTAGCGACGGAAGTGACATTATCAAGAGTTCCGGAATTTTTGATCGACAATCTATTTTGGGTTTTCCGACGCCTTTGCAAGGGATGAACAGACCGAGCAAGACACAGGTAGTAATGCAGAAGCAGACTCAGCCTAACATTGATCTTCTAGAACTGCAATATTTTCCGAAACAAATGGAGCAAGCACGGGACAACGTGAACAAGGAGGGCAAGAAGGCAACTGCAGCTGAAGTAGCAGTGAAATTTGATGCAACTACTACTGTTTTCATTGCATGTTGGGGCGAACGAATGCAAAGAAGGATGCGCAGTTCAGAAGGCTGAAGAAAAGTGCAGCAAATGGCTGCTAGAAGAGTTTGCGAAGGCTTGGGACCAAAGGGAAGCTATTGTTGTGCAAGCAGCCTGGATATATAGACCTCCGCCAGAGCCTCCACCATGGAGCAGTTTTTTGTAGGCAGCACCGTCAATGTCATTACCATGGATGTCCATCCAGCTTATCACCTTGAGGACAAGGTGCTTTTCACGGGGGTGGGAATGATAGGAAGGCGGGCTGGGTAGCTATTGTGTAGGGGGTGATGGGGTTAGGAGAATTAGTAAAGGATAGGGGTATATTTGTAAAAGGGTTGAGGCAGTTAGGCGGTGGGTGGTGGTCCTTAAATAAGGGGTGGTGGTCAGTTTGTAGGACAGGTTGTATTTTGGAGTTTGGCTTCCAGCGGAAGCATCCAGAGGGTTAGGCCTCGGCCCAGGGAGCAGGATTTCTCCTCTCTATTTCTTCTTCCTTCATCTTCACCTCCATTTTCCTCTTCTTTCTCTATAATTCTACTCCTATCAATAAAATCCTACTGTTTTTCTCTCTTTCTTCCAATTGATTCCTATCAAATTAGATGTTTGTGATGGAATTGACATCTCTTTTGAGTAAAGTATCATTGGATAAAGGTACTTTGGATCGGATTGCTCACTGGTCTGATGGCTTATGTCTTGTTCTAAAAAAGTGGGGATTGGCAATATGTGGCTACAGGCCTAATCATATGGTTGAATGCTGACCTTAGATTTTTTATTTATTTTGATAATCCCCTTTTTAACTGAGTTGAGAAAGAAACTCTTACATGACTCATAGACCCAAAGGCACAAGACCCAGTACATGACCCGAAAGCCCAGAGGCACAAGGCCGGAAACATGACCAGCCAATCTGGTTAGCTCTGCTCTGGTGGCGGCTACTTGCTCCGATTGCTCTTTTGAGGCCTGCTCCTGTGTGATCTAACCAGAGAAACCTGTGGCCAGAAAGCCCGTGGCCAGAAAGCCCGGAGGCCTTGTGGCCCGTAGGCGCAAACCGGTGGCCCAAAAACCCAAATCGGATGAATAGTTCTACTGCTACAGTGTCACTACAGTACTACTACAATAACCCGAAAATACTGCATCGGGATTTGATCCTGGGTTACGTGCAGGATTATGAGGTGTGTTTAACCACTTGGCCACCACCAAATAAGGAGATTGTTGATTTCATATAATTCTAAGCATTTACATAAGAGTTTTATGTATCTTATGCATAGGATGCATTTGGATGTGTATAAATATAGTTGGTTTTTAATTTAGGTTAGTAATACAAGCTATGCGTTGTGTAAAGAGATGTATATCAATATGGTTTGAACATATTGGTTTGATGGAAGAAATAAAATTCCAAACTAAATCATTAAATCCCCTTAAAAATATTAAGTATAAGGTTTCTTCGAAAGCAAGCACATGTCAAGACCTCGATCATTCAGCCGAGTAGGAATCATAATTTTTTATGCGGGATCACCTCTGGACTAAATAACTTGGTGCACTTGTAGTTTGGTGTTGGAAAAGTTAAATAATATTAATTTTTAAACTTTGATCGCTCATAGGAATTAACAACGCCTGTGGCAACGATCATAAGTCAACTCCAACTCTGAATATTTAAGATTTTTTATTTTGAATATTTTGAATTGTTGATGCTCTACCATCAACTATTTTGGATCTATTATTTAGAAATGTTGATAATCAACACCATCTACAATTATTTAGGATCTGTTACTGTTGCAAATAATATTGTGGATCTGTTATTGTTGCAAATAATATTGTGATATTATAAATATTCCCAAGTGTTGAAGAGGTGTAGGTTTGTTTGACATTTTTATTTGATCTCTTATTGGGAGTTTGTACACTCCATACAGAGGTTCTTGCTGGAAAAAATATTTGTTTCAATTCTGACCTTTATTATTTTCAGTGTCCTTTATATCTATTGCTGTTATGTTACTAGAGTTGGGTACAACGGTTCCAACCAACCCACAACACCATGCCGTGAGGAGCAAAGCAAAATTGATTTATCATGGAGAGAGAAGCATTGGGAATGAGTCAATGGTAGGTACATGTCACTTCTACATAAGTGGATGATATACATACCATTAAAACAACTCAACAATGAAAGGGCTGCATACCTTGCATTAGATGAAAGCTTTGCTGGAGAATACAATTTACGACTCAACACCTAAACAAAAAATCTTGGTTAATTGTTACTGCACTACAACCAAATAGCATGGACCTTGCATTAGATGAAAGCTTTGCTGGAGAATACAATTTACGACTCAACACCTAAACAAAAAATCTTTGTTAATTGTTACTGCACTACAACCAAGTAGCATGGACAAAATGGTCGGGAAAGGAGTTGCAGTTTTCAAAGATTACTGGTATGCTAAATATCAATGTATTAAACTCAACACAAAGATATTGATGTTGCTGATACTGCACTTGGACAGACAAAGTATCGTTTAATATCTAATGAGTTCACTATAAGAAACGTTTTTCAGCATGGAAAATGGCTGTAAATGTAAGGTACTTTATTTCCAAAAGACTGACTATTATTTTTGTATTTTAAGAAAAAACTTAATAGCAATTCAAACTACAGATACCTGACTCCAGCTACCAGGCGCGGCACATAGATCTACCACATGTTTTACACCTGAAAATCATTTCAGTATCCAACGTCAAGATAGGAGAATTAAATAAAAAACAAATTTCACAGTATATTAAATCTGTCCAGAGCGTACAATTCAAAAAGAGAATTAGGTAGTTGCATTACTTTTCTTGTTAATGCAGAGACAGTTTTACTCTGGCTAGAGAGCAAATTTCCACAGATCTCTACTGATATAGTTACTTTGTAGGATGAAATCTCATACTGATCGTGCAAATTATGAAACCGCATTGTGACACCGATTGAAACCACGAAATATTTCAAAATCGAGGTCTCGCTGTCAATCGTAAATGAATTACG
Organism: Viscum album; assembly: GCA_963277665.1. Classification (NCBI taxonomy): domain Eukaryota; kingdom Viridiplantae; phylum Streptophyta; class Magnoliopsida; order Santalales; family Viscaceae; genus Viscum; species Viscum album. The sequence goes on from OY728133.1 coordinate 1,963,048,890, forward strand.
ACGTTGATCAAAGTCGAAATGTAATATAGAATGTAGGCGAACGATGGTGACCATAGCATGCAATTACAAAGAGAAATAGACAAGAGACGAACAAAGTATGCAAGCTAAAAGTCATATTTCATTATCACATATATATGGGCCGTTAGGAATAGGGGCTAGCAGGGGGTTGTTGTGGACTCACTGGAGCTGTTCATACTTGGATTGTTCATACTTGGATTGTTTGGAGAAGAGGGGAATATTTTGGGCTGGGAGGGGGACCACCTCAAGCAGTTAGTTTGTTAGAGGGGGCTGGGTGGGCCTTTAAATAAAGGGGGTAAGTGTTGGGAAGAGGGGGAATTCATTTTTATAGGATTACCAGCTAGTTGTTGCGGGGCTCGATCCTTGGGAAGATTCTGCCAGGCTCTTGAAAGTGGTCTTCCATGGGTTCTACACTCTCTCTCTCTCTATCCATCTTTTTCCCCTACCTCCCTACTATATTCCTGTAATTCTGCTGCAGTGGCTATATCAATACATACTGTTTTACTTCCCTTTTTCCCCCTCTCACATTTTTACATAACAAATTGGCAACTTCGTTGGGGAACCAAGTGGGAGAGACGATTGAAGAGGGAGTTGAACGCTGCTGTGAAGTCAATAGGACGATTGTAGCTTAGCGATCGTCGTGAGAATTCAGCCAGCAGTTTCCGTAGGAACAACTTGAGCAGGTGCGAACGGTTGTTCACTAGACGTTGCACACGGCTACTTGAAGAGCGTTGATCGCAGCTATGCGCAGTGCGCGACAGCTTGGAGTACATTAAATAAAAAGAAAAACGATCGTTGCGCAGAGACGAACGACAATGTGGAAGATCGTTGTGTGATCTACTGTGGGAGACACGTTCGCTGGAGACACGTTCGCTGGAGCCGCGTGAGTGCAGTGGAAGTCACATACGCTGCTGGTCAAACGTTTTGTTGGGGAGATCACTCGAGGGAAGACGATCTGAGCTTGCTGGACTCTGGAGAGAGAAGTCGCTGCTGAGGAGGAGAACGCCGGTGTGTTACAACGCAGCTGTAGGAGGCTTTTCGAAATGGAGTTGGATTTTGCTAGAGAGGTGCGATTTATGCGGGTTCAAGCGGTTCTGATACAAGAACTGATTACGAATGTAGAAAAACAATTGATGTTATTGCGAGCAGAAGCACGAAAGCTGGAGTCGCAAGAGTCTCATTGCTCAGATTCTGAAAAGCGGGGTGACGAAGCTATTGCAAGTACGTTTGGTAGCGATCCTGCGAAGGAGCAGCAGCATGAAAACAAACCGGTAAGTCCTGAAGAGATAATATCTAATCCGTATTTTAGCATGGAAGTGGATCAAATGACTGTGAATGGAGAGACAGAAAGCTTGAGGAGTTTTCAAGCTAGACAGAAAGGGATGCAGTGAAGAGCTAGAGGAACAGCTTGAAAACAGTCCAGAACGGCTTGTTGTGGTATACATTGGACTGAATTTTAGTTTGTTTAAGCTTGATGAATTTCTTACTGCGGGTGAGTCGAGAAGTAAGTTTGAGTCTGAAACGACATATGAGTTGGGCGAGCGGTTCAAAACGGAAAATGTGGTTGTTGAGGCTGGAAACAAGGGATCGCGAGCAGTATAGCCAGCAGGAGTTGGGAGCTACGGACGGCTACTAACAAAAACTGCAGATGTAGGGGGCCGAAAGGGAGGCTTGGAGGATCAAACACCACTATATCAGAAGGTCTATCAATATAAACCTAATGTTTTAGCTATGGAAGTGGTGTCTAATACTGCTGCATATTCTAGTCCTGCCACTAAAGGGCGGGGCAGTGCGTATTCTCTGGCTTTTAACTTTGGTTTTACTCCACATGCAGAGTTTCCTTTGGTGGTGATTGCAGTGGTTGCACTTTGCTCCTATTTCTCTCTTGTTGCAAGTACTGAAACCAATACAATTCCTGAGTTTAGGCCAGTCCCTACTATCGGCCAATTTTTCATACCAGTAGACTGCTCCGCTCAAGCGGGCTCCGGACATGGTCTAAACACAGGAAGCTGCTACTCTTTTGCCTGGAAGGTCGTAAGATCAACGCCTGTTGCAGCCATATATGGCGTGGATCTGGGAAATAATTTGACACCAGTTTTTGCTGACAGCGATAGGGACCTTGAAGATACCGCTATATCAGTTGAGAAGGTAGGCAAAATAAAGGAAAATTCTCATCATTTGGAATCTGACATGGTTGTAATTGATGCTGGACAGGATGTGACTTTTGTAGTAAAGGTTCTAGTGTCTAGTGGCAACTTGAATTCAAGGCATATACGACTTTTGGTGATCGAATTGGGAGCATGTGTACTGTTCACTTGGTTTCTAGGTCACTACATCCATTCCAGTTCACTAACCTTACTGGAAGGAGGTTCAGCCTTTAGTTTTGTCGGGACCACCAAAAGATGTGATTTAAAATCCACTAGGAGAGTACTCGTTCCACAGTTTTACTGGATGGTGGTTATATTGGTAGTCTTAGGCCAAGCTCGTGCCAATGTTCGAGGAGATTTAACAAATGCCCACAAAGTCGACAGCGGCTCACAGTTTCATGATTCTTTTCACATGGCAGTGGTCCTACCGAGAACTGGATCAAACCAGAGAAAGAGTGGGCTAGAAACTACTATTAGAAGCTTAAGAAAATATTTATCCAATAGTTTTCCCATCTTGCCTGCAGAATATGTTGATGCAGAATATGTTGACATCAGCCGAGCTGACCTGCTTTTAGCTTGCATCATCAGTTGAAAGTGGGAAACCGAAACTGAAACTGAACTGCTGTGTGGCACCAAAGGCCACGATGACAAGAAAATTACTCTACAGAGGTTTTCCATTTGTCAAACTGGGGAATTCAAGAACCAGATTGATGCTATAAAGGCAAAAGCTACAGAAAAGGCTAAGAGGGATGAATGGAAAGATATTCCCACAAAGGGGGAAATTGCCACCACAAAACTGGTTTATGGTTCTGCTAGTACTAAGTTGAACACACCGAAAAAGATGGTTATTGCCGGTTACAAAGCACAATGTGAGATAGTGATTGATGGGTTTGATCAGCTGAATACCGCTTGGGAAGAATGGAAGGCTTCAGTTGTTGCCAGGGGCGTGCACTTGAGCCTTATCTTTGCAATGGCGAGCTTTGTTGTGGCATGGTCCACTGCAACCTATGGAATGAGTTGTGCTGGAAATAATGATGAGTCAAGGGCTGCCATACCAGTGAACATCCGAGTAGAGCTATTGATGGTCCACCTTGGGGACAAGGTGCTTTTTAGGTGGGAGGGAATTGTTAGGAATAGGGGATTGCAGGTGGTTGTTGTGGACTCACTGGGGCTGTTCATACTTGGGTGTTGGAGGAGAGGGGAATATTCGTAGGGGGACCACTGTGTTGTATGAGGTTGTTGGGTTGTTGGGTTGTTGGAGAGGGGAATATTTTTGGCTGGGAGAGGGACCACCTGAAGCAGTTAGTTTGTTAGAGGGGGCTAGGTGGGCCTTTAAATAAAGGGGGTCAGTGTTAGGAAGATGGGGAATTCATTTTTAAAGGATTACCAGTTGGTTGCTACGAGGCTCGATCCTTGGGAGGATTCTGCCAGGCTCCTGGAAGTGGTCTTCCACGGGTTCTACACTCTCTCTCTCTCTATCCATCTCTTTCCCCTACCTCCCTACTATATTCATGTAATTCTGATGTAGTGGCTACATCAATACATACTGTTTTACTTCCCTTTTTCTCCCTCTCGCATTTTTACATAACATGGGCTACATGAGATTATAATCAATGGATCGGATTAATCATCATCTTTCATGTCACATCCAACAATTAAATTTGTCTCCTAATTAATAGAAGATAGTGAAAGGTTGGAATATGAAGAGTTGGGATATGAAAGGTTGGATTTCGGAATTAATAATCCTCATTCCTGAGGAATGATGCCATCCATGAAATATTAATTTATTACACCCCCTTGGATGTCATCAATTAAATAAAATATTATTTTATTCTTCACTTGAAAAAACCCAGTGGGAAAAAAGTGAAACTGAAATAATTGAATTCCATGAAAATATCACTCTCTAATTAAAATCCTTATCACGAAAACTCATTGAGAAAAACCAGATGAATGGGAAAAAGTACAGCATTTTCAACTCTCCCTGATTAAATCATGAGACTTTAAAATCTTCACATTCCAATTTTATAAATCAACTTTCCAAAAATCTGCAACATTTTTACATGACATAATTTGTTGGATGTTGATCTCCCCATTTTTTTAAGCTCGTGTAAAAAAGAATTTTGGTGAGATATGTTTTGTCTTATCACATTTGATATACCCACTTTTTAATTGTTCAATACATGCTTCATTATCACATTTGATATACCCACTTTGATATCCCCACTTTTTAATGTCCATGCATAAAATTTATTGTAATATTACATTATATCATTTGCAAGTCACATTTTCACATTTATGCATATATCATCCATGGATAGATAAAATATGCATTTATATTTAATCATCCCAGGATAAATAAATTCTCCATCATCTCCTCTGGTATAAACTATATCACTCTTCGAAGAGATTTAATTGTTTATTAAGGGTATTTTCATGAATATGTAAAATCATTCCAAAATTTAATATTTCATCTTCTAGATGATTAATTATGTAGAATGGAGAAACCCACTTACCTTCAAGGTGAGGTGGGGCTCTTCTTTTATAGAATGAAAATGCGAAATGTACAAGGGAGTATTCCGATGTGGGACTCGGAAATACCCATAATAATACAAAAGAGGGTTTAACACTCCCCCTCAAGCTGGACAGACCCAGCTTGGACAACGAGTCCCACAAAAAAGAATAAGAAGACACCACACAAGACCCATAACTACTCCCCCTCAAGCTGGGTGTCAGATGTGGCGGATCCCCAGCTTGGAACTAAGCGAGGCAAGGCGAGCACCAGGGAGGCCTTTGGTGAAGATGTCACCAAGCTGGTCGGCCGTCGGAATGTGGCTAAAGCTGACATGGTTGTGCTCCAGGTGGTGGCGAAGAAAGTGACAGTCCACCTCAATATGCTTCGTGCGTTCATGGAAGACGGGATTCGAAGCAATTTTAGTGGCTGCCTGATTGTCACACCATATGTGAGCAGAAGTCTGCTGAGGAAAGCCAAGTTCCTGGAGGAGTTGCCGAAGCCAAAGGATCTCGGTAGTGACGGTGGCCATGGCACGGTACTCAGACTCGACACTGGAGCGAGAGACGACCGTCTGTTTCTTGCTGCGCCACGAAATGAGGTTGCCTGCCAAGAAAATGGCGAACCCAGAGGTAGATTTCCGAGTGGCAAGGCAGTCAGCGTAATCAGCATCGCAAAAGGCCTCAATATGCTGATGAGGATGCTGGGAGTAGTGAAGACCACGGGCAGGATCCCGTTTGATGTACTTGGCGATGCGGATGACAGCATCCCACTGAGATGTGGTGGGATGCTCCATAAATTGACTCACTTTGGCTACCGCACAGGAAATGTCGGGTCGAGTCATGGTGAGATAATTGAATTTGCCCACCAATCGACGGTACCGCTCGGGATGGGGGTATGGAGCCGAGGAGGCATAAAGAGACTGTTCGCCAGGCTCCAGAGGAGTATCGACCGCAGTGGCCTGAGTCAGCCCAGCATCCTGCAATATATCCAATGCATACTTCCGTTGGCAGAGGGAGATGGTGGCAGAGGAGTAGGAAACCTCGATGCCGAGGAAGTATGTGAGAGGACCAAGATCCTTAGTGTGGAAGTGCTGGTGAAGATGAGCCTTGAGATGGGTGATACCCACAGAGTCGCTGCCGGTGATGACGATATCATCCACATAGACGACCAATAAGATGCACCCATGTGGAGTCGTCCTGTAGAAGACAATGTGGTCTTTCATACTGCGGGAAAGCCCAAAGTCGCTGACGACCGTGCTAAAGCGGCCAAACCAAGCACGGGGAGACTGCTTGAGGCCGTAAAGAGAGCGGCGGAGACGGCAGACACGAGATTCAGCGCCGGCGGCACAAAATACGGGGGGCTGCTGGAGATAGATTTCTTCCTCAAGGAAGCCATGGAGGAATGCATTCTTGACATCCAATTGATGAAGAGGCCACCGATGACGGGCAGCGAGAGAGATGAATAGCCGGACAGAGGCCATCTTGGCAACCGGGGAGAAGGTATCAAAGTAGTCAACTCCGTATGTCTGAGCAAAGCCTTTGGCCACAAGGCGGGCTTTGAGGCGATGGAGAGTACCATCGGGATTCAGCCTGACCGTGTAAATCCATTTGCTGCCCACCGCCTATTTGCCTGCTGGAAGGGAGACAAGATCCCAAGTATGGTTTTCCTCCAGAGCCTGCAATTCATCCCGCATGGCTGCGAGCCACCCGGGGTGAGATTTGGCCTCACCAACTGTGCGAGGTATAGAAACCGTCTCCAGAGCGGACAAACCCCTGTAAGAAGATGCAAATAGAGGAGTACTCTGGCAGGAGCGAGTACCTTTCCGTAGAGCGATGGGAAAGTCCGCGGGTGGCGGAGCAGGAGCATCAGTGTCACTGGCCGGAACAGGGAATACAGTCGAAGGACGGCGGGAGTAGACCTGACCAAAATGGGTGTCAACAGTGGTTGACGCCGGTGGAGGATGGAGGAGGAGAGGAGGACAATCATCGAGGACAGGGGCAGGAGGAGGAGAGGTAGGAGGAGGCAAATCCGGAAGAGGCTGGATGATGAGGGGAAGACAGTTATCAATGGCAGAGTCAGGAGGAGGAGAGGGAGCGCCGCTGGGCGCGCGCACGGTGGGGCTGGCCGGGAGCGCCGCTGGGAGGGAGGTCCGCTGGGAGGAGCCGACGGAGGAGGCGCGGGCCGCGTCGGGGAGAGAGAGGGACGCCGGGGAGAGGGCGCGGGCGTCGGGCGAAGGCCTGCTGGGACGAGGGCGCACCGCGGGAGGACGGCGGACGCCGGGAGGAGAGGTGCGCCGGGAGGGAGGGCCTGCCGGGAGGGTGCAGGCCGGAGAGGAGCTGGGCAGGGCAGGGCTGCGCCGGGATCGGAGGGGGGGGCCTGCCGGGAAGGGCTAGGGCAGCAGGGAGAGAGGCGGGGCCGGTGAGGACGCCGGGAAGCCGCAGAGGAGGGAGGGTTCGGGATAAAAAAAAAATCCCTCTGATACCATGTAGAATGGAGAAACCCACTTACCTTCAAGGTGAGGTGGGGCTCTTCTTTTATAGAATGAAAAAGCGGAATGTACAAGGGAGTATTCCGATGTGGGACTCGGAAATACCCATAATAATACAAAAGAGGGTTTAACAAATTCAAAATACAAGGACGTTCCTTATAATTGTATGATCAAACATTCCATTCATTTTGTAAACTCTTCAGGAGTTTTGATATTATCAGAAACATATGGATTGATGTGAAAACATTGATTTATACAAACCATGTGATATAAAATCAATTTTATATTTTTCTTTATATGAGTACATTTTAAAATGGGTACATGGAATACATCTTATTCAATTCACCTCATACATTAATTTATCAGATTAGGTGAAACTTTCATGATTTTGAATACGCTTCAGGCATTTTGAACCCTTTAGGGATTCACACATATATATACATATTTTGAACCCTTTAGGGATTCACACAATGAAAACATTAATGAAGTATAATCCAAATTTCTATATAACCAAATCCATAAGAAAGAAAATTTCTTATTATAATTAGCCTTTATAGTTTTGATAACTAATTCAAAACATCAAAAGTTGAACATATCAAATATTGTTTCAATAATTCTTTTTAGCTAATTATTTTGATGTCGACATCTCTCAAAATTAATTGTTATCAATGAGTTTTGAAGGCATTTAAAATTTGAAATATATCATTAATAAGAATTAATGAGATCTCATAATTTATCTCGCACCAGTGTCACTTCAGGAACAATATCTAAAAAAACATATTTCTGTCAACATATTCATTTTTCTCTTCAAGTAAAATATATTTATTATTTTCTACTCATGACAGAAAAAAATTTAAACAATCAATTTATGTGTTTTTTGTGTGTATAAAACATATCATACTATTGATTTTCAACATTTTATTGCAAAATTATTCATAGAAGTGTTGTGATCATCTTATAAACAATTCTGCTAGACCACTTTATATATGGTATGTGGTGCTCAATTTTTATTTTAATCAACATGCATATCATGCAATTCTCAATATTTAGTTTAATTTGCATGCATAGAATGCGATGTATACTCATCACCGAATAATAATACATGTGACCATTTAACAGATGTTTTTCATAAAATATTTAAATGGTTCACATGGTCGGTGAGTGCACTCATATATATTTCATGATTAATACTACATATTAATATTGAAAATTCACTTCCAACATAACTCGTGATTATATAAATAATTTACCTTAATTAGTAACCTATGATAAGTAATTCAGGCCAAGTCATTATGTTTAATCATATGGACAAAATTCATAGTATCATCAAGAGATGAATAATTCTCTTATAAACAAAACTTAGTAGACATACATCTATCCTTCAATGAAATTCATGATTTTTCCCCTCATGGATGTCTACTATTTTATTGATAAATCGATGCTCATGTATATATTTACCAACCCCAATTGATCCTAGATGACTCAAATAATTATATCATACAATGAATGTGTCGGGGTCAGTAAACTTCAAGAATACTATATTTGATTTGGTTATATATATATTCAAATAGTACAAATCAAAAAAAACCTTCAATGTTTCTCTCAAATCAATTATTTATAAAGATTTGTGTATCACCAGGTAGGCATATGTTTGATCTTCCGAAGCTTTAAATTAATTTTGAACTACCGGTTAATGTACTTACATGAGCATGCACCAATTCTTCTAAGGGTTTTGATTAACAATAAACATATATGAGTTCTTTTAAAGCATTTAATTAAATAATATTTATAAAACCCGTGCTTCAAGAAAAACATATATAAGATCTTCATGATTAGTCCATGGTTGGGTTTATCGACGACATTCTCGTATACTCAAAGTCAAAGGAGGGTCATACTAAGCATCTGAGAACGGTTTTGGAGATTCTTCGTCGACATAACCTCTATGAAAAATTGTCCAAGTGCAAATTTTGGACGCGTGAGATGCATTTCATTGATCATGTTGTGTCGCAACGGGGAGTGGCAGTGGATCCTTCAAAAATTGAAACTGTTGTTTCTTGGATGACCCCTAAGAATATCGCTAAGGTCCGCAGCTTCCTTAGTCTCGCGGGCTATTATAGGAAGTTTGTTTACGATTTATCTTGGATTGTGACCCCTTTGACCGCTCTAACCAGGAAGGATCAAGCCATCGTATGAACGAAATAGTGTCTAGCGGCATTTGGGTACCAAAAGGAGAAATCGAACGGCGCTCTTATTCTTCACTTGTCAAAGGAAGGAGTCATGTTTGAGGTTTTTTGCGATGCATCCCATCTCGTTTTAGGTTACGTTTTGATGCAACAAAGGGCAGTGATCTCTTATGAGTCTTGGTGGTCACATCCCCATGAGTAAAACTATGTTACTCATGATCTCAAGTTGGCGGCAGTGGTATTCGTTCTGAAGTTATGGCAGCATTACCTTATTGGTGAGCGCTTTGTGATCTTCGCATATCATAAAAGCTTAGAGGTATATCTTCTCTGAGTGAGATTTGAATTTGCATCTTCAGCGGTGGATAGAGTTTTTGCAAGACTGACTTTGAGATCTCATATACACCAAGGAAAAGTAATGTGATTACCAATGCATTGAGTAGGAAGTCTCGCAGTGGTGGCGTTCGTGAGTTCGAAGATGCATGGAGAATAATAGAGGAGCTTACAGCCTTGCATTTTGATATAAAGGAAGTTGGTGGTAGCAATTGCCTGTATCAGATGATTGTGTGGTCATCAGTGGTGCAGCAGGTCGAGGAGTCGATGTTCGGAGAGACCTTGGAGTGGAGGTTTGGCATGATCATGTAGTCTATGGTGACACTTCGGAGGGATAATCAAAGGATGAACAACACCGAGTGTTATTTCAAGGGAAGTTATTCGTTCCATCAGTGGTGCGTTTGTTGGTTCTTCATGAGTTTCATAGCTCACCTCTAGCAGTACATCCTAGTATATCCAAGATATATTATGTTGTGAGGAGTCGATTTTAGTAGTCGGGTATGAAAAAGTCAGTAGCAAAATTTGTGTCACAGTGTTTGGTGCGCCAAGAGGTAAAAGTTGAGCATCATGTTCCTTGTGGTTTGGTGCATCCACTGGTGTTCCTAAATAAAAGTGGGAGGACATTAAATTTATTTCATTGCCAGTTTACCCCGAGCTCAAGAAGGCTATGATTCTATTTGGGTGATCGTTGATCGGTTGATGAAGTCGGCTCATTTCTTAGCGATTAAGAAGTCGAGCTCAATGATGCTTTGGCAAAGTTGTATGTGGAGGAAATTGTGCGGCTTCATGGGGTTCTGAGAACGGTCATCTTTGATCGTGATTCTTGTTTTACATCATGTGTAAGGCTCTTCAACATGCATTTGGCTCTCAGCTATGCTTTAGCATTGCGTTTTATCCTCAGACAGAACAAACTATTCAGACGATGGAGGACATGTTGTGTGCATACGTTTTGGATTTTGGAGGTTCATGGGTAAAACAACTCTTAGTTGAGTTTGCTTATAACAATAGTTATCATTCATCCATTGATATGGCTCCGCTCGAAGCGTTGCACATGTAGTCTTACAAACCACCGCTTTGGACCGAAGTGTTGTGGAAACGTCGGAAGCCGCAACGACAGAATAGACTTGCAAATGAAGAAAAGACAGAAGAAAAAATCCCACAGGACACAGAGATTTACGTGGTTCGAGAAATGATCCCTACGTCCACGAAGAGGCAGAAAATTTCACTAGTTTCGGGAGCAAAAAAATACAGGGAGTATCTCAGAGTTTCAAGCACACAAAAACCCTAACCCGAAATGAGCTAATAAAGTGGACGAAGCACTATTCCACCAACCGCACAAAAAATCCGTTGTGCTACAGTGAAAGGTGGCTAAAAGTATGCATCGCTACAGTCTCGCGGCCACCCAAGTCCAAGCTGCAACAGTAACCCGCGGCTGGAAGTCCGCAGAACTACAGTGTTATTGTCTCCAAAGTCCAACCTTCTGCAGTAGTTGTGCCAAAGTCTGCACCGCTACAGTGCCTAAAAATTTGGACTGGGGGCTTTCGGCCCCCTACAACCCCCAACGAGCTCACTGCGGAGCTCGACCCGCGAAGTTGCAGTCCGGTGCGCAGTATGGGTCGGAAGCATTCGACCCAAACATCATTCAGAACGGATCGGACTACACCAATCCAACACGAGGTGGGGGTACCGGTGAAGTGGCATACCGGTTGATGCTTTCTCCGCAGATGGATCGGATCTACGACATTTTTCATGAGTCGCAGCTTCATCGGTACTTTCATAATGACTCGTCATTGATTCAGGAGAGTCAGATATTGAGGACGCAATGTTCATGGAGCGATCAGTCGAGATTCAGGATCATCAGGAGAAGGTGTTGTGTGGGCGTGTCAGAGGCATGGTAGTTTGGAGGAGTGTATGTGGGAACGTGAGTCGCAGATACGACCTCAATATCCCGAGTTATTTTGAACTTGGTTTTGTTCTAATGTTAAATGCTTGGTCCTATGCTAATGTGGTTGAAATTAATCTTTCTTGTGTGTAGCGTTGAGCTTTTGTGGGTGGCAAGATTCTTGTTTAAGAGGTATCTCGCGGGATGTTTAGTTCTACGATTGTTTTGTTCTTTTCTCGAGTTTGGTTTTGATTCTCAGAGACGAGAATCGTTTGAGAGGTATCTAATGTAAAGACTCGGACTTCCCTAAACTTTTTGGGTTTTTCGATTGTTGGAAGTGTAGAGAGGGAGTTTAAAAGTGATTTGGAGGTGGAAGATTTAGTTTGAACATTTTTTGGTCCAAAGGGCTTGTTTTGGCGAGCGTTTTGGAGGGCATGGTCCAGCTATGGACATTTTGGGTCTATACGTTTTGGTGGTAGGGTGTGAAATGCCCATTTTGGGAGGGGTTATGCCATGGTGGTTTGTTTGCGTCATGGCTATTTTGGAAGGCATGGTGCTTGAAAGAGTTTTGGTGGGATTCCAATGAGAAACGACATGGGGCGAAACGCCCATTTCAGTGGTCGTTTAGACTTTACGCCATGGTCCCAGATGTTTTCGTGGGGTTCGAGCGGAAACGGCAAGGTTGGCTAGGCTATGTCAGGGTTGTTCTAAAGAATGAGTCAGGGTCAGTCTAAAACAATCATTTTGTATGTCGCGAAGTCATGGCGACCCTTGGGCTAACTTTTAAAGGGTGCAAAATGGTCGCAATTCTTGGGAGGATCAAGTTGTTTCAAACGAGTGGGAAATCAGATCTCAGTTGACCAAGGCCCAAAACGGGCATTTTGGGGTTCACCATGCACGTTATAGGGGTTGTCTGGGTTTTCTTATAAATTCAGGTCAACAAATCTTCTCAGTTCGAACTCCTTTCCTCCCCTCCAACCATAGCCGACCCCTAGCTTCCTCTTGGTGCCCTCCTGATTGTCCTTAAAGGATCTAAACCCCCTTGTTACTCGAGATCGGTTCTCCTTTGATTCTAGGTACCCTCTAGTTTCCTTCTCTCCCTTTCCTCTTGTCCTTTTTCCCATCGAAGTTTATGGCAGTAGGGTTTCTTGGGTTTTGGTCGAGGTTTTGATGGGAGTTTGACGTTATTAGGTTCTGTGAGGGTTTTGCACGAGTTTGGTGGTGCCTAATCCTCAGTTTTCTCTCGTTCTAGTGTTGCATTCTTCAAAGCTTCCAATGAGGTGAGGGATTTAAACTTTCTCCCTCATTATGTTGGGTAAATTGTGGATCTATCGTGCCTTATCTTGTGGATAGTTGGGATTGCCTTTAAGAAGATTGTTAGAATAGCGGTGACCCAGTACCCAAGATATCCTTCTAAGGGAGACCTTAGTGTTTATTTATAGAGAATAATAATGATAACACAATATTTAATCCGATGTGGGACTTGACTAAACACACAATATAACACTCCCCCTCGAGCTAGGTCTACCTAGCTTGGATACATAATTAAAGAAAACAAAACAAAGACACTCCTAATACACTCCCTCAAGCTGGACATACCCAACTTGATTATATAACAAGACTAAATATAAGAAAAGATAATCCATCATCACAACTCCCCCTTAAGATAAAGTATATGAATAATGCTACTAAAAAAGATGTGACAACCGGAGCACAAAGCCCGCCAGGAGGAACCATCAGAAATAGCTGAAAATAGAATAAAGAATCGGATTGTGTCTTGGCAGGAATGGTCGGGTTAGGAGCATCTAGGCGTGCAGGAACAGCACGCAACGAGACACTGGTTGGATGTCCGACAAGGACAGTTGGATCGCATCAAGACATACAAGAATGGCGTGCAATGGTGGAGCCCGTAACCCAATTCATTATGTCATGGTGATGGTGATGGTCTCACAATCAATTTACCAAAAGAACAAGTAGCGCATGAGAAATCATTAGGTGCAAGAACATTTTTAATTGATCATGCGTACAGTTAATTATTTTTCTCATCATTATTGATCCCGGATGACCCAAACGGTCATACCATACAGTAAATGTATCATGGTCAGTAAACATAGGTAAACCAAATTTGATTTCGATTGTACATATATTCATAAAAGGAAACCTTTAGAGTTTTTCTTAGATCAATTTTGTTTTTTATTATAAATTCTGGTTATATATAGAAGTATTTGATGCTTCCTTCATCCATGGTCTCCATATGATATTCGTTTTCACGAATATCTTTAAAGCACCATAGATCTCATCAAGACTAAAGACAAAACAAAACATTATGTATTAAAACATCTCCTTCGTGAGAATTTATAGATTCTTATTATGCTTATTGCCTTCGCGGTTTACAAAATAATTAGACTTCAAAATTCATTATTGGTAATGATTAACAATGAACGGAGGAAATCTTCTTATTCAGCAACAATAATCTGTTCAAATTGCTAAATGGCGCACTGTTCAGCTAGGGAAAAGACTCACTCCCAGGAGACACTCCTGGGCCACTAGCACGCAGACCGAGACTCTACCAAGAATTGCCCGATGCCCCCCTTCTCCAGCTATGGGATCCCCTTTTAAATCCAGACTAACCAACTAAAAAATACCAATTACAATTTTACTCTCTCTTAAGGAATTAAGAAATATCCCTGCCCCCAGCCCTGTTCCTCCTCACATATGCAGTACTGGTAGCCTAATTCCATCCAAATGTTCCCTAGCCTTCCTATCATTGTCACCCCCGTAAGTATCCACCTTGCCCTCAAGATGGAAATTTGGAAATTGGGTCTTGATTTTGTCTGCAACCTCCTAGGTCACCTCATTTACTGAACGCCCATGTCACTGAATTAACCACATAAGTTGTCGCCCTTGTGTTCTGTCTGCAAGAACGGCCACAGGATACCCCCGCTCAGCAAAGAACTCACCAAGCAACTCCCCATCACCACACTGTTGGTCAATCGATGGTATCAACTGAGAAACATGAAATACTGGATGCACTCTGATGTTAAGTGGAAGCTTCGGTCTATAAGCTACAGGGCCTACGCTCCTCTCAACAACAAAAGGCCCCCATAGTACCGAGCATCCAACTTGGGATTAATCTTAGACACCGCTCCAAGTCTATTCGGTCGCAACTTGACCCAGACCAAATCCCCTTCCTTGTAAGTCATCGGCCTCCAAAGTTAGTTCACAAATCTTACCATTAATTGTTGTGCCCGGTGTAAATTCATCCAAAGATGCTTCAATGCCTCGTCTCTATCTATCAAAGTTGCCCTATATAGACATGTGGAACGAGGTATTGTAGTGAAATTCTGCCAAGGGAAGCCAGTAAGCCCACTGTTTGGGGTGATCCCGAGAAAAACACCTTAAGTAGGTTTCAAAACAACGGTTCGCCACCTCAGTTTGTCCATCACTAAGGATGATATGACAAACTCATCTTCAATGCAGTCCCCGGAAACTTGAATAATTCTTGCCAAAAGTGGCTAGTAAAAAGCGGATTCCGGTCACTGACAATAGCAGTCGGCATCTCATGCAAACAAACTATTTCTTTCATGAATACTTTGGCAACAATCTTGGCTGTATATGGGTGTTTGACAATCTTGGCTGTATATGGGTGTTTGAGCAATACAAAATGAGCATATTTACTCAATTTTTCGACCACCACCAGTGTTGCGGAATCACCGGGAGACAGAACGACAGAAAAACGAGAAAACGAAAGAAAGAAAAGCAACAAAGAACACGACGATTTACGTGGTTCGGGAAAAATCCCTACGTCCACGGGAGAGGCAGATTTTCACTATGATTCGGGAGCACAGAAATTACAGAGGATTTCCAACAACAAAACCCTAGCCCGAAATGGGCTATAAAACAGATGGAGAAGACGATCACTATTCAAAAAGTGGTCCGCGTCGCTACAGTGAACGGCGGCTGGCTTTGTCAAAAGCGCTACAGTAAAGTTGACCCCGAAGTCCGCACCGCTACAGTGCCTGTCGGTGTCGGTCGGTCAGCTCCGCTACAGTGGTCAGCATTGCTACAGTGCCGAAAATTTGGGGGGCACTGTAGTAACTCTGACTGACTGTAACAAAGTTGACCGACCGACACCGACAGGGCACTGTAGCAGCTCAGACTTTGACACGACTACTGTAGTAGTTCGGACTTTGGAGACAGCAGTACTGCAGCTTCGTGGACTTCCAGCCTTCGGCCACTGCAGCAGCTTGGACTTGGGTGTCCACAGCACTGTAGCGATGTGAACTTTCAGCCACCTTTCACTGTAGCACAGCGGACTTTTCGTGTGGCTGGTGGAATAGTGTTTCGTCCTCTTTATTAACTCAATTTGAGATAGGGTTTCTGTGTGTTGTAAGAAACTCTGATATCTTCTTGTAATTGTGCTCCTAGATCATAGTGAAGTAATTCTACCTCTACGTGGACGTAGAGATTATTCCCGAATCACGTAAATCATTATGTTCATGTTCTTCTTCTTTTGTTTCCGATTTTTCTTTATCTGCAAACATGTTCTGTAGCTGACTCCCAACATTTCCGTAACAAATGATGCAATAATTTTGGAATCATAGCTGAAATTTTTGGCAATACTCATTGATTCCTGTAGAAAAGCATTCCCCCAGGTAAGACATAGTCGGGAAGAGGTTCCACTCTGTACTGCCATGATTATTTCTTGAAAACGGGCATCACACTAAACTTCACTCTGCATAGTCTGAAAATCCATCAACGGTTTGCATGGGGTTGGCACACAGTTTCCCTTTACCGGGTGTTTTTCCCCTGAATTAGGAAATTTTGGAAGGCTAGAAACTGGCGCACGGGTGGCGCACGATTAAGGGAAACCGTGCGCCAGCCCCATGTAAACCGTGCGGTCCAGACAAAAGCTCTATCCAACCCACAAGGTTAGTCGCACGACCGTGTGGCCTCTCCCAGCAAACCGTGCGGCCTAAGGCAGGAGCACTAGGGCCCCGCACGGTTAGGCACACGGCTTGTGAAACTGTGTGGCTCAAACCGTGTGGCCTCCTTTGTTGGGACATAAGCGCCCGCACGGTTGGTGCATGGTCTGGCAAACCATGCAGCCAACCTATGCAGTCTACCCAATTTAAAAATGATAAATTACCATTTTACCCTTGCTTGTTTTTAACCCCTAATCACCCTTCATTCTCCTTCATTCGACCCTAGCAGCTCATGGAGCTCCTCCCATGCCTCTCCTTTGATTCCCTCTCCTCCATGATGAATCATCATGGATTCTTCAAAATTTTGGCTTGAATCTTCAAGGTAAGCCCTCCTTACTTCTTCCTCTTCCTCCTTCCATTTTCTTCTTGTTTCCTTTTCTTCCTTGGTTCTGGTGACCTGGGGTTCATATTGCTTGGTGTCTAAATTGGGGGTTTTGGTCTTCTAGGGTTCTTTATGGTTTCTCGTGCTTATGTGGACCTCTTCAGCTCTGGTAGCGGCCCTTTTGTTGTCAGCACCTTCATCCCCTTCTCACTCATGCGGCTTAGCCTGTAGTGCCACAGTTGAGAATCCCCGATAGCATTTATTGATGCCACCATATTCATGCAAGTTTCTACAATGTTGTACAAAGTACCATTTTTTGCTCCCCAAGCTATGCCCACAACTCCTTTTGTGATCTTCCATGCACCACCAGTGAACATGGTGCTCAACCCTGCATCATCAAGCTATCTGACAGTAATAAGATTTCTTCTCAAGTCAGGGATATACCTCACGTTTTCCAGAACCAGGAGACTCTCACTGTTGGTCTTGATCCGTGCATCACCCTTCCTCACAATCTGCAAGGGTTCATCATCAGCAAGATGTACCTTGCCAAAATTGCCATAAAAATAATTGTCCAGGAAACCCTTCTCCGACGTGGAATGGAAGGACGCCCCTGAGTCTAAAATTCAAGACGCCCCTGAGTCTAAAATTCAAGACTCCATTGGGCTGTTCACGCTCAGCAGCAGCACATCAACGATTCCTTCAGTCGTCGTGTTTGCTCCACTGGTTTCAGGCACTTTCCGTTTATCTCCGCACTCCTTGATATGCCCTTTCTTCCCGCAAGTCCAGGACGTAGAACAAGCCCCTTTTGCCTTGTCCCGACTCTTTCCTCTTGACTTTGATTGTCCTCAGCGTTTGTCTCGCTACGCATATCTTCAACTTTCTTCAACGTTCAGAGCAGAACCAGAGAATTTTTCTGATTCTCTTCTTCGGATATCCTCACTGAGGATCAGGTCTCATACATCCTTCATAACCAACATAGTATTCCCCCGAATAACAGCTCACAGTTGTTACAGTTGCTTCCCACAGTTGTTACAGTTGCTTCCCAACTGTCGGGTAATTAAGATAGCAAAACCAGCGCACATACCTCATCACCAAGATCAATGTCCACCGATGTCAGTTGACTTATGATAGTGTTGAATTCATTGATGTGATCTGCGACAATTCTCCCTTCAACCATTTTTAGGTGGAACAATCGTCGCATCAGGTGCATTTTGTTTGCCGCAAAAGGCTTCTCATACATATTCGAGAGAGCTTGCATCAATCCAATCGTCGTCTTCTCCTCTCTGATGTTAAACACCACATTTTTGGCCAACGTAAAGCGCACACCTCCCAGAACCTGCCGATCCAGCAACTCCAACTCCGACTGCTCCATATCCGTTGGCTTCTTTTAATAAAGATAATCCTCGATATGCATCCTCCAATAACTGAAGTCAGTTTCATCGAAGTGATCGATCTTCACTTTGCCTTCTTCCATAGCCATCGTTGGAGAATCCTGAACTCAACCTCCCTGTGATACCAGTTGACGCGAAAACGTCGGGAGTCGCAACGACAGAAAGAAACGATTTGTAGAAGAGTAAAAGGGAGAAAAAGAACTCAGACACAGAGATTTATGTGGTTCGAGAAATGATCCATATGTCCACATAGAGGCAGAAGTTTCACTAGTTTCAAAAGCACAATTTACAGGGAATATCTCAAGTTTCTCACACACAAAACCCTACCTTGAAATGGGTTAATAAGGACGAAACATTATTCCACCAACCGTCAGAAAGTCCGTTGTGCAACAGTGAAAGGCGGCTGGAATTCCACATCGCTACGGTGAAAGGTGGTCACCCAAGTTAAAAGTGCTAAAGTGGCCGGCGACTGGAAGTCCAAGGAGCTACAGTACTGTTGACTCCAAAGTCCGCACTGCAACAGTGTCATGTCGATGTCGGTCAATCAGCTCTGCTACAGTGGTCAGAAATGCTACAGCCCCCCAAAATTTGGGTCGGGAACCTTCAGCCACCGGAGCAGGGGCACGTTGCCCCCGCAACCCCCAACAAACTCACCACGGAAGTCGACCCGCGAAGTTTGCGGCCTGGTACGCAGTACGGGCCACAAGCATTCGGCCCAAACGTCATACAAAACGGATCGGGTTACACCAATCCAACAAATTAATATTATTTTATTTAAAAGCTATGTCAATAGCCTTGAGAAAAACTGAAACAAAACAAAAATTGCAATTACCTGAGCGGATGGCTTTCCTTGACGGATGAGTCAACAAAAAGAACAAACAAAACCACCTAAATCTACTAGTGGTCACCATTTGTCGGCCAAAAGAAAAAGAAAAAAAATTGTAGGATGGCTTCCAAAGGAAGCCACCCGCAGCCGACCGGCCAGCCAACCCCGCAGCCTCCTCCTTCTGTCAACCGGCGCCAGCCTCCCTTTTTCCCTCCTTTCCCTACCTGTGGCACTTCCTTTTGGTGAGCCGCCTGGCCGGCGCCATCTCCAGCAGCTCCAAGCATCCCCTCCGCCACAGTGAGCACCGACAGTCGCATGCGCCGCCACGAGCACGGTCTGCCACCGCTATCAGCATCTAGATGCGGCCCAACCAGGTTGCTCCGCACCCGTCGGCACCACCCAAGGCAGCCAACCCCTGGAATCAGCCGCCCTCCACGCCGTTGACCGAGCTTCACCACCCACGACTCCACCTCCGGGCAGATCCAGGTCAACGGCGCCGCCGCCTAGACCACCCTGGAATCAGTGGCGCGATCGCTGCCCTCCACGCCGGTCAACCGCGCTTCGCCAGCCACGACTCCACCTCCGGGCAGATCCAGGTCAACGGCGCCGCCGCCTAGACCACCCTCTTATGTCGGAACCGCCGCGTGCAACCCTTGCCGCGGGAAGCTCCGTCGCTAAATCCAAGAGCAGCTGCCCCTCGCACCTCGCCAGAAGCCACGGCTGTCGTGGACGGATCCCAGCATCGCCCAATGCTAGCCGCCCTTAGGTGCTGACCGACCGAGAATCGGCGCCACCCCTCCCGATCGGCACCACTTCGAGCGACTGTTGATCCCCTGCCTTGTCGACCCTTCGGTGCACCGCCCCTACACAGCCTTAGTCCAATCGGGGGAAGAACCACTACTACACGAGGTACCCTCAGTACCCTTCAACACTGACCAGATTCGCCCGGAACAAGCAGAGGCGGGTCAGCCCGACCCGAAAGGGTCCAAACGGACCTGTCTGGCCCAGAATACCCCTGCACGAGGTCTGCGCGGCCCGGAATGGGCCTGCGCATCGGCCTGACCAGCATAGGCCCTGCCCGGGGATTTTTTCGTGGCCCGGTTTTTTTTATATAATCAAAAGTTAATTAAATTAATTAAATTAATTTTGTTTAAAATTAAATTAATTAAAGATTAATTTTTGGTTTAAAATTTATTTTTCAAATTGCGGGTTAAATTAATTTAATTTAGGTGTTAAATTTAATTAATTAATTAATTTAATTTTTTGATTCAATTAAATTACCCTCAAAAATAATTTATTGCAAGTTTAATTTTGCTTATGCATTTAATTTAAATACGCGGGTTTAATGCGTATCAACTGATCATGAGTCATAAACCGACCAATGCATGTCTGGTGTATGTTTATTTATTTTAATTATTGCAATGGTTGTTTGTAATAATTAATTTAATAAATGACGATCTGCATGTCGTCAATCTGTCTGGCCGAGAATACGCCTGCACGAGGTCTGCACGGCCCAGAATGGGCCTGCGCAGGTTCACCCGACCAGCACAGGCCCTCCCCGGAGATTTTTTCGGGGCCTGGTATTTTTTATATAATCAAAAGTTAATTAAATTAATTAATTTAATTTTGGTTTTAAATTAAATTAATTAAATATTATTTTTGGTTAAAATTTTATTTTTTAAATTGCGGTTTAAATTAATTTAATTTAGGTGTTAAATTAAATTAATTAATTAATTTAATTTTTTGATTCAATTAAATTACCATCGAAAATGATTTATTGCAAGTTTAATTTTGTTTATGCATTTAGTTTAAATACGCGGATTTAATGCAACCAATGCATGTCTGGTGTATATTTATTTTAATTATTGCAATTGTTGTTTGTAATAATTAATTTAATAAATTATGATCCGCATGTCATCAATGCGCCATTGTATGTATACGAGTCTGTGTCCAATTTATCTGTTGTATTTTGTACTCTCGAGACCCCGTGCGAGTATTGTTGTACAATGACAAGGATGAGCAGTGGCATACTTTGTGCCAAGTTAGGGCGCCGCAACAGACAGGAGTTTGACGCATTGGATGGGCAAGCGCTGCAACTCGAGTCGCAAGCGACGCGACTCAAGGAGTTGCCCCTAGAATCTAGTTGATGCATTATTCACTCAATGGATCACCATTAGTATCGGCTCATGATCACGTCGTAATTTTATGATTTATAGTTTTATGTATGTGTAGTATTACGCGTGATCACATAGAACAATAAACAAGCATACACGGATAAAATGAACATGTGACGCGATAGATATTTTTTATTCATTGCATGGTTAGTTGTGAGTGCGATCACATAGTACGTGCTTATAAAATAGAAAATGATTTAATTTCGTCATGTAATAATAAAACCCTCAAAGAAATATCAAGTCGCAAAGGTCTTCCGCCGTTTGAATTTGAACACAACCAGGTGTTCGGATACTCGGTCAGACATAGCTGAGGGTGCCTCTTACTACTGGGGAGTTATGAGTTGATTTAACTGAAGTTGGTAGTAAGGATTAGTCATAGCTAACTTGTTATCATTTTAGAGGCAAAGCGTAGAGGGAATCAAGGTTATGATTCTGAGAAGCTGAAACTTCACTCAACAAATCAAAGAATCGCCAGTTAATGTGGTTGGTCAGTCAAACGCCTACCTTGAACTCTTCAAATAGTGATGTAGCCATAGCTGGTAGACTATGAGGGGAAGTTCAAGAATTTTTGCCACTAGAATACTCAAACGACGGACTATTCCGATTCTAGTACAGAGAGTTACTAGAATTTGATAAAATAGTGGGAGACATTTAATTAATCAATAATGTCTAAATCGATAATCAAGATAAAAGTACCAATCAGTTGTAATTGATTTTTTGTAGAAAATGGCAAGTTACACCACAAGAAATACTGCGATGTCTAATGGACAAAGTAAATGTCCACACTAGCACGAGTTTTCAAGAGTAGTACAGACGCTTGCGCAAAATACTACGATATCAGAAATTCAAGGTGCAAGTGTCTCCAATACCTGTTAAGACACCCCAGGAAGCGAGGGTGTTAAAAAATGCTTACAGGAGACTCATGTATGATGCATATGATGGTTATGTCATAATGATTTCATCAACGTCCGATGTGACATGTGGATACTAGATCAGGACATGGATGATATTACATGTAGTCACATCTCCTAGAAGGTTGCAAGGAGATAGTGAAGCAAGATATGAATGTGATAATTACACTAGCTAAGTGTAAATATGAAAGGCGGACCACGATCTTTCAAGACATCTCATTCTTACATCTTTTCACCCAATTATTCCAGTTTTGTTTAAAATTACAAAACGAACAGGATTGAGTAAACGCTTCATTACCTTTAGGTAAAGTTCGCCAAGCAATAAGAATATTAAAGACAGATTAATCTTTAATCCTTATGGTGAACAAGTTGAAAGATAAGGCGAAAAGGCCAAATGACAGGTGTGACGCCAAGGCACCTTCGCAACGTCCTTCAAAGAAAGTGGTAATAAACATGGGGTTATTTGCTTCGCATATTGTTGGAGTCTATGTCCTACATCGGACATGTGGTCTGTGCTCTTTATTATTCCGTATAAAATAACCTCAAGGCCTCCTTTAGAGAGAAACATTGGGTATTGTGTCTCCACTCTTTTACTTTTACATCGTATCAGAGAAGATTTTCTAAACCCGAGCCCTCATTCCCATTTTTTTTTCCTGCTCTAGGATTTCCTAGGTTTTTCCCAGGGGGCGGCGGCCCCCCATCGCCAGTAGGGCTGGGGGGTTTGCTGCCGCCCCTCCGGCCTCGTTTCCCAGCTAGGCAACGGCACCCTCCCGACGAGCCGCTCCTCCCATCGCTCTCCCGTGTGACGGCGCCTCCCTGCGCGATGCCTCTCCTGCGCAGCGTCCTCCTCGCGACGCTCTCCTGTGCGACGGCCCGTCTGTGTTGCCCTGATGCGCTCGACGGCGGCTCCCTCCCATGCGGTCTTCCTCTGCGCGCGACAGCCCTTTAGCGGCCTCCTCCTCTACGCACAACGGACCAGGCAGCCCTCCGTCCTTCCCGAAAGAACCCTCCCGCCCGAGGCCCGAGGCCCTCCCTCCCGCTCGCGACGGCACTTACCAGTCGTCCGCCTCTTCCGTGCGCGACGGCCCTCCGGCGGACACCTCTGCGCGCGACGGAGCCACGCGCCCCCCTCCCAGATCAGGCCAAATCCCGTCTGTTGTGCGTGCCTCCTCCCGTCGTAGGCTGCCTCTTCCGCTCCGGTCTTCTGCACAGACACTCCCAGCCCGATGCTCTTGCGTTGACTCCCTCACTGCGCGTCGATCCACTTCCACCTCCAGATCTGAGCCCCTGCGCGACGCCCGAGGCCCTCCCTCCCGCTCGCGACGGCACTTACCAGTCGTCCGCCTCTTCCGTGCGCGACGGCCCTCCAGCGACCACCTCTGCGCGCGACGGAGCTACGCGCCCCCCTCCCAGATCAGGCCAAATCCCGTCTGTTGTGCGTGCCTCCTCCCGCCGTAGGCTGCCTCTTCCGCTCCGGTCTTCTGCACAGACACTCCTGGTCCGATGCTCTTGCGTTGACTCCCTCACTGCGCGTCGATCCACTTCCACCTCCAGATCTGAGCCCCTGCGCGACGCCTCCACCGCTGCTCCCTCCATGCCAGCCTCCTCCTGTGGTTGTCCGACGCACCTTTGTCGGTTTCGTCCTGCGGTTGTCCGACGCACCTTTGTCGGTTTCGTCCTGCGGCAGCCCCCGCCTCCATGTCGGCTCGCCAACGTGGACTTCCCGGCGTCCTGATGACCGGCCCGCCAGTGCAGATTTCCCAACGTCCCGACAACCGGCCCGCCAGTGCGGATTTCCCGACGCTCCAACGATCGGCCCGCCAGTGCGGATTTCCCGACGCTCCGACAACTGGCTCGCCCATGTGGCTTTCCCAGCAATCGATCGACCGGCCCTGCCTAAGCGGTTTCTCTGCTGTGCCTTGACAACTTGTCGCGCCACTGGGGAGGTGTTGCAATCTTCAATTATCCATCATTTTCATCTTGAGGGGGAGCAGCGACTGTGAATGATTTATCTTCTTTTTGTTTCATCTTGTTTTGTCATCAAGCTGAATATGTCCAGCTTGAGAGGAAGTGTTTGCAACATCTGTTGATTGCTTTGTTTTTCTTTATGTGTTCAAGCTAGGTACACCTAACTTGAGGGGGTGTGTAGGAGTCTGCATCTACATCGGACTTGTGGTCTAATGTGGTCTTTATTATTCCTTATAAAATAACTTCAAGGCCTCCTTTAGAGAGAAACTTTGGGTATTGGGTCTCCACTCTTTTACTTTTACGCATATCATGATATAATTCTATGGAAGATAAATGCAATGAACTGAATTGAATAAAGAAGTACTCACTTCTTCAGTGAATATTCATCATGTAAGTAATGTTTCAGTCGTACTTCTTAGGTATTACTTACAATATGCTTATCACATATATGTATTGAAATACAGTAACCGAGTAAGTATAAAAACATTACTAGAAGTAAGGTGTATTCTCCAAGCGGCTAGGAAAGGGTGGTTCCTAAGTGAGCGGTGAAAAGTACACTACTTCTGATTGCCAAGTTAATTATTCTAAGTAGAACTTTTATTGAGTATTACCAAAACATTTATCTCACATGTCCTTTGGACACAATGAGACATTATTCCAGTTTCGGAATGAATGTTGTTTGTGATGTCGAATACTCAATTAATTGCACAACAATACTTGAATCATAGGCAATACCTGATAAATATAAATTTAAAACTTATTTACCCAATTGCGACAAGATAATTCTTTGTGAAGTAAAACTAAAAGTGCACGTCAAGGATATACCTAGTATGCTATTTAGACTCAGTGCACCTAAACACCTTAGGTATTATCAACATATATACTTATTTAGTTTGCACAAAAAAACCTTTAGAAATAAAGGTATGTCACAAATCTTTCGAAATTAGTTCATCTTGTGAGCGAGGACTATACCAAGGGTAAGCTAGCGGTAAATATACTACATATGATTCCTTCAAGTGATCAAAAAATATGAAAGTGAAGTATGGTGTATGCATGGTCAGAATATATGAGATGCTTCGGGCTGGTCTGTGGAAGAATATCTTGACCAAACATTTATCGATCTATATAATGTAGCGTGGAGTAATTCCTAAAGGCACGTTATCTTATCCACATCAGGCTTATGATGCTAATGACTGTTGAACCCAGTTAATTGTATTTTCGGTAAAGGGCAACTCGTATGTTGTCGGAGCAGGAGCGTCGGACAAAGTTGGGGAGATGGTGTCATCAGCCTGGACGGGAGACACATTCGA
Source organism: Viscum album (assembly GCA_963277665.1). NCBI lineage: Eukaryota > Viridiplantae > Streptophyta > Magnoliopsida > Santalales > Viscaceae > Viscum > Viscum album. Next base: position 1,963,074,337 of record OY728133.1, read on the forward strand.
TGGGCGACGAGAGTATACGATGCCAAATCGATGATCAACAGAGTGGGACACCTGAGCCAGAAGTGGGTAGATGGTGACAGAAAGACAATCATCGATGGTGGTGTCTGGATGGGAAGAGGGTGGATAAAAAAGGAGAGCTCTCAACAAAAGAGACATCAGCAGAGATAATATATTAGTGTAAGTCTGGAGAGAAACATCGGTATCCGCACTGGGTGCGGGAATATCCGAGGAAGATGCAACGGAGGGATTTGGGAAAAAACTTGGAGAGGTTGGGACAAATGTCACGGACATAACAAAGACACTTAAACACACGGAGAAGAAGCGGGTTAGGAGGGAGGGAGGAGAACAGATCTCAAAAAAAAAGTCTCCCCCTAAAGGATAGAAGAAGAAAAGCGATTTATAAGGTATGTAGCAGTAAGGATGGCATCCCCTCAAAAAAGAAGAGGCGCCTTTATGTGAAATAAGAAGGCACGAGCAGTCTCGAGAATATGATGATGTTTACGCTCGCTCACTCCATTCTGCTTAAGTGTATTGGGGCAGGATGTCTGATGAATGATTTAACTGCTGAAAGAAAGTGGATAAATATTCTCGTCTATTGTCTGAGCGGAAACATTTAATGGTGGTGGAAAACTGAGTATGAATTTCATGATAAAATGTCTGAAAAGTAGTAAACACCTCAGACCGATCACGAAGAAGGTAAAGTCATGTCATACGTGAGAAATCATCAATAAAGAATACATAATAGCGGTACCCTAATTGACTCGAGACTGCACAGAGACCCCATACATCTGAATGAACTAAATCAAAGGGTTTGGAGACCTGTGTTACCAACTGAGGAAACTGTCCAATGATGTTTTACAAATTTACATGACTCGCAATGAAAAGAAATATGCGGACTCATCTAAGGAAAAATTTGATGAAGGGTGGATGAAGGTGGATGTCTCAATCGAGAATGAAGATCCAAAACACGAGCAGAGTGTCATGCAGGCTACGGATGTCGGTTCATCGAACATGTACACCTCGTCACGAAGCTGACCTCTACCAAGTTCCCAATTCGTCGTCCGCTCCTGAAACACATCAGAAGACGTAAAAATAGCAATACAGTCGAAGTCCTTTGTGAGCTTACTGATAGAGAGAAGATTAAAAGGACTTGGAGGAACATGTGCTACAGACAGCAGGCGAATACATAAATTCAAGGAGCAGGCGCCAGATCCCGCAAAAGGGATAGTGGATCCAACAGCAACAGTGATGACTGTGGGGCCAGTATACGAACGGTAAGTAGATAACATACCTGCATCACCTGTGAGATGATCAAATACACCTAAATCAAGCATCCAAGCAGGTGGGCAATGTGTGACACACGCAGTTGGGCCACCAGTATGGGCAATAAATGTCGAAGAACCAGGTAGCGAGGCGGCCCGACGAGTGTGAATAAGCTGAAGCTCATCCACGGAGAGGTCTAGAGTCGGAAGAAGATCAGAAGCTGACGGGGAAGCATCGTGGATCGCAATCTGACTCTGTCGATGTGGCAGAGACAGGCGTGACATAAAGGACGAGAACGGCCCTCACCACGGCCATGTCCACGAGAACCCGAAGAACATCCACTGCCACGGCCCAGAAGGGCAGTATGATCGATACTGTAAGTGGGTGGGGGAAGAACCCGATGAGTCTTTCCAAGGCGATGATAAACCAGCGAAATCTCAAGCGAGGAGGGGCTGGCGAGCATCTTTGTGGCCGTTGTCGCATATTCGGGATCAAGGCCATGGAGAAGGCTGAAGAGACATAATTGGTCCCACTGGGTCAAAGTGTAAAGACCCGTAAAATTCAAGGAAAATTCTTTCTTAATTTTCTTTGAGATTTTACAAGAACGCAGTTTCTGACGGCACATGATTCCGAGGCCCGGTGTGCCCGGAATTTCTATCCGAAATTTAGCTCGGGTACGTTCAGTGAACGAACGAGCGGGAATTTCTAACTTTTGAACCGGTGCTCGGAATCGAATTCTGAGGGCACCGATGGAACCGTAGCGCCGGTAATTGTTTAGGAACGCTATTTCCGGAGTTGCGTTTACACGAGAGAAGTTGTTAATTTTTGTGGAAGGTAAAATAAAAATTATGCAACAATTTTTATTTTTACTTTAAGTGGTTTTAGCTTTGGGTGGAAGTTGGGTAACTACCCAACTTCCCAAGGGAGGTTATGAGGGTGGTGGGGCCCACACGAACCCCACCCCTTCACATTCTTAAACCCCCTCAACTCACCATTATGGATGACAACTTGTCATGAATTAATTAAGTGGAATTAATTCAAACTCTTGAAATTCAAAAGTTATGTTATGTTGATAAAATAAGAGATGAGCTTATTTTATTTGGGGTTGGAACCTTGTGGTGGAGTCTTTGGGAGAAAAGGCTAAGGACTTGAGGAACTTCTTCGTCTTCGACGAAGAACGCGAAGAACACATCGGTCTCCGAGGAAGAACGCCGAGTTCTCGGAAACCGATTACGCGACGCCATGTACCGCGACGCCGACACGACTTCCTCCTTCCGCGACGTCTCTTTCCGCGACGGTTTTTCCGCGACGAATCCTCGTTCGACGAACCTCCGTTCAAGCTACGCTCGAGGTAGGGGTTTATTTATTTATTTGTTCGTGAATACTACTTTGACGTTCTTTGTGAAAATACGACCAATTGCTATCGATTAACGAGAGGGGGCCGGACCGCACAAACACGGCCGACCCTCCTCCCTTATCCATGTTATTGTTTCTAATGTGGTTGGAACGGGAATGGCGCGGTGCCGTCGCACCGCGCGGGATCGTGCGGCAAGTAATGCGTGGCGCCGTCGCGCCGCGCCGTGAAATTGAACCAAGTCGCGGCGCCGTAGCGCCACGCCGGAGAACAGCAAAAACACCGCGGCCGGAGCGGGGCCGCGTTGCAGGGGTGCGGCGACGTCGCGCCGCACCGGACGAATGAAGGTCGCGGCCGATACTGGGCCGCGGCCGGAAGCGGGCCGCCGGTGTCGGAGCAGGGAGGGGACCGGCCGTCGCCGGTACCGTGGACGCAGAAACCGGCCGACCGGGGCGGGCCGGCCGGGCAGGAGAGGAGCCGGGGGTTCAAACCCCCGGCCGGCCAGCTAGCGGCCCCCATTAAGGGGGGCCGCAGTTACAAACGCGGAGGGCAGCGCACCTCCCCCCGCAAACCGAACGGCCCGGCCGTTCAACCGAGCCAGCTGGCGCCGCGCACCAGCGCGCCGGGTCGCCGCGCCGGGCCGCCGGGCCGGGCCACCGAGTCGGGCCGGGCCGCGCCCAGGCCGGGCTGACCCGGTTCGGGCCGACCAGGGGGTCTCGGGCCGAGTCGGTCCGGGCCCGAAACCCCGTTTTCGGACCCTCTTCGGTCTTTTGCCCATATCTTGGGCTACGGACCTCTGATCGACGCACCGTCAGTTGCGATGCGATCCTTGGATCGAGACGGTCGTTTCGGTATATCGCACTCAAGGTTTTGGAATACTTTGGGTTCGGCCGAGTTGGTTCATTCACGAAACCAACCGGGCCCTCGGAGCGGAAACGCTCATAACTTGAGCTCCGGACGTCCGATTGACGTGCCGTCGACTTTGTTGAATTCCTCTTACTGAGACGGATCTTTTGACTTACTCCGCCCGAGGTTTGGATGCAGGTGGAGTACGGTCGGGTTGGTTTTGCCTTAAAAACCAACCGGGCCCCTGGGACGAAAAAGCCAATAACTCTCAGACCGGGCGTCCGATTAACGCGTCGTCTGCGACGTTGAGTTCCTGTTGATGATACGGAACTTTTGGATAGATCAACTCTGGACTATGTGTCAGTTGATGTATCAGCCTCTCGGCTCGTGGAGCGGACCCTCCCGAACGAGTTTGCTGTGTGCGGGAACCCTAGAGCTGGTTGCGTTTGCGACTGTGACGACGACGACGACTGTACAGAGATCCTCAGTGGATTCGACGGCGACGACTACAGCACTCAGCGATCCTACGTGGATCAGTGCTACCGATCATGTGTGGGTCTGATCCTGTGTGGGTCAGCACTCAGCAGTTCTGTGTGAGCCAGCGCCTACAGATCCTGTGTGGGTCCGATCCTGTGTGGGTCTTTGCGGGGGTTAGTTACCTATCGATCCTTTGTGATCAGATCCTTTGTGGTCAGATCCTTTGTGGGTCATTGCGGGGGTTAGTACCTATCTATCCTTTGTGGGTCCGACGGCTTAGATGAATCAGTGGCAATATCTGATCATCTCTATCGTCATATGAAGATGTATACCTGTGTGAGCTGAATCCTGTTTGCTTTCCTTTGTGGATTGTGTTGTGTTATCCTGTGTGGATTTACGTTTTGCTTTCCTGTGTGGACTGGGTTGTACTTGAGCTCGGATGTTGGAGCCGAACAAGAATTGATGACTTAGGTATATGTATGGGCATATACCAAAGCAGTGTCAGATGTTACTTCGTGATTGTATTTTTCCTTTGTGGATTATCCTTTGTGAATTCTGGGAGACCTTCGGGGGTCTCGGGGTCCCTACTGAGTAGCTTATACTCACTCATGCACGGGCTATGCCCGCACTACGTTGTGTTGGTTGCAGACGACGGACAGCGCTGATCGTGGTTGAGGCTTGCGGAGCAGGACGGTACCTGGAGGTGGACCACTGGCGGGACGTACTCGAAGTGGACGGTTGGACCCGAGGAGCTGTGGAGGCTATCTGTACTCACCCTTCAGGTGGGAGTCCAGTGGACGGATCGAGGCTGCGGCTTTACTTTTCAGTTGTTGTTTTCCCTTTCGAGTTGTACTTTACTTTCAGTTTGGGTTTGTATTCTGACCCATTACTTTTCCGCACTTACTGTTGTACTCAGTTTTTACGTAGTGTTTACTTCTACTACTTGTTTGCTCTGTGTTGTTTGTTTACTTTACAAAGACAATGTCTTCCCTTTTTACCGGGATTTATGGCTTGGTGCTAGTCGCCAGCCCCTGGCCTATGGAAGGCGGGCTTGGGGTAGTCACGGCACGAGCCCCGAGGACGGGTCGTGACACAAAGCTACCTCAGGTGTTTAAGGAATGGGCCACAACTCAAGTAATTCATCACGGAGGGCTTCCCACTCGATGAAGTGTGTCGAAAAAGAACGATGTTGTTGGCGGATAATGGACAAGCGGTGAAGAACGTCGGATACCTGAGCCAAATTGTTTCGGAATACATGAGGTTTAAGGAGTCCCAGAGTTCCTTAACCGTATTTGTCGTCCGAGTCACATCCTTTACCGAGCAATCCATAGAATTGGCAAGCAAAGCGAAGATTTTGCAGTCACCAATCTTCCAGAGCCTGTATTTTGGATCTGACAATGCTGGCGGAGAAGCGTCTAGGTGCAAGTCGAGGTCCATGTCGATGAGCAAAATCAGGACCGTCTTCCGCCAAACAAAAATATTTGTTGAATCAAGCCGCTCATCGACAAACGAGTGGAGGCGGTGATCATAAGAGGAAAGACGGGAGAGTCATCCATTGAGGAGTCGATGGGCGCTTAGAGAGGCGGGCCGGTCGAGGGGACACTGGGAAATCTGCTGACGCGGAGATAGAGTCGTCGGAGGGATATATGACTATAGAGATTATTTGGGCACAACAAATTCTACAGGAGATTGGGTATCCTGTCAAGAAACCGACACATATCTGATGTGACAATCAAACTGCTATCAAAATTGCCACAAATCCAATCATTCATGAGTGGACCAAACATATTAAAGTTGATTGTCATTTCGTTCGAGAAAATTTTGAGAAGAAGATCACCTTCGGCCATGTTCACACCTCTGATCAACTTGCAGATGTTCTCGCAAAAGGGGTGTCTGGACCACGTGTCCAATTTCTATGTAACAAGCTGGACATTATAAATATATACGTCCTAGTTTGAGGGGGAGTGTTAAGAGTTAGATATTTTTAATATTTATATCCCACATCGGTGTGGGTAACCTGTTGTGTACTCTTTCTCATCTATAAATTGAGCACCCTACCTCGTTGTGAAGGACGGGTTTCCACTATAACATGGATCAATTGATAGCAACGAAGGATCAATTAGGTGAGAATTAAAGTCCATACCAATGAGTGACATAAGGACCATCTTATGCCTGATAGAGAAATTGCTCACTTAAAGGAAACATCCACGAAGCACATGGAGGCGATGATTTCTTGCGGAAGGACCGATGAATCAGTTGCCAAAGAATCTACCAAGATCAAGATAACAACTGAATAGAATCATAGTTGTCAATCTCGGATCGCAGCGCGACGCGGCGGGGTCCTATAGCGGGATAGCGGCGACGGGGACCGCCTTGCGGACGCTTTTTTATCCAATCACGGACCAATAAATATAATTTAAATTATATAATTCTACACATATGTTGAAAAATTAAAATATAATAAAAAATATAAAACAGAATAAAAATAACAAAAGAAAAAAACTAAAAAGGGTTTTTATGGTGGGAATTTTTAACTAAAACGCCTAAAATAAAAAATAAAATCAAATAAAGAGAATAAAAAAAATGAAACCCTGACCAGCCACATCGACTCGCGTGGGGGAAGGGGGGAGGTGGAGCGTCGTCGTCGACGGCCTGGCCAGACGGGTGGCGGTGCAGGCGTCATCGTCGGCGGCCTGGTAGGGAGTGGGTGTCGTCATCGACGTCGGGGGGTGCGGTAGGCAGTTGTCATCGACGTCGGGGTGGGGGTCGTCATCAGCATCGGGGGGTGCAGGAGGCGGTCGTCATCGGCGTCGGGGTGGGGGTCGTCATCGGCGTCGGGCAGTGCGGGAGGTCGTCATCGGCGTCGGGAGGCGATTGTCATCGGCGTCAGCCTGGCCGGGGTGGGGGTCGTCATCGGCGTCGGGGGTTGGCGGCAGCATTGAAGGCCAGAGCAGCAAAACACCTCATTTTTTCGGCATGCAAAAACCAGACGCGTCTGCAACCACCAATTTCGCGGGCGATCCGCGAGGGCGCAATCGCGGCGCAACCGAAAGTCGGTGACGACAGTGCTGAAGCGGCCGAACCAAGCACGAGGAGACTACTTAAGGCCGTAAAGAGAGCGACGGAGTCGACAGACTTGAGACTCGGCACCGGCAGCACAAAATCTGAGGGGCTGTTGCAGATAAACCTCTTCCTCAAGAAATCCATGGAGGAAGACATTCTTGACATCCAGTTGATGAAGAGACCAATGATGATGAGCTACCAGAGAGATAAATAACCGAACGGAGGTCATCTTAGCAATTGGAGAAAAGGTATCAAAATAGTCAATACCGTAAGTCTGGGCGAAGCCCTTTGCCACAAGGCGGGCTTTGAGTCGATGGAGAGTGTCATCGGGATTCAACCTGACTGTGTAAATTCATTTGCTGTCAACCGCCTGTTTGCCTGCTGGAATGGGGACAAGATCCCAAGTACGGTTTTCTTCCAGAGCCTGCAACTCATCTCGCATTGCTGCTAGCCATCCCGGGTGAGATTTTGCATCACCAACTGTGCGAGGAATAGACACCGTCTCCAGAGCTGACAGACCCTTATATGAAGATACAAATAGAGGAGTACTCTGGCAAGAGCGGGTACCTTTCTAGAGAACAATGGGCAAGTCGTCTGGTGTCGGGGCAGAAGCATCGGACGAATCGGGACAATGGTCTCCTCGGCCTGGATGGGGGGCACAGTCGATGGGCGACGGGAGTAGACCGTACCAAACTGATGATCAGCAGGAGGCAGCACCGGAGGAGGATGAATGGTGAGTGGAAGACAATCATCGATGTCAGTATCTGGATAGGGAGAGGGAAGTGAGAATGGAGAACTCTCAACAAATGAGACGTCAGCAGAGGTGATATAACGTCGTAGGTCTGGAAAGAAGCATCGGTATCCGCGCTGAGTGCGTGAATAGTCGAGGAAGATGCAGCGGAGAGATTTGGGAGAGAGTTTGGAGAGGCCGGGACGAGTGTCACGGACATAACAGAGACATCCAAATACACGGAGTGGAAGTGAGTGAGGAGGGAGAGAGGAGAACAGAGTCCGAAAAGAAGTCTCCCCATGAAGGATAGAAGAAGGGAGTCGATTGAGGAGGTAAATTGCAGTCAGGATAGCATCAGTCCAAAAGCGGAGTGGCACCTACATGTGGAATAAGAGGGCACAAACAGTTTCCAAAATATGACGATGTTTCCGCTCCGCCACTCCATTCTGTTGAGGTGTATCAGGACAGGATGTCTGATGAATGATGTTGTGATCCTTGAGAAACTGCTGAAAGTAGATGAATATTCCCGTCCATTGTCGGAGCGGAGATATTTGATGGAGGTGGAGAATTGAGTTTGAATTTCATTGTAAAAGGTTTGAAAGGTAGGAAATACTTCAGACCGATCACGAAGCATGTAAAGTCATGTCATGCGGGAGTAGTCATCAATAAAGGTGATGTAATAGCTGTACCCGGACTGGCTCGGAACCCTGCAAGGACCCCATACATCGGTATAAACAAGATCGAAAGGATTCACTACACGTGGTTCCTGTCGAGGATAATATGTTACCCGATGATGTTTAGCAAACTTGCAGGATTCACAATGGAATGATAGGTGAGAAATGAATTGGGGGCAGATTTTATGGAGAATGGAAGGTGGGAGATGACCAAAACGGGAATGTAAATCAAGAGCACGGGCCGAGGTAGAGCAAGCAAAACATAGCGAGGTATCGAACATGTACACCCCATTCTGAAGATGACCTCGACCAAGCTCCCGATTCGTCATCTGCTCCTGGAAAACAACACCAGAAGAAGTAAAAGTAGCGACACAATTTAAATCTTTGGTGAGTTTGATGATGGAGAGAAGATTAAAGGGACTATGAGGAATATGAGCAACCGAATCCAGGCGAATAGACGGGGTCAAGTGGCACGTGCCAAATCCGATGATGGGGATTGTTGATCCATTTGCAATAGTAATTGTAGAGGTACCGGTGTATGGATGATAGGTAGTGAACATACCAGAGTCCCCTGTGAGATGTTCTGATGCACCAGAGTCTAGCATCCATGCTGTGGATTGTGGAGATACACATGCGGTAGAGCTGTCAGTCTGAGCAATGGGGGCGGGAGAAGAGAATGGTGGCACACTTGCCCGATAAGATTGTATCCAAGCAATTTCTTCGACCGAGAGTGTCGTTCTGTAACGGGTGTTGGATGAAGGGGAATGTGGGCGACGGCGGCCGAAGTGGGAGGCCGAGGGAGGGTGTCGCGAGTTGGGAGCGTTGCTGGGAGCGCAGGGAGGCAGGCCGGGTTATGCCGGACAGATGTACAGGCCGGCGACAAAAGGCGCGCGCGCGGGCAGCGGGGTCGCGGGAGTTGGGAGACGCATCAAGCGAGAGTCGGGTGTTGCCGGGAAGCTGCGGGAGGCCGGGGCCGGAGGAAGTCCGGAGCAGGAAGCGCCGGGAAAGGCAGTTGGCCGGGCAGTGGCGTCGGAGCGGGAGGCGTCGGTCCTTCGGGTGAGGGTCGACGGGAGAGAACCAGACTAGGGCAGCGGTTTGCCTGGAGCGAGCCGCGTCTGGACAGAGGTAACGTCAGAGATGAATGCGCCTAGAGGGGCCGACTGCTGGAGGGGTCGGCGTGGAAGGCAGGGGACCGGGAATCCTCTGAGGGCGGGGCCGATCGCGCCTGGATGGAAAGGTCGGGTGTCGCGTCGTGATGGACGCCGCTGGAGATGGTCGGCGACGGAGTGCATGGGCTGGCGCACTGGAGGCTGGCTGGCGGGAGTCCGCTGGAAGGCACGGCTGATCGCGGGGCGAGGCGCGATCCAGAAGGCGTCGCGGGAGGGCGAAGAACGGCGCGTCTGGCAGCGGGGCCCCGGGATGTGCTGCGGGAGCCAGGAGCCACATCTAGAAGAGGGGCCGCCGGGAAGGGCGCCGGGAGGGAAGGCACGTAGGGCGGGAGCCGAGAGCCGTGACGGACAACAGGAGGGCGACGGGAGGCGTCGCGCTGGAGGGGTCGCGCGCAAAGGAGGACCGCCGAAAAGATCCGAGAGGGTGCTCCGTCGGGAGGGACCCGCGCCGTCGGGAGGGAGGAGTGCAGCCGCTGGGCGGGACGTCGTCGGGAGGGACGAGGTCATCGGGCTACGTCGTGACGGAGCAGGGCCGCTGGGAGGCGGGGCTGGATAGCGCAGGGAGGCGGGTCCGGGAAAGAGCGTCGCTGGGTGAGGGCCGTCGGGATGGGAGGGGGTTGCCGCGTAGGGCGGTTGTCGTCGGGATGGGAAGAGGGGGTGCGTAGGGCAGACCCAAGAGGGAGGGGGTGGCCGCGTAGGGCAGACCCAGGAGGGAGGGGGGGCACTTAGGGCAAAGCCGGGAGGAAAAAAAATCTAGAGGGAGGGCTCGGGAATAGGCTCCCTCTGATACCATGTAGAATGGGAAAAACCCCTTACCTCAAGGTGAGGCGGAGCCCTTCTTTTATAGATTGAGAGAGAGGAATACATACAGGAGTATTCCGATGTGGGACTCGGAAATACCCAGAATAATAAAAAGGGTTTAACAAAGAGATAATAAAAGAAGACACTGGTAGAAACAACCAAATCTAGATCAGATGTGGAACATCAGGAGGAACAATTGGCAACATCGAGGTGTGGAGGAACCGCATGCGTTGTTGCGCTGAAATCAACAGAGGTGACGGATCTAACTAGTTGAGATGGTCGCGCATGAGAGAGGTTTCAGCTGGACTGGGATGCGCTGTTTGGGTGTAGCTCTTGAGGCAAATCGGCCTAAGAGAAGCATTAAGGCACGACCCCTGGATGACCAGGAGTGTGGGTCAAACCTGTGTGGAAAGGCTACAAAATGGTACGGGATAAGAAGTCCCTATGCTTGTAAGGAGGTCGCGTGACGGCTACGGGACGGAGAGTAGTGCGGTTGCAGGATAACAAGTCAAATGTCAATTGTTATTGTTGGAGTCTACGTCCCACATCGGACTTGTGGTCTGATGTGGTCTTTAGTATTCATTATAAAATAACCTCAAGGCCTCCCTTAGAGAGGTACCTTGAGTTTTGGGTTCTCTATATTATTCTACATGGTATCAAAGGAGGTTTTCTAAACCTTAGAGAGGTACCTTGCAACGGCTCATCTGCCTCTCCTCCCTGCCGGACAACCCCCATCGCAAGCGACTGCTGCGCGTCGCCCTCCGTCCCCCCAGTCCAACGACCCCTACGCGACACCTCCACCGTTGCTCCCTCCATGCCGGCCTCCTCTTGTGGCAGAACCCGCCTCCATGTCGGCCTCCTCCTGGGGAATCCCCGTTTCCCGACGACCGGCCCCGCCAGTGCGGCTTTCCCAGCGCCTCATCGACCGGCCCCGCCTGTGCAAATTTCCCGACGCTCCGACAATCGGCCCGCCAGTGCGGATTTCCCAGCGCTCCAACGACCAGCCCGCCCGTGTGGCTTTCCCAACGCTCCGATGAGCGGCCCCGCCAGTACGGATTTCCCGGCGCTCTATCGTCTGGCCCCGCCTATATTGGTTTTCCCGACGCCTTGTTGGCACATCCTTTTCAGCGGCTTCTTCCATCATCCATCACCTTCCTAAGGGTGAGCGACAGCCATGACAATTTATCTTTTATGTGTTTTGTCTTGTTTTGTCATCAAACTGGGTATGTTCAGCTTGAGGGGGAGTGTTTGCAGCGTCTGTTGATTGCTTTATTTTTCTTTATGTGTTCAAACTAGGTACACCTAACTTGAGGGGGAGTGTTGGAGTTTGCGTCCCACATCGGACTTGTGATCTGATGTAGTCTTTAGTATTCATTATAAAATAACCTCAAGGCCTCCCTTAGAGTCCTTGGGTTTTGGATCTCCCCCATATTATTCTACAATTATTTTTGAAATACTTCTTGAATTGTTATGAGAAAGATCATAAAATAACAAGTTGCACCTCTCCCAATCGCAAATAGATCCATCTTCATTTTATTTCAAAAAAAGTGATTGAAACTCTAAAGGGCGCAACAATTCAAGAAGTATTTGGTCTTTCATGATGTAACCTGGGGTTAAGTGCTAGAAATATTGGATAACAAAAAAAAAGAATAATTAGAAAGTATGGAATTGTAATATTTCTGCTCCTATAACAAGCGAACTTTTTTGTTAACAAAAAAATGATAATACACTCTTAAATATTTGAAGTAACAAAAATGATAATTATACCACAAATCACTAGTTGAATATAATACAGAAAAATTAAAATATAAAAACTAGCAAAACATGGTAAGCATGCAGTTAAATGGCTTTAACCCCACAAGAATGGATTGCACCTTCAAATATGTTAAATTCTTCATCAATTTGTAAAAGCTTGAAGGCACTACGAGCACGCCAACCATCCTCTTTGGCTTTTCTGTAGTAGATATCCTACTAGCAGGTTCACCCAATAATAAAACTCAAAAAGTACACGATCCAAAATAAATAAAAAACATAACCCAAATTAACATTTTGCGGGATACTCACCCTTTTATCTCTTGATGCCTTGCCCATGCTTAAACACTAGAAACTTTGAAATCCACACAAGCTCAAACCCTGAAACTAAAACAGCCATTCTAAAATCAGAAAACAGGGTCACAACAGAATAACATAAGAAATTATTATCAACTTAATTGAGCAGTAGAACACCAAAAAAATAAAATGATTTCTCAATAATGGGAACTCAATGAGGGTGTCCATTCCAGAAGACGTGAGCCCTAAAAAAATTCAGTGAGGAGAAAGTGAGGGTGAACGGAAGTTGGAAGTGTAGGGAAAAGGAGAGCAAGACCAGGAAAATAAACCTGATGCCCAAGAGATGAAGGGGTGCACGTTCGCCAAGGAGCAACGATAGGCAGTGCTCCTCTGAGCTCTATGTAAGCTAGCACCATGGGAACTTATTCATTTTTCCTTTTCTTTAATTCTTATTAATGTATAAAAAAAATTGTATATAATAAATCATTAATGGAGTTATTAAAACGAAATTATGATGTATTTTTCCCTAGAGTTGAGTTTGGTAGCACGTGATGAATACTGATTATACCACTATCCCTTATGATAACCAATTCAAAAATAACAATTGGCATTTAACTTGTTTCTGAAAAAAAAATATTTACACTCAATTTTTTTGTAAAAAAATACTTAAATAATGAAAGAAAAAACATTATTTTCAACAAGTTTTTTTTTTTAAAGTTGGAGTCGAAGCCTCTTTTTATTATGAAAGCAAAGACCTCTTTCTATCTAGGTAGAGGGAGACCCATTACATGACCCGTAGGTCCAAACCAAAGTGGCCCATGAACGGCCCGAAGGACCAGTGCAGCATCATGATATAATTTCTTTATATAAAAATAAGAATAAAAATTAAAGGAAAACTGAATAGATCTCATTGAGGAGAAAGTGAACTGCATCTACATACACCAAGTCACAAGATTTTTCTAGTTAAAATAGACATGATTTTTTTCAGATTACTTGATTTTCTACGTATATTTTCTTTTATTATTTTTCTTCACAAAATGGTGTTAGTACTCATTGTTTGAAGTGATTTATAGGATTTGACATGTTTATCCCAATTTATGGGTTCTATTTCTCACTTAATTTTTATATTTTGATTTGAGTTGCAAGCCACTGAACAAGTCTGGCTTGACATATATTTTTCCCTGCATGTTCCACATGGACACAATGGAGACACAAGTAGAAGTCCCCTTGACACACACAAAGTATGCCAAACATGTCACTCTAGGCTAATCATAACATTTGAAGATCCAATATTGTTCGTGTTAGATTTGTTGTCAACGTATCACGTAAAAGGATCCATGAGGTGATGAGGTGATGAATGAAGAAAAGTTCATGTGAAGGAGTGTGAAGACTCCGTTAGAAGAAGAAACATGACACAAGACAAATGAGAATCGTGACTGGAAGGCTGCCCAGAGCCAGAAATAGTTGACTCCATGAGTAGAAGTGAGAGAAAATAGAGAGCTCATACGACAAAAGAATGGTTGCTCAAGGAGGGATGGAGTTCTCTCACAAACAACACTCTACCCTGTGGCAAGAAACTCTGCTTGAGAGTAGGCTGTGGGAGCATCAGGTCCGTTTCAGCAGAGGTGAGAAAATTAAAAAGGCAGATCTACTCTGGAGAACAGGCAAAGAGGACGTGCAGTTCAAGTGGATCAACCATGCTGTTCATGTGGATAGACCATGCAGTCGTGCAGTGATGACAGATCACCTCAACGCAACCCCGTTAGTCAGCGCGGGGCTACGTTGCACAGCTGACACTGCTTCTTCCTCACTGCCTCCAGAAGCCGCCGCAATGCATTATCAAGGGAGATGAATGAAGGTATTGGGGCGTGCAATGGAAGGCAGTGGGCCGGTGATTTTAAATTTATCATCGTTGGGACGACGGAACTTGTCATCGCCACCGATCCGAGCCCTGGTACGGTCCGAAAATCTCGCGTAAATTAAAAGAGCACAAAAATTAAAATTGTAAACATACCTTTACTAAAGGGGCGATCGACAGCAACTCGTCGTCGGCGATCGTTGCTTAAAGGATCCATAGAAGGATCTCTATAGATCGTCAAAACGCACTTCAAAAATCCACAGGGCCGCCGATCGTCGAATTTCAGGTGCTAACGCGGTGATCCGACGATGTCTTCGACATCCCGACGATCACCGCATCGATATGCCTTCGATGCTTGAGGAGGATCTTGATCCGAGCTCGTGGATCGAGTCTCTCTCTCTAGAAAGCGGGAGGGGAGAGAGGCTCTGGTTTTCTTGCCATGAATAGTTAATAGCTTGAGTCTCTCTCTTATAATGGATGATGCAAGTACTCAGATGAGTTCCCCGGCCGTCTTTTATTTAACGTCCACTAAATAAATAATTATGACGAACTAAACTGCATCAATATTATTCATTATTTTATCACATATATTACGTGACAAACCCGAGTCATTTAACTCGACTCGTCATTCCCACTTAATATTAAACGAACCTAGAATATTAAAATAATATGTCTTCGATTAATATTTTCTCGTATTTACTTAACTTGTAAATACTTTAAATAAATTCAATCCAATTATTCATAATTTGAATAATAATGAATTTATTTATTCATTTGATGATCGATACCTTGGAAAACACTCAGACCCCGTGGTGGGGCCCACCATGTCCAATATACCTATTCAACTGAATAGGGCGGATTCTTGAATACGCTATTGTGTGTGACCCTCTAGGCCCTTATCTCAATAGCAGTGAATAAAATCCGCAGACCAAAAGCAGAATGTAGCAACCCATCAAGGCCTCTAAAGAGATGAGGATTGTCATAGCAACGACAATCATCATGCAAACACGTACTGTGTACTATTGTTGGAGTCTGCATCCCACATCGGACTTGAGGTCCGGTGTGGTATTTAGTATTCATTATAAATTAACCCCAATGGCTCCTTTAGAGAGAACACTTTGGGGGTTCAGGTTTCCTATTTTATCAACCAACATGGTATCAGAGCAGGTTTTTTTTTGAAACCCGATCCCTCCCTCCCTAATTTTTTTTTCTCCCTCCCTTTAGGGTTTTCCCCGTCCGGGGGGCGGCGGCTCCAATCCAAATAGACGCCCCCCCCCCTCCGCTGCTCCTGCCGGTCATCCCTCCCGAGCGGCATCCACCCTGCTTCGGCTCTATCCGGCGGTGCTCCTCCCCGGTGCGCCTTCCCTTCCGGCGCCCGCTCCTCCTGCGTGCAAGCCCCCGCCGCGGCTCCAGTCCCCGGCGCCATTCCCGACTTGCCGCCTGCAGCTTTCCCCGGCGGCCCTCCTCCCGTCGCGATCCTGGCGGTTCACCCCCCTGCCCTACGACGTCGGCCTCCTGCACCATTCCTGCGCAACGAATTTGCAGCGCCGGCGCGACTCCCGGTTGCGCGCACCGGCCCCGTCGACCCGGGCGCGACCCTCCACCGTGGCTCCTCCCGAGCGCGACCCTCTGTCGCGGCCCGCTTCCTCAACTTCTCCCGCATTCCCCGACGGTCTTTCCGAATCCCGCAACTGTCGGCTCGCTCCCGCATCTCCCGGCGAGAAGAACTGCCGCCTCCCAGCTCTCCCGTCGCGCACGATCCAGTTCTGCGCAACGATCCATTTCTACCCGCTGCTCTCCGGCGTCCAGACCCGACGTCGATTCCAGCACGGCTCCCGTCCTCCATGCGCGCGCCTCCCGTCCATCCATGAGCGCTGCCTCCTCTGTTGCGTGCGACGCCTCTCTCCCGGCGGCCCGATCTCCAGGCGGCCCTCTCTCCCAGCGGCCCTCTCTCCCGACGCGGCTCCTCAGTCGCGACTCTTTTTTTTCTGGCGTTTCTCCCGCCCGGGACTCTCCAGCGGCACGCACTTCATTCCTGCCGGCTCCTCCAGCCTTCCGGCCTCCAGCCCTGTCGGCCCCTCTCTGCACGACAGCCGGCCTCCAGTCCTACCGGCGCCTCCGACAGCCGGCCTCCATTCCTGCCAGCGCCTCCAGCAGCTGGCCTCCAGCAACCGGCCTCCACCCTTGCCGGCCCCTCCACGCAGGCGGCCTCCTCCGGCTTCCAGCGCCGCCTCCCGGCCTCCTGCTCCCTCGCCGGCCTCCTCCTGCGCTTCTCTTCCGGCAGCCAGCCGGCTCCAGTTTCTCCCAACGGCTGCCTTCAAGTTTCGGCTCTCCGGCACCTCCTGCGGCATCCCCGCCTCGTCGGCATCTCCCGACGACTCCCGGCACCCGCATCTCTATCCGTCGGCACGCTCATTCGCTGGCGCAGCAGCTCGACCACCTAGGATTTGGGTCCGTTGGCGCCGCCAGATCCCGCAACGATTTCTGCAGAGTCCCCGCCTCCCGTCGTCGGCCCCGCAAGTGCGGTTTTCGCGGTGCTAGTTTGGATTTCCCGGCGTTTCATCAACCGGCCCCACTAGTGCGGCATTCCTGGCGCTCCGTCAACCAGCCGATCTGAGTGGTTTCTTCTGTTGCGCCCGCAATATCATCCATCCATCATCTTGAGGGGGAGCTTCGATCGTGAGGGGGAGCAGCAACCTGGCAGCTTTATCTATAATTCTGCTTTATTTCGTCTTGTTTTGTCATCAAGTTGGGCATGTCCAGCTTGAGGGGGAGTGTTAGCGTCTGTTTTGTTGCTTTCTTTTCATTTTGTGTCCAAGCTAGGTACACCTAGCTTGAGGGAGAGTGTTGGAGTCTGCATCCCACATCGGACTTGAGGTCCAGTGTGATATTTAGTATTCATTATAAATTAACCCCAAGGGCTCCTTTAGAGAGAACACCTTGGGGGTTCGGGTCTCCTATTTTCCCATCCTACAACTATAATCTCTTTGTCTTTTGATATCTCATAAAACAATATGCACACTTGTGTTATCGCTCTTTTCTTACTTTATTATTCGTTGATCTATCCGGATGGATTTACCTTTTGACTGCTTTGCCCAAAGACTTATGAAGGTAGCACCATCCTGATCAACTAGACCTGAGATATATAACTTCTTTAACTTGAAAGCGACGAATCCTTTCTTGACCATTCAACTAATGTCATCTCACCAATGACGCACCCAACACAAGCTATCTCGTCACGATTTCATTATCATGGTTTTCGCCTTGCATCAAAATACGCAATCAAATAGCACACTGGTAATAATATCAAGTCTGAAGGCCAATACACATGTTCGTAGATAGAAAGAACCAATGACACCCAAAACATGTGATGTTCCTGTTGACGGGTTTGTCCTCATGATCTCGCTACTAGAGATCACCAAGTGCAAACTTCATGAAAAGAAATCTCAATGCTTATGAGCCTCCAGCACCTGATAGTCAAACGCCTACTGCGTCCAGTCAGTATGATGTATCTAGACCATAGGACTTTTGTTTAAGATTAATATCATAATATCTCGAGATTCTCATTATAACCTGGAATCTACTATAACCTTTTGATATGACAATTAATCTATGGACATTACCATTAAATAGGGGACGCAAAAATATCTACACTACAATGGTAAGGTAACATCATGTATATACAACTGTATACACGATATGATACTCAAAAGTACCGCATAGTTGGGTCTAAGGCACCAACTATTTCAACAATTAAGGTCAAGCTCACCACGGCTGTTGATGAAGAAGGGGAGCCACGTGGATGACATGCATGACATAAGGGGACCATCTGGGATTCCCTATATGAATTGACTAACCAAATCGGGTATAGGCACAATGAATTGGACACATGGAACGAGATTCAGGAGAGAGGGAGAAGAATGATCGAGCACTGAAATCTATGTCAACTGAAGATTAGAGATGAAGGAAAGAAAACACATGGAAGAATCTCATGCACCTGAGGCACAAGAAGATGTTAAATAGAGAACCAGCCCCTTGGGAAATTCATTCTGGGATTCCAAATCTCTAAACTTAACTATAGTTTCACTTTCTGCATTTTCTTCTTCTTTGTGTTCTATTGTGTTCTGCCCCCATGAAACCTCCTTCCATGGAAGGATAACCCTTAGTGTTGATCCGAGGGGGGTGAACCACTTTGTAATCCTAGAGTTTGTGCAATAAATCTCCCCTTGTTTCTTCTGTGTTTTGAGTATTTTCAGTGGGAAGTTCGAATGGAAGAAGGGGTTATTGTGTCACACTGAAGCTCTACCGACCACTATTTCTACTTCCCACACTTGCACCACAATGCTTCCCCTTGTGTGGTTATCTAGCATACAATGGAGCTAGGTGGCTATGGAGGGAGTGGTTCGGCAATTGCTGGCCAGGTGCAGTGGGATTCATTACACTTGCTCAGTCGGATGGGTGTGGGGGTCAAGGGTCCATTCACTCCTTTGAGGGATGTCCCCAACCACTGGACACAGGAAGATAAAAGGCCCAATGCACTTGCGATTGTAATGCATTGGTTCATTACATGAGAAAGACAACGGGGGGTGATCACACGAATGATATTGAGTGTGGTTACTTGGTGTAGATGAAGCATGGGTGATCAAAAGGGAACACCGAAGGGATGCTTATGGGGATTCTTCTAAGAATCATCACCTTTCCTTTCTTTTCATTTCATTTCAAAACAATCCCCCATTTATGTTAACAAGCTGGGCATGATAAATATTTATGTCTCAGCTTGAGGGGGAGTGTTAAGAGTATTAGATGTTTTTTAATATTTGTATCCAACATCGGTGTGGGTAATATGTTGTATTCATTTTCTCATCTATAAATTAAGCACCCTACCTCGTTGTGAGGTACGGGTTTCCATTCTAACAATGTTGTTTAACAAACAGAAAATACTCAAAACACAAATAAAATGGCAAGGACAGTATGTGATTGCAAGGTTCATTGGAGACAACCCTAGTCAACCATTAGGCTGCATTCCAGAAGTTTATAAATGTTATTTGATAGACCCTATGACGAGGCCTTCATTAAATCCGGCACCGTTGCCAGGGATCCACGCCATTCACTTCACTGTTTCTTCATCACCTTGCAGATAATCTGTTTCTGTTTTCTTTCTTTCATTTCTAGTTTTGGTTCTTTAAGCAAATCCCACGTAGTCCAACATGGATTTTGAAAACACGACTCTAGCACAACAAACTGTCCGGGATGATCTTGGAAGAATAGTTGATCAACTCACACCTATCCACTGTGATCACAATTTATGCCCCCCGAGTGCAGGGAGAAGAACATAAAGTCGAAGCATGTCAAATGGAAGAGATGTACAAGAATCCAGAGGAAGAATTCCTAAGCCAAGAGATGAACGAGATTAGGACACAAGTGGAGCAAGTCAGCTCCATGCTTCAAGAGGTGATTAGACAACAGACAGAGGATAAGCAACAGCCAATGGAAGAACATACAGTTGAGCCACTTATCTACTCAACAGTGAAGGCGGAGAAGTTTGAAGAAAACCCACTCTCTGTCCTAACAAATGGATTCCCAGAGGCCTTGCATGCTGAGAAGGAACTACAAGCCGATACAAATGAAGGGGGATAATTCTTTCTGAACTCAATTTCGTATAATTTCATTGAATCTCATTTGAATACTAATACCCTCTGTGTTGTGAACGCGGAATCAGCACTTGTATTGCAGATCCTGGATGATAAAGAGGACAACGTAGTAGATGTGATAAGCTTTGAAGAAAAGATTGATGATCTGCTGCCTGCCACATGCTCAATTAACTTTCAAGAGGCATTGACTAAACAAGAAGAGCTATATTTTGATATAGTGGAGGGAGATAAACATATTTTGAAATCATTTTTTTAATTTTACACAATCTATTTTATACAGTGACCTCCCTTATGTTGAAATTACAGATTCGATGCTATGGTCAAATGCCCTGGGAGAAGAAGGCCGCAGGGCCACGGGAAAGGTGCCAAGGTATAAAGAAAAGTTGGAAGAGCTTGATGTGAAACTCACTGGTGCATATGAAGGAGATGACACTGAGATAAAGAATCAAGAAGAGCAAAATGCTCAACAAGAAGCAGAGAAGTCGCTCCTTGGAATAAACAGTACACATCCAGTGGACTACATCTCAATTCCATTTAAAGTTGGGAAAAAGGAGCCCCCTATATCATCTTCCCGCACTCACTATATCAAAAGTTTGCCACCGGACAGGGAGTGGATAAGCAACACATTGCACAAAGGGACCTCCACGAAAAGATGAAAATGAAGAACTGTGGAGCCACAAAAATGTGGTGGTTCAAGTTAAAGAAACTCCATCCACCTTCGGGTTGGAGATAACTGCCCAACTAAAGGCGGTATAAATCCAGTACCCAATTGGGGGGTTAAACCAAGATTTCTTATCACTTTACTCTTTCATTTTCTTCTATTTCAATAAATTGTTTATGTTTATTTGTTTTCATGTAGGTTGTAGGATAACAAGTGAGGACGGGAGCTTGACTCGTATTGCTCATTAGAAATAACCACCAAGTTGTGTCTATCCTTCTCCTTGGTTATATTACCGCCCAACTCATATTCTGTACACATGGCTACAATTTCAATTGAAATTCAATGTGGGTAGTAGAATCTAGCATGATACCAACTTGCTATGGGACTTCCATGTTTGTTTCTTTTCTTTTTTTTTTTCTTTTTTTTTGAGAGTTTTTAGGATATCTTGAGCTGAACCGAATACCTTGGTAAAGTTGGACTATCTTGGCATCTTTGCAAAAACTGCTTGATTTGAGCAGCTAAAGGTTTAAATGATTGCTAAAATGGAATTTTTTCTCCCTAGTTTTCAATCTGGAAATTTAATAAACTTTGATCAAATGTATAACTCATGAGCGCAAGTGTTGTCCATTGTTAATCTTACCAACCCGAGAGGTTTCTAAACCTTTTTGACATCTTCTTTCATTTCTTTTGCTTTTTTTTTTCTTGAGTCTTGAGTCATGACATGAAATCTAGAACTTGATGTTGTTCTCTTATTAAAACCGTCAAGAGTTGTGTCAAAAATGATTGAGGCGCCACTTTGAAAATCCCTTTGGAAATATCACCCTTTTTGAGTCTGCCCTTACATCTGACCTTTTTAATAAGCCCCCTAGAAGCTATGAATAACCTGTTAGGTAGCCACATCACAAGTCCATCATCCCTACCCACCCTACTCTTGAGCATTTTGCATGACTTCATCAAAAACAGGTGTGGGTGAAGGGTTGTTTCGTGGATTTCATGGGAGGTCAGATTGGTTGCGAGGAAGATGTTTGGGGTATGTCATCACAAGTTGGGCGGGAGAGTTCACTATATTCTCTAGAATCAAGGTTTCCTCTCTCTCTAAAAAACAGTCGAAGAAAAATAAAGTAAAGAAAAGAGAGAATAGAAGAAGAATCATTCATTGCTGACTCTTGATATGTGGACCTCCATAAAAGAAAAGTGTTGGGATGGCCGAATCATATGAAGGGGATTAAGTGAGGAACGTTACATTGAGTGTCACACTTGTGCATGTGCTTTAAAGGGTTAAGCCTCCTCTTTCTGCCTTTGTTTTTCACATCTGAACCACCCACCTTCAACCACAGAACGACCCATGTCAAGCCCTCATGATTGACACACTCTTGTGATTCTACTAATTGGAGAAGCTAGAATGGCAGTAAGCCTATGGAAATCGTGCGTGTACTTAAGAATGAGAAAAGCTTTGTTTAAAAAATGCCTTGAGTAAAGAGAGATAAATTTCCAGGAAGGTAGGTACAAAATGTGCATGGGTAGAACAGGAGATTGAGTAGATTTTTATAAACAGAAAGGAATTGGGGAGATGGGATTCGAGTAGAAAGCATGATAGATCTAAGGATGTAACAATTGAAATGTGCTGCCATGAATCCCTTGAGAAGTGTGATTTAAAACTTTGGTATAAAATATTTGTCCAGAAGTGCAAAGAGATAAGTGTGGTGGAGTGATTCAACCCAAAATTTCCATATTTTTCTTCAGTAATTCATTGACGGTACCCTGCCAAATTCACAATACAAGGGCATTAACTACATATTCAGTTGTTTAGGATATTTTGGACCGTAATGTGAACACATCCTAAAACATTGATTTTGATGATTAATTTGATATTCTGAGATTTAGTGTCATGGTTGTACTTTGAATCTTGTGTTCTGATGATTTTCAGGTGAAAAACCCGAGGAGAGTGTGATGAGAAAATCAAAATTTTGATGGGATGTTGCAGAATTTGATGACCAACACAGACAGCTTTGGCAACCCAACGTTGCCTGCATCAAAGCCCCACATTACGCTAACTGCCCGATGACCTCTTGTGGAGCGGTCTGAGGCTACGCTAGGCCGCCAAAGTACTCTCGCAGAAGACCCTTACAAGGCGTCATACACCAACGCTGCCCGCGCTCACACCTCAGTGTACGCTAGCATCAAATGAATGAAGCATTGACTAGCCAGGGCAACATCACACCTCAACATAGCCCGGCAGAAAACATCGAGGAAGTGTTGTCGTGCCAATACAGCCTCACAATAATCCTTCAAATGGCATCTCAAAAGACAACACCAAGTTACACCCGGCATAACCAGCTGTAATGGAGGAAGCGAAGCGACGCACACAACGCAACTTCCGTTCTCCAAGAAACGGTTTCCCGCATCATGATGCATCATCCATCCGCCCATCAACGCGGTCACAAGCACAAGCTTGAGATTGCGTTCTCACCTCAACGCAACCTCGCAAGTCAGCACGGGACTACTTTGCGAAGCTAACGTTGCCTCTCCCTCATTGCCTCGAGAAGCCGCCACAATGCATTCTCTTCCTCGTTGCCTCGAGAAATCGCCACAATGCATTCTCAAGGGAGATGAAGGTCAAGCTCGCTTGACCATTGATGAAGAAGGGGAGTCACGTGGCTGACATGAATGACCCGAGGGGACCATCTGGGATTCCTCGTCCGAATTGCCAAACCAAATCAAGTATAAGCTCAACGAGCTTGCCGTGTGGAACAAGATCAGGAGAGGGGGAGAAGAATTGTTGGTCCTTATTGTAAATCGTACTTCATACCTCAATGAGAGGCGGAGCCCTTTATTTATAGATAGAGGAAAGGGAATACAAGATAAAGCAAACCAATGTCGGACTCTAACATACACATAATTGGGTTCGACTCTCCCCGTCAAACTAGAACATGTTTAGCTTGGAATAAGAGTCCCACAAACAAAAAACAAAGAGAGGAAAACACAAAGAGCCAACACACTCCCCCTTAAGTTGGGTCGTGAATGCTGTGGAGGCTCGGTTTGGTGCACAGAGAATCCAGTCGAGCTCCCGGCAAGCCTTTGGTGAAGATGTTGGCGAGCTGATGAGCTGATGAGCTGTTGGAATGTTGCTAATACTGATATGTTTTTGCTCCGGGTGATGGCGAAGAAAGTGACAATCAATCTCAATATGCTACGTGCGTTCACGGAAAACTGGATTAGAAGCAATCTTCGTGGCCGCATAATTATCACACCAAATATGAGCAGAATTCTGTGGCGGGAAACCAATTTCATGAAATAGTTGACGAAACCATAAAATTTCAGTAGTGATTGTGGTCATCGCACGGTATTCAGATTCAGCACTGGGTCTGGAGATGACAGTTTGTTTCTTGCTTTGCTAGGAGATTAAGTTATCAGCCATAGCCGGCATTACAGAAGACCACAATGTCGTGATGTGCATACCGAAGACCACAAGTAGGGTCTTTTTTAATGTATTTGACAATGCGAAGGACAACATCCCATTGAGATTTTTTCGCATGTTCCGTGAATTGACTAACCTTGCTGACAGCGTTAGCAATATCCGAACGAGTCATGATAAGATAATTGAGTTTGCCCACAAGACGACGATATCTATCCGAATGAGAATATGGGTCAGTGGCAGCGTGGAGTGACCGCTCTCCTGGTTCAAGAGTGTCAACGGCAATTGTTTTAGACAAACCAGTATCCTGCAAGATATCCAATACATATTTTCGTTGGGAAATGAAGATGTTGTTTGGAGAACAGGAAACTTCAATGCCAAGAAAATATGTCAAAGCACCCAAGTCTTTGGTATGAAACTATTGTTGAAGATAAGCCTTGAGATGGGTAATGTCATGTGAATCACTCACAGTAATAATGATATCATCAACATACACAACTAACATGATGCAGTCAGATGACGTTTTTCGATAGAAAACAGTGTGATCCTTCATACTATGAGATAGACCAAAGATGGTGGTGACGGCGCAAAATCTGTCAAACCAAGCACGAGAAGACTGTTTGAGCCCATAAATAGACCGACGAAGCCGACAGGCATGAGACCCGGTCCCTAAGGCAAGGAAATCAGGAGGTTGTTGTGGATATATTTCTTCTTCAAGAAAACCATGGAGAAATGCATTATTGACATCAAGTTGATGAAGATTCCAATTATGAGCAGCTACAAGAGATATAGATAATCAAACAGAGATCATTCTAGCAACCGGAAAGAAGGTATCAAAATAATCAACACCATATGTTTGAGCGAAGCCTTTTACCACGAGACGGAGCTTAAGGCGATGAAGAGTACCATCTGCATTTAGACGGATTGAATAAATCCATTTGTTGCCAACAACCTGTTTACCTGCCGGAAGGGGGACCAGATCCCAGGTGTAATTGCCGCCCGAGGCCTGTAATTCATCCCGCATTGCTTGAAGCCAACCAGGGTGACATTTAGCCTCAACAACCGTACGAGGAAAAGATATCGTCTCCAGAGCAGAGAAGCCTTTGTATGAAGTTGTGTATAGAGGATCATTCTGGTAAGAGCGAGTATCTTTCCGCAATGCAATCGGCAAGTCATTGGTGCCCATAGCAGAAGTGGTAGACAAAGTTGGGGAAATGTTGTCCTTAGTCTGGGCAGGGGGCATGTTCGATGGACGACGAGAGTAGACAGAGCCAAAGCAAAGATCATTTGATTGGGTCAACGGAGGCAGGGATGAGTGGATGATGAGAGGAAGACAGTCATCGATGGTGGTATCAGGATGGGGAGAGGGTGGAGAGCATACCAATGGAGAGTTCTCAATGAATGAGACATCAACAGAGATGATATAACGTTCCAAGTCATGAGAGAAACGACGGTAGTCACGTTGGGTACAAGAGTAGTCCAGAAAAATGCAACGAAGGGCCTTTGGGAAAAATTTAGAGAGATGGGGATGAATGTCACGAACATAACAAAGACACTCAAACACGCAAAATGGAAGAGGATGAGGATGAAGAGAGGGGAACATAGCCGAAAACAGACTCTCCCCCTGAAGGATATAAGAATGAAGACGATTGATAAGATAGGCAGCAATAAGAATAGCATCCATCAAAAAGAAAGAGGCACCTGCATGTGAAATAATAAGGTCCGAGCAATTTTCAGAAGATGACGATATTTACGCTCGGTCACACTATTCTGCTGATGGGTATCGGTGTAGGATGTTTGTTGGAGGATATCATGATTTTTGAAGAATTACTGAAGAGAAGAGGATAAATATTCTTGATCATTGTCCAACCGAAGACATTTAATAGGCTTTGAGAATTGAGTGTGAATTTCATGGTAAAAAGTTTTGAAAATATCACACACCTTTGAACGATCACGAAGGAGATATAGCCATATCATCTAAGAGAAGTCATCAATAAAGGATACATAATAATGATACCCTAACTGACTAAGAACCCTGCAAAAAACCCATACATCGGAATGAACTAAGTCGAAAGCCGCACGGGTCACCAAACGAGGAACATACATCGCCCAATGATGTTTAGCAAACTTACAGGATTCACAATGGAAAGAAAAGTGTGAACTGAAATGGGGGGCAAAGCTTATGTAAAACTGAAGTCGGTGGATGACCATGGCGAAAATGTAGCTCGAGGGCACGAGCAGAGGTGGATGAGCAAGCAAGGGATGGTGGGGTATCGAACATATACACCCCATCACTAAGACGACCTCTACCAAACTCCCGATTCGTCGACCGCTCCTGAAAAACATCAGAAGATGTAAAAATAGCAACACAATTTAAATCCTTTATGAGTTTACTAATGGAGAGAGGATTAAAAATCCCGCAAGGAACATGAGCTACTAAAGTCGGGCGAATATGAGTCAAGGAGCATGTGTCAAATCCCACAATAGGGATTGTAAATCCATCAGCAAAAATAATTGCAGCAACACCGATATGCAGATGATAGGTAGTAAGCATACTTGCATCACCTGTGAGATGATCAGAAACACCAGAATCAAGCATTCAAGTTGTCGATCGATGAGAGACACAAGCAGTAGCGCCACCAGTCTGAGCAATCAAGGCTGAAGAAGAGACGGGAAGCAAAGTAGCCCGATGAGAGTGTATAGGGGCAATCTCAGCCATAGAGAGTTTCAGGTTGTGATGGATATTGGATGGTGGCGAGGTTGCTACCATGTCTGGAAGGAGATGGGGAAGAGGCTGCAGGAACCCACTCAGCAGGAATAATCGGAGATGGGAAATTTGGCCTCAGCAGGAAAGGCGGGGTTGCGTCAATGATAGGCGGAAACCAAGATCGCAGCCTGATGACGGCGTGATGCCAGAGAGAGACGCCATAGAAGAGCAGGGTCGCTCGGAGGTCAGGACGTGGAGTGCTATATGTGTTCAGCAGGAGGGCGAGGTTGAGGTGCGCCTAGAGAAGGTGAAGGGGCGGCTGGAAGTGTTGTCAGGGGGCGCTGGCTGCAGTCAGCGTATAGGGGTGTGTAGTAGGGACCGCGAATCGGAAGAGTTGTCGTGTGACAAGAGAGGGCGGCGGTCGTCAGGGGTTGTGTGCAAGAAGAGTCGCCATCAGCAGGGGCGTCGGGGTGCGCCTGGGTAGTACGATGCCATCAGGGGTGGCGAGCGGAGGTGCAGTCGCCAGGGGAGCCACATGGGTGGTCGGGCGAACCTGGAGGAACGTGCGCACAGGGAGGGGCGTGGCTAGGGCTCTTGCGTTGAGGAGAGGGCAGCGTCAACGCAGCAAAGAGGAGCAACTGATGGCGGGCTGGCTTGACGACGGCAACTAACGTCGATGTTGACGAGACTCAGCAGTGCTGACCGGCGGGAGTGGTGGTCCTCAGGCGGCGGCGGCGGCATGGTTCAGGTCGGCCAGCGTGAGGAACGGTGGGGGCAGCACAAGATCGTTGCAGAAGGAAGGTCGTCGCGCAGAATGGGGTGACGCGCAGGGCGACGTCAGGGGCGGAGGGGGTCCTCCCACGAGCGGTGGGTGCGCGCAGTGGGGTTAGAGAGGAAAAACACAGGAGGAAGGGCTAGGGTTAGAAAACCTTCTTTGATACCATGTAGAACCATACTCCTTACCTCAATGAGAGGCGGAGCCCTTTATTTATAGATAGAGGAAAAGGAATACAAGATAGAGCAAACCAATGTAGGACTTTAACATACACATAATGGGGTCCAACACTTATCACCTTGAGGGGTGAATCGGGGTATTATCAACTTTAATATTTCTTCCTTGATTACGATCTTGTTCTCTCAATATGAGGAACATTTCTTTCTCTTCCTTTCAATTGAACGAGCAAAGAACAATAAATAACACCAGTGATTTTTACTTGGTTCACCACAACAGACTAGTCCAAGAAGCATGCAAACGACGATGTGTCGATGCACATAAAACACTATAGCACACTGCTTTTATGTTCGTACACAATGAAGTGGTCTCACTAACCCTCCGGACTCGCTGTCCATACAAACATCGAAAAATTCACTGCTCTTCTTCACGATGAGAAACACATTGTTCCCCTACACAAGTAGGTGCTCACTGCTCCTCCTATGTTGGTCTTCTCAAAATTTAGACGAGAAATAAACCTTAAATGGTGCGCCACTTCTTGCACAAACTTGACAATCTTCCAGGGAAGTAGAATTCCTGGAATATACCCTTTGTCTTCAATCATCCAGTACATACACCTGGAGTTCCTCTTCTTTTCTTCTAGGACTCAGATTTATCAAACTGAATGAGTTTGGAGATCTCACACTTCTCTTTTCTAAGAGCCCTCTTTTATTTCTATCTTCAAACACTTGCACAGCACATGAATATTCAACCTGGAGATCTTTCGAATTTCATATTTGAAATTCAAATATCACTCAACGTCCAACTGATTTGTCTTCAAATCCATCCATTTGATTTCCTTCCATCAAATCACCACCATTAGATTTGAAATAGGTTGTTTAAACTTCAATCGATAACTGCCAAACAATTGAGAAAGCGCCAAATCCACTTAACTGCACGTAACTTCCAGAATCACCACGAAACGCCCATCAAAACGGTTTGCTCCTGGACACCACGGCGTGGCCTGATGAATCTCCAGGGAAAACGCCCTTCAAAACGCCCAACTTCACGGCATGGGTGTTTTTCCTTTTTCTGTAGAACTTGAAAATTCGTTTTTGATGTCCGTAGCAAACACCTTCACCACAGGCACCACCACACCCGTTTTGGGCACACCGTTTCTCACAGGTGTGAAGTTTCAACTCGAAACGCCCAATGAACAGCCCAAATTCCTGTCACCGCGGCGTGGAGGTCTTCTTCAGTGTCTAGTTCAATTTAGTCCACCGCTGCTTTCTCAACACTCGTTTTGAGTTCACTGTTTCTAACAGGTAAATCTTCAACGCAAAATGTCATGCGCTACGGCGTGGTGACAAAGCACTAACCGTTCAGACCCTTCATGCAGCCTGTCTAGATGCAACACGGCCACTGCTACGGTGTGGTCCTCTTCACCATTTCTAACAGAAAAAATTCCAAGTTGAAACGCCAATCAAAACACTCACTGTTGCTGCATTCCAGCCATTTAATGATCCAAAACAGCTTTGCCGGAGACAACACGGCGTAGTTCAAGCCGTGGTTTCACCAAAAACAATATGAACTTCTTCCATCCATGAAACTCTATGTTCTCCATGACTTTAAAAAATGTTTTGGGTGAATTCCAATAAAACTTTGTCAACAAACACAACCCAAACAACTCTAAAAGGGATTTTGCTAACAATCATCCAATTTGGGTTTGTTGACAATTTCAAAACTTTTCAAAGATGATAAATAACTTCAACCAACAACTATTTTCAGAAAACATCAAGCAAAACAAATCTAAACACCCAGCCTTCAAGGTGTGCATCAATGAATCACTAATCATTAATTCTAAGCTCATGTGAGTCATGCTCGGAGTGATAAACAAGAATTAAATGAAAAGAGTTTCAGGAACACTTGTCACTTACTTTGATCTTCAAACACTTCAGCCTTCAAACAGCCACTTCTCCCCCTGAATAAACATTCAAGCACTCACCCCCTTTGTTGAACAGAAAGACCACTTCTCCCTCGTTGTCGACAAACCCAAAGAAAACACTTTTTTGAAGGATCACGAAAGAGAGTTAGAAACCCGAACATTGAGCATAAGAGATTAAATGTGCCTTGCTCCAGAGAGCAATATCCCTTGGGGAAGTGGGGGAACTTTTGCAATCCATCTAAGTAGATGGATTCGGTTGGACTCCAAGAGCCAACTGATGTCTTTCGAAATCTACTTTGGGTAGTGACTTAGTCATAATATCAGCGACTTGATTTTGAGTGGAAATATAT
Source organism: Viscum album (assembly GCA_963277665.1). Classification (NCBI taxonomy): domain Eukaryota; kingdom Viridiplantae; phylum Streptophyta; class Magnoliopsida; order Santalales; family Viscaceae; genus Viscum; species Viscum album. Next base: position 1,963,104,281 of record OY728133.1, read on the forward strand.
TCCAACCGAACCAATTGTTGTTCAACCTTTTCCTTTATAAAGTGATATTTGATTTCAATGTGATTGGTCCTCGAATGTTGAATAGGATTTTTGCTAAGATTTTTAGCACTCGAGTCGTCGCATTTGATAGGAATAGGAGATGCCACTGCAATTCCAATGTCATCTAGTTGTAGCTTCATCCATAATAATTGGGTGCAAGCATGAGCGACTGCTATATACTCAGCCTCGGTCATGCTAAAAGAGATCTAGTCCTGTTTTTTACTTAGCCATGAAATACAAGAACTACCGAGATAGAAAGCACCTCCTGAAGTAAACTTTAGATCATCTACTCAACATGTCCAATCTGCATCATTGAAGCCCAAGAGTTTTTGTGATTTTCTATAGTAAAACAGCTCATAATTTACTATTTGATTGATATATCAAAGAATTCTCTTCACGGCTTGCATATGACTTTATTTGGGAAAACTTTGATAACGAGAAGTCGGACACATGGAAAATACAATATTCTATCGTGTGGTTGTCAAATACAACAAACTACCAATGATTTGTCTATAAAGAGTCACATCAACCTCTTTTTCATCCACATCTTTAGACAATTTCATCCGGGTCTCCACTGGAGTAGACATCGGTTTAGAATCATCCATATGTTGCTCCTTCTCTATCTTTGATAAAGAGGTTCTGATCAACCCAACCTTTTGAAAACTATGCACCTTTAAATGTCGATCCATCCTTGAGTAACAGGCTCTTGGAGCTTGTTTTAGGACATATAAAGCCTTTTTTAATCGGCGCACTTTATCTTCATCGTCATCAATGAGAAAACCATTCGATTGTGCAATATAGACTTCTTCAAGAACACCATTGAGAAATGCTGATTCCACATCCATCTGGAAAAAAAACCCTTTTTGCACCGTCATAGCCAAAACCAATCTTATGGTCTCAAGTCGAGCAACAGATGCAAAAGTCTCATCTATATCAATTCTTTCTATTTGAGAATAACCCTTGCACACAAGAGCGTTTTGTTCCTTGTCACTTGGCCATCTTCATTAAGCTTATTCTGGAAAGCCCATTTGGTTCCAATCACATTTTTGGTCTTCAGTCTAGGAACAACTTCCCAAGTAACATTCTTCTCAATTTGGTCAAGTTATTCATGCATAACCTTGACCCAACTTTCATCATTAGCAGTCTCTTCAAATGTTTTTGGTTTCATCATCTGAGAGATGTCTGTCGTTGAGCCTTCATCCTTCTAGTCTGGACCTGGGCTGTCTAGTCACCAAAAATATTATTCTCATTGATTCTCGTCCTTCTATTTTTCCTGTGTGAAATATGCTCGCCAAAATCTAAAATCCGTTCATGTGTATTTGAAATATGCTCGTTTTCAACCACTGTAACATCATGACTTTCCGCTATCTTTCCAAGCCTCTTGTTAAAGCACTTGTAAGCTTTACTCCTGAATGAATATCTAAGAAAGATACCTTCTCACCAAAAGCCTCAAACTTTCTATCCTTTTCTTTGTTGAGAATAAAGCACTTCCAAACACCCAGAAGTACTTTAGTGTGGGCTTTAGTTATGTCTTCATTTGAACATAGCAAGGCTCTATTAGAGATATAGACTACTGCAAGAACTTCTTCTTTCCAATACTTATCTGATAGATCAATCAACATAGTTTGAGCCATGTTATATACAATTTGGTGCCTCCTCTTAACAACTTTATTCTATTGAGGAGTCCTTACCGCCGATACTTGATGTCGGATTCCATGCATTTCTAAATATTCTTTCACCTAACTATTTGTGAATTTCGTACTATTGTCGGTGCGAAGCTTTTGGATTTTTACACCAAACATCTTCTCTGCCTCTCTCCAGTATTGAGTGATACACCTGAATGCCTCAGTTTTGTGGGTAATCGCCATTAGCCATGTCATCTTTCTAAAGTCATCCACAAATAAAAAAAGTACATTTTTCCATCTAAGGCCTTACATGACATCGGCCCATATACATCCACATGAACAAGCCCGAGTAACTTGGATGATTTCCCTTTCTTTGGCTTGCAGGTCTTCCGAACAATCTTCCCCTTACGACATGTGTCACAAATGTGGGTGTCGTCATAGTTATTTACGGTGCATGACGAACAATGGCGATGAGAGTCCACGACGTGTGGCAACATTAACTTGCGGCGCACAAAAAACATATATGTATATATCAACAGTAACAAATAATAAGTTAGACAATCTGTATATAAATATAAAAGATTTATGTCAATTTACATTCCATACATCAAAAGTCAAATGAAGTTGACAATGACGCACAAAAAGTATGAATGCAAACAAAACCATAAATAAATCACAATTCCTGAAATATACAAAACAAACAATTAAATATTCAAAACCATAAATCACAAAAAAGCACACAATCAATAACAATACAACATCCATCAAAAAAAATCCAGAAAAACCAAACATAGAATAAAAGAATAAATATAAACCGGATATTTACATAATTAAAATAAATATATATCATAATAAAATTCAATTAAATACAGAACAGGGAAAAAATATAAGGGAACTAAAAATAGAAAAACGGAAGGAAAAAACGAGAAAGGGGGTCGAGACGAGTGGGTGGTTGGGGCGACTTGGTGGTTGGGATGCAGCCAGAGAGGATCGCACGGAGAAAGTCGTCTGCCCTAGACGAGTTGATAGCTGGGACGCAACGCTCAAAGGAAATCCTGGAAGATGTAGGTGCTCGAAGGGAATTCGCGGCGCTAGGATGTGGAGTGGCTAAGTTGGTGCGATTTTAGGAAGACGTCTAGGGTTTTCTACGGGTGTAGCATCAGGAGAAAGGAGGCTTGTCACTGTTGGCTTCAAAATAAGTATAGTTTGCAGCTTAAAAGATGTAAAGAAAATAGGATGGCGCAATGACGCACGCAACGCCACTGAGCGCTATAGCGCACCATTGCGCGAGCCATAGTGCGTCTTCCCAAATGCATCATGGCTTTGCCATTGCGTGGTGCAGAAATGTCGAGCGCTAGCCATGGCGCGATGGCACACCATGGCGGGTGCCATTAATAATTATAGGTGTCATTAGTAAGTTTGGAAATATCTCGAGCTCCATCATTCTTTACCAAATTTTCCAAGGAGTTTTTACTCAAATGGCCAAGTCACTTGTGCCATAATCTATTTTCATCCTCCTTGGAAAACATAAACAAATTTTCTTCACCAATTAGGTAAAGATTCCCCTTGGTTTGTCTACCTTGTAAGACAATTGATCCATCTCTAGCTTTGATGGTACCCAACTTCTTGTTGAATTCAACCGTGTGTCAAGTTACATAACTTACTAACACTTAGCAGATTGTGTCTAAGACCTTCAACCAAGAGAACATATGTCCGTCAGAGATCTTTGTCACCAACTTTAGCCTTTTTGGAGCCAACAATTTCAAGTCCCTCATTATTTTCGAACCAAACTCCATTTTTATCATGTTTGATTCTTGAGATGAGATCTTCATTTCCTGTCATATGTGAAGTACATTCGTTGTCTAGAATCCACAATCCAAATCTATTTGTTGCTCTTAAGACAATCTCAACAAGATTTGTATTTTCACTTCTTATTTTCTTCACCCATGACTGCTAGTCCACTTTTGTTGGTGGTGAGTGAGTCTGCTCATCTTTTAGTTCAATGGAGTCCTCTTCATCTTGCAAGACTGAAAACCAATTTTGATTTTTCAGTTCATTTGATGAAACTTTCAGTTGCGATGTTCCACCTTTCCAAGTTGCCTTAGACACCTTTTGTTGTACCCTTGAAGCACAATGAATTGCTTTGTGCCCAAAACCTTCACAGCAAAAAACAGTAGCCATCAAAAGCATAAGATGCAGAAAATCTGCTTGCCTGTTTTTGGTACTCATTCTCTCCGAAATATCTTTTTTGCAATGGAACACACATATTGAACGTGTCTCAACTTTCCACAACAATAACACCAGATTTTTGGTGTTTTCTTCTCAACTTTTGTTGCGCCATTAGTACTCTTATAAGAGTTGTGCAAATCCACCATTCTACGAGGTGTTGATGCTTGAGGTTTAGCATCAACCATGGTTGTTTTCTTCTTATTGTGTTCATGCCCCACAACAGATATACTCTTGTTCTTGAAAAGTTGCACTTGTGGGATAGGAATCTGTTCTTCAGTAAACACCTTGTGAATTTCTTGTGCCACTGATGCGCTTGAACTTCTCGATGTCATACCAAGAGTAAGGATTCTTTCCTGATCTTCACGCTTTCGTCACCATGCCATGATCTCTCCTTCAAGTTCTTCAATCTTTTGACTCTGTCTTTTACAATCTTCTGACTTCTCTTCCTCCAGTTGCATGTAAAGCTTTGAGTCTCATACCACTCCATTTTCCTTTTTAGTCTTTGCCCTCCAAACATCAATTTCTTCAAAAACTGCCTCGAGTTTTGTTTGAAGATCAACTCTACTTTCGATTTCATCAGCTTCAACGACATTATCATCAGCTTGTGGCCTATTTACAACAGCCCCCAAGGCATCTTCACCAAAATCCCTACAATCTTCAACCTCTTCAATCTCACTTTCCTCAGAACTTCCATTTTCTTGTGAGTAAATTTTTTCTTTCAAAAAATCTTCGTTATGATCCTTTCTTTCCCTTCATTACCTTCAAAACTTTCTTAGGAGATACTTCTTCTTGATCACCTCCTTCGTATTTCTTGAAACATTTAGTCGCAAGATGTCTCACCTTTTCACATCTAAAGCAAGAAAGTGGAAACTTACCTTTGAAATTTCATTTTCCTCTTTTTAGATTAAAGGGTAGAAAGGACGTCACTTCATCAACTTCTTCACCTTCAGGATCCTCCTTCACTGTGAGTTTTTTCATAGCTTTGAAAGCTACCTCCTAAACACTCTCCTTGGCCCTGAACCCATTATCTTCGTTCCTCGTCTCATATGCAACGAGGGTACTATGTAAGTTGTCCAATGAAATCTCCTTCAGATCTTTGTCTTCAAGGACTGAGGCTTTTGCATTAAAACGTGGAGGTAGTCTTCTCATAATCCTTTTAACAATTTTAAAATCGTCAATGTTTTCACCAAGTTTGCGCATATCTTCTATCAAGATATTGAGTCTATCAAAGAACACATCAACCGTTTCATTTGGACTCATCCTCAAATCTTCATATTTATTCCGTAAAACCTGCAACTTTGCTTCTCGGACTTTTAAATCTCCATAAATATTCAAGACCTCCTCCCACATAACATGAGAAGTTCTGCATGACATAACTTTCATGTAAATAGGGTTGGCCAAAGCTGCCCCCCAAAGAATTGATAACGTTGGCATCTGCATCCAATTTTGCACGGTCTCTTTCTATTAGAGCTCCATTTTCCATGCTAGCCAAAATACCACACATGGCTGTCATATATACATTCATACCCAACGATCTAAAATAATGTTGCATTCGACTCTTCCACGGTTGAAAATTATTGTCTTCAAAAATAGGTATGCTCTTCTGGTTGACAATCGTCGTCGTGATTTCGAGAGAGAGAAATGTCTCCCCAAAACCAAAAGCTCTGATACCACTTGTTCGTCCTTCTCAAGGACTGTACCCTGAGAAGGGGAGTGAATCAAGGTATTATCAACTTTAAGATTTCTTCCTTGATTACGATCTTGTTCTCTCGCTATGAGAAACACTTCTTTCTCTTCCTTTCAACCTCTCTTGAGCAAGCAAAGAGCAATAAATAACACTTGTGATTTTTACTTGGTTCATCACAATGGGCTAGTTCAAGAAGCATGCAAACGGCGAAGTGCTGATGCACCGGAAACACTATAGCACACTGCTTTTATGTGCTTACACAATGGAGCGGTCTCACTGACCCTCCCGACTCACTATCCATACAAAAATCGAAAAACTCATTGTTCTTCTTCACGGCAAGAAACACATTGTTCCTCTACACAAGTACGTGTTCACTGCTGCTCCTGTTATAGTCTTCTTCTTCTCAAAATTTAGACGATAAATAAACGATAAATGGTGTGTCATTTCTTTCACAAACTTGACAATCTTCCAGGGAAGTAGAATTACTGGAATATCCCCTTTGCCTTCAATCTTCCAGTATATGCACCTGGAGTTCCTCTTCTTTTCTTCTCAAACTTAGATTTATCAAAATGAATGAGTTTGGAGATCACACGCTTCTGAGAGCCCTCTTTTATGTCTCTGTTTTGCGTCTATCTTCAAACACTTGCACAGCACGTGGACATTCAACCTTGAGATCTTTTGAATTTCAAATTTCAAATTCAAATCTCACTCAACTACCAACAGATTTGTCTTAAAATCCGTCCATTCCATTTCTTTCCAACAAATCACCGCCATTAGATTCAAAATAAGTTGTTTAAACTTCAATCCATAACTGCCAAATGGTTGAGGAAGCGCCAAATCCACTTAACTGCATGTAACTTCCAGAATCACCGTGAAACGCCCATCAAATAGGCTTGCTCCTGGACACCACGGCGTGGCCTGATGAATCTCCAGGCAAAACGCCCTTTGAAACACCCAGGCTCCTCCACGGCCTGTTGGCCTTTTTGCCTTTCCCTGTAGAACTCCAAAAGTCGCTTCTGATGTCCGTAGCAAACAATTTCACAACAGGCACCACCACGCCCATTTAGGGCTCATCGTTTCTCATAATAGGTGGAATTTCAACTTGAAACGCCCAGTGAAACGCCCAAATTCCTGTCACCGCGGCATGGAGGTCTTCTTCAGCGTCTGGCTCAATTTAGTCCACCACAGCATTCTCCACTCCCGTTTTGGGTTCACCATTTCTAACAAGTAAATCTTCAACGCAAAACATCATACGCTACGGCATGGTGACAAACCACTGACCGTTTTCACCCTTCATGCAGCCTGTCTGCACAGCCACTGCTACGGCGTGGTCCTCTTCACCGTTTCTGACAGGAAAAATTCCAAGTTGAAACGCCAATCAAAACACTCACTGTTGCTGCATTCCAGCCATTTAAAGATCCAAAACGAATTTGCCAAAGAGACACCACGGCATAGTTCAAGCCTTGGTGAAGGTTTCATTCACCAAAAACAATATGAACTTCTTCCATCCATGAAACTCTGTTCTCCGTGTCTTACAAAAATGTTTTTGGGAGAATTATCATAAAACTTTGTCAACAAACACAACTCAAACACCTCTCAAAGCGATTTTGCTAACAAGAAAGATCGACAGCATTGAAATCCATGTTGGTCGAAGCTTGGAGATGAAGGAAAGAAGACATGTGGAAGAATCTCATGCACCCGAGGCACAAGGAGCTGTTAAATAGGGGACCAGCACCCGGGGAAATTCATTCTGGGATTCCAGATATTTGGACTTAGCAGTAGTTTTACTTTCTGCATTTTCTTCACTGTGTTCTCTTGTGTTCTTCCCCCATGAAACCTCCTTCCATGGAGAGCTAACCATCGGTGTTGATCTGAGGGGGGAGAACCAGTTTGAAATCCCAGAGTTTGTGCAATAAATCTTCCCATTTTTGTTCCATCATATGCTAGATAACCACACAAGGGGAAGCATTGTGGTACAAGTGTGAAAAGTAGAAATGGAGGTCAGTAGAGGGATTCATTACACTCGTTCGGTCGGATGGGTGTGGGGGTCAAGGGTCCATTCACATGGGTGTGGGGATCAAGGGTCCATTCACTCGTTTGAGGGATGTCCCCAACCACTGGACACAAGAAGATACAAGGCCCAGTGCACTTGCAATTGAAATGCACTGGTTCCTTGATGAGAAAGACGATGAGGGGTGATCACATGAATGATGAATGATATTGAGTACGGTTACTAAGTGTAGATGAAGCATGAGTGATCAATAAAGAACGGTGAAGGAATGCTTCTGGGGATTCTTATAAGGATCTTCACCTTTCCTTACTGGCCTTGCATTTGATAGTGAGGTTCCTTGGAAACGACCTTGGTCAGCCACTAGGATGCATTCTAGGAATTTATAAATATTATTTGATAGGCCCTGTGATAAGGCCTTCATCATACCCCAACACACGTAAACAGTATCTTGGTAGTCCACTAGAAACATCATTGGCCAAACGTATATCTAGTATGATTGTCAAACCTTTGACAAACCAACATCTACCCTAGGTACCCCTTAACCATTGCTATGATACCATTCTAACATGGCCCTAACCTGGTAACCAAGATTGGAACCCGAATCCCCGGCCTCGACCTAGGGTGTGTTCAAGTCTAATAGATCTAAGAGGGGAGTACCTGTCAAAAATCACCATGCACATGAAAACAAAAACCCAAAAATCAATCTATATCTAAAATCAGCGATTCAAATAAATAATTTTTCCTTTTACACATAAAGCTGAACCAGGAATAATGAACAAAAATCTCTAAATGAAATATACTACATGAGGGTGAAAATGTAACAGAATATAAAACGAATGATGAAAAACCCGTAGGCCCTCGATTGCGCCCTTTAGACAACCAATCAATAGTTTTGTCATTACACCCACTAGAACTTCCACGCCCGCATCCAAACAAAATATCGCATGCACCTACAGGTTGTGGACCACATGTGCCTACAGGAGTTGAGTCGATGTTTGGTAGGAATCATCGTAAAACCCATGCCAGCTGAGATGGCAACATGCTAGTGTACAAAACAAAAAAAATCCATAAAAAATATAATCATACAAAATTACATGCAATCAATATTCAGTGGGCTTACAGGATGCATATGATGCAACAAGTCTTCGATCGTTGGCTGCTAAATAATAATTGTCATCATTTAAGGATGTCTTCCACATGGGCTATCATTTAAAAATCGTTTCATAAGATGAAACGTGAGAAAGGAGTTGCATTCATACATGTGATGCATGAACTGGCTGAAAAGCATTAACTCATGTGTTGCAACGCATGAGTTAATGCAAGCAATAGCCGAGGAGTGTCCTCATGGCCGTATAAAGCCACTGCCATGTGATAGCAAGGGGTGGTGTTTTCGCACGACGCTTAGCCGAAACTCCCAAATACCCGAACCTCCCTTCTTCTTCTTCCTTAGCACATCGAGGTGCTAGCACGCTGTGGGTGAAAGAGAGTCTCTCTCATACAACGAGAGATTGCAGCTTGGCCCCTGGATACCTACTGAGGTAGGAGGCTTTTGTTTACCAATCTGTGATTTTTATCAAGCACATTCAAAGGTGCTCGAAGATGATGAGGATGATGCAAATACTCTTCGGTGTACAGTACGCATTATTTACAACAGTTCTTTATTTCCAGTATTTACGCGATTTCATATTTTTTTATGGCGATCCTGGATTTTTTGTTTCTTTTGTTTCCACTGCTATGATTAAGTGTTAATCAGCCCCATAGAAACCCAATCGTGGTATCAGAGCAAGCCATGATTTTAGTTTTATGAAATCGAGTTTGTGAAATGAAGAATACCGAAGAACAGAGCACAGTGTTCACGGCTTGGGCCAGCCCATCACCACGCCATAGAACTGACCGTTTTAGACCATACGATTAAAAGTTAACGCATGCAAAACAGTCACTCAGTGTTCACTAGGGCGTGGTGAGGAAGTTGTTTCGGACCACGCATTAAGCATTAACGAATGCGAAACGATCAGCCGATCTTCACCCAAGGTGTGGTGTGGATGCCATTTAACACAACTGTCATGATTCTTCAAAACGCCTTCAAAAAGAACACCGCGGTGTATTGTACGCCGTGATCAACCCTTACGTAGCCTAGCTACGTAAAGGTAAGTTACCACGAGCACCACCAGGCCTAGTGCAAGCCATGGTGTTGAGGAAAACGGTTTTTCCAAGTTTTTCAATTTTGAATTGAATTAATAATTTATAAATGGTTTATAAATTATAATAAAAGGTATTTTAAGGATGTTTCTTAATTAATAAAATGGTTATTAATTAATTAATTATAAAGTGATTATAATTAATTAATTATAAAGTGTTTATAATTAATTAATTAATTATAATGTGTATAATTAATTAATAAATGTTTATCAAGCATTTATTATTAAACATTCCTTAAATATTAAATGTTAATATTTAAAATATCTTTTAACAAATTATATGATCTTGAAATAAAAGTGTTTATTTAGCAATCATAATAGTAATTTATAGTGGTCAAAATATAATGATGTTTATATTTGATTTATGAATTGTTCATAATTAATTTGAATTGTTCAAATTAAAAGACCTTATTTGGGATACTATTTAAACCACGTCAAAAATGTTTTTATAATTGATTTAATCATGGTTTAAATAATGTTAAGTATATGATATTTAGATTATGTAAAATGTTTACATAATAGAAATTGGATTATAGCTTATAATTCATGAAAACATCATATATTTAAAGTGAAGATGCCATATAATAAATATGTAAGAGTTGGTATTGGAATGAATATAAAATGTTTATATTTAAAATTATAGAATGTCCATAATGTCAAGCTAAAATTATAAAATGTTAATAATTGGTTTTTATTTATGAATTGTTCATTTATTTAAAGGTATTCTCTGTTTTATTCATAGTTATAAACCGTTTATATTATGAATGGTGTATGTTTTGGTTTCAATGTTAAATTGTTTCTAGGAGATTGAGCTCTTGCATTTTCATGCTAGAAATGACACCATAATGAATTTAGTATTACATCTACCATGACCTCGATTTGTAATTGAAGTTATTAGCTTGAATTTAATTGTTGGGCATAGTTTGTACATATTAGGTGTTTAGAGATATCATGAATTGAATTCTCTCTTGAGTAAAGTCTCCCCGAGTCGAGGGACTTGAGGTCGAACTACCTACCGGCATAGAGGTTTATGCCTTGTTTAGAAAGGTGAATGGGATTGGCTATGCGTCGCTCCGGGCTTATTCATGTGGAGATTATCAAGCTCATATAACTCTCTGCCTTTACATGAAAAAGTTCATGTACCTTATGCATACAATACATTTGGATATGTATGAATATTTTTTACTTATATTTTTGGGTGAGTAATACAAACTTGTGGGTTGAGTAAAGGGTTACACATTAATATGGTCTGAACATATTGATTTGACGAAGGGAATAGGATTCCAAACTGAATTACTAGAAGCATGCATAAAAAGGAAATAATATGATATAAGATGGTGAGATTAAATCATTTTCAAATATTAAGTGTGAGATTTCTTCCAAAGTGGCACTTATCAAGACCTCGATCATCGAACCAAATGGTTTCACGCCAAAGCGGGGTGCCACTGGATTATCTTGTGTAAGGCAAGCAAGTAATGGGTGACACTGGATCATCCTTGCATAGTTTCACGCAAAAGCGGGGTGCCCCTGAATTGTCTTGTGTTCGCTCGTTTTTGACGTTTTCTTTGGGTTACATTTGGCTGAGAAAGCCTAAGGGTTAGGATACCAGAGGAATTAAGTTGGGTTTATCCATATGATGGATTGGAGGAAAAGTTGTTCACTCAACTATCCAATAGTCATATATGATATGATTGAGATAATTCTCTACCTAAATAACTAAGCGGTGAGTTATAAGCCAAGGTGGGGTCATTTGCTTAGTGAAATATGGATCTTGACCTACTGATGGATATGATTGTTTTTTAGAGGGGTCGTCGTTTTAGTGGGACCTTATTTAATAAAAGTTCATATTAAATGGTATAACATGATACACATCTGATAAAAGCTTATGTTGTAGATTGTTAAACCCTCTTTTGTATTATTATGGGTATTTCCGAGTCCCACATCGGAATACTCCCTTGTACATTCCGCATTTTCATTCTATAAAAGAAGAGTCCCACCTCACCTTGAAGGTAAGTGGGTTTCTCCATTCTACATGGTATCAGAGGGATTTTTTTTTTTTATCCCGAACCCTCCCTCCTCTGCGGCTTCCCGGCGTCCTCACCGGCCCCGCCTCTCTCCCTGCTGCCCTAGCCCTTCCCGGCAGGCCCCCCCCTCCGATCCCGGCGCAGCCCTGCCCTGCCCAGCTCCTCTCCGGCCTGCACCCTCCCGGCAGGCCCTCCCTCCCGGCGCACCTCTCCTCCCGGCGTTCGCCGTCCTCCCGCGGTGCGCCCTCGTCCCAGCAGGCCTTCGCCCGGCGCCCGCGCCCTCTCCCCGGCGGCCCTCTCTCTCCCCGACGCGGCCCGCGCCTCCTCCGTCGGCTCCTCCCAGCGGACCTCCCTCCCAGCGGCGCTCCCGGCCAGCCCCACCGTGCGCGCGCCCAGCCTCTGCGGACCTCCCTCCCAGCGGCGCTCCCGGCCAACCCCCACCGTGCGCGCGCCCAGCCCCTGCGGCTCACCTCCCGGCGGCCCTCCATTCCCCCGGCGCCTCCCGCTGCTCTCGCGCGCTCCAGGCTCCCCGGCGTCCCGGCTCCCGGCTCCCCGGCTCCCGGCGCCTCGCCCCGGTGCCTCGCTGCGGCGCCTCCCACCCAGGCGCCTCACCCTCGACGACTCGCCCCGACGCCCCGCCCTCGACGTCCCGCTCTCGGCGACTCGCCCCGCTTCGCCCCGGCACCCTCACCCTCGCTCGGCGCCTCCCGCAGCTCCAGCGCCTCCCGCTGCCCCGGCGCCTCCCGCAACTCCAGCGCCTCCAGCGCCTCCCGCTGCCCCGCACCTCCCGAGCGCCCCCGCTCCTCTCGCCCTGCGCCCCCCCCCCCCCCTCCCTTTTCGCCGCCTTCCCCCTAGCACGCGCCCTCGGCCTCTGTCCCAACGGACCCTCCCGGCAGAGCGCCCTTCTCCCGGCGGCACGCCCTCATCCCCGCAGAGCGCCCTCGTTCCGACAGCCCTTCCAGCACGCGCACGTCCTGCGCCCGATCATCCCGCCGGCCCGCTGCCTCAGCTCCCGCCGCTTCCATGGCGGACTCCTCGGGACGTGGTCGTGCTTCACGTCGTCCACGTCCCTTCTGTCACCATTGTGGCAAGTTTGGCCACCTGATCGCCCGATGTTGGGTCCTACATGGCCGACCATCTCAGCACCTGCGGCAGGGACAGCCCGCGGTCCGGGACGTGTCCTCGACTGTCGCCTCTCTTTTCCCGTCTCTGGCCCTGTCTATGACCGACCTCAGGCGGCCTCATGATCCACCGGCCTCTGTCCGCCCCGCTCCCTCCTCAACTTCTCTGGCCCGTACTGTTTCCCCCACTGCCTTGGTCAGCCATTGCTCCCCTGCATGGCTGCTGGACTCAGGTGCCTCCGACCACCTCACCGGTGATGCTGGTATGTTGACGTCTTATTGCCCATATGCCGGTTCTTCCGCCATCACCGTCGCTGATGGGTCCACTATCCCCATAGCGGGCTTCGGCGCATGCTCCCTGACTCCTTCGATACACCTACCCTCTGTGGCACATGTGCCCCGCAGTCCCTTTAATCTGCTTTCCATCAGTAAACTGACTAAGGATTATAACTGTGCGGCCATATTTACCTCCTCTGGTGTTGTGTTTCAGGAGCAGGCTACGAACCGGGAACTTGGTCGAAGCCGGCTTCGAGACGGGGTCTACATGTTCGAGGGGCCAGCGCCCATTGCTTGCACGTCTACCTCTTCTCGGGCACTTGATCTCCATTCCCGATTAGGGCACCCGCCTGCATCCACCATTCATCAGATGTTTCCGGACTTCAGTAGGACTCCTACTTTTCATTGTGAGTCATGCTCTTTTGCAAAACATCATCGCTCTTCCTACATTCCTCGCACGGATACACGGGCCTCCCACCCCTTTGCTCTGGTTCATTCCGATGTTTGGGGCCCATGTACCGTTCCGAGTCACTTGGGCTATAAATACTATATCTCCTTCATTGATGACTATTCGCGAATGACGTGGCTTTACCTTCTTCGGGAACGCTCCGAAGTGTTTTCCACCTTCCAAACCTTTTTTCATGAAATTAAGAATCGTTTTTCTATCTCGGTCAAATGTCTCCGCTCGGATAATGGGCGCGAGTATCTCTCCACTGCTTTTCGGCAGTTTCTCCGGGAGAATGGCATCCTTCATCAGACCTCCTGTCCTGATACACCCCAGCAAAACGGCGTGGCCGAGCGGAAACACAGACATATTCTAGAGACTGCACGTGCCCTCATCTTCCACCGACAGGTGCCTCTGCTCTTTTGGGGCGATGCCATTCTCACTGCTACCTACCTCCTCAATCGCCTTCCTTCTTCTATCCTTAAGGGGGAGACTCCCTTTCGGGCTCTTTTCCCCACTCTCCCTCTTCATTCCCTCCCTCTTCGAGTGTTTGGCTGCTTGTGTTATGTTCGTGACACTCGCCCTGGCCGCACCAAACTCTCTCCCAAATCTCTCCGCTGCATATTCCTCGGTTATTCCCGCACTCAGCGCGGATACCGCTGCTTCTCCCCGGACCTTCGCCGGTATGTCATCTCCGCAGATGTCTCCTTTGTGGAAAGTTCTTCATTCTCCTTTCCCTCTCCTCCTCCTGACTCTGCCATTGATGATTGTCTTCCCCTCATCATCCAGCCTCTTCCGGATTTGCCTCCTCCTACCTCTCCTCCTCCTGCCCCTGTCCTCGATGATTGTCCTCCTCTCCTCCTCCATCCTCCACCGGCGTCAACCACTGTTGACACCCATTTTGGTCAGGTCTACTCCCACCGTCCTTCGACTGTATTCCCCGTTCCGGCCAGTGACACTGATGCTCCCGCTTCGTCCGCTGCTCCTGCTCCGCCACCCGCGGACTTGCCCATCGCTCTACGGAAAGGTACTCGCTCCTGCCAGAGTACTCCTCTATTTGCATCTTCTTACAGGGGTTTGTCCGCTCTGGAGACGGTTTCTATACCTCGCACAGTTGGTGAGGCCAAATCTCACCCCGGGTGGCTCACAGCCATGCGGGATGAATTGCAGGCTCTGGAGGAAAACCATACTTGGGATCTTGTCTCCCTTCCAGCAGGCAAACAGGCGGTGGGCAGCAAATGGATTTACACGGTCAGGCTGAATCCCGATGGTACTCTCCATCGCCTCAAAGCCCGCCTTGTGGCCAAAGGCTTTGCTCAGACATACGGAGTTGACTACTTTGATACCTTCTCCCCGGTTGTCAAGATGGCCTCTGTCCGGCTGTTCATCTCTCTCGCCGCCCATCATCGGTGGCCTCTTCATCAATTGGATGTCAAGAATGCATTCCACCATGGCTTCCTTGAGGAAGAAATCTATCTCCAGCAGCCCCCCGGATTTTGTGCCGCCGGCGCTGAATCTCGTGTCTGCCGTCTCCGCCGCTCTCTTTACGGCCTCAAGCAGTCTCCCCGTGCTTGGTTTGGCCGCTTTAGCACGGTCGTCAGCGACTTTGGGTTTTCCCGCGGTATGAAAGACCACACTGTCTTCTACAGGACGACTCCACATGGCTGCATCTTATTGGTCGTCTATGTGGATGATATCGTCATCACCGGCAGCGACTCTGTGGGTATCACCCATCTCAAGGCTCATCTTCACCAGCACTTCCACACTAAGGATCTTGGTCCTCTCACATACTTCCTCGGCATCGAGGTTTCCTACTCCTCTGCCACCATCTCCCTCTGCCAACGGAAGTATGCATTGGATATATTGCAGGATGCTGGGCTGACTCAGGCCACTGCGATCGATACTCCTCTGGAGCCTGGCGAACGGTCTCTTTATGCCTCCTCGGCTCCATACCCCCATCCCGAGCGGTACCGTCGATTGGTGGGCAAACTCAATTATCTCACCATGACTCGACCCGACATTTCCTGTGCGGTAGCCAAAGTGAGTCAATTTATGGAGCATCCCACCACATCTCAGTGAGATGCTGTCATCCGCATCGCCAAGTACATCAAACGGGATCCTGCCCGTGGTCTTCACTACTCCCAGCATCCTCATCAGCATATTGAGGCCTTTTGCGATGCTGATTACGCTGGCTGCCTTGCCACTCGGAAATCTACCTCTGGGTTCGCCATTTTCTTGGCAGGCAACCTCATTTCGTGGCGCAGCAAGAAACAGACGGTCGTCTCTCTCTCCAGTGTCGAGTCTGAGTACCGTGCCATGGCCACCGTCACTACCGAGATCCTTTGGCTTCGGCAACTCCTCCAGGAACTTGGCTTTCCTCAGCAGACTTCTGCTCACATATGGTGTGACAATCAGGCAGCCACTAAAATTGCTTCGAATCCCGTCTTCCATGAACGCACGAAGCATATTGAGGTGGACTGTCACTTTCTTCGCCACCACCTGGAGCACAACCATGTCAGCTTTAGCCACATTCCGACGGCCGACCAGCTTGCTGACATCTTCACCAAAGGCCTCCCTGGTGCTCGCCTTGCCTCGCTTAGTTCCAAGCTGGGGATCCGCCACATCTGACACCCAGCTTGAGGGGGAGTAGTTATGGGTCTTGTGTGGTGTCTTCTTATTCTTTTTTGTGGGACTCGTTGTCCAAGTTGGGTCTGTCCAGCTTGAGGGGGAGTGTTAAACCCTCTTTTGTATTATTATGGGTATTTCCGAGTCCCACATCGGAATACTCCCTTGTACATTCCGCATTTTCATTCTATAAAAGAAGAGCCCCACCTCACCTTGAAGGTAAGTGGGTTTCTCCATTCTACATAGATAAATGGCACCATCATCAAGCTTAACCTTGAAATCAATCCTTAGGAGAAGCCTGATGTAAGCTACTCCTAAGACTAGTGATTTAAGAAAAGTTCTTGAGCAAAAGAAATATTCCATGTGTTAGAACAGTACCTATTCTTGAGTAATCAAATATTGAAATTGTTTGACATAAGAATTTAGATGCTTATGGAAGCATTGATTGATTCACTTAAAGTTTCAAAAGCATTAGATGCAAAATCACCAAAGGAATCTTAGTCTCCGCGCATGTATTCAATATGATTGGGTACATCAATAATTGAAGGAATTTTAGTCTCATGTGTTCAATATGATTGGGTATGCCAAATGATATTCAATATGATTGAATATGTTAATGACTCGGTGAGACTAAACATTTCCTTAAAGCTTTATTAGTTATAGAATTCAATTCTATTATTCTGACAGATACATGATATCGACTGTATGATTTACAAGTGTTGTAAATATACAAAAGGTCGGAAAGAGAAAAAAATTGAAGAATGAAACTTGAAGTAATGGAGCAAAGGAGTTGTGGCATTGATAACTTGGATGCTTCAAGCTTGGATGAACTTGTCATAAGATGTGTATAATCTGGTTTTGCTCTTGATAAGAGCATGTAAACAATTGTTTAATAAAATGAGATGATTGTTTTTAATGAACATGGTTTATGATTTGTTTAGTTCTATAACATTCTTTAAAGGGGGATTAAAATGGTTTGCTTTAGTTAGGAAATTCATCCAATTGTCATTTATGAAAATGTTCCGACAATGTGAATGAATTCAAGAAAAGTTTATCTGATAACCTCAAAGTGATGAGAATAGATGAGCTTGGCATATTATGTCTAGGTTCTAAGTGATGTAGGGTCAATACTTACAGGTAAAAGTCCAAACCAGAAGAAGAAAAGTTTGTTGAAAAGTTCAACAATGTTTCATCAAAGAAGACAACCAAGATCATTGAAACTTAGGGTTGTCAAGGAGAATGAGTAATAATTCTATATGATGGACTATGAGGATACCTGAAAGTGCTTTAGGAAACTTGATGGAATTTCCATATCAGGTATAGGGGTTACAGAAATCAATTCTTCAATTTTGAAGGGTATGTGAGGCCGAATGTATATTTACAAGTATTGTAAATATAAAGGAGTTCAAAATCAAAGAAGATTGATTGAGATTGTGGTTTACATTCATATTATGAATCAAAGAGTTGTTATATCAAAGATTTGAAGGTAAAAGAATGTGTCAAGCTCAGATGAATCTAAGTAAAAAATGTGTATATTCACCTCATTTCTATTATATGATAAGAGAAATTGTCATAGCTGTTATGAACAATATGAGAAAAATAATTTCATACACATGGTCTAAGATTCATCAATTTTATAACATACTTCAAAAGAAGAGAAGGGTAGAAGTGTTTATCAAACTATTTGATAAAATATGAAGGAATGTGATTCCACCACCCATCAGTGGCATATTTTAAAGAATCGTCTTCTTTTCAAGAAAAATGTTTCGAACACATAGAATACCATATATGATATGGAAACAATAGTTTATTTGTTAAATATTCTCATTAAAAGGAAATAAGTCTTATTTCCAAAACAAAAAAGAATTTGCATATCTTAGCAAGATATTCTGAAAAGAATATAGTATCTAAAAAGTTAGTGAGAATATGTTTAGACTTAAAGAAGTTCAAAGTTAACAAATAAATAACCATACCAATCTCATATTAAAGTGTTTTTCACTTGATATCCTAAAAAGTTTGGAATATGTGATGGTAAAGAAAAATGTAAAGAGTTGCATTTAGTTACCATAGAAAGTGGATATCACTATTTCCTAAAGAATTATACCAGTCTAAGGTTAAATTGTTCTTCACTTAATATCCTAAAAAGTTTAGGATATGTGACGATAAAAAAAAAATAGAGTTACATTTGGTTATCGTGAATAAGTGGATATCACTATAAGATTGTACCGGTCAAATTACAAAGTGAGTTACTCTTGACATCCTAAAAGAGTTTTTTAAGGTATGGCTGTAAAGAGAAATGTAAAGAGTTGCATTAGTTACCGTAACAAAGTATATGTCACTTTATCCTAAAATAGTTTAGGACATGCTGGTAAAGTAATAATATAAAAAGTTACATTATTTGAAGAATTTCAAGGAAAAAAATTGATGGAAAAAGTTTCAAGGATGATGATGATACACTTACAAAGAGTTCTAAGCAGACAACATAAGTTAGCATCGTAACATTTGATGATTATGAAGTTAGGAGTTTGAATATGTTTAAAGAGTTGGAACAGTTAGGAATATGATTCCTAAATCTCACCATTATTCAAACTTGTTTTCTTCATAGATGCTACTCACTAAAGAGTTGGTGAGAGGGTTTTAACTGATGGTCATATAAAGACGTGACGGGAATTATATATGATGTAATGAGTTAACAAAACCCCTGAAAGTGCAGCATACATAAGGCTGATGTAAAGACCCTGGCCTCAGTAGCCCGAAGTCAATGTTTTACTTTATTACATTGGTATTATAAACAAACATTCACATCCCAAAGGACCGAATAGTTTAGTGGCTTTGGAAAACCAGATACAAACATAATTGTTACATTACAACTTGAAAGAAAAAACAATATATCAACTCCAATGGAAACACTCATAATCTCCTAGATTATCCCTGCAAGTCATTCATAATATGCATCTTCGCATCCTGGGGAAAATAAAACATAAGAAAAGGGTGAGCTCAAATGCTTAATAAAGGTAAGTGATACAGCGGAAGCTATTTTAAACATAAACTATAAGGCAAGGTGAATAACTAAAACACATTCATTAAAATATAATCTTAACCATAATATGGCAGGAATAAAAAGTGAATAAATAATGTCATATAAATAATCACATGAGAATGAAACTTAACCATGGATATTTTACTAGTCAGATAATCACATGAATTATCAATTACTAATATCATAATAATAGAATGCATAATATCGGACATTTGAAACATATCGTCGACACCTCAGCCAAGTCATCTGAAAATAAATGGTTAAAGTCTCGGCCAAATCCATAACTAAAAATAAATGGGTAAGGTCTCGGTCAAGTCCATGTTTATTCTGTCTCATGAGACTTACCGATGCATCGAGAGGTTATAGCGGGCCTCGCCCATCACTTACCGAGGGCAGGAGGGCTGCGGGCCGAGGGCGTTCCGTCGGGGCGAGGCGGGGCTGGCCGGGAGGGAGCGTCGCAGGGAGGGAGTGCCGCTGGGAGGAGATCCGTCGGGAGGGCCGTCGCGCGCAGTGGAGGTCCGGCGACGGGATGTGCCGCGACGGGAGAGGAGGAGATCCGCCGGGATGAGTTGCGGGAGCCGAGAGCCGCGGGACAGAGGGCCGCGGGAGGGAGGAGTCGCGACGGGGCGATGGGCTTGAGGCAGAGAGGGGGCCGCCGGGAAGGGACAGGCCGGAGAGGAGCCGGGCGAGATGGCTGCGCCAGGATAGGAGGGGGGGGCCTGCCGGGAAAGGCTAGGGCAGCAGGGAGAGAGGCGGGGCCGGGAGGATTCCGGGAATCCGCAGGGGAGGGAGAGTTCGGGATAAAAATCCCTCTGATACCATGTAGATGGGTGAATTCCCCTTACCTCAATGTGAGGTGAGGATATTCTTTTATAGATTAGGAAACCAATATACAAGACGGGTAAGTCCGATGTGGGACTCACCCATTTACACTTAAATGGGTTCCAACAAATAATTTAATTCAGAGTCTATTCAACATGTATTTGATTTATTATAATTTTATTATGTACATTTATGACCTTTTTGATGAGTTATAAGATTCAATTTCATCGTTCGGAAGCGTTCGTTTCCTTGAATTTCATGATTGGTTCACTTGTATACATGTACGAAATGTCATATAAAATGATAATAGTTATCCAGAACTGAAGTTATATGTTATTAATGAACTTCCAGGAGATTGAATGGCCTTATATATCATTTTATTTCCAAATATGAGGATGATTCATTAGATAAAACGTTAATAATAACTGTAGGCGGTGAATTCCCCTTACCTCAAGGTAAGACGGAGACATTCTTTCATAGATGGATATAAGGGATTACAAGGTAGAGTAATCTGATGTGGGACTCGAAAATACCTTTTACTCGGAAATACAATAACCGGGTTCAACACTCCCCCTCAAACTAGTACATGATAGTTTGGACCAAGAGTCCCACAAAAAAGAAAGAAGACATCAAAAAAGACCATACACACTCCGCCTCAAGCTGGGTCGCTGATGCTGTGGATACCCAGCTTGGTACTGAGAGAGTCCAATCGAACTCCAGGGTTGGGTAAAGATGTCGGCAAGCTGATCTGCCGTCGGTATGTGGCTGAAACTGACATAGTGTTGCTCGAGGTGATTGCAAAGAACGTGGCAATCCACCTCGATATGCTTGTGCGTTCATGAAAGACGGGATTATAAGCAATCTTCGTGGTTGTCTGGCTATCACACCAAATATGAACAGACGTCTGCGGCGGGAAACCAATCTCATGGAGGAGATGACGAAGCCAAAGGATCTCAGTAGCGATTGTGGTCATCGCACGGTATTCAGACTCAGCACTGGATCTGGAGACGACAGTTTGTTTCTTACTGCGCCATGAGATGAGGTTGTCTGCCAGAAAAATGGCAAACTCAGAAGTAGATTTTCAAGTAGCAAGGCAACCAGCATAGTCAGTATCACAGAAGGCCTCAATATTCATATGATCGTGATATGAATATCGAAGATCATGGGCAGGGTCTTTCTTGATGTATTTGGCAATGCGGAGGACAGCATCCCACTGACATTTTTTCGGATGCTCCATAAATTGGCTAACTTTGCCAATAGCGCAGGCAATGTCTGGACGAGTCATTGTGAGATAATTGAGTTTTTCCAGAAGATAACGATACCTTGCTGGGTGAAAATATGGTTATGTGTTGTCATGGAGAGACTGTTCCCCAGGCTCAAACCAGCATCCCGCAAGATATCCAAGGCATATTTCCATTGGCAAAGAAAAATGGTGTCCGGAGAACGGAAAACCACAATGCCAAAAAAGTATGTCAGAGGATCGAGATCTTTGGTTTGAATGTAGTGTTGAAGATGCCCTTTTAGTTGGGTGATTCCAGTTGAGTTGCTCCCAGTGATGATGATATCATCAACATACACAACCAACAGGATGCAGTCGGAAAACGTCGTACGGTAGAAGACAGTGTGGTCCTTCATACTCCGAGATAACCCAAATGTAGTGACGACGGTGCTGAATCGGCCAAACCAAGCACGAGGAGACTGTTTGAGGTCATATAGAGAGCGACGAAATCGACAGACATGAGAGTCAACTCCTGAGACACGAAAGCCAGGAGGTTGTTGCAGATATACCTCTTCTTCAAGAAAGTCATGAAGAAAGGCATTTTTGACATCAAGTTGATGAAGAGATCAATGATGATGAGCGGCAAGAGAGATGGATAATCGAACAGATGTCATCTTTGCAACCGGAGGTATCAAAATAGTCGACACCATATGTCTGAGCAAATCTCTTTGTCGCAAGTCTGGCTTTAAGGCGATGAAAAGTGTCATTTGCATTGAGACGGACCGTATAAATCCATTTGGTGTCGACCACCTATTTACCTGTCGGAATGGGGGCCAGATCCCAAGTATGATTGTCATCCAGAGCTTGCAATTCATCCAGCATTGCTTGAACCCACCTAGGGTGAGATTCAGCGTCGTCAACCGTGCGGGGAATAGATATACCAGAGCGGAAAGACCTTTGTATGATGATGTGTAAAGAGAAGTATTCTTGCAAGAACAGGTACCTTTTCGTAGTGCAATGGGCAAGTCATCTGTTGTCGAAGCAGGAGCATCGGACGAAGCTGGGATGATAGTGTCATCGGCCTAGACGGAGGACACATTCGATGGGCGACGTGAGTAAACAAAGCCAAATCGGTGATCAGCAGAGCGGGACACCAGAGGTGGGTGGATGATGAGAGGAAAACAATCATCGATGGTGGTGTTTGGATGGGGAGAGGGAAGAGAGAAAGGAGAGCTCTCAACAAAAGATGCATCAGCAGAGATGATATACCGTCGTAAGTCTGGAGAGAAGCATTGGTATCCGCGCTGAGTGCGGGAATATCCGAAGAATATGCAACAGAGGGATTTGGGAGACAGCTTAGAGAGGTTGGGACGTGTGTCACAGACATAACACAGACACTCAAACACTCGGAGTGGATGTGAGTGAGAAGGGAGAGAGGAGAACAGAGTCTGAAAAGGAGTCTCCTCCTAAAGGATAGAAGAAGGAAGGCGATTTAGAAGGTATGTAACAGTAAGGATGACATCCCCCAAAAAAAGAAGACACCTGCATGTGGAATAGGAGGGCAGGAGCAATCTCCAGAATATGGCAATGTTTACGCTCGACCACTCCATTCTGCTGAGGTGTATCGGGGCAGGATATCTGATGAATGATGCTTTTAGCCTTGAGAAACTGTTGAAAGAAAGTGAACAAATATTCTCATCCATTGTCCGAGCGGAGACAATTAATGGAGGTAGAGAACTGAGTATGAATTTCATGATAAAAGGTCTGAAAAGTAGTAAACACCTCAGACCGATCACAAAGAAGGTACAGTCATGTCATACGTAAGAAATCATCAATGAATGATACATAATATTGATATCCTAAGTGACTCGAGACGGCACAAGGACCCCATACATCTGAATGAACCAAATCAAATGGTTTGGAGGCTCGTGTAACCACAAGAGGAATATATGATGTGCGATGATGTTTCGCAAATTTACATGACTCGCAATGAAAAGAAATGTGGAGACTAATATCAAGAAAAAAATTGATGAAAGGTGGAGGCAGGTGGATGCCCCAATCGAGAATGAAAGTCCAATGCAAGAGCAAAGAGCGTCGTGCAGGCTACTGATGTCGGACCATCGAACATGTACACCCCGTCCCGAAGCTGGCCTCTGACAAGTTCCTGGTTCGCCGTTCGCACCTGAAACACGACAACATAAGATGTAAAAATGGCAATACAGTTGAAATCTTTTGTAAGCTTACTGATAGAGAGGAGATTAAAAGGACTTTGAGACACATATGCTACAGACGGCAGGCAAATATATGAGTTCAAAGAGCATGCGCCAAATCCCGCAATCAGGATAGTGGATCCATCAGCAACAGTAATGGTTGAGGGGCCAGTATACGAACGGTAAGTAGATAACATACCTGCATCACCTATGAGATGATCGGATGCACCTGATTCAAGCATCCAGGCAGGTGGGCGATGTGTGACACAAGCAGTTGATTCACCGATATGGGCAATAGATGCTAAAGAAGAACCAGGTAGAGAGGTGGTATGATGATTGTGAATCAACTGAAGCTCAGCCATGGAGAGGTCGAGAGTGGGTGGAAGATCAGAGGCTGATGGGGAAGCATCATAGACTGCAATCTGACCTTGCAGAGGTGGCTGAGATGGGTGGCCATGAAGAACCCAACATCGATCGATGAGGTGGTATGATGATTGTGAATCAACTGAAGCTCAGCCATGGAGAGGTCGAGAGTGGGAGGAAGATCAGAGGCTGATGGGGAAGCATCATAGACTGCAATCTGACCTTGCAGAGGTGGCTGAGATGGGTGGCCATAAAGAACCCAACATCGATCGATGAGGTGGCCTAGCTTGCCACAATGCTGACATAGAGGACAAGGATGGTCCTCATCGCGGCCACGTCCACGAGCGCCCAAAGAGCATCCACTGTCACGGCTCAGAAGGGCAGTAGGATTGACGCTGCGAGTGGGTGGGGAAAGAGCCTGATGAGCCTTTCCAAGGCAATGATAAACCTGTGGAATCTCAAGCGAGGAGAGGTTGGCGAGCATCTCTGTGACCGTTGTCGCATATTCAGGATCAAGGTCGTTGAGAAGGCTGAAGAGACATAATTGGTCCCGCTGGGCCAAGGTTGTCTCAGGTGTTCGAGGAATGGGCCACAACTCAAGTAATTCATCCTGGAGGGCTTTCCACTCGATGAAGTACGTCGAAAAAGGACGATTATGTTGGCGGATAATAAACAGACGCTGAAAAACGTCTGACACCCGAGCCAAATTGTTTGTTTCGGAATACATAAGGTTTAAGAAGTCACAGAGTTCCTTAACCGTATTTGTTGTCCGAGTGACATCCTTGACCGAGCGGTCCATGGAATTGACAAGTAAAACAGAGATTTTGCTGTCAGCTAGCTTTCATGGCCTGTATTTTGGATCTGATGGTGGTGGCAGAGGATCCTCAAGATGTGAGTCGAGGTCCATGTCAGTGAGAGACATCAGTACCGTCTTCCGCCAGACAAAAAAATTTGTTGAGTCAAGCCGCTCATCAACAAGGCGAGTGGAGGCGATGATCAGTGGAGGAAGGATGGAAGAGTCAGCCATTGGATAGTCTGAAATCCGCACACGAGGGGTTGGTCAATAGTTCGTCGGGGAGAGGGGATCCCGCCTGGAGTTGGAGCGCGCAGGGTGGGAGGTCCGGCCGAGAGATGGGGCTTCCAGAGGGAGGGCGCACAGGCCGACTAGGTTGCAATTGCAAGAGGCGAGGTCGGGAGTTATCGAGGGAGGTGAGGCCAGGAAACCGCGAGGGAGGCGGGGCTGGGAATCGCCGAGGAGGGCGGGCCGGTACGTCGGTGTGGGAGGCGGGTTGGGAAACCGCAAGGGAGGCGGGTGTCGGGAGACCACGTAGGTGGCGGGGTCAGGAAACGCCGAGGAGGGTGGGGGTCGGAAGACCGCGTCGGAGGTGGGGGGCGGGAGACCGCGTCGGAGGCAGGGCCGGGAAGCCGCGTCAGAGGCGGAGTCGGGAGACGTCGACGGAAGGTGGGTCGGGATATGCCGAAGGAGGCGGGGGATGGGAGACCGCAAGGGAGGCGGGGAGCTAAGAGACGTTGAGGGAGGCGAGGTCGGAAAACCACGAGGGAGGCGGACCGGGATATCGCACAGGGAGGTGAAGGGAGGAAAATTATTGGGAATTTCCCGTTGATACCATGTAAGCGGTGAATTCCCCTTACTCAAGGTGAGGCGGAGACATTCTTTTATAGATGGATAAAAAGGATTACAAGGTGGAGTAATCCGATGTGGGACTCGAAAATACCCTTTGCCCGAAAATACAATAATCGGGTTCAACAATAACCATTCAGATTATTTTGGCGTTTTTTTGATCATCGCGAACTAGTTTTGTCTTATGAATTAATATTATGTATATATACTGGTTCCAGAACATTAAATAAGTTGTATTAAATATATTAAAGTTTGTTTTAACCATAAAAATGGTTTTATGACCAGTCTTAAAGCGAAATTGAAAAACGAAAACTCGTCGTCCGCGAATTCGGTAAATCAGCACCTCACGGGCGATATTTTCATATTTAGAATAAAAGGGGAGAAAAAAGAGAATTGATGGTTGATATACCATTAACATAATAACATTCCAGTATATAAAAGATACTGGAGTTATCATGTCACTTTAGACAGGGGAGGTGGGGAAAGGATAAGAAAATAAAAAAAATTAAAAGAGAGAGAAGGTTTTACTTCTTGAGTGTTGTCTCCTTGAGAACCTCCTTAAGGAACTTGGAAATTGTCTTTTAGTGAGACCAGCAAGACCAGAACGTGGGGGAGAGTTTTGGGAGAGGAAATTGGCAGAATATAAACGAGCTTCAAGGTTTTGGAGGTGTGAGAATAAGGGGTGGTATTTGTAGTGGATGAGATAGGTGTTTTTTTATTATTTAATTCATTTGTTTATTATTTTGGAGTTTTAATTCTCATGACTCAATAATTCATGTATTTGTTAAATACCGTAAATTACTGTACTTCACTATTCACCAAAAATGTAACTATTTTAGAAAAAATCTCAAAAATTCACCCTAACCATTTTTTGACGTGTAGAATTCAAAAATAGACTTCATTTTATGAAAATAATTTTCTGAATATGAGAAATTTAATTTTTAAATAAAATCATCATTTACTCGAAAAATACAGATTTTAATATTATAATTGTTTTTATGACACTTTGAAAAATTAATTAAGTTCTCATAAAATTATATTATAATCATAAGACAAAAAAATATTAATTTATGAATTTATTTTATGAAAATAAATTTTCTTTGAAATTATTATATTAACTATAAAATTGTAAATAAACATTTATGTTTCACAAAAATACCAACACTTAACTTATCGTTTTTAAAACATTTATTTACTTATTCCATATGTAAATATACCATATTTTTATTTATAAGATATCCAAATTGCATTTATACTTTAATAGGTCAAGTTACTATTCTATTGGCTATATCACTATTTATAATAGTCACATTACTATTTCAACTGTCATATTTAATAATATATTACGATTTAAACTCGATGTTGCATGAAGCATAACCTATCAAAGATATTAAATTTTAAAAGAGACATACCATAAAATCTTGAGGTGTTACAGTTGATCTGGCAGTTTATTATATATGATATGATATATAGGCACTTATGTTGGGTTAAATATTTTTAAGAGTTTTACAAATATAAAATGTATCATATTAGAGGCAAACTCAATTTTATCATTCTTTTACGTTGGCTACATAAATGTATATATAGATATACATTTCGTAAAGTGTAATGATAATTAACCTATTATAGTACGACTTTGATTTATCTCTAACCGATGTTCAACATGGAATATTATAGGCTATGACGAAATGTTAAGGTTAGCGTGAGTAGGATTCTCGTATAAAGATACAGAATATGCTCACGAGGCACAAAAAAAAGAATGGGATTCTTTGTACCACATGGAGTGTCGTACATTTCTTTGGTATGCTATGGGTGTATTGATCAAATTTGAGTCTCTGGTACCAGAGGTTGGCGAGATACCTAGCATGTGAAACTTCATACTTTTATACCCTACTTACGCAAGTATATTAACTTAGATAACACGGGAGTGGTTGGGTATGTTGTCGATCATGTCGTCGGATGGAGCTCAACCAAGACGGGATTTGTCCTCGTGTATGACGAGTATGACATTTGGGTCCTCGATTGAGATAGACTGTGAAGTGTGCGGACGCACCTAAATAGCACATATGATGTGTTTATCTATTCGGATAAGGGGCACGTGATATACTTATCCATAAAGGGTGAATGGCATGTGACGTATTCACCAACCAGTTCGATCTATACTCTAAAAATCGAGAACATATGAATAGGCTATATGGGATTGACATACTCCATGTCTCGTGGTCACTCAATGTCTTTAACACAGGAAAAATATGAGAATGTACGTTTGCATATGATGCTGACTGATGGGCACAAGTATAGATATAAATGTGTTTGATAAGATCACGCTAGATCCCTTTATACCTCGAGTAGTGTAGATTGGGAAAACCCCCTTGCCTCCTTTCCTCAAAGTGAGGCGGAGGCATTCTTTTATAATGAATGAAAAGAACCACATCGGACCACAATTCCAATGTGGGATACAGACTCCAACACTCTCCCTCAAGCTAGGTGTACCTAGCTTGGACACATAATGACAAGAAAGCAACAAAAAACAGATGCTAACACTCCCCCTCAAACTGGACATGTCCAGCTTGATGACAAATACAAGACAAAAACAGAATAAACGGAAATAATAAAATCGTTGTTGATGTTGCTCCCCTCAAGATAGTAATGTGATGCCGCTAGAAAAAAAAAAGGATGGGTCATCGCCGGAAAAGTGCGGGGCCGGACAACAGAGCGCCGAGAAATCCACATGGGTCGGTCGTCAGAGCGTCGGGAAAATCCGCACTACGGGCCGGTCATCAGAGTCCCGAGAAATCCGCAATGGCGGTGCCGGCCGTCGAAGCGCCGAGAAATCCGTAGGAGGCCGGCGATTGAGGCGGGAATGTCGCGGGAAGCAGGAAGAGGCCGGCATGGAGGGAGCAGTTGAGCAGCAGATAGGGGAGGCGACGTTGCAGCGGGATTGCAGCAGAGGTGCACGGGGAGGGATCTGGCCGAAACAGTCCGGAACTGCCCAGAACTGGAAGGATCAGCCTGGATCTGGGCGGATATCACCGGATCTGGCCGGATGTTGGCAGATCTGAGAGATGTCGCGTGCAGGGAGTGGATCCGGCCAGATATGGCCGGATCTGACAGATGGAGTCGCCGAGAGGCCATCGCGCGAAGGAGGGAGACGCGCGCTGCGGGAGGAGGGATCTGGACGCGGCGGATCTGGACGCCGGGAGCCTCGACGGGAGTCGCGCCGGAAGGAACGTCGAAGAGCGTGCGCAGGGAGCTGCGTAGGGCAAGTCGTCGGGGCAGAGGATCCGCGGAGGGGCGCAGGGAACAACGCCGAGCAAGGAGGTGCCGGCCGGGGGGGAGAACCGTCGGGAGGGCAGGGCGTTAAGCCGTCAGGAACAAACTGCGTCGCGCCGTCGGTCATCGCGCGGAGGAGAGGAGACCACCGTGATGACGGGAATCCGCAGCGGGAGATGCGGGAGTCGCGCGGATGACAGGGCCTAGCCGACGGGAGCCGCGCGGGATATCGGGGCCGGCGCGCGCAGCGGGAGGAGACGCCGGGGAAGGAAGCCCGTCGTCGGGAGGAGCCGCGGAGGGGAGGGCTCGCGCGCAGGAGGAGCAGGCGACGGGAGGGAAGGCGCACTGGGGAGCCGCACCGGAAAAAGCCGCAGGAGGCGGGCTGCCGGGAAAAACCGCAGGGAAGGAGCCGGCGCCGGGAGGGAGGTCGTCGGGTAGGAGCGGCGCTGGTGGGGAGAATAGCCGAAAGGGAAGGGATCCGCGGCTGAAGGAGATGCCAGCAGGGGGGAGGTCCGCCGGGAGAGAGGGCCTGCGCTACCGGGAGGCGCAGCGGAGGGGGGGCGACTATTTGGATTTGAGCCCCCCCCGACTCGAAAAGCCCTAAGGGAGAAAAAAATATAAGGGAGGGAGGGATCGGGTTTCGACAACCCTCTGATACCATGTAGATTGGGGAAACCCTCTTGCCTCCTTTCCTCAAAGTGAGGCGGAGGCATTCTTTTATAATGAATGAAAAGGACCACATTGGACCACAAGTCCAATGTGGGATACAGACTCCAACAAGTAGCATTGACGTTTTGTTGGAGGTCACTTTTTGTTTGCATATATGAATTTGAAGATTCATATTTATTGTCAATGCTATAAAGGCATGTGGGGTCGCACCTTATGATTGACTGAATGGGGATTGAGTTTGACTCGAAGAGCTACTCTAAAAGAGTTTTAGAGTAAATCCAGAAGTGTTTTGGATGGGTATTCACAAGGTATTGCATGCAATGTGATACAAGGTGAAGGAAATAATAGCTTTCTAAAAATGTTTTGAAGGATATCCAAAATATATTTTGGATATGATTTCATAAGTTATTGTATATGATACAATATGAGATGAAATGGCACAAAGTCTTTAGGCTTTAGTGCAAGTGGGAGATTGAAGGAGGTATATGCCCAAAAGCCATATGCATGAGATGCATTTGAGCAACTACGGACAGTGGGCTTACATCATGCATATGATGTAACTGGTCTTCGATCGTTGACGGCTAAATGATAATTGTTTTCATTTAAGGACTTCTTCCAGGTAGGTTATCATTTAAAAACCGTTCAGAAACGCGAGAAAGGAATTTCATTCATGTGTGATGCATGAATTGGCCAAAACATTAACTCGTGTGTTGTAACAAATGAGTTAATGCAAGCAATAGCCAAGAAGAGTCCTCGTGGCTGTATAAAGCCACTGTCATGCGATGGCAATGGGGTGGTATGTTCGCACGACGCTTGGCTAAAAATCCCAAATACTTGAAACTCTCTTCTTCTTCCTTCGCACAACGAGGTGCGAGCACACCATGGGGTGAAGGAGAGTCCCTCTCGTATGACGAGCTGCAGAGGTGGCAGGCTTTCATCTGCCACTCTATGATCATTATCAAGCACATTTGAAGGTGTTCGAATATGGTAAAAGATGATGCAGATACTCTTCGATGTACGGTATGCATGATTTGCAACAGTTATTTATTTCCAGTATTTACGTGGTTTCGTATTTCTTTCATGGCAACCCTGGATTTGTGGTTTATTTTGCTTCCGCTGCTATGATTAAGTGTTAATCAACCCCGTAGAAACTCAATGCGCCAACACAGCTCGTGGGAAAAACCCTAGCCGTTGGGCCAATTGCAGCTCCTCCATCCTCAATCTCGAACTGTATCTGTCGCTTCTCCTCCCCATTCTTCAGATCTGCCACAAGAGTGGCACTTCGCTCTCCATCAACCGGCGATTACAGAAGGAGTCAATTTTGGTTTATCTGGCCAACTAGATTGTTTTGAACGATCAAATAAGGTATATAAAAGTCTAGTTTTTTCTATACAACAGGAGAGGCATGTGATATTGCTGCAGTGCTTGTGTGGAGAGTTGTCACTGCTGGTGTAGAGAGTTGTTGCAGGATTGCAGCACTGGAGGGCTGGCTTGCAATGATGTGTTGGACGTGCGAACGTTTTTTTTACAAACTGAGATGGTTATTTCAGAACATTTAAATTTGGTCGGTTAATCCAGTTTTTGATTTTTTTGGTTCTGATAAGTAGGTCGGTCGGTTCAGTTAATAAACATTTTAAAGTCTTTTTTTTTAAAAAAATTCGAAACGTTTTAACCAAACCAACCATTTGCTCACTCCTAGCTCGAGCCAAGAACCCTAACTCGCAGTGGAATGTTATACCGAGAACCTTTGGCCCTAAAACAGTGGTCTTGAGTTATACTCTCATCCAATCACAGAGAACAAATCACAGATTGAACGGGAATTTAATATTCATCATGAAAATGTGTTAACAAAAAATATATATTAATAATAAAAACATATTTGAATCAAAGAACAGTAATAATTTGACATTTCAAAACAGTAATTATTGTAAAATTACAAAACATCAATATAAATTTAAACACAAAAATTCAAAACACCATGCAACATATTACAATCATACAAATGTAATTATTTACTGATCAGGTTGATTATGAATAGTATAGTTTAATAGAGTAATTCACACATCAATGGACAATTGATCAATTCAGACATGTCTCCTGATTTACGCATGACAATCAGGTAGATTTAATGCACACAAATCTATTAAAGAGAGAAAGCCAGTAAATAAAATGTCCCAAAAACATGTACAAAACAACTCAAAAACAGTGTGCAGATAATTGGGGTACAACCTTTTAGGCTTTTATTTTAGACAAAAGCATTCTAAAATCAGAATAGATATCGTTAGGAGCTAGGGACCAAACAACGGGCGGGGGCACCTCGGGGACGGGGGTGGCGGGAGGAGAAAGGTGGAGGGGGCATGGGAAGGTGTGGCTGAGGCAGAGGTAGGTGGGGCGGCTTGTATGGGGTTCTCTAGATGAAAGGGGCGCTCGGGCGGAGGCAGGCCCGGGTAGCTTGCAGGGGGGGCTGGCAGGAGGGGAGAGGGGTGGCCGTGCCGAAGGCGGGCTGGTGGCTCGCGCAAGGGGGGTGGGGTGGGACGGTATGTGACCGACGGCAGGTGACGACGGAGGTGGGCGGGCTAGTGAAGTGGATTTGACGCACACAAATCGATTCCCAGGCGAATAGCCTTACCTGCGACCTTCCCCACAGGTTGAGCGATTCACAGGCGACCAATCGACCTTCCCTCCACAGGCGAGCAAATCACAGGCGACCGTCTTCCCCAGCAGAGAAACCTTTTCAGCCTTCCCCAAGCTAGCGCGTTCCCCAGCCACCGGCTACCGACATTCCCCGTTCACTGACGAGAGACTTCCCCGGACACTGTCCAGCCGACCGATTCATATGTCGATGTGTGTGTGTCATTTAAAAAAATAAGTTATAAAAAAATAAATTGTGTTATTTGCCATATAAAAAAAATCAATGATTTATGTTAAAATCAATCGGCCGAACCGTTTTTCTTGTACCGTGCGTCTAATAAAAGACTCACCTTTTTAAATATTCAGTCACGTCTTAAAATGTTGACACATCAATCGCTGGATATTTTCAGTTGGGTTACGAAAAATCTTGGAGTTTGCTTAGTGCATGGTATCATTTTATAAAGTTTCTCTCGAATTTTAACTAAAATAAGTAAATAAAATTTACACTAACTTTTCGTAAAACTTCCACTGAAAATTTCGGTTGAACATTCACTGAAACTTTAATTCAAACCGAAGCTTTCATTAAAATTAAAACTTTCACTTGAACTTTCACTAGAACTTTCACCAAAACATTAACTGAAAATGTAATTGTATTTATATAGATTTTGTAAAAAATATATTAAATATATTTTGTAAGTGCATTTATTATAAATTTAGTCTTGGTTATAATTTTACTAAAGTATTTGTGTTTTTTATATTTGTAGGTATTTTTTCTGATTATATAAATTTTATTTGCGTTTTTATTCATACAGTATGTGCATTTTTATATAGTAAATTATATTATATTTAAATATATAGATATATATATATTATAATTTTTTTGTAACAGATATAATACATATTTTATCTAATTGCATTTATTATAAATATATTTTTTAAATGTGATTTGTATTGGTATATAGTAAGTATTTTTTAGTTATATAATCTTATAAATATATTTTTTGTTGTATTTTGAAACTTTCACTCGAAGTTCTAATGGAAGTTTCACTAGAACTTCCACTTCAAGTTTCATTAAAACTTATAATACATGTTTTATATAATTACATTTATTATAAATATAATTTTTATTGATATACAGGAAGTATCCTTTTCATTATATAATTTTAGAAATATACTTTTTTACTGTATTATGAAACTTCAACTGTAACTTCTACTAAAGCTTTTACTAAACTTCACTGAAACTTTCAGTGGAGGTTTCACTAAAACTTTGATAGGAAATTGTCTAAAACTTTGGGTGGAGTTGGCATCAGAACTTTCACTGGAACTTCTACTAAAACTTTCACTGCAACTTCCATTAAAAGGATTTATTAAAGTTGTTTATAAAGTTTTTGAAATAGATATATTAAATATATTTTACAAGTGCATCATTGTAAATTTAGTTTTAGCTGTAATTTAGAAAAAAAATTATGTTTTTTATATTTATAAATATTCATTTTCTTAAATATATAAATTTTATTTACATTTGTATTCATATTATGTATAAATTTTTATATAGTAAATTATATTATATTTTAAAAAATATATAGATATTATATTTATAAAATCTATGTAACAAATATAATAAATATTTTATATAAATGCATCTATTATAGATATATTTTTTAAAATATATTTTTTATTAATATATAGTAAGCATTTTTTTAGTTGTATAATTTTAGAAATATATTTTTTGTTGTATTTTGAAACTTTCACTCGAAGTTCCAGTGGAAGTTTCACTGGAACATCCACTTAAACTTACAATACATATTTTATATAACTACATTCATTATAAATATATTTTTTAAAATAAAATTTTTATCAATATATTGTAAGTATTTTTTTAGTTATATAATTTTAGGAATATACTTTTTGTTATATTTTGAAACTTTTAGTAGAATTTTCGGTGGAAGTTTCAATAGAACTCCCACTAAAACTTATAATACGTATTTTATATGATTGCATTTATTATAAATATATTTTTAAAAATAAAATTTGTATTAATATATAGTGAGTATTTTTTCAGTTATATAATTTTAGAAACAAACTTTTTGTTGTATTCAAAAACTTTCACTAGAACTTTCACTAAACTTCACTAAAACTTTTAATGAAAGTTTTAGTGAAACTTTGACTATAACTTGCCCGGAACTTACATCAGAACTTTCACTGAAACTGCCACTGAAACATTCACTGCAACTTCTAGTGAAAGTTTCACTAAAATGATTTATAAATTTTACATATAAATATTTTGTAAAAAATATATTAAATATATTTTATAAGTGTATTTATTATAAATTTAGAGGTTCACTGAAACTTTTATTGAAACCTCTACTTGAACTTCCACTGAAACTTCCACTGAATGTTTTACTGAAAGGACAACCCATATTATACTTTCCTTGAACCGAAGTTGTTATGTTGCAGGTTGGTCTAATGTTGATGATGGTGATGTTTCATCATCATCTATTAAACTAGTCGTAGGGATGATATTCAAATCAATTGAGGATGCATAGTGTTTCTATGCTACGTATGAGGGACTAAATGAGTTCAGTGTGCACTGAAAATACTCGAATAAAAGAATAAATGGTAAATCAATCATCACATAATGTCTTTATGCATGCAACAAAGAAAATCATAGGAAGGTTGACAAACATGATAACATGGTGAAATATCCTTGCATCAAGACACGTATAGGTTGCCTTGCTCAAATGGGGTTTGTTTGTTATCCCGTGGGCAATATGCATGTAATGTATTTATTGAAGGGCATAATCATCCCTTGCACAATCCTATATCAATCCATACGATGAGGTCCCAAAGAAAAATAATAGAAGCACAAGCAGTTGAGTAAGATGTAAATACTTTAGCAGGTATTAAACTAAATGATTCTTTATCATCAGCGACAATTACTACAGGGGATCAAGATGTTTTTGTGTACATACATGTTGATCATTTGAACCTTTTAAGGTCTAAAGGATAATGAGAATTGGTTCATGGCAATTCATGTTTCATGTTAGAGTACCCAGAAAGAGAAAATCAAGATGATCCATCAATTGTCTATAATATTCAGTTTGACTTGAATGGGAAAATTACAGATATTTTATAGGTTAATCCAAAAATGAAGACAAATTACGAGTTACTTGGAGATGTTGTTGTCCTTGATACCACTTTCATCACTAATAAAAAGTATATTCCCTTAAAGTGTCTTTGTGGGCTTTAATTATCATCACGAGATTGCTGTTTTTGGGGCAACTTTGTTATATCATGAAACTACGAGTTACTTTTCTTGGCTGTTTCAAAAAAAATTACAAGTGCATCACGTGAAGTGACCTCAAACTATACTTACTGATCAGGATACAACAATGAGAAAATCCATTTCTGATGTTTTAATAGGAATTCAACATTGCTTTTGTATGCGACATTTGATGCAAAACGACATTAAACATTTAGGTAATTAGATGAAGGATGAATATAGTTTTCTAACTAGATTTAAGAAGTGCATGTTCCGGCACCATGATGCACACCAGTTTAATTAGTTGTAGAATGTCCTGAGATAAGTGTGTGCATTTCTTTTTGAAAGATGCTTTAGCATTGGGTATTCACAACACCCAATTAAGTGAATGTTTTAATGGACTGCTTAAATATTACGTTCGTCGTAAGTTAATTATTGTAGATTTCTTCAAGCAATTTGGGCGATTGTTGGATAAAATCCAATTTTGAGAAACAAAGGATAAATTTGAGATGCGAGAGAAGTTGCCTCATGATCTTTACCCTTACCATGCATTGGTATATCGGGTTTCTGGCAGGTATACACCTAAGATATTTGATTTGTTTCATCAAGAATATCAAATGATTGGTGTTTGATTTTTGATATTATGCAATGAAAGTGAAGTTTGATTTAGTTACGTCATTGAAATGGTTAGCTATGAAGATCATTTCTATGTACCATATGAAGCTCTCAATGAAGTTTTTCAATGTTCTTGTAAAAAAATTGAGTCAGTTGGGCATATTTGTTGTCATGTTTTAATTTTTTTGATCAAATTGACGTGAGATCACTTCCTGAAAAATATTTATTGGGGTGGTGGACCTGAATAACTAGAAATATTCTAATGTTTGAAGGTGATTCTGTTGTTTTAAGTGGTGATAGAAAGTTAGTTATAATGAAACATTACAAAGAATTAAGATAAATGAGAATGAAGTTGATTGTCATTGTCTGTGAGTGGCGGGTTCTCTCCCCTTCGGCACATCTAGGGTTTCTTTTCGGGAGTTGTCTCCTCCCCTCCCCCGACGTGGCTTGGCGGCGCAGTGCCGACATCTTCTGGATCTGCGGCATGCTCGGTGACAGTCATTTGGATCTCGTCTCAAATCAGCGGTGCTTGGGGCTCAGCTTGGTGACGGTGCGTTTCAGCGGCTTTCTGTCCTCCGTCGCTGCTCTGGGTTCGTCTATGTCACAACGTCTCCCTCGTTCCGGTGTGTCATCAGATCTGGCGAGTTTTAGGTTCGGCGTTGGTCTGGTGTGGTTATCGGCTTAGCATCGAAGTTGTCTGGCTCGACTCGGATTTGGGGTGCTTCTGGTTTTGGGCGTCGACTCTGGTAAGGGGTTGGTTTGTGGCGTGTTCTGGCGACGGATATGGTGTGTCTCGGTTCGTCTTCAGCTTCAGACGGGTGGTTCAGCGTCACCTTTGGCACAACTCAGAGGGGGGGGGGATTGGTCCCTATTCGGCTTTGGGGTTTGGCTGTTTGTGGTGGTTGTGATTCCTTTGCAGGTTGTGGTTGTTGGTTGTGCGGATGGTGTTCTTGTGGTGTCTTCATTACCAGAGAAATTCCTCCTTTTTTGGTGCTTTCACTTCCCGTGGTTTGACCATTTTGGAATCTAGTGAGGGTTCTTCTGCAGTTTTGAGATGATCGGCTTCATGCCCAGGGAGGCGCTACTGGTTTTGATCGGCTCGGTCCCTCTCAACGAAGACACTCCATTAATGTGCTTTTGGGTCTTCCAGTCCTGGGTGAAGAAGACTCGGCTTCACATTCCTGGTTTGTCTTCCTCTTCGGGTTGCTCCATGTGGTGTGAGAGGTGCCTCGTGGATCGACGGGCTTCTGTGGCTTTGATTATAGCATTGTGTTTCTCATATTTGCTTTTGATGATGTTTTGTCTGTTTGATTCTGCGTGTGGTCTGTTGGAATGGTGATACACCCAGGCTCGATCTCATGAGGCAGGTCCCATAGGAGGTTACAGAGCTTGTCTTTCACCCTTGCAACACTTTATGGATTTGGAAGTTGATAGAGTATGGCGTCAGCTATCGGATCGGGTCTGTGCTTTGACACATGATATTGACTTGTTGTACAACCATGCAATAGTGGAGGGATTTTCATGATCAATTGTTGGGGAGGGGTAACTCCATGTTGTTAGGTTGGGTTGTATCTCTATACCTACGAGTCGTGATTTTTTCTATGTCCTTGAAGTCTATTCGGGTTCCCCCTTTTATCCCTTAAAAGGGGGTTTTGTTTTAAAATAAAAATTTGAAGGCCTTCGGGCCATTGGATGGATGGAAGAAAAACTTCTTTTTAGAGGAAACAAAACTAGAAAGGGGGTGATAAAATCAAAATATTTTTAGAAATTGGAGGTCTAAAGCAAACATAATTGAATACAAATAAGAACAATTCCAGTATTATAATGGTGGTGTGTTTTCATTTTACAATTCATTTCATTTCTAAGAACAATCTTCTAATGGTAATACAATATCTGATATCATTTTTATTTTCATGCAGGGAATTATAGATCAAGAAAAATCAGATTTTGTTGTCGCAACTGCAAAAACACCTTTAAATGTAATTTATTTAGCATCATCATCATTGTATATAAGTTATGTAATTGTTTTGTTTCTCTATTGCAAGAAGACCAGTCATCCAGTTTGGAACATCAACATTGGAGGCAGACTTCCATAAAATTGGAAGAGGGGTGGAACAATGCATACATTAGATGAAAGTTGTTTTTTTGGTTGAATTGTGATGCCTTTGCAACATTTATAGGTTTTTTTTAATTATAATTCTTCCACTGAACCATATATAGGTTGGTTTGAATTGTAATGCATTGATAAACCATTTTAAGAAACCGAAGCTTGTTTGTGAAAAACCTATTTTAGGAACTATAGTTTGTATGCACGAGTACCGTATGAGAATTATTATACATCCAAAAACTATTTTGATTTAAAAAGCACCCAAATTTGAGACCATTTATACTAGAATCATGTTCCAAAGTACTAATACCATATAGAAAAATTGAAGGCTACTAAGAAAACATGTTTCGATAATGTTTGAACACAACTGACGGAACTGGAAAAAATGTCCCGTTTTTAATTATAATGCATCGAGATTGGTTTTTGAGACCACTTATATCGATGACATTGTTTCATTCCACTTGCTGTTAAAATAAAACTATTTCTATAATACAAAAAAATTGAACACTGCTAAGAACTGGACAACATTTTCTATTACACTTTCATCTCACACCTATACATTAGGGTTGTTTGATTGTTTATCTGGATGTTGGTGACACTGAAGCCAACAAAAAAATCCTGCTTCTAAAAGATGTTTCTGATCAGCTGTTGGTGGAGTTGATAAAGAAGTATTGTGCCATATAAAGTAGCAAATAATCAACTTCTACTTGGGCTAGGTTCTTGTTACATGATTAATTTTTTGTTATCTTCTCTATAAGATAACAAACTATTACTACATTGTCCAAGCTTGTGTTGCCTAATTGAGGGGTATCTTTCACAATGAACATGGGGGTAGTACTGTCCAAGTAATCAAGACTACATTTCTTGATGATTTCTTTGATAAAATTCTTTCTGCATGTGTGCAAAATTAAAGAAATTTAATTATCTCATTTGGTTAATTTAAAAATGGATTTCATATCGAATAGGATAAAATATACCATTACTAATGCATCCTTTTGATAAATATAATGTCTACCACCACCCAAACGAGGCTGCATCGAGTTGTAGTGGTTGACATATTTTATCTCCACATTAAAAACAAGCAATTACCAATGTACATTTGTGGCGTTTATGTGGATGAAAATATTTTCATTTAACTACAATGCATATTTAACTGGTTTATATATCAACATCTCTGTCAAATTTTGATTTTCCCTTGAAATTATTCTCTACAAATATTAATAAATTTAGACCAATTGTGAACCATTACATTTGTGACTTAAAGAATGTAGGTAATACTATACTCACCATGATAATACTGATAATAAATATCGATTTATCTAGGGAAATTCTAGCCATCTTCTCCATTTGACACTTCCTTTTTATTATTTGAAAATATTCATCTATTACCTAATATCATTGAAAACGAGTGGAGTATGTGACATTAAGTGAAAATTATTTTATAATACGTCTGATTAATTTAAATACTCACCCTGCTACTCTCTATTGCTTTGTTCAAAAGGGAGAAAATGTCACCCATTACAACTGAATGAAACTTGTTTTCAAAATTCTATACATATTCACTACATATCAATAACAGTTATGTATAAGAAAGAATATACTACGAATGAGAATTTAATAGAAAATTTTAAATTAAGGGTGTTTATTCCCTTTAGTCCTAACAACATATCGGGTAGGCTCTAACTCTATAATCCTATAAACAAACACATGGTGTGATTTTTGGAATCACTAAATTTGAATCAACCATTTTGGTATGACAAAATTCCTAGAAAAAACCCTTCTCTATTATAGTTTCCCTCAAATATTGGGTATGTCGATGGTTTTTTCTGGCTTAGTTATCTCTTTTGCTGATTTTGACTATGCTACTACTGTTATTCTTCTTCTTATTCTGGTTTCATAAACATATATCGAGTCTAACCATGTTTGTTAAGGGAGTCATTAAAATAATACTAATGGATCATACCTATTGATAAAATATATATATAAGTTCTCATATTTTTTATAATACGATATCGAGACATTGTTAGATATAAAAGCCTTAAACATATTCCAAAAATTAGTGTCTCACAAAGCATTTGTATGACCCTCTTTCAAATTTGGTTGAATTTGTTGTATAATTCATTGTAAGGCCATTATATTTGATATAAAATGTACACCTAAAAATTGAATAGGGAAAATTTTAGTGGAAATTCACAGAACTTAAAATAGGAGTACTGGAAGTTCTAGTGTAATTTCATGGAAGTCTATTGGGGAAACAACCTATTAATTACCCCTTTAAAGCCTATAATTTTTTAGTGGAAAGTGTTGGTGGGGATTTTATAAATTTCAGTAGAACTTTTAATCATCCCTTGAGGTGGATTCCCACTAGAAATTCCAAGAATAATAGTACTGGAAGTCCCAATGGAAAAGCAACCTATCCATTACCCCTCTCAAGCTTGCAAAATTTCTGTAGAAAGTTTTGGCGGGGATTCCACAAATTTCAGTGGAAATTTCAGTCATCCCTTGAGGTGTATTCCCATTGGAACTTCCAATAATAGGAGTATTATAAGTTCCACTAGAATTTTTAGTGGAATTTCATGAAAGTTACAGTAGGGAATCAACTTATCAACTACCCCTCTCAAACCTGCAAAATTTTAATGGAAAATGTTGGTGGGGATTCAATGAAACTTTTAGTCATTACTTGAGGTGGATTCCCACTAGAAATTCCAATAATAGGAGGATTGGAAGTTCCACCAGAAGTTCTAGTATAATTTAATGGAAGTTCTAATGGGGAAGTAACCTATCAATTACCCCTCTCAAGCCTGTAAATTTTAAGTGGAAAGTGTTGGTGGGATTCCAAAAATTTTAGTGGAACTTTTAGTTATCCCTTGAGGTGTATTCCCACTGAAACTTACAAGAATAAGAGGAATATAAGTTCCATTGGATTTTTCAGTGTAATTTCATATAAGTTCTAGTGGGGAAGTAACCTATCAATTACCCCTCTCAAGCTTGAAAAATTTCAGTGGAAAGAGTTGGGGATTCCGAAAATTTCAACAGAACTTTCAATCATCCCTTGAGGTGGCTTCCCACTAGAACTTATAAGAATAGGAGGACTATAAGTTCCAATGGAATCTCTAGTGGAATTTCATGGAATTTCTAGTGGGTAATCAACTTATTCATTACTTCTCTCAGCCTCAAAATTTTATTGGGAAGTGTTGGTGGGGATTCCACAAATTTCAATGAAACATTCAATCATCCCTTGAGGTGGAATCCCACTAGAAATTTTAATAATAAGAGGTTTGGAAGTTACACTATAAGTTCCAATGGATTTTCATAGAAGTTTCAGTGGGGAATAAATCTATTGATTAACCCTCTCAAGCTTGCAAAATTTTAGTGGAAAGTGTTGTTGGGGATTCCATAACTTTGAGTCATCCCATGAGGTGTATTCCCACTGTAAATTCCAAGAATAAAAGGATTGGAAGTTCCACTTGAAGTTCCAGTGGAATTTCATGGAAGTTATAATGGGGAAGAAACCAATTCACCATCCCTCTCAAACCTTCAAAATTTCAGCAGAATGCCTTGAACATGTGTCTGTGGGTATTCCATAATTCACAGTCTAGGTTTTAGTCATTACCAAAGGAAAATTTCTACTAGAATGTACAAGAATAACGAAAATTCATGGAAGTTCCAATGAAATTTCAACTACATTCATAAATGAATATATAAGAATGAAAGATTAGTGATAATTTCTAATGATGCTATAACTTCCACTGATAATGATAATACTAATTCTAACCGCAATTTCACTTAATGTTGCACTAACAATAGATAACCTACCTTCTTCTTCCATTGGTGCATATTTTATACAATGATAGAGGGTCATGTGGGAGAAGCACAATATCATGTTAATGAATCTTTAACTAGTACCAGATAAAAAATAAAGACTTTATTTTGAGGCAAACACAACAGTGCCTTCATTGAGAAGTATCAAATGAAGAATCACTTGAATCACTAAAATAAGGAATGGTTCCCTCATGTTCAGAAATCGGGGGAAGTGAATCAGTTTATCAATATAATAGAAGAAGAATATCTCCCTTTATAGCAGTAAAGGAAGAATCACTAGAATTTTTGGGATTTTCATGAAGAGGAATCAGGTGTTGTGTTAGGGTGTCGATGAAAAAAAGGAAAAACTCATCCTTGAATTCAAGTATTCAACATACCCCCTACATCAATCCAAATATTGGGAATAAATTTGGACACATGTCCCCCTCCCAAGCTTGTTTTAGAATATCCAATGAAAATTATAACTGGAGATGATTCTTATCCCAAGTAAATGCAGGCTGCACCAGATGGGTTTAGGGAAAAAATCTACTATCTATTATTATTATATCTATTATTATTATATTATTATATTATATTTTATATTTATATTATTATCCTAAACTCGTTTTTTCTTTCCTACACATTTCACCTCTAGATCACTTCTTTTCCCTTCAAATCCTGCTCTCCCAATTTCGTGTGAGGTTTCATCCCACTCTCCCTTATCACTGCCTCCCTCCTCCCCATCTTCGCCCCACTGCATCTACCTCCCTGGCCTTCAGCACCCCAAATACCTGCATCCACGAACTCTGCCCCCATACCTTCTTGGATACCCACCTCCGCTTCCCTACCACTTCCTTAACCTTTCAACCTCTTCCCCGACCTCTTCCCCATCATATCCTTCATGTGTTTGCCTACCTAACTCCATTATTCTAGATCCACCACCACCCCCTCTTCCATGAACACCTTCCTCTTGGTTTTTTTATCTTTGTACATTAAAAGAAAGCTTATATCGCCTCTCAATAAGTAAGACCCACTCTTTTACAATCCTCTCTCAGTCAGCCAACTTAGGGTTTCTTGCTTTCAAATTTGATTTTCGAAAATGAATTTCACAATTTTAAGTATTCGGTTTGCTTGTATTACATTTTCCATATCACGAATCGACCCACCAAGATCCTAATGTCTAGTAGTAAGATGAGTTCAATACCCCAAGCCTGTTTCCAATAGGTCAAGGACTAATGACTAGCATCAAGTAGTCATAACACACACATGAGAGGCCATAGACTAAAGTACACACACACACACACACATCTCCATACACTGGTGTAATGCGAAAAATATAAAAAACTAATACCAAAAATTCATTCACGCAACTCATCTCACATTAGATTATTACATAAAGTATAACAAAGAAAAGGTCCAAATACAATCCCACCATAACTATAAAAGATTCCAACCCGCTAAAAAAAGAGGGACTATTGTCAAGATGCAACTCTTGGAACCGTCTACGGTTCGTCTACGGTCCGTCTAGTGAAACTAAGAACCTCATGCTCCTGGTCCTCCTAACACCCCATCAAAAGCACTATAATCTACATAATACATGACACACGTGAGCATAACTCATGCATGGGTGAATATAAACATACCCAGTAGTTTACCCTGAAATCACGAAACATAAAACATCAAGAGAGACATATCAACATCACAAAGGTGAGTCAATTTGTAGGAAAGACAATAATAGCCCATATATAATCAAATACATACACCAAGATTAAAAGTACGATCACATCCTCACTTTCAGCCTAGGATTCCGCCCGAGGATCATAGGTCACGTTCGTCTAAGGGAACTCACTTCTCTAGTCTCATTAACACCAATGTAAATAATTTATGAAATCACACTTGTCGAGCATTGCCATGTTTAAGTACATACTAGAATTTATAAGATACTGATACATAGGTACGGGATCATGCCCAAGTCCTTTGGGGGATACCTAACCCTACATGGATAAACCCACTAGGAAGGGGATCCCGCTCCTTGGATATCAAAAACATGATAACTGACCCAACCTAGGGAATAATGTTAGATGATCACACCTTAGACCACATGAAGGTATAACTGAATCTATCCAGAACTAACCCATTAAGGGGATCACTCATCCTATGCTCAGGAATATATGCCTCATTATACCCTTATAAGGATGAACTAAGGGAACACACCCATATTAATGCTGATACTTGACTGAGGGGATAAAGGCTCTGATATAACTTGGATGGGGGTATATGGTGTATATAGGGTATATACAATGTTTCCCTCTAATCCCAAACCTTCTCATGTTCGTTCCCATATACTCTGTCCTGTGTCCATGTACTATGGTTGTGTTCATGTACACTGGCCATGTCTATGTCCGTGTATCCAACTGGGGGTACATGCTGGGTTTCCAGCTCAAGGGTTTCACAATGCGTGAATAGGTCACACAATGTGCAATATTTATCTTTATGTGTAAAGCCTAGCTGTTATATACGGATGTCTACACGATGTGTGTTATTCTGAACTATATGTTGTATAGATTGAGATTTTCCAAAAATCCCAATTTCTCACAAATCTTCACCTACACCATTTCCACCACTGATTCAGCCACAATATTCTCCATAGAAATTAGATATGGGTTGACCAAGCCTAAAATGTCTTCTATGGCTATATTTTAGTCACCCATTGGTTAGAAACCACCCATCTTCATGAACCTGAAGCACCCTCATAGTCCAACTCATGAAAACTCCATCACCCACACCATTGTCGGACCTCTGTTATTATCATA
Organism: Viscum album; assembly: GCA_963277665.1. Lineage (NCBI taxonomy): Eukaryota > Viridiplantae > Streptophyta > Magnoliopsida > Santalales > Viscaceae > Viscum > Viscum album. The sequence goes on from OY728133.1 coordinate 1,963,149,028, forward strand.
ATGCCTCCATCATGACTTCAATACTAAATATTAACCCATGATAATGATCTATTGCGCCAAAGATCAATTACACAATGATCATTTCCCATGTACAATTGAACCATCAATCAGATGATGAATCTCTAAATAATTGAGGAAGAATAGCATGAAACAAAATCACGAGAAAGAAAAATTAGACATTGTTTGGGTTGGCCTTAGTTTGTTGAAATGGAAATATTGATATGAGGAGGATGATAAATAATCAAATAATTCATAATTATAGGAATTAAAATTAAAAAAGATAAACCAACAAAAATGATCCAAAAATTAATTTCTAAGGAAATCATTCATGTTTGACATGGGGAAAACATGAACGAGGATTATTAAAATAAAAACAAACATATTACCTTGATATTAGATCAATCAATAATGAAAAATAATTCTATGTTGTTTTCTTTAGGAATATACAAGAACTCTATTGGATAATATGTTCTCACATGAGTGATCGTTGATGAATTCTTTGCATTCGTCATCATCTCCATCAATTTTCCTAAAGATTATCCCTATGGTGGTTCTTCTAAAATCTATTAGGGTTATGAATCTAAACCTATAGTTTTCATAAAAGGGATATAAAAATAAATTTTTATAGGTTTGTACATTTAATCAGACAATTAATTAATTAATTAATTCAATTCATTTATCTTGAGTAATTTCTTCTAGCAACTGCACTCTACTGAATCGCTCAATGCCAACCAATATTAAATCATGATTGGGGTAAAAATTTTATTTAGATTTAAAGTTGGTATCAGTTTTACCATCCAAGACATCGTTTACGAGTTATTCCACTATTTGTGAAAAACTACGAGTGTGTGATATATTATATATAGTATTTTTAATATATCAATAACAAGGCTCCACGGGATCCAGAAACCCATACCAACTCTATGTATAACTCCGAAAATATTATTTAAAATATTCCAAATTGTTATATGAAAAAAAAGACTCATTACATTCTCCCCACCGCAAGGTTTTAAGTCCTAAAAACCAAAAATCCTACTAAAAAAGATGAGGGTACTGAGCTCGTATCTGGTTCTTCTGCTCCCAGGTGCTCTCTTGAAGATTCTCATACTGCCAATGAACATGATCTAAGGGAATCACTCACCTATTAAGGATATTCTCATACTGATCCTCAATGGTTATTGGGTACTCTAAGAAGGTATCCCTATCTACAACATCCAGCTCACCCTAGTGGATAATGTGCGACAAGTCATGCACATATCTCCTTAACTGCAACATGTGGAATACATCATGCACCTGGTCAAGATTTAGTGGTAAGGTTAAGCAGTATGACACCTCACCAACCCTATATTGTATCTAAAAAGGGATGATGAATCTTGGAGATAGCTTGCCACCTCAAAAAAATCTACATAATCCCCACTGAGGTGAAACCTTCAGGAGCACATGGTCTTCCTTATCAAACTCTAAAGGCCTTATTTATAGGTATTCATAATAATTATAATGGATTTGGGTGGTCCTAATCCACTCCTGTATGATTTTCACCTTCTCAATCATTACTTGCACCAATTTAGGGACCATAAGCGTTGTCTCCCCTAGCCCCATCTATCATAATGACAACCTAAAGGGTCTCCCATATAGGGAATTTAATGACACCATACTGATGGTGGAGTGATAACTATTGTTATATAAAAACTACACTAAGGTTAGATAATAATCCTAACTATAGCCAAAATCCAACACACAATCTTGAAGCATGTCCTCTGGAACCTGGATGGTCCGCTATGTCTAATCATCTATCTGGGGGTATAACACCATGCATAAACACAACTAAGTCCCAGATGCCTCCTATAATACTCTACATAATCGAGATGTGAAGCTAACATTACATCCTAAAACTATCATTAAGGGAACTCCATGAATCTAGACTATCTCTTGCACATACAGATGTCCCAAACTCTCCACTGAACCTCGCTCTCGGATGGCTAGGCAGTGGACCAACTTGGTGAGTTGGTATACGATCACCTAGATAGTGTCATGACCTCTAGATAATCATGGAAGTACTGTCATGAAATCTATAGAGATACCATACCACTTCCACTCTAACACTTCAAAGGGTTGAAAAAAACCCATGGGAACCTAGTGATTGGCCTTTACCTATTGGAAAGTGAGGCATTGAGAGATAAAATTAGCAATATACCTTTTCATACCTAGCCACCAAAACTAACATCAAAGGTTCTGATACATCTTTTATACTCTTGTATAATGGGGGTGTATGAAACTTCCTTAGAACCTCCTCTCACAATGTGATTGGTACCATCATCCATCCCCAGAAAAGGATTATGTGCTCCCCACTTTCATAAAATCCATTAGGATCATGTCCTATGGATATTTGGTCACATAAGACATAGAAATTGATATCCCCAAGTTGTGCCTCCCTGAAACACTGAAGAAGCATAGGGGTGAAAACCATCGGTTAAAGGTATGATTAACTGTCATCATCTATTAGGGACAAATGTAATGAGTCCAACTGCTCTGATGCCTCACTCAACAATTGTGAATGGGATTTCCTACTGAGATCATCTGCCACAACATTCCCCTTCCCAAGAGTATAGACCATCTCAAAGAAATAATCCTATAGGAAGTCCAACCATTGTCTCTACCTTAGGTTAAAATCTTTCCACAAAAAGATATACCCGAGACTCTTATAGTCATAATAGATGTTGAATCACTCTCCCATAAGATAGTGTCACCAAGACTTTTGGGAAAACACCACTTCTGCTAGCTCCAAGTTGTGGGTTGTGTAGTTCTTCTCATGCGGTCTCAGCCATTGATACCCATAAGAAATAACTTCATACCTCTACATCAAAACACATTTAAGCCTAGCTCTAGAGGCATCATAGAACACTATGTACTCAACACCTTCCTCTAACAGTCACACAATGAGGATGATCATCAACATTTATCAAAACTCCTAAAAATCCTATAGACACTCTATGTCTACATGAAAGGATAACCCTTTTGATTCAAAGCATTTAGAGGTTCCATGATCCTAGAGATTTTAGGAATTAATATCCAATAATAGCCTTCCAACCCAAGGAAAATTCACACCCCAGTCATGCTCTTGGGCATATCCTAAGCTTGTATTGCCTCGATCTTAGTGGGGTATACTGCCAGTCCCTCTTATAAGATGACATAACCCAGGAAGTGGACCTCTCAAATTTAAAACTAAAACTTTGAGATCTTCCCATAAATCTAGTTCTCTCAGAGTATGTCCATAAATATCCTTAAATGTCTTAGGTGATCCCCCTATGATGCTGATTACATGAGGATGTCAGCGATGAAGACTACCATGAACTGGTCCAAGAAGGGCTGAAAGATCCATTTCATGAGTCTCATGAACACTGCCGGGATTTTTGTCACACCAAATGGAATAACCAAGTACTCATAGTGACTGTATCAACTCCATAATGTCATCTCAAGAATATCATCCTCTCTAAATCAATGTTGATGATATCCCGACCTGGGGTAAATCTTTTCAAAAACATGATAACTGACCCAACCTAGGGAATAATGTTAGATAATCACACCTTAGACCACATGAAGGTATAACTGAATCTATCCAGAACTAACCCATTAAGGGGATCACTCATCCCATGATCAGGAAGAGATGCCTCACTATACCCTCATAAGGATGAATAAGGGAACACATCCATATTAATGCTGATACTTGACTGAGGGGATCAAGGATCTGATATACCTTGGATGGGGGTATATGGTGTATATAGGGTATATACAATGTTTCCCTCTAATCCAAAACCTTCTCATGTTCGTGCCCATGTACTCTGTCCTCTTTCCATGTACTATGCCTGTGTTCATGTACACTGGTCATGTCTATGTCAGTGTATCCAACCGGGGGTCCATGCTGGGTTTCCTGCTCAAGGGTTTCACAATGCGTTAATAGGTCACACAATATGCGATATTTATCTTTATGTTTAAACCCTAGCTGCTATATAAGGGTGTCCACATGATGTGTGTTATTATGAAATATATGTTGTGTAGATTGAGATTTTCCAAAAATCCCAATTTCTCACAAATCTTCACCTACACCATTTCCACCACCGATTCAGCCACAATCTTCTCCATAGAACTTAGATCTGGGTTGACCAAGCCTACAATGTATTCTATGGCTATATTTCAGTCACCCATTGGTTAGAAACCACCCATCTTCATGAACCTGAAGCACCCTCATAGTCCAACTCATGAAAACTCCATCACCCACACCATTGTCGGACCTCTGTTATTATTATCATGCCTCCATCATGCCTTTAATACTAAATATTAACCCATGATAATGATCTATTTCACCAAAGATCAATTACTCAATGATCAGTTCCCATGTAAAATTGAGCCATCAATCAGATGATGAATCTCTAAAGAATTGAGGAAGAATAGCACAAAACAAAATCATGAGAAAGAAAAATTAGAAATTGTTTGGGTTGTCCTTAGTTTGTTGAAATAAAAATATTCATATGAGGAGGATGATAAATAATAAAATAATTCATAATTATAGGAATTAAAATTAAAAAAGATAAACCAACAAAAATGATCCAAAAATTAATTTCTAAGGAAATCATTCATGTTTGACATGGGGAAAACATGAACGAGGATTAATCAAATAAAAACAAACATCTTACCTTGATATCAGATCAATAACCAATGAAAAACAATTCTATGTTGTTTTCTTTAGGAATATCCAAGAACTCTATTGGATAATATGTTCTCACATGAGTGATCGTTGATGAATTCTTTGCATTCGTCATCATCTCCATCAATTTTCCTAAAGATTATCCCTATGGTGGTTCTCCTACAATCTATTAGGGTTATGAATCTAAACCTATAGTTTTCATAAAAGGGATATAAAAATAAATTTTTCTAGGTTTGTACATTTAATTAGACAATTAATTAATTAATTAATTAATTCATTTATTTTGCCTAATTTCTGCTAGCAACTGCACTCTACTGAATCGCTCAATGCCAACCAATATTAAATCATGCTTGGGGTAAAAATTTTATTTAGATTTAAATGTGGTATCGGTTTTACCATCCAAGACACCGTTTAAGAGTTATTCCATTATTTGTGAAAAACTACGAGTGTGTGATATATTATATATAGTATTTTTAATATATCAATAACAAGGCTCCACGGGATCGAGAAACCCATACCAACTCTATGCATAACTCCGAAAATATTATTTAAAATATTCCAAATTGTTATATGAAAAAAAAGACTCATTACATTCTCCCCACCGCAAGGTTTTATGTCCTAAAAACCAAAAATCCCACTAAAAAAGATGAGGGTACTGAGCTCGTATCTGGTTCTTTTGCTCCCGGGTGCTCTCCTGAAGATTCTCATACTGCCAATGAACATGATCTAAGGGAACCACTCACCTATTAAGGATATTATCATACTGATCCTCAATGGTTATCGGGTACTCTAAGAAGGTATCTCTATCCACAAAGTCCATCTCACCCTAGTGGATAATGTGTGACAAGTCATGCACATATCTCCTTAACTGCAACATATGGAATACATCATGCACCTGGTCAAGCTTTAGTGATAAGGTTAAGCAGTATGACACCTCACCAACCCTATATTGTATCTAAAAAGGGATGATGAATCTTGGAGATAGCTTGCCACCTCAAAAAAATCTACATAATCCCCGCTGAGGTGAAACCTTCAGGAGCACATGGTCTTCCTTATCAAACTCTAAAGGCATTATTTATAGGTATTCATAATAATTATAATGGATTTGGGTGGTCCTAATCCACTCCTGTACGATTTTCACCTTCTCAATCATTACTCGCACCAATTTAGGGACCATAAGCGTTGTCTCCCCGAGCCCCATCTATCATAACGACAACCTAAAGGGTCTCCCATATAGGGAATTTAATGACACCATACTGATGGTGGAGTGATAACTATTGTTATATAAAAACTACACTAAGGTTAGATAATAATCCTAACTATAGCCAAAATCCAACACACAATCTTGAAGCATGTACTCTGGAACCTGGATGGTCCGCTATGTCTAATCATCTATCTGGGGGCATAACACCATGAATAAACACAACTAAGTCCCAGATGCCTCCTATAATACTCTACATAATTGATATGTGAAGCTAACATTACATCCTAAAACTATCATTAAGGGAACTCCTTGAATCTAGTCTATCTCTTGCACATACAAATGTCCCAAACTCTCCACTGAACCTCACTCTCGGATGGCTAGACAGTGGACCAACTTGGTGAGTTGGTATACAATCACCTAGATAGCGTTATGACCTTTAGATAATCATGGAAGTACTATCATGAAATCCATATAGATACCATACCACTTCCACTCTAACACTTCAAAGGGTTGAAAAAAACCCATGGGAACCTATTGATTGGCCTTTACCTATTGGAAAGTGAGGCATTGAGAGATAAAATTAGCAATATACCTTTTCATACCTAGCCACCAAAACTAACATCAAAGGTTCTGATACATCTTTTATACTCTTGGATAAGGGGGGTGTATGAAACTTCCTTAGAACCTCCTCTAACAATGTGATTGGTACCATCGTCCATCCTCGGAAAAGGATGACGTGCTCCCCACTTTCATAAAATCCATTAGGATCATGTCCTATGGATATCTAGTCACATAAGACATAGAAATTGATATCCCTAAGTTGTGCCTCCCTGAAACACTGAATAAGCATAGGGGTGAAAACCATCGATTGAAGGTATGCTGAACTGTCATCATCTATTAGGGACAAATGCAATGAGTCCAACTACTCTGATGCCTCACTCAACAATTGTGAATGGGATTTCCTACTGAGATCATCTGCCACAACATTCCGCTTCCCAAGAGTATAGACCATCTCAAAGAAATAATCCTACAGGAAGTCCAACCATTGTCTCTACCTTTGGTTAAAATTTTTCCACAAAAAGATATACTCGAGAATCTTATAGTCAGAATAGATGTTGAATCACTCTCCCATAAGATAGTGCCACCAAGACTTTTGGGCAAACACTACTTCTGCTAGCTCCAAGTTGTGGGTTGTGTAGTTCTTCTCATGCGGTCTCAGCCATCGATACCCATAATAAATCACTTCCTACCTCTACATAAAAACACATTTAAGTCTAGCTCTATAGGTATCATAGAACACTATGTACTCAACACCCTCCTCTAGCAGTCACATAATGAGGATGATCATCAACATTTATCAAAACTCCTAAAAATCCTATAGACACTCTCTGTCTACATGAAAGGATAAACCTTTTGATTTAAATCATTTAGAGGTTCCATGATCCTAGAGATTTTAGGAATGAATATCCAATAATAGCCTTCCAACCCAAGGAAAATTCACACCCCAGTCATGCTCTTGGGCATATCCTAAGCTTGTATTTCCTCGATCTTAGTGGGGTATACTGCCAGTCCCTCTTATAAGATGACATGACCCAGGAAGTGGACCTCTCAAATTTAAAACTAAAACTTTGAGAGCTTCCCATATATCTAATGCTCTCGGAGTATGTCCATAAATATCCTTAAATGTATTAGGTGCTCCCCCTATGATGCTGATTACATGAGGATGTCATCGATGAAGACTACCATGAACTGGTCCAATAAGGGATGAAAGATCCATTTCATGAGTCTCATGAACACTACCGGGATTTTTGTCACACCAAAGGGAATAAACAAGTACTCATAGTGACTGTATCAACTCCATAATGTCATCTCAAGCATATCCTCCTCTCTAACTCAATGTTGATAATAACCCGACCTGGGGTAAATCTTTGAGAACTAACTTACCCTTTCCAACTAGCCAAAGATTTCATCAATTCTTAGAAGTGGATACTATCATGAAACAACCTAGGTTGTCCCCTAACTAGGCACTAGAGTCAGTCTGTGATAAGGTGTGAGAGGTGTTCCCAATCCTCCCAAGCTGACAAATAGTGTCAGGAATCAAGCATAACTAGTTGGGAATGATTTTTTTCAAGAATAATAGGTGAATAAAATCTCTCCCTTTTTGATGATCACAAATCAAGTACAGTTAAAGGGTAAATTGAATGCAGTTACAGAGAAAATAACATATAGAATAATAGACAACTTCTCACTTTTTCTCCCCCTTTTGGGATGATCAAAAATTAAAAAGAATAGAGGGAAAATAGTGCATATGGCATTAAAAGTGTTCAGAATACAAAAGATAGTAGAAATACAAAACAAAATCAATGAAATCCCCATCAAAAAAATAACAGTCGTTGGTCCTATTTAGGGATTGGCCTTCTCTTTGCCTTTATCAGCAGCAGAAGAAGAAGCCATAGGGGTAGTTTCTAATGTAGAAGAAGGAATAGAAGTGGTAGACAAAGAAGGTAAAGGGATACCTTCGAAGACTAATGGAGCCAATGTAGGAGCTGTAGAAGATCGAGGCAGTTGCTGGTCAAGGATGACCGGCCTGATCTGACTAAGAGCCTGGCCAATAGACATGGTTGTGGAAGCAAAGGCAGAAGTGAAAGTAGGCAAACCAAGTCTGATAGGAGTGGCCGCTAGAGCAATAATTGTTGTGCTTTGAACATGGAGATATGGCATCAGAAGCTTGATGAAGTCTGTGATTATCTCCCCTCCATACTGCATAGCCTTTTCAAAATCATATTTATTTTCCATGAACTTGTCCAACAATCTGGTAAACTCAGTCAGCTTCTGGACTTGGTTTTTGAAGGCTTGGTTTACTAAAGGGATTCTCAGATTCTCCAAAAGGTATTTGAAGTGATTTTTCATATGAGTCTTGGAGAAAATCCGGCTGAAATAGAAGTCCACTTTCTTAGAGATCTCCTGTTGAGCATCATTGGAAATCTTTGAGTGAATTTGAACCAACTCTAGCACTTTATCACTGTTCTTAACCACTTCAGATAAAGGAGACATATAAAATCCACTTAAGGAATTCTGAATCTCTTCCTTGACTATAGATATGAGCAGGGAACTATCCAAAGAAGGAGAAGAGGTTTGACCAGAGGAAGTATAAGATTTGACTACTGTGGTTAGAGACTTGAGATGATTCAGGACCTTTTGAAGATAACCGGTATATTCATATGTGAGTTTGTTCAGGTTCTCCACAATCTCTCTCATGCGGTGCAACATCTACGTGTGCCTTTCTCCAATCTTTTCATCAAAGGATAGCAGATATGGGTGAATTTGGGACACAATATCTCGAGAGATGTTTGAAAAAGAAGGTTCAAGAGAAGGAGGAGCAAGAGTAGGCTCTGATCTTGAATGTAGCTGTTTCTCCATGTCTTCCACCATGCTTTTCAGATTTGCAACTTCAGTACTGAGCAACTTGTTCTCAAACCTTCTTGAATTTCATGAATCATCTTGGGTTGAATGTGCCAGATAATCTTTTCTAAAAGTAGTGAGGCATCTTCCTGACTTAGTTGTGTCACAAGACGAGGTTGAGAGGACATAATTTTCTCAACTCCAACTAAGATAGAATCTCCAAACACTTTTAGATAATCCTTGCTGATAGAAGATTGCTGATCATGTAAAGGTACAGGAGTAGGAAGTGGTACATGGGCAGGTTCAGGGTCTGGTTGAGGTTTAGGTTCAGTTTCAGGTTCAGTTTCAGGTTGAGGTTCAGGGTGTGTGACTGACTTCAATTGAAATAGAGAAGAAAGATCAATCCCAGTTACAGTCACCTATTGAGATTCACTCACATCATAGAAGCTAGGGAATTTATACTAAGTGTACAAAAAAAAGACTCAGTTGGTTGAGATGCTTCAACAGACTCAGCTTCACCAGTTTCAACTTCACCAGTTTAAATATTTTGAGGTTCCTCCCCCTCAAAATGTGCTTCCTTTCTAGGACCTTGAGGCTTAGGTACTTGATTTAAATCCACTGTTTCATCTCTGATTTCCTCAAGCATCTCCTGTATAGCCAACTGAAAGTCTCTCTCCATCCTCTCTTCAGAAGAGGGTATAATCTTAGGAACAAATTTCTCTTTAGGGATTTATTCTTGATTTTAATCTTCCCTAACAGGGATTTCTTCTAGATTTGCTTCTTCTACAGTAGGGAATTCTCTTACTACAGCCTCTTCCAGGTCTTTCTGCTCAAATTCTGGGATAATTAATTCTCTTGCAGCCTCAGATTGGATTTCCAGATTAACATCATCTCTAGGGGTAGGAGGTTCTTCTTCAAGAACAACAGGAGGTATAATTGGTCTTTCTTCCTCAACACCAACTTCGTCCCTTTGAGGTACTTTATATTCTTCTCTAGGTGGTACTTCAGCTGCCTATTCCTCTTCTTCTTCATCTTCTGGATAAAAAAAACTTCATCTAGTTCCAAACCAGGATCAGAAAGGTCCTTTGGTCTTGTTGGATAACCCACAAGATTATACTTCTCATAGATCTTATCATTATCTTCAACCCAATCCTTCTTCCATGGGTTCCAGTTTATTTTCATCCTCCTGATGGTAGGTTTAGATAAGAAATACTCATAGTCCATAAGTAATTCTTCATTGGGTCCAACTACTCCTTTGGGAACAAGCATTGCTGAAATCATCCTAGAGTAAAACAGAGATGTGGATTTGGATGTGACCTTGATCAGTTCACGCATATGGTGAATGATGTATTTGCACAGATTTATCTTGCAGACATTCTTCATAAGATGAATCACAAATACATACTAATATTTTAAGATAGAAAAGTCACCTTTCCTTGGACTGATCAGATTTTGAACAAATTTGAACAACAACCTTGTCTCCCAATCAAGTTCAGCAGCTATGACCCTTCTCTTGGTGCCATTTCCAGTTAGAGTTTCTAGTGTATTTTCCAGGTCAAATAAATCAGTTGTAGGTGGGGGGTATCTCTGATAATCATCACAAATACCTTCGTGAGGAATCCTAAGGCAAGCAGCCCATAACCTCGACGAAAAAGAGCATATTTGTCCATTGATCTAACTCCTCATGACATATCTTTCACCAACATCAAAAGAAAATTGAGCATACTGATAAAACTGAGCTACCAACCTCGGGTAAATAGGTATATCCTTCTTAGAGAACCATTCGAGCCAGCCTTGTTCTCTTAATACTTTCAGGACTAGAGACTTTTTAGACAACAACCACTCAGGGCAAATTTCCTTTTCAGGAACGACAGTGCGATTTAACAGGTTTGGGTTCAAGGGTCCTTCTGGCGCCAACTTCGGTGCTATCTTCTTTTTCTTTGAGCTACGCTTCTCAGGTGTGGATGAAGATAGATTCTTCATCCTTGGCATTCATTGAAGGTCGAGAGAGGGTTTCAAGGTTGAAAGGATTCAAGAGAGAGTGAGTAGGAGAAGGTTCAGGTGAAGAACCGAGTGAAAACCCTTTTGTTTTATCATTTGGGAATGTCAATCGTCACAAAAATAAAAACACGGGAAAGTAAAAAGTGGTGAAATAAAAATCACCATGATACGGGTTAAAATAAAAGCATAAATAATTTTCACAGTGAGACCGTGAATGGTCGCTACGGTGCGATGGTAAATGGTCGTCACAGTGAGACAATCAGTGGTCATCACGGTGAGATAGTGAATGGTATGTTCTTTCATGGTGAGACATTAAGTAAACTTTGTTCAGTCACAGTGAGATAATGAGTAACAGATCGTGAATACAAAGTGTTAACTGTGAGACTGTATACATGAGACAGTAACTGAGAAACCGTGAACATGAAACAGTAAAGTAAAAAAAGCAGTAAAGTATTAAACAATAAGACTAGTAAGATATCTATTTGTGATTGATCATGAAAAGATCATGTATGATGTAGTCTATTCTCTCAGAATTTAATGGTTTAGTGAATATATTAGCAAGTTGATATTCAGTGCCAATGAATTCCAAGGTGATATCACCCTTTTGATAATGATCCCTAAAAAAATGATGTCTTACATCAATATGTTTTGTCCTAGAATGTGAAACATAATTTTTTTAAATGTTAATAGCACTTGTGTTGTCACAATTTATTGGTACATGTCTGAATTGATATCCATAATCTAGTAAAGTGTGTTTCATCCACAAAATCTGTGCACAACAACTGCCAGCAGCTATGTATTCAACTTCTATAGTAGATAATGCGACAAAGTTTTGTTTCTTACTACACCATGATACTAGTGACTTGCCTAAAAGGTGATATGTTCCAGAGGTTCTTTTTCTATCTAACTTATAGCCACCGAAGTCAGCATCAGAATAACTGACTAGTTCAAATGATTTTCCTTTAGGATAGAACAATCCTAAATTGGGTTTATGCTTGAGGTATTTGAAAATTCTCTTTACAACATTTAAATGAGATTCTTTAGGGTTTTCTTGAAAGCGAGCACACATACACACACTAAAAATAATATCAGGACGACTAGCAGTTAAGTAGAGTAAACTTCCAATCATTCCTCTATAAGTGGTTTGATCAACAGATTTTCCATCTTCATCAAGATCCAGCTTACAGGTGGTACTCATGGGAGTGTCACTACTTTTAGTGCTATCTAATCCAAAACGTTTTAATATATCTCTAGTGTATTTACTTTGATTTAAAATATTTCCATCATTATTTTGAAAGATTTGAAATCCAAGAAAGAATTTTAGTTCACCCATTAAACTCATTTCAAATTCGTTTTGCATCATTTTAGAAAAATCAATACATAATGAATTTTTTGAAGATCCAAAAATAATATCATCTACATAGATTTGAACAACTAAAACATCATTAGAAATTCTTTTTATAAAGATATTAGGATCAGCTACTCCTTTTGTAAAACCTTTGGAAATAATAAAAGTACTTAATCTGTCATACCAAGCTCTTGGATCTTATTTTAAGCCATATAAAGCTTTTGATAGTTTGAAAATATGATTTGGAAAATGAGGGTTTATAAATCTAGGGGGTTGTTCAACAAAAACATCCTTAGCTATATACCCATTTAAGAATGCACTCTTAATATCCATTTGATATAGTTTGAAATTTAGATGTGCATCATAAGAAAGCATAATTCTAATGGCTTTAAGTCTGGCTACTGGAGAAAAAGTCTCCTCATAGTCAATTCCTTCTTCTTGACTATAGCCTTGTGTAACTAATATAGCCTTATTCTTAACTATATTTCCAGCTTCATCTACCTTATTTCTAAACACCCATTTAGTTCCTATGACAAAAGCATCCTTTGGACTTTCAACAAGTTTCCAAACTTTATTTCTTTCAAACTGATTGAGTTCTTATTGCATAGAAATTACCCAAAATTCATCACTGATAGCATCATCAATGTTTTTAGGTTCAAGATGTGACAAGAAAGCTTGATGTTCAATTTGATTTCTAAGAGAAGATCTAGTTTGTGTTCCTTTATCTAAGTCTCCTACAACAATATCTAAGGGATGGTTTTTAAGAGTTCTAACCTTTCTAGAAAAATAGGGACTAGAGATTTTAGGTTCATCAACAGATTCAGGTTCATTATGATTTGATTGCACAAAATTTCCAAAGTTGGAAGTTTTCACAGATTATTTCATAGAGGTATTTGAGGATTTTGAGTTGATTTTCAGATTTGATACATCATCTTCTAGATTTTCTAGGATGGTTCTAGGCTCTTGTGGATATATTTCATCAAACTTGATATGGACAGATTCTTCCACACATTTAGTTCTATTATTGAATACTCTATAAGATTTTCTTAAAATTGAATAACCTAGGAAAATTCCTTCATCACTTTTGGATGAAAATTTGTCAAGATTATCCTTAGTGTTGAGGATAAAGACTTTGCAGCCAAAAACTCTAAAGTAATTAACCTTCGGCTTCCTATTATTCCAGAGCTCATATGGGGTCTTTTTGAGAATTGGTCTAATCAATACTCTATTGATTATGTAGCATGCTGTGTTAGAAACTTCAACCCAAAAGTAAATAGGTAGGTCATATTCACTAAGCATTGTTCTAGTAATTTCTTTCAAGGTTCTATTTATTCTTTCTACAACACCATTCTGCTGAGGTGTTCTAGGGGCAGAGAAATTGTGACTATAGCCATTTTGTGAGAAAAAAGATTCAAACTCTTGATTTTCAAACTCATAGCCATGATCACTTCTTAAAGATTTAATTTTAAGTACACTAAGATTTTCTACAGACTTGGCATACTTAGTAAAATAAGAGCAGGCTTCACTTTTGTGAGCCATGAAGAAGGTCCAGATATATCTAGAAAAATCATCTACTAGAACATAAACATAGTGCTTCCCATTTAAAATAGAAACTCTAGATAGTCCAAACAAATTCATGTGAACTAATTCAAGAGGTTGAGAAGTAGAAACTTCTTTCTTTGTTTTGAAATAGATTTTGTGTTGTTTTCCCTTTTGACAGGGATTACACACTTTGTCATTTGGAAACTCAAGTTTGGGTAAGTCTTTAACTAGGCCTTTTCTAGTTAACTTTATAAGGGAGTGAACATTACAGTGTCCTAGTCTCCTATACCAGAGCCAAGATTCTTTATGAAAAACACTTAAGCATGAAACATGTTGAGAAGCTAAAGAATCTAAATTAACAGAATAGACATTCTCATTCCTTGATGCGGAAAATACTAATTTATCTTTAGAATCAAGGACATTGCATGCATCATTTTAAAATTTAACATGATATCCATCATCACACAATTGTGAGATACTAAGAAAATTATATTTTAAACCATTAACAAACATTACTTTAGAAATTAGAATCGAATCAGAGTTACCAATCTGGCCTAAGCCAATGATCTTCCCCTTTGCATTGTCACCAAATGTGACATGTCCTCCATCTACTTTTACCAGGTTCTTGAAGCATGAGTAGTCTCATGTCATGTGCCTTGAACACCCACTGTCCAAGTACCACAGATTTGTGTAGGATCTCTTCAAGAGACTTTCCTACAACATGATCAAGCAAAGATAGATTTTGGTACCCATACTTGTTTGGGTCCAGTAATGTTAGTAATAAGTACTTTAGGAACCCATATTTGTTTCATAGGTTTTCTATGGGCATTATGTAAAGTATTTGAAAAATAAACTCTATTTGGTCCACAAAAACTTGAAACAGTAGAATATTCATCATGACTCGAGCTAGTTGAGCTATGTCCAGAACTGGGAACAAAATTATATGTCCTAGACTTTGAAACAAAATTTGTTCTACCAAGGTTTCTTTTATCAGGTTGATAACCAATGCCAGTATTATATTTAGAAGCAATTTGTTTTCCTAGCATTTGGGTAAGGGTATTTTTACCATTAGTAAACTTTTCTAAGTCACTTTTTAATTGCTCATTAGACATTTTTAGTTCATTGTTTTCTTTGAGAAGTTGATCATTTTTCTCTTTTTCAGTAGTAAGTTCATATTTAATAGTTACAGTGAGAGCATGCTATTTCTTCAATGATTTATATTTGTACTTTAATACATTGAATGTCTCTTCAAGCATGTTGCAATATTCAAACATTTCTTCATTGGTCATATTTTCAGAGTCACTTTCATCTTCAGAATAATATGAATTATATACAGAAGAGTTCAGTGTTACCTCAGATGTTTTTATCATAAAACACAGATTGGCTTTGTTAGCCTGTTCATCATGTGATGTGTCTGAGTCACTTGAACTATCCTCAGAGGCACTCTAGGTTGCCTTCATGGACTTTTTGTAATTCTTGTCCTTGTCATCATATTTCTTCTTATATTTGAGCTTTGGAAAGCCAGCCTTTATATGTCCTTTGCGCTTACATTCATAACATACAATCTCATCAGTTTTGTCATTTCTCTTCCAGTCCTTTTTACAGTGTCCTTTTGGATCATACTTGCCTTTGAAGTTAGGCTTTCTGATTTTTTTTTCTTCTTATAAAATCATTTGAATCTTCTGGCCAGTTGAGCCATCTCCTCATCACTTTCTGGTGATTATTATTCAGTAGTGGAACTGTCTATTGAAGCTTCCAGTTTTCCTTTGTCTTTGTGCTTTGAGAGGGTGGTCTTGAATGCAACATATTTCCTCTTTGGTTCATCCTCCTCTTCTTTTTTGACTTTAATCTCTTCCTCATACATCATTAGTTTCCCAATGAGTTCCTTTATAGGTAGTCTATTGATGTCGCATGACTCTCTAATTGAGACAGAGGTTCCCCTCCATTTGTCGGGTAGACATCTCAGAATTCTCATGATCTGTTCTTTAACAATGACTTCTCTTCCTAGGGAAATCATTGTGTTGGCAATCTCATTGAACCTAAGATAAATACCAGAGATATTCTCATCAGGTTTCATCTTGAAATTATCATATTTTATAGTATAAGTGTTAAGTCTCATTTCCTTTACACTAGATGTGCCTTCATGTGAGACAGACAAGGTATCCCAAATTTCATGGGCAGTTTTACAAGTAGAAACCCTATTAAATTCTTCATCTCCTAAGGAATAGTACAAGGCATTCATAGCTTTGCAATTGTTATTGTAACCAAGTTTGGTAGGTTCATCCCATGTAATTCTATCAATCACAGGAAGTTTGTATTCATCTATAATGGATGACCATATTTCAAAATTCACTCTCTAGATGCATTTTCATTTTAATTTTCTATTGAGCATAATTTGTTCCATTAAAGAATGGTGGTCTATTAGTTGCAGAACCTTCCAATCTATTATCCATGCTAACAAATTACTTTAAAATAGCTAGAAATTTAGAATTGACAGAAATTTACAGATCTTTAAAGTACAACTACAATCACAGTTGAATAAGATTACACAAAGTCCTAATAAAGCAACCTTTGATACCAAATGTTGGTCAGAGTAGTTAACTCAAGAGGGGAGGGGTGAATTGAGTAACTATAAAAATTTCTATTTAAAAGATATTAGTTTTACAAATAATGATTTCCCCAAAAATAGATACAACCCAGTTAATCAAGGTTATACTGTTATAAGAGTTTGACTGTTTAAACAACTTCTTAGAAGATTGATTAATTCTCAGTAATCTTAATTGGTATTATTAAAATTACTTTTGAAGTTATCCTACTAAGAAAAATCAGATATAACTTCTTTCCAAGACTAACTATCAAAGTGAATTTAGTGTTTTTCTGGATTGTGCAGTAAAGTAGTAAAATAGAGTAGACTAAATTTAAGTGGCACAACGGATATAAAACAAGTAGTTAAATCTCAAGCCGAGACCTAATCCACTCCACTTGGTGATCACATTCCACTAAGAAGTTTATATAAATAAACTCTGATCTACACCCTGGATCGGGGTTAACAATAGTACATGGGCTGTCCAGGCCACACAGGGATGTCACGAACCAGCCCGGGTCGACCCTGAACCGGTCACCTGAGCCGGTCCGCGGCAAGTCCCGAGGGGCGTTCCCGATCCCCCCGGGATGGCAACAAGTTCCGGGCATTAAAATTTTAATCGTTAGGAATGATTTTAGCCCAAACTAAATGCAGGATCAGAAGAAAGAATATAAACTAAACAAACTGACAAACACTAAAGACATAAACAAAACTACACCATGACATACCTCCATGTGACCTCGCGGGTCACCACCCAACTACAACCAACGTCGCTCTCTCACTGAGCGACTCAAGCCAGGAAAACCTGAACACAAGGAACCTGCAACTGAAATGGTAAAAGATAGGCGTGAGCACAAAAAGTACTCAGTAGGTGAGCCCCACAACAAATCCCAATGCACTGCCAGTAAATAAAGAATCTACATAATCTAGGTTTGAACTATAATGTATAAAAGTAAGTTTTCGAAATTCTTTACTTGAAAAACAAACACGAGACATTTCCCTTATTCCTTTTTGAAAGTTAGTTCCCTTTCATCAGTTTTAAACTCAGTCTAAAAAGAAAAGTGTTACATTTTCAAATCTTACCCAAAGAGAATCAAGCATTTTCATTTGAAAACCGTTTTCCCAAAGTCTAACAGTACAGGCTGTGAAGGATGACTGAAAGTAAAAAAGCAGGGAAAACAAGTGCAAGTAAAAGTAAACAAGCAAGGAAAACCAAGTGCAAGCAAAATAAACCAGAAGTTATCAGCAATAATCATGGGCGATCCTAAACATCCCTAGAAAACCCCTGGACGCACTCGGGTTCAGACTACCTGCCGGCGTGGTACTCCACAGTCAATAACCAACTGGCCGCCCTAATAGCCAACCAGTGGCACATCCCACCTGGCCTGTCCACAACTCCAGGGGGTACCAACCCGTCTAATTAGGGTTAGTAAGCAACCGTCACTCAATAATCTACAAGACGCCCAGGAACCCATGATGGTTTTAGTGACACTGTGTAAGTGGGAGACCCTCGCACGCGTGACTCATCTCACCGCACTTGCCAACCCCTTACACGGACATCGCTACACGACAACCCTCGAAGGGAAGTCCCCCTGTAGAGATGCCCTCACAAGTATGTATATATATATATATATATATATATATGAATAATCACTTCACATTTATTAAAGTTCCAACCGGTCCGTCATGTCACTTTCATTTTGACCATTAAATACTAAAGCACTTTTAAAGGGATATGACACACGCCATTTCATTGAAAACCAGAAACACACTTAAAACATTATTTAAGAAACTCAAAACAGCATATTAAACTTGAAACACACAGGTATCACAAGCAAAAAATCATTTTCCAATATCCAAACGTACGCCAACTTTATCAAGAGCCAAATGGGCCTTTAATCATTATTTTGAAGGAACGTTATTTCTTAAATGAAATCCAAACTGTTGTTCGCATGACAAAGGAAAACATTTTTCATCAACCAAGAACCATACTTAAGGTTTCCAAAATCAAGTTTAAAGATCATACAATCATTTTCTCTAATCCAGGTTCTAAGAAACACCTTTTTCCATTAACAATATACCTACTAATTTGCACACACCAAAGACATTTCAAAACACAATTCAACATAAATTTCATTTTTCAGGAAGAACCATTAATCATCAACAGATCACCACACTATAAATAACTACTTAATAATACTTTTAAATTTACTGAAACTTAATAAAAAGTCAAGGAATAAGTAAATTCTAAACTTAAGGGCGAGTGCAAAGGGAGACTTACCTCAAGATCCAAGCGCGACGGTAAAACGACCTTGGAACCAAGGCGCGATGACCCGACGTGTGTCTGAAGCCACGTGATAAAGTCCAACACTCTGCATAATAGATATGAAGGACTCAGACACATACAAAAACTCACTAGAGCATGCGAAACCAAGCATCGGGGAGAAACGCTCACCTCGAAACTGAGGCGCGGAGACGGCGAAACCTCAGAAACAAGGCGCAGCGATGGCGCTCTCTCGGAAACGCCCTGCGCAGGTCCTAAAATCCCAAACCTACCAAAAACAAATATAAGTTGATGAAAAACCCCTAACAAAGCACAAGTGAATGCCAGAGTAATAATAATGTGAAAATAATAATGATGATAACAATAACCTCATAATAATAATAACACAATATAATAATAATAATAATAATATAATAACAATCATAATATGGCACGATTATAATATAATAATACAATAATAATAACAATAATAATTTAGCACATTTATAATATAATAATATAATAATAATAACAATATTAATATAATAATAATAATTATGATAGTATACCCAATAAAATAATGATAACAATAACAATATTAATAATAATAATAATATAATAATAATAACATAATATAATAATAATAATAATATAGTAATACAATAATAATACTAATAGAATAATATTAACATAATAATAATATAAAAATAATATAATCACAATAATAATAATATAATGAAAATAATAATAGTAATTTAGCATAATTATAATATAATAATATAAAAATGATAAGATAATAGTAATAATAATAATAATAAAAATAATAATAAAAATAATCATAATAATAATATAGCAATAATAATAAAAATAATAACTTAATAACATGATAATAATAATAATAATAATAATATAATAATAATAATATAATAATAATAATATAATAATAATAATAATGACATAATAATAATATAATAATATTATTATTATTATTAATATGATAAAATTATTAAAACGTTATATATATATAAAAAAACGTAAATAAATGAGATTAACACATAAAGAAAGAAAATAAAATAAATAAAATAAAAAAAAATAAAAAAAAATAAAAACAACACTCACAAGGAGCGGAGGGGGTGCGCGCGGGATGTGGCGGAGCGGGGAGGCCGGGACGGCGACGCGACAGGGAGGGAGGGGGGTGCGCCGGACATGGGGAAAGGCTGGCGGTGCGGGCCGCCGGAGAAAAGGAGGGCCACTGGACCGGCGGTCGCCGGAGTGGCAGGCCGTCACAGCTGGGTGCCGGAAAGGCAGGGTGGTGCGACCGGCGCCGGGACGGAGGGAGGCTGGGTGCGGCGAGGCGGAGCGCGCAGGAGGGGAGGGTGTGGCAGCAGGAATGGCGCTAGGGGGAGAGGGCAGCGCGGGGTGGCCGGGGCGCTGGGAAGCCGGGTGCGGGGAGCGGGGCGAAACGCCGGAGGTGCTGGGGAAGGGTGACTGGGTGCGGTGGGTCGCGCAAGGGAGACGACAACGGCGACTGCTGAGTGCGGGGTGCGGCGGGAGCAGGGCCGGGCCAGGGGGAAGAGGGAGCCGGGATAGGGGGAGGTTGCGTGAGTAGCGCCGGAGGGGAATCACGCAGGGGTGTGCGGAGCTGGGGGAAAAAGGGGCGCCGACGGTGAGGTCTGGCGCGACGCGCGGGGTCGGCGCAAGGCGGAGAAGCAGGGGGGGCGGGGTCGGCGACGGGAACAGGAGGGGAGCGGGGCGGAGCGCCGGCCGAACCAGGAGGGGGGGGGGAAGGAGAAAGACGGGGGAGAAAGAGAGGGAGAGAGAGAGAAAAAAGGGGAACGGGGTGGCGGCTGGGTTGGGGGGTAGGATTAGGGTTAAATTATTATATATATATATATATGATAATAATAATAATAATAATAATTATAATAATGATAATAACATTATAATAATAATGTTAATAAGTATAATAATAATAATAGTAAAACATTATAATAATAATAATAAAATGTATAATAATAATAAAACCTTTTAATATTAATATTAATAATAAAACGTTATAATAATAATATAAAAACTTTATAATAATAATGATGAAACTTTATAGTAATAATAATAAAACTTATAATAATAATATATGATAAATTAGCTAATTCTAATAATAATTATTTTGATCAAATATTTTAAATAATAAAATAATTTAAAGATACTACACATATATATATCTATACATATATAGATATATACATAGACATATATAGACCTATATGTATATATACATTATTATACATATATATATAAAACATACATAAACATATATAAAATAAAATTAACTATCATATTAATAACACAACTTAAATAGCGTTAATAATAATATATCAACATAAAAAATTATAATATTTAAACATGCCGGGTGAACACACGGTCACCCGGGCTGAACGCACGGTCACCGCTAACGATGCAGTGACCGCGCATCGGCGCGAAACCGCCAACGCAAATAATCTTCGAAAAATTTCAACCGGGACTAATAAAGGAGAAAAACATTTCAGACATCCGCGGTCGGGGTGTGACAAGGGAACTCTTCCACAGTTTTCGTGGGTAAACAAAATAATGACCAGGCCACACAGGGACCTCTTCCACAGTTGTCGTGGGTAAACCGAAGTAAATAATTTGGTATGAGGATTTTGAAATCCTCCAGTTTAGCGCAGGAGACAGTGCGTGTGTAAAATATATAGAGTACACACACTGCTCTAAATTAAATAAACAAATCACTAAGAGAGAGTAGATATGAGTTTAGAATGATCTAGTGATTAGTAGTGTAACTCTGGACTCCTTGGATAAGACAGAAATGCTTCTGAGCCCTTCTTTGGTTTTTGTGTTGAAAAAAAGAGTGTCGTGGTTCAGCTTGTGTTCTTCACAAGTGAAGATGTTCTCTTGATCCCAGTTTACTTTGTGTGTTCTTCAGTAGAGTCTAATTGTATGCATGAGACAATTGCTTCCTTGAATATCTTGCAATGCGTTCTTCATGGTCGTTCTCACTGACCAGTGTTCTTGTTCAGTATCGTGTTTTGTATTGTGTATATTCTTCCTCTTGGGCACACTTCTCTTTATCTTCAAAAATGTATGAGATTTAGCTGACAGGTTCCATATGTGTCGTACCTCGTACCTCATACTATGTCTACAAAGAAACATTAAATATGTCAGTGCATTAAAGGCATCAAATATGACCGTTAAAAAGTTAAATAGAAAAATGACAAAAGATTTAAGGAAACTGCGTCACAGTAGATATGAAAATGGTGACTCCTTCTTGTTATCTTCTTCATGGTGTCTTTCTTACGGGTTTTAGCTTCATGGTGCCTTGATGATTGTGTCTTGCTAACTGTATCTGGCACTTAGGCAAACAGAGTGTCTGGATTACGGTGTCTATTCTTAGTGTCTTGCTTCACGGTGTCAGGATTACTGTGTCACAGTGTCTCATGGTCATGGTGTCTCATTGGTCACAGTGCCTGTGTCTTGCTCACAGTGTCTAACTTACTGTGTCAAGCTTCACGGTGTCTTGTACTTAGGCAAATAACTGTATTCAGACTTAAACAGTAATATGCATAAAATGAATTGAGCTTAACCATTATCAAGTATGAGATAACTTGAAACATAAATACACATGATTAATAAGATTTGTGAGATTTGTGATTACTAATAAGATTTTTAATTATTATTGAGATTTTTGAGATTTGTGATTATTAATAAGATTTGTAATTATTATTTAGATTTGTGATTATTAATGAGATTTGTAATTATTATTGAGATTTGTGATCATTAAAAAATGATTAATACATGAGGAGTCCAACAAAACAAAATAGAGTGAATAAAATAAACATTGGTGAAAAAAGAGAAACAACAACTAAACATACCTCTATGTGAATTTGTGGGTCACCGCCATCCACATAACCATGCTCCCTCCTTGAGTGATTTAGAGCCTAAATTAAACTTGAAAGGGATGTGATAAATAGGCATGAGCATTGAGGTGTCCGGTAGGGATTCCAAGAGTAAACCGCTCCATATGACTTACCTTTAAATAGGGAATCAATTCATTCTAGTTTGAAAATATAAATATATAAAAACAAGGTTTTACAATACTTTCAAAATAAGTAATAGACTAATGTTTGAGAGAAACCATTTTATTTCCCTTTTCATTTTCAAAACCATTTTCCAAATAATGAAGGAATTTCCAATAAACCATTTATAAGAAGAAACATATTATAAATCAAGGGTTATAGTATGAAAGTATAATAGATGAAATCACATTTTAAAAGTGTGACATAATAGAGGAAAATGGAGTACATATAAAACATGTGTCATGAAAACTTAGGAGTGAGTTTAGATGGTCTATAAAAAATTTATTAATATACATATAATCTCTTCTGATGTCGAATACCCACAATCAACCCACCCCATAACATGGTTTCACCCTCAGTGGATCGACCGAGGGTCATATCCCACGAGGAGATGAGTGATCTATCTCAGATCCACTAGTTAGATCATAATATTAAACTAGTATAGCATGGGAACCTAGATCTCCCTCATGACTATGCAAGGAATCCAAAATAAGTTAAGTATTATCAAACTACTATATACATACATATCACATACTTTTCATCAAAAAAATCATTCATTTTCTCACCTCCTAACCCATTTTTAAGTTCCACCCCTTTTCCCTTTTCCATGATACAAAAATAATACACAAGCCCCCTTAACAGGATTCCATCATACATTCATGGATTTATTTATTCATACATTCCCCCCATTCAACTTCCATCCCAATACCACAACTAGGTGAATACCTTAATATGGGTTTTCATTACCAAGGAAAGACCTAAAAATTCTAATCGGGCCTCATTATTCAAAAATAAACATTATTCATTTGAAAATACACTTTTTCCCAATGATTTTATGTTCTAAACCACACTTACACTTAAAAAATGAACCTTGATGTATATATAAACAACCCTTATCCCAATGCACATACTCCCATCACCATGATTGAATATGTACAAAGAGGGAATACATGTGTACATATATATATGAATATGTGTATAAGTCATATTTAATGCATCAAAGGATTAAAGATATCTTGGAGGATTTTTAGGATTCAAAAAACATGCCATTATTCCTTTATGGAAAACCAGTCAAAAGACCAAAATCTTTTTGGGAATTTCCACTTCACAAGATAGAAATCATTTGAAAAACCAATAGATTACTTAGGAGGTTTGATATTTCAAAAAAAACTTGAAAACACACATTAATATAAAAAACCACAATGGAAGCTTAAGAGAAAACATGGAAAATATGAAAGAAGTAAATTCCAAGCATTAAAACCATTTTCAATAATATATTCAATTTATTTAATAATGAGAACACACTTAAAAACAACCAGGAAATCATGTTTTTTAATTTAAAGGCTTGGACATAGGGTAACCTACCTCAATCTTTATCGCCTTTGACGACAACAACTCGAATCCACCTTAAGGAGGTCCAAAGAGGTAAGAGAGGACACAAATAACCCTAAAATGAAAAAACCCCCCAATTTAGAAACAAAGGAACATGAACCCTAAACCATTGGATTAAATAAAGAAAAAAGACTAAAGATAAAACAGAAGGAAAAAGGAGAGAAAGAAGGTAGGAGGATATTATGTTAATAAATCACACTAAAACCTTGAAGAAACTACTTGATATCTCCATGTATAGGATAATATTCAAGGTTATAGGTGAGGGAGAATCCCACTAGGGTCACACAATCCAAATTAGAGGAGAAGGAAGTGGATTTGGGTTAAAAATTGAGAAGCGAAAATGGTAAAATACCATTTTTTTAATGAACCTTAGTATTGGGAAAGGTTTGGAAAACCATGTTCCCTCTATTGGGATACTGTAGAACCTCACACGGGCATGCCACATGGTTTGGAAAACCATACGCTAACCATGTGGTTGACTCTGTCAAAAATTTCAAAAGCACTTTCACAATTACTACATAGTTTTTTAAACTATGTGACATGATTTACATGCCTAAAAACTCTTAATTTAAAAGAAAATACACATGGAAAGAAAGAGGAACAGGTACAACCTAAAAATAAAAATAATATAGTAGTGTTGGGTCAAGGTGTGATATATTCTTGATGGTCACATGGTTCGGGCGATGATAATTCATGCACAACCTCAAGGTCTCATCTGCCTTCTTGAAAAACAACATTGGGGTTTCCTAGGGGGGAACACCGGGTCTAATAAAGTCATTTCTCTTCAAATACTCCAAAAACATCTTTAGATATTGAAGATTCATGGGATCCATCTTATATGATGACACATATATTAGGGTAGTCCCTGGGTGTAGGTCTATGTAGAATTTGATCTCTCGACGGGGAGGTAGTCCTAACACGTCCTCAGGAAAGATGTATTAATAATCCTCTTCCATTGTAGGAAACTAAAAGCTTAAAACTTCTACTGTTCTAAGGAACATACTATCCAACTGATGAGAAATCAGTTGTATCCTCTTGTGCATGATCCCATCATGCTCTACTTGGGATTACTTCTCACCAATGAAGGAAAATATCATCCCATCAACTCGGATGCATCATATCCTCTACCTAAAATAGTCAATTTGTACATGAACCATAGATATCCAATCCATACCTAGAATTATGTTGTAAGGACTCGTCACGACTATTAAAATATCTCATACAAAGCCCTCTCCTCAAAGAGTCCGGTTGCACTATCAAAAAAAGTGTGCGATCTATGAATATTCCTTCCCATGAGTCTTTAAATGTAAAGGTCGAGGAAAAGGATCCACTTGAATCTCTAGATATCGAACAAGGGATGCGATAAGGAAAGAGTGGCTTATTATCGTGTCTATTGAAACTACTACCAAAGTAGAGATGATACAGGTTGTACCTTGGATCATATCAGGAGCCTCTAGGTCATAAGCCTCCACCAATTATAGTTGTCCCCAATTCTAACCACCAACTCCCTAAACTTGGCATGGACTATCAGAGAT
The DNA here is from genome assembly GCA_963277665.1 of Viscum album. NCBI lineage: Eukaryota > Viridiplantae > Streptophyta > Magnoliopsida > Santalales > Viscaceae > Viscum > Viscum album. The sequence continues at coordinate 1,963,175,113 of OY728133.1, forward strand.
GGTAGTGGTGGTAACAAATCATAACGTTGACCACCACCCACTACTCTCACAAATACTATACCACATTCACCACCTTTCAGTCCTCTTTACTTACACCACTGCCTTTTCCCAGGCAGTTCATCAACCGTATCCTTATTTTTTATATGGCAGGGATATAGACTTTCCTATCATAAGAGAAACACAACCTCTTCCTCAACTGAATGGAACCTCCTTGAGAGCCCTAAGTGGATGACCTATTGTCCTGAGAAAACTACTAAATCCACCTCATGTGCCTGGATCCTTGAGTCATACATTGGCTACCAGTTGCTGAGGTCTTAGCTCTAGGGTGATCACTGCCAAAACTAACTATCATAAACTACTCATCTAGGAATCTCTCCACAACCATGACACTCATGTACCCCCAAAATAGAGAGGGATACAGAGAGATACCACTCCAACCTAAATATATTTGCAAAGGCCACACTCAAAGGTTTGTGATCAAAAGTACCCGTCATAAGCCAGGAACATGGAGTACTGTGAGAGGTTAGTGAACCTTGACACATACTTTGTGACTAAAGTGTTGCCCTATTGGAGCTCTAGAAGCTACCAGATATGCACCACCCACAACATAACTGGATAAAACTCCTCTATAAATATGCACTTGAACTCTATCCAAGTGAGAGTCACCTTGTTGTGCATTCGTGTCACCATGATCTACCATCTCCCTACTGGTCCATGGAGAAGGCTCACTGCTAGGACCAACATATAATCAGTAGGGTCCTAATAAGGTAAAAAACTCTCCCAACTGCCTCGAGTTAGTACTTTTCCTCCTAAGGGTATGTATCGCCTCAAAAACCAAGTTGTATATGCCTTTAGAACTTGTGAAGTGTACTCATCCTACACACGACATCTTCCAGTACTACCAGAATAATCAGCCACTCAGCGAGATGAGGTAGTATTGGAAAACCACCTGGAGGAACTACCTCCTGCACAAGTCCCTATATTGAAGCCTCATTACTAAGTGTATCATCATCACAATACTACTATGGAATCCTAACTGTCTGTCATTATGGATGCATCATGTAATAATCAAGATGGACTACAGTCAAAGAGCATATCTAGGCAGCTGACTTAAGAAGGATATGGAAACCACAACCCATTTTTATATGATGCATATACTGATGTTTTTCCTATAACTGATTCTGACATGCACTGAGTAAAAAAATAGGTTAAAAGAGTCCCGGTGAATGAATATATTGGCCTCCACACCATCACTAGGTTCCCTGGCTTAAGATTAAAACTCGATAAACTTCAATACTATTGCCTTAGTTCCCAAACTGGTCATTATAGCTTGACTATATTTAAACTCTAGTCCTAATACAACCTATTATATAATACTACTCTATCATGACACGAACCACCAGGGCTCACCTATAAGGTAGTAGGATAAATGTGACACCCCAAGATCAACTCCAATAGTCCAGAGGTTAGCGACTAGTTCCAATTAGGAATAACACACACACGGGATGCCTTATCCAAAAGTACATGTACACATGCACATATCTCTATACACCAGTGTAATGCAGAAATGATAAAAAATGATACAAAAAATGCATGCACACAACTAATCCTTCATCAGAGTATGATAAATGGTATAGGAAAATAAAGGGGCAAATACAAGCCTACTATAACTGTAAGAAATATCAACCTGCTAAAAAAAGGGGGACTGTTGTCAAGATGGAACTCCTGGAACTATTTTCATTTTTTCTAGTGTATCTAAGCTCCATCTAATCCCAGTCCTCCTAGAAACTGTCAAAAAGACAGTTATCTGCATAATATATGATACATGTGGTTAAATCCCATGCAAGGGTGAGTATAAACATACCTAGTAAAACACCCCAAAATCACCAAACATAAAACATCAAGCGAGTCATCTCAATATCACAAAGGTGATTCAATATAAAGGAAATATGATAACAACCTAGATATAATCAAAGATAGACACCAAGTCTAAAAGTAAGGTCATGTCCACACTACTAGCCTAAGATTCTATCTGAGGCTCACAGGTCATGTTCATCTAAGGGAACTCACTTCTCAAGTCTCATTAATATCGATGTTTCTTATCTAAGATATCTCACTCATCGGGCCTTTCCATGTTTAATTATGCACTATAACTTTCAAGATATCAATACATAGGTAGGGTATCACGTATATGGACTATGAGGGATACCTAACCCTATCTGAAAAAACCCATTAGGAAGAGGATCACACACCATAGATGTTAAAAATGGGATACCCAACCCAACCTAGGGAATAATGATAGAGGATCACACCCCATGACACATGGAGGGATACCTAACTCTATCTAGAACTAACCCATAGAGGGGATCACTCATCATATTCTCATGATGAGATGACTCACTATGCCCTAATAGGGATGAACCATGGGAACAAACCTATACTGACACTGAAACTAGAATGAGGGTATTGAAGGATCCAACCTATCCTATAAGGGGGTACATGGAATGCATAAGGTATACACGACATGTACCACTAAGCTCATACTTTCCTATGTATGTGGCCATTTACGTCGGCCTGTGTCCATGTACTCTAGTCATGACTATACACACTAGCTATGTCTATGTCTGTGTACCTGGGGGTACACACTAGGTTATCGACTCAAGGGTCACAAGATGTGTGAATAGGTCACACAACATGTGATATTTATATTCATGCATAAAACCTAGTTGCTGCAGAAGGGGGTCCACATGATGTGTGTTCTTCCAAACTACACATTGTGTAGATCAATATTTTCTAGAAATTCAGATTTCTCATTCTTCTTTGACCACACCACTACAACTATATATTCCATTGTAATCTTCACCATAGAACTCAGAACTGGGTTGAACAAGCCTGCAAGGTTGTCGGTGGCCAAATTTCGGTCACCCATTGGCATGAAATCTCCTGCCTTCATGAACCCAAAGCACATGCACGATCCGACTCATAAAAAATCCATCACCCACACCATAATTGAACCTTAATCATTTTCATCATGCCTCCATCACAGCTTTAATCCCAAATTTGAACTCATGGTAATGATCCATTGTGCTAAATATCGACTGCGCAATGATAAGTTTTCGAGTATAATCAAACTATCGATCAAACAAAATATCGATGGTGAACATCCAAAGAACGAAGGGAGAAAAGCATGAAACAAAAATGTGAGAAATGAAAGCTTCCTATTATTCAGGTTAGACTTAGTCCATTGATGGATAAATCTTCATACGAAGAGGATGATAAAGAATTAAATAATTCCTAATTATAGGAATTAGAAGTAAATATAGATAAACCAACAAAAAAAATTCATGAATTAATTTCTAAAGAATTAATTCACATTAAACATAGGGAAAACAAGAAATAGGATTAATCTAACAAAAAAAATCCCACCTCGATATCAGATCAATTAATGATGAAAAAAAATTATGTGTCATTATTGTTGGTGAGATCCAAGAACTCTATTGAAAAATATGTTCTCATATGAGATATTGTTGGTGAATTCATTGCATTTGTCATCATCTCCACCAATCTCCCTAAATATTCTCCCTATGGCGGTCCTCTTAAAATATCTTAGGGTTATGAAGCTAACCTTAGAGTTATCATAACGGGGATATAAAATGATAGTTTTATAGGTTTAGACATTTAATTAGACAATACATTAATTAATTATTTTAATTCATTTTTTTTCAATTCATGTTAGCAATTAAAATCTACTAAAACACCCAACGTCGACCAAACTTAAGTCATGCATATGGTAAAATTTTTGTTCTGGATTTAAAGGTGGTATTTTTCATATCTAAGACACCATTTGATATTTATTTCATTATTTTAAAAAAATTGTGTGGGCATGATATATTATATTTAATATTTTTAATATATCAACACAAAGACTCCACATGCCCCAAAATCCTGCACCGACTCCGTGCCTAACTCCAAAAATATTATTTAAAATATTCCAAAGTGTTATATGGAAAAATAGTGTCGTTACATTCCATATCTTTGATACCCCTCATTTTTCAAAACCCTAGATTTCTTTCCTTCTCCTTCCATGGTTTCTGTTAAAGAAGCACTCTGTCATCTATTGATGCACCTATCTTCCTTCTTCAACAACACCCACACCCCTGATTGTGAAACCCCAAAATTAGTTTTTTCTTTATACGATGATTTCCATAGATGAATACTATGATAGTGCATTATATCCTATATTATTTACATTATAGAATATAATATATGGATTGTTTTTTTATATTCTATAATTTGGAATCTTTATGTATTTTGTGTATTATAATCATTGATTCATAATTTCATAATCTACATATCATTGTTTCAATTTTTGTGTGCATTATATTCTATAATCATTGATGCATAATTTTTTAATCTGCATACCATTGTTTCAATTTCTACATGTATTATAATATATAATCTATACATTTTTTTAATTGTTATAATATTTTATTCTCTTATTTTTTTCAAAATCCACATTATTTATGTTCATAATTTCTATAATATGTTATATACATTAAAATGAGTTGATGTTGGACATTATTCATTATCAAAACCTATATTATTAATTTTCATAATTTTTCATTTCAATTTACAAGACTCATTAAAATATTTTATTCTCAAAAAATTATACATACATTCCAGGGGTTGATATTGCTCATTTATGCACTGTGAAGATTTCTTCAAAAAATTATAAGTACTATTTACCCTTTTATTATTTTATTATATTGTTATTTATAATTTGGTTTTTATAATTTAAATTTTACATGTGTAGATTATTGTGATTTCATTTCTCATATTTATATACATATACCTTAATTAATTTTAAAAAAATTACTTTATTATAAAAATATGTTATATATTCTCTATAATGAACTCAATAGTTTACATTTCCTCTTATAGGAAACAAAAATTCAAATAACTATTGGTGGTCAAAAATTGATTCAATATGCATACATTGATTTTAATGTTATTTATAATTTGTTTTTTATACCTTGAGGTGTGTGGTATGGCTAAACCTAGTATGAATATATTATATGTAGAATATGAAATATCTAAAATTTACAATATGAAACATAGATGCAATGAATATTCAATACAAAAATATTAAATATTAAATATGTATTTTTGACTATTAAATATGCATACATTGCTATATGCAATATACATTTATTGAATAATAAAATTTCAAATACTTAATATGGTTTTCTATAGTCTATTTATGAAATATGCAGTGTACTATGTATTAAATATATAATATTAAATGAATGTTTGTAATATTTTTATGAAAAATTTTAATTACTAGTTTTGTATCTATGCACTATGTTTCCTAAATAAAAAAATGTTTATTTTTAATGAGATTTTGTAATATTCTCATGACATTTATGCATTATAGGTTCTTTAATTGTACAATAGTTTTTCAAATGTGAATTATTAGTTTTGTATTATGTACCATATACTTTCATTCTTCTAAAATATGCATAAATATATTGTGTCCTGGACCCTAGGGGGCAACTCAGTGGTAGTTGCCCCTGTGGGTCCCAATGAGGTCTTGAATTCGAGCCACACTGAATTCATTCGTTCCTATTTTTGTTGTCTAATTTTCTTTTTAATGTATCCCCTTTCCCCTGCATCAATGTAAATATTATATATGGAATTTAGGTGATATATATAGTACATGCAGAGAAGCATTACTTGATAATATTTATACACATTTGATTTTTTTACTTATTCTACAATCTAATTTCTATTTATATCAATATTTTCTTAATGAATCAGTCTTCTACAGGTATGTATTATGTGTTGTATATGTTGTGTGTTTGTATTATATGCATACATGTATGTTGAAAAAAGTAATTATCTTCATGTATTCAATGATATCAGTGTAATTTTTAATACATACTTCTAGATTCATTGACTTGTGAAATACATATTATATTAAAATTGGTTTTCCTATATACACATATCTTCTTGAGATTTTTCCTTTTCCCTCCAAATGCCCATTCGACTTTCCCCACCCTGATTCTAGTTTCTATAAATGAGTGATTTAATTTTTCCTTTGTGTTCACTCATGAATTGATGCTTAGGGATTCATTTTCTTAGCTTCTCAAACAGATTCCTACTCCATATTTTATTTGTTTCTTACTTCATGAGTTCTGTTGGTTTTTTCCCTTTTGTGATGTCCTAATATATTCTTTTTTAACCTCACTAATCATTAAATCTTCCCATTAGTTTGATATGGTACATTCTCCTATTTTTAATCCCTCCTCTATTGACAAGTTTTCAAACCCATTATTCATTAGTTTCTTCATTCTTTAAATATCTTGATTTCTTCTACCTCTATTTTTAGTGGTGATATTTTAATATGAAAATTATAGAAAAATCCTGGATAAGATTATGTCTCCCTCCCTCCCTCATAATTTGAAATTTTCACAGTCCATGCATGCATATATATTTAGTTGGGTTAATTTAATTATTTAAAATTAGGAGATCCATAAGATCTATGGAGGATTAAGAGATGATATATTCTAGAATCGATGATTACCACTATTATCCAATGGGAAACAATTTATTATGTGAGTAGTTCTATATTTTTTTAATCAATCATCACACAATATCTTCTATAGAATATGACATTATTCTCACATGACAAGGAACATGTTTGGACTTCTCATATAGTTTGTATTGAAATTAACATGTTGTTAGGGAATGGAAACAACTTTACATATCATGTGGCATGCAAGTGATGTTTTTAATGTCTTAGATTAAATGTTTAAAGTTATATAATGGTGAATTTCTTCTATTGTGTGTTATTTTTGGTTCACTTATCTTTTAATTTTCCAAAAAAATATCTTTGAGGTGTCGTTTACCTAATCCCACTATATAGTTATGAAATCATGTAGTAGTTCCTATCAATCTTATATGTATACTTAATATATCATTTTAAATGTTTTTATATTCTTAATTTGTTTTCTATTTATTTGTTATAACTACATCTAAATTCATTTCACATTTTAATATGATCTTTAAATTTTTATTTATTTCAAACATATATAGTAATAATGTATGTATTAATAATTTTTTTAATTGTTATGTTAATATATAATTTTATTTCTAGATAATTTTATTTTCAATTCTTTTTGGATTTCTGTATTTTCTACACGATGGATCTATATTTTTTTGGTTTGACTTTGTTCTTTTAAATGTTTTATCTATAATTTTTCTTACCTTGTTTTGCATGTTAATTTTACAAAAATCATGTATTGGGGATGATGTGATGTTATGTAATTGAAATTGCAATTAGAAAATTGATATTCAATTTTATTTCTTTCTTTTTTATGTTATAACAAACATGGAATTAAAATAATGGACCAGTAGTGTTTATTTATAATTGTTTACCACACAATAATGATAACTCTATTTCATATTATTGATAAGTGGTGTCAATTCTATATCCAAAAAATACATACACTTATAAATTAATTTCACTATTTTTCAATTCTAATATCTATAATTTTATTTATATTTAATTTTACATTATTTATATACTTCTTATAGGAACTTGGCTATGGTGCAACTTCAAGTGCAATATTCAAACAATTTACTTAACCGTACATCTTCTCTAAGTGGAATACCAAAGGCACCTACCACCACTATGCACTATATTTATTATATTCAAACCACTTATAATATTATTTATATATATAATAAAACATACAAGATTACATCATTAATTTTAAACTAGATTTTAGTTTCACTGGTTTAATTACCATCTAATAAGTTGATATTAAAACTACAATTTAAGTGTTCATTATATATTCTTATGGAACCATCCTCTTAAATTTATAATATATCTACCCATAATAAACCAATTTCTAATCATTTATGAATATTCATCAATGAAAGCATCAAAACTAATTTATAAAAATGTGTCTGTTCAAACATTTTTTATGAAAACTATATTACATATAACTGTATAGAATGTTTGCACATAAATTTTATGAAATTGTGTTCAACCATATATCCTATATTTTTTTAATGAAAATAATATTATATATAACTTCATGAATTTTTTTCTCGTGCTTTAGAATTTAGGTCACTAGATCATTTTTTTTAAATTTAAACATTATATTATATTTACCATATATTATCCATTGCTTTATTTCATCTATCTAGACTGAACTATCTATGGATGTTAGATATTATAGAAATTTCATGTATTATAATATATTTATATCATAGTTCTAATATTTATGTATACTATTTATGGTTATTAATTTTAATATACATTGAATTTATGTGTTCATATATTCAACTCGAAATCATGTATTTAGAAACATGTATTCATCCATGTATTTTAACTTGAATCAATGTTATTTTCCTTTATTATCTAGAAAAATTAATGTAAAGGTGAATAAGCCCATATGTTTGCATAATATAATTACTATTAAAATTTTAAACTATCAGCAAATAGTTTTTTATGACCCATGTATTGAAACTGTCAAAAAAATGAAGGGACCAGTGTCAAACACTGTTAACAAATTTGTAAGGCTCGCCACTCGCTGAGTGAGAATCTATTATGGAAATTAACTTCATTACTTTTCATGGGGTGAGAATTTATGAGGGATTATTTATTTTATTTTTTCTATTTATAATAAATCAATATATATAATAATTTATTTTGATGAATATATATATTTTAATAAAAATATATGAAAAATGATAACATAATATTTAAAAATAATAAAATAATTAAGCTGTTTTAGTCATTTGGTCTAACCAATTTGTCTAGTATAAACTTTAAACCATTACCTCTACTGATTCAACAACCAATCTAGTTATGATAAAGGTACATTCAGTTTGGTGAGAATTTTGGCCAAAACAGCCCAAAATTCCACTTAAGGGACTATATTGGAAAAGGTACCCACTTATGTGAATGGTTATGGCTCGCGAAAGTCCCGATCATGAGGATTCTTGATGGTAACATCCATACAGTGTAATCCTGGCTTGTGAAGATCCTTTTTGTGACCTTATGAAGCTTTGATGGTACCTCCACACTACGTAACTCGGGCTTACAGAGCCATGTCCATTTACAAAGCTTGTAAAGTTCTATGAAATCCTATATCTTTTTTGAAACCAACACCCTTTCCTATACTATGCCTATAAATACCCCCTATGCTTAACATTAAAGAGGATGAGACCTTTCAGTTTTTGAAAAAATCTCTAAACTCGTGATAATCAGAAGCTTCATGAATGAAAGAAGAGATGGACCTCTAAAGGTAGCCATATTTCATGAAGCCACCTCCCATGGGTTTTTGAGAACCTCAACACATGGTATAGATTCCTTTAATGAAGGTTCATGACCTTTTCATAAGAAGAAATCCCTTTGAGGCTCTTGGGGTTTCACGAGATACTTATCCTTCATGAAACCAACCCCATGAGAAATAAAAATTTACCCTGAGGTAGGGTCACCCTATTTCGTGAGACCCATGACCTCCATGAGACTCCTGGACTTCATGAATCTCCAGACTTCTACAACACTTGTAAAAATCTGATCCGAGATCCACTGAAATAGCACCCTGAGCTGGTCAGTCACATGGACTCAAGCATACCTCCCTACACATCAAAGGCTGCCGACTAGTAGTGTGGGTCCAATGATGGTATGGTGGGGAGACTATACCCTCAAAATCAGAGTAGTACAGTGGTATAAGAGATAATAAATAAATCAAACAACTATTGAAGTAGTATAAATAAAGGATAGATAAACAGAAGATAATGATAATAAACTAATCAAGTGTCCAAGTCCAAATATAGAACCATGCATGCATGTCCAGATGAGGCTATATAATCTAAATAAGTAGACATAAAACAGGTGATACAATTAAATAAATGAAATAATAAAAGAACAAATTCCCCAAGGTCCATCTCCATGAGAATCCTAAACTATAACTTAATCTTGTGCTCCTAACTCCCGAGTACAAGCATGACAACACAATCCAAGGATCCTTATCCTATAATCAATGGGGTCTATTCAGGTACCCCAATGAAATGGAAGTCCGAACAGTGTGTGGGATATACTCAGTAGTCTACCACTAATGGTTTCTAAAGTTATCTAGTCTGGGAATATAAAATACAATAGTGTTTAGGTATGATAGTTAAAACAATAAATAAATAAAATTAAACAAGTTGACTCTGGTCCCTTAGGGACGCCTGGCCGACCATACCTACATCAGCCTACGCCAAAATATTTTGAACCACAATCAACCTGTATATACATAATGTCTGTGAATAAACCTATATATATGTATATGTATATATATATATATATATTCTAGGTGTATGCACATGGAGACATAACTAGGTCATCATAAGTCTAGATACAAACATGGACCAAACCCAAGCATGTTCTTTGGCTTGGAGGATGCATCCTTAAATATGAAAAACTAACATTTCTTAGGTACTCAAATAAGAGTCATTAAGGTTCTTAATTTAAGGTAATATTGGGTCCACCTGAGGTGATCTGTAAAGAGGAATCCCAAGTATCTTATCGAGATCACTATAATTTCTCATCACCGTAAGGGTCCATATCCAAGGTGTTCCGTAAAGAGGAATCCCAAGTATCACTCTCGATATGGTATAAAGGAATAAACCATTGATTCTATCCATGGTTCACCACATAAGGGACCGAGTATCACTCGTGGGATGGTATAACAAAATTTCCCACCGAGCCCATCCAAGGTAAACCACCAAGGGACTATCACTCATGGGTATAATAATCTAAAACAACCTATGAGTGCATCCAAGGAATTTCCTACATGGGAATATGAGAATCACTCAAGGAGCATAAGGTATATCCCACTGAGCCCATCCCTAGAGTTCTGTAAAGAGGAACCCAAGTATTGCTCAGGGCGTACATATAGTCTCTAACAACCTATGATCCCATCCAAGGCATTCCGTAAAAAGGAACCCAAGTATTGCTCAAGGAATACACAAATGATTTAATTATTTAAGTTCAAATACAAAATAATCCATTTTAATAAACATGATATATCATAATTCAAGTGTACAAAGAGGGACATACCCACTATTCATTTCTATTATAACATTAAAGTCCATGTACATAAGCATTCCGTTCATCATCTTCCTCATCTCATATTTATTAGCCTATTTTTATTAGAGAAGATAGCGCACCTCAAAGGTGGTTTTCTTATAAAATGGGGCAAGGAAAATAGACCATATCATTTGATAAAAATTAAACATCTCTTACATGAGAGTTAATTTAACACACCTTAAAGGCAACAAAAAGTATAAACAAGGCAATATAATCATGCGTATTAAAACAACACCCAAGGAGGGTGATTTAATAACCTAGAAAAAGCATGGGCCATGAAATATAAGTGAGACATACCATGGGGATGGTTCAAGTTGAGGTAAATATCCTCCAATGGTTCCATTTTAAATCACAATGACTAATTAAATCAATCATTAGGTTCTACATATTTAATTTCATATTTAAAAGGAATCGTATGGAAATATCAGTGCACGACACAAAAATGTAATCTATAAATCAACATTACTTTGAGGGAAAATATATAGAACACCTACTTCATACTTAGTATAGTCCACTCATCCAATATTAAGATTTTATTTGAGTTGGTTTGAGAGAAATTGAAGAAATGAACAAACACCTTAAAAATAGGGTGAATTAGATCGCATGAAGATAATGTTAGAAATGGAGAAAGAAACTGAGAAATGAGGAAGGAGGGGTCATAGAGTCATAGATACACTTCCAACATAATGAACAACACTCTAAATAGAGTATGGATGATGAAGATATCTCCATGGAAGGAGGAGAGGAGGAAGATCCTCATGGAGGGGCTGCTGTGCACAGATGGGGAAATAAAGGAGGGTGTGAAGCTTAAAAATAAATAGGGGAAAAATCATAAAAACACCCCCTTTAAAGAGCCTCATGGTTTGGATGCATAGTATGGATAACCGTGTGCCAACTGTGTAGGTTTCACTTCCAAAATCCATACCCCATTTCAAAGGGTCACATGGCTAGGATGCATGGTTTGAAAAACCATGCACCTAATCATGCATAGCTACTGGTTAAGTGTCACTAAGGTCAAGGGTTAGGAGCATGGTTTGGGAAAACCATGCATAGACCATGCGGGTCACCCCTGCACACTTGAACCATGTCGTATGGTTTCTCTTAAGGGGTTGCACGATTTAAAAAAACTATATTCCTTAAGAAAAGGGGTTGCATGGTTGACCTGCACAATTAAACTAATCATGCGCATACCGCGCACCTCATTCTGCTTCTCCAAAAACTAGTTGCTTTTGGATCCCGATGCTTCTAAAACTCAACTAGAATCCCGAGACACCTCTCGGGGTGTAAACTTTAACTAAAAAACACATTTAAGTGTCCGAACACTCAGATTTACATTCTAAAGCTCAAATTAATAATTGACCCATCCACATAAGAAAAAAAATTCACATTTCTTTGGAAATTCCACCTGGTCCAAAATGGGGGACACTATAATCTCCCCACCTTAAAAATTTTCATACCCGATAAGCCTTGGGGAACTACAAAAACATCATCTGACCTACTTGGGTCATGAGTCTTAATTCAAATAGGTGCATTTCATTTCTAAATGCCAACACACCACCAAGAATCCCTTTAAGAATATGGTACATGAGCCATCAAAACTCAAGCCAACGCTCATATTCCAAATTGAAACATAGAGATGAAGCTTACTCTATCTTGTTAAACTAGAGACATGATCACATAATCATATTTTTAATCATTTGGCCTATGGATCTCCCCACCAGAGGTTATAGTATTTAAAGTCCAATTCTGAGTCATGGTATCTCCACCATCATAATTTTCCAATGAACAAGCCTTTTAGCGTTCTAATGATGCCTCTGACATGATTCTCAACTCGATCAAATGATAAACTCTTTATTGAACTTAATTAGCCTCATCAAGCCATCTTTTCATGAAAAATCTTATCTAACTCAAAATGTACTCACCTCATCATGATGATGTTCCATGAATGGTTCCTCACTGATCACTCCTCCAAATTATCATTTTTATTTTCCAACACTTTTAAGGGGGAAAGTGAGAACCCTCACAGTTAAAACAACTCAAGCTTCAAGGATTACAACTGACTTATTAAACACAATTATATGGTGATTGGAATCTCTTTCCCTAAATAGTGTCCAGGGAAAGGCACTAACCTGGTAGTGTGGATCGGTCTCTAGCCATAATGTCCATTTATGTTGTTATGCCAAGCATGAACATGGGTGTATAACCGATCCAAAACACTTAGATCATAACCCTACAAGCATCTCATTTGATCCTAACTAAAGTCTGTGGTAACCATGGAATCATCAAATGGAGTCCAATGAGCTCATCCAAGTTAGTCCATACTTAGGAATTTATACGTGAAACATTGGTACAAAGTTGAGACATCTATGTATTAGAACACTGATTAAGACCAACAATAGTCAAGTCAAAGAACCAGTTAATGTCCATGAGTCCATTCAATGTGTTCATACTTGGGGACCCAAGTATCACTCAGGATAACCACACCTCTTAACTTACCATGCTGCAGAAGAATAACTCCCATAGATTTCCTTTATCGAAACAAAAGAGCATTTTAAATTGTTATCTTGGCATATAACTGATTCTCTCTCAGTGTATCCTATATGATATCAAGATAAGGGGAATGATATTCACTAAGAAAAGGGTACACTAAGAGGATATCAATAATTACCAAGGAGAAAAAACATTCCCATCATACAATAACAATTGCCCGACATGGTCCCAAACCAACCATAACCAACTACTAATAGAAAATAATAGTCAAACCACCTATGGATGACTTCCTTTAAAATAGCTCGACTGATCCTATCGACACACCATCACTAACTGACCACAATGCCTTTACCACTCTTGGTATCCCATGATCATTTAAGCATAACCACTAGAGTCTATGCCTGACCAACGGTGTCTACAAAGGTTGTATACACAACCTACCATATCATCATCGTGTTTCCTGGATGCACCAAAACACTACAAAACCTTCCCACCCCATGGCCGTTCAAAAATGGAATTTACCATTTTCAAAAGGTCCTTCATGGTTGAATTCCTTCTACTTGGAAGGACACTTATTTTCCAAGATTGACGTGATGCTCCCCACCTTAGGAGTTTCCTAGTCATTAGACTTACTAAAAAATGAAACTCATCCCATGAAAAACGCTCCATCGACCACAAAACATGGGTTCTGGATATGACCAAAATTATTTTAGTGAGAGTTAAACCGAAAAAGGTGAAAAATAGCTACTAAAAAGCATGCTATATTGGATTCACATTTATATGTACATGTGAAACTCCTCCTGAGTTAAATCCACGTGCGCCATAGCCCCAGGCATAGAATCCAAACAAAACTGACCGATTGTGTCACAACATCCGTTCCCTTCTTACAACATCATCCCCAAGCACCATGATAACTCAACATCCTTAACACCTGGGTCAATATACTCTAGATATGAACCAATAACATAATGTAATAGCTCAAGGCTTAAAAAATCACCACCAAACTCACACGGTTTGTTGCACCTTTTAACTACTTGATGAAACTATGTGTAATAACACATAATACTTTGAGATTTCTATAGAAAATGTAACATCCTTGATACTATCCATAGTATCATAGGACCTATACATACCAGTATCTGATGGCTCGAAAAAAGAACTATCCCAGAGTTGTACTATCTCATATTACTGTAAAATAGGCTAACGACCTATCAAGTTGTCCAACATTGAAGAAGAGGAAGAGGGGGCCATACAGCCCACTATGTGGTTGACCATGCCCTAGGCATTTCTATCCCACTAAAATTGAGAATTTATCGACACTCACACCCATAACAAGGGTCAATTTATCGAATTTACACCCATCAACAAAAAAGTTTCATTTTAGAAACTAAGAGTCCTACACGAGACAAATGACATCCAAATAGTTCCACATGTCAAAAACTCATCAAAATCACTCACCAAGGTTTTTAAATCCTAAAGGCGTTACCTATAATGATCTAGCCCCTTAATGAAGTATGAAACATCAAATATTAAAACTAGAGTCACATCGTGAAAGATCACTAGGCTCTACTGCATATCCTTTAGGTTTAACACAAACTAATAAAAGTTACAAAGGCCTATGGGGAAGACTTATGTTTATATTCTAAGGTAAGATCAAAGAAAAATTTAAACTACCCTAAAATGAGGGTTAAAATAAGAACACCACTTAAGGTTTCATTAATCCATCACACTATTTGAGATTTATTTTTTAAAAATATTAAATTCATAGTTTTTAAAGAAAAACAAGCATCATTTATGAAATGCAGAAGCATGGAACTTTATTTAGACAATTCCATAAGGCACACATGCAAGTAATATTAAACTTCCTTTTAAGCATTAATTATTTAATCGACATCCTGACCTACTTGGTTTAGGCTAATCATAAGGTGCATAATCAACTAAATTATTTAAGATTTAAGGTTTAACAATTTTTAAATTTGTATAATGGTCTCAAAGTATATTGAGATCATATATGATGGTTCAATTATACGGGTCACCATTTTATAATTTATAAAGTATATTTCAAATTGGATCCCATTTAGTCATAACAAGTATGTTTTATCCCATGCAACCAATGGTTCATGGCTCAAATATGTCATGATTGGTTAGTTAAGGTGTTACCATCAATCTATGTGGTAAAACACCGTTTAAACTATTATTGTCACTTTAATAACCAATTGTATATTAAAATTATAACTAGGCATACTATCACATGAAATAAATACCAGAAACCACAAAAAATAATTACCTAATCATGGTAAGTAGATAAACACACTAAATAATCATGCAACATGGCACAATAATCATAAAAACAAGCAGTACAGAAAAACATGCTAGATAAATCACATAACATGGAATAATATTCAAGCAAGGTACACAAATAAACATGCTAAACATGGAAATCTAATCACATAAAAATGTTTTACAAGCAAACATGCTAATAAAATACACTTCATGTTATACAAAAAAGCATGATAAATAATTACACAAGGCCCATCTATCAATGAAACTACATGGAATGACATATTCATGGCATGTGAATATATATGTGCTAAAATGATTCATGTAATGATACTTCCTTGACATACCAGGCCAAGGGTAAATACTGTAATTTTCATAAATCAATAAGAAAAAAAGTACACCAACCAATCAAGGTGAAATCATAGTTAACCATAATAACAAATAACACAAACAACAATCCCATCTCTGGTCACTTGGTATTTTCCCTGTGCATGGGTTAATCACTCCTAGACATGGTTATTTACCAAGAACTGACACATTCTTAGTATTTTGTCTACCAACCTAAACTGGTAAGACAAAAAGAAACAAAACCGCTCTGATACCACTTTGTAACGTCCCAAACTTGGATCTAATGAAATGGTTCCCCAAGCCAGTCATTCACATGTCCTCAAGCATGCCTCCTTGTATGCTAGAGGCTACCAACTAGTAGCGAGGGTCCAATGATGGTATGGTGGGGAGACTATATCCTCAAAATCAGAGTAGTACAATGGTATAAGAGATAATAAATAAATCAAAAAACCATGTAAGAAATATAAATAAAGGATAAAGTAATGGAAGATAATGATAAGAAACTAACCAAGTGGATAATTCCAAATATACAACAATTCATGCATGTCTAGATGAGGCTACGTAATCTAAAGTTGTAAAAATAAAATAGGTGATACAATATAATACATAAAATAAGAAAAGAATAAATTCACCAAGGGCCATCTCTATGAGAATCCTAAGATCCAAATCAGTCTTATTCTCCTAACTCCTAGGTATAATCATGATATCACAATCCAAGGATCCCGATCCCGCAACTAATGAGGTATATCCGGGCACTCTAGTGCAATGGAGGACCGAACAGTGTGTGAGATATACTCAGTAGACCACCACTAATGGTTTCTAAAGCTATAAAATCCATGAATATAAAATAAATCAGTGTGTATGTATGATAGGTAAAACAATAAATAAATTAAAGTAAACAAGTTGGATTAGGTCCCTCAAGGATGCCTGACTGACCATACCTTCATCAGCCTAATCCAGAATATTCTGAACCACAATCAACCTGTATAGACATAATGTATGTGAATAAACCTATATATATATTCTAGGTGTATTCACATGGGGACATAATTGGTCCATCATAAGGTCATATACAAACATGGAACGAACCCAAGCATTTTCTTTGGCTTAGCGAATGCATCCTTAAATCGGAGAAACTATCATTTATTAGGTATTTAAATAAGTGGCATTGAGGTTATTAATAAAAGGGAATCATGGGCCCATCTGAGGAAATGTGTAAATAGGAATCCCAAGTATCGCACTCAGAGCCTTATAATTTCCCATCACTATAAGAGTTCATCCAAGGTGATCCGTAAACTGGAATCCCAAGTATCACTCTAAGTATGTTATAAAGGCATAATCCATTGAGTCCATCCCTAGTACACCACATAGGGGACCGAGTATCACTCGTGGCATGGTATAGGAACATTTCTAAACAATCCTATTCAATGTAAACCACTAGGGTTCCAAGTATCACTCATGGGTATAATAATCACAAACAACCTATGAGCCCATCCAAAGAATTCCTACACGGGAATCTAAGTATCACTTAAGGTGCATAAGGAATAACCTACTCATCCCATCCCTAAAATTCCATAAAGAGAAACCCAAGTATCACTCAGGGCATATATATAGTCTCTAGCAACCTATGATCCCGTTCAAGGCGTTCCATAAAAAGTAACCCAAGCATCACTCAAGGTGCACACGAATCATTTAATTATTTAAGTTCAAAATACAAGAGTCCATGTTAATAAAAAATATATATAATATTTCAAGTGTATAAGGAGGGCCATGCCCATTATTCATTTATATTATAATAGTAAAGGACATGTAAATAATCATGCCATTAATCATCTTCCTCATCTTATATTCATTATCCTATTTTTATTAGAGAAGACATCACACCTCAAAGGTGGATTTATTATAAAACGGGGTAAGGAAAACAAACCATATCATTTAATATAATTTAAATATCTATTACATGAGAGTTGATCTAACACTCCTCTAAAAAAAGTATAAAAAAGGCATCATAATCATGTGTATTAAAACAACATCCAAGGAGGGTGATTTAATCACCTAGAACAAGCATGGTCCATGAAATATAAGCAAGACATCCCATAGGGATGGTTCAAGTTGAGGTGAACATCCTTTAATGGTTCCATTTTAAAGAAAAATGGCTAATTAAACCGAACATTAGGTTATAAATATTTAATTTCATAAAAAACTAGAAAATTGGGCTATGACCACACTTTTTATTCCCACAGTTTGAAAAACCATGGCCGTAGGAAGAATATAGCCATGATTTATGAAAATTGTGGCTATAAGCCAACATATTGACATAGTTATATAAAACTGTGGTGATAAGTTTCATGGGGAAACCCAAAAAATGTAGGAAATTTGCGGGAAAGGGATAATCCCATGGTTTAGTAAACCATAGCCATAACCACCTATTTCCACAGTTTAAACCGTGGCCCTAGCCACCTATTTACATGATTTAAAGCGTGGATATAGCTACCTATTGACATAGTTTAAAGCATGGCCATAGCAGCATATTTCCACAGTTTAAACCGTGGAAACAACCACATATTTACATGGTTTAAACTGTGGTCATAACTGCCTATTTACATGGTTTAAACCTTGGCCATAACCGCCTATTACCACGGTTTAAACCTTGTCTATAGCTGCATATTTCCACAGTTTTCAACTGTGGCTATAACCACCTATTTCCACAGTTTAAACCATGGAAATATGTTTTTTATTTATTTTTTAAATGATTATTAATTATAATTAATTATAATTAATTATATATTTATATGTATATATATAAATATATATATACACATATAGTAGTGATCATCTTAGTGGTAAAGTTTTGGGAAGAATATAGAAAAGGTCGGGGGATCAAATCTCATCGAAAGCATTTATTTTTTTAAGGCTATTGCCATTGTTTCAAACCAAGGATATAGACACCTATTTCCATGGTTTAAAATGTGGCTATAACCACCTATTTCCACAATATAAATCATGGCTATATCCACCTATCACCACAATTTAAACCATAGATATAAACACCCATTGAAATGGCTATAACAGTTATAGTTTATAAAACTTTGGCCATAGGATATGACCATAGTTTTGGACCCTATTTACATGATTTCAAACCATGGAAATGGGATGATTTTCTAGTTGTGATATTTAAAAGGCGTAATATGGAAATATCAGTGCTCGATACAATGATGTAATATATAAATCAATATAAATTTGAGGGAAAATATATAGAACACCTACCTCACACTTAGGAAAATATACTCATACAATATCGAGTTTTGATTTGATCCAGTTTGAGAGAAATTGAAGAAACAGACAAAAAACTTGAAAATAGGGAGAATTTTCTCACAAAAAGATAACACTAATAATGGATAAAGAAACTGATAAATAAGGAAGTCGGAGTTGTAAACTCATTGATATGCTTCCAAAATGATAAATGACACTCGAAATGAAGGTCGAATAATGAAGATATCTCCATGAAAGGAGGAGAGGAGGAGGAGCCTCATGGAGGGGTTGTTGTGTGCGAATGGGAAAAGAAAGGAGGGGGAAAAGATTAAAAATAAATAGGGGAGAAATCATGAAAATAGACCCTTTAAAGAGTCGTACGGTTTAACCACGTGGTTTAGATAACAGTGTTTCAACTGTACGAGCTTCACAACCCGAAGCCATACCTCTTTTCAAAGGGGTTCATGGTTGGGTCATACAGTTTGACAAGATGTGTGAAAAACTATGCATAGCTACGGGTTAAGTGGCACTAAGGGTGTGGGCTAGGCGCACAATTTAGGTAAATCGTGTATAGCCCATGCGATTCACCCTTGCACACCTGCACCATGTTACATGGTTGATCCTAAGGGGATTCATGGTTTAAAAAACCATTATCCTTAAGAAAAGGGGCCACACGGTTGAATCACATGTTTAAACTAACTATGTACCAACTGTGCACCTTATTATGCTTCTCTAAAAACTAGTGCTTTCGGAGTTTGACACTTATGAAACACAAATAAACTCAAGGAAACCTCTCAGGATGTAAAACTTAACTAAAATAAACACCTTTAAGTATTCTAAGACTTGTATTTACATTCCAATTCTCAAATTAGTAATTAACCAACCCACATAAGAAGAAATTCAAATTCCTTTAGAAATTCCACCTGGTCCAAAATGCAGGACTCTACAATGCCCCAACCTTCATGAAACCCATAATCTAGGCCTCTACATGGATCCTTATTTCAACTAGCTCTATTTTAAAAAATCCGAGTTCCCAGGCCCCCTATGATCATTTAGGACTGGTTCAACCACACCCTAAGTCCCTGTGCATCTTTAAAGGAAACTATTTACCTATCTCAGTAGGGATTTCTTATGACAGATATTCATCCTAAATTTAAATTCCCCCTCAAGGTGTAATCCCTATCCACTCCTGAGTTGTAAGGCATAAAACTTCTTAGCTACACGTCCTAGTCATACGGATTTAAACTACATGACAACATCCTCAACCTATGATGTAAAAATGTAGCCTTACCATGTGCGATGCGCATAGTATGCCCCATGTAAAATCATCATGGGATGGAACCTTCTCCACTATCTCCCCAAGGTAGGATCCTCCTGCATCAGGAAACTTTCATGTGTAATCCCCACACCATATCCTCATGGAGTCATCCTATTACATTGGGAATCTTATACGCGTAAGCCCTACACCACCTCTCATTAACACCCCCCACAAAATGAGCATCCTTACCACACAACATTATACTGCATGGACTGGTCCTATCACACGAACTTAAACCGTGACATCAAAATACATGGGTTTTGATCCCTGTCACTCAAAAAAAGGTATGTAGGAAGCCTCTGTGAGGTTCAATCTCGAAAAAATCTAAGTGTGAAATTATCCCCCCTTTGGGGGACACAATATATCATTCCCAATGTGAAATTATCCCCCTTATAGGAACACACTCCATACTAATGTGAAATTACCCCCTTTGGGGGGACACACTTCATCCCAATATGAAAATTTCCCCCCTTAGAGGGACACACTCCAACACCCAAGTGTGAAATATACCCCCTTGGGAACACACTCATCTATCCATTTATCCCTGTAAGATGTTAAACCTGTGCCCGTCTCCACAAAACGTTAAACTCGTGACCTAATCTAGAATCCCTACTCCATATAATAAACATGGGATACCTGAGGTAAAAATATTCAGAAGTATTACACCCTTGGAATCAACTACCTCATGAACAAAACAAGATGCCTTGGGTTCTGTTCCTAATATGCCTCACACATGAGATTCTCTCCAAAAGAGTAAGACTTTACATGTGCCCAACCTACCCAATGATCAAACATTCCAAACATTCCTAATGATATTACTTCCCCTAACTGAAGGTTGCTTCCCTATCAAGATATAAGTATTGTAATTAACCAGTCTCCACCTTGAGATGGTGTCAGAAATGATTTTCATAAACATGACTTAAATATATGAGGGAGATACAAACTAGGAAATGATCTCTAAGGAGGAATCCATTTAAGGATGAGTTGGCATCCCATCATCCCATTTCAATAAAGGAGAATACATCACCAATGAAAGTGATGGAATCCATACACCTTTGTAAAGTGAGAATATGGGGCAACATACGAGCAACACAATGCCTCCAGGTAGAGGGATGGTGATACACCCCAATGAAAGCTTCAGAAATGAAAAACGGTGAACCCAATGTGAAAATCTTCTACTAAACCATGGGTACTAGTAGAGTTTGGGGATCTAACAAATTTCAATGTCACCAAATTCAAATATTCAGCACCAGGTCCCACCAAGAAAATAGTGAGACCATCATGAAACTCACATATGACTTGGGGCAGATAATGTTGGGCATTCTCAATCTGCGATAGTGTCAAAATGGGACCCTTCTCTACTTCAGGAAGAATGTAAAATGTTGGGACATTGGGTATCACCTTCACTTTACTTGTACTGATAGCTGAATTCATATGCATTACAGGAATAGAGCCACCAAAGATCGACGACCTCGATCCAACAGGCGCAGGGGAAGGGGGAACATTAATACAGTGATCCTACATGACTACACCCCCACCGTGACTTCCACCTCACCTCTGGTTGATGGGCGCCCATGACCCATCTCCCCCTCTAAGATCATACGAAGAAAGGTGATCTAAACCCTCATATGTCGATAGGAGTAGGAAGGGGTCATTCCCATGAGGGATATGGCCCACCAAAATCTCAAGGTATTGATGCCTCACTGATAATACCACCCCTGAGGTCTACACAGGGGGAAACCACCCCTCATTATGATGGAGAACCACTTCGAGAGCCAGGTCCTTAGAGCACACTGATGGGTCACTCCTCCATGCTAACGAGGTGAGGAATGATTGAGCCACACCTGCCACGAACTGTAACAACTGGGTATTAGTGACATCACAAACACCTCGCCTTAACATGGTCGTCGGGTCTTGGCCCGCCAGGTACCACTAGTTGCCCCGCAGACACGTGGTCCCCACCCTGGGGCCCACCCATGTGCTCGAACGGGTCATCTAACTAATGACTGTCCCCATAGGCCAACACATGTCCTTTCTAGTGTGTTTTGCCTCACTCATACACACCCTAGGAAACTTTCCAGAAGGTCACCCATCCTGATCACTACTCCAGGCTAAACACGCTTAACTATGAATTTCTAATTAGGTAGGCTCTCAAAAAGGAAGGTGCACCTTGTTAACTGTGGGGAATGATTGATCTAAACCCTCATATGTCGATAGGAGTAGGAAGGGATCGTTCCCATGAGGGATATGGCCCACAAAAATCTCAAGGTATTGATGCCTCACTGATAATACCACCCCTGGGGTCTACACAGGGAGAAACCACCCCTCATTCTGATGGAGAACCCTTCGAGAGCCAGGTCCTTAGAGAACACTGATGGGTCACTCCCCCATGTTAAGGAGGTGAGGAATGATTGAGCCACACCTGCCACGACCTGTAACAACTGGGTCTCAGTGACATCACAAACACCTCGACTTAACATGGTCGTCAGGTCTTGGCCCGCCAGGTACCACCAGTTACCCCGCAGACACGTGGTCCCCACCCTGGGGCCCACCCATGTGCTCGAACGGGTCATCTAACTAATGAATGTCCCCATAGGCCAACACATGTCCTTTCTAGTATGTTTTTTCCTCACTCATACACACCCTGGGAAACTTCCCATAAGGTCACCCATCCTGATCACTACTCCAGGCTAAACACGCTTAACTGTGAATTTCTAATTAGGTAGTCTTTTGAAAAGGAAGGTGCACCTTGTTAACTGTGGGGAATGATTGAGACATACCTTCAACGACCTGTAACAACTGGGTATCAGTGAAAATACAAACACCGCACCTTAACATGGTCATCGGGTCCTGGCTCGCCAGGTACCACCAGTTGCGCAGACATGTGGTTCCCACCCTAGGGCCCACCCACGTGCCCGAACGGGTCATCTGACTAATGACTGTCCCCATAGGCCAACACATGTCCTTTTTAGTGTGTTTTGTCCTCACTCATACACACCCTGGAAAACTTCCCAAAAGATCACACATCCTGATCACTACTCGAGGCTAAACACGCTTAACTGTGAAGTTCTAATTAGGTAGGCTCTAGAAAAAGAAGGTGCACCTTGTTAACTGTTGGGAATGATTGAGCCACACCTGCCACGACCTATAACAACTGGGTCTCGGTGACAACACAAACACTGCACTTTAACATGGTCATCGGGTCCTGGCCCGCCAAGTACCACCAATTGCGCAGACACGTGGTCCCCACCCTGGGGCCCACCCATGTGCCCGAACGGGTCATCTAACTAATGACTGTCCCCACAGGCCAACACATGTCCTTTCCAGTGTGTTTTTTCCTCACTCACACACACCCTAGGAAACTTCCCAGAAGGTCACCCAGGTCACCCATCCTAATCACTACTCTAGGCTAAGCATGCTTAACTGTGAAGTTCTAATTAGGTAGGCTCCTGAAAAGGAAGGTGCACCTTGTTGACATGAGTCGTATCATTTAGTCATTTAACCCTTTATCATTTGAGGGTGTTACAATCATCCCCCTTTAGAGTACAACGTCCTTGTTGTGGGCCCTACATCTCAACCTAGGCAGTACACCACACTTAAGGCTAGGTACCACCTCCAATACCAAATGTAACAACTGGGTCCCAGTGACATTTTGGGGTGTTACAATCACCACCCTTTAGAGCACAACGTCCTCATTGTGGGCCCTATATCTCAACCTAGGAAGTGCACCACACTTAAGGTTGAGTACCACCTCTGATACCAAATGTAACAATTGGGTCCCGGTGACAGCACAAATACCCCGCCTTAACATGGTTGTCGAGTCCTGGCCCGCCAGGTACCACCAGTTGCCCCACAAACACGTGGTCCCCACCCTGGGGCCCACCCACGTTCCCAAACGTTTCATATTATTAATGACTGTCCCCACAAGCCAACACATGTCCTTTACAGTGTGTTTTGTCCTCACTCACACACACCCTGGGAAACTTCTCATAAGGTCACCCATCCTGATCACTACTCTAGGCCAAACACGCTTAACTGTGAAGTTCTAATCAGGTAGGCTCCCGAAAAGGAAGGTTCAACTTGTTGACATGAGTCATATCATTTAGTCATTTAACCCTTTATCATTTGGGGGTGTTACACGACCACTACTTGGGAGTTTCCTAGGAGGGTTCCCACCAAGACTTGACAGCTCCAGCACTGAAAAAACTCATAGAATTATGAATAGGTAAATTTAATCCCCTATTTACTAGCACCGGTCCAGAACACCTATTGTTGATGTTGGGGGCAGATCCATAATATTTCCCGGAAAAGGGGCACCATCTACGGCTCCTATGGCCCCTGTCACCACTGGCGTATCCCACTAGGTCCCTATAATAGGTGAATAGGGATTCATCTTCACCCACCTGGGATTGAGACCCCAGATGACTCTTAGGTGGGCCAGGATAACTCTCTTAGTCACTGACACCACTGCAAACTATTACAGTCCATCCCATGATTAGGACAATCAATGAGGAGGTCCTCCATGCACTTCCATCAACTAGCACAGAGGTCCTCCCCATACCATAACACTACTAGTGTATATAAAACTTCTCCCAACACCACTACCAATCAGCATGGAGGTCCTCCTTATACTAAAGACATGCCTCGTCCTGAATAACCATACTAGGTTAGGAGGGAAAACACCCTCTATAAGGGACGTGCCTGCATGGAAGTACATAATCCATAAGGGAAATATAAGTGAATCTCATCAATCCTTGCTTAGAGAAGTACCACGCCGTCAAAGGTGGATAGCTGTGAAGTGTCATGTCATCATTGACCTCTCAGATCCCGAAGTGACAAATGACTAAATGTGGTAACTTCCCCCCCCACTACCATAGTTTGGGGCAGGAGCCCGATGATTGAGGCTTACAATATTGTAAGATGAGGTCTACAAGATCCCTAGATCCCTCCACAGATACCTATAGGTGGAAAGCATTCTGGCCTCCTTCCAAGGGATCATAGTGCACCCATCTCCATCATCACCAGTTTCTCTCCTCTCTAACTCTACATAAGAAGTTGGAGAGATGTCTAGGTCTGGTTTGGTTTCATGTGACACTTTTGAGGTTATACCAAATTTTTATGATGTAATGGTAAACACACCATCCTACATGGATATAATCTTGATGTTAGATCCACCTACAAGAGATTTACCAGCATGTAGTGGATATTTGACCCACACAATGTCCCCTCTACTAGTAGAGTAGCCGCAAAGCATGTCTATGTCAGTTCCTCCACCCTTACCTTAGCCTGCACCAATTAGGGCTTGGGTTGACTAATTGTGGGACCCTTCCTCTAAGAAAGAGGGTCTATGAGAGTTTTTGGATGCTGACCAACTATCATTTGTGTTTTTTACACCTACAGCTCTGGATTTTGTCACCCTAGAGCCCCTTATTGAGGACCAAGTAGTTTATTTCCACCAGACTATCTGGGTGATGTTTAACCACCTCCATGATCAACAACTGCCTTAACCAGGGATCCATGAGAACCTCGATGTCATCAAACAATAGTGTATAAAGGTAGAGATTGTAGCAATCCTAGTAGCTTAGTATCCTTAGTCATATTATTACCACCATACCCTCTAATGAACCCACATAAAGAGCCTCATTGTGCTCCATCAGGTTATGGAAAAGGTGTCTCTATACATACAGATCATAGTCTAGCGGTAGTATGTTGCCCTCTATTTCAGCCCTATTTTGTAACAGTAATAGGACCGATGATACGAACTATACACTGATGATGAAGGTTCCCCTATGACCACCACCATAGTAAATATGGTCTTCACTAACTTGATAGTGGATCAGAGGTATAGGGCTACCAATGCAGGTCATGGTAGGGAAGACCCGCATCAAGGGGAAGCATAGTACTAGGTAAACCCCTGGTAGGTGTCCTCAATAATCAACATAGGTAGTCATTGGGACTCATAAGTCCCCCCAATATGACTTTTCTTCCTATAAATTAGTACATTGATAAAGGAAAGGGACATGTCAAACCCTCCGACCTATTCTAGGTTGCACTGAAAGTATATTTGGAACCCACATTAGCTGCCTTTTTCTAGCATCTCGAGGAATGAAAAAGGCTCACCGTTAATCCCATTGTTGAGCGGTACCCATCTCCTGTAAATTCCATAAGGGAACCCTTCTACCCTATAGTTAGGCACTTGGTCCTCCTTAGTCATATGCCCCAGTTTTAACTTGGTGGCCCACACATCCGATCATGGAAGAAGTTGGAGGATATGGAAAGTGAATAAGGTATGAGTCACCCACTCTGCCTAAGCAGTGTGATTTCCCACCTCAGAATTAAGGTCATGATGATCCTCGAGTCAATGATCCTGTTAATTCATTGGTGATTATATAACCTCACCAAGATAACATGATATATACTATCACTACTTGCCACGAGGCTCTGGAAACACGATAGGTGGCGATCTTTCCCAGCGGGAATCCATTCCCAACATGGGTGGATCATGTCCAAGCACCCTTGGAATTTGGTAATCCAAGATTCACCCCATTCAATGGGATGGGAGACCTGATACAACATCTGGCCCACTTTGCCTCAAGGTGCGACCCGATGTTGGGGAATCTAGAACAATAGGAGGCTGTCAAGATCTAATACTTTGTCCAAACTTTGGAAGGTTCGTCATTCATTTGGTATAGCCAGCTACCTATAGGGTCCATTGTTGGTTTGGAGGATCTCTGATGATAGTTTCTCTACCAGTTCAACTCCACCACGTGTAAGATAAGCATCTCCGACCTCTTAAAATGTAAGAAGAGGCTCGATGATCAAGTCACTAACTTTATCCACTGATGGAAGGGTCTCACGTAATCACTAGACATGCTGTTTTCCTAGGAATAACTACTCATGATGTTCATAGATAATGTCAAGAATGACCTAGTCCCTACCCTCATATCCCTGAACTACCCGAGAATATTTTGGGAGTTATCTAAAAAGGTTTAATATTTGGAAGAATCCTTATAGAGGACTAGACAATATTCATGACCATTACCCCTTCTAGATCTCGTGATAATACTCTCAAATGCAAAGACATAATTTTCCATGCATGCAAAGGTTCCTGAGTTGGTAAACCTACTAGACCCTTTTCCAGATGAGCCCCACCGAGTGAATCCCTACCAAGCATAGACCCGCCCATCACAACCTCACTAAATGCATCCGCCTAGACGAGATAATGTGTCTCCATACCCTCATCAGTTTTAGACTACCAGGGATCCTTTCCTAGAGGGAAAGAATAGGACCTACTCCTTCAGGGGTTTATAGGTCCCATGGCACTTCATCTTCACCCTAGAGAAGGTAATCCTATAGTTTTTAGAATAAAAGATACCCCAAGAGGCTAGACTAAGTGGTTGCATTGATCACTACCCGTATGACAGGATCACCAGAAACAACATTAATGAATGATTTGTAATCAAGGATTTTCTCCAGGACCAAGTGGATCATGGTTTAGTCATGTTGGGTGATGTTCTAGCATTAGTGACACATATCTATACTAACCATGATAGTGATAGTGGAGGCTATGGCGAGTGGAAACAAGTTCCCAACCAAGAGACATAGAAGTATAATGATTGGTTGGCTCACAAGGTTTTCATTCACACTCATGGTATTATTCATGCCCACTTTAGAAATCCAGAACCCTTTTCGGTTTCCACACCTTCTCTGACCACTGCCTCTGCATCCGTATTACAGCCTTCCAAGTCTTCAAAGTAAAGAAGCTGATAGCTCAAGGGAAACCAGAGACCCTATCTAGTGTCGAAGTCATCCCATACTCTTAGAGACTTCATGCCTACCAAGTTAGGAGATGTGCCCCGGGTCCACACAACTTTGGACTATTATACTTATAATGAGTAAGATTACGCCTCCATGAATTTCATTGAGCGAGTGGACTGATTCACTACCCCCAAAATTGAGTAACACCATGTGAATCCCTCAAGTTCCTTCGATCGATGTCATTGAAGGAGAGGTAGAGGGTGTGTGAACTACCAAAATTATAAAGTTAGTGCATCAAATCAGGCTGTTCATGATATCAAAACTAGTTAGAAGGGATTGTGCATAACTTAGTAAGCATAACCCTATAAGTATGCGCCACCAGGTACACCACCATAGACAACTGTATTAGTTGACCATGAAACTTATCCACGACTATGATTTTATTACCCACATCTATCCATATCCTAACCTCAGTTGACCAATAGTTAGCTGGCAGTTGCTCAGAGCAGGCTAGCTAGCCTAAAACAGAATATTTCTAATACTAGCCAGGTCCTAATAGTTTATCTAGTGGATTCCACCATGTCCCCTTCCAAATAATGACTTGAAACAAGAAAAAATATGCCCTTTACATAGAAATATTATGTGTTGAATCACCTCTCCAATATACCCATGAGGATTTTGATACTTGAGGCTCTCCACTTGTCAAAGGAAATTCATGAGGCCCTCGCTGAATCCCTGAAAATCCCACTCCAATTTGAAGTTGATATAGCTGCTACTGAGGCCTACTATGCAGAAGAGGTTGAGTAAGAGGAATGTTTATCCATCATCTCATTTTATAGGTAAGATTAGGGTGTCATAATTCAAGGGAACATACACTCACTATACATCACAATCCAATTCAATGGAATGGATATCCACAACTTCCTAGTGGATACTGGTTCTGAAATCAACCTCATCCCGACCTAAACACTCTATAAATTGGGAGTGATGAAAGAATATATAACTCCCTTAAACCCAATGATTTAGGGGTATTATAAGAGTTACAAAAAACCACATGAAAATATTTGGTTGAAGATTCAATTCGATGGTCTGGTATCAAGCACTAAATTTATGGTAGTCTCATAGGATACTACCTATAACATGTTTCTAGTAAGTCCTTGGCTTCATTTTCATGTGGCGGTCCCCTCTTCATACCACCAATGACTCAAATATTCCCTCAATGATTGATTATGGGTACTCTAGGGTGATGAATCACCCTTTGATTCTTGTGAGGCATGATATATGGATGTCAAGTACTACAAAAGGGAAGAGAATAAGGTTTAGACTGATGGGGTTGAGTGCATCAATACCCCCAATGATCTAACAACCATTGCATCTAATACTTGGGTAACTTGAAATACATATTTTTTCTCCCGATTAATTGGTTAGAGCCTAAAACTCCAGACCTGTGGGTTGTTTCATTATCTCTACGAAAAAGAGCTTCGGTGTCTCCAAGAGAAAGGAGAACTCACATATTACCTCATACTCCAACATCAGGTAGGACCATTTTATATCAGAATACCCTACCCCTGTGAAGTACTGATAAGTTCACCCCATGTCCACTGATCTATAACATTTCTCCATACTCCATAAAGCAGGGCTAACTCGATGAAGTTCGACTCTTTTCCATTTCTTCAACATCAAGAGAAGACCCTGTGGTCAAAAACCTGACAAAATTGTCTCAACAACTTTTTTATCCACAGTCTCAATAGAGAGGGAACCCCTCATCGAGGATTTATTATCCTACAGAGTAGACACCAATGCTTCTACTAGATCGATTATCCTGGAAGAGCTACCGCCTCCCTCCAATTCTCCTATCTCAGACAATGAATAAGATTTGGGAGACTCCCCACCAGCATTTTAAGAGGGTTTCACCACCACCATTGACGAGTTAACCCAGGTGAAACTTAAAACCGAGGAAGATTTGATGCTGAAAATGATCAATATATCAATGTCTCCAGAGGATTAGGAGTAGTATGTGGCCTTCTTGAAACAACACCATGATGTATTCACCTAGATCTATGAGAAGATTCCAGAATTATAACCTCAGATCGTCATTCATCATCTTGGAATCCTAATGGGTCATCGTAGTTTCTAGCAGCCTCCCAAAAAGATGAACCCCTCCCATGGTAATATGGTCATGTTTGAATTTTATAATCTTATCAAATACAACTTTTTTAGGGAGTTCTAGTACCTTGAATAGCTATCCAACATTGTCCTAGTCAAGAAGAAGAATGGATAGATCAAAGTTTGTATCAACTTCTAGGAACTCAACTTCCATTGTTCAAAGAATGATTTCCCATTATTGTGATAGAAATATTGATTGATAATAAAACTATGTTCCATGACCTCTTCTTTATGAACAAATACTCTAGGTACAATCATATCTAGATGGACCCTGAGGATGAGAAGTACACCACCTTCAGGGTACCCCAAGAGACATTCTTCTATCAGGTAATGCCTTTCAAATTGAATAACGCAGGATCCACTTATCAGCGGGCCATGCACAACATATTTAAGCTGATTCTAAGGAAATTGGTGGAATGTTAAATGGATTATATGGTGATAAAATACCACTATTTTTAGGACCATCTCAATGATCTTGAGAAAGTATTCAACTTCATCCACTCCCAACACTTGAAGATAAACCCTATGAAGTGTGCATTTAGGGTTACCTCTAAAAAGTTTCTCGGATTTTTCATAAGATACATAGGAATCATGATTGACCCAGAGAAGATCAAGGCCATCAATAAAATGCATCCCCTGAGTAATCTCTGAGAGTTGTAGTGCCTCTAAGGATAATTAGCCTACATACACCAATTTATTGCAAATCTTACCAACAAGTGTAATCTATTCTCAAGGATTATGAATAAAGGAACCGTTTACTAGTGGAATGAGAATTTTGAGATTGATTTTGTGGATACAAAGTAATATCTGATACAAACTCCAGTTCTGATGTCACCCATCTCAAGAAAGCCTTTGTTCCTCTATGTGATCGAATTAGAATGGTCCCTCGGTGCCCTTCTAGCCTAGAAAAACAAAGAGGGTAGGTAAAAAAACCTATAATATCTCAACCACATGATCCTATACATGAAGATAAGATACTCCCTTATCAAGAAGAGTTTCCTCGTGCTGATATTTGAAGTGTAGAAGTTGTGAAATTATTTTCATCATTACAAGATATAACTGGTGTCCCGAGTGGACTCGCTAAATTATATCCTCAATCACCCCATGCTGACGGGTTGATTGACATGTTGGGGAGTGATCCTTTAGAAGTTTGACATCATGTTTGTACCCCAGAAGGCCATCAAAGTCCAGGAATTGGAATACTTTCTATCCACACATCTAACCCCTGAGTAACTACCCCTAGATTTTGATTTACCAGATGAAGCTATTATTTTAGTGGATTAGGTTTCACTATGTTGGAAGATGCATTTAAATGGTTCCTACCGAATCCCGACTGGTAGAAGTCTCAATAACCCCAAGATTAATAGGGTAGGAATAGTAATCGTCTTCATCACCCCAGTGCATTCCATCTTTCCATACCCATTCCTATTGTCATAAGGATTCACCAACAACAAGGTAGAGTATCATGTCCTTATTACTGGTCTCAATATATCCCTTGACATTGATGTCACTCATTTTTACATGAAGGGATACTCCAATCTAGTCATCAAATATATAAAGGGTGACTACATCATTATGAAGCAAGTGATTATGCCCCTTTTAGAATGTACCCGTCAATCAATGGACCCATTTCCATTATCAATCAGAGGTGACCTATGTTACTTAGTTATAGAATGGTCGAGCTGATGAATTGGAAGGTCTAGCCATGTCCCTCATAGAACCTGTCCAGGATGACCTGGTTATTTATGTGGCACACTAGAGGGTCATCAACCCCATTACTTCAGATGATAGAAACAAATAGGTATATCAGTTGGCTGCCGGTACCTCTATTCCAAGATCCTCAAATATCCCTATAGTAGAGAAAGAGCTCATTTTGAAAACTCCCTTCATTGAGTATCTCTATTATGGAATTATCCTGCCATACCAATCCAAGAATGAGTGAATCCGCCGGTGTGCAATGTAGTTTACCCCCTAGAGTGGGCCTAAACTAGAGAAAACCCTCTATAGATAAGTGTTTGATGGAATTATCCTCCGTTTATCTAAGGAGACGAGATACATCAAGTTATGTAAAAGCTATAAACTAGATCCTATGATGCCCATCAAGAAGGATTTAATCTCTCCCACCAAATATGGATATTGGGATACTTTTGGCCTACCATAGTTCACGAATGCATTGAGTTCACCAAGATATGTCACACATGTCAGATCCATGCCAAATTTTTTCACTGACTTCCAGAGATTATCCACACCACAAAATATTCTTGGCCCTTTACAACATGTGGACTCAATGTTGTGTGTCCATACATACTAGTGATAACTTGATAGTGTAGGTTCATCTTGACCTCAACTGACTTCTTTTCCAAATGAACAAAAGTGTTTCCCCTAAAGGAAGTCAAAAATTGATCTGTTGTCGAGCTCGTGAGATCCTATATCATCCATAGATTTGGAGTTCCTCATACCATTCTCACAGTCAATGAAACAAACTTCCGAGTTGCTGGGTTGAATAAATTGTATGCTAAGTACAATATCTGGTCCAACCATACTTCTCGCTACCATGAACAGACAAATGTGTAGATCGAGAAATTCAACAAGTTTCTCTCTAACATCTTGTAGAAAATATTAGGACATAATAAAAAGAGTTGGCCTGAAAATATCCCCAACGCCCTCTGGTCCTATTAGATAAAAACTCGAAATTCCACCCAAGCAACCCCATACTCCTTGGTATATGGAACAAAGGTTGTCTTTCCCATAGAGGTTCAACTTCCATCACTACGAATGGTTGTTTATGACCATAATACACTAGATAGAATATAATAAGTCCATCTAGATAAGTTGGAATCCCTTGAGGAAAACAATCTTTAGAACTTTCATAACTTAGATAGGAACTGGAACAGGATAACACGATCATTCAACAAGAAGGTTCACCTCTGCTCCTTCCTCAATGGTGACATGGTAATGTCTCTCAGAATGCTGATGATACTCGACAAAAATCCACTGAAGTTGGAGCCCAAATGGGATGTACCTTAAATTATCCATAAGTTATATTCCAATTAAGCATACTCTTTGATCATCATGGATATATATCACATCACACCTCCCACCAATTCCAAGTTTCTCAAGCAGTAATTCACATGAAGAGACTTATGGTCTAGGTAGCATGACCTTAAACTATTTATAGTTGGTATGAGCTCTATAACCCTAAATTAGTGGTAACCATGGTATGAGCTGTACGACCTTAAACTTTATGTAGCCCCATAGTCCCTATATCCTTAAACTAACTGCAACCCTATAGTCCAAATAGAATAAACTTAAACTATTTGTGATTGGTCAAAGCTCTATGACCTTAAACTACAACATCCATGGTCTGAACTCTATGACACAAAAATAAGATTCATGATGCAAGTATTATGACCTTAAACTATTTTTATCCCCTATGACATGATCTATACAACTATAAACTAGTATCATCCATATTCTAAGTTGTATAACTTTAAACTATAATTCCCAACATCCTTAGCACATGACACTAAACTATGATCTCACCCTATTTAATGTGCAAAAGATGCCTCATACAATAAGGGTGTGATGATAAAAAAGGTGAACATCCCTAGTGAAGGATGTTAAACTGAAACCTTATCCTGTACCATGGACATGGGATGCCTCATACAACAAGTGTGGGATGACCTAAAATCTCAATTTACTCAATACACGATGTTAAAATATATCCTTACATCATGTCATAAGCACAAGATTCCCCAGAAAGATTGTGGTATACCTCAATACCCTCATTAGAGAGGGTTTTATCCACTTATGATGTTGGTCTCCTACTACACCACATTTCAAAACTACATATGGATTGATTCCCATTCCCATAGGATATGTAGTGATGCCTAGACCACCTATCTTTAGGACCAACTACAATTTCACCAACATTTGTCCCTTTTTCCCCACTTACGGTCTAAGATTTATGACCTTAAACTATGTGTGATTTGTCTCAAGGTATTTATGTGGTACGAAGGCCTGCAGTCCCTCCTTTAACATCAGGCTTTATCTCTTCTATTCCACATAGATACCCTTGAAACAAATATCCCCCCATATTCTAAGAATCGTGAATTTAAACTATTTCTAATTTCTCATGGTGTAAGCATCACGACCTTAAACTACGTGCAATTAGCTTAAAGATCTCTTTGTGTGGTGCAAAGACTCCTTATATCCTTTTATGTCAAGTTTTAACTCTTTGAAACCACCTTAACATCATTCAAGTACCTGCCCCTACGGTCCAAGAACGAAGACCTTAAACTATGAGTCTTGGTCCAAGATCTATAACCTTAAACTAGAAGTTTTGGTCCAAGAACTATGAACCTAAAATATATGAATATACCCCTCATTAATATGGTTTTATTCATCCCTAGAGTTTCATCAATCCTATTCCCATGTCATATTTTATAACTACATGCGTCTTGAATCCCATTTCATAAGATACATAGTGATGCCTAGACCGTCTGTCTCTGAGTCTAGCTGCAATTTCACCAGAAAACCATCCATGAACCATAATGCCATTGCCTCAAAATCCCCTCATGGGACTCCTATTCAAGTATCACCCCCATTCATTCCTTGACCCATTAGTGGGCTAAGATGCCCTTATGACCCGACATGAGGAAGAAAAGAGTGGGCAGCTTGATGCGCCAACCTCACCAAATTTCCTTATCATATGGCGATAAACTATAGCCTTACCCCATATGAAATTGGGATGCCCCATATGACGAGTATGGGATGAATATCAAGCCAATTTCCTCAGCACACAATGTTGAACTATATCCTTACCCCATATAAGTTCAGGATGCCTTGTATCATAATATGATATGATTAATTATCCTCATTCGAGAGGATAACCCCTTACCGATGTCAACATCCTACCACATCGCCTTCTATAATTATGTGCGGCTTGATTCCAATCCTCATGGGATATGTAGTGATGCCCAAATATCTCATCCCAAGCCCAACCCCCTTTGTTAACTCATTATGGGGCCTTTCCTGCCCCAACAACATTATATCAACCTGGGGTACAGTTTGTCGATCTTTGTGTGGCATAGGGTCTATTAATACCTCCTTTCACATTGGATTATTACTCTTTTATGACACATAAGCCTTCTTATGAAACTTGTACACCCATTGGGTCTAAGCTCTATGACCTTAAACTATTATTTACCTCATTTGGTCTAAGATCTATAACCTTAAGCTGGTAGAAACCGCAATCCGAGTTTTATGACTTTAAATTTCAAAGCTCAAATGTCCTTAACACATAACGTTAAACTGTAGCCTTACCCCCATATAAAACCAGGATTCCTCATGTGATAAGCATGGGATGAAAAAAAACCTCACCCCATATAAAATCAAGATGCATTATATGATTAATATGGGATGATAAAAAACTAAATTCCTTGGCACACGACATTAAACTATATCATTAACCCATATAAAATTGAGATTACTCTTAATGTGAGATGATTTTATATCCTCACCAAAGAGTATGACACCCCTCCGATGTCATTCTACTACCACACTAGATCCCAGAACTACGTATGACTTGATTCCCATCATCATAGGATATGTAGTGATGCCCAGATAGTCTATCCTAGGACTAGCCCTACCATTGACTCATTTTGGGGTCTTTCACCACTAGTAAAGTTTTATTTTCTCCTACCGACATGATCATTCAGCGTGTTTGAGTGCATAGAAGAATAGATCCCAGGGCACTCAATATTCTCTCTGGGACGTCCCCCACTCCCACTTCTGCACTTCACACTTTTTTCGACTTGGATAATCATCATCCTTCCAATCTGAATGGGCACCCTAAAAACAATGGTCCTATGCTACATTGTCCCACCCACCATCATGGGATCACACCTTGAAATATATTAGGTAACAAATATCATCTCCCCTATTTTGAACTCAGTCAATAGTCGATTCTATATTTGTTCACCCCATCCTTAACCAACACGGATATAGAACCTGTGTTTCAAATATGGTCAATAGTTTTTCCCCGCTAATAAATTATCCCCCTTTACTATCCAAGTCTCTAAAGTCAGGATCTCCCTTGTGATATTTTTTGGTCACCTTCTCCCCTAGTTGTGTTCTCACCTGTAAGCAATGAGAACTCCATAGTGATCCTTATTTATCACATCGAGCATGGATAACACATGCTTAGGAGTTGGGAGGGAGGTTTACTCAAGAAAGGTTGAGACTCATAAGTGCTCCATTGGTTCGAACTCTATGACCTTAAACTAGGATCCCAAGTCCAACAATCATGAATTTAAACTGTGTTCCAGTCATCCTAGGAATGTATTATGTGGTGCTGGTCCTCCTTGACCCTCAATTCATGTTGAGATGTTGCTCTATCATGCTACACATGTCCTTTTGATATTCTCAACATTTTTCAAAGCATCATGACCTTAAACTATGTGAAAGTTTCCTTGAAGATGTTTTGTGTGGCATCGGGTGACCTCCTAGGCCCCTCCTTTTATGTCGGGTAACATTTCTTTGATGTTGTGTATGTTCCTTCGGGACACACACCCCATAGTTTGTGCATTATGACCTTAAACTGTTTTCAAATGGTCTGAACTCCATGACCTTAAACTAGGATCTTGAGTCTAAGAATCATGACTTTAAACTATGTGAAAATTTCCCTAGGAATGTATTGTGTGGTGTATGGCCTCCTTATCCCTCATTCATGAAAAGTTTGTACTTTTTCATACTATACATGTCCTTTTGGGATAATTTCTCGCTGGTCTGAACTATACAACCTTAAAATAGGAGTATATGTGAAAAATTTCTCTAGGATTTTCTATGTGGTAGTGCCTCCTAGGCTCCACATGCATGCTAGGTTACTTCCCCCTATTCCACACACATACCCTTTGGTGCATAAAACACTATAGTCTAAGCATCATGACCTTAAACTATGTGAAACTAACCCCATATTATTTTTCTTGGTGCATGGCCTTTGAGACACACCATATCCATCAATTTAAAATCCTATAGTATCTTAATAACCTTATTGGGAGTGTCCCCCCTTAGGTCCAAGAATTACGTAGTTAAATTGTTTTCAACACCATGGTTTGAGCTTTATGACCTTAAACTAGGATTCATGGTCCAAGCATTATGACTCTAAACTATCAGAAACTTCTTGGTCCAACCGGTATGACCTTAAAATACCAAAGGAAGAGGTAAAAAGCTAACATGAGTCCTATTATGGACCCTAGAGAAAACCCAACTATGATCATTGAACCCTTCATGTTATTTCACAAGTCCCAATCACACAATGTTAAATTGTGTGATGCATCTTCCTCACTGTATATTGTTAAACTGTGTATTCATCATCCTCACCATATGATGTTAAAATTTATGTCCATCATCCTCATTGTATAACATTAAACTTCATGTTCATCATCCTTATCATACAACGTTAAATTGTGTATCTATCATTATGACATCCTGCCTTTTTATTACATATTTTTTCATTACATTTACAAACAAATAATCTTTTAAAGTTTAGTTTATTGGAAATAAGGTATATAATACATGAAAACTTAAAAAATTATTCTAATACACTTGAAATTATTCTTTATTGGTTCATCCTAAGTACAATTATTTCATCTCATAACCTGGCTACATACATCAAATAAAAGGGTGAGCATAAGGCCTAGTAAGGGAAAACATGGGAAATAGTTTACAAGTGATCTTGAGGAATATCAATAAGAACATGAGAAATATCCTTATGGAATGAGAAAGGTAACATGATTCATATAATAACAAAAATAAAATTAATAATAACATTAAAATGTTACTATAAAATTTAAACGATACATTCATAATTATATCACCATGGTTTTTCACTGAGGTGCCATAAAAATTACCAAGGTTATTCACCAAGGTATCATAAAACTTGTAATCTATAGAGATTAAATTATTTACTCAATGAATTGGAAAAATATTAGGGAAAAACATTAATATTTATTAATTAATTCTACCCAAATATATCATAATAAAGAATTTCATAAATAACCCATGGATAATAAAATAAATGGGTTTTATATAAAAAATCACAGCGTTTTAAAAAGTACTTAAAGACATGATCATTATGTCATTTTTAACCCATGGAAAGGAAGTGAGGGATTCATGTATATTAATAACAGAATGAAATAAATAATTTTCACATATAGTTGAATACACCTAGAAAATAAATAGGTCTAGGTATTCTCAAAAGGTAAATAAAAGAGAATTTCTTAAGGAGGATAGAGAAATTTTGAGAAGTAGATTCAGTAGTATAATGGGTATAAAACATGGTTTTATAAATGGGTAAAATGAGAGGGGAAAAGGGTATCCAATTGATAAAACATAACTTGGAAGTAAGGGTATGGATAAAAGGGTAATAAAAAAGATTAATCATAACTATTAGGATACATATACAAAAATAGGTTCCTGAATCAAAGAGAAAAGAAGAACAATTCTCTTACCTTGAAAAGTAACTCCTGGATCTTGAGGAATGAAACCTTAGGGGATTGAGGACACCTTATAAGGACTCCTTGGGAGGTAAAACTACTATATATTCATGTAGGATTTATTTTTAGTGAAATTAAGTGAAGAAATGGGTGGGTATTTATAATAAAATTGGAGTATTTGTTTATTAATTTCCAAATATAGGCCTTGGAAACCTAGGTAGTGGAAAATGAAAAACCATGGGCTTGAACATGGTATTTTCCCATGTTTTTGAACAATTGGGTCATATTTTATGTTATTTTAATCTAAAATAGACTATAATAATTTTATATTACTTCTTTTTTCATGGGAAAGTAAATTTTCCACAACAATAATGTTTTTAATGCTAAATTTTCCATTTTTGACTTTGGAAAGTAAATTATATGTTTGGAAATTGATTAAAATCTGTTAAAATATTTAATATTAATAAAATAAAATATTTTAGGTTGTGGATTGTGGTTAATTAGTTATTACATAATTATGAAATAATTATGAAGTCATTAAACATACCGAAAAACTCAAACTGTATTTTTAATATTCACAAAAAATAAAGTATTTTAGAAAATTACCACAAATTCTCCCAAACCTAATTTAGACATGATGATTTCAAAAATTATATTTATTTTATCATAATAATTCTCTAAATATGATAATTATAACTTTTAAATATAAAAATCCTTATTTATTAAAAATGAAAGCGGATTGAAAATGCATAGTAAAATTTCTAACACTTGAAAAAAAATATTTTAACATTTATATTTAAATAAGAGTGTTTTTATCATACTATTTCATTAAAATAAGTATTATTCATAATATATTAGTTTATTATAGATATTTATATATTTTCTCTAAAGTACAATTTCTATCTTAAAAATCAATTTATCAAATGTAATCTCTTTTTTTGAGAAAAGTGAGCACTGAGGCTCTTGTATTAGTTAAAAAAATATTACACAAGTCGAAAAGAGGGTACTTTACATTTTTCATAGATGAAAAGTGAAAACATGTCATTAGGCATGGTGGTTGAGTAAAGACATCTTCCTGTAGTGACCCCTTTGTTTGAAATCCCATCAGCAATATAGTTGGCTTCCCTAAAACAGTGAGTGATAATATGATTCATGTGAGAGAGTTTTTCCAAGAATCTTGACCATTTTGCGGTCAAATTCCAAGATATGTGTACTTGGACTCCTCTCACCACTTTCAAAAGAGTGGAGGAGTCACATTCAAACAAAATTCATCTCCACACTCATTCATGGGAAAGGTCAACTTCCATGATCATACCCATCATCTCCACTTATAATGCAGTTGAATTACCACAAGGAACATGAAAATATTCAATCAAAGCTCCATTTTGGTCACAGAAGATTGCACCATATCCTAAAGGACCTGGTTTACCCCTTGAGGCCCCATATGTATTGCAAACCGCCATAGTACCACGGGGCTTGGGGAAAGTACCCAGGAGCTGAAGCCTTCTGAGAATCAATAGGTCACTGACCGAATTCCTACAAGATTTAGAATGTAGGCTGTTTGCAGCCTGCACTACGACATAGATATATCCCATCACATGATCAACATTGAGATGCACCCCATGGTGGATGGCAGCGTTTCTTCTTCACCAAATGAGGTGGACTAGTTTGGTACATGTGGTTCTGAGTAGAACTGTGATCCTCTTTGAATGGATGGTATTGTGTATTTCAGCAAGAAAATCAGTAATCGGGTCTGTGTGTTGTACGTTGATTTCAAAAATGTGCAGCACAATATACCATAAATCATATTTTGTTTTGCATCTCAAAAACAAGTGGTTCACATCATCCTGATGTTGGTTGCACAATGCACATTTGGAGCACAAAGAGATACCAACTCTTTGGAGATTAACATATAGCGGGAGCTTATTCATCAGAAGCCTCCAGATGAGAGTATATCGAGAAGGTGACATCTATTTTTTATTCCATTCCCCTATCCATTATGTGTCACCATGAAGTAGGTGATTATAAAATCTCTTTAAGTCAAGGTTTCCATTTGTGGATCCCACCAAGACAAGCAGATCATCTTGATTTAAGAAATCATAGTTGGAAACAATAGAGGTGATGTCATCTTGGACTAAATCCATGAACTCCAGCTGATCCTTTATCTTTATATTATGCTCCAGAACACTATCCTCATTTGTGACCCTATTAATAAGGGGTTCACTTGTACATTTCTTAATTTTATCAATCAAAACTATTCTTAAAACCGAATTGATGGAATAAAAATTTTATTTATAAAATGGAATTAAACTTTAAGTAACTAGGGACGCAACACATAACCCCTTATAAAAACCACATACAACCTAAGTGTAAGGTGTGAGATGGTGATATATTCATGGGATGGCTCAGCTAACATCGCCCGAGTGGTAATTTCTACTAACTTGAGCTTCTCCTATAGGAGATTTCATTCAAGTTTCACTTATTGAAGCTTGACTTGGGATTGGTCAAGGGAGAAACCTAATGATGCTACCTCCCTATCAAGTTCAGATAAATGGGATTTGTACGACATGAATATATTGGTTTAGGTCATCAATTATCCTTTCTTCATTAATTATCCTTTGTCATTTATACTTATAAACACTAATTATAACTTTAAAATTATTATCAAGAGTATAGTTTCAAACATTCATATTGACCAAAGATCATATAACGGTCAAATCCTAATGGTCACATTTACATTGATACTCACTTCATTAAAAAGAGATATGGGTTTGTTGTGTATAATATAATATTAGACACTTTTTCAAGAAATAATAATCATTCAAAAAGTCTGGGTCGTTACGTTCTCTCCCATTTAAGAAATTTCATCCCTGAAATTTCAACTCGTTCTCTTAGTTGAGAAAATATGTAAGTAATTTTGTCTCATTGTCTCCTCTGGTTCCCATGTCACTTCTTCATATTTATGGTTCCTCCAAAACACTTTGATGAGGTGGGTAGTCTTGTTGTGTAAAACCTTGTCTTTATAGTCTAATATCTCCACCGGCTACTCCTCATAAGAGAGTTCATGTTCCAGTTGTATCACCTTTGGATTCGATACATGTGAAAGTCCAGGTATGCACTTCCTCAAGAGAGATATGTGAAATGTATCATGAACTTGAGCTAGATTTGGTGGAATTTCCAGCTAATTGGCCACTTCTCCTATGCAATCAAGGATTTTATAGGGGAAAATGTACCTGGGGATAAGATTCACTTTCTTCCCAAACCACATGACTCTATTCCAAGGTGATGTTTGAAGGAAAAATTTGTCTCCAATATAAAATTCTAGGTCCCTTTGATGATTATCATCATATCTCTTCTACTGACTCTGAGTAGCCTTAATGTGTTGTTGGATGGAATGGACCTTTTCTATAATCTCTTGCACAAGATCAGGATTAAGAAGCTTTCTCTCACCAACATCATCCCAAAAAGTAGGAGTTCCAAATCAATTCCCATATATAGATTCATAGGGTGCCATTTGAATACTCTAATGGAAGATGTTTTTGTATGAGAACTCAAACAATGAGAGATATTGATCACTTCTAACTTTAAATTCCATGAGCATGTTCTCAGCATGTCCTCGAGTGTCTGAATAATCCTTTCAGATTGGCCATCAGTTTGTGGGTGATAAGACATACTGAAATTCAATTTGGTATTCAGAGAATACTGAAGACTTCTCCAGAATTTTGATTTGAACCCTGGATCATGATCAGAAATGATAGAAAGTGGAACTCTATGCAACGTTACCACTTCCTTTACATATATCTTGGAAAGTTGGTCAAGAGATAAATCTTCCTGAATAGTGATAAAATGGTCAGTTTTGGTGAGTCGGTCCACTATAACCCAAATTGAATTGTTTCCTTTGGATGTTCTTGAGAGACTAGTGACAAGGTCCATAGTTATATTATCTAACTTCTATGTTGGTATGGGTAGTGGTTGCAATACCCCTTTAGGAAGTTGTTGCTCTACCATCACCTGCTCACATACTAAGCACCTTACAATGTAGTTGACAATCTCCCTTTTCATTTTATCCCACCAATAATGATCATGAAGGTCCCTATACATTTTAGTGCTTCTAGGATGTATAGAAAATATAGAGCTATGAGCTTCATCCATTATTTCTTTTTTATCTTTAGAATATATGAAACACATAGTCTTGTATGAAATTTCAGTAAACCTTCTTGATCAATACTAAACTCATAAAACCTGTAATTCTTCACATCCCCTATCTTATTTTGTAATGAAGTATCTTCTCTTTGAGATTTATTGATCTTATCTAGTAATGATGGTTGATAAATCATTTGGGATAGGGTTGATGATGTCCCTTCTCATACGATTCCCATGTCTAGTTTTACTAGGTCTTTAATCAATGGATCACCTTGAATCCTCATCATTTACAGTATAACAAGGTATTTCCTACTTAATGCATCAGTGAATTTTTTTTTCTCTCTTCCGGGTTGATAATAAATTGAGCAATCATAGTCTTTAAAAATTTTCAACCATATCCTCCATCTCATGTTTAATTCCTTTTACATGAAAATATGCTTCAAACTTTGGTGGTATGTATATATATCACATTTCTCCCCATAAAGATAGTGACTCGATATCTTTAGAGAAAAAACAACCATAGTTAGTTCTAGGTCATGCACTACTACAAAACAGACCTTTAATAGCATGAGAAAAAAGCATTGATAAAGGTAACCTTTATCAGTGCCAAAAAAAGTACTGATAAAGGGTACATTTTATCAACACTAAAAAAGCACTGATAAAAGGTAC
Source organism: Viscum album (assembly GCA_963277665.1). NCBI lineage: Eukaryota > Viridiplantae > Streptophyta > Magnoliopsida > Santalales > Viscaceae > Viscum > Viscum album. The sequence continues at coordinate 1,963,219,184 of OY728133.1, forward strand.
CCTTTATCAATGCTGTTTTAGCGCTAATAAATGGTATCCTTTATCAGTGCTTTTATATAAAACCGATAAAAGGTACCCATCTTCAGCATTTTATTTTTAGCATTGATAAAGGATACCATTTATCAACACATTATTTTTAGCACTGATAAAGGGTAGACTTTATCAGTGTATTTTTTGAACTGATAAAGGTCCGGAATAAAATGAAATAATTAAACAAATTAAAATATAAAAAAATATTAATGCTTTTATTAATTAAATAATTATTTATAAAAATGAATAAATTGAATATACATATATATAAATTATAAAAATGATTAAATAGTATATATTAAATACATTGATATGTAAAATGAATAAAATGAAATAAATAACTAAAAATTAAAAAAGAGTAAATTAAGAAAAATATTAAACATTTTATTTATTAAATAATTATTGATAAAAACAAATAAATTTAATATATATATATATATATATATTAAATATTAATAAATATTATATATTGGATATAGATATATAAAATGAATAAATTGTAATAATTAAGCAAAAAATTAAAAACGAATAATTTACACTATTATTTAAAAATTTATTAATACATATTATATTTGGCTTAGTGGTAAGCACTCCGTAATCCTACATGAAAAATGAGGGTTCAAAATCCATTGAGCGCAGGTACTGTAACAATACTGCAATGCTACTATAGTAGCAGACACTGTAGCAATGACGGGGACTGTAGTGACGACGGGCATTGCAGCAGTGATAGGTACTGTAGTTAGTGGGTACTGCAGTATTACTATTCACAGAATGGGGCTTGAGACAAGAAATTTGGGCCTATGGGCCATGTAATGGGCCACATGCCTACTGGGCCTTCGAGCCAAATATATATGATGTAATAAAGCGGGTGGTTAGGGGGGCTATGACCTACCTTTCAGGCTTGTGTGTGTGTGTGTGTGTTTGATGTAATTATACCCCCAAACACTTAATATAATATATATTAACTATAAATAGTAATTCACAATATATATTAAATATAAATATATAGAAAATGAATAAAATTTAATAATTAAAAACATATTAATGTCTTATTCATTTTTAATGTTGTTTAATTTTTCCATTTAACATATATCAAATATGTGTTAAATTTATTTCACATACATATATGTAATTAATGCATTTTTATATACAATATACACACAAAAATATTTACTTAATTAATGAAATCTTATATAAAAACACATACACCTAATATTTATGCAATTTATTCAAATTTTAGTAAATTTTAGAATATCATTATAGCATGATACATTTAATATATTATGATTTTAATCAGTTAATTTTATGTATTTAATTTTAATATTATTACAATTAGGCATTATTTATTCATTTTTAATATTTTTTATTTTTTATTTTTAATTTTATTTTTGAATTTAATCATTCTTGATTATTTATTTATATATATTTATTTACTATGTTTTGATATTTTAAATATGTTTTTATCTTTACTTCAATATATTTATCCATATTTTTTTAATAATTTATATTTATTTAATAAAACTTATCCATTTTTTAATATTTTTAAATTGTAGTCATTTTTAATTATTCAATTTCACTCATTTTTAAAATGAATGTATTTAAGATTATATATTCATTGATAATGTTAAAAATATATTTTTAAATAAATATTTATAAATGTATATTTACTATATTTATAAATATATATTATCTAAATAAATATAATGATATAAATATATTTATAATTATAAATAATTATAAATAAATAATTATAAATAAATAATTATAAATAAATTATTATAAATAAATAATTATAAATAAATAATTATTAATAAGTAATTATAAATAAATAAATATAAATACATAATTATAAATAAATAATTATAAATAAATAATTATAAACAAATAATTATAAATAAATAATTGTAAATATATTTATAAATGTATATTTACTATATTTACAAACTTATATATTTATAATTATAAATAAAAAAATATATTTAAAAAAAGTATTAATGTAATTATAAATAAATAATTATATATTTAAATAATTATAAAATTATAATAAACAAATATATAATTATATAAATATTTTTACAGTTTTTTATTTATAATTATAATTATAAATCCATTATCAGTGCTTATTAATTTAGTGCTGATAAAAAGGCTCTTTATCAATGCTTTTTTGAAAGCCCTCATAAAAGTGTCCCCGATCTATTTAAAAGAATCCTAACCCCAACTCATTCAGTCATGATTCTCAAGCTCTTGTAGAACTCCTCTGCTACCGGCGTTACCCCTCTACGTTCTCTCGAATGAATCAAGGCTAGAATCCAAGGTATGTAATTTTCTCGTTTTCCTGTCTCGTTGTTTGATTTTTTGGGTTCCACGGTTTGTGTTTTTGCACTGTTATTAACCATGAAGAACCCTACATCTCATATCTCTCTCTCTCTCTCACTTACCTATACCTACACAACACCACCCCTACTTTGTAAACTCATTCCAACTTCATATGAGACCACTACGAACCGTATCTCCATCCACTGTTGCAACTGATGGTGATTTTATTAATGTTTCTGTTATATTATTTCCTTTTACCTTTTAGATAGTGTGGATTGACATTATTTTAAATATTATTTCCATAGTATGGAATGCACATGAAGATGATTTTTTTAATAATAAAAAGAATAATCATGAATATATGTGTATATATTGAGCAAATAATCTTTAATTTTTTTTTATAAAATGATAGGTGTAAATTTTCACTTAATTAATATTGGATGATTAGTTTCTCATAGGTGAAACAGTAGAATAAATAAATGAAGTTTGTTACTATGTCATAAAATGATATAATTTTATGGTGGTTCCTATATATTTTCTTTCATTTGATTATTTTTTGTTATTCATACACAATTTAAATATAAATCTGAATATAATTTCACATGTTGAATATATTATTGAATAATGAGGCGATGATATACCGCATGCAAGAATTATTAAAGGTGTTAAGTTAAATTTGTGTTCAATATTAGAAAATTTAGTTTTGCTTAACACTATTATATTATATTCATGATTGTGGTAATTTTTACCATAAATGAATTGATAAATTCAATCCGGTTAAATTAAAAAGTTTTTGCTGGGATTACATTGTGGTTGGTGGTATGTTGTGATGGAAGGGGAATTATATTTTTGATAGAGGTCATACAACCTTTGAAACGTGAGTAACAATGATGTGTTGTTTGATATTGTTCTTTGATTATGATTATGGATTAAGAATTCATAATTATTGTTAATACTTCAATACTCTAGTACAACTAACCTTTACTGCCTTTCTTTAATCTGTCCTCAGATGCCTGATTGCCTTCCATCTCTTGATGATGGATTAGACTCCCTCTTTCAAGCCTTTCTCCCATCACTGTGGTTCTGAAGTTCCTCTATGACATACCTCCCGATCGAATTGTATTCATTAATCTCCATCAAATCCACTGCCATGACTTTGAATACCGCATATCCCTACCCATTTTCAACTCTTTCATCCTTTCATCCTCCTCATTTACTACTTCTTGAAAACACCAAAAATTACACCTAAAAACTAATCAAAATATAATAAAATAATTTGTTTGGTTTCTTGATATGCATTTTCTTATGAGACTCACTCAGTTAATTTTGACAAAACTTCATCAAAAATTACTTTTAATTTGGGTGTAGTCACATTGGATCCTTTTAGAACTCTTCAGTTAGTAACACTTGGATGAGAATACTACTATGATGGGTGACCTCTTGAAAATACTAATGTTGCACATTTTTCATGAAAAAAACATACCAAATGCACCTTTTGATTCTCTTCCCCTTTAACCTTGATAAATTTAAAAGGGTTTCAATATGACTCTTGAATATATTTCTCCCATAATGAGCAAAGATATCTGACCCTACATTCAGCTTCATCTTTACTACAATTGGCATCTTTTGAGAAAAATAAAGTTTAATACATTTTCATAACCTTTATTTTTTATCCAAAGATGCTAATTGCAGTGAATAGGGTTGCCTAAAAGGATAATAGAAGCTAGAATTTAGGACATGTTTGGGGAGAGAAACAATGATTTAGAAAAATGAATGGATTAGGGAATAACCAATTTTATAGATTAAGGGAATCCAAATTTATTTCAATTTGGATTTGAATGTTCATTACTTCATTTTTTAAATGTAATATGTTGGAATCCATAATTAAAATTTCATTTAGGTATTTTTGAATATGATTGGGTTTAGAGTATACATGGGATAAAAATATTTTTAAAAAATAATAAGTGCTAGGTTTTATGTGAGGTATAGGTATGGTATGTTGGAATGTGAGTTACTATAGTCATGTTAGTGATTCATTGAGGGATAGGGTGAGGGTGATGTGATATTTGTTTTTTTGTTCTTCTTTATGGTTTTTAGAAGTTAGGTTTAACTAATGTATTGTGGCACCCATTGTGTGGTTATTTCCTAAGGGAGCCAATTAGTGAAATGATCTGAATGTGAGGGAACAACCATGGTATAAACTTATGGTATTATTAGAATAATTCACTGGTATGAAATGAAGTTAGTACATTTGATTATCATGGTGTCCTGGTTAGTACACAATGACTTGACTTAAATGTGTATTTTGAGGGTTAATACTTTGAACATATACTCAAATATATGAAATGTATATTTTAGGGGGCCTGTTAGTATTTACTTTGTTTATTTTTATTCTCACACCCTAAAAATGAATCTCAGAGGATATAAAGCTCTTATATTTGAGATATATGTGAGGGAAAAGGACTAGTAACATAGATTAGATTTAGTGCAGCTCAGTGGGGATGAGTTGATGTTCTCACTATAGTGCTAGGGACCTTTTAGCATTTTGAGATGATATTTTAAATTTTAAATTAATAAGTGGTAATTTAAAAAGTTTTAAAGAGGAAACTATTATCCTCACCAACTTCATCTCCCAAGCAATTATTATTGCATATTTTTCCTTGAGACTCATCCCCCATATCTTCTATGTTGTTTGAACTACTTTGAGAAATAGTTATCCAAAATGATCAGCAATACCCGGTATGGGATGAATTTTGGTTAGAGTAGTTCAAGAAACATAGGTGGATGTCCATAAGATATGGGGGATGAGTATCAAGAAACTAAATGAAATAATAACTATTCTATAGATGAAGCTGATGAGGATGATAGTTGTTTATAACTTTCACCTTTGGATGAATTAAAAGGATAACACCTACCATAGTGGGGTAATTATTTTCTTAAATTTAATTATCCATTTCCTTCAAAATGGATTCATGCTAATAATTTTACAAAAGAGTATAAAGATGGAGTTAAAGAGTTCATCAAGTTTTCAATAGAGCATGCATGAGACCCTTCTCAAATCCTTTCTCCATGTTTACATTATTGTTATTCAAGACAAATTAAATGTTTGACTATTCATGAAGATAATATCTTCTATACATGATGATGTTACCAATCCCGAGGAAGAATAGACTATTGATGATGAAAATGCAGAATTATTAAGGGATAAACAACATGTTAATGAAAAAAACAAGAACAACTCATAATCATAGTGTCGAATAAAATTATCAAGGTAATAAGTCAGGGTATAAAATTTGAGATTGGATGGAATCAACATGACCAGCCTATTGATCCCAACAAGTTAATGTTAATTAGTTATCTTAGGGTCATAATGAGGATTAATGTGCCGATTGATATTGATTCATGGTGCCACATCCAACCTATAACGAAGGAAATTCTTTGAAAATATATAACAGTAATTTTAAGATATACTTTCTCTATTTTACAGAAAAATTACATAATGAAACATTGATTTAATTTTCATTATTCCTTGGAGAGTTCATTTATTTTAGAATATTTCTATAAGGAATTTGTCTTAATGGCTGCTGAAAATTCCTATAGAGGCTTCCAAAATCTTCTTATAAAGTTACATCTTAGGGATACTGAGGGGAAATTAAATCCCCACCCACTAGTTAGTTATACACACATTATAAAGTAGGAAACATGGAATGGTTTCATCAATATTCATAATGAGAAATCATTTTAGGTCAATTACAGTCAATAATATATTATTTGAAATTATTTATTTTATCAAACTCGATTCAAAATTGTTAATTTATGAAACAACAAAAGAGTGCTGAAAATTAAGAACGTGCATCAAAATCAATGTACCCCTATCAAAAAAGCAAGGATGGGATGTGCTTCATTAGAGAAGAAATTGGTATGTCTTTTAAATTAATAATAAAAGTTTAATTATGTAATATGGAACAACATATGTTCCTTTTTTATATGTAGATTGACGAATCAAAATCCGAATCCACTTCCATCTTATGTCATGTGCTATGGAAGGAGGTTCATGTAAAGAAGGAGGGTAAACTAGTTGATAAAAATACAAAAACAGTATGGGAAACATGTGTAAGTATGAAATAATTTTAATTCATTATGATTTATAATAAAATTAAATAAAAATATCTATTTATATTAATATTTTTTATATGGTTCAGACACAAGAATCAGCAACAACCAAACCAGAAGAAAAGCTACTTTCAGTAGCTTTGAAGTGGCCAGAATAATATGGTCGCGTTAGAGGATTAGGTTTTAGAGTCTCTCCTCGGCCATATTTTGAGAATATAAAACCACATGAAGATACATATAATATGGTGAGATTATTGAAGACACAAATAGACTCACTATAAGATATTATTGTTTGGTCTGGTTTGGAAAACCAATGTATGAGAAAGGATCAAAGAAAACCGACGATAAGGAAAAGATCTAGAAATGAACCTAATGATCCCATTAGATTTGAGGCTGGTTATTCCCCCCAACACCACACCTTACATGAGGTAATAATTTTTTTCATTACTATATCTTATAAATGTGAATCAAACAACTTCCAATAACTTTATATTACTAAAATTCTACATGGTACAGTTGTATATGATTTATATCTGTCAACACCCACGCACTACCATGTTGTGATGGGTACAATATATAATATCTTGAGAGAAAAGATACACCATAATGAACTCACAAAAGATCACATGAGAGTGGGGATTTAGGTAGATCATGAGCCTACTGTTGAGTTTCCTATTCCACTTGATGATCTAGATATTACAATGGTCCATGATGCTATTGAAGTTTTCATAGCAAGACCATCTAATCTAATAAATATACATGAGGTATGTCTTTAGAAAATTTTTTCATATGAAAAATCTATAACAATTGATGATAAAATGTATAAAGTGAGGTATTATATTACAGATGGATAAAGCAATAGGGAAACAGAAGGCCAAATTAAGAAAATCTAATGAATCAACCAATAAATCAAAACGACATTCTGAGAGTACCTTCTCCCTACTAGTTCTAGAGCAACATTTATTATCATTACAAATTCATAAAGAGACCATATTTAAAGATAAAAATATGTCTTACATTCCATAATAAGAAGAAATATAAGAAATTTCCATGAAATACGTAATTGGTCTCCAGACTATAATTGAGATTCTCAAGCATGAATAGTCAGACATATCAGTTGTAAATACACACATATGGTATATTTTCATAATACGTCTATCCAAATAGTGAGATAATATGTTTATTAAAGCTAATAAATATTTATATTTTATATAGGGATTTATATTACAATTATATAAAGGGAAGATCATGAGAAGCGCGATTTGGATTCATTAATCCCTGTATCATTTCTACGATAGAACTCACTTAGGGTAATAAATAAATTGATAAGAAAAAATATGATTTACTTAAAGCATTTGATCAAAAAGTATCAGACTACAAAATATTTTTGATGCCTACAATTCAAGAGTAAAAATATACAATCCAATCACATAAAATATATTTTTAATTTTTTCATTACTTATTTATTTTTTGTTTTTTAGGGAGAACTAGATGCTGATCACAGTCAATCTGGACACCTAAAATATTTATTTTTTGGATCCAATGTATGGATATCCAACAAACCGACCACACATGATGTGTATTTTGAATATTTAATACACTGTAATCAACATTTTAGAGATAAAATTTGAATTATATGTTTTAGTATATGTTTTAACAATATTTTTCTCATGATTGGGCAGTCTCTAAATATAGGCTAAATCATGGCATGAAGTCAGTGTCTGAAGAGATAAAGCACATGTATTTCTAAAAATGGAAACAAATTATGGTATATATAGAAATATTTAACTATCAAAAAATTTCAAAACAATTTACTTATTTTGGAAAATGTTTCTATTGTGTGTGAAGCAAGATACTGGAATTGATTATGGATATTATGTTTGAAAATTTATGAGAGATATCATAAAGCATGAAAATACCAGAATCCCCCAACAGGTAATTTCCGAAGGTAATTATAATTTCATTAAATATATTTCATAATCATTTGTTTCTATATATTTTCTCAATACTATCAAGATTATCGACAACCTTCATACTAAAAAGAAGAAATAAATTTGTTTAAAGATGAGTGGGAAGTGTACTTCTTTTCAGAATGTATGATGACAACAAATTTATGTGATTTCCTAATATGTTTGTAATCCAGTATGAGTTATGAACTTAGAATATATATTTGGGGTGTGAAGAATTAGTTTTATAATGATTACATATTATTTTTAATCTCTTTATCAAGGAGATGTATAATAGAGGAAATAAATTTGTTTAGAAGCCTTGACCTAAAAATAATAAAAGTGTTGGGAAATGGAAGAGGTGGAGGTGGAAGTGAAGGCAGAGTCGGATTCGGAGACTGAGGTGGATGAGGAGGTAGAGGTGGAGACCAAGGCAGAGGAGGATATGAATCACTAGCTTGGAAATAATAAAATTGTTGGGCAATGAAGCTAAATGAGGATCATACCAAGATTGTGTTTGAGAACAATTTTTGAAAAGTGCATACAACACTTGTTAATTAAGATAAGATCCATTACGAGAGTGTTTTAGGTGGATCATGGAAAAAATGTTTTCACCACTTGTTTAAGTGATTTTATATAGGGTGGTAATCCACCTATAAGATAATTAGAAAAAACATCATGATAATCCTCAATCAATGAACAAGATAATGTATGGTGATGACTCGTATCCTCATGGCATGACTTCACCATTATCAATAAAGGGAAAATAGACTTTTATGGATTGATTTATCCACTATAGGGTTATTGATAAATAGGAAAAATTTCTCCTATTTTAAATATAGATAACTTCTTTGAGATCTTAAATGATAGGATGGACTAGGAGGTTGAAGCTGCATGACTTGATCACCTAAATGAGCAGTAGGGAGACCTCGGTGATGTATCCAATGATGACCAATCTGGTCAATTTTTGAGATATGGTAAATATTATATTCAATATGAAGATCTCCTTAATCAAAGGAGAAGTAAGGGTTAAAAAGTAACTAGGAAGGGTCAGAATGATTAATCCTATTTTCCCCTTCTAATGGAGACAGGATCCATCAAACAAATGAAAGTCAAGAAGATGATAGTTAATCCCAAAGCCTCTAGATCTCCTGTCTGGTCAGAGTCTGCTATCTACAAGGTAGTTCCTTTCAAAGAAACCCTTGATTATTCCCAATGAGATAATATGGAATTTCTTATACATTTGGGTGAATAAATTTTGGAGGGCTATCTAATGATTAATACCCCAGATGATGATACTAAAGAAATTATGGGAATACTAATGCGTGTGGACACTACTAATGAGAAAAGTGATTGTATTAACAAGAAAGACCACATTTTGATAAGATTATTCAATGTGAGGAAGATAAAAAATATGAATATATGAAAGCATGGGACTATTTGGTGTATCTTTTTGAAGACCTCATAATGGATGATCCAGGTATACATGAAACTTCTATTTCCTAGAAATTTTTTAGAGAGAATTACTCCAACTGTATTAAACTATCCTTTAATAATTCTAATGTTTATTTTAGTGGTTGATTTTTTTTGACTGTGTCGGTTCTCACTTTCCCCTTAAAATTATTTTTAGATAATAAAAAAGTTAATTTGATGATTATAAAGAGGAAAAATTTGGGATCTTATAGAAGAAATTTTACTTGAAGAAAATGAGATGGTTTCAAATGAGTAAGTGTAATATTCTCTTTCCTAGATCGAAAATAATCCTATTATATTTCATTTCCACACCAAAAAATTATCACTCACATAAAAATAAGAAAACATGCTCGGATTATCTTGATAACATAGGAAAATGATTCATAATTCATTTGTGATATGTAGGAATTAGTCTCATGTCAAACCCATACACGATGCGACCTGTATGACTCAAAGTGTGTGTTTCCAGTTTTAAATGACATTTTAGTAAAAAACACAAGTGGTGTACTCAAAAATAAGGAAAACCATTAAGATATTTTTTTATACTTTAGGAAAGAAATACATAAGTCATTTGGGACGTGTAGGAATTAGCCGCACCTCAATCCAACATAGGGTGTGACCAGAATGACTCCAAGTGTGTCTTTTTATTCAAAATTAACATTAATTTTATTAAAAAAAACAACTGACATACTCAAAACTGAGAAAAAGTATTCGTATTGTTTTGGATCTTAATAAAATTATCCATAAGTAATTTTTGATGTGTATGAATCAACTGTACCTCAATCTGATGCATGGTGTGACCAGTATGGCTCAAAGTGTCTGTTATCTATTTAAAATTGATATTTTAATACAAAAAAGTGTCACTCACTAAAAATATGGAAAACATTATCATATTCTCTCGATAATTTAGGAAAAATATTAATAATTAATTTGTGACATATTTGAATCAGTCTTATTTCAAACCCACACTCAATACGACTTGTATGACTCAAAGTGCGTGTTTCTAGTTTAAAATGATATTTTAGTAAAAAACATAAGTGGTGTACTCAAAACCAAGGAAACAAATTCATATTGTTTTTATACTTTAGTAAAATTATCCATAAGTCATTTGGTATGTGAAGGAATCATAAACACATCAATCCAACGCACGGTGTGACCAATATGACTCAAAGTGCGTCTTTTTATTCAAATTTGAAATTAATTTTAGTAAAAAAACAACTTTCATACTCAAAAATAAGAAAACACATTTATATTGTTTTTTTACTTTAGGAAAATGATCCATAAGTTATTTTTTATATGTATGAATTATCTGGAACTCAATCTAATGCATTGTGTGACTAGTTTGACTCAAAGTGTCCATTATTGGTTTGACATTTTAATACAAAAAGTGTCACTCATTTAAAATTGATAAAACACTATTGGATTGTCTTTATAATTTAGTGAAATGATTCATAATTCATTTTTTACATGTATAAATCATTCTCACATCAAACCCACACACGATGAAAACTGTATGACTGAAAGTGCATGTTTCCAGTTTAAAATGGCAATTTAGTAAAAAACAAAAGTGGCATACTCAAAACTGAGGAAACACATTAATATTGTTTTTATACTTTATTAAAATGATTCATAATCCATTTGGGATATGTAAGAATCATATTCACCTTAATCCGATGCACGGTGTGACTGGTATGACTCAAAGTGTGTATTTTTATTCAAAATTGACATCAATTTTAGTAAAAAAATAACTAACATACTCAAAACTAAGAAAAAACATTTGGATTGTTTTGATACTTTAGGAAAATGATCCATAATTAATTTTTGACATGTATGAATCATCTGTACCTCAATCCAATGCACGGTGTGACCGGTATGACTCAAAGTATCCATTATCGGTTTAAAACTGACATTTTAATACAAAAAGTGTCACTCAATAAAAACCAAGAAAACACACTCAAATTGTATTGATAATTTAGAAAAATTATTCACAATTCATTTATGATATATAGGAATCAGTCTCATTTCAAACCAACACACGATGCGACCAGTATGACTCAAAGTGCATGTTTTTAGTTTAAAATGGCATTTGAGTAAAAAATACAAGTATCATATTTAAAACCAAGGAAAAACATTTGGATTATTTTGATACTTTATTAAAATTATCCATAAGTCATTTGGGATTATTAGGAATCAACCTAACCTCAATATCATGTATGATGTGTCTGATATGACTCAAAGCACGTCTTTTTATTCAAAATTGACATTAATTTTAGTAAAAAACAACTATCATTATAAAAAATGATAAAATTCACTAGGATTGTTTTAGTACTTTATGAAAATAATACATCAATCATTTTTTATGTGTATAAATCAGTTGCAACTCAATCCGACACATGGTGTGACTGTTATGACTGAAAGTGTCCGTTATTGGTTTAAAATTGACATTTTAATACAAAAAGTGTCACTAAATAAAAACCAAGAAAAAAACTAATATTGTTTTGATAATCTATGAAAATGATTCAAAATTCATTTTTGACATGTATGAATCAGTTTCATGTCAAACCCACACACGATTCAACCAATATGACTCAAAGTGTGTGTTTCCAGTTTAAAATGACATTTAAAAAAAACACAAGTGGCATACTCAAAACTGAGGAAATAAATTCATATTGTTTTTATGCTTTAGGAAAATTATCCATAATTTATTTGGGATGTGTAGGAATCAGCTGCACCTCAATCCGACGCATGGTGTGACCGCTTTGACTCCAAGTGCGACTTTTTATTCAAATTTGACAACAACCACAACGCAATCCGATACACAGTGTTCTTGGTATGAATCAAAGTTTAGTTTAAAATTAATACTTTCTATTTGATTTATTTCTCTATATTATTACTAACATATTTTTTTTCTTATATAGGTGTGTTATTTTACTCTAGTAGGGGTGGATTGTTCTCTTATACGGGTGTGTTGTTTTTCTGTATGATAGTGTTTTTTTTCTTGTATTTGTGTTGAAAATTTTATTTCATTTAAATTATGTATTTTTATATGATTTTTATAATTTCTAGTGCTTTTTATGGTGCTTCAGTGTGTTGTTACAACACACTTCATTCCCTGTTTCTGGTGATGCAGTGTGCTGTAACATTATACTACAATATTCCCCTTTATCAATGATAAATAAATGTGCTAATAAATAGTATCTTCTATCAGTGAGTTTTTAGTGTTTATAAAGAATATATAGACCCTAGATTTTTACACATATCATTACAATATTTTAAGCATAATAAATCATCATGTTACAATCCAAGGATCATAAAGTATAGTGTCTTGAAAGACTAGGTACATAAAACTGAAAACATGGGACTAAATAAAACATTTATTTATTTAATATTAATAAAGAGATCCAAGCTTCCATTTTTCTCATACAACTTTATAGGATAAATTTAGGATAACAAGAATAGAGGGATAAGATAAAAACACCAGTAAGGGAATAAACATAAGAATAAAGCTTTAACACATGGGTTAGAAGACATGAAATAATGATATAAAAAGGAATGGAACATATGGATTCATAACATATAAACATGGGATCATATAAACAAGGAGTAATAGTAATGTGGTAGAAAAATAAAACATGAATTTATCATGAGTCAAGGCTCGTTTCACATAGAGGATCATAAGTCAAGGTTAACCACCAAGACTGTTGCACATGGTATCACTAGTCAAGGCTAACCACCAAGACCATTGCACATAATGTCTCATGAGACTCAACTTTACCCAATGAATTGAAGCATTATCTAGGTGAACCCATCATAAAATTTTCATGAATATGCTTTCCACATATATAATCATACATAATCAATCATACATAAACATAAGTGTTACCCATGGTAAGAATTGGGTATCATAATCATGTCATAAAACATAAAAAATGAGAGTATCAAAAAAAAGTCCATGAAGGAAAGGAATTAGATCATGAATGGAAAATAATAGGGTATAATAGGCATATATCATGAAAAGTGTTGTCAACTTGAAGCAATAACATATAAAATGAGTACTTAAGAAACTTTAGATTTAAAACATTTTAGTGCGGTTAAAGGAAAATATCAAAGGTCATTTAAAACATAAAAGGGAATAATCTTTTATATAAAAACATAAGTGAACCAATAATGTTTTTATAAATAAATATTGGTTTTATAAAAATAATGGTGGCTTAAAAAGAGATTATATAGTGTACTTGAAAATGGGTAAGAATTCAGGAAGTTCCCTTAAACGGGCTTGCTTATAGGGAATAATTAAGGAGAGAATCATTTAAAAACATGTATATCACAAAAGTGAATAATGAATGGATCTTGATAAATGATTTTTGAGCATATAAAAAAATTTATAAGATGTGAATAAAAATAATAGATAACTTTATTTGGGTAAAAGAAAGATAGAGCAACCCGATGAAATAAGGGAGGTTCGGGTAGAATCCCTTACCTTAAGTATGATTGTGTCCTTAAATTGATCTTAATGTCATGGATAACCAAATTAAATTCATTAATTAATATTTTAAGAACCCCTTATACATGAAATTGACTTATTATAACCTTATTAAGTTCATTCATGACCTTTTTGGTGGGTTAAAAGGTTCAATTTCATTGTTTTGGGAGCGTTTGTTTCCTTGGTTTTTGTGATTGGTTTACTTATATAATGTAAGGATAAACATGTAAGATGAGAAAAGTTATCCAGAATTGGAGTTATATTTTATTATTTAACATACAGAATATTACATGGTTATAAAATTCATTTGGTTATTTGGAGTGAAGATGAATCATTAATGATAACCATTTTGGTTAATTGGCAGTTTTTGATCACAACAAACACATTTTGATTTATAAATCAATATCACGTGTACAAAATATCACTGAACCTTACATTAGATATAATAAATATATTAAAGTCTGGTTCAACCATACAAATAGTTTCATGACTAGAATTTAATTTGGTAAAATAATTTGAAAACCTATCGTCCTTGAATGTGATGAATTAACACATCTCGGATGGTGTTTTCATTTCTTGTATAAAATGAGGGGAAATGAGAGATGATGATTAATTATTCTATTAGCATAACAAAATTCCATTATATGTAAGGTAATGGAGTTATCAAACCATTTTTATGAGGATATGTGAGTACAGAAATGAAAACAAAGGAACATGAAAAGAAATTGAAAGAAAAGAAAAGAGGAATTTATCTCTTGAATATATCTTCCTTGAGAGCCTCTTTAGGGGAGAGGTTTTAGTATTTTTATGAGACTGAGAGATCTTGGACGTGGAATAGGGTATTATATAGATATTTGATCAGAATTTTGACTAGGAACAAGTATTTAGAGGTGTGATAAGAGTAGGTAAATAGGGGTGGTATTTATAGCGGATGAGAGGAGGGGTTTCCCATTATTTTAATCATTAGTTTAATATTTTTGCTCAAGAATATGAATAGTCTTGATTATTGTTACCAAAAATAGTATATAGAGAATTTGAGTTCAAACCAATGGCCATTTACATCATCCATGACTCAAGCATGATGCAAAAATTTATTTATTTCGCATTTATCGTAAATTATCGTATTTTACTATTCACAAAATTAAAATATTTTAGAAAAATCCCAATAATTCACCCCAACCATTTTTAAATGCATAGAATTAAAAAATGAACCCCATTTTATGAAAATAATTTTATAAATATAAGAAATTTAATTTTTAATTAAAATCATAATTTACTTGAAAAATACAAATTTTAAAATTAAAATAGCTTTTATATCACTTTGAAAAATTAATTAAGGTCTCTTAAAATTATCTTATAATAATAATCCATCAAAATAATTATTTATGAATACATTTTATGAATACAAATTTTCTTTTAAATTATTAAATTAATAATAAAATAGTAATTAAATATACATGACTTACAAAAATACCAACACTTAATTAATAATTTTAAAAATATTTACTTACTTATACTATGGTAAAATTATATCATATTTTCACTTATTAGATGGATAAATTTTATTTATAATTTCATTAGTGAGGTTACTATTCAATTATCTGGTTTACTATTCATAAGGGTCACATTACTATTCCAAAGGTCAAGTTACTATTTCATCGGTATACGTTCCTTAACTTTTAGAGATACCTTTTATTTTCCTCATTATTCATTGATAAGGTTTGTATTGTATTCTATATGTAATATTATATGATTATACTATAAGACATAATTATAATAAGTGAATTTTATTGATAAAACATTAGTTCGTTACATTCTTCCCCCCTTAAGAAATTTCAACCTCGAAATTTCATTTTACATTCTAAGTTGAAAAAAAGTGTGGGTACTTTTCCTTCATTGCTTCCTCCAGTTCCCATGTTACCTTTTCGTACTTATGGTTCTTACATATTAATTTGACCAGGTGAGTAGTCTTGTTATGTAGAACTTTATCTCTACAATCCAAGATATTCAATTACTACTCCTCGTAGGAAAGATCATTCTCCAACTGTACCACCTCTGAAGAAAGTACATGTGAAGGATATGGTATGTAATTCCTTAAGAGGGATACATGGAAGACATCATATACTTTAGAAATGGTAGGTGGAAGTTCTAGTGGATAAGCCATAACTACGACATGATCAAGAATCTATAAAGGGCTGATGTACCTGTGACATAGCTTCCCTTTCTTCCCAAATCTCATGACCTTCTTCCATGAAGATATGTAGAGGAATACCATATCTACAACTTTAAACTCAAGGACTCGTCGATGATTGTCTGCATAGCTCTTTTTTTGACTTTGGGTTGCCTTGATTTGATACTCAATGGTTTTTACATTCTCCATCATTTCTTTGACCATTTCAGGTCTTAACATCTTACGCTCACTGACTTCATCCCAACATGCCGATGTTTTTCACTTTTTCCCATAAAGGGATTCATATGATGCCATTCAGATTCTTGAGTTGAAACTATTTTGTAAGAGAATTTTACTAGTGGAATATATTGGTCTCATCCTCCTTTGAAGTCTATAAAACATTCTCTCAACATATCTACCAATTTCTGAATAGTTTTCTAAGATTAGCCATCAGTTTGAGGATGATAGGCCGTACTGAAGTTTAGTTCAGTTCTTAGAGCATGCTGGAGACTTTTCCAGAACATTGAGGTGAATATTGGATCTATATCAAATATAATAGATAGTAGTACTCTATTCATCCTTACCACCTATTTAATATATATCTGTTCAAGTTGATCCAATGATAATTCCTCTTAAATTTTGATAAAGTGATCTCTATTTGTAAGATGGTCCACAATGAACCATATAGCATTGTTTCCTCTGGATTTCCTTGGAAGTCCAATGAAAAAGTCCACGGTGATGTTCTCCCACTTCCATGTTGGTATGGGTAGTGGTTAAATCATACCCTTATACTTTTTCCTTTCATCCTTCAATTGCTAACATACCAATAACTTTTATGTATACTTAGAAATCTCTTTCTTTATATTGTCCCACCAATAATTCTCTTAGAGATATCGATAAATCTTTGTGTTCCCTGGGTTAATAGTGAAGGTTGAGCTATGTACATAATTCAGAAGATCCTTCTTTATCTCTAGATCGGATGGTACACATAATCATGACCCAAATATTATGACTCCATATTTGTCAATCTTGAACTCATAGGATTTACCATTTCTGATAGCTTCCACCCTTTTTTGAATTTCTACATCATTTCTTTGAGTATCCTTTATTTTATTCATGAGGGATGGTTGAGAAATAATTTTAGAAAGGATTGATGATGTTTCCCCTTAATGATTCCCATGTACATCCTCTACAAATATAATAATATTGGATCCTTTTTAATTCTCATCATTGATAAAGATGCATGATCCTTTCTACTTAGAGAATCCCTTACCTTATTTGCCTTACTAAGATGGTAGTGGATCAAGCAGTCATAATCTTTGATGAGATCTAACCATCTTTGCTGAAGAATATTAAGCTCTTTTTGTGTGAACATATATTTGAGACTCTTGTGATCAATATATATCTAAAACTTCTCCCCGAGAGATAATGATGCCATATTTTCAACGCAAAGATAACAACCGCCAACTCCAGATCATGCGTGAGATAGTTTTGCTCATGGATTTTCAGCTTCTTTCAGAAGTATTCTATCAATTTATCATTTTTCATCATCAAACATGCTAATACATTCTTTGAAGCATCACTATACACCAAAAAGAGTTCTCTATTTATCGGGAGTGTGAGTATTGGTGAAGTGATAAACCTCTTTTTGAGATCCTTAAAGCTTTTCTCACATTCTTGAGTCCAGAAAAACTTCACTCCCTTCCATTTTAGCTTGGTCATTGGGTTTGAAAATTGTTAGAATTTCTTCACAAAATGTCGATAATACCCGGTTAGACCCAGAAATCTATGGATCTCTATTACAGATGTTGGTCTGGATAACTCTTCAATTGCATTTGTCTTGAAAGGGTCCATAGATATTCCTTTACTAGTGATAACATGCCCCAAGAATGATAATTCCTCCATCCATAACTCACATTTACTATACTTTTCATAACATTTCTCCCTTCACAAAGTCATCAACACAATATTCAAATTCTCTTCATGTCCCTCCTTACTCTTGGAGCATATCAGAATATCATCGATAAAGACTACCACAAATTTATCAAGGTAATATCTAAAGACTCTATTTTTTAAATTCACTAATATTTCTGGAGCATTAGTGAGTCCTAAGTGCATAAATATGAACTCATGGTGTCCATACCTTGCTTGAAAGGAAATTTTGGGAATATATTCCTTCCTCACCTTTTATTGGTGATATCCTGACCGAAGGTCCACTTTAGAGAAATAATTGGCCCCACGTAGTTGATTGAATAAGTCATCTATCAACGGAAAGGGATACTTGTTCTTTATTGTGATTTTATTGAGCTCATGATAATTAATGAAGAGGCGCATTGATCCATTATTATTCTTAACAAAGAGGACTGGTTCACCCCATGGTGAAGCACTCATGCGTATAAAACCCTTTTCCAGATTCTTCTGTAACTACTTATTCAGCTCTTTTAGATCAACGATGTCCATTCTATAATGTGTCTTTGATATAGGTAGGGATCCATGAATAAGTTTAATTGAGAAATCAACCTATGAATCAGGAATAAGACCAGAAAATTATTTAGGGAATACATCAGTGTAATCCCTCACAATGGGCATATCTTCAAGAAGTATCATCTCATTTGTCTCAATCATTTGAGCAAGATATTCTTGCTCAAAAGGAAACATTATCCACACTTGATAAGATGATTATGAAGTATATTTATCTTCCTCCTTACAATTTTATAGTATTTGAGGATACTCTAGGATGTGAAGAGTGATCTCCCTTTCGCTACAGTTAATGTTGGATTTGTATAAAGATATCCAATCCATACCCAAAATAGCATCAAAATCCACTAGAGGAAGCATGAAAAGATTTTCTGGGAGGTTTAGTCCATAAAAATTTATTGGGGAGGAGTTATAAACCTTGGATTCAACAACTTCCCCATTCACTATTCTCACAAATAACTCAACCTCCAAATTTTGAGGTGGTGTTTGAATAGTTCTACTAAACTTGCAAGATATGAAAGAATGCGTAGAAACAAAATCATATAGTACATTTTATATTCTTGAATGAATAACTAGCATACCTATTGCCACATCATTGTCCAAATCCAACTCATTTGTAGTGATATCATAATCTCTTCCTTGTTTCCTTGGAGGTTGTTGTTGATTTCCTCTGACAACCCTTATCTTAGAAAAATTATTCGCATAATGCCCATTATCCTTAAAGTTGTAACACTGCACTACATGCTGAGTGTTGATATGATCCTTCCTTTCTTATTCCACATTAGTGTGATTTTTCATATCCCTCTGGTAGTTCTTAGCTAGATGTCCCATTCTTCCACATGTGAAGCAATTCCTGGTTCCCTTTAGACAGTTCCCAGGATGCTTCTTCCCACAAATTTGACATATGGGATGTTCTATCTTCTTCCCATCATAGGATTTATTTTCCAAACCACCCATATTAGAATCCATTTTTTTCTTTTTGTCACCAGAACCATGAGACAATTGGGAGTCTTCGATCTCCATTTCAACCTTGAGGGCACAACAGACAATCTCCTCATAACTGTCAAAGTCTCGAATCACCAACACTTGTAGACATGGATTTAGTACACTAAAGAAGATATCAACCTTGATTTTGGTGTTCATGACAAATCCAAAGGGGTACCCTGTAAGCCTTGTAATATTTGCATCATACGCCCTGATAGACTCATCTTACTTCTGCTTAAGTCTGAGGAACTCTATTTCCATCTTAAGACGGAGGGTTTGAGGAAAATATTTATTGATTTTTTTTCTTTAATTCATCCCAACACATGGAATAAATTTCCACCGGGGGATTCATATTCTTGATCAGTGTTCACCACTGATCAACTTCCCCATCAAAATGATAGACCACTAGTATGAATTTCTCTTATTTTGAGCACTAGAGTACATCAGATATCTTTTCAATGGAGTTAATCCACTATTCCATGAGGAGGGGACCAAAAGATACACTAAACATTAGAGGACTTTATCGCATGAAGGATTCAACAACAACTTTCTATTTCCTTGGATAAGAAGGGAGTTTTACATGATTCAAGTTATTATTCATAACTTCAGCCAGTTGAGAAAGTACTTTCATAAAGTTTTGAGCACCTGTTCCCATCATATCAGGCATATAATTTGGGAAATCATCACATTACCTATCACATTGATTGTTTTCATGTTTTCCTCTATTTTCTTCCATTCACTAATAAAAAGTAACATATAATTAGAGAGCTTGAATACTTAGATAATAATAATAAAAAAAGAAACTTTAAACATAAAAGGATAAACTCTTAAAGGAAAATTATATCCTAACTCGTGATTCCCTAGGTTTCAATCTAGGTTACCCATGATCTATTTACTAACATTTATTCTTATGGTATTACTTTTTTTTTCCATTAATGGTTTGTATTAATCTTATGAATTTACCAAAGCATATCCCTTGGGAGTGTTAAACCAGAAGTGTAGAAATGCCTATTGTCCTGCACCAGTTCCCATTCAAGTCTAACTCAAAGTGATTTTTTAAGGTTTTACCCCTAGATACATCTATACCAGAGCCACATCCACTTTTTTATATCCAAATAGGGATGTATTTTCTTGATAAACCACTTAATCTATACTTACCAAAATTTAGGGATGTTTTCTTATACTTAGCATCATCCCTAAGGTTCTTACTAAAGTGCTCTGTTCCTAATCTCCAAAAAAAACTATACCATCCTATGATAACAAATATAGTGACCCTATAATTTTACACATATCATTACATGATTTTAAGCATAATAAATCATCACATTACATTCAAAGGATTGTAAAGTCTAGTGTCTTGGAAGACTAGGTACACTGAAAGAGCGCTGTCGTGGGCGCCCTTAAATGATTAGTATGATTTTGGGGTACTTAGGTGCAGCAGAGTGGCTGACCAAGGTCGTCTCTCAAAGGAGGAAGTGAATTAAAACAATTTTTAGAGGTATTATAGAAGTAAAGTAAAAGTGAATAAAAACACTAATTGAAAGGATGGGGGTGGTTGTTTATAGTTTATGAATCTAGAAGAAGTTTGCTGGAAGAAGATTGTATTTTTTTTGTTTTTAGTTTTGAAATGAAGTTTGATTAAAATGACACAACAAAAAGATGTTTTTTTAGACAATATTTAAAAGATGTAATCGATCTAACTCTACCTCTTCAATCATTTATTAATAATTATCATTTAAATTAATATTCACTTAATTATGATCCCTTAATTTGTTAAATCCCAAACCCTACGAGAATTAACTTTACCATGAAGATTGAAGTGAATTTAACCTTAGGCTAACTTCAGAACATGCAATCGCAACACCCTGCTTTGATTGATGTTCTAAAATTAGCTTATGGTCAGTGGTAAATTAAGGAACATAAACACTCTAGAAATGAGGATTAATTTATTTTAGGGATTATATTTGAACTCTACAAATTGATCCCGTGTGGTTTTGAATTACCGGTTAAGGTTGCGCTCTCACAGTTCACACAATTCCCGACCTCGCGTGTTTTGTGTTAACTATTAAATTGCTTGCTTAGTTTCATTTAAATTGAAAACTCAATTAATAGATCATAATATGTGAATTACAGTATCTCATTGATTCAAAATAAATGAATGAAGAAGGATAGAGGTCGATCGATTACTAAAAAGAACTACTCTTCCATGGGTGGTGTAGTCATCGTGGAGACGTTTTGCATAAGCAACGGATTGAAAGGGTAGAACCTAATCTTGTCTCCACTCTTGATTCCAACCCAATTAAGAAGATTAAGAGAAGAAGAAGAGGTATGAACACAGAAGATTATTTTAAGAAAAATTCAAGAAACAAATATGAAAGAAAAGAAATACAAAGAAGAGGTGAGAGAGGAGAGCCTTTTTGGAAGAGAGGTTTGCACAAAGGATTACTTATTCCAAGAGTTGTGAGGGGCTCCCAAGAGACATCCTTTCGTCCAAACCTTCCCAAATCCTAGACCAGCCCTCTCAAAGAGTTAAAACCCCCTTTAAATATAGTTTGTGAGGGCTAGGGATACATAACTTTTTAAGTGTGAAATGAGAATCTCGGACAAATATTTTATTCCAACTTGAACCGCCCATTTGACCTCCAAAACGCGTGAATTGACTGACCTTCCAGAAGGATGATTTGTGAAAAATCATGTCCCCGAGCTTTCCTCAATATTTGGGCTCAATCCAAGCCCGTATGTAGAAGATATGGCCCAAATACGAACCCATGTCCATTCTGCCGAGTCCAGCCCACCATTGGATTAATGGCTCATTTAATCCATACAAATGCACTCTTTAGATCTAGTGTCCTGAATGGAAGTTGTATAAAATGAAGTTAGGAACACTGTTACAAAATTTCAAATTCAAATAATAAATATAAAAATATTTATCTTCGAAATACTATAGTGCACTATTAAGGGTAAAACTGGAATTTTCACCAAATTTTCAAATGAATGATCAAATCCCAAATATTTTATAAATAAACATATTTAACACAATGTGAGGAAATTATTTCATTTATTATCAATAAAATATTTAATAAAATAGTGTTTTATCAACTCCCCCACACTTACCCTTTTGCACACCTGGGCAAAACCTCATATCAAGTAAACATCAATATCAAATCAAAACCAATTTTAAAACACATATCCTTAAGATCAATCAATTTCACACCAAGAATCAAAATATATCATGCCTCATAAAAAAACTTATTTCAAGTTCTCCATTTATATCATTCAATATATTTCCACTTCATTTATCCGCCCATGCACAAAACACTTACCTCGCTTGAATTTTCTCTCATCACTCAAATATCAATTTTTTTTGCAATGTCTTTCTCATCTAAACTCATAAAAGGGTCACCATAGGCTTGATAGATTCCTACATCGCTAACCGATGTGAGTCAAGGACATATGTTTATCATGAGGAATTTTCAGGGTTGTTCTGTGGCTTTCGGTTGGTAGGATTAAGATGTGAAAAACTCTGAGGCTGAATGAGGAGGGCTTGACTCTTTTGAAGCAAAATTGCATTAATCTAATTTTCACTTAAATATGGTCTTCTCTTCAATCCCCATAGTATCAGTTCAGCTCCATCATCATGAAAATTCATGAAAGGTTTACACCATTCATCATTTCAGCATAAAAAATTTAAATCTTCTCAAACATGATTTTCTTGAAAGCTCCAGATGGGAACAACTTTCCACCTCAATTAGAAACTCCAGAAAAGGCACAGCTTCACTTGTCATGAAAGCTCCAGAAAAGGCACATCTTTCAATATAATGACTTTCTTTAGCAGCAAACACATCTCTTCAGAATTTAATTTTCCACCCAAAGTATCACAGAATGTGTTGGAAAAACCCAAGACAACTTCCCCCACACTTAAGCTCAACTAGATTATGCAATTTCACTTCAAGAGTTGGTTGGATAGGGAAAATTGGCTTGTAATGTGGCTTAACCTAATAGGATGTGCATGGATTCTAAGGGCTACAAGGATTAAATATTCAAGGTAGGACATTATAAAAAAAGATTCTTTGAAATAGGGGCTTTAATACCAAACAAATGCCTCAATAATTTAAACATATGTACCTCAAACCCTCAAGTTTTAACAGGAATAGATCAAATTCTGGTTAAATCAAGCATGGTTTAGTTCTCTCAAGAAGTGAGGTGAATGTAAAGAATATGAAAATAATGGTTTATAAGCCTCACAGGAAAGTGATTTCAAATATAAAGACAGTGAGATTGGCATGGGATTCAAAATTCAGCGTAATTTTCATGAAATTACTAAATATTTGAACTTGAAACAAAGTCATTTCAGCATTCATTTAAGCTTAGTTTCAAGGGGTAAATTGTTTCACTTATTGATATGGATTTAAAAATGGTGATGAGAATCATTTCAGCCCAAAAGTTTCAAAAACACACAGAAAATTGTAAAATAAACACACAAATTTTGAAAAACACACAATTTTTTTTGGTTTTTTTTGAACAGGAAAGCAATTGAAATTACTAAACTAAAACTTTCCCTCCCCCACACTTAAAATATTGCATTGTCCTCAATGTGAACCTATGAGATGATATATGCACATGAAATGTAGAATTTTTAAATAGGACAAATAATATAAAAATGAAAGGGTTAGGAACAGCCTGATGTGATCAAGTGATGATGGGGTCATGCAGTGTGATAAAATCCACTGCATCAGTAGGATGTCCCTCAATGTATCTCTTAAAACGTTGCCCATTGACTGTAAAGATCCTTCCAATGTCCTCTTGTGTGATCTCCACTTCACCATAAGGAAAAAAATTAGACACAATATAAGGACCTAACCATATGGAACGCAACTTACCAGGCATCAACTTCAGTCGTGAACTATAGAGAAGGACTTTCTCTCCAACATGAAACTCCCTTTGTTGGATCATTTTTTCAGGAGCTGCTTTTGATCTTTCCTTGTAGAGACTTGAGTTCTCATATGATGACAGTCGAATCTCCTCAAGCTCTTGAATTTGCAACTTCCCTTGAATTCTATCTTGGGCCAAATCCATGTTTCATTTCTTTATAGCCCAATATGCCCGATGCTCGACTTCCACGGGGAGATGACATGCTTTCCCAAAAACAATCCGAAATGGGGACATACCAATGGGGGTCTTTTATGCTGTCCTATAAGCCCACAATGCATCATCCAAGCGCTTTCTCCAATCCTTCCTATTTGGCTGCACGGTTTTCTCCAAGATTTGTTTCAACTCACGATTTGAAACCTCAGCCTGGCCATTTGTTTGGGGGTGGTATGGTGTTGATGTTTTGTGTGTCACCCCATACTTTCGAAGGAGGGAAGCAAAATTCCTATTGCAAAAGTGTGTCCCTTGGTCACTGATGATGGCCTTTGGTACTCCAAACCTGCAAAATATCTGTGCTTTGACAAAGTCCACAACAACATGAGAATCGTCAGTCCTGGTGGTCTTGGCCTCCACCCATTTACTCACATAATCAACAGTAACCAAAATGTACAAAAATACAAATGAACTAGGAAAAGTACCCATAAAGTCGATGCCCCATACATCAAAAATCTCACAAAATAGTATGGGTTGTTGGGGCATCTCATGTCTCCTAGAAATGTTCCCAGTGTGTTGGCAATGAGAGCATGACTTACAAAACAAATGGACATCATGGAACAAGCTAGGCCAATATAATCCAGAGTCCAAAACCTTCCTAGCTGTCCGTTGGGGTCCAAAGTGTCCACCACAAGTAAGTGTATGACAGAAATGTAAAACAGACTCAAAATCATGATCGGGAACACACCTCCTAATGACTTGGTCACTACACATGCGCCAGAGGTAGGGATCATCCCACACATAATACCTAGACTCACTTTTTAATTTTTGGACTTGATGCTTCTTCAAATTTACTGGGATTTCATAGGCAACAATGTAATTAACTAAATCAGCATACCAAAGATGCTTAACTGAGATGGTATAGAGATGCTCATCGGGGAAAGTGTCCCGAAGTGGTACCTGATCCAAGGTGTCACCCTCTAGTGTGTGAGTAAGCCTAATCATGTGGTCTGCCACCAAATTCTCTAACCCCTTCTTGTCCTTTATCTCAAGGTCAAACTCTTGAAGAAGGAGAATCCAATGGATAAGTCGTGGCTTTGCATCTGGCTTCTTTAGGAGGTACCTCAAAGCTGCATGGTCAGAAAAAACAACTACTTTAGAGCCCAATAAATATGAACAGAATTTATCTAAAGCAAATATGACAGCAAGAAACTCCTTTTCTGTGGTAGTGTAGTTTGATTGGGCTGAATCCAGTGTCCTCGATGCATAGGTGATCACATGTGAACGTCCTTCCACCCTCTGAGATAAGACAGCTCCAACCGCAAAGTTGGAGGCGTCACACATAAGCTCAAAAGGAATCTCCCACCGTAGGGGATGTATGATAGGTGGAGTGGTCAGACATTGTTTTAGCTCATCAAATGAATTCCTGTAAGAAACATCAAACACAAAATCAGAATCCTTTTGAAGTAATCTTGACATAGGAAGAGCAATCTTACTAAAATCTTTGATGAAGCGCCGATAAAATCCTGCATGCCCTAGGAAAGATCTAACATCACACACACATGAAGGATATGGTAAGGATGAAATAATGTCTATCTTAGATCTATCAACCTCTATCCCATGTTTTTACAATACATGCCCTAAGACAATGCCATGATCTACCATGAAATGACACTTTTCAAAGTTCAGGACCAGATTCTTCTCAATACAATGATTCAACACCTTTCCCAAACTCTTTAGACATTCATCAAATGAGGATCCATACACTGTAAAATCATCCATAAATACCTCCATGCAGGTCTCAATAAAATCAGAAAAAATACTCACCATGCATCTCTGGAAGGTACATGGGGAGTTGTAAAGTCCAAATGGCATCCTTCGGTAGGCAAAGGTACCGAATGGGCAGGTGAATGTCGTCTTCTCCTGGTCCTCCGGAGCTATAGGAACCTGAAAATATCCAGAAAATCCATCCAAGAAAAAATAGTGTGTCTTCCTAGCTAGTCTCTCAAGCATCTGATCAATAAATGGGAGGGGGAAATGGTCCTTGCGAGTGGACTGATTTAGTTTCCTATAATCAATACACACACGCCAACTATTTTGCACCCTCATTGGAACTAACTCATCTTTCTAATTTTTAACAACAGTAACACCACTTTTCTTAGGCACAACCTGAATAGGACTTACCCACTGAGAATCTGAAATGGGAAATATTATACCTGCCTCAAGAAATTTCTCAACTTCCTTTTTAACAACTTCCAGGAGGGTGGGATTGAGTCTCCTTTGTGGTTGTCTCACCGGTTTAGCCCCATCCTCCAAGAGAATCCTATGCATGCAAATGGAGGGTCTAATACCTGATATGTCAGACAAGGTCCACCCAATCTCCCTGATGTTCTCCCTCAAAATATTCAAAAGCTTTTCTTCATGTTCAAAAGGGAGATTGTTAGAAATGATAACAGGTAATCTTTCACCACTCAACAAGTATGAGTATTTCAGATTTGGAGGCAATGGCTTGAGTTCTAATGAAGGATGGTGTAGTATGGATGGAGACATTGAAGGAACTGAAATATGTGCACAAAGAGCATCAATATCAGAATATACATCATCAAAATCATAGAATAAAGCATCAAATCCATCAGTATACTCAACAACCATTTCATAATCAGAGTGAACATGATCAAAATCAGAATATGAATCCACATCAAAATCAAATCCAAGATAGGATTTTGTATCAGCAACATGCGTGGAAGTGCTCTTAGACATCAAACTCAAACCAATACTCATAATCTCCCTAAGCACAGGACAATAAAATTCTATGGAGTTTTTATTTGGTGGTTCAAAATGGGAGATAACAAAAGCAGAATGGTCCTCTGAGGGGTACTTCATGGAATCCATAACATTAAATATCACAACTTCATCTCCAAATTCCATGGAAAGTGTACCCTCATTGACATTTATGATAGTTTTTGCAGTTTTGAGGAAGGGCCTACCTAAGATAATGGGGGCATGAGAACTTACCTGATCATCCTCCATGTTAAGCACATAGAAGTCTGCTGGAAAGATCATGTCTCTTACCCGAACAAGTACATCCTCAAGAACTCCCACTGGATATGCCGTAGCTCTATTCGCCAATTGCACCACTACTCTTGTTGTCTTCAACTCACCAACCTGCAAGGAAGAGAATATAGAGTGAGGCATCACATTTATTGAAGCTCCTAAATCACAAAGAGCATCAGAGAAGTGCAACTCCCCTATGGTACATGGGATGGTGAATGTCCCGGGATCCTTGCACTTTGTTGGAATTGCTAGAGTTGGTGTAATGAGTGTCGAGACATTCCTTCCAAGGTTGATCCTCTCATTTCCCTTGAGCCCTCTTCCATTGGTACAAAGTTCTTTTAAGAATTTCGTATACCTTGGAATTTGCTTAATGGATTCAAGTAGAGGAATGTTGATCTCCACACGCTTGAATGTGTCCAAAACCTCCTTTTGCATTGCTTCTTCAGCCATATTATTGGTTTGAACAACCTTGTTTGGAAAAGGAAGGGGTTTAGGAGGAACATCATCAATATTTTTCTTACCTTTATCTTTCTCCTTGGATTTCTCATCAGTTGGTTTGTAATGCGGCTTCTCTGGAGTTGAGGTGAATCCCGGTGGAATGGTAGGTACAGATGTATCGTTCATTTTCTTCCCACTTCTCAATGTGATGGAACTAACATTCCCCTTTGGATTTAGAGTGGGTTGGGAAGGTAGATTTCCGGAATTCTTACTTACAAGTTCATGGAGGGCGGTGGCAATCTGGCTCATTTGAGTCTTTAACTCCCTCAGCTCCGAACTTTGACTCTTCAGATCATTCTGTTGATTAAGAACAATTTGCTTCAAAAGATCATCAGTATTAGAATCTACCTTTGGTGGGGGATTCCCTTGTTGTTGGATTGTTGATGCTTGGGCTTCAAATCTCCCTTGGGGTTGTTGGAAACCCTGCTGGTAAGGCGGAGGCTGCTGGAAGTTTTGTTGAAAGGGTGGCCTTTGTTGTTGTCCAGAGCCATACCTCATGTCCGGTTGATCTTTCCACCCTTGGTTGTATGTTGGAGCAAATGAATCAAACTTCTTTTGGGGATATGGTTGTTGTTTCTACTGAAATGGTCTCCCAGGGAACACTGCTGCACAATCTTCTGTCTCTTTTAGTTGTGGCCAAGAGTCAGTTGGGTGGCTTGTCTCAGTGCAAATTCCACATGGCCTTGAAGGAGGGGGTTGGGATGTCTTTTGAGCCAATGCAATCTGCCTCACCATAGTTGTCAATTCTTCTAACTTAGTATCAATCAAATGACTTTCAAGAGAAGAAGGGCTTACTTGATGTACTCCTCTGACATGTGGTGTACCTCTATCGCCAAATTTTTGGGAGTTTTGAGCCATCTTGTCGATCAATGCACGTGCGGCTACGGTGTCTTGTCCACCAATGCTACTCCAACTGCGGCATCCACCATGATCCTCTCTATGGGTGTGAGTCCTTTGTAGAAGTATTGGATGAGGAGTTGCTCACTGATTTGGTGATGTGGGAAGCTTGCACACAACTTCTTGAATCGCTCCCAATACTCATACATTGACTCCCCCTGGTCTTTCTTGATCCCCGATATCTTCTTTTGAATGGATGTTGTCCTTGATGCTGGAAAAAATCTTTGCAATAAAAGACGTTTCAAATCATTCCAACATGTTACATCTTCAGGTTGCAAATAATACATCCAATCTTTTGCAGCTCCATCAAGTGAGAATGGGAATGCTCTTAATTTGATTTGATCTTCAGAAACATTTCTTGGTTTCAAGGTTGAGCAAACCACATTAAATTATTTCAAATGTTTATTAGGATCCTCACCAGAGAGGCCATGAAACTTTGGAAGAAGGTGAATTAACCCAGATTTTAGTTCAAAGTCTGATTCGAGATTTGGGTATGCAATACAATTTGGTTGATAGTTAATATCAGGTGCAGCCAATTCTCGAATGGTTCTATTAAGTTCATTTCCATTGTTTTCAGCCATTGGTTCCTCTTTTATGTTTGAATTTGAATAGATTCCAATTTCAATGTTTCCAGAAGAGAGGAATTCACCAACTGGTTGAATATTGAAACTTCCCGTAGATTGAGAATTTCTGATTCGTGCCCTAAGGCTGCGTTCAATCTCAGGGTCAAGATCTAAGAGATCTTCGGGATTATTTCGTGTCATAGATCAAATAAAAATGAAAAGAAAGAAAGTGGACCATAGTAAAATAAAAATGAGAAGTTTGAGTTGATGGTCCAAAGAGAATTAGAAGAAAATAAAAGAAGAAGAAGAAAAATCAGATTGGGTAAAGAAGGAAGAAAGAAGAGAGGAAGAGAATAAAATGTAAAATAAAATAAATACATTTAATTGGTTGAAATAATTACTTGCATCCCCGGAAACGACACCAATTTGAAAGAGCGCTGTCGTGGGCGCCCTCAAATGATTAGTATGATTTTGGGGTACTTAGGTGCAGCAGAGTGGCTGACCAAGGTCGTCTCTCAAAGGAGGAAGTGAATTAAAACAATTTTTAGAGGTATTCTAGAAGTAAAATAAAAGAGAATAAAAACACTACTTGAAAGGATGGGGGTGGTTGTTTATAGTTTATGAATCTAGAAGAAGTTTGCTGGAATAAGATTGTATTTTTTTTGTTTTTATTTTTGAAATGAAGTTTGATTAAAATGACACAACAAAAAGATGTTTGTTTAGACAATATTTAAAAGATGTAATCGATATAACTCTACCTATTCAATCATTTATTAATAATTATCATTTAAATTAATATTCACTTAATTATGATCCCTTAATTTTTTAAATCCCGAACCCTATGAGAATTAACTTTACCACGAATATTGAAGTGAATTTAACCTTAGGCTAACTTCAGAACATGCAATCGCAACACCCTGCTTTGATTGATGTTCTAAAATTAGCTTATGGTCAGTGGTAAATTAAGGCACATAAACACTCTGGAAATGAGGATTAATTGATTTTAGGGATTATATTTGAACTCTACAAATTGATCCTGTGTGGTTTTGAATTACCGGTTAAGGTTGCGCTCTCACAGTTCACACAATTCCCGACCTCGTGTGTTTTGTGTTAACTATTAAATTGCTTGATTAGTTTCATTTAAATTGAAAACTCAATTAATAGATCATAATATGTGAATTACAGTAGCTCATTGATTCAAAATAAATGAATGAAGAAGGATAGAGGTCGATCAATTACTAAAAATAACTACTCTTCCATGGGTGGTGTAGTCATCGTGGAGACGTTTTGCATAAGCAACGGATTGAAAGGGTAGAACCCAATATTGTATCCACTCTTGATTCCAACCCAATTAAGAAGATTAATAGAAGAAGAAGAGGGATGAACACAGAAGATTATTTTAATAAAAATTCAAGAAACAAACATGAAAGAAAAGAAATACAAAGAAGAGGTGAGAGAGGAGAACCTTTTTGGAAGAGAGGTTTGCACAAAGGATTACTTCTTCCAAGAGTTGTGAGGGGCTCCCAAGAGAAACCATTTCGGAAACACCTTCCCAAAGCTTCTACCAGCCCTCTCAAAGAGTTAAAACCCCCTTTAAATAGAGTTTGTGAGGGCTAGGGATACATAACTTTTTAAGTGTGAAATGAAAATCTCGTCCAAATATTTTATTTCAACTTGAACCGCCCATTTGGCCTCCAAAAAGCGTGAATTGACCGGCCTTACAGAAGGATTATTTGTGAAAAATCATGTCCCCTAGCGTTCCTCAAAATTTGGGCTCAATATAAGCCCTTATGTAGAAGATATGGCCCAAATACAGAACCCATGTCCATTCTGCCGAGTCCAGCCCACCATTGGATTAATGGCTCATTTACTCCATCCAAATACACTCTTTAGCTCTAGTGTCCTGAATGAAAGTTGTATAAAATGAAGTTAGGAACACTTTTACAAAATTTCAAATTCAAATAATAAATATAAAAATATTTATCTTCGAAATACTACAGTGTAATATTAAGGGTAAAACTGAAATTTTCACCAAATTTTCAAATGAATGATCAAATCCCAAATATTTTATAAATAAACATATTTAACACAATGTGAGGAAATTATTTCATTTATTATCAATAAAATATTCAATAAAATAGTGTTTTATCATACACAAAACTTAAAACATAGGACTAAATAAAACATTTATTTATTTAATCTTCATAAAGAGATCCTAAATTACATCATGCTCATACATATTCATAGGATAACCTAAGGATAACATGAAAAAAGGATGAGATAAAAAACTAATATGGTAATAATCATAATAATAAAGCTTTATCACATGGGTTAGAAGACTTGACATAATGATATAAAAATGAACGGAACATATGGATTCATAACATATAAACATGGGATCATATAAAAATAGAGTCATAGCAATGTGTTAGAAACATAAAATATGAATTTAGAATGATTAAAGGCTCATTTAACATAGAGGATCACAAGTCAAGGTTAACCACCAAGATCGTTGCACATGTTATAATGAGTCAAGGATAACCGCCAAGACCGTTGCACATAACATCTCATGAGACTCAAATTTACCCGATGAATTGGAGCATTATCTAGGCACACTAATCATAACATGTTCATGAATATGATTTCCACATATATAATCATACATAATTAACCATACATAAACATAAGGGTTACCCATGGTAAGAATTGGGTATCATAATCATGTTATAAAGCATAAAAAATGGGAGAATCATAAAAAAAGTCCATGAAGGAAAGAAATTAGATCATTCATGGATAATAATAGGGTATAATAGGAATGTATCATGAAATTTATTGTCAACTTTAAGTAATAACATGTAAAAAGATTACTTAAGAAACTTTAGAATTAAAACATTTTAGTGCGGTTAAAGGAAAATATCAAAGGTCATTTAAAACATAAAAGGTCATAATATTTTATATAAAACCAGAAGTGAAACAAGAAGGTTTTTATAAAAAAAGAGTGGTTTTATAAAAATAATGGTGTATTAAAAATATATTATATAGTGTACTTGAAAATGGGTAAGAATTTGGGAAGTTCCCTTAAAATGGGCTTGCTTATAGGGAATAATTGAGGAGGGAATCATTTAAAAACATGTATATCCCTGAAAGAGAATAATTAATGGATCTTGATAAATGAGTTTAGAGCATATAAATAGCATTTAGAATGTGTGAATAAAAATAATAGATAACTTCATTTGGGTAAGAGAAATATAGAGCAACCCGAAGGAATAATGGAGGTTTGGGTAAAATCCCTTAACTTAAGTACGATGGTGTCCTTCACTTGATATTAATGTCATGGATAAACAAATTAAATTAATAAATTAATATTTACAGAACCTCTTCTACATGTAATTGATTTAGTATAGACTTATTAAGTTCATTCATGACCTTTTTGGTGGGTTAAGAGGTTCAATTTCATTGTTTTGGGAGCGTTTGTTTCCTTGGTTTTCATGATTGGTTTGCTTATATACATGTAAGGATAAACATGTAAGATGAGAATGGTTTTCCAGAATTGGAGTTATATTTTATTAGTGAACATCCATAATATTACATTGTTATAAATTTCATTTGGTTATTTGGAGTGAAGATGAATCATTAATGATATCTGTTTTGGTTAATTGGCGGTTTTTGATCACAACGAATACATTTTGATTTATAAATTAATATCATGTGTAAAAAAGATTCTAAAACCTTAAATTAGATACAATACATATATTATAGTATGGTTCAACTGTAAATTTTTTTTCATGACTATAATTGAATATGGTTAAAGAAATTGAAAACCCATCGTCCTTGAATGTGATGAATTACCACATCTCAGATGGTGTTTTCATTTCTACTATAAAAAGAGGGGAAATGATAGATGATGATGAATTATTCCATTTGAATAAAAAAATTCTAGTAAATGTAAGGTATTGGAGCTATCACACCATTTGGATGAGGAGATGTGAGGATAGAAATGAAAACAAAGGAACATGAAATGAAAATAAAAGAAAATAAAAGAGGAATTTACCACTTGAATATATCTTCCTTGATAGGCTCTTTAAGGGAGAGGTTTTGGTCTTTTTATGAGACCAAGAGCTCATAGAAATGGGAGAGGGTATTAGGGAGATATTTGAGTAGAATCTGGACTATGCACAAGGATTGAGAGGTGTGAGGAGAGGTGGTTCAGGGGGGGGGGGTATTTATAGTGGAGGAGAGGAGGGGTTTTGTAACACCCCACCCCTACCTAATTGGCTTGAGGAGGTGGTGAGATGCTAATTGGCCTTAGGAGATGTTCCCAAGATGCCAAAGGTTGACAATAAATGCCGAGGGCTTCGAGAAAAATTGGGGAATGGTTTTTCCCTTAGAATAAAACCAATCAACTAAACAAGGCATAACCTACCAACACTATATGATGCATGTCAACAATGTCTTACAACTCAACACGACCAAAAGACCAATACAATAACCACAATATCTATAATCAGAGTACCAAGAGGAAGACTCAATAAAAAAACCCAAATGAAACCTTGTCATGCTCAATGGCTCCACACCAAGCTCCATGCTCCAAGCACCACCATATAGACCAAGCATCATGATGAACCACTAGCAAAATGATATTCTTTACCCTTACTTATGTCCAGAAAAAAACATCTGCAAAATCACAAAAGTTCCAAAGTAGGGGGTGAGTAAAAATAATCAGTAGGTTTTCCCTAAATGACTTCCTTACACATGCCACTAGGATAAAACTGTTAACAAATTTATATAAAACAGTTTATATAAAACATTAAATAGTGTAATAATTACCGCAAGCCAAACACACCCTTACCAAGACATCTTTACCATATCCACACAAAACAAGGTAAATCTAAACAACCATCCCATAATCCATTTAAGCATCACACATTTGCACCATCATTTTCATCTTTCATAACAAAACACACAAGGAAACTAATCATGGCGGAACTTCCCGTCCAAGGCCGTTTACTACATTCCAAACCTAGTGGTACTTCCCGACCACTTATCCTTAATGGCGAACCTTACATCCATAATACATAACATTTTATAGTGAGACTTACCGCCCACTCCACACACAATCAACACAATCCATAATACTTAACCAACCAATAAGCATAAAGCACACCAAGGCCACACATTATGCATACAACCAATTCCAACACATGCCAAAACACTTCAATAAATCCCCCATTTATTGAAAACATTCTTTAACCATTTTACATGAAAAACCACATTTCAATAAAAAACATATTTATTGAAATTCATCTTTCATAAAACATTTTCCATAATTAAAACCATTATCGATTTTAAAATCACACAATAAAACCCCTTTTGCAACAATATCCCATTTTACCCAAAATCCCCAAATCACCACTAAATAGATTTCCACCAAGATTCTTACATCATATTCACAATTAATTTTAAGCAAGAAAAATTAATTGCAACCAAAGTCTTAAGCTCTAACAAAGTGGAGTCGAGAGAGAATCCACTCACCTTAGGGTTCTGGAGAAATTGACCCACAAGAAACCGCACCACAAATCTAGAAAAATGATCCACCAAACCCACTATAGATCTCCTTCCCTATTATCAACACGCTTTAATATCACCAATTAAGGAAACACCAACCCTATATCTACATGCAACATATGTAGATCTAGAAAACCAAAAGATAGGGAAGAGAAGATCTAGAGAGAAACACAAAGAAACCAAGAGAGAAGACTTACCCTAAGATGAAACACCTTCAAAACACCAATAAACCCCTTTTATTTGATTCCAAAATGGGTGGGAGAGCCCCTATAGCCCTTGAGACCAAGGAATCCCATGTAGGGTTCATATGGGAGGAGCAAGGAGAGAGTTAGGGTAAATCCCAAATAACCCTATTTAAAAAAATATTTTTTAATCAGAGGAACGGTTAGCTTGAACGGTTTGAAAAACCGTGTGCTAACCATGTGGATTCTACTATTCGAATAGTGGCATATTGCACGGTTCCCTGAGATTCTCGCACGGTTTCCCATAACTGTTATCAAACCGTGCAACCTTTAAAAGTCCTCTAAACTTTTTCAAAACCTTTCCAAACTCCACAAAACTCTCCAAAACCTTTCACAACCACTTCATATGCATAAAAAGGT
Source organism: Viscum album (assembly GCA_963277665.1). Taxonomy (NCBI): domain Eukaryota; kingdom Viridiplantae; phylum Streptophyta; class Magnoliopsida; order Santalales; family Viscaceae; genus Viscum; species Viscum album. The sequence continues at coordinate 1,963,255,438 of OY728133.1, forward strand.
ATAAAAAAGGGTCACATACCTCAAACCAGGGGTGCTACATTCTCCCCACCATTGGAATTTCAATCCTTGGAAAGTAGAGAAACACTAGTATGCCAAAAGAGATCAGGTCATTGCTCGACCATCACTTTCTCCTGCTCCCAAGTCTCCTCTTGAATCTGACCATGATGCCACAAAATCAAAACTAAAACAATGTTTTTACCATGAAAGAATTTATATTTCCTATCCAAAATCCACACCAACACATGCATGAAAGAAGCATCTGGTTCCAACTCAACATGATCCTATTAAATCATATGGGCACGATCCGGATGATACCTTTTTAACCGCGACACATGAAACAAATTGTGCACCGCACTAAACCATGGTGGCGAAGCCAACTGATAAACCACCTCTACAAGCCTCTCAAGTATCTCAAAAGGCCTAATATACCTTGGAGATAACTTTCCCTATTTTCCAAACTGATGATATCCTAACCTAGGAGAGATTATAAAAAACACATGATCACCTACCTCGAACGACAAGGGCCATCAACAATGGTCTACATATGATTTATGAAGACTTTGATCCATCTATATCCTCTTTCTGATCAACTTGATCTTCTCCATAGTCTCTTGGACAAGGCTTGGTCCAATCATCGAAGTCTCACTCGTTTCCACCCAACATAGTGGAGAACAATACAACCACCCATACAATGACTCAAACCGATCTATATGTATTGAATCCTGATAACTGTTATTATAGAAGAACTGCACCAATGGTAAGTTCTCATCCCATGAACCACCAAAATCTATCACACAAGACCTTAGAATATCCTTCAAAGTTTGTATCATTCTCTTGGATTGGCCATCCGTCTGAGGATGATACGCTATGCTCATCGTCAACTATGTCCCAAGGGATTGCTGCAAGGATTTCCAAAAATGAGATGTGAACCTTAGATCTCTATATGATACAATCAAAATTGGAACACCATGAATATTTACCACTTCCTAGATATAGATTTTGGATAGATCCTCCACCGTATGAGATTAAAAAATCGGGATGAAATTGGACGAATTTGTGAGCCGATCCATAATCACCCAAATGGCATCATGTTTCCTAACCATTATCGGAAGACCTTTTACAAAATCCATTGCTATTTTTTCCCACTTCCACATTGGAATATGCAAAGATTACAGGATTCCTGCTGGCCACTGATTCTCTTCCTTGACTTGCTAATGAGTCAAGCATCTCAAATCAAACTCGACCACATCCCTTTTCATACCATCCCACCAAAACTATCTAAATTCTAGGATAGAAAACCCACTTGGAATGGTGATAAGCCCTGATAATTTCCTCATGCCAAGCCACTGGTACCGCCATCCAATTCTGAAAACACAAAACTCAATTCCCATTTAGTTCCCAGCCCTCAATGGTCTCCCCACCATTGAGTTTAGACCTCATCTCCATACACTCAGAATTAGATTCTTTTGCCTCTTTAACCAAACCAACCAAGTCAATAACCAACTAAACTGGAAAGAAGACTACTCTATCACCCTAGTACTCATATTCCAACCAAATTTCAGCTATGACTGACATCAACTACCACTAATCCAATACCTGCTTTACCACCTGAGCATATGATTTTCTACTTAATGAATCTGCCACCGAATTTCCCTTACCCGGTGTGTACATTAAGTAAAAATCAAACATATTGAGATATTCCATCCATCTCCTTTACTTCAAGATTAAATATCTCTATGAGAAAACATGCTTTAACCTCTTGTGATCGGTAAACACTGTGAATTTCTCACCGAAGAGATAATGATTCCACATTTTCAAAGCATGAACCACCGCTGCCAATTCAAAAATCAAGTGTTGGGTAGTTCTTCTCATGAAAACTTAAATGACATGAGCCATATGCAACCACGTGATCCCCCTACATGATAACACACCCTGATCCTAATCTCAATGTGTCACAATACACAACATACCTTTTCCTTGGTTCTAGAAAAACCAAGATTAGTGCTGATGTAAGGCGACCCTTAAGCTCTTCAAAGCATTTCCGACACTCATCATCCCATTGAAATGAGATATTTTTCCTTTTCAAAGCTTTAATCGGTGAATCCAATCATGAGAAATCATGAAAAAAATGTTGATAATACCTAAATAGACCAAGGAAACTCCATATCTCAAAAACATTCTTTAGCAGTTTCCATGAGATAAGAGCCTCTATCTTTTCCAGATCAACTGAAACACCCTTCTTATAAATAACATGGCCAAGGAAACAAACCTCATGTATCCAAAAGTCACACTTTGACAATTTGGAATACAACCAATGATCCCTCAAGATCCCCATCACTATTTCCAAGTGCTACTCATGATCCACCCTTGTTCTCAAATACACCACTATATCATCAAAAAATACCACCATGAAAGAATCCAGATATCTCTGAAATATATGATTCATCAATTCTATGAACACTTCTTGTGCATTCGTCCAGCCAAAGGGCATAACCACATACTCATAATGGCCATATCTACTTCTGAAATCTGTTTTGGGAATACCCTCTTTCCTCACCCGCAATTGATGATATCCCGACCTCAATTAAATCTTGGAGAACCACTGAGATCCCATCAACTAGTCAAACAAATCATCAATGCATAGAAGTGGATATCAATTCTTTATTATAACATGATTAAGTCTATAATAATCAACATGGAGTTGTAAAGTTCCATCCACCTTTTTAACAACAAAAAAACAGTGCTGCCCATAGAGACGTGCTAGGCCGGATGAACCCTCTATTCTCTAGCTCCTCCAACCGCACCTTTAATTCTCGCAATTCTGCTGGTTCTATCCGGTAAGATGGAAGCGAGATAGGACTAGTCTCTAGAAGGAGATCAATCATAAACTCTACTTCTCTCATGGGTAAAAAACCTGAGAATTATTTAGGAAATACATCTATAAATTGATCTACAACTACTGGTAGAACACTCATCTCAACCCCTTCCATTGATGCCAATGACAAAACTGCTAAATGATACAATATTGTGCCAACAGCTGGTTCCCAAAAATTTGTTGCACCTAGATTTTCATTCTTCTCCCCTCTAAAGAGATGTTCAATCCCATCCTCCATCGTAAAACTAACCATTCACACATAGAAATCGATGTGGTCCTTAAACATCGCCAACCAATCCATTCCCAATATTATATCATAAGCATCTATCTCAAGCACTGAGAAATACCACATCAATTAAATGTCGTCCACAACTAAGCAACACACACTACATAAGAAGGATCGATAATCTACTTAACCTATAAAAGTTTGATGTTTTAAAAATGAAGGCATAATTTCCATAGTTAAACCCAACAAAATAACAACATGATAAGCAAGAAAAGAATAAGAATCACCTATATCAAACAAATATTACATCAACAAGGAATTAAAAATAACCATACCTTGTATCATGGATGGTCCCTAATGATCATCCATCACAACCTGTTCAACTCCAAACAACTGATTTCTTGCCACAATCTACTCTTTATTACCCTAATGAGGTGTCATGGTATTTCTAGAATCACCATGACTAACTTGGCTCTGCTGATGAGGAGTATGCTGCTGTCCCCATCCTGTCGAGGCATAGGACGCCTGCGACCCCTGAGGAGTGTCACAAACACCTGACCTCAGAGCATTATGAAAATACCATTGAAGATTCCCCATATACTTAAAATTATGACATGCTTTAGGTTGTTCCATACAACCCCTCTTAATGTGTCCCGTAGAGCCACACTGAAAAAATCCCGGCTTACTCTGATGCTTCATAGGAAGATTCATTGATCCTGCCATCAGATTCTGAGCTGTACTCCCACCCTATAAATAAGTGCCCCTCTTCTACTTGAATCCAGCATTTGAGTTACCACTATTTCCCATGGGTACCAATATACACTCCCTACATGTATCCCCCAAAATATCTTGCTCAACCACTGTATCTCTATTCACTATTTCTATGTAATCATCTATACACAACACTGATATCTTGGACTGAATTTCCTACCTCAACCCAGATTAAAAAATTTGTGCCTTCAACGATGTGCTACTTTCCACCTCAGGTGAAAACCACATTAAGTTCATAAACTTAGCTGCATATTCTATTACCTCTATGTTCTCTTGATTTAAATTGAAGAAATCCATTGTGCGCTGAATTCTAAATGTATGAGGGTAGAATTGTTTATTAAACAACTCCTCAAAATAATCCCATGTCACACTTTGGTTTGTCCCAGCTTGGACCGTCAGCTCCCACCACTGAAGGGAAATATCTTTCAACATGTACATGGATAGATTCACTTTCAATTTTTCCAGTGTTTCCAAGAATTAAAATATCCCATTCATTCTATTCAGCCACACTTCTGCCCTTTCCAGCTCCGAATAACCCCTAAAGATGGGTGGATTCTGTCTTTGAACCTGAATTGCATGATCCACATGCTTTGGTTCATCTGCTTTATTCCCACTTTCCACAGCCTAGAAATCTTTCACTATACTCTGCACTAGTTGCTGGTTCACCTAGGGCTCAGGTGCAACCACATTTTCAGCACCTTCCTCTGATTGGTCTCTACGATGCTTACATGGTTCCATTTCTATCAATGAAAAAAACCATAAGTCCCACTCCCTTAACAAAAAATACATACAATTTTAAAATTTAATACATTTAAACTATCACAACCAGGCTTTCCACAAGTTCACATTTCCAAAATACCCCAAGTTTCCATGTTTCAAATCCTTCTGTTTTGAAGCCCAATTCATATTTTTCAAAATCCACACATTCATATCATACTAGAAATCATTATACCCCATTGGAATATGCATCCTAGTGGGAATTCATTTCTACCATGCATGTCTTGATCATCTCATTGGCTACACCCATGACAATGAGATTTCCATTTCCTATAAGTGTCTCCAAAACACTTATGTACCCAACTCCCCAGTAACTTGAAGTTCAACATAAAAGGGTTAGCTACATCTTTTTATGATATACATTCCATGTTCTGACAATCCTACACCTTGCTACCATCTTGACTCAAGGAATAACCAAGAACGAATGCCAACACCAAGACCGATAATAAACACCCATGAAATGAACCAAATTGAAGATCAAGGACTGAACAAATCGATACCACTTGTAACATCCCACCCCTACCTCATTGGCTTGAGGAGGTGGTGAGATGCTACTTGGACTTAGGTGATGTTCCCAAGGTGCTAAAAGCTGGCGATAAATACCGAGGGCTTCAAGAATAGTTGGGGAATTGTTTTTTCCTTAGAATAAAACCAATCATCTAAAAAAGGCATAACCTACCAACACTACATGATGCATGTCAATAATGTCTTACAACTTAACAAGACCAAAAGGCCAATACAACAACCATGATATCCATAATCAGAGTACCAGGCGGAAGACTCAATAACAAAACCCAAATGAAACCATGTCATGCTCCATAGATACACACAAAGCTCTATGCTCCAAGCACCACCATACCACCCAAGCATCACGATGAACCACAAGAAAAATTACATGCTTTACCCTTACTTATGTCCCAGAAAATGACATCTGCAAAAGCAACAAAGTGCCAAAGTAGGGGGTGAGTACAAATACTTAGTAGGTTTTCCCCAAATGACTTCCCTACACATGCCACTAGGATAAAACTATTAGCACATTTATATAAAATAGTTTATATAAAACATTAAATAGTGAAAAAATTACCGCAAGACAAACACACCCTTACCAAGCCATCTTTACCATATCCACACAAAACAATGGAAATCCAAATAACCATGCCATAATCCATTTCACCATCACACATTTGAACCACCATTTTCATCTTGCATAACAACACACACAAGGCAACTAATCACTGTGGAAATTTCCGTCCAAGGTCGTTTAATACATTCCCAACCTAGTGGTACTTCCCAACCACTTATCCTTAATAGTGTCCCTTTCGTCCACTATCCATCAACTTTTATAGTGAGACTTACAGCCCACTCCACACACAATCAACACAATCCATAATACTCAACCAACCAATAAGCATAAAGAATGCCAAGGCCACACATTATGAACACAACCAATTCCAACACATGCCAAAACACTTCAATAAATCCCCCATTTATTGAAAACACCCTTTAACCATTTTCCATGCCAAACCACATCTCAATAAAACAAAACCTTTATTGAAATTCATCTTACATAAAACATTTTCCATAATTCAAACCATTATCAATTTTAAAATCAACATTTTAAAATCATACAACAAAACCCCTTTTGCAACAATATCCCATTTCACCCAAAATCCTTAAATCATCACCAAATGGGTTTCCACCAAGATTCACACCTCATATTCATAATTAATTTCAAGCAAGACAAATTAATTTCAACCAAAGCCTCAAGCTCTAATTGAGTGGAGTCGAGAGAGAAGCCACCTAGCTTAGGGTTACGGAAAAATCAACCCACAACCAACCGCACCACAAATCCAGGAAAACGCTCCACCGAACCCACTCTAGACCTCCTTCCCTATTATCAACAAGCCTTAATATCATCACTTAAGGCAACGACAACTCTAGATCCACATGCGATAGATGTAGATCTAGAAAACCAAAATAGAGGGAAGAGAAGATATAGAGATAACCAAAAAGAAACCAATAGATAATACTTACCTAATATGAACCGCATTTAAACCACCAAGAAACCCTTTTGATTTGATTCCAAAAATGGGTGGGAGATCTCCTCTAGCCTTTGAGATCAAGGAATCCTGTGAAGGGTTCGTATGGGAGGATAAAGGAGAGAGTTAGGAAAAATCATGACTAACCTCATTTAAAAAAAACATTTTAAATGGTCCGTATGGTTATCTCACACAGTTTGATAAACTGTGTGCTAACCGTGCAGATGCTACTGTCCGAATAGTGGCATATTGCACAGTTCCCTGGGATTCTCGCACAGTTTCTGCTAACTGTGCTCAAACCGTGCAACCTTAAAAAGGCCTTGAAACTTTTCCAAAACCTTTAAAAACTCCCAAAAACTCTCCCAAACCTTTCACAACCACTTAATATACATAAAAAAGTATAAAAAAGGGTCACATACCTCAAATTGGGGGAGCTACAGGTTTCCCATTATTTTAATCATTAGTTTAATATTTTTGATCAAGACTATGAATAGTCTTAATTCTTGTGACAAAAAATAGTAAATAGAGCATGTGAGTTCTAACAAATGGCTATTTACATCATCCATGACTCAATAATGATGCAGAAATTCATTTATTTAGCATTTATCATAAATTATCTTATTTTACTATTCACAAAATTCAAGTATTTTAAAAAAATCCCAAAAATTCACCCCAAACATTTTTAGACATGTATTATTAAAAAATTAACTCCATTTTATGAAAATAATTTTCTAAATATGAGAAATTTAATTTTTAATTAAAATCAAAATTTACTTGAAAAATGAAAATTTTAAAATTAAAACTACTTTTCTAACACTTTGAAAAATTAATTAAGGTATCTTAAAATTATCTTATAATAATAATTCATAAAAATAAATATTTATGAATACATTTTATGAAAATAATTTTTTTAAATAATTAAATTAATCATAAAATAGTAATTAAAAATACATGACTTACAAAAATATCGATATTTAATTAATAATTTTAGAAATATTTATTTACTTATACTATAATATAATTATATCATATTGTCACTTATAATATGGATACATTTTATTTATACTTTCATTAGTGAGGTTACTATTCAATTGGCTAGTTTACTATTCATAAGGGTTACATTACTATTTCAAAGGTCAAGTTACCATTTCATCGGTATACGTTCCTTAACTTCTATAGATACATTTTATTTTACTAATTATTCATTTATAAGGTTTATATTGTGTTCTATATGAAATATTATATGATTATACTATAATATATAATTACAATAAGGTAATTTCATTGATAAAACATTGGGTCATTACAAATCACCCCTTTATTAGTGCTTTTCTAGTACTGATAAAATCTTATCCATTTAACCATGTTGCGGTAGTTAGCATTTTTGTAGCACTGATAAAGGAATATTCTAGAAATGTTAAAGGCCTCTTTTTTAATAGTTATATGTAAGATAATTATGCTCATGAGGCTTCAACTATCTAGATGCATAAGCAATCACCTTGTCATTTTTCATGAGGATGCACCCAAACCCCTTTAAGGATACATCGCTAACAATAATGAATCCTTATTCGATAGTGGGTAGAGTTAACATAGATGTAGTAACCAATATCTTCTTCAGATATTGGAAACTTTCTTCACAATCAATTTTTAGATGAACTTGGACCCTTTTAGAGTTAACTTGGTTTGTGGATTAGAAAGTTAAGAAAAGTTTTTCGCATACCTCCTATAATATCTTGATAAACCAAGGAAACTATGAATCTCAATTACTGTTATAGGATGATTCCACTCCTCCACAAACTTTTTCTTAGTAGGATCAAATGATATTCCTTAATTGGTTACAATGTGTCCCAATAAAGAAACTTATTATAACAAAAATTCACATTTTTTGAATTTTCCAAATAGCCTCTCCTTAGAGTTTTCAATATAACCCTTAGATGATCCTCACACTTCTTGTAATTTTTGGAATATATTAGAATATCATTAATAAAAACTACCACAAATTTATCAATCTATTCCTTAAATAATCTATTAATAAAATCCATAAATATATAAGGAGCATTAGTCAAGCCGAAGGGAATAACAATAAACCCATAATCCCCATATCTTGATCAGAAGGAAATCTTTGGAATATCCTCTTTCTCCACCCTAAATTAAGGATAACCGGATTGAAGATCAATCTTGGAGAATAATCGAGCCCACTAAGTTGGTCAAATAAATCATCAATCCTTGGAATAGGGTACTTATTCTTCACTATGATCCTTCTAAGTTATCTACAATCAATCTATAATCATATTGATCCATCCATCTTCTTCACAAAGAGAACAAGTTTTCCCCAAGGAGATACACTTGGTTAGATAAAACCCTACTCCAAAAGATATTGGAGTTGCTTCTTTAATTCTTCCATCTCTAAATTTCCCATTCTATATAGGGTCTTTGATATTGGCTTGGATCCAGACATGATTTCAATGGATAACTCTACATCTCTTTCTAGGGGAGGTCCAGGTAACTCCTCAGGAAATTCTTCAATATATTCATGAATTATGGGGAAATTTTCTATTTTTATACTTTCATTTACTTCTTTATATTCACTGATCATTTCTATAAAGAAGGCTATGGGAGGTGCTTCTAGACAAAGATCAGGTTGAGATATATTTCCTTTGAAAAAACTATAGGTTTTCATTTATTAGTGTTTTTATTGAGCACCACTAAAGGAATCCTTTATCAGCACTTTTATAAGTGCTGATAAAGGACTTTTTTTCCAGTGCTGTAGAAGCACTAATAAAGTATACCTTTATCACTTCTTTTAGAAGTGATAATAAATGTGTCCTTTAGAAGTGCTTTTAAATGCACTGATAAATGTGTTCTTTATCAGCTCTTTTAAAAGTGTTGATAAAGGGCCATACTGCAGTGTGCTATAATAGCACACCACAACACCAAAAACACCATAAATACACCAAAAACACACCAAAAACACACTAGATATCCAAAAAAACCAGATCTAATAAAAAATTTAAATAAAATGAAATTTACAACACAAATACCAGAAAAAACACTATATTATAAACATTTTAAACATTGGTTTATACAATTAAATAAATACAAATTATTACATACATTAAAAAAAAATCTTAATGGTCAATGTTACCATGATTTATGTCCACTTTCATTATCGAACTATCAACACTACATGAGTAGATTCAAAAAAACCACATGAACTCGAAAAAAAGAATCCACCTGCATAAGAAACTAATTATTATGGGTAATACTAAAAATAAATAATTTAAACATAAATATGAAATAATAAATTAATTATATGGGTAATGATTTTACTGTGAAAATATCAAGATTACATTTGTAATTGAGCAGAGGCAGTGACATTGCTCTGCCTACAAAGGCAATGGAAAGAACTTGAAATAAATTGATAAATGAAACACTTCTGGGGTGAAAACGTTCTGAGGGAGAAGAAACATGAAAGTTGGACATAGCATATCAACTCGAACAAAAGAATACACATGTACAAGAAAACAATTATTACATGAGTAATAATAAAAAGAAATAAATTAAAAATAAATATGAAATAATGAATTAATTCTATGGACAATGATTTTATCGTGAAAACATCAATATTGCCTCTGTGATTGAGCAGAGACAGTGTTGTTTCTCTTCCTCCAAAATCATGACACATGGATAGAAATCTTATAAAATAAACAAACTCTACAAGGAATAATGAAAATTAAATCAATGTTTCATTATATAATTTTTAGGTAAAATAGATAAATTATATTGTAACATCACCTTTAAATCATTCTAAAGGGTTTCTTTGGTCCAAATATAAGCTAATAAAAAAACTAAGTATTCTCTATGCACTTTACTACTTTTGGTTAACTACTGATTAGCATAAAATATGACCTAAACTTCCTTCTCAGCATCCATTTGATTCTCTCATCCCACACATGCTCACCACCATCTCTATCATACCACTCTTCAACATTCACCTTTCCTTCTCTTCTTGAACCCATTTACTACTTGTAAATATGAATGATGAATGCAGCTGCATGCATATAGTAAATGGGTGCAGGAAGATAAGGAAAAGAGAATGTTGAATAGTGATATGATACAAATAGTGGCGAGCATGTTTGAGATGAGAGTATCACGGGGACACCAGGTAGAAAGTTCAGATCATATGCTATGTTAAGCAGTAGTTAACCAACAGTAGTGAAGTGTATAGAGAACCATTAGTTTTGGAATTAAATTTGTGAGTGATACACAAATACTCCATGTTTTGGATTCATTGATCAATGGAGACAAATAGACATCAATATTCTTCCAACACACTACATCAATAGAAATAGTAGCAGAAATGATCAAAATATAGAATATAAATGAACTCGCACACAAGGAACAAAGAGAGATTTACACAAAAATAAACACTCCAAACAAGAATGATAAAAATAGGGGAACTAATTCATGAAAGGATAACCATTTAAAGGTTCACATTCAAAAAAACAAAACCATTTTAACTATGAAAGGATAATTTCATCAAACTTTTATAATAAAAGATGAACTTCAAACAGCCACAAAACAAAAACAAGGAAACTCCGAATGTCTTCACCCCAACATGGGAGAAAAAAACTAAGCTATTGTGTTTATTATTCTTTCACAAAAACTCATCCAAAAACAATTCCTCCAACAACTTCTAAAAATGGAGATCCTTGGAGAAGAGGACTCACTCCTTGATCTCTGGATGAAGAACCCTAGTGAAAATAGAAGCTTTCAATAGATCCAAAGACACCACCTCTGGACAAAAGGAAACCATCTATTTAAAGTGTTTAACATAAGACTTCACCATCCCTTTACCTTTCTGGACACTAATGAGATCTTCCCTTTTCTTCTTCTTCACCTCCTTAGGTATAAACCATCAGATAAAGAGGGAATTAAAATCTTCCCACGTCATCCCACCTTGCATCATTGGTGGGAAAAAAACTCCAAATTTTCCAAAGCTGGACCCCCAAGGAGACCCAAAATAACACGAACTCTAATAGCTTTGGGAGTTCCAAACACTCTGAAGAATACTCAACTTCCTCAAGACACTTCACTACCTCTAACAAACCTCGATTTCCATGGAAGATGGGTAGAAACTGAGGAGAACCAAAAACAAGGTGAGACCCACTAGAATCTTTAGGGACCTTTCTGGGTGATATATTTTGAATAACACAAAAATCATAAAATCAGGTTCAAAATCAATCTGAAACACAACCGAAAGGAACATCTTGGGTCAAAACAACTGGCTCACAATCCAAATTTCATAACAAAATAAGAATTATCTCTTAAAAAATCACTATTTCATTTTCAATTTCAAACCACCTTATTCTAAGGCCACTTATTAAAACAAAATAACCAACATTTTTAAAGTAAAGCAAATTCCAGAAATCATTTTCCTCTTTCCAAAAAATATTTTGTAAAACCAAGCCAAGATGATCCACAAAACATAGCATGCCCATTGGCCACAATGAACGGGTAATGTGTCAAAACCCACACTAATACAATATTTCTCATGAAATAATTTTCATAGTGGTCATCAATCATCTCTCATCATGCTTCCTTGATGTTAATCTGCACAAATTCATCCTATAAGAAAGACATTAAACTGAATAGTGTCTCTCATCCTATTTTCATGATGTTAAATTGAAAAAAATCATCATAGCAGCAAGGCATTAAATTGCACACTATATCTCATCCTGGTTATAGGATGTTAAACTACACAAATTCATTCTAGAAGAAAGATGTTAAACTTCACAACATCTCTCATCTTGGTTGCATGAAATTAAACTGCACAAAGTCATCTTGGAAGTAGGAAGTTAAATTGAACAGCGTCTCTCATCCTAGTTGCATGAAGTTAAACTACATATATTCATCTTGTCAATAAGACATTAAAATCCATAAAGGAGTCAAGGCGACAATGGTGAAGAGATGAGATGTAGGGTTATTCAAGGTTAAAGACATCGAAAAAACACAAAACACATAACCCAAAAGATCAAAATGTTAGGTCGAAATGACTATAGTGATAAAACAGGGGGGTAGGGGTTAATTGTGTCCTTTTCAAAATTTTATGATTACGTTGATTCACAAAAATAGAATATAATAACTGGTAGTGTTTCTGTAATAGATTATATGCAGTGGATATGAATAGAGAACAAAGCACAAAAATTTATAGTGGTTCGGGGCAAAATGATCCCCTAGTCTACTCCACCAATTACCCTCTCTGCAGGCTGGGTGAATTTTACTAGTAAGTTCCTCGTATCATAAGACCGATCCAAAACTGAGTGTAGACATTTGTCACCCTTATAAACAAAGGCTTATAAAATAGAGCCTTCTGGTTCTTTTACAGGGAACTGATAAAATTACATCTTAGTGCGAGAATCTGACACTCCACCATGACTGAATACGAGCAGCCAAAACTCAAGATAGATAATATGTAGTTTGTTGAGAAATAGATATAGTTCGTAGTTACAGCAATACACATCTTATAAAAGAAGGATCTTTGACTTTAGAAGAAAATAAACTTTCAAGAATGTATGAAGTGATCCGGTTTCTCAAAAGATCTTTGTCTTTAAGAACAAAAACTAAAATAGAGCGTCACATTCACAATATTTGAAAATTAGATCTTCAAAATGAAGTTCGCATTTTTGTGATGCTTGATCATTGTAGTACTATAAACAATTTTCATAGGAAAAATTCAAAGAATAATATTTACACAGATATCTGAGGGGTAATAAAAAATTCGGGGTTTTTTACAGATGATACTCAGAGAGATATATAATGATAAATCTCCAACAAAGTTTCAGATCTGTAAAATATGCCTGATAAATCCTCAAGATTCAAAATTAAATAAATAGATAAGAGAAGGTGCAAATTCCATTAAGAATAGGAGTAAAAATCTCTGTTATAAATGTTTCTTTAAATCATATATAACGAGATTTGAATCAGTCAAAAATAAGCTTTAAATCTTCCTGATATTCTACAAAGACTGTTACAAAAATCTCTGATAAAGACGTAAATTCAAATTTCTGGCATTGAAATGTCAAACATAAAGTTCCTTCACAAAATGAAAAAATAACAAACGTAGGGTTCAACTTCATAACGTAGGGTTGATGATATATATGTTTATCCATGTTAGAATATATCTTTAAATGTAACATTGATTATCCATACATTCACTTTTCCCAAATGTAAGGTTGACAACGTAAGGTTGATTACAAAAGTAAGGTTGATGATCCATACGTTTGTAAAGTTTCATACTTACGTAGGGTTCTTTAACCATACTTCTTGTTTTTGACAAATGTAAGGTTCTTATCCAAACATAATGTTCCTTAAATATACGTTTCTTCAAACTTAAGGTTGATTAACCATACGCACCAATCTTTCAACATAAATATAAGGTTTGTTCCATACGTTACTTTCTTCAACGTATTGAATGAATAATATTTCCAGTAAACGACAAATGGTGAACAGTGTTTCCAGAATACGCTTAAGAGCATTCCAAACACTTCAACAAATATTCATCACAAATAACTAGTTGAATATTATTTCAAGATAAGAATTATAAAGAATATAAATTTCCTAAAATACACTTCAAAATAAAATAATTAGTAAAACAAACAAGGGTATTTGTGAGCATCAAAATCAATAATATTTATAGAGTATTATTGAGACAACACATGCCCAACACAAACATTGATATAGGGAAAGTAGAAAATAACATACATTAGATTTTATCCTTGATTCGTCTGATGGATCGTAGTGGAGTCGTACCGAGAGTAGAGGAGTTCCGCGAGAGCTTCAGAATCATGATGAGTGAGTACCAGTTAAGGTTCTTTTAAATAAATCGAGAAAACTTTTAACAGCGCTTTCAGAAAATCACTAATAAAGATCCCTTTTATCAATGTTAAATTGATAAGTTCTAATAAAAGGGATCTTTATCAACGCTAAAAAAGCACTGATAAAAACATCTTTATCAGCACTAATATTTTAGCACTGATAAAAATTCTTTTTAACAGTGCTTTTTAGCGTTGATAAATGTCGATCTTTATCAGCACCTTTTTAGCACTGATAAAGGATTTATTTAAATAAATTTATTATTATTTTATAATTATTAAATATATATAATTAATTATTTATAATTATATAAATATTTATTTAAAAAATAATTATTATTTATTTTTAATAATTATAAATATATAAATTTATAAATATATTTATTTATAAATATTTATTTACAAATATATTTTTAACATTATTAGTGGATATATAATCTTAAATACATGCATTTTAAAAATGAGTGAAATTAAATAATTCAAAACAAGCGTACTTTAAAAATATTAAAAAATTGGATAAGTTTTATTAATTAAATATAAATTATTAAAAAAATATGGATGTATATATATATTAAAGTAAATATGAATACATATTGAAAATAATAATAAATAATAATTAAATATATATAAAAAAATAATAGAAAATAATCAAATTCAGAAATAAAATAAAAAAATATATTAAAAATGAATGCCCTAACTGTAATAGTATTAAAAATAAATAAATAAAATTGACCAATTAAAAACATAATATATTAAATGTATCATGTTAACAATAAAATTCTAAAATATACTGAAATTTGAATAAATTACATAAATATTAGGTGTATGTGTTTCTATATATTGCGTAAATATATTTGTGCGTGCGTTTGCATATAAACTAGATTATATATATGTGTGTGTGTGTGTGTGTGTACGTGAAATCAATGTAACACACGACATTTGATATATGTTAAATTGAAAAATCAAACAACATTAAAAATGAATAAGACATCAATATGTTTTTAATTGACATTTTATTCATTTTATATATATTTATATTTAACACATATTATTTATTACTATTTATAATTAATATATATATATATATTATAATTATTCATTTTTATTATTAATTGTTTCATTAATAAATTTTAAATAATTTTATAATTTATTCATTTTTAATTTTTTTGTTTAATTATATATTCATTTATATATATATATATAATATAATTTTTATCAATATTTATAATCTATATATTTATATTATATTTATTAATTTTTATAAATAATTATTTAATTAATAAAATGTTTAATATTTTTCTTAATTTACTCATTTTAAATTTTTATTTGTTTAATTAATTCATTTTATTCATTTTACATATCTATATATTTAATATATACTATTTATTAATTTTAAAAATTTATATATATGTTTATTCATTTTTAACAATAATTATTTAATTAATTAAATTTTTAAATTTTTAAAATTTTTAATTTCTGAACCTTTATCAGTGATAATAAAACACTGATAAATGGTAACCTTTATCAACACTAAAATAAATTGCTGATTAAGGTGAACTTTTATCAACGCTAAAGAAAATGCGCTGATAAAGGTACCCTTTATCAACGCTTATTTTAGCGCTCATAAAGACGGACTTTCTTGGAAAATTTTTCTAGCACTGATAAATATCAGTGCTGTTAAAGGCCAGTTTTGTAGTAGTGATTGGATAATATCTCCAGGAGTCTTGACTGATAACTCTACTTCTATCAGTTCATGGGTTGATTCTATATTCTTTGCAAACTTGGAGGAAGTAAAGGAATGTTTAAAAACAGAATAAAAAAAGCACTTGATAGCTTTGAGAGAATAATGAGAGTTACTACCACCACATCATTTGGAGCATATACTTTAGCCATTGTAATAGAAAAATATTGACCTTGCTCCCTTAGCCTATACTGAGTTTGATAGTGATTTCCCTCCACTATCTTCTGATTTGGACAATGATTAGAAAAGTGACCAATCTGTCCACACTTCTTGCATTGGACTTTAGGCTAGGCCTACACCATATTCCCTTTGTCGTTAGTGTTGAGAAGTTGAGGCTTCACCTCACTATGACAGTTTTGAGCAATATGACTATCTCTTCCACACTTGTAACATTTCCCTCTCCTGATAAAGCAATTCCCCTGAATGTTTTTCCCACATTTGTTTCATGTGTAAAGTCTCACTTGATTTCCTCCTCTTTCATGATCAAAGTTCCTCCCTAATCTTGGATCTATTGATATCTTCTTTTAATTTGATCTATGGGACCACCACATATCTCCAAACTCCAGTTCAACCTTCATAACACTTCACACTAACTCATCATAGCTATCATAGTCTTGATTGGCTAGATTCTTCTGTAGATGGGGTATTAGTCTACCGAAGAATCTATCAACCTTTCTGTTATGATCCATGAAAAATCTAGAGGTGTAACAAGAAAATCTTATAACATTCATCTCATAGCTTCCCACTGATTCATTTTCCTTATGGTTCATCTCTAAGAATTCCTCATTTTCGTTCACATTGAACGGGGGAAATATTTTTTGAAAAAGGTTCCCTTGATCTCTTTCCATTTCATAGTATCAATCTCCCTTCTTGGCTTTATGTTTTTACCAGTGTCCACCACTAATCCTATCATCCCTCTAAGATGTATACAACCAAGGTGAATTTCTCTTCTTCCAAATAATAGAGTACAAAAAAGATATTTTCTATAGAGCTTATCCATTGTTCATCAATTAATGGGTTGGTAGATCCACTAAAATAAGGTGTTTATTGATGCATAAAGGACTCAATGTAAAGTTGTTCAATTCTAGGTGAATCCAGTCTCTTGTATTGATTCAATTTATTTCCCATAACTCGAGTTAGTTGATTCATCATGCTCATAAAGTTTTCTATTTTAGCTTCCATCATAGGGCCATTAGTGCATGGTCTGTTGTGCTCATAATTTACGTGATTCATCCTATTTCTCTCTATTTTATAAAATAAGAAAACCTTAGTGAGAAACATGTTTATTTTAAGAATCATATAATTCTAAAGGAATTTTATGCCTTAAAACATCATGCTTAAATATGTTATTCTTTAAAAACAAATACATTTTCTATATATCCTTCATAATGGTTCATAAAAATCTTATGATTAACAAAAAATATCCCCTTAGAGTGTCAAACAATGATTGAAAAAAGACCCATTTTACTGCACTAGTTACAATTCAAGTCTATCTCAAAGCAGTATTTTTGTGTTTCACCGCTAGATACATCTGTGCCAGAGCCACATCCACTTATTCATATCCAGACAAGGACTTATTTGCTCAGAAACCACTTAATTAATACTTCACCAAACTACCGAGATGTTTTCCTATATTTTAACCTGTCCCTAGGGTTCTTCATAAAGTTTTAAAATCCTAATTTCCAAAAATAACTAAACCTTACTCTGATACCAACTATGGAATCCCTCCTTTTTATTACATAACTTTTCATTACATTATACAAACATATGATCTTTTAAAGTTTAGTTTCTTGGAAATAAGGTACATAATACATGAAAACTTAAAAAATTATTCTAATCCACTTTAAAGGATTATTCATTGGTTCATCCTAAGTAAAATTACTGAATCTCGTAAATTAGGGACATATATCAAAGTAAAGGGTGAGCATAAGGCCCAGTAAGGGAAAACAAGAGAAATAATTTACAAGTGATCTTGAGGAATATCAATAAGAACATGAGGAATATCCTTATGTCATGAGAAAGGGAACATGAGGAATATCATAATAAAAATAAAATTAATCATAAAATGAAAGTATGGCTACAACATTTAAATGATACATTCATAATTATATCACCAAGGTTTGTCACTGAGGTTTCATAAAAACTACCAAGGTTATTCACTAAGGTATCATAAAACTTGTCATCTCTAGAGATTAAATTCTTTACCCAATGCATTGGAGTGATATTAGGGAATTCAATTCATATGTATTAATTAATTTTATCTACATATATCATAGTAAAAAATTTCATAAATGACTCATGGATAATGAAAGAAATGGGTTTCATATCAAAATCGTGGAATTTTAAAAAGTATTTAAAGACATGATCGTTATGTAATTTTTAACACATGAAAAGAAAATGTGGGATTAATTTATGTTAATACCAGATTAAAATAAATCATTTTAACATCTAGGTTAATTACCATGGAAAATAAAGAGTTCTGGGTATTCAAGAAAAGAAAATAAAAGATAATTTCTTGAGGAGGAGAGAGAAATTTTGAGAAGTAGATTCAGAAGCATAACAGGTATAAAACATGGTTTTAGAAAAGGTTAAAATGAGATGGGATAAGATTATAACATTGATAAAACATAAATTGGTAGTAAGGGTATAAATATAAGGGTAATAAAAGAGAGTAATCATAATGATTAGGATACATATACAAAAAGAGGTTCTTGAATCTAAGAGAAAAGAAGAACAATTCCCTTTCCTTAAAAAGTAACTCATTGATCTTGAGGAATGTAACATTGGTGGATTTAGAACACCAAAAAAGGGGACTCCTTGGGAGATAAAACTACTATATATTCATGGAGGATGTTTTTTTAGTGAAAGGAAATGAATAAATGGGTGGTTATTTATCAAAAAATAGGAGGATTTGTTTATTAATTTCCAAATATAGGCCTTGGAAACCTAGGTTTTGGAAAATGAAAAACCATGGGCTTGACCATGGTATTTTCCCATGGTTTTGGGTCATATTTTATGTTATTTTAATCAAAAAGTGTCGATCATAATTTTATATTACTTCTTTTGGCATGGAAAATTAATGTTTCCATAAAAAATAATGTTTTTAATGTTAAAGTTTCCATTTTAGAATTTGGAAAGTAAATTATAGGTTTGGAAATTGATTTAAATATATTAAAATAATTGATATTAATAAAATAAAATATTTTAGGTTGTTTATTATGGTTAATTAGTAATTAAATCATTATTACATAATTATTAAGTCATTAAACATACTGAAAAACTCAAACTGCATTTTTACTATTCACAAAAAATAAAGTATTTTATAAAATTATCATAAATTAACCCTAACCGGATTTTGATGTGAAGATTTAAAAAATGATATTTATTTTTTCATATAATTATCTAAATATGATAATTCTAACTTTCATATATATAAATCATTATTTATTAAAATAATAGTAGATTGAAAATGCATAGTAAAATTTACAAAACTTGAAAAAAATAAAATTATTTTATAATTTATATGTAAATAAGAGTGTTTTTATCACACTATTTAATTAAAATAAGTATTATTAATAATATATTAATTTATTATAAATATTTATATCTTTTATTGAAGGTATAATTTCTGTCTAAAAAATCAATTTATCAAATTCCATCTCAATTTTATTAAGAAAAACTATTCTTAAAATGGAATTGATGGAATAAAAATTTTATTTATACAATGTAATTAAAATTTTAGTAACTAGGGGCTCGACAAATAAACTCGTATAACACCCCCACATGACCTAAGTGTAAGGTGTGCGATGGTGATAGATTCATGGGGTATCTCAGCTAACATCGCCCGAGTGGTAATTTCCACTAACTTGAACTTCTCCCGTAAGCAATTTCGTTCAAGCTTCACTTGTTGAAGCTCGAATTGGGCTTGGTCAAGGGAGAAACCCAATGATTCTACCTCCCTCTCAAGTTCATAAAAATGGGATTCGTATGACATGGATCTACTGGTTTAGGTCACCGCTTCTCCTTTCTACATTAATTATCCTTTGTCATTTATACTTATAAAAACTAATTATAATGTTAAAATTATTATCAAGAGTATAGTTTCGAATGGCCATATTGATCAATGATCATATAATGGTCAAATATTAATGGTCACATTTCCCTTTATAGTCACTTCATTAAAAATATATTTGTTTTTTTTGTATAATGTAACATAACACATTTTTTAGGAACCAATAATCATTCGAAAAGTCTAGGTCATTACATTATCCCCCCTTTAAGAAATTTCATCCCTAAAATCTCAATTTGTTCTCTCAGTTGAGAAAATATGTGGGTAATTTTGTCTCATTGTCTCTACTGGTTCCCATGTCACTTATTCATATATATGGTCCCTCCACAACACTTTTAAGAGGTGGGTAGTCTTGTTGTGTAAAACCTTTTCTCTACAGTCCAAGATCTCTACTGGTTGCTCCTCATAAGATAGTTCATATTACAATTATATCACTTTTGGATTCAGTACATGTGAAAGTTCAGGTATACACTTCCTCAAAAGAGATATGTGGAATATATCATGAACTTGATATAGATTTGGTGGAAGTTCCAACCGATAGCCCACTGCTCCTATGTGATCAAGGATTTCATAGGGGACAATATACCCGAGGCTAAGATTTACTTTCTTCCTATACCACATGACTCTATTCCAAGGTAATATTTGAAGGAATTTTTTTCACCAATATCAAATTCCAAGTCCCTTCAATGATTATTATCATATCTCTTCTGCCAACTCTGAGCAGCCTTAATGTGTTTCTTGATGGCATGAACCTTTTATGTAATATCCTACACAAGATTAGGCCCAAGAAGATTTCTCTCACCAACATCATCCCAACAAGTAGGAGTTCTACATCACTTCCCATATAGAGATTCATAGGGTTCCATTTGAATACTCAAATGGAATATTTTATTGTATGAGAACTCAACTAATGAGAGATATTGATCCCTTACAACTTTAAATTCCATGAGCATGTTCTCAACATGTCCTCAAGTGTTTGAATAGTCCTTTTAGATTATCCATTAGTTTATGGGCGATAGGTCGTATGGAAGTTTAATTTAGTATTCATAGCATGTTGAAGACTTCTCTAGAATTTTGATGTGAAATTTAGATCATGATCAGAAATGATAAAAAGTGGAACTCCATGAAAACTGACCACTTCCTTTATGTAAATCTTGTCAAGTTGGTCAAGAGAGAAATCTTCCTGAATAGTGATAAATGGGCAGTCTTGGTGAGTCGGTCCACTATAAACTATATCGCATTATTTCCTTTGGATGTTATTAGGAGACCAGTGACAAAGTCCATCATGATATTTTCCCACTTCTATGTTGTTATGGTTAGTGGTTGCAATACCCCTTTAGGAAGTTGTCGCTCTGCCATCACCTACTGACATACTAAGCACCTTACAATGTAGTCGAAAATCTACCTTTTCATGTTATCCCACCAATAATGATCATGAAGGTCCCTATACATTTTAGTGCTTCTAAGATGTATAAAAAATATAGAGATATGAGCTTCATACATTAGTTCTTTCTTTATCTTCAGAATAGATGAAACACATAGTCTAGTACAAAATTTTAGTACACCTTCTTGATCAATATTGAACTCATAAAACTTTTTATTCTTCATAGCCTTTATATTATTTTATAACAACGAATCTTCTCTTTGAGATTTGTTGATCTTATCTAGTAATGATGGTTGATAAATCATTTGGGATAGGGTTGATGATGTCCTTTCCCTTACGATTCCCATGTCCAGTTTTACTAGGTCTTTAATCAATGGATCAACTTGAATCCTCATCATTTCCAGAACAACAAGGTATTTCCTACTTAATGCATCAAAGACTTTTTTTACTCTTTTGGGGTGATAATGAATTGAACAATCATAGTCTTTAAAAAATTTCAACCATCTCCTCCATATCATGTTTAATTACTTTTGCGTGAAAATATACTTCAAACTCTGGTGGTATGTATATATATATATATCACATTTCTCCCTATAAAGACAGTGCCTCTATATCTTTAGAGAAAAAACAACCACAGTTAGCTCCAGGCCATGCACTATTACAAAACAGATCTTTAATAGCACTAAAAAAATCTTTGATAATGGTCACCTTTATCAGCGCCAAAAAGAGTGCTGATAAAGGGTACATTTTATTATCATTAAAAAAAGTGCTGATAAAAGGTACCCTTTATCAATGTTGTTTTTTAGCGCTAATAAACGAAATCCTTTATCAGTGCTTTTATATAGCGCTAATAAAAGTTACCCTTTATCAGCGCTTTATTTTTAGTGCTGATAAAGGATACCCTTTATCAACGCTTTATTTTTAGCACTGATAAAGGGTAGACTTTATCAGTGTATTTTTAGCTCTGATAAAGGTTCAGAATAAAATGAAATAATTAAACAAATAAAAATCTAAAAAAATATTAACAATTTAATTAATTAAATAATTATTTATAAAAATGAATAAATTTCATATACATATATATAAATTATAAAAAATAATAAATAGTATATATTAAATATGTTGATATGTAAAATAAATAAAATAAAATAAACAAATAAAAATTAAAAAAGAGCAAATTAATAAGAATATTAAACATTTTATGTATTAAATAATTATTGATAAAACTGAATAAATTTGATATACATATATATAGATTATAAATATTAATAAATAGTATATATTATATATAAATATATAAAATGAATAAATTGTAATAATTAAAAAAAATTAAAAATTAATAAATTACACAATTATTTAAAAATTTATTAATGAAACAATTGTTAAAAAAATGAATAAGTATAATATATGTATATATATTAATTATACATAGTAATTAATAATATATATTAAATGTAAATACATAGAAAATCAATAAAATGTAATAATTAAAAACATATTAATGTCTTATTCATTTTTAATGTTGTTTGATTTTTTAATTTAACATATATCAAACATGTGTTACATTGATTTCACATACATATACGTAATTAATGCATTTTTATATACAATATACACACACAAATATTTATGTAATTAATGAAATCTTATATAGAAACACATACACCCAATATTTATGTAATTTATTCAAATTTTAGTATATTTTATAATTTCATTATAGCATGATACATTTAATATATTATGTTTTTAATTAGTCAATTTTATGTATTTAATTTTAATATTATTACACTTGGGTATTATTTATTCATTTTTAATATTATTTATTATTTATTTTTAATTTTATTTTTGAATTTAATCACTCTCTATTATTTATTTATATATATTTATTTACTAAGTTTTGGTATATTCAATATGTATTCATATATAATTCAATATATATCCATATTTTTTTAATAATTTATATTTATTTAATAAAACTTATCCATTTTTTTCAATATTTTTAAATTGTAGTCATTTTTAATTATTCAATTTCACTCATTTTTAAAATGCATGTACTTAAGATTATATATTCATTAATAATGTTAAAAATATATTTTTAAATAAATATTTATAAATAAATATTTATAAATAAATATATTTAAAAATGTATATTTACTATATTTATAAATGTTTATTATATAAATATATATAACGATATAAGTATATTTATAATTATAAATAATTATAAATAAATAATTATAAATAAATAATTATAAATAAATAATTATAAATAAATAATTATAAGTAAATAATTATAAATAAATAATTATAAATAAATAAAAATAAATACATAATTATAAATAAATAATTATAAATAAATAATTATAAATAAATAATTATAAATAAATAATTATAAATAAATAATTATAAATAAATAATTATAAATAAATAATTATAAATAAATAATTATAAATAAATAATTATAAATATATTTATAAATGTATATTTAGTATATTTAAAAAATTAAATATTTATAATTATAAATAACAAATATATTTTTTTAAAAAAAGTATCAATGCAATTATAAATAAATAATTATATATTTAAATAATTATAAAATTTTAATAAAAAAATATATAATTATATAAATATTTTTACAAATTTTTATAATTATAATTATAATTATAATTATAATTATAAATCCTTTATCAGTGCTCTGGTTTTAGTGCTGATAAAGGTTTATTTTATCAGCACTTTTTTAACAGCGATAAAGATGCCTTTTATCAGTGCTTATCAATTTAGCGCTGATAAAATGGATCTTTATCAACACTTTTTTGAAAGCGCTGATAAAAGTGTCCCCAATCTATTTAAAAGAACCCTAACCCTGACTCATTCAGTCGTGATTCTCAAGCTCTCACCCTACTACCGACATTACCCCTCTACGTTCTCTCAAACAAATCAAGGCTAGAATCCAAGGTATGTGATTTTCTCTTTTTCCTCTCTTGTTGTTTGATTTTTTGGGTTTCACGGTTTGTGTTTTTGCACTGTTCTTAACCATAAAGAACCCTACATCTCATCTCACTCTCTCTCTCTCACTCATCTATACCTACACAATGCCACCCCTACTCTTTAAACTCATTCTAGCTTCATACGAGACCACTGTAAACCACATCTCCATCCACTATTGCAAATGATGGTGATTTTCTTGATGTTTCTATTATATTATTTGTTGTTACCTTTTAGATAGCGTGGATTGTCATTGTTTGAATCTTGTTTCCACAGTATGGAATTCACATGAAGATGAAATTTTTTTAAGAACAATAAAAAGAATCATGGATATATGTGCATATATTGATAAAATCATCTTCATAAAATTTCATAGAATGATAGGTGAAAATTTTCACTTAATTAATATTAGATGATTAGTTTCTTGTAGGTGATGTAGTAGAATGATTAAATGAAGTTTGTTCCTATGTCCTAAAATGATAGAATTTTATGGTGGTTCCTTTATATTTTCTTTCAATTGATTATTTTTTGTTATTCATACATAATTTGATTATAAATCTTAATATAATTTCACATGCTGAATATATTATTGAATAATGAGATAATGATATACCGTATGCTAGAATTATTAAAGGTGTTAAGTTAAACTTGTGTAAAACATTAGAAAATTTAGTGTTGCTTAACACTATTATATTATATTTATGATTGTGGTAATTTTTACCATAAATGAATTGACAAATTCAAGCCGGTTAAATTAAAGTGTTTGTTGGGATTACATTGTGGTTGGTGGTATGTTGTGAGGGAAAGTGACTTATATTTTTGATGGAAGTCATACAACCTTTTTAATGTGAGTAACAATGATGTGTTGTTTGATATTGTTCTTTGATTATGATTATAGATTAAGAATTCATAATCATTGTTAATACTTCAATACTCTAGTACAACTAACCTTCACTACCTTTATTTAATCCGTACTCAGATGCTTGATTGCTTTCTATCTTTTGATTATGGATTGGACTCCCTCTTTCAAACTATCCTTCCTCCCATCGCTGTGGTTCCAAAGTTCCTCTATGACATACCTTCCGATCGGATTGTATTCATTAATCTCTATCAAAGCCGCTGCCATGACTTTGAATACCGTATCTCCCTACCCATTTTCAACTCTTTCATCCTTTCATCCTCCTCATTTACTACTTCTTAAGAACACAAAAAATTAAACCTAAAAATTAATCAAAACATAATAAATGAATTTGTTTGGTTTCTTGATATGCATTTTCTTATGTGACTCACTCAGTTAATTTTGACAACACTTCATCACAAAATACTTTTAATTTGGGTGTAGTCACATTGGATCATATTAGAACTCTATAGTTAAGAATACTTGGATGAGAATACTACAATGAGGGGTAACCTCCTGAAAATACTCATGTTTCACACTTTTCATGAAAAAAATTCCAAACATACCTTTTGATTATATTCCCCTTTAACCTTGATAAATTTAAAAGGGTTAAAATCTGACTCTAGAATGTATTTATCACACAATGAGAAGAGATCTATAACCCTACTTTCAGCTTCATCTTCACTGCAATTAACATCGTTGGAGAAAGAGAAAGATGAATACATTTTCATCAATTTTATTTTGATCCAAAGATTCCAATTGCAGTGAATAAGGTTGTCGAAAAGGCTAATAGAAGCTATAATTTATGCTATGTTTGGGGAGAAAAAACTGTGAGTTAGAAAAATTAATGGATTAGGGAATATCCAATTTTATAGATTAAGGGAATCAAAATTTATTTCAATTTATATTTTAATGTTTATTCCTTTATTTTTTAAATGTAATGTTTTAGAATCCACAATTCAAATTGCATTTAGTTTTTTTTGAATATGAGTGGGTTTAGAGTGTACATGGGATAAACATATTTAAAAAAAGTAATAAGTGCTAGGTTTTATGTGAGGTCTAGGAATGGTATATTGTAATGTGAGTTACTATAGACATTTTAGTGATTCATTGAGGGATAGGGTTAGGGTGATGTGAAATTTGTGTTTTTGATTGTTATTATTTATGGTTTTTCATAAGTTAGGTTTAACTAATGTATTGTGTCACCCATTGTGTGGTTCCTTCCTAAGAGAACCAATTAGTGAAATGATTTGAATGTGATGGAACAAACATGGTATAAACTTATGGTATGATTAGTATAATTCACTGGTATGAAATGAAGTTGGTACATTTGATTATCACAGTGTCCTGGTTAGTACACAATGACTTGACTTACATGTGTATTTTTTGGTTCACTACTTTAAACATATACTCAAATATATGAGTTGTATATTTTAGGTGCCCTGTGGGTATTTACTTGTTTATTTTTATTCTCACACCATACACATTAACCTTAGAGGATATAGAGCTCTTATATTTGAGATACATATGAGGGAAAAGGACTAATAACATAGATTAGAGTCAGTGAAGCTCTGTGGGGATGAGTTTATGTTCTCATGATAGTGCCAGGGACCTTTTAGTATTTTGATATGATATTCAAAATTTTAAATTAATATGTGGTAATTTAAAAAGTTTTAAGAAGGAAATTATTATCCTCACCAGCTTCATCTCCCAGGCAATTATTATTGCATTTTGTTTCTTGAGACTCAACC
This sequence comes from Viscum album, assembly GCA_963277665.1. NCBI lineage: Eukaryota > Viridiplantae > Streptophyta > Magnoliopsida > Santalales > Viscaceae > Viscum > Viscum album. The sequence goes on from OY728133.1 coordinate 1,963,282,828, forward strand.
CCCATCTCTTCTATGTTATTTGAACTACTATGAGCTGTAGTCATCCAAAATGATCACTAGTACCTGGTATGGTATGAATTTTGGTTAGGGTAGTTCACGTAACATAGGTGGATGTCTATAAGAGATGGGGTATGAGTATCAAGAAACTAAATGAAATAATAACTATTCGGAAGATGAAGGCGATGATGATGAAAATTGTCTATAACTTTCACCTTTGGATGAATTTAAAGGATAACACCTACCATAGTGGGGTAATTATTCTCTTAAATTTAATTACCCATTTCCTTCAAAATGGATTTATGCTAATCATTTGACAAAAGAGTATGAAGATGGAGTTAAAGAGTTCATCAAGTTTTTAATAGAGCACGAATGCGACCCTTCTCAAATCCATTCTCTGTGTTTACATTGTTGTTATTCAAGACAAATTAAATGTTTGACTATTCATGTAGACAATATCTTATGCACATGATGATGTTACCAATCATGAGGAAGAATAGACTATTAATGATGAAACTACAAAATTATTAGGGGATAAACAACATGTTGATGGAAAAAAACAAGAACTAATCATCATCATAGCATTGAATAAAATTATCAAGCTAAGAAGTTAGGGTATAAAATTTGAGATTGGTTAGAATCAACGTGGAAAACATATTGACCCCAACAAGTCAATGTTAATTAGTTATCTTGGGGTTATAATGTGAATTAATGTGCCGATTGATATTTATTCATGGTGCCACATCCAACCTGTAATGAAGTAAATACTTTGGAAATATATAACGACAATGTTACAATATACTTTATCTATTTTACCAAAAAATTATATAATGAAAAACTGATTTAATTTTCATTATTCCTGGTAGATTTCATTTATTTTAAAATATTTCTGTAAGGAATTTGTCTTAATGGCTGCTAAAAAATACTATAGAGGCTTCCAAACTCTTCTTATAAAGTTACATCTTAGGGATGCTGAGGGGAAAGTAAATCCCCACCCACCAGTTAGTTATGCACACATTATAAAAAATGAAACATGAACTTCTTTCATCAATATTCATAATGAGAAATCATTTTAGGTGAATTTTAGTCGATAATATATGATTTTACATTATTTATTTTATCCAACTTGATTCAAAATTGTTAATTTATGAAACAAAAAAAAGAGTTATAAATATAAAGAACGCGCATCAAAACCAATGTACCCCTATCACAAAGAAAGGATAGGGTATGCTTCATTAGAGAAAAACTTGGTATGTATTTTAAATCAACAATAAAATTTTAATCATGTGATATAAAACAATATATGTTCATTTGTTTATATGTAGATTAATTAATCAAAATATGAAGCCACTTCCATCCCATGTCATGTGCTATGGAAGGAGGCTCATGTAAATAAGGAGGATAAACGAGTTGATGAAAACACAAAAACAGTACAGGAAACATGTGTAAGTATGAAATAATTGTAATTAATTATGCTTTATAATAATATCACATAAAATATCTATTTATTTTAATATTTTTTTATATGGTTTAGACACAAGAATCGGTAATGACCGTAGTAGAAGAAAAGCTACTTTTAGTAGCTTTGAAGCGGCCAGAATAATATGGCCGCGTTATGGTATTAGGTTTTGGAGTCTCTCCTAGAACATATTACGAGAAGATAAAACCACATAAATATACATATAATATGGTGAGATGATTGAAGACACAATGATACTCACTATAAGATATTATTGTTCGGTCTGGTTTGGAAGACCAATGTATGAGAAATGATCAAAGCGAACCAACAATGGAGCAAAGATATGCACATGAACCAAATGATCCCATTAGCTTTGAGGCTAGTCATTCCCCCCAATAGTATACCTCATATGAGGTAATCAATTTTTTCATTACTATTTCTCATAAATATGAAACAAACTACTTCCAATAACTTTATATTGCTAAAATTCTGGAGGGTACATTTGTATGTGATCTATATCTGTTAACACCCACGCACTACCATGTTGTGATGGGTAAAATATATAATATCTAGAGAGAAAAGATACACCATAATGACCTCCCAAAATATCACATGATAGTGGGGATTAAAGTATCTCATGATCTTATTGTTGAGTTGCCTCTTCCACTTGATGATCTAGATATTACAACAGTCCATGATGCTATTGGAGCTTTCATAGCATGAACATTTAATCTAATAAATATACATGAGGTATGTATTTAATAATTTTTTTCATATGAAAAAACTATAATGATTTATGATAAAAGGTCTGAATTTAGGTATGATATTACAGATGGATAAAGCGATAGGGAAACAAAAGGTGAGATTAAGAAAATCTTGTGAATCAACCAAGAAATCAAAATGACATTTTGAGAGTACCTTCTCCCCTCCAGTTCCATAACAACATTTATTATCATTACAACTTCATGTAGAGACCACATTTAAAGATAAAAATATTTCTTAAATTCCATATGAAGAATAAATATATAGAAGTTCCATGACATATGTAATTGGTCTCGAGAATACAACTGAGATTCTCAAGCATGAATGGCCGAATGTCTCAGTTGTGAATAAATACATAAGGTACATTTTTATAATACATCTATCCAAATATTTAGATAATATGTTTATTAAAGTTAATAACTATTTATATTTTCTATATATGTTTATATAACAACTATATAAAAAGAAGATCATGTGAAGCACGATTTGTATTCATTAATCCATGTATCATTTCTATGATAGAACTTACTTTGGATAATGAAAAAAATGAGAAGAAAAAAGACAAGTTACTCAAATAATTTGATAAAAAAGTATTTGATGACATAATCTTTTTGATGCCTACGATGTAGAAGTAAAACTATACAATATAATCACATAAAATATATTTTTAATTTTTTAATTACTTATTTTTTTAGGGAGAACTGGATGCTAATCACAGTCAATATAGACACCTTAGATATTTTTTTGATCCAATGCATGGATATCCAATAAACTAACCACACATGATGTGTATTTTGATTATGTAATACACTAAAATCAATATTTTAGAGATAAAATTTGAATTATATGTTTTATTCTATGTTTTAACAAGAATTTTGTTATGATAGGGTGGTCTCTAAATATAGGTTAAATCATGACATGAAGTCAGTGTCTAAAGAGATAAAGCATGTGTATTTCTAAAAATAGAAACCAATTATGGTATATATAGAAAGATTTAACTATCAAAACATTTCAAAAAAGTTTACTTATTTTGTTCAATGTTTCTATATCATCTAAAGAAAGATAATGGCATTAATTATGGATATTATGTTTGAAAATATTTTAGAGATATCATAAAGCATGAAAAGACCAGCATCCCCCAACAGGTAATTTTTGAAGGAAATTACAATTTCATTAAATATATTTCATAATAATTTTTTTGTCTATATTTTTTCAGTACTATCATGATTGTCGACAACCTTCATACTCGAAAGAAGAAATAAATTTGTTTAGAGATGAGTGGGAAGTGTACTTTTTGTTAGAATGTATAATGTCAATAAATTTAGGTGATTTCCTGATATGTTTTTAATCTAGTATGAGTTATGACCTTAGAAATATATTTGGGGTGTGAAGCATTAGTGTCATAATGCTTATATATTATTTTTGATCTCTTTATCAAGGATAAGTATAATAGAGGAAATCAATTTATTTATAAGCATTGACCTACAAATAATAAAAGTGTTGGGAAATTACAGAGGTGGAGGTGGAGGTGAAGGCAAAGTTGGAGGTGGGGTTGGAGTCGGAGACCGAGGTGGAGGAGGAGGAAAAGGTGGAGACCGAGTCAGAGGAGGAGATGAAGCACTAGCTTGCAAACAATAAAATGGTTGGTAATTGAAGTTGAATGAGGATCATATGAAGATTATGTTTGAGAATAATTATTGAAAAGTGCATACAACACTTTTTATGTAAGATAAGATCCATTGTGTATATGTTTTAGGTGTCTTATTGAAAAATTGTTTTTACCACTTGTTTAAGTGATTTTATACAGGGTGGTAATCAACCTATAAGATAATTAGGAAAAACACCCTAATATTCCTAAATCAATGAACAAGATAATGTATGGTGATGAATCGTCTCCTCATGGAATGACTTCACCATCATTAATAAATGAAAAATAGGATTTTGTTTATGGATTGATTTCTCCACTAGAGAGTTATTGATAAAGAGGAAAAATCCCTCCTGTTTTAAAGCTAACTAACCGCTTTGAGAGCTAATATGATAGGATGGACCAGGAGGTTGAAGTTGCACGACTTGATCACCCAAATTAGGAGCATGGAGACCTCAGTGATGTATCCGGTGATGAACAATATGTTCAATTTTTGGGAGATAGTAAAGAAGATCTTCAAGATGAATATCTCCTTAATCAAAGGAGGATGAAGGGTCAGAAAGGCACTAGGAAGGTCCAGATTGATTACTCATATTTTACCCTTCTAATAGAGACAAGATCTATCAAAAAATGAAAGGCAAGAAGATGATAGTTAATCCCAAAGGCTCTGTCTCTCCTGTCCAGGAAGAGTCCACTATATACAAGCTAGTTCCTTTAAAAAAAACTGTGATGATTCCCAGTGAGATAATCTGGAATTTCTTATACATTCAAGTGAAGAAATTTTGGAGAAATGTCTAATGTTTAATTCCCTAGATGAGGATACTGAAGAAATCATAGTAAGACTACTGTGTGTGGACAATACTATTGAGTAAAGTGACTGGATTAGCAAGCAATACCACATTTTGATAAAATGATTCAATGTGAGGAAGATCAATAAATACGAATATATGAAATCATGGGACTATTTGGCTTATCTTTTTGAAGACCTCCTAATGGATGATTGAGGTACACATGAAACTTCTATTTCCTGGATTTTTTTGGGAGAATGATTCCAACTAGATTAAACCATCCTTCAATAATTCCATTGTTTATTTTAGTGGTTGATTTGTTTTGACTGTGTGGGTTATCACTTTCCCCTTAAAAGTGTTTTTAGATAATAAAAAAGTTAATTTTGATGATGATAAAGAGATAAACTTTGGGCTCTTATGGAAGAAATTTTACTTGAAGAAAATGAGATGGTATCAAATGAGCACGTGTAATATTATCTTCCCTATATTGGAAAGAATATGTGATCTTCCTCCCATTATATTTCATTTTCTAACAAAAAAAGTGTCACTAATAGAAAACCAAGAAAACACACTCAGATTATCTTGATAATTTAGGAAAAGGATTCATAATTCATTTGTGATGTTTAGGAATTAGTATCATGTCAAACCCATACACGATGCGATCTGTATGACTCAAAGTGTGTGTTTCCAGTTTTAAATGACATTTTGGTAAAAAAACAAGTGGAATACTCAAAACTAAGGAAACAAATTTATATATTTTTTATAATTTAGGAAAAAAATCCATAATTCATTAGGGATTTGTAGGAATCATACACACCTCAATACGATGCACGATGTGACTAGCATGACTCAAAGTGTGTCTTTTTATTCAAAATTAGCATTAATTTTAGTAAAAAAACAACCGACATAATCAAAACTAAGAAAAAACATTCATAATGTTTTTTTAACTTTAGTAAAATGATCCATAAGTCATTTTTGATATGTAGTAATCAACTTCACCTCAATTCGATGCACGGTGTGATCAGTATGACTCAAAGTGTCTGTTATCAGTTTAAAATTGACATTTTAATACAAAAAAGTGTCACTCACTGAAAATAGAGAAAACATGCTCAAATTCTCTTGATAATTTAGGAAACATATTAATAATTAATTTGTGACCTGTATGAATTGGTGTCATTTCAAACCCACACATGATACGACTTGTATCACTCAAAGTGTGCGTTTCCAGTTTAAAATGACATTTTAGTAAAAAACACAAGTGGAATACTCAAAACCAATGAAAAAAATTAATATTGTTTTTATAATTTTTCAAAATGATCCATAAGTCATTTATGATGTGAAGGAATTATGAACACATCAATCCAATGCACGGTGTGACTAGTATGACTCCAAGGGTGTCTTTTTATTCAAATTTAACATTAATTTTAGTAAAAAAACAACTTTCATACTCAAAACTGAGAAAACACATTCATATTCTTTTCATAATTTAATAAAATGATCCTTAAGTCATTTGTTATGTGTATGAATCATCCAGACCTCAATTTGATGCACGATGTGATCGGTATGACTCAAAGTGTCCATTATTGGTTTAAAATTGAAAATTTAATACAAAAAGTGTCACTCAATGAAAAATAATAAAACAATATTTTATTGTATTGATAATTTAGTGAAATGATTTATAATTCATTTGTGACATGTAGGAATTATTATCATGTCAAACCCATACACGATGCAACCTGTATGACTCAAAGTGCATGTTTCCAATTTAAAATGACATTTCAGTAAAAAACATAATTGGCATACAAAAAACCAAGTAAATACATTAATATTATTTTTATACTTTATTAAAATGATTCATAAGTCATTTGGTACGTTTAGTAATCATCCACACCTCAATCCGACACACGATGTGACCGATATGACTCCAAGCAAGTCTTTTTATTCGAAATTGACATCAATTTTAGTAAAAAAATGACACAATCAAAACTAAGAAAAAAGATTTGGATTGTTTTGATACTTTAGGAAAATTATTCTTAATTCATTTTTAATGTGTATGAATCATCCATACCTCTATCCGACGCACGGTGTGACCATTATGAATCAAAGTATCCGTTATCGGTTTAAAATTTACATTTTAATATAAAAAGTGTCACTCACTGGAAACCAATAAAACACAATCAAATCATCTTGATAATTTATAAAAATGATTCATAATTCATTTGTGACATGTAAGAATCATTCTCATTTCAAACCCACACACGATGCGACCAGTATGGCTGAAAGTGCATGTTTCCTGTTTAAAATGAAATTTGAGTAAAAAACACAAGTGGCATATTCAAAACCAAGGAAACACATTTTTATTATTTTAAAACTTTATTAAAATGATCCATAAGTCATTTGGGATTTTTAGGAATCAACTGAACCTCAATCTGATGCACGATGTGACCGATATGACTCAATGTGCGTCTTTTTATTCAAAATTGACATTAATTTTAGTAAAAAAAAACTAACATTATAAAAACCAATAAAATACATTTGGATTTCTTTATTACTTTAGGAAAATAATCCACAATTCATTTTTGATGTGTAGAAATCTGGTTCACCTCAATCAAATGTACAGTGTGACTGTTATGACTCAAAGTGTCCATCATCGGTTTAAAATTGAAATTTTAATACAAAAAAGTGTCACTCACTAAAAACCAAGAAAAACACTTGGATTTACTTACTAATCTAGGAAAATGATTCAAAATTTGTTTTTGATATTTATGAATTAGTCTCATGTCAAACCCACACATGATGCGACCTGTATGACTCAAAGTTCGTGCTTCCAGTTTAAAATGACATTTTAGAAAAAAACACAAGTTTCATACTCAAAACTGAGGAAATAAGTTCATATTGTTTTGATACTTTATGAAAAATATCCATAAGTCATTTGGTATGTGTAGGAATCAACTGCATCTCAATCTGATGCATGGTGTGACCGCTATGACTCAAAGTGCATCTTTTTATTCAAAGTTGACATTAAACGCAACACAATTTGATACATATTATTCCTGGTATGAATCAAAGTTTAGTCTAAAATTAACTCTTTCTATTTGATTTATTTCTCTATATTATTACTAACATAAGAATTATTTTCTTATATAGGTGTGTTCTTCTGTTCAAGCAGGGGTGGCTTGTTCTCTTATATAGGTGTGTTATTTTTCTCTATGATAGTGTTTTTTTCTTGTATATGTGTTAAAAATTTATTTCATTTAAATTATGTATTTTTATCAGATTTTTCTAATTTCTAGTGTTGTTTATGGTGCTTTAGTGTGTTTTTACAACACACTACTAGCCCTGTTTCTGTTGCTGCAGTGTGGTGTAACATCACATTGTAGTATTCCCATTTATTAGTACTAAATAAATGTGTTGATAAATAGTGTCTGTTATTAGTGAGTTTTTAGTGCTAATAAATCATAAAGTAACCATAGACTTTTACACATATCATTACATGATCTTAAGTATAATAAAGCATCATATTACAAGACAAGGATAATAAAATCTAGTGTCTTGGAAGACTAGGTACATAAAACTAAAAACATGGGACTAAATAAAAAATTTCTATATTTAAACTTAATAAAGATCTCCTAACTTCTATTATGCTCATACATCTTCATAGGATAAGCTGAGGATAACATGAACAATGGGATGATCTAAAAATACCATTACAGAAATAAGCATAAGAATAAATCTTTAGCACATGGGTTAGAAGGCATGACATAATTATATAAAAATGCATGTAATATATGGATTAATAACATATAAACATGGGATCATATAAACATGAAGTCATAATAATGTGTCAGAAAAATAAAACATGACTTTATCACAAGTCAAAGCTTGTTTCACATAGAGGATCATAAGTTAAGGTTAACCACCAAGATAATTGCACATAGTAGCACGAGTCAAGGTTAACCACCAAGACCGTTGCACATAATGTCTCATGAAACTCAACTTTACCCAATGCATTGGAGCACTATATAAGCCCACCCATCATAAAATGTTCATGAATATGCTTTCATAATTAGAATCATACATAATCAATCATATATAAACATAAGGGTTACCCATGGTAAGAATTGGGAATCATAATCATGTCATAAAGCATAAAAAAGGGGAGTATCATAAAAAAAATTCCATGAAGGAAAGGAATTAGATCATTCATGGAGAATCATAGGGTATAATAGGCATATATCATGAAAAGTGTTGTTAAATTTAAGTAATAACATGTAAAAATAGTACTTAAGAAACTTTAGAATTAAAACATTTTAGTGCGGTTAAAGGAAAATATCAAAGGTCATTTAAAACATAAAAGTGAATAATCTTTTTTATATAAAAACATAAGTGAACCAAGAATGTTTTTATAAAAAATATTAGTTTTATAAAAATAATTGTGGCTTAAAAACAGATTATATAGTGTGCTTGAAAATTGGTAAGAATTCAGGAAGTTCCCTTAAAACGAGCTTGCTTATAGGGAATTATTGAGGAGGGAATTATTTAAAAACATGTATATACCTGAAAGATAATGATAAATGGATCTTAATACATGATTTTGGACCATATAAAAAATGTTTATAATATGTTCATAAAAATAATAGCTAAATTCATTTGGGTAAAAGAAATATAGAGAAACCCAAAGGAATAATGGAGGTTCGGGTAGAATCCCTTACCTTAAGTATGATGGTGTCATTCACTTGATCTTAATTTTCTAGATAACCAAATTAAATTAATTAATTAATATTTTTATAACCTCTTCTACATTTAATTTATTTATTATAACCTTATTAAGTTCATTCATGACCTTTTTGGTGGGTTAAGAGGTCCAATTTCATTGTTTTGGGAGCGTTTGATTCCTTGGTTTTCATGATTGGTTTACTTATATACATGTAAGAATAAACATGTTAGATGAGAAAGGTTATCCAAAATTTTAGTTATATTTTATTAGTGAACATACATAAAATTACATGGTTATAAATTTCATTTGGTTATTTAGAGTGAAGATGAATCATTAATGATAACCGTTTTGGTTAATTGGCTGTTTTTGATCACAACAAACAAATTTTGATTTATAAATTAATATCATGTGTACAAAAGATTACAGAACCTTAAATTATAAATAATACATATATTAAAGTCTGGTTAAACCATACAAATGGTTTCATGACTAGAATTGAAGATGGTAAAAGAAATTGAAAACCCATCATCCCTGATTGTGATGAATTAACACATCCCAAATGATGTTTTCATTTCTTGTATAAAAGGAGGAAAATGAGAGATGATGATGAATTATTCCATTATCATAACAAAATTCTAGTACATGTAAGTTAATGAAGTTATCACACCATTTGTATGAGGATAGGTGATGATAGAAATGAAAACAAAGGAACATGAAAAGAAAATAAAAGAGGAATTTACCTCTTGAATATATCTTCCTTGAGAGTCTCTTTAGGGGAGAGGTTTTGGTATTTTTATGAGACAGAGAGCTCTTGGACGTGGGAGAGGTGATTAGGAAAATATTTTAGGACAATTTGAACTATGTAAAAGTCTTGAGTGGTGTGAGAAGAGGAGGTAAAGAGGGGTGGTATTTATAGTGGAGGAGAGGAGGGGTTTCCCATTATTTTAATTATTAGTTTAATATTTTTTCTCAAGACTATGAATAGTATTGATTATTTGGAAAAAAATAGTAAATATAGAATTATAGATCGAACCAAGGGATATTTACATCATCCATGACTCAATAATGATGCAGAAATTCATTTATTTAGCATTTATAAAAAATTACCGTATTTTACTATTAACCAAAAATTTAAGTATTTTATAAAAATCCAAAAAATTCATGCTAACTATTTTTTGATGTGTAGAATTAAAAAATGAACTCAATTTTATGAAAATAATTTTATAAATATGAGACATTTAATTTTTAATTAAAATCATAATTTACTTGAAAAATACAAATTTTAAAATTAAAACTGCTTTTCTAACACTTTGAAAAATTAATAAAGTTATCCTAAAATTATCTTATAATCACAAGTCATAAAAGTAATTATTTATGAATAAATTTTATAAAAATAAAATTTCGTTTAAATTATTAAATTAATCATAAAATAGTAATTAAATATACACGATTTAGAAAAATACCAACAATTAATTAATAATTTTAAAAATATTTACTTACTTATACTATGATATAATTATATCATATTGTAACTTATAATATGAATAAATTTTATCTATAATTTCATTAATGATGTTACTATTCAATTGGGCAGTTTACTATTCATAATGGTCACATTACTATTCCAAAGGTCAAGTTACTATTTCATAAGTATTTGTTCCTTTACTTTTAGAGATAACTTTTATTTTACTCATTATTAATTTATAATATTTGTATTGTGTTCTATACGTAATATTATATGATTATACTATAAGGCATAATTATAATAAGAGAATTTCATTGATAAAACATTGGGTTGTTACATTCTCCCCCCTTTAAAAATTTTACCCTCGAAATTTTATTTTACATTCTAAGATGAAAAAAAGTGTGGGTAATTTTCCTTCATTGCTTCCTACAGTTCCTATATTTCCTCTTCATACTTATGGTTCCACCATAGTACTTTGACTAGGTGAGTAGTCTTGTTATGTAGAACTTTATCTCTATGATCGAAGATTTCACTGGCTGCTCCTCATAAGAAAGTTTATTCTCCAACTGTACCATCTCTAAAGATAGTACATGTGGAGAATCTGGTATGTACTTCATTCATAGGGATACATGGAAGACATCGCGTACTTTAGACATGTTAGGTGGAAGTTCTATTCAATATTCCATAGCTCCAACATGATCAATAATCTCTAAGGGGATGATGTATTTTTGACTTAACTTTCCTTTCTTCCCAAATCTCATGACCTTATTCCATGGAGATATGTATAAGAATACCATGTCTCCAACTTTAAACTCAAGGACTCATTGATGATTGTCTGCATTGCTTTTTGTTGACTTTGGGATGCCTTGATGTACTGCTAAATGGTTTTCACCTTATCCACCATTTCTTCGACCATTTCAGGTCCTAACAGCTTACGCTCACTGACTTTATCCCAGAATGCATGTGTTTTTTACTTTTTCCCACAAAGGGATTCATATGGTGCCATTCAAATGATCGAGTGGAAACTATTATTGTAATAGAATTCAAATAGTGTTAGATGTTGGTGCCATCCTCCTTTGAAGTATATAGAACACACTCTCAATATATCTTCCAGTGTTTGAATAGTTCACTCAGATTGTCCATTAGTTTGAGGATGATAGGTCGTACTGAAGTTCAATTAAATGCTTAGAGAATGTTAGAGACTTTTCCAGAACTTTGACGTGAATATAAAATCTATATTGGATACAATATATAGTGTTACTTTATACATCCTTACCACCTATTTGATATATATCTGTGCAAGTTTATCCAATGAGAAGTCCTCTCAAATTGCGATAAAGTGAGATATCTTTGTAAGACGATCCAAAATGACTCATATAACATTATTTCTTCTGTATTTCCTTGAAATTCCAGTGAAAAATTCCATGGTGATGTTCTCCCACTTACATGTTGTTATAGGTAGTGGTTTCATAATCCACTTATACTTTTTGACTTTCAAAATTCACTTGATAACATTCCAGACACTTTTATGTATAATCAACAATCTTCTTTTTCATATTGTCCCACCAATAATTCTCCTGGAGATCTCAATACATCTTTGTGCTCCCTGGGTTAATAGAGAAGGTTGAGATCTACGAGTCATTCAAAATATCCTTCTTTATATCTGGATTAGATAATACACATAAACATGACCCAAATATTATGTCTCCATCCTTGTCAGTCTTGAACTCATAGGATTTCCCATTTCTGATAGCTTCCACCCTTTTCTGAATTTCCATATAATTTCTTTAATCATCCTTTATTTTCTCCATGAGGGATGGTTGAATAATCATTTGAGAAAGGATTGATGATGTTACTCCCTTAATGATTACCATTCCATCCTCTAAAAATGTAAGAAAATTGGATCCTTTTCAATTCCCATCATTGATAAAGATGTAGGATCCTTTCTACTTAGAGCATCCACCACCTTATTTGCCTTACTGGGATAGTAGTGGACTGAGCAGTCATAATACTTAATGAGATCTAACCATATTCTCTGGAACATATTAATCTCTTTCTATGTAAATATATATTTGAGACTCTTGTGATCAGTATATATCTTACACTTATCTCTATAGAGATAATGCCTTCAGATTTTCAACACAAAGATCACAACCGCCAACTCCAGATCATACGTGGGACTATTTTTATCATGGATTTTCAGATTCCTTGAAGAGTATGATATCACTTTATCATTTTTCATCCATAAAAAACCTAATCCCTTCTTTGAAGCATCACTGTACACCACAAATAGTTCTCCACTTCTCGAGAGTGTGAGTGCTGGTGCAGCGATAAGCCTCTTTTTGAGCTCCTTAAAGATTTCCTCACATTCTTGAGTCTAGAAGAATTTCACTCCCTTCCATTTCATCTTGGTCATTGGGTTTTAAAATCATGATAATTTCTTCAAAAATCATCTATAATACCTGGCTAGACCCAAAAAGCCGTGGATCTCCATTACAGATATTGGCCTGAGCCACTCTTCAATTTCCTTTTTCTTGGAAGGGTCCACAGATATTCCTTTGATAGTGATAACATTCCCCAAGAATGATACTTCCTCCATCCAGAACTCATGTTTACTGTACTTTTCATAAAGTTTCTCTCTTCACAAAGTCATCAACAGAATATTCAAATTCTCTTCATGTTCCTCCCTGCTCTTGGAGTATATCAGAATATCATCGATAAAGACTACCAAAAATTTATTGAGGTAATCTATAAAGACTATATTAATTAAATTCATGAATATTACTAGAGAATTAGTGAGTCCTAAGGGCATCACTATGAACTCCTAGTGTCCATACCTCGTTCTAAAGGAAGTTTTGGGAATATCTTCCTTCCTCACCTTTAATTGGTGATATCCTGACCGAAGGTCCACTTTAGAGAAATAACTGTCCCCACGTAGTTGATTGAACAAGTCATCTATATGAGGTAGGGGATACTTGTTATTTATTGTGATTTTATTGAGAACACTATAATCAATGCAGAGGTGCATTGATCCATCCTTATTCTTAATAAAGAGGACTGGTGCACCCCATGGTAAAGCACTCGGGTGTATAAAACCCTTCTCCAGATTCTCCTGTAACTTCTTATTTAGCTCTTCCTGCTCAATGATGGTCATTATATAAGGTGTATTTGATATAGTTAGGGATCCAATAATAATTTAAATTGAGAACTCAACCTCTCAATTAGGATGAAGATCAGGAAATTATTCAGGGAATACATCAGTGTACTCCCTCATGATGGGCATATATTCAAGAATTATCATATACTTTTTCTCAATCATTTGAGAAAGATATTCTTACTCAAAAGGTAACATTATCCACACTTGAGATGATGATTCTAAAGGAGATTCAACTTCCTCCTTACACTTTTATAGGATTTGAGGATACTCTAGGATGTGAAGAGTGGTCTCCCTTTCCCGACAGTTAATGTTGGATTTGTATAAAGATATCCAATCTATGACCAAAATAGAATTGATCTCCACCAGAGGAAGTATGAAAAGATTTGCTGGGATGTTCAGTTCACAAACATTTATCAGTTAGGAGTTCTAAACCTTGGACACTATAATTTCCTCATTCACTATTCTCACAGATAACTCAACCTTCAAATTTTGTGGTGGTGTTTAAATAGTTCCACTTAACTTGCAAGATATGAAAGAATACGTAGAACCATAATCATATAGTACGCTCACTATTGTTGAATGAATAACCAGCATACCTATCACCACATCATTTTCCATCTCCACATCCGTAGTAGTGATAGCATAATCCCTTCCTTGTTTCCTTGAAGGTTGTTATTTATTTCCTCTAACAACCCTTGGCTTAGGGAAATTTTTCACATAACGCCCATGTTACTTGCAGTTGTGACACTACACTAAAGGATGAATGTTGATATGAACCTTCCTTTATTCTTACACCTTAGTTGGATTCTTCATATACCTCCAGTATTTCTTAGACAGATGTCTCATTCTTCCATATTTGAAGCAATTCTTAGTTCTCTTTATATAGTTCCCATGATGCTTCTTCCCAAAATTTTGACACGTGGGATATTCAATATTCTTTCCTTCATGGGATTTATTTGCCGAACCACCCATATTAGAATCTATTTTCTACTTTTTTTCACTGATACCATGAGACCATTGGGAGTCTCCAATATCCATTTCAACCTTGAGGGCACAACGGGAAATCTTCTCATAACTGTCAAAGTCTCGAATCTCCAACACTTTTCATAGACTTGGCTTTAGTTCGCTAAAGAAGAAATCCTCCTTGCTTTCAGTGTTCATGATAAATCCAGAGGCGTATCTTGAAATCCCTGTAAAGTTTTCTTTATACACCCTAATAGACTCATCTTTCTTCTACTTAAGTCTGAGGAACTCTCTTTCCATCTTGAGATGGAGGGTTCGAGGAAAATATTTTTTTTTCTTGAATTCCTTCAAATCCATGGAATCAATTTCCTCCTAGAATTTCATATTCTTGATCAGTTTCCACCACTGATCAGTTTCCCCATAGAAAATACAGACTGCCAGTACAACTTTATCTTCTTCTGAGCACTAAAGAACAAAGAATATATTTCAATGGATTTAATCCACCATTCTGCGAGGAGGGGATCAGAAGATCCATTAAATATGAGAGGCCTTTGATGCATGAAGGATTTTATAGAAACTTGATCTTTACTTGGAGGAGGATGGAATTCCATATGATTCAAGTTATTATTCATAACTTGAGCCAATTGACAAAGTATGGTCATAAAGTTTTGAGCACTTGTTCCCATCATATCAGGCATATCATTAGGGCTATCATCACATTTCCTATCACATTGATTGTTGGAACGTGTTCCTCTATTTCCCACCATTAACTATGAAAAGGTAATGTACAATTAGAGGTATTTAATACTTAGATAATAATAATAATAAAAACTTTAAACATAAAAAGATAAAATCTTAAAGGAAAATTATATTCTAACTTGTGATTCCCTAGGTTTCAATCTAGGTTACCCATGATTTTTTTCCTTGCATTTATTATTATGGGCTTCTTTTTTGTTCCATTAATGGTTTTTACTTATCTTATGAATTTACCAAAGCATATCCCCCGGGAGTGTCAAAATAGAAGTGCAGCAATGCCCATTGTTGTGCACCAGTTCCCATTCAAGTCTAGATCAAAGCGGTGTTTTCAAGTTTTACCCCTAGATAAATATGTTCCAGATTCATATCCACTTGTTCGTATCTAAACATAGATGTATTTTCTTGATAAAACACTTACTCTATACTTACCAAAATTTAGGGATATTTTATTATACTTAGTATCATCCCTAAAGTTCTTACTAAAGCGATTTATTTCTAATCTCCAAAAATAACTATACCATCCTCTGATACCAACTATAGAGACCCTATCCTTTTACACATATCATTAAATTATTTTAAGCATAATAAAGCTTCATATTACAATCCAAGGATCACAAAGTCTAGTGTATTGGAAGACTAGGTACATAAAACTGAAAACATGGGACTAAATAAAACATTTCTTTATTTAATATTCATAATGATCTTCTAACTTACACTGTTATCATACATCTTCATAGGATAACATTAGTATAACATGAACAAAGGGATGAGCTAAAAATCCTAGTAAGGGAATAAGCATAAGAATAAAGATTTAATACATGGGTTAGAAGGCATTCCATAATGATATAAAAAGGTATGGAACATACAGATTCATAACATATAAACATGGGATCATATAAACATGGAGTCATAGTAATTTGGGAGAAAAATAAAACATGACTTTAGCACGAGTCAAGGCTCGTTGCACATATAGGATCACAAGTCAAGGTTAACCACCAAGACCGTTGCACATGGTAGCACGAGTCAAGGCTAACCACCAATACCGTTGCACATAACATCTCATGAGACTCAAATTTACCCAATTAATTGGATCACTATCTGGGCTCACCCATCATAACATGTTCCTGAATATGCTTTCCACATATAGAATCATATATAATCAATCATACATAAACATAAGGGTTACCCATGGTAAGAATTGAGTATCATAATCATGTCATAAAGCATAACAAATAGGAGTACCCTAAAAAAAGTAAATGAAGGAAAGAAATTAGATCATGCATGGAAAATAATTGGGTAGAATAGGCATATATCATAAAAAGTGATGTCAACTTGAAGAACATATAAAAAGAGTACTTAAGAAAATTTAGAATTAAAAAATGTTAGTGTAGTTAAAGTAAAATATCAAAGGTCATTTAAAAAATAAAAGGGAATACTATTTTATATAAAACCAGAAGTGAACCGAGAAGGTTTTTATAAAAAAATAGTGGTTTTATAAAAATAAAGGTGGCTTAAAAATAGATTATATAGTGTACTTGAAAATGGGTAAGAATTCAGGAAGTTCCCTTAAAACATGCTTTCTTATAGGGAATAATTGAGAAGGGAATCATTTAAAAACTTGTATATCCTGAAAGAGAATGATGAATGTATATTGATACATGAGTTTTGAGAATATACACATAATTTAGAATATGTGAATAAAAATAATAGATAACTTAAATTGGGTAAAATAAAGATAGAGAAACCCAAAGGAATAAGAGAGGTTCGAGTAGAATCCCATACCTTAAGTACGATGGTGTCCTTAACATGATCTTAATGTCCTGGATAACCAAATTAAATTCATTAATTAATATTTCCAAAACCTATTATACATTTAATTTATTTATTATAACCTTATTAAGTTCATTAATTACATTTTTGGTGGGTTAAGAGGTTCAATTTCATTGTTTTGGGAGCGTTTGTTTCCTTGGTTTTCATGATTGATTTACTTATATACATGTAAGTATAAACATGTAAGATGATAAAGGTTATCTAGAATTGTATTTATATGTTATTAGTGAACATAAAAAATATTACATGGTTATAAAATTCATTTGGTTATTTGTAGTGAAGACGAATCATTAATGACAACCGTTTTTGTTAATTGGTGATTTTTGATCACAACGAACACATTTTGATTTATAAATTAATATCATGTGTACAAAAGATTAAATAACCTTACATTATAAATAATACATATATTAAAGTTTGGTTCAACCATACAAATGGTTTCATGACTATAATTGAATACGGTAAAAGAAATTGAAAACTTGTCGTCCTTGAATTTGATGAATTAATGCATCTCGGATGATGTTTTCATTTCTTATATAAAAGGAGGGGAAATGATAGATGATGATGAATTATTCCATTAGGATAAAAAAATTCCAGTACATGTAAGGAACAGGAGTTATCACACAATTTGGATGAGGATAGGTGAGAATAGAAATGAAAACAAAGGAATATGAAAAGAAAATAAAATAAAAGAAAATAGGAATTTACCTCTTGAATATATCTTCCTTGAGAGCCTCTTTAGGGGAGGGGTTTTGGTATTTTTATGAGAAAAAGAGATCATGAATGTGAGATAGGGGATTAGGGAGATATTTGAGCAGAATTTGGACTAGGCACAAGGCTTTAGAGGTGTGAGGAGAGTAGGTAAAGAGAGATGGTATTTATAGTGGAGGAGAGGAGGGGTTTTCCATTATTTTAATCATTAGTTTAATATTTTTGCTCAAGAATATGAATATTCTTGATTATTGTGACCAAAAAATGTAAATAGATCATGTGAGTTTTAACCAATGTCCATTTACATCATCTTTGACTCAAGAATTATGAAAAAATTCATTTTATTTAGCATTTATCGTAAATTATCGTATTTTACTATTCACAAAAAATTCAAGTATTTTAGAAAAATATCAAAAATTCACCCAAACCATTTTAAATGTATAGAATTAAAAAATTAACTCCATTTTATAAAAATTATTTTCTAAATATTAGAAATTTAATTTTTAATTAAAATCACAATTTACTTGAAACATACAAATTTTAAAATTAAAACTGCTTTTATAACACTTTGAAAAATTAATCAAGGTCTCTCAAAATTATATTATAATCATAAGTCATCAAAATAATTATTTATCAATAAAATTTATGAAAATATTTTTTATTTTAAATTATTAAATTAATCATTAAATAGTAATTAAATATACACGACTTACAAAAATACCAACACTTAATTAATAATTTTAAAAATATTTATTTTCTTATAATATGATATAATTATATCATATTGTCACTTATAAGATGGATAAATTTTATTCATACTTTCATTAGTGAGGTTACTATTCAATTGGCCGATTTATTATTTATAAGGGTCAAATTACTATTCTAAAGGTCAAGTTACCATTTCATCGATATACATTCCTTAACTTCTAGAGATATCTTTCATTTTACTCATTATTCATTTATAAGGTTTGTATTGTGTTCTATATGTAATATTATATGATTATACTATAATACATAATTATAATATGGGAATTTTATTGATAAAACATTTGGTCATTACAAAGCACCCCTTTATCAGTTCTTTTCTAGAGATGATAAAATCCCAGGTCATTTAGATGTGTAGCAGTAGTTAGTGCTTTTGTAGCACTGATAAAGGCCTGTTATATCATTTTTAAATGCCTCTTTTATAATAGTGATGCATAAGATAATTCTTCTCATGAGGCATTACCTATCGAGATTCATAAGCAATCACCTTTTCATTTTTCATGAGGATTCACCCAAGACCTTTCAGGGTTAAATAGGTAAAAATAAAGAATACTTCTCTGATAGAGGGTAGAGTTAACAAACATGCAGTAAACAATATCTTCTTCAGCACTTTGAAACTTTCTTCACACTCATTTTTTCAGATGAACTTAGACCCTTTTAGAGCTAAATTGGTTATTGGATTAGAAAGTTATGAAAAGTTTTTCACATACATCCTATAATATCTCGCCAAACCAAGGAAACTACGAATCTCAGTTACTGTTGTAGGATGAGGCCACTCCTCCACAACCTTTGTCTTAGTAGGATCAACTGAGATTCCTTCATTGGTTACAATGTAACACACTGAGATTTTATGAGAAGTATTATTTTTAATTTATTTGATGTCTTGTGTTGTATGCTACACCAATATTATCTTGTGCTATACGCAACACCGTATTAGCTTGCAGTATACGCAACACTAATCTTGGATCATGTTACACAAAATTTCAAGTTCGTTTGATAGAAGTTATTCTATGCAACATTGAGTGTATATATATATATATATATATATATATATTCAATGTATAAATGAAATATGGATAAATTCTATTATACACAACAACAAAAGAATCTTGCACTACAAAAAACCCTGAATTGGCTTGCTTTACACGCAATCAGAACCTTCCATGATAGCGTGCGTTGTACGCAATACCGAGTTTCACTAAACAATGATATGTTATTAAAATATTATATAAACTACCCATTATGAATAGTAATACCCACTTTTTGAAATTTTATAAATTTCATCTTTCAAAATGGACTTCATTTTTGGATTCAGAATATTGAAATTAGCCTAAGGTGAAATTTTGGTATTTTTCTGAAAACTTTCAATTGTTGATGAATAGTGAAAACACTGGGTTACTATTTAAAAACCGACTTTATATTTAAATAATTATTTATTTTATTTAAATTTATTTTAGGTAAAAATTGATACATAATTCCTATATAAGTTCAATGTAATTCATTGGAGTCATTTTATAATAATTTTAGATATATAAAAATTTTATTGAACTTTTCATCGACTTTTACCCACCTCCTAGGAGAATTTGAAAATTTACATAAAACTTAATTTTACCGCTTCTGTGAGTGGAATTTCGAAAATCCGAGAGGCAAGGTTAATGTCAAGGAGTAAAATGTGGTTCAATAATATAAAAATAATTTTTGGTGAATTGTAACTTTTTACTTTTATTTACCACGGTTAAAAGTAATTATGGAAATTAAGGGTAAAAATGATATTATTATTACCCTAAAACATGTATTAATTCTATTGGATAAGTGTAATTCGACCAAAAACAACCTTAGGAATAAAATATTACCCTTTAGGTCCACTTGGATTAGATTAGGACATTTACTATTATTTAATTCAAAGGAGAGTTAAAAGAGTTAAAATCAATGTTTAATAACTAAAACCTTTTTAATATAGGGTTATACATAAGATAAATTCGACTATAAATATTAATTATAAATATAAAAATATTTCATACATAATGGTATTTTATTTATAATTTTTAGACATTAAATAATTTAATTTATTTATGACACATTGAGGATGCATTAATTACCTTATTAATAAAATATTAATATAATTGATATTATAAATAACCAAATAAATGTAATTTGAGACTTTTTATGAATTAAACTAATTTTATAGGTTAATATGAAATGTTATTATTGATTTAATTAACTTTTTTAGAACTAATAATTCTTTTATGATTTTCACAAAAAATCAATTACCAAATAGTGTCAAAATTGACATAAAATAGTTTTTAAAACAAATATTATATTATTAATTTTTATTTTATTCCTAAAAATCTAAGGTTAGTCCAAATAACTTAGATAAGGTTATATATATTAATAATTAACCACTTGGGGTTCGTTTGGCTTGTTATAGTAAGTTTATTAACCATATAGTGTAAGAAAACAAGAAGACACGGTAAAAGTTAAATTATTTAACTTAGGGTTAAATCTAAATGATAAGGATAAAATAGTGACCTAAACTTGTATAAAACCTATTGGTTGAGAGGATTTAGACCCATACCCACTTTAGTTTCTAAATAAATAAATTTGGAGCTATTATAAACCAAATATGACTTTATTATAAAATAATATTTTATGTTTTTTCTAAGGTGCCCCTCTCCTCCCTTATAAAAGGGCACCTCCTCCCTCTTCTCTTTACAAAATTTTGAGCCATCAAGCTCGGCCAAACCCAGAAAATTTCCATTCTCAACTTACCTAGAAATATTATAGAGGTTCTGGTCTCCTAAAAATACCAACTCTAGTGCCTTAAGAAGAGGTTAAGAAGAGGCGCGTCAAAGAAGAGGTAATATCCTTTACCGATTCTTTCCAATTATTTCTTCTTCTAATTCTTATTCTTTATTTATTTCATCATAAATTAATAACATCAGTATCAATAGTATAATAATATGTTATTATAAATATGAAACAACCCTATTTCATCTTCTATCCATCCTATGGAAAACGAAATCACCGCGCGTGCGTACGTACCGAATACCGTCTCCACGCCGTGGTGTAATCTGTTTTCCACCACCACCTTACTTGGATGGGTATAATTGTGTAAAGAATAACTATATATGGTTATTATAACATCATACTGATTATGAAATATTATATCATCCACTCCAATTCCATTCAATAATTATGGGAATGATATCATCGCTCGTGCGTACGTACGGATTACGGTCTCCATGACGCGATGAGATTCATTCTCCATGATAACCATTCAAGAATGATTATAAAGTATATATAATGAATAATAATGAAATATATGACATAATTAAGCTACTGGATTTATGTATACATATACATACACACACACACACACACACACACACACACACACACACACATATATATATATATGTCATCTACTTACTTCCATTCAAGTCAATAAGGAAAGGAAAACAACGTTCATGCGTACGTACGACCTACCGTCTCCATGAACGGTGTATTTCATTTCATTTATCTATCTATTATGTATATATATATACTGAATATATATGATATATAAATCATTATTTACATTCTGGAAGTAAGTAAATAATGATATAAGTAATAATAATATCAAGAACAACAAGTCCAAACACGTACGATAAATAAAACGATTTTACCCAAAACGCTGCTTTAACATGGAATTTACAAAATAATGGGTAATATAAAGTCATAAGTGAACCATATATGATATAATAACAATGAATATGATTATTTAATAAGTCAATGACATTATTTAAATCATTATATAGGAATTTAGGATACGTACGAAGCATATCAGACCTAAGGTAAGAGACAACTTTTCTAATCTCATTTTTATCTGAGATTGTTTATTCGTAAGTATTTACTGGGGTTATATTTATCGTCCATGTCCCTGTTTTCTAAAAATGGTTTCATGCATGTTTAAAGTCATTTTTACCCATTTTTGACTTTTACTACATGGTATGTAATGAATCTTTCTTTTGTTTACCATACGAGATACTTTTTGACTTTTCTGGAAAAAGTACAAGAAGAATGTTTTTTTAACTTATACGGCATGAACTGATTTTTATGGTTTCATAATGCCTTATTTTCATGAAGCTTACTCTACAATATTTCATTATTATTTTCAACAAAATCCTTTTCTTTTAAAATTTTATGGAATTTTCTGAAAAGAAAATGATTTTGAAGAAGAAAAGATATTTTCCTCAAGAATTCATTTCAAGTGTTTTATCAAAACTATTTTCCATCTAAGATGACATTATTCAGTATGATTATGTTTCAAGTATAATGTCTCTATGATTTACATGGTTTAAATTTTCTTATGATGAAATGATATCCATTTATTTTATATGGATTATGTTATGATATCCATTTTATTCTTTGGGTTATGATGCATGATTTATGATTGTGTTGTGGCACACGTAAGAATGATTTCAATATGGTATGGGTGGGACCTATATCTCCCTCCAATTCATTGGGTAAAGATTTATATCTCATAGGATAGACATGGCTGGAAGGGAAATTTAATCCGGTTCAGTGATACAGGACTGGAACGAGGAGTGAACTCGATTCAGTAAGGGACGTTGTCCACTAAGATGGTCTTGGCACCAATGACTTGGCTACATTGGAAATCATAACATGTGCTTAATGTTTTCCACAATTACATGTTTTATTCCAATTCTATTTTATAATGATTAATGTTTCTTTATGATCCATGCCTTATATAGTTCCATGTTTTATGTCATTGCTCAAGATTTTGATGTTTAAACATTATGTTTATGTTTTTAAGTTCAAATGTATATGATTTGTTTTATTTTCTCCATGCTTACCATTATGAGCATTTGAGCTCACCCTTTATATGTTTTCTTTTCCCCAGGATATAAAGAAAGGTTTTAGGTAAGAAAAAAAGGGGAAGATCTTTATGAGAGATGTTGAAGATCTTTCACCATGATTAGAAGATCATGTTCTGAGTTTCCAAAGACACTAAATTATTACGGTCCTTGAGTGTTGGTTTTTTTATGTATTAAGTATTCTGAAAAAGTAATGTATTGTCCATGTACATCGGGTTTGGGGTCTTTACAGTTGGTATCAGAGGCAAAGGAAGTAGGAATGAATCTGATCCTTGGGAACTCTCACATGTGAGCGTTGGACGAAGCATGGCTCTCCGCCCAAGGGCTTCATGAGGAAATGGCTGCCACTAGGGATGGTGGTGTGTCCCGCACAGGGGGTGTAGCCACCCATGGAGTGACCTGATAGGTATCAATTATAGTTCACTAGAAGTAATTCCAGACTGCTATAGTTGGTATCAGAGTAAAGGTTTAGTCAACCTTTGGAAACTAGGATGTGAGAACTTTAGTGAGATCCCTAGAGATATTTCTAAGGTATGTCTAGGGATGTCTCTAAGGTTAAGTATAAGTATAGGTTATAATCCTAGGATTATGGTAACGATCATAGAATTAAACCTAAGATGTTAGATATTGGAAGTACTCCCCCTTTATTATGTTGTTTTCCTAGCATGATTTTTGCCTCTTACACTATTCTTTTTGTGTTTTAGACGATGGCTGGAACCCGAAGGAACCGTGTTGATCAATGTAATGGACAATGAAATGATTTTCCTCCTGAAAAAACCAATGTTATGAGAGATGGAGTAAAAAATATTATTTTTATACTTACACAAGCTATGAATCATTCTGGACTTCCAAATGAGCAGAGAAGGGAACAATATTCTATTGAGTCCTTCATATGGCAACGTCCACCTTCTTTCAGTGGGTCTTCTGATCCACTTATTGCTGAACAATGGATCAGTACCATTGAAAAGATATTTTCCATACTTTTCTGTTCAGAGCATGAAAATTCATTTTGGCTGTTTACCGTTTAGAAGGTGAAGAAGACCAGTGGTGGACTCTAATTAAGAATACAAGGCCCCAAGATGAAATTGAATCAATGGAATGAGACGAGTTCAAGAACTTGTTTTTCAATAAGTACTTCCCTCGTATTCTTTGAACAATGATGGAAAATGAGTTCCTTGAGCTTAAGAAAAAGTATGATGAATCTGTTGGCATATACGAGGCGAATTTTACACGGCTTGCAGGGTATGCATCTAGATTTATCATCCAACCTGAAAGCAAAGTTGATCGATTCTTCAGTGGCTTAAAACCAAGTCTTAGAAGGGCATTAGCAATAAGAGACTTCAGTAGCTATGAAGAAATTGTGTGTTGTGCTATCAAGGTAGAAATGGAAGTTGGTGTTATATATCTATCTCATGGTTTTGACAAGAAACGAAAGATGGAGTTCAAGAAGAAATCTCAGAATAATGGTGAAAAGAAGATGAATGTTTCTTTATGCTCAAAGTGTGGAAAGAAGCATGGTGTAGATTGTCTTAAAGGGACTAGAAAATGTTTTAAGTGTGTAAAAGAAGGTCATCGAGCAGGTGAGTGTCTAAGTAATGGAAAAAAGGGTGCTAATGATGTGAATAAAGAAAAGACTGCAGAGAACGCACCACCAACACTTCAATGCTTCAAGTGCAAGGAAATGGGGAATTATTCTAATAAATGCCCTAATCCAAGGGTTAATGATGATCAACGTGAGAAACCTCTTAAGGAAAAGGATAAAGGGAAGCCACATGCGATCACTATTTGTGATGTTGAGTATGACAATGATGTTGTGTAATGATTAAGTGTTTATGTAATGGGATTTCAAATTAGTATCATGGAATCTCATTTATGGTATCGTGGAATGTTGGAATATCAATGTATTGGATCATTGTGGTTTTTAATAATTTTATGGTACCAGTAACCATGAAAAGTGATTGAAATATTTTTGGAAAGTAGATGATATGCGCATAATGAAGGGATAAGGAGAAAATGAAAATTTTCATAGTATTCATGAGCTAATGAATGATATAAGGAAAAAGTGATATCATGGTTTGAGTGTATAGAAATTTTGGGATTTTGGTATGTGGAATGAGTTAACTTTTGACAACATTAATTTTTTCACTAAGGTTCAATGGGTATTCATTTTTCAAGAGAATACATGATTAAGGTATTCATATGTTTGGAATGTGACCAACAAGATATATCGTATGATATATGGGGGATAAATGATGGTATTCATGTGCTTGTTATGTGACCTTTCAAGTAATCGTTTTCTTTATAATATGAGCTTGGACCGAAATATTTTGGATAAACCTAAAGATTGTAATGGATTAAGTTATACATAAGATATTATTGTTTAAGGCTAGAACATTTTTCGATATTATTGCAGGAATGTTATAATAATGTAGTTTTAGAAAAAGGGACAACCTACAGGACGGGCGGCAACTCGTTGCGTCAGACAAGGCTGTGGGAATCGAACCCACAACTAAAGTGCGACATGCCTTTATCGCCTACCACTAGCCTACAGGAAGTCCCTGGTTAGTAAAAACTAGTTTTATTTTATTAAGTGGTATGATAGATGAAGTATAAGTCCATTTTTGGAATCATATACGATTAACCTCACCATAGATGGACTTATGTATATTTGATAACTTTTGCTAACCTTTTGTTTGAGACAGATGGAATGACCCATCATTCTATCGCAGATCTACTAACACTTCATGGAAGACAAATTCAACTTCATTTCTTTAAGAGATGAAGTGAAAATTGTTCAAGGCACAAACAATTGTGAGATTTTACCAAAATCAAGTAAGTATTTCTTCTAATTCAAAATTTTCAAATTTAGGGAAAGGATATTGAAAACCAAAAATGTTGTCCTAGTGCTCTTATATCTGATGAATCATATGGTACCTTAGATCATCACAAATTTACGGCTTTGTGATTGATTGTATTTTTCACAGCCATGTTCTCTACCACCCTCCATCAGAACTTGATGGTTAGATTTATCTTCTATATCCATATTTTCACCTATGCTCTCATATGTGGAAACCTAGTGATTAGTTAATTTGGGTAACCACTACGTTTAATAATTTATTTTTCAAAGTTATGTTTTGGTAGTCCTTTTTACGATGTGGATTTCTATTAATGAAACTTTCAAGTAGTAAACCATTTATAACCCCGATGAATTTTGAGGGCGAAATTCATTTTAAGGGGGGTAGAATGTAACACCCTGAGATTTTATGAGATATATTCTTTTTAATTTATTTGATGTCTTGTGTTGTATGCTACACCAAGATTATCTTGAACTATACGCAACACCGTATTATCTTGGAGTATACACAACACTATTCTAGGATCATGTTACACAAAATTTCAAGTTCGTTTGATAGAAGTTATTCTACGCAACATTGAGTGTGTGTATATATATATATATTCAATGTATAAATGAAATATGGCTGGATTCTATTATACACAACAACAAAGGAATCTTGCACTACACAAAACCCAGACTTGGCTTGCTTTACACACAATCATGACCTTCCACGATAGCATGTGTTGTACGTAATACCAAGTTTCACTAAACAACGATATGCTATTAAAATATTATATAAACTACCTGTTATGAATAGTAATACCCACTTTTTGAAATTTTATAAATTTTATATTTCAAAATGGACTTCATTTTTTGATTTTGAATATTGAAATTAACCTAGGGTGAAATTTTGGTATTTTTTTGAAAACTTTCAATTTTTGATGAATAGTGAAAATACTGGGTAACTATTTAAAAATCGACTTTTTATTTAAATAATTATTTATTTTATTTAAATTTATTTTAGGTAAAAATTGATACATAATTCCTATATAAGTTTAATGTAATTCATTGGAGTCATTTTATAATAATTATATATATATAAAAATTTTATTGAACTTTCCACCGTCTTTTACCCACCTCCTAGGAGAATTTGAAAATTAACATAAAACTTAATTTTACCGCTTCTGTGAGTGGAATTTCAAAAATATAAGAGACACGGTTAATATCAAGGAGTAAAATGTGGTTCAATAAGTTAAAAATAATTTTTGGTGAATAGTAACTTTTTACTTTTATTTACCACGGTTAAAAGTAATTAGGGTAATTAGGGGTAAAAATGATATTTTTATTACCCTAACACATGTCCTAATTCTATTTTATAAGTGTAATTCGACCAAAAACAACATTAGGAATAAAATATTACCATTTAGGTCCACTTGGATTAGATTAGGACATTTATTATTATTTAATTCAAAGGAGAGTTAAAAGAGTTAAAATCAATGTTTAATAATTAAAACATTTTTAATATAGGGTTATACATAAGATAAATTCAACTATAAATATTCATTAGAAAGATAAAAATATTTCCTACATAATGGTATTTTATTTATAATTTTTAGACATTAAATAATTTAATTTATTTATGACACATTGATGATGCATTAATTACCTTATTAATGAAATATTAACATAATTGATATTATAAATAACTAAATAAATGTAATTTGAGACTTTTTATGAATTATGATAATTTTATAGGTTAATATGAAATGTTAGTATTTATTTAATTAACGTTTTTCTAACTAATCATGCTGTTATGATTTTAAAAAAAATCAATTACCAAATAGTGTCAAAATTGACAAAAAATAGTTTTTAAAAAAAATATTATATTATTAATTGTTATTCTATTTCTAAAAATCTAAGGTTCATCCAAATGACTTATATAAGGTTATATATATTAATAATGAACCACTTGGTATTCGTTTTGATTTTTATAGTATGTTTATTAACCATATAGTGTAAGAAAACAAGAAGACATGGTAAAAGTTAAATTATTTAACTTAGAGTTAAATCTAAATTATAAGGATAAAATAGTAACCTAAACTTGTCTAAAACCTATTAGTTGAGAGTATTTATACCCATCCCCACTTTATCTTCTAAATAAATAAATTTGGAGCTATTATAAACCGAATATGACTTTATTATAAAATAATATTTGAAGTTTTTCCTAAGGTGCCCCTCTCCTCCCTTATAAAAGGGCACCTCCTCCCTCTTCTCTTTACACAATTTTGGGCCTTCAATCTCGGCCAAACCCTGCCAATTTCCCTTCTCAACTTTCCTAGAAACATTATAAAGGTTCTGTTCTCCTCAAAAGACAAACTCTAGTGCCATAAGAGGAGGTTAAGAAGAGGCGCGTCAAAGAAGAGGTAATATCCTTTACCGATTCTTTCCAATTATTTCTTCTTCTACTTCTTATTCTTTATTTATTTCATCATAAATTAATAACATTAGTATAACTCATATACTGATATTTTATTATAAATATGAAACAACCCTATTTAATCTTCTATCCATCCTATGGAAAATGAAATCACCGCGCGTGCGTACGTACATAATACCGTCTCCACGTCGTGGTGTAATCTGTTTTCCACAACCACCTTACTTGGATGGGTATAATGGTGTAAAGAATAACTATATATGGTTATTATAAAATCATACTGATTATGAAATATTATATCATCCACTCCAATTCCATTCAATAATTATGGTAATGGTATCATCGCTCGTGTGTACGTACGGATTACCGTCTCCACGATGCGATGAGATTCATTCTCCATGATAACCATTCAAGAATGTTTATAAAGTATATATAATGAATAATAATGAAATATATGACATAATGAAGCTACTGGATTTATGTATATATATATATATATGTCATCTACTTACTTCTATTCAAGTCAATAAGGAAAGGTTCATGCGTACGTACGGCCTACCGTCTCCATGAACGGTGTATTTCATTTATCTATCTATTATGTATATATATATACTGAATATATATGATATATAAATCATTATTTACATTCTGGAAGTAATTAAATAATGATATAATTAATAATAATATCAAGAACAACAAGTCCAAACACGTACGATAAATAAAACGATTTTACCCAAAACGCTGCTTTAACATGGAATTTACAAAAGAACGGGTAATATAAAGTCATAAGTGAACCATATATGATATAATAACAATGAATATGATTATGTAATAAGTCAATGACATTATTTAAATCATTATACAGGAGGTTCAGATACGTACGAAGCATATCAGACCTAAGGTAAGGGATAACTTTTCCAATCTCATTTTTATCCGAGATTGTTTATTCGTAAGTATTTACTGGGGTTATATTTATCATCCTTGTACCTGTTTTCTAAAAATGGTTTCATGTATGTTTAAAGTCCTTTTTACCCATTTTTTACTTTTACTACATGGTATGTAAGGAATCTTTCTTTTGTTTACCATACGAGGTACTTTTTGACTTTTCCAGCAAAAGTACGAGAAGAATGTTTTTTAACTTATACGGCATGAACAGATTTTTACGGTTTCATAACGCCTTATTTTCATGAAGCTTACTCTACAAGATTTCATTATTATTTTCAAAAAAATACTTTTCTTTTAAAATTTCATTGCATTTTGAGAAAAGAAAATGATTTTTAAGAAGAAAGGATATTTTCCTCAAGAATTCATTTCAAGTGTTTTATCAAAACTATTTTCCATCTAAGATGACATTATTCAGTATGATTATGTTTCAAGTATAATTTCTATATGATTTACATGGTTTCACTTTTCTTATGATGAAATGATATCCAATTGTTTTATATAGATTATTTTATGATATCCATTTTATTCTTTGGGTTATGATGCATGATTTATGATTGTGTTGTGGCACACGTAAGAATGATTTCAATATGAGATGGGTGGGACCTATATCTCCCTCCAATGAATTGGGTAAAGATTTATATCTCATGAGATAAACATGGATTGAATGGCAAGTTAATCCAGTTTAGTGATACAGTACTGGAATGAGGAGTGAACTTGATTCAGTAAGGGACTTTGTCCACTAAGATGGTCTTGGCAGTAATGCCTTGGCTACTATGGAAATCATAACATGTGCTTAATGGTTTCCACAATTACATGTTTTATTCCCATGATATTTTATCATGATTAATGTTTCTTTATGATCCATTCCTTACATAGTTCCATGTTTTATGCCATTGCTCAAGATTTTGATGTTTAAACATTATGTTTATGTTTTTAAGTTCAAATGTATATGATTTGTTTTATTTTCTCCATGCTCACCCTTACTGAGCATTTGAGCTTACCCTTTATATGTTTTATTTTCCCCAGGATATAAAGAAAGGTTTTAGGTAAGAAAACAAAAGGGGAAGATCTTTATAGGAGATGTTGAAGATCTTTCACCATGATTAGAAGATCATGTTCCAAGTTTCCAAAGACACTAAACTATTACGGTCCTTGAGCGTTGTTTTTTTTATATATTAAGTATTCCACAAAAGTAATGTAATGTCCATGTACATTAGGTTTGGGGTC
The DNA here is from genome assembly GCA_963277665.1 of Viscum album. NCBI lineage: Eukaryota > Viridiplantae > Streptophyta > Magnoliopsida > Santalales > Viscaceae > Viscum > Viscum album. Next base: position 1,963,314,162 of record OY728133.1, read on the forward strand.
TCTATATACAATGTTCCCCAAGAAAGAAACTTATTATAACCAAAATTCACATTTTCTAAATTTTCCAAATAGAGTCTTCTTCCTCATAGTTTTCAATATAACCATTAGATAATCCTCATGTGCCTCTTGAATTTTGGGATATATTAGAATATCATTAATAAAAACTACCACAAAGTTATCAAGGTAGTTCTTAAAGACTCTATTAATAAAATCCATAAATATAAAAGGAGCATTAGTCAAGCTGAAGGGCATAAAAATAAACTCATAATCCCCATATATTGATCAAAAGGCAGTCTTCGGAATATCCTCTTTCTTTACCCTCAATTAATGATAACCATATTGAAGATCAATCTTGGGGAATAATTGAACCCCATGAAGTTGGTCAAATAAATCATCAATCCTTGGAAGAGGGAACTTGTTCTTCATTGTGATCCTATTAAGTTCTCTATAATAAATGTATAATTGTATTGATCCATCCTTGTTCTTTAGAAAGAAAATAGGTTCTCCCTAAGGAGACACACTTAGTCAGATAAACCCCTTATCCAAAAGATCTTGGAGTTGTTTCTTTAATACCTTCAGCTCTATATTTCCCATTCTATATGGATTCTTTGATACTGGCTTGGATCCAGGAATGAGTTCAATAGATAACTCTACCTCTCTTTCTAGGGGAGGTAAATGTAACTTATCAGGAAATACTATAATGTATTCATGAATGATAAGGGTATTTTATATTCATATACTTTCATTTCCTTCTTCATATTCACTGATAATTTTCATAAAGAATGGCATGGGAGGTAATTCTAGACAAAGATCCGGTTGAGATATCTCTCCTTTGAAAAAAACTATAGGTTTTCTATCAAGACTATTGTGATTTCCTTTCTTCTATAGTTGATCTTAGAATTATACTTTGAGATCCATACTATCCCTAGTATAGTGTGGAATTCTAGCATGGGAATGACTACTAGATTTGTGATTAGATTATCATCGACAAAGTCAAAACTAGAGTTTCTATACACTATTGATGTTTCACTACTAAAAAACTATCCTTTAACAGTGCTAGAAAAGCACTGATAATGCTATCGATGTTAAAAACAAAAGAATTTTATCAGCACTAAAAAAGTGATGATAAAGGGGATATTTATCAGCGCTAAAAAAATCACTGATAAAAGGGACCTTTATCAGAACTTTTAAAAGTGGTGATAAAGGTCGCATTTATCAATGCTTTTATTTAGCACTGCTAAAGTAATCCTTAATCAGTGCTTTTATAAGCAATGATAAATGAATTTTTATCAATGCTATAGAAGCACTGATAAAGTATACCTTTATCACTGCTTTTAGCAGCACTAATAAATATTCCCTTTATTAGCACTTTTAAATGCACTGATAAATGTGTCCATTTTGAGTGCTTTTAATTGCACCAATAAATGTGTTCTTTATCAGTTCTTTTAATAGCACTAATAAAGGGATATACTGTAGTGTGCTATAATAGCACACCGCAACACTAGAAACACTATAAACACAAAAAAACACACCAGATATCAACAAAAACAAGTCCCAATACATAATTTAAATGAAATGAATTTTACAATAGAAATAACAGAAAAAACACTATATTATAAAAATTTCAAACATTAGTTTATACAATTACATAAATACAAATTATTACATACATTAAAAAACAATCCTAACTGTCAATGTTACCACTATTTCCATTGAATTTCTTTGTCGAACTTCCAACACTGCATGAGTAGATTCAAAAAAACCACATCAACTCAAAAAAAATAATCCAACTACATAAGAAAACAATTATTATGAGTAATACTAAAACGAAATAAATTAAACATAAATATGAAATAATACATTAATTCTATGGAAAATTATTTTACTGTGAAAATATCAATATTATCTTTGTAATTGAGAAAAGGAAACTACATTTCTATTCTTGAAAAGGTAATAGAGAGATCTTGAAATAAAGTGATAAATGAAACATTGTAGGGGTGAAAATATTTTGAGGGAGAAGAATCATAAAAGTTGGACAGAGCACCCCAACTTGAGAAAAAGAATGCACTTATATAAGAAAATAATCATTACATGATAAATACTAAAAAGAAATAAATTAAACATAAATATGAAACAATTAATTAATTATATGGACAATGACTTTACTGTGAAAATATCAAGATTATCCTTTTGATTGAGTAGAGGCAGCATCATTGCTCTTTGTAGTTGGGGTTTGGCTTAGTGGTAAGCACCCTGTAATCCTACATGAAAAATGGGGGTTCAAAAACCCATTGGGCGTAGGTACTGTAGTAGTACTGTAGTGCACTGTAGCGGCGGTAGGGTACTGTAGCAGCGATGGGTACTGTGCCTTACTGTAGCAGCAGAAGTACTATAGAATTACTATTCACAGAATGGGCCTTAGGCCAAAAATTTGGGCCTAAGGGCCATGTAACGGGCTAAATTCCCAATGGGCCTTTGGGCTATGTAATGGGTCTCCCTCTACCCAGTTAAAAGTGGTCTTTGATTTTCTTTAATAATAAATGAGTCTTCGGCCCCAACCTTTAAAAAAAATAGCATCGTTGCTCTTTCTACAAAAGCATGACACATGGACAAAAATATTCTAAAATAAACGAACTTTGTAAGGAATAATAAAAATTAAATCATTGTTTGATTATATAATTTTCCATAAAATAGGAAAAGTATATCGTAACATTACCTTTACATCTTTCCAAAGGGTTTCTTTGGTCCATATATAAGTTAATAACAAAACTAAGTATTCTTTATACACTTCACTACTTTTGGTTAACTACCGCTTAACATAACATCTGACCTGAACTTCCTTTTAGGCATCCCTGTGATGATCCGTCCCACGCAAGCTCACCACCATCTCTATCATACCACCATTCAATATTCACTTTTACTTCTCTTCTTGCACCCATTTATTACTTGTAAAGATGCATGATGCATGCAGTTGCATGCATATAGTAAATGTGGGCAGGAAGAGAAGGAAAAGCAAAATCTAAATAGTGATATGATACGAATGGTGGTGAGCGTGTGTGAGATGAGAGAATCATGGGGATGCTGGGAAGAAAGTTTAGATCAGATGCTATGTTAAGTGGTAGTTAACCAATAGTAGTGAAGTGCATATATAATTATTAGTTTTGTTATTAAATTTGTGAGTGATGAACAATCAATCCATGTTTTGGATTCACTGATCAATGGAGTCAAATAGAAATAAATATTCTTCTGACACACTACATCAGTAGAAACAGAAGTAGAAATGATCAAAATACAAAATATAAATAAACCTGCACACAAGGCACAAAGAGCGATTTCCACAAAAATAGACATCTCTAAACAAGAATGATAGAAAGAGGGTAACTAATTCATCAAAGACTAACTATTTAAAGGTTCAAATTAAAAAAAAACAAAACTATTTGAACTACAAAAGGATAATTTCATCAGTCTTTTATAATGAAAGATGAACTTACAACATCCACAAAACAAAAATGAGGAAACTCCAAACATCTTCACCCCGACATAGGAGACAAAAACTAAGCTAATGTGTTTATTCTTCTTTCACAACAACTCAGCCAAAAATGATTCCTCCACCGACTTCTCAAAATTGAGATCCTTGGAGAAGAGGACTTACTTCTTGATCTCTAGATGAAGACCCCCAATGAAAAGAGAATATTTCAATATATCCTGAGATACCACCTTCAGACAAATGGAAACCAGCTCTTTGAAGTGTTCAACATAATCCTTGACCATCCCCTGACCTTGCTGGACACTCATGAGATCTTCCCTTTTCTTCATCTTCACCTCCTCAAGTATAAACCATCAGATAAAGAGGGACTTAAAATATTCCCATGTCATCCCACCTTACATCATTGGTGGGGAAAACAACTCCCATTATTACAAAGATGGTCCCCAAGGAGACCCAGAACAACACAAACTCTAATAGATTTGGGAGTTCCAAACACTATAAAGACATAATCAACTTCCTCAAGCCACTTCACTTCCTTTAATGAACCTCAATTTCCATGGAAGATGGGCAGTAACTAAGGAGAACCAAAAACAAGGTGAGACCCACTAGAAACTTCAAGGACCTTTCTGGGAAACATATTCTGAATAACATAAAAATCATAAAATTAGGTTCAGAATCAATCTGAAACACAATCAAAAGGAACATCTTGGGCCAAAACAACTGTTTCACAAGCAAAATTTCATAACAAAATAATAATTATCTCTTCGAAAACCTCTATTTCATTTTAAATTTCATACAACATTCTTCCAATTCCACTTTTGAAAACATAATAACCCACATTTTTTAAGAAAAACCAATTTTAAAAATCATTTTCCCATTTCCAAAAACCATTTTGGAAAACCAAGACAAGATAATCCACAAAACAGAGCATGCACATTGGCCACAGTGGATGTGCAATGAGTCAAAACCCACACTAATACAATATTTCTCATGAAATACTTTTCATAGTGGTCATAGATCACATCTCATCATGATTATATTATGTTAAACTGTAAAAATTCATCCTAGAGGAAAGATATTAAATTGTATAGTGTATCTCATCTTGTTTTAATGATGTTAAACTCCAAAAATTCATCCTGGCAGCAAGGTGTTAAACTGCACACTATATCTTATCCTGGTTATAGGATGTTAAACTACACAAATTCATTCTAGAAGAAAGATGTTAAACTTCACAACATCTATTGTCTTGGTTGCATGAAATTAAACTGAACAAATTAATCTTAGAAGTAGAATGTTAAATTACACAATATCTCTCATATTGGTTGCATGACGTTAAACTATAGATATTCGCCTTTTCAATAATCCATTAAAATGAATAGAGGAGTCATGCCGGTAGTGTCGAGGAGATGAGATGAAGGGTTCGTCAAGGTTAAGAACATCAGAAAAATGAAAAACATGGAACCCAAAAGATCAAAAAATGATATATGAAAAGTAAAAAATAACATACATTGGATTCTATCCTTGATTCATCTGATGGATCATAGTAGAGTCGTGCTGATAGTAGAGGAGTTCCGTGATAGCTTCAGAATCGCGATGAGTGAGTACTGGTTAGGGTTCTTTTAAACAGATCGAGAACACTTTTAACAACGCTTTCAGAAAAGCACTGATAAAGATCCCTTTTATCATCATTAAATTGATAAGCGCTGATGAAATGGATCTTTATCAATGCTAAAAAATCACTGATAAAAACATCTTTAACATCGCAAATATTTTAGCACCGATAAAAATTCTTTTTAACAACGCTTTTTAGCACCGATAAATATAGATCTTTATCAATGCTTTTTTAGTTCTGATAAAGGATTTATTTAAATAAATTTATTATAATTTTATAATTATTAAATAAATATATAATTATTTATTTATAATTATATAATTACTTATTTAAAAATAATAATTATTTATTTATAATAATTATAAATATATAAATTTATAAATATAGTAAATATACATTTATAAATATATATTTATTTATAAATATTTATTTATAAATATATTTTTAACATTATTAGCGGATATATAACCTTAAATACATGCATGTCGAAAATAAGTGAAATTAGATAATTCAAACTGAGTGCACTTTAAAAATATTAAAAAATGGATAAGTTTTATTAATTAAATATAAATTATTAAAAAATATGGATATATATATATATGTATATATATATTGAAGTAAAGATGAATACATATTGAAAATACTAAAACATAATAAATAAATAAATATAAATAAATAATAGAAAATGATCAAATTAAAAATAAAATAAAAAATAAAAAAATATTAAAAATGAATACCCTAACTTTAATAGTATTAAAAATAAATAAATAAAATTGGTCGATTAAAAACATACTATATTAAATGTATCATGTTAAAAATGAAATTTTAAAAATATACTGAAATTTGTGTAAATTACATAAATATTAGGTGTATGTGTTTCTATATATTGCATAAATATATTTGTGTGCATTTGCATAAAAAATGTATTAATTATATATATATATATGTGTGTGTATGTGAAATTAATGTAGCGCATGACTTTTGATATATGTTAAATTGAAAAATCAAACATTAAAAATGAATAAGAAATTAATATATTTTTAATTAAAATTTTATTCATTTTATATATATTTATATTTAATATATATTATTTATTACAATTTATAATATATATATATATATATATATATTACTTATTCATTTTTATTAATAATTGTTTCATTAATAAAATTTTAAATAATTTTTTTAATTTTTTAATTTATTAATTTTTTTGTTTAATTATATATTCATTTATATATCTAAATTTAATATATACTATTTATCAATATTTATAATATATATATATATATTAAATTTATTCATTTTTATCAATAATTATTTAATTAATAAAATGTTTAATATTCTTCTTAATTTAATCATTTTAATTTTTTATTTTTTTAATTAATTAATTTAACATATATATATATATTTAATATATACTATTTATTAAGTTTTAAAATTTATATATTTGTTTATTAATTTTTAACAATAATTATTTAATTAATGTAATTGTTAATTTTTTTTAAATTTTATTTTATGAACCTTTATCAGTGCTAATAAAGAACTGATAAAAGTTACCATTTATTAGCGCTTTATTGTTAGAACTCATAAAGGATAAATTTTATCCGTGCTAAAAATAAAACACTGATAAAGGGTAAACTCTATCAAAGCTAAAATAAAGCGCTGATTAAGGTGCACTTTTGTCAGTGCTACACAAAATGCACTGATAAAGGGTACCCTTTATCAGCGCTTATTTCAGCACTCATAAAGATGGACTTTCTCAGTGAATTTTTCTAGCACTGATAAATGTCGGTGTTGTTAAAGGCCAGTTTTGTAATAGTGAATGGATAAGTACTCAAGGAGTCTTGATTGATAACTCTACTTCTATCAGTTCGAGGATTGATTTTATTTTCTTTTCAAACTTGGAGGAAGTAAAGAAATATTTAGAAACAAAATCAAACAAATTACTTTCTAGATTTGATAGAATAATGAGAGTACCTACCACCACATCATTTAGAGCCTTTACTTTAGCCTCTGTGATAGAAAAATCTTGACCTTACTCCCTTGACCTATGGTGAGTTCGATAGTGATTTTCCTCCACTATCTTCTGATTTGGAAAGTGATTGGAAAAGTACCCAAGCTAGCCAAACTTCTAGCATTGGACTTTATGTTGGGCTTGCACCATCTTCCCTTTGTCTTTAGTGTTGAGAAGTTGAGGCTTCACCTCACTATGACAGTTTTGAGCAATATGGACATCTCTTACACACTTGTAACATTTCCCTCTCCTGAGAAAGTAGTTCCCCTAAATGTTTTTCCCGCATTTGTTTCATGTGGGAAGTTGCACTTGCTTTACTCCTCTTCCATGATCAAAGTTACTCCCTAATTTTAGATCCATTGATATCTTCTTTTCATTCAATCTATAGAACCACCACATCTCTCTGAACTCCAGTTCAACCTTCACAACACTTTACACTAACTCCTCATAGCTATCATAGTCTTGATTAGATAGATTCTTCCGTAGATGGGGTATTAGTTCACCGAAGAAACTATCAAACTTTTTATTATGACCCATGAAAAATCTATAGGTGTAACAAGAAAATATTGAAACGTTCATCTCATAGCTTCCCATAGATTCATTTTCCTTATGGTTTAGCTCTAGGAATTCCTTCTCCATTTTCATTCACATCGCACGGGGGAAATATTTTTTGAAAAAGGTTCCCTTGAACTCTTCCCATTTTATAGCATCAATATTCCTTCTTGGCCTCATGTTTTTAATAGTGTCCACCACTGATCATATTCTCCCTCTGAGAGGTACAAAACCAGGGTGACTTTCTCTAGTTCCAAACAATGGAGTATAAAAAATATCTTTTCTACAGAGCTTATCCATTGTTCATCAATTAATGGGTTGGTAGATCCACTGAATGAAAGTGTTCATTGATGCATAAAGGGCTCAATGGAAAGTTGTTCTATCCAAGGTGAATCTAGTCTCTTGTATTGATTCAATTTATTGCTCATAACTCAAGTCAGTTGATTTATCATTATCATGAAATTTTCTATTCCGAATTCCATCAGAGGGCCATCAGTACATGGTCCATTGCACTCATCATTTATGCGGTTCCTCCTATTTCCTGCTATTTTATAAAATAATAAAACTTTAGTGAGAATCATGTTTATTTTAAGAATATTATAATTCAAAAGGAATTTTATGCCTTAAAAAATCATTCTTAAATATGTTATTATTTAAAAAAAATACATTTTCTATAAATCCTTCATAATGGTTCATATAAATCATGTGATTAACCAAACATATTCTCTTGGAGTGTCAAACCAGGAGTAAAAAAGAACTATTTTTGTGTACTAGTTACCATTCAATTCTATATCAAAATAGTTTTTTTATGTTTTACCCCTAGATGTATCTGTGCTAGAGCCACATCCACTTTTTCATATCTATATAAGGATTTATTTGCTCAGAAACCACTTACTTAATACTTCACTAAAATAAAAGGATGTTTTCATATATTTAAACTTTCCCCTAGGGTTCTTCCTAAAGTTTTAAAATCATAATTTCCATATATAACTAAACCTTCCTTTGATACCAACTATCTAATCCCTCCTTTTTATTACATAACTTTTCATTACATTATAAAAATATAGAATCTTTTAAAGTTTATTTTCTTGGAAATAAGGTACATAATACATGAAAACTTAAAAAATTATTATAATAAACTTTTAAGGATTATTAATTGGTTCATCCTAAGTTCAATTACTTCATATCATAACTTATTGACATACATTAAAGGAAAGGGTGAACATAAGTCCCAGTAAGGGAAAATAAGGGAACCAATTTACAAGTGATCTTGAGGAATATAAATAAGAACATGAAGGAATATCCTTATGGAATGAGAAAGGGAAAATATGGAATATAATAATAAAAATAAAATTAATAATAACATGAAAATTCAAATAAAAAATTTAAATGAGATATTTATAATCATATTACTAAGGTTTGTCATCGAGGTGTCATAAAAATTACCAAGGTTATTCACCAAGGTATCGTAAAACTCTTCATCTATAGGGATTAAATTATTTAACCAATGCATTGGAGTGATATCAAGGAATTCCCTTTATATGTATTAATTAATTTTACCTACATATATCATAATAAAACATTTCATAAATTACCCATGGAGAATAAAATAAATGGGGTTCATATCAAAATCATGGCATTTTAAAAAGTGCATAAAGACATGATCATTATGGAATTTTAACCCATGAAAAGGAAATGTGGGATTCATGTATGTTAATAATAGAATAAAATAAGTAATTTTCATATCTAGGTGAATTCCCTTGGAAAATAAAGAGGTCTGAGTATTCAAAAAAATAAAATAAAAGAGAATTTATTGGGGAAGAGATATAAATTTTGAGAAGTAGATTCAGAAGCATAACAGGTATAAAAAATGGTTTTAGAAATAGTTAAAATGAGATGAGAAAAGGTTATAAAATTTATAAAACATAACTTAGTATTAAGGGTATAAATAAAAGGTTAATAAAATCGAGTAATCATAATTATTTGGATACATATACAAATAGAGGTTCTTGAATCAAAAAGAAAAGAAGAACAATTCCCTTAACTTGAAAAGTAACTCATTGATCTTGAGGAATGGAACCTTGGGGGATTGAGAAAATATTGGGGTGAATAATTGGGAGGTAAAAATACTATATATTCATGTAGGATAGTTTTTTAGTGAAATTAAATGAATAAATGGGTGGATATTTATAGAAAAATTGGAGGATCTGTTTATTATTCTCCAAATATAGGCCTTGGAAACCGAGGTTGTGGAAAATGAAAAACCACAGGCTTTTACATGGTATTTTCCCATGGTTTTGGATAATTGGGTAATATTTTATGTTATTTTAATAAAAAAGAGTCTATCATCATTTTATATTACTTCTTTTGGCATGGAAAATTAAAGTTTCCATAAAAATAATGTTTTCAATGTTAAAGTTTCCATTTTAGACTTTGGAAAGTAAATTATAGGTTTGTAAATTGATTTAAATCTATTAAAATAATTTATATTAATAAAATAAAATATTTTAGGTTGTGTATTGTGGTTAATTAGTTATTAAATCACTATGAAATAATTATGAAGTTATTAAACATACCAAAAAACTCAAACTGTATTTTTACTATTCATAAAAATAAAGTATTTTAGAAAATTATCATAAATTCACACTAACCTAATTTTGATGTAAATATTTAAAAAAGGATATTTATTTTATCATAATAATTCTCTAAATATGATAATTTTAACTTTAAAATGTAAAAATCCTTATTTATTAAAAATAATAGCAGATTGAAAATGCATAGTAAAATTTACAACACTTGAAAAAAGTAAAATTATTATATAATTTATATTTAAATAAGAGCATTTTATCATACCATTTCATTAAAATAAGTATTATTAATAATATATTACTTTATTATAAATATTTATATCTTGTTTGGAAAGTACAATTTCTGTCCGAAAAATCAATTTATCAAATTCCATCTCAATTTTATTAATCAAAACTATTCTTAAAACTGAATTGATGGAATAAAAATTTTATTTATACAATGGAATTACACTTTATGTAACTAGGTCCTCAACACATAACCCTTTATAACTCCTGCATATGACCTAAGGGTAAAGTGTGCGATGGTGATAGATTCATGGGGTGGCTCAGCTAACATCACCTGAGTGGTAATTTCGAATAACTTGAACTTCTCCCATAGGTGATTTCGTTCAAGATTAACTTGTTTAGACTTGAATTGGGCTTGGTCAAGTGAGAACCCCAGTTACACTACCTCCCTCCCAAGTTTTAAAAAATGGGCTTCATACAACATAAATCTACTAGTTTCTCCTTTACGATTTAATTATCATTTTCCATTTACACTTATAAACACTAATTATAATGTTAAAATTATTATTATGATTATAGTTTCCAACGGTCATATTGACCAACAATCATATTGACCAACAATCATATTTGACCAATGTTCATATAACGGTCGAATCCTGATAGTCACATTTCCCTTTATACTCACTTCATTAAAAAGAGATATGGTTTTGTTGTGTATAATATAATATAACACACATTTTCAAGAAAAAATAATCATTCAAAATTTTTTGCTCATTACAATCATCCTTATTATATGAAATTAAACCATGAGATATCTTAGGCCCTCATTGAAGAATCCCTTTTTCCTCTTCAGTGTCAGTAATCTACTGAATTGTTCATGTTCTTCGACTTTCACTCAACATCTAAGGTGATGTTCTTCTTGGAAGATGAGTCTAAACTTTGTTTAGATCGATACGCCCACCCTATGTGCTCAAATAAATGGTGGTGTAATTATGATAGTGTTGAACTACATTTTAACATTCCATCACTTCATCTCCACGCTTCACATGTCCCTTTATTTAGATCACCATAATCCTCTATGTTTTAATGAAACACCCTTGATGGCATGGTCCTATGCCACATTGTATCACCTACCACCCTAGTCACATGCCTTGAAATACTTATAATGAAATCCTAAGATAGATCATGTGTTTCGAACATGGTCGGTGGTCGATCCTCATTTTTTTGTCCCTATCATTAGTAAAACGATAATAGATTCTGTGTTTTTAACTTGGTTAGCAATTATCCTCCATGATTATGCCACCCCCTTTGTGTTCCAAATCCTAGGTATCTTAATTAAGGATTTTCATCCCCCTTTTTGTTTGGGTAGAATTTAAAACCCCTATAATCACCCCATTCAGGCATCAATGCATGTTAATAAAGCAAGTTAGCTGTTCAAAGAACCCCATTCTTCCGCCATATCCTTCCTGGTCAGGACACTCTTGGTGATCGGTAAATAAGTTTAGTCCCAGAGTGTCTAATTATTATCTGGTACTCTCACATAAATGAGAGATCCTCCATTTTCCCTTGTTTCTTACACCAATAATGACTCATGTGGTCTTAGGGATTCACTTTTGGTTTTCATTTTAATGTGACCAAGTGCATAAAAAAGAAAATTTTTAAATCATGTGGTAATTTAAAAAAACCATCCAAAATTTGGAAGGGTTACCCATATACTGGAGCTTATCATTTATTTTAGGATGAGGTAAAATTTCCCTAAAGATCAACCCTATAGATAGTTCCCTCAAGCTCAACCGACCTCTATTAAGTAGCCTCTAGAGTCTATTACTACTCTATTAGATCAACCACCTCTTCCTCAGCTTCATAATAGAATTTTTTAGCCTTGATCTATATTTGGTCCTGCTTAGCCTGACACTTGGCCACTAGATATGCCACCTCCACTGCCTTAGCCTTAGCTACCGCAAATTAGGCCCTCAGTTAACTGATGATCTCATCTTGAGTAGTAATGATAGATTTATACTCATGTACCTTAACTTTTAAAAGGGAAATCCATTCCTTATCTACATAAAGCACATTAGTGCCCGCAACCTTATGTTTATGATAGGAAACATCAAACACCTACAACTTGACACATGCCCAGTGAATGAGAAATTCCTGAGCTAGTGCATGGATACTGCTAGAGTCTACCTCACTGGTCCCTTGGTTGATTGGACAATGATATAGATATCCCACCCTGTTTGGAAGGTCAACCAATGGGGTGAAGGTGTTAAAGTTATGTATATACCTCTACACCATGTGAAAAATGATCCAGTTATCCTCAATGGCATCTGATCCATAATCCTTGAAGTCCTTAGGATATGTAGTCCCATACAGAGGAATGATCACCAAAATTTTAGTTTCCAGATCATTGATTAGTATAACTTTGGGAGGGATTAACTCCATTTCCATGAGAAATGGATCCTCTCCACCCCCCTCATCCACAACAAGATCCCCAACCACCTCCCACAACACCTATAAGGCGGAATCAACAATATCATCCTACTCTACTAACTCTATTGGTGGAATGATCTCTAACACCTTCTTCAAGTCCTCAATTCCATCTTTCATCACTTATGGAACTTCTAGAATAGGAACATTAATTACAACCTCCTCGATCACCTTGATTGCTGTCAAGATCTTTTCCTCCTCCATTTAGTCTTTGACTCCCACAACCACATCCTATAACGCTCCTATAGCAGACTAAACCACCACAACCCCCTCAGTTAGCCCTGTTGTGGGAATAGTCTTGACCCCCTCTATTGAGGGAACAGTCTCGACAACCCCTTACTATTGCATCTTCGTGGTTGGCCCAACCACTATGGCCTTCCTGGATATCTCCTCTGAATGAGATACACCTTTTTTCATTATCTCAAATTCAGGTACCACTAACCCATATGTTGGTGTAGGTGTTTGATCCCCTAACACAACTTGAACTACCATTTAATCATTAATCAGTTGAACATTGAAAGGAAAAAACAAGAAAGAAAAGGTGAAAAGGGGGAAAAGGGATTACAAGAACAATATATCATGGTGAGAATCTTGGAGAGATTAATAGGAAATCCCCCTCACATCAGTGCCTCCATAGTAGTCTTTTCCTCAGTTGTAGGCACCACCTCAGTTGACAGTTGACTATTTATGTCTAAAACATCAGGGAGATACCCCGTGCTCACCCCTTCAAGGGCTTAGTCTCCATTGGACTATACCTGAGGATCATCATGAACCTACCCCTCCTCCATGATCACTGATTCTTATACAAGAGAAAATGGAGTTAGAAATAAATTATGAAGGATGAGTTATATACAAGGCACACATGATCAGAAGATTTACCCAGTCAATGGTAGGGAACCCTTCCACGAGAGAGTCCCAATACGCATCACTCCCCCAAGACTCCTACAACCCCTCTGGAAGAGGTATGCATGTAGCTAACTCACCTTCTTAGAGATAAGAGGTAGAATTTATGCCTATTATCACCTTTACTCAGCCGGTTAGCGGATTTGTGATTCCCTAAGAGTGAAAAAAATCCTCCATATCTATTATATATTTTACTACCTCATCCCCAGGAACATGAAAGCCTACATTGGCATAAACCAACCTAGTGAGGAATATCCTATATCTATTGAGTTTCTACCATATACTATGGAGGGTGGTGATTTGTTTATAGACCCCCCAACTATCCCAGGATCCAGGGAAAACAACGTCGCTAGGGACATCCAGATAGTGAAACCGCTTCCCCAAACCTTGAATGTACACCCTCAAAATTTCCCTAGAGGATTCAAATTCCTCCCAAAGACATTTAACTTGGAGCATCAGACCTATCATTTATCCCATCCCTGTGGTTATCATCTATTTGGGATAAAAAATTGTTGGTTCTGTAGCTTCTTCCCTACTCACTAGACCAACCCTACCTCTACGACATGCCCCAATCACCGATCTCCCTTAGCCCTGTTGTTTTGGGGCCACTCCCTTGTTATCCTAAGTACTTTATAGCCTCAACATAGCCATCAGGTACATGCTCTATCATATCTTCATGTAATCATGGGTAACACCATAAGAAGTAGTGGGTGTCGGTAGTTTGTTCTACCCTTTTCTATCTTTACACATAAACATGTTCCAAATATTTCAAAGGAACAAAGGTTGGTTCTCATAACACACCTCTATTTATACCTTTAGGGTCAACCTATAGAGGCATCATAACTACCTCACAAACCAATGTGGGGTGTATGACTCATATATCACTTTACAGTCAACCCTTACCATCGGTGGCTCACCTTAAAAGTCCAACAGGTACAACCACTGCTCAATAGTCCTCGTGCCATCATCATTCATTATTCCCATGATAAGGGGGAAAAAGTAGAATGTAAAGTGATCCATATACCCAATCCTCTCTAGCACATCAAATGAGCTTGATTTGAGAGGGAAACTCATGGATATGTTTTTTATTAAAGGCCGAAAGTTTGTGCTAGGAGTAGAGATGAAGTTTAGATATTCATATCCCCCTTATGTGTGTGGTGAACCAATTGTACAAAAAGTGGAAGGGATCTAACACATAGAGATGATTATTCCCTTAGATTATGTGGTGAAACACCTTGTAGATATTTGATAATACTGGGACAACCAGGTTGATGTGATGCCCCATCATCAACATCATTTCCATAATGAAGGTACTCGGTCGTACCCCCATATGTGTATCCATCACCGGGTGCATCCAACTGTAGATTCGAGAAATGATAAATCCAAATATCCTGACCAAAGGAGCCTTGAGATTCAAACAATACCCCCACATATTCCATTATCTCGCCTCTAGAATCCTTCAGTAAGTGTTCCCCTTGCCCAACTGGATTACCCTAGGGCATTAGCACAGCTTCCAGAGTATCATATTCATTGGTTCATTCAAAAAGTACCTGAACCATTGCTTATAAACATGTTCCTTCATCCACAAATTGTGTTCTCTAGTCCCCTTAATCAATCACAACAACACCATTGATATGGTTGGAAACTCCTACTGCTCCTCCTGGACATTCTCGGTGGGGATGAATTCGTTATATATTGCTCCTTGAATCGGGATCCCAACAATCTAGTAAAGATCCCACAAGCTAATGATGACCTTCCCAAGGTGAAAATCAAATGTGTTGGTCCCTAGATAATACCTTATCAACAACTACATCATGATATAATTGTAGTGGTAGACATGTAACTTTGAAGACCATACTTCTTTGTAAATCCCTACCTGCATGAGATCCGCCTCGAACTCATGGAAGGACTGTCATTCCCAATACAACCATGCCCAATCATCTATGAAATTTCCATCCTGATGTAATTATTATATATCTTTCCACCCTTTGAGTGGGTTCCCCAAGTATTCCTTGAGAATTATATCATGTTGGGGGGACCTCTACCACCAATGCTTCCCTATTGAAGTTGTTCAGATGGTTCCAAATAGTGTGCACCGTAAGAGATGCATGATTCATTAAGATGTTGCCCCTAATGGACCTATTCCACTAGTATAGTCTAGGTGATATCCTCAACCGGTAGGTGGGCTAATCTCAATCAACATTTAGGATGAACACACTATCCCTCAGTCTAAATCTATACAATTATAGTATCTTGCATAACATGTTCTCACGTTAAGCCTCTGTCAGTAGTGTGGTGAGTGTGTCGAAATCCAATGTGCTCTAGACACTCTCTCTAATAATAAGATTCCTGACCATCTCCTCTTGATGAGTAGAAGCATCATTTTCACCTTCATTGGATATTTTTTCCAAGACTTAAAAAGGGATTTAATACTGGTTCGTGATGGTTTACTTATGAAATTCAAGTCCATAGAATTCTATTTACAAAAGTTTATTCACAGAAGCCCATTCATAAAATCACAGTTTGCGAAGGAGTTGAATTTCACGAGAAATGAGGCTTAATATCACAAAACACCATAGAAGGTATTTAGTTTTGTGAAAAGAGATAATAGTCCTATATTAGGTGAAAATATTGTGGTCCCCTAAAGGACCCATACCCCTATTTATAGGTGTATGTTTGGACTGAGTTTTGTGAGTGGGGGCTTTCCAATTGTCAATTTTTAGTGGTTTTTTCTCATAATACGACCCTTGTCTCCCCATTAATATCCAATTATGAGGGGGGAGATTTTTGGATGCTAAAATATGCATTTAATGAGAGAGGTTGAGGAAGGTATAACGGGTTTGGAGTGAATTTGGTCCAAAATGGCCCAAAAATACACTTAAGGGACTAGATTTGTAAAGGTCCCCGCCTAGGTGAATGGTTGTGGCTCACGAAAGTCCTAGTTACACGGAGGTTTTAAGGTAACCTCCACATATCATAATTCAAGTTTGTGGATCTAATTTCCATGACCTTATAGAGCTTTGATAGTAACCCCCACATAACATCACTCGAGTTCACAAATCCTTGTCTATTCAAGAAGCTCATAAAGTTTCCTTAAATCCTACATATTTCATGAAACCAACACCCTCACCTCTGTTGTGCCTATAAATACCCCCTATGTTTGAAATTTAATAGAATTAAACCTTTTAGTTTACAAGAAAATATTTGAACTATTGATACTCAAAATCTTCATGAATGAAAGAAGAGATGGACCTCCAAAGGTTTCCATCTTTCAAAAAACCGCCTCCCATGAGTTTTGGAGAACTTCAACCCATGGTATAGATGTATGTAGAAAATTTACATGGCCTTCTCATAAGAAGAAATCCCTTTGACGCTCTTGGGGGTTTGAGAGATAACTATCCTTGATGAAACCAACCCCATGGGAACAAAGACTTTACCTTGAGGAAGGGTCACCTTGTTTCATGAAACATAATCTTTCATGAGACCCCTGACCTCCACAAGATACTTGTACTTCACAAATATCCAGACTTCCATGACACCCTAACTTTCATGAAATCATACTACAGGATTCTCCATGGTTCCTCCTTTCAGCTGAATATATTTTGAAAAAGTTGATTTTCTAGGTTCCCTATGATCATCCAGGATTGGTTCAACTATACCCCAAGTCCCCATGCATCTGATACTACCTACTCTTGTGTCCACACACTTTTCTCCAAGTGTGGTTTAGGCCTTCACCCTACATTTTGCTATTAAGAAAAGGTACCTTAATTACTATCTCTCATAAGAACATGTACCCTAACATTGGGAATCATTATTACCACTCCTCCAAGGTAGTTCCAACTCCATTCCCCACCAAGAGGTGCATGAGAAGTGGGAACATAATCCCTAGAGGTGGCATATTTGAGGGAAACTATTTACCTATATCAATAAATAATCCTTACAATGAATCTTCCTCCCGCCTTAACATGACCCCCTCAAGGTGTAATCCCCATCCAAATTCAAGATGTAAGACATAAAACCACCTTTCTCCACTTTATAGTCACATGATGTTAAATTTCACAACAACATCCTCAACACATGATGTAAAACTATAGCCTTACCCTATGCAATGAGAATAGGTTTCTCCATGTACGATCATCATGGGATGCCACCTTCTCCCCCATCTCCCCAAGGGATGATCCTACTGCATTGGGAAAATTTCAGCATAAGATCCACACCATATCCCCATGGAGTGATCCTCTTATATCGAGAAAATTCTATGGGTAAGCCCCACACTATCTTTTGTCTATTCTCCTCTTGTGACACAAGCATCCTTCCTGCACAATGTTAAAATGAATGGATTGGTCATGTCACATGAACTTAAACTATGACATTGAATTACATGGGTTTTGATCCCTATATCTCAAAATAGGGTACTTAGGATGCCTATAACACCCCAAGATTTTATGAGATATATTCTTTTTAATTTCTTTGATTTCATGTGTCGTACACCACACCAAGATTAGCTTGCGCTATACGCAACACAGTATTAGCTTACAGTATACACAACAATATTCTTCTCTTATGCTACACACAATTTTAATTTATTTTTATAGAATTAATTTCATGAAAGACCGAGTATAAGTGATAACTAAATATTATAACCTAGTCATTATAATGGCGGGTATAAATGGTATTAACTTCTTTCTAAAAAAACTATTTAAATTAAAATAAGTGAGTCTATACAACAATAAAATCACTATTTATGGATTTTATTAGTTAAATATATATGTAATATATTAAATATAATGTTTTAAATAACCCATATTTGTTTTCTAGGTATTATATAAGAACAAATTCAATTTCTTGGACAAAAGAAGTATTTTTTTTTTCAAAAAAATATAGTTTTACCACCTTTTGACGGAGAACCCTTTTTAAATATAGTTTTTGAAAATTTTATAAGTTATATTTAAAATAATAAACTTATTCTTTGTAATCAGGTCATCAAAATTTAAATCGATTGAAATTTTGTTATTTTTCTGATGAAATGCATAGTTAAATGACTAGTGAAAAGTATTGCATTTTAATTCAAAACTACCTTTTCATCTAATTTATTTATATAGTTAGATTATATTTTTATTTGGATTTAAAGTGTAATATGAGTGTTTTTTTATAACTTAATCCAACTTTGGTCATTAAAAGTAATTTAACATTTAAATTGGACATAAACACATATCAATCTTTTGATAGTTTTTACTTCTTAAAAACTCGCTTTCTGGTTTTGACAATAGGGTTTAATTTTAAATTAATTAATGAAACTTCAGTGCTTTTAATTTTGAAAAATGAATTTCATATTTGGAATCATTGGGTCCAAAATATGTTAATAGGTTAATTTTATTTATTTTTGGATATTATGAATAGTAACTATGACAATTTTTATTTACCATAGTTAAAGGTAAATCGGGAAAATTAGGGCAATAAAAAATATGATAAAGATAATAAAATTACCCTAAAACCTTATAAAATCCTATTTTATGAATTATATTCGAAAAATATCATCTAAGGGTCAAAATTTATTCATTTAATTTAATTTTTTCCATGAATGCAATGTAATTATAATTAAAACAAAAGAAAGTGACAACGTGTCACTCTCATATATCTTATAAGTATAATAATTATAATGTAGTGATAAAATTGATAAAACTTAGAAAATAAATAGTCTCCAGAAATATAATGAAATTTTCTACATCATGTGAATTTATTTATAATCTTTAGAGACTAAATAATTACCATTAATGATGAAACAATAATGATGTAGAAATTATTTGATTGATAGAAATATCAAATAAATGGTTTTAAAAATATTAAAATAAATATCATATGAACTAATTAATGTTATAAATTTTTTTAGGTGACTATGACATGTTAAGAGTATATTAAATATTTTTTTAATTTATCTTATGTTTGGATTTTATTTAAAGTCAAATAAATGAATAGTGTCAAAATTGACACTTGTAATTTTATAAAAATAACATATTATTAAATTATTTAAAAATCATAAAAAATTTAAAAATTACAAAGTAAAAATTATATAGTCTAAAAGGTCATAAAGTATCCAATTATAGACAATTGAAAACTTATAAGTAAATATTTATAACCATTTAATATTTATAATTTTATAACCATAAATAAAATTAAATAAATTAAATAAGGATAAATCAAAATGATAAGGTTTAAAATAAAATCAAAACATGTTTAAATTTTATTGGTTAAGAGAATTTAGACCCATAATTATCTTATATTTAAAATAAATTAGTTTGGGATCATTATAAATGGAAAATTAATTTATAATAAATTAATATTTCAAGACTTTCCTGAAGTGCCCCTCACCTCTCCTATAAAAGGGAACTTCTCCTTCTCTATTATTCACACCTATAAAGACCTTTGGATCGACCAAAACCTGAACATTTACTCTACAAAATTCCCTAACTTCATCCTAGATGCCACACTTTTGGGAATAAATCTATCACAGGTAGAACTTTTTTGAAAATCAAAAAGAGATACCCGAAGAAGAGGTAATCATTTTATCCCTTCTTTCAAATTTCTTTTCTTCTTCTACTTCCTTTTCTTATGTTGTTTCCATACTAAAGTAATAAATAAAGTAGATTTTACATTATTATATGTTATTATAATTTTGGGACAACCTTATACCTTTTTTATCCATCCTACGAATAACAATATCACCATACGTGCGTACGTATGACTTACCATCTCCACGCCATGGTGTAATTTATTATTCAACAATACTTAATTTGGATGGTTATAATGATGAGTATAAGATATTTAAATAATGAATATAACATGATAATTATTATTTATAACTGATATACCATCCAATTATATTCCATTTAATCATTAAGTGAATGATATCGTCGCTCGTGCGTACGTATGACCTACCGTCTCCACGACGCGGTGAGATTCATTTTCCATGTTAACCATTCAAGAATGATTATAAAGTATATATAATAATAAATCTTGAAATATATGACATAATAATGCTACTGGATTTATGTATATATATATGCGTGTGTAAGTTACTTTCTTCCATTCAATTTAATATGGAAACGAAAACAATGTTCATGTGTACGTACGACCTACCGTCTCCGTTAACTGTGCATTCCATTTCATTTATCTATTTATTATATATATTTCTATAATGAATATTTATGATATATAAATCATGATTTACATTCTATAAGTAATTGAATCATGATCTAAGTAATAATATTAAGAATGACAAGTCAAAACATGAATGATAAATAAAACGATTATTACCCAAAACGTTGCTTTAACATGGAATTGATAAATAAATGGGTAATATGAAGTCATAAGTGAATAATATATAAAATAATAAATATTATTATGTTTATATTACAAGTTAATAATATGTTTAAACCCACTATATAGGAGTTTCCGATACATACAAAGCATATCAAACCTAAGTTACAGGATAATTTCGTAATCTCATTATTTTCCGAGTTTTTTATATGTAAGTATTTACTGGGATCCCTAAAGACATTTCTAAGGTATGTATAGGGATGTACCTAAGGGTAAGTATAACTCTAGGATACAATCCTAGAATTATGGTAATTATCACAAATAACCTAGTATTAAACCTAAGGTGTTAGATATTGAAAGTACTCCCCCTTGATTATGTTATTTTCTGAGTATGATTTTAGCCTCTCACACTATTCTTTTTGGGTTTTAGACAATGAATAGAACCTGAAGGAACCATATTAATGATCAATGCACTAGGAAATGTAATTATTTTCCTATTAAACAACCAAATGTTATGGAAGATGTAATGAAAAATATTATTGCTATACTTACACAATCTATGAATCATTCTAGACTTCCAAATGAGCAGAGAAGGGAACGAAATTCTGTTGAGTCCTTTATGAGGAAAATTCCACCTTCTTTTAGACGGTATTATGATCCACTCATTTCTAAACAATGGATCAATACCATTGAAAATATATTTTACATCCTTCACTGTTCGGAACATGAAAAATTCATTTTTTCTCTTTATCATTTAGAAGGCGAAGTAGACCAGTGGTGGACTCTAATCAATAATACAAGGCAACAAGATGAAATTGGATCCATAGAATCGGACGAGTTCAAGAACTTATTTTTCAATAAGTAATTTCCTCGTATTCTTCGAACAAAAATATAAATGGAGTTACTTGATATTAAGCAAAAGGATGATGAATTTTTTGGTACATACGAGGAAAATTTTACCAGAATTTCAAGGTATGCTTCTGGTTTTATCATCCAACTTGAAAGTAAAGTTGATCGATTATTAAATGGCTTAAAAACAAGTCTTTGAAGGGAATTGGCTATAAGATACTTTAGTAACTATGAAGATATTTTGCATTATGCTATCAAGGTAGAAATTGAAGTTGGTGTTTCATATCAATATCATGGTTTTGACAAGAAATGAAACATAGAGTTCAAGGGAAAATCTCAAAAAAAATGGTGAAAAGAATATGAATGTTTCCGTATGCCCAAAGTGTGGAAAGAAGCATGGTGGAGATTGTATTAAAGAGACTTAAAAAAGTTTTAAGTGTTGAAAATATGGTCATCGAGCAGTTGAGTGACCAAGTAATGGGAACAAGGTTCCTAATGACGTGAATAGAGAAAAGACTACAGAGAATACACCACCCACAATTCAATGCTACAAGTGCAAGGAAATTGGGAATTATGCTAACCAATGTCCAAATACAAGGGTTAATGATGATGATCGCTGTCATCAACCTATTAAGGAAAAAATACAAAGGAAAATCACCTGCGATCACTATTGGTGATGTTGAGTATGACAATGAAGTGGTGGAATGATTAAGTGTTTATATAATGGGATTCCAAAATAGTGTTGTAGAATCTCTTTTATGTAATTATGGAATATTAGAATATCTATGTATTGGTCCATTTGGTTTTCCATAAGTATATGGTACCGGTAACCATGAAAAGTGATTGAAATATTTTTTGAAAATACATGATATGTACATAATTAAGGGATAAGGAGATAATGATATTTTTAAGGAGATAATGAGATGTTTGATAGTATTAATTACCTCATGAATGATATAAGTAAAAATTGATATCATAGTTTGATTATATATAATTTTTTATATTTTTGGTGTGTGGAAAGTGTTAATTTTGAAAGAATTCATGTTTTTATTAAGGTTCTATCGTAATTAATGTTATTAACATGTTTAAAGAGAATACATGATTAAGGTATTCACATGTTTGGAATGTGATAACAAAGAACTACCTTATAAGATATGGGAGATAAATGTTAATTCAATTTAATTCACCTCTTTATAATGTTTTATATCTTCAGTTTTTGGAAGGATTGTGATGTTATCCATTTATTGATATTATAAGTTATATTCCGGTTGAAGTTTGTTAGATTAATGTATTATCTCACTATACGCGGACTTATGCATATTTGATTACCTGTGCTAACCTTTTTTTGAGATAGATGGAATGACCTATCATTCTATCGCATGATCTACTAACACTTCAAGAATGACAAATTCAACTTCATTTCTTTAAATAAGAGATGAAGTGGAAATTGTTCAAACCACAAAAAATGGTGAGATTGTACCAAAATCAAGTAAGTATTTATTAACATGAAAAATTATTCAACCTCAGGAGATGGATTTTGAAAACCAAAAATTCTATCTTAGTACCTTCTTAACCGATGAATCAAATGGTCACTTAAATCATCACAGATTTATGGATTTATGATAGTTAACTTTCTCCAGACCTTGTTCTCTATCATTATCCATCAGAAATTGATGGTTATATTTTTCTTCCATATAAATGTTTTCAATTCACACCTACGTTATCCTATGTGGAAACCTAGTGATGAGTTACTTTGGGTAACCTTTATGTTTCTAACTTTCATTTTTAAAATTAAGTGTTAGTATTCCTTTTTACAATGTGGGTTTCTATGAAAGAAAATTTCTAGTAGTAATCCTTTTATAACCCTGATGAATTTTGAGGGTGAAATTAATTTTAAGTGTGGTAGAATGTAACACCCTGAGATTTTATGAGATAGATTCTTTTTGATTTCTTTGATTTCTTGTGTCGTACGCCACACTAAGATTAGCTTGTGCTATATGCAACACTGCATTAGCTTGCAGTATACACAAAACTATTCTTAGCTTGTGCTACACAAAATTTCAAGTTATTTTTATAAAATTCATTGTATGAAAGTCCGAGAATAATTGATAAGTAAATATTATAACCTAGTCATTATAATGGCGGGTATAAATGGTATTGACTTCCTTCTAAAAAAACTATTTAAATGAAAATAAGTAAGCCTATAAAATAATAAAATCACTATTTATGGATATTATTAGTGAAATATATATGTAATATATTCAATATAATTTTTTAAATAAATCTTATATGTTTTATAGATATGATATAAGAACAAATTCAATTTGTTTCAGACAAAAGAAGTATTTTTTTTTTCAAAAAAATACCATTTTACGGCCTTTTGCTGGAGAACCCTTTTTAAATATAGTATTGACAATTTTATAAGTTCTATTTGACATAATAAACTTATTATTTGGAATAGAGACATCAATACTTACCTCAGTTGAAATTTTGGTATTTTTCTGATGAAATTCATATTTTAATGAATAGTGAAAAATAATACATTTTAATTCAAAACTAAATTTTTGTCTAATTTATTTATATAGTTAGATTATCTTTTTAATTTATTTTAAAGTGTAATTGTATTGTGTTTTTTATCATTTAATCCAATTTTAGTCATTGGAAGTAATTTTACATTTAAATTGGACATAAAAACATGTCAATCTTTTGATAGTTTTTACTTCTTAAAAACCCGCTTTCTAGTTTTAACAATGGGAATTAATTTTAAATTAATTAATGTAAATTATGTGCTTTGAATTTTAAAAAATGTATTTAATATTTGGAATTAGTGGGTCCAAAATATGTTAATAGGTTACTTTTATTTTTTTGGATATTAGGAATAGTAACTATGATAATTTTTATTTAACAGAGTTAAAGGTAAATTAGATAAATTAGGGTAACACACAATATGATAAAGATAATAAAATTACCCTAACACCTTCCAAAATCATATCAGATGAATTAAATTCGACCAATATCACCTAAGGGTAATAATTTATCCATTTAATTGAATTTTTTCTATGAATGTGATGTAATTATAATTACAACAAAAGAAAGTGACAACATGTCAATCTCATATATCTTATAAGTATATTATTTTTAATGTAGTGATAAACTTGATAAAAATTAGAAAATAAATATTCTACAGAAATGTAATTAAATTATATACATCATGTAAATTTATTTAGAAATTTTAGAGACAAAATAATTACCATTAATGATGACACAATAGTGATGTAGAAATTATTTTATTGATAGAAATATCAAATTAATGGTTTTAAAAATATTAAAATAAATATCATATGAACTAATTAATGTTCAAAAAAAATATTATAGATGAATATGACATGTTAGGAGTGTATTAAATATGTTTTTTTGAATTTATATTTTGTGTAGATTTTATTTAAAGTCAAATAAATGAATAGTGTAAAAATTGACACTATTGATATTTTATAAAAATAATATATTATTAAATTATTTAAAAATCAGAAAATTATTTAAAAATTACAAAGTAAAAATTATATTGTCGAAAATTTCATAAATTATCCAACTATGGACAATTAAAAACACATAATAAAATATTTATAACCATTTAATATATAGAATTTTATTACCACAAATAAAATTAAATAGATTAAATAAGGATAAATCAAAACGATATGGTATAAAATAAAATCAAAACATGTATAAATTTTATTGTTTGAGAGGATTTAAATACATACTCATATTATCTTCAAAATAAATGAGTTTGGGAGCATTATAAACTGAAAATAAATTTATAATAAATTAATATTTCAAGACTTTCTTAACGTGCCCCTCACCTCTCCTAGAAAAGGGAACTTCTCCTTCTCTTTTATTCAAACCTCCAAAGCCCTTTGGCTCAGCCAAAACCTTCCCATTTACTCTCCCAGCTTCCCTCACATCATCATAGAGGCCACACTTTTTGGCAGAAAGCTATCCTTGGAAGACCTTTTGTGCAAATCTAAAAGAGATACCAGAGGAAGAGGTAATCATTTTATCCCTTATTTCAAAATTATTTTCTTATTCTATATACTTTTATTATGTTGTTTACATACTAAAGTAATAAATCCAGTATCTTATACATGATGATATTTTATTATAATTACAGGAAAACCTTATACCTCCTTTTGTAACACCCCAATATTTCAAAGTACATTATTTCTTCAAAGTAATTCAATAACTTGCACTACACGCAACACCGAGTTCAAGCGCATCACGACTTACCAAACTAGCTATTCAAAAGAGGTTATGAATAGTATTAACTAAAATTTGAACTTTATATAATCCTTATAATTTTATAATCCATATTATAAGTTTCTTAGACATAATGAAAGAACAAATTCATTTTTTTCAGATAAAAGAACCATTTCTCAAAAAATGCAATTTTACCGCCTTGGCGAACCATTTTTAAATCCAATATTTGAAACTTTTATATATTAAATTTGACAAAATAAACTTATTCTTTAGAATCGGGATATAAGAATTCAGTTTTAATAAAATTTTGGTGTTTTTCTAACAACTTTCATATTTGGGTGAATAGTGAAAAATACTATATTTTAACTGAAAACAACTTTTTTAATAAAAATAATTTATAGTATTAAATTATATATTTTAATTGTTTTGAAGTATAAATAGATTATATTTTTACCATTTAATCAAATTCTGGTCATTGTAAGTAATTTTACTTTGAAATTGCACATAAATAAGTGTTAATCTTTTGATAGTTATTATTTCTTAAAAATAGGCCTTTTGGTTTTGACAATGGGAATTAATTTTAAATTAATTAATAAAACTTCTATATTTTGAAATTGGTAAAATATAATTTATTTTTGAATTCAGAATATCAAAATTATCTTTGGGTTAATTTTTGGTATTTTTCTAAAATCTTTCAATTTTTGATGAATAGTGAAAAACATTGCGTTATTGTTTAAAACCCACTTTTTATTTAAATATTTAAATATTTTATTTAAATTTATTTTAAGTCAAAATAGATACATAATAAAAATATTATTTCAATGTAATTCATTGTAATATTTTTTATAATAAAATTAGATGTATAAAATTTTATTGAACTTTTTACCGCCTTTTACCCACCTTCTAGGAGCATTTGAAAATTTGTATAAAACTTAATCTTACCGCTTCTATGAGTTGAATTTAAAAAATCTGAGAGACACAGTTAACATTAGTAAGTAAAACGTGGTTCAATAAGATAAAAATAATTTTTTCGGAATAATAATTTTTGACTTTTATTTACCACAGTTAAAAGTAAATAGGGTAATTAAGGGTAAAAATGATATTATAATTACCTTAAAAAAGTAATAATTCTATTGAATAAGTGTAATTCGACCAAAAAAACCTTATTAATAAAATATGAACCTTTAGGTCCACTTGGATTAGATCAGGACATTTATTATTATTTAATTTAAAGAAGAGTTTAAAGTGTTATATTGAAGTTTTCATAACTAAAACATTTTAATATAGGGTTATACATAAGATAAATTCGACTATAAATATTAATTAGAAAGATAAAAATATTTCATACATAATGGTATTTTATTTATAATTTTTAGTCATTAAATAATTTAATTTATTTATGACACAATGATGATGCAGTAATTACCTAATTAATGAAAGATTAAAATAATTGATATTATAAATATCAAAATAAATGTAATTTGAGACTTTTTATGAATTACACTAATTTTATAGGTTAATATTACATTTTATGGTTTATTAGATAAATTATTTTCTAAGTGATAAGGTTTTTATGACTTTCCCAAAAACAAAATACCAAATAGTGTCAAAATTGACATAAATTAATTTTTTAAACAAATACTATATTATTGGTTGATATAATATTCCTAAAAATATAAGGTTCGACCAAAGGGATTAAATAATATTGTATATATCATTAATGAACCACTTTAGGTTATTTTCGATGTTTATAGTAAGTTTATTAACCATATAGTGTAAGAATACAAGAAGACACGACAAAAGTTAAATTATATAACTTATAGTTAAATCTAAAGGATAAGGTTAAAATGGCAACCTAAACTTGTCTAAAACCTAGTGCTTGAGAGGATTTAGACCCATACCCACTTTATTTTCTAAATAAATCAATTTGGATCCATGATAAACCGAATAAGATTTTATTATAGTATAATATTTCAATCTTTTCCTAAGGTGCCCCTCACCCCTCTTATAAAAGGGCACTCCCCCTTATCTCAAATTCACACCTTCAAAGCCATTTGGCTCGGCCAACCCCTGCCAAAATATTCTCTCAAATATCCTCCCTTCATCCTAGAGGCCTTAATTTAGTCATAAATCCAACCTAAGGATCCCTTTTGATCAAATCAAAAGGAAGAACCCGAAGAAGAGGTAAATATTTCATCACCTCTTTCAAGTTCTTTTCTTCTTCCACTTCTTCTTTTCTTGTTGTTTATATTCTAAAATAATAAATCCAGTACCTTATATATATTGTGATTTTATTATAAATATGGTACAACCATATTCATTATTCTATCCATCCTTTGAATGACATGTCACCATACATGCGTACGTACAACTTACCGTCTCCACGTCGTGGTGTAGTTGTTATTCAATACATTATTATTTGGATGGGAATAATAATGATTTATAATTTTTGTAAATAATAAATATAACATGATGATGATTCTGTATATATGATATAACATCCAATTATATATTATTTTAATATCAAAAGAATGATATTATCGCTCATGTGTACATACAGATTACCCTCTCCACGAACGTAATGAGATT
Source organism: Viscum album (assembly GCA_963277665.1). Lineage (NCBI taxonomy): Eukaryota > Viridiplantae > Streptophyta > Magnoliopsida > Santalales > Viscaceae > Viscum > Viscum album. The sequence goes on from OY728133.1 coordinate 1,963,343,039, forward strand.
CATTCTCCATCATAACCATTCAAGACTAATTTTCATTTGATGATTAAAAATAATGTTTAAAGACTTTATATCATTATGGATATGAATAAGAAACATCCCATCCATAAAAAATATGACTCACGTAACAAATAATATAAAGGAAAACCAATCAGTTAACACCCGAAACGACGATAATACTAAAATACCATTAACAAAACATTATTAAAAGATCATATATGATATCATAATTATGTATATGGTTTTTTTGTAATTTAATAAAAATGATTTAACTATTATAAATGAGGTTAACATACCCTCGACTAAAGAAAAGTACAAGGTAATGGTTAATTACACAATCTCTTCATTATCTGAAATTGTTTATACGTAATTATCTACTAGGTCCTCTTTATCATCCACATCCATGTTTTCTTAAAAATGTATTTCAAAACATTTTTAATATTTACTAGACTATGGTATAAAGTCATTTATACCCTTATTTTAATTTTTATAAGAAGTTTATAAAGGAATCTTTCCATAATTTTCCAAACAAGGTACTTTATGGCCGTTTCGACAAAATTAATGTAAGAATGTTTTTTTAACTTATACGGCGGGTGCAGTTATTTTCTACCGTTATAACATCGTCGAATCTTACCTTACAAGCTTATAAGAATATTTTCAAAATAAATGTTTTCTTTATAATTACGCGACTCTTAAATTATTTCAAAATAGAAATAGATATTTCTCTCAAATAGTTTTGATTTCATCTATGTCAACATCCTTTGATAAATTTTACGCTTGTTTGAAGTTGATTTATTATGATACAAATATTCCATATTTTATTAATTTTTTTTGATATGTTTGACTATGGATGATTTATTTTTATTCCATTCATGGTTTATGGTTAAAGTATTGACATTTTTTGTGCTATTTTTAATATGAATGTTTATGTTATATTTAAACCTTTTCTTAAGATGAATGTATTGGACTAGTATGTTTCAGGTTGGGGACCGGTAAAATTAAGCCCTCCGGGTTGGAGTCCGCTTACAGTAGACCCTTTGGGTTGGAGTTCGGTTATAGAGGCTCTCTGGGTTGGAGTCTGGTTATAGAGGCTCTCCGGGTTGGAGTCCGGTTACAGAGGCTCTCCGGGTTGGGGTACAGTTACAGTTATCCCCTAGGTCCTGGCATGAGGCCTTGACACATAAATTAAAGTCCGGTACTATACATCCCATCATTATGAAATTAGTTATTACATGTGATTATTCAACTAGTAGAATATCCATGTGCATGTTTATATGGCAATGTTTGATTTATTTTTGTCATATTATGTTCAAGTTTATGTTTAAGAGGATATTTTTTTTATTAAACATCTTGACTTAAAAGTTTATAGCTTCTGCTAAATTATTTACCCTTACTGAGCATCTAAGATCACCCCTTTCTTATGTTTTATTTTCCAAGGATCCCAAGAAGTGTTTTATGTTAGAGATTCAGGGTTAAGATAAGGGAAAAATGTAATTCTCAAAGGATTTTTTTTTGTGTTGTATGTTAGAAAGTGTAATGTAACTTTCATGTATGTAATCTATTTTCCAAGATTGCTAAACTAATCATTCTTTCAGGACTTGATTCCTTGTAATCATGCTAATGTATTAAAATAATGCACCGACTCTGGGAATCTAGGGTCGGGGCATTACAGTTGGTATCAGAGGAAGTTTAGAAATAAATTTGGAAACTAGATTTAGATAAACTCTAATTATAACACATTAACCTAAGATAGACTTTGGGATTAGTATAGAAGAACTTCCTAGAATTTTGGTAATGTAGAGATTTTGTGAGTTTTCTAAGAAAATACATCCCTGTCTGGATACGAGCAGGTAGAGGCGGCTCTGGAATAGATGTACCTAGGGGTAAAACCCGAAAACACCGCTTTGAGCTAGACTCGAATGGGAACGGGTGCACGATAATGGGCTTTGCTACACTCTTGGTTACGACACTCCTGGGGGATATGATTAGGATAGTTCTCATTTTCTTTACAAATCATTATGAAGGATTTATGAGTATATAACTCCTCAAATAAAATATTTTTATGATTACAGATTATATCCATAAATTTTTCAATTTATGTTAGGTATTTTACAAGTTTGGAATTATTCATTGCAATTCATAAACTGACCTAGTGTATGCCATTGTATAGAAATGGCGCCCAGTAGAAGGAATGAGAACTCCAACAATACGTATGATCCAAAGAGTAAGAAGGATCATATCATTCATGGTATTAAGCCAACATTTAGAAAGGAAATAGTCTCCCATGTATTCTCAACATATGAAGAAATAATATCATGTGTTAATAAGATAAGTACAGAATTCTATGAGTCCTATAGCTTTGAAGGGAAGCAAGAGAAGAAAAGGATGGTAGAGAGAAAGATGGATAAAAGGAAGAGGGGAAAGAAGGATTTTCCCATATGTGATAAATGTGGAAATAATCACCTTGGTAAATGCTTGAAGGGAACGAGAATTTGTTATAAGTGTGGAGAAAAAGGACACCAAGTACATGATTGCAAGGGTAAGAAAAAGGTTTCAAATGTAAAATGATTCATCTTCAAGGTGTTGGGACACTATGCGAATCAATATCCCAGTCATCAGAGTATACCGAAATTGATGCTATTGGATAATAATCATGTTATGATACTACCTCAGATGAAGAGGAATGACTAGTGTTCTTATGTTGTTATTATAGAATTATTTCATTTGAGTTTTGTATCAACAATATACTGGTTATATGAATTATGAAGATAAATAAGGATTGTACTGCAGTACTATTTTATTGAGAATTTGAGATTATATGGTTCTAAGAAAACTAACTTAATAGTAAGCTACACTTTTTGGAAAATAAATGGTTAAAGGAAAGGTAATCCTTAATATGGTCCTGATAATGAGGTAGTGATTTTGGAATAAGATATGGTTGATTTGGATAAAATATATTGGATATTCTTGACTTCCTTGGAACTGATTAATAGTTTGTTTATTTCATCATTGTTGGATTATTCAAAATTTTTGGATATAAAGAATATATCCAGTATTATATAAAGGATAAGGGAGCACGAATGTAATCAATAAGATTTTATGGTAATTTAGGGTGTTACCATGTTTTAAAATAATACATGATGAAGGTGTTCACATGTTATTATGTGGAAAAAGGATGTTAATTGTGTTTAACTTCCTTATAAATTTTGGACTGTGAGTTTGGATAAAAGTATTTTGGATAAGTCTAAAGGTCGGAATGAATTAAGTTTGAAATTGGATACTATTGTTAAGGTTATTTTTGGATTGTTATAAAAAGGACAACACACAGACCGTGTGACAATCCATCGCGTTGGACAAATCTTTGAGAATCGAACCCACAACCATAGTGCGATTGAGATTTATCACCTACCACTGGACTACATGAAGTCCCTGGATTTTATAATCTAGTTTTTTTAAAGGCTCTGATAAGTGAATTATAAATTCATTATTTTTGAAACCCTATATGATTAGGATAAATAGAATATTTTTTTGAAATCTTTTTGAGTGAAAGATGAGTTTGTGGTAGGAATTAGTTGAAGGATGAAACTCTACTTGTCAATTATATATATATATATTACCTATTATTCTAGGGGTAAATTAATTCTTAAAATTTAGGGAAGGGATCTTAAAACAAAAAATGTGTTATCCTAATACCTTATGTTTTCTTGAACTAATGCTATTTTAAATCATCATAGATTGATGGATTTGAGGCCCTCAATTTTACACATATTTGTGATTGATGACCTCAATCACTCCCTATAAATATTTTCATTTTCCCTCCAATTATATGTCTCTAATTTCCACCAATGTTCTCCTAATCGAGATCATAATTTGGTGGTGACCCTTTCATTTCCCTTTTCCTCTTATTAAGACTAAATTTTATCAACCCAATTTCTGATGTAGGTTTTCCCAAAAAGGTATTTTCTATTTTCAACCTTTTATTTTCGAAGAACAATTTTAAATTGTGAGGACACAATTTTTTGAAGGAGGGAAGAATGTAATACCCCAATATTTCATAGTACGTTATTTCTTCAATGTCATTCAATAACTTTCACTACACGTAACACCGAGTTCAAGCGCACCACGACTTACCAAACTAGTCGTTCAAAAGCAGTTATGAATAGTATTAACTAAATTTTGAACTTTATATAATCCTTATAATTTTAGAATCCATATTAGGAGTTTTTTAGACATAATGTAAGAACAAATTCATTTTTTTCAGATAAAAGAAATATTTTTAAAAAAATGCAATTTTACCGCCTTTTAATGGAAAACCCTTTTTAAATACAATATTTGAAACTTTTATATATTCAATTTGACAAAATAAACTTCTTATTTAGAATCTGTACATAAGAATTTAGTTTCAATAAATCTTTGGTGTTTTTCTGATAACTTTCATATTTGGGTGAATAGTGAAAAATACTATATTTTAACTGAGAACAAATTTTTTAATCAAAATAATTTATAGTGTTCAATTATACATTTTAATGGTTTGTAAGTATAAATATATTATATTTTTACCATTTAATCCAATGCTAGTAATTGTAAATAATTTCACTTTGAAATTAGACATAAACAAGTGTCAATCTTTTGATAGTTATTATTTCTTAAAAATACGCCTTTTGGTTTTGACAATAAGAATTAATTTTAAATTAATTAATGAAACTTCTATGTTTTTAAATTGGTAAAATATAATTCATTTTTTAATTCAGAATATAAAAATTAGCTTAGGGTGAATTTTTGGTATTTTTCTGAAAACTTTCAATTTTTGATGAATAGTAAAAAACACTACGTTATTGTTTAAAACCCACTTTTTATTTAAATATTTAATTATTTTATTTAAATTTATTTTAAGTCAAAATAGATACATAATAACAATATTAATTCAATTTAATTCATTGGAATCTTTTTTATAATAAAATTAGATGTATAAAATTTTATTGAACTTTTTACCGCCTTTTACCCACCTTCTAGGAGCATTTGAAAATTTGTATAAAATTTAATTTTACTGCTTCTGTGAGTTTAATTTCCAAAATTCGAGAGACACAGTTAACCTCAGTAAGTAAAATGTGGTTCTATAAGGTGAAAATAACTTTTGGTGAATAGTAACTTTTGCCTTTTATTTACCACAGTTAAAAGTAAATAGGGTAATTAAGGGTAAAAATGATATTATAATTACCTTAACATAAGTCCTAATTCTATTGGATAAGTTTAATTCAACTAAAAACAACCTTATTAATATAATATGACCCTTTAGGTTCACTTGGATTAGATTAGGATATTTGTTATTATTTAATTTAAAGAAGAGTTAAAAGTGTTAAATTCAAGTTTTCATAACTAAAACATTTTAATATAGGGTTATCCGTTAGATAAATTGGACTATAAATATTAATTAAAAAGATAAAATTATTTACTACATAATGGTAGTTTATTTATAATTTTTAGACATTAAATAATTTAATTTATTTATGACACAATGATGATGCAGTAATTACCTTATTAATGAAAGATTAAAATAATTGATATTATAAATATCAAAATAAATGTAATTTGAGACTTTTGATTAATTAAACTAATTTTATAGGTTAATATTATATGTTAAGATTTATTAGATAAATTTTGTTCAAATTTATAAGGTTGTTATGACTTTCACAAAAACAAAATACCAAATAGTGTCAAAATTGACATAAATTAATTTTTAAAACAAATACTATATTATTGGTTGATATAATATTCCTAAAAATCTAAGGTTCGGCCAAAGGTATTAAATAATATTATATATGTCATTAATGAACCAATTGAGGTTATTTTTTATGTTTATAGTAAGTTTATTAACCATATAGTGTAAGAATACAAAGGGACATGGTAAAAGTTAAATTATTTAACTTAGAGTTAAATCTAAAAGATAAGGTTAAAATGGTAACATAAACTTGTCTAAAACCTATTGGTTGAGATTATTTAGACCCATACCCACTTTCGTTTCAAAATAAATCAATTTGGAGCCGTTATAAACCGAATATGATTTTATTATAAAATAATATTTCAATCTTTTCCTAAGGTGCCCCACACCCCTCTTATAAAAGGGCACTCCCCCTTCTATCAAATTCACACCTTCAAATCCATTTGGATCAACAAAACCCTGCCCAAATATCCTTTAAACTGTCCTTCCTTCATCCTAGAGGCCTTACTTTAGTCATAAATCCAACCTAAGGAGCCCTTTTGATCAAATCAAAAGGAAGAACCCGAAGAAGAGGTAAATATTTCATCACCTCTTTCAAGTTCTTTTCTTCTTCCACTTCTTCTTTCCTTGTTGTTTCTATTCTAAAATAATAACTCTAGTATATTATATATACTGTGATGTTATTATAAATATGGTACAACCATATTCATTATTCTATCCATCTTTTGAATGACATGTCACCATACGTGCGTCCGTACGGCTTACCGTCTCTACGTCGTGATGTAGTTGTTATTCAATACAATATTATTTGGATGGGTATAATAATGATGTATAATTGATTTAAATAATAAATATATCATGATTATTATTCTGTATATATGATATACCATCCAATTATATATGATTTTAATATCAAAAGGAAGATATTATCGCTCGTGCGTACGTACGGATTACCGTCTCTATGAACGTGATGAGATTCATTCCCCATCATAACCATTCAAGACTAATTTTCATTTGATGATTAAAAATAATGTTTAAAGACTTGATATAATTATGTATATAAATAAGAAGCATCCCATCCAGAAAAAACATGACTCACGTAACAAAGAATATAAAGGAAAATGAATCAGTTAATACCCAAAACGACGATAATACTAAAATACCATTAACAAAGCATTATTAGAAGATCATATATGATATCACAATTTTGTATATGGTTTTTGTATAATTTAATAACAATTATTTAACTATTATACAGGAGGTTAATGTACCCCCGACCAAGGAAAAGTACAAGGTAAGAGTTAATTACACAATCTCTTCATTATCCAAGATTTTTTATACATAATTATCTACTAGGACCTCTTTATCATCCACATTCGTGTTTTCTTAAAAATGCATTTCAAAACATTTTTACTATTTACTAGAATATGGGATAAAGTAATTTATACTTTTTTTTACTTTTTATAAGATTTTTATAAAGGAATATTTCCATCATTTTCCAAATAAGGTACTTTATGACCTTTTTGATAAAATTAATGTAAGAATGTTTTTTTAACTTATACGGCGGGTGAAACTATTTTCTGCCATTGTAACATCGTCGAATATTCCCTTACAAGATTATAAGAATATTTTCAAAATAAATGTTTTCTTTATAATTATGTGACTCTTAAATGATTTCAAAATAGAAATATATATTTCTCTCAAATAGTTTTGCTTTCATCTATGTCAACATCCTTTGATAAATTTTATGCTTGTTTGAAGTTTATTTATTATGATAAAAATATTCCATATAGTATTGAAGGTTTTGTGATATGTTTGACTGTGGATGAGTTATTTTTAGGCCATTCATGGTTTATGGTTAAAGTATTGACATTTGGTATTCTAGTTTTAATACGAATGTTTATGTTATATTTCAACCTTTTCCTAAGATGAATACACTGGACTAGTATGTTCCAGGTTGGGGACCGGTAAAAGTAATCCCTCCGGGTTGGGGTCCTGTTATAACAGAACCTCCAAGTTGGAGTTTAGTTACCGAGGCTCTCCATGTTGGAGTTCGGTTACATAGTCTCTCCGGGTTGGAGTCCGGTTACAGAGGCTGTCCGGGTTGGGGTCCGGTTACACTTATCCCCTAGGTCCTGGCACGAGGCCTTGACATAGAAATTAAAGTCTGATACTGTACATTCCCTCATTATGAAATTAGTTATTAAATGTGATTATTCAACTATTATAATATACATGTGCATGTTTATATGGTAATGTTTGATTTATTTTTGCCATATTATGTTTAAGTTTATGTTTAAAAGGCTATTGTTTTTATTATAGATCTTGCCTTAAAAGTTTGTTGCTTCCGTTAAATTATTTACCCTTACTGAGCATCTGATATCACCCCTAACTTATGTTTTATTTTCCTATTATCCCAAGAAGTGTTTTATGTTAGATATATAGGGTTAAGCTAAGGGAACAATGGAATTATCAAATGATTTTTGTGTGTTGTATGTTAGAAAGTGTAATGTAATGTTCATGTATGTAATCTATTTTCCAAGACTGCTAAACTGATCATTATTTAGGGACTTAATTCCTTATAATCATGACAATGTATTAAAATAATGCACGGACTCTGGGAATCTAGGGTCGGGGCATTACACCTTTTATCTATCCTATGAACAACAATATCACCATGCGTGCGTATGTACGACTTACTGTCTCAATGTCATGGTGTAATTTTTTATTCAAAAATAATTAATTTGGATGGGTATAATGATGAGTATAATAGATTTAAATAATGAATAAAACATTATAATTATTATTTATAATTAATATACCATCAAATTTCATAACATTTAACCATTAAGTGAATGATATCATCGCTCGTGCGTACGTACGACCTACTGTCTCCATGACACGATGAGATTCATTCTACATGTTAACCATTAAAGAATGATTATAAAGTATATATAATAAATAATCATGAAATATATGACATAATAATTCTACTGGATTTATGTATATATATATATATTTCATTTACTTGATTCCATTCAATTTAATAAGGAAACAGAAACAATGTTCATACGTACGTACAGACTACCGTCTCTGTGAATGGTGTATTCCATTCCATTTATCTATCTATTATATATATTTATATACTGAATATTTATGATATATAATCATTTTTTACTTTCGGGATGTAAGTTAATCATGATCTAATTAATAAGATCAAGAATAACAAGTCTAAACACACATGATAAATAAAACAATTATTACCCAAAATGTTGCTTTAACATGGACTTGATAAATAAATGGTTAATATGAAGTCACAAGTGAGTCATATATGAAAAAATAAATATTATTAGGGTTATTTTACAAGTTAATAATAATTTTAAACCCACTATAAAAGATTTTCTGATACATACGAAGCGTATTGGACCTAAGGTAAGGGATAATTTCGCAATCTCATTATTTTATGAGATTGTTTATACGTAAGTATTTACTGAGATATATTTATCATCCACATTAATGTTTATTAAATATATAATATTATTTATATTCTTTTTTTATTGTTTAAAGTCAATTTTACCTGTTGGTGAATTTTTATTAAATGGTACAGAAGGAATATTTCTTTCATTTTCCATATGAGGTACTTTTTGACTTTTTCCTCAAGAGTATGTGAAGAATGTTTTTTAAATTATATGGAATGAAAGTGTTTTTACGTATTCATAATGACTTATTTCCATGAATCTTCCTCTATAATATTTCAAGTTTATTTTTAATTAATTTCTTTTCTTTTAAAATTTCATGTCATTTTGAAAATAGAAAACGTTTTTGAAGAAGAAAGGATATTTTCCTCAATAATTAAGCTCTAGTGTTTTATCAAAATTATTTTTCATCTAAGACGACACAGGATTATGTTTCTATACCTATTATTAAATTTATTTTATTGTGTTTATGATGGAATTTTTTTTGTAAAATCCATTTATCTTATATGGATTATGTTATGATGGAATGATGTTTAAGAAACCCATTTTATTTCATGGGTTATGCTATGGGGAATGATTTATGTTTTTTTGGAACATGTAAGAATGATTTCATTATGAGATGGGTGGGATCTATATCTCCCTCCAATACATTGGGTAAAGATTTATATATCATGAGATAGACATGACTGAAAAAAAAAGTAAATCTGGTTCAGTAATACAGGGTTGGAACGACAAATAAATCTGGTTCAGTAATACATGGATGGAATGACAAGTAAACCTGGTTCAGTAATGAAAATTTTCCATTATGATGGTCTTGGAAGCAACGACTTGTCTACTATGGAAATAATATTATGTAATTATTTGCTTTCCAAAATTCTATGTTTTATGATAGTTTTATTTTATCATGGTTAATATTCCTTTATGATCTATGCTTTACGTACTACCAAGATTTATTTCATGACTCAAGATTTTGATATTTAAACATTATGTTCATGTTTTTACATTCTTATGTTTATGGTTTGTTTTATGTTCTCCATGTTTACCCTTACTGAGCATTTGAGATCACTGTTTTTTATGTTTTCTTTTCCACAAGATATAAAGAATGGTTTTAGGTAGGAAAACAAAGGGGGAAGATCTTTTTGGGAGATGTTGAAGATCATTCACCAAGTTAGAATATTATGTTCCAAATTTCCAAATACACTAAACTAATATGGTATTTGGTCATATATTTGTGTCATGTATTAAGTATTCCATAAAAGTAATGTAATGTCCATGTACATCAAGCTTGGGTCATTATAATGCCTCCCTAAGGTTCAATCCTGACAACATATCAGTGTTAAATTATCCCCATTGGGGGGACACACTCTATCATTCCCAGGGTGAAATTATCCCCTTTGGGGGGACAAACTTTAACCTAGTGTGAAATTATCCCTTTTGAGGGGACACACTCTTTCACCCAATTGTGAAATCTCTCCTCACGGGGATACACTCAACCATCCATTTATCCCTACAAGACATTAAACTTGTGCCTATCTCTACAAGATGTTAAACTCATGACCTGATCCAGAATCCCTACCCCATGCAATAAACATTGGTTTCCTAAGGTAAAAATCCTTAGAATACTTATGCCCTTGGAGTCAACTACCTCACGACTAACACAAGATTCCTTGGGTTCCACACCTAAGATGCATCACACATGAGATACCCTTCAAAAGAGGAATATTTTATAGGTTCCCAACCTACCTGACATCTATACATGTCTAAAATTACCAATGCTATTACCTCCCTTGACCAAAGGTTGATGCCCTAATGAGATAATAGTAGCACAATTAACTAGTGTCCACCACAAGATAATTCTAGGAATGAGTTTCACAAACATGACTTAAATCTATGAGGGAGACCCAGACTAAAAAATGATATCTAATGAGGAATCCATGGAAGGAGGATCCAACATCACATCATCCGATTTTTATTTAGGAGTAGACATCACTTATGAAAGTTATGGAAGCCTACCACCTTTGGAAAATGGGAATGTGGGGCAACATATGAGTAGTGCGTCACCGTAGGGATAAGGGATGACACTACGACCCCATGAAAGCCTAAAAAACAACTAAATTATTCAAATATTAAACAAATTAAATTATTTTCCACATTAAAAAATATTTAAAATATAAAAATATATATTTTATTAAAAAAATACATTATGCATCCATTATAAAAACAAAAAAAATTAAAAATTATATTATATTATTTTTCATATACATTATAATTGACTACATTGCATTGTATATTAAAAAATCAATCATCTTATATTGATGTATCATTAGTCATACTTAACAACATTATGAGTTCATTGTCAATGTTGAATTCATTTCTAATTTATCATCCTCAATATTTTGTATGAAATGATCTCTTGTGACTATAAGATATTCAACCATTTCAGGGGTTAATCATATGTAATGATAAATAATAAATCTTCCACCTATATTGAAAGTGAATATGGATGCAATTTAATAAATAAGAAAAAAGAGAAAATCATGATCAATTTGTGTTTCTAAGTGTCATTTATATAACATCCTTTCTTTTGGATTAGTGTTTTCCACTTTTTTTGGATGAATATTAAATGAAACTTTGATGTTTAAGTGGTTATCTTGATTGTTGTAATTGAACATGTAAAATGGAGTGTTGGATGATCTAAAAAGTAAATTTTGGCTACATCATTGGATCCAAAATGACGTGTTTTCTTTGTTATTTAAGTTTCATGAGAATATGGATTTCTAAGGGAAGTTGGGAGAGGTTTTACCGAGATTTCATGGTTAGTTTCATAGGGTAGGGAGACTATGAAAACTAACCATACAATTTAGTTTTATAGGAAATGGATTTTGTACAATTGATTTCAGGGGTAGGGGTAGCAATTAAATTCACACGTGCATTCTAGCTTTGAGATAAAGGGATATTCATGGAAAAGTACATGGTTCATGAGGCTATGTAACCATACTGTGCAAACATAGTTAAGTTTCACAATTTCACTTTAAACCATATAAAATACCTATAAACTACCAAATTATTCTCTCAGATGATCTTGAGATATTTTTTTGGCTTCCTATAGGTATTTTGAATGTCTTTACCTCCCTCCTATCGTTTTTATGGTTCATTTGTGTGGATCTTGAAGGATTGATATTGAATATTGGAAAATATAGATCTAAGTTTTCTCTCTAGATCCTCTCATTCCCTCACTTAGATTTTATCTTGAGGATTTTAGTGTTGAGTGGTTATCCTTGCTACTTTATTTAATTATGTTTTTATAATTACATATCTCACTTATCTATTATATTATTACCTCTAACATGAGTTTTGAAAAGAATAAGGGATTTTATTATTTGAATCTTTCATTACTACATAAGAAAAAAATAACGATGAATTTTTTTATTCTTCTCATTTTATTTATTGATTAATTGTTCTTTAATTTATTATTATTATTTTTTTACATTCTTGTTATCCTTCTTATAGTTTTTTTTATGAAGTTTTTTTAATTTTTTGACAAATTTTTTTACTCTTACGTGAATAACTCATATGTCAATTTTTTTTATATGTATAAAAATCATACATACATAGAGAATATGGTTTTTAATTCTCATGTGAAGTACTCCTATGTTAAGTAATATTATGTGAATACTCTCAAGGACTATTACATAGTTTTTTGAATTCTTATATTTTTAAATTTTTATAGATTTCATAACTCTTACATAAATAAATTCTTATGTGAATATACTCATATGTGGATTTCAAATAAATCACATGTGAATTGTACCAAATCTACTATCTTATGAAATTTATTATCTTATGATGATATATATGTCATGAATTAGACCAGTTCATCCCTAAAATGGACAAATGATCCAATACGTGACATATCTGAGGGGCATCCCTGATCCCCCCGGTCTAATAACAAGTGTTTTAGGCATCACACACAATTAATGGGGGTGATTAATCCCAATAAATAAGATTTAAAAATAGTGTAATTTCTCCATAAATTTAGGTATGAGTTTTCCAAACATTGGACATCTACACCAAGTCAAAAAATAATAAAAAATACGAAATAATATTGAGAGCAATGCAACATAGCCAAAATACATAACCAATTGAACATAAATAAATACCTAAAATAGTACAAAGCAGGACCATAAATATAGGAGGCCTACTAGGTTCATACATCCATGATACAAAATAAAAACTCAAATGGAACTAGATACATAACATGACCTCTGTGTGACCTCTTAGTCACTATCCATATGAAAAAAAACTCTCTATATGAGTGATAAATAACCAAAGTTGTACATAAAAAACAAACTTGGGTTTACTGATACTGAGTGGCACAAGTATGGTGTGAGCATAAAAAATATAGGTAGGTAATCACCAGATATTCCATGCATTCCCTTTTCTAAAATAGACTATAAATTCTAGTTTGAAATACATATAAAAGATAAATTTTATTATTTTAAGAAAAAATAATCAAGATATTTTCCAAACAGACCATCTTTAAACCCCAAAAATGTTTTGAAGAACCATTTAAAACCTTTATAAAACCATATATTTTTAATACATATTTTCAAACCCTATTTTAAACAACACCCAACTCACACCAAATGAACCAAATAAAAAAGATAAGATAATAAAAGTAGGAATGTAATATAAAAGTGGAACCAATGGTATAAGTAATAGAAGAATCATAAAATGGGGAAGTAATGATTTATCCAAATATGAAAATAAAAATCAATAATAGATATATAATCATGAGAAATTCCTAAACATCTCATGTGGTGACCCTAGATGTACTCAGGTGGAACCATCTACAGGCTTATTGATGCATCCCCATATCAATAACCAACTGAATTATCTCAAATAACCTCACTATTGGAACTCCCCCATGAACTATGAATATATATCCCCATGGAGGATCTAGTATATATAATCGGGACTAGGTATTTACCGTCTCTCGAACCTCACTAAGATTCCTAGGATCCTATATCAACAGTACTGGTGGGAGATGGGGTAACTGACACACCAAACATATCCATAAAGGACTTGCATATGCAAAATAAAATGCTTATCTCATATCCCTACACCATTCATGAAAAGTACCTCCCTAATCTAGAGGGATTCCATGGGGGTGAAAACTTTTAGAGAAAATGTTTAAAAGTGACAACCGAGATTTGAACATTTGAAAGTAGCAGTGTCAGTCCAAAATCCATTTGAAACCATTTAAAATCCAATGTCATTTCAAAACTCCTTTAAAAGTGAAAAATAGGCCTAAAATGTTTTCTTATGAATGTTTCATTTGGAAATCCATTTTGAGTTCCATTTGAAAACCAAATACATTTTAAAAATACCAAGATTTAAAGAAGGCCTCCCATGAACTTATATATATATATATCCATTCACCTAAATATGTGTGCATAAATATACATATATTGGTGCTGAACCACATGTATATATATAACCATGTTCATAGGAAGCACCAAGGTGGCTAATGAGAAATACAATTCAATCCATTTATCAAAACCAAAGGGTTCAATAAGTTAAATAACAAAAAGTACACAATAATCAAAAATCCAAATTGAACAACAGCTCAAACCCATGATAAAATTATATAGAAGCCTTAAAAAATTTAACATCATCAATTTAAATAATCAAAACCCACATAACACCCATTTAGGAATTTCATAAAACATATGATATGCCTATATCCTTTAAAATCAATTAACAAAATCAATTACCTTAATAATTTATTTATAAATCCTCCCTAAAAAATTAAAACCACCAACATTTTAAAGGAAATAAATTTATAAATCTCAATAATATTTGACGTGTGAAGTAAAAGTAGAGTAATTAAACCACCTAACTCAAATCATGTGTGAATTCAAAAAAACCTTCATAATAGGAAGAACAAGTCTGAGGCATTATCCAAAAACCCTCACATCAAGAACCAAAGTACATATTATCAAACCCATGCCTTAGGGTTTGGAAAAAGAGACATAAAGACAAGGGAATAAAGGAGAACAATGTAATAATGTAAGGATATGAGGAATATGGGGCATATATTGAAGATGAAACTAATAATCAATGTGGGAAACCTCAAAAAAGGAGAGGAATGAAGGAGGTATGCCCCAATACCCCATCATGTTCCACAATAAAATGGGAAAAAACACACATTTTTTTGTTTTAAGTGAAGAGGGGAAAATTGATAAAACATAAATTTTAAGGATTCTGGGAACTATGCATGATTTTCTCGCACGATTTACCAAACCGTGAACCAAATATGTGCCCCTCATTAGAGAATTATTTAGAAATTAATGGTTAGAAAATATATGTGCCAATCATGCTAAATAACTCTTCCAAGGTTGCAGACCCACCTACATGGTTTCCACATAGTTAACCAAACCATGTAGGCTAACCATGCACCCTACATAAGAGTCCCAAAAGTTAATTTTTTTTAAATTAGTTTGGATCAAAACTCGAGGTAAATATCAATATCAATAAAAAAAATAATGATAGAGTTTAGGGTGTGAAAAAATCCCCACCATACCACTTTCTTCAACCATAAATCCATAGAGAGGGAAAAATATAACAAGTCTGAGGTTCTAACCAAAAGGATAAAGGCACCAACAACCAAATCACTAAAATCTCACTAAATCAACTAATAATATCGTAAATGAATCTATATAAAAACACAACCACACCCAAATTATCCCATAGGAAACCCATATAATGGAGATACATATTGGATCTCCCCACCATTTAAGAATTTATTAACATGGTGGATCGAAAATGCACTAGGAGACACTACCTGAATCCATAACCAAAGAAACTCGAGAAATAAACCAAATAATGACTCATCCACAATTTACTTAAAATAATATCTCACTATCTAATTGAACACAAAACAACAGAAATCCAAAAATATCACTCTAAGTATTACAAATAACAAAATGAAAAATCTAGGTGAATGAAGAAAAGGAAAAAAATGGGGATACCTCAAAATATTTCTGAGTCACTATCAAGATCCTAAGGTTGACAAGAATTATTCCTTAAGGTATGATTCATCTTATAGAACTTATAGATGTTTCCAAACTAAACACAATGGTGGTAGGTCTTTAGAATATCCGATCAATAGGGTTTAAAATGATCTAACTGACCATACTAGAAGCACACTATGGCATGCTTCTACTTTAAGGAAGTGACTACCAAATAAGAAGAATCTCCCAAATAGGTTCCTCTATTTTATTCTCCTCAGTGGATGGTAAACCTTTACCAGCTCCAAAATAGATAGGGATACCACCCATCATGGGTTTCACACTCAAAACCAACTCAACAAGATAAGTTTTATACACTAAGTCTTTAAACTAGATGAGACCATAAGAAAGAACCTGAGAAATAAGATACAAAAAACAACCCTTCATGAATATATGAGCCTTCAAGGAATAACATGGCATGATATCTGAAGAAAAAATAACCAAATAATTAAAAAATTCAATGTAATCCTTCACCTTCCATTGACCTTACTAGAGTCTCATGATCTCTACTACATTACTCACCTTAAAATTCTCAAAAAGAAACAACTGAGTAGACATAGTATTAAAGAACTCCCATGTCATCCCAAATTGAAACTAATTTGGGATGATGATCTTTCACAGATTCAAACTCAACCCTTTAAATAGACCTAAGACATCTCTCACCCTTACAACATCAAGATATCCCAAATATCAAAAGACTTTCTATACACTTTCAATCCACTACAAAACCTCCAAAGGATATTAATAACCTCTAAATTTTGTAAAACACTGAGAGAAAACTGGTTCTACTACTCAATCATGAGTCTGGGTGGTGCTTTTAGTTAACCATTCCACACTCTAATCCCTATGAACCATTATAAATCTTTAGGGAGGCATACTCTAAATAGAAAATAAAAAATAAATACCTAATCAATAAAAAATATAATTTAAATCATAACCAAATAGAATTAAATATCAAATCAAAAAAAATTCAAAAAAATTAATCAAAACCACTAAACATAATTTGAAACTTCTCTTTTAAAACCATTTAAATTTACATTTAAAATTTCAAGGTATTAAAAACTCCCTTTGAAAATAATTTCAAACTCTAAATATTTATTTTTTTAAAACTTTAATTTCCCATTTTAATTCAATTTAAAACAACATAATTAGTCTATTTAAAACATTCATAAGCCATTGAACTTAAAATCTTCCCATTTCATTCAAAGAATCACCCTTAAATGTTTTCCAAAACCAACCTCCACATTTTGAAAACCAAGTTACAATTTTGAAATTCATTTAAAATCAAACTAATTTCCATAAAAATAATATAAAATACTCTTTAAACCATCCTAATAACATCCAAACATAACCGAAGAATAAACTAGATTTAAAGGAGTTGAATATAAAATTTCAAGAGAGGTTAGTGAAAGGCATAGTTGGTCACACTATTTGGAGAACTGTTTTCCAACTATGGGGAATGCCACTATAAGGTAATATATTCATTAGAATGGCCCCCAATTGGTTTTTCTAAATCATGTGAGGCAACCATGCATCTCTAATTTTTCATCCCCATTCACCTCCAAATCATGGAAAACCTAACCCCCCCATAAAACATCAATATAATCTCAAATACAATCAACATTATAAAAAATTCACTATAAACCAATAAATAAAGATCAAAACTCAAGGATCAATGCCCAAAATATCTTGAAAACTCGAGGCACAGAACAAGTGCCTGTGACACTCTTCTGACTCCTTCCTCTCAATTAATAGTGGTCCTAATATTCTATTTACTAGAAAAACCAAATAACAAAGGGAATTCCAAGAACCTAGGTCTCCAAGAAGACTAGGCCCTGGTACCATTTTATCATGAACCGACTTGGATCATACCTAAACCAAACACCCAAGTTAGCCTGTGACATACCCGAGGGGAATCCCTAATCCCCTCAGGCCGATAGCATGCGTTGAATGCATCATGAGAAATTGATGGGGAATTTTTTTCCCAAAAAATAAGATTTAATGACATTGTAATTTCTATAGAAATTCTGGCATGACCCACCCATTCATTGAACATCCACACCAAGTCAAAAAATAAGAACATATACAAAATAATAAATAAATAAACACAATATTGCCCAAATACATAACTAACTGAACATAAATACATAACTATAATGGTATAAAGTAGGAGCAGAGATATATGATTATGAAGAGGTTAATACATCAATGATACAAAACAAAAACTAAAATGGAACCAGATACCCAACACAATCTTTGTGTGACCTCTTGGTCACCATCCATCAACAAAAACACTAATTTCATGAGTGATAAAGAACCAAAGATGAACCTAAAAAAACAAACTTGGGTCTACCGATGCCGAGTGGCACAATTAGGGTGTGAGAATAATAGATCTTAGTAGAAAATCATCAGTGATTCTATGCATTCCCTTTTATAAAATAGAGCATTAATTCTAGTTTGAAATACAAATAAAATATATATTTTATTCTTATAAGAGAAAAGAATTAAGAGATTTTCCAAAAAACCATCTTTTAAACCCAAACATGTTTTGAATAATAATTTAAAACCTTTCCAAAACTATCTCTTTTTAAATAAATCTTTTGAAACCTACTTTTAAAGAACACCTAACTCACACTAAAGGAACCAAATAATTGAGACAAGATAATAAAAGTAGGAATGTAATATAAAAGTAGAACTAGTGGGAAAAGTTATAACAAAATCATAAAACGGGGGATAAATTATGTATCCAAATATAGTAAATAGGAAGAAATAAAATATAGAGAATCATGTAAAATTTCTAAATATCCCACAAGGTGACCCTAGATGTACTCAGGTGGAACCTTTTGTAGGCCTATGGATGCATCCCTATGTTAATGACTAATTGAATTATCTTAAATAACATCACCAAAAGCACTCCCTCATGTACTATGAGCATCTATCCCCATGGTGGATCTAGTCTATCTAATTAGGACTTAGTCGTAACCGTCTCTCGATGCACACTAAGATTACTATGATCCCATGAGAATAGTATTGATGGGAGATGGGTTAAACAACACATCAAACATATCTATAAATGATCCACATAATCTAAATACAATGCTTGATCCATCTCTGTAAACCCATGCATGCAAAGTCCCTCCCTAAGTTAGAGGGATTCCATGGGGGTGCATACTTTTAGAGAAAATATTTCAAAGTGCCAACTGAGCCTTGAACATTTTAAAGTAGTAGAATCATTAAAAAATACCTTTTAAACCATTTAAAATCCAATGTCATTCTAAAAATCCTTTAAAAGTGACAAATGTTATTAAGGTTTTTTCTTGAGAAGGTTTCATTTGGAAATCCATTTTGAGTGCCATTTGAAAACCAAAGACATATTTTAGAAATCCCAATTTTTAAAGAGGTAATCCCATGAACTTATATATATATATATATCCATAAACTTATACATGTATGAATGAACATACATATATATGTGATTAACCACATGTATATATATATATACTCATGTTTATAAGAATCACCAAAGTAACCAATGGGAAACATAATTCAATCCATTTATCAAAACTGAAGGGTTCAACAAGGAAAATCACCAAAATTACATGAGAATTGAAAAGAAAAAATTAAACAATAACTCAAAACCATAATAAAATTATAAAAAATCCTTAGAAAATCCCACATCATTAATTTAAACAATAAAAATTCATATAAAACCCATTTAAGAATTTAATCAAATATATGGCATATGCCTATATACTTTTAAATCAATTAAAAAATCAAATACCTTGAAAATTTATTTATTAAATATTTATAAACCAATGAAACTAATAACATTTTAAGGGAAATGAATTTAAAAATCTCAAGAATATATATATTTTGAATAAAAATCAAAGGCATGAAACCACATACCTAAAACCGTTTGTGGATTCAAAAAAACCTTTAGAAACGGGAATAATAAGACCCAAGACATGATCCATACACCCTAACATCAAGAACTGAAGAACATATAATCAAACCCCTACCTTAGGGTTCATCTAAAGTGACACCAAAACAATTAAAGAAAGTTAAAAATAGGAATAAGGGAAGTAGAGGAGGAATCAGATCTATACATTGAAAAATATGCCAAGAATCAAAGATGTAAGCCTCAAAAAAGGAGAGGAATGAAGGAAGGAAGAGTGTCCCAAGCCCCTCTCATGAACCATATCCTAATGGGGATAAAAACACCCCCTTTTTAGGTTTTAAGTTGAGAGAAAAAAAAAATTAGAAAATCACAATATTTAAGGATTCTAGGTACTACTCAGAGTTTGGCCACATGGCTTACCAAACCGTGTGACAAATGTGTTCCCCTCACCGGAGAAAAACTGGGCACCAAATGGTTTTGAAACATGTTTGAAAAAACCATACAACAACCACTCCAACTATATATATCAAGGTTACCAACCAACTAACACATTTTTCACATGATTAGTTAAACTGTGTGGGCTAACCACGCACCTTGGAAAAATATACCAAAACTTAAAAAATTTAAATTGGTTCAAGCTTGAAACTCAAGGGAAATATCAAATATCAATAAAATAACAAAATAATAAGTATGGTAGAGGTCATGGTGTGACAATAAGTATCTTATAAAAACTATCTTATTAAAAAATTATTATTAAAATCTATATCATATAAAAATGAAACATCTTATGTTTTATAAATATCTTACAAATTTTTTAAAGTATTATAAAAATATTGAATGTATTACAAACTCTTAGTTTGGAATTTTTAAAAGTCATCATAGAATTATTTCTTTGATTTGTTTTAATCTTGTATATAAACATGTTGTATGTTTTTTTATTTAGTGTTATATTCAAAGCTTTATAGGATACTGTATCATGAGATTTATGGGATTATTCAAAGTAGTTTGAAAAAGTATTAAAGTTTTATGATTTTGGAATATGTTCAGTGATATTAAATTATTTGAAAAATCTAAATTAGTTCATTATTTCATGGATGACATTCTTGGAAAGTTTGACCAATTATTCTCAATTTATTATTGGTGGCTATAATTGTGGTGAGAATATTGGTAATGATATTATTATTAATTTTGAGTTATTCTAACCATTACAGAGTGAGTATATATTGTAGACTATTATATAAAGGAAGTATAAGCTACATTCAAGGTACTAACACACCTATAACATATACTTAATACCACAATCTGATAAATATATACATGATACAAAAGTGTGAACTTAATTCAAGAAGGAGATAAGTGTTGAATTACATTCAAGTAAGAACATATAAATTTTTACAATCTCTACTACCTTTTTGTTATAGTACTTGAAGATCTTTCATAGGCTAGTTGAGATACTAAAACTATTCTACCTCATCTATTATTGACTATTTTTTTTGAGTTTTTTATTATATCTTTTTATTTAATCTACTATGTTGTAATTGTTTTTGGTTTATGAATTTCTATCACAAAATAATGTTCTAAATGGTTAAACCTCTATGAAAGGTATATATTGTAATTATATTATTTCTCCCCTTTAAAATTTAGGCAGTGTGGGGTTGTGATTACACTAGAAAAGATAAATTGTAATAAGGTTATGACTCCCCTTCAAAAGTCATGTATTTTAGTGAATACCATACCACTCAAGGAGTTGATGGGTTTAAAGAGTATACATAGGATGATCCAAAATACTATAAAAATCACATGTGTTTATATTCTATTTTCCAATACACTATTATTTTAAATTATTTAATATTTAAAATTTTAATTAGGTATGTTCACCCCACCTATAGGCCTCTTGACCATCTTACCATCTGGGCCAAAAATTGGTATTAGATCTAAACCTTTTAAGGATATTTGATCTCTATTTACTTTACCCTGACACTAATACAATTTGTATCAGAACATTGTATCTAGTGGATATATTTGTGTTACTAACCATTACTTAGGCTTAATAATCTAAGAGAAAGATATTTTTAAGATGGTAGGTGTAGAGACCCAA
Source organism: Viscum album (assembly GCA_963277665.1). Classification (NCBI taxonomy): domain Eukaryota; kingdom Viridiplantae; phylum Streptophyta; class Magnoliopsida; order Santalales; family Viscaceae; genus Viscum; species Viscum album. The sequence continues at coordinate 1,963,365,300 of OY728133.1, forward strand.
CCCTAGTAGCCCAAATTCGGTGTATGATTTATTACATTGGAATAAGATACATGGAATCACATCTTAAAGGACCGAATAGTTTAGTAGTTTTTGTAAACTAGATACATACTTGAGTCTTATATTACATTTGAAAAAAAAAATTACAATATAATTTTTTTAGAATAATATTATTCTATCTAGAATATTCTTTCATATCAATCATAGTAAACTTAATGGATTCTCTGGAAAGGAAAAAAATAAGGGTGCTCTCAAATGCTCAGTAAGGGTTAAGTACAATGGAAGATATCATGAATCAATTAGTATAATCAATATGGAAAGGAAAATATCTGAAAACACATTCCATTAAATCAATAATATGAGAATGAAATTCATTCATATATAATATCATGAAAAACAAATCATGGATAATAAGATAAGGCATAATTAATATGGAAAGGTAAAAAACTGAAAACACATTCCATTTAATCAATACCATGACCAATATAAATGGATAAGGAATAATCAATATGAAAAGGTTAATAACTAAAAACACATTCCATTTAATCAATAAATTGAGAATGAAATTCATTCAAAGATAATATAATTGTGAAAATCTCATGGATAATAATAACTAAATTCTTAATAAAGGAAATGTTTAATTATTGGACATCATGTCTCAGGAACATGATACCTCTAATGTCAAGATATTTCCTCAAGACAATTTAAAATTGATGGGTAGGTATACACCAGAGACCCATTTAACTAAGGCTAGACAACTATTTTGTCTCATGATACTTGTCTATGTATTGAGGGGACATTTCATACCCAATGATCACAAGAAAGTGAATATTTTAAGGGAAAGTTAATGACTAAAAATGAATCATGAAAGTGAATATAAATACTTTCCTTATTCAAAATGATCATAAACCATCCAAAGGAATAATAAGAATGGTATCAATACAAAATATACCCATTGGAGTAAGAATAAAGGGTCCTTTTTAATGATGAATATAAATACCATAAAAATATCTTTAAAAATATCCTTGAAGAAAATATACTTTTCATTTTGAAAAATAGTTTTTAAAACTAAAAGTTCAAAAAACATTTTTAAAATACTTTTTTTTGAAAATAATATTTGAAACTTATAAATAAATATTTAAAATATTTAGTGGTCATAAAAGATGGAAATTCCATTCATGCTATACATGTTAAAACAAATATTCCTTTAACTTTTTTGGTAAAAGTGAAACAAGCATTGTTTTGAAAATGACATGAAGATTAATTTTTTTGTAGAAAGTAAAAATGGTTAATTTTTTTAAGAAACCATTTTTAAAAGGTAAAAAAATTTGAAAATATTTTTAGAAAACATGGTTTTTGAAGAAAACAGATTTCCAACCGAAGAGAGAAATGAAGTCAGATTTTCTTAAAAATATTTTCTCAATTATTTTAAGTTACAAAGAGTAGAAAAATGGTACCATTAATTTTAAAATTCCATGAATAAATATATTATAAGAAAATTAAAGTGGTTATTAAACAATGATCACATAATTTACTTCAATTGAAATTTAATTATAAATAATCCTGATTAAAATGAGATTGTGAAATAAAACCTTGTAAATATCATAACACTGAAGTGAGAATTAATCAATTAAAAATTATGTGTATCAAATGTAAATCCATATAAAATAAATGGAAATACAATATAAAAAATCAAAAGTCATTAAAAAACTTATCTTAGCAAAACATAATCAATGAAGTATAATTTTAACCCAATGAATGAAAATTGAGTTAAGAAATACCTTACCCCACGCTTCCTTTTGGTTGAATGTGATTTAACTCCCTATATAATAGTTTTAGGTATGTTATTATTTTATACTATAATCATATTCATATTCATAATATCATATATGATCCTTTTATAACATCTTATCACCCTTTCATTAAAAATATTTCATTATTTTCATTGTTTTAGATGTTAATTACCTTGTTTCCTCATTTGTTATTGTTCATGAAAGTTCTCGTTTTTGTTCATATTATATAGTTTAATAAAATCTATAATAATAGTAATGACATAATTATAATATTTATACATAAATTATACTTTTAATACCAATCAATAAAGATGTGAAGAACCTTTGTGATGTTTTTTTAATAAAGTTTTGTATTTGTTGACAACTAATATTTTGTAAAAGAATGTTTTTAAAAAACAAGTGAAAGTTTCTAAATGTTCAAACCTGAAAACAAAGGGGGATAATAGTTTTGTTTTTTATATTTTTTTTGGACATAGAGTATCATATTGAATAGAACCATACATAGATGTAGTTAGAAAGATGAAGTTGTTGATAGGACACATCATCAGTCTAAGATATATTGTCATGACTTTAAAGATTCATCATACTCAATGTTTGTTATAAAGTTAGTAGATATAGTGAAAGAAAGTTATAATGTTGCTGAAGAAGTTGGATGAATAGAGTGATGTCAGTAGTTAGAAAGTTATTAAATTTTCTAACCTAAAGTCAAATGATGCTCTTTAGATCTTGAAGTTCTCATAATTCATGAAAAATATCATGATAAAGGCTTTTGAAGTAATGGTGAATTTTCATGGTATTTTTAAAATTTCTGAACATAAAAACCTTAACACTAATCATTTGATCTAGAAGTACCAGACATATAAGTTGTCTGATGTATGAATGAGTTTTAGTTGATAAGGTTTAAAGAATTTAAAAGTTGCTGAGTGGATTCATCACAAGATGTAGAACATTCAATGAGTATTCCATCATAATGAGAAATCCATCATAATGAGGATTTTATTATAAAGATAAATTCATCATAATGTGGACTTCATAATAATGAGAAATCCATCATAATGAGGATTCCATCGTAATGATAAATCCATTAGAATGAGAAACAGATTAAACTAAGATGAAGAATTTAGATTGGACTGATATGAAGAAGTTCAAATGGAATGAGCTCAGGAAGTTCAATCAGATTGAGTTTCTATTATAAAGTCAAACCAAACTAAAAATCTCTAATAAAAATATCTTTCTAGAATTAATCTTTTGATATTTTGTTGAGAATTCAAGAAGAGTTGTGAAGATTCAAGAATTTTTTAGAAGAAACCAGAATAATTGAAAAGATTTGAAATAGTCAAAGATAAAGTTGAAATGCGAGTGAATTTCAGAGATATGAAAATTTGTGTAAGTGGGAATAGTTTTTTAGTTTCCCAGATTTTCTATTATAGGAAACCTATAAATACATACATAGTAAATTTATACTTTGTAACTTTTCATGAGTGTGGAAAATATGGAGTGCTGTGAAGTTTGAGCCAGAGTTACTTTCCAAATAGAGATCTTATAAAAATACCGGACTATTGAATTTATTTTACTAGACTGAGGAAGACCAGATTGAGAAATTTAATAGAGTTTGAGAAATAGTTTATCGTATTGAGTCCATTATAATGAGTCCATCATACTGAGAAAATTATACCTAGGGACGTCAGACTGAGGTTCTAGATAGAGTTTTGCAGAGAAAAAGTTTTTGTGTTCATATTATTTTGTGGCTCAAATTGTTTGTAATAAATTTTTTTAAATTGACTTGAGTCAGTATAATATTTCTTATTGGGTGATAGAATGTGTCTAATTGGAGTTGACACAAGTTATATTCACTTATTTATAATATTGAATCTCCATGTACCCATGGGAGTAGCTATGGAAAGGATGCAAGTTCTTACACTAAGGCTGAACCTTGTAGATCTCATGTGTTTTACATTATTTCTTTTTCATGTATGATTATTTACTAAAATATGATAAGGTAATGAAATTTAATAGGTTTTAGGGGTTAATTTTCTAAAATAATTTAATCTTATAAAAATGAACATCTAATTTAACCCCCTTCTCAGTATTTATTTGATCCTTTGAAACTTCAATTGTTATCATAGATTAGGTTCCCTTGTTGAATAATTTTCATGGATAATCTCAATTATGTCAATAGTATAGGAATTCCTACATTTTATGAAAAAAATTATTATATATGAAAAAATATGATAATTACTTATCTTTTATCTCTCAGACTGGAGGTTTTTGATGCCACCACAATTGGGGTTCCACCTATTGAGAAAGATACTCAAATGAATTTTTCTAAAACGAGAAATATTAAAGTTAATGGAAAATCTAGAAATGATATTCTTATGTCTCTATCAAAAAAATATTTATATGAAGGTGATAGGTCTCAAAACTTCAAAGATTATATGGGACAAGCTGGAAATTATTTTTGAAGCTAATACTAATGTGAAGGAGGAAAAACAAAAAATATGGTTTAGTAAGTTTGAAGACATAATAATGAGAGATGAAGAAACTATTGATGAATAATTCACCATAGTAAATGAAGTTATTTTCAACATTAGCGGTTTTGGAGATGTTATATAAGATTATACTGTAGTGAAGAAACTTTTGAGAAACTTTTAGAATAGGTTTGATTCTAAAATTTCCACTTTAGAAGATAAAGATAATTTATCTCTTAATGAATTTCATAACTTTCTTGTTTCTTCTGAAATGAGAAAGGATCCAATTTTCAAAAAGAAGATGAAGGATGAAATGAATTTTGAAGCTATGAGAAAAATCAAAATTCAAGATGTTGAAGATAATGACCCTTTTGATTCCAAATATAAGGAGGATGATGAGATAAATTAAAAAACCATGTATCTTATCTTGAATAACTATCAGAGAGTAAGAAGAAAGTATGGAGTAAAACTTCTTATCAAATGTTTTGAGTGTGGTGGAATTGGGTATTTTTTATGAATTAAACTAAGAATAAATTTGAATAATATTGAGATGATTTTTATGAAAAACCTCATTGGAAGAAGTGGAACAAATTTTCTAAAGAAGAAAAGTCATCCAACAAATATAAGAAGAAGTTTACTGGGAACAAGAAAAGTATGTTGAGTAAGAAAGATAAATTAGAATAAACTGATTTCTTTAGAAGACGAGAGTTCAGAAAAGGTTATAATATTAATTTCAAAATTTGTGAAAATAGAAGACTCCTCAAATAGTGAGGAAGAATAAGGCAAAGAATATTACAAAGAGTATCACCTCATAATAGAAATTGTTTCATGTCTCGAGTAAATAAGATCTCTCAAGAAAGAAATCAGAATGATATATAAAGATAGTGAAAGTTTTTTTAAAGGTGAAAAATATGTTTCCAAGAAATAAGAAGAATACATCTATGAGATCTTAAGTTAAAAACTTAGAATTTATGAATATGGAAGGATGGTTTAAGATCTCAGTAATAAGTTGGTAGCCAAGGAAGAAGAAGTTAACAAGTCTCAATCAAAATTTCTTTAGGAAGATGAATGAAAGATTAAAAAAATATTTGGAAGTAAAAGATGAGACTTATAAATTTGATGAGAAAGATAATATCAAGAATTAGGTGAAAATATTTACCCAATAAATTTGTTATATTATATGATTTTACTAACCTTTTAGGTTCTGAAAAAAATGTTGGGAAAGATTGGGTGGGGAAAGTACGTGAGAAACCTATCACATCTACAAAATTTGGAAACCCACTTAGGAGTAAAGATGGTCCATGACCATAGTATGTTAGAGTAGGAAGAAGTTATCAACCTCAATAAATTTTCTACAGAGAAAGATCTTACTTCAATATAAAATCAAGATTTTTTGGTTTTTGTTAGTTCTGTGGAATCTATGGGCATAGGGATATTAATTTTTAGCATAACTAGTCACTTCCCAAAATAAGGTTTGAACAGTGTGAAAAAATTAGTGAAAGTATAATGAGTAACTTTCCCAAATTACAAAAAGCTGAAAAAGTTAAATCTCAAGATGTTAAAATCTTTATGATGAAAAATCAGATTGATTATCTAAAAGAAGTTTGTGGAAGATGTGATCAACCAATTCACTTTGTTAAAGAATGTATGAATAATATTCTTGGAAAAGTTTTGTATGTGTGAAAACAAAAGGAAGAAAAAAAGAAGAAATTTGAAGAAATAACTTTTGTTGTTGAGACTGCCTTAAAATAAAGTAAAAAGAAAAAACATGGATACTTGATAGTGGTTGTTATTCACACATGATAGGTGACTTAAAAATATTGAAACATGTTGAAAATCACAATAGTGGTACTGTTACCTTTGGGAATTATAGTTATTTAAAAATAAAAGGAATCATAACAGTTGGGATTGAATCTGAAAAGTTTAAATATAAGGAATTTTTATTTGTTGATGGACTAAAACACAACTTACTTAGTGTTAGTTAACTTTTTTATAATGGAAAATAAGTGATTTTTAGAAAAAAATCTTGTATCATCATAAGTGTAAAAGATAGTAAAGTTATGACACAGTGAAAAATAACTAGTGGGAATCTCTTTGAAATTAGAGAATTTAAAAACTCATATTAATTGAGTGCTGAAGATGATAATAAGTTTTGGTATTTAAGACCTATCCACCTTGGGACGAAAATTATGAACAAAATTTTTGAATTTGATGCTGTACGAAACTTTCCAGAATTGAAAAGAAGAGAATAATATGTTTATGTGACTTGTCAGAAATAGAAAATTTCTAGTAAAAGTCATAATAAAGTTGAGATTCAGTCTACCAGACCTTTGGAACTTATTCATTCTGATTTGTGTGGGATTATGAGACATCAATAAAAAATGTGATTTTTAATTTATCAAATTCATTGATGGTTTCACTCAAATGACCAAAATCATGTTTATAAAGCACAAGTCAAAGTATATTGAAATTTTTAGATTTTTAGAAAAGATGTTTAGAAAAAAATGAGGGTTTACATAAAAAAGTTGAGAATGTACAATGGTACAAAATTCATATGAAATACTTTTGAAAGTTATCTAAGAAATAATGGAATAAAACATTAGTATAGTTCTCCATATATCCCACAAAAAAATGGAGTAGAAAAAAGGAAGAATAAAAGTTTTGTGGAAATGGGAAGAATCATGTTAGTAAAATACAAGCTTTCAAATTCATATTAGAGAGAAGCTATTAGTACAGTTGTACATGTTCAGAACATATGTTTGTTAAGAATGGAATCCAACATGACCTATTATGAAATTTTGTATAATAAAAAACATTTATTTAAGTATTTGAATGTTTTTGGAAGTCTATTCTTGTTAAAAATAAAAAAATCTGGATCCTGTAAAGTTTGATAAAAAATATGAAGAAGGAATTTTAATGGGATATTAACCTAATAGAAGAAGTAACAAATACTGGAACAAATGTTTTGAAAAGTTTGTGGATTCAAATGATATGAATGTTTTTGAAAATCCAAAAAAAAATTGTTGAGAATGTTGATAAGGATAAACTAAAATTTTCCAATGAAAGTGATAATGATACAAAACATACTTATCAAGATTAGAAAGAATCGTGTGTTGAGGAAAATTCAGATAGAAGAAAAAATTTGAAATTTCCTACCTTAAAAAAACATGTTGGGTCCAAAAACATTATTGGGAATCAAAAATATCTAGTTTATACTAATAAACATTGATATTAGAAAATCAAACTTCACTTATCTCAAAATTTGAACCAGAATCAGTTTCAGAAGTTATTCAACACAAAGAATGGATGGATAATATGAATGGAGAGTTGGATCAGATTGAAAAAAATGAAACATGAGAACTTGTTCCATGACCAGAAAATAAAATTTTTATTGGAACAAAGTGGTTTTACAGAAACAAATTTAATAAACATGGTGAATTTTCAAGAAACAAAACAAGACTTGTTTGTAAAGGCTATGAATAGGTGGAAGGTGTGGATTCTGAAGAAACTTTTTCCCTATTTACAATATTAGAAACTATAATAATGTTTTTATCAGTGGATGCACATCAAAATAACAATGTTTACCATATATATATAAATTCATATTTCTTAAATGGAGAGATTGAGGAAGAAGTTTAAATTGAACAACCTTGTGATTTTCTACTTGATAATGATAAAAAAAAGGTTTTTAAATTGAATAAATCTTTGTATGGGTTGAAAACCTCCCCATGTAACTAGTATTAAAAACTTTATAGTTGTTTGAGAATGTTGATTTTTTTAAAGGAAAGGTTGATAGTAACTTGTATGTGAAAGAAATTAACTCCAACACACTAATTGTTATTTTTTATATGGATGATATAATTTTTGATGAGGATGAAGAAAAAGTTCGTAAAGAATTTTCTCAGGAAATGAAGAAGAATTTTGAAATGTCAATGTTGGGAGAATTAAATTTCTTCCTTGGATTAAAATTTCAAATAAAGGAAAAGTACATTTTCTTATATCAGGAAAAGTATGCCATGTAATTGTTAAAGAATTTTGGGATGAAAAAAATACAAAATAAGTTTCTACTCCTATTTTAGTGAGGACAAAGATGAGTAAAGATGAATCCAAAAAAGAATAAATCAAAAATAATTTTGCAATATGATAGGAAGTTTTCTTTATCTCATGACCTCAAGAACTGATATTGTTTATGCTGTAACTTTGTGTGCTAGATATCAGAGTGAACCAAAAAATTCTCATATGTTGGAGGAGAATATAATTATGAGATATGTTAAAGGAAAAACTTCACATAATATGTTATAAAAAAGAAATTGTGAAATGAAGTTTCATAGTTATACTGATGCCGATTAGGCAAGATATTGTAATGACAGAAAATCAACATCAGGAGGAACATTTTTCTTGGGATAATGTTGTGTGAGTTGGAATAACCAGAAATAGAGTTTAGTAATTTTGAGAACAGTGGAATCAGAATATGTTGCAGCTACTCAGACTTGTACTTAGATGTTATGGATGAAAGTTCAGCTGGAATATTTGAAAGTAAAAGTTTTTAAACCATTGAATATACTTTGTGATAATTAGAGTGTAATTTATCTTTCTAAAAATCTTTTCCAACATTCAGGATAAAAACACATTGATATAAAGTTTCACTTTATAATAGAGAAAGTTTCTGCTGGAGATTTTCTTATAGAATACATCTGAATAAAGTATCAGATTGTTTATATCTTTACAAAAGTAATTTCAAAAGAAAGGTTTTTTGATTTGAGGATACAAATTCATGTTCAACAAACTCTAATAAATTCTAAACCTCATAAGGAATCTCCCATTGTGATTTGGATTATATTGAAAAAGGGGGAGATAAAGTAACAACTTTTTTACCTTGTAATAAGTTTTTTACTTATCTTTATTTTATGAATTAGAAGCCATAGTTATCAGATAATGGGGGAGATAAAAATCAAGGGGGAGATAAAAAGGAAAGATATAAAAGATAAACATGAGGGGGAATTTATATTTATATGTCTGAATTGTTTTATCACTTAGGGATGTAATTAATTCATAAATATCACATTAACTAGTAGTTTAGTGTTAGGACACCCTATTTTGAGAAAGGATATGTTTTTATAAAAGTTTAAAACCTTTATTTGTTTGAAAAATTTGTTGTGAAAAATTCTCAGTGTTTGAAAATGGTGAGTTGTAAAAGTTTTTAACAAAAGTCATCAAATAAATCTAAAGGGGGAGATTGAAGAACCTTCGTGATGTTTTTTCTAACAAAGTTTTATATTTTTTGACAGCTAATATTTTTTAAAAGAGTGTTTTTAAAAAACAAGTGAAAGTTTATAAATGTTCAAACCCAAACACAAAGGGGGAGAATAGTTTTTTTGGAAAGTTATTTTTCAAACATAGAGTATCGAACTGAGAAAAACTGAATGAAAAAGTAGTTAGAAATATGAAATTGTTGATTAGATGCATCATCAATCTCAAATCCATCAGCATGAATTTAAAGATTCACCAGACTCAATGTTTTTTAGAAGGTCGGTAGATATAGTGAAAGAAATTAAAAATGTTATTGAAGAAGTTTAATGAAGATAATGATTTTAAGAGTTTGAAAGTTCTTAAACTTTCTAACCTAAAGTCAGACGATGATTTTCAAATCTTGAAGTTCTCATAAATCATGAAAACTCTCATGATAAAATATTTTAATGTAATTTAGGATGTTCAAGGTCTTGGTAAATAATATATTAGTTCCAAAGTTTCCAACATAGAAACCTTGAGACCGATCATCAAATCCAGAAGTATCGGATACATAATTTTTTCAGAATTATAAATGTGTTTTAGCTAATGAAGTTTAAAGAATTTCAAAGTTTCTGAGTGGAGACATCACAGTATGTAGAACATCAGAATGAGTATTCCATCATAATGAGAAATCCATCATAATGAGGATTCCATCATAATGAGAAATCCATCGTAATGAGGATTTCATCATAATGATAAATCCATCGTAATGAGGATTCCATCATAATGATAAATCTATCAAAATTAGAAATATATTGGAAAGATTTGAAGAATTATGATCATACTAAGCTAAGGAAGTTTGAGAAAACTAAGCTAAGGAAGTTCCATCAATCAGAGTTTCAATTAGCAAGTCAAATCAACCTGAAAATTTCTAACAAAAAGAGTTTTCTAGAATTAATTTTCTGATCTTTTGCTGATAATTGATAAGATTTTGTGAAAATTAGATATGTTTTGAGAAGAAAACAGAAAATATTTAGAATATTTTAAATATTTAAATATGAAGTTTAAATGTGAGTGAATTTAATAGATATGAAAATTTGAGTAAGTGTAATTTTTTTTTCAGTTTACCACCATTGCTATTCCAGGAATCCTATAAATATATGCATAATAAATTCACACTTTTTAACCTTTTAAAAGGTGTGGAAAATATGGAGCACTAGAGATTTTGAGTCAAAGTTACTTTCCAGATAGAGATATCGTAAGAAGATTGGACTACTGAATGTTTTTTCACCAGATTGAGAAAGATCAGACTGATCAATTGAGCAAATTTTGAGAAAGGTTTCATCTACTGAGTCTATCAGAATGAGTTAATTAGACTAAGGAAATTGGACCCAGGGACATTGGAATGAGGTTCTAGACATAGTTTTTTGGAGAAAAAGTTTTTGTGTTCATATTCTTTTGTGGATCAACTTTTTTGTAAGAAAACTTTGTAAGCCGACGAGAGTCAATATAATCTTCCCTATAAGAAGATAGAAGGTGTCTAGCGGGAGTTGAAATAAGTTTTATTCATTTATTCATAAAAGTGAATTTAAATATACCCATGGGAGTGTCTATGGAATGGATGTAGATTCTCACATTGAGTCCGAACCATATAAATATCATGTTCTTTACTTATTTTCTTTCTTTTTCATAGATGAGTATTTACAAAAAGATGACAAGGTAATTAATTTTAACAGGTTACAGGGGTTAAGTTTCTAAAAGTATTTAAACTTATAAAAAGTGAACAACTAATTCAACCCCCCTATCATTTTTTATTAAATCCTTTGTAACTATAATATGGTTTTGAAAAATAAGGTATGTTGTGATCATAGAGACAGTAGGCTATACATACGCCTGAGTAACGTTTTCATTTTCTAATGATCATCATGGAAAGACGGTAAGTAATATTTTCTCTTTCTATAAATATCATAATATCATAATATCATATTATTTACTTAAATATACTTATATATATCATCCATGTGGTGTGGTGATAAAAATAGGGTCACATCGCTTTGTGAAGGCGGTAGTCCACACATACAAAACGATGTTATCATTTTTAGTGTAAGAAATAAAATGATATATTATATTTTAAGAATGATAAATATTTCAGGAATAATATAATTATTTAATTTATATGACATATATTCATTCAATTTATCCTTATTATATTCTATGTAAATCATTAGTGAAAAACAAATCTCATCTCTTTGCGAGGCGGTAGTCCGCTACACACACGAGCGATGTTATCATATCCCATGTATAATAGAAAGTAAAAAGGTATATATGATACATTGACTCCATATGTATAATTATATTATAAAAATCATATATATACTTTATATCCATAATCACACCCAATCATGAAAGGTGATAATGGATAAACGAACGATATCAGTTCATGAGGCGGTAGTTAACCTTACATATGAATAATGATTTTGTAACCCATTTAATGGAATTGGGGATAGTTTTAGGTTGTAACCTTAACATAACAATATATTAGTATATGTAAGATACTTATGTTATTATATAATCATGTTTTAATAATAATTTAAGGATTTTTATACAGAAATAAAATAAAAACATTCGTTGAAGAACATTACATATTCTTTGGGTAACCTCCTTAGGATTGCACCAAAATCATTCCTAGGTTGGATTTGTACCAAAAATAAGGATTCTAGGATGATAGGATAGAATTTAGGAAGTGATTTGGGTAGTTATTTTCTGAACCAAAAGTGTTTTAATGTGTAAAGAAGAGAGGATAGGGGTGGCCTTTTATAAGTGAGGTGAGTGGCACACTTGTAATTTTTGGAAAGAAAAAGGTGTAACCACATCTTTCACTTGGAAAAAGTGTAAAAAACGGTGTATTATTTAGAATTATTAATTATAGGCTCTAAATATGTCCAAAAAATATATTTTATAAAAAAATTTAGGTCATTTTAATGCCTATATTTTTAGTTTAATCCCCTGGTAAATCCATTTTTACCTTAACCGCGGTAAATATTTTTTATTGTTTCCACTATTAATTTTGGTAAAAAATTAATTTGACAGTATTAGATAATATAAATTATTATGATTCAAAATATTGAATCAATTTTTCCAAATTCCATCCATATAAGTGGAAATTTTTTATTTAATATTAATCTCAGAGATGTGATGAGAAAACGAGTTTTCAAGGAGAAAATGTTCAAAAATTTACAAAGTTTTTAAATCAAAAATCAATATGAAAATAATTTTAATGAAATAAATTGGATTAATAGATATATAATTGAACTAATTTTTCTTTAAAAAAATATAAAACATAAAATATCATTATAAATAATTTAAACAAAAATGTAGTTCTCAATTTAAATTCAGTAATTTTCATTATTCATAAAAAATGAAACATTTCATAAAAATCATAAAAATTCACCCTAAAATAATTTTGATATTCTAAATTAAAAAATTATGTTTATTTTTTTCAAATAAAGTTTCTACAAGTGGTAAAAATTAATTTTAAATTATATGCGCAAAGCATGACTAAACCATCTGTTAGAAAAATATTGTTTTTTATAAAACATTTCTTTTTTCTTTTAAATGATTATTACATTTTTTATAATCAATAGACAGACATAATTTTTATAATTTAGTTAGAACTATTAACAAAATCCAATTTAACAACTAGGTTATAATGGTATATTGTATTATGATTCATTTTGACCCAGGGTTACGTGTTCCACAAGCTACCAAAGAGATTAAATTTAAAGAAATATATTTCATGGGTTGTTTAATATCGATGTTTCATGTGACAAACACTATAAAAATACTGTTCTTTTTTTTCTAAATTTTATGGTGTTACACTCCCACCACCATAAATAAATTGTGACCTCACAATTTAAACTTGATCTTGATAATCAAGGGTTTGACATTTGGAAATACCATTATTGAAAAACCCACGTCATAAAAGGGTTAATAAAATATCCTCTTAATAAGAGATAAAAGAGAAGTAAAAAGGTCATATATAATAACACATAACTAGGTTTCAAAGTAGGATAAAATTGGTGGAAATTGAATATATGGGCATGGAAGAAAAGCGTAAATAATTATAGAGAGTGATAGACATCATTGATCACAAAAAGTTAATGATCAATTGAATATCAAGGAACTCAAAACCATAAATATAAGATGATTTAAAATACCATATAATTCATAAAATATGAATATAATAGGATAAAATTATTGTTTCAAGATCCTTTTTTAAAGTCGAGTAACTCTTTTATCGTATAAGAAGGTAACATGATAACATTTTTGTTTCAATATCCATTTCAGAAAGTTGAGGAATTATTTTATTGTATAAGATTATAAGGGAATATACTTACTTGATACATTTATATAATCACAATTTCAACCTTTTGTTGTTCTTCAATCAATTTTGAATTAATCTCTTACTCTAATAAATGAATATCTAAAAATTAAATTTTTATGCCCGAAGCACTAAAATCCACTTTTAATGGATTATAATATCTATAAAAGAGTGAAAAGTATTTATATATGTATCTAACTATTTTCTTAATACAATATCGTTAGAACAAGTTATCCAATATAATACATTAATCTCTAAATCTCAATAGTAACACCATTGGTTCATCATTAAGATTTATGTATCAAATCGTTCAACTAAAAACAATGGCATATTAAATAAGACATCATGTAGTCCAGTGGTAGGTGCTAAAACCTTATCATCCATTGGTCATAGGTTAAGCCCCGAAACCTTTATGAATGCGATGAGTTGTTACCCAACATGTGGGTTTTCTTTTTCCCAAAATTATATTAATATAGTTCCTATAACATTCCCAAATTGTGATGACCTATAATTATATCAATATCAAGATAATATAAACCCTAAAGGTTACCAATACCATTAAACATATTCCCACAAAATTTAAGGTTATTCTTCCTTTAATTATTTTTTCACTAAAACATATAATAAACCAATGGGTTGTAGTGCCAAAAGTTTCTCCCAATATATCCTTAATCTCAGGAGACTCCAATCACATAAAACCTAAAAAGGGGTGTTTAAGAATTTGAACTAATGATAAATCTTAAAATCATAAACCCATGATGGTATCCATAACTCTTTAGTTAATGAATAAATATATGATTCTAAAATTTAAACAATCCTTATATGTTTCATGATTCTTATAACCAAAATACCATTGGTAAAAATACCTCTACAATATAATTCTAGAATCCCAATAAATACTTTAACCATTTTATTTCAACATAAGTTCTTCCTTGGTCTAGGGTTTAACCTTTAAAAGATAGAATTTACTCGAATAATTCCTAGGTTCTCCACATATAATAAAATGTGCTATAAATGGATCCCTATTATGAGATTTATTTCCTTCCATCGTACTATTAATTTTTTTCTCAGAAATTATTTGCTTCATTCCATTTCTTTCTAAACATAAAGAATTTTTACATTACATTGAGACACTTCCTTGGGTGTCTCTTTCCACATTTCTGTCATGAATGAAGTAAAGCCTTCTATTCTCTATGGTCTCCATTACTCTACCTCTTAGAAAATTCCATCCTTCTCTTATTTTGTTAGTTGAAGAGTTGGTTAAGGTATAATTTGTTTATAATATTTTAGGATAACTGATTAGGCATAATCATTATATATTTAAATCCTGTCATCATCCCATTTGGTATCTTATAGTCACCACCTTGTCCTTAACACGATTCCTTCAAGTTCTAGCTATCAAGTAAAACCAAAAAGTATACCATGAGAAACAATGATCATAGTGGGAAAACCATATAATCATTTATAGGATCTTTAAATCATGTCAAATTCTTTTAATCTAATACTCCTTATGTTTAACCTAGGTCATTCATTATCATTATCTATTCAAATCATTCATAATGGTTTGTAAATAAAATGTAAATTATCCTAAGCATATCACCCGAGAGTGTCAAACTAGGTACGCATTAAGGCCTGTTGCTATACATCGGGTGATGATCGGGTTAAGCCCAATGTGCTCTTTTTGGAGTTATTACCCCTAGGTACATCTGTTCTAGAAAACAATCCACTTGTAGTATCTTGGTAGGGATTTATGTTCTAGGAAAATTCACATAATTTCTTCCTTACTAAAACTTTATAATGTTATTATATATTTATCCTCAAATTATATCATGAGATTATGTTCCCTAATCTATGTTATCCTAAATCCATTTCCGAAGGTTTCTATTAAAAATTCTCTAATACCAACTATACTGACCCCAAACCTTGTGGCCCATAGCCAGTGTCTACTTTATTACATGGGCATAAGATACAAGGAATCACATCTTGATGGACTGAATAGTTTAGTAGTCATGGTAAAATTTATACATACTTGATTCCTGCATTACATTTGAAAACAAAAAATACAACATAATTTTTTTTGGAGAATAATATTATTCCCCCTAGAATATCCTTGTATATCAATCATAGCACACTTCATGGATTCCTAGGAATTGAAAAAATAAGGATGAGCGCAAATGCTCAGTAAGAGTTAAGTATAATAGAAGCTATCATGAATCAATAAGCACAATCAACATGACAAGGTAAACAAATGAAAACATATTCCATTAAAACAATAATATAATATTGAAATATATCCAGAGATATTATCATAGGGAAACTATCATGGATAATTAGATAAGGAATAATCAATATGGTAAGGTAAATAAATGAAAACCCATTCCATTTAATCAATACCATGACTATCATAAATGGATAAGGCATAATCAATATGTAATGGTAAATAATTAAAAACACACGGCATTTAATCAATAAACTGACAATGAAATGAATATAGAGATAATATCATTGTTAAAATTTCATGGATAATAATAAATGAATTCTTAATGAAGGAAATGCTTAATTATTGGATGCCATGTCTCTGTCACATGATATCTCTACCATCAAGATCTACCCTTAAGACATTTTAAAATGGATGGGTAAGTATACACTAGAGATCCATTTAACTAAGGCCACCCAACTATTTCATCTCATGTGACCCATAGATGCATCAAGGAGCTATCTATAACTAGACCCCACCTGTGTTTTTATGTCCAAATCATTAATAATATATCAAATAATCAATTTAATTCAATAGTAATGAAACTTATCATTAAATATCCATATCAAGTACAATACATATTTATCAATATTTCCCAAAATAAATTTCAATATAGAACTCCATATGTATAAATTATATAAGGTTTAATTAATAAAAATATCCATGCTAAAAAATATGGAAATTTAGGGGAAATTTAATGGCTAATGATTACAAAAAAGTAAATATTTCATGGGAAATTTAATGAATACAAAAAATAATTAAGAAAGTGAATGTCAATACATTTCTCGGACAAAATGATCATAAACCATCCATAAGAATAATAAGGATGGTATCAATACAACATACAACTATTGGAGTAATAATAAAGGGTTGTTTTCATTGATTAATAGAAATAATATAAACTTTAAGAACATTCTTGAGAAAAATATCCTTTTCATTTTGAAAATCAATTTTTTAAAATAAAAGTTCAATTTTTTTGAAAATAATTTTATCTAAACATAATCTTTGAATCTTAGAAATTATTCTTTAAAACATAGAGTGGTCATGACATTTGGATTTTTTTTTCATGTCATACATGTTAAAACAAATATTCCTTTCACTTTTTTATTAAAATCCAAATGGGCATTGTTTTTAAAATTCTATGAAGAATAATTTCAAAGTATTTTTAAAAAATTAAAAATGGTAATTAATTTATTTAATAGATCATTTTTAAAAGGTTACATTTTTTATAAAACATTTTTATAAAACATGGTTTTTGAAGAAAATATATTTTTTAGACTGAAGAGAGAAATAAAGTATGATTTTATTAAAAAAATTTTGACAATTATTTTAAGTACCAAAGAGTGAGAAAATGATACTATTAATTGAAAAATTTCATTAATAACCATAGGATAAGAAAATTAAAGCGGTTATTAAACAATGATAAAATAATTTCCTTTAATGGCAATTCAAGTATAAATAATCCCGATTAAAATGAGATTTTGAAATAAAACCTTGAAAATATCATAATGTTGAAGTGAGAATTGATAAATGAATCGATTAATTTTATTAAATTTAAATCCAGATAAAACAATTGGAAATACAACATAAAATAATAAAATTTCATTACACACATAATCTTATCATGACATAATCAACAAATCATAGGTTTAATCTAATGAATGGAAATTGAGTTAAGAAATCCCTTACCTCAAGCTTCCTTTTGGTTGAACATGCTTTAAACTCATATATAATGATTTAATCACGTTATTATTTTATACCAGAATCATATTCATATTTATTATATCATATAAAATCCTTTTATAACATCTTATCACCTGTTCATTAATAATCTTTCATTATTTTCATTGTTATGAGTGTTAATTGCCTTGTTTTCTCATTCATGATTTGTCATGAAAGTTACAATTCTTGTTCATATTATATATTTTCATCATATCTAGAATAATAATAATGAAATAATTATCATATTTATACATCAATTATACTTTTAAGACCAATCATGAAATATGGTTTTGAATAATGAAGTATGTTACACTCATGGAGATGGTAGCTCGTACATATGCATGAGTGAAATTCTATTTTCCAATGATCATTATGGAAAGTAGGTAAATAATATTTTATATTTTAATAATTATAATAATATTATATATATCATATTATTATTTTTTAAATATAATTATATATATTATCCATGTGATGTGGTGATGAAAATAGAGTCACATTATTTCATGAAGGCGGTAGTCCACACGTACACGAACAATGTTATCATTTTTCAGAGTAAGAATTAAAATGATATATTATATTTTAATAATGATAAATATGTCATGAATATAATAATTATTTCATGTATATCACATATTTTCATTAACCTTATCCTTATTACCTCCCATGTAAAGCGTTAGTGAAAATGAATCACATCGCTTCGCAAGGTGGCAGTCTGCTGTACACACGAGCGACATTACCGTATCCCCTACATAATGGAAATTAAAAAGGTATATATATGATGCAATGAATCAAGAGGTATAATAATGTTATAAATATAATAAATATAATTTTTATCTATCATCACACTCAACCATGAAATGTGGTATTAGAAAAATGAACGACATCGATTCGCGAGGCGGTAGTCCGTCGTACACACGAATGATGATTTCATAACCCATTTGATAGAAGTGGGGATTTTTTAAGTCATTCCATTAATATAAAATTTTTTCATTATCTTTAATATACTTATGTTATTATATAGTCATGTTTTAACAATAATTGAAGGAGGTGGATGAATAAACAAAATAAAAATGCTCATTGAAGAACGTTACATCTTCTTCGGGTAATCTCCTTAGTTTTTCTCCAAAAGATTTATTAGTTTGGCTTTATTCCAAAAATAAGGCTTCTAGGATGAGATAATGGATTTTGGAAAGTGATTTGGGTATGTATTTAATGAACCAAAATGGGTTTAATTTGTGAAGAAGATAGGAGAGGGGGTGGCCTTTTATAAGTGAGGTGAGTGGCACACTTATAATTTTTGGAAAGGAAAAGGTGTACCCATGTTTTTCACACGAAAAAGGGTTAAAAATGGAGTATTATAGAGACTTATTCATTATAGGGTTTAAATATGCACATCCAATAGATTTTATACAAGTGTTTAACCCTTGTATTTTTAGTTTAACCCATCGGTAAATCCATTTTTACCTTAACCATGGTAAATAATTTTTACTGTTTTCACTATTCATTTTGGTTAAAAATTAAGTTTACCTTATTAGATAATATAAATAATACTAATTAAAAATATGGAATCTATAATGAACCATACAAATGGGGATCATGCTATGAATCACCATGCCTGCCTCTAATAGGTTAGGGGATGACGACTAGCACTGAGTAGGAATATCACTAACATGGGAGGCCATATCCTAAAGCACCTGTATACACACACACACACACATCTGCAAGACCATACAATGCTAAAATGTAAAAAAACTAATAAAAAATGCATGCATACATGTAAATCCAACAACCATAGTATTCCAACAAGAAATGGAAAGTAAACAGGTCCAAATAAAAGCCCACAACAAAGAGTCTGAAAATAAGTCTAACCTGCAAGGAATAATGGGGATTGTTATCAAGATACCATAGGAACACACCACAGTATATCCGAATCACTAAGTACTGCCTAGTTATAGTCCCTCTAGGACTCCATCTAAAGGCTGATCATCTGTATTAGACATGACACATGCAGGAAAATCCCACACAGAGGTGAGTATAACAATACCCAGTAGGAAATCCAAAAACCTCAAAGCATATAAAAAAATAATAACAATCTATTCCACATAGGAATATGTCTACAACACATATAACATGAATTTCCAAATATACTCAATAAATACACATAGTCTCAAGGTAAATCCATAATCATAATTCCATCCTATGATTTATACTCGAAGGTTCCACATAACACTCATCTAGGAGAACACACTCCACGAGTCAGATAGCACTGATGATATCTGTTTGAGAGGTAGTTCTCATCAGGTCTCACCATTAGAAATATATACTGGAAGTATGAAGAGATACAATACATAGATGGGGATCACTCCTTAGTACATGGGGTATACCAACAACTCAATTCAGATTAACCCACTAAGTAGAGGATTGATGCCTGTATAGTGTTGGTTATGAAGAAACCAAGAACTCCACCTAGGGTAAGAAGATGATATAGGATCTCACTTCAAGACTCATAGAAGGATTCAAAAAACTCCATCCAAGAAGTCATGATGAAGGGATTTCTATCTTGTGTGTAGGATGTGATTCCATACTAACCCTCAGGGAAAGGATATAGGGAACACACCCTAAAAAAACATATCCAAGATATAGAGTACAAGGGATCCAAGCCTTCTTTGAAGGAGTACACGACATGTACTGGGAGTACATGACTTGTCCCTTCGACATTGAGTCCTTCCCTTTTAAATGGTCCATGTTTGTGTCTATGTGGAAGTATAATAAATCATCATTCCCATATACTTATACCCATGTCCAAGTAAACTACTATTCCCATGTACATATGGTTTAGCTGTGACTATGTGGGAGTACATGACATGTCCAAGTCTATGTACTCCTTCCCGTTCCCGTGTACCCTCTGAGGTACATGCTAAGACACCAGGGTAGGAATCACATGATATGTGATAGGGGTAACATGTTGTGTGGTCCATAACTTCATGTAGAAACCTTAGCTACCACATAGGGGTCCCACATGGTGTGTTCCTCCAGAACACACGTCATGTACCATAGGATTTCATAGATCCCACAGGTTACTTCTCTATATCACCATCCTCTCCTTCATCCTTGAATCCACCATGAATCTCACTGGGAGGCTTGGATATACTCCATCCAGGCATCACCATTTTCACTCGCTGAATTCCAATCACCCAATTCAAACAAGATTTAGTTTTTATTCATTTATGTCATTATTTCATGCACCATTCAAAACCAGAGATCTCCAATCCAGTCTAATTCATTCGCTGCTACCACTATTTCATGATCCCTGTACCATAATAAGTCTGGATATAAGATGTAAAATATTTATTCTATGAAATGGGTGTGCAATGATCGATTCCTAGGTATTTAGGTCGAACCAATAGGAAAATGAATCCCCAAAGATGATCAACTCCCACTTAATATTGGTCATGAAGATACCAAGAACTCCACCTAGGGAAAGAAGATGATAGAGGATCTTATTACGGGCCTCAAAGAAGGATTAAAACAACTCTATCCAAGAATTCCTACTAAACAGACCACTATATTGTGTGTAGGATGTGATTCCATACTAACCCTTAGGGAAAGGATATAGGGAATTCACCCTAAAGAAAATTTTCCAAGATACAGAGGAAAAGGGATCCAAGCCTTTTTAAAGGAGTAAAAATCATGTCCCTTCGACATCAGGTCCTACCCATGTAAATGGTCCATGTCTATGTCACTATGGAAGTACATGGAGTGCTCATTCCTATGAAATTCTACCTATGTCTAAGTACATGACTATAACCATGTACATCTAGTCAGGCCATGTCCGTGTGGGAGTGCACGACTTCTCTAAGCCTGTGTAATCCTTCCTATGTTTGTATACCCTTCGTGGTACATATAGATCCATAGGGTGAGGCATAACACAACATGTGATAGAGGTCACACACTTTTTGATCCTTAACTTCACGTGGAAATCATATAAACCACACATGGGTCCCATGTGGCATGTTCCTCCGTAACACAATCCATGTACCAACGGATTTTACAGATCCCACAGGTTCTTTCCCTATGTCACCTTCCACTCCTCTGGCCTCATATCTATCGTGAATCTTACTAGTAAGTGAATATCTACTTCATATGAGCCTCTATGTTACCACTCACCTGATCCTGGTTACATGATTTGCATGACATTCAGTTTCCATTCATTCCCATCACCGTCACACGTACCATTTAAAAACAGAGGTCTCCAATCAAGTCTGATTCATTCACTAATACCCCTGTTGCATGATCCCTATGCTATAATGAGTTCAGATCAAAGATATATAATTGTTTCACCATGAAATGGGTGTGTAATGATTGATTCCTTTGTATTTGGGTCGAACCACTGGGAAAACAAAGACCTGACGATGAATGCACATTAAACAAAGGGAGAGAACCAAGAAACAAGTAAAAGCGGAATGAAACTAAGAAATGTTCAATTGGACTTGATCCATTTCCATTAGAACAAAAAATGAAGAACAAAAATAAATAAACAAATATCCCAAAATATCCCTGTAGATAAACCCCTCTCGTAATATGATCGATTCACAAATCAATCCATTGGTTGATTGATTAACATTCATAATAGGAATTAATAATGGGGAATAAAACCAATTAAAACATCATACAACCTAAATTTTAGATCAATCAATGATGAATAATTAATCTATGTTTTTTCATTGGAAAAATCCTCTAATTTTTTTTGCACACCGATCATAGAATTGTGATTCAGTTGTCATTCAGCCACATAATCACCTCTAACGTCTCTATTGACTCTTTTTGATTTGCAAGGTTATGGAGATAACCCTAAAAATAAACAATAAGTGTGTTTATAAAGATATTATTAGGATTATTAATCAAGAAATAAATAAATAAATAAATAAATTTATTCTATTTTATTCATTTTTATGCCTGCAATGATTTTTTCACAAATGCCCCGTGCCGACAAAGGTTATAACGCACCTAAGGTAAAAACTGCATTATGAACTAAAAATTCCCTCATATTTTTGATTCGGGCCAGTTTTTATAATTAATTCCACTTGTTCCTAAAAAATGCATGCTCATTCCATTTAATATATTTAATATATTTCAAACATTTATTCTGGACACACTGGGCGTTGGAATCGCATGCCGTCTCAGCACCTGGTCTAAAAAAAAATCCATACAATATCCAAAAATAATACATGGGAAATAAAAGTCATTAAGAAAAATTAATTTTTAAAAATTCTATCCATATAATTTAATAAATATGATTTAAAATTAACTCCACAAACATGATGAGAAAACGAGTTTTCAAAGAGAAAATGTTCAAAAGTTTACAAAGTTTTTATATCAAAATTCAATATAAAAATAATTACAATGACATAAATTGGATAAATAGATATATAATTGAACTAATTTTACCTTAAAACCAATTCAAAATATAATTTAACATTATAAATAATTTAAAGGAAAAGGTAGTTTTCAATTAAAATTCAGTATTTTTCACAATTCATCAAAAAATGAAACATTTCAGAAAAATACCAAACATTCACACTAGTATTATTTTGATATTAAAAATTCAAAAATGAAGTTTATTTTTTAAAATAAATTTTATAAATGTGGTAAAAATAAATTTTAAATATTTTTTGTAAAGAGTGACTAAACCATCTTTTAAAAAAGTATAGTTTTTTAGAAAAAATTTCTTTTTCTTTTAAATGATTCTTATTTTATTTCTAGTCAATAGATAACCACAATTTTTATAATTTAGTTATTACTATTCACACCCTTTAATTTAAGAGTTAGGTTATAATGGTATATTATATTATAGTTCATTTAGACTCTAGGTTGCGTGTTCCATAAGCTATCGAAGAGATTAAATTTTAAAAAATATATTTTGTGGGTTGTTTAAGTTCAGTGTTACGTGTCACATACACTACAAAAAAATGTTCTTATTTTAAAATATTAGGGTGTTACAGTAGGTCAAGGTTTAAATGATAGTTGTATTCCTCATAAACCACCTTTATTTGATGGAAATAACTATATTTTATTAGAAATAAAGAATGAAAGCCTGCCTTAAACAAATTAGAATTGAAAATTGGACCAATATGGAAATTTTTTATAAATTATGCAAGTAAAAATCTAATTATCTTAATGGTAATGATGCAACTAAGTATTTTATTAATTATAAAATCATTAACATTATTTATTATGTTATTAGTAAAAGTGTTTTTAGCCATATATGTGCATGTAAAACTAGTCATGACATTTGGATAATTTTTCAAGTTACTCACTGTGATATAGATAAACTAAAAATAACCAAGCTAGTTATGTTGCAGGCCAAGTAACAAGATTTTAAGATGGGAGAAAATGAAAATTTCAATCAAATGTTCTATAGACGCATCAATATTTTGAAAGGGATGAGTTATCTTGGAGAAGTATCAGAGGATACTCGTATGGTTGAGAGAGTTCCTAGATCTTTACTAAATAAGTGGCACACCAAGAAATATTTCATTGATGAAAGTAATAATTTCATGGAGTAAACTCTTAATGAACTCATTAGTCTACTTCTGTAATATGAATCAGAGTTGAAAAACATTTTTAAAGAATAAACCACCAAGAAGAAAGGTGTTTCCTTTAAATACATTAATTTTGTTTCATATGGCTCTTCTTATTATAAGTTACATGAAAGTGAAAAAATGAAGTATCTCAACTTATGATTGGAGTCTATAAAATAATTAAAAGGGAAAAAGGTTTTAAAAAATAGATTTAGAAGAGACTCTAAAATAGATGACCACAATAGTAATAATAAGGGTAGTACTAATCTTAATTATAATACATTAGATGTTAAAAGTTTTGAGTTCATAAAGAAATTTCATATCAAACCAGTCTGTCCAAGATTGAAAAATGAATAGAAATAAAAAAATTTCAAAAAATAAATAGAAAAAGGCATTGGATGTAGGTTTGAGTTGCACTGAAGAATCTTATTCTAGTAAAGAATTTGGAACCAGAAAAGAACCATATAACTTTTGGTTCATGGAATCTATGAATAAGGTTATTGATTCTAGTTTTGATTATAATTATTCTAATGCTGATTCTAATTTTTGTAGACTATGCATTGATTATTTAAATGAATAAATTGAAAAACCAAAAAAAGTAATCATCAAAATATATAAATTTTATTGTATAACTAAAAGGAAACAATAAGAAACTTATTAAATAAAAAATGTTCTTTATATAGAAAATGAAAAACTAAGGAACACTAATTCTGGTTCAAATTAAATAATGTGTGAAGACTTATAGGCTGTTTAAAAGTTTAATGAAATTCTTAACATTGATATTGAAAGTTTAAAACAAACCTTACCTACTTTTGTTCAAGGATGTATAATTAAAGAAAAATTACATTCATGAAAAATGTAAAAAAATAACAAATTATGTTAGTTATAATATAAAACTACCACAAATGTATCAAAATTTCTTTATAAAAAGTTCAAAAGGTAGTATTTATACTACTATGTGTTTTAGATTTAGGATGAAAGGACACCATGATATTGAATTCCCTCTTAAAATTACGCAATATTCTGGACACGCTAAATATCATTTTTAGATCTTTATCTTCTAAAATACCTATAAATACTTTTTAAAAATCTATATGGGTATCTAAAAATAGTTTTACTAACTTTATCAGACCTAATGTTTCATGGGTACCAACACTTTCTATTAATTAAACTTTTTTTGAAATATTCCTTGGAAGTCTCAAGAGTGATATATTTTACATGGATAGTGTATTCTCTATACATGCATTCAGAGACCCATAAAAATTCATTTCATACAATAGATATGATAGAGACACTATCAAATTTTAAGATAATTCCAAAATTATAGTAAAAGGATTTTGTGAAGTTGGTTTATTTAATCATGCTATTATTAATAAAGTTCTATATGTTGATCACTTACAACATAACTTAATCATTATTTTTCAATTATGTGATGTTGGAATGAATATTAAATTCAATAATGATAAATGCATTATTTTTAAAGATGATCCTATATCATTTTATGTTATACACAAGAAAAATATATATTATATAAACTATGATGAACTAATTGTTTAACATGTGAAGTGTTTGAATGTAATGTAGGAAAATAGTATTATTTGGAATAAAAGGACTTATCATGTTAATTTCAGGTTGCTGCATAAAATTTCAAAGAATGAAATAATACTATAAATACTATTTATCAAGAAATAAAAGTTTCATGTGTTTGATGCTTGTATTAAAGGGAAACAACATAGGTATCCATTTAGACTAATCAAACAAATGAACACTAACATAACACTATAGTTGGTTTAACTTAATTTTTTTGGACCTACTAAAACTAAAAGTCTCAATGGTAAGAAATATGTTTTTACTATTATATATGATTTTATTAGATTTAAATTTTTTTATTATGTTGCACATAAAAGAAAAAAAAATTTATTCTTAATGTAAATTAGTTCAAAATGAAAATGGTTATGTAATTTTTTTATTCATAGTAATAGAAGAGAATAATTTCAAAATTTAGAATTTGAGAACTTTTTTGAACAAAATGGATATTATCATAACTTTTATTTCCTTAGATATCCTCACTAAAATGGATTTGTAGAAAGGAAAAAACCAAAGTTCACAAGAAATGGTTAAAACTATAATAAATGACTATAACTTACCTAAATATTTTTGGGATGAAGCTATGAATACATCTTGTTATATTTTTAATATAATTATTATTAGACATATTTTAAGGAAAAAAACTTATGAATTAAGGAAAGTAATGAAACCTAAAGTTTTATATTTTATAAATTTTTATTATAATGTTTTTATCCTTAACGCTAAACATAATCTAGATAAATTCGATGCTAAATATGATGAAGGAATATTTTTGAGAAATTATAGTTTTAATAAGGCTTACAATGTTTATAATAAAATAACTATGATTATTGGAGAATATATTCATGTTATATTTTATGAAAATTATTTAAAGGATAAACCATATAAATAAAATCAGATTGATGAATATTTTAGTGATTTTAATTTTAGAGAAGAAAAAAAATTTGAATTGAATGCACCTATTAAAGGAGATAAACACCCTCATTAATGGATATGGAAAACTATTAAAGATCACCCTATTTATAGATATAATGAATATTTTGATTTTATACTGAAAAATAGAAATTATATAAGAAATTTTCATTCTAATTTCGGTTTTATTTTATTTTATATACCAAATTATTTTTCAAAATATTTATAAGATACTAAATAATATTTAGTTATACAAGATATAATTAATTAGGTTTTTGGAAACAATGTTTGTGAATTGTTTGTTCCACCAAAATATTTATATACTATTAGTATTAAATGGATATTTATAAATAAACATGATGATTTTAGAAATATTATTAGAAATAAATCTATATTAGTTATATAAATTTATATCAAGAAGGTATGGATTATGATGAGACTTTTACACATGTTACTAGATTGAAATCTATTAAAATTTTATTAGAATATACTGATCATCATGGATTTAAACTTTATCAAATGGGTGTTAAAATTTATTTTCTTAATGGATTAATTTATAAAGATGTTTATGTTAAATAACCACCTAGTTTTGAACATGAAAAATATTCTAATCATGTTTTAAAACTTTCTAAATATATCTATGGAATTAAAAAATCTCTTTTAGATTGGTGTGAAAGATTATATCATTTTCTTCTAAAAAATGGTTTTATGAAAGGTAAAGTAAACCCTAATATTTTTATTATAGAATATTTTCAAGATATTTTTATTATTTATATTTATATTTATGATGATATTTTTTGTTCGTCTAGTAAATTTATTTTTAAATAATTTTCATATTTAATGACTTGTAAATTTGATATGGGTATTATGGGAGAATTAAAATTATTTATAGGATGTAAATTTTTTTAAAATAAATGATGGAATATTTCTTAATAAGTGTAAGTATTTTAGAGAATTAGTCAAAATATTTGGACTTGATTATATTAAAAGTATGAATACCCCTAACATAGGAAATCAAATGTAAGATCCATGTTCTTATTCCTTTTCTATATTTGCTCATTTACTATGTAATAAAACCTTAGATCGAGGCTATTATAATTGAATATATTGTTTTGGTCATGTTTTGACAATTCCTTTTTGGGATTTGTTGAAGTAAAGGGAAAGGGAGTCTGAATCAACTAGATCATGTCTTGTATCTTCCTGTTCTTTAAGATCTATTATGTGGTAGGTGGATTATCTATTTTCTGCACTTGTTCTAGAACATGAAGTCTTAGTATTTCGCAATTGATTTGCCGAAATTTTCAAGAGAAACTTTGGATGATTTATTTTGGAAAACTCATTTAGTTTATGATTTGGAAATATATATTTTGAATGTATTTCAGAGAAACCACTTTTGTTACATGGTTTTAAATTATGGTTTTGGTTTAATGTATATAATATGTTAGATTAAATGTTTTCAAATGATTAATTGATTTGAATAAATGAATGGTTGTGATAATTTAGTATACACATTGAATTTCATGAGTTTATATTTTATTAGAAGATGCCTTGTTGATTTTAGACAAGGGGTTGGTATCGTCAAGGTACCTTGGATTCACGACCAAGTAATGAGTTGACTAGTGGGGCAAGATTCTTCTAGTGGGTTAGGAATGCTCCTAGTTGGATGAATGAATGTGTGAATGTGTGTGATGTGGAATTTGGTATTCCATATGAATTTAATTAATGGTTTGAATATTTAAATTAATTACATATATTTGGTAAACTTATTTGGTTTTTATATCATTTTTTATTTATATTTTTAATTGTGAGATAACTTGTTCTTGTTCTAGAAACATGAGTTGGGAAGTCTCTTGGGGATTTCCTACTAGGTATGATTACTCAACCCATATATATGCACCTTGGTGGGTATGCATACATTTTTCTTCATGACATAGGTAATGGAAAAGTCTCTTATTTCTCTATTCAAGCATCATGATGCTATTTTCTCAGGAGGGTGGTTAGAGCTTGGGGATTTTTATAGAGTAGTTAGAGAGATTACACATCAATGTAGTTGAATCTGACTATATTTTAGTTTTTAGTTGGATGTTTTATTTCAATTTCTTCTTCTACTATCATATTTTTGTTATTAGTTTTGCTTTGAGTTGTATTTTTTTTTTCTATATTTTCTTGATATATTGAGTTTTTAAAAGGTAAAATCACCCTCAACAATTTAGAAAGACATTTCCATTTATTTGTAGAATTTGGTGTCTAGGGGGTGTCATATAAGTTTAGTGAAACCTTGACTCTTTATAAGCTAATGGCTAGGGTCAGGGTGTTACAAATGGTATCAGTTTATTTTTCTATCATATATTATGATGGTAGTATGGAGATAGAAAATATTGGAACTTGAAATGTACAGTATAAAAAGACAAAAGTAACCTCTTTATTACAAACTTCAAGTTACCAGGGTGGTCAGTATACAGATTAGTTCTACAAAATTTCTAGGCATGTTGTTATCTCATCATCATGGGTTTAGCCAATGAGTGTAGTGTATCAAGTATTAATAATGATAATTACCACTAGGACTTCATTTCTCATATTATGTTTGATGATTCTTGGAAATTGGTTACAATGATTTTTCCTTTTTGTTGATTTAGAATATCCCAAGCCTTCAATTTTCTAGTTAAGTGGTGAATAAGTTGTGTTTTGTTCTAACTATAGAGAAATGGTACCAGTTAGATGACCTAGAAACCCACAAGAAGTGTTTTATGAGAATATAGTTTCACCTAAACCACAAGTGAACCAATATATTGTTTAAATAATTGTTCAATCATTTCAATATATTGATAAAGGAAATAAAAATGAAGAACCATTACATGTAGATTATTTTGTTTAGTTTAATAAATAGTATCCACCAATATTTCAAGGGGATTTAGAACCTAAAAAGGAAGAAGCATGGATTAATAGAATGAAATAGATATTCTATTTACTTAGAACAATGATTGATATAAAGGTGAAGTTAAATGTATACAAACTATAGGATCTCACACTCTAATGGTGGGATTTATCCATCTATGATAAACTCAACCAAGGTCTTACTTGGGAGGGATTCAAAGAAAATTTTAACAAAAAATTCTACCAACACACCTTCAAGATAGCTAGAATGATGTAATTTTCTTCAATCTTAAGAAACAAAATCTTTCAATTATGGAATATGTAGATAAGTTTATGAACTTATTTTGTTTTTATCTAGAAGTGGTTACCAGCAAGTCCTTGAAGGCATGTATATTTGAGTTTGGACTACACCCATAAATTTATTCTACACAAATTGTGCTCTGTATTACTAATTATACGAGCATAGATAATAGAGAGATAGTGAACGAAAGGGATATTACTAGTAATCCTACCGGAGGAAGAACACTCATCTACATGAGTGTAGGTGGGAACTCTAATGCTGAAAATAAGAGGAAGAGGGACACCTACTTATAGGGAGGTAGAGGATCAGAAAATCAACCCAATAAATGAGTTAACTTTCCACCATGTACTTGTATTAAGACCGGATGCTTCCAATTTAGTTCATTAAAGAATAATAAATAGGATTTTATAGAACCACCCAAATCATGTCACAACTATAATCAGATGGGAAATATTCAAAACTATTTCCCTAATGCTCCAAAATTCAATTGTTAGGAATACCTATCATGTGTCTCAAATATCTTATGCTTTGAATATGTGATCATGTCAGAATAGTTCTTTTCCTTAGAACCAAGAAAGATGGGGAAATTATATAAACACACCAAATCCTCAGGTAATGCGACCACAACAGGGAAGAAAGGAACAAGGGAGAGTGAGTAAGCAGTTATATAGTGTTGAGAAGATGACCATGAATGATCGATCAAGTCCTTTGATGGTACAAGTCACCATTCTTCTTAACTAATCTCTTATGAAAGATCTGTTTGATACCAGTGCATCCCAATCTTTTATTTCTTCTCATATTTTTAATCAATTGGGTTTTATATCAAGATAATTCCATATGTGATGAGTCTCCAGAAACCTCTTGGGCAGTGAGAGTGTAGAGGATTTAAATGTTCATCTTGTTTTATAACCATAGATGGACTCCAATTTATTTGGTATTTTTCTATTCTTGATATGGATATATTTGACTTAATCTGAGGAATGGATTTGTTAGTTACTTTTAAGGATCATATAGATTCTTATGTATGATGAGTAAATTTTACATCTCCTAATGGGATGGTACATATCATTAAAGGAAATTGGGATGTGAATACTGGAAGAAAGTAACCTTTAGAATCAATGGTTAGAAATATTTCTTATCAATAAAGAGTGGTCACTTTAGGAACTAACAATATAATTGAGACTAGATATCATCATACCATTATATATCGATATCTTAATGCATTTTCTAAAAATTTTACTAGTTTTCCATATATAAGGGAAGTGTAATTTAAAATTTATCTATTTATAGGGGAAAAATTCTATTTAATTTCTATGATATAGAATGACACCAATAGAATCGATGGAATTGAAGGCCCGGTTTGAGGAATTGGAAAGTAAGGGTTTCATGAGAATGAGTATATCAGCTTGGGATGCTCTAGTTTTTTTGTAAAGAAAGAAGATGGTTTGTTAAGACTCTATGTTGATTATCATAAATTGAATTAGGTTATAATAAATAATAGATATCCTCTTTATTGAATTGATGATCTGTTTGATCAATTGAATGGAGCCTAATGTTTCTCTAAGATTGATCAATATTCTGTATCACATAATTTGAATGAGGAAAATGGATATTCCAAAAACAAATTTTAGGATTCACTAAGGTCATTATGAATATTTTTTCATACCCTTTGGCCTTAAAAATTCACTATCAGTTTTCATGGAATTGATGAGTTTTATATTTAAAAGGTACCTAGACTCCTTAATTATGGTATTTGTGGATGACATTTTGGTGTATTCTTGTACTAGAAAAGACCATGAAGAACATTTAGAGATTTTATTGAACACATTTTGAGAGCACTAATTATATGAAAAATTATATAAATTCAATTTTTGGATACAAGAAGTTCACTTCCTTGGGTATGTAATTTTTGATAAAGGTGTATCAGTAGACCCTGAAAATATTGAAGCATTAATCTCTTAGAAACTACCTAATAATGGGTTTGAGATACATAGATTTTGGGGATTATTAGGTTATTATCACCACTTTGTTCATGACTTATCACATATAGAATCTCCTATGACTTTACTAATAAGAAAGGGCACTACATTCCACTGAAGTGATGGTTCCATAAATACGTTTTGGATCTTAAGGCCACGCTCACTTTGGAATCAATTCCTATATTTCCAAAACCTAGTAAAGGTGAGGTTACCCAACTAGGATTCAAGTATCACTGAGAGGGGAAGGGGGTGAATCAGTGATATATTTTTATTTTAAGTTTCATTTCTTAAGAAACAACCTTCACCTCCTATTGAAGATTTATTTCTCTACTAAAAACAAATCAAACACATAACCCTAGGAACACAAGAATTTACATGGTTCACTACTCAAAAAGAGTATCTAGTCCTTATTATGGTTTAAAAATAATAAAATACCACACAATACACTAGAAAAAAATCCTTTTTTGTGGAATACAACAAGTAGGATATTCCCTTACACTCGTGTAGCATTATGTTCAATAAAATAGTCTATGTGTTTTAAGTAGCATGAAATGATTTAATATAATTTATGGATAGAAATTTTTATGGTGATTCTTGATCATCTTTAAAAAAATGAGATCTTTAAAAAAAATTATTCACTTTATAACCTAAAAGATGGTAATAACTTCCTGGTCTTTATAAAGATACTCAGTCTGATTTAAGAGCCTGATTCCCAAGTTTGATTGCTCAATATACAAATAATAATCTATCAGAATACCACTTGAAACAAATATGAACTTTTTATTCAGTATGGAAATTCCAGTCCAGTTTTATAATATAGAAACTCTGATTATGATCTTATCTCTTCTCCTTTATATCTTTTATCTGAAAAACCTCTTAAAGAAAACACAAACTAGAAAATTTTTATTTCTTAAATTGTATATATTATCTCTTCTATTTCACGAATAATGAAATTCACATAATACAAAAAGTATTATCCTAATTTTATAGACATGAAAAAATGGTTTAAGAGAGATTCTAAAAAGGTTTTATCACTTTACCAAATTTCATGAATCTTAAATATTCTTTAAATATTGGATCTTTATTTGAATCATTCAATTCCCCTTGAAATTTGGATCTTTCTTTGAATTCTTCAACCTTCCTTGAATTTAGAATATTACCTTGAATTTAGATCCCTTTAGTCTTTCTAAGAAATATTCAGTCTGAATCTTATTTGTCGTTATGATTTTCCCATTACAATTCTCCATTACAATGGTCATCTAGATTTCTTAACCCACTGGTCAATCTAGAACTGAAGAATTTTTAACAAACTTCAGTCTGAATCCGATTCATGATTTTGATATCCCAATATAAATCCTTCATTATGATAAAGGCATTTGGTCATACTGATTTTCTTGACGCACTTGCAAACAAATTAGAACAAAAGATATTTCATTATGTTTCTCTGTACCACCTGAAAGACTATCTAACCATTCCGATTTCATAATTACAATGGAAGCATATATTAAACAAAAATTTCTTCATTATGTAGATCTAAACCAAATTCAAGAAGGAAAACACATGTATTATCATTATGATTCTTGGAACCAACTCTCATTCTAATTTCTCCATTATGACGGAGACAAAAAATTCTTTCAAACTTATTCAACCACTTATAATTATTATTTTTTGAATACAATACGAAGGATATTTCAGTACTCAACTTATTTCGTTTTTTTGATTATGATAGTTATCAACTTATTTATATGAAAATTTTAATCTTTTAGATTTTGGTCTGACTGAAAACCATCACCTTCAGTTTCTATCATTATAATCAAGCAAACCTTCCCAACATTTAAACAAATACGAATCCTATGATATGAGATCGAAAATATTTTACTTCAATAACTTCCTTCTTCCACAAATTTTTTCTTGTAAGAATGAATTCATTCATGGATTTGATTACATTGAAGACCACCTTTAGCATTTTCTGACTTATAATGGAAAGTATTTTAAATTACCATTCTTACAACAACATATTTCTTTCGAAGCACATGAATATGATTTGACTAAATATGATTGGAAGCGCCTATTTTATTCTAATCAGATGCTCAATATGATTGTCAGAACTTCTTCTCCATTTTATTTTATCAAGTTTTCATTACAAGGTTTACAAATTACTTATGATTTTTGAGAAATAAAAAATAGTAAAGTATCATTATATTTTCATCATAGTCATTTTGACTCCAAAATTTTTCCTCAATATGACCAGAACCTCATTCCAGACCCAGGGTGAGTCCAATGATCCTTTTCTTCTTCTAGAAAACATATTATTAATATAATGGAATTTATTAGGCATTGTGAGTCTGATTTTATGAATAATATGGTTAGTTATATTGTTCAAAACTTTTACAAAGTGAATTTATTTATCATCTTTGACAACAAAAGAAAACACACTTGTAAAAAAACTTCTTCGTACTTACAAAAACCTTCTTCTGCCATCTTAGTCCAACACTATCTCCGTTTGGATTTTTATTAAACCAATATTCATAAATCACAGAACATTGTAACCTCAAGCTATGTATTACTTAACAATAATTCCAATACTACGTGAGGTAAATCATTGTAGGAAACAATAATTATTGACAGCAAAACCATGCTATCTAAAATAGCGACTCATGAAAAACTTCTTCATATTTCTTACTCAGCTTTCTTCCTCAACTTTATTCCTCATCTTTCTTCCCCAACTTTCTTCCTCATCTTTCCTCCCCATCCTTTCTTCCTCATCTTGTATCCAATTCTTCAACTTTCTTGGAATATAATTTTTTTCCTACAACCACTCCAATAAAAAATTAGAATAGTACTAACACTTACATGCTAAAATCACAGCTTACCCAGAACTCCCCGTCTGTGCATGCTTTCATAAGGATAGATTTATAAAACATTTATCCCCCTTGAAAAAAATATCCAAAGGTAATATGAGATAGGAGTCAAAAAATAATACCTCAAACTTGATGAGAAAGAGGCCAGATTCCCATGTTCTTCCTCAATTTATAAAAAATGTTCCTTTGGTAATGGTTTTGTGAATATGTCAGCAACTTGTTCTGATGTAGGAACATACTACAACTTTAATTAATTATTCTCCAGATTCTCTTTGATTAAATATTACTTTATAACAATATGTTTTTAATGAGAATGTTATACTGGATTCCTTGAAAGGTTGATTGAACTTTTATTATCACATCCCAAGAGCAAAGGTAACTTTATTTCAACAAGTAAGTCTTCCAACTGAGTTTTCATCAACATAAGTTGGGTAGAATCTTAAGTGGAAGTAACAAACTATGCTTTAGGTGTGATAAGAGTTACTGAATTTTGTTTTGTTGTATTCCAACAAACACAAATGTTACTTAGAAAGAAAAATCCACCAGATGTGGATATTATATCATCAAAATTTCCTACCCAATAAATATCTGAATACCCAAACAAGTTAATACTTTATGAGATATCATAACTGATTCTGATTTTTTTGTGCCTTTGATATATCTGAGAATTATTTTTCCAGGAAGTAAACATGATTCTTTAGGAGAACTCTAAAATATCGCACATAAGGTAACAACACAAAAAATGTCAGGCCATGAGGTAGTCAAATATAAAAAACTTCTAATCAGATTTTAAAA
Source organism: Viscum album (assembly GCA_963277665.1). Taxonomy (NCBI): domain Eukaryota; kingdom Viridiplantae; phylum Streptophyta; class Magnoliopsida; order Santalales; family Viscaceae; genus Viscum; species Viscum album. The sequence continues at coordinate 1,963,401,040 of OY728133.1, forward strand.
CCCTTTCTGATTAGTGTCCTTACCTTATCCATCTTTAGAAAACTTCGTTCCCACTGTAATCAGTGTGGAAATTGGTTTCAAATTTTCCATGCCGAAATTCTTAAAAAGTTCCTTAGTATACTTTTCTTGAGAAATACAAATGTGTTTCTTCTTTTTTAAGATTTTTAACCCAATAAAGTATTTCATTTCACCCCATTGACATTTAAAAAAACATTTTCATCTATTTATAAAAATTTTCACAAGTTCTTTCATCATTCCCAACAAAGATAATGTCATCAACATAAACAATTACGATGAGGGAAAAATCGCGAATTTCCTTGATGTAAATATTTTTATCAACTCTTCCCTTCTTGAAAATCATATTCCTAAGAAAGTATACAATTTGAAATACCATGCCCTCAATTCTTGTTTTAGTCCATAAAAATATTTCTTCAACTTACACTAATAACTTTCATCTTTCCAAACAATAAATACACAAGGTTGTTCAACATAAACTTCATCATTAAGATCACCATTCAAGAATGCTGACTTCACATCCATTTGAAAGATTTTTTAACTTTATTGTGCATCAATAGAAAGAAATATCCTGATTGTTTCTAACATTTCCACTAGAGAAAAAGTCTCATCAAAATAAACACCTTCAATTTGTGAGTAACCTTTGCACACTGATCTTTTTGTGTTCCTTATCACTTCACCTTCTTCATTATGCTTGTTCCAAAAAAACCACTTTGTACCAATAATATTTTTAATATTATTTGGGTATGATGTACCTAGTATCATTATTTTTTATCTGATCATGCCCTTCATTCATAGCCTAAACTCATTCTAGATGCTCAAAATATTCATTCACATCTTTCGATTTGACTTTTGAATACAAGTAAGTATGTGAAATAAATTTTGATGTTATTATTATTTGAAACTTTTCATGTTGATCACCGATAATGTTATAAGACTCCACTAGCTTCCTTATACTAGAATGATTTATTTGAGTTTCATCCTTATCACTTGAAATAGATGAGTTCGATTCTTCTTCTTGAGTACGATTACCACTGTCAACATCATTATCATAATTTTTAACAAAACATTCCTTATCAGTAGAAGTATGTTGTTCTCCCTTATCCTTTTCAAAAAATTTCACATTAGAAGAATAAAAAATTATTCAAATCTCTTTTTTTAAACATCTGCATCCTCTTCCTTTTAAATAAGAACCAATAAAAATTCTATCTTCACCTCTCTCCTCAAATTTTATAAGGTTTCCACCTTTCTTTCTTATGATGCATGGAATCCCAAAAGCTCTTAAATGTTTCAAACATGGATTTTTCCATAAAAAAAATTTAATGGAGTAATATATGAACTTGGTCTATGGAAACATCAGTTCTAGATATATACAATAGTTTTCATTTCTTGCCTCCAAAAGTAATGAGAAATACCATATTTAAGAAACATAGTTCTCCCCATTTCCAAAAAACTTTGGTTATGTCTTTCAGAAACCCTATTTTGTTGAGGATTGTATGGTGAACTGAACTCATTCCTAATTTTAAGATTCTTAATATAAATTTATAATTATTCATTATTATACTCACAACCATTATCATTTCTTAAATTCTTCACAAAATACTCCCATTCCTTCTCAACTTTCCTCATGAAACTTTTAAACATTTTTAGAGAATATGAATTATGTTTCATATACATTACACATGTAATTTGAGTAAATTAATCAATGAAAGTGATGAAGTAATTATCTCCATTAGTTGAATGTTTTCTCATTAGTACACAAATATTGGAATGAATAAGTTCCTGGGGTTGTTTTGAACTAATCTTAACTTTCTTATGCACTGAATTTGTATTTTTCCATTCTAAAAAATAGTGAAACACCAATATATTATTCTTGGAATATCAGGAATGTAATGGACATTGTATGGATTTTAAATATTTCTTATGTTTATTTGACACATGTGTTCTAGAATTTTATGTGACAAATTATTTTCTTCCACCATACCCAAGTAACAAGAGTTTTGTATTTCACCAACTTGAAACAAGTTTCCTTTTGTACATTGGCATCCTATAAATATCTTTCTATCTTTATAACTTTTCAAAACCAACCCATATTTTATGAAGATAAATTTTCTACCATCATCACAAAGTTGTGAGACACTCATCAAGTTATGTTTCATCCTATCAATATATCAATATTTCTTGGATTTCATCTTTTTCTTTCCCAATGATGGTTGATCCAACACCTTTTATTCTCAAAGATTAATCATTGCCAAATGTCACCATTAATTCTATGAATTATTTTAAATTATTTAAAAAAATTTATTCTCATGTCATATGAGAAGAACACCCACTAACAAGAATCCTAGGTCGTTATACTTTTATAGTTTTCAAAGCGCTTTCAACAACAAGATCTTTTTCTTTTCCCTTTTATTTCTTCACCTTAGGCTTCTGAGAACTGTTAAGAAACTTTGTTGTTCCAGTAATAAAAAAATACAACCCTTATAAATATGTAAATTTTGTTCACATCTTTTACAAATAGTTTCTAGGGGTTAGAACCTATTTTAAACTTTCACACCAACCTTATCAAGTTTCTTTATAATTTACTTCTTAGACTTATTCTTTTGATAGGATTGAATCCCCCTTAAAACTTTACTTCCATAACCTGTTGAATAATATTAATGTTGTTGGTTGAACCAACACATATTTTTTGTATGTCTGAATCCACCACAATACCAACAATATCCATAGAAAGATTATTTTACTCTATTTTTTTTGGATTGACTAGTGTTGTGAGAAAGTTTCTCAGCAACCTTATTAACAAAACTTTGTTGAACAATAACCTTTCTATTTTCAATAAAAACTTTCTTCTTCAGCTCAGATTTATTTTTAGGATTATTTAAAATAGAAGTAATAGAAAATTTTTTAGACTTAGGATTTTTAGAAACTTCTGAATTCTCCACTTTTTTAATCTTTTCCATATAAAAAACTTTCTCATCTTTCTTATTCTTGGGGAAAATTTAAACATTCTTAACAAAATATGAATGTAACTTTTGATGATCCATCTTAGGTTTATCCTTCCCAGAGCTTTCACCAACTTTAGAAGTAGAATTCTTGAAAATTTTAACCTTATGATTAATATTATAATGTTTTTGTTGAACAAGTTCCAATTATTCTTTTTTTTTTATTTTAGTATAACTTCTAGATGTCATTATGATTCTTTTCTTTATCAAGTGATTTCTTCAGATCATCAATCTCTTGAATTTGCTTAAATTTCTCATCTGGAAATCATTATTGATTGTTTATTGAGGAAATTTCATTTATCAACTTCCTGTTTTCCTTCTCAAGCCTTCTAATATTTCTTAGACATTTTTCAACTCTTCTTTTAAATGAAATTAAATTTGAATTTCTTATTTTTTGGAACTTCTACTTCCAAAATATTCACTATTATCTTTATTAATAAAAGTATTCACTCTTAAAAACACACTTTTAAAAAGTGATGAAAGTAAATAATTTTTGGATTTTCCATTATTCTTAAGATTTGTCTAATCAATGAGAGTAAGAGGAACCTTGTCATAAATAGGAGGAAATCCATCTGTTGTAACTTCAATAACATAATACCCATGAGACGTAAGATAAAGAAACATTATATCTTTCCATATATGATAGTTCTTACCATAAAATGTTAGAATACCTTTACTGTTGACACAATTATAATTCTACATCACAAATTCTCTTTTAAAAACTTTAATAAAGAGTAAATGAAGGGAACCTGACTCTGATATCAATTGAGATTTCACAACTAGGATCCAAGTATCACTGAGAGGGGGAGGGGGTGGATCCATGATATATTTTTCTTTTAAGTTTCCTTTTCTTAAGAAACGACCTTCACATATTGTTAAATATTTCTTTCTCTACTAAAAAAAATTGAACACATTACCACAGGAACACAAGAATTTATAAGGTTCACTATTCAGAAAGAGTATCTAGTACATGGTATGGTTATGAAATAATCCAATACCACACAATCCACTATAAAACAATCCTTTTGTGGGGAATACAATGAGTAGGACATGACCTTACACCCTTGTAACACTATGTTAAATACAAAAGTGGATGTGCTTCAAGTAGCACAAAAATTATGTATTATAATTTGCGTAACAAACATGTTACAATACTTCTTGTTCAAATTTCACAAATATGATATTTCAAAAAAATTATTCACTTTCTTACCCAGAAGCTGGTAAGAACTTCTTGGAATTTGTAAAGATACTCAGTCCAATTTTCTAGTATGATTCCCAAGTCTAATTTCTCAATACTGAAATAATAATCTACCAGAATACTGCTTGAAATAAATCTGAACATACTTCTTCTTAAATATGGAAATCCCAATCCAGTTTCCCAATACAGAAACTCTGATTAAAATCTTCTCTCTTCTCTTTTATATCTTTTATCTAGAAAACCTCTTTAATTAAATAGAAACTAGAAACTTATTCTTACTTAAATTTCATAGATTATCTATATTATTTTGCGAATAATGAAAATCACAGAATACAAAAACTATTCTCCTACTTTTATAGACATTCCAAAATGGTTTAAGCGGGATTCTGAATCTTTCCCACTTTATCAAATTTTCCAAATATTAAATCTTCCTTAAATATCATATCTTTCTTTTAATCATTCAATTCGCCTTGAAATTCAAATATTTCTTTGAATTCTTCAACCTTAATTGAATTTTAGATCTTTTATTTACTTCAACTCCCTTTATTATTTTTAAAAAATCTTTAGTCCAAATCTGATTTGTCATTCCAATTTTACCATTACAATTCTCCATAATGATGGTCATCTAGATTTCTTGACACACTTGTAAATGTAGAATAGAACACTTCTTAACAAACTTCAGCGAAAATACAATTCTTGATTTTGATTGGCCAATACAAGTTTTTCATTACAATAAAGGCATTTGGTCACTCCGATTTTATTTACCCACTTTCAAAAAAATCATAACTAAAGATATTTCATTACATTACTCTGCACCACCTAAAAGACTATCTGTCCATTTTGATTTCTTTATTTTGATGGATGTATATGTTTAATAATAGTTTCTTCATTATGTTTCTCTACCACAAATGTAAGAATTAAAACATATGTATTTTCATAAAATTCTCAAAACCAACTCTCATTATTATTTCTTCATTATGATGAAGACAACAGATTCTTTCAAACTTCTTCAACTGCTTCTACTTCTTCTTTTCTGAATATGATACCAAAGATCTTTCAACAATCAAATTATTTCTCTTTTTCGATTATGATACTTATCAATTTATTTCTCTAAAGACTTAAATCTTTTGGATTTTAGTCTGAATGAAAATCATCACCTTTAGTTTATCTCCTTTATTTTATTAAGATAACATCACAAGTTTTACAACTTACTTGTGATTTGTGATAAATACAAAACAACAAAGCATTGTCAGATTTTCATCATAACCATTTTGAATTCAATTATTTTACTCAATATGATCCAAAACTCATTATGAACCCAGGGTGAGCCCGATAATCCTTTTCTTCTAGTAAACATCTTCTCAATAGGATGGAATTTCTTAGGCATTATAAGTTTGATTTCATGAATGTGATGGTGTGTCTGATTTTCTAAAACTTTTACAAAGTGAATTTATTTATCATATTTTAATAAAAAAGAAAACACACTTGTAAAAAAAACTTCTTCTTACTTCAAAAAACCTTCTCCACCCAACTTGGTCCCCCAAAAAGGTTATTTAGTCTGTTGTGACGTGTTTGGACTTGGAATTGACTATAATCTCATTAAAGAAGATCATTTCATAGCTTATGGATCTTTAAATTTAAGAATTCATGAAAATAAATATTTGAATCATGACTTGTAATTGGCTATGTTGGTTTATGCTTTGAAAGCATGTCATCATTATCCATTTGGTGATAAGTTCACTATGTTTAAATATCATAAAATCTTGAAACACATATTTTCATAAAGGTATTTGAACTTGAGATAAAGACTATGGATGAAATATCTCTAAATTTTTGACTTTGACTTGGTATATACACCCATAAAAGGAAATTCAATGGTTGATTCTTTAAGCTAAAATTCATATAACCAACTAGCTAGAAAATATCATGATTAGTGGAAATTGATGAATATTATTTATAATATTCATTTTTATCTCACTGAACATAATGAGGTCACAATATTTTTTTTCAATGAATCTCATACCTGATTCGGTTGAGAAATTTATTGATTCTCAAAGATAAAATCATGATTTCCTTACCATTACATAAAAACATAATAGTGGGGAGACCATTTATGGATGGAAACAAAACATAAACCCAATGTTTAATTTTTGAGATTGTATATTCATTTCACCATCTTTTCAAGAATAAATTCTATCTTATTATCACCACTCTAAGTGGGTGATTCATCCTAGAATCCACAATATTTACAAGAAATTGAGAACACTTTTTTGTTGGTCAATTATGAAACAAAATGTGGTTAACTATATGTATAAATTCATAACCTTTAATAGGTTAAGGTTGAACATCAATGACAAGATGGAATGTTGCAATATTTACCTATACCCATATATAATAAATGGGATTAGATTGCTATGGACTTTTCCAAAAGTTTACTAAGAACTATTTATAATCATGATTCAATATGGGTGATTATAGAATGAATCACAAAGTCATCCCACTTCATTCTGATCCATGAAACAAATATGGTAAATGAATTGACAAAGCTCTACATTCAAGAAGTGAAATAATTTCAATGAACTACCATTTTGATCATATCTATTTGAGATCCTAGATTTACCTCTTGGTTTTAGTGATATTTTTAGAAAAAAATTTATACCTAGTAGAACATGAGAATGATGTATCATCCTTCAATATATGGGAAGTTAGAATGAATGATTCAGACACTGAATAATATGATCCAAGATTGTGATATGGATTTTGGTGGATCAAGGGAATATCATCTTCCCTTAGTAGAGTTTTCATATAAAAAAAGTTATAATTCCATGGTACAAATGGATATGTTCAAATAATTGTATGTCTATCCATTCCATTCTCCACTTTTTTGGGTAGATACCAGGGAGACTTCTCTAATGGGACCTAGCCTTGTTCAAAAAATGTCCGAGAAAGTTAAAATTAAAAGAAAATGGATGGTTTTGAACCAAACCAATCATAAGTCTTATATGGATAATCATTTTTACCCTTTATCCTTTTCGGTGGGAGATCATGTATTCTTGAAAGTATCTCTATGGATAGGGAATCATAAATTGGGTAAGCAAGGAAAGTTAACTCCTCAATATGTTGGACCTTTTGAGACACTTGAATAGATTAGTGATGTTTATTATCAATTGGATTTACTACCATAGTTCATTTTGGTTCATAATTTATTTCATGTATCTCAACTAAAGAAATACCAGTTTGATCCTAGATATGTGATTTGTGGGATCATGTTGATCTTAAACCATATGAAACATTTATTCATGCACCGATTCATGTTTTGGAAAGATAAGTGAAATTATTTTGTGGAAAACTTATTCCATTGGTTTAGGTATTATGAGAACACAATGAAATTCAAGAGGACGCATGTGAATAAATGAAAGAGATACAAGAGCAATGACCTAAACTATTCCAAAGCACCACCAATCTACAGATTTCCAGGGACATAAAGCCCAATGGTGGAGAGAATTTAACACCCCTATTTTGAGGTAATTTACCATTTTATTATGTATTTTGAAGTTATATAATGTCTGGGTTGATTTCCAAGAGTTTCTTGATGGTTTTAGAATGTTTTGAAATATTTTTAAGGGTGAACAGTTGTGCAAAGTTAAGGGTAACCTGTAAGATTGTTCATGAAACCATGTAAGGGAATATGGGTTTTAATGGGATGACACATGGTTGAAGCATGGTTTGGACAAATCGTATGAAAAATCATTCATTATGATAATTTTTTAGATAGATGCATTTCACATGGTTGGGATACAGCTTACCAAACCATGAAACACAACTATGTGGCCCTGGGTTTTGTCTAGTAGCACTCACACAGTTGGTGCATGGTTTGTTAAACCATGCCACTTTACCATGAAATGACATTAATAACATCTAAAAATTATTTTGTATCCCAATTATCACAAAAAACTCTCATTCATTCTCCTATAACTAAAGATATTTATTTGCAGGTTCCCTCTAGGTGATTTGGATGATCCATGTCCTCTTGAGACTGATTTCACCAATTATTTGAGCATTGGACTTAGAAAATTCAAGGTAAGAGCCCTGTTCTTATTACTTGTATCGATCTACTCATTTACCTTGGAATGAAACCTTATATAGGGGCTGTTATGTGTAGATATATTGGATTACTTATATTTTGAAAATTTCTTTTTAGGATTTATTGAAGGAATGAGAAAGGGAGTTCATATTGTCAAGACCATGTCTTGTTTTTTTTATGTTATTCAAGATCTATTGTGAGGTAGTAAACTTCTATATTTTATCCACTTATTCTAGAACTTTAAGACTTAGTTTTTATTAAGTTATTTTACTATATTTTCAAGGGAAACTTTTGATGATTTATTTTTGGAAAACCCTTTCAGTTTAAGATTTAGAAACATGGATTTTGATTGGTTTTTGGAAAACTATCATTTTCTACATGGTTTTAAATTGTGGTTTTGGTTTAACACATGCAATATATTTGATTAATTGTTTTAAAAGATCATTTTATTTAAATAAATGAAAGTGTGAGACTTTGGAAAATCCATGAAATTGTGTGAGTTCATATTGCATTGGATGACACCTTATTGAGTTCGGACAAGGGGTCAATGCCATCGGGGTAACTTAGTTTCACAACCATGTGATGTCGTAAATATTAGGACATTATTATTGTAACATACCGACCCTAACCATTTCCTTGGAAAGAGTTGAGGTTTCACTAACCTTAGGTGAAACCCCATATACACCAAAGACTGATAATAAATGAAAAGGTATTACTAAATCATTTAGGGGAAATTTTCCATTTTAAATGAACCTATCCTATCAAGAAAATAAATAAAATAAATAAAATAAATAAACCAAAACTATATGATGAATGAAATTTGAACAATAAAACAAAAATCAAAACCAATAACAAATAATATTAGAGTAAAAAAAAAATTAAAACAAGGAATTCAACAAAAAATTAAAATATATCATGACACAACAACATCAATGTGGCATCAAACCAACTAGAAAATATCTAAGATCTAACTACCCTCCCAAGAAGAAAACATTATGATGTTTCACTAGATAAATAAGAGACTTATACTTTATATGTTTCATAAAGAACAACGTTTTCATATGAAACATGGTGCATATAATGGGGGTGGGTAATCAAATCCAATAGGAAACCCCAAGTGACTTCCCAAATCACACCACTAGGACAAAAACAAGTTAGTTGATAGCTCAAAATATAAATAAAATAAAGGAGTTAAAAAAAGTAGTTTACCAAATAAATGAAATTAATATAAATTTTTGAATCCTTAATTCCATCCACTTGGAATACCAAATTCTATATCACACAAACACATGTATGCATCCAACTAGGAGCATTCCTAACTCACGAGTAGAATTTTAACACCCTCATTTTGAGGTACTTCTTCCATTTATTATGCATTTTGAAGTTACATAATTTTTGAGTTTAGTTTTTGGAGTTTCTAACTATTTGTAAATTATATATTAATTTAAAATATATTTATATTAATTTTTTTATAGGAATTATTGGTTGTCTACTATATTTAATTATTTCTAGAAAAAATTTAATGTTTTTTGTATGCATATGTTCTATAATTTAAGATGAACCTAAATAGAATCACTTAAAGTATATTAAAAGAACTATTAAACATGTTAAAGGTTTTATGAATCTTGGTTTATTTTATATTTACATCACCTCTTTTGAATTTAAAAGTTATTTTGATTCTGACTCTGAAAGATGTAAGATTAATAGATAAATTAATAATGGAATGTTTCATTTTTAGGAAAAAGTTTAGTTTCTTAGAGTTCAAAGAAACAATTATTATCCTCTTTATCAATATATAAAATAGAATACATTTCTATCTTAATTCATTGTTCTCAATATTTATGGATTAAAAATTCTTCATATGATTTTTTATATTCTTTTGGTAAAATGATTATTATGTGTGATAATTATTCTCATACTTATATTTATAAAAAATATTCACAACATTATATAACTAAACATATTGAAGTTAGATATTACTTTATTAGAGTTCATATTCAAAAAGGAGAAATCTATTTAGAATATGTTTCCACTAAAGATCAATTGAAAAATATTTTCACTAAACCTTTATATGCTTATATGTTTGAAAATAATAAATTTGTTCTTGGAATGATGAAAGAATGAAGAAATTATATTTAATTCAGGTGGTATATTTCATTTTTTATATATTTTATTGTCTAATTTTTTTCTTCGATTTAAAGTACTGTTTTGTTTAGGTCATGATTATTTTATTAAAGCTTTCACTGTATTTTTTTAAAGAAAGAAAGATCGACCATAAAGTAATTTTAATTTATTGATTTTTATTATTTTTAAGCACATAAGTTCTATTTTTAATGCATGTTACTTCTACTATTTTTATTTTCTCTATAAACTACTCTTTATTTTCTATCTTGTTGATCGATTTCAAAAAGGGGGAGAAGATTTTTGAGTTTTGTAATTACCAAAAGGGGGAGAATGTTGAGTGGTTATCCTTTCTAATTTATTTATTCATGTTTTGATAATTACATCCCTCAATTATCTATTTTATTATTCCCACTAAAATTAGTTTTCAAAAAAATAAAGGATTTTATTATTTAAATCTTTCATTACTTGAGGAAGAAAATAATGATGTTGAAATTGTTTTTTCTTTATTATTTATTCATTGACTAGTTATTCTTTAATTTATTATTATTTATTTATTAATAATGTTATTATTATGAATATAATTTGTTTTATAATGATTTTGAATTTTTTGACAAATTGTTTTAATCTTACATGAATGAATTGTATGTCACAAATTTTTTCTAAGTATGGGACTCTTATGTATACATGGAAGATGGGTTTTAATTATTACATAAAGTATTACTACGTGAAGTATTATTACATAGATACTCTTAAGAACTCTTATGTGTATCATTTGAATTCTTATATTTTGAAATTTTGATAGAGTGTTTACCTATTATGCAGATCAATTATTATGTGATTTTGATTCTCATGTGAATACACTCTTATGTGTATTTACAATGACTCACATACGAATTGTAAAAAATTTACTATCTTATGAAATTTCCTATATTATAATGATATATATATATATCTTATGAAAACTATCTTACTAAAACTATCTTATGAAAACATATATCATACAAAAATGAAATATCTAATGTTTTCTAAATATATTATGAAAATTTTAAAGTCATATAAGAATTTTTAATGTCTCATGAACTCTTTGTTATTTTTATTAGTTATCACATAATTATTTCTTCAGTTTATTTTAATCTCAGATATAACTACATTTTTTTCATTTAGTGTTATACTTACAACTATAGAGAAAACTATATCAAGATATTTTTGGGATTATTCAATGTAGTTTGAATAAGTATTGAAGACTAACTATTATAAAGATTATTATATAAGTTGTTAAATGATATTAAAGGATTATACAACTCTGAAGTTCATTATTTTAAGAATGGTATTTTAGAAACTCTAAATAAGTATTCTTGATCTATTAAACTACTACAAAACAGGACTTTAACGGCGCTGTTATTTATCAATGCTAGAAAAAAATGCTGATAAATGGAATATTTATCAGTGCTAAAGAAACCACTAATAAATTTAACCTTTTACCAGTGCTTTTTTAGCATTGATAAAGGTAACCTTTATTAGGGCTTTCATTTTAGCACTGATAAAGGGTATCCTTTATTATCACTTTATTTTTAGCGTTGATAAGAGGCATCCTTTGCGAGCATTTAATTTTTAGCGCTGATAAAGGCCCGGATAAATAAAATGAAATAATGAAATAAATAAAAAATAAAAAATTTGTTTATTTAAAAAAATATTATAAATTTATTAATTAAATAATTATTGATAAAAATGAATAGCTTGATTATAAATTATTATATATTAAAATTTTTATTAATTAGATAATTATGATAATTAATGTTATTAAATTGTATATATTAAATAAATATATATATATATTAATGTATATAAATATGATTTATATATTACAAAATATTTATGTGCTTTATATTAAATAGTCATATATTTATTGAATAATGGTTTATAATTAAAAATTAATATGAATTAAAATATTGACTAATTGCATAGTACTTGACATATAATTGAACATCATTTGATTTTTCAATTTAATATAGATCAAATGCGTGTTATATTGACTTCACATATATGTAATTAATGAATTTGTATATATTACAATGCACACACACAAAACTTATCCATTTTTTCAATGTTGTTAAAGTGTACTTATTCTTAATTTATTCAATTTCACTCATTTTTAACATATATGAATTCACTTAAAATTATATATTCATTAATAATGTTAAAAATATATTTTTAAAAAATATTTATAAATGTACATTTTCTATATTTATACATTTATAATTATAAATAAATATTTTTTTAAATTATTTATATAATTATATATAAATAATTGTATATATTTAAATAATTATTAAATTTATAATAAATTTACTTAAATAATTAATATATTTACTATATATATATATTTTTTTATATATAGGTATATTTATATAAATATATATAATTATATAAATACTATTTTTAAAAAATATTTCTATAATTATAAATAAATAGATATAAAATTATAATAAATATATTTAAAAAGGAATATATGTACTATATTTATATTTATATATATTTATTAATTATATATAAATATTTACAATTTCTTAATTTATAATTATAATTATAAATCCTTTATCAGTGCTTTTTTAGCACTAATAAAGATAGGATTTATCAATGCTAAACAAAGTGCTAATAAAATTCATATTTTTTAGTGCTATAACTTTAACACTGATAAATATCCCTTTTTCAGTGCTTAAGTAATAAGAACTGATAAAAAAGCTCTTTATCATCACTTATTTGTAAGCACTGATAAAATGTCCCGATCTATTTTAAAAAACCTATCCATTTATGAACCTGTCATGATATAGAAGCTTTCCACAGAATCCACCTGCTACCGGTGCTCTTCCTCAGTGAATCGAAGGTCTAATCACACCACTCGACTGCCTCTAGTTGCTCTAACATCTTTTCTAACATTTGGTGTTTGATTTCTGTTAGGGTTTTCGAAGAGGGTCTTATATTTTCTTCAACCTAGCGAGGTAGGCCTTCCTATTTTCTTTGTGTGTTTTTGGTTTCTTTTTTGATTTATTCTTCTAATATTTGTTTATGATCCATTTTTTATTTTTTTTTGTGACTCATTGTTTAGGTAATGATTTGTGGTTCGTTGTTTGTATTGAATACTGATGTATGATCCATTTTTTATATCTGACACTGAACCTTGTATTTATTAATTATTGTTTTACTGCTATGTTTTATAACTTCTTACTAAATAATTTTTTCATATATGTATATAAATGTGTTGAATTTTTCATCTATATTATTTTTAAAAAATTAGGTACAACTGTGAAAGCGGAATACAACACAACAAATAAAATACAGCTAAATCGATGGCCTGGGGACTTGACCCCGTAACCATACCCCAAACCCCTCCCCACCCTTACCACCCCAGTCAAGCATGGGGGGGGGATTTCATGTATATTATTGTTTATTTACTACCAATTTGAGGAACATTGGTTGTTCCCTAATGATTATATATATTCTAACACCTTTCATGGACATGCAGCTTCATATGCTATTTTTTAGGAACTAAGTTAGTGGAGTGATGTATATTTCTCTATTGGTTATATGTATCATAGGATCTAGTTCCTCTTAGAATTCACTATGGTCTTTATTTTTTTATGGAGCACATTGAAAGGGGTCATCCCCAGTTAAGAACATGAGGTTTTATCACATAAAGCATTCACTTTTTGAATCATTATGGTGCCTTTATAGTTCATGTTATGTTTGAATATCGGGTTTTTATCAATTTGATATTTCTTATAGACTATAAGTGAGTTTTTATATTGGTGTGACATGTATGTGAGCCTATATTGTTATTACATCATTTATTTCCATATTTTCTTATCTAACAGGTATGCCTATATCAGGTAATGATGATTTTTGGGTCTGCATGTCCATTGACCCCAAGGTCCATGCTAGAATTTTGTTCGACCTTTGGTACTATTTGTTTCTATTTTTTTTGGGGGGGGGAACACCTCCCATTTACGGTTTTTGCACCCAATGTTTAAACCATCATTTAGTGACTTTGAGGTGTGTTAGAGGTTATAAGATGATATGAACTGGTGTTGTTTGGGTAATTCAGGCTAGGGTCATTACACTATCCATCTTCCAATTTAGTCCTATAAAGTTTAGTGATAGTATCATTTATTTTTTGACTTTATTTCCCTATATATATTTTTTTTCAAATTAAAATAACCCTTATTTTTGGATTTGGAATATCAATGAGTTCAGATATTCTAGTAGAAATGATCCATATTTCCCTTATTGGAATTGTCTATAACTTTCACTTTTGATAATGAATATCGTATGCATATTTATTTATATACTATATAAAATTAATCTTTTATGAACCCAATAGGATGGATATGAACCTAAAATGGATGAACTCTAATAATTTGACAAATGAATATAAATATGGATTTAAAGAGTTCATCAAGTTTTCAAGAGAGGATATAGACGACCCTTCTAAAATCCTCTATCCATGTTTATGTTTTTGTTATTCAAGACAAATTAGTCTGCAAGAGTTATAAGAACATTTGATTTGTCACGAAATAGATCAAAGCTATAAATGTTGGAATAAACACATGGGGAAATTGAATTTCAACATCAATTGGGTTGATACTACTGTTTATGAATCATTTTATATAAATACCTTTATAAAATTTGATAGAGATATCATGGAATAAATGATAATGGTAATTGAAGACGAACTTCATGATTATCTAAAGTTGTTTAAGGAGTTAAATAGCTATTCCAAGAAACCATTTTATACCTATTGTACTAAATACATAACATTGTAAGCTGTATTAAAGTCATATAATTTGAAAACTGGCTGTGGATGGAGTGACACTAGCTTTACAAAACTACTTGGTCTTCTGAAAGATATGATATTAGAAGAAAATTAACTACCATGCTGAACATATTATGATAAATGAATGTTATTTTCAATGGGAATGATCTCTAAAAAAAATACATGCTTGTCCAAGTGATTTCATATTGTTTCTCAATGACCATGAATGACTCATAAAATTCCCAAAGTGTGGTGCAAATCAGTACAAGAAAAATGAATCAAGTCCTTTAAAATATGTATGGAACTTTCCTATAATTCCATGGTTTATAAGATAATATGAATGTTATGATACTGTAAGAAAATTAAAATGGCATGAATATATAATAATTAAAGATAGGAACTTATGTCATCCATCAGATACTCCTCAGTGGAATAAAATTGATTACGAGTTTAGAAACTTTCATCTTGTGTTATCTACAGATGGAATAAATCCTTTTGGAGTATATAGTAGTACTCATATTACATGGACCATTATTTTGGTAAATTATACATTTTCTCCATGGATATGCATGAAGTGTAATTAAATTATGTTGTCTCTAATTATATCTGGACCAAAGTAACCCAGTGATGATATTGATGTCTATTTGGATCCATTGATAAAAGATTTGAAATTGATGTGGGATACATGTGTTATAATGTATGATGCTTATAGAAGTGAATAATTCCCATTGAGAGCCATGTTGTATGGATTGATAAGTGAATTCCCCACTTATTGAAATTTATCAGGCTATAGCATTAAAGGAATGTTGGGGTGTCCCATTTTAGAAAAACACACATAATCAGTTCGGTTAAAACATTCCTCGAAGACTGCATTTTTAGGACATCAATTTTTTTACCTCGATGACATAAATAACAAGTCTGTATGACAAAATTAGATGGGAATATCAAACAAGGTACATAACCATCTCTAGTAACGGGTGATCAACTATAAAAAAAAGTAAAAGAGATTGACACTGTTTTCGGTAAACCATTTTTGAAAAACCTTACAAAATCAGGTTGGAAGAAGAGATCAATTTTCTTTGAATTACTGTATAGGAATTGTTTGAATGTCAGACATTTTATTGATGTCATGCTTTTATAAAAAAATGTATATGATAGTGTTATTGAAACATTACTAAATGTTCCTAGAAAAATGAAATATGGCATCAAGGCTAGGTTGAACTTGATTGAAATGGGGATAAGGGAAGAGTTGGAACTGGTGAAGGGTAAAAGGAGGACTTGTCTTCCTCCAGTAGCCTACACTCCATCCAAACAGGAAAAATTGAAATTTTTTCTTTTCCTTACATGTGTAAAATTTCTACAAGGGTATTCATAAAATATAAATAATGTCATGTCAATGATTAATTTGAAGTTACAAGGACTAAAATCAAACGAGTGTCATGTTTTGATGAAATATTTAATGCCTTTTTCTTTTCATTGCATTATGCCTAAAAAATTTACAACATAAATTAACCAGACTCTACTTCTTTTTCAATTCCATATGCAGTAAAGTTGTAGACCTAATGAAGTTTCCCTTCATGAATAAGGATATTTCATTCATATTATGTGAATTAGAGATGTTCTTCCCACTATCATTCTTTGATATAATGGTCCACTATATGGTTCACTTAGTTATAGAGGTTCAAATATGTGGTACTATCCATTATAGATGGATGAAACCCATTGGACTATATATGAAGATTTTGAAAGAGTATGTTAAGAATTGAATTTGGACAGAAGGTTGTATTATAGAACAATATTTTTTTGAAGAAGCTATTGAATTATGTACAGATTACCTACTAGATGTTGAAAGAATCAGTCTCCCAAAGTCTTGTCATAGAGAATGCCTTATGGGTTAAGGAATTTCTAGAAGATATGTTGTTATAATTACCTTGATAGAGTGGTAGTAAACAAATCTTTACATATTACATAATATTGAAGATTTTGATCCATACATTGAATCCAGAAAATAAATTCTTAGATATTTGAATCCATCAAGGGATGAAGAATGGATATTAAATACACATAATCCACAGTTTATAGAATGGTTCAGAGATCAAATTTATAAGTATTTATCTGAAAATATGAATTCAATTTCCGAATGACTTCAATTGATAGCCAGAGGAACGAATGAAAATGTTATTTCTTACACTGGTTTTGTAATCAATGGTTTTACATTCTATTAAAAATAACACTATGACTTAAGTACGATGCAAAAAAAGTAGTTTTATGCTTGTGAACAAAGATATTCACACATATGGTTCCAAGGATAGAAATCCAATTTATGAAAATATGTCATATTTTGGAATTATTGAACAGATATATGAGTTGGATAATACAACATTTCAAGTGTCACTTTTCCATTTCTAATGGGATAACAATATAAATGGAGTGAAAGTTGATGAAATGGGCTTTGTGAAGGTGAATTTAAGTATAGAAAGGTAAAAAGAATATCCATTCATATTGTCATCAAAATCAGTGCAAGTATTTTATGTCTTTGATCCAATAAACAAGAATTGGTCGATTATGCTGCTGGAGACTAAAAAAATGTTGTGTTAGACGAAAATTCAATCAAGGATGACCCTTTAATTGGGACATCACAATCAGTTCATGTTGGTCCCAATGTAGACAATATTCTGTATGTTAAAGGGAACCACAAAGAGGGGATTTGGATTCTTTAAAGAGGAACTAAATCCTTGAAACCATTAAAAAAATAAAGAGAATTCAATGGGAAGGTAAAAGTGTTTTTTAATATATTATGTTTTTCCTTATAATATTATATGTTCTCTAATGCATTAAAATAATCTAAATTAAATGTGTGACTACTCATGCAAACAATTTATTCTGTACATGATGATGTTACCAATCCCTTAGAAGAAAAAACTATAATGAAGGAAATCCTTTAGATAGATGTAAAGGTAATTTTACGATACACTTTCTATATTTTACCGAAAAATTATATAATGGAATTTTTATTTAATTTTCATTATTCCAGAGAGAGTTAATTTATTTTAGAATATATTTTTCCATGTTACATGCCTTTGTAAGAAGATAAACGATATCGTCTCTACTCAATCACAGAGGTAATATTGATGTTTTCACAGTAAAATCATTATCCATAGAATTAATGTATTGTTTCATATTTATGTTTAATTTATTTCTTTTTAGCATTACTCATATAATAATTTTTTATATAGGTGGATAATTTTTTTTGAGTTGGGGTGCTCTATCAAAGTTTCTTCCTTCTTCTCCCTTAAAACCTTTTCACCCCTATAGTGGTGAATTTATCACATTATTTCAAGTTACCTCTGCTAACTTTTCTGGAAGAGCAACAACACTACATCTACTTAATTACAGAGGTAATCTTGATGGTTTCACAAAAAAATAATTATCTGTAGAATTAATGTATTTTTTTTACATGTATGTTTTATTAATTTATTTTTAGTATTACTCACATAATAATTGTTTTTTATACAAGTGGATTATTTTGTTCGAGTTTATGTTCTCTATGCATCTTTCATCCCTTTATTCACCAAAACTTTCACAAACTTCTTCTCCCACAAAACATTTCACTACTATAGTGTTTAAATTTATCACTTTCCTTCAAGTTCCCTCCACTTATCAATCATAGAGGTAATATTGATATTTTCATAGTAAAATCATTGTCCATAGAATCAATGTACTATTTCATGTTTATGTGTTATTTATTTATTTTTAGTATTAATCATAATAATTGTTTTATTATATAGGTGGATTATTTTTTTTGAGTTGAGGTGGTTTTTTCAAAACTAATCTTGCAACGTTGGAAGTTAGACAAAGAAAGTAAATGGAAATCATGGTAACATTGATAGTTAGGAGTTTTTTGAATGTATGTAATAATTTTTATTTATGTAATTGTATTAACCAATGTTTGAAATGTATATAATATAGTGTTTTTTTCTGGTATTTGTGTTGTAAATTTCATTTCATTTAAATTATGTATTGGGAATTTTTTGTTGATATATGGTGTGTTTCTGGTATGTTTCTAGTGCTGTAGTGTGCTATAACAACACACTGTATTATGGCCATTTATTAGTGATTTTAAAAGGGATGATAAATTGGACCTTTATCAGTGATTCTAAAAGCACTAATAAAAGTCCTTTATCAGTAATTTTATAAGTGCTGATAAAAGTCCTGGGATTTTAATGTCTCTCACGTAGTCAGCACTTTTCGATCACGGATAAAGGCCATTTCTAGCACTATTAAAGTCATATTTTGTAGTAGTGTTATTAACATCTATAATTGTGATTATAATACTTTCAATGATATTATTATTAATTCTTTAATTATTCTAACCATTATAGAGTGTGTGTAGCTATCACAGACTCTTATATGAAGGAACTTAGAGTTACATGAGAGGTATTAACACACCCACAACATATACTTATTATCATGAACCAATAACCATATACACTATAAGAAAGTTTGAAATTGATTTGAGAAGGATCTAAGTGTTGAATGACATTCAATCAAGAAAATAATTTTTTTTGTGATTTCTACTACCATTCTGTTATAATACATGATGGTCATTGAAAGACTAGTTGAGATGCTACAACTATTCTACCTCATCTATTCTTGACTGTTTTTTTAAGTTTTTTTTGTTGTATCTTCATATATATATTCTATTTTTATATAATGGTTTTTGGTTTATGATTTCCCTAAAAAAATAAAGTTCTTTTTAGTTCTACCACCAAAAAAGTATTGTGTGTTGTGATTGGGTTGTGACTCCCCTTTAAAAGTCAGGTTGTGTGTTTTTTTACTTTCACTTGAAAAGGAAGTTTGTAATAGGGTTGTGACTACCATTTAAAAGTTACATCTTTTAGTGAATAACATACCTCTCAAGGTGTATAGGGGTGTGAATAGTAGATATAGGATCCTTATTGATCTGAACTACTATAAAAATCACATGTTCTTATATTTTATTTTTCACTACACTATTGTATAAACCCTATTAATAGTTTAAATGTTAATTAGGTCTATTCACTCTTATAAACCTTTTTATAAACTTACCATCTGTTCCAACATTTAAATTAATGGATCTATGGGATTTGGTCTTAATTATTTACTCACCTTTATATAGATTTTAGGATTCATACTATTGGGGTGATCATAGACCAAGGATCTAGGGATCCTCTAACATGACATGTATATGTAGATGACTTGGATACTTTCTATAAGATTGACTAATATATTGTGATTTATTGACTTGTTATGGTAAAATTATTATTGAATTGCATGATTTGAGTGAAATTTTGGTTTTCGTAAAAAATGTGAATTTTAGTATAAAAATGATTTCCCTAAAAAAATACAGGGTTTACATCCATAAATGTTTGAACTAAAAAAGTTGGGTTTTCACTTGATTTTTTAGTTTTTATAAATAATTTATTTGGTGAAAATTTTATTTGATTAAAATGGTATTTTGGATGGAATGAAATTTTGATTGAAATTGTTTTTTTGAAAAAATTATGTTTTTGAGAAAACAACCTTGAGAAGGGTTAGTTTGTGTTGGAGATTCACTGAAATCAAGGATATCATATTTTATGATATTACTGAATCATAGATAATAATGTAGGCATGTTGATTCCTATATCATATTCTATGGTTACATATCATCGTAGTATATAATAAGGAACACAATATATGATATTGCATTCATGCATCACCAACATGTCTTCCTATGGTATCATTTAATTACAAATAAATAAGATTAATTCATTAATATTCATTCATGTATGATACATTCATTTGAAGAGTTCCAAAAAATTATAACATATTAATGGGAAGTAATGTACTGGATTCAATGAGATGGAAACTAATACAATCGATGCTCCAACATGATTTATTTAATTGATAATGTCTATAAAAGGGATTTAATTCCTTCTATTGAAGGTAATTTTTAATGAATGCAAGCCTATATGACACTCTCTTTAAGTTCCATATCACTACCCAACCTCCTTGGTACATGAAATTGTTTATCTGACCCCATAGTTCTCTTGTAACACCTTGTTTTCCTTCCCAGTACACCATAAGCTATTACACATTAGGGTCAATTATTAGACTAATTGTCCTAACAAGCTAATATATATTCTTTTAGTTTGTTTTTTCTTCACCGACACAGACACCTACAACTTATTTAAATGGTTAATAATATTTAGTATTTTTAAGTCTCACTTTTTCAGGGGTGTTATACTCTCCACCCCTTTAAAGCAAAACACCCTCATTGTGGATCCCACACCTCATACCCAATATTGTTTAGATAAAACTCACTTCAAGTTCCTTATAATGACCCAACCAACCTGGTCTATAAACCTATTCAAATGAACCCATGGGTCTCTTATAATACCTTTATTTCCTCCCTAGAACACCAAAAACTATTACCATTGGGTTCACTTATCAGACTGACTACCCCCATATGCCAACACATGTTCTTTCAATGTTCCTTATACTCACTCACACACACAGTACACATTATTGAATTGGGTAGGAATATTTATTCATTTTATTTCTCACTTTTTAATGGTGTTACATTCTACAGGCCTTTAAATCACAACATCCTCGATATAGACCCCATACCTCAAACGCAAGCAGTGAAATTTTGCTTATAGATGGATATTAGTTATGATATATTTTTCATGAACCGACCTCCCTAATTTATGAACCTGGTTATATGAACCCATGAGTCTCCTATAATACCTTGGTTTCCTTCCCAGTACACCATAGGCTATTACCAATCAGGGTCACTTATCAGACTAATGACTATCCATACATGCTAACACATGTTCATTCAGTGTGCTTTTTCCTCACTCACACGTACCCTGGGAAAATTCCTAGGTGGTCACCCATACCGACACTACTCTATGCCAAGCATGATTAACTATGGATTTATAATCTGGTAGGATTCTAAAAATAAAGGTTCACCTTGTTAACATGGGTAATAACATTTAATCTTTTTTAATTCTCATTTTTCCAAGGGTGTTTCATTCATATTTCTACATTTTTCTTAACGAGGTAGGTGTTAATACAATGTGGGAGATCATGTGATCCTCTCATTATGAATGGGGATCCAAAGGATGGTGTAATCCCTTGGAGGATAGAGCTTTTCAGATGCAACTTTGGTGATCCCCATCAAGTGTATTTCATTTAAGAGTAAACGATGGTACTCACAATGAAAAAGGTATGAACATTTTATGTTTTTCATATTTTTCATGTTGATCCAGTTAAATAAAGATCGATCATTTCATGGGTTTCTTTTACTTATAAGTTCATTCTATGAATACCCTAAATCACATTAGTGGTACCGATGATTTGATCTTCAATGAAATAACATTTTTTCCCAGTATTTTTCAAAGAACATGGATACCATACGGAATTTGGGGTTATATCATCACATAAAATATGAAGAAATGATTTTGTTTGGATTAGTCAGAGTATAATATCCTTATATCATAAGGTATGATATACAAAAATCTCATGTTTTTGTTATATGTTGTAGGATATGATATATGACATCGTAATCTATGATAAAATCATGGATTTAGCTAAAATAGAGTATCAATCCGTAATGAAGATATAGGTGATATCATCAAATATTATAGGTTCATTACAACATTGCTTATTACAGGTAAAAATATCAGTTTTATTTTATGATTTATAATTCCCATTATCAATGGTAAAATAAGATATAGGAAAAAATGTCAAAAAATTTAATTTTTGTTATATTTGATTATAGTTTATAAACTTTTTTATAAATGATAAGTTTAGGTATTATAAAATGATATTTTTCATGCTTAAATTAAATTTGAAAATTTCATATTTTTATCTCAGGTTTTGAAAATTAATTGAAGAGTTTATTTATGTGTTTATTCATTTATAATATTAATGTTTATAAAGTGATTATAAAATATAATTATTTCGTATGATTTATTTTATGAGATAAATTTCTTCTTATAAAATTATCTATCCTTGTATTATATGCTAGGTATGATAATATAAGATTTTATTTTCATCTACCTTGACCTCAGTTTGTAATTAAAGTTATTATCTTGAATTTAGTTTTTAAATATATTTTATATACATACATATATATATATATATATATATATATATATATATCAGGTTTTATAGTTACCATGAATTGGATTATCCTTTGAGTAAAGTATCCCTTGGTAGGGGAACTTTAGGCAAGACTTCCCATTAGACTGTAGGCTTATTCCTTATTCTAAATTGGTGGGTATTATCTATTTGTGGCTCTAGGAATACTCATGTAGATATTTTCAATCTAATATAATTATAAACCTTTACATGAAAAGTTTATGCACCGTATTTATAGGATGAATTTAGATATATATGAATATGTTTAGATTCTATATTTGGGTGAGTCACAAAAACGTATGAGTTGTGTAAAGAGTTACACATTAATATATTGTGAAAATATTAATTTGGTAGATGAGATAAGGATTCTTAAACTAAATCCTTATATTCATGCATACACAAATAAATAAAACATGAGATAATAAATATTTCATATAATGAAATGGTTATGAATTTAATATGCTTATGATGTATTTTAAATTTACTACTGGAAATAAAGGCTATACTAATGGTTTAGAATCATTATCATAGGCCCTCAAACTGGTGGTATATCCTATACCAATAGTTTTAGGATCCATTGGTTTTGGTTCTGCTAGGAAAGAACTATACCAAAAAATTTCTCAAAATGATGGTATTTGTGGTCCATACCAATTTGTTTCCCAAAATATTGGTATATGTGGTCTATTCCAAGAGTTTGATAACCATTGGAATAGGTAATATAAAATACATATACCAATAGTTTGGTTAAACCATTGGTATAGGTAATGTAAAAAAACCCATGAGTTTTGATCCTAGGACCTCTATATTATTCGTTAATGACTTAACCACTAACCTAAAACCACCTTTATATACACTATTATATATTTGTGCATATTTAAATTTAGTTTAATTTTTTAAGTATTTATTATTGTTAGACAAAATAATTCATAAATAATTCTTAAACCTTTACCAACAGTTCTAAAAAACTGTTTCTATAGGTATATACCAATAGTTTTGGAGAATTGTTGGAATAAGTACCTGAAATTTGGGAGACTTATACCTAAATTTCACAAGAACCATTATTATAGGTACCTAAAATTTTTGGGACCTATATCAAAGGTTATCTTAAACCATTTATATAAGTGATATTGATACCAATGTTTTTTAAAACCATTAGTATAAGTATGTGGGTATAGGTCAGATTTATAATACTGATCAGAAATTATTTAAAAAAACTCTCAAATACTAAGTGTAGGACTCCTTCATAAGAAAACATATTTCGAGACCTAGATCATCCAACCTAGTTGGTTCTGCAAAATAAGGATACCTATAAATTATCTTATATAAGGCATGGTGGATATGGATAACCCTTAGAATTAGGTAACCGAACCCAGTTGCAAACTTTGGGTGATAATTAACTAGGAAACCCTAAGAGTTATGATACATGAGTAATAAAGTTGAGTTCAATATGATTTATTTTGATAAAGTGTTATCCAATAAAATATCTAAAAATAATAACTATCATGATTGGGATGAAACCCTACCTAAATAACTAAGTGGTTAGAGGAACACCAAATAAGACTCATTACTTAGTGGAAATATGGATCTTATCTCACTAAATGGATATGATTTATGGGGTTATTATTTTTAGTGGGAGTAATTTTATTAAAATTCCTTGATGAAAAGATATAAAACATGATACTCACCCATAGATATATCATTGTTGTAGTTTATGAAATATATCATTTTAATCATTTTTAGATCTATTATGGGTATGAATTATAAAACTATAATAGATTGGTATCTAAGGTTGAGAAGCATTATCAAATAGAATCATTCCAAGAATATAAATGTTAATGTTATAGAGATCAATTTCTAAAAATTTTACTCATGGGTATTAAATACCAGGTGTGCACCACAAATTTGAGCTGATAAACACAGACTCAGAGATAAGAGGTAATTGAAAAAGGGTGAAGTAGATATCTAGGTTTGAAATGGAGAAAGATTTTCTGCATTGGAAGTTGACACTTATAATCTAAGTTTACCATGTATATTAGTATTGGAATTAGAGAACTGTTATTATGTTCCCACCATAAATATAAATTTTATTTTCTTATCTTATTTGGATAAGAAGGGATTTTTATTAATTATTAAGAACAAGAGTTATTCTATACATAATAATTAAATTTTTTATGGAATCAAGAATATGGTAAATTTTTTATACATTATGGATATAGATAATATTATTTATAATATTCATAATAAAAAGGACAAAGATGGTTTTAATCCTACCAATCTCTGGAATTGTTTTATTGGATATATAAATGAGAAACAAATCTAAAGAATATATAAATATGGATTATTGGAAATATTCTATTATGAATCATTTGATAATTATGAATCTTGTTTATTGGAAAAAATGACCTAATCACCTTTTAGTGTAAAATGTGAATGGTCTAGTAGACTATTGGATATTATACATAGTGATGCATGCATTCCAATGAGTACTCAAGTTTTTTTGGGTTTAGGTAATTCATTACTTTTATGGAAGAAATTAGTTGGTATGGTTATGTGTTTCTGATGATACAGAAGTATGAAATTTTTTAAAAGTTTAAAGAGTTTCATAATGAAGTAAAAAATCATGTAAGAAAAAGTATTAAGATTATCTGATTGGATTGGGGTGGTGAATACTCAAGTCAATAATTCATTGATCATCTAAGGGATTGTTATTTTTTATACAACTCACTACTCATATAAAAAAAGAGTGTAATGGTGAGTCTAAGAGTAGGAATCGTACCATGTTTAATAGGTCTCAATCAATAATGAGTCAGTGCGACCATTCTATTAAATTATGGGGTTATTCTCTAGAAATTTTTGAATTCCTATTTAACTATGTTTTATCTAAATTATTCATAAAGACATTATATAATACATGGATGAGGAAAATTCCCAATATATCTTTTATGAGTATTTGGGGTTATAAAGCATACATATAACATTTTGATTCTGAAAAACTTGACCCAAGTATATGAAGTGCTTATTTATTGGTTATCCTAGAGAAACTAAAGAATAATACTTCTATAATACTACCAAGAACACAATGTTTATGGCCTAATTTATTACATTCCTTGAGAAGAAATATATTAGTCAAGGTGTTAGTGGGAGGAAATTCGAACTTATAGATGTTCAAGACTAATAACCAGGAAGTGTTCCTGAGATGGAAGTTGAGTTGGTTAAATATATTCATGGAAGAAGAACTGACTCATGTTACACAAGAACCTTGAATGATAGGTAGGATTCATTAATAGCTTAAGAGATATAGATTTCTTGTAGAAAATGACGATGTATTAATTTTAATTGGATATGAACCTATTATCTACTATGAGTCTATTGAGAAATATGATTATGAGAAATGGTTAAGATCTATGGATCCTAAAATGGAATCCATGAACACTAAAAAGGTTTAGAACTTAGTAGATGAACTTGAAGGGATGAGACCTATAGGGTGAAAGTGAGTTTTACTTAAGAAAATTTACACGGATGGTAGAGTGTCTAGCTATAAATCACTCATGGTGAAAAAGGGTTATAAAAAAATTTACTTAATGCATGGAATATTTCATGTCTTTCACATGGACCACATTTATTTTAGGATGACATGTCATATTCTCGACGTGAAAACTTTATTTAATTCATCAATTTACATGCATTCATGTGAATCTTTAATTATGTATCAGTATCTCAAACTCTCCTATGTAAAGAATCTCTCATACCAATATTGATTCACACTTGGATACTCTAAACGATTCATAAATTATGCATCTCAAATTGATCAATAGACATGATGTTAGTCTTGGATCCATTTTTTTATTGGGAAGAGGAGAGGTTGAATCAATGATCTATTTTATTTTATGAGTTATTACCTTTTTAACCCAACCTCTTAAACCTATGAAAATTTTCAATCCACTCAATGATTTCTCACAGTCTCACCTTCATGTCTAGCAATAAAGAAAGAGATCAGTATATAATATTTACAAGTTTTGAATAGAATTCACACTCCTCATCATGTTGGTTATTCCCCCCATCATGGATTCTCCATGATGATATCATTATCAATTATATCAGTCTCCTGAGTCCTCAAGAGTTTTATTGGTTATATTCCCCAATCACATTCTCTTCCTCAACTAGTTATGCTCCCCAATACAAGACTCTTTAATAATAAGTTACACCCCTATTTACAATCTTTTTCACTTTCTGTGTTGATTTAGTAATAGAAATTCCTCCTTTAAAGTGATCTTTCTCCATGATCCTATAAGATCATACTTTCTCACATAATCCCTCAAGAACTTCAGTAGTAGTGTTGGTCTCGAGAATCCTTCCATATCTTGTGTGATCTAGATTCTCTTTATATTCTTATAATAATCAGGTATGTCTCTTTTAGGGACTCCTAGATTCATCTTAACTTCTTCTATCTACAATATTAGATGTATCAGAATCTCAAAAATATATTCACACTATGTATGTGGGTTATTAATTATTTAGATCTTCTCTATTTTTTCTTCTTGCTCAACCTACATATATTTATAATTAGAAATATTTCTCATTCCTAGTTTATATTCATATTTTGAAACTTCTTGATCTTCGAAACCTGGTTCAATATTCATCTATATAAATTGGTCAATATAATTTATAATTTATTCCCCATTTGAATTTTCATTCAAATCTTATTTTAATCATCTTAAAGACATAATCATTTAATTCTTTCCATGATATTAAATATCATGATCTCAGTAATTTGTCAAATATTTATACTTTTAAATACCCAAAGTACTCAAGATATCCTGGGTTATACTCTACATAGTGTCTGATTTAATACATCTTATTCTCCTCAAATTCCACTTCTCCAAATCATCTGAGATCTCCATGTGCATGGCCTTATGCATCTCTGCCATGTGGAAATTTCATTTTTTCAGAATTTTGAATTATGAAAATATCACCTAGTATATATGGATATAATACCTTACATCATTCTAAAATTTCTACACTAATCTCACACGGGGTTTGAATTTTTCTGCTTATTTCACTTCTTATATGCATCAATATTTGACTATACTATTCACTTCGGCTATACAGATTCATTCTCTCATGAAAATACACCCAATTCATGAGATTTACCTACATAGAATTGTTTTATTATGTATATTTTCCTATTTCACTGTATTTTAGGACATAATATCTTTCTCTTAGGAAGGGTTACCTATATGTAGAATCAACTATACTATATAACCCATTATGTGAATATACAGAGTTTCAGATTTTTTTCAAATGGTCTCATCTCCTCTTATACTAACTTCTATGCCTTATCAATCACTTCAATACACCTAAAAAATTTGGTAGACCACACTCCTTTATATATCGATACATATTTTAATCTTTTTTAATATAAGTGTACTAATCATCATATTTAGTTATCTAGATTCTCTTTAACTTCTCAAATCAAGTTCCTCAAGTTATAGCCTCATGAATCTATTTCCATATATCATATAATTGCCACAATCATCTTATGGACTTACATGGATACTTTATAAAGCATGAAATATAATTCCTTGACATCAATTCATAATATTCCTTCAAGCATCATCATCACCACACTAAACACGTATTGAACCTACTGGCAATAAATGCAATGCACACTTAGGGAAAAAATGTAACCCTTTTAATTTGTTGGAAATACCATAATTCCTCAATGTTAGTATGTGTTCTTGGATGAATTATTTCTTATAACACTTATTTAAAAACAAATTCAAAGGGGTATTTAAGAGTATTATCATATCTTTTTTTTCTATAAAGTCACTCTCATTCTCTTTTTCCTTTAATATATATAAGAGAAGGATAACAACACCTGATTCTCTTAGAAAATGGTCTTTATTTGGTACACTCTAACTATAGGTGGGCTACCCTAATGTATAAAACAAGATAGATACATCCAGGGTGGTCTATACTGTCCATAATCTACCTTTCATGTGATAAAATGCTAAAAAATTCTTTATTTCTAAAATAAGGGCTATATAAAACACTCACACACACACACAAACACACACACACACACACACATTAAAAACAGGTAACCTACACACATATGAAATAAACACAAAAAATAGTTCTTGTACAAGTCATGAAACTCCCCCTTTTATTGTATTTTTTAACTAAAAACACTACCCATTAATAAGTCCATCATAAATAAGGCTTGAAAGTGTGATCCACATAGCTCAACATTTTGGTTTACTAGAATGAAAATATTGGAAGATTCATTCTCAGTCCCCCCTAAAGGGATTCAGTATTTTTATTCATCATGGATTATTTTTTAGTGTTTCTATAATGACCCAAGATTAAAATACATAGAAATTACATAATATTTTAGGAATATTTCATACATTACACAAAAAAATGCCCAAAGAATATATTATTTTAGTGTATTTGGAAACTTGGAAACATATACAACTGGTGCATAATATATCAAAATATTCTCCCACCTATTTCTCCATTACTAGAACCCTTTTTGACATATCATACTTAATACCTTTATTCATATCCTGGGGAAAAGAAACAAAATAAAGGGTGAGATCAGATTCTCATTAAGGGTAAACAAGGGGGATACATAAGCTAACATGAACATAAGGGAATGAGAACATAAGTATAAAATTTTAAGATCACACCCTGTATATAAGAAGATCATATACATGAGTCATGGAATAAATATTGGTAGTTCATAAGATATTAATCATAAGGGAGTCAAGAGTATAATCCTTGAAATCAAAACATAGAAATAAGAAATGGAATTGTGGATGACAAATATATATATAATTATTTCTATAGTAGTTAAGGTTCACTCCCGAGAGCATGTTAGTAGTCAAGGTTCACTCCCAAAACCATCTTAGTAGTTAAGGTTCACTCCCAAGACCATATTAGTAGTCAAGGTTCCCTCCCAAGACTATCTTAGAGGACAAAGTCCTTTACTGAACTAGGTTCACTCTCAATTTCATCCATGTATATCTCATGAGATATAAACCATTACCTAATGAATTGGAGGGAGATATTGGTCCCACCTATAAAATAATTAAAACCATACATATGTGTTCCAAGATAACAAAAATCATTCATAATCATAAACTAACTATAGAAATAATAAGGATAATATCCTTGAATCATAACCCCTATAAATCATAAGTAACATTAAATAATGTTATCTTAAATAGAAAATGATTTAGAAAGATATTTGAAATAATTATTGAGGAAAATATTCATTCCTATTTGAAAAAAACATTTTAGGTAATAAAACATTTAGAAAAAAAGTTTCATTGAAAATAAACTTGAAAACATATAAAGGAGGTGTAACTCCCTAACCCCAGAAACCGAGAGCTCATGCATTATTACATTACATTGGAATGATTACAAATAAAAAAATCCCTAAGGACCATTAAATTTAATAGTATTCAAAATCCATATTACATATATGATACCCATAATACATTTAAAAATAGAAAATACAAACATGATACATAATAAAATGAAATAAACTGTATCTATGAATGCTTATTCAAATATTTATTCTTCATAACCTGGGGAAAGAAACATAATAAGGGTGAGATCAAATGCTCAGTAAGGGTAAGTAAAGCAGAATAAATAATTAATCAATGTAAATAAATTAAATTGAAAGATAAATAAATGATAACACATGCCATTCAATAAAACTGATAAGGAAATATCAATTTGGAAAGGTAAGAAACTGAAAACACATGCTATTAAATCAATGAACTGAAAATGAAATGTATCCGTAGATATGTCAATGTGATATCTAATGGATGAATAATAAATATATTATAATAAAGGAAATGATTATTTTTAGGATTTCATGTTTCCTAAGAACATGATACCTTTACCTTCAAAAGAAAATTTAAATTTTTTGGCTAACTAATTCACCTCAAGAGACTACTGATGCATCGAGTGGCTTTCATTCACTGGTCCCCAACCCACAGGGCTTTCCTTAAATGGTCTGCAACCTGTGTATTGCATGTCAAAATAATTCATCATATATCAAATGAATAACATGCCTTATAAAATATCCAAATTTAATAAATAATATGGATTTATCAATAATACATCATTGGAGGTTAAGTAACAACAAGGGTTGTTGACATTAAAACAATATTTTGAAAAAATGATCATTAAACATTTCAAAGTGTTCCATACCACTTTGAAACATTTAAATAATAAAACCACATGAATTAAATGAAACATAGAATATCATGAGAGTAAGTAGATTCATTTTATAACATGTAAAAGGCATTATATACACCATATAAAAATGACTAAGTTCATAATGATAAATAGGTCTCAATGGAATTCAAATTGAGACAAAATCCCTTATCTTATCCTTCCTTATTGTTGTGAGATCTTTAGACTAATGTATAATGGTTAAAAATATGTTACTAACTAATACCACAACCATTATAATTTTCATAATATCATATATTAACTTCTCACAATATTTTATTACCCGTTTTTTAATACTCTTTAATTATTTTAACTATTTCGGGTGTTAATTGCCTACTTTTCTCAAGAACGTTTTGACTTGTTATTTGTTGTTATTATTAAATATATCATGGTTTAATAATATAAATAACGTAACCCATGACTAAATTATCTTATATATTCATTAAATAAGTATTTATAATAGTCTATACTATTTGGAGATTAGAAATGAAGTGCACCATTCATGGAGATTGAAGATCGTATGTACGCTTGAATGCTACTTTCATTTCATTTTCATATTAAAAGAATTAAAACTAAATGATATATATGTATTTTATAATTTAAATTATCATATATATATTATATATCTTACACAGGTTTATTATAACCATCCTTTATACAATCCATATATGGCATGAATGAGTAATATGGTTTTGAGGGGGTGGTAGTCCACACTTTCTAAAATGAAATTATCGTATATACAATGATGGAAAGCATAAAGGTATGTTATAAATAAAAATTAAAAAAGAATAAATTAATTATAAATATAATATATATCATATATAAATATAGTTTCCATCATAATTTCCCCCATGAGAGGTGGTAGGGGAAAGTTGAATAATAATCGTTTCGTGGGGCAGTAGTTCTCCATACACAGAAATAGTATGTTCATTACCCATTAAATGGATGTGTATGTAAGTTTTGGTAAAACCATTATAAAGAAATGCTTGTATATTTATTATACTGGTGTTGTCATTTAATCATATAATAATAAGAGTATAGGGAGTGGATAATGAAAATGAAACTAAAAAGCATGAGAGAAGGCGTTACCTTTTAATTGGGTAAATTCTGTTGGTTTGTACCAAAATCTTACTTGGATGGTTTTATTCCCAAGGGAATGATTATAGGAAAATGGTAGGTATGTTGGGAGAATATTTTTATAGAGGTTTTATGAGCCGATGTGGCTTGATATGTGTGAGTAAGGGGTAGAATGCTTGCCTTTTTATAATGGAGGGGGAGTGGTACTTTTGTAAATACCAAAAGTTATTCGATAATGGGTGGTCTAACTCAACTAAACTACCTCCAAAATGAAAAAATGGATTATTAGAGAATAATTACTGATAAAAACCTCATACACACAAAAATATGTGAATTTTAATAATTTGGTTCCTTAACTTCTAAGATTCCCAAATTTTATCATTTTGGTTTTTATTAAGGCATATACTTTTCTAATCTAATTAATTTAACCATTAATAATAAATTAAAGAAATATTTATTATAAAATATAGATAAACTGAATTATTAATATTATATCTAATTTATAAAATAAAATTCCCATGTGTTTTGGAAATTAATTTTAAAACAAGCGCATGTGACACGCTAAAATGTTGTTTGAACCCTTACCTTGTTAACAATGTTTTTACAATATATGGGTCAATATGTTAATAATAAAAGATTAATTGGAACATTAATAGACCATATTTAATATTTACTAACACATAAAAGTCACTTGTAAGAATATAGGTTTTTTATTAATTTTTATTCATTTAATAAGATTTATTTATTGTAAAATAACAATAATGTAAATTTTGACATTATTTATTTAATCTTAAATTTAAAATATAAATATTATATTGGAATTAAAATATATTATGTTTAAAAGTGTTTATAATGATATATTAATCTAAAAATATAAATAAATATAATAATTTAATCAATTAACTTCACTTTTAATATCTATAATATCATTTATTTTAGATAATTATTAACTAAATAATCACTATATTGACGTTTCTTAATCATTTTAAGTAGCTAAACCATATATAAAAATTATGGATAAATTATTATGATAACAATAAACCATCTATATTATAAAAGGATATGTTTAACCGAAAATCTGATGTTTATTACATATCTAAAAAATTTAAAAATGTTAAAGGTACAGAAAGTTACCTTTTTGTCTTTTTCTTTACTTAACCTTTTATATAGGGAAATTCCATTTAATAATATCTCGATAACCCATATATTTTGAAAAAAGTGTGTAAATGGTCAAATTATTTTCATCCAAAGGATTTTGTACAAGTTTCCTTGTCATTGTTTTCCTTAATATTAATGTTTAGTCCTTTATTATGTTTAATCATACCTTAATCACTATAATTAATTTTAATCACATTCACTAATCATTTTGGTCAAAAAATTAAGTTGATCTTATTAGAACAAAAATATAATCATAATTACATCCTTGTATTTCATATTTTCAAAATTAAAATCACAGAAGTTAATATATTGATATTAATGTTAATCCTACACACATGGTGAAATAACAGGGTTTTAAAGTAGAAAAACGTTCATTTTTTTTAACTTTTTATATTCAATTTAAAAGTAAAACTGATTCTAATGAACTTAATTGTTTAAATATATGTATAATTGATCTAATTTTACTCTAAAACAAATATAAATATAATTTAGCATTAATAATTATTTAAATGAAACGAAATTTTTTAACTAAAATGTAGTAATTTTCACTATTCATCTAAAAATGAAGTTTCTTAGACAAAAACCAAAAATTCACCCTAAGATAATTTTTATATTATGAATTAAAAAATAATGTTTTTTTCAAAAAAAAAAATCCTAAAAGTGTCAAAATTTATTTTTAAAATATGTTTTCCATTAAAAGGCAGTAAAACTTGGTCTTATGTGTAACACAAGTTAATTCAGTGTTGTGTGTTGCATAAGCTTAAATTTATGTATAAGGAATGATAAAAAAATTATATTTATTATAAAAGAGAAATATTTTTAACTATTGGGGTGTCACATTCTTCCCACCTTAATTAAATTTCATCCTTACAATTTAAACTTGACCTCAATAATCTAGGGATTAAAAATAAACTATTTTTGAAAAACCCACATCCTAAAAAGGTTTAATGTCACATTTTCTTAATAATATAGAAAGGAAAGTACAATGGTCATGTATCTAGGTTCCCTTGTATGAGAACATAAGTGGTAAATGGAAACATGGATTTGGAAGATAAATCTATCCATCAAATTTTGATGGAGAGTGCTAAAGAACATAGTTATGAGAAAGTAAATAATCAGAAGGCCATAAATACACGATGATCTAAGAGGCCATTTGATTCATTGAAAAAGTAATTACTATAACAAAATTTTTGGTTTCAAGATCACTTTTCTTGGAGTTAATGATTTTTTCTATTCTATAAGTAAATATATCTTTCTATAAACATAATATTTTCCTTTGATTATTATTTGAACTATTTCTACTTTATTTCCTAGCACATGACGCATCATATGGTGAAGTAATACATTACCCTCTAAAATATCATCCAATAATAATATTAAAACATTTTATAAATGGTTAACTTTTCCAACTGATTTATGATCTAATCAATTTTGAATAAATGTCACTTAACTTCCAATGTGAACTTATCATTAGACTTTAATCAGCATGAAGCAAATTTACATTTTCACATTCTAAATATGTGAAAAACGTCATTATATATCCTTTTAGAATATGGTAATAACTCAAATTACCATAAAAACTTATTGGAAATATGAATTATTTATTATAACTTAAGTAAAACACATCTTATTGGATATATTCATTAAATCCAAAAGTGTTTTGAACTCCTTTAATGAAGCATAGACTACTTGTCGACAAGTCATTATTCAGTTTCAAGGTAGTTAGAACTCATCCAATAAATTATTTATTAATCATTATATTAGCATCAATAACATATTAAGGGTTTTCTTTCCCTCAATCATGTGTTTTCTAAAAAT
Source organism: Viscum album (assembly GCA_963277665.1). Taxonomy (NCBI): domain Eukaryota; kingdom Viridiplantae; phylum Streptophyta; class Magnoliopsida; order Santalales; family Viscaceae; genus Viscum; species Viscum album. Next base: position 1,963,436,745 of record OY728133.1, read on the forward strand.
TGAAACTTTCTACTAAATAACTTTTCTTAGTACCATTCAACATATGATATCAAATCCTTAACAAAAAAGTATTATAGTAAAATCCTCATATATTCCATAATTCTTATAACCAGTAAATTGCTGATAAAATATTCAAATGACTTAATTATTGAACAAGTATATTAATCATTCATCTTCAACTACAGAAGTATCATAACATCATCACTATCTATTAGCATCACCTAGGGTATATTCCTTTAATGCTTGGGACATTGATTCGTATAGTGTCCCATCTCCTTGTAGTGGAAGCATTGATAATTGGAAACCCTTTTATTACGTTTTCAATAAAAAATATTGTGTCCTTTTTCTCCACACTTATAAAAAACTCACTTTCCCTTTAATAAAGTACCGAAGTGTTTCTTGCCACAATTATCACATATGGAAAATCCTTCTTTCCCATCATCTTATTTGACTCATTCCCTTTTTCTTGGTGCTCAAATGACCTCTTCTTATATTCATTTACTTCGAAAACATAGGAACTGGATAATTCTATACCCATCTCATTGTCACATGATATTATTTCCTCATACAATGAGAAAATTTGGGAGAATATTTACCTTTGCAATATGGTCTTAAAACCATGAAATATTTGGTCTTTCTTACTCTTTGGATCACTTTAATTGGTGAGGTTCACATTCCTTCTAATAGGAACAATTTATAAACAATGGAATATACTGTATTAGATAGTAATGTTATGAACATTGTATAACTCTAAATATGGTATAACACATAACGTAAATTTATGATTCATAAATCCTAGAACCAAATACTTTGGTTACTTGGGGGTATACATCCTTCATAATGGTGGGTAAATAAAATGTACATTATCCTAAGCATATCCCCCAGGAGTGTCAAAATAGGTGCGCAGTAAGTCCCATTGTCTTTTAATAGGTTACCCTGAGTTAGGAACAGAACACCTTGTTGGATTTATTACACCTGGGTACGTCTGTGACAGAACCACATCTACTTGTAGTATCTTTACAGGGATGTATTGCTAAAAATACCCACATAATCACTACCTTACCAAAATTCTAGGATGTTATTTTATACTTATCCTCAATTTATATCTTAATGTTTTGCTCCCTAATCTAAGTTTTATAAATCTAGTTTACAAGGTTGTTTCTAATCCTCCCTCTAATACCAATCGTAACACCCTGACTCCAGAAACCTAGAGCTGATGCATTATTACATTACATTGGAATGATTACAAGGAATCAAATCATGAAGGACCATTTAGTTTAACAATCTTGGAAAGGAAAATTAAATAAATGATACCCATAATACATTAGGAAATAGAAAATACAAACATGATACATAATAAACTAAAATTAACTACATCCATGAACTCTTATTCAAAAATTTCTTCTTCACAACCTAGGGAAAGAAACATAATAAGGGTGAGCTCAAATGCTTAGTAAGGTAAGTAAAGTGGAAGTAATAATGGATCAATGGAAATAAATTAACATGTAAAGGTAAGTAAATAATAACAAATTCCATTCAATAAACTTGATAAGGTAATATCAATATGGAAAGTTAAGAAACTGAAAAAACATTCCATTAAATCAATGAATGAAAAATAAAATATATCCATAGATATACCAATGTAATATTTCATGGATGAATAATAACTAAATTATAATAAAGGAAATGATTATTTTTTAGATATCATGTTTCTAAGGCACATGAAACCTTTATCATAAAATGGCAGTTTAATCTATTTGGCCAACTAACTCACCTCAAGAGACTATCGATGCATCGAATGTCTTTTATTCACCAGACCCCAACTCATAGGGCTTTCCTTAAACGGTCCCCAACCCGTATATTTCATGTCCAAAAAATTCCTCATATATAAAATAAATAACATGCCTTATAAAATATCCCTATTGAATAAAGAATATATATTTATCAATAATACCTCAGAGGAGGTTAAGTAACAATAAGGTTTGTTTACATTAAAATAATCTTGAGGAAAAATGATCATTAAAAATTTCAAAGTGTCCCATACCATTTTTAAACATTTAAACAACAATTCACCATGAATTAAATGAAACTTAGAATATAATGAGAATAAGGAGATTCATGAAATAACATGTAAAAGGTATTATATAAACCATATAAAATTTACTAGGTGCATAATGATAAATAGGTCTCAATGGAATTTAAATTGAGATGAAATCCCTTACCTTATCATTCCTTTTTTTGGTGGTATTTAGCCTCATTTATAGTGGTTTAAAATATGTTAATAAATAATAAAAAAACAATTCTCATTTTTATAATATCATATATTAACTTCTTACAATATTTTATTACATTTTTGTTAATACACTTTCATTATTTTAACTATTTCGGGTGTTAATTACAAAGTTTTCTCAAATACGTTTTGAGTTTTTATTTGTTGTTATTATTAAATATATATTGGTTTCATCATATATAGATTTTAAATCATGAATAAATTATATTATATATTCAGTACATATGTATTTAGAATAGTCCATAATATTTGGATATTATAAATGAGGTGCACCGTTCATGGAGACGGTAGATCGTACGTACGCATGAACGATACTTTTATTTCTTTATCATATTAAAATCATTAAAAGTAAATGATAAATATGCATATTATAAATTCTAGTATGATATCTATATTATATATATTTTACATAGTTTTATTACAACCATCCTTTCTATGTTCCATTTATGGAAAGAATGAGTCATATCGCTTTGAGGGGGAAGTAGTCAACAGTTCTTCAAACGAAATTATCATATTTACACATGATGGAAAGAATAAAGGTATGTTCTAAATAAAAATTACTGAATAATACAAGAATTATAAATATAATATATATCATATATAAATATACTGTGCATAATTTGTCACTATGAGATGTGGTGGGAGAAATTTGAATAATCATCGTTTCGTGAGGCAGTAGTTCGTCGTATACAGAAACAGTATGTTCATTACCCATTAGATGGAGGTGTGTGTATGTGTTGGTAGAAAAATTCTCATAAAACATACTAGTTTATCTATGATACTGGTTTTGTTATGTAATCATTTAATAATAAAAGTATAAGGAGTGGATAATGGAAATGAATCTAAAAATCATGAGAGAAGGTGTTACCTCTTAATTGGGAAAATTCCTTTGGTTTGTACCAAAAGCTTCCTTGGATGGTTTTCTACCCAAGGGGAGGCTTCTAGATAGAGTTTATGGATGTTGGTAGACTATTTGGATAGAGTTTGGAGGATCAAATGTGGCTTGAGAGGTGTGAGTAAGGGGTAGAGTGCTTGCCTTTTTATAGTGGAGGGGGAGTGACACTTTGGTAAATACCAAAAGGTATTCAATAATGGATGGTATACCTTACCTAAAGTGCCAAAAATTAGAAAAATAATGGATTAAAGGTGAATAATGGTCTATAAAAACCTCATCCACACCAAAATATGTGAATTTTAATAATTTGGTTCCTTAACTTCTAAGATTCCCATATTTTATCATTTTGGTTTTTATTAAAGCATCTAAATTTTTAATCTAATTAATTTAACCATTAAGACTAAATTAAAATTATATTTATTAGAAAATATAGATAAATTTAATTATTAATATTATATATAATTTATAAAATATAATTTCCACTTGTTTTTCAAATTAATTTTAAAATAAGCGCATGTGGCACGCTAAAACGATGCATGAACCTGGACCGTGTTAACGGTGTTTTTATAGTATATGGGTTAATATGTTAATTATAAAATATTAATTGGTCTATTAATATACCATATTTAATATTTATTAACACTTAAAAATAACTTTCTATAATATAGAATTTTTATTAATTTTAATTCATTTAATAAGATTTATTTATTTTCAAATAACAATAATGTAAATTTTGACACAATTTATTTAATGTTAATTTTAAAATATCAATATTATATTGTAATTAAAATAAATTATTTTTATAGGTGTGTATATATTATTCTAAATAAATAAATAAATACAATAATTTAATCAATTAACTTCACTTTTAATATTTATAGAATCATTTATTTTAGTTAATTATTAACTAAATAATCAGTCTATTGATGTTTCTTAAGCATTTTAAGTAATTAAAACATCAATAAAAATTATTGATAAATTTTTATGATAAAAATAACCCATATATATTACAAAAGTATATTTTTAACTGAAAATATGATATTTTTTACATATCTCAAAATTTTATAAATGTTAAAGGTAAGGAAAGTTCCCTTTTTGTCTTTTTTCCTTACTTAACGTTTTATATAGTGAACTTCCATTAAATAATATCCCAATAACCCATATATTTCTAACCATGTGGGGAAATAGTCAAATCACAGGCAGAAAATGGCTTCTGGAAAATTTTCCAAGTCATTTTGGTCCTTAATATTAAGGTTTAGTCCCTTATTAAGCTTAATCATACCTTAATCACTGTAATTAATTTTAATCACCTTCACCAATCATTTTGGTCAAAAAATTAATTTGGTCTTATTATATTTTTTTTTCATACAAATTACATCTGTGTATATTGTATTTTCAAAATTCAAATCACATGATTTGGAATATTAAGATTAATGCTAATCCCACAGATGGGGCAAAATAACGGGTTTTTAAAGTAGAAAAACGTTCAAAAGTTTGTTAAGTTTTTATATTCAGTTTCAAATTATATTTTATTATAATGAACTTAATTTTTTAAATAGATGTATAATTTATTAAATTTTACTCTAAAAAAATCTAAAATATTATTTTTCATTAATAATTATTTAAATGAAAAGGCTTTTTTTAACTAAATTACAGTAATTTTCATCATTCATCAGAAAATGAAGTTTCTTAGAAAAATACCAAAAAATCACCCCAAGATAATTTTAAAATTCTGAATTACTAATTTATGTTTTTTTTAATTAAAATTCAAAAAATTTTCATAATTTAGTGTTATAGTAGGTTCGCTATTAAAAGGCGGTAAAGCTTGGTTTTGCGTGTAATACAAGTTAATTCAGTGTTGTGTGTAGCGTAAGCTTAAATTTATGTATAAATCATGATAATAACAAAATTATAATTAATATAAAAGTGAAATATTGTAAATTATTTGGGTGTAATAGTAATATTTAAAAACCATTTAAACATCTTAGAAATCATTTTCCATGAAAATTCATAATAAATCATGTAAAACACTTTTAAAACATTTTTAGAAAAAATTATTTTGAAGGAACATAGATTTCCGAACTAAGAGAGAATAAAATTACATGAAATTTATAATATCATGAAAATAAGTATATTAATGATACAAAATTTCAAAGGGTATTATATACACCCTGTAAAATAATATAGGTGCATAACATAATATGTGTCTCAAAGAAGGAAAATTGAGACAAAATCCCCATCCGATTTGGTAAATTTTAAACCATAAACCCCATAAAAGAGATATCATCAAATGGATATGTAGATAAACATAAATATAAGGATATGTTTATATATTACATTCATGGGTAGTATATAAATCATATAAAATAAACAAGTGGTTAATATGACACAAGTCTCATAGAAATAAAAGTGGGACTAGAAATCCCCCTACCACTTTCTAATCAGTCAAATAGTGTGCCCCATGAGAGAAATAAAATTATATCGATATGTAAATAAAATAATATTTAGTATTATACTCATAAAATAAATTCATGGTAATTATATACACCACATATAAGAAATAGATGGTGAACATGTCTTGTATAACATGAAAAATAAAAGTGATAAGGAAATCCCTTACCTTAAGTATTGACTTCCTTCGTACATGTTAAAATACTATTTAATAAATATATGTTTATTATATATCTACCATATAAACATATTCATATATATAATATCATATATGGATTATATATGATGTTATATTACTTGTTTATTAACGATTCCAAGTTAAAGTAATGTTTCTGGTAATAACTACTTTGTGGTTAGTACATGTTTTAACTTGGTATTCTTGGTGCTCTTAATTAGATCACGATTTCATCATCTCTATAATGGTAACCAATAAATAAATATCCTATATATATATTCAATATATATATATATATTGTGATTCATAAAAGTTAGATATAGAAAACAAAATACACCGTTCATGGAGACAGTAGGCCATACGTACACATGAACACCATTTTCATTTTATTATCGGATTAAAAGAAATAAAATTATATGATATATAATCATTAAAGAATAATTTTTATTTCATATATATAACATATTTTTATTCAAACTATCTTTAATACATTCCATGTAAAGCATGAACGAATCACATTGCTTCATGAGATGGTAGTCCACCGTACACACAAATGACATTATCGTATTCCCACAAAATGGAAAGCATGAAGGTATGTGTGATATAAAAATTTCAAAATCATTATAACATCATAAAAATAATATATATCATATATAAACTATAAATACATCATTACTCCAAACCTTTATAGGTGGTAATGGGAGAACAAATGACATTAGTTCGCGATGTATCATCCCACCCCAGATGCCACATAAAGGTGACTCGAGATAGTGGCCACAAGTCCTCAAGTGCACCTCCCTAAAGGTAATAGGCTATCAACTAGCAGTGAGGGTCTAGGGTGTGTCCATGGGGATACTATTCCCTCATTGACCAGATGGGATTACAACTATATATATATATATTAAGAAACAATATAAGAAGAAACAATAATAGAGAGCAGTGGATCAACTACAATAAGACATGCAAGCTAAGTAAAAAATAAGAGGAAGCTAAATAATCCAAAGATACAATATTATGATCATGATACCATAGAAATAATAAAATGAATATAGGGGTAGGGGATACAAGCATATACCACATGGTAACAAAATATAAAAAAATTCCAAAAAATGCTATGACTAGAATATTGAGCATACGATCAATCCTCTTCTCCCAAAATCCATCCTAAAACTATCAATAAAGAATTATAAACTAGATGATTCAATTTATTTATACCTGTAGTGATAAATTCTTCTTGGATAACAAAGGTGTCCCAAGTAGGGTATGAGATACAATCTCAGTTGGACACCACCAATGATGTATAGATCAATCCATTACATGTGTTATAAAATTAACAGTTTCAATAATAATCACTTGCTTCACTCCAAGAATGGAATGATAATGTCAAGAACTAACCTTGGAGTCTATAAATGGTAATGTATATAGGGGCCCAATTCTCTCTCATGGAATAATACAACCATCGTGCCATTGATCTCATCCAAGAGGTCCCCCCTAGGGAACCAGTGTCACTCCTTTAGAGGTAAATACAGAGAACACATGACGATCTCATCCTAAGAATGGATGGTGTCATCCTTGATGTGTTTACAAAGCCTTAACAACATATAACTAATGTATGAGAGTCTATCCAAGGGGTCCTTAAAACAGAACCCCTTGTTTTACCCTCGTCATTTTAAAAAGTAGTTAAGAAAGAAATACATATTTATAAAGACTAAATTAAGGTCCATTTCAATTAATTTTTACATTTATATCATAATGGGCATATATGTCATGGAATTTCCATTGGTAAAACTATTTATGTCATAAGGATTAAGGTAAATAGCCTAAAATCATGGACAAATCAAATGGTTCAACTTGATTAATTCCCTCAAGGTAACAATTATAAAGCATCACCCTCAAGGGATTTTAAGAAATTAAGGTAGGGAATTAAGGGCCTAAATGTGAAGAACACCCATTTAGGTGGCATAGTTCAAGGTGATAAACCCAATGGGTTGATTTCACCACTATCCTGGGTCGCAAAAAGGCATGACATGGAATTCATTTTAATATAAAATTAAATTTAGGCGTGTCCTCGGAAAGGACCGGCTCACGGTATAATGACACATTTTATAGAATTCAACTAAATGAAGGGAAATAACCCAGACCATATACCTTAGACTCTTAGAGATTCCCTCATCCATCATTGACCTTTGATTAAAGCATGGTTTGAAAAATTTTAAGAAATCATCAAATGCCCAGAAAATGGAGGAAATGAGCTCTAACAGAGATTGAAAAATATATGGTAATAAGAACTTGAAATAGAAGGGAGAGGCTTAAATATATCACCTATAGATTTCTGATGGATCCAATAACGAGTGATTTGGAGTCTGTATGGAGGAGTTACCTGGATCCCTAGGTAGAAGGAGGGAGGATCTCGTACATGGTATGAGAATAAGAAAAAAATATCTGGAGAAGAAGGAAGAAAAGGAAAAGCATTTTATAACATGAAAGAGGATTTAAATGTTAATTTCACCCACAAACACAAGGGTGCATGGTTTGGACACACGGTTTGGAAAATTGTGCGCTAACCATGCACCATTATCTGCTTCAAAGGGGCATCTCACATGGTTAGGTGAATGATTTATCTAACCATGCATAAACCATGATAAAAAACACTATAAAATATGTCTATAGCTCTACATGGACGTGCACCTAAAGTCACATGGTTACAGAAAAACTATGCAGAACCCATGTCCCCATTGTCTACAACTGCACAATTAGAGAAATTGTGTGGGCTTGGTGGTGCAATTTCTACTAACCATGCAACCTAGTATGCCTCTTTGATTTCCAAGGCTCTGATCTTCAAATGATCCCCAGACACCCCCAAAACCTCCAAAAATCCCTTAAGAAAATTTATTAGGGGAAATAAGAATTTAAATTGAAAAATGGTCAATACCTTTGGAAAAATCAAAGACATTGTAACCTCACCTCCTTAATACAACTCATACCCTAGTTTCCCTTCCGAGGGAGTTAGAATGTTGTCTAAGAAAAGTTCTGGCCACTATGTATGTACATCATCCTCCCACTCCTAGGTCTCATTCTCTGAGCTTCCGTATTGCCAGAGTACCTGGACTAGAGGGACTAAGCTACCTCAGAGATCCTTCATGCACTTATCGACAATACTTATTAGATTATTCTCTAAGGATGCATCTAATTTTATCTCTATATCATCAGGTTAAAACAAATGAGACAGATCTAGATTATACCACTGAAGCTGAGATACATGTAAGAAATTGGTAAAGGAACTGTACGTATAAGGAAAAAAACCTATAGAACACCAACTTGACTCTCTCCACTATCTTGAAAGGCCAAAAATATTGAGGTGATAACTTACCCTACCTATGAATTTGTCTGTGACCTAATCTAGGTGATACACGCATAAAGACCCGATGTTCCACCTCGAACTCCAGAGGTCTACTGTGAAAATTGGTATATGACTTTAGCCTGGATTGGGTTGTATCCTTATACATATGAATCAACTAGAATTGATCTAAAGTTTCCTTAAAGAGAAAAGGATCTAGTAAATTTTCCTCACCCACCTCTAGCAATAATAGAGTTTAACTACATGACCTACCATAAAGGACCTCATACGGGGCCATCTGAATTGTTGCTTGAAAAATATTTTTGTAGGATAACTCAACCAAAGTAATATGATTTTCCAAAGAACCTCATAAATCATGAATTCATGATCAAATTATGTCCTCTAACACCCAAATTGTCTATTTGGACTACCCAACAGTTTGAGAGTGATATGCAGTACTCAAAAGCACCTGTAAACCTAGTTCTTTTTGTAACCCTTGCTATAATAGTGAGGTGAAATTGGCTTCTCAGTCTAAAATGATAGAACATGGTACACCATGAAGTCTCAATATCTCTCAGATGTACAACCTTCCTAGATCATCCCTAGAGAAGCTCTACTAGATAAGTTGGAAATGTGAAAGGTTGGTCAACCTATGGATTATTACCCATACTGAATCAATTCCTCAAGGGGATCTTGGAAATCCCATCAAAAAATACATGGTGATGTCATTGAATTTATATTTAGGAATAGATAGAGGTTGTAAAAGTCCAACATGTCACTAGTGCTCTGCCTTCACCTCCTGATAGGTGGAGCAACGAATGATAAAGCCTACAATTGACGTCTTCATATGTTTCCACCAATACTGATGACATACATCTTTGTACATGTTGGTAATCCCAGGATGAAATTACCAAATAGAGGCATGTTATTCTCTCATAAACTCTTCCTATATATTAGAAGGAACCCATACACGACCTTAGAAATTTAGAGTTTCACTTCTATAAAAAGACCCCATCCTAGAGGTGGGTTCTCTCCTACAACGCTCTCCCTCAAGAAAAATCCCACAAAATCATATAATTTTCCCTTATGGACCCACTCCAGGTTAAAGGATGTCACTGCCGAAGTTGATAAGATTGGTTTCCCATGATTTTAGTCAACCTCAAGATGTATATCAAAAAATAGATCCATCGACAACCACTCACTATTGGCCTCATTGATGGCTTGTGTTTGAGTCTTCCAGATCAATGTGTTATCCACTGAATTACTCTTTCCTAGTATATAAGTAAGCTCAAAGTTGAATGATTGCTGGTATTCAACCCACCCGAACTATCCTAGATTCAACTGTCGCTAAGTGGATATGTATTTGAGACTTTTATGGTTTGTTTAAATAATGAACCACTCACCCAACAAGTAGTGACTCAATAAACATAGAGCATAAACCATGAATACTAGCTTTAGGTCATGCATAGTATAGTTTCACTCATAGGGATCAGTTGGTGGGACCCATACACTATAACCCAATCACCCAATCACCCAAAATTATAACTACACCCAAATAAATCCCTGAAGCATCATAGTAAATAGTATAGATTCTTCTTGGATAAAGAAAAATCAATATCATCACTAAAGTGATTCTTACCTTTAACTACTGAAATGTTGTATCACAAGCTTCATTCCATTCAAATTTCACAGCCTTCTTGGTCAATCCCATAAGCGGCGCTGCTAGGAATGATAAATCCTGTATGAATCTCTTGTAATAGCTAGATAACCCTAAAAATCTATGTATATTATACACATTATTGGGATTATCCTAGGAAAGTACACCACTCACCCTCTCTAAGTCAATTGATATGCTTGATTAAGATATGATATGACCTAAGAAGTGAACCTTACCGATCCAAAAGTGTAATTTATTGAGATTCACATATAGCTGGTTCTCCCTCAGCATATTCATCATGATATCAAGTTGATTGGTATGGTCATGTATTATGTGAGAATAAACTAAGATGTTATCCATGAAATCTACCACAAATAAATATATATTTGGATGAAAAACTTGACTCATCAGAGTCATGAATACTATTGGTGTGTTTGTCTGGATTAATGACATAACCAAATATTCATACAAGTCGTACCTACTCCAGAATGTTGTACATGGTATGTATGACGGTCTAACATGCACCTAATGGTAGCCTGATCTCAAATTGATCTTAGAGAAAACTATTTATCCTTGGATCTCATTAAAGAAGTTATTAATACATGGAATTGGATATAGTTTCTTCACTATAAGATGGTTCAGTTCACGATAATCCATGCACAATATAAGGGTATTTTCCACCTTCTTTGAGAAAAGGATTGGTGAACCCCATGGAGATGTGCTCGGTTAAACAAAACCCTTATCCCCTAGATATTCCAGCTAATTCTTGAGTTCCTGGAGTTCTATAAGCTCCATAATATAAGGATTAATAGATAGTGGTGTCACAACAAGCACAAGATCAATGGTGAACTCAATCTCCCTATCAGATGGTAAGTAGGATAAATAGTCAAGGAAGATGTTCTTGAAAAGATCCACCACTAGAGGAAATTTCCTGAGCTATATCCCTTGATCAATCATTAAGATATTAGCTATCTGGGAAGTCACTGCACCTATACTAGTTCACTTGAGTCCAACTTGATTTTTTAGAGATCCCATTCACCATTTTGGATATACATGTTTCCCTCAGGTGATGTAAAGGATACCCAATGATGATAAAAATCCACTTGGGTTTTATAAGGTACAAGACAGTCCATACTAAGAATGAAATTGAAACTGGTCATCTTGAGAATGAAGAAACTCCATAGAATACAGTACCCACCTATTTCAAGGGGGTACTCCTTGCAATGGAGTTTACCCTCATATCAAACTCCAAATGGCGTATCAAGGGTTGTAACACGACGAGAGTAATCTATCCCAAATCCCAATCTTCCCATAGTTTTAGCGATAAAAAAGAGTGTGATTCACCTATATCAAATAAGGAAGATACTGGAGTATAGGCTACTATAATAGTACCTATAACTATAGATGACCCTGGACTCTAATCCTTTGGAATAAAATGCTTTGCATCAATATGGAATGAACCATGGCCCTGAGATGCTGCCTGAGTAGCTTGATTAGTTCCACCCTGCTGACACTGAAACTCTGAAGCTTGAAGGCCTCGACCTCAACCACCTTCTCAGCCCAAATAGATTATAGCAGACCAAATTCTAGCCTGAAAAGGAGTTTCCAATCCTACACCTGAAAGTGATGTTGGAACAAATCCTCAATGACATGGAATTGGAGGAAAGGATTAGTAGAAATGATGAAGGTGACCCATCATTCCGACACTAAATCAGGTTCCTCATACACTAGGGCTGTTTGTGGTTTGGCCTTCCACACTGGTGACACACCACAAAGTTATCTGTGTGTGCCACCTATCCAGTACTACCCCTATGTGTACCGTTGAAATTACACTTCCTACCTTAGGATAAACCACTACTCTATCTAGAAGCTGAACTTCCCTGCTTCACATCTCATGATTCCCTCATGTTACACTCAGTGATGATGGATTATTTTACTATCTCTAGAATGGTGTCCATTTGAAATAAATTCACCTACAAGTGGATGCGTAAGCAACCCCATCCTTTAATCGCCTCATAGTAGTCATCTCATCACCAAATAAGGTTGGTGTGAAACTCTATAATTTGGTGAAGTGAGAAGAGTATTCCATCACTGAAATGTACCCTTGATGAAGATGCATGAATTCTCATTCATGGTATATTATCAATGTATGAGGGAATAAGAAGACTAAGAATTATATCAAGAAGTCAGCCCAGACCATAACCTTATGTCGACCAGCCTGAGTTAAAAATGTACCACCATCTCTTGGAAGAGTCATGTAGCATGTATGTCATGATCATGACCCTCCAATATATAGGCATCACAATATTCTCAAAGATCGACAACATGGAATCCAGCCAAGATTCATTATCCTGAGGTCTTAAATCCCCTAAGAAGGTTAGAGGATACTGCTACTAGAACTCCTTGGTCAAATCTTCCATGGAGGGTGTAAGTTGAGGAGAACCCTGTACTGATTGCATAAAGTAGAAAAAGTTTTCTTAGAACTTGGCATCATCAACTAGTGGAGAGTCTGTAGGAGGTGCCTCAGGTGGAACTACAGGAGGTATCACAGGTGGATTAGGGCCCACCACCCAAGAGTTTGTTCATCACCACTCTCTTAGAATACAATACGAGGGTTTCATGGTGGCATGTATTTATAAATACTTAGGGCATGTGTCAGATAGAGTTTATAACAGATAAGGAAAGAAGTAAGAAAGTTTTGATACAACATAATTATAAAAACAAAACAAACCTCTCTTCCTACTCCTAACGTAAGGCTTAGGTGGTATTAAAGGTCACACAAAGACCACTGGAGACACATCCTGCTACCCACTACAAAGGTCGGGTCAGGGTCAAGGTTTCATTTTGTCTTGTAAAGTAATCATTTTAATTGATTTATGAATTTATATTTCTATTTAATAGTTAAATAGAATGAATCACCATCTCTAATTTACAAGGGATCGTACAACATATAAAAAATATGGTGGTGTCCATTTAATCCAAACCATAACACGTTCTAGCCCATGCGACTAAGGGTCTATGGATCAACATGCCACAATTATCTATTTAAGGCATCTGCTTTAACCTATGTAGGAAAACATAGTTAGGTTAAGGCAGATTTTTTAAGTGCCAATTGTGTTTTTATAAGTCCTACAAGTAAACATCAAAAATTTTTATATAAAACAAAAAAGCACTAAAAGGCATAACAAGCATGTCACAAACCACAATCACATGCAAAACAGGCAATGAACGCAGAAAAGTAAATATGAAATGGAATAATACATGCAATTTTAAGTCATATAGTGCCTAATATGATGTATAAACCATATATACCCTTGTTTCATTAGGATAAAATAATAGATATTCATCAAGATAATAAAAATTAAAAGAAAGTTCATTTCCCAATGGTGAAATCTATGAAACTATAACACTGCAAGAAATAACAACATTTACCCATCCCAGGAAATTTGGGTTTCCTCTATACATAGGGTAGCTACTCCCAGGCACATGATCATTCCCGAATTCCAATATCATAGTCTCATGTCTAAACCCAAATAGTAATTCAAAAAGGAAAAGAGGCTCTGATACCACTTTGTAGAGTCCATCCCTATATTTCACTTAAAACGTGCACTGGGATGGAGGCCAAAAGACCTCAACCGCGCCTTTCCAAATGCTAGAGGCTTCCGAATAACACTAGGGGCCTAGGGTGTGTCTATGGGGAGACTATGAACTCATTGACCAGAGTGAAGTGTAGCTACCTATATATATATATATATATAAATGAAGAAACAACAAAAGTAGAAACCACAATAGAGTACATCAGGACAACTATAATAAGACATGAAAGATAAGTAAACAATTTGAAGAGGCTAAATAATCATAAGATACAATATGATGATCATGGTACTATATTAATACAAAAGTGAATGTATGGAAAATGGGATACAATGATATTCCACATGTTAATAAAATATACAAAAGGGAAAAAGCTGTTACGACTTACATCTCAAGAATAGGTTCAGTCCTATTCTCCCAAAATTTATCCTATAATTGTAAATCAAGCATTGGAAGTTGAAAAATTCCATTTATATATACATGCAGTCATAAATTCTACTTGGGTACCAAAGGCGGCCCAAGCAGGGTGTGAGATACAATCTTAGTAGGACTCTACCAACAATGTATAGATCAATCCAATAAATGCATTTTAAAATGAACAATGTGCATTAATAATTAAATGATAAATAGGAAATAATAAATAAATGCATGGGACTAGGTTCCACTTGGACACCTGTCCAATTTACCTACTTTGGACGAGGCTGGTAAGTATAAACAAAGGGATCCTGTGAAGGTAAAGTGAGAGGGGTCATGAGTGAGAATGTGGACTATCCCCAATATTGTGATTGGGATTAGAGGACATGTCCCTATATTTACAACACCAAAGAATAATTTCATATTTGAAAACATTCATGTGCTTTTTAATTCAATTGGAAACCTCTTATAAATCATTAAGAGTCACCCTGATCCCATCCATAGAAACCCAGATAGGATTTATAAGTATTAATCGAGGGGCTTGATATATTCCCATTACCAAGGAGTCCATCCAAGGTGACACAAGGATGAAATCCCTTGATTCACTCTAGGAATGGCATGATAATGTCAAGAACTAGCCTCTAAGTCTGTAACTAGTATCGCATGTAGGGTCACGAGTATCTCTTGTGTAGTTATACAACCATCGTGCCATCGAGCCCATCCAAGGAATCTCCCTAGGGGAATTGGTTTCAATCATCTGGAGGTAGAAACAGATAACTCATTATGAGCCCATCCCAGGCACAACTGGTGTCTCCACTAATGTGTTTAAAAATCATTAAAAACATCTAAGGCACGAAAGTCCATCCAAGGGGTCCTTAAGTTGTAACCCTTTATTTCACCCTCAACAATATGGAAAAAGTAGTTAAACAAGAAATACATAATTAACAATACTATGTTAAGGGACAATTCATTTAATTTTAGAATTTATATCATAATAGGTGTATATTTTATAGAATTTCCATTGGAAAAACCATTCATTCCATAAGTCTTAAGGCACATAGACTAAACTCATGGAAAAATAAAATGGTTCAATTTAATTGATTCAAAAATTGTATCAATGGTAAAGAATCACACTCAAGGGAATCTAATAAACTAATGTGAAAGGTAAATTAAGGCCCAAAGGTGAATCACACCCATTTGTGAGGCATAAGTCAAGGTGATCAACCCAAGAGGTTGATTTTACTGCTATCTTGGGTCGCAAAAGGCACAATCGGGCATTCATTTCAATTTAAAAGGAAACTTAGGGAATATCTAGAAGGGTCTATCTCATGACATAATATCTCATTTTATATAATATAATGAAACAAAGGGAAATAACCTAGACTACCTACATTATCCTCGTAAATCTCCCCTCATCCAGCATTGACCTTTGATTTAAGATAGGTTGGAAGAAATCAAAGAAACGTTTAAATTCCTTGAAAATGGGGAAAATGAGATCACATTGAGATGGTGAAAAAAATGGGAAGAGGAAATTGAAATATAAGGGATAGGATTAAATATCTAACCACTATCTTTAGAATGTATTAGATGATGATAAATTCAGAGTTCATATTAAGGAGTTACCTGATCCCTAGGTAGAAGGAGGGAGGAGCTTGTTTGTGGGAGGAGAAGAAGAAAACCACCATTGGAGAAGAAATAAGAAAAAGAAAAGGGTTTTAAAAGATTAAATAGGGTCAAAATGGTAATTTAACCCAAAAAAATTATGGAACATGGTTTGGAGACATGGTTAGACAAACCATTCACCAACAATACACCATTATCTTCTTTAAAGGGCATCTCACACAATTAGGTGCATATTTTATCTAACCATGTAGAAAACCATGAAAAAAAATCTTTCGAATATTTATAAAATAACACATGGAAATACACCCTAATTCTCATGATTTTATAAAATCCTTTTGTCCCCTATGTCCCCACTGCCTATAACCACACGGTTAGCGAAACTGTGTGGGCTGGGTGACATAGTTTCTACTAACCGTGCGACCTAGTCTGCCTCTTTGATTTCTGAGGCCCTTGAATTCGAACAAGACCCAAATGCCCCTAAAACCTCCTAGAATCAATTAATAAACTTTAATACACAAAAAAAATTAATTTAAACTAAAAAATGGTTAATAACTTTGGAAAAAGTTGGGACGTTACTCACAAGGTAGTAGTCCTCCGTACACACGAATGATGATTGTGTATCCCATTTAATGGAACTGTGTGATGTTTTAGGTATTAAAATTAACATAAAAAATATCAGTATATTTGGGATACTAAGTTTACTATATAAAAATTAAATAAAAATAATTTAATTTCTCTAAGGAAGAAATAATACAAAAATGTTTATTGATGAACGTTAACCTCTTATTCGGATATCTCCTTTTAGTTTGCACCAAGGACATCCTTGGTTGGATTTTTTTTTCACAATGTAAGGATTATAAGATTAAGAAAGGAAATTTTATAGAAAATTTTAATAGGTTTTATCAGAACAAAATATGTTCTGAAGTGTTAAAAAAATATAAGAAGATGTTCCCTTTTATAAGAGAGGGGAGTGACACTTTTAGAATTTCTCAAAAGATTGATTTATAATAAATTAAATCTCAATTAAAATAACTCCATAATGACATAAATTAGAATATAACATATGATAAGGTTGTAATATAATCAAAAAATATATTTTATACATGTTTTGGTTTTATTTTAAACCTTAACATTTTGATTAACTATCAGTTAACCCATTTTAATTTTAACTACGGTAACATATTTTTTTAATATTAAGAGGATGTAATTTTTACTTATAAAGTATTAATTAGACCATAAATGGAAGTTGTATGATATTTTAGACAATATATCATCCTATTTTCCTTATTTAATATTTTTATGATTTTTAAATAATTTAATAAAATATTATTTTTATAAAATATCATAAGTGTCAATTTTGACACTATTCATTACATTGAATTTAAGAAACTAAATAAAACAAGATATATTTGAAATAAATACTTTAATACACCCTTAATATTTCATAATAATCTATAAAATTTATGAATCACCTAAATTAATTAAATTAAATTTCTTTTAATATTTCCAATTTCGTTTAATTGATTGTTTCATTAATTGAATAATTGTTGCCTCATCATTGTATAATTATTTATGATAATTATTTATTAACTAAAAGTAAAAAATATATTTTTACTATGTATACAAACCTTTTATATTTAATAATAATATATATATTCTATAATATATTCTATTTAACCCTATATTAAAAATATTATACCTATTAAAAATAAGAGTGTGACATTTTGTCACTCCCTTTGATTTTAATGATATCTGAGTCGTTTTAATGGAAACGTGTCCATTAAATAATTAAATTTTAAACCATGGATGTTAAAGTTAGAATTAAATTCATATAATAAGATTTAGAAATGTGTTAGGGTAGTTTTTTAATATTTATAATATTATTTTTACCTTTAATTACCTGATTTACCCTTAACCGTAGTAATAAAAATTACTAAAGTTACTATTCATATTGTCAAAAAATAAAAGGGAGCTATTTAATAAATTTTAACCTTTTGATTTTAAATATTTAATAAATTTTTTAAAATTTTAATAACATAAGTGGAATAAATTAATTTAAAAGTAATCCCTTAGAAGGGATGAGATGACGAGTTTTTAAAGTGAAAATGTCCAAAAGTTTGAAATGTTTTTATATCCAATTTCATTACGAAATTTGTTCCAATTACCTAAATTTGATTAATTTATGTATAATTTTACTAATTATACTTTAAAACCAATTCAAACATAATTTACCTATACTAATAAGTTAGATGAAAAATCCATTTTCAATTAAAATTCAGTATTTTTTCAATATTCATCAAAAAATGAAACTTCTCAGAAAAATACCAAAAGTTCACACAAAGTAAATTTTGATATCATGATTTCAAAAATTAATTTTATTTTTTCTTATAAAATTTATAAATTTTTAAAAATTATATTTAAAATGGGTTCTCCATTAAAAGTCGGTAAAATTACCCTTTTAAAAAATACATCTTTTTATTTGTAAAATTAGATTTATTCTTATCTTATTCCATTAAAATATATTGGATGAGTGTCCAAAAATTTGACTGAATATGTAATATTTCAATTTTATTAAAAATATTCATGAATAGCGGTTTGTTTAATTTATTGTGATAAAATGGTGTTTGTACATAGAAAAATATTTTTTTTAGAAAATGAATTTCTTTATTTTCAAGAGGTTATTACTTTTATTTATAGCTAACTGATAACCAAATGATTCATTTTATATACATGTCTGAATAATATTTTCATAATTAGTTAAGCTTATTTTTAATTTTCATTCCAATAGCTTAGTAGAAACTATAATAATATTAATAGTACATTGTAGTTTGTTAAAACTAGGTCTTGAATGTTACAAAAGCTATCAAAAGATTCCGACATGGTGTGTAACAAAATCTAAACATAGTGTTTCATGCATCAAAATTTAATATAAGTGTTTCATGTAGGAAAACCTTGACTTGGTGTTTCATATAATGAAAATTAACTGTGTGCTTTTATATAACATAAACTATATTCAGTGTTGTGTGGAATGAATAATATCAAAAAGATTAAATTAATTTGAAAAAAATATTTCACAAAATCTCGAGGTGTTACATTCTACTCCACTTAAAATAAATTTAACCATTAAAATTCATCTGGGTTGTAAAAGTTTTAATACTTGAAATTTCCTTTTATAGAAACCCACATCGTAGTAATGAATACAAAAACTCTCTTTAAAATGGAAAGTTGGAAACATAACGGTTACCCAAAGTAACTCATAACTAGGTTTCCACATAAGATAATATAAGTGGAAAGTGAAAACATGGACATGGAAGAGACATATAACTATCAAATCCTGATGTAGAGTGATAAAGAATATTTTTAGGAGAAAGTAAATGATTATAAAACCATAAACCAATGAGGTTTGAAAAATGTCATTAATGTCATAAAAAATAATGATAACAGGAAAACATTTTAATTTAAGACCCTTTTCCCTTTAAGTTGAAAAATATTTCATGATAAGATATACTTACTTGATTTCAGGACAACCTGACCCTTTATTACACTCTAATAATTTTCCACTTCATAATTTATTCTTATAAATAAAGGTCAATTTTCCATTCTTGAAGTTTTAGAAGATCATGAGATCCATAAATAGAATTATAGGTCATTCCATCTGTCTTTATCACAACAAAAAGGTTAGCACAAGTTATCCAATATGTATAAATCATCATGTGGTGAGATAATACTTCAATATCTAAAACCTCATATTATGTTTTATATAAACTATTCCATAAATGTTTAACCTTATTAACCTTCTGAAAGATGAAAGTCTAAAAATTTATAAATAAGGGCACTAAATTTCTCAAAAAATAGCTAAGCATTGATCCCCCGTATATCATAAAGTATCTCTTATTTATCACATACAAAACATGTGAATACCTTCATCTTGTATTATCTTGAAACATGGTAATTACCATTAATCCTTATTGAAAACATGCATTATTTCTTATTCCAAATATTATTGGATATATTAATTAAGTCAAAAAATGTCATAAAATCCATCTATGATAGCATAAACCACTTTGTCAACAAATCCTTAATTAGTTCCAAGGTAATCAATACCATCTAATTTACTTATTTATATCCAATAAATATTTATTCAAACATCATTATCTCAACATTATAAACTTATTAAGGGTCATTATTCCCTTAATCTTGTATTTTCCATGAATATTACATTTCCATTAAATCAATTTTCTAAGTCTTCATCACCATTCAACATATCCTTTTCAATCCTCAATGAAAAAATTATACTTAAAATACTTATATATTTCATGATTATTATAACATAATATTTGAATTCCAAAACATACACACATCAATAATCCAACTTTATTCTTAAACGATTACCCATGCTTCATCATCTTATTATTTTATAGAATATAAAATATTAATCAAGTCTTAAGGTTTATCAACCTCAATCTAATCATGCATCTTATTTTTAATGTAAAAAATACTGGAATAACATCCCATACCATTCACATTCTATTTGTGGTATCTTTATCCTCAGCAATATAACCAATTCTTGTACCACCTTCACGATTATCTAAATGATATTTACACTTAGGACATCAATTTTCATAATTCTAATAATTTACACATCTGAAACATTCAATGTCAACCCTCTTCCTTATAGTTACTGCTATTAATTAAGACTAGAAAGCATAGTGTGAGTAACACTTATCATATCATAAAACACATAATCGTGAAAATTACTTATAGGATTCCAAAATCATGACACCAAATTTTAAATCTATGAAACCATAGGCTTATCCTTAGAGACATCCTTAGACATATCCATAGTTATTTCACTAATTTTTTCTCATCTGAGTTTCCAAATTTTGACTAAACCTTTTCTCTAATACAAACTATAACGACCCAAGATTTAACGTACATAGACATTACATCATTTTTTCATAATATTCTATACATTACAAAAACACATTCCCAAAGACCATATTATTTTAATGCATTTGGAAACTTGGAAACATAAAAAACTAGTTTATAATATATCTATATCTTATCCTGCTGATTTCATCATAATTCGAACCCTTTTTGACAAATCATACTTAATAAATTTATTCATTTCCTAGGGAAAATAAACATAATAAAGGGTGATCTTAGATTCTCAGTTAGGGTAAACAAGGGAGATACGTAAGCATAATATGAATATAAGGGTATAAGAACATAAGTATAAAATTTTAAGATAATATCTTACATATCAAAGATCATATACCTGAGTCATGGAATAAATATTGGAAGTTCATAAGACATGAATCATAAGGAAGTAAATTGCATAATCTATAAAAGGATAACATAGAAATATGACATGGAATTTTGGTAGACACAAAAATATATATAATTATTTACATAGTAGTCAAGGTTCACTCCCAAGGCCATCTTAGTAGTCGAGGTTAACTCCAAAGACCATCTTAGTAGTCAATGTTCACTTCCAAGACCATATTTATAGTCAAGGTTCACTCCCAAGACCATCTTAGTGGAAAAAGTCTTTCACTAAAACGGGTCCATTTGGGCCATGTCTATCTCATGAGATATAATTCATTACTCAATGCATTGGAGCTAGATATAGGTCCCACCCATAAAATAATGAAAACCATTCATATGTGTTATACAAGAACATAAATCATTCATAAACACAAACTAAACATAGAAAGAATAAGGATAGTATCCTTGAATAATAACCCTATTAAATCATAAGTAACATCAAAAAAATTTATCTTAAATAGAAAACAATTCATAAAGATCATTTGAAATAATTCTTTAGGAAAATATAATTTCCAAATTGAAAAAAACATTTTAAATCAAAAAACATTAATAAAAGAAATTTTATTTAAAAAAACATTGAAGAATTATAAACAAATATTTTAAAACCATTTTAAACATCTTTGAAATTATTTTCCTTGGAAATTCATAAAATATAATTTAAAACATTTTTTAAACAATTTTAGAAAACATTATTTTGAAGGAATAAATATTTTAAACCGAATAGAGAATAAAATTAAATGAAACTTATAATATCATGAAAATAATGAGATTCAAAAAAAAAACATGTTAAATGGAAGTATATAAACCTCATAAAATAACATAGGTTCATAACATAACATATTTCTCAAAGAAGGAAAATTGAGACAAAATTCACCAACAGATTTGGTAACTTTTGAACCATAAACCCTATGAAAGAGATATAATCAAATGGATATGAAAATACCCATAAATATAATTAATATGATCATATATCACATTCATGGTAATTATATACACCACAAAAAATAAATGAGTGGTGAATATTGTATAAGTCTCATGAAAACAAAATTTTGAATAGAAATCCCCTTATCACTTTGTAATCAGTCGAATCATACGACCCATGAAAGAAATACAATTATATGGATATTTAAATGCCATAATATTCAGTATAATACTCATAAAATACATTCATGGGAATTATATACACCACATATAAGAAATAGGTGGTGAACATGACTTATATCTCACAAAAAATAAATGTGAGATGGAAATCCCTTACCTTAAGTCTTGAATTATTTCGTACACCATAAAACATACTATATAATAAATATAAGTTTAGTATAAATCTTAAATATAACCATATTAATATATATATAATAAAATATTATTTACTTATTATGTTATATTACTCATTTATTAACAATTCCAAGTTAAAGTTATGTTTTGGGTAATAACAGCTTTGTCTTCGGTACATGTTTTGACTTTGTATTCTTGCTCCTCTTACTTAGATCATGTTTTTATAATAAAAAAAATAATAAATATGATATAAATAATATATATATATATAGTATATATATATATAGTGATTCATTTAAGTTATTGATAGAAAATAAAATACACCGTTCATGGAGATGACAGGTCGTACGTACACATGAATGTTGTTTTCATTTTATTTTCACATTAAAAGAAAAAAATATATGATATATTATCATTAAAGAATAATTTTTATGTCATTTATATCACATATTTTTATTAAATACATCTTTAATACATTCCATGTAAATCATGAATGAATCACATCACTTTCCAAGACAGTAGTCCACCGTACACACGAACAACATTATCATATTCCCAAAAAATAGAAATCATGGAGGTATGTGTGATATATCAATTAAAGAATCATAATAAAATAATAAAAAAACATATTATATATATATAATATGAATAAAAAATTAATCCCAATCTTTAAAGGTGTTAATGTAAGAACGAACGACATCAGTTCATAAGGCGGTAGTCCATCATACACAAAAATGTTGATTACATATCCCATTTGATAAAATTTTGTGAATTTTTAAGTCCTAACCTTAAGAAAAAATAATCTTAGTAGATTTAAGATATTTGTTTTATTAAATAAACATGAAATAAAAATAATTTAATGGGATTAAGGAAGAAATAATACAAAAACGTTTGTTGATGAACGTTACCTCTTCTTCAGACATCTCCTTTTGGTTTTCACCAAAGGAATTCCTTAGTTGGATTTATTCCTCAATAAATACTTATAGGATTAAGGGAGGAAAGTTGGAAGGATATTTTAATAGGTTTATTTATTAACCAAATAGGTTCTTAAGTGTGAAGAATAGAGAATAAGAGGTTCCCTTTTATAAGAGAAAGAGAGGGACACTTTTGTAATTGCTCAAAAGATTAATTGAAAATTAATTAAATATTAATAAAAATAACTCTTAAATGCAATTTATTAAAAGATAAGATATTATATATTTTTAATCTTATCATCCAATATATTTTGTATAAGTCTTAGTGTTAATTTAATCCTTATTATTTTGATTAATCCTCAATTAACCCATTTTAATTTTAACTTCGATAACAAAATTTTCAATATTGAGAGGATGTAATTTTAACATATAAATTATTAAATGAAATATAAATGGAAAATTTATTATATTTTATACAATATAATCCCATTTACTTATTTTTATTTTTATTATTTTTAAATAACTTAATATAATATTATTTTAATAAAATATCATAAGTGTCAATTTTGAAATATTCATTACTTTGATTTTAAGAAACTCAATAAAATAAGTTATATTCTAAAAAAATACTTTAACACACCCCTAATATATCATAAAAATATATAACTATTGGATAAACGTAATTATGTCAAATTAAATTTCTTTCAATATTTCTAATATCATTTAATTGATTGTTTCGTTAATTGAATAATTACTGCATCATCATTGTATAATTATTTGTGATGAGTATTTATTCACTAAAATTTAAAAATAAATTTTAATTATGTATATAAAACATTTATATTTCATAATAATATATATAGATTATTATATATTCTATTTAATATTGTATTAAAAATATTACACCTATTAAAAGTAAGAGTACGACGTTTTGTCACTCTCTTTAATTTTAATAATATATAAGTCATTTTAAGGGAAATGTGTCTATTATATAATTAAATTAAAACATGTAGGTGTTAAAATTATAATTAAATTCATACATTAACATTTGGTAATGTGTTAGGATATTTTTATAATATTTATAATATTATTTTTACCCTTAATTACTCGATTTACCCACAACAGTGGTAATAAAAATTACTTAACTTACAATTCATATTTTCTAAAAATAAAAGGGTCATATTTAAAAAAAAATTACCTTCTGATTCCAAATATTGAATCTATTTTTCAAAGTTATAATTACATAAGTGTTATAAATTAATTTAAAAGCAATCATACATATGAGACGAAATGATGAGTTTTTAAAGTGAAAAAGCCCAAAAGTCTAAAATGTTTTTATTTCCAATTTCAATGTGAAATTGGTTCTTATAAACTACATTGCATTAATTTATATAAAATTTTACTAATTATACTTTAAAACCAATTTAAAACATAAATTAACTATATAAATAAGTTATATGAAAAGAATCGTTTTAAATTAAAATTCAGTATTTTTTCACTATTCATCAAAACATGAAACTTCTCAAAAAAATACCAAAAGTTTACCCAAAGTTAATTTTGATATTACTATTTCAAAATTGAATCTAATTGTTTCATATAAAAATTCTAAAAGTGCCAAAAACTATATTTAAAATGGGTTCTCTGTTAAAAGTCGGTAAAATTACCCTTTTGAAAATATATCTTTTTATTCATAAAATTGGATTTATTCTTATATCATGATAATCAGATATATTGGATGAATGTAAGAAAATGATTGAATATTTAATATATAAATTTTATTAAAAAAATCATCAACAGATGTTTGATTAATTTATTATGATAAAAAGGTGTTTGTACATAGAAAAATAGTTTTCTTAGAAAAAGAATTTCTTTATTTTTGAGTAGTTATTACTTTCATTTATAGCTAATTTATAACCAAAGGACTCATTTAATATACATGATTAAATAAAAATTTCAAAATTTATTTTTTTTGTAATTTCCATTCCAATGGTTAGGTAAGAATAATAATATTATAATAATATTAATAGTACATTATAGTTTAGTAAAACTAGGTCTTGCGTATAACACAAGATATCAAAGGAATTCTACATTGTGAGTAAAAAAAGTCAAAAATAGTGTTCCATGTATCAAAATATAATCTAAGTGTTTCTTATAGTTAAGCCTCTACTTGTTGTTGCATACAATTTAAGAATAACTTGGTGATTTCATATAACACAAGCTATATTCAGTGTTACGTGAAATAAAAAATATCAAAAAGATTAAATTAATTTGAAAAACATATTTCATTAAATCTCAGGGTGTTATAGTTAATCAAAGAGAATATTATATTTCTTGTTTCATAGTGTGAATAGATCTCTAGATTCTCCTTCAATTCCCTACATGTTAGTTACAAAATCATAAAATAATAGGGAATAAGGAGATTCCACTTTGAATCTAGGAGAAAACATTCATCTTGAGATCTTCCTCTCAACTTGGGACATTATTTTATTCTAATATTAGGATGATAAAATTTATTTATACTCCTCATTCTATTTAAAGTATCACCTATTATATTATTTTCTTTCTTCCCTTGAACTTATTCTTTGTGTGGAACAACATCTGCACCTTAGTCTTCTGGTGCTTTAAGTTTCCCATTATGGATAGCTTCTCATTACTATTTACATCATCTTATACAACCACTTGATTTTCTTTAGGCTCAAAAAGTTTCTCATCATTCTCAAATTTTTTATTTATTTTTAATTAATTTGTCCAAACTACTAGGCACTCTTTCTAGAAATTCTTAGTCTTCTCCAAATATTTTAATGACTTACCATTATTTTTGTTTTAAAATATCTTTCATTTAACAACATAGTTAACCTCTCCTTATAAACTTTTCACAAACATCTCAACCTTATGACCTTATACACTGCATACGCCACAAAATTATTCCAAAATATGATATTTTTTTTGAGTAGAAAGATGCAATGAAGATTTGGTTACATGTTATCTCCTCAAATATTTTTTCCCTCAGATTCTTACCAAAACTCCCCTTGGTTCTTTCCACTTTCCTGGTAAAGAATTAGTAAACAAATAAGAACATGTTTTGTGCCCAAGATTACCACAATACCAGTATGATCCTTGAAACCTTTTTCTTCTATATTTTTTTCTAGATATGTCTAGATTTTGGTTACTTATTTCCTATTGAAAATTGATCCTCTATTTTCTTAGGGATATGTAGACTTCTTAGTATATCATTTCCTTCCTTTGATGTGGAAGATTTCCTATTAGTTTTCTTGGCCCAATTATCCTCAAATTTGGTTTTCACATCTGTATTGTTAGATAAATATGGTCTATTTTGAAATTTATTAAGTGAATTTTTACATTATTCATGTAAAATTTTATTCTCATTGGTCTAAGAATATTATCCATTTACCTTTGAAGCCTTATTGATATATTATATTTTCTTGTTCAACTCATGTTGTACTATGAAACATATAGATTGTGTCTTAGCCAATTATTTGTAATTTTTTTTCTAGTTCCTCTTTGAGATCTATGGTAATATTTTCATTTACAACTTCTCTAGGACCGTTCTTCTTTATATCATCAATCAATATCATGTCCTTTTTGACATACTATTTCTTCTCACTATCCACCTTTTTGTTTTCTTTCTCAATATTCTTATTTTATTTCTTGTGGTATTGTATCTATCCCATGCATAATTCTAATTTTTCTTTTAGATCCCACTTAAGTTATATGATTCATTATCCATCATTATCATTGTTTTATGAATCAAATACTTTATCAACATGAGTAAAGTGATTGACTTCATTATGTGAGTCACTATATGAGTCATATTTTTCATTATTGCTCGTAAAGTTTATTCTTCCCCCATTGAACTTATTCTTCTTATTTTTTTGTCTTCTCACTATCATAATACGATTAAGATTATTTAACCTACTTATTTGTGTAGTACTTTTAAATATGACCAACATTATTAAAATTTTATAATCTAGGTAATTTCTTACCTTTTCCTTTCTATTTACCCTTTATGAATCTCTTTTATAGAAGAGAAAAAATATGGTTGATGTATTGTTCATCCTCATTATTTGAGTCTTCAGATTATGCAACCTCTTATACTTTTAATTTTTCTTTTACCATGGATTCAAAACCCATTTCAACTTTTTTCCTTATTCTTCAAATGATATTCCTTTCTAATCTCATATTCTATGAGTATGTTATGAATCTCATCAAATTTCAAGTATTCTATTTCTTCTAGGGATCATATTTTTTAATCAAAAATATATTTGAAATTACTCATTTGTTTTTTTGACAATGATTGAATCCTCTATCCTTTCCCTAAAACCAAAAATGTTCCTTAAAATATCATTTACCCAGGTAAAATAGCTATCAATATCTTCATTATCAACCATTTTAATAACTTTAAATTGTCTCTGCTAAATTTTATGTTTGGCTTCCTTAACTATAAAATTAACTTCACAGCTACTTCTAAATTTGTCCTAGATTTCCTTGAAAGTTTGGGTAACCAGGAAATTTTAGTATACCTTCTCTAATAGAGACATCGATAAAATAAATGATTCTTTCCATCTAACTCTATATTCCTCTTATCTTTTCAAGTCAAAAATGCACCATAAGCAATGGGTTCAAACCCAAATATTGTTTAATCTATCATTTCCAGGCCAAGTGAAAGGAGGTAGGGTAGAATCCTATTAATCTAGATTTTATAATTCTTCCCATTGGGATTGGGAATAGTGTGAAAATTTATAGAGTTAACATTCTCCATCTCTCATAATTATCCCTTGGATCTTTAGATGAAACCCACCCTCTAATACAAATTGTTAGTCCTAGATCCATTGGATCACTGAGAAGTCAAGGAGGTGAATCAGTGATATATTATATTTTATGAGTTATTCCTTTTTAACCAAACCTATTATACCCATTAAAGTTATCAATTCACTCAACTATTTCTCATAGGCTCATCTTCCTATACAATAATAAAGAATGAGAGTAGCACATAATATTTACAAGGTTCAACTAGAAGGCCTATTCCTTATCATGATGACTATTCCAACCAACATGGATTCTACACTATAATATTATTATCAATTTCAGTGATATCTTGATCCCAAAATATCATGATGGGTGAAAAAAGATTGTATAGGGATGTGACCATATTGAGGGGGGGGGGGGGGTGAATCAATGTGAGATGAATTTTGACCAATTAAAATTTTATCCCTTTATTACCTCCTCACTTATTCGTTGAACGGATATATATTTCCATATTTATATCTTATATTTGGTTAGTTTGTGTAAAAACATGGTACTTTAATAAATATTTATCTTTAAATAATTTTAATTATTCAATATCTTGCATTACATGCAACCGTGAGTTTAAACGATCCACAAGACACTATTTGTATAAAATGACCATTGTAACCTAATAATTAAATTGTTTGGAATAAATATGAATAACCAATTGATGAAATACCAAATAAATTTACAAATAAATATTAATTAAATGGTAGTTTCTTAGAAAATTATCACACATCTTTTAGTAAAATCATTTTATTCTCTAAAAAACATGTTTTCTTCAAAAACGAGTTTATCTTTTTTTTTTCTGACTGAATATTAATTTTTAAAAATTATATAAAATGGATTGTAAAAAATTAATTTCATTTTTTAATACATAATTTTAAAATTATATTAAAATTATTTTTCTATAATTTTTTGAAAATATTTACTTTTTTTAGGAATAATAAAAATACTATTTTTAATTAAAAATATTTTTTTCTAATAAAGTATTTATAAGGTTAAATTATGTTTTGGATTAGTTTTAAATTTTAATTAGTTCATTTTGATTTAAAAAAAATATAATTATGGTTTTTAGAAGCATTTTATAAGCAAATTTATTATAAAAACATTTTCTGTTTTAAAGGGTATTTTTCTGAAAAAACTGTTTTTCATGGCAATTTACTGATTTTATTTTTAATTAGATTTGGAAATTATGTGTGTTGAATTTTAAATAATGGATGAAAAATTTGGATTCATAAGGTCCAAATTTAGTGAATAGTTCCTTTTTGTTTTTGTCCAATATGAATAGAAGCGTTGGTAAATTTTGTTACCTTGGTAAAAGGTAAATTGGGTAATTTAGGTTAAAAATAAAATAATAAAGACTATAAAATGACCCTAACACTTGCTAAAATTTTATTGGATGAATATAATTTGGCCCTTAACACTTTAGGATCTAAATTAATTTTTTTAATGTATATTTTTCCCTAAAAATGACTTACATAATATTTAAATGAAAGAAAGACACAAAATTTCACTTTTTGCATTAAATATCCCTTATGCGACCACTTGGGAAAAAGGTATGTGATGAATGAATATAAATGTAATTTTTTTAACTTAATAAATTTATTTTTGACTTTTTGGGCCACTTATATGAGATTATAATGTTTATAATAACTTATTTAATAAAAATTCAAAGATGCCACATTCACGTTTTAAACAATATATCATTTTTTAATACAAGCTTACCAAAAATATATATTATACTATAAATATTATTCTCAAATATAAAAAAATTATATTCATCATGGAATTTTATTTTTAATTTTTAGTAAATAAATAACTATATTAAATAATTAAACAACACTAATATAGTAATTATTTTATTAATGGAAATATCAAATAAATGTTATTAAAAATATTAAAATAAATATAATTTGAGATAATTAATGTGATAAAAGAAATTTATAGATTAAATTTACCTCTTATATATATAATCATAATTTTTTTAATTTAAATTGTTATCATGATATTTTTAAAAGTCCACATAATGAATAGTGTCAAAATCGACACTAATGATATTTTATAAAAATAATATTTTATTAATTTATTTAAAAATCATAAAATATCTTTAAAAATAAAAAAATTATTATATGGTCTAAAATGTTATAAATATTTTATTTATGGTCTAATTGAAATGAAATAAGTAAAAATTAAAACCTATTAATATTGAGAATGTTGTTACCTTAATTAAAATTAAAATAGGTTAATTAAGGGTTAATCAAAATGATAAGGTTAACAATAATACCTTATATTTTCTAAAATCAATTGGTTTATGGGATTAATACCTTATATAATCTAATATTCTAATTCATGTCCTTTTTGAGGTATTTTAATTGAGATTGAATTTATTATAAAGTAGTATTTTTAGAAATTCCAAAAGTGCCACTCACCTCCATTATAAAAGGGAACCTCCTCCCTCACTTCTTCACATCACATTGATGCTTAAATATAATCAATAACCTAAATATCTCTCTTATAAACTTAAATAGAAACATTATATAGGTTCTTTTATTCTCAAAAGCCCAACCCTAGTGCCCTTAAGAGGATATCTAAAGTAAGTTCACCATGGAAGAGGTAATCATCTTTACTGACTCTTTCAAGATTGTTTATTCTTCTACTTAATATTCCTGTGATGTTTCCATTATAAAGTAATAAATATAGTATCAAGTATATTCTAATATGTTATTATTATTATTATTGAAAAACTACATTCCAGCTTTTATCTATCCTATGAAAAATGAAATCACCATGCATGCGTACGTACAACTTATCTTCTCCACGCTATGGTGTAATCTATTTTTTATCACAACTTTATCTATATGGATATAATAATGTAAATAATAGATATATATAATAATTATAACATGATATTTATTCTAGAACAAAATATATACCATCCACCTCCTTACCCTTTTCCATTAAGGGAATGATACCAATCCTCATGCTCACATACGACCTACCATCTCCGCGACGTGATGTAATTCGTTTTCCATGTTAACAATTAAATAATGATTATATAAATTTATATAATGAATAAATATAATATATATTACCTTAAAATCAATCTATACATGACAGAACAATATTCTATACACAAGAATTGAGACTTATACGATAAAACATGCATAGGAAAATGAAGCAGATAACACCCGAAAAAGGGTAATAATGAAATATGATTAACAAATGGGCGATAAGATGATATAAGAGGATCATATATGATATCATAAATATGAATATGGTTATGGTTCTGGTATAAATTAATAACATTATTTAAACCAATATACAGGAGGTTCACATATATATAAAGGAAATCTGACCTAAGGTAAGGGTTAATTTCACAATCTTATTATTATTTAGGATTGTTTATATGTGAGCCTCTATTGAAGAATATTTATCTTCCATGTCCATATTTCTTAAAAAAAATTCCAAAATATTTTTACTATTATTCTAAATTTTTTAATGTTTTTGACCCATGTGGGAATTTTTACTAAACATTTTGAAATGATTCTTTTTATCATTTTACTAATGAGGTAGTTTTTTCTTTTTCTAGAAAAAGTATGAGACAAATTTGTTTTATCTCATGAAACATGAGTAGATTTTTCCTATTTCATGACATCACAATCCCTTGAAGATTCCCTTATAAGCCTTTAAGTTTATTTTCAAAGAATTTATTTTCTTTTAAAATTGCGTGGAATTTTAATAAAAGAAAATGTTTTCAAAGAAGAAAGGTTATTTTACATAAGAATTATATTTAAGCGATCTCTCAAAATTATTTTCCATCTATGATAAAATTATTTTTTGTTACTTGTGATTTATTGGGAATATTTTTCAAGTATAAAATATTTATCATTACTATGGTTGTTTTATTTTTATGATGGAATGATATTTATGAAACCCATTTATTTTATATGGGTTATAAGATTATTGAATGATGTTTATGAAACCCATTTAATTCTGTGGGTTCTGATATGATGAATAATTTATGTTCTAATTTCATACATATGTATAGTTTTCATTATGTGATGGGTGGTACCTATATCTATCTCCAATGCATTGAGTAAAGATTCATATCTCATGAGATAGACAAGAATAGAACAGGAAGTGAACCTGATTTAGTAATAATGGGCTGGAACGAGGAGTGAACTCAGTTCAATAAGGGAATTTTTCCACTATGATTGTATTAGAAGTGATACTTGAAGAATATGAAAATGATTTTCTATGAATATTTCTATGAAAATTTTTCATTTCATATGTTATTATTTCATGGAATATGTTTATTGATTCCTTATGAACTTCTATTTATTCCATGACATAATATCATGGTCGTTGATATTCATGATATAATTTTCAAAAGTTATGTTCATGTTCTTATAACCTTATTCTTATATTATATCCATTGATTACCCTTAACAAGAATCTGATATCACCCTTTTATTATGTTTCTTTTCCCCAGGGTATAAAGAAATATATTCAGTAAGATGTTTTAAAAAGGGTTCTAGTTATGAAGGAATAAGCGGGAGATGATATAGATGTATTGTAAATTAGTTGTTTATATTTCTCAGTTTACAAAGACATTAAATCTATATTATTATGGAATGGTTTTCTTATGTTATTTAATGAATATTCTTCTATTTTAGATTTAATATCTATGTATGAAAAGTATAATCCGTTGTAGTTGGTATCAGAGCAAGGTTTAGTTAACCTTTGGAAACTAGGATGAGATAACCTGAGTAAAAACCATAAGGATAAGTACAAGTAAATGATACAATAATATAAATTTGGTTACAATCATAAATAACATAGGATAAAATCTAAGGTTTAATCAATTGAAATTTTATAAGCAATTTTCCTTCATTATGTGACTTTACCACTCTGATTAGTGTTGTTCAAACAATGATTTTTGGTTTTAGTTGGTGATTGGAACCCAATGGGATCATGTTAATGATGAATGCGATGAGAAATGAAATGATTTTACTCTTTAGAAACTAAATTTTATGGGGTTTATAATGAAAAATATTGTTACTTTGCTTACAAAACATTCTATAGCTTTTGATCATGTAGGAATTCCAAACTAGAAAAGGAGGGAATGAAATTTCTTTGATTCCTTCATGAGGAAGCATCAAATTTATTACAAAAATTCTTCTGATTCACTATTGGATGAACAATGGATCAGTACCATTGTAATGGTATTTTAGGTTCTCCAATATTCAGAACCTGAGAAAGTAATTTTTGCAGTCTATCATTTAGAAGGTGAATCAAATCAGTGGAGGAATATTATCATGTTTAAGAGGAAATGAGATGTAATTGGCTATATGGAATGGGATGAGTTCAATAACTTATTTTTTAATAAGTATTTTCCTCATATTATTTGTACGAAGATGGATAAGGAGTTACTTAATATTAAGAAAAAGTACAATGAATCTATTGGAAACTATAAAGAAAATTTTACAAGACTTTCAAGGTATGCTTCTATAATTATAATTCTACCTGGAAGTAAGGTTGATCAATTATTTAGTGGCTTAAAACCAAGTCTCCATAGGGAATTATCCTTAAGGAACTTCTATAACTATGAGGAAATAAGTCAATGTGGTCTCAAAGTTGAGATGGATAATGGAGTCACCCATAAATCTTATGAGTTTGATAAGAAGAGAAAAATTGAATTCAAGGGAAAATCCAAAAACCATAGTGAAAAAAATATCAGATTTCCCTTATGCTCATAGTGTGGAAAAAACATGGAGGAAACTATCTTAATGGTACTAGTAAATGTTTTTTAAGTGTGGGAAAGAGGTTAACTAGGAAATTGATTTCTAAAGTGATGGAAAAAAGCTATCTAATGATGTGAATAGAGAAAAGGGAACACTGAATACACCTCCCACACTTCAATGTTTCAAGTGAAATGAAAATGTTCATTACACTTACCATTGAACTTATCAATAGGTTATCTATGATGATCGACATCAACAACCTCTTTAGGCCAAAGAGAAAGTTAAATCACATGTGATCACTATTGGTGATATTGATTATGACAATGAAGTGGTGAAAGGTGTACTTACCATCCAATCTAAAGAAACTAATGCTTTATTTGATTCTGAACCCACCCATTATTTTATTTCTAAAGAATTTTAAAAGTGTATTACTGTATTACTTCAAAAATTAGATTTTTTGTTAGTTTTGAAAACTCCTAATGGTACCACGGTTGCATCGCAAGTTTGTAATTCTTTTCCTATTTAAGTTTATAGGAAGTGCTTCTTGCAAATCTTAATATCCTAAATTTTGTTGGATTTTATGCGATTATTATTATGGATCAACATTACTATATTGAGATCATATCAATGGCTGAGGAAGGGAAGTTACATTTCATACTTATAATGAATCGATGATCAACTATAAATGAAAGTATAAATATGAACTTCTAGTGCCAATTAATTCCATCTTATGGGTATTAATTCCTAAAAAAATTATTATCTATCTCATATGGTTGGGGAGAAACTCAAAATTAAGGGTAAACCTATTTTATGGGAGTTTTTTTGATGTATTTCTAGAAGAATTTTCCAGTCTTTCACTGAATCATGAATGTGAGTTTTCAATAGAACTCATACCGGGTTATATACCTATTTCAAATACTACTTATAGAATATTCCCAATTGAGTTACATGAATTGAAGAAGAAACTCCAAGAGAATTTTGAAAATGGATTCATATTCCCTAGTGCATCACCTTGGGTTTCATTTATTCTTTTTGTTAAGAAGAAATATGGATCAATGAGAATCTACATTGATTATCGAGAACTTAACAGGATCAATATCAATAAAAAATATGCACTCCCCTATATTGGTGACCTATTTGACCTACTATACGGAGCTCAATACTATTCCAAGATTGATCTTTATTCTGGATATCATCAATTAAGGGTGTAAAAGGAGGATACACCAAATATGTAATTCAATATAAGGTATGGAAACTTTGAATTTATAGTGATTCATTTTGGTCTTAATAATTCCCCCACTATCTTCATGGATTTAATGAATATAGTCTTTAGAGAATATCTTGATCAATTTTTGGGAGTCTTTATAGATGATATTCTTGTATATTTGAAGAGAAAGGAACAAAATTAAGATCATTTTAGGATTGTACTAATTTAACTAAGAAAGGATAAGATTTATTAAAAATTTATCAAGTCTTAATTTTTTCTTTATAAAGTTTCATTTTTGGGTCACCTAATCTCAAGAGAAGGGATATCTGTGGATCCAGCAAAGAGAAGAGTTATTGAACATTGGCCTAGACCAACAATGATAACAAAGATCCAAAGTTTTCTTGGATTTCATAGATATTATGGATGCTTTGTGAAATATTTATCATGATTATCTAATCCAATCACAAATTTTACTCGGAAAGGAGTTATGTTCATATGGATGGAAAAATGTGAAGAGAATTTCAAGGAGTTGAAAAGAAGGTTAGTCAGTGCACCTGCGCTCACACTACCATTTAGTGGAGAAAGGTTTATGATCTATAGTGATGTATCAAATAAGAGGCTTGGATGGTTTTTCATGAAAAATGATATGGTGATAGCTTATGTCTCAAGAGAATTTAAAATTCATTAGAAAAATTACCCAACTCATGACTAGGAGTTAGCTGAGGTAATATTTTCATTAAATATGTGGAGGAATTAGATTTATGAAGAAATGCATGATATATATAATGATCATAAAATTTTAAAGTATATTTTCAATCAAAAAGGATTTGATTATTCTCCAAAGGAGATGGTAGGAGTTGATTAATGATTATGACTACTCAATATATTACCACCTTGGGAAAGCGAATAAGGTGGAAGATGATTTGAGTTGAAAAGACCATGATATCCTATCTATGATGGGGATCATAAAAGATCCATTATTTATGGATTTGTAAAGGATGTATTGAGAAAATTTAAATTATG
The DNA here is from genome assembly GCA_963277665.1 of Viscum album. Classification (NCBI taxonomy): domain Eukaryota; kingdom Viridiplantae; phylum Streptophyta; class Magnoliopsida; order Santalales; family Viscaceae; genus Viscum; species Viscum album. Next base: position 1,963,473,481 of record OY728133.1, read on the forward strand.
CGGATAAATATTATTTGTCTCAAATGAATGTTCAAACGCCTATACAAGTGAAGATTAAGGAGGCATAGAAGGAAGATGTAGAGCTACAAAATAAGATGAGAAATGTTCCTAAGTTCAACTTTGATTGTAATGTAATAATAAGGTTCATGAACTGTGTTTTTATTCCCCCCATAAAAAAATTAAATAATGAGCTGTTGGATGAGATTCATAGTTCATCATTCTCTATTCATCCTGGAAGCACAAAGATATATAGAGACCTGAAAGAGTATTTCTGGTGAGATGACATGAATAAATTTATTGAAAAATATGTTTCTCGATGTTCTGTTTGTAAGTAAGTTAAGGCCGAGATATCGAAATATAAGAAAATGTTATAACCATTACCCATACCATAATAAAAATGGGAAAAAATCACTATGGAAATTTTTGTCTAACTTCCAAAAAAATCTAAAAATAGTAATTATATAAGGGTTATAGTTGATCGCCTTATGAAGTCAGAACACTTCATTGCTATTATAGATGAATTATATCTTGAATATATTTATAGAATATATATTAAGTAAGTGGTGAGATTTAATTGAGTATGACTTTACAATATATCTGATCAAGACCCAAGGTTTACCTTGAAGTTTTAGAGAAATATTTAGTAGGATTTAGATATAGAGATAATCTTTAACACTACTTGTCATCCTTAGATAGATGGCTAGTCTGAGAGGAAAAATCAAACTATAGAAGAAATGTTGAGAGATTTATCTAGGTATTTCAAAGGTTTTTGGGATTATCACCTACCTTTAGTATAATTTTCTTACAACAATATTTTTCTCTCTAGTATTCAGATGAAACTTTATGAATCCCTATATGGTAAGAAGTGAAAAACTCCAACAATTTGGAATGAAGTTGGGGAAATAAAGACATTAGGAACTGATATAGTTAAGGAGATATCCATTAAGGTTAGATATATTCAACATCACATAACATCAGCTCAATGTTGACAATAAAGTTATGTTGACAATTGATTAAAAGACCTAGAATTTGAAGTGGGTGACAATGTATTTCTATGAAAATATATCTGGAATAGCGTAATGATATTTGGAAATAAGGGAAAGCTAATTTATAGGTATGTAGTTCCTTTTTGAATTCTTGATCATGTTGGGAAGGTAGATTATATATTGGTGCTTCCACCGAATCTATCTCAAGTTCATGATGTGTTCCATATATCTCTCCTGAGAAAGTACATACCCGATTCTTCACATGTACTAAACACTGAAGTTATAATACTTGAGAAATATATTTCTTATTCAGAAAAAGCAATAGGGATTCTATATCGTATATAGAATTGTCTTTGAAACAAGACCACTCGCTTGATTAAAGTTTTATAGTAGAATCAGTAATTTGAGGAAGCTACATGGGAACTTGAGGATGTGATGAGGTAGGGGTATCCTCATCTGTTTGTATCCAAGTGAAAAATTTTGATGAAAAAATTAATTTAAAGGGGGGGGGGGGGTGGGTATAATTTAACACCTAATTATCTTAATAAATATTTCTATTTAAGTAATTTTAATTCTTCAATAGCTTTAATTGCATGAAACTGTGAATTTAAGCAAACCGCGAGACACTCTTAGTATAAACGACAACATGGAGTGGCGATCTAGCTCATCATCTTGGTCTGGCATGGTCAGGCAGCGTTTGTGGTGTTTATCATGTGTGGGTTGGGATCAGATATGGTGATTAGAGGGGGGGGGGGGTCCTTTTTTCATTTTGGTTTTTGCAGGGTTGAAGGTGTTTCTTGAAGAGCCGCCGTTGCTGAGGTCCCCTGCTCCTTCTCGTTGATCTTCCTTACCTTGTACGGATCAGATCTAGAAATTGGCTTTGCTTCGGGTTGCTTATACGGTTGGTGGGAGTTTCTTGTGGATGATGGCAGGGGGTTTTCTGGTGGTGTTTCCAGCATCTGGTGCAGGTCTGTTGATGTTGTGACTATTTTCTTGATGATATCGGTTTCTTGCAGTTGGTTTATTGAAGTTGAAATTGATGATTTCTGGAATCTATGCTGCTGCATTTTTTTGATGCTGGTGAAGTGAATCTGGTGTTGTTAAGTCCGTATGATTTTGGTGGATGTTTTGTTTTTATGAGTCTAGTCTGATCTCGAAGGCGGGTAATGCAACTGGATTTGATCGCAGGAATAGGTCTCAACGGAGGATTTAGAGCTGATGGTGTATCTTTGCAGTGCATGTAAGATTTGGTTGTTGAGAGGGTATGACGTCAGTTTTCGGATCGGGCCTGTGCTTTGACACAGGACACTTGCTTGCTGATATTCATTGCAACATGATTCTCAACATGATCATAGGCTGGGGAGGGACACTTTCGGTTGTCAGTTTGGTTTTACTGCTTTGTCTTTTGGGTTATTTTGTCTTAAGTCAATGATTTCTTTGGGTTTCCCCCTCCTTCCCTTAAAAGGGGGCTTTATCAATAATGAAAGAAAAATTTGAAGGCCTTCGGGCCGTTGGATGGACGCTTAGTATAAAATGACCACTATTAAATAACCATTAAATTGGAAAGAATAAATATGAATAACTAATTTATGAAAAAAAATAAAGTTATAACTCAATATGAATGTATTTGTATGTTCTTATAAAGTGACCACACTTTTTTAGTAAAATCACTTTATTCTTCAAAAATACATTTTCTTCAAAAAAAAAATGAGTTCATATTCTTTTTATGAGTGAATATTAATTTTTATAAATTCTATAAAATTTATTTGAAAAAATTAATTTCATTTTTGAATTCATCATTCCATAATTATCTTAAAATTATTTTTTTATACTTTTCTGGAAACATTCATTTTTTCAAGGAATAATGAAAATACTGATTTTTATTGAAAAATGTATGTTCTTTTAAAGTATTTACAAGGTTAAATTATGTTTTGGATTAGTTTTATATTTTAATTAGTTAATTTTGATTCAAAAAAAATCCAATTATTGTTTTTTAAAAGTAATTTATACAAAAATTTATTATAAAAACATTCTATGTTTTAAAAGGGAAATTTTCTGAAGAATTATTTTTCATGGGAGTTTAACTATTTTTGTTTAAATTAAATTCTAAAAATTTTGAGTTTTAAGTTTTGAAAAATGGGTTCCAAATTTTTATTCATATGTTACAAATTTATTGAATCATTCCACTTTATTTTTTGCAAATATGAATAGTATCCTTTGGTAAATTTTTTACCATGGTAAATGGTAAATTGGGTAATTTAGGTTTAAAAATAAAATTATAAAGACTAAAAAATTAACATAAAACCTGAAAAAAATTTATTGGATAAATATAATTTTACCATTAACACCTAAGGATATATATTAAGTTTTTTAATGGACACTTGTCCATGAAAGTAACTTATATAATATTAAAATAAAAAAGTCACAAAATGTTACTTTATTTGTCTTCAATATAACTTATGTGTCCACTTTGGGAAAATGGTATGCTATGAACCAATATAAATGCAAATTTTTAACTTATTAAACATATTTTAATTATATAAATTTATTTTTGACTTTTTGTGCCACTTATATGAGTTATGATATTTATAATATTTTATTTCATAAAAATTCAAAGATGCCACATTCCCGTTTTAAATAATATATCATTTTTAATATAAGGTTTACGAAAATATATATTAAAATATAAATATAATTATGAAATATATAAGATTTATATTCATAATGGTATTTTATTTATAATTGTTAGTAAAGAAATAAATATATTAAATAATTACACAACATTAATGTAGTAATTATTTTATTAATGGAAATATAAAATAAATGCTATTAAAATATTAAAATATATATTATTTGAGATAATTAATGTGATAAATGGATTTTAAATATGGTCTTGAAATATTAGGTATATAATAAAAATTATTTTTTAAGTAAACTTGTTATGTTTATATTTTTATAATTACAAATAATGAATAGTGTGAAAATTGACACTAATGGTATTTTATCAAAATAATGTTTAATTAAATTATTTAAAAATAATAAAACATATTTAAAAATAAATAATAATTATAATATGGTATAAAATGTTATAAATTGTTCATTTATGGTCTAATTTAAATCACATAAGTTAAAATTGCAACCTTTTAATACTGAAAAAGTTGTTACCTTAGTTAAAATTAAAATAGGTTAACTATGGGTTAGTTAAAAATGATAAGGTTAAAAATAATTTCAAAACTGGTATAAATTATTATTTTTGATTATATTAAAACCTTATATAATATTATATTATAATATTTATAATTTTTAGGTATTTTAATAGATATTTAATTTATTATAAATTAATTTTCTTACAAATTCTAAAAGTTTCCCTCACTTCCATTATAAAAGGATACCTCCTCCCTTACTTCCTCGCATCACATTAAGACTTCACACTCAAATATACCCTAATAATTTTTCTTATAACCTTACTTAGACACATTCTAGAGGTTCTTTTCTTTTCTCAAAATACCAACCTTATTATCCCTAAGAGGATATCTAAATGATGTTCATTAAGGATAAGGTAATCATCTTTGTCGACTCTTAGATTATTTATTCTTTAACTTCCTCTTACCATGTTGTTTCCATTATAAAATAAAAATTCTCATATCAACTATATGATTATATGTTATTATGCTTATGGAAAAAAATATTCCAATTTTTATCCATCCTATGAAAAACAACAACACCATGCGTGTGTACGTACGACTTACCGTCTCCACGCTGTTGTGTAATTTGTTTTTCACCACTACTTTATCTGGATGGGTATAATGATGAAAATAATATATATATATATATATATATATAATATTTATAACATTATATTGATTCTGTAACAAAATATGTACCATCCACTTCCTTACCCTTTTACTATTAAGGGAATGATACAATCACTCGTGCATATGTACGACCTACCATCTTCATGAAGTGATTCAATTCATTTTCCATGTTTAACATTAAAGAATGATTATATAAATATATATAATTAATAAATATGGTATGTTTTATATTAATATAAATCTGGATATAACATAACTACATCTTATTCACAAGAACTGGGACTTATATGATAAAATATACATATGAAAATGAAGCAGTTAACACCAGAAAGAAGGGTAATAATGAAATATTATTAAAAAATAAACGATAAGATAATATAAGAGAATAATATATGATATAATAAATGTGAATATGGTCCTATAATAAATTAATAAAATTATTTAAACAATTATATAGATGTTTTAGATACGTAGGATGGAAATAATACCTAAGGTAAGGGTTAATTTCAAAACATCATTATTATTTGAGATTATTTATACGTAAGTCTCTACTGGGGAATATTTATATTTTATATCCATGTTTCTTAAAATAAATTAACAAAAATATTTTTACTATTCTCCTACAATTTTTAAAGTCATTTTTACCCATGTTTGAATTTTTAATAAATGGTTTGAGAGGAATCTTTTTGTTATTTTCCTAACGAGGTACTTTGTGACTTTTCCAGCAAAAGTATGAGTGTATTTTTTTAACTTATATGAAATGACCAGATTTATCCTATTTCAAGAAGCATTAATTCCTTTAATATTCCCTTATAATCTTGAAAGGTTATTTTCAAAGTAAATTTTTTATTTTTAAATTTCATCCCATTTTAAGAAAAAAAATATATTCAAATGAGAAAGGATATTTTCCTCAAGACTTATTTTCAAGTTATCTCTTGAAATTATTTTCCATCTAAGATAACATTATTTATTTTTACCTATGCTTTAATGGGGATATTTTTCAAGGATAATATCCCTATCATTACTATGGTTGATTTATGTTTATTATGGAATGATATTTACGAAACCCATTTATTTTACATGGGTTATGATATGATTGAATGATGTTTAGGAAATTCATTTCATTCAATGTTTTATAATATGATTAAGGATTTATGTTCTTGTGGAACATATATATATGGTTTTAAATTATGTGATGGGTGGGACCTATATCTAAATACAATTAATTGGGTGAAGATTTATATCTCATGAGGTATATAGGACTAGAATGAGGAGTGAACTTGGCTTAGTAAGGGAATTTGTCATCTATGATGGTCTTGGTAGTGATCCTTGACTAATATGAAAACGATTTTCTATGATTATATGTATTCAACAATTTAATGTCTTATATTATGATTTAATGGAATATTTTATTTGATTATTTATGAACTTCTATTTATTCCATGACACAATATCATGATCCTTGATATGCAGGTTATAAGTTTTAAAAGTTATGTTTATGTTCTTACGCCCCTATACTTATGTTATATCCCTTGATTACCCTTACTAAGAATATAAGATCACAATTTTCTTATATATATTTTCCCTTGGATACGAAGAATGATGTTATATAAGATGTGTCAGACATGGTTCTAGTTATGAAGGAATAATATGGAGATGATGTATATGTTTTTTGAATCAGTTGTTTATGTTTCCCAGTTTCCAAAGACACTAAACTTATATGGTTCTATCATGGTTTTGTTATGTTTCTTAATGAATATTATTCTATTTTATATGTAATGTCAATATATGAAATGTATGGTCTATTATAGTGTGAATGAGGATGTGGATTAAGAAAGAAACACAAGATAATTCCAAGATTGTTAATGAGGTTCGCCTCCCTAAGTATAAGTATGTCCTTGGTGCATGGTGGTTTTTTTCCCATGCACGAAAAACTTACTTCCTATCATCAAGGAAATCACGAGAAGTGGTATGACTAGGAACTTGATATTCTATCACTGACCAGATATAAAGAAAGAGTGGGATTTCTATCCCATTGTACAATAGATTAGGCTTATACCACCTTGAAACAAGATCACTTATGTTGACTCGAGTCCCTCTTGGACTATATGAATTGATATTCTTATTCTTCTATAGTAATTATATGTGATACCTCAATGTTATTTAAAATTATACTATATTATAATATATTGTAGACTAGAAACTCATAAATTTGGCATACTATTGATCAATTGTAGTATTCAAGTCTCTATATCTTCTTCACTTTTTCTTCCTTAGTGAACATGAAATATTCTTAATGTTCAAAACTAGTTATTCACATTCTATCTCTTTGATACATAAAATTTTTCAACAAATTTTGTATCAAATATGTATCTTGGCATATGAATTTTTCTCTATTAAATTATAGTGTTGAATAATTATTTTTCATTCTCATTATTCTCATATTTATATTCAATGTATGTAAATATTATTATCAATATTCAAATGCCCATAAATTTTTAAATTAAAGAAGTATTAAATTCTCATTTACTCATGAATAATATCATAAATAAATTCCCAAAATACCCTATATTAAACTTTCTTTAATACTCCTCCATCCTATATCTTCAATTCTCATTTTCATCATTTTAATTATTCACTATAATATATCCTGTAAACTTAAAATTTAATTTCTTATATTAATTAAGTATTATCATAACCTTCTCTCATTTATTTATTCAAAATACAATTCATGAATCCATGTATTCATGAATGGAGTCAATTATTCATCCATAATATATAGTAAATACTATAGATCACTATTATTGTACCTTGGACCCTTTGGTGTTCTTTTCCCTTTATGCACCTCATTCATTCTTCTTGAAACTTCATAAATAATATAAACCATTTTATATATCATTAAACCATGTGAAATATCTCCTCGTACTTATGTATAAATATCTCATGCACTGTATCTTTTTATTTATACTCATTTAAACATCTAAAATATTCAAATATTGATTCTACATCACACAACTTCATCATTAATCACACAGATGACAATTATTGAATTTTAGATTCATGCATCATAATTCTTCCTTAATTCATAAACGTATTTTCATTTAGTATACATCTAAATTCCTAACAGTATGTATGAGTCATGTATTATCAAACTATGCATGATATCTATTTTCTCTATAGTGTTAATACATTGAATGCATCATGGAAGACTAATATCACATGCATTACATGTTGTGTGCTTATTTCTTTAACTTACCTTGATATCAAAACCTTATATAATATCTCATTTATGTATATTTCATTCAAATGATCTATTTTTTCTCATGAAAAATAATTCCCCTATTTTTTAGCTTCTCAGATCACCAATGGTATTAGGTAATTCCAAGAATATCTCTCAATCAAGCTCGGTACACATCATTATGATTTATTTTTCTTCAAAATCGATTCTCTTTTTCTTCACATGGACGAGAACATGTAAACATACTTCATCCTTCATACAACTACATCACTCAACTCCTCTATTTTTTCTTTATTCAGTTTACATGTATACAATATAAATCTGTATGCATATATCATTTTTATCCTACTTCTCATCCATGCACAACCTCATAATTCATCAACTCTATTTAGAAGAACATCACATGCACGAAAAACCTCAAACTCCAATGATCTATTTTATCTTCTCCATGTAAGTAATATATTTTATGGAAGAACACACTTTCACTCTTAGTTCATACATATCATGCATCTCATGATAATAATACTTCATTCACATTGAATTCTTGATATTATCAAGACCATGAAAATCTCACGGTCGATCAAGGATTATAGATGTGTGGTTCCTTTGAACATTATGCAGTAACTTCATAATCAATTTGTAGCTCGACTTTCTCACATTGTATCTTCCCTCATGCAGTTAGTCCATCGAGAGTGTATGGTCAATACACATTTGAATTCACGGTATCTTGGATGAATGTGTGGTTGATCCATCACCCTCATTTGTTCACTCATCTCAAATTGTAGTAGGAAAATTCTTCATATGTTTGTTTTCAGTTCATGATCGATCCATAAGTTGAACTCTTAGAAGCTTAGTAGGAATGTAGTGGTTCTTCTATTCCCATGGTTGATAAAAAAACAATTAAGATTTATCAATAATTCATGAGGCTGATCATTAAATGGATGGTCGATCATTTACTTTAAACAAATGGTTTCTTGATTGATGTGCAGTCGATCAAATGGACTGGGCACAATCAACCCAATTTAACACATGCGATCGATTGAAATAATTCATGGTCTCTTAAAGTGTTTGTGAATAGAGAGATCTTTGGGAGGAATATAATGAACTGTAGAGACTTAATGTCATGGGTTTCTTACATTGGACAACCAGTATTTTGTGCATTAAAATTTTAATGCGGATCTATAGTAGACACTTATGGCATTGTCCCACATTGAACAAACATTCATCCAACCTCTACTTAATAATAATAGGATTTTCATCTACCCCTAGACCATGGAAATGGGGTGAGATCCCTAAAACACTCTCACACACTCAACCTCAAGGGTTGGCACCACCTCACACTTACCCACCATCACCCCATGCACGAACCCCCTACACCGATGCCTGTATTTGTAGGCACTCTACCTCTGCTATAAAACCGCTCATCTAGACACCTCCTTTACAACTTGGGATGTCTAATGTGGTTTGGTAACCCACATAACCTATGTATGGGTATGTTCCTATGGATGGTCCATGTAGGCCCATATTTCCTTGATAAATACTAACATTAAACACTTATAAATATTTAGGAATATTCTAAGTATGAAATGTAAGTTCCATATAATATAATTTTAACACCACTATATGCTTCATCTATTAATAATCACCCAATGAGTGAATCTTCAAATAAAAAGTATTTTTTCCTTTAAATTCCTTCATAGATTCATCTGCACTCATCCTTTAGTGGATTATTAAGTGTTACACACAATTTGAAACATCAAACTCTATTAGCACATGTTTTTGAAATTAAAGATCATCTCACCAATCATCAAAATTAATTTTAAATTCATCCAAGTATATTTATCATATTAATAAATGATATTCACAAGGATAAAATAAATTAAAAATTTTCATCACAAGATAATTATTTCCCCAATTTTTTATACTCTATGGAACTTCCCACTTCCTATTTCTATTTTCTAACCATATTTTCCACCATGTTGATGGACTTAAATTTTATCCAATAAAAGAACATATTGATTATCTTATTATACACATAAAAATAGAAATAATAACTTCTAATATTCAAGTCAGAACTTTAATTCATATATTTAAAATTCACAGTATATTGTCATATGCCCTTATCCTGGGAACTTCTTTTTTATAATGCTTGTGTCCTCTAAAAAAGACTCTCAAGAACTAATTATTGATTCTTATTCTACATATTGACATAAAAGAATCCTTGTAAATTTAAAAAAATAAAAAACAACACAAATAGAGCTCAATAATATCCCCATTTTATTTTTTATCAATACCTAGCAAAAAAATCCATGTTAATATGTTCTTTATATTTTCACATATGATTTCTTTATTTTCACCCACTTTCTCATTCTTATCTCCCTATTATTGATAATTAATAAAAATTATTCAATAATAGAGTACGGTATCATTTAATTATTATAAATGTTCCATAATTAAACCCAATAAAAGTCTACATGAGTTACACTCGATGTAGAAAACATATAGGTTTGAGTTAGAAAACAAAGCTATCTATTTCAAAAACTGAAAATGATACCAACTTATACTTGTTACCATTTCATAATTATTTCCCTCATAGGATGTTCACATGTATTATGGTTGAAACATGTTGATATTAATTAATGAAAATATTTCAATACACCTTCAACATGAATTTCCTACACCACTTAGCACACAGATTAAAAAAATCCAAGTAAAACCAGAAGGTTTCAATTAATACATCCCTAGAACTTAATAAAATATTCTAATATTCATATCATTGATTGAAATAATTTTCAACCTATTACTATTAGGATATTTTATTTAATTATAAGGTTTGGTGAATAATAATTCATTCCTTTCTAATGAGAAAATGTTAAACACCTTCCAGAGATTCCATATTTTCATGAGATAAAATGTTCTAGAAGTTTCTAAATCAACTCCCCCTCATGGGATTCTATCATTATTCACATCATCAAGGAAAATATTTTCTTGATATATTATTTAATATACTAGTTTATTGATAAATCATTACGTGATGGAATGATGTCATATTTGGAATATTTATTCCAACTTACCTTTCTTTGGTTATCTATTTGAGAACTGACCTCACCTTAAATTCCCTACATAGTTATCACATAAATACAAAACAAATAATTAGGTAATAATGTGGAACCTCTTTTTATATTTAGTTTGAGAAACAAGGATTTGAATTTATTCTAATCCATGAAACTTCATTATTTTCATCTCTCTCTTAGAGATATTTATTCATGCAAGCATTTTCATATTTCTATGTAATCTTTGGTTTCATGGGTAATTTTGTTTTCTCTTTGTGTGAGATTTTCCTTTGGAAATTATCCATTAAGAAACATGTATTACTTAGTGCATTTCTTATATTCTTTATGATTTCTTATTGTACTAGTGTTATTTTTATACAATCATTTGGGTTTATATAGAAATATTTTACCTCACAAAAAATACTATATAAATTTTCTAGTCATCATTTATAAACAAAATCTCATGAAATTTAGTTTCCTCATGTGAAATATTTTTCTTGCCTTTGTATTACTATTTCTCTCCCACTTTACCCTTTTTTCCTTTCTCTTTCTAGGAGAACTATCCAAATAACCAAGAAATATTTTGGAATGTGTTCTTCTATCTTGGTTGCTTCACATGGAATCTCAAGAGTGTCATAAACCATAAGAATACTCTTATTTATTTCATGGATTTAATATTTTATTTTTTTAGGATTACTTCCATTGAATATATATTCTGTGGATTGTTTGCAAAAACCTGTATTGAAACCACTCATGTAATAAAATTAGAAGCTTCACTCATTTTTTGGTGACACCCTTTTTTAATTTCTTGGATTTTATTTGATCAATTTTTTATCTTCCTATTGTCTATGTAAATATTAGCATCCTTCTTCATGAATTTCTAGGGAATATTATTTCTAAAACATTTCTCATAATTCTTTCCATAGATAGTATTTTACCCATTCATAATTTTGTGTAGTCTTTTATTATCACTTGTTTTAGTTTCATGTTTGAATGATTTATACTTTCACGATTCTTTACTATGACCATTGATATTGAAAATACCTTAGATACCACCAAGTTTTAAAAATTTATTTTTGACTATAATATTTTTTTATTTATCCTCTGATCTTTTCTTTGCCTCAAAATTCCTCCCCCATGACTTAGGATTTATTTTAACTTTAGGTCTTGAAAATTTATAAAAAATATATAATACTTTTTCCCAGATATACCCCAACACAAGAAATAAACAGAAAATATCGACATCATCTTTTGAACTAAAAGATGGATAGTTTTTAATCCTTAATGTTTTTATACCATATCATTCACTAAATGGGTCTATTTAGGGGAACATATTCTCATAAACATAATTTTATTCAAATTAGTTATAATGGTGGGTTTCTCACCATTTTTCTTCATCCACATTTGTATATATTTTGATTTCAAATCTACAGAGTGTATAGAAACATATTTAGAAAAAACATTATTTAAAAAGGTGGATGGTGCCTTATTTATTGTAACTACTATATATTGATCATTAGATGATATAAAGATATTATTTCCACTAGATAAATTTATTTTAGTATTATATTCATCCTTTATAGTTTTTGTGACCTCATGATCTGTCTACTTGTTAATAGTAGAAAAACCAGTTGGCCACCTAGCCTCAAGTGAACCTCCTCGTATACTAGAGACTACCAACTAGTAGTGAGGATCTATGATAGTATGGTGAAGAGAGTATACCCTCATGATTATAGTGGATCCTAATGGTGATATAACATAAGTAAATATATAATTATAAGTAGTATAAAGTAAACAATGGAAAGAATAAACATCTATATAGGTAAATAAACAAGTATAAACCATAACCAAGAGTCAGTATCATATAAAAAATGATGTAATGATACCATGATATAAAAAAGGGAATGGGAATACATGGAATAAATAAGGTAAAAACATTCTATACAAAAATACAAAAGGGGAAAAAATATCCCAAGATAATCCTAAATACTGGATCGATCATCTTCTACCAAGATCCCCTCCTAATATAGAAATAATGAATCCAAATATGGATGCTTCCATTTGTCCGGACATACATCCATGAATTCTATCTGGGTACCCATCGACAGCCTGAACAGGGTGTGAGATAAACACAATAGGCCACCACTAACAATGTCCATAACCAATCCAATCATTGAATATAAACTATAAAAGTGTGAAGGTATATCAAATGTAAAGTAGTAAAATAAATACAACCCATATCAGGATCAAGTTTCTCATGGAATTCATGAATGACCATACATGATTTATCCTTAGCTGGAATATCTGAATATGTAATCATGTAATTAACTAGGACCATGTAACATGATATATGTGTCTAAATAATGGTAACCATAACAATGTGAATGATAATTATTATATCATATGAACCATGGAGAAACCAAGGAATCCATGATCTTAGAAGGTCAAGAAAGCTTATAGTAGACAACCATGCATCCTAACTAAAAGGGGATAAGTGTAATCTAATGGTTACACCTAAGGAATTCTACTAAAAGTATCTTTAACCAAATCCATGGAACAAGTCCAAAGTAAATCCTGAGCTATGAATTACTAGAGCCTAATGAAAATAATCCAAGGTGTCACATTTCCAAAGACATCATGCTCAATCCATGTAGATAATACAAGGTATTCTAATTTATTGAAAATGGAGGATGGATCCATGATTCCATGTTAGGCGGCCATCAATAGACAAATACCAAGTTACAAGGTGGGTATCTCCCTTGAAAATCAGCTTATTGAATCGAGGTGGCATTATATGAGGGCTCAAGACATTCCCTCAAGAATCTAAGGCTGGCTCAAGTCCAACCACTCCTATAACAAGGTAAAGGTCCATAGGCAATGTGCACCTTATATATATAAGTTATCATTATCCATGAGATAATCCATTATAGTAAAAATTTATTTAGGTTCATTCCTTTTCATTTTCATTATAAATGAAAAATGGTCAAATAGGTATATGCAAACATTTTTCAATTCAATTACTATTGATATAGGACATTTAATGAACTCAAGTCATTTAACAATTCATTTAGTTCAATTTAGAGAATACCTTAATAATGGTCAATCCAAACACACCCAATTGGTGTTTTGGTTAAATTTCATGAAATGGTTATCAATGGTATAAGTAGTTTGATGCACCCATGGGGTGTTTTATGATGATTTATCAACCTTTAATAATAAAAAATTTAATAATAGGGTACTGAGGTCATGGTCTCAGAATTTAATTAAGGAATTTCATAATTTAGAAGCAATACATGGAAATTCCATTGTTCGACACAATGAAAAAAATTTATAACAAGTGATACTTTTAGGGAAAAGGTATATACCACCCACCTTATCCCAGTAGTAGACACATCATCCAATATTAGCCCTTGATTCGTATTGGAATAGGAGAAATCATAGAAAATAGACCAACTATTTGAAAACATGGTAAACGAGGTTTCATAATGATAGTAATATCTATGGTGAGATAAATAAAGATAGGTGTTAATGGAATGATATAATTACCGATCGTAATCTAATGAGAAAAAAAAATCATTGATTCTAACTCCATATGAGGAAGATCATTCAAAACCAAGTATGGAAGAGAGGGATCCCCAATAAGAGAAGAGAGATGATATGTGATTTGGGGGAGAAAATAGTAGATTATTGGAAAAATAAAGAGTGGGTTAGTTTAGTTAATTCCTTATTTTTAAAGGGTGCATGGTTTAGACACATGGCTGGAAAAACTGTGCACTTACCATATAAGTCTCAATGCCTTGGCACACCCCTCGCACAACTCATGTGCATTGTTTTACAAAACATGTGCACACAGTGTGAATCCCCTCTATTAAAATCTTGAAATCTTATATATATTCTTGTGGCCTTCCCCACATGGTTTTACTAACCATGGTCCCCTATATTGGGGATACACTATTGCACCACATGATTACTCTTAACCATGTGTCAATAGTGCACCTACTCCCATTTCTCTAAAAACTAGTTATCTAGGCTCTGAACAAGCCCCAGATACTTCCGAACCTTCCATGACTTCTTTAATAACTTCCATTTAGATATAAGAGAAGTTTAAAATGAAAATATAAGGTTTTATACCTCCATAAAAATAACTAGTATCTCATAGTTTGTGTGGTAGAAACTTTCCTTTCAACTTGTTGTGAAGACATAGATTAGGCTATTTCTAGATTCTCTATTTTAACATTAAGCTCCAATAATTTCATGTAGAGAATTTATTTTTCATTCTCCACTATCTTCCTTTATTCTTTATTAGATTTCATTATTGTTTTAACCTCATCATCATGAATTTTTTTCTTCTCTTCCATTGAGTTGTCAAGTTCATTGATCTTATTGGCCTTTACTTCAATCTAAACATTTTTGGCATCAATCATTGACTTTTTCTTCCTTTTTAATGATTGGAACTTTCCTTCAACACTTTAAATGGATTGAAATTTATTTAGTATTTCCTCAAACCATTACTATCTAACTTTGAAGTATCCTTCCTCGATATTCTTAATTCTTTAATTTTTAGCATTACATTATTTGGTGAGATATATACACATCCTTAGCTTTTGTGCAAGTTCTCTTTATCTTCTTTCAATTTCATCTTCAAGATGGGCGATCTTCATCTGTAAATTATCTTGTGAACTTGTACTATGATATTTAACACTTGTTCCTAGATCTTAAATAAAACAATTTTTACAAAACATATCTAATACCTCTTCATCAACTTATGTGGTAGAAATGTTATCATTCTCCTTGGTGGTATATTGAACTTCTAGATCATCTTCTTCCATGTAATAATTATCATAAATAGAATAAAATCATGGTAAAAAATCCTATTTTTCTTATTTATATAGGAGGGATAAATTATTAATCTTTTTCAACTCCTTATTCCTTATATTATTTTGAGTTTTGGAATAAGTAAACATTTGATTATTAGTTGAAATAGTTTCTCTAAGTTTTAATTGTATGTTTTCAAAGGAATAAAATTTATTTTTTTCAAACATTAAGACAATATAGAATATAATATAGATGTAAAATATCACTGATACCAATTGAAAAATTATTTCACAAGGATATGAGAACACGGGGGGGGGGGGGTGAATCATTACAATATGAATTTTAACATATTAATACATTTATCCCTTTGTTACCTACTCACTTGTTTAGTGATTAGATTTCTATTTCTCTATTTTTTATCTTATATTTTTTTAGTGTGAATGAAGGTGTGGAATAGGAAATCAATATAAGTGAACACTAGGATTGTTAACCAGGTTCACCTCCCTAAGGATGACTACAACCCCAATGTATGGTGATTTTTGTCCCATACACACATAGATTCCTTCTTATCATAAAATAAATAATGAAAAATGGTATGACCTTAAACTTGTTATCCTATCAATTACCTGGTACAATTAAAGAGTGATATTTTTGTACCTTTTTACAATAGAATAGGATTGAACCAACATGAATCAAGATCACCAGTGATGAACCAATCCCCTCATGGAATATGTTAAATAATATTATTTTTCTCCCATAACACCATATGGTATACCATGATGATCTTTAAACTTCTACAATATTGGAATATATTTTAGGATAAATACTCAAAAATTTGTCTAGTGATTGATCAGTTATACTATACCACTCTTTATATACTCTTATCCTTTTCTAATTTAGTGGACATGAAATATTATTGATGTGAATAACTAGTTATTCACTTTCCATCTCTTTAATATATTAAAGTTTACAATAGATTCAATATTAGATCTGTATCTTTAAATAAGAACTTGTCACTTTTAAATCACAATGTTAAATAAATACTTTTCATTCTCATTATTCACATATTTATATACAATGTATTTGAATATTATTATCAATATTTGAATGCCCATAAATATCCATATTGAACCATTATTAAATTCTCATTTACTCATTAATAATATCAAAATTAAATCTCATAAATACCCAATATTAAACTTTCCTTAGTACTCCTCCAGCCTATGTCTTCATTTCTCATTTACATCATTGTAGTTATTCACTATAAATGCACATATAAACTCAAAATTAAATTTCTTACAATAATTAAATTTTATCATAACCTTCTCTCATTTATTTATTACAAATAAAATTCATGCATTCATGTATTCATTAATGGACTCGATTATTCTTCCAGAATATCAAGTAACTCCTAATTTTGATCACCATTATTATACCTATAAACCTTGGGTGTTCTTTACTATTTATTCACTTCATTCATTATTCATGTGTCTTAATAAATAATATGCACCATTTTATGTGGCATTAAACAGTGTGGAATATCTCCTCATATTCATGTATGAATATCATAAGCACCTTATCTCCATTTTAATCTCAATTAAATATAAAAAGGAAAATGATCTTTCTTCTTCATCAACTAGCTTCATCATTAAACCTAAAGATGGAAAAAATTTACTCCTTAGAATCACGAATCACGATTCTTCATTAATTCAGGAATTTATTTGAATTTATTCCAGATATGAATTCATAAAAATATGTATGAGTACTACCTTATCAAACTATGTCTGAATTTCATTTCCTTTATAGTGTTAATGTATTTGATACATCATGGAAGATTAATATCACATGTACCATGGGTTGCGTTCATGTGTCTCAAACTCACCTTGATCTCAACACTTAAAAGAATATCTCATTCATGAAACTTTCATTTATATTCCCTATTTTTCTCATGAAAAATAATTCCCTTGTGTTTTTAGTTTCTCGGATCATCTGTGTTAATAGGTAGTTCTTAATAGGTCTCTCAATTGAGATTGGTACATGTATACATGATTTCTTATTATTTGAATGATATTCTCTTCTTATTCTTCATGTGATTGAGAATATGCAAACTTACTAATTTATTCATACAACAACATAACATAGACACTCTATTTTTTTCATATAGTTTACATGAATGAAATGAAAAACTTCATACATATATAATTTCAATACAACTTATCATCCATGAACAAACTTGTAATTCATCAACTTTGTTTAGAAAAACTTCATATGCATGAACAAAATCAAGCTAGAATGATATATTTTATCTTATATATATAAGTTATCTCTTTTATATAAGAACACACTTACAATATTAGCTCATCCATACCATGCATACCATGATGATACTTCTTAGTTAATTTTGAATTCTTGATATGATAAAGACCTTGGAAAGAACACGTTCGATATAGGATAATAGACATGTGGTAAATCTGGACTTCATGTGGTTGCTTCAAACTCATGTTGTAACTTGGATTATCTCATGTGGTAGCTTTCCTCATGTGGCTGATCCATCGCATGAATATAGTTGATACACATTTGAATGTGTGGTAGATTTGATGAATGTGTTTTCAATCTATCACCCTCATGCAGTGAGTCATCTCAACTTATGGTAGAGCTATTCATCATGTGGTTATTTTCTGTTCATGGTCACTCTATAAGTTGAACTAGAAAAATATCAATAAGAATGAAAGGGTTCATCTATTCTATCCATCAATCAAAAAAACCATGGTAAATCAATGAATCGTGTAGTCAATCATTACATGCACCGTCAATAATTTATTTTGTATAGATGATTTCTTGGAATGAGTGTAGTTGATTGAATCAGATGGGCATGGTCAGTCGAATTTAACACATACAATCGATCAAAATAAGGCATGGTCGCTTCCAGTGTTCATGAAAAGAGATATCATTGACAGGAAGATGATAAACTATGGAGACTGAATAGTCAAGATCAATTTCATCAGATGATCGGTATTCCATTTGTGGCTTTCTTAATACAGGGATATAGTAGCTTCTATTGTAATTAGACCATATCAAACTAACATTCATCTAGCCTCCACTTAATAATACTCATCCCACCAACAACCTCTCTATAATGAAATTGGGGTCGGCTCCGAGACACACTCTCACACACTCACCCTCATGGGTTGGCGCTGCCCCACACTGACCCACTGGAACCCCATGCATGCACATCCATATTACCATGCCTGCCTCTATAGGTTTTCTTCCTCCACTATACAACCACTTGACCAGACACTTCCTTTTCCACTTGAGTCAGCTAATGTGGGTTGGGAAACCACCTAATAATTAGATGGTCTTGGTTCTATGTATAACACATTTAGATCCATATTCTTTGATAAATACCAATATTAAACTATTATAAATATTTAAGAATATTATAAGTATGAAATTAAAGTCCCATATAAGATAATTCCAACACCAACACATGATTATTATTTTAATCATCAACCAAAGAGTGAATATTCATATAAAAATTACTTTACCTTCATATTCCATCACATATTCATCTAGAATCATCCTGGAATGGATATTTAAGTGTTGTACATAGTGTGAAACTTAAAATTCTATTAGAATATGTTTTTTACATTAAAGATCATATCACTAATAATGAAAATTAATTCAAACTTCATACAAGTATATTTCTCATATAAACAATGATATTCACAAGGATGGAACACCATGAACATTTTCATCAAAGATATAATGATTTCCCCAATTTTTTATACTTCATGGAACTTCAAGATTCCTATCTATCTATTATAAACATCTCTTCCACTATATGAATGGATTTAAATTTAATTTAATGGAAGAAACTATTTATTATCTTCTTTTTCACATAAAAAATGTCACTAATAACTTTAAGATTCAAGGAATCACATTAATTATTAAATTTACAATTCACAATGTATTTTCATATTGACTCATCTTGGGAACTTATTTTTTATAATGCTTGGGTTATCCAAAAACAAATTACAAGAACTTCTTATTGATTATTCTTTAACATATTGATATCAAATACTATTTTTACACTAAAAAAATATAACAAAATATAAATTGGCCTCAATAATTGGTTATAACCCTAATAAACTTCTTTTCCTTGACTAGATATACTCTTTAGTACAAGCCTCTTTAGAAACTAGTTATAACCTCAGTTATAAGCTTATTCACTTTCCATGTTGATCCAAGAATATAAATCCTTTTTTATTTTGATTGATCTCTCTCCATGATCCTGTAGGAACAAAATTTCTTGCATACTCTCTAAATAACTTCAATAATAATTCTAATCTTTGAGAATACTTCTAGATATAGTATGATATAGATTATATTCATATTCTTTGAACACCCATGTCTATCTCCTTTAGGGACTCCAAGATTTATATAATCTTATTTTCTTTAGGACACTATATGTATCACACTCTCAGAAATATCTTCGCACTATGTATGTGAGTTCTCAATTATTTCTATCTTCTCGATTTTTATTCTTTCTCAACCTGTATATAATTATAATCATAAATATTAATCATACATAGTTTTTATTCATATTTGAAAACTCATTGATGTTCAAAAATAGGTGAAATATTATTATATTTAATATTGGTCAATATATTCCCCGATTTATTCCCCATTTGAATTCTCATTCGAATATTCTTTTAATCTTCCTAAAGACTCATGATTTTAGTTATTTACACAATATTAAATATAGTGGTATGAGTAATTCATTAAATATAAAAAAATTTAAATACATAAAGGATATAGGATCTCATGTGTTGTTCTATATATAATATCTAATTTACTACAACTTATCCTCCTCAAATATTACTTCTCAAAATCATCTGAGATCTTCACGTGTATGACCTGATGCATCTCTTATACATTATCCTTCCATTTTTTTGAATTTTGAATTATGAAAATCTCACCCAGTAGATAATAATATAATAAATTATGTCATTATAAAATGCCTATGTGAATCTCATACCTGGATTGAATTCACCAAAATGTTTCACTTCAACTCCACAACAGTATTTAGCTATTTTGTTCACTTCAGCTATGTAGATTCATTCGCTTGTGTATATTCACCTATGTTATTTTATTTTCATAGGTATCAACATTATATTATGTATATTTTACTATGTTCCTATATTTTCCTACACTGTATCATTTAGTTAAATAGATTTTCCTACACAGAGAATCAACAACTCTGCATAATCCCTTACGTGAATCTGCAGAGTTCCAGACTTCACTTTAATGATCTCAAAATCTCATAAACAAACTTAAATTCCTTTTCAATCACTTAAATAATAATAATAAAATTTTTAGACCATTCTAATTCATACAAAAACACTTTCCTTAAATCTTTTTGAAGACCAATATAACAAACTTCATGTTTACTTTTCTAGATTTTATTTAACTTCTCCTCTTGATTTCTTCAAGATATAGCCTCATGAATCCATTTCCATATATCATGGAAGCACCTCAATCATATTATGGACTTAAATGGATGATTTATTAAGAATGAAATTAAATTACTTGACTTGAATTCATAAAAATAAACCAATAACCATCATCACCACACTAAATGCATATTAAACCTATTGAAAAAAATGAAATACTCACTTGAGAACAACACACAGCTCGCAACACTCATGCACAAAAAACTAGTGGCATCAAGTTATTCTTATAGACACTTAACAACTTCTCATGGAAGGTTAGTATTTTATTTCACCTCATAGTTACTTAGATGCTTTAAAACACTCATGGTAACAAGTTTCCAGTTGTTCCTGATCACTTTAAATCACCCATGGTAACTTTAGTATTCATATGGTAGTTCTAACCCTCATATTCGATCAAATAACCATGAAACACTCCATCGATCATGTTATTATGATCCGTTGGATTTAATACAACTCATAGCTGATCTATGATTGTTCTTATACTACTGAAAATTGGACCTTCAAGAGTGCGAGTTAATGGGATTTATCATCACTATAGAAGAACCGATAACATGATATATATTAAAGGGTTGGATTTAACATCCCTCATAAAAATCACTGATAAAGGTCCCCTTTAACAGTGCTAAAAAGAGAACTCATAAAGGAGGGATTTATTTGTGCTGATAAAGGGGCCCTCTAACAGTACTAAAAAAATCATTGTTAAAGGTCCTGTTGATAAAGGGGATAATTTTTTCCCTCCACATTTTTATCAGTTCCTCCCACCCCCTTTATCATCACTCCCTTTATCAATGATTTAGATAATTACACCCTCCCACACATGCCCCTACCTCCAGAAATTTTCGAACCTGAGACCAGTAACTGATACGCCAGTGCCCTTTCCACTCGTATATATTGTTTTGTTTGTTATTTTATGATATATCTATATATTTGTATATATTTCACTACATATTTTATCCATATATTTACATACATATTTTTAAAAACATATATAAAATATATTTTTGTGTGTGTGTATGTGTTTGTTTACAAATACATACATGCATATATATATATATATATGCATATATAAATAAAATTATACATATTTATATTTATTTAAATATATTATATATTAATATTTATAGAAATATATTAGAGTATATAAATAAATATTTATCTTTTTTTCAACACACACAAAAATATATATATATATACATTATACATTAATTGCATTTGTATATAAATATAAATATATTGTTATTTTAAATAAAATGAATTTAAGTTTTTATTTAGTTAAGGTTTATATATTGAGAAATATATTTTATATATAAAAATGTTTAAATATCTATTTATGAAATTAAATTTTTATGTGTGAATATATAAAAAATATTTATATATTGTAATATATGTGATTATAAATAACAATACATTGTGAAAAAATGATAAAATTTCAAATACATAATAACAATATGAATGTAAGACCTAAGAATAACTTTAGTACCCATTAAATGAATATTAATCGATAATAATTTTCAAATTATTAATTAAAAATATTTTTTAATTATTTTATAATTCATTTTCACTAAATATCTTATATATTATGCGTAAATTCCTATTTACCCTTATATAAAACATATTTAAAATATATATATTATATTTATATTAATAAAAATATATTTATATATTATTTTTAATGATTTTTTTTAAAATATACCCTTTATTAGTGCTAGTAAAAAAACGTAGATAAATGGGGGGTCTTTATGAGAGCATCTAAAAAATTGATGATAAATATAACACCCCAAACATTTTATTATATATTTCTATTAAATACATTCAATTCATAGCCTATATTTCATAAATCACTAATTTTATTTGAAACAACACTTGGTTATTTAGGATATAGTCATAACCTAGCTATTAAATATAAATTTTCCACTTTTGTGTTTTGAATTTTGAAAAATAGACATACACGGTTGCAATCAGGGCGATATTTAGTGTCTCATAGAGTTAACAAAATTTTAGGCGAATAGTAACCTACCCTTATGAATAGTAACCTATCCTTATTAATAGTAACTCAACCTTATAAATAGTAATATGAATCTTATGAATGGTAACCATGTCTATGAAAGTACTAATAAAATTTAGAAACCTTAAAAATTAAGATGAATATTTTAAGTGTTTGTATTTTTGAATTAAATAAAATTTTAATTAAAAATTAAATTTATCATATTTAGAGAATTAAATTTGAAAAATGGAGTTAATTATTTGATTATACACGTCGAAAAATGGTTAGGGTGATTTTTTTTATTTTTCTGAAATACTTTAATTTTTGGTGAATAGTAAAATACATTAATTTACCATATAAATACTTTATAAATTAAATTAACTATTCCTGGAATCATGAATGATGTAATCATCCAAATCTAGAAATCACATTATCTTATTACTATTTTAGGTCATGTAATACTCACTATTTCTTGTCTTGAGAAGAAATAATAAATTAATGGTTATAATATTAAGAAAACTCTCCTCCCCTTCACTATATAAACCACCCTCAACCCTCTTCCTCCCACACCAATCAAGCTTCAAGACATGCCTAAATTATTCCGAATACTCTTACCAAGCCCTTTACCCACGTCCAAGGCCTACTGGTCTCACTAAAAGGAAAAAATGGCCTTAAATAGATTCTCAAGGAGGAGTACTCAAGAGGTGAACCTCTCTTCCTTTTTCTTTCAATTTATTTTACAAGTTCCATTATTTTGTTATATATTCTCACCTAACCTCATCCAAATGATATGATAATTTCGTTACCTTAAATTTAATGTATTTTATTTATGCTAAGGGAATATTTCATCATAATATATCTTTTCCCCTCCATTAATTTTATAAATTAAAAACATCATCCGAGATGTGTTAATTTATCACACTCAAGGAAGATGAGTTTTCAATTTGCATTACTATCTTCAATACTGGTCCTGAAAACTTTTTAATGGTTGAACCAGATCATAATAAATTTATTTTATCTTATTTAATGTTCTTTAATCCTTACACACTCATAATATGGAATAATAATACAAAACAAGTTCACTGTGCACAAAACCACCAAGCTAAATCCAAGCGTTTATCATTAACTTATCGAATGAGTCATCCTCATGGTGTATATAAAAAAATCATTATAAGATAATTTATATATATTTAATATCACTAATAATATATATTTACAATTCTAGATGTTTAACCACATTTCAAATGAACTTCCATTCATGAATACAAGTAAATAGATCATGAAAACCAAGGAAGAAAATGCTTCCAAAACAATAAAATTGAACCTATTAAACCCAAAAAAAAGGAAATTAATGAACCTAGTAATGTTATAACATATCATTTAAATGTTTATTAGGTTCTATAATTATTAATTAATGAATCTAAATTTTATTATTCAGGTCATTAAGAACAATCAAAAACACTTACGAGCATAAGGTAAGGGATCCTCTTTGTCACTTTTGTTCAAGAATTCCCCCTATGTTGTGTCCTTTTATTTTTAATTCACAATGAAGGGGGTATATTTTAACACCTCCCCCATAATTAATTTATGATATATAAATTATTTTATACCACTTTAACTCTCATTAATCCCTCACAAGAACATTTATTGACATCCTGAAATATTTGTATGGGGTTTCTCATCTCACTTTAAATTCCGTAGGATTTCCATTGTTAGCCTCTTATTTCTTATATGTGGTATATGTGTACTATCATTAAGTATATAATATCACGATTCTATTTATGTTCAAGGTATTCAAATATTCATTTGATAATTATAAATTCTTGGTCACACAAAACAATTGATTACAATGTGGTAACAAGCTTTGTCTCAATTTTCCATTTTGTTTTGACTTACTTTGTATTTTGCACCTAATAATTATTATGTGGTGTACTTACTTCCAATTTGAGATCAATTTTAATTTGAAATTATATTTCCATTAAATATAAATATTCTCATATCATGGATATGATTATTGTCTAAGCTGTATACCATTTTAGACATGGTGTTTATTTTGAATGTTTTTTTAACTATGGAAGTGTTGAGGAATCCATATCCAATATTCTATAAGGATAATGTAAAAGAATATATATCTTGTATTGAATCTATGTATAAAAAATTATTTGGACTTGCAATGACGGGTAGGGCCACTATATCCTATCGATACATCGACAGGTCTCATGAGGCAATCAGTAGGCGACAAACCCTTCGAGTTTGTTTCCAAAAACCAGACAGGTTTTTACCCACATAAACCATTTCTATGGTATAGTGGTATCATGTTCCAGATACATGATGTCCAAATTTTAATAATTCTATTTATTAATTACCATTTATTACTATCCCAGATATTTTCACTATGACAAAGTCTATGGATGTAGTTTCATTCTCACTTTATTAATGGTGTGAGTTTTTCATTTATTCACCATGCCATGTTGACTATGCCAAGTTGTTTATGATTTAATTATTATTGATTCATGATTCCACTATTTATAACCCTTATTGAGCATTTTAACTGACCCCTTTTATTTGTTTACCTTTTACATGTTATGAAGAGGAGATCATTTATTAAGTTTCTGTGGATGCAGTTTTTAGTTTTTGTTATGTATTGTATTTTTTTACCTTTCCCAATGTAATTTGAGTTACATCTATGTATCTAGTTTCTTTAAGACAACTAAACTGACTGTTATTTTTATATTTCATTCCTTTTAACCAAGCCAATTTAGTATGTAATGCACCGAATCCAGTCTAGAGGGGTCGGGGTGTTATAGTTGTTATCAAAGGAAGTTTAGTAGAAAACATGGAAACTAGATTAGAAAATATAGATTAGGGAACAAAGACCTAAGGTATTATTTGTAGAAAAACATACTAGAACATCCTTTAATTTTGGTAAGGAATAAATTATATGGATATTTCTAGCAAATACATCTATATATGGATACAAACAGGTAGATGTGGCTCCAGCACAAATGTACCTAGGAGTGAAAACTACGACAAGGAGTTTTGGGCTTGACCCGGGGTATCTTGGTACATGACTACAGGCCTTTCTGCAGTCTTGGTATCGAAACTCTCGGGGGACATGATTTGGATAATTCAAATTTTCTTTACAAGGCATTATGAAAGATTTTAATGTAAATTTTTTCTCAAGGAAACCATGTTTATCAGATTAGTTATGCATATAATTTTAATTTATGCTAAGTAATTTTCTAGTTGGGATTATAAATTATGATTCATAACCTAATCTATTGTATTCCATAATTTAGAAATGGCACCTAATGGAAGAAGGTAAATCAATACTCATAGGAAATGTAGGGATTTCCCCACTGATCAAGTAAACAAAGTCAATGTTGAAGTGGATCAGATCATGACCATATTGGGAAAACCTACTCAGGTTGTGATGAATAACCATGCCACACCTGTGTTGGATCATTTCATGCAGAAAAAACCCCCATCATTCATTGGGACTACTAATCTGGTGGTAGTTGAGTAGTGGATCAAGTCCCTTTAAAATATATTCATGATATTAAGATGAAATGAAAATGAAAAGGTAGTGCTGGCAGTATGTTGCCTCAAGGGTGATGCAAATCAACGGTGGTCCTTGATCCAGAATACCACAGAGGAAGAATAAATATAAGATATGGAATAAAGGACTTTTAAGGAAATATTCTTCAAAAAATATTTCCCTCGTGAGAAACGAACCGAAATGAAGAGGAAATTACTTGGATTAAAGTAAAGGGAAGAAGACAGTGTCACAGAGTATGAAGCTACCTTCACAAGGCTAACCAGGTATTCCATAGATTACATACATGACTTGGAATACGAGATTCATCATTTCTTAGAAGGTATTAAGCCAATTCTTCGAAGGGAACTGGCTTCTCAAACATTTTCATCATATGATTAAATTGTATCAAGTGCCATCAAAATAGAGAAGGAATTTGATAGATCAAATTTTTTCAAGGGAAACCAAGATAAGTAGTGGTACTCTGATAACCAAGGAAAAGGTGAATCACCAAAGAAGTACAAGGGAACAAAGCAATTCCCATTATGCAAGAACTATGAAAAGAATCATCCTGATAAATTCTTAAAAGGCATGGGAGTCTACTATAAGTGTGGAGAAAAGGGTCATCGATCTAATGAATGTAAGGAAAAAAACAAGTCAATGATGTTCAATGATACAATTTCAGAGATATGGGACACTACATAAGTGATTTTCCAAAGAGCCAAGGAAACTTTCCTTAGAAAAGGCTAGGAGATCAAGAGGAATCTTATGTGATTACAACCGCAGAGGATGAAGTTCCCAATGATGTGGTGTTAGGTACTTTAATTGTTTCCTCAAACTTGGACAATGCATTATTTGATTATGGATCATTACATCCATTTATATCTTCCCAGTTTTCCAAGAAAATTAGACTTGTCCAATTTGATTTAAAAAAGGAGTTTTTAGTTAAAACTCATAGGGCATGTATCATTGAAACAAAGACATGTTGATCAGCCCCCCTTATAACACATAAACATTCTTTAGTTGATAACCTTATCTCCATACCAATGATTGACTTTGATATAATTATAGGTATGAATTGGCTGTCAAATTATGATGCGAAGATATATTGCAAGAAAAAGGAATATACAATTTGTGAAAATGGTGTAGAATCCCTTATATTTAGAGAAAAGACATCGTCATCTGATTCTTATCTAGATCAACCCCAGTATACCTATTGAATGAAATTCTTAGAGAGGAAGATAACCCAATATCTATGGGTGATGAAAGAAATATTCAAATTGAATATGTACATATAGTGCAATAATACATTGATGTATTTCCAGAGGATTTACATAGACATCTTCCAGAGCAGGAAGTTGATTTCTCTATAGATTTAATTCCTGGTGCAAGACCTATATCAAATACTCCCTATAGAATGTCCACAATGGAATTAGTGGAGATAAATAAAAAACTAGGGGAATTGAGTGACAAAGGATTTATTCAACCTAGTGTTTCTCCATGGGGATCCCCTATCCTCTTTGTCAAGAAGAAAGATGGTTCTATGAGGCTATACATTGATTAAAGGTAAATCAATTCTATTAAAATAAAAAATAAGTATCCTCTGCCATGAATTGATGATTTATTTGATCAACTTCAGGGAGCATAATAATTTTCGAAGATTGACATTCAATCTGGATATCATCAGAAATGTATGAGGAAGGAAGATATTCCAAAGACAACATTACGAACTATGTATGGGCATTATGAGTTTACAGTTATTCTATTTAGACTGACTAATGCACCCTCTATTTTCATGGATTTAATGAATAGAGTTTTCAAGGAATATCTTGATAACTTTGTTGTGGTATATATTGATGATATCCTTGTATACTCCAAAAGCTACGAATACTATGATAATCACTTGTGGATTATTCTAAAAACTCTTAGAAGAAATGAATTATATTGGAAGTTTAGAAAGTGTAAATTTTGGCTTCAATTAGTTTCTTCTCTTGTCCATATTGGCTCTAAGGATGTAATCTTAGTCGATCCTGTGAAGAAAAAGGCAATCAAAGAATGGCCCACTCCAATAAACATAATGGAGGTACAAAGTTTTATTGGTTTAGTAGGTTACTATTGGTGTTTTGTTCAAAATTTCTCCTGATTGGATAACTTGCTAACCAAGCTCACACGTAAAAGGGTTAAGTTTTTATGGACAAAACAATGTAAATAATTCTTCGAAGAAATGAAAATAGGACTAGTAAATGCTCCAATTTTGACTCTTCCATATGGAAATGATGGATTTGTGATATATAAGGATACATTAAAAAATGGACTGGGTTGAATCCTTATGAAAATGATAAACTTATTTATTATGCATCGAGTTAGTTGAAGATTCATGAGAAAAAAGGCCCAACTCATGATCTTGAGTTATAAGCCATAATCATTGCTCTAAAAATATGGATACATTATCTCTACGATTAAAGAACTGAAATATACACATATCAAAAGAGTTTGAAATACATTTTTACAAAAAAAGAAATCAACATGAGGAAATGGAGATGGCTCTAGTTACACAAATATTATGATTTTTCAATACACTACCACCCCAGAAAAGAAAATAAGGTGGCAGATGTATTAAATAGGAAAGATCATGGACTCCTGACCCAAATAAGGATTTAGAGAGATCCAATATTCTTGAATTTAATAAATATGGATATGGGAATTGATAAGGAAGGGGGAACATATTTCCTATTTCAAATGATTGTTAAACCATCTTTACTAGAGAAGATAAAAATATCTCAATATGATGATGAGAATATGCATAAGAAAATTAATGCTGTTAAGGATGAGAGATTGGTAGAATTTGTTCTTGAAGGAGTTCTGAAATTTGGGAAGAGTTTATGCATTCCATTAGTACCTGAGCTAAAAAGAGAACTATTAGATGATGCTCATACCTCAAATTTATGTATAAACCTGGGTATCAAAAAGATTTATAGAGATCTGAAGGAATATTTTTGGTGGGATAATATGAAGCGAGACATTGCTGACTATGTGTCAAGGTGTCTAGTTTGTCAACAAGTGAAGGTAGAGAGATAACATCCTAGAGGGTTGATGAAACCTATACCTATTTCTATTGTAAGTGGGATGAAATTATGTAATATTTTGTCACCTAACTACTAGGGACACCTAGAAGGAATGATGCAATATGGGTAATTGTTGATCATCTCACAAAATCAGCACATTTCTTTACTATAAGAGAGGATTTACCACATGACCACCTGGAAAGACTTTATATTAATGAAGTTTTAAGACTTCATGGTGTACCTCTATCGATTTTTTCTGATTGAGATCCATGGTTTACATAAAAAATCTAGAAATTTCTCCAGAAGGCTTTGGATACTGAGCTTTATATTGGTTCTTCTTATCATCCCCAAACTGACGGAATGTCTAAAAGGACTATTCAAACACTAGAAGACATGTGAGATCATGATCTCTTTACTTTCAAGGTATGTGGGATCAATACATGCCTTTGGTGGAATTTTCCTACAATAATAGTTTCCATTATATTATTCAAATGGTTCTATATAATGCATTATATGTAAAGAGATGTCGAACTCCAACTTGTTGGGATGAAATTGGAGAGAGGAAACTTATAGGCCCAGAACTTATTGAATAGACCACAACAAAGATAAAGACATTTCAAGACCATATTAAAGTATTCTGATGTAGGAAGAAGAGTTATTATGAAAACTAGAGAAAGGATTTGGAATTCCAAGTGGGAGATCATGTCTTTCTGAAAGTATATCTATGGAAGGGTGTCTTAAGGTTCAGTAATAAAGGGAAACTGAGCCTGAGGTACATTAAACCATTTGAAATTATGGAAAGAATTAGAGCAGTAGCTTACTATTTATCAATTCCCCCAAGTCTTTCCAAGTTTCATGATGTGTTCCACGTGTCATTGTTAAATAAATACATATCAAACCCAACACATGTACACACCAAATAAAAAATAGATCTGGAACCTGATTTTTCATACTGTGAAGAGCCTATCGGGATTCTTGACATAAGGGAGAAGGTATTGAGAAATCAGATAACTCGCCTAGTCAAGGTTCTTTGGAGAAACCATAACATGGAGGAAGCAACATGGGAACCTAAGGATATTATGAAGAAGAACCACCCATACCTTTTTAGATGGCTTTATACAAGACAAATTTTGAAGACGAAATTTATGAAGGAGGGAATAATATAACACCCCAAACATTTTATGGTATGCTTCTCTGAAATACATTATATTCATAGCCTATATTTTATAAAGCATTGAGTTTCTTTTAAACAACACCTGGTTATTTAGGATAAAGTCATAACCTATCCATTAAACAAAATTTTTCCACTTATGTGTTTTGAATTTAGAAAAACGGACATACACAGTTGTGATCAGGGTGATATTTAGAGTCTGATAGTATTAATATAATTTTAGGTGAATAGTAACATACCCTTTTGAATATTAACTTACCCTTATTAATATTAATATGAATCTTAAGAATGGTAACCATACCTATGAAAGTTCAAATAAAAAATCAGCACCTTAAAAATGAAGATGAATATTTTAAGTGTTTGTATTTTTCGATTGAATAATAAATTTAATTAGAAATTAAATTTATTACATTTAGAAAATTATTTTTGAAAAATGGAGTTCATATTTGGATTCTACATGTTGAGAAATGGTTAGGTTAAATTTTTGGTATTTTTTTGAAATACTTGAATTTTTGTTGAATATTAAAATATATTAATTTATTGTATAAATACATTATAAATTAAATGTACTATTCATAGCATCATGAGTGATGTAAGAATCCAAATATAGAACTCAAATTCTCTTATTAATATTCTTGGTCATGGAATAATCACTATTTCTTGTCCTGAGAAGAAATAATAAATTAATGATTATAATATTAAGAAAACTATCCTCCCCTCCACTATATAAACCACCCTCACCCCCTCTTCCTCTCACACCACTCAAGCTTCAAGACATGCCTAAATTCTGAAAAATACTCTTCCCAAGCACTCTCTCCACTTCCAAGGCCTACTGGTCTCACAAAGAGTCCAAAAACAATGGCCTTAAGGAGATTCTCAAGGAGGAGTACTCAAGAGGCGAACCTCCCTTCCTTCTTCTTTCAATTTCTTTTACAAGTTCCATTCTTTTGTTATATATTCTCACCTCACCTCATCCAAATCCCATGATAATTTCAGTAACTTAAATGTACTGGATTTTTATTTTTCTTATAGAATATTTCATCATAATATATCTTTTTCCCTCCTTTTATAATATAAATTAGAAACACCATCCGAGATGTGTTAATTTATCAAACTCATGGAAGATGAGTTTTCAATTTGCATTACTATATTAAAGAATGGTCATGAAACCTTTTTAATGGTTGAAACAGATCATAATATATGTATTTTATCTTATTTAATGTTATGGAATCCTTACACACTCATAATATGGAATAATAATACAAAACAAGTTCATTGTGCACAAAACCGCAAATCTAAATCCAAGCGTTTATCATTAACTTATCGAATGAGTCATCCTCATGGTTTATATATAAAAAATCATTATAAGATAATTTATATATCTTTAATATCACTAATAATATATATTTACAATTATGTATGTTTAACCACATTTCAAATGAACTTCCATTCATTAATACAAGTAAACGGATCATGAAAACCAAGGAAGAAAATTCTTTCAAAAAAATTAAATTGAACCTCCTAAACCCATCAAAAATTCCATTAATGAACCTAATAATGTTATAACATAAAAATTTAATGTTTATGATTTTCTAGAATTATTAATTAATGAAGATAAATTTGATTATTCAGGTCATTAAGAACAATCAATAACACCTATGAACATAAGGTAAGGGATCCTCTCTCTCACTTTTGTTCAAGAATTCCTTTTATGTTGTGTCATTTTATTTTTAATTCCTAATGAAGGAGGTATGTTTTAAAACCTCCCCCATACTTACTTTATGATATATAAATGAATTTATACCCCTTTAAATCTCATTAATCCCTCACAATAATAGTCATTTCCATGCCAAACTTTTTGTAAGGGGTTTCTCATCTCACTTTCAATTCTGTGAGATTTCCATTGTTAGCCTATTATTTATTATATGTGGTATATGTATACTGTCATTAAGTATATAATATCATGATTCTATTTATTTTCATGGTATTCAAAGATTCATTTGATGATTATTAATTCTTGGTCACACGAAACAATTGATTACAATGTGGTAACAGACTTTGTCTCAATTTTCCATTTCATTGTGACTTACTTTGTATTTTGCACCAAATAATTATTATGTGGTGTACCTACTTAAAATTTGAGATCAATTTTAATTTGAAATTATATTTATATTAAATATAAATATTCTCATATCATTGATATGATTATTTTCTAAGTCGTATGCCATTTTACACATGGTGTTTATTTTGAATGTTGTTTTAACTGTGGAAGTGTTGATGAATCCGTATCCAATATTCTATAAGGATAATGTAAAAGAATATTTCTATTGTATTGAATATTTTTATAAAGAATGATTTGGACATGAAATGATGGGTGGTGCCTACTATATCCCCTCGATGCATCGACATGTCTCATGAGACAATCATTTGGAGAAAAACCCTTCGAGTTTGTTTCCAAAAATAAGACAGGTTTCTACCCACAGACTTAAACCGTTTCTATGGTATAGTGGTAATATGTTCCAAATACATGATGTCCAAATAATAATCATTATTTTTATTCATTATCAGTTATTACTATCCATGAGGTTTTCACTATGACAAAATTTATGGATGCAGTTTCATTCTCAGTTTATTAATGGCGTGAGTTTTGCATTTATTCACCATGCCATATTGACTATGCCAAGTAGTTTATCATTAAATTATTATTGATTCATGATTTTTCTATTTATAACCCTTATTAATAATTTTATCTCACCCCTTTTATTTTTTTTACCTTTAACGGGTTATGAAGAGGAGATCATTTATTGAGTTTCTGCAGATGCAGTTTTTAGTTTTTGTTATGTTTTGTATTTTTTTACCTTCAACAATGTAATTTGAGTTACATCTATGTATCTAGTTTCTTCAAGAATAATAAAATTATTGTTACATTGAGATTTCATTCCTTTTATCAATACCAATGTAGTAAGTAATGCACGGAATCTGGTCTAGAGGGGTCGGGGCGTTACAATAAAGACCCATCTTTATCAGTGCTTTTTTTACAGGCACTAATAAAGACCCCACTTTATCAATGAATTTTTTACAAGTACTGATAAAGGCCCCCATATTAGCTCTTTTTTTAAAATAATGAATAAATTTTCACCTTTAAGAATGTTTTTTTAGAACTATTAAAGACCCAATTTAATAGTTCTAAAACAAGTGTTGTTAAATAACCCCTTTAACAATGATAAGAAAGTGTTGTTAAAGATCCCCTTTAACAACCCTTTTTCTAGAGCTGAAAAAGGGGGCTTTTTATAGTACTTTTAGCTAGCACTAGACAAACCTAGTTTTTTAGTAGTGTTACAGTAATTCCATCTACCATTTTGGGTAACTCCTCATGCGATCACTGGAATGATCCTAAAGCCACTCTTCATGTGATAGGTTTATCTACTGTGGATACATTCCTTCATGCAGTATGTTTCTGTTCTTAATATAGTAGTTCATATCTTCATGTGATCGGTTTAGTTATAGTATGGACATCCTATTATGGCCATCCAAGAATGGCTTAGAAAATTCCATTGCCCCAGACCAACATCAGAAAATTTTCCCTAAATGCACTGAGATCTACAGTAAAAGGATAAAATTGATGCCCTTTTATTTGTATATTTTTTCCTCTCTTGTGTGTTCCCTAGGATAAGGGATTGTGGGGCTTGCCCTAGGACCAGCCCCGTGGCCAGTGTATCAACTATATATCCTTTACATAACCCAAATTTGTACCATTATATAGCCTTCACAACTCTCTACTTACCCTTATGAAAGTAACTGATATTATATATAACACTTACACATCTTCCACTAACCTATATATAGATAGTAATAAGTACTTAATACCTTTAAATAAATCTAGAAGCTCGGCCTCACCCTTACATAGGTATTAGATCACCTTTACATATATTTTTTAAATGGTGGGGCCTTGGTCAAAAAAACAAGGCACATTTATTTAATAAATTAAAATAAAGGTTACAAAAGTCTAAAATAAGGGATTGTTTTATAATATTGTTCATGAAGGGGAGTTAAATCCATATGGAGGTCATCCGACAAGGTCATGTCATATATAACACCCTTATTGGCATGCCCATCCATAATCGTGTTCAATTCATGAAACATATGTGTAATGATATGATTAATCCCCATGAGTGATTGAAGGAAATCCATTCATCGAGTTGTGAGTGGCTATTCCAGATGCACCACGCCATTCTAAAAAGCTTGAATAATGGTGGTTGAATTGCTTTCAATCTAGATATTGTTTCACAACACTTGGTTCACCTTTACATAGGAGTGGGAATTTCAATGTACCCTTATACAAAATAATGGTTTTATTTTATACCTTTTTGAAAATTATAGGTTCCTTATATTACCCTTACACAACCTATATAATAAAATAATTTCATTTTTAAAGGATACTAATTTATCTCAAAATCATTCAGGGCCTTCCCCAAAACTTCTCAAATACCTCATGCTTAATACTATGGCCTTCCAAATTATATATTGATGATAACATGATAGTACCTTGTAACACCCTGACCCTAGTTACCCAGAGTCGGTGCATTATTACATAACATTGACATGATCATAAGGAATTCATGTCTCGAAAGACTGATCAGTTTAGTATTATTGGAAACAAGATTCATACATAAGTTCAACTTTACAACTTGAAAATAAATACAACACAAATTTATTCCATTAGAAACATCCAAGCCTCCTAGATTATTCCTTCAAGTCACTCATAACTAACTTCTTCTTATCTAGGGAAAATGAAACATAAGAAAGGGGTGATCTCAAACGCTCAGTAAGGGTAAGCATTACAGTAGAAGATAACATAAATATTAAGCATCGTGAATAATTGAAACCACATGCCTTTGCCAATAATAAACATGAATAATTTTATGGTAGGAATATGAGTTGAGTAAATAATTCCATAATAAAACATAATCATGGGTATTCTACTATTATAATGACCACATGAACCATCAAGATTATTTTCATAATGAGGGAATGTATAATGCCAGACATTCTAAAACATTTTGTCAAGGCCTCAGCCAAGACATCTAAAAATGATTAAGGCCTCGACCAAAACCATATATAAAATTGGGAAAGGTCTCAGACAATTACACATCTAGTTGTCTCATGAGACCTACTGATGCATCGAGGAGCTATAGCGGGCTCCACCCGTCACTTACTAAGTTCAATACATTCCTCATATGAAAAGTTTGAAATATAACATAAACATTCGTATTAAAACTAGCATATGAAATGTCAATACTTTAACCATAAAACATGAATGGTATAAAAATATCACATCCACAGTCAAACATATAAAAAAACCTTCAATAAAATATGGAAGTTTTTTTATCATAATAAATTAACTTCAAATAAACTTAAAATCCATCAAAGGATGTTGACATAGATGAAATCAAAACCTTTCTTAGAGAGATATTTTTTATATTTTAAAATAATTTAAGAGTCACATAATTATGAAGAAAACATTTATTTTGAAAATATTCTTATTATCTTGTAAGGGAAGCTTCGACGATGTTATAACAGTGAAAAATCAATGCACCCACTGTATAAGTTTAAAAAAACATTCTTACCTTAATTTTGTCGAAAAGGTCATAAAGTACCTTGTTTGGAAAATGACGGAAAGATTCCTTTCAAAACATATAAGGTCAAATAAGGGTATAAATGAATTTACCCCATTGTCTAGTAAATATTAGAAATGTTTTGAAATACATTTTAAAGAAACATGGATATGGATGATAAAGAGGTCCCAGTAGATAATTACGTATAAACAACCTCAGATAATAAAGAGATTGTGAAATTAACACATACCTTGTAATTTTCCTTGGTCAAGGGTAGGTTAAACTCCTGAATAATGGTGAAATAATTGTTATTAAATTTTATAATAATCATATACATTAATATGATATCATATATGATCTTTTAATATATCTTTGTTAACAATATCTTAGTATTATCGTCATTTCGGGTGTTAACTGATTCGTTTTCCTTTATATTCTTTATTACATAAGTAATGTTTATTATGGATAGGATGTATCTTATTCATATTCATAATTATATTAAGTCTTTTTATATTATTTTTAATCATATAATGAAAATTAGTCTTTAATGGATACGATGGGGAACAAATCTCATCACGTTCGTGGAGACGGTAATCCGTACGTACGCACGAGTGATAATATCATTATTTTGATATTAAAATAATATATAATTGGATGTTATATCATATATATAGAATCATTAACATTTTATATTTATTATTAACATCAATTACACATCATTATTATACCCATCCAAATAATAATGTTTTGAATAACAATTACACCACGACGTGGAGACGGTAAGCCGTACGTACGCACGTATGGTGACATGTCATTACAAGGATGGATAGAATAATGAATATGGTTGTACCATATTTATAATAATATAATAGTATATATAATATACTAGAGTTATTATTTTATAATGGAAACAACATAGAAAGAAGAAGTGGAAGAAGAAAGGAACTTGAAAGAGGTGATGAAATATTTACCTCTTCTTCGGGTTCTTCTTTTTGATTTGATCAAAAGATATCCATAAGCTGGGTTTATAACTAAAGTAATGCCTCTAGTATTAAGGGAGGACAATTTATAGGGTATTTTGGTAGGGTTTTTCTGATAAAAATGCGTTTGAATGTGTAAATTAGAGAGTAGGGGGAGTGCCCTTTTATAAGAGGGGTGAGGGGCACCTTAGGAAAAGCTAGAAATATTAGTTTATAATAAAATCCTTTTCGGTTTATAATGGCTCAAAAATGGATTATTTAAAGTCTAAGGTGGTTATGGGTCGAAAACCACTCAACTAATAGGTTTTAGATAGGTTTGGGTCACTATATTAACTTTATCTTTTAGATTTAACTCTTAGTTAAATAGTTTCACATTTACCATGTCTCTTTGTATTTTTATATTATATGGTTAATAAACTTACTATATACTTTCAAAAGAAACCCAAGTGGTTCATTAATGATACACCTATCATTATATAAGTGTTTTGGCCAAACCGTAGATTTTTAGGAATAGAATATAAATTAATAATATAAGATTTGTTTTAAGAACTCTTTTATGTCAATTTTGACACTATTTGGTATTTTGTTTTTTCTAAATTCATAATAGCATTATTACTTCGAAAAAAATTAATCTAAACAACCCTAATATGTCATATTAACCTATAAAATTAGCGGAATTATTAAAAAGTCTCAAATTACATTTATTTGGATATTTATAATATCAATTATTTTAATATTTCGTTAATTAGGTAATTACTGCATCATCATTGTGTCATAAATAAATTAAATTATTTAATTTCTAAAAAATATAAATAAAAAACCATTATTTAGAAAATATTTTTATCTTTCTAATGAATATTTATAGTCTAATTTATCTTATGTGTAACCCTATATTAAAAATGTTTTAGTTATTAAACTTTGATTTTGACTCTTTTAACTCTTCTTTGAATTAAATAATAATAAATGTCCTAATCTAAACCAAGTAGACCAAAAAAGTTCATATTTTATTCCTAAGTTTTTTTGGTCGAATTATACTTATCCAATAGAATTAGGACATGTGTTAGGGTAAAAATAATATCATCTTTACCCTTAATTACCCTATTTACTTTTAGCCGTGGTAAATAAAAGTAAAAAGTTACTATTCACCAAAAATTATTTTCATCTTATTGAACCACATTTTACTTATTGATATCAACCATGTCTTTTGGATTTTTGAAATTCAACTCACAGAAGCGGTAAAATTAAGTTTAATGTAAATTTGCAAATGCTCCAAGGAGGTGGGTAAAAGATGGTAAAAAGTTCAATAAAACTTTTTATATATCTAAAATTATTATAAACTGACTAAAATGAATCAAATTGAACTTATATAGGTATTATGTATCTATTTTGACCTAAAATAAATGTAAATAAAATAAATAATTATTTAAATAAAAATTCGGTTTTAAACTATAACTCAGTGTTTTTCACTATTCATTAAGAATTGAATGTTTTCAGAAAAATACCAAAAATTCACCCTAAGCTAATTTCAACATTCCAAATCAAAAAATGAAGTCCATTTTGAAAGATAAAATTTATTAAATTTCAAAAAGTGGGTATTACTATTCATAACGGCTTGTTTTATTCTTTGTGGTGTGTTAGAACTTGAAGTTGTATACAACACACGCTATTGTATTATTCAAAGAGAAGCGTACCATGGAAGCTTGGGGTGTTACCTTCTCCCATCCTTCAAATAATTTCATCCTTGAAATTTCTAGAGTACTACCGCGTAAAAATACTCGGGTGGTTCTTCATCATAAGTTCCTCAGGTTCCCATGTTTTCTCTTCCATCTTATGGTTTCTCTATAGAACTTTTTCCAGACGAGTCATTCGATTTATTAGCACTTGTTCTCTTGTATCAAGAACCTTGAAAGGATCTTTGTAATAAGACATATCGAGTTCCAAATCTAATTCTTCATAGGTGAGTACATGCGTTGGGTCAGGCGTGTATTTTTTTTAATAGTGATACGTGGAACACATCATGAACTTTGGAGAGACTTGGTGACATTGCCAACCGGTAAGCTAAAACCCCAATTCGTTCTAGAATTTCGAATGGTCCAATGTACCTGGGACTTAATTTTCCCTTTTTACCAAAACGTATAACACCCTTCCATGGAGATACCTTTAAGAAAACATGGTCTCCTACCTGAAATTCCAAATCCTTCCTTCGGTTATCGGCATTTCTCTTCTGCCTACTTTGAGATGCTTTGATGTGGGTTTGGATTACCTTCACCTTTTCCATCATTTCCTCCAAAAGTTCTAGGCCTATGAGTTTTCTTTCACCAACATCATCCCAACAGGTTGGTGTGCGACATCTCTTTCCGTATAATTCTTAATATGGTGCCATCTGAATACTTGAATGGAAGCTATTATTATAGGAAAATTCTACCATAGGTA
This sequence comes from Viscum album, assembly GCA_963277665.1. Taxonomy (NCBI): domain Eukaryota; kingdom Viridiplantae; phylum Streptophyta; class Magnoliopsida; order Santalales; family Viscaceae; genus Viscum; species Viscum album. The sequence continues at coordinate 1,963,513,684 of OY728133.1, forward strand.
AATATTGATCCCACATACCTTGAATGTCAAGTGATCATGATCTCAACATGTCTTCTAAGGTTTGAATAGTCCATTCTGATTGTCCATCAGTTTAGGGGTGGTAGGCAGTGCTCAAACAAAGTTCAGTATCCAGGGCTTTCTGAATACTTTTCCAGAATCCTGATGTAAAACGAGGATCACGATCAAAAACAATCTATAGTGGTACTCCATGAAGTCTTACAACTTCATTAATATATAGTCTTTATAATCGTTAAAGTGGTAAATCTTCTCTTATAGCAAGAAAATGTGCGGACTTGGTAATACGATCAACAATGATCCATATTACATTGTTCCTTCTAGGAGTCTTTGGTAGTCCCATGAAAAAGTCCATCGTAATATTATCCCATTTCCACTCAGTTATGGGAAGAGGTTGCAAGACTCCTCTAGGTTGTTTCCTTCCAAATTTTACTTGTTTACAAACCATACAACTTGACACAAAATCAGAAATCTCTTTATTTTTGTTATCCCACCAAAAATGTCCCTTCAAATCTCTATAAATTTTGGTGCTCCCAGGGTGTATAGAGAAATTGGAGCTATGAGCATCATCCAAAAATTATTTTTTTAGATCAGGTATATCGGGAACACAAAGTCTCTTCCCAAATTTTAAAATTCTATCTTCATAAACAAAGTCACTGAATCTCCCATCATTCACAACTTTAATCTTCTTTTGAAACTCTTCATCGTTGTTATGAGAAATCTTTATCCTTTCTAGTAAATATGGTTTGGAAACCATTTGAAAAAGTATTGATGTTTCACTTTCCTTAGTGATTCCCATATCTATCTTTACTAGATCCATGTATATAGGATCCTTTTCAACTCCCATATTTTTCAAAACTCCATGATCCTTTCTGCTCAAAGCATCTTCCACCTTATTTTCCTTCCCCGAGTGGTAGTGTATCATGCAATCATAATCCATGAGTAGTTCAAGCAATCTCCTTTTCCTCATGTTGAGTTATTTTTGTGAGAAAATATACTTCAAACTCTTGTGATCAGTATAAATCTCACATTTTTCACTATAGAGATAGTGTATCCAAATATTCAGAGCAAATATTATAGCTGCTAACTCAAGATCATGAGTAGGATAGTTTTCCTCAGGAATTTTCAGTTGTCGTGATGCATAGTTAATAACTCTATCATTCTTCATAAGGACACAACCAAGTCCTTTCTTTGATGCATCACTATAAATAACAAACCCATCAATCCCCGATGGTAGAGTCAAGATAAGAGCATTGAATAATCTTCTCTTCAATTCTTCAAAACATTCTTTACAATCTTTTGTCCAAAAAAATTTAACCCCTTTTTGTGTGATCTTTGTTAATGGGTTAGCCAATCAGGAAAAATTCTGGAGGAAACATCGATAATAACCTACTAAACCAATAAAACTGCATACCTCAGTTATACTTGTCAGTGCTAGCCATTCTTGGATTGCCTTGGTATTAGAAGGATCAACATAGATTTTATCCTTGGAGACAATATGGCCAAGAAAAGAAATCTCCTGAAGCCAGAATTCACACTTGCTAAACTTCCCATATAATTCATGTCTTCTCAGAGTCTTCAGGATAATGCATCGATGATTTTCATGATCTTCATAGATTTTGGAGTATACCAAGATATCATCAATAAATACCACTAAAATGTAATCAAGATATTCCTTGAAACTCTATTCATTAGATCTGTAAAGACAAAGGGTTTATTAGTCAATCCAAAAAGAATTACTGTAAACTCGTAATGCCCGTACCTGGTTCGAAATGCTGTTTTCGGAATATCTTCCTTATTAACACACAACTGATGATATAAAGATCAAAGGTAAATCTTTTAAAAGTATTGATCTCCATGAAGTTGGTCGAATAAATCATCAATGCGAGGTAGGGAATACTTTTTCTTTATTGTTATAGCATTGATCTCCCTGTAATCAATCAACAACCTCATAGATCCATCTTTATTCTTAACAAAAAGGATAGGGGATCCCCATGGAGAAACACTAGGGAAAATAAATCCCTTATTACTCAATTCCTCTAGTTGTTTCTTTAGTTCCACTAATTCTACAGTGGCCATTCTCTAAGGGGTCTTTGATATGGGCCTTGAACCAGGAATTAAATCAATGGAAAACTCAATTTCTCATTCTGGAGGTTGTCCAGGTAAATCCTCTTTAAATACATCAACATACTCTTGCATAATAGGTACATCCTATATTTGAACATTCTTTTCCTCACACGCAGTTATTTCATTATCTTCCTCCCAAATAATTGAATTTAGTTGAGCTATTGGGGGTGGATCTAAATTAGAATTAGGTGGTGACGATTCAGATCTAAAGATAAGGTGTTCTTTATCATCAACATAAAAAATAGTAACCTCCATCTTCTTATAATAAATATCTTCATCATGGTTCTAAATCCAATCCATAGAGAGGAATATATCAAATTTAATCATGGGTATGACGATGAGATCAACAGATAGAGAACATTTATATGCCCTAATGGGAACTGATTCACAAAACTTTATAGCAATGATACTTCTCTTAGAAGTTTTGACTGACAACTCCCTTGTTAAATCAAATTGGAAATATCTAATTTTCTTAGTAAACTGGAAAGATATGAAATAATTTGATGATCCAGAATCAAATAAAGCATTGACTAAACTTGAGTAACCCATTAAATTACCTTCCACCACATCTTTCACAGATTCAACCTCAGAAGTAGTGATTGCATAAGCTTGGCCTTGATCCCTTGGCCTTTTATGAGGTATGTCTCCCTAACTCTTAGGAAATTAATTTTCATAATGTCTCATCTCCCTGAAATTGTAGCATTGAACATTGGTAGAATCTTTATTTCCCTTACAATCACCAGCAAGATGCCATTTCTGTCCACATTTTTAGCATACTCCTTTTCCTTTTAGACAGGCACCAGGGTGCTTCCTTCCACAATTATCACAGGGTGTAAATTCAATTCTTTCCTTCTTCCATGTTTCCTTATTTCCTTTACCAAAGGTTTCAACAGATCTCTTCTTCTCTTGCTTTTCTTTAAAGTCATAAGACTTAGAGAATTCCTTTTCTGTCTTGATAGCACACGAGACAATATCTTCGTATGATGAGAAGAATTGTGATAATAATTTTCAATGGAGAAATGGTTTTAACCCATCAAAGAAATGTTCAATCTTACTTATTGGGTTATGTATATAATCTGCAGTATGCCTCGCTAACCTTGTAAAGTTAGCTTCATACTTTGTGACATTCTCATCCTCCTTTTACCTCAGGTTCATAAATTTTCTTTCCATATCCTCTTGATGTTCATGAATAAAGTATTTTTCTTATAAAATTTCTTTAAACTCCCTCTATTCCATATTTGATACTTCATCATCTTACATTGTGTTTTGAATTAATGACCACCATTGATCAGTATCTCTAGTGAGGTGGTAAACTTCCATGACAACTTTTTCCCTTTCGCTACTCCCCAAGGTGTGGAATATTTTCTCTAAGGAATTTATCCATTTCTCATCTACTAATAGATTTTTACCCCCATTGAATGTTGGTGGTTGTTGCCTCATGAAGCGGTCTAACATTGATCCTCTGCGTTGTGGATCAAGGTGCTCTATACGGGTAAGGTTATTATTCATAACCTATATGAGTTGTCCCAGTATGGTGATAAGCTGATCAGCACTAGTTGTATCACCAGCTCCACTATAATTATCTTAAGCAGGAGGGAAATCCCTAAATGGAGTGTGTGCATTGATACGATTTCCATTCCTTCAACTAGGCGTCATTTCTAAACAATGGAATACAGTAGATTAGTTTATGAATCGCAATACAGAAATTCAAACTTATAAAACAGTTAACATAAATTGAATAGTTTATGAATATAATCCATAATCATAAAAATGTTTTCTTTGAGTAATTATATACTCATAAACCATTCATAATGGTTTATAAATAAAATCAGAATTATCCTAAGCATATCCCCTGAGAGTGTCATAACCAAGAGTGCAGCAAGGCCCATTGTCGTGTACCAGTTCCCGTTTGAGTCTAGCTCAAAGCGGTGTTTTTGGGTTTTACCCCTAGGTATATCTGTACCAGAGCCGCCTCTACCTACTTGTATCCAGACAGGGATGTATTGCTTGGAAAACTCACAAAATCTCTACATTACCAAAATTCTAGGAAGTTCTTCTATACTAATCCTCAAAGTCTATCTTAGGGTAATGTGCTCTAATCAGAGTTAATCTAAATCTAGTTTCCAAGGATTGTACTAAACTTCCTCTGATACCAACTGTAACACCCCAACCCTAGTTACCCAGATTCGGTGCATTATTACATAACATTGGCATGATCACAAGGAAATCATGTCTCGAAAGACCGACCAGTTTAGTATGATTAGAAACAAGATTCATACATAAGTTCAAATTTACAACTTGAAAAAAATACAATGTGAATTTATTCTATTAGAAACATCCAAGACTCCAATATTATTCCTATAAGTCACTCATAACTAACTTCTTCATATCTTGGGAAAATGAAACGTAAGAAAGGGTGAGCTCAAATGCTTAGTAAGGGTAAGCAATACAGCAGAAGATAACATAAATATTAAGCATGGTGAATAATTGAAACCAAATGCCTTTACCAAAAATAAACATGAATACTTTAATGGAAGGAATATGAGATGAGTAAATAATTCTATAATAAAACATATTCATGGGTATTCTACTAGTCTAATGACCACATGAACCATCAATATTATTTTCACAATGAGGGAATGTATAATTTCGGACATTCTGAAACATTTTGTCAAGGCCTCGGCCAAGACGTCTAAAAATAATTAAGGCCTTCGCCAAAACCATATATCAAATTGGGAAAATCCTCAGCCAATTCTACATCTAGTTGTCTCATGAGACCTACTGATTCATTGAGGAGATATAGAAGTCTCCACCCGTCACTTACTAAGTCCAATACATTCCTCATATGAAAAGGTTGAAATATAACATAAACATTCACATTAAAACTAGCATACGAAATGTCAATACTTTAACCATAAACCATGAATGGTATAAAGATAGCACATCCATAGTCAAAAATATCAGAAAACCTTAAATACAATATGGAAGTTTTTTTATCATAATAAATCAACTTCAAAAAAACTTAAAATCCATCAAAGGATGTTGACATAGATGAAAACAAAACATTTTTTTAGAGAAATATCTTTTTATATTTTGAAATCATTTAAGAGTCACATAATTATGAAAAAAAAATTTATTTTGAAAATATTTTTATTATCTTGTAAGGGAAGCTTTGATGATGTTATAAAAGCGAAAAATAGCCGCACCCAGCATATAAGATAAAAAAACATTCTTAACTTAATTTTGTCGAAAAGGTCATAAAGTACCTTGTTTGGAAAACAACATAAAGATTCATTTCAAAAAATATAAGGTCAAATAAGGGTATAAATTACTTTACCCATTATATAGTAAATAGTAAAAAAGTTTTGAAATACATTTTTAAGAAACATGGATGTGGATGATAAAGAGGTCCCAGTAGATATTTACGTATAAACAACCTTGGATAATAAAGAGATTGTGAAATTAACCCTTAACTTGTACTTTTCCTTGGTCAAGGGTAGGTTAACCTTCTGTATAACGGTGAAATAATTTTTATTAAATTATAAATGAATCATATACATTAATATGATATCATATATGATCTTTTAATATTGTTTTATTAATAATATCTTAGTATTATAGTTATTTCGGGTGTTAACTGATTCGTTTTCCTTTATATGATTTGTTGCGTAAATAATGTTTGTTATGAATAGGATGTATATTATTCATATTAAGAATGATATTAAGTATTTAAACATTATTTTTAATCATATAATAAAAATTAGTATTGAATGGATATGATGGGGAACAAATCTCATCGCGTTCGTGGAGATGGTAATCCGTATGTACGCACGAGCGACAATATCATTATTTTCATATTCAAATAATATATAATTGGATGATATATCATATATAAAGAATAATTATCATGTTATATTTATTATTTATTTCAATTATGCATCATTATTATACCCATCCAAATAATAATGTATTGAATAACAATTACACCACGACGTGGAGATGATAAGTCGTACGTACGCATATATAGTGAAATATCATTCACAGGATGGATAGAATAATGAATATGGTTGTACCATATTTATAATAACATCACAATATATATAAGAGACTGGAGTTATTATTTTATAATGGAAACAACAAAGAAAGCAGAAGTTGAAGAAGAAAGGAACTTGAAAGAGGTGATGAAATATTTACCTCTTCTTTGGGTTCTTCCTTTTGATTTGATCAAAAGGGCACCTTAAGTTGGATTTATGACTAAAGGAAGGCCTCCAGGATTAAGGGAGGACAGTTGAGAGGGTATTTGGGTGGGGGTTGTCTGATCCAAATGGCTTTGAATTTGTGAATAAGAGAGAAGGGGGAGTGCCCTTTTATAAGAGGGGTGAGGGGCACCTTAGGAAAAAATAGAAATATTATTTTATAATAAATTCATTTTCGGTTTCTAATGGATCAAAAATTTATTATTTAAATGATAAGGTGGGGAGGGGTCGAAAACCACTCAACCAGTAGGTTTTATATAGGTTTGGATCACTATATTAACTTTATCTTTTAGATTTAACTCTTAGTTAAATAGTTTGACATTTACCATGTCTCTTTGTATTTTTATATTATATGGTTAATAAACATACTATATACTTCCAATCGAACCCCAAGTGGTTCATTAATGATACACCTATCATTATTTAAGTATTTTGGACTAATCTTATATTTTTAGTAATAGAATATAAATTAATAATATAATATTTTTTTAAAAACTCTTTTTTGGTAATTTTGACTCTATTTGGTATTTTGTTTTTTCTAAAATCATAAAAGCATTATTAATTTGAAAAAAATTCATATAACCAACAATAATTTGTCATTTTAACCTATAATATTATTTTAATTCATAAAAAGTCTCAAATTACATTTATTTGTATATTTATAATATCAATTATTTTAAAATTTCATTAGTTAGGTAATTACTCATCATCATTGTGTCATAAATAAATTAAATTATTTAATGTCTAAAAAATATAAATAAAATACCATTATATAGGAAATTTTTTATATTTATAATGAATATTTATTGTTGAAATTATCTTATGTTTAACCCTATATTAAAAATGTTTTAGTTATTAAACGTTGATTTTAACTCTTTTAACTCTTCTTTGAATTAAATAATAATAAATGTCCTAATCTAAACCAAGTGAACCAATGAGGTTCATATTTTATTCCTAAGGTTGTTTTTGGTTGAATTATACTTATCCAATAGAATTAGGATATGTGTTAGGGTAAAAATAATATCATTTTTACCCTTAATTACCCTATTTACTTTTAACCGTGGTAAATAAAAGTAAAAAGTTACTATTCACCGAAAATTATTTTTATCTTATTGAACCACATTTTACTTATTGATATCAACTGTGTCTCTCAGATTTTTTAAATTAAACTCACATAAACGTTAAAATTAAGTTTTATGTAAATTTTCAAATGCTCCTAGGAGGTGGGTAAAAGATGGTAAAAAGTTCAATAAAATTTTTATATATCTAAAATTATTATAATCTGACTCCAATGAATCACATTGAAATTATATAGGTATTATGTATATATTTTTACCTAAAATAAATTTAAATAAAATAAATAATTATTTAAATAAAAATTCGGTTTTAAACTATAACTTAGTGTTTTTCCCTATTCATCATGAATTAAAAGTTTTTAGAAAAATACAAAAAATTCACCCTAAGCTAATTTCGACATTCTGAATCCAAAAATGAAGTCCATTTTGAAAGATAAAATTTATAAAATTTCAAAAAGTGGGTATTAATATTTATAATGGCTAGTTTGATTGGTTGTGGTGTGTTATAACTCGAAGTTGCGTACAACACACGCTATTGTATTATTCAAAGAGAAGCGTATTGTGGAAGCCAGGGGTGTTACATACCTCAATCATATTATAGACTTACATGGATTCATAATCAATAATTCAATATAATTACTTCCTCATTAATCCATATCAATCTTCCAAGCATCATCATTAAATCCACTAAACACATATTGAACAATTCAAACAAATGACATACTAGGGCACTTCAATACCACATTTGAATTTATAAGAAATACCATAAATCCTCAATGTAAATGCTTGTTCTTGGATGAATTATTTCTCCCCCCTATTAAAAAAATAAAAAGGTCAATGTAAGGGTTTCTCATATATTCTTATACCTTTCAAGGAACTCATAAACATTTTATCCTCTATTTAAATATCATTTATTAAAGAATCTTCAAGATAGGAATGATATCACATGATTTAATAGAAAATATCTTTTAGGTAAGTAGCTCTAAGTCTATGTGAGCTAATCTAGTGTTGAAAATAGGAGTGTATAACCAAGGTAATCAATGTTTTCCATAAAAAATAGTACATGTGATACCATGCTCAGAACTCATTTCTATCAAAATAGGGGTTATTTAAAATACATTATCATTTACCCCTAAACACTTTAAATATAACACACTAAAAAATCTATTTCAAGACACAAAACCCTACCTCCACCCCCCATAACAAAATTTTATCAACAAAAACCCCCTTCATATATACATTTTAAAAATATTCATGATCAAGGGTTGTAAGTGTGATTCTCAGACCTCAACCTTCAAGTTTTATAATCTATATAGAAATTACAAATTTATTGGAAATAAGATAATGAAAAATTATTTCTTAGTTTTTCTCCCCCTAAATGGATTCAATTTTTTATTCTTCATCATGGAGAGTTTCCTTTATATGTACTCCATGTTATAACTCATCATATTTTCTATCTAGAGGTGAAAAATTTAAGAATATCCTTAAATTTAATGTATATTAGTTCCAAACATGTAAATTAATAGGGAATAAGGAGGGAACTCTTTGATTCCTCTGAAATAATACTAAGGGTAAGAGTTCCCTCTCAACCTAGTCCACTATTTTCTTCCAACCTCAAATGCATTCTTGTTTGTTTTTATCCGAGAGGTAGATTTATCATAATTATTCACCTGCTTCTCCTTTTGTTGTGATTCTCTATTTTCTTTAATAAATCAATGATTCCTTGAAGGATTATACCATAATTCATTAAAGTAAAGACTACTTATATTTCACAACTCATATAAATTTCTAAGCAATCCAAATTTGTTCCTCATGAAAAAACTGTTCATTTTTTGTATACTAGGTATCTTTTTAACTTTATATTTTCTCCCCTATATTTAGGTCTTATACTATTCCCACATACTAAAATATTATACCAGCATTAAATGGACTTATTCTAAACTTCAAACATCACAAATATCTACCAATTACTCTACATATCTTACTTTTCTATGCAATCCGTCCATATTTTGTCCCTTTTTATTTTTTGGAGGGAATCCCAACCTATTGAGATCCTTTTGTGAAACCATTATTCTTAGAAATTTTCACATCCATCATTTTCACATTGGTAGGTTTTTCTACATTTTTACACCTCCACATTTGTAATTTTTTTTATTGAAATATACACATGTAGTTGAAATAGATTTAGTATAAACAAAATCAATTGATTCATGGGATACCCATTTCGATGTGGTTAAGGTAGAATCATTTTTCACATGATATCAATATTTTTTTCAACCATTAAGAGTGTTATTAATATTAATACTCATCTCATAAATTTGTGTGAAAAAATTTATCATTTTTTAGAAGATTGTGAATTCCAAGATTAGGTGTCACCCAAAATTTTTAACTTAACTTCTAAATCTATACATTTCAAATTTTACATGAACTTATATTCTTTAAGTTATTTCAATATTTACTCACAATCTTTATCAAATTATTCAATATGTATTCATGAATGTTAATATTTTCAAGTAGATATTTTAAATCTATTTTATGTTTTCTAATTTAATTTCTATTCAGGAAATCTTGAAATCCATTAGATGGAAAATATCTACTTTTAATTATGAATAATGATCGATTAATTATTGTATTTATTATTTTTTTGAGAGTGTTTCAATAACTTTCCTTTTATCCAATGCCTCATTTATAGCATAAAATTATTTTTTTATCCATGTTTTCTCATTAATAAGTCCCTTTAAAGTATAAATTATAAAAGAAACTATTTCTTTTTTAACTTTCTAAAAATGATTATTGATTTTTAAAATTAAGATCACTAAGTGATAGATCATAATGATATCTTGAACTAGATTCATTAGAAGAATCACAATTAGTATAATTTTCATGAATTTTACCACTTTAGTTACATCCATCTAATGGTGTCTATTTTTTCACATCCAATTTATTCTTCATCTTTTTTGCCTCTCTCGAATTTTTTGTTTTTCTAAGTCTTATCCAAAATGTCTTGACTACCAATAGAAGCATCTTACTTTTTTTCTAAATGAGTTAATTTAAATTCTTTCTAAAATATACACTTCACATATAATAATAATTTCTAATCAAGGAAACACTTGGATATTTAAAGGGAACTTGTATGCTTTAATATCACTTTAAGAGATCAAGGATCAGTTAGGTACCACTGGGTTTGGGGGGTGAATCAATGGTACAATATTTTTAAAAAGTATTCCCTTTTCTAACTAAACCTCTTAAACTTTTTTGAGTTATTTATAACCTAAATATAAACTCTCATACTCATGAAACATGTAGTAATAATAAGAGATAACACAACACAAAATATTTACAAGGCTTGGTACTAAGACCTTCTCCTTAACATGTTGGTTAGATACCTCAAAATGGATTCTCTATAATAATTTTTTATATGGAAAATATATTAGGTAAAAACTATTTATGCACCCCCATAATTTATCTTCTAGTTTATCCTGGTTCCACACCCCAACCACCAACTATTATTCCTCGGTTGGTTATAAACCCCAAACATCCTTCTATTCCCCAACTGGTTATACAACCTAGCCATGCACCACTTTAACAGCTGGTTATATTCCCTAGTCACAAGATCTTTCTTTAGGTAGATCCATTAGTAAAAAGGTCTATTTCTTTCTTATGACCCTCCTCCATAAGCCTATATGATCAGGGTTTCTCATGTACTCATTCAATATATTCAAAAGCTACTTAGAACGGGTTTCTTAGTCTTGAAACTACTTGAAAATTTGGTTTGATATGGATTCTACTTAGTCTTTGAATAATCAGGTGAGTCTTTTTAAGGGAAACATATATTTGATGCAACTTCTCTCCATGATACTTGTTGAATTAGTCTCTTAGTAATTTCTTTTCTTATTTTATAGATAATACTTTCTTTGGGATTTATTGGTGTTGAATTATCTCTAAATTTTCCTCATCACATCTTACATGAATATATATTTCACCTATATATGTAGTTATAATCATATTTTTAAAATATAATAAAATAGTTATAAGATTTTTAATTTTAATCCTAGAAGATTCAGATCAATACACCCAAAACATCTTCTTCATAACTGAATATAAATATAATAATTTGTATTTCATTTAATTCAGTCATTAGATTCAAAATTATTTCCTCATTTAAAACTCACTTAAATACATGATAGTCTTGGATATTATGGTAGAAACCCAGGTTTTCATACATAGATATTACATATTTTTAGATGAATATTTGATATATTTTACAAATAAATTCCCAAGGAACGAAATAGTTTGGTGTCTTTGGATAGTTGGATACATAAAAAACTAATCCATAAAATACCTACATTGTATCCCACTTAGTTATTCATAACTAGAACCCTTATTAGTTATAGAATATCTAAAAAATTTCTTCATAAATTGGGGAAAGTAAACATAAGAAAGGGTGAGGTAAGATGATCAGTAAGTGTAAACAAGGGAGATATAAATGATCTCATAAACATAACATGATTATAATAGTATAAAGACATGATCTTATCATTTAAAAACCATACCCAACATATCATTATTCAAAATCATGATTCATGGAATAAATCATAAAATAATCAAAGAACATGATCCATGAGAGAATAACATTGGTGTAAGGCATATATTTTTGTCAAACACATACACATATAAAATCATTTCCTTTGTAGTCAAGGGTTACTACAAATACTATCATAGTGGATTGGGTTCACTCCCCAAACCATCGTATTAGTAAATGTTCACTCCCAATACTATCATAGTGGACAATATCCCCTATTGAACTAGGTTCACTCCCTATTCCAATCATATTTAACTCATCAGATATCAATCATTACCCAATGTATTAGAGGGATATATAGGTCCCACCCATCTTGGTTATCACGTAACCACTATCCTTGGTTATAACATAACCACCATATTTGGCAATAAAAAAACCACCATACTTATTTTATAATGGAACCACCTATCACAAAATGAAAACCATAAATATATAGGCCATAAGTTCACAAAACATTCATCATATTTTCACATCATAACCCAGGAAAATAAAATTAGTTTCATAAATATTTCAACAATTCATCATAGAATAACCCATTAAAATAAATGGGCTTTATAAAAATCTCATTATCATAATAATAAACCATAAAAATAAATAATAAGGATGGTATAATTGGATCATATACCTATTAAAGAATAATTAACATCAAAGGATGTTAACATTGATTAACTATTTCTTTAAAAGATCATTTGGAACATTTCTTGAGAAAAAAACCTTTCAACTTTGAAAATAAATTTTAGAATAAAAATATTTCCAAAATATTATGGAAAGTGTTTTATTTGAAAATAAAATTGAAAACTTATAATGGAAACTTAAAAAAATTGAGTGATCATGACACTTGGGTATCATATTCATGCCATATAAGTTAAAATAAAACATTCCTTTCACATTTTTGGTAAAATGTAAAAAAAACATTATTTGGAAAATGAAAGGAAGATTCCTTTTTTTATAAAAATAATAAAACATGGTTAAAGATGAATTTAAAAAATTATAGGATTATTTTAAAATATTTTTTGAAAACATTTTTTGAAAACATAGATATGAAAGAAAAATAATTTTCAATCGAAGAGAGATATAAAGCCAGTTTTCCTTAAAAAATTATTTCCATCTCTTAAGTAATTTAAATGAGGAAAAATGAAAGGAAAAATTTATTATCCATTAATAAATATATAATAAGAAAAATCATTGAATTATTGAGACATATATCATTAAATTTTATCATAAAAAACTTATTCATAAACAATCCCATAAATAATGATATTGTAGCATAAAACCCTTAACTCGGGCCCAAATTCTTTTGTATGTGTTTGAAACTACTGTATAATAAATATATATTTATTATAAATAAATTATAAAAGAATAATAATATATATAATACCATATATTATTTATTTTTAACCTTTTATCACTCATTCATTGACAATTATTTATTAAAATCACTATCTGGGTGATAACTGATTCATTTTTCATATATGTTCTAATTCAGTAGTTTTGGTACTTATACCTTGGTCATGGTTCCATAATATAATAAATTTTAATCATGAAATAAATATCATATATATTCATTATATATATATATATATTTAGAGTTATTCATAAGATATAGAGACATAAAATGAATTATACTATTCATAGAGATGGTAGGTCGTACATACACATAAACACTATATTCATTTTTTCACAGATGAAAAGAAGAAAGGTAAATAATAATTAAACTTTAAAGAATCATTATTATATCATATATATCATATATATTTATTAAATATATCCTTATTAAAATCCATGTAAAAAAGAAAAAGAAAAACATATCACATCGCTTTATAGAGGTGATAGTCCACACGTACACACGAGTGATGTTATCATTTTCCAACATATAATAAAGTAAGAAGGTAGATATGATTTTATCATAATAAAATCATAATTATGTCATAAATAACATATATAAACTTTAAACTCATCATAATTCCCATAAATAACATAGGGTTTTGATAAATGAATTGTATCGATAAGTGGAGATGGAAAGTCATACATACGGACAAACAATACTTTAACTTCCCATTTGATATATAAGAGTGTGAATAAATGTGGTTTAATAATCATAATAAAATTTAAGTATATTAACTATAATTAATTTATTATTTTATTAAAAAATATAATATATTTATAGAATTTAAAAGAATAATTAAAAAGAGAGTGATTGGTTGAGGTGATTACCTCTTCTTTGAAATAACTTCTTTTTATCTCCTCTTAAGGGCCCTAGGGTTGGTATTTTTGGAATAAAAGAAGATTTATAATGTGTATAGGGAACATGGGAATATAATTTGGTAGATTTTAATTGATATAGAAGGATGAATGTTGTGTGAAGAAGAGAAATGAGATGCGCCCTTTTATATGTGAGGGGAGGGGCACAATTAGAATTTCTTAAAAGATTAAAATATAATTAATTCAATATTAAGAAAAATGGGTCAAAACGGACTATAAATGGAAAATTGATGATTATTTAGACCATATCTTATCCCCATTTTCTTATTTTAATATTTTTATGATTTTTAGGTAATTTAATAAAATATTATTCCCATAAAATATCATTATTTCCAATTTAGACACTATTCACTTAATTTGACTTAAAAGGCATAAATAAAAAGTTAGAATTATAATATATTCCTTTAACATAATAATAATATATTATATTCATCTAAAAAAATCATCACACACATTAAATCACTCAAATTATAATACTTTTAATATTTTTAAAATCATTTATTATATTTGTTTATTAATTAAAGAAATACCACATCAAGTTGTATAAGACATAATGGTAAATAAATAATTACTAAAAATTATAAATAATTTTCAATAATTAAATAATTTTATTATGATAAAAATAATAACTTATATAAATTCACATCTTACTTTTTTTTACCTATTTAGACACATAATATACATTTGCATTTAAGAGAGTGATATTTTGTAACTTTCTTTATTTTAAGTTTTATATAAATAATTTTCAGGGAACATTTTCCATTAAAAACTTTAAATTATAACCTAATATGATAATGGTATAATGAAATTCATCCAATAATAATTAATATGATAAATTATGTCCTTATCACATAGTTTTAACCTAGATTAACCTGATTTACCCTTTACTGAGGTGATAAATTTTACCATGGTTACTATTGATATTGACAAAAAATAAAAGGGTTCTATTTTCCAAATTTTATCCTTATGATTCCAAATATGGAATCTATATTATAAAATTCAATTTATATATTTTATATATATTAATTTTAAAATAAGCATGTAAAATGCGATGAAAAAGAATTTTTAGAAAAATACATTTTAAGCATAGAACTAGATTTATTCTTATATCATTCCTAGAAAAAATATTAGATGAATTTTAAAAAAAATTAAATTTAATATTTACTATATAAATCTAATTAATATTATTAAAAAAAGATAAATTTATAATTTATTAATATAAAACACGTTTTCTTTACTAAAAATAGCTTTCATAAAAATATTTCCTTTATTTTCAAATGTTTTTTATTTTTATTTTTTTAATTTATAACCAATGAATTAATTTTATACACATGTAAAATATATGTTTTTAATAATTTATTTAGTAATATTAATACTCAACAATCAATTTTCTAGACAATAATTATCACTTTAAATAATAATATTTTAATAGTATATCTTGGTTCATTTGAACTCGATGTTTCGTGTTATGCAAGCTATCAAAGAAATTAAATTTATTTAAAAAACATATTATATAAAACATCATGGTGTTACATTGTACCCCATTAAAATGAATATCTCCCATGAAATTCATTACTCTAATATAAAAAAATAAGGCTACTTCTATCTCATTACATCCTTAGGTTCCCACACAACTTCTCCAATTTTATGATTTTTTCTAAAAACATTGAAAAAATGACTGATATTATTTCATATAACATTCTATATATAATATAGAATATCCACTAATTTTTACTCATAATATATATTGATCTATTGGTATGAACTATTATTTAAATACATGTGAATGGTAAGGTATGTACTTCCTCTAGAGAGATACATGGAACACATCCTGAAGTTGAAAAAGATTCGATGAAATTGATAAGAGATAAGATACTATCGTGATATGATCAAGAATTTAGAAGGGTCAAATATACTTAGGGATTAAATTTAACTTATTCCCAAACCTCATAACCTTCTTCCATAGAGAAATTCAGAGAAACACATTGTCACCAACTTCAAACTCCAAATCTCATCAATGATTATCAGTAAAAATTTGATGTCGACTCTACACTACCCTTATATGTTTTTGAATAAATATAACATTATCTTCCATTTACTCATCTATATCAGGCCCCAATATATTTTTTCTCTAATTTTATTACAACATTTTGGAGTTCTACACTTACTTCCATAGAGGGATTTATTAGGATCCATCTGAATGAAAAAGTGAAAGATATTTTTGTATAAAAATTCCACTAAAGGAAGGTGTTGATCCTAAACACCTTTTAAAAACATAGAGAAAGCTCTAAAAATGAATTCAAGAGTTTGAAAGGTTCTCTCAAACGAACTATATTTCTGAGGATGATAAGATGTACAAAAATTAAACTATAAATACAAATCCGTTTGAAGGATTTCTATAACTTTGAGATAAACCTCGAATCCCAATAAGATTAGATTAAGAATGGTACTCCATATAATATTACAACTTATTTAATTTGCAACCAAGTAATTTGTTCAAGGGAGAAATTTTATATAATTTCAATGAAGTGTGTTGAATTTTTAATGTGATCAACTATAACCCATATATCATTGTTCTGTTTATATTATTTGGGGAGTAAAATGATGAAATACTTGGTTATTTTTCCTACTTACATTCCGATATGGGTAATGGTCATAAAATACCATTAGTATTTTGTTGCTCATCCTTAACTTTCTGATATACCAAGTATTGAGAATCCCATTCTTCAATATCTTTGTTCATGTCATCCCATAAGAAATAACCTTTTAGGTATATATAAATCCTTTTACTTCTAAGATTTAAAGAGAATGAAGAACTGTGAGCCTCATCAAATAGCTCTTTCTTCAATTTTTTTATTTATGGGAAACATAAGTGGTTTCCGAAACTAATCATTTCCCTCAAAAACAATATTGAACTCAAGAACATTTCTACCCTTATTTTGTAGCTCTACATCTTCCTTTTTTGCCTCTGTAATTTTCAAATGGATAGATGGTTGAACATTCATTTGATAAAGATAAGATATTTCTCATCCCTTTAGGATTTCAAGATCCATCCTTTTAAAATATATAAAAATATGATATTTTTAATCCTCATCATAAATAATCTTGCATGATCATTTTGGATCAAGGCATCGACCACCTTGTTCACTTTTCCAGGGCGGTAATGTATCGAGAATTCATAATTATTATTTAGTTCAAACCATATTCTATGATTCATATTTAAATCTTTCTATACAAATATATAGTTCAAACTTTTATGGTCTGTATATATTTCACACCTTTATCTATGAAAACAATACCTTCATATCTTCAATGTAGAAATTGTCATATCTAGATCCAAATCATGAGTCAGGTAAATTTTATCCCGAACCATCAATTGGCATGAGGAATAATTTTTGACTATATAATTCTACATGAGGATTAATCCTGGTCCCTTCCTGGATACATCGTTATAGATCACAAACCCTTCACCACTATAATGTAGTTTGATGATTGGTCGAATGACCATCCTTTCCTTTAGATCCTTGAATTTGTTCACACATTCATCCATACTAATGAACTTGGCCCCCTTTTGAGTTAACTTGGTGAGTGGATTAGATAGCCGGGAAAATATCTCCACAAATCATCAATAATATCCATCAAAACCAACAAAACTAAAGATCTTAGTCACAATGGTTAGTCTAGTCAAACATTAAATAACTCATATCATTGAAGGATCTATGGATATATCCTCACTTGTGATTATATGATCCAATAATGAAACCTTTTGAAGACAAAATTCACACTTGGTAATTGTTTTATAAAGATCCTTCTTCCTCAGGTCCTCAGAACAATCATCTAATGATCTTCATACTTTTCCTTACTCATTGAATATATAAGAATATCATCTATAAATTCCACCACAAACTGATCAGGGTTATCTATAAAGAATATACTCATTATATACATGATGAAATAAAGGGAATTAAAAATGCTAAATGGTATCACTATAAATACATAGCGTTCATACCTTGAATAGAATTTTGTCTTGGGTATATCTTTTTTTGACCCACAATTAATGATATTCAAAACAAAGGTCAATATTAGAAAAGTATTTAGATCCACATATTTGACCAAATTAGTCATCAATACAGGGTAGAGGGCACATATTCTTGATAGCAGTATTGTTAAGTTATCTATAATCAATATAGAATTGCATTGATCAATTAGTTATCTTAACAAAAAGAACCAACATACCCCAAGGTGACACACTTGGCTGAATGAATACCTTATCTAGATTATTCTAGTGCCACTTCTTCAATTACTAGAACTCAATTGGGGCCATTCTATATGGAGTCTTTTAAATAAGTGTATCTCTATGTACGAGTTCTATTGAAAACTAAATTTCACGATTCAGTGGAAGGCCATGCAATTATTTTGTAAAGATAAAAAAATCTCGAACAATTGGCATGTATTCAATGTTGATTTTCTCCCCATCCATCTGAGGTAAGTAGCCTTACTTGATAGAAATTAAGAACCACAAGGTAGAAGTAATTTCATTGGAAGTTTTTATTCATCTTCACACGAATAAATGAGAATGGATTCATCCAGAATAAGAAATGTGACTTCCACTCCTCATCAATTAATATAGTATCCCTTTAATGAAATCCAATCCATAACTATAATTACATCAAATTCTATTAAAGGTAGGATCATAAGATTTTTAGGGGAACTTTCATACAAACTTCAATTAGATAGGAATTATATACTTGTAATGTGACCATCATACCATTATAATTCTTTACTGCTAACTCAATATCTAATAATTGATTTGGTATTTTAGTACCCTTTTTCAATTCTTTAGATATAAAATAATGTGTAGATATAGAATCAAATAAGAAATTATCTATTTTAGAGTGTATGATATGTGTACCTTTTACCATGTCATTATCATAACCCACTTCGGTAGTTGCGATCAAATGATATTTACTTTTGTCTTTTGGTTTAGTCAACTATTGTTGCTGATCATAAGAAACCTCCAGATTCATGTACTAGTTGAAATAATGCCTATAATTCTTACGTTTGAATCATTGGAGTTTAGGTTGTGTATTAGTCTATATATTCCTATCCTCTATTATATCAACTAGCCTCTTCACTATATTTATACATTCATGGTCTCTATGAACAACCTTCCCACATATAAAGCACTTACCAATTACACTCAAGAAATTCCCACGATGTTTCTTCCCACATTAATTTTATATTGGTGACTGGAATTTCTTTCCACCATGTGACTTATTTGAGTTCTCATGTGACTCGATCTTCCCTTTCTTATCAAAACCATGGTAATGGTGGAAATATCCAATTTCCATTTCTACCATGAGTGAATAAAGAATTATTTAATCAAATATACTAAATTATCTAATAGAAAATTCCTTTAGGAGACTTGGTTTTAAGCCACCAAAGAATAGTTTAATTTTTATTTTAGGAAAAATGATTAAACCAAAAGTGGACCTTGAAAGTCTTGTAAAATTATCTTTATAGGTACCAATAGATATATCATCCTTATTCTTGACCTCAAGAAATTAATTTTCCATCCTTATAGGTAGAATATTAGGGAATTATATACCGAAAAATATCCTCTTAAAATTATCCCATTCCATGGATTAAATTTATTTATCTTGACTCATATTCTTAAAAATTCTCCACCATTGATATGCTTCACCATCTAAATGATAAACTGCTAAGATAATTTTTTTATGTTCAGATCACTATAGAATAGAAAAGATTATATCAATGGAACTGATCCATCAGTTAGCTACAAGTGGATCATAAGATCCATTAAAATAAGGTTGTTTTTCTCATGAAGAACTCATCAGTACATTGTTACCTTATTTTCTCATTCAGAAGCTCAACATGATTCATAGATTTAGAAAAAAAAGTATCATAAAAATGAGATTTTTCATTCCATATTCCATAACATTTAGTTTCTCTAGAGAATAATAATTTCACTGTCTTTCACATTCAATAGCAACATAATTCTTTCAAGTTATATTCATTGACTAAAACAAAAAATCATACAGTGAGAAACACAAATTATAGTGGTAAATCACATAATCATGAAAAAATCATTCATTAGATTCCTAAATCATGAAACATTATTTTCAATCCATGAAACCTTAGTTTTATCCTTGGTTTTTCATGATCATTACCAAAACCTTATGATGTTATACTATACTTAGATTTATCCCATGTAATTTCAATAATATTTTTTTATCCTAATCTCCAAAGGTTGACTAAACCATTCTTCTGATATCAATTGTAGTGGAACAAGATTTTCATACATAGATATTACATCTCTCTAGATTAATATGTGATATATTTCACAAATATATTCTCAAGGATTGGAATAGTTTAGTGCATGTGAATAATTAGGTACATAAAAAAATGGTTCATAAAATATCTACATCATCTCCCACTTAGTTCTTCTTAACTAGAACCCTTTCTTAGTTGTATCACATAAAAAACCTTTATTTATAACATAGGGAAAGGAAACATAATAATGGGTGAGATCATGTGCTTAATAAGGGTAAAAAAGGGATATATCAATGATATTATAAACATAACATGATAATAAGGGTATAAAAACATGATCTTAACATTTAAAAACCATACCCTATATATCATGGTTCATAATCATGAGCCATGGAATGAATATTAGTAGTTTAAAAGACATGAATCATAAAGGAATCAAAGAACATGATCCATGAGAGCATAAAATTGGAGTAAGAAATATATTTTTGTCATACAAATAAACATATAAAATTATTTCCTTAATAGTAAAGGCATACTACCAATACATCCATAGTGGATTGAGTTCACTTCCCAAAATATCATATTAGTCAAGGTTCACTCCCAATACTATCATAGTAGATGAAGACACCTACTAAAATTGGTTCAATATCCATTATAGTACTATTTATCTCATAACATATCTATCATTACCCAATGAATTGGATGGAGATATAGGTCCCACACATCTTGGTTATAACGTAACCACTATACTTGGTTATAATGTAACCACCATCCTTGGTTATAACGTAACCACTATCCTTAGTTATAACATAACCCAATTCCTTGAGTTATAATGAAACCGTCCATTTCATAATTAAAACCATACACATGTGTGACACAATATCACAAAACATTTATCATATCATCACTTCATAACCCGTGCAAGAAAAACGGGTCTCATAAACATTTCCAAAATTCATCAAAGATTAACACATGAAAATAAAAAGGTTTCATAAAAATATCATCATCATAATAATAAGTCATCCAAATAAATAATATGTATGCTATCATTAGATCAGATTTTTAGTAAAACATAATTAAAATCAAATTATGTTAACATAGATGATTTTTTTTAAAATATCATTTGAAACATTTATTGAGAAAAATAACCTTTCAACTTTGTAAGTAAATTTTAAAATAAAAATACTTTAAAAATTTTATGGAAAAAATTTTATTTGAAAATAAACATGAAATATATAAATTATATTTTAAAACATTGAGAAATAATAAAGGTGGGGAATATTGTTTATGCCATATAAGTTAAAATAAAACATTTCTTTCACATTGTTAGTAAAAAGTCATCAAGTACCTAATTCAGATAAAAACAAGAAGATTCAGTATAAATTTTAAAAAAAATTCAAAACACTGGTAAAAATTAATTTAAATAATAATATGAGGATATTGAATCATTTTTTGAAAACATTTTTAGAAAAATGGATATGGAAGAAATATCATTTTATATTTTTGAGAGAAATAAAGCCAGTTATCCTTAAAATCATTATTTCTATTTCTTGAGCAATTTAACTGAGTAAAAAAGAAATGAAAACATTTATTATACATATATAAATATATTAGAATAAAATTCATGGAATTATTGAGATATATATCATGAAATTCCATCATTAGAAACTTATTTATAAACAATCTCAGTAAATAATGAGATTGTAGAATAAAAACCTTACCTCAGTCCTGACTTCCTTCATATGTGTTTGAAACTCCTTTATAAAAAATATATATATTTATTATAAATCAATTATATAATATTAATAATATATATAATTCTATATATGATTTACTTATAAAATTTTATCACCCATTCATTAACAATTCTTTTTTAGAAACACTATTCGGGTGATAGTTGCTTCATTTTTCAGGTATTTTCTGGTTTGGTATTGTTGGTCCTTGTACTTTGATCATGGATCCATAATACCTAAAATTTTAATAAGGATATAAATATCATAAATATTCATTATATATATATACTTATATTTATTCATAAAATATAGAGATACAGAAATGAATTACACTATTTATGGAGATGATAGGTCATATATACACATGAACGTTATTTTCATTTTTCATTAGATAGAATGAAATAAAGATAAATAATAATTCACCATTATAGAATCATTATTATATCATATATAAAATATATATTCATTTAATCTAGCTTTATTATAATCCATGTAAAAATAAAATGAAAAATGTATCACATTGATTCGTGGAGGCGGTAGTCCACATGTATGCACAAGTGACTCTATAATTTTCCAACAGATTGGAAGGTAATAAAGTAGATATGAAATTATAATTTAAGAAGAATAATTATTTCATAAATAAAATATATAAATTTTAAACCCATCATAATAACCATCAACAAATGAGGGTGATGAAAAATTAATTGTATCTCTATGTGGAGATAGTAAGCTGCATATACACATGAGTGATAATTTTACTTCCTATTTGATGGAGAAGAGTGTGAATAAATGTGGTTTTATAATAATAATAAAATATAATTATATTAAGGATAATTTATTTATTAATTTATGAACAATATAAATGATTTATAGGAGGTAAAATTAGAAATAAAAAGTATGTGATCAGATGAGGTGACCAATTCTTCTTTGAAACAACTCTTTTAGATATCTTCTTAAGGTCCCTAGCGTTGATCTTTTGGGAAGACTAGTACTACTAGAATGCAGATAGAGAATTTTGTAAGATAATTATTTGTGTGGTGTTTTAGATATAATAATCATGAGGTGTGAATAAGAGAATGGAGGGGTTCTCTTTTATAGGTGAGGGGAGGGGCACTCATGGAATTTCGTGAAAGATTAATATATAAATTAGTCAATATGAAGAAAAATGGTTATAAAAGGGCTATAAATGGACAAGGGATGAAATTTTAGACCATGTTTTATCCATATTTTCATGTTTTAAGATTTTTATGATTTTTAGGCAATTTAATAAAATATTATTCTCATAAAATAACATTATTGTCAATTTATACACTATTTAATTAATATGACATAAAAGTCATAATTAAAAAGTTTTAATTAAAATATAATCCTCTAAAATAATTATAATATGTTATATTCATCCAAAAAAATTTGTGTAACAAATTAAATCAATAAAATTATATTACATTTAATATTTTTAAAATCATTTATTATATTTTATTTCTTAATTAAAGAAATATTACATCAGCATTATATAAGAAATTAATGTAATTAAATTATTAATAAAAATTCTAAATAAATTTCAATAATGAAAATAATTTCATTATGATCAAAATATACACTTATATTTGTTCATAACTTATTTTTTTCTTATGTGGTCTCACAATAGATATTTAAAACTAAAAGAGTGAAATTTTATAATTTTCTTTGATTTAAATATTTTATAAATAATTTTCATTGAAAAGTGTCCATTAAAAAAATTTAATTTCTACCCTAATACGATAAGGGTTAAATTTAATTCAGAGAATAATAATTAATATGACCAATTATGTCCTTATAACTTAGTTTTATTCTAGATTACCCTGATTTACCCTTTACTAAGGTGATAAATTTTACTACAGTTACCATTCATAATGACAAAAAAATAAAAGGGACCTATTTACCAAATTTTAACTTCATGATTATGAGTATGGAAAATATTTTATTAAACTAAATTCGTATATGTGGCAGACATTAATTTTAAAATATTCATGAAAAACATGATGAAAAACGTTTTTGAGAAAAATACATTTTAAGAATAAAACTGGATTTATTTTTATCCCATGACTAGAAAAAATATATTAGATGAATGTTAAAACATTAAATTGAATATTTACTATATAAATTTCATTAATTTAATTCACTAAAAGTGAATTATTTAATTTATTACGATAAAATGTGTTTCAGCATGTAAAAATAGTTTTTCCTAAAAATATCTCCTTTATTTTCAAATTATTATTATTTATTAATTTATAACTATTGAATTAACTTTATATATATTTATACTATTTCCCAGTCTAATAGGTTAGATACCCTAAGAGGGGGTTGAATCATGGTATGACAGATTAAAACAAATACCCCTATTGATCTTGTTTCATTGTTAGAAAAAACACTCTTCTCTCTCCTTCCCATTGTAGAGTATGAACAAATCATGAAGCAAGAGCAGAACACATCAATTTTACTTGGTTCACCCTCACTGGTCTATTTCTAAGGAGCATTCACCAGCGATGTGATAATGTACCAAATCCACTAAAACCATACTACTATTTTCAAAATTCAGATTGGACCCATTGTCCCTCCTGGATTACAAAAAAATCATAATTTGAAAGATCATCGCTCTCTCAACTAAATAGTCCTCACCAATTATTTAAAATATCCAATAAAAGTTTAAAGACTTGTAGGTCCCTTTATTTTCATAAATGAATGCATCCTCCACTGTATGTAGATGCTATATTTTTGTCCCACTTTCATCCACTGGTGAATACAACTTACCACAATATTAGTGGGAAACTCCATATCATTCATGCAACCCTTACAACTACATCTTGCACACAAGATTCAACTTTTTTTAAAAACACCCCTTTCGCACAACGTCAATATTATGTACAACTCAAATATTACATGAAACTTTCTTAGCTTGCGTGCAACTCAAAATCTTTCACGCAACTCCCTTTGCTCGAAATTCTTACGTGATATAGAGATCAAATTCTATTTAAGTGTTGAGATGCTTTGAATGAGGGGGGGGGGGGTAACCTCTTAATTATAGGCATCACCAACCCCTGTATGGATGATTCACCGTCTCATGTAAGATCCACTTTGAGTTCACAAAACCCCATTTGATGTCACATTGGGTGCGCATGTTTCTTTCACACAACCTCATCTTTCGCGCACATTGTCAAATATTTCACCTGCATTATGCATTTTCCATTTTTCAAAATTTTGATCCTGGAACATGACTTGCATTAAAGTTTCCAAACCACCTTTAATATTTCATGCAACCACATTTTCCAAAAACACATTTACCCATTTTACGATTTTGAGGCCCAAAAATTTGGCAAACACTGGAAAATGACACCACCTTGTATATGTTCTTTTGTACCACCTCCAGATCTTCCATTACTTCTTCATGGTTCTTTGTCAACATCGGTTTCCAAAAATATCTCTGGAACTTGAAAACTCACCATGTAAACCCTCTTTTCCAACAAACAAACCCGCTTTTTCAACAAACACAATCACCCGAAAAATGATTCAATGTTACCATGAGATAGTTTTTTCGCAACAAATATAATCTATTAATAATCTATTTATTCATATTAATACTTTCCAATCCAATGTATAGGAGATAATTGTTACTTTAAATAATAATATTTTTATAGTATACCACAATTTAGTTGAACTCGGTGTTGTGTGATATGTAAGATATCAAAGAAATTAAATTTATTTGAAAAAAAAATATTTCCTAAAATTTTGGGGTATTACACTTCTTCTTCTTATTCATGTTTTTTTATAAATAACTCTAACCTCATTTAAATTCCTAAAGGAATCAGGCTCTCATTCTATCTATCATATTTCTCTAATCACACGAATTCATTATTTTTATTCCTTGGAATCAAACCTATACATGGAATTATTCATTTCATTCATATAGAATAACTTCACATGTCTTCAGATCCTTAAAATAATTCATGTCTTTCACATGCATCGAATTTATTTTAGGATGTAAGTCATATGCTTGACACCACATCTTTATTTAATTATTCAACTTATATGCATACATGTGAATATGCATGCATGTATCATCCTCAAACTCTATTATGTATAGACTCTATCATGCTTGTATAAAATTACACTCAGCTACTCTAAATGATTTTTGAGTTATTCATATTGACTTGATCAGTGGACATGACTAGAAACACTCAAAAACAACAAACCAGTGGCATCAATTTCTTCTTATGGGCACTCAGAAGCTGATCATGGTATTTCAATCTTTCATTTAATAGAATAGTCACTAGGATACATTAAAATCCTCAAGTCTAGTTTTTCATGATCACTTTGAAACAATCATGATAGCTTCAGTGTTTATATGGTTGGTCTAATCTGCATGGTCAATCAACTAAATGTGTTATGCACCATCGATCAAGTTCTTGTAGTCATTTAGAGTGTATTCAACTCATGATAGATCCAAGCTTGTTCTTGTAATATTAATATATACTATGCTTTGTGAATCCTCATGCAGTCACTTGAGTGATCTTAATACCACCCTTCATAAAGTAAGTCCATATATAGTGAAGAAATCCCTTTATGTAGTAGGTTCTAGTTCTTCATGTGGTATTTCATATCTTTATATGACCATTTGTGTGACCATATGGACAACCAATTATAATAAATATATCTACAACATGAAATTTACATGGCCACAATATTTACCCTTTTGTAGACTTCACAACTCTCTACTTAACCTTGTGTAAGTAATTGATATTTGGTATGACATTTATAAATCTTCCACTTACCTATATGAAGATATCAAGAATCACTAAATACCATTATGTATATCCATAAACTCAGTATCACCTTTATGTAGGTATTATATCACCTTTACATAGATACTGGTATTCCTTAATACCCTTATGAAACACCTCCTTACCTTTCAATAGGTAGTGAAATTCACACATTACCTTTACATATCCATTTTTATTCTAGGAGGATATTTTCACAGCTTCACTACTCTTATTATTTCCTTTCCATAGAACCTAGTTCACCTTTACGTAGGAGTGGAAATATCAATGAGCCCTTACATAGAATCATGATTTTACTATGTACATTTATACAGTTTATGGGTTTATTATCTTAACCTTATGAAGTTTATAGAATAAAATTATTACATTTATCTAGGTATCCAATTTATCTCAAAATCATCCAAGGACTTCTCAGAAACTTCTCATACACCTAGGTCTTAATCCCAAGGCATTCCAAATTCTATATTAATAAAACATGGAAATAACTTAATAATCTTATGGACTTAAATGGATTCTTTATCAAGCATGAAATACAATTACTTCCTCATGAATCCATAAAAATCATCTAAGTATCATCATCAACTTCACTAAACACATGTTGAACCATTAAAAAAATTAAATACTTACTTGGGACCTTCAAAAATCCTTAGCACCTTTGGAAGGGTTCATCATATTCTCCTCATATGTTCATATCCTTTTATTGGTCATATGATAGTAAATGAAGAAGATATCTTAGATTTGGGATTAAATAAAGAAAAATTTGAAATTTAATACTAATGGAAAATGTAAAAATCGTTCAATGTAACGACCCAAAATTTCATTAATGGAGAATCCCTCTTGATCCAGTTAAATGTTTCTTTATGTTTTTATAAGATGTCAACTTCTTTAGTTTAACGTTAAGATTTGTGACCGTTACTTTTATAGCCGTTGAACAGTGATCATCTGGGTAGTTTAAATATAAGTCCTTAACGAACCAATTTTCTACTCAGACAAAGGAAGCGATGGCCTCATCCAGTAGAATTGCCCCTTACGAAGCCCATTTGTCGGAGCTCGGAAAGGAGGTGGAATCTTTGGGCTTTGCCCTTGACCAAGCCCAAGCTGAGCTTCATCAAGTCAAGCTCGAACGTGATCGTCTACGGGAAAAATGGAAGTTGATAGAGATCACCACTCGAGCGATGTTATCCGAGCAACCCCAAGAGTCTGTCACCATCGCACACCTTACCCTTAGGTCTTATGCAGCTATTTTAAGGGGTTATGTAACAAATAAGTAGAACCATGTTCATGTACGTTATTTTTGTATATAATAATGAATATAATTTCTAGTCATTTTTGATGCATTGTAATTTGTTTTTAAAGTACAAATGATGTTTTTAGTTATTATTTAATTAAGAATTATATTTTATTAAATTAAAGGATTTTTGAATTAAATAATATTTTAATATTATTATTAATATTAAATTAATTTTTATTAAATATAAATGATCTTATAATTTTATGAATGCAATTAAAATTTTTATTAAGGTTTGAAAGCCATTTCTGTCAAAACCCGTGAATTTTTATAAATGTCGGTTTTTATTTTAAAAGTGAAAATTCACATATTTAGAAAATTATTTAGATAAAATAAATATTATTTTTGGAATCAGGACGTCGAAATTATCCAACGGTGAATTTTTCATAATTTTCTGAGACAGTCAAATTTTTGGGTAAAAATTAAATACCATTTAAATATATAATGTGTTTTATGACATCATAATGACCCAATAGTGATGTAATAAAATACCATAATCCCTATGCTCGGCCAATATATGTTTTATCATTAAAATAATGAGGTTTTGGGTTGGTTTGACTCACTTTTCAAAGCATTAATGGAGCCCTCAAGACTTATTCAACACTTTGCCTTTTTAAATTAATTTCCATGGGAGTGTGACTCACCTCCACATAAGAAACCCTAATTTTTTAATAAGTTCGGACCTTGGACTTGTAAAATATTGTTTTCCTCTTTCCTTTTCCAGAAACCATGGGCAAATACCATGGGATGGTTTGTGGTTTGGATTATTTTAATATAAGGGGTCCCAAACCTAAATAATAAAGAATTCTCTCACCTTTCCTATATAAACCCACCCAAGCTCCCACTTCCTCCTCACTCAAAGCCCTTGAAGTTCGTCCAACCTCTGCCCTACTCTCTCTAGAATCCTCTGAAGGTGCCCCAAGCTCCCAAGAAGCCTCTCACAAGCCTCTCTCTAGCCTTTGGAAGCACACTTCCAAGTAAGGGTTTTTCTTCCTTTCTCATTTTTGTCAATTTTCTTTAAGTTGTATTGCCCTTTTAATTTCATTTATGAATGTTGGGGTATGGTTTCGCACCTCTCCCATACTGCCCTCTTATTGTTTGAATGATGAGAAACCCCTTTCTCTCTCATTAAATGCCTCCCATGTACACCCGTTACTATGCCGAAATTCCGAAAGGAACCTTTTTCTCCTCTTTTATATTCAAGCAATACTTTTGTATCATGAATCTAAATTCCGTTTCTATTGTTGGGACATGTATATATATGATCTCCTTACTGTCCATTACATGTAAATACGATGAGGAACCCCTTTCTCTCTCATTAAATGCCTCCCATGTACACCCGTTACTATGCCGAAATTCCGAAAGGAAGCTTTTTCTCCTCTTTTATATTCAAGCAATACTTTTGTATCATGAATCTAAATTCCGTTTCTATTGTTGGGACATGTATATATATGATCTCCTTACTGTCCATTACATGTAAATACGATGAGGAACCCCTTTCTCTCTCATCAACCTTTTTTTATGAATTCTTATGTCACGCCGTTACGCTGCCGAAATCGCACCAATTTTCTAAGCCAATGTCTTTGTGTAGTGAATACCATGCCCATTTCTCCATCAAGGGTATTCACCTTTATGCGCATATACGTATTGATTGTAAAGTTTCATGTATGAATTCCACATTCCTTTATCGTGGAAGAGATGATTATGTTTTATGAATCCATGTTTTATGATCCATGTGGCACACTTATGCATGAAATGAAACGTTTAAGAAGGGTGTGCCCTGATAGCGCTCCAATGCATTGGGTAAAGTATAGTATCATGATACGTCATGTGCAATGAGTGTTGACTCATTCTAATTCAAGTGCAACGAGGGTTTACTCGTGCTTCAAGTGCAATGAGGGTTTACTCATGCTCCATGTGCAATGAGCCTTGGCTCATGCTAATTCAATGTTAAGTGTTGTTGCCACATTTCCATGTTATGATTATCATGCTTTATCATGCCTTTATGTTCATGTCTCTCTTATGCTCCATTGATATGCCTATTGCCTAACATGTATTGTACTCCTCATGTTATTCATTGTGTACTCCCTTACTGGGCTTTATAGCTCACCCTTTTCTTATGCATGTCCTCAGGTTATCCCATGCAATGCTAAGTACGAAGGAATGTAGTGGTCATGTAAAGGAAGTTTTCAATAAGGATGTTGTATTTCAAGTTTAAAGTTTTTATGTAATGATCCTAAGCCCCAAAGACACTAAACCTCTCGATCTTCTTTGTTGTATCAAGTGAAGTTTTATGTAATAAAGCATGTTTAAGTTGTAATAAAAAAACAGGGTTGTCATAGTTGGTATCAGAGGATAGGTTTAGTTATTTTTGGGATTAGGAAACCCTAGTAAAGCCTTAGATACAAGACTAAGCATAATAAAAACATCCCTAAGTTTTGGTAAATACTAAGTAAGTGGTTTATCAAACAAATACATCCCTGTCTGGATATGAGCAGGTAGAGGCGGCTCTGGCACAGATGTATCCTAGGGGTAAAACCCGAAAACACCGCTTTGAGCTAGACTTGAACGGGAACTGGTGCACGACAACGGGCCTTGCTGCACTCTTGGTTACGACACTCCCGGGGGATATGTTTTGATAAGTTTACAATCTTAGTATGAACCCTTATTAAGGGAAAAATGCCCCTAAGAATATATGTTAGAAGGAAGATCATGAAAAGCCTGGATTGAATCCTATTGACTCATGAGTTAAAGAGATTAAATTTTATTTATAAGTCATCAACTTTTGTCTTTGGATTACCCTTTATGTGTTACCCCTAACTTTCCTTTTATTCCAGCCAATGGCCGGTAATAGGAGAACTCGGGCTAACAACCGTTGTGAAGATCAGTGTGATGATTGTACTAATGAGATGCCCAATCCGATGGGAGCGGGAATCGCGAACTTTGTCATGCTTCTCTCTCATCTAACTCAAGTTTTGAATAGAAACACTGGTCAAGAGGAACGTTCAACCCCCCCTAAGAAAGAACAAGTCACTATTGAAAGCTTCATGAGACAAAGGCCTCCTACTTTTAGTGGATCATCCGATCCCACGATTGCTGAACAATGGATCAACTCCATTGAGAAGATATTCTCCATCCTCCAATGCTCTGAAAAAGAGAAGGTTCTCCTGGCGGCTTATCGTATGGAGGGTGAAGCTGATCAATGGTGGACATTGATCAAAAATATGAAGCCTGAGGAGGAGATCGAGGCTTTGGAATGGAAGGTATTCCGGAAGATGTTTTTCGATAAATATTTTCCACGCACCCTCCGTCTTAAGATGGAAAGGGACTTCCTTTCCCTCAAGCAGAAAGATGAAGAATCTGTGGGAGAGTACGAGGCAAACTTCACAAGGCTTGCACGATACGCTTCCGGCTTTGTCGTTACCCCCGAATGCAAAGTTGACCGCTTCTTTGGTGGGCTGAAGCCTAGCTTGCGGAAAGCATTAGCGATCCGTGACTTTGACAGCTATGAGGAGATTGTCCGATGTGCCCTTAAGGTTGAAATGGAGATCGGAGAATCATAGGGGTATCATGGGGACAAGAAGCGGAAGGTGGACTTCAATGCTGGTGGTCCGATGGATAAATCCAACGGTGCTAAGAAATTCCAGCACCCCACTTTCCAAAAGTGTGGAAAGAAGCACCCTGGAAATTGCCTTAGGGGGACAAGAAAATGCTTCAAGTGTGGAAGAGAAGGGCACCTAGCTATTAACTGTCAGCAAGAAGGACCCGCGGCTGCGACGGAGGGGAGGAACGCTCCGTTCGAACCTCAACGCGTTGTTCAATGCTTCAAATGCAAAGAACCGAGTCATTTTGCGAATCAGTGCCCTAATCCAAGGGTTATCAGAGGCAATCAACAACCTCCAAGACAGCAAGGAAGAGCTTTTGCCATCACTTCTGCCGAAGTGAACCCCGACAACGAAGTGGTGACAGGTACGCTAGTTATTCATTCAAGAATGGCGAACGTACTTTTTGATTCAGGTTCTATGCATTCTTTTATATCTCAAAAGTTTAGTAGAAAAATCCCTGCACCACCACAAATCATGGAAGTAAAGATGTCGGTGAGTACGGAAAATGGGGCAATCATTGCATCCCATGAGTATAAGTCCTCCCCTGTTATAATCTGTGGATTGAATTTCCCGGCGAACCTCGTCATACTCCCTTTGGTGGAATTTGATGCAATTCTTGGCATGGATTGGCTTTCCTTATATAGATCCAACATAAATTGTCGGGAGAGGGAAATCACACTCCATATGGAGAATCGACCCCCGATTCTTTACAAGTGTCAGGAGGAAGATGAATCTCCTTTAGCTCCATCATCTCAAGCATGGATATTACTGCCTTATGAGCACTCATATCTGGCTCAGATGATTGAGTCCAAGGAATAAACCACCCTTGAAGAAATGCCTATTGTGAGGGAATTCGCTGAAGTATTTCCCGAGGAACTTCCTGGTCTTCCTCCAAGAAGAGATGTTGAGTTCTCAATTGAACTTATACCTGGGGCGCTACTAATATCCAAGACTCCATATAGAATGGCTGTTGTTGAGCTTGAAGAGCTGAAGAAACAACTACAGGAGAATCTGGATAAAGGGTTTATACGCCCAAGTGCATCACCATGGGGTGCACCAGTCCTCTTCGTCAAGAAGAAAGATGGGTCAATGCGGCTTTGCATCGATTATCGTGAACTTAACAAAATCACGATAAAGAACAAGTATCCTCTCCCAAGAATCGATGACTTGTTTGATCAGCTGCGTGGAGCACAATACTTCTCCAAGGTCGACTTGCGGTCGGGATATTATCAAGTAAGGGTGAAGAAGGAAGATATCCCCAAGACTGCTTTTCGTACAAGGTACGGGCACTATGAATTCATAGTAATGCCTTTTGGACTCACCAATGCTCCAGCAATATTCATGGACTTGATGAATAGAGTCTTTAGAGATTACCTGGATAAATTTGTGGTAGTCTTTATAGATGATATTCTGATATACTCCAAAACCAAGGAGGACCATGAGGAGCATTTAAGAACTGTACTGGAGACTTTGCGCAAGGAGAAGCTCTATGCCAAGTACAGCAAGTGTGAGTTCTGGTTGATGGAGGTCTCATTCTTGGGCCATATCATCACAAGCAATGGGATATCTATGGACCCCTCCAAAACAGATTCAATTGAGGGATGGCCGAGGCCAACATCGGTAACTGATATCCGTAGCTTCTTGGGGTTAGCTGGATATTATCGACGATTTGTGAGAAACTTCTCACGATTGTCCAACCCTCTTACCAAGCTAACTCGAAAGGGAGTAAAGTTTGCTTGGAGTGATGAATGCGAAGAAAGCTTCAAGGAGTTGAAAAGGAGGCTTATCACTGCACCTGTGCTCACTTTACCCACAAGTGGGGAGCTTTTTGTGGTATTCAGTGATGCTTCGAAGAAGGGCTTAGGATGTGTGCTGATGCAGAATGATAAAGTGATATCCTATGCCTCAAGGCAGTTGAAAATCCATGAGCGAAACTATCCAACGCATGATCTGGAGTTGGCGGCGGTGATCTTTGCCTTGAAAATCTGGCGGCATTATCTCTATGGAGAGAAATGTGAGATATATACTGACCACAAGAGTCTTAAATATATATTCACACAGAAAGAGCTTAATATGCGCCAGAGAAGATGGATAGAGCTCATCAAGGATTATGACTGTTCAATACATTACCACCCTGGTAAGGCGAACAAGGTGGCGGATGCCCTAAGTAGAAAGGATCCAGCAATTCTATCAATGATGAGAATTGAGAAGGATCCAATCTTCTTAGACTTGATGAAGATGGACGTGGGAATCATAAAGAAGGGAACATCATCAATCCTTTCACAAATGATTGCTCAACCATCTCTTTTGGAAAGGTTAAAGGATGCTCAAAAGGATGATGCGAGAATCCAAGAAAAAGTGGAAGCTATCAAAAAGGGAAAATCCTCAGAGTTTAATGTTAATGAAGGAGGAATTGTGCGGTTTGGGAAAAGACTATGTGTCCCATCAAGTTCGGAGCTGAAGAAGGAACTTTTGGATGATGCACATAGTTCAAATTTCTCTATTCACCCAGGGAGCACAAAGATGTATCGAGATCTCCGAGAAAACTTTTGGTGGGATAATATGAAGAAGGAGGTCGCCGAATATACATCAAAGTTCCTGGTGTGTCAGCAAGTGAAGGCAGAGAGGCAGAAGTCTAAGGGGATGATGCAACCATTGCCCATACCAGAATGGAAATGGGAGAACATCACCATGGACTTCGTCACTGGACTTCCAAGGACATCCAAAAGCAACAATGCAATCTGGGTTATTGTGGATCGTCTTACAAAGACTGCACACTTCATTGCTATTCGAGAGGATTTCTCTTTGGATCAACTGGCACGAATATATATCAGGGAAGTGGTACGGTTGCATGGAGTACCACTATCTATTGTGTCTGACCGAGATCCAAGATTTACCTCTAAGTTTTGGAAGAGTCTTCAACATGCTCTGAATACTGAACTGAACTTCAGTACGGCCTATCATCCTAAAACTGATGGCCAATCCGAGCGGACTATCCAAACACTTGAGGATATGTTGAGAGCGTGCTCAATGGACTTTAAAGGAGGATGGGATCAACATCTTCCTCTAGTTGAGTTCTCTTATAATAATAGTTTCCACTCGAGCATCCAAATGGCACCATATGAAGCCCTGTATGGGAAAAGGTGTAGAACACCGGCATGTTGGGATGAGGTCGGTGAACGTAAGCTGCTTGGACCAGAAATGGTCGAAGAAATGGTGGAGAAGGTGAAAACCATTCAGCAGCATATCAAGGCAGCCCAAAGTCGACAGAAGAGTTATGCAGATAATCGTCGACGAGACCTTGAGTTTAAAGTCGGAGACATGGTGTTTTTACGCATATCTCCGTGGAAGAAGGTCATGAGGTTTGGAAAGAAAGGGAAGTTAAGTCCAAGTTACATCGGCCCATTCGAGATTCTTGATCGTGTTGGGGCTGTGGCCTATCGACTAGCACTTCCACCTACTATGGCCAAGGTGCATGATGTCTTCCATGTATCCCTCTTAAGGAAGTACATACCAGACCCTTCACATGTACTCTCTTCTGAGGTGGTACAATTAGAAGACGATCTTTCTTATGAGGAGCAACCAGTGAAGATCTTAGATCGTAGAGAAAAAGTTCTACGAAATAAGACAATGCCACTCGTCAAGGTGTTGTGGAGAAACCACAAGTTTG
The DNA here is from genome assembly GCA_963277665.1 of Viscum album. Lineage (NCBI taxonomy): Eukaryota > Viridiplantae > Streptophyta > Magnoliopsida > Santalales > Viscaceae > Viscum > Viscum album. The sequence continues at coordinate 1,963,549,406 of OY728133.1, forward strand.
AAGAAGCAACTAGGGAGTCGGAGGATATGATGAAGCTAAGTTACCCACATTTGTTTTAGTGTGGGAAAAGGAAAATTTCGAGGGCGAAATTTCTTAAGGGGGGAATGTTGTAACGACCCAAAATTTCATTAATGGAGAATCCCTCTTGATCCAGTTAAATGTTTCTTTATGTTTTTATAAGATGTCAACTTCTTTAGTTTAACGTTAAGATTTGTGACCGTTACTTTTATAGCCGTTGAACAGTGATCATCTGGGTAGTTTAAATATAAGTCCTTAACGAACCAATTTTCTACTCAGACAAAGGAAGCGATGGCCTCATCCAGTAGAATTGCCCCTTACAAAGCCCATTTGTCGGAGCTCGGAAAGGAGGTGGCGTCTTTGGGCTTTGCCCTTGACCAAGCCCAAGCTGAGCTTCATCAAGTCAAGCTCGAACGTGATCGTCTACGGGAAAAATGGAAGTTGATAGAGATCACCACTCGAGCGATGTTATCCGAGCAACCTCAAGAGTCTGTCACCATCGCACACCTTACCCTTAGGTCTTATGCAGCTATTTTAAGGGGTTATGTAACAAATAAGTAGAACCATGTTCATGTACGTTATTTTTGTATATAATAATGAATATAATTTCTAGTCATTTTTGATGCATTGTAATTAGTTTTTAAAGTACAAATGATGTTTTTAGTTATTATTTAATTAAGAATTATATTTTATTAAATTAAAGGATTTTTGAATTAAATAATATTTTAATATTATTATTAATATTAAATTAATTTTTATTAAATATAAATGATCTTATAATTTTATGAATGCAATTAAAATTTTTATTAAGGTTTGAAAGCCATTTCTGTCAAAACCCGTGAATTTTTATAAATGTCGGTTTTTATTTTAAAAGTGAAAATTCACATATTTAGAAAATTATTTAGATAAAATAAATATTATTTTTGGAATCAGGACGTCGAAATTATCCAACGGTGAATTTTTCATAATTTTCTGAGACAGTCAAATTTTTGGGTAAAAATTAAATACCATTTAAATATATAATGTGTTTTATGACATCATAATGACCCAATAGTGATGTAATAAAATACCATAATCCCTATGCTCGGCCAATATATGTTTTATCATTAAAATAATGAGGTTTTGGGTTGGTTTGACTCACTTTTCAAAGCATTAATGGAGCCCTCAAGACTTATTCAACACTTTGCCTTTTTAAATTAATTTCCATGGGAGTGTGACTCACCTCCACATAAGCAACCCTAATTTTTTAATAAGTTCGGACCTTGGACTTGTAAAATATTGTTTTCCTCTTTCCTTTTCCAGAAACCATGGGCAAATACCATGGTATGGTTTGTGGTTTGGATTATTTTAATATAAGGGGTCCCAAACCTAAATAATAAAGAATTCTCTCACCTTTCCTATATAAACCCACCCAAGCTCCCACTTCCTCCTCACTCAAAGCCCTTGAAGTTCGTCCAACCTCTTCCCTACTCTCTCTAGAATCCTCTCAAGGTGCCCCAAGCTCCCAAGAAGCCTCTCACAAGCCTCTCTCTAGCCTTTGGAAGCACACTTCCAAGTAAGGGTTTTTCTTCCTTTCTCATTTTTGTCAATTTTCTTTAAGTTGTATTGCCCTTTTAATTTCATTTATGAATGTTGGGGTATGGTTTCGCACCTCTCCCATACTGCCCTCTTATTGTTTGAATGATGAGAAACCCCTTTCTCTCTCATTAAATGCCTCCCATGTACACCCGTTACTATGCCGAAATTCCGAAAGGAACCTTTTTCTCCTCTTTTATATTCAAGCAATACTTTTGTATCATGAATCTAAATTCCGTTTCTATTGTTGGGACATGTATATATATGATCTCCTTACTGTCCATTACATGTAAATACGATGAGGAACCCCTTTCTCTCTCATTAAATGCCTCCCATGTACACCCGTTACTATGCCGAAATTCCGAAAGGAAGCTTTTTCTCCTCTTTTATATTCAAGCAATACTTTTGTATCATGAATCTAAATTCCGTTTCTATTGTTGGGACATGTATATATATGATCTCCTTACTGTCTATTACATGTAAATACGATGAGGAACCCCTTTCTCTCTCATCAACCTTTTTTTATGAATTCTTATGTCACGCCGTTACGCTGCCGAAATCGCACCAATTTTCTAAGCCAATGTCTTTGTGTAGTGAATACCATGCCCATTTCTCCATCAAGGGTATTCACCTTTATGCGCATATACGTATTGATTGTAAAGTTTCATGTATGAATTCCACATTCCTTTATCGTGGAAGAGATGATTATGTTTTATGAATCCATGTTTTATGATCCATGTGGCACACTTATGCATGAAATGAAACGTTTAAGAAGGGTGCGCCCTGATAGCGCTCCAATGCATTGGGTAAAGTATAGTATCATGATACGTCATGTGCAATGAGTGTTGACTCATGCTAATTCAAGTGCAACGAGGGTTTACTCGTGCTTCAAGTGCAATGAGGGTTTACTCATGCTCCATGTGCAATGAGCCTTGGCTCATGCTAATTCAATGTTAAGTGTTGTTGCCACATTTCCATGTTATGATTATCATGCTTTATCATGCCTTTATGTTCATGTCTCTCTTATGCTCCATTGATATGCCTATTGCCTAACATGTATTGTACTCCTCATGTTATTCATTGTGTACTCCCTTACTGGGCTTTATAGCTCACCCTTTTCTTATGCATGTCCTCAGGTTATCCCATGCAATGCTAAGTACGAAGGAATGTAGTGGTCATGTAAAGGAAGTTTTCAATAAGGATGTTGTATTTCAAGTTTAAAGTTTTTATGTAATGATCCTAAGCCCCAAAGACACTAAACCTCTCGATCTTCTTTGTTGTATCAAGTGAAGTTTTATGTAATAAAGCATGTTTAAGTTGTAATAAAAAAACAGGGTTGTCATATTCAATGATTAATAAAAAATTATAAATTTGAATGTGATCACTGTGATACCACTTAAGGGTTCCAGGAACAGTGGAAGCCAGTTGAGTTTATGCCAAAAAATGAGTTTTACTCATATCTAAGAAAAAATACATATGAAAATGACAAAGAATCATTATGTCTAATGAATAAGTTTGATGAAACTGGATTAAAGAACCATGAAACTCAAGAGGGGATCATTTCACATTAAATTTATAATTATTTTAATAATAAGAATTACCACAATATTGAGATTCATTCTCTAATGAATATATTGATCATTTAAACCCCATCCAAGTTATACCATCATTTCTACAAGAGGATATAAAGTAAAATCCCATTAACAAGGATCCACACACACTCCTTGATTTTCAAATGATGTTCACTGAATGTTAAGTTCTAGGAAAAAATGATCTGATTTTCTTGAATTTTTTCCCTTGATCGCAACACAATCCTTCTGGATTGAAGGATTCTATCTCTTGTTTTCTCATTATAAATAGTAATTAATTGGTGTATACATTCTCTCAGTCTTGAGAGAAACACTAAAGTGGTTTTTTCATTTAGAAATAATTTTCTAGAGAAGATTCATTGTACAGAATGATTTCTTAATCAAATAACTTCAGAAAATGAAATAACTGAGTATTTATAGATCAATGTTAAATATTAGAAATTTCACATAGTACGTTAACCAGTTACATAATACTTATCAAACCCCATGTCTAATAATAATAATAATAATAATAATATTATTATTATTATTATTATTATTATTATTATTCCTTAACATGCACAATGCCAAAAGATAAAATAAATATTACTTCTTAAATAAATAAATAAATATTTACTTAAATGGTATTTGATATTTCATTTTCACCTGACTAATATATTGGTTTGTCCACCAATTTCTATATTTACCGAACCTTGAATAACAAATATCATTCTTTTAATAAATAAATATATATTATATTCACATTCTGATGATTAAATATTTATTTTTAATATTCATATAACAAGAATATTTATTTAATAATATTTACTATTTATTACCTTGTGAATAATACAAGATACAAAACAAAATAAGTCTGATGATAAGATCAAGAATCTTTCAACACATTTTCTGTAAAAGATAAAGGAAAAACAAGCTAGCCTCCTTCAAGAAGATAATGATATTAATGGGAAGTTCAATTCAGTTTCTCTAAATTTGAAAAAGGAAAGGGAGAGCAGGGAAGAGATGGCATAAAAACATAATTATAAGTAATAAGTGATAAATACTCAAGAATAAATTATTAATTCCTAGGAAGAAATAATCAAATATCTTGAAAAGAAAAATCGGGATTTGGAATAGTTGATCAAGAAGTTTGAAGATGATCATAAGGAATCTAAGAAGTTGAAGGATACCATGAGAAAGCTAATTCCAAAGGAGAAAAAGAAGGATGGATGATTTTCTTAAACTCAGATCTTTTTTTATTTTTCTTTATAAAAAACTTGACATCTTAATGAAAATTTTTATTCTTTGATATTTTTTCTTTATTCCAAACCTTTCAGGTACATTTTTTTTCACTCCATTCCTTTTTGAAAATCACAAAGGGGGAGAATGATCAAAAATAAAATTATGTAAATGAAAGAGTATAACTATGTAAGGGGAATATTACTTATATAATAAATTATTAAGTAAAGAAGAATTATTACTCTAGGAATGTATATAATATGATCCTTAGGGATTTAAAAACTTAAGGGAGAGTTAGTCATATTCATCATATTACATAAATAAAAATAAAGATAATTATTTCAATTGACATTAAAATTGAAAACCTTAGTCTTTATATTATTTTACAAAAAGTTGTTTGTACTTTCCAAAAAGGGGGAGATTATTGAGTCAATAAGTTTCCTTATGACGTTCCAATTCCTTAATGTTTTGAAAATCACAAAAACATTTTCTTGAGAAAAATTTTCTTTCTCTAAGGGTGGTTTTTTATCTTACTTTTGGCTTCAAATATTTTATCTAATGTTTTCTTAAATCAAGTCTAAATATATTCTTCTTAAAAAAAATATATCCTTATCTAATTTAGAATCTTATAGTTCCTTAGAATATGATTTACCCAAAATTTTGAATCTGATTTCTCCTGAAATCAGACTCCAATTTCTTTTAAAATTAGACTCTGATTTCTCCCAAAATCAAACTCTGATTACTTTGGAAATTAGACTCTAATTTATTCTAAAATAAGACTCCCATTTATTTTGAAATCAGACTCTGATTTCTCCTGAAATAATACTCTTATTTCTTCTAAAATTAGACTCCGATTTCTCCTAAAATCAGACTTTGATTTCTTCAGAAACTAGATTCCGAAATCTTTACAAATCAGACTCTAAATTCATTAGAAATTAGAATCTGATTCTCTATCTTTATATAATCCGACTGTTAATATTTTTAGACTCCATTTTTCATTATCCTCAGAATATGATTATTCATATTTGTTAAAGTTTCATTTATTTCTTAACATATTTTTCCAATTTTATCAGATCTTATTATGCTTATGTTTTTTAAAATATTTTTCACACATATTATTTTCTCTTACACTTAATAATGTTTCTCATGTTTTCTTACATGAAAAAATGTTGTGCATTTGGTTTTTAACTAACCATTAGCTGGGTAAAAGGAGTACAAGTCCCTACGAATTTGAGGAAAAAATATGACCATTGGAGGAGGAGTCGACCATTGGAATCTGTGCCTATAATTACATAGTCATTTTAACGATATGGTTCTAGAGTTTTTGGTTATAGATACAAATAAATATTTTATTTCTTAGAGCTCCATGTTGATGCTGTGAAAGATCTGATCAACATGCCTTGTGCGAATGCTGTGAAAAAATTATTCAAGATGTGAAAAAATTATTCATCCTACCTAGTACTCTTCTGATTGTCACTGATCAATCGAGGGATTTTGGGGATAGTAAGACAGAGGTACCAATCACCTTATAGATTGAGGTCTTTCAAGGATAGTAATATAGATTCCGATACTCTTATCGAGGGCTTACCCTGGTGTTGGTAAGACCAAATTTCCTAAAATTATAATTCAAGGTACCTTTTTCCATGTTTTTTGATACCATTCTCTTTGGGATAACATATTTCTTATAGTGGTCCTATTTTTTTCATTTTTTTAATTCTGCTACAATTTTTTAAATAAATAAAGTGTAACTTTCTTATACTTTCTTATACTTGTATACTCTAATATAGATAAGATTATATACACTTTAAGGTAGAATCTTTACCTAAGTAAACTTGCGTAATTTTTTTTATCAGATACATATTATCAGATCCTAAATAAGTTAGTTTCTTTGTTAATAAATAAAGAGGGTTTGTGAATCCATATTGTTTAAATTTATTAAACATATAATTTCTTAAGAATAAAAACAAATGTTTTCAAACCTAAAATTCAACCCCTATTGAAATTGAGCAATATACATCTACTTTTCAATCCTACAAAATCAAAATTATATATATTAATGGGAAGTATATACACCACATGGATGAAATATGTTGTAAACATGTCATGTGTCTCACTAAAGTAAAAATTAAGATGAAAATCAACTACCTTAAGTCTTGTTTTATTTTTTAGACTTTCAAACCTCCAGTATAATAAATATAAGATTATTATAAATATATCAAATAACCATATTCATATATTTCATACCATATATGATTTTATTATGAAATTTTATTTCCCATTTATTAATAATTCCATGTTAAAGTTACGTTTCGAGTAATGACCTCTGTGTTTTTCACAAGTTTTTTGACTTGGTATTTTTTTGTCCTCTTAACTAGATCATGGTTTGATAATATCTAAGATTTAAACCATGATATAAATACCATATATATTTATTTAGAGTAATCCATAAAATTTAGTGGTAAGAAATAAAATACACCATTCATGGAGATGGTTGGTCGTACGTACGCATGAACGTTGTTTCCATTTTCTTATAATATTAAATGAAAGAAAAGTAAATAATATATATATAGTATAATTATAGTAGAATTTTTATGTTTTATATATTATATTTTTTTATTAAAATTATCTTTAATACATTCCATGTAAATCATGAACGAATCATATCGCTTCATGTGGCAGTAGTCCGCTATACACACAAACAACGTTATCATATTCCCAAAAAATAGAAAATATGAAGGTATGTATGATGTAATATTTCAATAAGAATAAAAAATAAAAAATATTATATATATATATATATATATAATTTAAACTATAAATCCATTGTTATGAACAACCTAGAAATGTGGTAATGGAAAAATGAACTACATCGGTTCGTGAGGTGGTAGTCTGTTGTACACACGAACAATGATTTTTTAACCCATTTGGTGTAAGTGTAGATGATTGCAGGTCATTAAATTATCATAAAATCATACCTTTATAGGTAAAATATTATGTTTATTATATAATAATGATATAAAAATAATTAAAAGGGGTTTTAGGAAGAAATAAAACAAAAACATTCATTGATGAACGTTACCTCTTCTCCGGGTATCCTCCTTAGTTTTGCACTAAAATACTTCCTTGGATGGATTTATATCCAAGGATTATAATATAAGGGGAGGGAAGTTTAGAAGTGATTTTTTTAGTGTTTTTCTGATCCAATTTTTTTGAGAGGTGTGAATAGGGGGGAGTGAGTGACCTTTTATAAATGAGGAGGAGTGACATTATTGTAAATACACAAAATCATTCACTGTTGGGAGGTCTTTCTTACCTCATGTGCCTCAAAAATTGATCAATAATGGAGGGTAGAGTTTATTTGGTTTTCAAATAACTCCACCAAACAAAAAATAAATTCATTTTTATCATGTTATCCCTTAGTCTTTAAGTTTCCTCGATTTTACCCTTTTTTGTTTTTACAACGGTAACTTATTTTTCTAACCTATGTAATTTATCCATTAAGATTAAATTAAAGTGAGCCTTATTATATAATTATCAACCTTTTATTATAATTATGAAATAAAAATTATCAAATTAAAATATTATGTGTGTCGATAATTATTTTTAACATAAGCGCATGTAACTTGTGAAAACACTGTCTTAACCATAACCATGCTAACAAAGATTTTACTATTTAGTAGTCAATATAGTAATAATAATAGAAAAATTGATCAATTAATGGAACATATTTGATATTAATTAACATTTAAAAATCCCTTTTAGGAAGATATTATTTTTTACAAATTTTAAATCATTTAATAAATTATCATTTATTATAAAATAACATTAATGTCAATTTTGACATTATTGATTTCATTTGAATTAGAAAAAATCAAGACAATAATGGAATTAAAATATGTTATTTTAAAACAAAAAAAAATTGATATAACCATCTAAAAATTTAATTTAATATTATAATTCATTCAATTTAATTCACTTTTAATATTTTTAGTCTTATTTATTTTATTTATTTATAATTAAATAATTTATGTGTTGATGTTTCTTAAGCATTTAAAGTAATTATTTCATATGTAAAAAAATGAAAATAATTTATCATGATAAAAAAACTCATTTATATTTAAAAATAACATTTATAACCTTAAATATGATATTTTCCCCCTATCAAAAATCCTTATAGATATTAAAGGCATGGAAGGTTCCTCTTTGTCTTTTTCTTTACTTAACTTATAATATTGGTAAATTTCATATAATAATACACCAATAACTAATATAAATATATCCTAAGGTGATAAGGGGATACATAATTCCATAAAATGGGTTTTGGACAATTTGGTATGTCATTTTACCACTTATCTTTTAAGTTTAACCCTTAATAAACTCGTTTTTACCTTAATCATGATAATTAATGTTAACTTTTTTTACTAATGATTTTAGTCAAAAATTAATTTAAACTTATTAGATAATGTAAATTATTATAATTATAAATATTTAATCCATTTTTTAAAATTCAATTCACATAAGTGGCATAATTTAATTTCAAAATAATCCTGCATACTCGATGAGAAAGTGAGTTTTTTAAATTGAAAATGTTCAAAAGATTACAAATTATTATCTCCATTTTCAAAATGAAATTGATTAAAATGATCTAAATTGGATTAATATATGTATAATTTTACTAATTATACTTTAAAAAAATAAAATATTTTTTAACATTATAAATAAATTAAACAAAAATGCATTTTCAATTAAAATACAATATTTTTCACTATACATCAAAAATCAAAACTTTTCAGAAAAATCCCAAAAATTAATCCTAAGATAATTTTGATATTATGATATAAAAAGTGATATATAATTTAAGAAATTAATTTTATAAAAGTGAACCAATTTAGTTTTATAATAAGTTCCCCATAAAAGGAGACAAAACTACTCTATAAAAATATGGGTTTTAAAAATAAAATTAGATTTATTATTATATCATTCCTAGAAAACATATAATATTAATACTAAAAATTTAATTTAATATATAAAATTCATTAAAATAATTTAAAAAAGTGATTTGGTTAATCCATTTATATAAATCACCCTTTTCCACATAAAGATAATTTTTAAGAGAATGTATTCCTTTTATTTTCAAATGGGTTCTATTATCATTTAAAATTAATTGGATACCAAAAAATTCATTTTTTATAAAATTTTAAACCATATTTTCATAATTTATTTAATCTTATTCACAACCTCCATTCCAATATCTAGGTGAAAACTATCATATTAAATAATAATATTTTAATAATATTTCATGTTTCATTTAAAATTAGCGTTTCTTGTAATGAAATATAATCTCGGTGTTTTATGTAATAAATGAAAAACTAAATATTTCATGTAACTGAAGATAAAATTAATATTAAAAGTAAAGAATTATATCAAGAATATTAAATTAATTTTTTAAAAAAATATTTCACAAAATCGCATGGTGGTATAAGAGTAATGTGAAAACTATCCAATGTCATCTTCTTTAGATATTTATCCTCAAGAAAAAAACTTTCATATTAGATCAGAGCGTCAATATTCTCATGATAAATTTGAAAAAATTCAAATCATCAAGTATTTATCCAAGACCACACATGTCCTCCATAGTCACATTCACTTGATTAGAGAATTCATTAATAAATTCATTAATGTGCATCCTCGGGTCCTCATACTTATTCCATAGAACTTCCAAGTTAGACTCTTGAAATTTAGAATCAACTTTTTAGGAATTTGATATATTTTCCCACATATGAAAGGAATTAAATGAAATTACTTTCATGTAGATTGTATTGGATAAGGACCACACTAAATAATTAATTCCACTAGAATCTGTATATAGTTCTCTTCATTTAGTATCTGATAAAGCCTTACTATCCACACTAAATGAGATCCCATGAATATTAGTTATATTCGCATCCATTCCTAATGATAATAAGTATTCTTACATATTATTATTCAACAATGGGAAATTTTTTCCCCCAAATATTGAAATCCCCTTGTGATTCATGACTTCCATGACCTTATCTAAGAGAGAAAAACTTACATTAACATATATTTATCCCAAAATTTTACCATATAATGTTTAATACCTCAAGGGTGGGGAGTGTGAATCCAGGTGTGATAGATTAAAAAAATCAACTATTTGGAACACTAAAAAATACTATACTTTGTCCATCCCAAATCCATGTCTAAGAAAAAAAAAGAAAACATGTGTGAAACATGCCAATTTTACTTGGTTCACCCTTAACTAGGACGATACCAGTAGTATAAAAATGTAATGTACTGATGTAGAAAATATTCTATAATTTAATTCTATTATAATGTTTAGAGTGGACTTACTATCCCTCATAGTTTACTAACAGTCACAATTTGAATGTCCACTACAATCTCAACTGAAGTGCGCTCAGTGATCCTCTAGAAGATTTTCCCTTTTTTTCTTAATTAATGTTGTTCACATCCCATTTGGTGTTTCATTAAACATAAATCACATCCACATGATGAATATCATTTTATCACATAATTTCTACAGAATTCTGTCTATTTCGGACAACCTTTACTTTCATGTAGCCTTTGCACTATGTTCACACAACTTCCAAAACTTTCATGCAACCTTTTAGTTTGTCACTCTCAAATTTTATGTAACTTTTCAGTTTTTTGGAACTACTGAATCTCCTAAATTTTTTTTTCATGGAACTCACATGGTTATACAGGCACATGTACCTTTTCTTCAAAAAAATGATTTTTTTTCATAGCTAATTCACATAACAAATATTGTTCCAAAACTCTTACATGATTTTAGATCCATAATATCCTCCAAGGGTTGGATACCCCAAATTAGTAGGGGTAGTGTCCTATTTATAGGCATGCTCAACCATTTACACAATTTGTTTTGTGCCAACAACCCTATGAAAAACTTTTCTGGTTCCTTGAAATTCAATGATTTGATTTCACCATCAGCATAAAACTCACTACCATTATGTAAATTTCATCTTTATCTCCCAGGTTTTCATAACTATGTATATTTCATGAAACTCTAAATTTTGAAAAACTTTAGAACTTTCATGAAACATTTTTCTTTTCTGTATTTTTTTGAGGTAGCCTCAAATATTCACCTTTTTGAAAATTCACAAAAATCATTCACCTTTTCAAAAAAAATTCTGAATAGTTTTTTGAGATTACATGCCTAGAATTTCATATTTCATAGATATATTCAACCCATCTCTTGGTATAGAATATTTTATCTTCTATAGGTCCATGCTATTTTGAAGATTTTTCAACATACTTCATAAAAAACCTCACTGGAAATCAATAATTGACTTTGTCACATGTCTATTTCAACAAAAAAAAAACAAACCCAAAAACACTACAATGCCACTTTGATGGATTTTTCCCAACAGCTTCCATTTAAATCCCCCATTGAATTGGGGTATTTTCTTGGAATGTTTTGGTTGTGTAAGGTAAGTCTTAACCTTTGGTGGTATCTTCACTTCCTCTCCATATTTCATAAATTTTTCTTCTTCCCCCATCTTGGGATTTGATGTTGTTTCCACTAGAGCATGATAGGGATTCCACTTTTCATATAAGGAGGACATCCCGAGACCATTTCTGTATTCTAATACTTAGTGATTTGATAAAGGTATGCTTCAATATCGATTTTACTTATGTTTTTTATTTAAATTAAATTAAATTGATTAAGTGTTTTGGAACTGTAGGTTATGTATTTGGATTAGATTTATGTTGAGGGTCCACTATGAACCACCCATTAGTGTCAGATTCAGTTTCGTCGAAATGTGGTGACACATTGAGATTTCTTGTCTTTTATTCCAACTTGGTTAATATTCTAGATTAATTATTTTATGTTTAGTAAATTTTTAATTGATTGTATTTTGATATTTGGGTTTAATATAGGATCCTAGGTGTCAATTAAGTCTTGTATGGTCTTGGGAAACACTTTAGAAGATCAAGTAGTAGCTAATAGGATATGGAATTAAGTTGGCTGGATTCATAAAAGTGGTAGGTGGTCTACGTAATTTTCATGTGGTATTGATGATTTTTCTTATGGTTCATGTGACATATGGTCTCACCGTTGTGACACTTCCCTTTCATTAATAGGGTGTTTTTAGTTTAAATCTAAAAAATATAATTTAAATAAAATTTCTTAAGGTGAAAAATTTAATGTTCTGAGGCCATATGAGAGCTTATCCTTTTCTTTGGTCACCTAAACCATCAATAGATGAGGTTTTTTGTTTATTTGGTATGGACTTGACACATAGACCCCCTTGAGGGGTTTTCTTTACCAAGAATAATTATTCCATATGCAACATCTTGGCTCTAGATCCTTGAAAACCCCTTGGAATATATGAGTTTTGTTGGAATACTTGACCTTAGTGGGATATAGTAGACCCCTCTATTGGTGCCCTTGGACATTTCTTGTGAAGGTATGTGGTTTATTTTCTCTCAGTTGACCTCAGTAGGCTATGTAAAGACCCTTGTGAACCTATGAGGTCATTGGTCCGTTGAACCGACTTTAGAGTAAGGACCCCAAGTAGGGTGCTCGTGTTGTGTAGTGACCTAGGGGATCCCAGTGGCTATCCTAATGGAATGTTGACCCTAGTGAGAGGGGTTTTGGTAGTTTTTGGGCTGATATAGTGTTGGGAATCACCAGAGAACCCAAACCAAACTTTTAAGGCCAAAAGGATGTAATGTAATTGTAATTTGAGGGATATAATTTTTGGTAAATGTAAGTGATATTGGTGGAATAGGATGTGTGGATTCCCTAAGTGTTAGTTATTGATTCTGTATACCGAGGATTGTATTTCCCATTGGTTCTTGATTTTTTATTATTAATTGGTCATAGTTTTTATGTGTTAGAATGGAAAACACTCTTAAGGGTGTCATGAATACTATCTATGGGGATGTTATGAAAACTCTCTATGGAGAGGTTATTGATACTATTGGTAGGGTTGCCCTATATTTGGATTTTTGATTACTTTGGTTCTGGTCGTAGGATGATGTTCCTGCCATGTGTGAGATCCTTAGGGCTTGTGGGGTCTTGTGTGGGAATGGTTGAAACTTACGGTGGATATAGTTACTATCAAATTCTCTATTTTTGGGATAATGGGGTTTTATGTGGGCACAAATAATACTTTTGGGATACTTACGCTCATCTTTTAGGACTAGTGAATACTGGGATGGAGCAGTCCTTATGTTATGATACCTAGGAGGATAAGGCCCTCATGTAGTTATTTTTATACCTGGGTGAAATACCCCCAAGTATTTTTTATGGTTGGAATTGTTATAATGGAATTCCCAAAGACACCCCATTACTGGATGAAATAAGTATGATAGATTTGGGTCATGGTCCTTAGAATTGACAATGGATTTTTAGTTTTTTATTTTCCCTATAGTTATTTATTTATTATCTAGTGTATGCCACATGAACATACCAAAAACTTTATGGCATATACAAGACCATGTTGGTGGTTCCCAACTAAATTTTTTACTCACACCCTTCTTAGGACACCCTTACACTTGGGAACCCAATAATCCTTCACTTTTCTGCAGGCTTAGGTTAGGCCAAGACCTGATTATTGCATGATTGAGTAGAATAGCTCCGATGGTTATATAGAGCTTGGGATAAGGTATGGATAAAAGTTGTAGTAGAGATATGTATTTTATTTTCCTTTTTTATTTTTTTATATCTGATTTTTTTAGTGTGTGATTAGACTACATGATTTTTATCATTCCCATATGCCCCATTTTATTTTCTATAGCATGCTCAGTTAATTTTTTATTTCATCATAAACTGATATATATTATTCTTGGTTATTTTATTTTTATTTGATAATATGATATAGGGGGTATAATATCCTCATTGTACCACCTTAGACCCCACTTTTCTGACCAGTATCATATGCCATATGAGGAGGCGTGCTTGAGGTCATGTAGCACCCCAGTCCGGTTATTTTTTATAGTGATCCAGGTTGGGACATTAAAACCCTTACAGTTTGATCCATACAACCTTAAACTAGTATCCCCTAGTAGTCAAAATTGTAAGAACCTAAACTTCACATCCTCAAGGATCACAATAGTCTCTTCCCTCTAGCACAATATAACTCCATTATTGCGTCTCCTATAAGGTTGGAATTTTCATCTGACCTAAATATTATTGGCTTTATTACCTTCCACATTTTTTTGTATGCATCACTAATATATCAAATGAATAAATATATGATTATAAGAGTTCTAAAACTCTTAATTATATCCTAAAATTTTAAAAACATGGTTTTTGTCCCCTAATTTAAAGTACTCATAAAAATTCCATTTCCAAATAGACTCTCAGTGTTCTATGGTTATATAGCATGCCACTATTTTGGTTACCAATTCTTATTCAAGGTACATTTCTTGGTGGAAGAAATTCATTTTTTAAGAGGCTACCCTTCATTTATTGTGATGTAATAACACCACAGTATCAGGACACCTCTCATCTAAGGCACACATCTTAGAGGAAATATTCTCAGTGAAAACATGATATAACCCACTCTTTTGGTAAATTCTCAATGACTATACTCTAATTATTACCCCCCATATGTATAAATATGGTAGTGGAAATCAATCTTCAGATATGTGTCTCACAGTGATCCCCATATTATCTACCCATTTACCTATCATTTCACACTCCTTGGTTCAAAATTTATACTTTTCCACACTTCCATTTACTCAAATAGATTACTAACACCCTTTTTGGTTTTCTACAATGTGTCTTTTCATGTTGGTAAGTTGAATCAATGTTTTAGAATTGAAGAAACTTGGTTTCCCCATATTTATGGGTTCACTTATAATGGAAAATGATACATTCTAAACCTGACCCGTCTATCCTTGTTATGCACTCTTTTGTAACATGGGGGGTCCTCTATTACCCTAGGTTTCTCACATAGAGAGTGAATCAAGTGATCTTATAGGTTTAAGTTGATTGTTTTATTAACACTATCAAGATATAGTGAATCCAAAATTAGAAGTGCATGATATAGTATCTTATTTAAAATTTGTTACTACTTACACTAGTCAAACTGTATTTTTATGGGAGGGGGAATTTTTTTTGCCAAAAACATGTCCAAGAAGTTCCAAGGAGGGAGGAGAGCAGAAAGAAGTGAAATTGAAGGACTTATACAAACTCTTTTGCAACCAAATTTACACGAGTTCTTAACTTAAGGCATCACATAATCTTAGAGTGGCATGCACACACAATTATTATAGAATTTTCCAAGTTCTACAAGCTAGATTCATATAAATACTCCTCATATTACCAATTAGGGGGGGGGGTCCAAACATTGTATTTTAGATTTTTTGGAACACAAATCATCTCAACTCGTGTAGCATAAAATTTCATGCCCCAAAAAATCATGGAGACCACCATGGACTCTTATAGGTCATAAGATTATGAAAATTACCTTACATGAGTCTTCTGATGAATTTAAAATCACTTAATAAATTTTCAAAAAACTATATCTTCCTAAAGAACACTTATCACACAAAGTCACAATGCCTCATGTGAGTAAAGGTTTTTTGTAACACTAATCTTGTGTGAAATAGTTTTATAAAGAACCATTTGATACCACATATTGAAAAAACCTTCCCGAAGAGTTTATAGATCATGGTACCTACACCCACCCTATAACATCCTGAGTTTTTTAAAAAAGATACACTATTTTTGATAGCGTACATTATACACCACATCGAACTTAAGCGAAAAACTAAATATTATTTTTTAAATGTTATATTATAACCTCACTATTAAAATTGTGGGAATGAACAATATTAATTGATTTATGAAAATATGTTTTACAAATGTATATAATTAATTATTTTGTGAACAACTAATTATAAATTAAAATAAAACCCTTTTTATATAAAATGAAATGTTTTATGAAAAACTATTTAAATGTGAATAATTCTACTTATGAAATAATAATATCACTATTTTGGATTACATTAATGAAATTTTAATTCAATATAATGTTTAAAATCAATCCTATGTTTTTTAGAGACATGATATAAGAACAAATTCAATTTTATGGATGAAAGGAGTATTTTTCTAAAAAATGTTGTTTTACCGCCTTTTGATGGGGAACCCATTTTAAATATCATTTTGAAACTTTTAAAAGTTTTATTTGAAAAATAAACTTCTTATTTGGAGTCAGGACATAAAAATTTACTTTGGTTTATTTTTTTATATTTTTTTGATAAAATTCATATTTTAATTAATAATGAAAAATACTGCATTTTAGTTCAAAACTACTTTTTCTTCAAATTTATTTATAGAGTTAAATTATATTTTTTATTGTTTATAAAGTATAATTAGATTATGTTTTTATAATTTAGTACAATTTTGGTCATTGGAATCAATTTCACAATGAAATAGAATATAAAAACTTTGTGAACTTTTGAAAGTTTTACTTAAAAAACTCATTTTCTTATTCTATCAATGGGATTACGTTTTAATTAATTTCAATAAATTCTATGTTTTGAATTTGAAAAAATGGATTCCATATTGGGAATAATAAGTTCAATTTTTTTTAAATAGGTCCCTTTTTATTTTTATACATTATGATTAGTAACTTTAGTAATTATTTTTATTATCATGGTTGAATGTAAATCGAGTAATTAAAGGTAAGAATAACACTATAATAATATAAAACTACCCTAAAACTTGTCATAATATTATTATATGAGTTTATTCCAACCATGAGCACCCTTGGATCAATTTTAGGACCACTTTGATCCACATGGATGACTTTAATTCATTTATAATATTATATTTAATGAATAGTCATTTTTGTTACACTTTTGCTTTTAAAAATGTAAATTATTTTAATATGGAGTAATACATGGGATATATTAGACTATAAATAGTCTTTAGAAATATAAAAATATTAAATATATTATGGTAATTTATTTATATTTTTTTAATTAAATAATAAAATTTAATTTTGACACAAAGATGACACGGTAATAGAATTATTAAAGAACGAATCAAATAAATGGTATTAATAATATTAAAATAAATATAATTTGATATATTTGATGTAATACATAAATTTTATAGATGCCTTTGAGATTTTAATATTGATTTAATATATTTTTTATGAAGGAATCAAGTTTTTATGCATTAAAAAAAGTCATGCATCGAATAATGTCAAAATTGTCATAATTCATATTTTAAACTATAAAATATTTAATTAAATGGTATAAAATTTCTAAAAATATAATATTCATAAAACAAAGCTTACATAAGTATAAAAATTTCATTAATGACTCATTCATTGGTCTTTTGGAATAATTTTTTAATTATTTTAACTCTCAAAGTGTAAATTACATAATATAATGGTAAGTGTTAAAAATGGTTAAAACAAAAAGATAAGGATTAAAAAATATTAAAAACTTGTCTAATTTTAATTGGATGATTATTATTCAACCTAGACTCATCCTATATTCTAAATAAATATGTTTGGGATCATTTGGAATCAAAATTGAATTTAGATTAATTTAATGCTTTTATTAATTACAAGGGTGCCCCTCCACTATCCTATAAAAGGCACCCATTCCTCTCTAAAAGAATGTAAGTACCCTTCATTTAATCCCTCCCCACATTCTTGAGGCCCTAGTTCTGGCAGATTACCCTCTTTATAGGTGTTAAGGTGTTATTTAAATATGATCAACTGAAGAAGAGGTATCGTTTTCTTTAAACATTTCTATTTTATTTCTTCTTCCACATACTTACAATCTACTACAACCATGAAAAATAATAAATAATTTATGATAAAGACACTGAGATGTTATTTTGTTAATATAATCACATAAATCCAACTCAACTTCCATTAAATGGGAATGGAATTAGTTGTTCATGCGTACGTGTGAACTATCACAAACACGAACCGATCAAATTCATTTTCCATAACCGTCTCTCATGAATAGTTATAATATTGGAATAAATTTTCCTATGTGATATTAAATACATATTAATCATTATAATATAATAATATATTAACTATGTTCTTACTTTCCCTGCACATAAAAATGATAATGTCGTTCATTCGTACATGTGAACTATCACCTCCATGAAGCGATGTGAATCATTTTTATTCACTACGTCACTTATATGATATATATACACATAATTATATTTAAATTATTAGTTATTACTTTTTTATTAATGATTTTAAGATTATTTTGGAATGATAAAATAGTACTTACATTCTTTCCATAATTATCAATGAAAAATGAAGACTTTACTCATGTGTACGTACGACCTACCATCTCCATGATTGTAAACTTGTTAATTTTTCATATCAATATTTAATGAATGGATTTTAAAGTATAATTTAAATATTAAATTGAGTATTTTTTCATGAATATTATTCTAGAGATGATGTAATTATGATCATATGGACTATTGACATCATACAAAGTTCATTTTCGACTCAAGTACTGAATAACGACAAAACATCTGATACGAACTTAAATAAATATATAATTATTATAACATGGTAATAAGTGATATTTAAAAAAATAAAAAAAAAGTTTACAAGAACTTATAAATTATCCTATGTTTATTATTCATGATTATCAAGATTATATGTGACAATTAAGACTCAAGGTAAGAGACTTCTTAACTCAAAACCAGGTTTTAATGTGTTGATGATTTATTCTTATAAATATTTCTATTTAATTTCCATGTTTTTAAAATGGTTTTAAGGATTTATTTATATATAAATTAATGTTTTAAAATGTTAATTCCTTTAAAAATTTTCAAAGTGGAATGGGACACTTTGATTCAAAAATCTTCTTTTAAAATGTTTTAATTGTGTTTTAAAAATGGATTGATTATTTAAATAACTAGGAATGTTTTTTAACATATAAGACATGAATGGATTTTTTTTTATTTCTTGTTTCTATCATTTATTGATGTTTACATTAAAAATTTACCATTTTATTTTTTAAAAAAGTGTTTTCATTTATGTGTTTCCGGATTGTAAATATTAAATATGATTTCAAAGTGGAAATGTTATTTTTTCCCTTTAAGATGGTTTTATGTGTGTAGGGTTCTGAAAAATTCATAAGGGAAAGTAAATACTCCCAAAATAACTTTTCAAAGAGGAAGAAAAAATTCCTATAGGTATAATAAGGAAAATAGATGTAAATTGAATTGCAAATTTGAGAAGAAACTTGAAGAAATCATAATTTTTCAAGAGTTTTAGTGACCCGCGTACCATCACTCAGTAAGGTTCGTAGAGCGCATGAACCATGAATGTTACGTACATGGAATGAACCGCGAGGTGTTGGCCTGAAGGGTAATGGACAAAAAACCCAGGATGTCACGAACTATGTCTTTGGAAGATCAATCATTGAAATATCATCTGAATACTGTCCCACGAACTCAGCAGTTCGCAAATGAAGAAAGTTGATAGGGTTCCATGAACTACAAATCATGAACCACAACCTCCACAAACCCCGGTTGACCGAGTATTCCATGGGTTGAGATATATCTTTATGGGATTCCAAAAATGGTGCCACATTCCCATATATATGATTTCCCCAGTGCTATATAAAAGAGTCACATGAGGAATTTTAAAAGGGGGTCCGTTTAAGAGAGAGTGGAGATGGGTGGAATTGAGCACAAAGGAGACTCTTCAGACTTGAAGAAAGAATTTGGATTTGGAGAAGATTCTGAATTCAGTTTCTAATCATCAACAAAGTGAAAACTACGAATCAATTTTCCTTAGGTATAACCTATCACAAACCATAAAAAGAATGAACTTAATAATAATTGGTGAACCACGAACCGAATTGGTGCCATCTCAAACCATAAATTCTTCATGGATGAATTCCCCACAAATCATAGTTTCTGGGATCCTTCTTCAATTTGGTTCCCTGCATAGCGCATCACGGTGAAGATTGAACCCTACATCATGCACTGCATTAGTACGTGGATGGAACCTAGAGGGGTGTGGCGAACCACATCCATGACCGCGTACCACTTTGGTATGCGGTTTTACCTACCCATGTAAACATATTTCTTTGGTGCACGAAAGACCATTCTACTCACCTAGAATTATGCTATGCAGGGATTCCCCCTTCCAGCATGAGAAAATAGTATGAGGAATGGAGATTATTCGAGTGTCCTTCCCTCTGGTTTCAATCATTCCCCTCTATTACCATCTAGTCATCCATATCTCTTTCATGAACCAGTCCACTAGCATTAGGCCAAAGCCTCCTCCAAACCGACCAAACCCGTATGATCATATCATTGAGGGCATCAGCATGCCCCTATGAGTCTACATACCCAGGGTATGTAGAGTCATGAAGGTTATCCTCAAAATGGTTTGGGACCCCATAATTTCTCTACATTTACATTACCATGGTAACCTAGAGTCCAACCTTGGGATACTGACGCGTACCTCCCTATTCTAGGGATCAAGTACAATCACTTTCTTTTCCATTCAATGAGGAACAACAATCAGTCCAGAGAATCATGCTCTCCTTTCCTTTTGACAAGTGGCGACATTACCCCCTTTCAAAGAACACATTCTAGGGCACTCCCACTAAGGTAACTCCCTAACCTTCCAAGAGCTGAACCATATGACTTCCAATGTCATCCCACATTAAATGGTTCATTTCATCGCACCCTCATCCACCTTCAGGTTGACATGGGACCAAGCGGGGGGATTGACACACCCAATGCTCATTCCCTATCCTGTTGAGCTCATGACCACGACCTCTTCCACTACCATCATCCTCATTTTATATCAGTGGCGAAGAGAAAGTACACCCATGTTGAATCTCTCACACCCTCTTCTTTCTCAAATTGATCATGGATCTTGTGGGCTTAGGGGTTTTTGATGATACAACATGTCACGACCCGTCCTCGGGGCCCATGCCGTGACTACCCCAAGCCCGCCTTCCATAGGCCAGGGGCTGACGACTAGCACCAAGGCGTAAATCCCAACAAAAGGGAAGGCATTGACTTTGAAAAGTAAACAAGCACCACAGAGTAATCAAGCAGAAAAGTAAACACTAAGTAAAAACTGTACAAGCTGTGCTGAAAGTAAAAGGGGCCAGAAATACAAGCCCAGCTGTAAAGTACAACTGAAAGGGAAGAACATAAATTGAAAATAAAATCCGTAGCGTCGAGCCGTCCTCTGGAAGTCCCACCTGAAGGGTGGATACAGATAGCCTCCACTGCTCCTCGGGTCCACCTGACCGCTCCGAGTACGTCCCGCCCAGTGGTCCACCTCCAGGTACCGTCCTGCTCCGCACGCCTCCACTACGATCAGCGCTGTCCGTCGTCTACAACCAACACAACGTAGTGCGGGCATAGCCCGTGTAGGGGTGAGTATAAGCTACTCAGTAGGGACCACGAGACCCCCGAAGGTCTCCCGAAATCCACAAAGGATAATCCACAAAGGAAAGATACAATCATGAAGTAACATCTAACCCGACTTAGGTATATGCCCATACATATACCTAAGTCATCAATTCCCATTCGGCTCCAACGTCCGAGCCCAAGCACAACCCAGTCCACACAGGAAAGAAAAACGTATACCCACACAGGATAGCTCAACACAATCCACAAAGGAGAGTAAACAGTAAATCCACATAGGATAACTCAACACAATCCCCAAAGGAGAGTAAACAGTAAATCCACACAGGATAGCTCAACACAAGATCCAGCTCACACAGGTATACTTCTTCGGATGACGATAAAGATGATCACTGATCCATCTAAGTCGTCGGACCCACGAAGGATCAATAGGTAACTAACCCCCAAAAATGACCCACATAGGATCGGGCCCACACAGGACCTGTAGGCGCTGGCTCACACAGAACCGTTGAGCGCTGACCCACACAGGATCGGACCCACACAGGATCGGGCCCACACAGGACCTGTAGCACTGATCCACGTAGGATCGCTGAGTGTTGTAGTCGTCGCAGTCCACTGAGGATCTCTGCACAGTCGTCGTCGCAATCCACTGAGGATCTCTGCACGGTCGTCGCCGCAGTCCACTGAGGATCTCTGCAAGGTCGTCGCTGTCGAAGTAGCAGTCACAGCCAGCTCTAGGGTTTCCGCACACAGCAAGCTCGTTCGGGAGGGTCCGCTCCATGAGCCGAGAGGCCAATACATCAACTGTCATAAAGACCGAAGTTGATGTATCCAAAAGTTCTGTATCGTCAACAGGAACCCAACGTCACAGACGGCGCGTCAATCGGACGCCCGGTCTGAGAGTTATTGGCTTTTTCGTCCGAGGGGCCCGGTTGGTTTTTAAGGAAAAACCAACCTGACTGTACTCCACCTACGTCCAAACCTCGGCCGGAGTATTCCAAAAGATCCATCTCACTTAGAGGAATTCAACAAAGCTGACGGCACGTCAATCAGACATCCGTAGCTCAAGATATGAGCGTTTCCGCTCCGAGGGCCCGGTTGGTTTCGTGTACGAACCAACCCGGCCGAACTCAAAGTACTCCGAAACCTTGAGTGCAATATACTGAAACGATCATCTCGATCCAAGGATCGCGTTGGCACTGACGACGAGTCGTTTGGAGGCCCCTAACTCAAGATACAGCCATTTGAACGAAAACCGTCCGAAGACGGGGGGTCCGGGCCCGGGCCGACCCGGCCAGACCCCCCTGGGTCGGCCGAACCCGGTCCGACCCGGTCCAACCCATTCCGACCCGGTCCGACCCGGTCGGACCGGTCTGGCTCGGCCAGCCCGGCCCGGCTCGGCCGAGCGGCCGAGTGGCCGACGCGGGGGGAGCCGCCGCCCCGCGTGACACCCCCGCAGCACCCGCGGGGTGTTGGCCAGACAACTGGACATGGCTGAAGCCGCGTCCCGAGTGACGAGAGGTGGAGCCGCCGCCCCCGCGTGACACCCGCGGGGTGTCTCCCTGGTGCTAGACGTGGCTTCAGCCGTGTCCCGCGAGCGCCGCCGCCGCAGCCGGTGCCGCGGCGGTCTCGTCTCGCGGCGCACCGGGCGCCGCCGCCTCCGGGCGCCGGTGCCGCCGTGCCGGCGACCCGCGCCACCGCTGGCTTCCGCGGGCTGCCGGAGTCGCTTCGGTGGCCCGATTTTCTTCCCGTCTGTGTCGTTTCTCCTCTCGGGTTCCGTTCTTCACTGCGGGATCGTCAAACATCCGTTGCGGCACGTTCCGTCGTCGCCCGTCAAATCCGCACAAAAACAAAGAACGGCGGAGGGTCGTCGGGCCGTGTTCATTTGGCCCGCACCCTCCGCGTTAGAGATAAACAATGGGAGGAATTAAAGTTCAACACATGAACACATATCTGAAACAATTTTTAATGAAATAAAATTGTTTCATAAAACGGGTTCCTCTTTTGAACGGAAACAACAATTTTAATAAAGTTAAAATTGTTCACAAAACCAGTTCTTTAACTTTTTAAAGAAACATTTACGGGAATATAAAAAAAGGGGTAATCCAAAAATAAAATCCCTACCTCGTAGTCGTCGTGCGTGAGCGTTCTTCGCGGAATGCTCGTCGCGGAAGGTGGAGATCGCCGCGTCGTCGCGGAAGGGCGTCGCGTCGTCGCAGAATCCGGCGTTGCGTCGAAGAACTCGACGGACCAAGAAACAACAGATTTTAATTATAAATAATTAAATCTGTGTTTCGTTTTAAACCACAAAGAACTTTTAGAAGAAACCCAAAATCACTCACCTCAAACGGTTGGTGATCGGGGATCGGGGCGGGGAAGAACGTCTCGGATTAGAGCGTCGTCGATTTTCGTGGATGACGGCGTTCTTCGCGTTCTTCGCGTTCTTCGTGTTCTTCGCGAAGGAGAAAGAAGATGCAAGGATTTTTTCAAATCCTCTCAACGCGCAAACTTCCAAAAGACTGGTTGGTCTTATTTTATTATTATGCCAACACACGAAAAAAGGGAAAGTAACGACCCATCAATTCGTTGAATTAATTCAACGAAAGAAACAGCTCATTTAATTTACAAAATAAACCGCCCAATTAAATGGTATGTTAAGAAATTAAGAAAACACGTCAGTTGACTTTCATGATGACGGGTTTTCGCGGGTGCGTTACTTAGCGGAAAGAAACGGCGGGGCTCGTGCGGACCCCACCTCACAAATATCCTACCGAGGGGGTAGGATATTTTTTGGATAGCATCCTATCTGGATCAACCCAGTTTAAGCCGCTTTTAAGTGGCTTCAAGTGGCTTCCAAGTGGCTTAAGTGAAATAAAATAAAGTTGTCACAAAATTATTTTATTTCTTAACTTTAAGCCCGAAAATTAAAAACCACACCTGAGAAAACGCAACTCCGGAAGAGGCATTTCTAAGCTAATACCGGCGCTGCGATTTCATCGGTGCCCTCAGAATTCGATTCTGGGCACCGGTTCAAAAGTTAGAATAACCCGCTTGTCCGTTCACTGAACGTACCCAAGCCAAACTTCGGAAAATGATTCCGGGCACACCGGGCCTCAGAATCAGGTTCCGTCAGAAACTGCGCTCTTTTAAAATTCCAAAGAAAATTAAGAAAAAAATTTCCTTGAAATTTACGGGTCATTACATTACTCCCACTTCAGGGCTTTACGTCCCCGTAAAGATACATCATAAACTAGGGAAACAAATGTGGGTACTGAGCACGCATCTGAGCCTCCCACTCCCAAGTGCTCTCCTGGAGGTTCCCGTGCTGCCATCTGATGCGCACAAGAGGAATCGATCACCCACGTAGGACCCGATCCTGTCGATCCTCTATCTCCATCGGGACCTCCACAAAAGTCGCCCCATCATCCATGTCTAGCTCCCCGTAGTCAATGATGTGCGTCGGGTCGTGCACGTATCTCCTCAGCTGAGATACATGGAAGACGTCGTGCACCTGGTGCAACTGAGGTGGCAGAGCCAAGCGATAAGCCACCTCGCCAACCCTGCTGAGGACCTGGAAGGGTCCGATGAAGCGTGGAGACAACTTGCTGCCTCGGCCAAATCTCCGCAAACCACGTCGAGGTGAGACCCGCAAGAAGACGTGGTCGCCATCCTCGAACTCTAGTGGCCTCTGCCTCCTGTCAGCATATGACTTCTGTCGGCTCTGTGCTGTCCTCATCCGCTCCTGGATGACCTGGACCTTCTCTGTCGTGACCCGGACCATCTCTGGTCCCACAAGTGCTGACTCCCCAGTGTATGTCCAGCACAAAGGAGATCTGCAAGGCCTGCCGTACAACGCCTCGTAGGGTGCCATCCCGATGGTGGAGTGGTAGCTGTTGTTGTACGCGAACTCCACCAAGGGTATGTGGTCCTACCAGCTACGACCAAAGTCGAGGACACATGCGCGGAGCATGTCCTCGAGAGTCTGAATGGTCCTCTTCGTCTGACCATCCGTCTGAGGGTGAAAGGCAGTGCTCAAACGTAGCCGCATCCCGAACGCCTCCTGCAACCCCTTCCAAAGCCGGGAAGTAAAGCGAGTGTCCCGATCGGAGATGATAGTCGATGGCACACCATGAAGCCGTAAAATCTCCTGAACGTAGAGACGCCCCAAGCTCTCCACTGAGCCCTACTCTCGGATGGGTAAGAAGTGTGCCGACTTGGTGAGTCGGTCAACAATCACCCAAATAGAGTCGTGACCTCTGGAAGTGCGTGGAAGTCCAGTCACGAATTCCATAGATATCCCGTCCCACTTCCACTCCGGGACCTCCAAGGGTTGTACCAAGCCTGCTGGTACCTGTTGCTCTGCCTTCACCTGCTGGCAGTTGAGGCACCGTGATTCAAACTCTACCACAACCTTCTTCATGCCCGGCCACCAGTGCTGTCGTCTGAGATCCTGGTACATCTTCGCCACTCCTAGATGTACCGCCAAAGGAGAAGTGTGAAACTCTCTCAGCACCTCCTCTCGTAAAGTGACTGGTACCAAGGTACGTCCTCTGAAAAGGATGTCGTGCTCTGCTCCAAGGGAGAAACCATCAGGTGCCTGTCCCAAGGATATATGTGCACGTCACGTCTCACAGTCAGTGTCCCCACGCTGTGCCTCTCTGACCCGCTGCAGTAGTGGAGGAGAGACTGTGAGAGACTGAAGGAAGGCTGCTCCGTCTCTATCCACGAAGGATATCTGCAAAGCAGCTAGCTGCTCTGTCGCCTCCTCAAGTAGCTGGATGCCCATCCTCCTGCTGGGGGCATCAGCTACCATGTTCCCCTTCCCAGGAGTATAGAATATCTCAAAGTCATAGTCCTAGAGGAACTCGATCCATCGCCACTGTCTCAGGTTTAGGTCCTTTTGAGAGAAGACGTACCTGAGACTCTGATGGTCAGAAAAGACTGTAAAGCGCTCGCCCATCAGATAGTGCCGCCATGTCTTCAGAGCGAAGACCACTGCTGCTAACTCCAGGTCATGGGTGGCGTAGTTCTGCTCATGCGGCCTCAACTGACGTGATCCGTAGGCAATCATGGCCCGCTCCTGCATCAGGATACACCCGAGTCTGGTCCCTGATGCATCGCAGTAGACTACGTATCCAACTCCCTCCTTAGGCAACCTCAAGATAGGTGCGCTGGTCAACCTCTGCCTCAGCTCCTGGAAGCTCTGCTGACATCTTTCTGACCACACGAAGGGTTTCCCCTTCTTCTTCAACGCTGAGAGTAGGGCCGCAACTCTGGAGAAGTCCGGCACAAATCTCCGATAGTATCCGGCTAGGCCCAAGAAACTCTGCACCTCTGTCACGCTCTTGGGTGGCTCCCAAGCTAGCACTGCCTCGATCTTCGTGGGATCCACTGCAACTCCCACCTTAGAAATGACGTGCCCCAAGAAGTGGACCTCACATAACCAGTACTGACACTTCGAGAGCTTTCCGTAAAGCTGGTGCTCTCGGAGTGTGTCTAGTACAACCCGCAGGTGGTAGGCGTGCTCCTCCTCCGTCGTCGAGTACACCAAAATGTCATCGATGAAGACCATGACAAATCGATCGAGGTATGGCTGGAAGATCATATTCATGAGGCTCATGAACACTGCTGGAGCGTTGGTTATTCCGAAAGGCATCACCAAGAACTCATAGTGTCCATACCGACATCTGAAGGCCGTCTTCTGCACATCCTCGTCTCGAACTCTGAGCTGATGATAGCCTGACCTAAGGTCTATCTTTGAGAACTGCCGTGCTCCCTTGATATGATTGAAGAGGTCATCAATCCTCGGTAGCAGATACTTGTTCCTCACTGTCACCTGGTTCAGGCGACGATAATCGACACATAGTCGCAAGCTCCCGTCCACCTTCTTGGCGAACAATATCGGGGAAGCCCAGGGTGAAACACTGGGTCGGATGAACCCCTTGCCCTACAAGTCTTCCAACTGTACCCGTAGCTCTCGAAGCTCGGCGGGGGCCATCCGATATGCTGGAGTGGATATCGGGGCTGTCCTGGGGTACAGGTCAATATAAAAGTCTACCTCTCTACGAGGAGGTAGCCCTGGAACGTCATCGGGGAAGACGTCCGCATACTGATCCACCACTGCAGGAAAACTAGGACTCTGCACGTCAATTACTTCGAGGATGAGGCTAGCCAACTGATGAGTGATGGTTTGACCTCTCCTCTGTGTGAGTCCATCCTGTGCTACTAAGGCTCCCTTCTCACCGGTGAAGGTGAACCTGCTCCCATCGGTGTGCACACATCGCACCTTACGCCTAATGCAGTCAATCTGTGCATGGACCGCAGATAACCAATCCATGCCCAAGATGACGTCGTAAGGCCTCGACGCCGCTACAAGAAGATCCCAGCCGAAGCTCTCGCCTCCTAGAGAAAGCTCACACTACCAGAACCAATGCGTAATCTTCGAGTCTGCTTCCGTAGGAGTCTCTATCCGTAAGGATCGAGCCAACGGCTCTGTCGGAATCTCCGAGCTCCGAACAAGGGTAGTGGCTATGAAAGAGTGACTCGCTCATGTGTCTATAAGAACTACAGCAAGGGTGGAATAGACATAGATCGTACCTCGAATCATCTCTGGCGCGCCGTGGTCGTAGGCCTCCGCTGCCTGGAGCTGTGCCTGTCTCTGCCCGCCAGCTCCCTGTGGTCGGGGCAGACCTCCTGGTGGTGGTGGTGGCAGAGCCTCAAAGCGTCTCCCACCACCTTCTGCTCGGCCAGCTCCTCTGCCTCGTCCGCCTCCTCCCTGCGGACCGCCACGGTCGACCCTCTGCCTCTGCCTGGGTGGCCCCTCCACCGTCTGTTGCTCCTCGGTACGGCGGGTCGAGCAGTCACGAGCCATGTGGCCCTGCCCGCCACAGGAGTAGCACTGCCTGCCTCTCGGAAGACTGGCCCCGCGCTGTGTGCCCCACACTGCTGAGCCAGTGTCCCGAGGTCGTCTTCCGGAAGGTCTGGTCTGCCTGGAACCCTGAGTCATCCGTCGGCTACCAGCTGCCGAAGACTCTGCTACCTGCCTCCCTACAGTAAGTCTTGTTGTGGACTCAGCCAGGAAGTTCTCGATCAGAAGGGCTCGCTCCAGCACTCCTGCCTGGGTCGGGATGCTGAGGGAGATCAGTGACGCCCTGATCTCGTGTCTCAATCCCTGCTCGAAGGTCCAGGCCCGGAAGAAGGGGTCCCGTACCATGTCTGTCGAGTAGCGAGAAAGATCGTTGAACCTCACTGCGTACTAAGTGACCGTCAAGATGCCCTGCCGCAGCTGAAGAAGCTCCTGAATGCGCACCGCACGGAGGGTGGCCAGGACGAACTCTGAGCGGAAGAGGCTCTCGAAGTCCGTCCAGATGAGGGAGGCCTCATCGTGTACCTGGAGCATCAAGCTCCACCATCGCCCTGCTGCTGCGTGCAGTAGGCTCGCCGCGAGGATCACCATGAGGTCTGCTGGTGTCCTCACTAGCCTGAAAACTCGAACGACCGCCTCCAGCCAGTCCTCGGCTACCTGGGGGTCCGTCTCCCCACGGAACATGGGTGGTCGCTGGCGCTGGAACTCATGCAGAGCTCTGAGGCGTCGTGCGTCGTTAGCTGCCAGTGCTGGAAGCATCGGGGGCTCGGCGGGTAAAGGTACCGCCGGTGCCTCTACTGTCAACGGACCCTGTACCGAGGCCTCGTCACTCGGCGGGCTATCGTCGCGCTCTACTCTCGGAACCCTAGCTGGCTGCTATCGTCGGGCCATCCTGAAAAGGAAACAAGTGCGCCACGGTCAGAACAGTATACCTGGTGAGCTAACACAAGTAATCACAAAGAAAACTTGAAACACACACGCAATCAATGTTTTCGTGCATTAAGTTGGAAATCAGAAGTCAGGGTCCTGGTGTACGGATACGTCGGTCGCCGCACCAACACTGGACTCCCTGGACTGATAACCACACCCAATACGCTAAACACTATTGCTTCACATAGAAGAAAGATCAGAGTCTGCGGTAGAACCGACCACCTCTGATACCAATTTGTCATGACCCGTCCTCGGGGCCCGTGCCGTGACTACCCCAAGCCCACCTTCCATAGGCCAGGGGCTGGCGACTAGCACCAAGGTGTAAATCCCAACAAAACGGAAGGCATTGCCTTTGAAAAGTAAACAAGCACCACAGAGTAAGCAAGTGGAAAAGTAAACACTAAGTAAAAACTGTACAAGCTGTGTTGAAAGTAAAAGGGTCCGGAAAAGAAGCCCAACTGTAAAGTACAACTGAAAGGGAAGAATAGAAACTGAAAAGAAAATCCACAGCGTCGATCCTTCCTCTAGAAGTCCCACCTGAATGGTGGATACAGATAGCCTCCACTACTCCTTGGGTCCACCTGACCGCTCCGAGTACGTCCCGCCCTGTGGTCCACCTCCAGGTACCGTCCTGCTCCGCATGCCTCCACCACGATCAGCGTTGTCCGTCGTCTTCAACTAACACAACGTAGTGTGGGCATAGCCCGTGCAGGGGTGAGTATAAGCTACTCTGTAGGGACCCCGAGACCCCCGAAGGTCTCCCGAAATACACAAAGGATAATCCACAAAGGAAAGATTCAATCCCGAAGTAACATCTAACCCAGCTTAGGTATATTCCCATACATATACCTAAGTCATCAATTCCCGTTCGGCTCCAACGTCCGAGCCCAAGCACAACCTATTCCACACAGGAAAGCAAAACGTATACTCACACAGGATAGCTTAACACAATCCATAAAGGAGAGTAAACAGTAAATCCACACAGGATAGCTCAACACAATCCACAAAGGAGAGTAAACAGTAAATCCACACAGGATAGCTCAACACAAGATTCAGCTCACACAGGTATACTTCTTCGGATGACGATAAAGATGATCACTGATCCATCTAAGTCGTCGGACCCACGAAGGATCGATAGGTAACTAACCCCCACAATGACCCACACAGGATCGGGCCCACACAGGACCTGTAGGAGCTGTCTCACACAGAACCGCTGAGCGCTGACCCACACAGGATCGGACCCACATAGGATCGGGCCCACACAGGACCTGTAGCACTGATCCACGTAGGATCGCTGAGTGCTGTAGTCGTCGCAGTCCACTGAGGATCTCTGCACAGTCGTCGTCGCAGTCCATTGAGGATCTCTGCACGGTCATCACCGCAGTCCACTGAGGATCTCTGCACGGTCGTCGCTGTCGAAGTAGCAGTCGCAGCCAGCTATAGAGTTTCCGCACACAGCAAGCTCGTTCGGGAGGGTCCGCTCCACGAGCCGAGAGGCCGATACATCAACTATCACAAAGACCGAAGTTGATGTATCCAAAAGTTCCGTATCGTCAACAGGAACCCAACGTCGCAGACGGCGCGCCAATCAGACGCCTGGTCTGAGAGTTATTGGCTTTTTCGTCCCAGGGGCCCGGTTGGTTTTTAAGGAAAAACCAACCCAACCATACTCCACCTGCGTCCAAACCTTGGACGGAGTATGCCAAAAGATCCGTCTCACTTAGAGGAATTCAACAAAGCTGACGGCACGTCAATCGGACATCCGTAGCTCAAGATATGAGTGTTTCCGCTCCGAGGGCCCGGTTGGTTTCGTGTACGAACCAACCCAGATGAACTCAAAGTACTCCGAAAACTTGAGTGCAATATACCTAAACGACCGTCTCGATCCAAGGATCGTGTTGCCGCTGACGGCGAGTCGTTTGGAGGCCCGTAGCTCAAGATACGGTCATTTGAACGAAAACCATCCGAAGACGGGGGGTCCGGGCCCGGGCCGACCCGGCCCGACCCCCCCCCCCCCCCCCGGGTCGGCCGAACCCGGTCCGACCCGGTCCGACCCGGTCCGACCCGGTCCGACCCGGTCGGACCGGTCTGGCTCGGCCAGCCCGGCCCGGCTCGGCTGAGCGGCCGACGCGGGGGGAGCCGCCGCCCCGCGTGACACCCCCGCGGCACCCGCGGGGTGTCGGCCAGACAACCGGACGCGGCTGAAGTCGCGTCCCGAGTGACGCGGGGGGGAGCCGCCGCCCCCGCGTGACACCCGTGGGACACCCGCGGGGTGTCTCCCTGGCGCCGGACGCGGCTTCAGCCGCGTCCCGCGAGCGCCACCGCCGCGGCCGGTGCCGCGGTGGTCTCGTCCGGCGGCGCGCCGGGCGCCGCCGCCGGCTTCCGCGGGCCGCCGGAGTCGCTCCGGTGGCCCGATTTTCTTCCCGTCTGCATCGTTGCTCCTCCTGGGTTCCGTTCTTCACTGCGGGATCGTCAAACATCTGTTGTTGCACGTTCCGTCGTCGCCCGTCAAATCCGCACAAAAACAAAGAACGGTTGAGGGTCGTCGGGCCGTGTTCGTTTGGCCCGCACCCTCCGCATTAGAGATAAAAAATAGGAGGAATTAAAGTTCAACACATGAACGCATATCCGAAACAATTTTTAATAAAATAAAATTGTTTCTTAAAACGGGTTCCTCTTTTGAACGGAAACAACAATTTTAATAAAGTTAAAATTGTTCACAAAACCAGTTCTTTAACTTTTTAAAAAAACATTTACGGGAATATAAAAAAAAGGGGTAATCCAAATATAAAATCCCTACCTCGTAGTCATCGTGCGTGAGCGTTCTTCGCGGAATGCTCATCGCGGAAGGTGGAGATCGTTGTGTCGTCACGGAAGGGCGTCGCGTCGTCGCAGAATCCGGCGTTGCGTCGACGAACTCGACGGACCAAGAAACAACAGATTTTAATTATAAATAATTAAATCCGTGTTTCGTTTTAAACCACAAAGAACTTTTAGAAGAAACCCGAAATCACTCACCTCAAATGGTTGGTGATCGGGGATAGGGGCGGGGAAGAACGTCTCGGATTAGAGCATCGTCGATTTCCGTGGACGACGACGTTCTTTGCGTTCTTCGCATTCTTCACGTTCTTCGCGAAGAAGAAAGAAGATGCAAGGATTTTGTCAAATCCTCTCAACGCGCAAACTTCCAAAAGACTTGTTGGTCTTATTTTATTATTATTCCAACACACGAAAAAAGGGAAAGTAACGACCTATCAATTCGTTGAATTAATTAAAGGAAAGAAACAACTCATTTAATTTACGAAATAAACCGCCCAATTAAATGGTCTGTTAAGAAATTAAGAAAACGCGTCAGTTGACTTTCATAATGACGGGTTTTCACGGGTGCGTTACTTAGCAGAAAAAAACGACGGGGCTCGTGCGGACCCCACCTCACAAATATCCTACTGAGGGGGTAGGATATTTCCTGGATAGCATCCTATCCGGATCAACCCAGTTTAAGCCGCTTTTAAGTGGATTCAAGTGGCTTCCAAGTGGCTTAAGTGAAATAAAATAAAGTTGTCGCAAAATTATTTTATTTCTTAACTTTAAGCCCGAAAATTAAAAACCACACCCGAGCAAACGCAACTCTGGAAGAGACGTTTCTAAGAGAATACCGGCGCTGTGATTTCATCGGTGCCCTCAGAATTCGATTCCGGGCACCGGTTCAAAAGTTAGAAAAACCCGCTCGTCCGTTCACTGAACGTACCCGAGCCAAACTTTGGAAAATGATTCCAGGCACACCGGGCCACGGAATCAGGTGCCGTCAGAAACTGCGCTCTTGTAAAATTCCAAAAAAAATTAAGAAAAAAATTTCCTTGAAATTTACGGGTCTTTACACAACATTCACCCACCAAGATAAAAAACTATAAGAACTCTAATTCATGTTCAAACCAGGATACGTAGGATGCCTTTTTGAAGGCCCGAGCTCAAAGGGGTGCCCTTAAAAAAGGGTTTGCCCAATTATTCTCCCAAAAAATGGGCCTCCTCATAAGTGTAATCCCCCAGCTAAACAAACTACAAGAACTCTGATTCCTATTCAAACAAGGATTCATAGGATTCTTTCTTGAAGGTTTGAGCTCAAAGGGGTTCCCTTCCAAAATGGTTCACCCAATTATGTCCCCAAAAAATGGGTATCATCCCAAGTATAAGCCCTAATATAACAAACTATAAGAAATATGATTCCTATTCCAACCAGGATACGTAGGACACCTATTCAAGGCCCAAGCTCAAGGGATGGTCTCCCAAGTCAATCCTAATGAAACTACCACACTAAGACATCCTCTATGGTGTAAGCCCCAATAATGTCCCCCCAAATGTGAATAACCTATGTGTAGGCCCCAAGAAACCATGTCGTTATACTGGTCTTCCTAAGTGTATTAGTCCTCATTCTTCTAGAAATTTTTGAACTTTGACTCTCCATTTGACTGGGATACATGGGAAGCCTATATGAGGTCCAAATTCGACCCTCAAATCAACCTTAATGTTCTATGAACCATGTTCTCAGTAGGGTAATGTCCACCTGAGAGACCACGTATATCCTGGGTACTTTGGGCTTCCTCAGAATGAGTCCCACACCAAATCTGGACCATGAATATTTCACCTAGACATCCTTGCTGCATGATGTTAAACTGCATGGATGGGTCCCTCTCACACTACCTTAAAAGGTGATGTGTCCTATTAAGAGACATTGAACTACACAGGATATGATTCCCCTTAATAGAATACATATAAAGCCCATATTATGGGTCCCACCCCAATATCAACCACCTTCAGTCTCTCCTGGATGATGGTAAACTCCAGAGCACCTCATTGCGTGATTTAAGCCAGCATTGTCTTAATGGAATCAAATCCATGTATATCTATGATGATATTGCAACCCATGGGTAACTCATGGATACACTCTTTGGGAATGAAATAAAAATTTATGAACATATGAACATGGATTAAATCTATAAGAGAGTCCCATAGTAGGAAATATTTCCCCCTAAAAAGGTGTGATGATCCTGACATCCCATCTTCTTGACCAACAGAGTCCTGAAATATTGTTGGCCAAATCGTCATCCAATGAGCACTTTCCTTTGGAAATAAGGTCCATGAATCATAGATACCAGGGTCGTTGGGTGTTTTTGAATCCATGAATAAACTCGTTGGAGACCATCCGAGGGCATCATACCCAGTATAGGCTGATTGCACAGACATGTAACCCCATTTTCAATCGTCTGCTAGGATCATGAAAATGTGGGACCTCCTTAATAACATAAAAATAAGGATACACCACACAATCCTAGTGTGAAATTCTATCCCTATCAATACACAGTGCTATGTGAATTGTGTTGAAACAAAAATGGTGAACCCGATGTGAATCCTCAACCCAAGTGGCAGTTTTACCCCACCCAAGCCCCTTCGCCTCACCAAAAGGAAGGCGACCAAGATAAATCATAAAATATGAATATGATCAATATTTGATACTTTTATGAGTTTTTATATGTCATATATATATATATATTATGTTTCTATAGTGCAACCTTTGATCCAAATGGAATCCTGAAAACCAATGCTGACACACACCTTGGTAATCCCACAAGCAGTCGGGGCCCCGATGAAGAGAAGGACCCCCTATCCAAACCAGCATCTTCAACACTAAGTATCCAACACACTGATTAAAGAGCACCATGAAAATGGTACACTCCCCATAGTGGAGGCCGCAAGATAGGACCTCCAGTCTGCAAAATCTCACCAGCCGCCTCCCCAACAGTGGTAAAAAACCCAGCACATGGTGGCCCCTATGGTCATCTTGAACCATTTAGGGAGCTTGTCCCGAGAGCACAAAAACAAGTACCTACCTTATCTCTGGGAGGTAGATGAAGTCAATGATGATGACTTCGTCCCAGCTACACTGGGGTCCCACTTTTGGGTCCATGCCCGAGAGCATTGCTTCCAACACCGAGAGACCAAGTATCCTCACTCTAAAGAGGATCTTATACCAATGGAACATGATGAATTCTTAAGGAAACGAGCCCCACGGGCCACCTACCGGGGGTGGGAAAAATAAAATCGGGAGCATTCCATCACCCTGAATCCTAAGGAGGAAATATTCCATACAAATGAGATGACATTCAATAGGTAGACATACAACTTTTCTCCCTCCACTCAAGCCGACCATAGAAATAGGGTGGCACAATACAAGCACATGCACATTCCTGACAGTGCTCACCGATCCCACGATGAAGATAGATTGACAAATTACTGGAAATTGAAAGTATTTTTTGATGCATAAGGATCCCATCATCCAAATAGGTTGGAAACCAGCTACTGGAAGGCACAAATACATGCTGATGCGTATCAAGCCTTCCATCCAAATAGAGTGGGAAAAAATGAGCAGAGTCAAATTCCTACATATGCATACAAATCTCATGAGAAAAAATTATAGTGGAAGGAGAGTAGATGTAGATGCCCACTCGTAAATATAATCCCACCAGTAAAATGCAATGGAAACTAGAGAATACAACTGACGACAGACTCGTTCATTTATTCCGACATAGGAGAACTACCGGTATCCAATAGGAACCTCTAGAGGAGCGAAGCAGGAACAAAATCCTACTCCAAAATCAGAATGAGCCTTTATACCTATTCTATCCAAATATGTATCTTATCACATCATTTTGATGATGGAATATTAGACATCAATTCCATAACATATCCTCTAAACGTGTCAAGGTATCATTGCATCGGTGGAAAAGGTGAGGAACCAGGCCCATGACCCAGTTTCCTCTAATGGAATGACTTACCCACAAAATGGGTTAGTCTATCAGGAGATGTTATGCATCCCTTCTGTAGTAAAGTATGGTCGATGATAATATCTCATGATACACGAACAACTAGATTGGAAACGAATACCTATTCCAACTAGGGGACATCATTCCAACATGGTGGATGCTCCTGGGAAAGCATATATCCCTACCAAAACTCAATATACCCATCGGAAAATCCCAACGACATCATGGGAACCAAAAAAATATGGAATCATATATAAAATTCATTACTAATAGTAGACGACCCCATTTACCTACAAGAAAACACCCCAAAATGAAATGTGCCAAAGGCTACTGGGAAATGAAGAGCATATACATGATCCCGCTCTGTTGGAAGCTATGGTTCTTGACATCCTTGAGAATATATCAATAGAGGATCAAGACTCTACTATTCCATTACCAAATTATGGAAGTGATAGTAGCATTTGTGAAGGCCCTCCCCACAATGTTGCTACTAGCTGCTCTGATAGTCCTCCCCAAAGAACCCATGGGGGAATATTCCATGGGCCATGAATGATCAATCATAAGAGCCTATCTTCATATGAATGTCAAGGTATCCCTCCACTTGATCAGAAGATCATATTGAAAGAAGGTCCCCCCATTGCTGTAATCCTCCCTAATGGTCCTCCTTAGGGTATATTTTGCAGATATGCTTCTCCTTACAATTAGACATCAAGTTATAATGGTAGTCCTAACCATGATGAAAACCATTTCAAAGGCCCTCCCTACAATGGTAGTTGCTGCAAAATTCCTCCCCATAATAGCATCAAGCAACGAGATGGTTCTCCCCTCATTGCAGTACATCCTGAAGGCCCTCACCAGGATGTACACTGTAGAAATTCTCACTGAATCCAGATATCAAGTTGTGATAGTAGTTCTCGCAATCATAGCAGTTATCAAGAAGGTCCTCCCCTCAATGAAATTAAGTAGAAAGAAGGTCCTCATACTACTATAGCCAACCCTGAAGGTCCTCCCTAGTTCATACACCGTAGGGACATTCCTAGAAGTTGGGTATTAAGATGAAATGACATCCCTTTCCATTGTAACACCGATTGTGAAGGTCCTACCCACAATCAAAATTCACACTGGAAAGAATGACCTCCCTTTTCTGGGACAAATATGAAAATAACTCCTACGCCGAGGCACTCAAAAAATGGATACAGACATTCCAGACACTATTTCTATGATGAGTGATATCCTTTCTCAACCAGAGGATGGTTTGGGGCCACACTCATCTTCCAAGACACCCCCACACTGATCACATATCAATGAGGCTCTTACCATCCCATCTGCTTAGAATGAAATCATTAAAAGTAGTCAATCTAGGAATATCAAGTAGAGGATTCTCTATAAGAACAACAACAAGATATGTTGCTAGTGATAAGAAAACTAGTTAAGGATAATATAACTATGATGTATTGGACCATGACCACTTATCACTTTGACATACCAATGGAGGTGTATAAGGAATATATAAATCACATTTGCCTCATTATCTAGACGAATAATTACCAGAAAAAAGAAATGTTCTTTCCCTATAAAGGGTATGAAGACCATGTCAACATATTAGGAGAGCTTCACCATCTAATAAACCTGGAAGCCCTCCCGTCTACATGATGACCATGATCAAAAAACCGAATGAAAGACCTTGAACTGGCCTGCCTCCACATGCAACACAGGTTGTGTCTCCTCATCTGTGACGCCCCGTCTAGAGTTCATATCCGGGTATGGTGAGAAAATGGATCTCTACACTTCACCCCACATCCAATCCATCAAAACTCATCAGAAATGATATATTGTAATGTCATTACCCAAAGTCAGCAATCAAATGAAATCTCTTATTAGGAAAGGTGGAACACTAAACAAGAACCAGCCTAGAGTAAGTCTTAAAAGAGTTAGGCCCGACGATATCAAGCCATTGAGAAGATTCTAGTCTTGGAAACTGAGATCATCCAACATGATTCCCACCTAAGGAATGCCAACCAATAAGCAATGCTCATTTCCTTGAAGGAAAATAAATCCCATGCAAACCCAGTGCCATACTAGGATCACACCTGCATGGGAGTTCATGAAATCAAGAAGGTGTAAATAGTAGCAGCTATCGCTGCAATAAGGGAACATCCCAGCCCGCAGGGCTGGGGGAATTTTTAACCCAAAATTACCCCATAAGACCAAAAAATCCATCCCATAGTGCCTCAATTGAATAATGGGAGCAACCCCATACTATAGGATTGGTTGAATTTTTATCTCAAATTCCCACAAAACCGACATTTGTATTCTACCATATGGGAAGAATGATGAGTAGAGAGGTCACCCGTTCAACCTTGTCTCATGGTTCATACCCTCAAAGATGAAGTCATATTTTGAGGATAGATCAGGTCTCCCTTAGGGTCAATATTCACTATGAAATCCAAAGGTTACAACAAAATGGAATGAAAAAGTCCAAAAAAGGATGCAAAAAGATTTCCTACCATTCGACACCAGTTACACCACCCCAATCCGGTATGCACCAGAGAACATGGTGAATTTCCATCCCATAGATCTCATAGGAAATGATACAAATGGAGAGATTTCAAGATAATATGGTTCTCTCATGGAGGCATCCCACACTGAGCCTGATGGTGTGCATACCCAGTACCAAAGAGCTTCCCTAAATTTGGGAGCACCCTCAGAAAACACACTAATACCTCCCTTGAAAATCCCCATCAAGGAGAAGTATAAATACCAAGTTTTCTATGACCCACCTCCTCCTCCCCCTAAGAATGTTTCCCTCGTGCTCGAGGAAAGGTTCTCTAAGAAGGAGGAAGAAATTAAAGAGCTTAGGTGAATGAATGCTGAGATTCATTGAGGAATCTATCTCACCAGATGTGTTCCTCAAGAAGAATGTCCACAAGTTTTCCCAGAATAGGTTCCCCTACCATAGGAACTCATCCCAATAAATTAAGCTAATCTCAGATTCCCATCCAATACAGCACTGGGACCATCAATCTACCTGAATATGGATCAAGAAGAACATAAAGACTTCCATACATTAAGAAAGTATCTAGGATACATTTAGGAGAACCCACAAAGGATACCCCTGGTTTGGTATTTGACCCAAATACCAGTAGTGCTGACACATCCAACTTTTCCCCCTACTGCACCCACCCAGGCTCAAGTCTGGCAGGATGTGCATCAAGGGCTCTTGAATACCATCGATCAATTGACAACCTGGCAGGATACCATGGAAGGGAGGCACACTCTAATACAATCATAACACAAACCTTAATGTGATTGGGAGAACAACATTCCACCACAACCAAAATTTGAGAACCTCGTATTCCCAGTGTTCAATAGTTGGGGAGACCTAGAACAACATATAATTTACTATGCATCTTACTGTGACCCCATGATGGGCACACCAGAGCATCAAGAAGAATTTAAACTCAAGTGATTTGTGTGAACTCTATACGGTTCATCCTTCATGTGGTATAGTAGATTTACAGCTAACTCAATCACTGATTGAGAGGACCTCCAGTGATAGTTTCTCTTCTAGTTTAGTTTGAAATTTCCTAAGACAATAGTCAGTGATCTCCTAAACTGCAAGCAGTGATAGAATGAAAGAGTTTCATACTTTATTGAAAAATGGAAAGGCTTAACTTACTCCATGAATCGGCCACTCCCCTAGGGTGAAATACTCTCCATGTGCATCAATAATCTCCATGACGAATTTCGAACACCACTCATCCCAGCAAAGTACACAAGTGGGTTCTAAGATTTCTCCACCATTTACCAAAGGATAGAAGACTCCTTAAAGAGGACCAATCTTAAGTCCTGAGTGTCCCCATAGGCCCCATGAAATGGAACGATAATAGTTGAAGTGGTTTTTTTCACGCTTAAGCTACCCCTATCACCAGCTATTGTTTCTAGGCATCCACCAAACTGTGCATGACCCCCTGGGTGCCAAAAACCACCCCCAACTAGGAAAAATGATTGAAGTGGTGACAAAAGAAACCAATTCGAAGAATGAAGAAATAAATTCTACTCATTTTGAGATGACCATGTCCATGGCTACTTCATAGCTGTCGTGAATTGCAATATGATATGACTACCAGAACCAAAGAGAGCTGATGAAGTGTGTCTCAATGATCGTCCAAATTAATGTCCCTATCATCAGATACTAGGAAACACCATCTAAGAGTGCTTCATCTTCAAGGATCTCATAAAAAATATGGTGGATTCCAAACAAGTCAAGTCGGGTCCACCACTAGCACAAGTGTTGTATGTCTCCACATTAGACCCAAGAGAGGAAGAGGAATAGAAAACAATCACCAGTAAAAAAGAATTTTTTTTGATAGTTGGATAACTTGAAAAATAGTCAACCGAGCTCATAGTATCCTCCGAGAACAGTTAAAGAAACTAACTGTGCCCCTAATAGCTTATGATGATACACAACCATCATCCTCAACCCCACAATCCTCTACAGTCTAGAAGGGCGGAACATTGGAGTAATAATATGGGTCTTCACCAAATATAAAACCAGTCTTGACAATTTCAGACATTATTCCAACAGACTTAAAACCATGGGCCCTACTCTTCCAAATGAGACAATGAGAACCACCTCACAAAATGAAACCATTGGAAGAATATAGTCATACAGAATCATTACCAGATCAATGACTAATCTTTGGAGACATGAATGTAATACACTTGATGGAAACCTTCTCGGATAGAGACTATGGCCATGAAAATGAATTCCCCATGCTCAACCAGAGAGCTAGAGGAAAATACCACAGAGTCTAAGGGTTTTCAGGAAGGCATGATCATGGAAAGAGTAAGATCCCCGACCACACCTTAACTCAAATCATTAATATTGCAAAAACTCATGGAAAGACCCTCCATCAGATATAATAGAAACCAAAATGTTTCTATGCCCCTTCCATAATATATCTAAGCCCAATCATCTTTGGGTATCCCTCAAAGGAAGAGAAGATGTTCAATCACTTAAGGCATACAGGAAGACCAGCTCAGTAATGCTTAGAAAGCCCGACAACACCATTAGATCCTATCACAGAGGTTGGACCATCTACATCCAATGCTCAACCCCCTAAATCACCCATGAAAGACAATCCCTAATCTTAGAAGAACTGAAATTTAGAGCATAAATATAAAATTATGAAGTAACTATCCTCAGTATCAGCAAATCTATTGATCCTGGATGCATTGAGTCTGTTAGGAGACCTTAATGAGGCACTCATCAAAGCCTTACTAAGTCCCCGGGAATTTGAGGCCAATGTAGCAGCTGCCAAAGTCTATCAGACAGATAACAATCCCGAATAATTCTATGCTATCATCTCCTTCATAGAACAGGATTAAGACACCATCATTCAAGGATGCATCAAACCCTTATATGTGTTTGGAAAGATAAATGGAATTGATGTTCGGATAATTTTCATCTACAAATAGCTCTTGAGTCAACTTCCTCCCATTACAAACACTTCATAGGTTGGGCTATGACAAGGACAGTCTGACACCACACACCAAAACTCTATTGGGATATGACCAAAGAGAGCAGAATCCGTTGCGATGAATCAAGATTAAAACTTGGCTTGGTGACCTCGTTTCTGATTCCCAGTTTCTGGTAGTGCGGAAAAGTACATAATTCAACATCTTATTGGGGAGGAACTAGCTACATCAGCATGCTGAAATCCCCTCATCATACCATTAGTGCATCAAATATTTTTCTAATGGGAAAACATGAAATTAAACACTGATAAATCCCCATTCGAATCCTTTGAGTCGCATTACATCGATGTATGGTTCTATGAACTGAATGAGAAGCAATATTTGGTTGATGACGTTGATTGGATCACTGCCCCAAACATGCTGGAAATGTATATCGACGATACACTTAAATATATTGGGGAAGAGTATGTATTACACATCAACCAGGTTGTGTGCATAAGTTAATGCTTGGATAAGGACTCATCTGTTTTCATGAATCCTGTTATTCTCACCAAGTCCAAGGATGCTAAAAAGCGTGTTGACCACTATGATGATATGGTGGGCTCAAACAAAAATACCCTCATCCCATCCTCGGGGCCCCACACAGTTCTCGCCTTAATGAAGGTAGAATAAGATGTTCTATCGCTAAAAGAAAGAAAGAAAATTCCATCCTTGTTAGAGAATTTCCTGCAGTCAGTCAGGGAAAAAGGAGCTATTTTAGTTTCCATAAATCAGAGTTGTGATTTATCTCCCAGTGTCAGAGATTTCATCTCAAGAATACTCTCTATCAGAAGAGGAAGAAGATGACTAAGAAGATGAAGAATAAGACGACAACAAAGAAGAAGAAGACCTCAATATGCCCCTCCTGTATTTGAAGAAGGTGTCTCCACCACAATCGATGAACATAGGAAGATAAACCTGGGCATCGAAGATGACCCACATCCTACACTGATTAGTGTATTTATGTATTTTGAGGAGCAGTAGGCATAAACATCTTTCTTAAATAATAATGGAGATTTTTTTTGCTAGAACTACATAGAAATTCCAGGCCTCAATCCTGAGGTCGAAACTCATCACCTGGGTATTTCATAAGACCATCAGGGCTATAAACATGCTACCAGAAGGAGACACCCAACACATGTTTCCAAAATAGAGGCTAAAGTTCAAAAAATAATCAAAGCTAATTTCAATTCGGAAGTCCAATATCTAATTTGGATGGAAAACATAGTCCCTGTCAAAAAGAATAATGTACATATTAGAGTTTATGTTGACTTCAGGGAACTTAATCTTCACTACCCAAAAGATGATTTCTTGGTACTGATCACAGAATTTCTAATCAATGCGACTATCAGATATGGGGCCCTCTATTTCATGGATGGTAATTGTAGATACAATCAGATAATAATGGCCTGAGAAGATGAAAAATCCATCTATTTCAGGCCCCTAGGGAGTATTATTCTATAAGTTGATTCCCTTTAATTTGAACAAATCTGGAACTATGTATCAGCGTGCCATGCATCTCATTTTCAATCCCTTATTAGGAATTCTTTCAGTTCTATGTCGATGACCTAGTGGTTAAATCACAACAGTGCTCAAACCACCTGAAAGATCTTGAAACTGTCTTCAATAATATGTGACAACACAATATAAAAATTAATCCCCTAAAGTGTGACTTCAGAATCACCTATAGGAAATTCCTCCGCATCGTTGGAGGCCATTGCAACATCAATTTTGACCATGAGAAGGAAACATCCATACTTGGAATGTCTCTACCTCACAACCTCACTAAGTTGATGGGTCTCTAGGGGAACCTAGCCTATAGTCAGTGTTTCAAAGCCAAACTTGTAGAAAAGTGCTTACTATTCACCATATTGATGAATAAAGGGGTCGTATACCAGTGGTATAATGATTGTCAAGAATCATTCGACAATGTCAAAAGATATCTCCTAAGACCACCGGTGTTGATATCTCTAGTTGAGGTAATACCACTCATTTTGTACGTAACCACCTTGGAACAGTCATTAGGCACTTTCCTTGTGTAGAAGAATGATTCCGTGAATGATAATAGTCTCTATTACATTATCTGAACAATGATCAATGATGGGACTCGATATTCAAGAATAAAAAATAACTATCTAGCCCTAATATTTGCGGTTTAAAAATTTAGGCATTACCTACAGCACCACGAGGTCTATATGGTCTCTTGTTGAGACCTTCTCAATTATATCCTCAGATTTCCTATGCTAACTGGATACCTATCATAGTTGGAAGTAATCCTATAACATTTTGACATACTGTATGTTCCCTAGAAAGCCGTAAAAGGCTAGACAGTAGCATATTTACTGGTGGATCACCCCTCAGAAGAAATGACCCCATTGGATACTAAAATTCTTGACGAAGTAGTATACACCTAAGAAGGCCCCCCATGCATGAGAAATGTAATTCGATGATGCCTCTAGAAGCCCGATAGGGAAAAGGATGGAGGATTACTTGATTAAAAAAGTAGGTTTGAGAGTTATACTCATATCCCTAGAAAAGGTTGTCTTTCCTTACTCCTTGATTTAAGAAGGGTGCACAAATAATGAAGTAGAATATCTGGCCCTCATTGTAGGTATGGAGTTGGCACTTCTTGCACGAGCCGAACACCTGAAGATAAAAGGTGATTCAGATCTGGTCATAAATCAGGTTAATGGTGACTATACAATTAAGAATGAAGTATCGGTACCTTTGATGAACCATGTTTGAGATCTAATGGAAGAATTACCATCAGAACCAACACTAACTTGTGTCCCTCGGTCACAAAAATCTCAAGACGATGCACTGGGAAATGATGCCACAACCTTAGCTAATCCAGA
The DNA here is from genome assembly GCA_963277665.1 of Viscum album. Classification (NCBI taxonomy): domain Eukaryota; kingdom Viridiplantae; phylum Streptophyta; class Magnoliopsida; order Santalales; family Viscaceae; genus Viscum; species Viscum album. Next base: position 1,963,594,204 of record OY728133.1, read on the forward strand.
CCAGGATGAAAATATCATCCCCATTTCCCACCATCGAATGGTCTTGACATTCATTCAGAACAATATGGAATAAATATAAGAGATTGGCCCCATTAATGATCTTTATAGTCACACCACCAGATGGATGAAGCCCATTACAAATTATATACGGAGGGGTGTCACTACAACTTAATAGGGATAGAAGAGAATAGATCTAGAGGAAGGCATCCAATTTTTTCTTGTACAATGGCACAAACCATGAAAAGGTTCTCTACAAATGCGGCCTTAATGGAGTCCTTCTCAGGTGCATCGATGGAGAAGAAACTACTACCGTCATGAAAGAAGTTCACATCAGAACTTATGGAGAACACCAATTAGTAGCCAAGATCTCCAATCAAATTCAATGTCTTGAATACTATTGGACAACTATGATACATGATTATGCCGCATCCACCAAGAATTTCCATCCCTGCCAAGTTCATGACAATTTTATTCACCAAACCCTAGAGCTACTTTAGACAACTAAGTATTCCTGGCCATTATTCGTATGGGGGATGGATGTCATGGGACCATATCCTCCCACCACAGCTAGAAAATTTAAGTTCATTCTCATAAAAATTAGCTTCTTCTCCAAATGGGATGAATCCATACTCCTTAAAGAGGTTAGGGAAAAATCATTGTTAGCTTTTTGAAAGCCAACATCATTACCAGATTTGGTATCCCCAGAACAATACTAATGGAAAATGGTACCAACGTATGCTCTGCTGAGTCATACATGTTATACGAGTAATATGGAATCAAATCCGACCACTAATCCCACTATCATGCAGCGGCCAATGGGAATATTGGGGGATTTCAACAAGACTCTATCCAGCATACTCCAGAAGATGGTATAAAAGGAAAAGAAATTATGGAATGACAATATCCTTCATGCTTTATGGGATTATCGGACCACAATCTGCACTTCCACCAAGGAAACCCCGTACTCATTTGTATACGAGATAGAGGCAGTTATTCCCATCAAAGTTCAAGTTCCATCACTCCACATTTCCATTTGTGATCAACTTTTCATAGATAAGAAATCCCAAAAACAATTTGATGAGTTAGAGAGACTATATTAGAAATGGTTTCACACTTTTCACCATTTGGAAATCAACCAAAAAGCAGATCGCACGAGCCTTCAACAAAAAGGTTTGCCTTTAGTATTTCTACAAAGAAGAAGATGTGATGGTCCTCATATCCCTAATGGTGATCAGGACGAAACCCCTAAAACATGATCCAAAGTGGTTGGGGTAAAACTTTATACATAAGTTTTACTCCAATAGAGAATATTCCTTGATATCAATGGATAGAAAACTCATCACAGCTCCCACCAATGTAAGGTTTCTGAAGAAATACTTTGTATAAATAGAAAACAAATGTCCTAGATGCAAGATGTTAAACCACATAGTATCTTCATCCCAATTTAACGATGATAAACTGCATGATAAATTTGTCCTTACCGCATGACATTAAACCATAGGGTCAAAATAATCCATGCTACATGAAATTAAACTGCATAGTAACATAAAATTCCTTACTGCATGACGCTAAACTGCATAGCATCTTCATCCAAACCGAAATACATTAAATTTCATGGTAGGTATTGTGTACCATATAACAGTCTATCAAAGATAATTCAAATTCATGTGATGAAAATATAGAAATACCCCCTTTCTTTACATAGGTCATACCAACATAGGAAAGGAAATCTAGAACTACGTGTGTCTTGATTACTGTTCATCAATGGGATACATAGTGACACCTCGACCCTCGATCTTGTCCCATCTATCACATGAAATATAATTCCCCTGTTGTATCTTCTATAACCCCATACTATGAGGGAAATCTATGTCTCTCCTTGTTTCTCACATCGAGTATAGCTCACAAGAGCATAGGATCAGTGGTAAGGGTTTCCTTGTGTAAACCAATCATAGAGGAATATGATAGACCTAACACCTGTAGAGGATAATACCAAAAATTCCCCTTTTACCTATGTATGGGACAGACCTATGTAGGGAATTCCTTTATAGAACTACATATGGATTGATTCCTCTTCTTTCAAGATATTTAGTGATGCCTGGATTTAGCATCATGACCCATCCACCAATTAAAGAAAAAACCCTCTTGTTTCCCTACATATAGACCATACCTCTATAGGGAACTTACAAAACTATGTATGTCTTGATTCCTATCCTTGCAGGATATGTATTGAATCTAGGACCATCTATCCTAGACCATCCATTAGCACTAGATAAAAATTATCCTCCCTATGTTGGGACTATACCTATACAGGGAGGGAATTTGTAGAACTATGTATGGATTGATCCCTATCTTAGCAGGGATACATAGTGATGCTCGAATCCCATGTTTCAGGCCCAGCTACAATATGGTTATAATTCACATAATTTTACCTTCATCCTTACCATATGATGTTAAACTGCATGGAATTTGTAGAACTATGTGTGGATTGATTCTTTTCCTTTCAGGATACGTAGTGACGTCAGGATCTTCCATCATGGTCTAGTCTCCACTACAAAAAAGAGGGGGGGGGGGATGCCCCTTCTTCAGTGCATAGGTTAGACTAGCACATGGGAATGAATGAAAGGTCCTAACCTAATGACATTAAACTACAATGTTCCTCAAGAATCATGTGTGAACCAATTCTCAGCATTATGAGATCCCAAACATGCCCCCAATTTTCTACATTATAATGTGAAAATAGATCATGAAAATTCCAAGTCTGAATTATGACACACAGAAGGAGTAAAAATATTATGCTTCCTAGTACGTATGAGTTAGATCAATGTAGAAACTTCCATAGTTCATGGCTAATCACACTTTGAGTATTTCTTATGTTCTCAGACACACCTTTCCTATTTGTCAAAATCCATACTCCAGGAATTTTTGGGTCCCCATAAACATTCACGACTATCAGATATGGAAGGTCAGTGTCTTATAGACACCTTTGTTTTACTATGCACATCATGCCCCGGTTGCTCTGTATATATTTCCTCCAAAACATTCATCAACCAGAGGAAAATTCATCCCCAGGAGAGGATTTTCCTATTTCCATACACCCAATGACTTCCAAGCCTAGTGCCATTCCTCTTAATCCAATCCCCCTGGGAAAATGGTTTACACCTTCTATCATCACTCATGTTTAAGGAATGCTAGAATATCACGACCATGATTAACTCAAATATATTGATGGTATTTGTGAGAAGTTACCTCAACAACATGATAGTAAATTGTGTTGTCGACATCCTTACTAAACGACTCTAAATTGCAAGGCCTGAAGTGTACTGGCTACATGACATTAAACTACACCACATAATGGCAACACTTAGATTCTTATCTTTTATCGACCTCCTTCAAAAAAATGGCATTAATTCTTACGTATGTGCTAGAACTCTACAGGAAATGATCATCGGGAATCCGCTGCAACATGGTTTACCCTTGATAAATGTGTGGTAGACTCAAATCCTAAAATCTGGACCCAGTCATAGAATGTATTCAAATGTCCCCTTCTATGTGAACAAATTGAATCAAAGAAGAGAATCCCCAGACAAGTCCTATCTACAAGGCTTGTAACAACTGGGCCCCGATGACAGCACAACCACCCCGCCATAACATTGTCACCAGGTCCTGGCCCACCAGGTACCACCAGTTGCCCCGCAGACATGTGGTCCCCACCTTGGGGCCCACCCACGTGACTGAACATGTCATATGACTAATGATAGTTCCCAAAGGCCAACACTTGTCCTTTCCAGTGTGTTTTTTCTTCACTCACACACCCTGAGAAACTTCCCAGAAGGTCACCCATCCTGATAACTACTCCGGGTCAAGTACGCTTAACTGTAGAGTTCTAATCAGGTAGGCTCCCAAAAAGGAATGTGCACCTTGTTGACACGAGTCATATCATTTAGTCATTTTAACCCTTTATCATCTGGGGGTGTTACAATCACCCCCCTTTAGAGCACAACGTCCTCGTTGTGGGCCCTACATCTCAACCCAGGCAGTGCACCACACTTAAGGCTGGGTACCTCATCTGATACCAAATTTGACAATTGGGCCCCAATAAAAGCACAGACACCCCGCCTTAACATGGTCGTCGGGTCCTAGCCTACTAGGTACCACCAGTTGCCCCGAAGACATGTGGGGTCCACCCTAGGGCCTACCCACGTTTCTGAACGGGTCATCTGACTAATGACTACCCCCATAGGCCAACACATGTCCTTTCTAGTGTGTTTTTTCCTCACTCACACACACCCTGAGAAACATCCCAAAAGGTCACCCATCCTGATAACTACTCCAGGCCAAGCACGCTTAACTGTGGAGTTCTAATCAAGTAGGCTCCTAAAAAGGAAGGTGCACCTTGTTCACATGAGTCATATCATCTAGTAATTTTAACCCTTTATCATTCAGAGGTGTTACAGGTCTCCTTAAGGGTAACAATATTTACCTTTTTTCACATCAGTATTACCCTACATCCACCCCACATGATGATAAATTGGGTGGAATTCATCCTTACTGCACAACGTTAAACTGCATAATGTTGGTCTAAGCATAAAATGATATCTACCATTGATTATTCCATTTTAACATGGTGGCCTAAAATACTCGTATTACCTTGTTTATCACACCAAAAATATCTCACGTGAGCTTATGACCTCACTAGGATATCCACCATGAAATCCTGGAAAACCAGTCTAGGATTTGGGTCCTAGTAACACGACTTTAAAAGTCTTGTTATGGTTCCCTTCTCTATAAGGAACCCTAGGTCCTGGCCATATGAAGGTAAACTATAGGGTACTCCAAATATGAGATGGATACCTTACCCTATGTATGATCTAGATCTATGTAGGGGATTACATGATCCCATGGGTGAATCACAGCTCGAACATTTCTAATGTATTCAGATACACTCCTTCCACACATCAAACTCTATGCTTTGAGTAATCTTGTATCCCCATAAACTTCCATGGCCATCGGAGATTGAATTACAATGTCATACATACACCTTTGTTTGACTATGCACATCATGACCTCGTGGCTCTACATATGTTTTCCACAAAACAACCATCAATCAAAGGAAGATTCATCCTCAAGAGATTCCTCTCCTACCTCAGTACGCCTAATGACTCCCAATCCCCGTAATATCCTTCTTGATTAAAGAACCCTCAAGGTCATGGTTTACATTCTCCTCCATCCCCACATCCTGGATAGGATAGAAAATCCTGGCCCGATTCACCACTGGTCTCTCTTAAGGATTATACAAAATAAATATTCCCCATACCTATGCATGAAGTTGATCCACATATGAAAAAATACCCCCACATATTTCTGGTTTTCTTGATAAAGTTCATCCAATGAAATTCCCCTTTAATTTTTAGTCGCCCCCCTTTTATAAGCCATATACTGTGTCCAAAAAGGTCCCAATCTCCATAATCTTTCATGGCCATCAGAGATATAAGGCCAGTGTATTGCGGACACCTTTGTTTGACTATTCACATCATGATCTTGTGTGTCTGCATATGTCACCCTCAAAACGACTATCAACCAAAGAAAAATTCATCCTCAAGAGAGTCCTTTCCAGTTTTTGTATTCCCTTATGACATTTATGTCCCATACCATTCCTTGGTTTCAAAAACCCCATATATTACAGTTCATATAATTTTACCCTTTCAAATTCCCAAAGATTAAAATCATTTCTAATTTATCTGATGAATCATTTACTCTCTCTTAGTTAGAGTAAAATGTTCTCCCATACTAGGTTTCAAGTGTCCTGGTTATATAACGTTAAACTGTTCCATTCAATGGCTCTCCCTTACATAAGAAAATTCATCTAAGATCAGTTTCTTATTCAAATCTGATACAGATGTCCCTAATAATTTCAGACATCATCCTTCATATAGACCTTCCACTGTGGTCCCCAACCTTAAAAAAAATCCAAAATCCCCATAAATCTCTAAGGCCATTAGAAATAGAAGGCCAGTATCCCGCATACACCTTTTTTTTATCTATGTACATCATTCCATGTTGGTTATGCATATATCACCTACAAAACACCTATCAACCAATGGAAAATTTCTACTCAGGAGAGTCCTTTCCTACCTCCGTATGCCTAAAATGGCACCAAATCCCCATATACCAACAAAAAATTCAAATTCAGGGTCAATAAAAATCCCTCATTCAAGCCTAAGAGTTATTAGGACAATCCCAGATGATGAATTTCAAATTTTCTCCCTAACCCATCAATTTTGGACAAAACTATTCGACCTAAAACATCAGTAATAAGTCTTATTGACAAGAATATAAACCTCCAATGAAAAAGATCCAATACTCGCCAGAGTGAAAACCCACAAAGGGAACCCATGGATAAAAGTCTATTACTAGCTCATTAAACCTATACTATGTATTATTTATGAAAAATGGTTGAGCTATCAAAAATTAAAAAGAGACATAAAGCTTTTTGGGTCAAAAACCTATGAAGGGAGACCTAAGAAGAAGTATAATTATACCCACTAAGCCCATATGAAGAAGTTTTAAGTAAAACTTATGGAAATAATGAAAAAAGGAACAAAAGTTCATGAGGTTTTCCATGAAACCCCAGTAATAGTCGAACTATGCTCGTCGAGTCCTGTGACTTAGACAAAAATTAGAGCATGATTCCATTATTTCAATTTCTTAGTTTTGAATCATGGTTTAAAATTAAAACCTAATTGAATGATGTTTATATGGTCGATTGTGATTGATTTACATTATAGGGAAATGAGAAAAAGAGAAGCATCAGAAGGGAGAAATAGTTCCATTATATTCCATAAAGATATAGAGGGAGTCCACAACCTAGAGACTATCCTTGTGAGTGGGACATGATCATTACAAGAGATTTTCCACAGAATCACAAAGTTGCATCAACAATTGATGTGATTCCTCAATAGCCTAACAATGTTTTAACAAGTTCTTGGTCTTGGCCTTCTTTCCTACCCGCAATGCTTCTGTGTCCCTCATAGCTTCAAGGATAGTTCATTATCCTTCTTCTATTTTTTGTTGCCCCTCCTCAACAATGACTATGACATGGTCCCTCTTTTTCTTAAGTCACTCCAACTTCTAGATCTGTTGTTTCACTTCCTGGTCAAATTGTTCCACCAAGGAATCTTGCTTTTAGATCTCTTGTTATAGCCTCATAATAGCTACAAATTGATTGGTGACTTCATCAATGAGGATTTTCCTTGCAGCAACAAGATGAGCCATGAACTCTATAACATAAAGTTGAGATTCAAGTGTGCTGGTTCCTTCCCTATAAGTAAATAATTTTATCACTATATCAATGATGCCTTGATAGTCAAATTAACAAAATCCTAGGACCAAAATCCAGCGGTGTAGTTTCAGAAACATTGTCGGCATCTCAACCAATGGTGTCTGAGAGATTAATCTCCAAACATTCCGCTATGCCTTTTGGCGGATGGGATGAAGGTCAAACAATCCTTCTCGGTCAGTACCAGAGTCACTCCCTGATGATGAAATATATCTATGGATGAACATCATGAGAGAGGGACTCAATTCAGAGGCTACAACATGTCTTGAGCCATCAGCAATCTCACCTCTGATGATTGCGATGGATGATAGAGTGGGAGAATCCGATATAATTTCTAACACTTGTGGTTGCAATTATGAAAGTAGAGGATAGCGCGGGTAAATATCACTAACTCCTAAGATAAAAAAAGTAGTATTATTGAAGGAACTGATAACTCACACCCATTTACCGAAGCTTCAATACCTCCCACCCTCATAAATATCACTTCCCGGTAATGGTGGCACCATGTATTCATTCGGCAGTCACGCCCCACGGTCACTCAAGGGCACCAATGACCCAGGACCATGCCTAACCAGAACAACAACATCCTGGACAACCCCCAAAAGGCCTCTCATCAATATCAAGACTACAAGGATGATCAATTCGGAAAAGGGTACTGGTCTTGATATTCTAGGGGTCGATACCACAACTTCTCTTAGAACTAGAGAAAAAGGCACAATATCCTACTCCAAATTCTCAAGAGCTGGGAAATAGCCTCCCCTATGGTAGTGACTTCTATAGAGGTGGAGTCAACATGTGAAAAAAGCATATAAATATCTGAATGGACTTCCACTACATGGAAAATGTCTATTTGATCATGAATGATTGGTTCCTTAAGACATAAGGTCCCTTTAAGATCTTGTGGGTCTTGGGGCTCATCACTAGATTCAACCCCTATCATAAAGGTTTTCCTGTCTCTATCAATGGGAACTAGCTCAACATGTTCAAACGAGGCCTCAAATTTTGGATGTTTTTCTATTATTGAGGAAAAGTTTGTTTGATTAGGATCAAACATTCCTAAAGGGTCGATAATACCCCTAACATCCTCGATTATCCCTATTCCTCTACTTCAAACAATCACAATTTGCTGGCAACCCTTAATCTTCTATAAAGTGAATCAGAGCTGTATATGCTTGAGAAATTTTCATATGGTTACCAATAGGCTCTACATCAAGATACACATGTAATAGTCAGTCAATAAGATAAGGGTACTCAGTTCGATCACCAGGTGAACAAAAAAATACTTGTGATTCCCCTCCTAATGCATCTTGACGGTTGGGATGGTTTCTTGTTTTTCTTCATTGGTCATGGAGATGGTTCCTGAATACGAGAACCTAGGGGAGGTGGAGGGAAAATTTCCTAGAAGGGTCTTTGATAAATACTTCCATATGTTCTTGGTATTCAGTAAATACTTCCACAACACCACCCACAATCGAAAGGGTATACTCCCCAGCTATAGTTCTTCTGGGGAAATAACCATTTCCCAAGACCCTACAATCCCTACAAAGTAGGGGGGGCTTTAACATCTCCACAAAAAGGAAATTAAATTCGGGTTTTGTAAATAGAATAACCTCTCCTCTGATGGTCATTGAATATGGGAGTAATTCCATCAATGCCACTTGGTCGGACCATTAATGCTTGTATTGGGAAGCATGAAGGCACTTGTCTATTTCCTACAAATAAGAAGCCACCACATCAGGATATTCTTCTGAAGAAATACTGGTGGGGGAAATGGATCCTCCAAACCTGGAAGGTCAAAGAGTCCCCCTATAATTAGTCTCCCAATATCCTCATCAGAAGCTTTTTCTCTCAGTTCATCTCAGACCCTCCAAGCGTTTGGGAATGAACTGTGACTGGGATGACCAACACTGCAATATTGGAACATGGGAGATGGGCGGGTCTTGTTAGTCGTAAATTCTTCTTTGGTGATTATGTAGACTTGAGACACTTGGGATATGAACACTTATGGGGATTTGGGAGTACGTAAGAAGCTTATCCCTCTATAGCTTCAATAGGCAAGCCAGCGACATCATCGTCCTCATCATCAGTTTCTGGTCACAGTAAGGCAAGTACCTGATGCAAGTATTTGGGCCGATGACAACAGGGACTCTTGAAATTAGCTAGATATCCCAAAGGATAATGTCAACCTCCCCACGGTTCAAATGAAAAGTATTGGTATCCAGACTCCACTGGCTCATGAGCTGTGAAATAAGGGAATTGGGACGATGAGTGTATGTCTAAGATACCGAGACAACATCGTATAGCCCCACGGCCTGCAGCTCAGTTCAAAATTCTTCACAACTCTAGAAAACCCAAAAATTCCACCTCCAGTCTAAGTTAAATGAGCCACTAGAGAAAAGGTCCCTCCTGGATGACCATCTATGTTGTTTGTTTGTTGTAGCTTTCTGTAAAATTCTTTGATAACAATGGGTCATCTTGTATGGCATCTGCTGCACCACCCCTAAATTTTGAGGTACATAGTTCACATGGGACCCAACAATGATATCTCTATAGAGGTATAATCCCTTGGATGAAATCAAATCCTTTGGTATGAAGGTGTTAGTTATCCATCCAGTAGGATGATCAGTCTGATTTAGTGTTGGAATCGATGTATCTGACAGTAGACCAAACCCATAAGTTGGAAGCTCGTCGGAAGTCAGATACTCCCTTTGACTCACCGTAAGTATATTTTCCATAGATTGATATAATAGAGAAACTATAATGTTTTCATCAACTGAATACGCCATGTTCTTCAATATTTCATTAGTGATAGAAATAGGGGCATTAGAAAAAACCTCATCTGGAACACCAACATCACCAACAGTCTATTGAAGATCCATTGCAGTCTCAAAACAAAGATCTAAAAGACCACAACAAGTTAGTCCAGTGAGAAATTTTTTGTATAAGGTCCACAAAAATTGCAAAGGGACTTAAAAAGAGGGTCCACACGAGGTTATCTGTACTGCTCCAGGAAATGGTACACGGAAACCATCTCCAGTGCACTGCATCAGTTTACAGAAACAATTCCCTACATACATCCTCAGTATGCAGAAGGCCCATGAGGCGCTTTCCCATGGAGAATTGGACAACAAACTATGTTGTTTGTAGAACAAAGAAACCGCAAACTAAGGCCTCACTATGCAGATGTTCAAAGATTTATGATCGGAATTTTTAGTCCGGTTTAAGAATTTTAAGGTTCAGTTCGACAGTTTAATGTTCCGTGTGTGGAACATGAAAATCGCATAGTGATCTCCTATGTGGAAGTCTAGAAATAAGTTCCAAATTCCACGGTGAAGTTTGTAAAACCCAAAATTTGGTTCATGGGAAAAATCAATTGTGAAGAGTTCAGTTCGTAGAACCTACAAAGTGGTCCGCAAAAATGGATTTCAAAAAGGAGTCAGTACGTGGACACAAAGAAGCCAAGGAGAGGTTGAGAGCACTTTTTACTTTGATAAATGGTAAAAGAAAAATGACATGGGCCCCTATAAATAGGTTAGGTCTCCCATACTGGACCTACCCATTCTAGCGCAAACTACATCAGTTCAGAACCACTTATATATCATAATAGCCACCTCTTCATTCCGAACGGATCCCAATCTTATGTGGGGAATTTTGGGGGTCCAAAAAATTTAACAATAGGAAATAAATACTACCATATGCACTTTTCGGGAGGAAGAAAACATTCTTACAAGTCCATCAAGGAAAATGGATGAAAAATGAATTGGAAATTTGTAAAGAAACTTGAATAAATAAAGTTTTTCAAGAGTTTTAGTAACCCATGTACTATCATAGGGAATGTTTTGTGGAGCACATGAACCAAAAACCATCAGTACATGAAAAGAACCATGAGGTGTTGTCCCGAAGAGCGATGGCCAGTAAACCCAGGATGCCACAAACAATGTCATTGGAAGATAAACCATAGTAATTCCATCAACATATTGTCCTATGAACTCATCATTTCATGAATGAAGAAAGTTGAAAAGGTTCCATGAATGAAGAACCAGGATCCATAGCCTTTGGAAACCCCAGTTGACCGAGTCTTCCCCAAGTTGATAGATATATTCATGGTCTTCTATAAATGGTGCCACATGACCACATATATGATTACCCCAATGATCTATAAAAGTGGAAAAGGAGGAATTGAAAAAGGGGGACCGATGATGAAAGAGTGGATACATGTGGAAGAGAGCCTGAAGAAGACTCTAGAGACTAGAAGAAATAATTCAGATATGAAGGAGATTACGACTTTGGTTTCGAGTCATCAACGAAGTGAAAACCGTGAATCACTTTTCCATAGGTATAACCAGTCGCAAACCAGAAAAAGAAGGAACAAACTAATAATTGGTGAACCAAAAACCTAATCTGTGCCATTGAGAACCATAAATTCCTCATAGATGAATTCTCTATGAACCAAAGGTTCCTGGATCCTTCTTCAATTTGGTACTCACCATAGAGCATCAGGATGCAAATCGAACCCTGCATCGTGTACTGCATTAATACGTGGATGAAACCATGAGTGGTTTGGAAAACCACATCCAAGAATGCATACCAATTTGGTACATTGGGTTCCCTATCCATTTCCACATAATTCTTCGGTACACGGATAACCATTCTACCCGCATAGAATTATACTATGCAGGGATGGCCCCATCCTATATGAGAAAATAATATATGGAATGGGGTGTCTTCGGGTGTCCTTTCTTCCTGTTCAAATCATGCCTCTCCATTACCTTCCAGTCCTATATAGCTCCTCGGAAAACCAGTCCACTAGCATTTGGCCAAACCCTCCCCCAAAGCCACCATACCCGTATGATCAGATCATTTGGTGCATCAGCGCGCCCTTATGAGTCTACATACCTAGGGTAAGTGGAGTCATGAAGGATGTGCCCATAATGGTTCAGACCACCGGAATGTCTCTATATATACATTCCAATGGTAACCCGGAGTCCATACTTGGGATACTAACATGAACCTCCCCATTCTAGGGATCAAGGAAGATCAATTTCTTTTCCATTAAATGAGGAACAATAATCATTTGATAGAATCATGCTCGCCTTTCCTTTTGACAAGAGTCAACATTCCTCCCCTTTCCTAGAACACATTCTGGGAAACTCCCACTGATGTAAGTCCCTAACCTTCTAAGAGTAAAACCACATGACTTACAATGTCATCCCACATTGAAATATTCATTTATTTGTGCCCTCACCCACCATCGGCTTAACAAGGGGACAATAGAGAGAATTGACACACACAATGCTCATTCCCTCTCCTATTGAGCTCATGGACACAACCTATTCCACCATATCCCTCCTCCTTTTCTATCAGTGGAGAAGAGAAAATTTGACTTTGTTTAATCTTTCACACCTCTTTTTTCTCACACTGAGCATGGATCATGTTGGTTTAGGGGTTTTTGACGATACACCATTTTTCACCAAGATAATGAACTACGAGAACTATGATTCCTATTCAAACCAGGATATGTAGGATGCCTACTTGAAGGCCCAAGCTCAAAGGCGTTCCCTTACAAAATGTTTTTCACAATTTTCCCCCCAACAAATGGGCCTCCTCCCAGGTGTAATCCAAAATCTAAACAAACTACAAAAACATTGATTATTGTTCAAACCAGGATACGTAGGATGCCTGCTTGAAGGTCGGAGCTCAAAGGGGTGACCTTCCAAAAGGGTTAACCCAATTATGTCCACAAAAAATGGGCCTCATCCCATGTATAATCCCCATTCTAATGAACTACAAGAACTTTGATTCTAATTCCAACAAAGATACATAGGACTCCGGTTCAAGGACCGAGCTCAAGGGATGGTCTCTCGAGTTAGTCCTAATGAAACTGCCACACTATGGCCTCCACTATTGTGTAATCCCCAATCATGTATCCCAAAATGAGAAGCACCTCTATGTAATCCCTGAGCAACCAAGCCCTCAAGCTGGTCTTTCTTAGAGTATAAGTCCCCGTTCTTCAAGAACATTGCAGACTTTTATTCCCCATTGGATCGGGTACGTGGAAATCCTCTCTAAAGTCCAAATCCGACCCTCGCATAAACCCTAATGTTCTCAGGGCCATGTGCTCAGTAGGGTTATGTCCACTCAAGAGACCACTTATCTCCTGGGTACTTTGGACTACCTCGACATGAGTCCCACACAAAGTCTTGACCATGAATCTTTCACTTGGACGTCCTCACTGCATGACGTTAAACTGCATGCATGGGTCCCTATCACATGACCATAAAAGGTGATGTTTCAAGTTAAGAGACATAGAACTATGTGGGATATGATTCCTCTCACGAGGATAATTAATAATCCCATCTTATGGGTCCAACCATAACATCAAACCACCTTCCATATCTCTTGTATGACAGTAAACTCTAGAGCGCCACATTGCATGGATTAAGTCAGCATTATCTCCATTACATCATATCCATTTATATCTATGATGATCCATAATACTGGGGGTAACCCATGGATACACTCTTCAGGAATGAACTCAGGATTCATGAACATATGAACATATATTAAATCAATAAGAGAGTTCTCGAGTGTGTAATAATTCCTCCCAAAAAGGTGTGATGAGGCCAAACTCTCATCCTCTCAACCAATGGAGTCCTAAAGTATCATTGGCCAAATCATCATCCATTGAGTGCCTGACTTTGGAAGAAGGTCCATAAATCATTGATACCATGGTCGTTGGGTTTTTATGGATCCTTGAATAAACCCATTAGGGACCAACTGAGGTCATCGTACCCAATATAGGTTCATTACACTGACACGTAACCCCCTGTGCGATCATAATTTGAGATTATTCAAATTTGGAACCTCCTTAACAACATAATAAATAAGGATACACATCTAAATCTCAGTGGGACCATCTCTACTTATCAATAGGTGGTGCGATGTGAATCGGGTTGAAACAATGTGTTATGATTATGTTATGGTTCTTGGGCATTGTTTATAAATACAAGTGCTTCCATGATAAAACAAGGTATGGTAAGCCTATGATATCTCTCCAATGAATTGGTTAATGAGATGGAGTTAAATGATAAGGTTTATTCTATGAGATTTAGGGAATATATTGTGATTGGTATTCCAAACATGACCATGAAGGTTACTCCCTATGTAGCTGTGAAAACTAAAATGTATGTATGATATGGATACTATAAGTTACCTTTATGTTTTATCATATCTATGAATTTTTATAGTAATCTTATGATTTCATGAGGTAAGTTAAAGTGTTTGTGTTTTATGGGTTAAAATTATGATTTTGTGAAAAAAAATCATGATTTTAAAATATTCATAGACTAATGGTTTCATTCCTTATTTTATATCCTTACTGATATTTTTATGCTCATCCAAAGTTTTTGAAATTTTTTCCATAGTATTTAAGGAAGAATAGAGCCAGGGATTGGATCAGTGAAAAGTTATGATGATTAAACATGAAAAAGAAACCATGTTTCATTGTAAATGTTTTTAGTTTATTAAAGAAATGGATACTGTTGGAAGTGCCCACTTTTTATTTTTGTGGTTTTATAATTTATGAGTTATGGAATATTTCCTTAGAGACCTAAAATTAAAAAGACCCTCAATGTGAAATAAATTCATATTATTGACTTTACTCAAGATTATGTAATGTTTAAGGTTAAGTCCTTATAGTTGGTATTAGAGTATGGTTTAGACAACTTTAAAGATTAGGATGTTTTCTAAAGAGTTAGAGATAACATAATGAGTTTATAATTTAAATTATTATTAGAATTTTAATGTACTAAAAATCCATTTTTTGGATTTATGTTCCAAAATTTTTAATGTGATTAATGTTATTTTTGGAGATATTTATTTTTGAGGTAATTATGGGTTATTACATTTTGGGATGAAAAATGAAATTATTGAGATAAATCTCAAGGTTAAAATATTTTATGATTATTTTTTAGGATTTTATCTCATTTTATGAATGTTATAATTATTTTATTGTTTTAGAAAAAAGACAACCCATGGGAAGGGTGACACCTTGTCGCGTCAGACAAGGCTACAAGAATTAAACCCAAAACCAAAGTTTGACAAGGATTTATCACCTACCACTGTCCTACGTGAATTCACTGGTTAGTATGACTTTATCTTTATAGTTAATTTTTTTTGAAATAATAATATGTTGATTTTGGGAACATATGTTTTATCAAATGGATGTCCTTGGTATTGGAAAATGATTTGTGAATTAAGTGATAAATTTTATTTTGTAAGATGTCCACTAATTTGGGAAATTTATATGATTAAGGTAAATATAATACTAGGATATTTTAATTGAAGAATAGTGGATAAATTATATTTTTTAAGAATCTATGATTTCATTTGTGGACATATGGGGAATTATATTTTTTCTAAAAATGATTAACCTAACTTAGAGAATATGTGATTAGGTCAATTTCTTTTTGGTACGAGAAATTAATAGTGATTTATATCATTTGGAGAAAAATGATAAAATTTATCCAAGAAGAATGTGATCAAATACTTTTGAATTATAGGTTTCAATCTTAGTATGGAATATTTGGAGGAATTTTAAAAATATTTATTTATTGAATGGTCTATTTAGAACTTTGGTATTACTATTGAATTTTGGAGATTAAAATTAGTATTTCATCTTATAAAGGATTATTATTTTTGGGGAATTATATTATCTTATCCCAACCATAATGGTTTTGGTTATTCTTTCAAGATATGCGAAATGGACAATATATCTTTTTTGTATTATGTGATTTTACAGAAGTTGATTCATCTTGAATACTCATCATTTAGAGAAAAAGTTGAGTTTTGGTGGAAATTGATTAAAGGATGAAACTGTAATTATCAAGTAAGTATGTTTCTTTATGTTATTATATAATGAATTAAATTAATTCCTCAAATTTATGGAAATAACATTAAAACAAAAAAAATCTCTTCAATTTTCGTACGATGATGTCAAAAGCTGTTTAACCCATCGAAAATTTATAGCTTTGTGATTGTTAAGTTTTCCAGGAAAATGATTTCTATCACTCCATTAGAATATGATGGTCTGTTTTTCTTCAATATCCATGCCTTCCTACATGTAATCCTTGTGTGTGTTATCTCAGGTGACCTACATACTGTCCTTTATTTCTTTTAGAGTGGAAGATTTATTAATCCTTTTTCTGGTGTGGGATTACAATAAAGGTATTTGGAAAATTAATACCTTTGTTACTGACCCCAAATTCAAATTTTGAGGAAAAAATTTATATGTGGGTGGGGGTAGAATGTAACATCTTGAGTTTTTTTAAAAGGAGACACTCTATTCGATAGTGTACATAATAAGCCACATTGAACTTTAGAGAACAACTAAATATCATTATTTAAATGTTACCATATGAACTAGCTATTAATATAGAGGGAACTAAATTTTTTAATTGATTTATGAAAAAATGTTTTTAATATGTATATAATTAATTCTTTTGTGAATAATTAATTATAAATGAAAATAAAACCCTTTTTAAATAAAAGGAAATATTTTTATGAAAAACTATTTAAATGTGAATAATTCTGCTTATGAAATATTCAAATCACTATTTTTGGAAAAAATTAATTCAATATTAATTCAATATAATGTTTAAAATTAATCCAAAGTATTTTCTATACATGATATAAGATCAAATTCAATTTTACGGATGAAAAGAGTATTATTATAAAAATACAGTTTTACTGCCTTTTGATGACGAACCCATTTAAAATTTCATTTTTGACAATTTTATAAGTTATATTTGACAAAATAAACTTCTTATTTGGAATTGGGAATCAAAATTTAAATTAGTTGATTTTTTGATATTTTTCTGATAAAATTCATATTTTAATTAATAGTGAAAAATACTCAATTTTAGTTCAAAACTACTTTTTTCATAAAATTTATTTATAGTGTAAAATTATATTTTTAAAATTTTTTAAATTATAATTAGATTATGTTTTTTTATCATTTAATTCAGTTTTGGTCATTTGAATCAATTTCACAATGAAATTGAATATAAAAACTGTATGGAATTTTGAACATTTTACTTAAAAACCAATTTTTTATTATGTCAACAAAATTAATGTTTAATTAATTTATGTTAATTCAGTGTTTTGAATTTGGAAAAATTAATTTCATATTTGAAATAAAAAGGTTCAAATTATGTAAATGGTTCCCATTTATTTTTGGACATTATGAATAGTAACATTAGTAATTATTTTTATTATCATGGTTGAAGGTAAATCTGGTAATTAAAGGTAAAAACAATATTTTAATAATATAAAACCACCCTAACACTTGTAATAATATTATTTTATGAGTTTATTCTGACCATGATAATCCTTGGGTCTATTTTTGCACCACTTTGAGCCAAAATTTAATGCATTTATAATATTTTATTCAATGAAGTCATTTTTGTCACACTTTGGTTTTTAAAAAAGTAAAGTATTTTAATTTTGATTTATATAGGAGATATATTCGACTATAAATAGTCTTTAGAAATATAAAAAATCTTAAATACATCATGGTAATTTATTCATAATTTTTAGGAATTAAATAATTAAATTTAATTATGACACAAAGATGATGCTTTAATAGATTTATTAAAGAAAGAATCAAAAAATGATATTAATAATACTAAAATAAATATAATTTTACATGTTTGATACCATACATGAATTTTATTCATTACTATAGCCTTTTATGATTTATTTAATGTATTTTCTATGAATTAATCATGTTTTTATGATTTTTAAAAAAAGTCATGCAATGAATACTGTCAAAATTAAAATAATTGATATTTTAAAATATAAAATATTTAATTAAATGATATAAAATTTATAAAAATATAATATTCATAAAATATATATATATATAATCCAAAATATTTCATTAATTACCCATTAATTGGTCTTTTGGTATTATTTGGTAACTATTTTAACTCTCAATGTGTAAATTACTTAATTAAATGGTAATAGTTAAAAGGGGTTAAAACAAAAAGATAAGGATTAAAAAATATTAAAAACATGTATAATTTTAATTGCATGATTATTATTAGACCCAAAATCATCCTATCTTCTAAATAAATCAGTTTTAAAAAATTTGGAATAAAAATTGAATTTATATTAATTTAATACTTTTAAATATTCCAAGGGTGCCCCTCCCCTCTCCTATAAAAAGGAACCCATTATTCTCTATCAATCACATTTACAAAACCTTTTGGTTTGGTCAAGATCTGTCCAAAACCATTAATATAGTCTCTCCCCACATTCTTGAGGCCATATTTTAGGTATAACACCCCCTTAGAGGCGTTAAGGTGTTCTTAAAAGGTTATCAACCAAAGAAGTGGTATCGTTTTCTTTAGATATTTCTATTTTTTTCTTCTTCCACATCCTTCCAATATCCTTCAACCATGATGAAATAAAAAATCCAGTATGAAAAATATACATAGATTTTATAATGTTAATATCATCACCTAAATCCATCTCCACTTCCATTAAATGGGAAATGAATTAATCGTTCGTGCGTGCGTGTGAACTATCACCTTGAGGAACTGATCTAATTCATTTTCCATAAATGTCTCTCATGACTGGTTATAATAATATAATTAATGATAATATATGATATTAATGAAATATTAATCATTATAATATAACAATATATCAATTATATTCTGACTTTCCATGCACATAAATATGATAACGTTGTTCAAGATTACGTGTGAACTATCACCTCCACGAAGCGATGTGATTCATTTTTATTCACTACATCTCTTTTATGATATATATAAGTATATATAAATAATTAATGATTAATATGATATTAATTATGTTATGATAATTTTGTAAATATAAAATAGTACTTACATTCTTTCCATAATAATCAATGAAAAATGAAGACATTATTCATGCGTACGTACGACCTACGATCTCCATGATTGTAACATTGTTAATTTTTCATATCAATATTTAATTAATAGATTTTAAATTATAATTTATATATTAAAGTGATTATTATTTCATGAATATTATTCTAGAGATGATGTAATTATGATCACATGGACTATTCACATCATACCAAGTTCATTTTCGACTCAAGTACTGAATAACGACAAAAAATCCGATATGAATGTAAATAAATATATAATTGTTATAACATTGTAATAAGTGATATTAAAAAATAATAAAAATTAAAAAGGTTCTAAAGCAAGTATTAATTAACCTAAGTTTATTATTCAGGATTATAATGATTGTACGTGACGAATTGGTCTCAAGGTAAGGGGCTTTTTACTCAAAACATCATTTTAACATTTGGATGATTTATTATTATAAATATTTATATTTATTGTCCATGTTTTCAAAATATTTTTAAGGATTTATTTATTTGGACAAGATAATATTAAAATTTTAATTCCTTTTAATTGTTTCAAAGTTTTATGGGACAATTTCATTTATAAATCTTATTTTAAAATGTTTTAATTGTGTTTTAAAAATGAATTGATTATTTCAATAACTTGGAATGTTTTTTAACATATACTCCATAGATGCAATTTTTCACTTTCATATCGCTATCATGTGTTTATGTTTACTTTAAAAATTTACCATTTTATTGTTTAATAAATGTGTTCCCATTTATGATTGTGTGGATTGTAATGATGAAATGTAATTTCAAAGTAGAAATGTTATTTTCCTTTAATCTTGTTTTATGTGTTATGATTATGTTATGGTTCTTGGGAATTGTTTATTAATACAGGTGGTTCTATGATAAACTGAGTGTGGTTGATCGTGTGATATCTCTCCAATGAATTGGGTAATGATACAGATTTAAACAATAATGTTTATCCTTAGAGATTTAGGGAATATACTGTGATGGGTATTCTAAACGTAACCATGAAGGTTACACTCTAAGTAGTTATGAATAATACAATGTAAGTATGATATGGATGCCACAAGTTACCATTATGTTTTATTATTTCTATGAAGTTTTATAGGAATCTTATTATTTCATGAGTTAAGATAAATATTTTATGTTTTATGGGGGAAAAGTATGATTTTTGGAAAGTGTTTTTATGATTTTAAAATATTCATGGACTAGCAGTTTCATTTCGTATTTTATATCCCTTTATAAGATTTATGTGCTCATACAATTTTTTTAAAATTATTTCCAAAGGATTTAAGGTATAATAGAGTCAAGGATGGGATCAGGGAAGGGTTATGGTGATTAAACATGAAAGTAAACCACACTTGATTTTAATAGTTTCTATTTTATAGAAAAAATGGATACTGTTGGAAGTGTCCATTTTGTATTTATATAGTTTTGTTATGTATGAGTTATGGAATAATTCTATAGATATATAAACATTAAAAGATCTTCAATGTGAAATAAATTCAAATTATTGACTTAACTAAATATTATGTAATGTCTAAGGATAGGGTCTTATACACCCAATCTTGATTCATTTATGAAAAATCCATAAAAAATATATTATTGTGGATTTTTCATCTGATCGCTTTGCATCATCCAATGGTCGTACAATATATTCCTTAGTACCCCACATATCCTTGTTTTTATTTCAAAAAATTCATTTTTATCATTTGTGTAATCCCCCTACATATCCTTGATTCTTCCTAGAAGTATTAAATAATCTCAATACATAAGCCCAACTCAATCCCTTGATGTCCCTCTTTTCACGATACATGAATCCTTACCTTATGACATTAAAATATATGAATCAGTCCCATCACATGACCCTAAACTATGAAAATATAACTACATGAGTTTTAATTTATGTTCTAGAAGTATACATAGGACGCCTCTTTGAGGTTCAATCCTAACATCCCAACACCATTACCCTCCCGAATTCACCTCAAGAGGAGGTATCTCTGAAGCTTGATCACCTTCTTATAGATAACCAAATCTTTTTTGGGTGTATTAATTGGACCCTAAAACTTGAGTGTCCTTACTAGACTGTGAATTGGGACTAATCTAATGCGATGAACATTAGAGGATCAACTGACCATATGTGACGATAATAAGAGGATCTACCACACTTATGTGATGGACATAAGAGGACTCTATCTTTCCTTAAGTGATGAGAATAATATGCACTATGTGATGAGTATAAGATGACCCATCTTTATGAATCATGAGAAAACCATCATTCCTTGTATTATGAGCATGAGATTCCTTGTGTGTTGATAACATGATACCTTATGTGATGAGAATAATATTCATTATTTGATGAGAATATGATTCCTTGTATGACCAGAACAATATTCCTTATGTGATGAGAACATGATGCCTTATATTATGAGCATATGATTACCCTATATCCTAACACGAGGAAGATTAAACAACATTCATTGTCAACTATAAACTATATACACACCATTCCATTATATGAAATGCATAATATTTCTTCATTTATCTACATGATAAAGATACAACAACAATTATTATTCCTAACATACTTATCTAGATGATCAACACACCTATCCTCTCTAACCATAAGGTGATCATTCTTAGAAGGTAATGAGTGATGTAAATAACTGATGTTCATATGGAGATGGTATCTCGAATTATATTCATGAGCATGTATTAAATCTATGAGTGATTCATATACCAGGAAACATGCTCCTTAATAAGATGAGTGGACCTCATATCCCAACATTCCAATAAAAGGTGTCATCATCATCACCCTAGTTGTTATATGCTACCCATATTTTTGAAAATAGGAATGTGGGGCCATATCAAGACCATCCTAATGCATATGATGTAGTGGTCCCAATAAAAAAATCAATAGAAACACACACATACTAAGAATATAATTCCAAGTTCAAGTCTAGTGAAATCTCAATCACCACATATCTTTGGTGGATACTGTATCACCATAACCATGGTATCACCCCTCTCTATAACTGGCACAATGGACCAAAGTCATCAGATTTCAAAACACCACTTCATAACATGGTCATCATCTATAATATATCTATTCACCAGTATAATGATCAACATCATTACCCCAAGCCACATATCTAGGAAGTATCCCACCGATAATTCATGGGCCATCAACATTCATATCCCATGTGAACATGATCCAATGGTCCCATACCCAATGGTGTGAATAAACACCAACATCCTATGAACACAACCAAGGTGAACTACAACCACCTCATTATCAATGAATTATATAACACCATCATACCATACCAATAAATCAAATTTCCACCCAATTTATCCATGGTGAATCGACACCACCCCTCAACTAGTGAATATATTTCCCCACAATCATGAAATCACAAGCCTTAAACCATAGTAATCCATAGGTCACCCAAAATAGAGTCCAATTATAATTCTACAACCATGGAATACCAACTCTAGATTAATACATGCATTATACTCAGTGATTCACCATATAGAACACACATTATACCTTTTATAACACTATTTTCCAACTCACTTTTTGATGAAAACTCACTTAACATAGGATACACATCCAAGAGATGGAAATATACCACCTAGAGTACCCATATATATCTCATTTAACCATTTTTTACCTGATTACAATTTTTTACTGTGTTCCTATGTCTAACCCACTTAAAAATTATGGTCGTGCATCAAAATGTTGGCTTCCACCAATGCTTGATGCACCCAATAAAGGCTATATGTGAATTCCAAAAATTTATCCTATACTTATACAATACCAAAACCCATTTCCCCCTTATTTCACACCCACTTTACATATATATGATCACCATCAGTGACACTCAAGACCACACAATAAAATATAATGATGATTATTAAGTTCAACATCACCCTAAGACCCCTCACAATACATGAGAACCGACATTGGTTTCATTATGAAATTATCTTTCTTATCCAACTACCCCCACCATAACACATCACAAAAACACATATATAATGTTGGAAGAAATTTATGGTCTACTTTCATGGAACTCATAGTATCCCACCTATTGAGTATCACCAGCTAATTCAGATCTAACCAGCAGAAACCATAAAAACTTAAACATATCCAATTTAGGGAATTACTACTGAAAAATACCTAAATAATGATAAAAATAGAAAATAATTCAAGGGGACCCTAAGATGTACCACCAGTTATACCTAGATATAGAAAAATTAAAGATACAACCACAAATAGATGATATCCCTCCCTTGAGAGAGGAAAAGACAAGAGGGAGGGGATACAGGAGAAAAATTTCATCCCAACCTGAATGAGGAAACCCCTAATTTTATATAATTTTGAATAAATTATATTATTTAACTAAAATAGTAAAAAATTCTTCCTAGGTGTCCATTACAACATGACCACCTTGACCAGTTCTCAACACCCTTAACCAAAGGTATCATTGCAATAATTTTTTATAGGTCACAACGTGATGCACCAATCTAGGGAAGAACCAGAGAACCTAAAAACCCCAGATCAAGGTCACATTGTGGTGTATCTATATATATCATGGTAAAATACCCTCTATGACCAGGGCATCATGACCCTACATCCAACCATTATGGCGTGGAATCCAAAGTCCTCAAAGGTTGATTTTTTTTCTTATTTATTGTAGGGACCATATAAGAAGTGGTAGAGATGGATTATGGAAGTGGGAATGTATAATAATCATTACGTGAATGATTTTAGAAAGATATTTAACAATAACTATTTATAAGAATATTTAAAACTAAAGAGAGATAAAAAATTTCCTCGTTTTCAAAATAGTAATATATTCATTACAAATTATGCATCAAAATTTTTTGAGCTTGTAAAATATGTACTGAAATTGGTGATAGATAGAAACCTAAAGGAATGGTGGTTTGAGATATGACTATAACCAAATATTATATTGAGTATTATCTTATTTAAGTTACCTACTTAAACAGAGGTGTTTGGTGGGAGGCTATAATAGAGGTAAACATAAAAAACACGTAGTAGGAAAACACTTTTCTTTCCCAATAAGGTAGTGGAAAAATATATTCAATGGATATAAAAGAAATTGAAAGTACTTCTGGGAGAAATTATAAAGGTCACCATCTCAACTTTTCCATGGAAAGAGTTATGTAAAGTGTTTATATTACAATGGATTGGGACACCTTAATTAAAGTATCTAAATCCCCCTTATACAGGATTTCTAGTACGAGAAGGTATGATAAATGGATAAGTATTGTGATCAGATCTTATGAATAAGTAATATTGGTGTATATAAAATAGTTCAAGGGTTAAAAATATAGGTTTATGGGTTAAGGATGACTGAGTCTAGGATACATGGTAGAATAAGTTACCTTATTTGTAAGAGATCTCATAACCTCACAAGATTCAAGGGAAAATATTTGTAACTAGACAAATATTAAAGGAGTTTAGGATTAATATAGTATGTTATACCATTATGATTTATTATATGATCATTTTTTTATTATTTAATATTGGATAACTATATTTATTCATCTCTATAGGTTTTTTTGATCATTTAGGATTTCACAAAGAGCTAATCATATATTAAATGAGAATATACACTCTACTGGTTGAGAGGAATGAGTGAGCATTTAAATATCCATCCTGCTCAATTATGATTAATGGAATATAAATATCATGGGACTTTATAGTTAATGAGATAAAAGTGTATGATTTGACTATCAATACAGATCGGATTATTATATTCCATGCTCAAATTTTCTGTTAGAGTTGAATATTTATTTTGATGGAACCAGATGAGACTATCCACACTTTCATAAGAGAGTAAAATATTCATGAAAGAGGAAAGGTTCCTATAAAAAATGTTTTTGGGTCTATATTTTTTCAATTATTAAATGAAATACTTATATCAGTAAAAATCAAGGACCATTATTCACTTATATTAGTATTATATCAATATCTTGGTGCTTTTCTAAAGAGTCTTTTTAGATTACCACCAAGGAGAGAGGTGAAATTTTCCATTAAACTAGAACCTAAAGTGTTTTGTGGGATATATCAATACCCAAAAGTAGTGGAAGGAATAAGAATACTTATTCACAAGATATACTGGTAGAAGAATAAATAAGACGAAATGGAAAACTATAATGAAAATTATAGCTCACATTCCATGAAGAATCCTATCTAATAGTGATTTTTATCATGTTCCCTCAGAAACAACCATTGAGTTTTTTCATCCAAAGGTATCCACCAACAATTAGAATCACTAAAAAATTAAATTGTATCCCTCTCCATTAAAAGCGTGTTAGCACAAAATCTATCAATGTGAATGAATAAATGAGATTATATAAATCTTTGAATTCATGAATAATCACCAACATGTTCAAATGAGTTACCTGGAAACCCTTAAATGAGACCCCTTCCTTAAATGAAGGATACATATAGATTCTAGATTTTAATACATTATAAAACATAAAACTCTTATCAATATATTTTTGTAAATCTTATAATAACCACCTCACTAATTAAGTGACTTGTTAAAACTCCTTTTAACATTCACTTAATCTATGCATCATCGATCAAAGAACCATGGAACCACATAAACAATGGTGTGGTGACCCTTACTATGTATTGGTTTATTATTTAGTGCATTCATATCTAAAAAAATCTAAATTTCACCAAATCCTCCAAGACTTCATGAAGAAATTCATAACTCCTTATGATTCCATCAAAACTTATTTAGAAATTTTGATCATATAAACTCTCTCAAATTTAGGATAGACACTTTTTACTCAAAATAATACTCATTCCAGGTTATATTATATGACCTTATAGGCCTTTATAATATTCAAATAATTACGAATTCTATAATCCATAATTTTAAGCAATGAGTGGACTCTAAAAAATGGAACTACTAAGGAAGCTATAAATGGGTTTGTTACGATAAAAATCAAAGAAAACAATATATCTATATTGACATGTACACCATAATATGTATCCTTATAAATAGTATCCATGATTATATAATCCTTTTGTCTAAGATATTGAGTGATCAATATATATTTTAAGAACCTTCATGATGTTTTTTTCTTAACAAAGTTTATATATTTTTTGAAAAATAATATTTTGTAAAATAATGTTTTTGAAAAACATATGAAAGTTGTGAATGTTCAAACCCAAAAATAAAGGGGCATAATTTTTTTTTAAGAAATATGTTTTTCATATATAGAGGATTTGACTAAAAAACACCAAACATAGAGTATCGTTCTGAGAAGCACCATACATAGAAGAGGTCAGAAAGATGAAGTTATTGATTAGATGCACCATCAGTCTCAGGTCCATCGGTGTGAAGTTCAAGATCCATCATACATGGTGTTTCCTATAACGTAAAAATTTGTTTATTGAAGATTTCATAATGTTGATGAAGATTTTGAAAGAATACATTGAATTCTGGAGATAGAAAGTTTTCATGTTTTTAAACTAAAAGTCAGATTATGATTTTATAATCATGAATTTATCATAAATCATGAAAACTCTTATAATAAAATCTTTTGATGAAAGGGAGAAATCATAAAAAATTTATCGGTTCCATGAATCGAGAAGTTTTTTTCATCAAATTAAGAAGTACCAGAAACTGAAGTTTTTAGAAGTTTGAATGAGTTATAACTGATGATGTTTGAATAATTTCAAAATTATAGAATGAGAATTCCATCATAATGAGAATATCATCGTAATGAGAATTTCAACATTATGAGGATTCCATCATACTGACTATGATGAGGAATTTAATCAAACTAAATATGAGGATGTTAATCAGACTGAAGATTAGGAATTTAATCAGACTAAAGCTGAGGAAGTTAATCAAACGAAAGATGAGGAATTTAATTATACAAAATATAATTAAGTTAATAAGACTAAATATAAGGAAGTTAATAGGAATAAATCTGAGGAAGTTAATAAGAATTAATTTGAAGAAGTTACATCAGAAATAAGAAAAGTTATTATGTAACACCCCAAGATTTTATGAAAAATATTCTTTTTAATTTCATGTCTTGTGTTGTACGCTACACCAAAAGGATCTTGCACAACACGCATCCTTGACTTGCCTTTCATTACACACAATCGCGACCTTCCTCGATAGCGTGTGTAGTACGCAATACCGAGTTTCACTAAACAACGATATGCTATTAAAATATTATTAAAACTAGTCGTTATGAATAGTAATAAACACTTTTTAAAATTTTGTAAATTTTATTTTTCAAAATGGACTTCATTTTTGGATTTGTAATATTAAAATTAGCTTAGGGTGAAAGTTTGGTACTTTTCGGA
The DNA here is from genome assembly GCA_963277665.1 of Viscum album. Taxonomy (NCBI): domain Eukaryota; kingdom Viridiplantae; phylum Streptophyta; class Magnoliopsida; order Santalales; family Viscaceae; genus Viscum; species Viscum album. The sequence goes on from OY728133.1 coordinate 1,963,621,840, forward strand.
TAACTTTCATATTATGATGAATAGTGAAAATTACTAAATTTTAATTAAAAACAACTTTTTTAATAGAAATAATTAATAGTGATAAATTATTAATTTGAGTGGTTTTAAAGTATATTTAGAATATATTTTTACAATTTAATACAATGATGGTCATTGGATGTAATTTCACATTTAAACCAGACATAAACAAGTGTCAATCTTTTGATAGTTATTATCTCTCAAAAACACGCTATTTGTTTTGACGACGGGAATTAATTTTTAAATTAATTAATGTAACTGATATTTTTTGAATTTGGTAAAATAGATGTCATTTTTGAATTCATAATATCAAATATAGCTTAGGCCTAATTTTTTGTATTTTTCTGGAAACGTTCATTTTTTGATGAATAGTGAAACCACTAAGTGGTAGTTAAAAAAAACTGAATTTTTCATAAAACTTAATTTTACCACTTCTGTGAGTGGAATTTCGAAAATCCGAGAGACACGGTTAATATCAAGGACTAAAATGTGGTTCAATGAGATGAAAATAATTTTTGGTGAATAGTAACTTTTGACTTTTTTTTACCACGGTTAAAAGTAAATAGGGTAATTAAGGGTAAAAATGATATTATTATTACCCTAACACATGTACTAATTCTATTGGATAAGTTTAATTCGACCAAAAACAACCTTAGGAATAAAATATGACCATTTAAGCCCACTTGGATTAGATTAGGACATTTATTATTAATTTATTTAAAGAAGGGTTAAAATAGTTAAAATCAATGTTTAATAAGTAAATCATTTTTAATATAGGGTTATACATAAGCTAAATTCGACTATAAATATTCATTAGAAAGATAAAAAGATTTCATACATAATGATATTTTATTTGTAATTTTTAGACATTAAATAATTTAATTTATTTATGACACAACGATGATGCAGTAATTACCTTTTTAAGAAAATATTAACATAATTGATGTTATAAATGACCAAATAAATGTAATTTGAGACTTTTTATGACTTAAACTAATTTTCTAGGTTAATATGACATGTTATTGTTTATTTAAGTAACTTGGTTCGAACTTATCATTCTGTTATGAATTTCATAAAAATCATGTACCAAATAGTGTCAAAATTGACATAAATTAGTTTTTAAAACAAATATTATATTATTAATTGATATTTTATTCCTAAAAATCTAAGGTTCGGCCAAATTACTTAGATAAGGTTATATATATTAATAATAAACAACTTGGGGTTCTTGTGGCTTGATATAGGAAGTTTATTAACCATATAGTGTAAGAAAACAAAAAGACACGGTAAAAGTTAAATTATTTAACTTAGAGTTAAATCTAATTGATATGGTTAAAATAATAACCTAAACTTGTCTAAATCCTATTGGATGAGAGTATTTCGACCCATCCCCACTTTAGCTTCTAAATAAGACCCTTTGGAACCATTATACACCGAATTTGACCTTAATATAAAATAATATTTTGAGATTTTCCTAAGGTGCCCCTCTCCCCCCTTATAAAAGGGCACCTCATCCCTCTCCTCCTCACACCAATTTGAGCATTCAAGCTCGGAAAACCCCTGACAAAATCTCTTCTCCACTTCCCTAGTATCATCCTAGAGGTCCTGGTCTTCTTCAAATACCATCCTTAGTTCTTTAAGTGGAGGTTAAGAAAAGGCGCGTCAAAAAGAGGTAATATCCATTACCGATCTTTTTCAATTTCTTTCTTCTTCAACTTCTTCTTCTTTAGTTGTTTCATGATAAAGTAATAACATCAGTATTTCTTATATACTTATATGTTATTATAAATATTAAACAACTCTAATTAACCTTCTATCCATCCTACGAAAAAAGGAAATCACCGCGCGTGCGTACGTATGGAATACCATCTCCACGCCGTGGTGTAATCTATTTTCCGCCACCACCTTAATTGGATGGGTATAATGGTGTAATGAGTAAATATATATGATTATTATAAAGTGATATTGATACTGAAATAGTATACATACACTTCAACACAAGTTCACAATCATGAGAATGATATCATCGCTCGTGCGTACGTACGGACTACCGTCTCCACGACGCGATGAGATTCATTCTCCATGTTAACCATTTAAGAATGATTATAAAGTATATATAATCAATAATAATGAAATATATGTCATTATAAAGATACTGTATTTATGTATATATGTATTTCATCTACTTACTTCCATTCAAGACAATAAGGAAAACAACGTTCATGCGTACGTACGGACTACCGTCTCCATGAATGGTGTGTTTCATTTCATTTATCTATCTATTATATATATATATATACTGAATATATATGATATATAAATCATGTTTTATATTCTGGAAGTAATTAAATCATGATATAAGTAATAATAATGTCAAGAACAACAAGTCCAACCACCTATGATAAATGAAACGATTTTACCCAAAACGCTTCTTTAACATGGAATTTACAAAAGAACGGGTAATATAAAGTCATAAGTGAACCATATATGATATCATAACAATGAATATGATTCTATAATAATTTAATGACATTATTTAAATCATTACATAGGTGGTTCGGATACGTACAAAGCATATCAAACATAAGGTAAGGGAAATATCACAATCTCATTTTTATCCGAGATTGTTTATACTTTGGTATTTACTGGGGTGTATTTTATCATCCACATCCATGTTTCTTCAATATGTAATATTATTTACATCCACCTACAATTTTTTAAATCCAATTTTACCCTTCGGTGAGATTTTAGTAAAAGATATGAAAGGAATCTTTTATCGTTTTTCGTACGAGGTACTTTTTGACTTTTCCGACAAAAGTATGAGAAGAATGTTTTTTTAACTTATACGGCATGAATGGATTTTTAAAACATTATTTCCAAGAAGCTTACTTTACAAGTTTTCAAGTTTATTTTTAATCAACTTCTTTTAGTTTAAAATTGTAAGACATGTTATGAAAGGATAAATGTTTTTGAAGTAGAAAGGATATTTTCCTCAAGAATGGAGTTCAAGAGTTTTATCAAAATTATTTTCCATCTAAGACAATATAGGGTTCTGTTTCTATTCCTATTATTACATGGATTTTATTATGTTGTGATGGAAATATTTTTATGAATTCCTTTATCTTATATGAATTGTTTTATGATGTCACGATGTTTAAGATTCCCATTTTTATTACATGGGTTATGTAATGATTTATGATTTATGATTTTGTGGCACACATAAGAATAGTATCATTATGAGATGGGTGGGACCTATATCTCCATCCAATGAATTGGGTAAAGATTTTATATCTCATGAGATAGACATGGCTGGAACGGTAGGTTATACCGATTCAGTGAAACAGGACTGAAATGAGGGTGACTCGGTTCAGAAATGGACTTTGTCCACTAAGATAGTCTTGGCAATGAGTCTTGACTAATAAGAAATGATTCTCTATGATTATGTGTGTATGCCAAAAAGTTTCATGTTTTAAGTTATGACTATTGGGATTACATTTCACTACTATGATTTATCCCATGTTATGAAATTATGATCTCTTTTGCAGGTTAAGATTTCCAAAAGATATGTTCTTATGAATATGATGTGATTGATATTTCTTTTGTTTACCCTTACTGAGAATTTGAGCTCACCATTTTATGTTTTCTGTTCCCTAGGATATAAAGAAAGGTTTTAGGTAAGAAAATAAAAAGGAAGATCATTATGGGAGATGTTGAAGATCTTTCACCATGATTAGATGATTACATTCCGAGTTTCCAAAGACACTAAACTCTTACGGTCCTTGTGTGTGTGTTTTTGTAATGTACTAAGTATTCCACAAAAGTAATGTAATGTCCATGTACGTTAAGCTTCGGGTCTCTACATATTATATTCAAGAAGAATGATTTCAAAGAATTCTTAAGAATGTTTGAAGTAGTCAAAGTTTATGTTTAAATATGATTTATTTTCAGAGATTTAAAATTTGAGTAAGCGGGAAAAGATTTTTAGTTTCCAACATTTTTCTATTATGATTTTCCTATAAATATAATCATAGTACATTAACACTTTTAAAATTTTCATGTGTGTGGAAAAGGAAGAGCATTGCATTTTTCTTGTCATGTTTTCTTTATGGACATATATCTCATTAGAAGATTAGAGAGATGAAACTTTTCTTATTAAACTCAGAAAGAGAAGACCGAGGAAGATGAAACTAAGGAAGATCGGGTTGAGGATGATCCGACTGAGTAGTTGAGAAGAGTTTAAAGGCGATGTTTGAGAAAAGGGGACATCATAATGAGTCCATATTAATGAGATAATTAGATTGAGGATCAGACCTAGGGTCATCAAACTAAGGTTCTGGATAGATTTTTGTTGAGAAATTTTTTGATCATATATTTTTTTAGCTCTATTATTTTTGAGAAAACTCTATAAACTTATGGGAGTCAATATAATCATTATTATCAGGATATAGAAGGTGTATAATGGGATTTTACATAATTTTTATTCACTTATTCATTATAGTAAATTTCTATAGACCCATTAGAGTGGCTATGGAAAGGATTTATGTTCTCACGCTGAGGCTAAACCTTATAAATCTTATGCACTTTACTTTATTTTCTACTTTTTTTATGCATGAGTATTTACTAAATGATGATAAGGATATGACCATTAAAATGTTTAAGGGGTTAAATAATGAAAATATTTAAACATATAAAAATTGATCAATTGATTCATTCCCATATTAGTTGTTATTGGATCCTTTGGAACTTCAATTGGTATAAAAACAAGGTTTCAATTATTGAATCCTTTTCATGGATAATATAAATTCTTTAATTAGTATAGGAATTCCAACATTTGATGTAAAAAATTATTAGGGATGAAAAAATAGGATAATTCCTTATCTCTTATATCTTGACCTAGAAGTTGTCGATGCTTCTACAATTGGGTTTCCACCTATTGATAAGGATTCCCCAATGAATTTTGCTGATATGAGAAATTTCAAAGTTGATAGAAAAGATAAAAATGAAATCCTTATGTCCTTATCACAAAATATTTATATGAAGGTGATGGGCCTCAAAAATTCAATGAGTATGTGGGACAAGCTAGAAAGTAGTTTCAAAGGGAATAATAAAGTGAAGGAATCAACGCTATAAATCTGGTTTAGTAAGTTTGAAGACATAAGAATAAGATATAAAGATACTATCTATGAATTATTCACAAAAGTAAATGAAATTGTTTGTAACATTAGAGGATTAGGAGATTTCCTGGAAGATTCTACAATTGTGATGAAACTTATGAGAAAATTTCTAGATAGGTTTGATTCTAAAATTTATTCTTTGGAAGAAAAAGGATTATTTATCTCTTGATTAATTTCATAAAATTCTTGTTGATTGTGAAATGAGGAAATCTTAAATGTTCAACAAGAAGATGAAATGTGAAATGGATTTTGAATCCTTGGGAAAAATAAAAATACAATATAGTGAAGAAATTGATCCTTGTGACTCTAAAGATAAAGAGGATAATGAATTTAATTAAAAAATAATGTCTCTTATATCTAAGAACTATTGAAGAGGAAGATAAATGTATAGAGGTAAAATTTATCTCAAATGTTTTGAGTGTGGTGGAATTGGACACTCTTTTTTGAACTATCCAAATAAAAATTTGGATAATACCAAGATGGTTCTGATGAAAAACCACGATAGATGAATTGGAAAAAAAATTATAAAGAAGAAAATTCATATAAAATATATAAGAAGATGTTTACTAGAGAAAAAAGGAGTATGTTGAGTAAGACAGATGAATCAGACTAAACTGATAATAGTTATTTGTAAGATGAATGTTCAAAAAAATTCCAAACCTTTATTGGAAAATTTCAGAAAACAAAATATCTCTCACAAAGTGAATAAGGTGGTGAAGAATCATATAGAGAGTATCAACTCAAACAATAATTTTTTGCATGTATTTATCAGAACCTAACTCTCGATAATGAAATAAATGTAATAAAGAATAATTATGAAGAAATTAATAGTATAAGAAAATATGTTATAAAGCCAGAGGAAGAATACATTTATGAGATCTTAGTTTACAAATTAAGAGTTTATTAATAGGGAATGGTGGTTGAATATCTCAGTAAGAAGTTGGAAGATAAGGAAGAAGAAGTTAATAGGATTCAATAAAAAATTATTGAGTCTAAAAGTACCTTGAGTAATATGAATAAAAAACTTAAAAAAATATGAGGAAGTAAAATTTGAGACTTCTAATGTTTCTAATAAACCTCAAATCAAAAATTAGGTGAGATCCTCACCTTCCAAAAATAATATTTCATATGCTTTTTCTAACATTTCAGGTAATAAAAAAAGTTCTAGGAAAATTCGGGTGAAAAGGGATGTAAGAAACATATCACATCTATAAAATTTGAAAACTCACCAATAAGGAAATAAGGTTCACACCCAGAGTATGTTAGAATATAAATAAATTTTCATCCTCAACAATGTTCATACAAAGAAAGATATTACTTTAATATAAAATAAATATTTGATGTTTTTTTCTAGTGTTGTGGAATCAATGGGTATAAGGATTATAATTCATTACATAACTTATCTCCTCCCATAAGAAGGATTGGATATAAATAAATAAATGATTAAATAATAATGAGTAACTTTCCCAACACACGTGAAGTTAGAAAAAAAAATTCTAAATATATGAGAAACTTTACAATAAAAAATCAATTAGGATGTCATGAAGAAGTTTGTAGAAGATGTGGTTAGGTTGTTCGCCATACTGAAATATGTATGAAACTCTTTTCAAAAAAGGTTTCTTATGCCAAAAAAATGAAGCTGGAAAGAAGAAATTTTAGGAAAGTGATTTTTTTGAGATATCTTTGAAATAAATTAAAAAACATGATAGTGGTTGCATATCACACATGATAGGTGATTTAGAAATTTTAAAACATATTGTAAATCATAATGGAGGTGTTGTTACCTTTGGGAGTGATAGTTCTTTAAAAATCAAAGAAATAAAAACAAATGAGATTGAAGTATAAAAGCTTAAATATAATTATGTTTTATTCGTTGATGGGATAAAACATAACTTACTTAGTGTAAGTCGACTTTATGATGATTGAAAAAAGTTATCTTTAGAAAATATTATTGTTTCATCAAAATTATGAAACATGGAAAAGTTATTACAAAAGGAGAAACAACCTGTAGGAATATATTCCCAATAAGAGAATTTAATAACTCTTGTTACTTGAGTATTGAATATGAAAACAAATTATAGCACCAATGACTTGGAAACCTTGGAAAGAAAAATATGAACATACTTCCAAAAGTTGATACTGTCTAAAATTTTATAGAATAAAAAATAATAGAGGAAGATGTTTGTATTACTTGTCAAAAAGGTAACATGACTAATAAAAGATATAATATAGTTGAGATTCAGTGTACCCGACCTATTGAACTTATTTATTATGATTTATATTGGCTAATGAGACATCAATAAAAAAAAATATTTATACATCATCACTTTTATTGATGATTTCACTTGGATGAAAAACATCATGTTTATGAAACAGAAGGTAGAGTCTATGGAAATGTTCAGGTTTTTTAGAAAATAATTTGAGAAAAAAATGGTGTCTTATATAAAGAATTTGGGAATATATAATGGTACATGATTCACAAGTAGTACCTTTAAAACTTATATGAGAAATCATGGTATAAAAAAATAGTATACTACTCCCTAGTATCTCCAAAAAATGGAGTAGAAAAAATAAAGAATATAATTTTGGTGGAAATGAGAAGAAGTATGTTAGCAGAATACAAACTACAAAATTTCAATTAGAGAGAATTTTTTAGTACTACTATACATGTTTAAAAGATATGTTTTTTATACCAAAATCCAACATGAATTCTTATGAAATGTTTTATAAAAAAATGTTTTAGTTAAGTACTTAAATGTTTTTGGAAGTCTAGGTTTTCTTAAAATTAAAAATATGGATTTGGGAATGTTTTATGAGAAAGCTGGGTAAGTAACTTTTATAAGTTATTAACTCCATAAAATATGTTAAAAATGTTGGAAAAAATGTTTAAAAAATTTGGTTGAATCCTATGATTTGAAATTTATTAAAAATATAACATCCTTAAAAAAAGTTGTTGGGAATGTTGAGAAATAAAAATTAAAATCCTCCAATGAGGAAGAAAGTGAGTAAAGTAATGTGTAGGAAGATTCAGATAAACTCTGTGATGAGGAAAGTGAAGTGAGAAGAGGAACTCCGAAATACCCTACTTTACAAAAACCTGTTGAGACCAAAAATATTATTGGGAATCAAAAGGCTCTAGTTCATACAAAAAAAATATGATATTAAAAAATAAAACTCCACTCATCTCCAAAGTTGAACGAGAATCAATTTGAAAATCTGTTCAATACAATATATGATTGAATGCTATGAATAGAGAGTTGGATAAAATTGAGAAAATAGAACATACAAAATTGTTCCACATCTGAAAGGTAAAAATGTTATCAAAGAAAAATGCGTTTATAGAAACAAGTTGAATGAACATGGAGATATTTTTTTAAAATAAATAAATACTTGTTTGTAAAGGCTACACACATGTGGAACGAGTAAATTTTGATGAGACCTTTTACCCTAATACAATGTTAGAATCTATTAGAATATTTCAAGTAGTGGATTCTCACAAAAATTATAGATTATATTAGATGGATGAAAAGTTATCATTTCACAATGGAGAAATTGAAGAAGAAGTTTTCATTGAAAAACCATACGAGTTTATACTTGATGAGGATGAAAAAATGTTGGTAAAGTAAATAAATATTTTAATTGGATGAAATAAGCTCTGCATGAATAGTATTATAAACTTGATAATTGTTTGAGAGTGTTGAATTTTTATAAAGGAAAAGATGATATAAACTTATATGTTAAAGATTTTGAATTCAAAACTCTAATTTTAATTGTTTATCTATATTATATAATTTTTTATTGTGAAAGAGATGGTGTTTTCTAAATTTTTTTGAAGAAATGAAAATGAACATTGAGGTGTCAATGTTGGGATAATTAACATTCTTCTTTGGTTTACAAGTTCAACAAAAGGAAAAACATATTTTTCTATCTCATGCAAAATTTTAAAAAAAAATTTACAAATGTTTGGAATAGAATAATACAAATAATTTCTACTCATATATCAATGGGGATAAAGTTGAGTAAAGATGTTTCCAAAAAAGGTGCTAATTAGAAAGACTTTGTGAAGCTGATTGGAAGTCTACTTTACCATATAGCCTCAAGGCCTTATATTGTTTCTGTTGTGAGTTTGTGTGCTATGAATAAAAGTAATCTGAAAGAATCACATATGTTATAAGGAAAGAGAATTATGAGATATATCAAAGGAATAACTTCACATGGATTTTTATACAAAACTATTAAATAAAGTTTCATTGTTATGTTGATTCCAATTGGACTAGAGATTGTAATGACATAAAATCGACTTAAGGAGGAACAATTTTCTTGGGAGAATGTTGTGTACATTTTAATAGTAAGAAATTTTTTTAGTAACTTTAGGAATAGAAAAAAAAATATTATGGCTATTAAGGATTGTTCACAGAGGTTGTGGATGGAATTTTATCTAGAAGGTCTGAATGTAAAAGTTTCTTAACCATTGAAGATACTTTGTGACAATCAGAGTGTAATTAATCTTTATAAAAATTCTATCCAACATTCTAGATCAAAATAAATTGATATAAATATTTACTTAATAAAATAGAAAGTTTTGGATGGATATGTTTTACTATAATATATCTAAAAAAAGTATCAAATTTCTGATATCTTTACAAAATCAAGGCCAAAATAAAGGTTTGTTGAGTTAAGGTGTAAAATTCATGTTCAACATCCTCTAATGACTTCCTAAATATCATAAGTAATTCCCCCACCATGCATTGCATTATCATGGAAACGTGGGATATAAGGTAACCAATTTTAAATTTGTAAGAAGTTTTTACTTATCATTCTTTTATAAATCTGAATATGTGGTTATCATAAAATGGGGGAGAGAAAAGGAAATGGGAGAGAAAAAGAAGAGTAAGAGGAAAATATAAAAGTGAGGGGATTATCTAAACATGGTTTCAAAATTTTATTGTCACATAGGGATGTAAGTACTATAAAAATATTACTCTATCTAGTATTGTTGTGTTATGACACTCTCTTTCAAGAAAGGATGTGTTTTGGTAAAAGTCAAAAGTTGACTTAAGAAAATTTTCTAAGAGTTGAAAATGTTGTTAATGAGTTTTTTAAGAAATGAAAAGGGGGAGATTAAAGAACCATTATGATGTTTTTGTATTAACAATGTTTTAGTATTTTTTGAAAACTAATATTCAGTAAAATATATTTTTTTTTTGAAAAACAGGTGAATATTTTGGAATGTTTTAACCCAAACATAAAGAAGGAGAAATGTTTTGTTTTTAAGAATGTTGTTTTCTGGATGCAGAGGATCTGAATGAGAAGCTCCAGATACAGAGTATCAGACTGAGAATCACTAGACACAAAAGTGGTTAGAAAGATGAAGTTTTTGATCTAATGAACCTTTGGTCTTAGGTCCATTTGTATGAAGTTAAAGATTTATCAAACACAATGTTTGTTAGAAAGTTATTATTTTTTGAGTAAATAATTTGTAATGCTACTAAAGAATTTGAAGGGAGATAGTGATGCCAGAATTTCGAAAGCTTTTATACATTCTAACATAAATTCAAATGATGCTTTTCCAATCACCATAAATCATGAAAACTATCATGATAAAATAATTTAATTAAATGGAGGAATTTTAAAAATTGTATCAGTTCTAGGAATCATGAAAAAGCTTTCATTAGATTCAAAAGTAACAGAAAAAGAAGTTATCATAATTCAGAATGAGTTATAGATTATTATGTTTGAAGAATTTTAAAATTTCAGAATGATAATTCAATCATAATGAGAATTTCATTGTAATGAGAATTCCATCGTTATGAGGATCCCATCACACCAACTCTGATGATGAAGTTAATCATAATTAAGATGAGGAAGTTAATCAGACTGAAGCTGGGGAAGTTAATTAGACTAAAGGTAGGGAAGTTAATCAGACTAAATCTAAACAAGTTAATTAGACTAAAACTGAAGAAGTTAATAGGACTGAAGTTGAGTAAGTTAATCTGATTGAATATGGGGATGTTATATTATACTGAATAAAAGTTAGTATGGTTTAGAAGACTGATTTTAGAGAAATCTTGATAAGGTTTGAAGTAGTCAAAGATGAATTTTAAATATGAGTGATTTTTTGAGATTTAAAATTTTAGTAAGAAGGTAATGTTTTTTCATTCCCCAACATTTATATTCTAGGTTTCCTATAAATATAAGCATAGTACATTTGTACATTCTAATTTTTCACATGTGTAGAAAAGGTGGATCATTGCATAATTCTTGTAAACTTTTCTTTCTGGATAAAGATTTCATTGGAAGATCAGATAGCTAGATGTTTTCTTACCGAACTGAGAAAGATTGAACCAAGGAAGATCATATCAAAGAAGATATGACCGAAGAATATTGGACTAATCAGTTGACTAGAGTATGAAAAGTTCAGTTTGAGAAAAGGGTTCATTGTAATTAGTCCATCATAATGAGACAATTAGACTAAGGATCAGTTCTAGGGTCATCATACAAAGGTGGTAGTGGTGTTTGAACATGATCAATTACTGGATGGAGTATGAAAGTTTTGTGGGTGACGGTAGCAGAAGCCTCATACTCTTCTGACCTTCAATGTGGATGGATGAGCCTTTGAAGGTATTTCTAAGGAGTAATCTAAGGGTTTGGGAGTGATTATAGGTGGCATTGTGCTTCATTAGTGGTGATTGAGATCAAGCTCGATGTTGGGGTGTTTGGACATACTGGTCTTGTAGTGAAGCAGCAGGTAACTGATGAGAGTTTTTGGTGAAGGGAGATAGAGTACGGTGGGGCTATGTGTCCGAGGGGAGCAAGGCACGACCGAGATGGGATGACATCAATTTGGTAAAAAAAGAATAGTATATGAGAAATTTGGTGTCCCACATCAAAATAGGGAAGTTGATGGGGGCTGTATTTAAAAAAAGCCATGGGATTCCCATCCAAAACTACATGTTGTGGGGACAAGCTCCCGCATGACACCACACACACGAGCCATGTGCACTATACAACCCACATGGTCTTTGGCGCAACTCTCCTTCCTTACAGGCTTGACCACCCACATGCCACTTGTGCATGAGATTTGATCCCCAGTGCTCATAATCACTTGGATAGATCTCCCATGGCCCTACTTAGCTAGCAGACCCATAGTGGGTTGGCTATGTGTTTGGTGGTTGTTGTGGTTGAGGGATGGACACGATTAGCAATTTTTTATAAAGTTCACCACATAAAAAGTTGTAAAATTAAAATAAACAATAAAAAAAGTTTTTACTAGAATGAATTCCTCTCTTAAATTCCATAAAAATATTATTCATTTAAACAAATCAACTTAGAGGATCATACAATAATTTTTAATTGAAAACCATAATTTAAATTCACATTTATTCTTCATCACCAAATTAACACAACCTAATGAAACGTTGAAAAACATGTGTATTTGGATTAAATATTCACTTAAAATTAATTATTTTTTAAATTTTTTTACCAATATGGGTGTGCCAAATACCCCCTTACTTAAACCATTCTTTTCCTCAAGCATAAAATCTCAACATTAAATTAAACAGGGCTCCAATGTTATCAGTATTTACATTTAAAAGTAATAAAATCGAAACAAAATCAATGTCAAATAAAATTTTCAAAAATACACATATAATACCAACTCAATATATCAATTTTAAAAGAAATAATCAATTGATGCATTGTACTTTATCCCTTTTGAAAATTTTGGAACTTCTCTTCTCATTCATTCATGTTCCTCAATTAATTATTATTAAACTTTCAAATTCACGTTTTACCTCTATTTTTTTGTCTTTTCACTCATTACTCATGATAAAATTCAACTAGATTTATGCTCATATCATAAGAACATGATCTTTATTCATAGTCTTATAAATTAACTCTTTCTAAACTATTAAAGGATAAAATTCACAAAAATTCATGAGGGATTTCATTTAAGTATCAAATGTCTCTAAGGATAAAGGTTAGTGGATTTTTTTTAATTTAAGGATTAAGGAGTAGGTTTATATCATAAATAATCCTATCAAAAGAAAAAGTGTAATGAAATTCCCCATTAAAATTATAACAAATCTCACTTTCCCCAAAACTCAAATTAATGGCTTTGATTAAAATAACACAAAATTAATGATTTGTGAACTATCTTGGATTTTTATGTATTTTTTTCATTTTTTTCATTTTTATTGTAATGAATGAAACAAAACTCACATTAATCACCTAACCACATATGATAAAAATAATTGGTCTAGTAATGGTGATTTTTGGTTTTCCCAAATCACAAACCATTTTTTTCATTTTTTCCATTTTTTTCATTTTTTTCATTTTCTATTTTTTTAAGAGGGGAAAATAAATAAAGATTACAATTAATATAACACTTTATCATTCCCCAAAGTATCACCCCTCAATATTTCCTTGCAATGAATTTAATTATTTCATCAGGACTCCATTCCCCCTACACATATACTTTAAAATATAATGAAAATATTAAGAGGAGGGTAGGAATGGATAAAAAAATGACTTGAAACATGGATAATTCCTAATAAAGTTATTTATGGTCACTATATCTAAAGAATGATTAATGTAATGGTGGTTTTCAACGATGATGGATTTTTAAAGTATGTATCAATCATTTTAAATGTGTTTTTGTATAGTAATAGCTTTCATAACTTCAAATGAAATTTATTATAGGTGGCATGTACCATGATCACTTAAGAAATATTCTCAAGAATCAATAGGAAGTACATAGTCTAGATTTATTATCAGGAATGGTACATTTGATATTGGAAAATCACTCATGGCATGAATAATAATAAAAAATCAATTCACATGTATTTTATAAATTTAAAGAATGATTCTTTTGGAAAATTTCATTTACCTGAATCAATTAATTCCATCAATTCATGAGTCCTCATTTTAATATCTATGATTCACTTTAATCATACAATTCACTATTTTAATCATTAAATCTCAATAACATGGAAATCTAAAACATGGCATCATGGGATTCCTAATAAACTCACGACACATAGATAAGTTAATTAAAGCATAACTAAATTATGGGAATGGAATGTACAATTTAAATCTCAAAACATTTTTTTGGGAAAAAAGTATATATTTTTAAAGATAAACATTAAAAAAGTTTACCCCCTTTCCCATAAAGCTTAAGTCTTCTTACTCCACTGTTTGGGGATACCTTATTCCATCATGAACCTATGAAAGAAAATTAATTAATTAATCTTAAGTATAGTGTCATTTAATATCATAAGGATAAGATGGAGTGGGATATATGTCAAACTAATAATAAAAAAAATTAAAGTTGTAGAAATAAAGTAAAAGGGATAAGTATTAGTACAATTCCCAAGTGGTCCTTGAATTTCATCTACCTCTAGAGGTTAGTACCAATAGTTATCCAAATTCTGATAGTTGGTGAAGCTTCTTTTATTTGAATCACCAGATTTGTCTTTTCCCAGCTTGTGCTTCTTTTTTTGTGGTGGGGAATGATCCATGAATATAATACATCATATCCCCCCTTCACAATTATGTATAGCTTACATGACAGGGGTATGATTAAGTATGAATCATCCTCTTCCTTGGTTTCTACTTGTGTAACCCTATATTTTTCCAGTGTTTTATTACCATAGGATACATGAATTAAATGATCAAAGGTAGTAGTATATATATTTTTAATTCGATAGAATTTTAATATGAAGAATGTAAGTAAGAATAAATCTTTTAGTGTGAGAATCCTCTATCTTGTTTTCCTCCAGATCACATAATTGTAATTCTTTATGGGCCTCCCCAAATATATTTTCATCAAATTAGGAATCTCCATGTGTTCCTCAAATGGTTCAGGTCTAGTTTCTTCATCTTCCTCCAAGGTATGGAAAGATTTTACCAAATCTGAAAATTCCAAGAAATACAGAGTGATACTGAAATAATGTTAAATAAAACCATCAAAAAAGATTTTAAATAAATATCACCTCCCTGAGTTGATTTTGGTTCAATCACTCCTTACGTGCCTCTTGAAGTTGGATCTCAGTGGATGGAGGTAGGTAGCTAATTTTATCCATCCCTTCTTTAAAATACTTCACTTGCGTGGCTTCCTCCTCTTCCATGGATAGATACAAGTAGAGTGGTCTAGGATCTTCTACTTTATAAGAAATGGGGAGATCATGTTGTACCTCATACTCTTTCCAAAGGTTTTTCAGGTCTTATTGATATCCTATATGTATCTCAGTAGGTAAGTATTTATTATCATGAATCCAATCTAGCTCCTCATGGTCATCTTGGATATGGATCCTCAAATGGTTGGGATGTTAATAGTGTTTAAGTTGGGTCTCAACTGCCTAAATTTCTTTAGTAAAGTAGTATGGACTAGTGGCACTTCTTCCTTGGAGTTTAGTCTTTGAATATTATTATTAACATTATCAACCATATCTTATATATCTTAAAATTAAATTCCTCCATGTCTATTCAAAATATTCTTGGCCCAATTAGTAAGTTCATCAAGACTTTCTTGGAGAGCCTTCTTAGAATTGTGTATCACTTTCTTTGGATCATGCACCCCTGAGTAGCTGTTCTGTGAATTGAAAAAAAATCATTTGAAAACCTAATAGAAAAATAGATTTTTTTAAATAAAAATAATGAAAATTATCTAAAATGTTAAAATAGAAAGAAATATATAGACTAATGATTGGATCCCCGAAAAGAGCACCAATTTTGATGCACACCTATCATAGGGTGTGGGAAAAGTAAATTTATTTTCCTATTGTTTCATAGAGGCTCACCGAGGACATCTCACTTGAGGGGATTTCTCATTATGTTCACTAACTTAATCTAATTCACCTAAACTACTTATTTTTTTTGTTTTTATTAATTCCATGAAATTAATGGAATTGAAATGAATGAAAATATTAAAATAACTTGAAATGAAAAAATGTGATTAGAAAAGAAATAACTTGGAATTTATGGTTTTTTTATGCGTTTCATCATTCTCTTTATTGGTGTTTAAATTTAGTTTGATAGTTTAATCACAAGATATTACTTTTAAAATTCTATTATTTTATTTAGGGGTTTGAAATATCCAATGTTTTAAAAAAACATCATTAAACCTCCTCCTAAAATCAAGATTGATGAAACACCACAATCGAGAGTGTGACACCTTAGAGGATCCTAGACCATAGTATATAGTTTCATCCACTAAATATATCAACTTAATCACATGAAGAACTTATGTTTAGTTTAAGGTAGAGAAAAGTTAAAAAAAATAATACAAATGAGTTTAGGTTTAGTGTCATAGTCGGTAATTTACCCACTGATGCACTTCAATCTTTCTCACCACAAACATAAATAAAACTTAATAATTTAAGTAAAAAATGAAATATAAACACCGCATACCTTCCCCAGACAAAGCCTTGGGTTATTCCCTCATTGTTTTGGGTAATAGGTCAATGTATAATGGAAGAAGAAGAGTGGAGAAGAAAAAAAAGAATAAAATAAAAGGAACATAAGAGATAGTGATATATAGAGCAAGAAATTGAATAAAATAAAATAAAATAGATAATAAAATAAAATAATAAGAATAAGAATTAAAATTAAAATAAGAAGAAGAATTGAGAATAAGAAGAAATTTGGATGGTGGAAAAAACACAAACAAACAAATGCAAGAATTTTTTTATTTAAAAATGAATTAAAATTACATGAAAATAAAACTAAAATAAAAATAAAAGGAAAACAATGAAATAGTGAGGTAGAAAGCCTCGATAGGTATATCTCTTTTCATTATACTATCTTTTTGGTAGTGGTGATCTATTACTTTTATATGAAGCAAGGGTGAAGGTCTTGCCATCCTTAAAACTAGTGGGGATATCCCATTAAAAGGAGATTAGGTCCCCTTTTTAAATTAATTCATAGATCCTATTAGGATCATGGCTGTTTTCTATTTTTCAATAAACCATGTCCAACGAGGAAGCTCTTTTAGCGATGCATGGTGGAATGATTTCATGATGTGGCAGTGACATTTAAATGTGAGCAACATTTGGATGGTGTTTGGAAATGCGGTGGGTGGTGGTAATAAAAGCATCCTCCTCCTCCAGCCATCAGAGTGGCTGGAGGAGCCATAAAAAATTGGTGCATTGTGGTCATTTGAGGGATCATGAGTGATTATACAAATCCTCATTTTTTACCAATAGTGAGGGAGATCAAGCTCAAGCTTCGAGTGTTCGTCCATAGAGGTCCCATGGTGAAGCAGTAGGTGGCTAGTGAGAGTTGTCTAGCAAAGGGTGTCGAAGCACAGTGGGGTTGTGTTTCTGAGAGTGAGAAAGGTGAAGTCAAGCTGGGATGACACTGTTCCACTAAAAAATGAACATTATCCTAGAAAATTAGTGTCCCACATCGAAATAGGGTTGCAAATGGTGCCTTCATAAAAACATAAGCATGGGATGCCCATCCAAACCCACCTGTTATGGGGATGGGCTCCTACATGACACCACACACATGGTCCACGTGCATTATGGGGCCCACATGAGCTTCAACACATCTCTCATTCCCCTTGGTCTTGACCACCCGCGGGCCACCTATACATTGAATTTAATCCCCCATACTCATGTCATCTTGGCTGGATCTCCCAAAACTCTACTTGTTCGGCTACCCCATGGTGGGTTAGTTATGTGGCTGGTGGGTATTTTGGATGAGGGATGGCCATGCTTGGCCATGTTTTTATAAATTTCACCACATGAAATGTTTTAAAATTCAAAAAAACAATTAAAAAAAGATAATAATATAATTAATTCCTCTCTTAAATTTAATAACATAATCATTCATTTAAAAAAATCAACTTAGAGGACAATAAAATAATTTTTTATTGAAAACCATTATTTAAATACAATTTCATCCTATATCACAAAATTCACACAACTTAATTAAACTTTTAAAACTATGAAAATTTGGATTAAAAAATCACTAAAAATCAATGAAATTTGTTTAAATATATGCACCAAATATGAGTGTGTATGCACCAATTAAAATTTGGGTTTAATGAGGATGGTAAAATATTTTTTTCAAACTAAAACAAATTTTCAACATGTATTAATGGGAAATCTGGAGGATAAATTATTAAAAATAATTTCTTAATTATTTCCTAAATATTTTGAAAATATTAGAGAAAATTTATAAGCATAGTGACTTTTTGTTATATATATAAAACATATAATATTTTAAATACATCCTATAGAACTTTTCAAAAATAAATTTTTATCTGTTTTAGGAATTTTTCTATCATATCTATCACTACTTTTATTTATATTTTTTTTCATGGATATAATTTTATCATTATTTTCTTTACCTTGAACAAAAGTAGAAATATTTTCCTTTAAATTTTCAATTTCCCACTTAAGTTTTTTATTCAAATTCCAAATAGCCTAAAAGTTTTGAAAAATTTTCATTAAAGCTAGAAGTATTTTTATTGATTTTCTTAATCTCTAGATTAATAATCTTTTTTCCTAAGAAAGTTTCTTATTTAATTTTTTGAGTTCCTTTTACAACTCAGATATTTTTATGATATCTCTTTTTAAAATTTTAATCTCTTCATTATATTATTTAGTACCAGGTTTCTCAAAATATGAGACAATATTTGAATCACAATAAACTAAAAATAGAATCACTAACCACATTTATTGATTTAATTAAGCACAAGTTAACTTACACTTTTTATGTTATAGATTTATTACATGAATATGAGTCTTCAATACAACTCCACACAGGTGTTAAATCTCTCTTATATTTCTTTTTTAATTTTTTATATTTTTTATATTTTTTAGTCTTTGGTATTATATCTCGATATTTACTTTATTTATAAATTAATTACATGTTAAATCAGAAATAGAATTTTAATAAATAAAATTACCATTCTTATTTCCTTTTTGATCATTCCTTTGATAATCTTTTCTAAATCACATTTTGAAATAATTCATTATTTTCATTCCTTTGCAAACTCTATTCAAAAGAAGTGAATCTTCATCCATCTCGCTTCCCTATAACTCAATATCATAAGAGTAAAATAAATCATTTTTTTTATTTAAAAGCAATATCTTTTTTTAGTAGCCTCATTATCATAATTATTATTCAACTCTTGTTCATATTAAAGTAATGAACCATTGAGTTCATCAATCATATACTCTTTGATGTTTTTGATCTTGTTAATGGAAACCTTCTATGCATCCCATTTATGTGGTACAGATTTAAGTAATCATTCAACCAAGATAGTGTTTTCCAAGGATTCACCAAGTGAACTCATTCTATTTATAGGAATAATGAACATGTGGAACTTTGGTTAACATATTATTCTTCTCCCATATTAATGTCTTGATATTTATCTCTGAACATGCATATCTTGGTTCTATTCAACATTTCTGTTATATTGTGAGTGAATTGAAAAATCCTCCATATGTCTTGAGAAACCTTACAAGATAATACATGAATAAACAAACATATAATTATACCACAATATACATTAGTCATAAACATTGTAATTTATAACGTACTTTACCACATCATTACCAGCTATGGAATTTTGGTTAGACTAAGGTAGTTTATAAGGTTTTATTATGATTATCTAGAAATCAATCCTCAAGTTCTTAAGGTAATCTTATATTCCTAATTTCTATTATCCATAATCATTACCATCGAATTAAGGTGGTCTCTAAGGAATTCAACCATCAATTGAATTTAAACATTTCATCTCAAAAATAATATTTTCCTTTAGACTATGAGATCTAGGATATTGGTTAGAATAAAATTATATCAAGAAGGGAAAAGATATTCTACTGATTGAGGTATCATAATAAATAAATAAAGATCAAACTTAAAAATTAAGAGGCTCTAATACATATTATTTTCACAGGTTGGGATAACCGAGAAGGTCAAGAGTGGTGGGGGTGAATTGAAAAATTTAAAATTTAATAATAATTTAAATAAAAGTTAAACTAAGAAGAAAATTCAAGTGAAATGGGAAATAAATAAATAACACAATGAATTTTTATATTATGTGAAATGAAAAAGGTTCCAACATTTACTCTTCACTTCTCACTACTCTATGAGAGAAATGGTATTCATTAAAATGTGTCATTTGTTTGAGATTTGAAACTAAAGTTACAACATAACTTTATTAGTGGAGGTATAAGTATAAAAAATGATCTTTTTTAGTGAGTCAAAACTCGTTATTGTTCTATTTTTTCAAGTAGAAGTAAAAACATACACAGAAACTAACCTTTATAGTAAAGGAACAACCAATTCAGAACATATATTTTATGGAGGAATAACCAAGAGATCATGTTTTTTAAGGGAACGTATAAACCAATTACTGCTATATTCATGTTTAAAAGATAAATAAATACAACCCGATAATAAAAGAACCATAATATAAAATGTAAATATTAGTTGGAAAATTTTAAAGGATATAAATAGAATAGAGAATAATTTCATTTCATAAGATTTTCATTTAATAAAAATTTTAAAGATATAATATGAATTTTACTTCAGAACATAAGAGTCCATCCTTTGTTAAAATTTAAAACTTCCAAAATTCAAGTCATTTAAAAATCTCATAAGAATTTTAAAAAACATGTATTAATTTTAAAAATTCAATAATACTTTTTAAATATCATTGAATAATTTTAAATATAGAATATTTATACATAGTATATTTTACTTAGAGAAATTCCATCAGATAAAAACATTAGATAAATAAATTTACCAAAATCACTAAAATCTTAGTACATAATATGTTTTATAGAACATAAAATATTTATAACTATAAAAAATAATGATATGTAACATATTGAAACTAAATAGACATAATACATAAGATATTTAATCCACCACATATGAAAAAAAGATCATGCATAGGAAGATATACTTTGCAGAATTATCAAAACAAAGCCTAAATAAGATATTTATACTCTTCTTCTTCTATATGTAAGAAGTTATAGTTAGCTAGAATTCTAAAAAAATCATATTAAAATAATTATAATTAGAAAAAAATCATCAAAAAAAAAATAAAAAACCGAATAATAACAAATAATAAATAAAATAATAAAATATGAATTTAAAATTTTTTAGAGTCAACATTATTTTTAAAAACAAAAGTAAATAAATAAAAAGCCAAAATATATAGTTTTTTAATTATCAAAATAGAATTATAAGAGGTAAAGGAGACACTATGACATGGGGAAGAAGGACATAGAACACATGCTAAAATCATATATTGAAGTGTGTCTTGAAAGGAACACACAAAACCAGAGGGAAATAAAATACCTAAAGAAATAGGTTGTAAAATTGAATAAAGGAAAATATGAATTCTATAACAAATAATATGATTTTTGACAAAATTAAACTTCTTAAATTGATAGTTACTAAGTATGAGAGAATGTTGAAATATTATAAGAAAAATGATAATATAAGTAAATATAAATTGAATATTAACAAATTAAGGTGGATTAAGTCTTAGAATATACTAGGTATAATGAGTGATGATTTTGATAAATCCATGAAAATAAAGGTTGAGTCATCACAAGATGATAAGAAATGATATACAAGACTATAGGTAAAAACTACACTTTGGACATGTAAGAATGAAAACTATAATACATCTAATAGTGTATGTTTTTAAGAGAAAATATTTGAAATAATTGTTTAAGAAAAAATATATGAAAATATCATTTTTATATCAATGGAAGATGAAGGTTGTATAAAAGGTAAAATTTCACCAAATAAAAATACCAAGAAGACATGATATGCACCGAAACAAAAAAGCTATAATTCATAAGAAGAGTAAATAGTCTCATAGAAGAATTGGTTTTATATGCTATTATTGGTTTTGTAGGGTATTTAGACATAAATAATTTATTTATTAGTAAAACATATTAATTCCATATAGTCAAAGAATGAAATAATTAACGGGGGTCTATCTGTGAATCGATTGAGAACATTTGAGAACGAGAAAAGTGTGAACATAAATGCATCTGAGTTACCTATCCAAAATATATTTTATTATCTAGAAGAGATCTATGAATGATGTGGATAGAAAGTTCAGTGTGTTGAGGAATTTATGACTTAACTTTTAATATAAACTCAATTGGATGATAATGCTAATAATTCTCCTATAAAAATTAAAACAGCTTAGTCACTATTTTTCGAAGTGTCTCTCAAAGCCAGTAAGAGGTGAAAAAAATTGAATCTTGATAGTGTATTCTCATGAAATATAATTGGATATTTCAATATTATAAATAAAATTAAATAACATAATAGTGGAGCTATCACATTCCAAAATGAAATATCCTTGAAAATTAAATGAATTGGTTCACCTAAAATTAAACCTCAAAAGTTAAAATATGAAGATGCATTGTTTTTTATGGGATCAAACAAAAATTTATGATTGTGATTAAACTATATGATGAAGGTAATAATTTTTTTTTCAAAAGAAACACTTTCCTCACCAGGAGAAGAAAATATTGAAAAGTCATTATTATATGTGATAGACCAAGCGTGAATCTATTATAGACTATTAATCCATGAAATTATTCCCACCTTAATGTAAAATAAGTAAATAATATTTATCATTGAAGTCTTTTAAATATTGGTTATAAAAATATTACAATTTTATCAATAGAAAATGGTGTGATAGATCTATCCTAATTGATAGGAGTCATAAATGTTCTTTTTTCATAAAGGGGATATGGTATAAGTAAGTCCTAAAAGAGTAGAAATCCAATAAACCAATACAATTGAAATAATCCACTTAAATTTATATATAAAAATGAGGATCAATAAACTCAAGGTTTCTTATATAATATCAAATTCATTGATTACTTTCGTATAATGAATAATGATATGATTATTAAGAAAAATCCATAAGTTGTGGGGGTGTTTAGGATTTTCAGAAGATAATTTGGGAGAGAGTTGGGGGGTTCATATTATGAAATTGAGAACTGATAATGTAAGGTAGTTCGTTTGAAATTACTTTAAATGATACCTTTATAAACATTGGATTAATCACTAATATTTTTCTCCACACACTTCTCAGTAGAATGGTGTTTCTGAAAAAATAAATGTAATCCTAGTTGAAATGGGAAGTGAAATACTTTCAAAGTTTAATAGGTCAATGTTTTTCTAGACTGAATATGTATGCATAGATATAAATATTTAGAATGGGTGTTTACTAAGACCTAATTCAAACATGGATTCTTATGAGATGTGACGATAAAGGAAACAAATTGATAATGACTTTAGAGTCTTTTATAGTCCATATTTGATGAAAACTAAGAACTGGAATTTGATTAAATTTAAGGACAAGGACAAGGAAGGTATCTTTTTGGGTTACTTGTTCAATAGAAAAGGCTAAAAGTTATAGAATAATATTATTCATAATATTTATGAGAGTTATGATGTAAAGTTTATAAAAAATAAACCCAACATTAATGTTTCTAATGAAACTATTTTTGAAGACTCTAATAAACACAATGAAAACATTTATATGAAATTTAGTAAAGACTAAGCTGGAAATGGACCACATGTTTCTTATATTGATTATGATAAGATCAATTATGATGTATAGGTTGTTGAGGATAAATTAAAATAATATTTTAGAAGTTAAAGAAGCTAGTGAAAGTAAATAATATAATAGATGATCATAATTCTTCTATACATGCTAGAATGAGGCTATGGATAAACAACCAAATTTATTTTATCTCTCAAATAGGGAAACATTCAATGGTTGGGGATATTGGGAACAAATAATAGGTTGAATAAATGAATGATGGAATATATTATATTGAAAGGTATTACACTAAGGATCTAGTCCCTAGACTAAAATATAAAAATTTGATTAGGACCAAGTGGGTATTCAGAAATAAGATGAACTATGAAGTGGATGTTATAAGGATAAAGTCAAGTCTTGAATATAAAGTATGTTCATAGGTTGAATGAATTGATTGCGAAGAATTTTTTTCCTATTGTAATAAGGGAATATATAATAATGTTTCTAGTTTTTTAGCTCATATGAAGAAAACAATATATAAAATGAACATGAAATATTCATTCTTGAAAGGAGAGAAAACTACTAAGTTTAAATTGAGTATCATGAAGGATTTATTCAAAATAGTTATGAAACAATTATTTCCAAGCTTAATAAGGGTCCCTAGTAAATAAAATAGGCCCCTAGAACACACTACAAAAAAGTGATTATTATCAAGGGTTCTAGTAACTGAAACAATATAAATATGGTTAAAAAATATAATATTGTGGTGGTTTGTTGAAATCTTTGTAATATTTTCTTGTTTTAACAAATAGTGATGGTTTCAATTAAACTGCCACTAATTATTTAAAAAACCCTAATTCCTACCCCTCCCCTCTCCCCTCTCCCTCTACACAACCCCTCCCCCTCCCCAATCTCCTCCTCTCCCCTCTCCGGTGGCGACACCGGCCCCAACAACCTCCCCCCCCCCTCCAACACCAACCCCCATGACCCCACCACCCTTTTCAATCTCCCTCTCCATTGATCATGGTTCCCCTCCTCATTGGTGATGCATAATCCTTAACCTAAATTTATTATTGATTAACAATATATTGAAAATAATTGGTGATATAAACATTATAGAATTTTTTATTCATTCAATATATATATAATTTTTGTTTATAATGAGTTATTTGGATTCTGTAGTTATTTTTTAAGAGTTATAATAAACATTAATTTTTCTTATATAGTATTAAATTAAAAGAATAAATTCATTTATGATATAAGTAGATTATTTAATCTATATTGTTCATAATTTCATGGTTTTTATTTGATAGTAATGAATTTCACTTTTTTTTATATATGTAAATGCCTCCAATTTTATACATATCCAAAATTGAGACTATTTTTCAACTCATGTCCAATTAGTGGTAGGGTTTTGGATCAAACATGGTTTTATAACCAACCCTGGAAAGGTATCTAAGGATAAAATCATTAAAAGTAATATATTAGACCCTTTTAAAAGTTATCAAGATGCTGTATGTTTAATGAATATGTGAGGAATCATTTTGTTTAATAAAATATATCGAATAATAAAAGAGTATTTAGGGTTATGTTTTACATGAATGATAATCAATTATTGGTTATGGTAACTGGAACAACCAACATAGTTTCATTGATTTTATTTTAACTAACATTATTTTTAAGATAAATGATTATAGTGTATAGTTTGTTTGTTTGTTTTGTTTCAAATGACTAATATTTTATCTTTTTATTTCAAAATCACAATAATAATTATTCAAATTTATGTTAACATCCTATTTTTTCTATTTACCTCAAATTGAAAGAACATATTATTTGATGTTATGTGAATAGAGTTGATTTGTATAATTCATGGAACAACATGTAGTCACACTAAACCAGTTAAATATAATATATCCATATAGAGTTAAATATTTTGGGTATGCATGACATATCATGATATCCAAATAAGGTATAATTTTCATTCATATTTTTAAAAGAGTGTTCTTGGTATTAGTTATATCATGGAAAATGGTTTGGAAATTGATCAATGTAGTTAATTTTTACATGGAATAAAACCTCCATAGTTACAAAACTAGGGTAGAATACACCATTATATTTTTGTCCCATAAATAGTATAATATACATATAAAATAAAAATATTTGATACATCTGTATCATCTTTAATATAGAGGTTGTTTTTCACACTTCTATCATTAAATATTAGCTATTTAAAGCATGTATCTAACTTCAAATTCCATCCTCTTGAGTCTTATCCTATCCCACGTTGATCCCTACTTAACCTAAAAAATTAATTTTATCTTTATTGATAAGGACACATAATCTTATAACTCTCAATTAAAGAAGACTTATTTGATATTTTTAGAACATTCATGGGTTTCCTTTGTCCTAAAATGTGGTGGTCATATAATTTATGTCATTATTAATCTATGTTTGTGATAAATAATAATTTTTTTATTCAAGTTTTTATTAGAATTTTAGTAAGAAAAATTTCATTATTTGATTCATCATATTTTCCTTTATAGTTATTATAAAAGAGTCATTGAAAAAGTTAGGTGATATCTCATTTGGATTGTACTTTTTTGATTAAAGATTTGTATCTTTATATATGAATTTATAGGGAGAATAAAATCCAATACCTATAGATAAAATATGGATTAATTTACCTCAAAACACATCTTGATATGCCAAGTTTTTGGAATAATTTTTAGATAATTCAATTTCAAACCGATCAGTGGATGATAGAATAAAAATTTCATTTCCTGATTGTAAATTCAAGAAATTGTTGAATAAAAAAATGTATATGATAAATTGATATTGAAACAGTTTCCTACTTGATATGTATGTTGGATTTGGTATGGTGAATCAAATTTTATTGAAATTAAAACCAATTTAAATATTATTAATGAAATATAAAAATTACTTGGAATAGGAGAATCCATTTCAAAATTTGTTAAATGACATTTTTGGTTTAAAAAAATATAATTTTTAAAATTTCAAAAGTTCAAAAAAACATTCAGTTGATCCCAAGTAGGTTAATCTTTATTAGAAATTCAGTGAAAAAAAGTTCTATGAATTAGTTGAATACAGATAACAAGAACTGTATGAAGGGTGTGAAAAGTATTTGAAGTTGTATTTTCTACTGAAGTTGTATCATATCAAGTGTCTCTGAGTAATTACTGACAAAGAAATTTACATTATTTTAGAGTTTATTCATGATTCATTTAGTGAAGCAAAGATCCCTGAATCATTCAATGAGTTTAATAAAGTCATCAACAAACTTGTACTTTGTTATAAAAATATACATGAATAAGATAATTATTGCGTGCTTTATTAGGGAGAAGAGTCTGATAATGAAAAATTTACAAGATGTCATAAAAGTATATAAAAGTCAATGAAAAAAATGAGAGTATAAATCAATGGAACCCCATGAAGAAATAGAAGAAGAAAACTCTAAGAAATATATTTTGTTAATTTTCTCTGAAACCATTCTTACAAATATTATTCATGTCATTTAAGTCTACATGCAACATGAAGTGGCATGCTCAGGATAGTAATTATGGCTTGATGAGACACCCAAAAGATTCAACATCAAGGAGGATTTTTGATTCTCTATATCTATATTTTTTATTGGATCCTAGTAATTTAGTTTTGCGATTAACTTTTGATATTTTTAACCCTTTTGGCACTTTAAGTAATAATTATATCATTTGTCTAGTTGTTTTCATCCCCTATAATCTACCTCAATAGATGTGTATGAAGAAGACTTATTTCATTATTTCTATTATTATTCCTCGAAATAAAATGATTGGAAATAAAATTGATGTATAACTTCAACCTATAATCAAATAATTTCAAGAATTATGGGATGATGGCATGGAAACCTATGATTCATCCACAAGAAAACTATTCAAAATGTATAATTCTTTAATGTGAAAAATTAGTGACTTTCATGGAATATGAAATTTATCCAGTTGGAACACTCATATTGGGTTTTCTTGTCCAGTTTGAAATTTTGATTTTGAACCTCAAAGATTACCTCATGGAAGAAAATGATGTTTTATATGTCATCATTGATTTATTGATGCTTCTCATAAAATTTAGGTTTAATAATCATGATTAAATATGCATATTGAAATGAGAAAGTAACCAGAGGTTTTATCTGGTTTAGAAGTCTCGGAAAAATTAATAAATGTCACTGAAGAATGTGGAAAATGTCCTCTATTTAAAGGAGGGAAAAGGTATGAGGTACATTACATGAAGATGAGAGAACACAACAATGGAATAAAATGAGTATATTTTTTAAACTGACTTACTGGGATCTTAATTTGATACATCATAATATCGACGTAATGCATATTGAGAAGAGCGTCTATGATAATGTAATTTTTACAGTGCTTAATGAGCAGGGTAAATAAAAGGATCACCTTAATGCTCATAAGGATTTTTATTCAATTAATATAATTATTTTTTAATGGAAAAATGATAATGTAAAGTATCCTTCGGATAATCTTACAATGAAAAAACATGATAAAGACATATTTCTTCGAACTTTAAAGAATATAAAAGTGCCATATGGATATTTAAGAAACATATCAAGGAGTGTTGAATTAAAAAAACAAAATTTATAAGTATTGAAAAGTCATAACTCACATATATTGATGGAGTAGTTGTTGAAATTGGATTTTCTTAATAATTTAATAGAAAAATTAGCATGGTTCTAGTTGAGTTTTGTACCATTTTCCAAGAGCATTGTGAAAAAACTCTAAATCCAACTAGGCTTGATAAACTTCAAGAAAGAATTGTTTTGACACTATGCCACTAGGATATGTTTTTTTCTCCTTCATTATTCATTTAATGATTCATTTTACTATTTATTTAGTTGAATAAGATAAACTTGGTGGACTGATACACTGTTGATGGATGTATCCAATTTAGAGGTACATTGATATTTTTTTATTTTCATTGGTGAATTTGATTTTATAAAATATTATGTTATTTTATAATACATTTTTTATATTTTTCATCAGGTACTTAGGTAATTTGAAATCATATGTGAGGAATAAATCTCAACCAGAAGGATATATTTTTGAAGGTTACATAGCAAAAGAGTTATTGACCTTCTATTCTAGGTATTTGTATGGTATTGAGACAAGATTCAATCATGTTGGATGTGCTGATGAAATCTACACTAATTCTCATTATGAAAATCAATCATCAGTATTTAAAACTATTAGAGGACCAAATAGAAATGGGTAAAATTTGACACTAGAAGAATTGGAGTTCCTTCAAGAACATAGATATGTGCTACTCAATAGGGTTATTGCTGGTCCAATTTTTAAGAATTGTGACTGAAAAAAAAGACTATGGGGTCGTGCTCGAAATGAGATGGAATTAACAAAATCATTTAATAAGGAGCTTGTCGAATGGTTTGACCATCGTGTTAGTATATACTCATTGATATTATTAATGTGTTTTTTTTCTATATTAAAATTAATATCTTATATCTATTTTTATAGATAATTAATGGTGAAAATTGAGTTGAAATATCGAATGATTTGAAGTTTTTGGCTTGAGGTCCTCAAAGGCAGGCTAAGAGATTCGATGTCTACAATATTCATGGCTGTAAGTTTTTTAAAATCTTTCTTGGAGAATAATTTAAAACATAAAATAGTGGTGTATATACATTTTTAGAAGTGGGATACTATGAGAAGATGAATGATATAATTGAATTAAACTATCATGTCCAGTTTTTAATTTTCTTATTCAAATTTAATTGTGTCAACATTGAAAGATATATAATGAAAGATTCATTACATTTTACTTCATTCATATTCTCTTTCTTGATGGATATCGATGATCATATAGAGTATGATGCATTTATATTGAATTCATAAGTGAAGAAGGTTTATTATGTGGATGATGAAGTACATAAAGTTTGGAGTGTTGTTTTACACTTAAAGAAGAGAGACTTATATGATATGGGTGATGAAGAGCAATTTGTTCTTTATGATAGTGAACCTCATAAACCACAAAACAATAAATGGTTTTTCTTGATAGTATCAAAATAGTAGAACTTGCAAGAGAGGGTGAAATTGAAGGACTCATTTCAATGGAGGTTGATAACAATAAATATAATAAATATGAAGACAATTGAATAGATAAATTGGTAATGAAAATATATTAAAAAAATTCAATGATAATTGTTTTGTACATATATAAATATATTGATCTATTTTTTCTCTTTTTTTGTAAAAAGATTTTAGTTTTTCATTTTTTATACATTTAATATACCTTAACCATTTTAAATATAGGAATGATGAGAATAAAAAAATTCACGATTATAACCGATCAACATCTTGATATATGCCACCACTACCATCATATTCTATGGATCCCAATGATTCTATTGTCCCTAGGATTGCTAACAAGCCCTTTTTTTCCCTAGATATCGTTGGTATCCCACTGTCCGATTCACCTCCAATGATAGAGCAATTGGACACCGCTCCATCTAGGGGATATTGATGAGTTATTGTTACTGGTATGTAGGCAAATATTTTAAAAAAATTATATTTTATTAATTTTTTAATTCATTTTTAAATAGATAAAAAAACCATAGAAGGGATAAAAATATAAACATGACATATTTATGGGACCTGAAGGACTTTATGATTATTGTTCCATTTGATGGGTTTGAGGTTCCTATAGGTGATGCTTCCAAAATCTATGTGATAATTACTTGGAATATTTCTTGCAAGACAATGATCTTTCCCATTAATTATAAATATTGGAGTCATATTTATAAATCATAGAGAAATGTGGTTTTTGATACTCAAGTAAAGGCTATATTAATTTTAAATTCCTTGATAACTAATTTAAAATAAATGAGTAAAATTTTGTAATATACTTATAATTTCTAGATGTTTTTCCATTTTGATGTCCCAAACTCCATTTCACACCCATGGAATTCAAAAGATGGGAAAGAAATGAATATATTTTAAATGGAGATTATGGATTGAGTTTAATGAAACTTCTCTGACCTCACGGCTGATTTGTAAGAATGTACATGAAGGCATTTCTTATAAGAAATGGAATCTATTTTTAGATATCAACATAAATGCTTCTCATGAGTTAATTTCATATTTTACAGTATCATAATAACATAAAAGAAATAAAATTATAATTTTTTATTGTTTTTTATATTTCACATCATTGGGTCTCAGAGTTTTTTGATAAAAAGAATAAAATTGGTTTGTATTTTATTCATTATTATTTTTATCATTTTATTATAACCCAAGGTTTTATCTATATTGTATTGATTTTTTCATAAAGTATAATGAATTAGGTCACTCTTTTTGGTGAACATAAATGTGGTTTAAATTTAATAGGAAATATAATGGTTGTTTTGTAAATGAACCTACCAAATACGTTGGAGTATTTAATTTTCATTACCATTTCATATTATTTTGTTACTATGAAAACATAAGAATGAAAAATATATTATAACAACTAACAAGTCTTAAACCTAATTAAATTGGGCCAGCTATATGGATCAAATGATGAAAATTTGGTGTTGTTTGATACATCTAACTGACTCCAATTAATTATGTTTAAGTCATGTTTTTTGTTATAATATAATTTTCATTATTATGTTTTTATAGTTTTGATATAACAATAAATACTAATGAAAAATTTATTAAATAGATAATATTATGATGTTCATATATTTGAAAAAATCATTATTAATATTTTTTGTATTAACAGGTTAAAATTCAAGAATTATGGGATGTGAACACTTTACAATCATCATCGATTTCCCAGAACAGTGAAATTTTAATAGTTTTAGAGAAGGATCACCCCAGATGTGTATAAAAGATGGGTTCAGGCCTACTCTATTTGCTGCCTTTAGAAGAGTGGTGCCATCCATTACTACTACACCCATGGAGTGTTTGAGTAGTATCGTTAATCATGAATCAAGAAGAGAAAGTTTAATATTTAAAGAAAAAATTCAAGAACAAGACTCTTATAGGAAAACATAGGACCAATGGTGGTTACAAATGAAAAATAAATAAGTTTTTTTATTTTAGCAGATTACCAACATGATCCATGGGGAAATTACCATCCTTATAGCTCATCCCACCAAGATAAATTCTAAATTCCATAGATCGTTCACACATTTGAAAAGAATACACACTACATCCATAAATTAAACTAAAATGAAACTTTTATATAGAAAACATGCATTTAAAGTCATACTGACAATATCTTATGCATAATTAATGTGTGGTTGATTCCCATATATAAAAAATAAATTATAGATCAATATATAAAAGTTTTAAATCAATTTTATCTTGTTTGCTTAGTTTTGACTCGGTAAAAAATTCTGAAAGGTACACAATCCTTTAAAAACAAGTATCAGGGTGGGTCAAAACCAGAAAAATGATGTTATATTTACCTAGAATTAGGGGAAAATGACTGTATATTTAATTGTAAAATGTAGAAACTGACGACACGTCAATCCAAATAATGGTTTTTTCTGTTATGGATGTAAACCCATTTTTTGTGCTTTAAAACACAAAAACATGCATAGAATGGTAAAAACCATAAAAATGACCTCAGATTGATGTGAAATCATGGGAGAATTACCCCTAAGTTTTTTTATGTGTACGCATAGACAATATATCAATCTGATGTGCAATGTGGCCATAATTACTCAGTAAACATTTTTTAAAGGTACAAAATCCATTAAAAACAAGTGTCAAGGGTAAAATCCTAGAAAACAAAATCATATTGCCATGAAATCATGGTAATATAATCATATATTTAATTATGAAATGTAATAATTGACAACACTTCATTCCAAATAACAATTTTCCTGTTATGGCAATAAACACATTTTTATTATTTTAAAACACTAAAAAGTTTGTGGAATGGTAAAAACCATAGAAAAAACCTCATGTAGATGTAAAATCATGGCATAATCACCAATGATTCATTTTTTATGTGAACATGAAGAAACAATGTTAATTCAATGTGTAGTGTGGTTATAATTACTCGATAATCACTTTTCAAGGGTACAAAACCCTTTAAAAACAAGTGTTGGGGAATTAAAAACTAGGAAAACAATGTCAGATTTTAATAAAATCTTGGTAAAATGAATGTAGGTTTATTTTGGAAATTTTGGAACTGATGGAACATCATTCTGAATGATGGTTTTCCTGTTATGACCATAAACATGTTTTTAGCATTTTAAAACAATAAAACATACATGGACCGGTCAAAACCATATAAAATGAACACATATTGATTTGAAATCAAGGGAAAACTACCTAGGAGATGTTTTTTCTGTGTACACGTAGAAAACACAACAATACAATGTGTGGTGTTGTTATAATTAGTCAGTAAACACTTCTAAAAGTTATAAAATCCTTTAAAAAAGTGTATGGGGTAAAAACAAATCAAACAATGTCAGATTACTCTAAAATCAAGGAATACTGATTATAGATTTAATTTTCAAAAGTTGAAACCGACAACACGTTATTCCAAATTTGGGGTTTCCAATTATGGTTGTAAATGAGTTTATAGTCTTTTAAAACACTGAAACAAGAGTGGAATGGTAAAACCAATATAAAACGACTGTATAATAATATGAAATCATGGGAAAACCATTGTTGAATTTTTTCTATGTGCACACATAGAATAAACATCTATCCAATATAAAATGTACTCAGAATTACTCAGTAAACACTTTTGAAAGGTACAAAATCCTTAAAAAACAAGTGTCAGGGGGTCAAAAATAAGAAAAAAAATGTTGTATTGCCCTAAAATCTGGTGACAATGATCATGGATTTAATTTTGAAATTTAAGAACTGACGAAATATCATTCCAAATTATAGTTTTCCCATTATGGCTATAAATGCATTTTTAGTGTTTTAAAACACTAAAACATGCATGTAACAGTCATAAACATAGAAAATGACTTTAGATTTATGTGAAATAATGGTAAAAGTACTTCTGAGTTATTTTAGAGATATATGTGAAGACAACACATCAATACAGCATGCTCTGTGGTTGAAATTACTTAATAAACACTTCTAAAAATATACAAAATCCTTTAAAAATAAGTTTTAGGGGGTCAAAACTAGGCAAAAAACATTGTATTACCCTAAAATCTGGGGGAAATGACCCTTGGTTTTAATTTTAAAATTTAAAAACTGACAGTATCTCATTATAAATTATGGTTTTTCCATTATAGGTGTAAACACGTTTTTAGTGTTTTAAAACACTAAAATGTGTGTGAAATGGTCTAAACCATAGAAAACAACCTTGGATTTATGTACAATCATGGGAAAACTACCTATATGTTGTATTTGACATATACATGTATACAACATGTTAATATCATTTTTAGTGTTGTCATAATTCCTTAGTAAACTCTTCTAAAATGTATAAAATTCTTTAAAAAGAAGGGTATCAAAACCAAGAAAACGATGTCAGATTTCCCTAAAATCTTGGGAAAAGGACCATAGATTTAATTTTGAAATTTATGAATTTATGATACATCATTATGGATTACGGTTTTCCTGTTATGGTCATAAACACTTTTTTAGTGTTTTAAAACAAAAAAAACATGCATGGAATGCTTAAAATAATATAAAAGACCTTATATTAATGTTAAATCATGGGAAAACCACTGAAGAGACTTTTTTGTATGCACATAAAACACAAAAAATTGACATGTGGTGTGGTCATAATTACTCAGTAAACAATTTTGTAATGTACAAAAGCCTTTAAACACAAGTTTCAGTGGTCAAAACTAAGAATTTTTTTTTCATATTTTCCTGAAATTGTGGTAAAATGATCATAGATTTAATTTTGATTTTTAGGAACTGAAGGAACGTCATTCTGAATTACGGTTTTCCTGTTATGTCTGTAAAGGTGTTTTTAGTGTTTTAAAACACTAAAATGTGTATGGAATGGTAAAAAATATAAAAAAAGATCTCATATTGTATTAAAATCCTAGGAAAAAAACTGTTGAGTTGTTTTTTAAATATAGAACATGTTGTGATATCAAATTCTTTAAAATTTGTTTATTATGTAAATTTCAAGCACACTGCACGTCGCTTTTAAAATAAATTAGAATACTTACTTATTTTTTTTTTGTTTCAAGTGTTGAATATTATCTTAAATAGGTATTTTTATGTTTTCAAAGATTTTTTCATTATATATTATTTGTTTTATGTTAAAATTTCTTCTACTTCATTAAAAAAAATTATTATATACAAAATTATTAATATATTCTATGTCTTTTATCTTTTTCAATTTTTCTTAAATTCTCTAGTTTTTATTTTAAGTGGAAGATACTGGTAGTAGGTAGGAGAATGACCATTTGGATCCACGAAATTCTTCATATGGTAGATTTGACTGTTCTTAGCTTCCATGGTATGTTAAAATCTTATCAATTATTCTATAGTAATTTTTTTTTATGTTTATTTTTAATGTTTGTTTTATTATTTGTTACAATTTATGAGATGATGTAGAGGTAGACAGATGTAGTGAAGGTCATGACATGGAGGTATATTATTCATGGGTTTTTGTTAGACATATTTTATATGTATATATTGATGACTGAAGTAATGGTTGAGAGATATATGGGTTGACTGAGAATGAGGTTATGATGATTGTGGATGTTTGTATATGATTATGTATTTATGAAATATGTGTGATGCATTTATCGTATATTTATGTTTGAGTTTATTGCATGTTATTTTTTTAATATTTATAGTTTTTTATTAAATATAAAATAAACTAATTTAGCAGTGGTTTTTAGTAATCTTCGATAAACATAATTTATTTAATGTATTTAGTGGTGGTTATAATTAACTGTTGCTAAATGAAACCACTTCTAAAATGTTCAGCAATGATTAGTTTTATTTTTTTATATTTCCTATAGATATTTTTTTATAAAATAACCACCACTAAATAAACAATTAATCTATAATAGATTATATACAAATGAAACATAACAAACCAACCGCGATTATAAAGAAACCACTTCTAAATGAATAGAAACCACATAATACACAATGGTTTTAATAACCACCACTAAACTATTAGGTAGAGGTTTAAAATACCATTAATAACCCTTTTTTAGTTAAATGATACTCAAATATGGATGGTCGGTGAGATAAATGATGTTCACGAAGGGAAAAGTGGATATCAATATTTATATAAAGTAAATAGAGGTAGGTAATATCATTTTAATTATATATTTTGAGGATATTAGGTTTATAAGTGAAGAGTCGTTTTGATATGTATATGTTGGGAGAAATACGATATTTTCTGGGATTTCAAGTGCTTTAAAAAAATAATTTATTTTTATTTCCAATGAAAAGTGTTCACGGGAATTATTGAAGATTTTTATAATGGAAGAATATAAACCTTGTTCCATACCCATACATGTTTTCATAAAGATTATGACGGATGTATAAGGATATAGTTTTAATGAAAAAGAGTTTAGAAGACTGATTGGTTGTTCACTCTATCTCACTACATTAAGTCCTGATATAGTCTATAATATGAGTTTGTGTGAAAGGTACCAAAGAAACCCAAAATAATCACATTTGATGGTTTACAAGATTATTTTTAAATAAATCAAAGGAACAATGTGTGTTGGACGAATTTATATAAGATTTAATCAGTTGAATTTGGATAGGTTTACCGATACTGATTTGGTAGGTGATAGTGA
The DNA here is from genome assembly GCA_963277665.1 of Viscum album. Classification (NCBI taxonomy): domain Eukaryota; kingdom Viridiplantae; phylum Streptophyta; class Magnoliopsida; order Santalales; family Viscaceae; genus Viscum; species Viscum album. Next base: position 1,963,658,342 of record OY728133.1, read on the forward strand.
TGACTAAAGAACAAATTTAGTTGACATATTTCTATTAGGAGGAAGTTGTGCGAGATATAACTATAAGAAGAAAAATTCAGTTACATTGGGCACCACTAGGGCTGAATATATGGTTGTTACAAGTTTCTTTACCTAGATGATCTATATGAAGGAATAGTTGGGAGACTTGAGGGTGAGGATTGAAAGAAAACATAGAATTTAACATGACAATTAAAGTTCAATGTATCTCTCTATAAATCCATCACAATAGTCTATATATAAGAATATTGACATCAAATTTCATTTTATCAAAGATAAGGATTACAATGGGGATATAAGACTGGAATTCATTCCTACTAGAGGTCAAATTTTTGATATTTTCACCAAAAAAATTCCCAAGTATAGATTTAATACTTTAGGGATAATCATGAATGTTTAACCATTTTCTCTCATTTGAGGAACAATGGACATACCCCCACTATTATATAGATTTTTTTTCAATGTGGGAGGATAAGTACAAAACTTTGTGTCTTTTTCTTTTGAAATTCCAAAGATGGTGTTATTAGAAAAAGGGGGAGAAAAAATTTGACTGAGTGTTTCGATTTATAATTAACTAACCTGGGTTGACTTGACTCATCAATTTATTTGGTTCACCATAAGGCCTCAAGCGTGCCTATTCATATTCCAAAGGGTGTCGTCTAGCAGTGAAGTTCTAAATATATACCATACAGAGAATATATACTCATATTAGAGTCTAATGATTGCAGGAAAATAACCATGCACATTCCTATCCATAAACATTATAGTAATCATAAAAAATAAAAAAATACATTATATAATAAATGTGATTCATCATAAAAACTCATAGTTTTGTGAGTACACACTAGCTGGTCACAAATAGAGAAGACCCCATAAACAGATAGAATAAATAATGAAAAATATAAACAAAATATAAAAGACTCTACTACCATTGATGAGTCTTACTAGAAACCCAGTTAAAAATAACTACTGAGATGCACCAACTCAATCCTCAAACTCCACTCATGAGGCCCGGTTCAATCATGCAACACCGGGCCTCTAACCTATCAACTATACCATTAGTGATCCACCTAAAATCAAAAATAAGGATTTGAACATGCACCATGGTTTTCATAAAGGGGGTGAGAAAAAAATTCTTAGTAGACCACCCCTAATGGTGGTACATGACATCTGTTTTCATAAAAAGTTCATGCAACACATGATATTCCTATCCTGGTCAAATAATAACCATTATCATGAAAAAATAATATAAAAAGATAAATAAATTAATAAATACATAAACAAACCCTTGATAATCCATGGGTCTTAACATTAAATGAAATCATCTAAATCCACTCAATCTAGAGGTAGAATAATTAGATCATGTGGCTCACTAAGACACTTAATAGCTAATACATCCACTAGACTATAAGGGAGATCCAAGAAATCTATAATTCTAAAATACATGAAATTCAGACCCTAGGATATCTCCACATGCATCCAATATAACAATACAAAAACCTACCAAACCACTAGGAATCTAATAGAATGATATAAACTGGTGATAGGAATTCATGTTAACATGGGATAACCAAGTCCTAGTTTTCCATCAGAACTAACCATGCTATATAATCTATCATGGAAGTGTGCACTATCTGAACCGACCACCATAAAGAAGTTATTAGTATCTATATCCACTATCCAGAGGTTATTAGAGTCTACAACTATTAACCTTAAAGCTATTGTGTGACTCTAAACTAGGAGGTTCATCATCCAGATCACCCATTAACTCTGTAGTACTCGTTTAACATAAACAGCCAGCCAACGAAAGAGAAAATAAAATAAATCTATGGACCATATCTCAATATAGTAATATACCAAAGGTCTCCTCCTAACTTAATACTTGAGAAAGAAACTACCATACACATCACTAGAATAAAAAAATAAAATCATGGTACAAACAACACCCATGGCCATGAAATATCCACCATGGGATCTCAGTGACCATCTACAAGGTTAGATATCATGGGGCACTCATTTTCCTCTGAACCAAAAAAAATAAAGACTCCCTAAAGGGTAGCCTTCCATTGAAACCTAATAATGGTCCAATACCATCCCAAAAGAAACATCAACTGGCCAATGATATCCCACAATTGATCCGTGATCAATAACATGCCCACAAGGGAATCCATTGGAGTCCTTTAGACCCACTTACTATGTCAACCCAATGGAACACATCCATCCTCAACACCCAATGGTTTCATCCCAACCAAAATATTCCCTCTTAAATATAAAACTTGACCAACCTAAACATCTCACCCATAAGGGAAATCATAGAGGGTCCCTTAAAACTATCTCAATACCCACTTTGCAACACCCAGTCATACCTAGAACTACTTGGTGACCTCCCATCCTAAATGCTCTATCTCAACTAAACCTCAAGTAACTGGTCCTAACATCCCAAAGATGCCTATAAAATTTAATCCAAGACCCCAATCATTCATTCCTTCTAAGAACCATCAGAATACACTCATACCAAACCCATCGGTATCCCAAAGCAAAATTGATGACCAAACCCACACCCTATCTCTGATGTATCTTGAAACACCACTCACCTAGAGGGTTATAAATCTAAAACTTTAAGTGAAACCTCATGTCCAACCTCATCCAACCAATATAATCACACAACATCCCCTGATCACCCATGCTCCTCCCCATTACATCCTATGTGGAGAAGAAATAATTGAAAGGGACTATACCCAATTATGAAAGATTGGGTTCTCAAAATGAGAACCCTCAAGAGAAACATCCAAAAACCATACTTCCCCAAGCCACCTCATAGTGTCCCTCAAGGGGTTATCAATGACCCTATAATCATCTAAAGTTTATAAAAGATTATTAAACAAGGAAATGAAACAAAAAACACACAACCAACCAAACTCATAGTGGAATCACAGAAGCTTCATGGCCGAACTAAAATTTAACAAAAACCTAATCCCCTATATCATTACACATGGTAGAAAAAATTAATTATAAACATTTATAATTAATGATTCAAAATTTATGAAATTATCACAATTTCTTAAAAGCTCACCAATATAAATCCTCTCTCTGATACCATGATCAACCTATGCAGAAACACTAGGATTCGTAATTATAGTATGGTTTATAGATGAAAACAATTATAATATATTGTGAATAAGATCACATAATATAGTGATTTATGTTGTTTAGGAAATTATCTCTCTGCATATGGAGATGTAGAAAAATTTATTATTTTTAGGAACATAATTACCAGGAAAAAATAAAGTTTAACATAAACTCATAAAGAATCCCTATATCGAATAATATCGTAAATAAGATGATGAAATTGTTCCACCAACAACATAGTAATTTCATTGTGATATAGTGAGTTGTGGTTGAAAGTCCACAAAGCTATAATACCACCCTCTCTAATTTCTATGATTCTACAGCAACCATAACAAAGTAAACAATGATACAGTTCCCTATCAGTGTCTCCTAGTCATATTTTTTATAGTATAGTCATAGATTCTATAGTTCCTAAGACTATTCTGGGGCCTTTGGAGTTTAGAACCCTAAGAAGAGGTGCACATCCACCTGAAACCCCTAGATACTTCATCGTGGAGGTCAAACCCTAATAGTTGTGGTTTTTTGTGTAGTTTTGGCTATTAGCATTCATCCCACCTTCATCCAAATACACCGAGCTACACAATTCCATCAAAACCACCAATAGAAGGTTCATAATGCAACCCTAATACCATCTTAGGAAAAATCCCAAACAAGAGACACCCAATTAGAGGGAAAAATCATTCAGTTTGATTAAAAATTATTAAAAAACCATTGGGAAACATACCTTCACTGAAAAAAAGAGTGATAATAGGAATCCCCCATCATGGGGATTAATCTCACCAAGACATGTCAAATACCTATAAAAAGGGATGATTAAACCATGATCTAGAGGAATCATTAAAGAAAACCTAATTAGGAACCACCAAAATTAAAGAACAACCAAGGAAAAGAAGAAAATATGGAGAAGATAAATAATCTCACCTCAAAACATTGAATATAATGCCCAAAATCCTCCCAAAATCATAGTTCAATAAATGAGGAAAGGTATAGGGAGGTTGTCTTAGGAATATGTATAAGTGGAAATAAAGGGGTCTACCCCTTTTTAATTTTCAAAGGGGAAAAATGGGGTTTCCCCTAATTTTTATTAAAAATTGTCTACTCTCATGGTTTGGCTACACATTTTTTCAAACTATGCACTAACTATATGACCGAAACTATCTAAGAAAACCACATCTCACTATTTGGAAACATGGTTTACCAAACCTTGTATAATCTATGAAAAACAACACTGGATCCCCTCTTCACACTTGCGTGGTCACCACATGGTTTGTTATGAACCATGTGAAAGCCTTACGCCTTTAATGTCAATGAATCTGACCCCACACAGTTATCTATAAAACCATAATGGTTTATTTTAAACCATTTGTTAATAATGAACCTCAACCACACATTATATAAAAATAAATGAAAACACCCAAATCCTCTAAGGGCTTCATAGATTTTCCTAAACCATGAACACCAAATCATTTACCCAGGTAAAAACCCTTCTGAAAACTCCACCTTATAGATGATGCACTAAAAAATTAACCAAACACCAAAGGAACCTATTGGGAATCAAACCATACTAAAAAAATTACAAAAATGGACTCCAAATCTTGGAATTCAAATATGAATCCAAACTCTCCAAATGATCCCTCAATTAGAGAAAAATTAATATTTCCTCTGAATTTTATAACCTATAATGAAACTGGTATTTATAATCTCCATAATATAATTCTTCTTTCCTCAAAGAACATGTAGTGGTTATAAAACTAACATCTCCAACCAACTTCGGTTATTGATTCCCTGAAAAATAGTTGCGTTCTACCTTTGAACACAAGATGCACTCCCACAACAAAACTCCAACCACCAAACCCATATACACTGGAATTTCTAAAAAAAATATACGATTAAATACATAGAAAACCTTTCAAACATATCTAATGATGATATTGATTTGATTTCCATCAAACTGCATCAAAAACTACACAAAGCCACCAGGCAGACCTCTTCTCTCCACCTCCTCCCTAAAACGTTCAACCCTATCAACCAACACACCATTAACCCAACTCACTCTATAATCACACCACTTCCACCCCAATACATATTAAAACATCAAAACTCCATCCAATTCTACATAAAAATTCCATATTTGGTATTCTATAAGAAAATATATACATTCCAATCTACCTATACATAGACATTCTGATGCCACACAACCACCCAACGATCAGTCTAACAACTCCCACGACCCCTTTAAACATGATGTCCATTAATCTTCAATAAAGACACTATAAAAAAGAGTTCTTAGAATAATTTTATTATCATCATTTATAATAACCACCTCTAAATAATAGTATTAAATATAATATATAATTTTATAGAGGTTTAATATAACTACCACTTTGATTTGATTTTGTAGATGTTGAAAAAGTCCGTAACTCCCAGAGAAAGTTCCGGAATGGAAAAGTGAGGTCATATTCAGACCTGGAGGCTTGGTCCGGAGGGCCCAGAAGTTGTGCGCAAAAAATTGGGTGAAGTGCACGGAAAAATTGGGTGAAGTTCACGGAGAAGAATGCCTTATCATTCAATAATAGGATTCCTCTTGTTCCAAATAAGAGATTCCTTATGCTCCAAGCATGAGATGCCATAGTCCCATCTATATGACTATAAAATGTAGTAAACCTTGTGTTCCAAACATAGGATGCCTCTTGTTCCAAATAAGAGATGCCTTGTGCTCCAAGCATAAGATGCCAAATGCCGTGATTATAGTTGCGTAGTTTCTAGAGCGTTGGAATCCATTCAAACATTCCATTACTCCACCTCACGCTTTGCGTGTCCTTCATTAGGATATGCATCCACTTCCATGTATAAAAGGACCCCCTAATGGTATGGATGCTTGACCTATGGTCCTCCTGCTGTAACAATACAGATGATAGACCTATGGTCTGCCTATTGTAACAGTACGGATGATTGACCCATGGTTCGCCTGCCATCCTGGGCCAACGCCCCAGAAGACTTCGGACAACACTTTGAGTTAGGTCCTGTGTTTCGAACACGGTCAGCAGTCGACCCTCATTTGTTTGTACCCAAGGCTAACGTGATGGGATGCTATGTTGCGAATATGGTCAGCAGTTATCCTCTATCGCCATGCCACTCTCATTGCATTCCGAATGCTGGGGATGCGATTCACACTTTTTCATATCCCTTTGTTCGGGCCGATTCCAACGCCCTTTACATTATCCCGCTTGTGCTCTAGTGCATAGTTGTAGGCCTCAATCACATGCCTCAACCCGCCAGTGAGTTGGGATTCCCTCATGGACAAACATGAGGAAGACATTATGGGATGCTTCCATGCGTAAGCCCCATCCATCGTTGCCACTCCTTAGTGGCACCTGGGCATCTTCCATGCGTAAGCCCCATCCACCATAGCCACACTAACATGGACCCCTCGATGGTTCTCCCTATGACCCCCCTTCAGTATAGCCTTGCTGATGCCTTCCCTCCCATAGGGGGTAGAGGGTGTTGTGCATGTAATCCCTAGGGGTGTGGAGCGAGCCCACCTTGTCCAAGATGCAGGACGTTAAGCTGATAAGCACCTCATCCTTAACACATGACGTTAAACTATGATCTGACCCCGTACTTCACACGTAGGGTCCCCCCCGTCTCGGACATTCTTTACGCCCACTCGTCTCCACGGGAATGGAATCTTCCTCACATGGAATGAGATCCTACTTGTTGGAGTGGAGTTTGTCCACGGGGGAAGGGTTGCCTCAGAGCGTAATCCCCTAGCCTCTCCTGTGGAAGGTTTCACCCATGCACCTTCATACTTCCCCACTGGCAAGGCTAGTGGTGTCCCTTTCCCACTGTTATTTGTCACACCACAGGCCTCCATCCTGGAGTAAGCCCCGACACCAAGGGCCGCTAACCACGCGTAAGCCCCTGTTTCCTCTTTGGGCTACTCAATGCGTATGCCCCTTTCTGCTTCTCACGGATGCACCCTTTGCGACGTGATCGTCTGGTCCCTTCTGCCTCTTGTTTCTCAAATAGAGCATGACTCACATGGTCTTAGAGCGCGCACTGACCATGACATCATCCTATGGGCCGCTTCAGAGCATAAGCCCCATGCCAGCGAACTACATGGACTTTGATCTGTGCTAACGCATGGTACGTAGGAAGCCTCCACGAGGTTCAAGTCCACCACCCGGCCATTCTGACTTCTTCACGTCGGTTCGCCAACACTTTGGGCTGCCTCAGAGCGTAATCCCCAAATACCCTCGTCCCACATGACGTTAAACTTTATGCCCTCATCCCGCATGACGTTAAACTATATGCCCTCATCCCGTATGATGTTAAATTGTATGCCCTCGTCCCGTATGAAGTTAAACTCTATCCCTCATCCCGAATGACGTTAAACTGTATGCCCTCGTCCCGCATGACGTTAAATTGTATGCCCCGAACTAGGTGGACTTTGATCCGTGCTAACGTGTGGTACGTAGGAAGCCTCTACGAGGTTCAAGCCCATCACTCAGTTGTTTCGAACCCTTCGCGTCGGTTCACCAGCACCATTATGGGACGCCTCAGAGCGTAAGCCTCGTATTCCCCATCTTGGGCCGCCTTAGAGCGTAAGCCCCATGCCTCACACCCACGTCTCATCCTGACTTCCCCCTCGATCCCACGTTCCTTGGGAAGCTCATTCCCTAGCCCGGAGATCTTACTTCCTCCAGGATCCAATCCATGCGTTCATTCTCACGGGTCGCCTCTTCAGGTGTCCCACCGTATCACCGAACTACACAGACTTTGATTCCCTGCCATGGGGATACGTAGTAAGCCTGCATGAGGTTCAAGCCCGTCACTCTATCACCCATCCTGATCCTTACCCGGGCCGCCACATCCCAGTGAGATCATGCCACCTCATTCCTCTCCGTAGTATCTGGGAAGCTGCCCATGTACTGGCCCCAACATCGGTGTTCCCCCTAGGAGGTCCTTCAATTTGATCCACTCTCAGTGTTCCGATCAGTCTGATCCCTCTCCACAAGACGTTAAACTCGCGGCATACCCCATGTTAAACATGGGAAGCTGAGGAAAACCTCAGATGGTACACAATCCCATGTGTTCGATGTGGTATGCCACAGGCTTCCGCGCCCTTGAGAAGCCCTATAGTAAGGGATAGAAGATAGACATTCCAATCCCCAATGTCAAGGCGCGCCGACGACACCCCAGTGTGACCATTCTCCTCAACAAAGGTTGCTGCCCCGACTAGACCCCTTGGAGCGTCTTGACAGAAGCAGTGTAATTAACTGGCGTCCATGCAGATATGGCACTGGGAATGAGATTCATGAACCTGTCTTAAATCTATGAGGGAGACCCGGACTAGGTGACGAGCTCCGAGGAGGAATCCACTGAAGGAATAACCAATATTCCATCATCCCGGTTTCGATCAAGGAGCAGAGGTCCCTGAACAAGGAATGGATGTCTCCTGCCTTTGGAAAGTGGGAATACGGGGCAACAAGCCACGCGTCCTCCCCCCGCGTGACGGACGCACGCGCGTGCCTTGGTGTAAAAGCATCGGAAACAGATTTAGAAGAGGTTTCATTTAAACCACCACTAAATATTTAAAATAAACACTAAATAGAACCCCTCCCCTACCCTATTCCCTAGAACCCACCACCTTTTACCACGATCCCATCATCCCTAATCCCCCCGTGTTCCCTAATGACAACCTCCCATCCCCCCTTTGATCTCTGTAACCCCAACCCTCATGTTCCCCGATGATGAACCTACAACAACCACCCCTAATCCTTGACAACAACCCCCAATGAGAACAAACTACCCTTTTACTGGTGAACCCCTATGTATGGTGTCCCCTTCCTGGTTTCTACTAAACCAACCCCCTCTAATCTATATGACCCCAACCCCCTTATCCCTAAATACAACCCCATAGTGACCCCCTACTCCTCGACTATAACCCCAAATGATAGACCCAATTCCCGTTTTTCTAATAACTATGACCTATGGTGACAATAATAACCTTAACCCCCTTCTACCTATTAATCCATCATCCTCCTACCTCTTTCTCGACTAGGTTCCCCTAGCCCTGTCTGTTCATGAATCAGGTTTCACTGGCCTTATCTCCCTGATCTCCATGTTGTCTGTTTCTCTCTCTAATCGGCTCAGTGAACTTATTATATGTCATCCAAGCTTTGTATTGTGAGGGATAATATTTAATCATTTTTATTGTTTATATTTTTCATATTTTATTAATTCATTTTTATATTGAATTTGTGTTTTTTCAAATAAAGAGAATACCTTGGTCAAAGAAAATTTTAGGTGATTTATAATTTTGTTTATACATGTTTGATTAAGAATTTATAATGCACATGGAGATCTGTGATAATCCAATACCTATGGATAAATTTTTTATTAATTTACATATAAAGACATCTTAGTATGCTAAGGGTTTTTAAGAATTTTTAGATTATACAATTGAAAACTGATCAGTGGATGGTAGAATAAAATGTCTACATTCTAGTTATAAATTCAAGTGATGGTTTAATAGAAACAAATTATATGAGCATTTGATATTGAATTTGTTTCCTACTAGATATGTATGTTATATTTTTTCATGGTGAATGAATATTATGGAAAGTCAAAACAATGACTATCCAATCATTGAAACACAAAGTGTCCCTCTATGAGAGAATTTAGTCTAAAATTTGTTTAATAACACATTTTTATTTATAGGATATAATGTCTAAGATTTTAATAGAATAAAATAACCATTGGTTGATCCTGAGTAGGTTAATATTTCTCAAAACTTCTGTAAAAAAAATGAGTTTTAGGAATTAGTTGAAGGTGGAAAATAAGAACTATATGAATGGTGTACCAAGTATTAGAATTTGTATTGTCTACTTAAGTTGTATCGTATCATGTTTTTATATGTAATTAATAAAAAATAAATTCCCATAACTTTCGAGTTTCTTCATGATAAATTTAGTGAAGCTAATATCCCTGCCTCATTTTATGAGATTAATAAAATCATTAATAAACATGGACTTGATTACATAAATATACATGCATTCTCTAACGATTACATTCTTTACATGGGATAGGAGCCCAATAAATAAGAATACATAAGATTTCATTCAAGTATATGGAAGTCAATTAATAATAATGAGAGTACAAATTAATGCACCCCTAGGAATAAATAGATGAAAAAACTCCTAAAAATATATTTCATTACTTTCCTCTAAAACCTCACATGAAAATATTATTCATGTCATTTATGTTCCATGCTCAGGATAGTAACAACTATGAATTTTTGAGACATCCAAAATATTAAACACCATGGAAAGTTTTTGATTCATTATATCCATATTTTTCATTAGATCCTAGGAATGAATGTTTGGGATTAGTTTCTCAAGGTTTTAACCCATTTGATACTTTAAATACAAATTATAGCATTTGGAAATTTATTTTAATCCACTATAATCTACCTCTATGGATGTTTATTTTGAAGACTTATTTCATTATTTCAATGATTATTATTGGAATGTAAATTCCTAGAAATAACATTGATGTATACCATTAAACTCCAATCAAAGAATTTCAATAATTATGGGATGATGATGTTGAAACATATAATGCTTAAATGATAAAACTATTCAAAATTCATGATTATTTAATGTCAATAATTATTGAATTTCTTGGACAAGGGAATTTATATAGTTTTAACACTCATATTGGTTTGGATTTTCTGGTTTATAATTTTGATTTTGAACCTTAATGATTATCTCATAGTACAAAATGGTATTCGATGTGTCATTGTAGATTTCTTGATGCTTATCATAATTTCAGGTTTAACAAGAAAGAATTCAATGAAGATATTAAATGGAGAAATCCACCAAAGGTGTTATCTAGTATAGAAATAATGGGACAATTAATGAATTCCACTGTAGAATTTGGAAAATATAATCAGTTTAAATAAGGGTTAATATGGTATGAGGTAAAGTATCTGAAATATCTATATCACTTCAGTGAACTAAAATGAGTATATTTTTCTAACAACCTTATTGAGAGTTTAATTTGATAAATTATAATATTTACATAAGGTATATTGAGAACAACATTTGCGAAAATGTCATTTTTACATTGCTTAATAAGTAGTGTAAACTGAAGTATCACAACAATACTTGAAAGGATTTAGAACCAATGAATATAAATCATTGTTTGTGGAAAAATGAGAATGGAAGGTATTCTTATACTAGATTTACAATGAAAAATTATGATAAAGATGTGTTGCTTCGATATTTAAAGAATGTAAAAGTGTCAGATGAATATTCAAGTAATATTTCAAGGTGATTTGACTTAAAAACTAAAATGTTACATGAATTGAACATTCATGATGCTCATATTATGATGGAGCAGTTGTTTCTATTGGCATTGTTTAATATATTTCCTGAAAAAGTAACTATGGTTCAAGTTGCGTTGTGTACCTTTTTTAGAGATATTTTTGGGAAAACTCTAAATAATACCAAGCATTATAAACTTAAAGAAATAATATTTTTCACACCTTTTCATTTAGAGATGTTATATCCCCCTTCATTCTTCAGAAAAATGATTCATCGGACTATTTATTTAGTTTAAGAAGCTAATCTTAGTGGACTGGTACTATATCGATGGATATATCCCATCAAGAGGTATGTTAATATTATTTTTATTTTCATTAATCAATTCAATTTTATCAAATCATTGATTTAAATATTTTAATATGTTTCATTTTTTCATTAGGTACTTAGGTAATTTGAAATCATATGTAAGGAGTAAATCTCAACTATAATGCTCTATTTCTAAAGGTCACATAGCCTAAGGGTGCTTTAACTTCTATTATAGGCATTTGGATGGGATTAATACTAGATTCAATCATGTTGTATGTTTTGAATACATACCCCATAATTCTAATTATGAAAATCAGTCATCAATATTTCAAACAACTATATGACCAGTTTGAAATGCGTCAAATTTTACATAGACTGAATTAGAGTTACTATAAGTGAATAGATATGTTTTAATAAATAGTCACATTGTTGATACATTTATTGAAGAATTTAGATTTAAAACAAAGATGTGACTGAGGGGTCGAGCTTGAAATGAGATGCAATTAACTAATTGTTTTGAATAAGGAGATTGTCAAATGGTTCTACCACCATGTAAGTATATAATCAACTTCTTATTTTTGACATGTAGTTATTTTTTCTATGTTAAAATTAATACATTATATCATCTTTTATAGATAATAAATGTTGATAATTGAGTTGAAATATCAAATGATTTGATGTTTTTGGCTCTAGGTCCTCTAAGGTAGGCAAATAGATTTGATATTCATGGATTCACATTTCATACAATTTATTGTGAAGAAGATTTGAAAGCTAAAAATAGTTGTTTATTAACACTTTATGAGGTGGGATACTATGGATATTTGATTGATATAATTGAATTAAACTATCATGGTAGATTTTAAGTTGTATTATTCAAATGAATGTGGGACAAAACTAATAGGGGTATAATGAAAGATTCATTAAATTTTACTTGTGTCAACTTCTCTTTATTGATCCATACTAGTTAGTTTGTGTAACGTAATCTAATTATCTTGGATTTACAATCAACGATGGTTTATTATTTGGACGATGAAATACATTATGTTTGGAGTGTTATTGTACACTTAAAGAAGAGCGACATGTATGATATGGGTGATGAAGATAAATTGATACTTTGTGATAGTGAACCTCATCAACCAAAGAACATTGAACTATTTTTTGATGATAATATTGAACATAGAACATGAAAGAGGGGTTGAAAATAATTAAATCCCATAAAAGGAGGTTTCAACAAAGAAGACAATGAAGATTAATATAATTGAATATATAAATAAGTAATTAAACTATATTAAAATTTATCATTTAAAAGTGTTTCATACATATATACATTGTTTTTTAAAAAAATCAATATTTTTATATATTTTATATATATAAACCATTTTAACAGTAATAATGCTGAGAACCAAAAAATCTGGAGATCTAAACTGGTCAATATCTTGAAGGACACCACCTCTACCATCAAAATAAGTGGATCTGAGTGATTTAGATGTACTATATACTTATAGAGAGCTAACTGTTTCCCTAAAAATTATTGGTAGCCCATGATCCGATTCACCTATGAAGATGGTGTAGTTAGTCACCCCTCTATCTAGGGGATATTGGTGAGATACCATTACTTGTATGCATGTCACTATGCAAAAACAAATATAAATTTAATTAATTGTTTAATGTATTTGTCCAAATGATAAATTTAAAAATATAAGGGTTATAAATATGAACACAGTAGATATATGGAACCTAAATTACTTAAATATTATCATTCCATTTGATGAGTTTGGGGTGCCTACTAGAGACGTTTCTAGAATCTATGGACAGATTCTTTGGCAGATTACTTGCGAGATGGTGAGATTTCCCATTAATTATAAATACTAGAGGCATATTACCACAATTTGGAAAATTAGGTCGTTGATAATAAAGTAAATATAATATTTATTTAATATTACTTTATATCTAATTTAAACAATAATATTAAAATTATGAATATACTTTTACAGTGTTATGTTTATTATTTCTAGATGTTTTTTCATTTTGATGTCCCTGACTACATTTTACACCCATGGACTATAAATAATTTGGGTAAAAAATGGAGATATTTAAAATTAAGATATGGCATGAGTTTAATGAAACATATTTGAGCTCACAAAAAATGGATGAAAAAGTTTGTAAAGTATTTTCTCATTAAAAATGGATTTTTTTTGTTGATATTAACTGAGATTTATTTAATGAGGTAATTTCATATTTTATAGTATCTTGATAATATAAACATAATAAGACTATAATGTTTATTAATGTCACTATTTTTATAGGAATTATCGATGAAAAATATTTTGATTCATGAGAATCAATTCATTCCTCATATCGCTGGGTCTTAGAGTTTTTTGAGAAAAATAACAATCCTGGTTTGTCTTTTATCCATTACTATTTATATTATTTTATTATAAGTCAAATAATTTTCTAACTTGTATATTTTGATTTTAAAGGCTAATGACTTAGGTCACTCTATTGTCTTGAAAGATATGTGGTTCAAATTTCATAGGAAACCCGAGGACAATTTTGTGAATGAACCTACCAAAGACATCAGAGTAAGTACTTTTCATTATTATTTCATGTTATTTAATTACTATAAAAAATAACAATGAAAAATATTATAAATTAAAATCCTTAAACCAAACAAAATGAGGATGGATACATGGATCAAATGACTCCAATTTGGTGTCATTTGATCTATCTATCTAACTCCAATTAATTGGGTTTAATACTTGTTTATTATTATAATTTATGTTTCATAATTTTGTTTTTATAGTAATAAAATATTATTAAGTAGTAATGAAAAAATTATTAATTAGATAATATTTTGAATTTAAGATAATTTAAAAAATCTTTATTAATATTTTTGTATTAATGGGTTAAAATTCAAGAATTATGGGCTGTGAACCCTTCAAAATCATCATCAGTTTCCCAGAATGATGTTGTTGCAATCGTTTTAGGTAAGGGGAATCACATGCATGTACTAGGGATGGGTTCTAAGTATACTCCATCTGTAGTCTTTGGTAGGGTGTCATCATCATTTAATGTTACACCCAATGGGGGTTTGAGTAGTGTCATTGATCTAGAATCAGAGAGAGAAATTGCAAGGTTGAAAGAAAAAATTCAAGAATATGAGTCTTAAAGAAAACAAAGGATTAATGGAAGGCGATGATGGAAAATGATTTAGTTTTATTTATTTTAATGGATGACTAACATGATCCCTGAGGAAATTTCCAACCTTATAGATCATCCCACCGAGGTAAATTTTAAAATCCATAGATCATTTAAATATTTGAAAAGAACACAAAAAACTTCCATAAATAAAACAAATATGAATATTTTATATTGAAAACACACACTTCGAGTCATACAGATCACATCATGTGTTGTATTTATGTGTGGTTGATTCCTTCATGTCAAAAATTAATTGTGGGCTATTATCTTAATGTATGAAAATAACATGAGCTCGTTTTCTTAGTTTTTACTAAGTAAACAATTTTTAATGGGACCAAAGTCATTAAAAATGTTGGGGGGGGGGGGGGTAAACTAGTAAAGAGATGTCATATGTCCATGAAATCAGAGGAGAACTACTATAGATTGATTTTTGAAATGTAGGAACTAAAAAATAATCATTCAATGTTACAGTTTCCTAGGATTTCTATAAATGAATTTTTAGTGTTTTAAAACACTAAAATGTGAATATAATGGTCAAAACCCTAGAAAATGACATTTTATTTATGTAAAATCTTTGAAACACCACTACTAAGTTATTTTTGATGTGTACGTGTAGACAACATGTCAATATGAAGTGTAGTGTGGTCAGAATGACTTGATAAATATCTTTAAAAGGTACCAAAGCCTTTAAAAACATATATCAGAGAGGGGGGGGGGTAAAAACTAGGGAAAATGTTGGATAGATATCAAATAAGAGGAAAATGATATTATATTGATTTGGGAAATATAGGAACTGAGTGTATGTCATTCCAAGTTATGGGTTTTCCAAGATTTCCATAAATGTGTTTTTAGTGTTTTAAAACACTAAAACATATGAGTAATATTCAAACCCATATAAAACAACCTCATATTGACATAAATTCATTGAAAAATAACTGTTGATTTTGTTGATGTGGATGTGTAGACAATATTCCAATTCAACATGTGGTGTAGTCAGAATGACCCTGTAAATAGTTTTTAAAGATAAAAATGTATTTAAAAATGTTTTTTGAGGGTTCAAAGCTAGGGAAACAACATAGAATGACCATTAAATCTGATAAAAATAAAAATTGATTTATTTTTAAAATGTAAGAACTGAAATATAATCATTTTGAGTTAAGGTTTTCCAAGGATGCATGTAAACATATTTTTAGTGTTTTAAAACACTAAAACATGAGTGTAATGGTTAAAACCATAGTAAATGACCTCATATTGATGTGAAACCATGGAAAAACAAGCATTGAGTTATATTTGATTTGCACACATAGAAAACATGTCAATCTAACATGCAGTGTGGTTAGAATGAATCAGTAAACCGTTTTTAATGGCACCAAAGTCTCTAAAAACATGTGTCAGGGGGTCAAAACCAAGAAAACAACATCAGATGGACATGAAACCATATGAATATTACCATGGAATTATTTTTTAAATGTAATAACTGACAGCACGCAATTTCAAGTAATATTTTTTCTATAATTCCAAAAAACGTTTTTTAGTGTTTTAAAATACCAAAACATGAGTGTAATGGTCAAAACCATATTAAACGTCATCATATTGATGTGAGATCATATAAAAACCACCATTAAGTTATTTGTGATGTTTATGCATATAAAAAACATCAATCTAGCATGTAGTGTGGTCAGAATAACTTAAAAATAGTTTTTAATGTTACCAAAGTCTTTAAAAATGCATGTCAGGGGTTCAAACTAGGAAAATGGAATTAGATGGACATGAAATCATTATACAGTGACCATATTTTTATTTTTGAAATGTATAAACTAATATAACATCATTTTGAGTTACTATCTTCCTGGGATGCCCATAAACATGTTTTTATTATTCTAAAACACTAAAACATGTGTGCAATAGTCAAAACCATAAAAATAAGCCTTAGATTGATGTGAAATCTTGGAACAACCACCATTGAGTTATTTGATATGTGTATATGAAGACAAAACATTGATATAATGGGTTGTGTGCCCAGAATTACTCGGTAAATGGTTTTTAAAGATACTAAGGCCTTTAAAAATGTGTGTCTGGAGGTAAAAACTAGGAAAAAGATGTCAAATGGCCATTAAATCAAAGGGAAATGACTGTAGATTTATTTTTGAAATTTAGTAACTAAAAAAACATCATTTTGAGTTTTGGTTTGGCTAGGCTGTTAATAAAAATGTTTTTAGTGTTTAAAACACTAAAACGTGCATGTAACACTCAAATCCATCGTAAATTACCTTAGATTGATGTGAGATATTCAAATTGAATTATTTTATATTAGTATGCATAGAAATAAGTCAATACAATATACGGGGTGGTTAATATGATTCATTAAATAGTTCTTAAAGATACTAAAGTCTTTTAAACAGTTTATCGGGGGTGAAAAATCAGTAAACAATGTTTGATGGCTGTGAAATCATAGGAAAATGAAAATAGATTGATTTTTTAAACGTAGAAACCAACTATATTTCATTTAAAGTCATGGTTTTTATGAGATGCCTGTAAATGTGTTTTTATTATTTTAAAACACTAAAACATCCTTGTAATGGTGAAAACCACAGAAAGTGACCTCTGATTGATGTGAAATAATGGGAAAACCATTTTTTAGTTACTTAAGACATGTACACATAGACAAAACATGAATAAGACATACGGTGTGGTCAGAATGACACAATAAATAGTTTTTAAATATACCAACACCATTAAAAACAGGAGTGGTGGGGGGGGGGGGGGGTTAAAACCAGGAAAATGATGTCAGATGGCCATGAAATCAAATGAAAATGACTATAGATTATTTTTTAAAATGTTATAACCATCAAAACATCATTTTAAGTTATGGTTTTCCTGATATTCATGTAAATTTATTATTAGTGTTTTAAAACACTAAAATTTGTGTGTAATGGCCAAAACAATAGGAAATGACCTCATATTGATGTGAAAAATGGGGAAACCACCATTGAATTATTTTTGATGTGTATACATGGAAAAAATTTCAATACAACATGAGGCTGGTCAGAATGACTCGGTAAGTAGTTTTTAAAGGTTCAAAAGTCTTTAAAAATGTGTGTCGAGGGTTTAAAACAATGAGAAAAAAGTTGGATGGCCATGAAATTAATTTAAAACAATTTCATATTTATTTTTAAAATGTAATAATTGACAGAATTTCATTCCAAGTTATGGTTTTCCTTATATTCCCATAAATTCATTTTTAGTGTTTTAAAACACTAAAACATGCGTGTAATGGTTAAAACCAAAGAAAATGACAACATATTAACATGAAATCATGGTACCACAACATTCTATTTATTTTTGATTTGTACATGTAGACAAAATTTTAATCAAATGTTTGGTGTGGTCAGAATGGATCAATACATAGTTTTTAAAGATACTAATGTCTTAAAAATGCTTCTCATGGTGTTAAAACCAAGAACAAAACATCATATGTCCATGAAATTAGAATACAATGATCACAAATTTATTTTTAAAATATAAGAACCAATGGTATATCATTCCACATTATGGTTTGTCCAGGATTCCTGTAAACATACTTTTAGTGTTTTAAAATACTACCATAAAGATCCATGGTCAGAGCGAGCAAGCCCAAAAATTATTGGATCAAATATAAAGTACAAAAAGTCAGTAATTACAAGGGGTAGTATAAGAGTGTGTGTCTGTGCCACACCCCACATGTCATCATCCACCATGCTAAAGTAGAATTCAGGTATCCTGAAAGACCACAAGGTACTTGTCTACATGATGGCCCTCCTTGAAAGAACATCAAGAACCTAATTATATTCCCTGTAAGGAAGGGATACAAAGATTTTTAGGTGGCTAGAATGGTTGAGGCATGCGATCTAGTGAGGGAGAAGTCACCAAGGCACATCTCTAGCATGCTCTTTAAAAGAATTAATATCTAGTTTTGAATCATATTTAATCTATAAGAGAGACCAGTTGTGGTGGACAATATACTTGACTGCATAAATTACAACCCAAATTTCAGCATCATAAGCAGTACCTTGGCCAATGAAATGATGGAAACAACCTTTGATAAAACCATAATAGTTACAGAAAAAACCCCCGCATCCTGATGGTCCATGGGATCAAGCGGTAGCTCCATGAATATTGACTTTAATATAAGGGGGATCAGTGGGATCCATCTGACAAACCTGAACTCAAGAGGTTGCCTCAGTTTCCCTACCACACCAAGAATCCTTAGAGTATTTAGGTCCTCAAAATAATTCTGCATCGTGCCAAGTTGTATTGCATCTGCAACGTGAATATCCATATGTATGAAAATGGGATCCATATGGAGAGATGCATCTTGATTGTAGAATATCATCTAGTTTCTTTCATACTATATGAAATTTATGGCCAACACAACGACCATAATAAGTTGGTTGTTCACATGTGCACTTTTCCACTTTTATAGATCCATGACATGAGCTCATAAAGGTGCTTGCAATGGTAAACATTAATGAATAAGAAAGAACCAGTGTATTTTCATATCTCCCTTGAATAAGAAAAATCCAAGAAGATGTGTTGTGAAGAATCTTCATCCCGCATACAAAGGGGACAAGTAGAGGCAAGATGGAACCCTTCTTTCTTTAGTTGACCATGCGTTGGAAGCTAGTTCCGCCACAAACCCCAGAGAAGAATCAATCGGGATGGTCAAACAAAAGGTACCTTAAAATGAGTTATCCATTTAGGTGGTCAATGAGAGATACCACACTAAAAAATGTAGTACTCATTAGTATTGAAAAGGCCATTAGAAATCAGATACCATATCTGGGTTTCCTTATCCATACATTCATAATTCCAAATTTTCAGCACATAATTATGGGATAAAATGTCAAAAAGAGTAGAAATTTGATTCATGGCATCATCCAAAATCATCTGAGCCATGGTGGTATGGATAAAAATGATATCTATGGGGATGTCCATCTAAGAGATCTACCGGAAATTGAGGTTTGAGTCCCTAATAACCAACCATTTCGAGTTCCTCATGATGTATTTGAATGAGTGCCAAAGGAAGGATTAGACATATGAAATATGGTAGTGTGGATATCCATAGAGAAGCCTATGTTTGAACCTATAAGATAAAAATTCATCTGATGCTATAGCATCCCACCTTTTTATCACATAAACTTTATTTACATTTTACAAAACTGAGGATCTTTAAGGTTTAGTGTCTTGGAAACCAGGAACTTTAAACATGAAAACATAAAACATTCTTCTAAAACACTTGAAAGGCTTCTCCTCATGTTCATCCTAGGTTCATTATGGCATCACATAACCTGGGGACATACATCAAAAGAAAGGATGAGCAAAAGGCCCAGTAAGGGAAACAAGAGAAACATTTTACATGTGAACTTGAGATACTTCAATAAGGTCATGAAAAGAATATTAAGGCATGAGAAAGAAATCATGAGGCATATCATAATTAAAATAACATTTTTCATAACTTGAAGATGTGGTTGCAACATTTAATATTGACAATAATTTCGTTTCACCAAGGTTCATCCCCAAGGTGTCATTAAAAATTACCAAGGTTATTCACCAAGGTATCCGTCTAAAAAGTCATCTCTAGAGATTAAGTATTTACCCAATGCATTTGAGCGCTATCTAGGTGCACCCTTGACATGTCTTTATTATCATGTGATCCACATATATCATCATCAATAATTTCATAAACAACCCATATATCATAAAATAAATGGGTTTCATTTCATAATCATAACGTTTTAAAAACTGCTTTATAGACATGATCTCTATGTCACTTTAAACCCACGGAAAAGGGAAAGAGGGTTTCATGTATGTAAATACCAGAATTTAAAATAGAAAATTTTGATATATATGTGAATAGACTTGTAGAAATAATATATTTGAGTATTCACTTAATAACATAAAATAATTTTGAGATAAAGAGGGAGGCATTTTGAGACGAAAACTATGCAGCATAACGTCTATGATACAAGGTTTTAGAAAAAGTTGGAAAGAGAGGGGACATGGGTCACCCACTCAAAAATGATACATAAAATAGTAGGGGAACAAAATATAAAGTATTTAAGAACATGGTAATTAAATTTTAATGATATACTATTTGAAACGAAGAACTTGAAAGGAAGACAAAAAAAATAAGATTTCTCTTATGAGAATTTGGCAGCCTAACGACGTCACTTAAAACATCCAAAAATGGATTGAAGAGATCAAATAGGGTCTCTCGTCATATGAACATAAATGATCAGTATGATAGATATAGATATCATACCCCAACATAAAAAGTAACTTGAAAGACTTGACATGAAAATAGATCTTGAAAATGAGAAGGGTGAAAGAACCCCTTAGAAATTCGACAGCCTAACGGCGTCACTTAAACTTCAACAAAAATGAATTGATGAGATCAAATAGGGACTCTC
Organism: Viscum album; assembly: GCA_963277665.1. NCBI lineage: Eukaryota > Viridiplantae > Streptophyta > Magnoliopsida > Santalales > Viscaceae > Viscum > Viscum album. Next base: position 1,963,679,775 of record OY728133.1, read on the forward strand.
ATAATATGAAAATAAAATATCAGTATGATAGATATAGAGATCATACCCCAACATAACAAAAATTAACTTGAAATAATTAACATGAAAGTAGAACTTCAAAACGAGACGGGTGAAGAACCACTTAAAAATCCAGCAGCCTAACGGCGCCACTTAAAACTTCAAAATACTGAATTGAATAGATCAAATGGGGTCTCTAATCATATGATAATAAAAGATCAGTATGATAGATATATAGATCATACCAAAACATAACAAAAATGAAATTGAAAGAATTGACATGAAAGTAGAACTTCAAAACGAGAAGGGTGAAGAACCACTTAAAAATTCGGCAGCCTAACGACGCCACTTAAGACTTCAAAGTACTGAATTGAAGAGATAAAATGGGGTATCTCATCATATTATCATAAAAGATAAGTATGATAAATTTAGAGATCATACCCCAACATAATAAAAAGGAACATGAAATACTTTACATGAAAATAAATCTTGAAAAATGAGAAGGGAGAAAGAATCTGTTACAAAAATTTCGGCAGCCTAACGGCGCCACTTAAAACTTCATAAAACGAAATAGTGAGAGTAAGAGGGGATCTCTCATTATGTGAACATGAAAAGTGCAGTAATATTAGTATAAAATAACACCCTTTAACATAAGAACATGGAGCATAAAAGAAATTACATAAAAGAGATTTCTTGAAAAGAAAGAGAGAGATCAGATCCCTTACCTTAAAACGTAACTCTTAAAACTCAAAGGTTGGGACCTTGAGGGATTGGGGGAACCTTGGGAGGACTCCTTGGGAGGTAATGAGACCAGAAATTCGTTGGGGGAGAGTGGGGAGTCGAATGGATGAGAGGATGGCTTGGTATTTATAGGGAAAGTGAGGGGACAAGGTATTAATGGCCAAGGGACACCTCATTAGTGGTTTTGGCAAAACCATGGGCTTGCCCATGGTATTTGCCCATGGTATTGGCCACTTGGGACACCTAATACCTTATATTACTATTCATAAGTCGACCATATTGATTAAATACTTAATACATCATTTAATGATGTCATTAAACACCCGTAACTTAAAAACTGTATTTTCACTATTCATCGAAAATTCAACTTTCTCAGAATAATCCCAAAATTTCACCTTAACAAAATATCAATGCTCTGATTTCAAAAATGAACTCCATTTTATAAAAATAATTTTCTAAATATTTTTAATTTATTTTTTAAATAAATACACTATTCACCGAAAATTCATTTTTTCAGAAAAAACCCCAAAAATTACCATAACATAATATCGGTGCTCTGAGTTCAAAAATGAAATCCATTTTATAAAAATAATTTTTTTAAATTTTTTTAATTTAATTTTTAATTAAAAAACACTATTCACTCGAAAAAACTAATACTTGAATAATAATTTATGAAACTGTTATTTAACCATTTTATTGAATCGCAATACTTAATCAAGGTGCCTAGATTATATTAATACTTTATTTAAGAGAGATTACTAATCCATTTGGACACATTACTAATCCTAATCATAAAATCAATATTCATAATTTACTATTCATAAAAAATCAAGTTGATCTTATTAGACTCTAAATTTCGTACTGAACATAATTGTAGAAGACCATTTTTTGAAAATCATTACACATTTTTAATTATTTAAGGTTTACATAAACATTTTTAAAATATCCTTTTTCTAAAATTCATAAAAAACATGCATACTATATTTATCCGGTCATTTAAAAATTTATAAACTTCATCATAAGAAGAAATCCAAATTTTTATTTAAAACAAAGGATTACACAAGGTAGTTACAGTATCCTTACATAGCCCCTTATCACACCAGCATAGGACCTAAGTGTAAGGTGTGCTAAGGTGAGAGAATCTGAGGGAGGCTCGGCTAACATCACACGAGTAGTAATTTATATCAATTTGAACTTCTCGCAAAGGCGATTCCATTCTAGCTTCACACGACGAAGTTCGGCTTGGGTTTGGTCCAGAGCAAAGCCCAGTGGTGCTACCTCCTTCCCAAGTTCTGTTAGATGGGCTTCGATTGGTCCAAGACTACTGAGTGAGGCCATCGAATCTTCTTTCTATAATAATTAACCAAGATTACTTGTATTTAGAGACAATAATAAAAACTTTTAGTTTCCAGCGGTCATATTGACCAATGGTCATATAACCGTCTAAACCCAAAGGTCTCATTTTAATTATAATCATGTTATCAAATGAAACATTTTTGTTGAGTATAAAAATAAAATAAAATAACACATAAAATTAGGAAACAAGATTTATTCAAAATTTTGGGTCGTTACATTCTTCCCCCCTTAAGAAATTGCGTCCTCGCAATTTTTAAACTTGGGTTTTGAAATTTCATTGAAAGTCCCACATCGGAAAAGGAGTCAGTAAAATTATTACTTTAAAAGAAAGAAAGGGAAGTACAAAGGTCACCCGAGTTAACCCACACTAGGATTCTATGTAGGAAAACATGGACATGTAAGAGAAACAAAGGGTCAAGTTCTAGGGGAGAGTGATAGAGAACATGTTTAGGTGAAAGTTAACCATAATAAAATCCTAAACTTATGATGTGTGTAAATGGTCTTTGATTACCTATTAGGAAACGTAAACCAACAACGTTTTTGTTTTACTTTCCTTTTCATAATTTTGAGGAATTCATTTACAACATAAAACAAAAACATAAGAAAATATATCTATCTTCATGTAGAGTTTCATCCTTTAATAAGTTTCTACCCAAAACTAATATTTTCTCCAAACTCTGAGCATTCAAAACTACTTGGTCTCATCAAAACACAAGAATCATCTTCTAGAGAATCACATAATCCACAAAAGATTAACTATCTATTTCTTCTATCTTTAAACATTATCCAAAAAACAGAAAGGGTAAGGTAAAACAACTCTTCAAAAAGAAAGAATCCCATAGGAATGGAAGCTACTTTTAAATCTTCAAAGTTCTATGGTACTACCCATAGTTCATCATTGAACATTCCATAAATAACGGTCATTAAGATTCCTCAAAATAAACCAAACTAATATTGAAACCCAAATACAAGAAGGATTTGATAACATAGTCTTCCAAAATAAACTTCATTATTCATCTCCAAACAACATCAACCACTCCTAACATCTTATAAAAAAGTAGCTAACCTAAACATATTTTACCCAAGATAGGTTAATCATTTCCATAAGTAACCTAAATTACTATAAGTCCACCTTAAATTCATCGATTCTTCAAAATATAAGTCAACCTTACTCCTCAATGAAAATACCATAGTAATCTATTTACCACGATCATATAGGGTCCCCAAAATAGTGAATGTCTTCCAAAATAATAATCATATTTTAATCCCCTAATCATCTCTGTCATATTAATATGAAAATCATCGCATTTCCTATCACATTAGTTGTTGGGACATGTTCTTCCATTTCCCGCCATTAACTAAGAAAAGAAACTATAATTAGGGGCTTAAATACTTATCCAATAATCATTAAAAGGAACCGAAAGCATATAAGGATAACTTGTAGAAGAAAAGTATACCCTAACTTGTGATCCCCTAGGTTCCCATCTAGGTTATCCATGATCATATATTCTTATGTGAATCATTATTTTATTTTATCTTTGTTCCTTTAACAATGGTTCATACTAAGCTTATGAATTTACCAAAGAATATCCACTGGGAGTGTCGTAACCAAGAGTGCATCAAGGCCCATTGTTGTGTACCAGTTCCCGTTCGAATCTAGATCAAAGCGGTGTTTTCGGGTTTTACCCCTATGTACATTTGTGCCAGAGCCACCTCTACCTGCTCATATCCAGACAGGGATGTATTATCTTGGCAACCCCTTACTCAATACTCACCAAAATACCAGGAAGATTTCCTATATTTTAACTTTTCTATAGGCTTCTTCCTAAATTTTTCATATCCTAATTTCCACAAATAACTAAACAATCCTTTGATACCAACTATAACATCCCACCTTTTTATCACATAAACTTTCATTACATTTTACAAAACTGAGGATCTATAAGGTTTAGTGTCTTGGAAACCAGGAACTTTAAACATGAAAACATAAAACATTCTTCTAAAACACTTGAAAGGCTTCTCCTCATGTTCATCCTAGGTTCATTATGGCATCACAAAACCTGGGGTCATACATCAAAAGAAAGGGTGACCAAAAGGCCCAGTAAGGGAAACAAGAGAAACATTTTACATGTGAACTTGAGATACTTCAATAAGGTCATGAAAAGAACATTAAGGCATGAGAAAGAAATCATGAGGCATATCATAATAAAAATAACATTTTTCATAACTTGAAGATGTGGCTGAAACATTTAATATTGACAATCATTTCGTTTCACCAAGGTCCATCCCCAAGGTGTCATTAAAAATTACCAAGGTTATTCACCAGGGTATCAGTCTAAAAAGTCATCTCTAGAGATTAAGTCTTTACCCAATGCATTGGAGCGCTATCTGGGCGCACCCTTGACATGTATTTATTATCATGTGATCCACATATATCATCATCAATCATTTCATAAACAAACCATATAGCATAAAATAAATGGGTTTCATTTCATAATCATAACATTTTAAAAACTGCTTTATAGACATGATCTTTAATACACTTTAAACCCACGGAAAAGGGAAATAGGGTTTCATGTATGTAAATCCCAGAATTTAAAATAGAAAATGTTGATATATATGTGAATACCCCTGTAGAAATAAGAGCTTTTAGTATTCACTTAATAACATAAAATAATTTTGAGATAAAGAGGGAGGCATTTTGAGACGAAGACTATGCAACATAACGTCTATGATACATGGTTTTAGAAAAAGTTGGAAAGAGAGGGGACATGGGTCACCCACTCAAAAATGATACATAAAATATTAGGGGAACAAAATATAAAGTATTTAAGAACATGGTAATGAAATTTGAATGATATACCATTTGAAACGAAGAACTTTAAAGGAAGACAAAAAAATAAGATTTCTCTTATGAGAATTTGGCAGCCTAACGACGTCACTTAAAACTTCCAAAAATGGATTGACGAGATCAAATAGGGTCTCTCGTCATATGAACATAAATGATCAGTGTGATAGATATAGAGATCATACCCCAACATAAAAAGGAACTTAAAAGACTTGACATGAAAATAGATCTTGAAAATGAGAAGGGTGAAAGAACCCCTTAGAAATTCGACAGCCTAACGACGTCACTTAAACTTCAACAAAAATGAATTGATGAGATCAAATAGGGTCTCTCATAATATGAACATAAAATATCAGTATGATAGATATAGAGATCATATCCCAACATAACAAAAAGGAACTTGAAATAATTGACATGAAAGTAGAACTTCAAAACGAGACGGGTGAAGAACCACTTAAAAATCCGGCAGCCTAACAGCGCCACTTAAAACTTCAAAATACTGAATTGAAGAGATCAAATATGGTCTCTCATAATATTATAATAAAATATCAGTATTATAGATATAGATATCATACCCCAACATAAAAAAAAGGAACTTGAAAGAATTGACATGAAAGTAGAACTTCAAAACGAGAAGGGTGAAGAACCACTTAAAAATTCGGCAGCCTAACGGCGCCACTTAAAACTTCAAAGTACTAAATTGAAGAGATAAAATGGGGTCTCTAATCATATGATCATAAAAGATCAGTATGATAAATTTATAGATCATACCCCAACATAATAAAAGGAACTTGAAATACTTTACATGAAAATGGATCTTGAAAAATGAGAAGGGAGAAAGAATCCGTTACAAAAATTTCGGCAGCCTAACGGCGCCACTTAAAACTTCATAAAACGAAATAATGAGAGTAAGAGGGGATATCTCATTATGTGAACGTGAAAAGTGAAGTAAGAGGAGTATAAAATAACACCCTTTAACATAAGAACATGGAGCATAAAAGAAATTACATAAAAGAGATTTCTTGAAAAGAAAGAGAGAGATCAGATCCCTTACCTTAAAACGTAACTCTTAAAACACAAAGGTTGGGACCTTGAGGGCTTGGGGGAACCTTGGGAGTACTCCTTGGGAGGTAATGAGACCAGAACTTCATTGGGGGAGAGTGGGGAGTCGAATGGATGAGAGGATGGCTTGGTATTTATAGGGAAAGTGAGGGGACAAGGCATTAATGGCCAAGGGACACCTCATTAGTGGTTTTGGCAAAACCATGGGCTTGCCCATGGTATTTTCCCATGGTATTGGCCACTTGAGACACCTCATACCTTATCTTTCTATTCATAAGTCGACCATATTGATTACATACTTAATACATCATTTAATGATGTCATTAAACACCCGTAACTTAAAAATTGTATTTTCACTATTCATCGAAAATTCAACTTTCTCAGAATAATCCCAAAATTTCACCTTAACAAAGTATCAATGCTCTGATTTCAAAAATGAACTCCATTTTATAAAAATAATTTTCTAAATATTTTTAATTTATATTTTAAATAAATACACTATTCACCGAAAATTCATTTTTTCAGAAAAAACCCCAAAAATTACCATAACATAATATCGGTGCTCTGAGTTCAAAAATGAAATTCATTTTATAAAAATAATTTTTTTAAATATTTTTAATTTAATTTTTAATTAAAAAACACTATTCACTCAAAAAAACAATACTTGAATAATAATTTATGAAACCGTTATTTAACCATTTTATTGAATCACATTACTTAATCAAGGTGCCTAGATTATATTAATACTTTATTTAAGTGAGATTACTAATCCATTTGGACACATTACTAATCCTAATAATAAAATCACTATTCATAATTTACTATTCATCAAAAATCAAGTTGATCTTATTAGACTCTAAATTTTGTACTGAACATAATTGTAGAAGACCATTTTTTGAAAATCATTACACATTTTTAATTATTTATGGTTTACATAAACATTTTTAAAATATCCTTTTTCTAAAATTCATAAAAAATATGCATACTATATTTATCCGGTCATTTAAAAATTTATAAACTTCATCATAAGAAGAAATCCCAATTTTTATTTAAAACAAAGGATTACACAAGGTAGTTACGGTCTCCTTACATAGCCCCTTATCACACCAGCATAGGACCTAAGTGTAAGGTGTGCTAAGGTGAGAGAATCTGAGGGAGGCTCGGCTAACATCGCACGAGTAGTAATTTCTATCAGTTTGAACTTCTCGCAAAGTCGATTCCGTTCTAGCTTCACACGATGAAGTTCGGCTTGGGTTTGGTCCAAAGCAAAGTCTAGTGGTGCTACCTCCTTCCCAAGTTCTGTTAGATGGGCTTCGATCGGTCCAAGACTACTGGGTGAGGCCATCGAATCTTCTTTCTGTAATAATTAACCAAGATTACTTGTATTTAGAGACAATAATCAAAACGGTTAGTTTCCAGCGGTCATACTGACCAATGGTCATATAACCATCTAAACCCAACGGTCTCATTTTAATTATAATCATGTTATCAAATGAAACATTTTTGTTGAGTATAAAAATAAAATAAAATAACACATAAAATTTGGAAACAAGATTTATTCAAAATTTCGGGTCGTTACAGATGCTTCATTGGAAGACAAGAGATTCCATGTAAATTTGTTAATTAGGCCATCACTGGATGTTTTTTGATCCTTGAACCCAAGACCTCCCATATACAAGGGAATAATACAATCCCTCCAAGACACAATTATAAGTTTCCATTCCTGCATTGAACCTATCTATAGGAAATTCCTAACCATATGTTGAATGTCATTCAACATGATTTTTTTCCATCGATTGAGGGAAAAGGTATACAAAAACATAGAAGTAATAATCAAGTTGATGAAGAAAACCCTTCCATCATGTGACATAGTCTTTCCCTTCTAACCAACATGTGTATTGACAATCGCAGAATAATTGTTCTCATGGTAGTGGAATTTAACTATTCCCCAAAACAAGGGAATCCCAAGGTATGTGAAGGGGAGAGATACCTTTCTCACACCAAGTGTTGTGGAAATTGTATTTTTTTCCAACTATGAGCCCATTAAAAAAAATGATGAAGTATTTTACCCAAATAATGGCTAGACCAGTGACCTATTAATAATGGTTAAATAAACCTATGATATAACTAATGATGGTCCTTGAGGGTTGACTAAACCAAAGGATATCATTAGTATAAAACAAATGAGAGACAATGGGGTTATTCTGACCAGCTTGCAATTTTTTATAAATCCTAAGATGGGTGAGCTCAATAAAAAATCTACTCATGTAATACTTAGTAAGATAAAAGAAGATTCTAGAGAGAGGGTCCCTTTTATAGACACCCCTATTGCAAGAGAAATATCCCCCTCAGGGATCTATTGACCAAAATGGACAACCACGTAGAGTTGAGAATAGTGGAAATCAACCTAATAAAATCATTGCAAAAGCCATACCTTCTAAATAATTCAAAAATAAATCTCCACTTTATAGTGTCAAAGGCTTTAGATATATCAATCTTGAGGGAAAACTCCCTTTCCTTGAGGTTCTCTTCAATGAGTTGATACTTTCAGAATCAAAGAGTAATTTTTTTATTGATTCTACCTAGAACAAATCCAAACTGATTTGGGGTAATATTTTATTTAGTAATCCTACCAAATCTATCATCAAAATCTTTCTAATGATTTTGGGAATGGTATTCCCAAGTTCAACTAGCCTGATGTCCCTGATATCGACTATATTTTCATTCTTAGGTATAAGATAAATAAAGTCTGGGTTGCATCCATAAGGGAGAGAGGCACGACTAAAGAACTCTTTAATAGCATCAACCATATCATCCTAAAGAATATACCAATAAAATATGAAAAAGTTACTGGATAACCCATCTGGTCCAGCATCACTCTCCATATTAAGTGAGAATAGTGCCTCTTTAATTTCATCCTTCAAAGGGGCCATGGTGAGGAGACGATTTTGATTCTCTTCAATACAAGGGGAAATGCTATCAACCATCTTATGAATACTATCAATCCCATCATCAGAATAAAGATCCTAAAAATAAGCAACCACTACACTAGAAATTTATCTTTATATGGTGTGTAGACACCCATTAACATTAATGGACTTCATCTTTTCCTGACCTTTATTTTCTTTATGCAGTCTATGAAAAAACAAGGAGTTTCTATAACCTTCTTTTAACCATTGAACTTTTAATTTATTGCAATCTAGCCTCTCTTTAGCATTCAACGGGTCATCAATCTTTGAAAGTTCTTGTATTTATTCCCTAGAGGGGTTGTTATTCTACTGGTGGCAGAGTTGGTAGAATGAAATCATTTCTTCAGCAATCATAATCTCACAATCTTGGTTGGAAAAAGAATTCATGCTCCATTCCTTCAAAATTATTTTAACATTCCTTTGTTTATCAGAAAATATATGTAGTGAGATACCAATAAAGGCCATTTTCTAGGCCTTCACAATAATATCCCTCCACCCTAGAGTGGTGAGCCATCCATTATTAAAGAAAAATAGTAAGGGAGATGACCTTACGGTGGAAAATGGAGATCTCCACAAGTATTGGATTATGATTAGAGTGATTTTTTGACAATGTGTGACCAAATTTACTGGTAACCCCATTCATATCATCCGTATAAATAAAACATCTATCATGTTTGATGGATTGTATTCCATTCAAATTATATATGCTCCTTGTAAAATTAGCACCTGTAATTGACACTTCTATAAGATTACACTGGTCAATGCATGATGAAAATTCAGCTAAGGAAACTTAGTTGAAGTTCATTCTAGTTTTCTCATCATGCCTTAAAATAATATTAAATTCACCCCAAAGCCTCCATTTATGGATGAGTGTTCTGGAGACATCCCCAATATCATCCTATAATTCCCTATGATTTGTATATGATGTTGATGAATATGAAAAATTAACCAAGGGATTACAACATTGAACATCATGTGAAATTGATCTGTATTACAACTTGGCTGTAATTGAAGAAATGTGAATGTTGTTATGCTTTAAGAAAAACAAGTGGTCAATATTGATGTCATGTAGGTTGTGCGAGAAAACACTGTATCCAAGAGAGGCCCATTTAAATACATTCCATATACTAAAGAGCATCTTGGGTTCCACTATGTTAATAATCAGTGGTTTTTGGGCCATGATAAAATGTATAAGGGATCTGTTCGTTGGGGTGTTCTTAAGCCCTTGACAATTCCAATAGAGAATCTTCATTGGGTGGAGGCTTGCTCTGTGTCCATGGCCCCCACCCTGATCCAAATACATGTGGCCTTTTCCTTTTCTTCCATTTACCTTCTTCTTACATGAGCTTGTTGGGCCTTTATTTACACTTGATGTAACCATTTTTTCTTGTGCAACTGGTTAAGGACAAGTCTAAGGACTAGTCTAGCCTTCCTCCATACCTAAAATTTTTTCACTTGATTAGGGTTATGCACATCATCAGGATCATATGATCAATATTTTATATTAATAGGGGTGAAATTATTACTGGACTATATGTTCTCAGATGTGCCCTCTTTATGAGGAACATTCGGGGTAGACTTGGCATGAGGAACATGCATGAAGGGGTCCACAGTGCTAGAGGCCTTTAGGATGGGAGCTACACCTGACCCATCCTGACCATGCAAACTAGTAGGGGGATAGAGCCTAACCAACATGGGTTTGTTTACAAATTCATAATTAGATGCCTCTTTGTTGAAATCCTGCGCAATCCAAGTTGAAACAGTCGACAAGTCCAGACCTGTCCCCATAATTCCTAGGCTAATCGAAGAAGGTTGTGTGGATGAATCTATACCATTTCCAATAGGTAGGAGATTAATAGTAGGATCCTATGATAAAAAGACTCCCAATGTGTTACCAGGTCCAGGGATGGAGACATTATCTCTAGAAATCATAGTATTCTCAACTATAACAAGAGGCATGTTTGGATGCCGCCCAGACTGTCCTGCAATAGGTTAGACTGATTCTGCTACTGTAATAGAATGTTGGGAAAGATTGGGGGAATACTTGGGCACTAAAATTATGAGAAATGGGTCCCTAAAAGAACCCCCAACATTAGAAAGCTCAACAACATCATTTTAAGGGAAATATTTCACCTCAATAGGTACCTCCTTCACAAGTTTCTCAGGTTGACCAGAAGTAGCATTCTCCCTCGATGATCCATGAATGGAAATATTTCCCTTCCTCATTCAACAAGAATCATAATCATGTCCTTTGACCTTGAAAAAAATTCATTCTTTATCCCTATTGAAATAAATAAGAAGATTCCCAAAGTATCTGCAACTAGAACAGATCTTAAGTCTCCTCTCATAATGAATATGGAGTCTTGTGCTGCCATCTATCATTTTCAAAACAACTTCTTCGACCAAGGCGGACGACATGTCAACCTCCACCAAAACTTTAGCATAAAAGAGACTCATATTGATGTAAAATCATGAAAACCTATTGTTGAATTATCTTTTATGTGTAAACATTGAAAACATGTCAATCTAATGTGTGATGTGGTCAGAATGACTCAGTAATTTTTTTAAAGATACCAAATCCTTTAAAAACATTTGTTGGGGATAAAAACCAAGGAAACGATATCAGATATCTATAAAATCATAGGAAAATGAACTTATATTTATTCTTTAAATGTAGGAACCAATGAAATTTTATTTCAAGTTACAGTTTTCTCAAGATGCATGTAAATGTGTTTTTAGTGTTTTAAAACACTAATATATTAATGAAATGATAAAAACCATAGAAAAAACCAAATATTAATGATAAATCATGGGACAACAACCGTTGAATTATTTTGGATGTGTATGTGCACATGTCAATCTGATGTGTAGTGTGCTTATAATGAATCAGTAAATAGTTCTTTAAAAACATGTGATGGGGGGGACTAAGAAAATGATTTCAGATGACTAAAAAATAAGATGACAATGACCATAGATTGATTTTTTAAATTTAATAACAAAGGGTACATCAATACAAGGGATTGTTTTTCAAATATTCCAATAAACATGTTTTTAGTGTTGTAAAACACATGTGTGTAATGCTCAAAACCATAGAATACAACCTCATATTGAAGTGATTTCATGGGAACACCAATTTTGAGTTATTTATGACATGTAATTGTAGAAAAAATGTCAATATGTTATGTGGTGTGGTCATAATGACTTAGTAAACAATTTTTAAAGGAACTGAAGTCTTCAAAAACATGCGTCGGGGCATCAAAATTAGGAAAAAACATCAGATTATTATGAAATTAGATGACAATGACCATATATTGATTTTTTAATCTTAAGAACAAAAAACGCATCATTCTGAGTTACGGTTTACCTGGGATGCCCATAAATTATTTTTGAGTGTTTTAAAACAATAAAACATTATTTTAACAGTCAAAACCATAGAAAATAACCTCATTTTGACATGAAATCATGGATAAGACACTATTGAGTTATTTTTGATGTGTAAACATAGACACAACATCAACATGACATGTGGTGTGGTCATAATGACTTGGAAAATAGTTTTTAAAGATACCAAATTCATTAAAATGTGTGTTAGGGGATCAAATATAAGAAAATGATGATGAATGGACATGAAATCAAAGTAAAATGATCATAGATTGATTTTTGAAATTTAGGAACTAACGACACAACATTCCAATTTTTTATTTTCCTCGGATGCCAAAAAACGTGTTTCTAGTGTGTTAAAACACTAAAACATACATGTAATGGTCAAAACCATATAAAACGACATCATATTTTCTTCAAACCATAGAAAAAAACCTTTTGAGATATTTGTGACTTGTATGCATAGACAACATTTCAATCCGAGGAGAATGTGCTTTGAATGACTTATTAAACAGTTTTTAAAGATGCAAAAGTATTTAAAAATGCATTTCAGGGGGTAAAAGCAAGGAAAATGATGTGGTATGACCATGAGATATAAGAAAAATGACCACAAATTTACTTGTGAAATATAGGAACTAAAGAAACGTCATTATGAGTTATAGTTTCCCCAAAACACCCATAAATTATTTTTTAGTGTTTTAAAACAGTAAAACATGCGTGTTATAGTCAAAACCATATAAAATGACCTTAGATTGACGTAAAATAATGATACAATCACCGTTGAATTATTGTTTCATTATATGAAATGCTTCCATATCAAATTCTTTAAAATATGTTTATTAATTAAATTTCAATCACACTGCATGTCGATTTAAAAATCGATTAGATTGTTATATAGTTTTCCCTTTATAGTTTCATGTTTTGGATCATGTCTTTAAAATGTATTTTTATATTTTCAAAGTGTTCTATATGAAATATGATTTGTTTTACATTAAAATTTATTCTGTTTGATTAAAAAATAACAAATATTATGTGAAACATTCTGAATATATTCTATGTCTATTCTCTTTCTCATTTCTCTTCTTAAATGTTCTAGTTATTATTATAGGTGATAAATACTGACAATAGGTAGGTGTTTGACCATTCTGATCCAAAAAATTCTTTAGAAGTCACTCATGATGGTTCTTAGTTTCTATGGTATATTTATATATTATCAATGATTCTACTGTAATTATGATTTATTATGTTTAGTTCTAATTTATGTATTCTTTTTTGTTATAGTTGGTGAGAAGATGTGGGTGGTTATAGTTGATGAGATGATGTAGAGGTAGATGGATGCAGCGGTGGTCATGGGATTGACATATATTGGCCATGGGTTGTTGTTGTTGGACATATTGTATATGTATATTTTGATGACTAATTTATGGGTTGATTGATGTTATGGTGACTAAGGTTGTATATATGTGATTTTAGGTGTATAATGGTGTATGTATAATGATTTTATTGTTCATTTAGGTTTTTTTTATGTGTGATTATATATATATATATATATATTAAATATTTTAAAAAATATTTTTTTGTAATCCATTTAGTGGTGGTCTATGAAAACCACTGCTAAATAGATTTTACTATATGTATTTAGTGGTGGTTATCATAAATGGTCACTAATGTATATATTTTTAGTTATGTTCATTTCAACTACTTTATTTTTGGATTTTTTTTAAATGAAATACCAGGAAAATAATTGAAAACCAGTGAAAATGATTAAAATATGAAACATATAAAAAATAGTTACTAAAAAAGAATAACCACTGCCAAATGATTGAAAACTATAAAATATGTTGCAGTTTTCATAACTACCACTAAACCATATAGCGGTGGATTATACCACCACATACAGAAAAAATAACTACCACTAAGACCTCATTTTGTTTAGGGGACTCTTCCCACCATAAGACTTCCCTCACACTGCTCCTTGAGTGTGACCATAATAGATCCACAATGAATACAAGAGTCAGGTTCTTCCAAGACCTGAAAAACAACAGCAAATACACACATGGTCTATCGCGTTGATCTATAAACTAATCGACATAGTGTATAACCAACACACATATTCCCTCATACACCACCAATCTCTGTCTCACCTGAACATAACAACTGCATGGTTCTATGAAACCCAATCGCAAAATCAAACTCATGCTTGCATGAGTCTTATCTATTTAACATTGGCTACCATGCCTAAACCACTGAACATACTCCTCACGTAGGTTGGTTCCAATAATCTAGAGAACCCCAAAAAACCTTTTTAAAATTGAAAACTCATGCTCAATAAATATGTAACCACATAACCACTCACCACTCATGCGTCGTCCATACCATGAGTTTCTACCCATGCTCTCACCACACCACCAAAAGTGCATCAATCAGGGTTAGACATCTAACTAATATCACCCTATAAATGTTTCCTTGATACCATAAGAACTCTTTCTGCCCCACACCACAAAACTAGGGAAACCATGATCCCACCATAAACCCTCTCAGGGAATCCACATCTGTAGGGAAACTCAATCTATATCCAACCAAATCAAAAGAATATCATTCCCTCATTGAGACAAAACATTGGCATCCAATTCCTATATCGACCAAATCATGTCTCCATACATCCCATGATGAAGGGAATGGATTTCCATCAATAGGGAACATCTCACCATAATATCCAAATGACCTATCATCGTAAGAATATATATGTACACCAAATATTCATTTGAGTCGAATCCCATCAAGAATGTATATGGGAAAACTCCATATAGGTCATTTTTTACACTTTAAATAAATAAACCTCCATTATTATTGAAATCATATACAAACAGGAACATGTCATGTGAACCCTACATGACTATAATGATCCATGTACATAGGCCTCTTCCCATAGTATAAGATCCAAATCCAAAAATCAATAAACATAAAGCATCAATGTAGGAACAAATCAATAAACCGACTATAATAGAAAAAACCAAAATAACAATCCCATCACCCAAGTTACTTGGAACTACCAATGGAAAGGTGTTCGTGATGAACCAATCAAAGGTCTATCACAAGATCTAACACATTTCTGGGCCACATATCTACTAACTTCTCAATTCATAAATAAATACAGGCTCTGATACCATTTGGTAATGAACTAAACTAGGTAGGGATAGATCGTCACCTAATCTGTCTCACTGTGGGGCCTCAATCACACCTCCCCATATGCTAGAGGTTGTTGACTAGAGGTGATGGTATGAAGAGATACTATGGGGAAAATATATCATTAGATTACATTGAAATACTAATAGGAAATAACCAAACACATGCACTTCTATAAACATCAGAGTACACATAATAAATAAATTAAAGACACCCTATATTAAATGGGATAGATCATAAAGACTTACATACATTCTAGTACACACCAAATATTCTCACACTAGTCCAACCACATATATAGAAAAAATAAATAAATGGAACTAAAAATAAAATATACAAGGTTCTACTACCATATTTGATTTGTAACTCAAGCCTACTCAACAATAACTATCGAGTTTCTCCAAACTGATCCTCAGACTACACCCTAGCAACCCTGTTATATCATGAAACAATAGGACTCTTCCATCTTTACTATGAATCCTTAGTTCAAATTGAATGAAGATATAAGAATATGAACATGAACAAAGGATCACATATAAGGTGTGAGAAAAATATTCTTAGTAGGACCCCCCAAATGGCGGTACTTAACATCTGTTTCCATGAAAAGTTCATCCGACACATGATATTCCTAGCCTTGACAAATAATAACTAATTATATGATAAAAAGAATATGAAATAAATAAATTAATTAATAAATAAGAATATAAAAAACTAACAATATTTGGGTCCAAATTCCACCCAAAATCATCTAAAACCACTCTAATTAAAGTCTGTATTCTTAGAGCATGTAGTTCACTAGGAGACCTAACAACTAGGGTAACCTCAAAACCATAATGGAGCTCCAAGACATCTAAAATTCTAACATTTTTTGAAAATTTCACCTTAGGACATCTCTATATATATAAAATAAGTAAACTAAAAAAGATATTAGATCCCTCATGCTCCAATAACACAATTAGAACTATGAATTTCCTTTATTGTCCTATTGAACTAACCAGACTATATAATCCATCTTGGAAGCACACACTACCTCACCAATCCACCATCTGGGAGTTGTCATCATCCCTGACCACCATCCTAAAGTGATTAGCATCTAGGTACATTAACTCAATATCCAGTGTGTGACTCTAAACAATGTGGTATACTCATCAAAATGAATAATTATCTATCTATGAATCATCTAACATAAACATCCAAACAACTGAGGATAAAATCAAATCAATCTCAAGGATAGAGACCAATATACAAAAAGGTTTAATCCTAACATAATACCTAAGAAATAAACATCCTCATACATCACTTTTATAAGCCATAGAAACATAGTTCAAATAATTCATGGACCCATTATCATCAAATATCCACCATGGTCTTTCACTGATCCTCTCTAGGGTCAAAGAACATAGGGAACTCATATTCCCCTGAACCAAAGAAAATAGGATTCCCAAAAGGTGTCCCTTCCATCAAAACACATACTTGGGACAAGACCATCCAAAAATAAACCTCTATTGTCCAATGATAGCCCACAACTGATCCTTGATCAACATCACGCCTACAAGGGCATCCAATGGGATCCCTTATACCCACATCCTATCTAAATTCAATGGATCCCATATATCTTCGACACCACACAATGTCATCCCAGCCCCAAATACAATATTAGAGTTGATCCTCAAAGAACATCAACATCCCAAACACAGGGTAAATCCTCAAGGGTCACTGAGACCCAAATCACATCTAAGGGAAACCTAATTTCGAACCTTGTACAAGAAAAACCATCACACCACGATCCCTAAGCCCCAACAGTCCTCACCATCACATCCAATGAAAATAAACAACATTCTAAATGGATTATAAAAAAATTTTAAAGATCATATTTTCTAAATGAAAACCCCCTCGGGAAATAAATGAAACTCACGCTTCCCCAAGATAACCCATAATAGAACTAAATTCCCTATCACTGATCCCATAATCATATAAAATTTATTAATAACTATTAAATGGTGAAATGATAGAAAAATCAAACAACTGTACTACCTCACGATGAAATCACAAATGCTTCAGGCTTGAATCATGTCCTGTCAACACCCTATGCACCTATCTCTTTCCACAAGATAGAAATAATTAATTATAAATATTTATAATTAATTATTCAAAATTAAAAAAAATTATCATTATTACCAAAAATATCACCACAATGAATCTGCTCTCAAAATTCACAAACAACCACCTATTGAAGTTCCACAATACAAACCGAACATAATCTCTTGAAAAATACAGAACATGTAACACCTGATTATAAGAAAATTTCCATCAGTATAATTAAAACTAAAGAAAAATATATCAAGCATCATACCTTAAATGAAACAAAAAATGATGACGTACATTCCTCATCATGATAAATTCTGTTACTAACCCACACCAAAGCCACATCAAAACATGATGATTCCACTATGCTCTAATGGAATACTTTAAAAATTCTAAACATGAACCCCCAAAATTAATGAACAACCAAGGAGAATAAGAAAGGGTGGAGAAAAATAATCTCAACTCAAAATGCAGAAGATCACACCCACAATCTACCCAAATCATGGGCTATTATAAGAGAAAATAGAGTGGGAGTATCATATTGGTCGTACAAAAAAGGGGGAGAAAATTAGGTTACCTGTTTTTATTTTATAAGGGGAAATATGGGGTTTTACCCCATTTTTAGTAAAAACCACTAGCTCACATAGTTTGGCTCTAGGGTTTTACCAACAGTGAACCAACCATGTGACTCATAGTTTCTACGAAAAAAACATACATGGTTTGACCAGATTGTTTATCAAACAATGATATGACTATGAAAACAACATTAGATCCCCTCTACACACCCACACAGTCACCACATAGTTCATCTACAACCATGTGCAAGTTGAGTTCCTCAAACATCATGGAAACTCACCAATCATGGATAACACTAAAAACCACATAGGTTTTTATAAACTATGCATTATCAATTAACATAAACCATGAACTATAAAAAAACTAAAAAAACCCTAATACTTATAGTTTTTCATTGTTTGTACTAAACTATGCACACCAAACTATGAAATAGGGTGAAAACCCTTCTGAAAACTCCATCTTATCCCCGAAGCTCTCAAAACTCACCTGAACACTCAAGGAACCTCTTGGGACTCAAAAAAAGCTAAAAACATAAAAATAGGGATTGCATCTCCTGAAATTTAAATCCAATTCTAAACTCATCAAATAATCCTTCAATGGGAAAAATTAAATTTCATCTAAATTTTATAGAAAGACATAGATCATTACAAAATTAAGAGGGGGTATCTTCTAAGTCACATTGCTAAAAAATATATTATCTTTAAGGGATGTAATTATCTCAAAACACTACTTTTTCCAATGGTGTGGCGTCATTATTATTCTCTTTGAGAAAGGATGTGATTTTATGTTTCATAGAATGATTTGTTAAGGTTTTAAAAAATCCAATGTGGGATATTAAAAAAAACCCAATGGATTTATTGAATAAGGTTTTATTTAGTTTCATCTATGAGTAAGAATCCTTTAAAGGAGATTAAAATGTTTTTTGAGATGATCTGAGGTTGCTAGAATAGTTTTTTAGAAGCTTTGGTGAGTATTTTGAAAATTATATATGTCAAGATTTCATAGGTTAGTATGAATATTTTGAACCAGAGAAATTGTAATAGTCCACCTGGTACTCATAGTGAGATTTTTTAAAAGGAAATGGATTTTTGTAAGAGTTGTGAAAATTTTATAAGACTTTTAATATTTTTGTAAGAGTCTTCAGAGATCCAGAAATTTGTGAAGGCATGATCGTTTAAGAGTAATTTCACATATTTCATAATAATCTTTGAGAAATAATAAGAGTAATTTAGTTTTAATAAGAATTTCAAGATTTGGATATGTCTTCATCTGGAAAACATAAAAATTATCCAGTATTGTGTAAGAGTTATCATATAGTAGGAAATTGGAAAAGATAAAAAAACATAAGAGTATTTCTGTAAAAAAAAGAATAATCATAGATTTATTAAGAGTCATCAAGTCTAATGAAAATTAGTTTCTATTTGGAAATTTAAAAAAGTAATGGTCACTCACATTAAAATATAATTGTGAAAAGGGTTTAGAATAAGGGTCATGTTGAGGAATAAAAATTATAAAAAAATTGATGAATGATTTTCAAGAGATACTCTAGGAAGTTAAATCTGATTATTAAAACATCATAAAATGTTTTTCAATCTATGATTCATGTAGATAATTACGAAAGAATAAATGAGAATATTATGGAGTGAAATTTATGGTAATTTCAAATAAAATTATTAGAAATTATTTATTATAATGAAGGTTAGAGATATTTTTGAGAGTTAACAATGTTGATATTATTATTAAAAATCATTTAAAAATTTATATAAACAACTATGGAAATATTATTCACATGATAACGTAAATACAAAATATAAAAATTTATAAGTTAATAGATATTAAGAGTTGAGGAGATGATATTGTGTGTGACATTGGAGAACTGCCATATCAAAGTAGGATAAGAGTATATTGAAAAGAATTAGAACTACTTTGAACATAAATATCAAGGTAGTTAAATATGTTTTTGATCATCTGATGTATTTATTTTTAAGAATAATAATACTTAGGTGTGTTTGAATTCTCTTAATCACATTTTTATCATTCTAAAATATTATGGTAGAAGGTTGACATGCATGTTGTATAGTTGATATTGTTCTAGATGATGAAGACCTAACCAAAAGAATAAGATCTTATTTTATAAGGTTGGGACATATGGCAGAGTACCGAAGATCTTTTCTTAATAAAATAGAAAAATCATGTTCTTGAATACTGGTTGTTCTAAAATAAAAAGGTAATGTTATAATTCAATACGTGGATAATACCTTCCCTGGGTGGTAGATGATACCAGGTAAACTCTTGTGTGAGATTATAGAGCACTTATAATGACAAAATATTAAATAGTGATATAATCTATATCTTAGAAAAATATGAACACAAAAAGGAATAGGATTCATCATTAGATTCTAATATCTAAAAAATCACATGTTTCATTAATATTTAATTCAAATTTCACATGAATGAATAAGATGTTAATGAGAAGTATATTAGGACATTATAAGGATATATAGGTAAATTTATAAAATAAATTTTAAAAATTTTACCACTGATTTAACCCCCCCTATAGTGGAATCCTTTAAAATGATAAATTTAATGAAAGAAAATACTAAGACTAACAACTTGTTTAATATTCTTAAGTAAGAGAGATTATATGGGTCAGAGAAACACCTTTCTGAGTGACCAACCATTGAAGTTGTTCTAAACTTGGAATGAAGATGATTATCCGAATAATGGATATATTTTACTATTTTTTCAAAGTTATTAGATAAAAAATTACCTAAGAAACTTTATTCTCCACAAATATACTCAATATGATTGAGTGTACTAATGATTTGGAGATATTGGAGGCTTCATTAAGGCCTATTCTAGTTAAGTAATTGATTATATTTTAATCTATGGAAATGTTTTGGTAATTTGAATGAGTTCAATAAATAATTACACAATTTTTCTCAAAGTGTTGAGAATATATGAATTGGGTATGCGATGTCTAGTTTCTGGTGCTGTGTAGATAGTAAAAGTTGGTAAATGTCCAAACTAAAAGAAGAAAAGTTAGTTAAAAGTTCCAATAATGTTTATTATTGTATCAAACTATGGTCATTAAAACCTTTATAATGTATTAAGAATGAAGAGTAATGATTACATAAGATATAATTGTTTGAGATACCTGAATGGGTTTAGAAAACTCTATGGATTGTCCAAGTTCGGTATCAGTGTTATAGAAATTAATTCTTCGATTTTAAGGGTATATGATACCCTGTTAATATTATAAAAATGTGGAAAATATATAGGAGGTTAAAATCAATGGGATAATTGTAACGTCTCAGTTCCGGAAGCTGCCTAGAGGTGCTCTATACCCGGTTGGTCACATGGCCTCAAGCGCATTTCCCCGAACGCCAGAGGTTGAGGGCCTTGGGTGTGATAGTGGGGAAACTATTCCCTCATTGGCAGAGTAACACAGTGGAAGTAAAATAGATATACAATAGTGTAAGTAGTAATAATCCATACAAAAAGAAACATCATAAGACTAGAAACAATAAACTAGAGAACAAACACACACACACATATGTATATAAATGTGAATGATGCATGATACATATGTCTAGGAAAGTATACAAACAAATAACAATGCTGGAATACAAATAGTACTAATCTAAAGCACAAAAGAAAGATAGATGATAGATCCTCAGCATTGCAAGCCTCTTCTTGGTCCCATGCTCTTCAGCTCCATAGCACTCAAGTACATGAAGTAGAAGGGTGTTTTCCCTTATCGATACCTTCAACAATATAATCCATTTGGGCCCAAATGCATAGCCCAAACAGTGTGTGAGAATAAATACTAGTATGAAATCACCACAATATCTGTGCCTAATAGTCATTGAATATATGGCAGTTAATAAAAAAAGAAAATATAAAAGAAGGAAGTACTTAGCAGTAACCAATCCTAAAGTTTCAATACAATCAGTTCCACATATCAACAATAGAAAAACAAGCAGGTAACCCTCTCGGTAGTTCCCTCAGCCTAACCCCTCTTGTTCAACCAAAACAAGGATACTACTAAGACTCTCTGAGGAAGCTCTCTCAGTCAATTCCCTTTATAGTCATAAGCATTAAAGACTCTCTAAGGAAGCTCACACGGTCCATTCCCCTTAGAGTCCAAAGTGATAAAGACTCTCTGAGTAATCTCACACGAACAATTCCCCATATAGTCAAAAGTGATAAAGACTCTCTGAGGAAGCTCACATGGTCAATTCCCTATATAGTCAAAAGTGATAAAGACTCTCTGAGGAAGCTCACATGGTCAATTCCCCATATAGTCAAAAGTGATAAAGAATCTATTAGGAAGCTCACACAGTCAATTCCCCATATATTCAAAAGTAATAAATACTCTCTGAGGAATCTCACATGGTCGATTCCCCCTATAGTCAAAAGTGATAAAGATTCTATGATGAAGCTCACATGGTCAATTCCCCATATATTCTACTACACCAGGTTCTCACGGCCCTGTGTAAGTCAAACGAGCATAAAAATGTAATACAGCCAAAGTAAACCTCAAGAACTACTTGGCTAAACAGTCTACAACATCTCAAGCATGTCAGATAAAATAATCACTGCATCCTACAGTACTAGGCATGGGAAACATCAAGGAAGCCTAATGGATAAACAAGACCAAATGGTCATAAATAGAACATGCATGGACAAACACATCCAAGCATAGAAAACAACCCTATTCACATCCAGTTAACCTCTATTTACGCATACCAGCATAGCATGCAATTAATAGGGTTAAAACGGTAAACACACAATACCTCGTTCATGGGTATTGGATGAAATTGCACATATAACTCAAAGAAATTCAACATAAAGGCACAAACCAGCTACCTCAGAATTGGGAGATCGATATACTTGAGTCTCGGGTCTTGAATCACCTTAGAATGCCAAAGATCTACAAAAACGTCTAGAACGTTCAATAGAGGATAACTTGAGAAAGAGGAAGAATTGGGAAACAAAGCTCAAGCAGAAAAGAGAGATTACTAAGGTGATCCCAACACAATCGATGGCGGTCAAATCGGAGTTCGGATGCTCGGTCGGAGGATTATAGGAAGATCATGGTCGTATGGGAGCTCTCAACTGAACGACACCTAGAAGAAGGTGTTTCTGGTGATTAGACAAGATCCTGGTACATTTAATGAAAAAAAGAAAAGACATGATGTGTACTTTTAAAGTAAACAGTGTGTACTTTCCTTTTCTATACTCCACTTTAGGCGGCCTCTAGGTCACCCCCACCTGTCCATGTGCATGGCCGCCGCACGGACAACACACGACTACCTGCGGTAATCGAGTACACGACGTGTACTATGAAAATTTCCTGAAATTCCCCTTTTTCTCAAAAATGACCAGAAAAGGAAAAAATACCTGAAAAGAAGATCTGGGTTCTTACAAACTTCCCCTCTTAAATAAATTCGTCCCCAAATTTCCCTAGCAAAGCAGTGTAGAAGAAGAAACCCTGAATAGCTCTGGCCAATGTGCTTCCATATCACTCATACCATAGGGACTGACCGGCCATGTAGAACCTTTGTACTTCGAACAACGATCTAGATAGAATGCTTCTAAAAAGATGCATCCACTCCCAACTCAACCTCCTCAGGGTGAAAGGCATGAGACGGGTCTGAGAAGTAGCATCGAAGCTGAGAAACATGGAAAAGGTCATGCATAGCCCAATACCTCTAAGGTAACTGCAACTGATAGGAAACCACCCCCACTCTCTCCAACACCTCAAATGGTCTGACATACCTCGAAAAAAGCTTACCTTATCTCCTAATCCTTTTGTGGCCCAACCTCAGTGTGACACACATGAAAACCTGATCTCCAACCTCGAACTCCAGAGGTCGTCTTTGCTGATCAGCATAAGACTTCTGTAAAGACTGTGCAGTAGACATCCTCTTCCGAATCAACTCTATCTACTCTGTGGTCTCCTAGATAGGATGAGGTCCCAGCACAACTTCCTCTCCTACCTCCATCCAATATAAGGGTGATCGCCATGGCCTACTATACAAAGCCTCATAAGGTGCCATCTGAATAGTTTCTTGAAAAATATTTTTGTAGGAAAACTCTACAAGAGGTATATGCTTCTCCCACAAACCTCCAAAATCCAGGATACATGCACGAAGCATGTCCTCAAGCACCTGAATCGTACACTCAGATTGTCTATCTATCTAGGATGGTAATTTATACTCAAAAGAACCTGTGTACCCAAAGATTTATGAAGCCCCTTCCAGACCTGAGACGTAAAACGTGCATCTCTGTCTGAAAAAATGGAGTGCGGAACTCCATGTAGACGTACAATCTCATGGATGTACAACCATCCCTGCTCATCGACACTGAAGATCTCCTTGATCAAAAAGAAGTGAGCAACCTTCATGAGTCTATCAATGACAAACCACACTGCATCATTCTCCCGAGGTGACCTTGGTAAAACTGTCATGAAATCCATCACGGCATCATTCCACTTCCACTCAGGAATGGGTAACTGCTGCAAAATCCCGACTGGTCGCTGATGTTCTTCCTTCACCCGCTGTCAGGTGGAACACCTCATCAAGAAACAAGAAACATCTCTCTTCATACCTGGCCACCAATACTAATGGTGTAGATCACGATACATCTTGGTGACACCAGGATGAACTTCCCAAACTGAGGAATGGAAGTCCTGCATCAGCTCCTCGCATATATCTACTGGAACCCATACATTCCCCTGGAAATGCAAGATCTCATCCTCGCCTATGGTCCATCCTGGAATAGGGTCCTCTCATGGCATGCTCTCCCGTAGGACTAGGCCTTCTGAATCAGATAGATTCCTGATTCGTACTCGATCAAGAAGAGTAGGGGTAATTTCCATAGAAGAAAGAAACATCTTCCCCTATCTGTCGTGCACCTCCAAATGCATCTCAGAGAACAAATCCATAAGATTCCACTCACTGCTGGCCTCCTGAACTGCCTATATCTGAGTCCTCCTACTCAACGTACCAGCCACTGCATTGCCTTTCCCATGCGTATAGGCAATCTCAAAGTCAAAAGGCTGAAGGTACTCAACCCACCTTCTCTATCTCAAATTCAAGTCACACTGAGTGAAGATATACTTGAGACTCTTGTAGTCGGTGAAAACCACAAAATGATCTCCCAGAGGATAATGTCTATAACAATGCAAGGCATGAACAACAACAGTAAACACAAGATCGTGCGTCGGGTAATTCCTATCATGTGGCCTCAACTGCCGAGACTCGTAAGCGACGAATCTTCCCTCTGAATAAGCACAAATCCCAAACCGATACCTGAAGCATCACAGTAAACAGTATAGATCTTACCCAGATCAGAAAATACTAGTATTGATGCTGAAGTCAACCTCCCTTTCAGTTCATAAAAGGCCGACTCACAAGAATATGACCACAAGAACATTGCACCCTTCTTAGTCAGGCCCATAAGTGGTGATGCTAAGTGTGAAAAGTCCTATATGAAATGTATGTAGTATCCAAACAGCCCTAGAAAACTCCATACCTCAAAGACGTTCTTTGGATGCTCCCAAGGAAATAATGCTCTCACTATCTATGGGTCTGCTGATACTCCTGTAACTGAGATAACATGACCCAAGAAGTGAATTTGGCCCATCCAAAAGTGGAATTTTGAGAGCTTATCTTATAACTGATGATCTCTCAGTGAACACAAAATGATCTCAATATGTGTGGCCTGCTTGTGTCGAGTGTGATAGTACACCAAGATATCATCCACAAAAACCACCACGAAAGAATCCAAGTATGGATGGAACACTCGGTTCATCAGTTCCATGAAAATAGCAGGCGCGTTCATGAGACCGAACAACATAACCATATACTCATATAGACCATACCTGCTCCAGAAGGCTGTAAGAGGTATATCAGATGGTCTAATGCACAAAAGATGATAACTGGATCTCAAGTCAATCTTCAAGAACACTCGGGCTCCTCGAAGCTGATCGAAGAGATCATCAGTCCACGAAAAGGGATATTAGTTCTTGACCATCAACTGGTTCAATTTTTGATAATACACACAAATCATGAGGGTACCATCCACCTTCTTTGAAAAAAGGACAGGAAAATCCCAAGGATATGTACTGTGTCAGATGAAACCCTTTTCCTGTAACTCCTCCAACTGCCTCTTGAACTCTTGTATCTTTGTTATAAACATCCTATAAGGAGGAATGGACATTGGTGATGCCCCTGGCACAAGCTCAATAAAAAAGTCTACCTCACACTCCGGAGGCAAACCCAAAATTTTTGCAGGAAAGACATCTCTGAAACAATCTACCACTGGAGGAAAGTCCATCTGTGAAATC
This sequence comes from Viscum album, assembly GCA_963277665.1. NCBI lineage: Eukaryota > Viridiplantae > Streptophyta > Magnoliopsida > Santalales > Viscaceae > Viscum > Viscum album. The sequence continues at coordinate 1,963,706,332 of OY728133.1, forward strand.
CCCTAGTCATCTAGATATAGACTAGAAATCTGGGCTGTAACTCCTCCTAACCCATCATGCTCGGGTCCCGCTCTGATCACCTGTACATCCCACTCGCCCTTATAAAGAAACGATCCACCCTCTGGTGATGTAAAACTCACCCTACGACGACTGCAATCGACCACTACCTAGAAGAGAACTAACCAATCCATTGTAAGAATGACATCATAGGTTTTCATCTCTAGGACATAAAGGTCCCATAAGAAGTGACACCCACCAACCTCAAGAGTGAACTCCTTACACTAACTTACACTTGCCGTTATAGTCCCCAATAGAGGGTCTAGAATCAAGATATCAATAGAAGAATAGATGCAGAGCCCAAGGCTCTCCACAAAAACAATAGATATAAAGATATGGGAAGATCCTATATCAAAAAGAGTATAAGATAAAACTAAGGCTACTAGGATCATACCTCGAACTGTAGAGGGTCTGGGATCCTGCTCCTGTTGGGTCTGCTCCACTACAAAAGTCTAACCTGCACCGCGGCCCTGCGACCCTGCCTGACCAACTTGGACTGATCCACCACGTTGTCACTGAAATCCTGGAGACTAGCTACCATGGAAACGACCTCCACCTCGGCCTGAATGGATAAAAGAACTCCAGTTCCCAGACTAGTGGGAAACTGGTGGTACTACTCATGAATGAGGAGTCATAGAAGAACCCCTGTCACCAGCTGCTAGTGAAAAGAACTTACAGAAACGCTGAAGACGACCCATCTTACCGCAAGATCGGCACTCCACTGGGTCCCTCAGGAAATGTGGCCTCGTATTCCCACTACTCCCACATGGGTAGCATACCACCTGGCTACTAGAAGATGCATCCCACCTACTCAAATCTCCACATGCAATCTCCCTACGGCGCTTCCTGCTATCAGCTGGCAGAGCACTAACTCTGGATGTCAAATCGCCCTAACTCATAGCTCTAGAATCCCTCAGATTGTGCTCAGTGATCAATGCCTGGTTAACTATAGAATATATCGAAGTCAACCTGAAGATGTTTACCTATGATTGGATATCCTGCCTGAGACCATCCTCAAACTTATGTACAAGGAACAACTCATATACCCCTAGAAACGGTGTAAAGCGCTGCAGCTAGGTGAAGCGAGAGGAATACTCCAAAATAGAAAGAGTACCCTACTCCGAACTCATAAACTCTTGGACTCGATCGACCCTCAATGTCTCAGGGTAGAAATAGTCATAGAAGATGCATTGAAACTCATCCCAAGACATATTCTGTCAGCATCACACCTATGAGACCATGTCCCACCTTCTCTTGGAGGAATCCCGAAGCATGAACGTAGCGAGCTTGACCCTACTCTCTGGAGGCATCTCCAGATGATCGAAGATCATCAAAGTGGGTTCTAGCCATGACTCTGCAGCCTGAGGCCCTCCTTCCCCCGTAAAAGTGGGAGGATGCTGCTGCTGAAAGACTTGCATCAATTCTTCCATCGACGGGACATGAGGTGGCACTCCCTGAAAGGTCTAAACCATCCTCAGAAATCCCTACCTGAACTGTGCATTGACACCTATGTCAGGTATAACTAGTTTTTCCAAGACTAGAACAATTTTAGGATCTGCCGGTAGTCCCTGATCAGCCATATCTGATGTCGGATCACTGCCCTATAACTGGCAGAAAACCGGAGGATGTCTTGGTGGCATGACTCTACAAGGTCAATCACACACCTTAGAACAAAACTATCAAGGGCTAAAACTGGAAGTATAATAAGGGAACAAGAGAAAGAAAACATTCATGTAAAATAAAAGACTACATGGCGTGTATAATTTCTACACGGTGTGTTCCCTTTAGCCATTCACATGGGCATGTACTTCTACCAGAACTAGTCATGTAACACCCCAAACACACGATATGTTGTTTTTACACACGGCGTGAACTTGAATTATCTTCCCCCACCCAAGTCCTTCTACACGGCTAAGCCACATGGTTCTCCTTAGAATGAGATTGCATGTCGTGTCAGTGCCAAACATGGTGTGTACTAGGAGAGCTTCACCGACCAGTGTTGTTTGTGACATGGCCGGATAATCAACTGACACTACACAATGTGTTTCATCTAGACACAATGTGTACTAGAAAAGATAACACTGACACATGTTGTTAGTTACACGACCAGATTCAAAGATTACACTACACGGTGTGTTTAGAACAGAAAAAGTGTGTATAACCTAATATTTTCCCATCCGTGTTGTTAGTCACATGGTTGGGTACTTAGTTTACACCACACGGCATGTTCCAGATGAGCATGGTGTGTACTAAAAATATTTTTTCGAGTCGTGTTGTTAGAGACATGGCCGGTTACACGGTTCTACGAAACAGCGTGTGCATCCTCCACACGGTGTGTCTTACCAAAGATTCCAAACCCCATGTCTCGACCACACAGTCTGAGACACGGTTAGAGACTACACGACATGTACATATAGTACACGGTATGTACTTAAGAAAAATAGTTTCTTCCTGAACAGTAGAACACATGGCGTGTAGTCCAAACTACATGGTGTGTATTTTGGGGTTTTCCAGACAGTAATCCTTAGAATCTACTCCAGAGCCCAAAAAAACAATGAAATGAACATTAAAGTGCCAAATTCCGACCCTTGAGGGCCCATACTCCCCGCAAATAAAAACTTGGCATCTTACACATGTTATAAACAAGGAAACAGGGCAATGATACACCAAATTCCGGTCCATGAGGGACCATAACACCTCAACAACCAATGTTTGGCATTCATTCAAGCAAAACCTTATAGAAACAATACCCTATCAAACATCAGGTATTTTTTCAAGGAATATATCACAACATCATGCATATCTAGCACAACACCTATCACAAATACATGCAATCGCTAAAGCATCCTATATATCAAGGCAAGAATGCATGACATGTGATACCTAGAAAGTGACTATATGATTCATGATATGGAATACCCTCATATCATCAGGTTGAAATAGAAATAGAACCTCAATAACATCAACAATAACAACACAATACATGTGAGTCACCCAACGGTGAAAATCAAATCAACCGTAAAATTGCAAAACCAGAAAAATTGAAATAACGAGGTAGATTGGATTTTCCCTGTACACCGGTTAGCTACTCCCAAAAAAAACATATTAACAAGTGTCTATTATATCATATCCCCGACTATAGTCTCCAAATATTAGGTCAAGAGAAAATAATTCCTCTGATACCACTTTGTAATGTCCCGGTTCCGGAAGCCGCCCAGAGGCACTCCATACCTAGTTGGTCACATGGCCTCAAGTGCATTTCCCCGAATGCCAGAGGCTGCCAACTAGTAGCGAGGGACTTAGGTGTGATAGTGGGGAAATTATTCCCTCATTGGCAGAGTAACACAGAGGAAGTAAAATAGATATAAAATAGCAGAAGCAGCAATAATCCATACAAAAGGAAACAATGAAAGACTAGAAACAATAAACTGGAGCACACACACACACACACACACACACACATATATATATATGAATGATGCATGATACATATGTCCAGGAAATCATCCAAACAAATAACAATGCTGGAATACAAACAGTACTAAACCAAAGTACAAAAGAAAGACAAATGACAGCTCCTCAACATCTCAAGGCTCAGCTTGGTCGCATGCTCTCCATCTCCACAACACTCAAGTACCTGAAGTAGAAGGGTGTTTTCCATTATCTATACCTACAACAATATAATATGTTTGGGCCCAAATGAATAGCCTGAATAGTGTGTGAGACTAAATCCCAGTAGGCAATCACTACAATATCTATGCCTAATAGTCAGTGAATATATGGAAGGTAATAAACAAAAGGAAACAGTAAACAAGGAAGTACTCAGTCGTAACCAATCCTACAGTTTCAATGGAATCAGTTCCACATATCAACAATAGAAAAACAAGTAGGTAACCCTCTATTTAGTTCCCTCAGTCTAGCCCCTCTGGTTCAACCAAAACAAGGATACTACTAAGACACTCTGATGAAGCTCTCTCAGTCAATTCACCTTATAATCCCAAGCGTTAAAGACTCTATGAGGAAGCTCACATGGTCAATTACCCTTATAGTGAAAATTGATAAAGACTATCTGAGGAAGATCACATGGTCAATTCCCCATATTGTCAAAAGTGATAAATACTCTATGAAGAAGCTTACACGGTCAATTCCCCCTATAGTCAAAAGTGATAAAAACTCTCTAAGGAAGCTCACACAATCAATTCCCCATATAGTCAAAAGTGATAAAGACTCTCCGAGGAATCTCACATGGTCAATTCCCCATATAGTCAAAAGTGATAAAGACCCTCTAAGGAAGCTCACACGGTCAATTCCTCCTATAGTCAAAAGTGATAAAGACTCTTTAAGGAATCTCACATGGTCAATTCCCATTATAGTCTAGTACACCAGGTTCTCACGGCCCTGTGTAAGTCAAATGCTCATAAAAATGCAATACGACCAAAGTAAACCTCAAGAACTACTTGGATAAATTGTCCACAGCATCTCAAGTATGTAAGATAAAATAATCACTCTATCCTACAGTACTAAGCATGGGAATCATCAAGGAAGCCTAATGGCTAAACAGGACTAAACGATCGTAAACAGAACATGCATGGGAAAACACATCCAAAGCATAGAAAACAACCCTATTAACATCCAATTAACCTCTATTTACACGTACCATCATAGAAGGAAATTAACAGGGTTAAAATGGTAAACATGCAATACCCCGTTCAAGGGTATTGGAAAAAATTATACATATAACTCAAATACTTTCAACGGAAAGGCACAAACCACCTATCTCGGCATTGAAAGATCGATATACTAGAGTCTCAGGGCTAGAATCACCTAAGAATGCTGAAGATCTACAGAAAACATCTAAAACGTTCAACAGAAGATAACTTGAGATAGAGGAAGAATTGGGATCAAAGATCAAGCAGAAGGGAGAGCTTACCAAGGCGATCCCAATGCAATTGACGGCGGTCGAATCGGAGTTTGGATTCTCAGTCGGGGGCTCAGAGGAAGATCGCGGTCGTACATGATCTCTCAGTTGAACAAAACCTAGAAGAAGGTGTTTCTGGAGATTAGACGTGACCCCAGTATGTTTAATGAAAAAAAAAGAAAATACACGGCGTGTACTTTTGAAGTACACTGCTTGTACTTTCATTTTCCGTACTCCGCTTTAGGCGGCCTCCAGGTCACCCCCACCTGGCCGTGTGCATGGCCTCTACACGGCTAGCACACGACTACCTGCGGTAACCGAGTACATGACGTGTAGTTTGAAAATTTCTAGAAATTCCCCTTTTTATCAAAAAAGACTAGAAAAGGAAAACATACCTGAAAAAAAGATCTGGGTTCTTACAATAATAGATAGATATTATAATTTAAATTTAAGTGATGGAATAAAGATATGTTGAATCAAATATTTTAATGTAAAAGAATACATCATGCTTAAATGTATATAAGTAAAGGATGTGTATAAATATCTTATTTATATTATATGTTAAGAGGAGTTGTTTGTTAACAAAGTGTTATTATAAACAACATGAGATAATGGATTGTATACACATGGTTTATTATTCCTCAAGTTCAATATAATGTTTTGTGAATAATATAAGGATAAAACAATTACCTAGATATTTTTTAAAATATGAGGGATTTCATCCTACCACATAAGTGGTGTATTTTAAAGAATATTTTTTTTGAATAAAAATTTTCAAAACACATAAAATACCATATGAGATATGGATGATATAGTTTATTTATTGAATATTCTCACTAATATAAAATATGATTCATTTCATAAAAAAAGGAGTTTGTGAATATCATCATCATATTATAGAGAAAATACTATGTTTAAGAGGATAATGGGAGAATGTTTTGACATGGATAAGTTCCAAGATAAAAAATAAAATATTATTCTAGTATAAACAAAAAGTGAATGTCATCTTATACTAAAATATTTTAGGATGTGTTGGGGAAATATTGATGTAAATAGTTAGATTATATTTCAAGGAAATGTTTGATAGAAAGGATTCCATGAATGGTGTTAATGTTTTTAGAAAGAGTTATAAGTAGATAACACAAGTTTTTAACACTATAACATTGGATGTTGGGAAGTTAAGGATTTTTAATATGATCATGGATTTGAACATTAGAAATATGATTTCAAAATATAACCATTATTCAAAATAGCCTGCTACATAGATGTTACTGACTAAAGATTTTTGTGGAAGGTTTTTATCATATGGTCATATAGATATGTGTCAATAATTACATAAAAATTTAATGAGTTTAAAAAATCCCCTGAAATTACAAAAAATATATGAATGATCTGGTAATATATCATATATGATATGTTAGACATGTGGTTTTGTATGGTCTTGTTAAGTATTTTTAAATAATTTTAAGAAAATAAAATGTATCGTGTTATACCCAATAAAATATCCATTTTATCATCATTTCAAGTTGGTTGCATATATATATATATTGGTATATATTTTATGAAGTAAAATAATAATTGACCTCTCAAAGTATGAATTTGACTTATCTCGAACAGATGTTAGTCATAGAGTATTATAGGTATGCTGAAATATTAAGGACATATTGAGAATGAATCTTGTATTAGGATATAGAATATGATCAAGAGGCACAAATATAGTTTTTTATGCAGAACGGACCACAAACTATACCACATAGAGTTCCATACACTTTATATTTGGTATACTAGGGGTTCATGGTTCATATATGAAGTCCCCAATTCCTAAGGTAGGTGATAATTTTTTCATGAGAACATTCACACTTTGATACATTTCCTATATAATTCTTGGGGCTTAGTTAACTGATGAGTGGTTGGGTAGGTTGTTAATCATGTTATCAGTTGGAGATTAACGAATATGGGATTTTTTTATTATACAAAGTATATGAAATCTGGTCTTTTGATTGAGATTGAAATAGGAAGTGTATGACCGTACCTAGATATTATATGTGATGTTCTTATCTATTCAGGTGAGGGTCTTATGATGTGCTAATCCATAAAGGTGAATGATATGTGATGTATTCATTAACTTGGTCAGTCTATACTTGGATAATCGATAATATTTATGTATATTGGAAAAAGAGATTGTGTGAAAATTTGTGACTACATATGATGTAAATGTAGGACACATGTATAGAGATATATGTGTTTGATGGAGATCACACTTTATCCCTTTGTTTCTTGAGGATAATTGATTATTTTATAAATGTTTCTCTTTACTTACATTTTTCGATTAAGTGATTCATATTTATTTTTAATTCTACAATAGACCATGGGCCATAATTTTTGGTTTACTAAATGGGTATTATGTTTTACATAAAAGGATGCTCTAAAAGTGTTTTAAAATAAAGTCAACATGATTTTTGGATAGATATTCACAAGGTATTGAAGATGATGCAATACATAGTGAAGTTGATGATGGATTTCAAAAATTATTTTCAATATACCCAAAAGTGATTTTGGGATATTGTTTCATAAGTAATTTTATATGATACAATATAAAGATAAATATCACTAAGATTATGAGTTTTTACTATAACTGGGAGATGAAAGAAAATATTCCCTAAAGCCTACTTTCATGTGATGTGTGGTGAAATAGGTAATATAATAAGTACATTATATATATTATCATGAATATTTTCAATTTAATTCATATTGTATGCCTTGTTATATCATAAGGTATGGTTTATGACACCATTACACTGTATACATTGGATATGAAGTCTTGAATGGTAAGTGTTAATGTACAAGTGGTTTTCCACATTGTCTATCATTTAAGAAGTGTTTCATTAGATGAAAAACATGGGGGAATTAAATCTAGAATATTTTCTCAAGGTTTTGTGACTATTTATATTTACTCATGTGCTTTGTAACACATTAATAAGTTCTCCATAAAGATCTAGATAATCTTATAGATTATATAAGGAACCACTTCCATTGAGATGGGTGTTTGTGTGAGTTCTTGGCTGATACTCTCCCTTCCCACAACTCTTTTCCTCTTCCACCCTCCAATTTCATAAGATATTAACATTCCATGGGTGATGATAGGGTTTATCTCATGTGATGAGTGATTCAATACAACCTGTGGACACACTATATAAGGGGGATTTTATTTGGAAACTCTTAGGTGACATTAATCAATCACATGATGAAGATAGTTCAATGACAGTTCATGAGTTAACGGTACATGAACTACAATTCTTCATTTCATACAATATGTGATTTCAAGAATTCACACATGGAGTTTCTAATTTTATGGCATGAACATTATTTTTTTCTTGATTAAATACTAATCCCCATTTGAAACCTTAAAAAGTTACCAACTATATGAAAGATCAAAAAATGGGCTTATAACTAGAAATTCAAATTCTAAATTTAAAAATTAAATCACAACTGGATACTTCACTCAGAAAAAATTAAGCCTGAGATGTCACACCATCACACAATCCACATCAAACCCAATATTATATTACGACAAAGGGATACTTGACATGTGAAGTCATCATTGTTTTACATGTAGTCCAACGTTGTGGCATAGATCTCCCACCTATTATCATCCTCTCTACCAATGCACCAAGAAGATTCCTGGTACCACTATTTGTAGCTTTTAATGACCTCCACCAATCCTTATAATATACATCAAAAGTAGAACAAATGAAAAAATGAGGATTATAAACTATAGATAAAACACAAGAGTAATCTTCCCTAGAGAATAGTAGAATGAAGCAACACATACTCAAAATAATGACCATAAATATCATAGAAACATTACTCTCTACTAAAGATAGATATAAGAACAACAAATAATCTAGAGAAGAGAAAAACAAAAATATAAATGACCAAATTTAGACAAATACAGATGAAACAAAAAAAAAATACTAATTTTAGGGGGTATAATAATAAAATCATTGATGAATCCTCCCTCCATTACAATCCCATGTTTCCATAAAATTCCCATCATGCTTGAACAAAGATGGGGTGTAGTATGATGGTTTGGGAAGAAAGGGTAGACAATATGGGTGAAAGGGCCTAAAAACATAGGATTGACCACATCAATTATAACTTTCATGAGAATTAATGTATGCGATAATCAATAGGGAATTGATATGATAATTTCATAAACAACTAATGAATTACTTTTATGGTATATAATGTATGGGTGAATTATAATTACATACTTAAGTATCATCCTCACAGGCTATATAATGAGGTTGTAGCTATTGAGATTGATGTTTTAGTAATCTTAGCCTCATATTTTTTCTTCGGTATATCTCTTATTTATATTTTTCCTTTTCCTTGAGAGATACTAGAATATCATGGCTATAAGGAGGGTCTCTCCCAAATGTTGTTTGATTTTTTCAACCTGTGGATATATCATAGAGGAAGGAACTCAATGATTTATTCTATGTGATCTCCATCAAACATATAATTAAAAATTATTGGTTGAGGATATCATTAGTTCAAGGTACATGTTCTTCATTTTTTATGCACGTTTTTGATTTTTCATAGCATAGTGATCATAGATTTGAGGTTTCTTATGTCTTCTACAACATTGATTAAGTGTCGTTCGATCCTAAGTAACCCAATAGTGATATTTGATACTTTCTATGCTTCTTTATTCTTAAAACAATTTTTAATATAAATAAAATATTGATATCTTATTAGAATCATAGGTTAATATATATATATATATATATATCTTTATAAAATGGATACTGTATTATCTTTAATTTAATCTAATACAGATAATGAACTATTCCTTGTTTTAAAATATGAGATATAATAAACCGTGACATGATCACACCATATGATATAGTATATCATTGTTTATGTCATTGTTGAAATTATTTAAATTTCATCACATCATAATGCATTATATAGGGTATCATATTTGATGACATTGTTATTTGATTTGGAAAAAATAGGTCATCATATCACCTAAGCGATATCGGTGTGTGTAACATAATATGATTCCTATGAGATGAAGGTATAATACACAATTTATGATAGATAAGGATATCATATAAAATTATAGACATCATCTAAATTATATATCTTAAGTTGTGTCATGCCTATCTTAAAGCATGATATTAGTTTTCAACTGAATCTTGACTTAGGATTAGGGCATACCATTAAAAAAAAATATACACATATAACATTTAATTTTTTAAATAATATAATTATGAATTTAATTATATAATTTATAAAATGTTTATAAATTATAGGAAATGATATTCGGGGATAATTATTTAATTTAATAATTGTTTCTAAATTAATTAATTATAAAATGTTCATAATTAATTATTAAGTGTTTTTGAAACATTTAATAAATAAATATACAATTGTTAAAATTCTCAAAAACCATTTCCATCATGAAAGTTGGGCTTTAAACCATACCAAAAACGATTTGGTAGATTTGATCATGGTTTAATGCTTACTTACATGGTTAAAATAATGTAAAAATAAAACTTATTACATTAATTTATTATTATATTATAAATTTAAGTATAAAATGTTTATATTAGTAACCCAATTTAGAAAAAGGATAAATTTATATGAATTGTTGCATAATTTATGAGATTTTTATTATTTTATAATAAAATTATTTATAAATTTCATACATTTCTAAAATACGATGGTGTTTATATTAAAACCATGAGAATAAAAATATGAAAATTTAATCATAGATAAAAGTGAATTGTTCATGTTTATCATGAGTAAATTATAAACTGTTTATAATATATTTATTTATGATATGTTCATAAATTTTTATCTCATGTCTAAAATGATGAATTATTATTAGATATAAAATTTTTATATTATGAACTGATGTATGATTTAATTTAAAGAATTTAAAATTCTTCTTTAAATTATCTTACATATATTTAAGGAGTTTTATTCTAGTGATAAAAATTGATTTAGTTACTTCTACTTTTAATATGTTTTTCTCAGGTATTTTTTAATTATTTAAAGATCAATTTGGTATAGAAATATATATTTGGTGGAATAAATATATATTCTCAACCAAATCAATAGAATCATGCATACATGTAAAGGGAATAATATAATAAAAGACAGTGAGATTAAATCCCCTTTAAATATATTTTATGTTGGAAACAATCAAAATAAGACACTTGTAAATATTTTTTTTCTAGGAAACCATTATGAAGGATACTAGTGGATTTTTTTTGAGTTTATCCATATGATATAATTGGGGAAAAAATTATTCTAAAACATTAAAGATCCATGTATGATTTTATTGGAATTATGGTCAACCTAAATAGCTAAGTGGTGAGAGAAATTACATTATTGAATTATTACTTAGTGAAAAATGGATCTTATCCCACTATTGGATGTGATGTAAAATTATAAAAAGGATCATCATTTAAATGGGTGTATATTTAATAAAATTCATTATTAAGTGAATGTAAAACCTGATAGTCATTTTATAAAATGTTTATTTTTAGATATGGAATCATTATCGTACAAAACTAATTTGAAATCAATCATTATGAAATTAGAAACATAATGGAAGAAAATTTTTGGACTAGTATAAACTCAATAATCATTATTAAGAAAAATAAAATTCTATGTGTTAGTGAAAAAACTTTCTAAGAAACCAAATATTGAAGTTTTTCAACAAGTGTATCTAGATGCTTATTATAATCATAAAAATATTATATTAAGATTTAAAATTAATTATATGAAAAAGGAATAGTGAAAATTCTAATTTCCACTCATATAATCAAAGTAATTGAGTAAGTTAATAAATTTAATATATTGAAGGTTTCCTTAATATTTTTTCTGGATATAGAATTCATTCTAATTTTACTATTGAAAATGATCTAATAATTTGAATGATTTCTATAATATTTTACCATATACCCAAAAAAATTTAAGGGTTAATTATCATTTAGTATGATGTCTTGGATTCAGGGTTTTTTTTAATTTAAAATTGGGTAAACGTTTAAACTAAAAGAAGAAAATCTCGATGGAAAAGTATAATAGTGTTTCATTGAGTAGTTATCCAAGGTAATTAAAACAAAAAGGGATTTTTAATAAATGATGGAAAATGTTTCCTTAAGATAGAATTTTATAGGATATTTGGTGTGGTTATAAAACTCCATGGAGAGTCTATATCAAGTATTAGTGTCATAGAAATTATTTTTTCAATTTTTAAAGGTATATGAACCAAAATTGTTTTTTTAAAATATTATAAATATAAAAGAGTTCAAGATCAAGGAAACAATTGACATATCTTTTATTTTACATTCAAATGATGAAGCAAAGTTATTTTCAATCATAGATTTTAATTTCAAAGGATATATATATCAAGATTAGATGGATCTAAGTAAAGGATGTGTAAAATTATTTCATTTTTTTATTTGATAAGAGAAGTTGTTTACTAAAAAATAGTTGTTAAGAATGATATGGGATAAAGTTTATATACATGGTTATGATTAGATCCAATTCTATAACATGTTTTGAAAATAAGATAAGGATATAAGGAGTTTTATACAGGATAAAATGGTTTATCTATTTCTTTGTTATAATATGAGGGATGTGATCCCATCACCCATCAGTGAAATATTTAAAGAATAAATTCCTTCTTCATAATATTAATCCAACAACATATTGAACTATATAAAAAATGGTCATTCATAGTTTATTTTTTAAATATTCACACTAAAGGAAATAAAAGTTATTTATTAAACACACAAGAGTTTATATATATTGGAATGATATTCTAGAAATAATATGGATTTATAATATACTAGTGGGAGTATGTTTAGACTTAGATATGTTCAAAGTTAACAAATAAAGTATTATAACATTTAAAATCCTAAGTGAATGTTACTTTTTGTCTTAATGAATTTTTGGATGTATTTGTATGAATTTAATGTAAAGTGTTAATTTTTTTTACCAATATAATCTCAAGGAAAATTTTAATTAAAATTTTCAAAGAATAATAATGATAATTATCATATAAATTTTTCTAAGTAGACAAAAAAGTTATTAACATCATAACATTAAATGTTGTGATCAAAAAGTAGCTTGAATGCCTTGTTCAAAGAGTTAAACATTAGGAATATGGTTCCTAATTCTCTCAATTTTTCAAAAATTCTTACATCAGATATTATATCCATTTAAGTGTTTATTAATATGGTTTTATCATATGGTCACATAGATATGTGGTAGTATTTACGTATAGATGTAATAAGTTTTACCAAAATTCAAAAAGTGTACTAATAAAAGGCTCTATAGTGGAATATCATATGTGATATGACTGGATGAGCTATTATCTATTGTTTTATTAGTATTATTAATGTATTTTAATAATATAAAATATATCATGTTATAAAAAAGGTATTCTTCACTTTATTGTTCTTTTATATTGTCTAGATATAATATGTAAAGTGAAATGACAATTAACCTCTCAAAGTATGACTTTCAGTTATCCCTAAGTGATGCTCACCATAGAGTTTTATAGTTTGTGATAAAATGTAATGGTTATTGTGGATAATATTTCATATATAGATACAAAATATACTCATGAGGCATAAAGAGTTTTTAGTGTACTGGATAAGCCACCAATCATACAACACGAAGTATCATACACTATGTTTTTTGTATACTATGGATGTATGTTTAATATTGAATCCCCATAACTAAGGTTTACAATATATCTAACATGAGAAAATTTATAATTTTATACCTTTATTATGTAATCCTTTAGGCTTAAATAATCATGGGGCAGTTGGTTATGCTACTGATCATTTTGTTTATTAAGCATTAACCATGAAGATATTTTCCCTCTCGTATAAAGAGTATGACATATAATCCCTTGATTGTAATGCATTGAGGAAGTGTATGTATATTCCAATATTTGGTACATGTGATGTGATTATCTATTTTGATAAGGGGAATGTGATGTGATCATATATATAGATAAATAAAATGTTATGTACTCATTGACCAGATAAGTTTATGATCATAGAGTCGAGAACATATGAGGAGGCTATATGGAATCGATATAATTCATGTATCATGGTCACTCAATGATTTGGAAAAGAGTATTATATGATTATTCAAACGTATATATGTTATAACTAGTGAACATAGGTATATAGATACTTGGTTATGATGTAGATCATATCAAATCCCTTTATATCTTAAGTATCACTTATAGTCTTCTAGAGGGCACTCTTTTCTTAAATTTATGAATTATTTAATTTATATTTTCATTCAATGCTACAATGTATTTTGGGGTTACACTTTGTTTTCTATCAAATGGGAATTTAGTTTTTAAAAACTTATAGAACTACTCTAAAATGTGTATAGTGTTTACCTAAAAGTATTTTTAGATGGATATTTACACCATTTTTCATATGATTTGATACAAGTGAATTTTATAACGCATTTCCAAAAAAAATTTTTGGAAAATATATTCAAAAGGTGTTTGGGATATTGTTTTAATAGTTGTTATATATGATATAAAATAAATTAAAATTTTATAATATATATGATGATTTAATTACAGTTGAATATTGATGGGGATATAGCCTAACTCTATAAATACATATGAAGTGTTTATGCTATATCATATGAGATGATACAAGGTATATCAAATTGTATGATATACATGATGCAATAGAATATTTTATTCCTTGTGGATATATCATTCCTTATCATATATAGATATCATAATTACGCTACTTAATACAATCATATTGTATGATATAATATATCAAAAGCTATGAAGAATCATATTTTAAGATTCATATTACACCATATGATTGAGTATGGAATTCAATAATAAGTGTTAACATTAGGGAATATTTTATTTTGGCTATCATAAATTTTAATTTTCCTTATGAGGACATGTATGGGAGAATCAATAGTGTTCTTATATAATAAGTTCATGAATTACTAATGCATAACTCATATGTTATGTAACGTATGAGTAAAATCATGAATACTCGAGGATTTTCCTAGAGGGATATATGAGGAGAAAATTTCCATTTATATGGTAATTTTAGGGATCATATCCTCCTATTGATTCTCTCAAATATATATTCATCATTCTCCCTTTACCTATAGAGATACTACAATATCATGGATGTTAGGAGGGTCCTTCACAAACATCAGGTGATTCGGTCAACACGTGTATGCACCATAGATGAAGGAACTCAGTGGTTTCTTCCACGAGATACTCATAAAGCATATGATTGAAGATTTTACTTGATACTATTATACAAACATTAATATTTTATTTATTTTATTTATACATGGTTTCAGTTTTTCATAGCATGGTGATCTTGGGGTTGAGGTTTCTATTGTCTTCTACAACATTGAAGAAGTGATATTTGATCTTTAGAAACTCTATAGAAATCTCACACAATTGAAATAAGTACTTAAAAATAAAAACATAGACAAAATAGGTCATAACTAACATAAAAACCAAAATAAATATTTTAATACGAACATAAATATGGGTAAATGAAAAATACTAAAACAAAAGAGAAAAAATATAATGTTAGTTGAAATGGATGATGCACATACAAACTGAGACAAACAATGAAACCCGAAAAACCACATGAATATCACTAAATGACCCAAGGTCACCATCATATCCCATATAATCCATAAAAATTATCATCATATCTTAAATATATATATAATATCACACCTTATATTCTCTCATGAAAACATATGAACTATATACACACCAATATGCATATAGAGCATTTGAGCTACACATGTCTAGTAATATTTAACCAAAGAGTTTATGCAAATAATTTTCTAATAAACATTATAAATTATAGTTTGAGAAACATTTATAAAATTGGTTTTATGATGAAAGGTAATTTAATAAATAAAATAACATGTTTATGACTTTCAATAATTCACAACCCCTTTTTAGTAACCAAAAAAATGATATGGATTCTTAGAAATGAATATACCATGAGATATTGAAAATGGTGATTCCAAGTTTATGGAAATAAAATTAAAGAATTTATTAATTTTTATAATTGTATTTGTAAACCCACTTGGAAACTATAAATAATCATTACCAAGGTGGAATAATTTGAAAACATAAAATAAATGACATAACCACAACTCCAAGAAAACATGATCCAAATAAAACATAACTATCAAAAGAGATACCAGTGGTACAATGTAAAAAATATGAAAATAATAAAAAACTAAAATATAAGAAATTAGAATCATAAAATTTATAATAAAATATAACATATAAAGTATCATGGTAAACTCATTAGACTATAATTTGAAGATTTTATACATATATGGGTGGAATTAAGTAATAGAATATTTTGTGTTATTATAAGAATTACATCATGATTTACTTTTATTTATCCCCATCTAGGAAACTACCTCAGATAGGGATAAATCTTAACTAGGGGATACTAGTTTGTGTGTAATCTAAACTAGTATAAAATAGATCTCAAATCCCCCACTTAGTTTCCCAGTTTTCCCTTGAGATAAATTAAATTTAGGTGAGGCAATAAGAAATCAAGTCATAAACACTTATAAAAGGTATAACATAATAATTCTTACCTCTTCTCACCTCTAAACACCCTTTAAGAAACAACCACTTCTTCCTTTATACATAGATAAAATTATAATAAATTTCTTATCAAATAAAACAAAAACATTAATAGAGAATAACATGAAGGGGCTCAAACTAAGGGTGTAAAAAGTTTTATAAAAACCTTTTATAAAGTGAAAAAATGAGACTTTCAAACACATGTAAAAAATGATCCATGAAATCGTTCTTTATAAAATTTTCAAGAATCATAACTTCTGAAAAAATTCAAATCAATGTAAAACACAACAAATTCATAGATATATCCAAACATATTAAGTAACAAAAAAGATAAATGTTAAATTAACCTATGCCAAACACACCCTTATATTGAGAATAATTGATGAAAACGTGAGCTACCCATTTTAAAAAGTAATTTGAATTATAAAACAACACTTTAGATATGTATTATTTTAAAAATACCATTTGGGATTTTTTTGTAAAACAACTTGAAAGCGTGAATAATTATTTTTATAAATCAATAATTAAAACCTATAGAAATACCTTCATACCAAACATGTAAAATAGTGAAAAACATTAGGAAACATTTACAATCTCAACATGGTTTAGACCCTGGAAAAAACGTCCCCAAAATATCCCAAATGCTTCCATACACAATCCAAGATCGTATAAATTTTCCCAAGCTTCGATTTGGTAGGTCGCAGGGCCCAAACGGAGTTACGGATTAGGAGTTATGGACATTTAAAGTTGGGCAGGAAAACTGGTTTGCAAAACCCATTCGCAAATCCCCCTCCATGATTGCGGAGCACCGCCGCAAAGCAATGAGGAGGGAAGCTCTGTGAACCTGTTTGACATTCGCAATGCGCCGCGAAGACCCGTCGTGAAGCACAGGAAGCGGGATGCTCCGCGAATGAATTTGACGTTCGTGAACCCGCTGCGAAGCAATGGAGGCGCGATGCTCCGTGAACCCCTTTGACGTTCGTGATCCGCCGCGGAGCAAACTCCGTCTTCGCACCACACGAGCTCTGCTTCGTGGCACCCCTTGCCTATAAATACCCAGCTCACCCCCCTTCTCCGGATGGATGACCACTGCCACTTCGCCCCTTGGGCTGCCGATCTCCCGGTCCACGGAGCTCCGCATTGCGGCTCCGTGAGCCAATGCTCTGCGATGCTGCTTCGTGAGACCAAGCTCTGTGAGACCCCTTTGCTCCATGAGAGACCATTGCTCTGCGAGGCCATGCTCCACGAAGCTACTTCGCGAATACCTATCCTTTGTGAGGATCCTACCTTCACGCCCACTGGTCCATACCGCGGGGGCTGTGCCCCCACACCCCCGCTCGGGGTTAGTGCCGGGCTGGGGTCCCAGCCCTCTGGGCCGGTCCCTTCACTACTGTCACACACCCCCATGAAAAATGGAGAGTCGCACCGCGAACTTTTCGGCCCAGGATGTCAGGATTTTACATTGTGCCCTTATGCCCACCCACCTTCCACCATTGGAATACCATGATTTGAGATACTCCTCCACACACCATGAAACACACTGAGTCGACATATTCCTCTTAGTTTCATTCCTATGTCGTGAGTTGAGGTTCTCATTATCAATTCCCTGAGTACCATGAGTCGAACCATTCCTCAGGAAACTCCTCCAAACCCCATCACTTGGTCCCTATGCCAGGTTGAACCACAAAGGGCCACCCTTGCGTAAGTCCCAACACCAACCATTTCTAGGCACCTTCTGCCTAACAGTCCTATCTATATGACTTTAAATTGTAGTACTCCCTATCTTACAAATGATAGGATGCCTCTTTCTCCAAGAAAGATATTCCTTACGATTCAAGCATAAGATGTCATCAGTCCTATCTACAAGACTCTAAACTGTAGTACTCCCTATGATCCAATCATAGGATGCCTCTTACTCAATATGAGAGATGCCACATGCTCCTTGCATGAGATGCCAACAGTCCTATCTACATGACTATAAACTGTAGTACACCCTATGTTCTAAACATAGGATGCCTCTTACTCCAAATAAGAGATACCTCATGCTCCAAGCATGAGATGCCAATAGTCATATCTACATGACTATAAACCGTAGTGATCTCCATATCTAACAAATGATAGGATGCCTCTTGCTCCAAGAAAGAGATGTCTTATGCTCCAAGCATGAGATGCTAATAGTCCTATCTATAAGACTATAAACTGTAGTTCACCCTATGTTTCAGACATAGGATGCCTCTTACTCAAAATTTGAGATGCCTTATGCTCCCAGCATGATATGCTAATAGTCCTATCTACATGACTATAAATTGTAGTGATCTCCCTATGTTCCAAACACAGGATGCCTCTTGTACTAAACAAGATATGACCTATGCCTGAAGCATAAGACGCCTAATGCCATGATTATAGTGGCATGATTTCAACGCCCTTTAGCATTATTATTCTTGTGCACTAGCACATAAGTGAAGGCCTCAATCCACCAGTGGGCTGGGATGCCCCCATGGCTAGACATGAGGAAGACATTATGGGCAGCTTCCTAGCATAAGCCCCATTCACTATTTCCGCTCCATTGCGGCACCCGAGCAGCTTCCTATCATAAGCCACATTCACTATTTCCGCTCTATTGCGGCACCCGAGCAGCTTCCTAGCATAAGCCCCATCCACGATTTCCGCTCCTTAGCGGCACCCGGGCAGCTTCCTAGCGAAAGCCCCATTCACTAGTGCCGCTCTTTAGCAGCACCCAGGCAGCATCCTTGCGTAAGCCCAATTCACCAGTGCCGCTCCATAGCGGCACCCGGGCAGCTTCCTAGCGTAAGTCCCATTCACCAGTGCCGCTCCATAGCGGCACCCGAGCAGCTTCCTAGCGTAAGCCCCATCCACGATTGTCGCTCCTTAGCGGCACCCGGTCAGCTTCCTAGCATAAGCCCCATTCACAAGTGCCGCTCCATAGCGGTACCCGGGAAGCTTCCTAGCATAAGCCCCATTCACTAGTGTCGCTCCATAGCGGCACCCGGGCAGATTCCTAGCGTAATCTCCATTCACCAGTGCCGCTGTATAGCCACACCCGGGCAGCTTCCTCGTGTAAGCCCCATTCACCATTTCTGCTCTTTAGCGGCACCCGGGCAACTTCCTTGCGTAAGCCCCATCCACTATTGGGATCCTATTCCTCTGTAGGCCATTGACACCCAATACATCAGTAAGATGTTGTGACCTCATGCAGCAGTAAGTCGTTGAAATCCTTATACAATGTTAATCCATTGTGATCCCATTCAGTGATAAGCCATTGACATCCTGATCTAGTGGTAAGTCGTTGTGACCCCATTCAGTGGTAAGCCGTTGTGATCCAATCCAGCGGTAAACCGTTGAAACCCCCAATTGGCGGTAAGCCATCATCAGCAGAAATACATGGACTTTGATTCCTTGCCACGTGGATATATAAAAATCCTCTTCAAGGATCAAGCCCAAAACTATCGTCATCCTTTAGTTTGGGCCTCCATCCTGGAGTAAGTCCTGGCACCATGGGCTGCCTAACGCGTAAGCCCCTCTTTGCTTCTCATGGACGCACCCGTCATGACGTGATCTTCAGGTCCATGCTGCCTCTTGTTTCTCACACTGAGCATGACTCACGTGGGCTTAGAGTAACCATCGACCATGGAAATGCCCTCATCCAGCATGACGTTAAACTATATGCCCTCATCCAGCATGACGTTAAACTCTATGCCCTCATCCAGCATGACGTTAAACTATATGCCCTCGTCCAGCATGACGTTAAACTGTATGCCCTCATCCATCATGACGTTAAATTGTATTCCCTCGTCCATCTTGACGTTAAACTATATGCCCCCATCCAGCATGATATTAAACTACACATCCATTTGAACTACGAGGACTTTGATCGATGTCAAGGCACGGTACGTATGAAGCCTCCACGAAGTTCAAGCCCACCTCCCGTCATTTCTTCACGTCAGGTTCCACCCTCATCCATCATGATGTTAAACTGCATTCCAGTCCGATGGTAAGCCGTTGTGACCAACCCAAACTATGAGGACTTTGATCCATGTCAACGCACGGTACGTAGGAAGCCTCCCTGAGGTTCAATCCCATCTCCCATCGGACCGAGGTCCTTTCTTCACATCAGTTCGCCGACACCCACCATTATTCCCAAACTATGAGTAATTTGATCTATGTCAATGCATGGTACATAGGAAGCCTCACGAGGTTCAATCCCACCACTAGTGGACCCCCGGGTTCACCTTCACGTCCGTTCACTGACGAAGCCACGAGGTCTTTGATCCATGTCACGACATGGTACGTAGGAAGCCTCTACAGAGGTTCAAGCCCACCACCTATTGGTCACTCTGACCCTCTTCATATCAGTTCACCAACACCTGGGTAGCCTAGTGTGTAAGCCCCACACCATCTGGACCAAGGTCCTCACTCGCGTCAGTTCACCGACACACCATTATGAACTACGAGGTCTTTGATCCATGTCAAGGCATGGTACGTAGGAAGCCTTCACGAGGTTCAAGACCATCGCCACCTGGACCTCTGGTCCTTCTTCACGTCAGCATTCCAGCATCCAACCCGAACTACGAGGACTTTGATCCATGTTAAGGCATGGTACATAGGAAGCCTCACGAGGTTCAAGCCCACCACCAGTGGACCCACGGGTTCACCTCCACGTCAGTTCGCTGACGAAAACCACCACCTGAACTACGAGGTCTTTGATTCCTGTCAAGGAATGGTATGTAAGAAGCCTCCATGAGGTTCAAGCCCATCACCCGGTCATTCTAACCCCATTCACGTCAGTTCACCCCCGTCCCGCATGACTTTAAACTGTATCCGACACCTCATTTGAACTATGCGGTCTTTGTTCCATGCTAAGGCATGACACGTAGGAAGCCTCCCTGAGGTTCAAGCCCATAACCATTGGACCAAGGTCCACCTTCACATCGGTTCACTGACGATGCCCATCGGACTAAGGTCCACCTTCACGTAGGTTCGCTGACGATACCCATCAGACCAAGGTCCACCTTCACGTCGGTTCGCTGACGATGCCCATTGGACCAAGGTCCACATTCACATCAGTTCACTGATGATACCCATCGGACCAAGGTCCACCTTCACGTCGGTTCGCTGACGATACCCATCGAACCAAGGTCCACATTCACGTCGGTCCTCCGGCACACCCACCCGAACTATGAGGAATTTGATCCATGTCAAGGCATGGTACATAGGAAACCTCATGAGGTTCCAGACCAATATCCATCGGACCAAGGTCCATCTTCACGTCGGTCCATTGGCACCATCCTGAACTATGCGGACTTTGATTCCCTACCACGGCGATACGTAGGAGGTCTCTTCGAGGCTCAAGCCCAACTTCACTGTCGCCCTTGAGATAGTCCCATTTCATTCCCCCTCCACTTCGTTCATCCATCCTAATTCTCACCCAGGTCGCCACATCCCGGTGGGATCATGTCATCCACCCTCCTCACTAATCCTAGCATCACCTGGGCCGCTATCCACGCGTAAGCCCCAACATGTCTCCAGGTCGTTGTACTATGTGTACACACTGATTCATCACCCCTATAAAATAAAAGGGTTTTGATCCCTTTCCTCTACACAGGGTATGTAGGAAACCTCCAAGAGGTTCAACCCCAGCCAATGGTAATCCATGGTGTCCCTCATCCTGGGGTGCACTTCCCCTGATCCGCCCTCAGTGGTGTTCATATCAGCCAATATGGTGTGACATCCCCCCTCCTTGGAGTGCACCACCTCAGATCCGTCTTCATTGGGCGTCCTGATCTATCCATCTTCTAGGTATTCCTCCCTTGGGATATTCTGA
Organism: Viscum album; assembly: GCA_963277665.1. NCBI lineage: Eukaryota > Viridiplantae > Streptophyta > Magnoliopsida > Santalales > Viscaceae > Viscum > Viscum album. Next base: position 1,963,728,814 of record OY728133.1, read on the forward strand.
TATGATCCGTCTCCATGGGACGTTCTGATCACTCTCATACCGTCTCCGGAAGACGTTAAACTCGCATCCTACCTCGTGGTAAACATGTGATGCCTAAGGAAAACCTTGGAATACACGCCTTTGGTGTAACCATCTATGCTAGACGTTAATCTTGCAGCATACCCTGTGTTAAACACAGGAAGCTGAGGAAAACCTCAGATGCATGCCTATGGCATATGATTCCCCGAATTCGATGTGGGATGCCTCCGGTTCTACACCCTTGAGATGACCTATTATGAGGAAGAGTATAGGTTCCCTAATGTCCACGCACCCAGAGATGCCCCGACATGCCTGATGTTGTCATCTACTCCGACCGAAGGTCGCTACCATGTTAAGATCCCATGGAATGTCTTGACAGAAGTAGTGTAATTAACTGGCGTCCATGAAGATATGGAACTGTGAATGAGATTCGTGAACAATGTATTAAATCTACGAGGGAGACCCGGACTAGGTGATGAGTTCTAAGGAGGAATCCATGGAAGGAAGAACCGACATCCCATCATCCCGTTTCGATCAAGGGGAAAACGTCCCTGAACAAGGAGAGAATGCCGCCCGCCTTTGGAAAGCGGGAATGTGGGGCAACAGCAGCGCATCCTCACATATGGATGCCTGCGCCCCGGAGAAAGCGTCGAAAATAGAAATGGATATCACATAGAGTCATATATTGGATAGAAAAAGGTTTATAAAATTCAATAATTTCTTGACATCACATAAAAAATAATTTTCATAAAAAACAATCACAATTTAGGGTAATTGATCCTCTTTCAATAAAGAACATTAGATTATGTCTATAATAAGGTTTCACCATCCCAATTCACCCAAAATACCATTATTATAAAAAAAATTAGACAAGGGATTGACCACCATGTCTATTAGGCTTCATGGAAAATAAAGGAAGTAGGAGAAACTGAAGAAGTTGGAAAAAGAGAGGAAAAATTGTTAATTAAGAAGAGAAAATAGGTGCTACCTTGAATAAACACCTTTAAAAAAATAAATAAGGAATTGAAACCATATAAGAGAATTGAAAGATGGTTTATTTGTCTCCCCTGGAATATTTTGCCAAATGGAGAGGAAATAATGCCAAAAGAGGTATAAAATCAAGCAAGTGTATAAATTTAAATAAACAAATTCAATTTATTAGGACTATACATGGTTTGGTAAACTTTAAACCAACTATGTGGCATCCACCTAACTCAATATTTAGTACTCACATGGTTAGTCTGTATATATCTCAAAATAGTTCACTCACCATGAATTCATCATTAGATAAGGAATTAACACTATAGACAGTTTGGAGGAACATTTACTCATAATTGTGCATAAACAATGCAACCAATAAATTTATCAAAATTATAAAACCAAATTTCACCAGTCTCATGAAAAATTATTAGATAAAATAATACAAAAAAGTGACATTGAGGAGTCACGGAATCCTATCTTGGTTAAAATGAATTGATGATACGATCAAAAACATACCCAACTATCCCCTGATTTTCTTAGCCCCAAGGTAGGCTTAATAATGATATAAAAGTGTAAAGGATAAAATGATATGTATCTTTTTGATCTCAGGTAATGGGGATTTATATGAATCATACACACATGAATATATTAATAACCATATTATATTCTATGTTATATACTTTTGTAGGCTAGTCCAAATGAAAAGTCTCCACTTATCATCTCATGACTTTACTATGTATCATATAGAGTATTTTACTCAATTTAATCTTAATATATCATAACAACCCATAATAATCCATGATGATTATAAATTTAGAACAACTAAAAGTCTTAATTTGAGGGTATTTTATCATTCCATTGTTTATGTAATATATATAACACAAATAAATGAATGATAAATTGAGATTACCTTTGTTATAAAACCATGATACATTTACACTAAAAACAACCATTACATCATATCTCTCATTTATTGCAATATAATTTAAATTACCCTCATAATTTTACTATTTTAATGAATTTCTTTATATATTCACTAAATTCTTATTTTTATCCACCTAAAATATCATTACATTTCCATTTTTAATTATTTCTCTAATGATGTGGTATTTTTGAAGGGTGTGTTTAGTACATTAGTGAGATCAAGGTTCCTTACATTGATAAATAACTCTATTATTGTAAAAATAAAATTTAATTACTCCCAAAAATTCTAGGAACTAACCGATGATTAGTAATTAGATTCTTAATCCAAACAACTCCCTTTACAACTTCTGATGCAATGATGTAACTTGTCTCTATTGTCGAGTAAACCATGGGGTCTTGTTTGAAACACTTCCAATTTATAAGTCTACCATTGGGGAAAAACATGTAACTATATTATGATCTTATATCATTTTTATCAATTTGTAAACTAACATTAATTTAACCCCTTACAAACAACCCTTCTTCACCTCTAAATACCAAGAATACATCCTAAATTCTTTTCAAGTACTTAAAAAATGTTCTTCTTGTAAATTTAGTGACTCTCATAAAGATTATATTGGTATATTCCAGTTATTATTAATAAATAATGAGGCCTTTTATGAGTACACCATAAGATATAAATGATAAATATTATGATAGATGTGATCGGATCTTATTCATGTTACTCATATATAACTAATCTGAAGGATGTTGAGTATTTGTAAGAATCATGCCATAAAACACTAGTAAATACCCCTTCTTAGAGTTCTACACGCCAAAATACTTTATCACTTTACCGATATATGTGTCTTGACTTGGTCCAAGAAACCACTTTAATCTATCTCTATAGATCATCATACCAAGTATGTAAGCTTCTTCACCCTTGTATTTCATCAAGAATCACTTTACCAACCATAAAAAATTAGGACATAATTTATAATGTATAATATTATAACACCTCATCATGGATCACTCTATAAATAGAAACTAATCTAGTTCACCACATACCCCCAGGCACACCTCCTTGTACGCTAGAGGGTACTAAATAGTGGTGAGGGCCTAAGAGGTTGTCATGGGGAGACTATTACCTCATTATCATAGCGTAATAATAGAATAAATAAAATGAATAGATACCATCTAGAAATAAACATAAAAACCATCCCAAGTACTTATAGATAACCCAAATATCACATACGATATCTAATTAATGTTTCATACATACCGTCTGGACCCCCTATGGGTGGATCATAGACAATAATTACTAAAATAATAAAAGTAGATTATGGATAATAACCTATCACCAACTAGTCCTGAGTCCTTCTTGGTCCCATCATCCATACCCAACCTTGCATGACGAGAAAAAACAATCAACACCAGATCATTACCTATACCCATCCTTGTGGAAAATAAAAGAATCTTCTTGGGAACCCCAGTGTCACGATAGCATGAGTAGGGTGTGTGTATAACTCATAGGATACCATAAATGGTGTCCCTAAAATAACCCTTCTAATAATAAATGAATGGAAAATTTCTATAATTAAACAAAGTAAGTAAATTAACAGATTAACAATTAGAAAATTTAACAAATAGATATAAATAACAACCAACCCCGCACCCCATGTTGACACTCTTGTTTGGTCCATACCTACTTTGGCTAGTACTGAGGTGTCTCTGATCATGTCTCATGAATGGTACCAACCATAGTAACATAGACCTCCACTTAGATATTATTCTTTGTTATCATAGACCTCCACTTAGGAAGTATTCATAGTTGACATAGCCCTCCCCCTTGATGGGGATTTTTCTTTATAGATATCATAGACCTCCAGTCTGGGAGTATTCAATAGTCATAAAAGACACCCATTATGGGTGGTTTCATAGTTATCATAGACCATATTGTATGGGTGTAATATCAGTTATCATAGACCTCCCTTTTTATGGGGAGTTGTCTTTATAGATATCACAGACCACTGCTATGGTCATTTTATTATTCCATTTATATCATAACTTCCCCTATGATTATTTTCCCTAATAATATGAGTGATCCACTCACATCCACAATATTAACAATTTACATAAAATATTATAAAGCATCATAATTCATAACATCAAATATCATTCAAACATTTCAAAAAAAATTCAATATCAATGGAAAAAATGTTTAAAAAATACTACTTCAAGTACCATTTTGAATTCCATTTCAAAATCCATTTTAACCAAAACACCATTTTCCATTTAAAATACAAATTAATTATCCAACTCATAAGAGTAAATTTACTAAAAGGAGTTATAATAATAAACACCATTCCATAAAGCTCATACATTTAAAGGGTGCTAATGAAAAATGATTTTCAAAATTAAAAATTGAAGTTAATTTCTAAGGTCATCCATCAGAAACTGGTGAGACTGACACCGCATATACTCTAGAAATAAAAATTTATTATGGGATAATTTTGGGACTAGCTACCTTATATGATAATTTATCACATTAATTCTAAGGATCGACAACTTTCCAAGTCCCATAAAGACTCACATCACTTACTGGGTACCTATGCTACATCACGAAATCTTTATATTTAATTATAACAAATAAATACAATTAATTTAACATTTAACTACAAAGGAATAAATAGAGAAAAAAATATTAGGTTCTCTCACTACAATGGAAACCCAACTAAACACTTTCAAAAGACCTGTGAAATACCACTAAATGCATTCTAGGACAAATCCCTAATCAGCAACTCCAACACAAACACTAATTAATTAAAAATTTATGGAAAACCTTGATAAAATTGGTGGCACCACAGTCCTTGATTGAAAAGACATGTGAAAAAAAGTTTAATCTATCTTGGTATCTCATTTCTACAAGACAAAAAAAATCTATAAGAGAATTAGTAAATTCAACCATGCTCTAGTGGAATTCACAATGAAAACCCTAACCAGGAGCTCCAAATAATAAGAGGGGTGAAAATAGTAGAAGAGAGGAGATCACGAGGAAGATAAAAATACTATAGATCACCATGAAATGTCACCCAAGTCCAACCCACATGAATGGTGAACCAATAGAATATAGGAGAGGTCATCCCAGGTCTGTGTGATCATAAACAAAGGGGAGGTAGGGGTTACCCCCTAAAAAAATCAGAGGGTGCAATTTTGTAATTACTCCCTTAAAAAACCCCATTAGTGACCCAGTGGATTCCATAAGCTGTTTTGTGTATTAAATTATTGTATCTTTATACTTTCAATATCAACCAACTTTCCAGTATAGGTCCACCATCTAGAATGTGGAATCTTTCTAGCTAGCAGGTCCTTTGGCTAAACCACTAACTAGTTGGTGGATACCGGCTGCAACCTCAACCACCTGGTATGTCTTCCAATCCTACCTTCCACCTACTCCCACCTAATAATGCCTAAAAATCATCCAAAAACTAATTTTAGATGGGACCAAACCTCTAGTACACCCAAATGATCATCATTTCAAAAAATAATACATCTAATAGTTTGAAAAGTCATACTCTTCTTGAATTATGAATGCTTGTATGGACACAGGATCTTACAACCTCCCCAATATAGTTTTCTCATCCATGAGAAGCCTTGATATTCATCTAAAATATACATCCCATACTAAATTGATTATCCATTTAAATAAAATAGCCTCAGTCCATTCATTAATGACCAAAACATATTCAAGGAAAACATTAAATTTAAAGTGCCTCGTACAAACAAAACAAAAACCAACACTCATCACGAAATCTGAAACACTAGTCTAGAAATTACCAGAGCCCATATACTCAAAATACCAATAGCATCAACATCCAAAAACCTGCAAGGCCTAATTATCTCTCCATCATAATCTTAAATTCAAAAGAACCAACTTCTGATGCACTCATATCTTTGGCATAGGAAGGCCTATTGAAACCTCAACACCTGCTCCAACAATGTGCCTAATGCAGTTCCCAACTCAATGAACCTAATATTCCACCATTAATTTCAGTAAAATTACATCACATGCCCTCATTACTGAATTCTGAACTAGAATGGATTCATAACCTCCATCCGTACACAAGCCAAGAATATACTAACTTTCCCTCAAAATACCTGTTTGGTTCTTGAAACACACCCCTAACTCCAAAAAAACACACCAAGTGTGGTTTGAAACTTACCACATCTACCACTATTAACGATTATAAGTTGAATTATCCTCATCCAACCCACCTAAAAACATATTTCTTTAACCACTGATTTGTTTCCAACACACCCAACCATGCTCGAAGGCATCTTATGATTAACTGTACACACTCACTAGAGTCCCTACTCGACTCCCGGTGAGATCCCGTGGTTTGATCCTTAACCACCCAATACCTTTGTTACGTCCTATCATACACAGACACACCACCAAACAAATCACCCAGGGTTCACCATTAGACCATTCTATTCTTGAATCCATTGTTCTACCTTAACTCACCACCACATCCAATTTTCCTCCATTAGGAATTCTTTGGGGCAATCCTGGTACGCAACTCATTTGTTGAACACCAGCCTCTTGATGCCACCATGATTGTTCCATGGTAAACTCCATGTTTCGACAACCCTTTAGGAATAATGGTCATATAATCATGACTGATACATCCCTCCCCGCACTAGGATGGCTATTATAGTCACCTTAGTTGATCAACTTCCAACCAACATGGCCATTATCCATTCATTGACAAAATCAAGGATTATATGGGGTCATATCGCTCTCACATGACTGATAAAATAGATCATAAACTACCACAAGTTATCAGCTTCTGAGAATAGTGTGCACAACATTCACTGATATACACTCCATAATAAGGGCCTCTCCCACTGATGGCTGATGGTACACTCCCCATACAAAGAATTTACTTACACCACTACTAAATAATAACCTCCAAGGTTCCATCATAAAATGATGTATTCTTATATTTTGAACCACATTAAACAAATTATAGTGACACATGACACTCTTTACAATCTTCACCTGAGTTAACCACACTATTGTTCCCTCTTCCCCCATGACTTCATCCTCAGTTCCTTCACCACCATAGAGGATACATCCTCATTAATATTAAATGACTTGTGCCACCTACCTGAAAGCATCTCATTAACTCTTGGTCACCTCAAATTAATGGAAATCCACTACCCAATCTTTTTATGTCCTCATGAATTTATTCCAAGAAATAATGAATTAACCCTCATAGAGGTACCATCTCTGCAACATCATTAAGATCATCCAAGCCCCAAACAAGTCCCAACGAACCCCAGATGGTCCATCGCACCAATCCAAAACTCAATAGGCCCCACATGCACTAGGGTGAATTTTCTTGTTATCACCAAAAATCAAAAAGTTCTTTCTCCCATGCCACCTGATGACATAACCAAAATGACACCACACACCTACAACACATGCCTACCACCAAAACTCACCCAAACCTTGGAGTTGCACATTACCTCAATGACCATTTTCAAAACCCATATCACGATCCCATAAGTCATGTATTATAATTTCTTGGCTCACATTCAAACTCAAGAATATAAACATGCCTACTTCCCCGTTAATCTCACCAGATTCGAGGAACCCCTGATACTTCCATATAACAAACTAGATAGTCATCACAAGTTGGGTTTAACCACATGACCACACATCAACTCGAGAGATATTCCAAGAGCATAAGTGGTTACATGCACTCCAATATCCATAGATCCATGTACCTAAGGTCCACACCGATCAACACATCAAAACAGAATCAGAACAATATGGTTAGGGATCTGAACAATCATTCCCTTTAAAAATGGTCTCTAACCAAAACATAATAACTGAAGGTGCTTCTCATTAAAATATCAAAGGAGAACATGTTACTCTACCAAAACCATGATAGTACCTATCATGAATCGATTACACATTCCAATGTATCTACCCACTTCACATGTATCTAAACATCCACAACACCAAGGGAACCCCTCTCATAGAAACCCTTGTATATCTAAAACACTAAATAAACACTAGTGTAAGATGCATTAAAAATATCATTAGGCCCTCACACATATCCCCTCAGGTCAGGCCTCACACAAGACACTTTCCATGTGTAGAACTCCTACCCCATTCCAAAACTCATAGGTCCAATTTACCAAGGAAAACCACTTGCTCTTGGTCCTATATACCCCTAGATACATGACCACTATAGATGGAACCATCAGCCAAAACAACCATTATAGGGCCCAAAATACAAACCAAAATGTCACAACACTCACAGGTAACAAGAACCATGATACAAGGAAACATCATACCACCTCAAGGTGACAAACCAGCTATTGGAATAGTATGAAACCACTATCTAGTTCATCCAACCCATCAAGGCCTCACAACCCATATCTAAGGGTCTCACCACCTATGCTCACTCTCTAGACCCACTACATATACATAGGGCTAGGCCAAAACCATAAAAGACACTCATCACTAAAGTCTCTAAAGTTTCCATCATCATTTATTATATAACTTTATTCAAAAGTTCCATGATTTTAAAATCCATAGGATTCACATTTTAAAACATTTAATTACTCATCGGGTTCAGAATTTCACAAACTTATTAAATATCACAATTCCATGGTTTTAGTTAGATATAATTTAATTTACAAGTTATATATGAAAACACTTTATAAGTTGTGTACTCACACATTATTTAATAAAAACCATATCTTTATAACTCATCTATACCTTCATATTAACTAGAAGTTGGATGGTGATTTTTTTAGTATAATTACTCCATACACTTATATAAAAAATATAAATGGTTTATGGAACATTAAATACCACCCAATATTAATTATTTAAAACAATAGGTATATATAAATAACTAAAAAAATAACCCCTAAATATTAAATAAAACATTAGCACAAGTGAATCCCAGGAAACTATCAATAAAATACAATTTATGGATGACACCCAAATCCAATATGCCTAGAATGATGTGTGAACACACACACACTCTCTTTAAATACTTATCCTAGAATAGAAATCCCATAATCTGATAACATCACACCCATGTAAACAATCAAGGTGGAAATCAATCAATAGTAAAAGCATAAAGAAAAAATAGTAATTCCCACCCATAGAAACTTAGTTTTCCCCCCATACATGGGGCTACAAAACCCTGGAATGATCTCATTACCAAGATCCAAAGGCATCCTAATATTTTATCTACCATGCCCAAATATTAAGTCAAATAAATCTCAGATGTCACTTTGTAATGCACTAACCCAGCTAAATCTATGAATAGTAACCAAATATGTTTTCTACATTCCATGAGGCATACCTCCCCATACTCTAGAGGGTCACAATTAGTGGTGAGGACCAAAGATGTTACCGCAGGCATATTATGACATCATGATAAGAGTAAAATATTAGTGGAAATAAAATTAATAGATATCATCTAGACATAAACATCACAACTAGGGAAAGCGTAGATAGATAAACCAAACATCACTTGAGATATAAAATGAATGTTCCATGAATACTGAATGGATATGCTATGGGAGGATCATAAAATATAAATACTAAAAGGATACAATTAAAATGAGGCTAGTAGCATATCCCCAATTGGTCCTGAGTCCTACCAAGGCCCATCATCTATACCTAACCTAACATGTTGAGAAAAAAAATGTTAGGCCTATCCCTATACTCATCCCTGTGATAAATAATAGTGTCTTCTTAGGTACCTAAGTGTCATAGAATCCTGATCGATGTGTGGGTATAACTCAGTAGAACACCAAAAATGACATACCTAAAATAACTATTATTATATTCCATGAATGAAGAAGTGTTATAATTAAACATAAAAAAATTAATAGTTTAACAATTAAATAACTTAACCAATAACCCCAAAAATCCACCAACCCTAGGATATTAGGTGACACTCAAGTTTGGTCCATACATACTTCAGTTAGTTTTAGGGTTTCATTGATCATGTTGTGTGGAACATGCCAACCATAGTATCACAAACCTCCACTAAAGGAGTATTCTTAGTTATCACATGCCTATATTCAGATATTATTCTTAATTATCATGGAAACCCCCTACATGGGGGGTTGTCATTATATATATCATGGACCTTCACACAGGGAGTATTCAATAGTAATCACATACCACCAATATAGTTGTTTTCATAGTTATTAGAGACCTCCCCATATGGGTGTATTGTTAGTTACAACAGACCTCCATCATCATGGGGATTTTAATTATAGATCTCATAGACCACTACTATAGGAATTTTCTTTTACCATTTATATCATTATTTCCCCTATGGGTATTTTACATAACAATAAGAGTGAGACACTCACATCCACAATATTAACATTTAATACAAAATATTCCAAATAATTACAACTCATCACATAAAATATCATTCAACTATTTCAAAAAAACATTTCAATATCATACCCAAAACCATTTCTGAAATACTATTTCAATTAAAATTTCTATTACCATATCAAAATTAGTTTTCACCAAAACAAAATTTTGATTTAAAATTCCATTTAATTAGAAAACTCCCATGTATTTAGATACTATCAAGATGTTCCACTAAGAACCACCTTTCCATAACACTCAAAAATTTCAAGGGTGTTACGAAAGTCCAGTTTTCAAATTAAAATGTAAAGTTAATTTCTGAGTTCATTAATCAACATCTATTGAGACCAAAACTCATGCACTCTAGAAATAAAACCAGAATATGGGTGAATTTAGGGACCACATACCTCATAAAATACTTTCACACATTAATTATATGCTGAAGAAACTTACCAAGGCCCACTTAGACTCACATTACCAACTAGGTACCTCTTCCACATCATGAAATCTCAACAATTAATTGTAACAAAAAATTATAATTAATTTTACCATTAAATCCAAAGGAATAAATGGTGAAACACATATTGGGTGCTCTCCCTATATCTAAAACCCAACCAACCACTTGATAATGACCTAAAACATACCCATTACTACATTAAATCATAAATACCAAACCAAAAACCCCAATATAAAAAACAATTAATTAAAAATTTTATGAAAAAATATTGATAAAAGTGGTGGTTCCACATACTTTGATCGAAATGGTGTGTGACGGCATGTAGAAGCTATCTCATGATCACCTATATGAAAGATAAATGAAATCTCCAAGAGAAACATGTGATTCTACCATGCTGGTGGAATCACCAGTGACAATACTAATTAAAAGCACCAAAAAAGTTGACCAGAGAGAGGAGGAAAAAATAAGATATCAATATGAAGAGAAAAGTACCATGCATCAGTAATAAATGACACAAAAGACCACCCCAAGTGAATGTGGGACTTAGAGAAGAGAGGGGAGGGTCTAACTGGTTCACACGAGCCAAAAAAGTGGGGGGGGATGGCCCCTCAAAAACCCATGTGTAACTTTTTTGTAATTTCATCATTTAAAACACATATGAATGGCTGGTGTTGGTCTATCAACTTTCTATTGTTGGTCCATCGACTTACTGGTGATACTTTCTAGACAATAGTCCATCTGTTCGGGCCACTGACTGGCAACAAGTCACAACCCAGGCCACCTGACCTATCATACAAGCTTACTTGATGTCTACAACTACCTCTTGACCCCAAAACCTCATCCAGAAACTTATTTTAGAGGGGTTAAAACCACTATTATGACCAACCAAACATCATCTAAACAAAAAAAACCATCCAATTTATTTAAAAATTCATGTACCTATTCAGTTATGAATGCTTGCATATACATGGGGTTTTAAAAATATTATTTCCACATAAAACACTAGAAATACCATAGTAATCCAACAAACATTATTATATATAAAATAATCACATGTGTTCTTGATGAATCCAAACTCTTTAATTTAATCATCAATCCAAATTTTCCAACTTTGAAAATCTTTTATTAATCTATAAATGGATTGTTGAAAATTTATTACTTAAGAAACATCATTTGTAACTTCAAAACAATTAGGGTATATCATATACACATCCTTGAATAAATTATCATCATGTAAAGTGACTTAACTATGAATTTTATATGTCACATAATCATAATGTTCTTCTATGAAAAGAAATTTACAAATATATTTTTCCATTTTAAATGGTGAAATGGTCTCTTTATAGTGCATATGATGATTTTTTTGTAACCCTTTTTCACAAAGTGACATTTTTTGGTTTTCAATCTAACATCTATATAGGTATTATTACGAAAAAGACCACATTCACCCTACGGGCCTCAACCCATTTGGTGTTTCCACCAAGTTCCAAAAATGACTAGTGTATAGGGAGTCCATTTCATATCTCATGGACTATAACTGTTTCTCAAAATTGGAACTCTCAATAGAATCTTGGTGGGTTGTGGATTTACCTTCTATGAAAAATACATCATCATCATTTAAAATAATAAATTCATATCTCTCAATTTTGTGATAAATATTACTAAATAATTGAAGTTATATGTAAATTGAGTCAATTATATTTCTATAACCTCTTATAGAATCAAATCACTTTCCATATTAAGTAAAATTCATATTTTTTGTCTTGAACTTCTCTAAGTTAAATTTTCATCCCAATGACATGTTTAAAATAGTTATCTTTTTCAATAAAATCACCACATTGGATCAAAAACAAATTTTTATCAATATAATTATTAAATTAACATCCCATAAAATTTTTGGGATAAAAAAATACAATTATATAATTTAAGGACTAGTTTTTCAAAAGATAAATTTTATTCATATAATTTACAACCGCAATTCCCCATAAAAAACATATGAGGACACCATATATTCCATATATTATATAGTGTATGTATAACTACATTTGATGGAACAAAGTTCAGTATGAAAGATGTTTTTTCCAAATAATATCCTCATAATGATATAGAAATTCCACACTCAATGATCATCAATTGATTCATGCCAAACAATTTATGATTCCTCCTTAAGAATGTAACATTCCACTATGGTGTTATTGGAGGACTGAGTTGTGAAAATTTCTATAATCTCTCAAATGTTCAACAAATTTAGGTATAAATATTTCAACATGCCAATAAATTTAAAGAATTTTAATACCTTTTCCAAGTTGATTTTGTACTTCTTTTATACAATATTTAAATTTTTTAATGGTTTTAATTTTTTTTCTCATAATAAAAACATACCCATAAGAACTAAAATCTTCAATAAGTGTTAAGAAGCATATATACCCACCATATTCTCAATTAATCATTAGTTTAAAAACATCACTATGTATAAGATTCAATAATCTGCTATCCATATCACCTTTTACATACAAAGGTGATTTGATCATTTATCCTAATAAAAATTTTACATATTTAAAATGATTCATAATCAAAGGATTCCAATAATCCATATTTTTGGATTCTATGGATGTGTTTATCATTTATATTTCTAAAGATATGTGGTGATAGAATAAATATTTATGTTATTATATTAGAATTTATAAATTGGATTATCCATATCGAAAATGAAAAAATCATTTACTATATTCTTACAAAGGTGATGAGGATCAGTTTAGGTGATGGAAGACAACCCACTTGGCAAGACATGGTCTCATAGAAGGTTGGATCGAAGTAAGTGCTTGGTGTGCTTGGTCTCCAGTCACAACTGAGTGGGAAACATGATCAGACTAAGGGTTGGGGATTTTTGGTAAGATTTTTAATTTTCATGCGGATTTATACCCACTGGGTCTACAGATAAGGTAATGGGTTTCCTCTACCCATAATAATAAGATAATTTATTTGATTCAATAAAAAGGGGTACTTCCCCTCTATCTGTTTAAAAAACTAGTAAATTTTTTCTAATTCTATAACTAATCCATTAGGTGTAATTAGGTCATAAGTGATAAAATTTAATACCTTAAATCTTTCCTAATTTCCATGTTGTAGGTCTAATTTACTTTTAATCAATTATCTTAATTTTTTTATTTGTCACACATTTATACAAATGTTTGGTTCACACCTAGTATCCATTACTCAGGAATCAGAATTATATGAATTTTTTCTAATATATTCACATCTATATTATCATTGTGAATCTTCCTAAGAACCCTTCTTAGCCTTAGATGTTAATTTATCAAGATATGGATGGCTTATAATTCCCTGACTTAGTCCATCTCGAACAACGATAGATCCGGGTTCACCATGTGACCTCAGGTATGCCTCATAATACTTTGTATTTTTTTTAGAAGTAGAGATTGTCTATAATCAATTTGAGGATACTATACACTCAATATCATATCATATAATAATAGGTAAATAACATAAATATTTTACATTATCAGAGTAAGTGAAAAAATTTACAACTAATATTTGACCATTAATAATATCCAAAACAATATGATATAACATAATGGCCCCATGTTAAACATACATACATACATCTCAAGGATCACTCAGTGGGATAATCATATAAAAAATAACTACAAATAAAAATACAAAGAAACATATCCTTCTGAACTCGAGTCCCTCTTTAGACCCAACAAAAAGACTTATCCAGCTACTATAGTCATATATCCAATGTAAAATGTATAGAATTCTATGTTTTTTATGTAATAGGTTGTATAAGATATCTGGCTGGAGTATCTGAATTATTTTTGGTGATAGGTTTTAATTGGGACTCTGGTTTGTGGTAAGATGTTATTAATTATTTTAACTTATAGTTATTTATTATATGATTATCCAAATTGGTTATCCTTGTGATGTATATATGCATGTATATTTATTATTGGGCCATTATGTTATAACAAATTGTTATTATGTATTATTGATGGACCTATATAAACTATAATTCTTGGTGCTTACTCTAATGTTGTATGATGTTTCAATTAGTTACCTATTATTGCTTATTATAATACAAATAGTATAGTCTCCCCGTGTTGGTTATAGACTCACACTACTAGTTGGTATCCTATGTAATATAGGGATGCATGCCTAGGGTTTCGTGCAGATCATGGATTGTCTGTTATTTGGGTTAGACCAATTTGGAGTGTCATAATACGGTATTAAATCTTTTTTTGGATTTCTTTCTATTTGAGAATGTGGTGGATAGAGTTAAGGATTGGTCAGATCTTGGGACACACACTTTCCTTGTGTGTCACTTATATGATGAAAACCCAAGTTACTAGGGGTATGATATTGTTGTTATTACTTACCACTATTATGATTGTTGTGTTTATTAAAGTATATATGTTAGTTTAAGGTTTTTATTAATATTTTTACTATTGGAATTGGGTGGAAAGAGTGCATGAGTCCATGCATCAAACTAAGCACATAGGTGTACCAGATGTGCATGACTATTTGTGAATGTGAAATAGTTTTCAAAAGGGAAATGGTTTTTTAAAATAATTTTCAAGAAAGATAAATTTTATAATGGTTTTATAAGTAGGTTTATATTAATTAAAACATTAATAGTATGTTATTTGGTGTTTTATTGAATAAACTGTTGGTTACATATTAATAAATTGAATCTTTTTTGGTGGATTTGAAATGTTCATATTTAGATATTTTGTTGTTACAATCATGCTCATTATAGATGAGAGCCCTATAGTTAGTAGGTTTGGATATGAGGTGTCATAAGTATAAATTGTAGTGTTAGATATGTATCCATGGTATGAATAATGTTAATTGGAATTATTTGGTTAATGAGAGACCCAAGAAGGGGTTAGGTTGGAATGTGTTGTTTCTTTAGGATAGTGAAATATTACTCCTGATGGTATGATTTGTGATGATGGTAGATGTGATATTGGTATTTTATGAATTATATGGTTAGTCATGGGTTTTTGGTAAATGTTATAGTTAAACCTCACCTGACTTAGAGGTATGTGAGTAGATATTTTCTTATCATGTGAGGTTCATGTGATATTGTGACCTAGGTTTAGAGAATAATGGGAAGATGATTCAGATTTTATAAAGGTGCTTGAGTGATGTGGGGTTGATTGTTTGGTTTTATTTAGGGATTTATTTGGTTATGTTAGAACAAACATATTGTTATTGCTTCATGAACAATGCTATGAAATTCAAGGAATGGGTAAAGTGGAAGTTTTTTGTATATTTTTTGGTTTTGAATGAGAGATGGTCATTAGAATGATATAAGGCCTATTATAATGGATTAGAGTTATGAAATCCATGTGAGGTGTGGTGGTCTTAAGGAGTAAAATCATGTGATGTTATTATAAGGTATGTTTTGAATATTAATGGGTTTTTTGATATATCAATTAATGGAATGATGGGATTTTTGATGATTAATGGTCTTAACGAGAGATGGATAAGTTATAGTGTTAACACCATCAAGTGAGTATTTGGGAAACAAAAAGAATTGTCTAATAGGTAGTTTTACAGGTAATTCCTCTTATGGATAATACCTCAATTAAACTTATAATGACCCAAAGTTTTATTTTATGAAAAATACATAATTTTTAAGATAAATAAAATAACATCAATACTTCCATGGATTGAAAGTTTTAGTGTATTGGGAAAGTTAGGTTCATACATGAATTATACATAATAAAAGATAAAATTTATTTAAATCTTTCTTCATTATCCTCATAAAATATCTCATGTTATCCTTAGTAAATATAACCACTTAAGGATATACATAAAAGAAAGGGGTGAGGTAAAATCCCAATAAATGGAGGAATAAAATAGAAGGAATAAGAGTTAAGAATAAATAGTAAATGTGGTGAGCATAATCATCATCATTATATCAAAAAACATTAGATCATCATCATAATAATGAGGGAATCATTTGAAAAAGGCATGGAATGTGGAATATTCATAATAATGAAATATCATAATATAGTGTTCAAATACCATACATAGTTGTGAACAAATATATCATCATGTTCACTCATAACATATGTGTCTAGATCATAACAACATAATTTTGAGAAAAGATAGAATCATGTTCACACTTAATAAACATAATATCATTAGATATAT
Source organism: Viscum album (assembly GCA_963277665.1). Lineage (NCBI taxonomy): Eukaryota > Viridiplantae > Streptophyta > Magnoliopsida > Santalales > Viscaceae > Viscum > Viscum album. The sequence goes on from OY728133.1 coordinate 1,963,745,778, forward strand.
CATATTCCCCAATTAATTAGAGGTATATATAATTTTGGGACAACCTGTCACATCATATAATGATGATAATCATGCATGCCATATAGAAGGAGAACATATAACAATTATAGTCAAGAAATAAACCCATTTAAAGGATTGGTTTTCATATATATGTATTAAAACATAAATTAATTAATAGACTTTGAGTTTATGAAATGCATATGTTAGATCCTATTTTGGTATATAAGATCATTATTCTCTAGTGTATAAGAAAAAACAAAAGACGAGTCAATACGATTTGGAAAATAACATCATTTTGAAAAATAATTGAAATTTCCTTAAGAATCAGTTTGACAAGGTAGATTTTTTACCTATCTCCCATTATGTTTTAATGATAAAAAATATCATATGTTTCTAAATTATTTCTTATAAGCGAGTTTTAGTGTTATTATTTAATATAAAGTTATGAAATTCATATCATCTTCAAGACCATTTGATGTCCTGTTAAAGGATTGTTCTTATCTCTCTTCATGATTCATGTTCATTAAATCATGTTAGAATAACCTTACAAGTAATGTTAATAAAGTTGATGAGGCTTCACTCAAAAGTGGTGGAGGTTCCACTCAAAAATGTTGGAGGCTCCTCTTAAAAGTGGAGAACTGAAGATTTCACTATCAAAGAGTATTAACGGGCTGATTTAAGGGCCATATAGAAATTATAAATTTTATTTAATATAATTTCAATAAAATTTTATTTTATTATTTAAGAAAATTATATTTAAATATACATGATTTAGCACATTTCATGGAATATAATAATAATATTATTTTTATTATTTAACATGGGGTTTATTTAGAGTTAATAATTAGATAAGGGCCTTTGTGTAATTATCAATTGTATAAACCTATTTATATTAATCCACATATATCATTTCTAGGATAAGATGAGAATTGATTTGCAAAATGATATTCTATTAATATAATTCTCTCAATATCACAGATAAATTTATCAAGAACTCTCTTAATATTGAGATATTATCATCCTCTACCTCCCTCTCAAGACTAAGAGATCATGAAAGAATTTATCAAGCCACGAAGTAATTCTTGTTGTGATTAATGAAAAATGATGAAAGATGATCAATACCTTTTTGATTGTACCCAAAGTTCTATTGGGGTAGTTTTGAGGTTCATAGAAAATGTATAGATACCACTGGAGGAATTATACATTGGAATCATCATTGAAATCACATTATAACAAGAACATCAATGAAACTGATCACCAGTGATGAAAACATTATCAAACTGAGGAAATTTTTTTTATAAATTAATTATAAATTATATGTGAAAGGATCCTCTATATGAATATTCTAGTGTTTCCTTCATCTATTCCTAAGTATTTATCCAAGGAAACTAATGAAAAATATGATTGGTCATGGTCTGAACCACTTTTACTGTACCTTGGAACCTTCAACTGGTATCAATGTGGCCATATATTAATTTATAATTATTTATTATTTATTGATCAATTATGTATTTGATTGTTAGTTTTTATTTAATTTTTTTTATTTTTATTATGAATGTTGAGATAATATGATTTCTAAATTTCTTATGATTAATAACATTCCAGGAACATGTGAATGTTACTCAAATATCCCATTTGGAGGCTATGAGGAAACTATCTAATAGACACAGTTACACGATGTGTAACTAAAAGGTGCATGTTGTATACCCATGGTCAACCAAGCAAGGAGAAACCATGATAATTATTAAATGTTATGTCGATATTAGTAGGTGTCATTATAATTTCACACTGCATATTTTCTACCAGCTGTAATTTGTCTTGATAAGGTTACACACTCTGTATCTAGTGTACACATATTGTAACTCCACATGGTTTTCCCAGCCTAAATTATAGAATTTTTGTGGTCAAATTATGTGTAATATAATTAATATACATCATATAATGACTAATAATTAATATAAAAGACCTTATAAAGAGTAAACAAAGTTTATAGGGCTATCCACCCCATGAAACATATAAAAACCCACATGAAACACATACCTAGTCCCTAGGAATGTATTGTGGTTGACTAGTAATAAATCAATATATATGTAGATGGTTGTGTATACTGTGAAATTAATTCCATCTTAAATAAATTTCATTCCAAGATAGGGAATATGTGTGATTAAAACTTGTGGAGAGGAAAATTATTCAAGTAAAAGTGAACTACATTGAGTGTAGTTGGTTGTACATTCCATGTGACAAGGTTTTCCCCTTGGATTACATGCAAAGTTATTTTCGTGGGTAATGTATAATATTAAATGATTTATTAATTATTTTATATGTTAGTATATGGATACACGATGTATATTTTTTTCTTACACACCGTTTTCTTTATGGGAATCTCCATTGGTACACACCATGTTGATTTTTCCATGATTGTTGTTATAAATTAAAATGCTCATTTTTTTAGTTTCTTGATTCCATGTATTTAATTTCTGTGGTTGTATGTATATTTTATTCGTTCATTCAGATTTTTTTATTTTTTATCATTATGCTAATTTTTGTTTGGATTCTTTTTGGGTATTTTATTTACCCTTTTGTGAGGGAATATTACCTTAAAATGAGGGTGGTTTACCCTTATGCATGGAAGGAAAACCCTTATGTGAGGGGTGTTTTACCTTTACATGAGTTTTTATAGAGGTAGTTTACCCTTATGTGAGGAAGATAATTACTTTTTTATGAGATCCAAGTAACCATTATATGATGGAAACATGTATGAATCACCCTTACATGGATAGAGTGTTGGTAAGTTCACCTTGATGCAACGTTGATTTTCCATGATGAAACCAGCAAGCTACCTTGACACAGTGTTAGGGATTACCTTCACATGAGGTTGTTTCACAAACTATTTAGGTTGGTTTCAATGGATTATTTCACAATCTTGTTAACTAGACATGTTTCCTGCTGTTATTAGAGGTGCTAATTACTCTAGATTTTAGTTCCTGTGCACCATTATTTTTAAGATGAGATATATCAAAAATATCATAGAAGAGAAATATGAGAGAAACCTTGAGGTATAATTGGATAATATAGAGAGGGGAGAGAATTTTTCAGGACCTTTTAGAAACACCACTCACACTTGACTACATGAATCTTGTTCTAGTGGAGAGATCATGGGTTGCGGGTTCAGAGGAGGACCAAAGTGAATTTAGAAATATAAAGGGTTTATTCAATAGATGAGACTAAGCCTTGGTAAGGTGGTCATTACCTATTTATTTTATTTATTATCAAATTGGTTGCCCTGGTTTCATTATTTCTATTTATTTGTACCTATATGTGTGATTTATATTGGTCTGGTCCTCTGATGATCGTCAGATCATGTTGGAATTTTTATCTATCATATTTTTTATGGTATACTGACATTAGTTTTCTTTCATAATAAAGTTGGTGTAGTAGTGTTCTTTCCTTGGATTAGGACTACAGTGGTATGAACCATGTATTATTTCATGTGTTATTTATTTTTCTTCAATTTATATTTTTGTTTTGTGGTTTTTTTTTATACTATTTCCATTGTTCAACTTCTATAGTTGTTTTTTCTATTATTTCCAAGATCATATTAATAGGTTTGATACCATTTTTGTTTTTTCTATTGAGTGTGGGTTTTTTTATACTTATTATTTCTTGATAATTGATTTTTTATTCACTTGTCTCCCACCCCAACAATTGGTATCAAAGATAGTTTATTGAGTTTAAAGATGTCATTAGCTAAGTTTGAGATTTAGAAGTTTGACGTAGAGAATGAATTTAATTTATAGAGAGATAAAGTAATTATATTCTAGTCCAAAATTGACTTGAAGATGATTTGGGAGGATCAAAGAAGAATATCACAACTATTTTTTCCCCTAGGATGAATTTGACAACTTATTTAAATATTAGACCTGATTTTTTTAATAAATCCCACTACCTATTATTGTTAACAATGGGTAACAAGGTCCCCTAAGAATTGTCCAATGTAAATTATACCAGTTTTATCTTGTGGAAGCTTAAACATCTTTATATGACTAAGTGTCTTCTTTGTAGGCTAAGAAAGAAAATGAATCTTAATAATTTTAAAATGGCCCCTAACACACCCATTGAGATTCATTTAGGTGAGTTTGATAAGATGGATTTAGACTTAGAAAATATAGATATTCATATATCAGATGAGGATCAATTGTTTTTTCTATTTAATTACATATATGGTTAATTTGATATTTATCAAGGATTCACTTATTTATGGAATGGATTACATTAATTTAGAGGAAGTGAAGTTTGTGGTATTCTCTATGGATCCTTGGATGCACATTTTAAAGATAGAGGTTAATGGGGTGAAATCTAAGCATGAGTTTCTCAGTGTAAAGGGTCAGCTAAAAATAAATATATTATAAAAGATGAATTGTAATTGATTTAATAGTTTTAGGTGTTTTCACGGTGGAATGAATGTACACATTATGATTTACTACCCCGAGAATATATATAAGGATAATATGGATCTAAACATTATGGTATACTCTTTTTATAATAGTGTTGAGTTTCTATGAGTCTTTCCAGCAAACTTTAGAGTAGAGTGAAGTATATTTTTATGTTTTCTTTTATCTGTGATCCTAGGAATGACTATGTATGTGAATTTCATGGGGACCCAATTCGAAAGAAGGGGGTGATTTCTACTAGTTGTCTAAATTATTAGGGATTAGGTGGATATTTTTCTCCTATTAGCTTCTTGGGTTTTGTAGTTTTCTTAATTTTTCCATTTTTATATTTTTTGTAGATCCCAGTAAAATTTTGGTTAGAATAGTGCAATTTTTTCAATGTATATTCACATAACAAACCACTGGTTTGTGAAAAGAGAGTTATATGGTTTCTAATCTCTATTTAATGTTGATTTTGAGTACAAGTTATAATTTTGATCAGGTTTAAGCATTTGAAATCATTAGATGTGTTGTTATGGGAAAAAATGTACCATTGTGGAATATATTATGTGATTATTATACTAGGATGACCAAGATTAGAATTATGGTTTTCTATTAGTGAAAACTATCTAAACTAGCTAATAGGATAGCCTATTACATGCATGCAATATCATTTACCATGTGCTTTAAATTTTATTTTGCAATGCATATGTTTTTTTGTGGTTTTGGTATGTTTGTTGTAAAAAATTAAAATGTTTTTTAGTTTTTTGATTCCAGGGAATTAATTTCTAAAGTTTCATGTACATTTCTTTATTCTTGAATTGTTTTTTTTATTATTTTGATTATTGTTTAGACGTTTTTTTGGTATTTTATTTACCCTTACATGAGAGAATATTACCTTTATTTGAGGTTGGTTTACCCTTACATGAGCCAAACATACCCTTTTGTGAGGCATGTTTTAAATATAAGTGAGTTTCCATAGAGATAGGTTACCCCAATGCAAGGTATAAGATCACCTTTATAAAAGGGTTTAGTGACCTTTACTTAAAGGAAACACAATTGACTTACCCTTCTATAGTCAGAGAATTGAGTGGTTTACCTTAAAACAACACTGGTTTACCTTGACATAGTGGGTAAGTTATCTTCCTTCAACATTGAGGCTTACTATCACAAAAGGTTATTTCACCATTTTTTTGGGGGTTTTGGAAATATATTCTTTCATAAGTTTTGTGATAGAACACATTACCTAGTTTTTTTAGAGACATTGATTGTTTCAGTTTTAGGTACATGAGCACCACAGTTTCCAAGGTGAGATTGATAAAAAAATCTCAAATAATAGTGGGATAATAAAAATTGAGAGGGATAAGGATATGATCTAGAGAGGTTGGGTCATGTTTAATGATTTGTTGGTGACGTTGCTACCTCTTGGATGCATAAATATTGTTTTAGTGGAGAGATCATCTATTTTGTGTTTTGAGGAGGAACTAAGTTATTACAATGTTTTCGAAGGGTTTTTGATAGGGGAGATTTATCCCAGGTAAGGGGGTCTCAGTCTGTTTTTTCTTTTTATTATCAAATTGGTTTCTCTAGTTTTTTATTACTATTCCTTTGTTCTTATATAAAAGGGATTCACCGGTCTAGTCCATTGGTGGTCATCTGTTACTTTTTTAATTTTTCTTTCTAATATTTTTGGTTGTATTATATCATTGTTTTTCTTTCATAATAAAGATAGTGAGATGGGTTTCTTCCTTTGGATTAGGACCACAATTTTAAAAACCACAAAAAATCATCCATGTCCTTTATTTTTTTGAAATTTATATTTCTGGATTGTGTCTTTTCATTGCTATTATTTCCATTTTTCAACTTTTTTCTTTTTGTTTTTATATTTTTCAACGAAGCACATCAATGGGATCAACCCCATTTTTTGTGTATATTGTGTGGTGGGTTTGTGATACTTAACCTTTTTTGAGGAGTGTTTTGTTTGAAATTTATTGACTTAGTGGAAGCATTTTTTGGGTGTAAACCCATTGATATTTTTTCATATTTGATGGATCATTATATAATTATATAATATGTAAATGTCATTAACATTTAATTTTCTCATAAAATATTTAAAAAGAATACCTAAATCTAGAGAAGATAATTTTCATGTTAAATTTATAACTAATTCAAATTATATTAGAAGAAATATTACTATATCTTAGGTTATTTTTGGATGATGTTTTTGATCTTATAAAAACCTTTTCAAATTATAGTCATTGTATAGGGATGACCCGAAGTAGATCCACTATAGAGGTGATCCACACCTAGTCCTTTCATTACTAAAAACATAAAAATATTATCGGGTACTAGTTCGGTGGATCGATTGCCTTGTGTAGTTATTCTTGATCGCTTCAACATTCTTCATTCTTGAAGAAATTATATCTTATTCTTCTTGTTCACAAGAGTATGATTAGAAGATAAATCAAGTGATAAACTTGTTGTGTGTAATGATTATTAATTCTTGATTAACCCTACACAATAGACATAACTATCTATTTATATAGTTAGGGTTAAGGTTAAAATATGATTTGATTGCACCACAGTTCTTAAGTAGTATAATAAACCTTATCTAATTCCATGTCATATAATAACAATAATAATATTATTATTTTATAGAGTGTTCTAGATGGATCAATTATAAATATTATTTTATCGACTTGTAAAATAATATTTATCACTGGACACAATCTTGGCCTGATCCTCCTCGACATTTATAAAATACCTAGATAAATATTTAATTAAATATTTATTCATAAATAATGATTATATTCATGGTCTGGAAAATAAATATTTATTAAATATTCTGTAAATAAAATAAATAATTTATCCATAGTATAATGGATAAATATTTATTATATATTCATGTAATTAAATAAATTATTTATTAATTAATTATTGATTGAGATCAATAAAACTTGAATAAAATTATTTCTCAATCATGAGAATAATATTAATTCAATTAATTAAATTCAAATAGACTTTAATTTAGATAAATTGAAACACTTAGTGTGTGAACCTCTAGGATTATTTATCATTATAATTAAGAGGGGTTTCCTAAATTCCATGGTTTAAATCTAGAAATGGGTTTAGGAACCCAAGAGAAATAATTTAATGTTGCAACATCGACAACCACATATAAGTGCTCACTGTGTAATATAATCTCTTCACTACAATATCTCATCAAGAATTTTGCACATCTGTGTCATTAACCTATATGCCTAATATGTATTTCTTTCACTATCTAAAACAAACTCATCATTATACCATGACCATGTAATTTAATGTTACAATTCTATTTCAATCAAAGGGTCAATATATCAACTTCTATAAATATGGAAGGGACAAATTTTCCTCAATTTATTTATCAATAACATGCCATTTCTGGCACACCCAACATACCCAACTTGTTGTAAACATTCTAAATTAATTTTTTGGTCATTAAATCAAATTTTATGAGTCATAACATGCATTAATAATAATATTTAAGTCTATGTACCATTACACACACTCACAGATAGAAATATCTGATGACACAAAAACATATAGAATTTATACGGACATGTCATTTCTCAAAATATCATATCTTGGACATTAATGAGGGTGAACTTCTTGAGATTAAATTTCATATTCTTATGAGTACTCAAACATTATAGTTTACATAATATGTTCCCCAACATATAATTTTATCCTACTTTAAAACTATATTTAAGAATATCATTATGAAATTTCAAGGTTCTCCTCATAGAGGGAAACTGCAACAACCTTATCAATGAGATAGATACTCTAGGTAATTATTTTATCAAAGTAATGTAGAATAATGAAAAATATTTAATAATAAGGTTTATTAATATTTAAATCTTCAAATATACTTTTTATCTAAAGTAAAAACAGTTGGTTCTAAAACACCAACTCCTCCAGACTCCCACTTGGACTAAATCCAACTTCTTATGACTTTCAGTATGCTAGACCTCACATGATGATCATGTTTCTACTATGTAATGTATTTATTCAATTTTTACACCAAATTTTCTTACATGTAAATTATGTTCACTGAAAATTCACCTCATTGAGATAAATCACTCAATAGATGATACTTCTGAAGTATTTTCTTCATCCATTGATGTGAACTTAGCTTCTTTTCAAGGGCCACCACTACAGTATTATCACAAAAGAGTGTAATAGGATCTTTATAGCTGGGTATCATGTTATGTTCTTGTATGAAGCTGTGTACCCAAACTACTTCTTTAGATACCATAGAAATCGAAATATACTCATACTCTGTTATAGAATGTGTGGCCACATCTTTCTTTGATCTCCTCCAGTTCACAACACCTCTATTGAGAGTGAAGATGTATCCAATTTTTAATTTCATATTGTCTTGATCTATTTAGAAACTATAATCTAAATATCATCTGATTAATAGTTCCTCATATCCTCTATAGAATAAGAACATATCCTTATTATGCCTTAGATATTAAAGGATAGTTTTAAATTCCATCAGTATGGGTCACCTAAATCAACATGATGTCTTTGTACCACACATAAGGAATAGGTAAAATATATCATATTACATATCATATCATACATGAATGACCCAATTGACGATTTATATGGAGTCCTTACTGTAGCGCCCTGTGTTTTGGGATAGGATAAAATTCTAAAAGAATTTTAACTTTACGGTTTGGTGGGTGGGTCATTTTTTTAAACTGATATTTGGAATGAAAATATAGGATTTATGACACTAAAACGTGTTGTTTTAGGCTTGGTTTAAGATATGGGAGTTTCATGGGGAGACCTGTCAAATTTTGGGAGTTTCGGGCTCTAAAACATCAAAGCTGGAGAATGCTGACAGGGGTGTATGGTTTGTCTGAAACCATGCGGACCCCATAAAAAAATGTGCGGATAATCTAGTGAAGCTAGAGGTACTGCACAGTTTTTCTAACTATGTGGTAGTATCTTCACAGCCATGCAGAATTTTATAGGTATTGGATTGAGGGGAAACAAGTGGTTTCCACACAGTTTCCCAAACCGTAGGGATGAACTGTGCAACCCCCATATTGGTCAGTGGCACTTGCATAGTTGGAACATAGTTTAGCCAACTGTGCGACCAAACCGTGCACCACATTAAAGGGGGTAGATTTACACTTTTCTCTCCATCACTTATTTCTTCTTCTTCCCTTGTTTTTACTCTCACCCACACATAACTTCTCTACTAAGAGAGATCATCCTATCCTATCCTTCCATGGAGAGATCTCCTCTATCTAGGGTTTATTTCCAGTATTGTCAAGTGTGTTGGATAGCCCTCAGTATGTATATGAATCCTCTTCCTTCCTTTCTCAGTTTCTCTCACCATCTTAAATTCTATCATGGTGTGATCTAATTCTCCATAATTTTGGGGTGTTTGAACATTTATTTGATGTATCTCTAATTACACCAAATCAAGTCTTGATATTGGATGTGTGTTTCATCCTAAGTATGAGGTAGGTAGTATATAGATTTTACTTAATATATTAGTGTTCTATTACTTGTGTGTTATTCATTGCACTGGTATTTCCATGAGACACCTCATAAATATAGAAATTAAATGGTAGAACCTCATACCTTGATCCTAGTAGCCCTTGTATATTACATTGACCATGTTAATATCCATGATCCTTGAATTCAACAACTCTTATGGGTTTGAACCTTGTATTCCTTTAATTAATTAATGATTTTTCATAAAACCCCTCAATGATGTTCTAAACATCACGATTGTATTTAGTATAATTTTGGGGAAGTAAAAAATATATTAGTTAACCCTTTGATACCAAAGAATCTCTTAAGTGGTTATGGAAAAAATATTAGGGAATTAGCTTGATTATTTTATGTGGAATTCATGTTAGATTGGTCTACCCTATAAAATTTCCTGTATGGTTCTATCTTCCAAGGTAATACCTTCTGGCCTTAATGTATTAAAACAATTCATAGTATTTCCTTAATAATGTAATGGTCCTTTTAAAAAAAATAACATGTTATGGGTATAACCTTATTATTATTCTGGAATTGATGTGGTGAATGAACATGACCCTCAATAAATCCCCTTTTTTGGTATATTGTCATGGTCCTGCTCATGGAATCTTTTGTATTTAATATTTAAATTGAATGGATTTATTGTGTACACCTTCATTGATAATCATGTTCCTTTTATAGATTTACAAGGATAGACTCATTGGTTTTTGGTAATTTATATGTCAGGAGGGATACATGTTATATCTTGGATAGGCTCATCGTGTGGGTTAATCACCACTATTTGAGCGATAACAATTCCTAGGGGAGAACCTGTGGATGGGATCATGGGGAAAGATGGTTACATCATGCCAGGAGTGACACTCATATCCCTTTGTGAGATACAAGGGATGATCTTGGAGGGGACATGATATAATTTACTATCGAGAGTGATAATTGGAATTACAATTATGGATCACAATGAATGGGCTCTTTCAGATATGGATAAATATTACACTCTGGGTTTGATACATGGGTTCCTTTATAAGGTTATCCTTGGATGGAACCAATATTACATTTAATTAAAAACAATATATTCCTCTTCTAATTAAATACTGGAAGTTAATTAATTAAATTAGAGACCCATCCTCTAGGCCAAATATAATTATTGGGATCAGTCCATCCTTACTGCTTAATATTACTACACTCATAATACATCTGTAATGGTTCACCATGGGCAGAGACATTCTATATTAGGAAGAAGCAGGTATGGTCATTAGGGTGTCATTGAAGAACCTGCGATTAATTTTTATGTTTATTTATTTATTTACTTTCCATTATTTCATTATGCATGTACACTATTGTAATTTATAATCATGGACTGAATTATGATTTAGACACCATTGGTGGTGGACTACTGAGTATATCTCTCATCTTACTAAGTCTTCCATTACAATGGGGTACGCGATCATTCCTTCTTGGTCACAAGCCTTTGGATTATTTCTTGTGTTGTGGCTTGTACCTAGGATTTTGGAGGACAAGACTGAGCAGATACTCAAGATGCCTATGGAGTTTTCCTTTGGGATTTTTTCCTTTTTATTTCATTTTACATCATATTGTATTTTTCATTTTTATTCATTATATCATTATCTAGAAATGCATTCATTTTTCTATATTGGCATTGGCCACTTTTATTCTATTATTATATTTATCCTCCACTCCTCTGACATTCCTTTATTTGTACTACTTCCAATGTTATTTGTTTTCTTCTTATGATATACCATTGTTATACTCTGACCATGAGGGTATTGTCTCCACACCTTACCACCATTACACCCTCTCTAGTAGTTAGTAGCCTCTAGCATATGGGGAGGTGTGCTTGAGGGCATGTGGTGACTGATCCATATACTTTTTTATTATTCTATCGAGTCAGGATGTTACAAAGTGGTATTAGAGATATATTTTACATTTTCCTTGATTTTTTGGGTTGGTATATAGGAGAATATGATTACTTTGGTTTATGGTAAATAGTTTTGCCTGGGAGTTATCAACACATGTATAGGGAAAATTCCACGTGGCTAATGATGGGATCGTTGTTCATACTGTTTATTATTACAATTGATTATGATTTCACCATGAGTGAATGGTGTACCTTCTATTGCTTACTAATTTATGATATTTTGGTATTTTTCTATAATCTTTATATGAAAAGGATGTATAAATACATGAATTAGTATAAGAACATAGGGATTTATATTCAATTCATATGTCAGTCCAGGTAGATTACATTTCTAGGCTATTGAGATTTATTGATATGCCATATATGTTTATTAGCACGCCTAGTTTTATACGTACTTAGGTATTTAGTAATATTAATTTTTTATATTACTTTATGTGTGATTTATTTAGTTATTTTCATACACATCATGGTTTTTTGGTTCCTTTATAGGTAGTTTTTTATCAAATTCGTGGGTTTTCCCTTTTTAAGTTGTAGTTTCCATGTAAAGTTTTCATGCTTCTCTTCTTGTTGACCATGTCTTATCAATATGAAATTGCTATGTTTATACAACCAAATTATAAATTTAAAATATACAAGTGGTTATTAAAGTTTCAGTATCAATCTAAAAGGTGTTTTTCTTGTATATTTTGATGGTGACACCTTACTAAGCAATCTTGAGATGTTTGAGCCATAGGACATTGGTCACATGGGCAAAAACATTATTGGTTCTGATTAAATGGGGGCCAATTTTTAATTTATAAAGTGTATGGATGATTTATAAATTGTGAGTTTGTAAACCAAATAATCGAACCATTATGTATGAGATTAACATACCCTTATTCTTTTGTCAATATGAGTGTTGTTAAATTTTGAATTAAAATAAATTGGTTGCCTCATAAGGGTTGGTACCATATCTTTTGGGCATGATGAACTATATAGGTAAATTCACTAAATGTAAAAATATACCAATTAGGTCAGTTAGAGCATGTCATTATAGGATAGATTTTATTAAGCTCTAGTAGGTTGGTCATGATGCTTGTGTTTATGTGATCGAACACACTAAATGTGTTTTAAAATTCTTAATGTTTAAAATGTGTCGAGTTACATTTGGATGAACCTAGAAAGGCTTAATAGGGCCTTTTTCGGTTGTATTTCTTTTGTTATGCCTCAGTATTTAACCTCATTGGGGTGTTCTTATATTATATAGATATTTTCATTTAAAGTGTCCACATCCATTTATATGGTGTTATATATAACCATATTGTGGCATCTTACTTGGACAGTTCCCTCTTTAATTAATAAAAGACCTTTTAAATCTACTTTTGATCCATACTTATATGGGGAATTGTTGGGAAAAATCCCTCAAGGCATCATTGAAGCATTTTTGAGGTGATTGTGTTTGTTGACAAAGTGGACATTTGTGTTGGGATTGTTGACAAAGCAAACCATGACATACAAATTTTTTGACATAGGGGATTTCATGGTGGCATGTCGATTTAAAGGGTTGTGGTTAACAATCCATTTTTGATTCAAGAATTTTGACAAAGGAATAGTTGATTTGGAGGTGGTAAAAAAAGAACAGATACAAGGTGGTGCCGTTTTCCAATGTTTGCCAAATTTTTGGGCCTCAAAATTGAAAAATGGAGAAAAGTGTTTTTGGAAAAGGGAATTATATGCTGAGGTCTTGGAGGTTTGGAAACTTGCGCACCATATTCTTTTCAAGATCAGAACATCAAAATATGGAAAAGGGAAAAGGGGTGCCCAAGTTTTATGTTTGGTCACACAAGTGACTTGCGCGGTAGAGACTAGGGCGGCTGGACTAGGGTGGAGAGACTTGTGCGCCAAGAGGAGACTTGCATGTCATCCCATAGGGTGTTCAAATGACTATAAATATATGTTTACCCCTCCTCATTAGGCACGAGTTCAACACTTAGAAAAAATCAGAGCTCACGTCGCACATGTGTGGTGGTCGTGCAAGTGGTGGTTTGGTCGCGCAAGTAGAAGTCATAGGCCAGTTATTTGTTGCACGTCCAGAGTGGTTTGGGTGAGAAAGGAAGGGAGTATCCCTAGTTTTGAGTTGAAGAAGTAGGTGTCGTGCAAGTGGTTTGGTGATACTTCCGCACCATGTTTTGAAGAATCATGATAGTTGGTGGTTGCACGCCAATATTGGTTTGTGCGTAAAAGGGTGTGAGTCGCGCAATTTTGGAGTTACAGAAGCTTGTGTCATGAAAGTGGTTGAGGTGGACTTGCATGCCAGTTTTAACTTGAACGCCGAGACTTGTGCGCCATCTTGGAGAAGGGCTCCAGGTATGGTTGAAGTATGACAGTAATTCCGGGTTGCGTGAAAGGTGGAAGATTGCCCGATACCTTCGGTGAAAAGTGAGATTCATCTACGGGTGAAAGTTAGACTTCAATAGATCATCTACGTACAATAGAGGATTTATTCATTAGTAAAAATGAAGAGACCTATAGGTCTTTAAACTTTGAGTGGATCCTTTACGGAGTAGTGAGAAAAGGAAGAGGAAGAAGGTAATCCTCTCCACCAGCAGTGAGCCAAAGAGAGAGAAAGAGGGAGTGACCCTTGGGAAAGTAGTGAGTTGACCCTAAACCTTGTAAAGGAAGTGAGCCTGAGCATAGAAGTGATCTAGACCGAACCTTGTAAATAGTAGTGTGCTTTAGTGGATTTGGTACAACAGCACATCGTTGTTGTATGCTCCTTGGACGTAGCCCAATGAGGGTGAACCAAGTAAAAAACTCTGTGTCTTCCTGCTTACTTTCCTGCATTGCATTTAAAGCATCATCATCAGATAAAGATGTAAATAAGTGGTCATAATAAACACACAAGTGAAAACAAAGTGACCCTTTTAATAAATAGGTCAAGATCCAGTTGGGAGGAATAATTTTGAAAAATAATATCCATACCCTGATTCACCCCCCCTCTCAGGGTATATAGGCCCTTATTGGTCCTAACAGGAATTAATTAAAATTCCAATTCCAACCTAAAGGGTGTTTTCCTCTATATATTATAATTGGTATTTTGAATAACTAAGCCTAATTTTCATAAAC
Source organism: Viscum album (assembly GCA_963277665.1). Lineage (NCBI taxonomy): Eukaryota > Viridiplantae > Streptophyta > Magnoliopsida > Santalales > Viscaceae > Viscum > Viscum album. Next base: position 1,963,760,799 of record OY728133.1, read on the forward strand.
TTATGAATAAATGAATGATGTTTAAAATGAGGATTATGTAAAAAAATCCTAATAATGATAGGATGCCATTTAAATAATGAATTTTTAAAAGGATTTTAAATTAAACCAACGTTTTTCCTTGTGGTGGTAGTTGAATAAAGTACCATCAAATTTTAACTTATGAATAGTTCTTATAACTCTTTAAAAGGTTTAATATTTAAAATTCATAAATAATTAAAGGTGACTTGGTTTAAAGACTTAAAATGGATTCTTAAGTGGTGATATTGGTCAAAACCTCATGTAAGGGTTGTTCAATGTTTCTTGAGATTTTAAGCTTGAATCATTGTTAATCTTTAGATTTGGGTGACCTAAGCATTAAAGAAATCAAAATCATTATAATACTTGGGATGATATTCTAAGGGGACCATGTTTTTTGAAACACTAGTCAATTGTTTGGATTTTAAATATAATATTATGAAATATGTGGACATGAATCAGAGGAGTGTCATGCATGCATATAAATTAATTCTTATCTAGAGCACTTTTAAGCATCTAGTTTCCTTATCCTTTGGTTAAACCCTTGCTAAAATCATATTGACCAACTCTAGGACCTATGGTTGGTGGTTGATGGAGTCTATTATATGGGATGGGTTTTCATTTTTATTAAATCTGAGGATAAGAACACTCATAATGTGGGATGAATCATGAAAATTTTGGTAAAACATGTCCTTCCTAGTAGAAGGAACCTATCAAAAGAAGAAAATTTGGAAATGGTTAGAGTTTATTTTAAAATCCCTTGAGGTTGGTGAGTTTCGATTTAATTTGGTTCTTATGGGGTGGAATGATAATGAAATGCTTGGATGTGTATGAAAACTTTTAAACAACAATCATTAAGGATAGACATTTGGTGGTTGTACTTGAACCACAATGGGATGCCTCGGGTGATAAGGGCATCATGGTTGGGAACCATATCAAGTGCTTCTTCCTTGTAAAAAAAGTGTCTCGGGTCTTCTTGGTAACTATTAAATCAAGTTAGTGTACTATTATTTTACATATGAGAATGTCCCCTATATTAACATTATCTGCATACACTTAGATAGCGTCAGTTTTACGCTACTCTAAATTTAAAATATTTTTGTCTTGATAAGTGGCCTCTATCAGAGTTGTTCACCAGAAGCATTGTTTTACCAAGACATGGAGAGGCCTATGTGATTATTGGGTCCTCGAGTAGGAATGACTTAGACAGCTTGCTGGACACCAACTCTTTTTCCATTATCTTTACCATTAGGTGGATGCCTCTTTGGGATTATTCAATGTTCGTGATGGGTAGAAGTTCATCCATGTACTGACATCTCACTTGTAAATGTCAAATTATGGAATGTCTTGGGTAATCTCCTTGAAATTAAGCTAATTATTTTTAGGCTACCATGAACTTTTTTCGGGATCGATTAAGGTGTTTAAATGGAGACATTATGGGTGTGATGAAATGTGTTTACACCCATGTTCGTACCAAGGCATGACCATGTTAAAATGGATGTTTTAGCTTGAGACATCACTAAAAGAAGAACATAGGAATCAATGAATGTACTCGAGGTAAACATAAAGTGCCTTGGACAAATGCATTAGGGTTCTATTTGTGTTATGTCAAACATCTAAGCTGAACATTTTTTATAATAATCAATCAGAAATGGATTGAATTTTTTCCTCTTGTTCATTTAATGTGGTCAATGGGGAACCACTCATGGAACTTCATCAAGAAGAGATGAGTGCAGTGTGGGTCAGGTAAGAAATCTATGAAAGCTGTCACTACCTAGCTAAATGAATTTGATTGGGAGTCTACTATTCATTGAAGCTGAGAATTATGTTGGGAGCATCGTTATAATGCTGATAGAATTCTTAAAATATATAATTATGACTGTGTTGATACTGTGACTCATAATTGGCCCTTTTAAGGTAAAACCTATGATTATGAGTGCCATGGGTCAAAAAAAATTAAAAGGGCAGTGATGTGATCAATTCTTCTATTTGACAGGCTAGGGTATGCACTGTATTGGTGTTTCTATTTTGATTAAGTGTGTTTTCTAGAGTTTCTATGGCTTGTGTACCATATGATTTTTTGATTATTAGAGGTGTGTTGAGAGTTTGGTAATACAATACGACCATTTGGATGAAAATTCACTAACTAATTAGGTCAGGTGTTGTTTTTGTTGTTTTTTACCCAAGGTTTATTGGGTATGATATGTTCTAAGGTGTGTAGATTGTATCATCCCATATTTTTAGAGTAGATGAAATTCTAATGTAATTTGAACTTTTTAGTTTGGTGGGTGGGCTATTTTTTAAACCAAGAGTTGGAATGAAAATATAATATTTGGGAGACTAAAAAATGTTTTTTAGACTTGGTTTAATGATTAAGAGTTTCCTTGGGTGATCTTTCAATTTTCCAGAGTGTCGAGCTCTGAAACCGAAAAGTTTAAGATGACAGACATGGGCGCACCATTTTTTTTGGAAACGTACATCCCCTAGACAAATTGTGTAGCTGATCAAGTGGAGCTGAAGGCCCCACATGGCTTGGTATAACTGTGCAGGAGGGGATTCATGGTCATATAGACTTATTTAGGTCTTTCATAGTGGTAAATATAACATTTATGGATGGTTTCTCCAACCATGTGCATGAATTGTATGACCCACTTATTGGAAAGTTTCACTTGCACGGTTGGTGCATGGTATGGCCAACCGTGTGGCCAAACCATGCATCTCATTAAAGGAGGTAAATTTAAATTTTTTTCCTCAAACCCTTATTTATTATTCCTCCCTTATTTTTTCCATGGCCTACATCTAACACCTCCATCATGGGAGATCTTCATATCCTCTCCTTCTATGGAATGATATCCTAGATCTAGTGTCTGTTTCGAGTGTCGTCAAGTGCATTGGATAGCCCTCAGTAATTTTATAGACCCTATTCATTCCTTTCTTAGTTTCTCTTTCTATATTTAATTCTATCATGGTGTGATATAAGTTTCCCTATTTTTATTTAGTTTGGCCATTTATTCAATTTATCTCAAATAGAACCGATTAAATCATCGATATTGGATGTGCAGGTAATTCTAAGCATGATGTAGGTAGTATATAGAATTTCCCTCAAAGTATTAGCATTTTATAATTTGTTTCCCTATGTCGTGCACTGATATTTCTATAAAATTCCACTTAAATATGGAAATTAAATGGAAAAAACACACACCTTTATTCTAGTAGACCTTTTATATTACATTGAGCATGTTGACATCCCTAAGCCAAAAATTTTACCGTTCTTATAGGTGTGACCCATGGATTCCTTTAATAAATTAATGGTTTTCTAACAAAACCCATCAATAAGGTGTGTTTTCTTCTTCTAAACAAAATGGATAGATTAAGTAGAATGTAGAGGAAGTAAAAACTCTCTATATTATCCCTTGGTGACCAAACCATCTCATAAGTGGTTATGGAAAAAATCTTATTGAATGACCATGATGACTTTATATGGCATGCTTGTTAGCATGGATACACTATATAATTGCCTGCATAGTGCTATCTTCCATGGGAAGACTACCTGAACTTAATATATTTAACCAATTCTTAGTATTTACTTGATAATGTAATTAACCATATAAATAATTAAATGGCATTTTATGGGAATGGATTTATTATTATTCTTGAATTGAAGTGGTGAATGAACGTGTCCCTTATTAAATCCTATTGTTTGGTTTGGCAGCATGGTCTTATGTATGGACTTATTTATATTTAAAATTTAATGTGAATGAATGTTTTATGTACACCTTAAGTGACACTAGGGTTCCTTTTATGGAATTACAAGGACATAGTCCTGGTTATTGGGACTTTATACACTGGGAGCGATACATGTATTATCTTGGATGGGTCACCGTGCAGGTTACTCACCTTCATTTGAGCGATACTGGTTCCCAGGGGAGAACCCATGTATAATATTGGTGAAAAGATGGTTACACCATTCCATGATTGACACTCAGGCCCATTTTTGAGATACTAGGGACATGCATAAAGGGGGAATGCCTTACTTTACCATGGGCAGTGATACTTGGGATTCCAATTATGGATCACCAAGTATGGAATCCTTTGGATCTAGATAATGGTTATGATCTTAGTGTGATACTTGGAGTTCCTTTATAGGGTTCACCTTAGACGGTCCCAGGATGTCATTTAATTCAAAACAAAGTATGCCACTTCTAATTAAATGAAAAATGATAATTAATTAAATTAAACACGTGTTCTCTAGGCCAAATAATAGTCATGGGATCTATCCATCCTTGTTTCCTACAATTACTACACTGATAATAAATATGTATAGGTTCACCATGGACAATGACTTTTCATCATAGGATGAAGAAGGTATGATCAATCATGTGTCCTAGAGGAACCTAAGATGACTTTTTATGTTTATTTATTTATTTGTTTTCCATCCTTTCATTATGCCTACACATTGTTGTAATTTGTAATCATGGGTTGGAATATTATTTAGACACCTTTGATAGTGTCATATTGAGTATATCCCATAGCATTTTGGATCCACCATTGCACTGGGGTGCCTAAGCAGGCCTTCTTGTTCATAAGTCTTTGGATTTTTTTGTGTTATGCCTCATATGTGGGAGTTAGGAGCACAGGTTTGAGAAGTTATTCTAGATTCTCATAGAGTTAGACTTTGGAATTTTTTTTCTTTGTATTACATTTTACCACCTATTGTATTTTTCCTACTTATACTTTATAACATCATATGGGCTTGCATGTATAGTAATATATTAGTGTTGGACACTTTATTATATTATAAAAATTTATCCTTTGATGTTATGTATTTCCTTTATTTGTACTTATTCTACAATTTTATATTGTATTATTATGATATACTATTGTTCCACTCTGATCATGATGGTATATTCACCCCACCATACCACCATTACACCCTCATTGCTAGTCGGTAGCATCTAGCGTACATGGAGGCATGCTTGAGGACTTGTGGAGAACATTCTAGATACTGGTTTAATAGTCAGTTGTTTAGGGCATTACACTCATCATCCTCTATCTTTCCTCATGTGTTTGAGGACACATGTTCTTAGACAGATTTATTCCATGTGACATTATAAACAATCCCATCTGGGATGGTTATATAATAAATCTCTTTAGTATCTTTTCAATATATGTACTATGACTTATTCTAAGAAGCCTCTTGGATCTATCATGATAGATCTTGATCCCAAGAATATATGATTCTTCACTTAAGTTCTTCATGGAGAAGTATGCATTCAACCAGGCATTAATAGACTGTAAGATTGGTTTTTTTTCCAATAAGTAGTATGTCATCGAAACAAACTATTAAGAAAATGACCACATTCCCACTAAATCATTTATAGATACAAGGCTCATATTCATTATTAATTAAACAAAATTATTTTATGGATTCATCAAATTGAATGTTCTAGGACCTATATTATTGTTTTAATCTATAAATGGTTCTTTTCAACTTCCATACCTTATTGACATCCTTTTGAGTCACAAACCCTTCAAGTTGTGTAATATATACATCTTACTAAAACTTCCAGTTAAGTAAATTTGTTTTTTAATACATTTTATAAATATTATAGTCCTAGAAAGATGCAATAAAAAGTATGATTATTAGTGATTTTAGCACAACAGTTGGTGAAAAGGTTTCATTATATTATATTCCTTGACATTATTTGAACCCTTTAGCAACCATTCATTCCTTATAAGTATTGACTTGTCCATCCATGTCCAGTCTCTTCTTGAATATCTATTTAAAAACAACGATATTTACATCCACTAGAGTATCTAACAAAATATAGGAATTCTTTTGGTATATGGAATCCATCCCATAATTCTTGGATTATATCCAATTGGAACTATATTTTCCACTAACTTATTTCTTTTAGGTTACAAGATCATTAGTATCAATTAATAATGATTCAACATCCTCAATGACTAAAAAACCATATCATTTTCATTCACTAACCTCTCTCATACTCCAAAATTTTAATTTTGTGTCTGGAAGGTCTTCTTCCATAGAGATTTATGAAATCTATTCCAGTTGCAACTCTAGGGAACCTTGATCATGTACTTCATCAAAGTCTATCTCTCTCCCACTACTACTTTTAGAGATGTGGTCCCACCCAAGGAATATGGTGTGTCTTGTCACTATTACATTTTTATCATATGGTTTATATAAGTAATATCCCTTTATTTCCTTCGGGTTTCTTATAAAGGTACACTTTATGCGTAAGGGTGCTAGTTTTTTGCATGAAGAAGAATTAACAAACTCTTTACATCCCCACACATGTAAGTACAACAATATGAGTTTCTTTCCACTCCACATTTGGTATGGAATACCATATTGTGATTTAGTATGCACCTATTTATTTATTTTTTCTATCAGCTAAAATGTAAATACCAAAAAGGTTAATGGAAGATACACATGACTCATCATTGATCTCACCATGTATATTTCACTTACACCATTCCACTATGGTGTATAAGGAAGAGTGAGTTAGGATATAATCTCATAATCCTATAAATTATAAATGATGTCTTAATTAAGATATTCTCCACCATGGATTGAGTGGAGTTTCTCAATCTTCTTACCAAGATGATTCACAAATTTATTTTTATATTCTTTGAATTTATCAAAATAATACGACTTATACCTCATTAATTAGACCCATCCATTTCAATTTAAATCATCAGTAAAGGTTATGAAGTATGAGTACCCAAACCCTGATTCAACTAGAAATGGTCCACACACATCAGTAAGAACTAATCCATGAACCTCTTTATCCCTTTAACCCTTTCCACTAAATGGATATTTGTTTGTTTTTCCTTGTAAACATGCATGACAAAAACCAAATTTTTTTACTTCAAAATAATATAAGTATCTATCTTGAGGTAATTGAGTCAAACAAATTTCATTTTCATGACCTAGACATTGATTCCAATGTTGGGTATGGTATGAGCCATGTGAACTATTGTTTTCATTGATTATAATTACTTGGTTTGTGTAATTAAATATGTAAATATTTGTATTTAAATTTACCTTACCATAACAAATTCTATCCTTATAAAACAAGAAAATTTTATTCCAAAATTTACAAAAAAATCCATATGTATCAAGTCTAGATTAAAAAAATTATTTTTTTGGTAATATATGAAATATAATATCAACCTTTTAAAACCAATATCATTACCATAATCATTTTGAGGTCGTAGGATCTAATATCCATGATAGGAAGTCTGGATCTATTGGATGATCTTAGATCTACATTCCATCAATAAATATTCAGGAATCTAGTTTGTTACTTTATTTGAAAACATGTTTTAGAACCACATATTGTATATAATATCCAATTATTAGAATGAAATAAATTTCATTTGATAAAAAATTCACATGAATCTTTCTATTTTTCTTTTTCAAGGGTGGAATTTTTCTTCTAATGGCCCTTCTCACCACATGTAAAACAAATAACATCTTTCTCCCTTTATTTCCCATTTATATTTCTCTTATTGGAAGGGTGTTGCACATAATATCTATGATTATATATATTCACATAGAATTTACTTTTATTCACCATAAGGATCAAATGTTTTTCATTCTTTTTATCCTTATCAACTTAGTGAAACATTGTGAGAAGAACTAGAAGTCACTTATTTATATTGTTCATATTAAAATTAAAAATAAAGGAGGATAATATCTATGAAAGTGATGTAATAAAGAGATCAATGCACAGTTCTTTAGAAACATTAAACCCTAGAACATCTAGGTGCTAAATATAGCCAATTAGTTTGACTATGTGAGGCCCAGTTCACATTATCCAATATTACTTTTAAGGATTTTCTATGGTATCTCAAACCACTCTTATCTAGATCTCTTAATATATAGACTATGAATATATTGGAGAATGATATAAGATTACATGTATTTATAAGAGTTCATGAGTTCACTAGACATCAATGAAAGAATTAAACACTAAACATAGACCTTGACACTCAATTGTTTATCATAGATAGTGAACTCTTCATAACTTATCTCCTTTATAGGTGGATCTGATAGGGATGATTCAAGAATGTAATATTTCTGTTTATGGTGAAACAAAACCAATAGGTGTCTAAACCATTCCAATAAGTTACTACCTATAATAAGACAACCTTTATCTAATATTGATCATAGGGATAGTGTGGATGATGAAATTTTCATCCTTATAAAATTATAAAAGAGTGGATTATTAGTACTTTTATTTATTATAATTTATGTTAGACATAAGAATAATTTTAATTTTATTAAGCTCCTGCTATATTTTAAGCCCCAACAACCCTCACTATTAGATACAAAATGTATATTTTCTTAGAAATTATAGTGGAATTGATTCATATTACCCTTCACAAAACCCAAGTGAGGGATTAATTAATTACTTTAACTTATTTAGGTAGGAAGGTCCTTTCAAAAATTAGGCATGAAACTCCTTAATTCATTGAGTGGACTCCCCAATCCAGAAATCTTGACTCATATTTCCTCAACACTTGCCTCAAAGTTACACCAATTCTAGAATGGAATACTTATCATGATGTATATTTGTTAATTAAACATAAAAATTTCACAATAACTCTATTATAAATGTATGTTTCCCAATGAGGGTTAGTGAAACACATAGTTCTATGACTACAATTCTTAATCAAGTAATGGAAGGCATAGTATGGAATAACATTATATTGAGGAATTATATTTATTATGTGTAAATTTTTTCTTATTTTATCCTTTACATGTCATGTTAATACTAAGTGGATTTTACTTCAGTGACTCACCATTTTTTGATAAAACATTTATACATAATTCATTTATTTAAATTCTATATTTTCATATTAGTCCATTTACTTATGTGATCTCAGTCTTGTATCTATAAAATAAAAAATGAATAATAAATATAAATAAATAAATAAATCACCCAAACATGAGTTTATCTAACTGTTGATTTATTGATATAACAATAAATCAACCTATGTCCTGTAGTAAAACTCATTGTGTCGGTCATATCATGAGTTTTTTAATTCAACCTATCCCCTATGTATCACCTGGGTTGGAATCATCTTGATTCTATCTTGACCTACCTCCACATTCCATGGGATAATACATTTATTATATATGTTTATAACTCACATGTAAGTGAGGAGAACCAAAGTATTTCTTAAGGAGAATTACATAAACAACATTGGACATGTAGGTACTACATAATAAAAGAGGTAGGTATGACTTCTACGTCATCACATTGAATTTAATATTAACTAATCGCAAACCCCATGAAATAAATTAAATTAAATTAAACCCACACATACATAGTTCTTGGTTATGATCAATATTGGTTATGCACATGTTATAAATTGGAAAAATTATACTAGCTAACATTCATTTCTAGTCATTTGGAATAATTAAGATAAACAAATTTGTATTAATTAATTAATTAATTAATTAATAGAAATTATCTTAATGAAAATTCAATTTGATTTGGAGATACCATACATAATATCATTCATGGAAATTAAACTACATGGCCAATGATTATTGGTAATTAAATTAAATTAAATGTCCATTTTTAATTCCTTAAAACCTTTATTACATTTTCAAACACATTTGGTGCCAATAGTTTAATTAGTTTTTAATATTTCAAATAAATATTTTTAATGAAATTTTATTCTTCCTTTTTTTGGGAGACTAAACGGTTTGTACTTATGATCTACCCACCATATTTTTCATTTACCATGTACTTGGGGTAAAAACATGGGGATTCGACATGTATCTTGGATGGACTAAACGACATGCACTAACTACCTACATGCTATGTATCATGCTTACCATGTGTCAAAAAAAACTTCTCAAATCCTCTTTATGTTCCTCAGGCACGGGACCACATGACATGAACTCCAGCTACATACCATGGGTTCTACTATCTGTGTTTCCACATAACCCACCGAATGACTTAGCACATTTTTCAGAAATGGTAAATAATGAATTACATTCCATGTACATCGACTACACATTGTTTGTTTCATTAATTACATAAGTTGTTAGTCTCATGTGGTCATAAATAGTGTATTTGACCACATGGTCACAACGAATTTTACCGCTAAACCATGTATACTACACGATGTCTACACCAGCTACACACAATGTACTCTGCCAAACCATGTTCTCGGTTGGTCTGATCTTCATGTCATGTGTAATAAATGCATAGTGTGTAATAACTATTTCATGTTTCATATATCCTAGGATATATCCAGGTGTATTTCACTTGGGTACATGGAATGTACTTCGACTATATGTAGTGTAACCCAGTCTCACCGGCCATAATCTTTGGCACTTCTCGATGGAATATCTATTTGTTCTTCATCTGTTCTTATTCCTTTATAAAAAAATGAATCTTGAAATAAATAATCAAAATTTTGAAAGCATGTTCATAAAACATCAGATTAAATAATGAAAATTTTGGAAATGAAATATCTAACCCCAATTTTGTATATAGATCATTAATCAAATAAATAATTATAAGTTTAAACATTTTTGATCAGATATCACTTGATGGTTTTAAACACATCAGGAGTGCCTTTTGGTGTAAACCCATTAAGGGTTTTATCAGATTTTATGGAAAATTCTCCAATTGTGAAAGACATAAACATCATTAATAATGAATATTTCCATTGAATATTGAAATGGAATCCCTGAAACAGAGAATAGATCTTTTTTATGATAAATTTATAATTAATTTAAATTAGATCTAAAAAAGGATTACCTTATATTTGGATTTTTATTTAATGATGTTGTTGATCTTCCAAAACCCCTTAGGGATTTCCATCATTACATAGGGTGGACCCAAAATAGATCCCCATTAGGGTTGATTCAGTTTTGTTACTTTGATCTCTAAACAATACTAAAGTATTTCCCGGTGCTAGTGTGGCAGATCGATCATATTGCATTTTTCTTCTTGATCATTTCCAGTTTCTTTGGTCTTGAACAAATTCTCTCTTATTCTTCTCATTCTTGAGAGGATGAGAGGAGGATGAATCAATAGATAAATGTGTTGTGTGAAAAGATTATCAATTATTGATTAACAGTGAAAAATAAACATAATAATATATTTATATATCTATGGTTATGGTTAAAATATTATTTAATTACAAAACATTACTTAAAAACTTTCATAAACCTTATCTAATCCCATTACATATAATAATATTATTATTTTCATTTTAAGGTGTGCAGTAACTTGTGCAATGATAAATATTATTTTATTGGATTTTAAAATGATATTTATCACCAGAAAAATCTTTTTCCTCTCCCCCTCAACATTTATCGAATACCCAAATAAATATTTAATTAAATATTTATTCATTAATAAATAGTCTATTCAAACTTTTCTGAATAAATATTTATTATATATTCAATAAATAAAATAAATATTTTAGTGAATAAATATTTATTATATATCCATGTAATTAAATAAATTATTGATGAATAAATAATAATTTATTACCTTATGATTATTTTTAATCAATAAAACTTGGATAAAATTATTCCTTGATATAAAGAATAATATTTATTCAAATAATTTAATTCAAATAATATTTAATTGAGATCAACGGAAATACTTAGTGTATGACCCTATATGATTATTTCTCGTTGGCATTTATAGAGATTGCCTAAAGTCCAACATTAATGTACAGAAATTGGTCAATACACCCAAGAGAAAGAAGTTAATGTCACAACATCAATAACCACATATTTTTTAATATAATCTCGTTTCCATAATATCGCATCAAGTAGGTTGAAAATCTATTTCATCCACCTACATGCTTTTTACGTCTTTCTTTGAATATATGAAACAAACTCATCATTACAGCATCGACATGGAATTTAATGTAATAATTATATTTCAATCAAAGGGTCAAGATATCAAATTCCATAAATATGGAAGGGACAAAACCTACCCTGACTTATTCATTAATAACATGTCATTCATTACGCACCCAATGTAACCTACTTCCCATGAACATATGGTGTCATGATTTTGGTCAATAAATCAAAGTTCACAAGTCATGACATGCATCAATAATAAATTTAAAGTATAAGGATAATTATGCACACTCACAAATAAGAATATATGATGTCACATAAACATGCATAATTTCTACTGGTGGGTCTATTCTCATAATCTCTTGTTTTGTAAATTACTAAGTGTGAACTTCATGATATGAAGTCTCATACTCTTATGAGTACTCACACCTGAAAACAAACATAATATGTTCCTTATAGAAACCCAAACCTTTTACACATATTGGTAAATGTTTTTTTCATAAATATCTATTAAGTAAAACCAAATTATTGAAAATTCTAGTGTCTTCAGAAGATTAGGTATATAAAAAACGTGAAACTAAAATAAAAATTCTTTATTTTAATATTTGTAATGATATCCTAAATAAATTTGTTGTCCTAAAACAATGTTGGATAACCTAGGGAATACATAAAAAAGGGGTGAACTAGAAAGACCACTAAGTGAATAAATATGGAAATGAAGCATAGTATATGAGCCATAGGGCATAACAAGATGACATAAAAGGCATGACTCATGAATAATCCTAAGAAGGAATAACATAAAGAACATGAAATAACGAGATCTTGGCATCATGGGAAAGTGGTGGAAATGTAAAACATGACATAATCATAAGTCAAGACTAACCTCTAGAATAACATCACATGGTGGAATGTGTAATATTCTAAATTTTTTAAAAATAATAAAAGCTCTCATTGATGATAAATTATGATTATTTTTATCTAAAAATGTTGGTCTTCAATAAAAATAACATAATATATGATTTATATGGCTTTGGGTAAGGGTAAAAGCTTAGTTAACACCTTGTAATATTCTATATAATATTATCGGAGTTAGATGGTGAGATAGAATGGGATTCAGGGGCTCGTAGATCATCAATGCAGACAAAATAAAAAATAAAAAATATATTATATTACACATACATAATTTTTTCAAAATAACCGAATATCTCCTAAACGGTGTGTCATATGAGAAATATAATACCATCGTTAGGTCTGAGATGAGAAGTTTATCCTAGTTGTGACATATCATTTGTGTGCATCAGATGTTTGGTAACATCACACGTGATAATAATTTGTTAAATATTTTTATTCATATATTTAAAAATATAATTGAATATATACCAAACGGTGAATCCTATAAGAAATATGAGATAACAATGAGGTATGAGATGTGGGGTTTATCCTAGGTGGGACATAACATTCATGCGCTATGGGAATTTGGTAAAACTGAATGTGAGAATAAGTTATTTAGTATTTTTATTATATTATTTTTTTTAAAACAATTGAATATATCACAAAAGGTGTGGCATATGAGAAATTAGAGACCACCGTTAGGTTCAAGGTGTGGGGTTTACCCTAGGAAAGGCATAATTTTTATGTGGGTATAATGTTTGGTCAGGCCGCTTGTTAAATTAAATTATATAATATATATTATTAATATTATTAATTTATTTATTAAATTCGTTACTATTCATATTCTCCCCCAAAATAATGACTCCCTCCATTGTTACCAATAGGTTAACATAAAAAATCAGTATTGAACCTATTTTTGACCCAGTTAAATTAATAAATCATTAATGGGGTGGATTTAAACACTCCAACATAAATTTTTAAGTCAAATCTAGGGTTGAAATGGGGAATATAGTTGGTCAATTTTAGAATGGAGAATGAGAAACATTTGGGGTCTTAATATAGTTAAACCATATTTTCTTGGTTCTTGGTCAGTCTTGTTGTGCCTTAGAGACCTAGAAACCACTTTGGGCGTGATCATGATCCAACCGTCCTCTCTTTCAATTATAGGCATGCCGATGTCGTCCTCTTTCCCTATAAGAACTACTTGTGAGGATTATTCACATAGTTTATTTTCTATTCCTTTTTATTCATATTTTCCTTTTTCATTATTTTAAAATTCTGGAACAAATGATGATAAATTTCATATAAAAAGATGTTGATAGAACCAAATTTATTAAAATGAATTCTTTTAAAATATTAACAAATATTAATTTTATGAAATTATTTAATTATAATTATGAATAATTACTAAATGATAATTTCATAAAATAATTTAAGATGATCGTAAGATTTATAAAATGACAATTACAAGGAATTATGAGAAATTATTGAACAATATTTTTTGAAAATTTATTAAAGGATAATTATTAATAATTATCAAGAAATATGAAAGGATGATTATAAATAATTATCAAGTGATAATTTCAATGAACTATAAAGGTAATTGTACACAATTATCAAAGATAATTATAAGAATTATAAAATTATTATTTCATAGAATTACGAAAGAAAATTATAAATGCATGTGTAAAACTAAAATGATAATTTAAAAATTATCTAAGAGGTGTAAAATATCATAGAATATCTTATTTTAAATGATAATTTGAAAATTATAAAGGAGAGATAAAATATAATCACATGTAATATATTAAATGAAAATTTTAAAATTATCCGGGAGTGATAAAATATCATCGTATGTGATATTTTAAATAATAATTTTAAAAATTATCTAGGAAAGAGAAAGCATCATCACATGTGATATTTTATTTATTTTTTAAATAAAATAACAAGTTTTAGTTTCTAGAAACCTTAGAGAACATAGAGTGTTGACGTGCTGGAAACTATGATAATAAGGCATGTGAGGTGGTGTTCTTGACTGATAAGGTTTCGACTCAAACTATTGAACAACACATGGTAGTTATTCATTGTCATTAAAGTTGATGAAATTGAGGTAAGAAGATCCTTGCCTTCTTGTGATCATGTTTACACTTGTTTCTTTGATGATTATATTTTTTGGAATTTTTATTAGTCATGATTGATTGTTATTGCATGTTGGTGTGTGTGTGTGTATCTCAAAAGACTCGTTGTGATTCCATGAGTTATATTAGTATATCTTTTATCAATGTTTAGTTATAATTACATATTGTTGAGTATGCTGTTATATACTCATGTTGATATGTTATACCAGTTTTATGCTCGCACTGTATATGTGTTACCATGCCTTGGTGGTTGTTAGTGGTATTTGATATGGGTGGAACATCTTGAAATATTCATCCCTTAGTGGGGGAGTTCACTCTATTGCGACAATATCCATGAGGGACCTAAGCATTGGGTGGAGGTACGACGTTTCCATGGTTTTGTGTTGAGGGTGTGCTCAATGTAGCCTTGATTTTCCAAGTTTCATTCACCATGTGATAGGCTTGTTAATGTGAGAACTAGATATTCTCTTCCGAAGGATCCATGTGACATAGTTCTCTTTAGGGATAGATGACATCGAGTATCATCGCCATGACACTATGATTATTCAATATAAGGGCTGGTTTTCTTCTTCTAACTTGTTCAGTTATCTTCCAGCATAGAGCTGAAGAAGGTATAGAAGGGGGTTGTGGGAGCTTGGTTAGCGCACTAAAACTTGCATTTGGATTGCATGTTTATGCCTTTACACAGTTATTATTGTTATGTAATACACTTGTATACTTGATCACATCAGGTTAAGGACACATTGGTGGTGCCCTATTGAGCCTAGTACTCACACCCTACTCATGAATTTCAATTAACTTGTAGATTTCCAGAGAGAATTGGTGAAGTTCAAGGTCCCTATGGTTGATGGATGAGTAGGTGGTGCATAAAGAAGGATTGAACTGGGATATAACATAGAGGACCCCATATTTATTTTATTTATCATCTCTTTATTTATTTTGGATAGACTTTCCACAATGGGAGGTGCTTTTACATGAATGAGATTTATGTATTTACTTTTCTTCTTAATTACTCTAATTATTTATTATTGATCTGATGACACGATGCTAAGGGTATTTTATCCCCATTTATGGAATTAGAACCTCACTACTAGTCAGAAGTCTCTTGCGTATCGGGAGGTACACATGAGGTCATGTGACATTTCAGATCGAACACGGTGGTTTGGGTTGGGATGTTATAAATAATATTAGAGCATCAGGACTCGCTAACTTTTTTTGTTATCATTATATTAATTGGGGATAGGGTAGACATGAGATATGATGTTTGGGAATCAGTTAAGGGAACTATGAAAATGCCAGGCCAACATTGTATAGTGGACCTTTGAGTTTCCATAAAGTGGGGAATTTATGTTTTTCCTTTTATCATTGATTAAAATCGTCATTGGTTATGATCATGATATTGATATTTGATTTATGATATTTTAGGTTTGTTCATACATCATGATTAGTATTGTAGGTTCACATTTCATATATATACATGTAGATGTGTTTCAAAGAAGTTCATTAATTAGATACCTTGATTTGTACTATCTGTTCAGGATAGTTTCTCTTTGTGTGATATATTTGTTTTTCATGTTGTTGTAATATAAATTTATGGGAATCAAATAGCTGAAAAATTCATTTTTTGTTGTAGTATATATATAATGATTGTGACTAATGTGTGGGGATGAAAACAATGGCTAGTTCTAGGAGGGGTATTCCTTAGGTTAAGCGTAGATTCATAAAAGAACCTTTTGTGATCCTATAGACTCATAGTAAAAATATTGTTTGATCCCATATACCTATTATTATTTATGATAATGACTATTTTTCTCTTCTGAAGTGTGTTCCTCCACATTAGAGAAGATTTTTCCATGATGTAGTCTTATGGGACTACTTGGGAAGTAGGTTGTAATACTTCCTCAAGGGAGGATGCTTTAGAATTATGACTGGACATATAAGATAATATAGTTGATATTTCTCCTACACCTGATCTATGGTTAGGTAGTAGGATTGCTTTAACTAGAAGTATTTCTCTTGATTTATTTACAAGGAATATGAGTTCATAACTATGGTAAAATATCCCCTCACTTCAACTCGATCATTCTCCGTCCTTTGAAGGAATTTGAGGCCCTCAGGATGTTAAGTAATGGGTTTTAATTGTTATGGATCATTGGAAAAGTAGTTAATATAAATGATCAGTAAGTTAAGATGAAAAGAGTTCATGCCATGCACACATAACATTTCAATACCCTGTATCATATGGTGCCAACCATGTTAAAGGATCTCAAGGTACAACAAATGACTTAGAGTGGAACATATTCATCAAAACTAGTACTTTACCATGGTGTGAACCTATTTTGTTCTCTAATAAATAAAATGGTAGTCTTAAACTATGCGTTGATTACTAGAAGCTAAACCAGGTTATAGTGAAGAACTGATATTTTTTTCCCAATATCGATTATATTTTTGATTATCTATGGGGATCCTGATGGTTCTAAAAGACTAATCTTCAATCAGGCTATCACCAGTTGGGAGTTAGAGAGTAGTACATCCTAAAGATGGTGTTTCAAATCTTGTATGGACCATATGATTACTTTTGATGTTGTTCGGACTGACGAACATGTCATCAGTGTTCATAGAACTCAAAAATAAGATCTTCTACCCATACCTAAACTCATTCATCATAGTGTTCATCAAATTAAATCTTCATCCACTCACTGACACAATAGAAACATGTAGTCACCTAGATATAGTTTTGAGTATGCTTTCCACACAAAGGTTTTATGCCAATATTTTAAAGTGTGACTTATGTATTTGAGATGTGAAGTTACTAGGACATGTGGTGTCTAATACTAGTATATATATATTCCTAGAGAAAGTTGAGGTAGACATTTCCTGGACACATCCCCTAAATGTGATTGATATTGGGACATTTCTTGGTTTAGTAGGATATTAAAAATTGTTTATCCAAAACTTCTCATGACTATCATCACCCATGATTTCACTGAAAAATAAGGAAGTGAAGTTACATTGGTCGTACCAATGTGAAGAGGTGTTCCTTGATCTAAAGAGAAGGTTGATGACAGGTCCAGTACTGACCCTCCCTAAGACTAGGATTGGTTATGTAGTGAATTTTAATGCATCTTGAATTGGTATGGGAGCGGCGATGATGAAAAGAGAGCAGGTAGTAGCCTATGGGTCTCATCATCTATGACCTCATGAGAAGAACTACCCTACACATGACTTGGAACTGGAAACCATTGCTCATTCTTAAGAATGTTGGAGTCACTATCTATTCAGTGAGATATTTATTATTTATAAGGACCACAAGATCCTTCATTATATCTTCCCACATAGGTACATGAATGTAACAGCCCGAGATTTTATGAAAAATATTCTTTTTATTTCACTAATGTCTTGTGTTGTACGCTACACCAAAAGGAGCTTACACAACACGCATCCTTGACTTGCCTTGCATTACACGCAATCGCGACCTTCCTCGATAGCGTGTGTAGTACGCAATAACGAGTTTCACTAAACAGCGATATGCTATTAAAATGTTATTAAAACTAGCCGTTATGAATAGTAATAACCACTTTTTGAAATTTTTTAAATTTTATTTTTCAAAATGGATTTCATTTTTGGATTCGGAGTATCGAATTTAGCCTAAGGTGAAATTTTGGTACATTTCGGATAACTTTCATATTCTGATGAATAGTGAAAATTACTAAATTTTAATTAAAAACAACTTTTTTAATAGAAATAATTAATAGTGATAAATTATTAATTTGAGTGGTTTTAAAGTATATTTAGAATATATTTTTACAATTTAATACAATGTTGGTCATTGGATGTAATTTCACATTTAAACCAGACATAATCAAGTGTCAATCTTTTGATAGATATTGTTTCTTAAAAACACGCTATTTGTTTTAACAGCGGGATTTAATTATAAAATTAATTAATGCAACTTCTATGTTATGAATTTGGTAAAATAGACTTCATTTTTGAATTCCGAATATGAAATATAGCTTAGAATGAAATTTTGGCATTGTTCTGAAAAACATCAATTTTTGATGAATAGTGAAACTACTAAGTGGTAGTTAAAAAACTGAATTTTTCATAAAACTTAATTTTACCGCTTCTGTGAATGGAATTTCAAAAATCCGAGAGACACGGCTGATGTCAGTAAGTAAAATGTGGTTCAATGAGATGAAAATAATTTTTGGTGAATAGTAACTTTTTACTTTTATTTACCACGGTTAAAAGTAAATAGGGTAATTAAGGGTAAGAATGATATTAATATTACACTAACACATGTCCTAATTCTATTGTACAAGTGTATCTCGACCAAAAACAACCTTAAGTGTAAAATATTATCATTTAGGCCCACTTGGATTAGATTAGGACATTTATTATTATTTAATTCAAAGAAGAGTTAAAAGAGTTAAAATCAAAGTTTATTTACTAAAACCTTTTTAATATAGGGTTATACATAAGATAAATTCTATTGTAAATATTCATTAGAAATATAAAAAGATTTCCCACATAATGGTATTTTATTTGTAATTTTTAGACATCAAATAAGTTAATTTATTTATGACACAAAGATGATGCAGTAATTAACTTATTAATGAAATATTGACATAATTGATGTTATAAACACAAAACTAAATATAATTTGAGACTTTTTATGAATTACACTAATTTTTTAGGTTACTATGATATATTAGTGTTGATTTAATCAACTTGGTTCGAACATATAATTCTGTTATGACTTTCACACAAATCATATATCAAATAGTGTCAAAATTGACACAAAATAGTATTTAAATCAAATATTATATAATTAATTGTTATTTTATTCCTAAAAATCTAAGGTTCGGCCAAATGACTTAGATAAGGATATATATATTGATAATAAACAATTTGGGATTCGTTTGTCATGTTATAGTAAGTGTATTAACCATATAGTGAAAGAAAACAAAAAGACACGGTAAAAGTTAAATTATTTAACTTAGAGTTAAATCTAATTGATAATGTTAAAATAATACCCTAAACTTGTCTAAATCTTATTGTTTGGTAGGATTTCGACCCAACCCCACTTTATCTTCGAAATAAGACCCTTTTGAACCATTATAAACCGATTTTGACATTAATATAAAATAATATTTTGAGGTATTCCTAAGGTGCCCCTCTCCTCCCCTATAAAAGGACACCTCCTCCCCCTCCTCCTCACACCAATTTGAGCACTCAAGCTCGGCCAACCCCTGCCAAAATCTCTTCTCCACTTCCCTAGAAACATCCTAGAGGTTCTGGTCTTCCTCAAAGACCAATTTTAGTGCCCTAAGAGGAGGTCTCAAAGAGGCGCTTCAAAGAAGAGGTAATTACCGTTACCAATTCTTTCATCTTTATTTCTTCTTCCACTTCTTCTTCTTAGGTTGTTTCATTATGAAGTAATAACATCAGTATCACTCATATACTGATATTTTATTATAAGTATGAAACAACCCTATTTCACCATCTATCCATCCTATGGAAAAAGAAATCACCACGCGTGCGTACGTACGGAATACCGTCTCCACACCGTGGTGTAATCTATTTTCCATCACCACCATACATGGATGGGTATAATGGTGTAAAGAATAACTATATATAGTTATTACAACATCATATTTATTATGATATATTGTATAATCCACTCCAATTCAATTCAATATTTATGGAAATGATATCATCGCTCGTGCGTACGTACGGACTACCGTCTCCACGACGCGATGAGATTCATTCTCCATGTTAACCATTTAAGAATGATTATAAAGTATATATAAGAAATAATAATGAAATATATGACATTATAAAGCTACTGGATTTATGTATATATATATGTATGTCATCTACTTACTTCCATTCAAGACAATAAGGAAAGGAAAACAGCGTTCATGCGTACGTACGGACTACCGTCTCCATGAACAGTGTTTTTCATTTCATTTATCTATCTATTATATATATATATATACTGAATATATATGATATATAAATCATATTTTATATTCTGGAAGTAAGTAAATCATGATATAAGTAATAATAATGTCAAGAACAACAAGTCAAAACACCTACGATAAATGAAACGGTTTTACCCAAAACGCTTCTTTAACATGGAATTTACAAAAGAACGGGTAATATAATGTCATAAGTGAACAATATATGATATCATAACAATGAATATGATTCTGTAATAAGTCAATGACATTATTTAAATCATTATACAGGAGGTTCGGACACATACGAATCAAATCGGACCTAAGGTAAGGGAAATATCACAATCTCATTTTTATCCGAGATTGTTTATTCGTAAGTATTTACTGGGGTGTATTTTATCATCCACATACATGTTTAATCAATATGTAATATTATTTCCATCCAACTACAATTGTTTAAATCCATTTTTACCCTTCGGGAAGTTTTTAGTAAAAGAAATGAAAGGAATCTTTTGTCGTTTTTCGTACGAGGTACTTTTTGACTTTTCCGACAAAAGTACGAAGAATGTTTTTTTTAACTTATACGGCATGAATGGATTTTTAAAACAAAATTTACAAGAAACTTCCTTTACAAGTTTTCAAGTTTATTTTTAATCAACTTATTTTATTTTAAAGTCGTATGACATGTTATGAAAGGAAAAAAATGTTTTTGAAGAAGAAAGGATATTTTCCTCAAGAATGGAGTTCAAGTATTTTATCAAAATTATTTTCCATATAAGATAATAAAAGGGTTCTGTTTTTATCCCTATTATTACATTGATTTGATTATGTTGTGATGGAATTATATTTATGAATTCCTTTATCTTATATGAATGGTTTTATGATGTCATGTTGTTTAAGAATCCCATTTTTATTACATGGGTTATGCAATGATGTATGATTTATGATTTTGTGGCAAACATAAGAAAGGATTCATTATGAGATGGGTGGGACCTATATCTCCCTCCAATGCATTGGGTAAAGATTTTATATCTCATGAGATAGACAGGGCTGGAACGGTAGGTTATATCGGTTCAGTGAAACAGGACTGAAACGAGGGTTACTCGATTCAGAAAGGGACTTTGTCCACTAAGATAGTCTTGGCAATGAGTCTTGACTAACAAGAAATGATTCTATATGATTATGCGTGAATGCCAAAAAAGTTTCATGTTTTATGTTATGATTATTGTGATTACATTTCACTACCATGATTTATCCCATGTTATGAAATTATGCTCTCTTTTGCAGGTTATGATTTCCAAAATGTTATGTTCTTATGAATATGATGTGATTGATATTTCTTTTGTTTACCCTTACTGAGCATTTGAGCTCACCCTTTTTTGTGTTTTCTTTTCCCCAGGATATAAAGAAAGGTTTTAGGTAAAAAAAGAGAAAATCTTTATGGGAGATGTTGAAGATCTTTCACCACGATTAGAAGATTATAGTCCGAGTTTCCAAAGACACTAAACTATTACGGTCCTTGTGTGTGTGTTTTTGTAATGTACTAAGTATTCCGCAAAAGTAATGTAAAGTCTATGTACGTCAGGCTTCAGGTCTCTACAGTTGGTATCAGAGGAAAGGTTTAGTCAACCTTTGGAAACTAGGATGCGAAAACGTTAGTGAGATGCTAGAGATATTTCTAAGGTATGTCTAGGGATGTCCCTAAGGTTAAGTATACGTATAGGATATAGTCCTAGAACTATGGTAACGATATTAGATTAAACCAAAGATGTTAGATATTTAAGTTACTCCCCCTTTATTATGATTTTTGCCTCTCACACTATTCTTTTTCGGTTTTAGAAAATGGCTGGAAACAAGATGATTCACAATAATGGAGGATATGATGGAAAATGGAATGATATTCTTCATGAGCAACCAAATGAAATGGGATTTGGATGTCCAAACATCATTATTATGACGAATCAGCAATCTCACAATATGATCAATAAAGTAAAATTTGGTAAGTTTCCTGACTCGACTAATAAGAGAAAGATGGAGTTCCATGATGATCATAGAGGAAAGAAAGTTCAATTTCCCCTATGTAAATAATGTGGGAAGAGGCATCAAGGAGAATGTTTCAAGGGAACTGGAAGATGCTTTGGGTGTGGAAAAGAAGGACACAAAGCAAGTAAGTGCAAAGGAAAAGGGTCGGTTAACACCATGGATGAGGATAATGGTATTGCTACGACATCAAAAATGGTTAAGTGTTTTAAATGTGGAATGTATGGGAATTATGCAAACAAATGCCCTAAGGGAAATACTCATGGAGAGAATCAGTATGGTCATATGGGTAGTATTTATGTGGATGATGATGAAGAGACTACAAATGATATGTGAGATGAAAGAATTTTTGAAGCTCGGTCAATGGTTTGAGAATGTAGTGGAATGATTACATGTTTATCATGTGTAATTTTGGAATAAAGAGACATCTATGGATTGTTACACTGTTGTCTTTCCTTGTGTTACCAGTATCCATGAAAGGTTATTCAGATATTTTTGGAATGTAGATGATATGCGCATAATGAAGGGATAAGGAGAAAATTAAATGTTTGATAGTATTCATGAGCTCATGATTGATATAAGGACTAAGTGATATCATGGTTTGAGTATATAGAATTTTGAGGATTTCGGTATGTGAAAAGTGTTAACTTTTAACTGCATTCAAGTTTTCACTAAGGTTCAATGGGTATTCAAGAGAGTACAAGATTAAGGCCTTTGAATGTTTGGAATGTGACCAACAAGATATATCTTATGATATATGGGGATCAACGATGGTATTAAATCTCTGGTAATCGTTTTCACTATGTTATGAGAATGGACTGCAGTATTATGGATAAGCCTAAAGATTGGAATGGATTATGTTGGACATAAGTTAGTATTGTTTAAGGATAAAAGTTTTTTTTTCGATATTATTTATGGGATGTTATAGTAATATAGTTTTATAAAAAGGACAACCTGCAGGACGGGCGACAGCCCATCGCTTCAGACAAGGCTGTGGGAATCGAACCCACAACCGAAGTGCGACTGGCCTTTATCGCCTACCACTGACCTACAGGAAGTCCCTATTTAGTAGAAACTAGTTTTATTATATTAAGAAGTATGATATGTGATGTATAAGTTCATTTTAGGAACCATATATGATTAATCTCACTATAGATGGACTTATGTATTTTTTGATAACTTTTCTAACCTTTTGTTTGAGATAGATGGAATGACCCATCATTCTATCACATGATCTGCTAACACATCATGAATGACAAATTCAACTTCATTTCTTTAAGAGATGATGTGGAAATTGTTAAAGGCACAAACAATAGTGAGATTGTACCAAAATAAAGTAAGTATTTATTCTAATTCAAATTTTCAACTTTAGGGAAATGATCTTGAAAACCAAAAATGTTGTCCTAGTGATCTTATACCTGATGAATCAGATGGTACCTTATATCATCACAAATCTATGGATTTGTGATTACTGGATTTTCCATATCCATGTTCTCTACCACTCTCCATCAGAACATGATGGTTAGATTTCTCTTCCATATCCATATTTTTACCTATGTGGAAACCCAGCGATTAGTTTATTTGGGTAATCGTTACATTTCAAACTTTAGTTTTTAAAGCCAAGTTTTGGTATTCCTTTTTACGATGTGGGATTCTTTCGAATAGTAAACCATTTATAACCCTGACGAATTTCGAGGGCGAAATTCATTTTAAGGGGGGTAGAATGTAACAGCCCGAGATTTTATGAAAAATATTCTTTTTATTTCACTAATGTCTTGTGTTGTACGCTACACCAAAAGGAGCTTGCACAACACACATCCTTGAATTGCCTTGCATTACATGCAATCGCGACCTTCCTCGATAGCGTGTGTAGTACGCAATAACGAGTTTCACTAAACAGCGATATGCTATTAAAATGTTATTAAAACTAGCCGTTATGAATAGTAATAACCACTTTTTGAAATTTTGTAAATTTTATTTTTCAAAATGGATTTCATTTTTGGATTCGGAGTATCGAATTTAGCCTAAGGTGAAATTTTGGTACATTTCGGATAACTTTCATATTCTGATGAATAGTGAAAATTACTAAATTTTAATTAAAAACAACTTTTTTAATCGAAATAATTAATAGTGATAAATTATTAATTTGAGTGGTTTTAAAGTATATTTAGAATATATTTTTACAATTTAATACAATGTTGGTCATTGTATGTAATTTCACATTTAAACCAGACATAATCAAGTGTCAATCTTTTGATAGATATTGTTTCTTAAAAACACGCTATTTGTTTTAACAGCGGGATTTAATTATAAAATTAATTAATGCAACTTTTATGTTATGAATTTGGTAAAATAGACTTCATTTTTGAATTCGGAATATGAAATATAGCTTAGGATGAAATTTTGGCATTGTTCTGAAAAACATCAATTTTTGATGAATAGTGAAACTACTAAGTGGTAGTTAAAAAACTGAATTTTTCATAAAACTTAATTTTACCGCTTCTGTGAATGGAATTTCAAAAATCCGAGAGACACGGCTGATGTCAGTAAGTAAAATGTGGTTCAATGAGATGAAAATAATTTTTGGTGAATAGTAACTTTTTACTTTTATTTACCACGGTTAAAAGTAAATAGGGTAATTAAGGGTAAGAATGATATTAATATTACACTAACACATGTCCTAATTCTATTGGACAAGTGTATCTCGACCAAAAACAACCTTAAGTGTAAAATATTATCATTTAGGCCCACTTGGATTAGATTAGGACATTTATTATTATTTAATTCAAAGAAGAGTTAAAAGAGTTAAAATCAAAGTTTATTTACTAAAACATTTTTAATATAGCGTTATACATAAGATAAATTCGATTGTAAATATTAATTATAAAGATAAAAAGATTTCCCACATAATGGTATTTTATTTGTAATTTTTAGACATCAAATAAGTTAATTTATTTATGACACAAAGATGATGCAGTAATTATCTTATTAATGAAATATTGACATAATTGATGTTATAAACACCAAACTAAATATAATTTGAGACTTTTTATGAATTCCACTAATTTTATAGGTTACTATGATATATTAGTGTTGATTTAATCAACTTGGTTCGAACATATAATTCTGTTATGACTTTCACACAAATCATATATCAAATAGTGTCAAAATTGACACAAAATAGTATTTAAATAAAATATTATATTATTAATTGTTATTTTATTCCTAAAAATCTAAGGTTCGGCCAAATGACTTAGATAAGGATATATATATTAATAATAAACAATTTGGGGTTCATTTGGCATGTTATAGTAAGTGTATTAACCATATAGTGAAAGCAAACAAAAAGACACGATAAAAGTTAAATTATTTAACTTAGAGTTAAATCTAATTGATAAGGTTAAAATAATACCCTAAACTTGTCTAAATCTTATTGGTTGGTAGGATTTCTACCCAAACCCACTTTAGCTTCTAAATAAGACCCTTTGGAACCATTATAAACCGATTTTGACATTAATATAAAATAATATTTTGAGGTATTCCTAAGGTGCCCCTCTCCTCCCCTATAAATGGACACCTCCTCCCCCTCCTCCTCACACCAATTTGAGAACTCAAGCTCGGCCAACCCCTGCCAAAATCTCTTCTCCACTTCCCTAGAAACATCCTAGAGGTTCTGGTCTTCCTCAAAGACCAATTTTAGTGCCCTAAGAGGAGGTCTCAAAGAGGCGCTTCAAAGAAGAGGTAATTACCGTTACCAATTCTTTCATCTTTATTTCTTCTTCCACTTCTTCTTCTTAGGTTGTTTCATTATGAAGTAATAACATCAGTATCACTCATATACTGATATGTTATTATAAGTATGAAACAACCCTATTTCACCATCTATCCATCCTATGGAAAAAGAAATCACCGCGCGTGCGTACGTACGGAATACCGTCTCCACGCCGTGGTGTAATCTATTTTCCATCACCACCTTACATGGATGGGTATAATGGTGTAACGAATAAATATACATAGTTATTACAACATCATATTTATTATGATATATTGTATAATCCACTCCAATTCAATTCAATATTTATGGAAATGATATCATCGCTCGTGCGTACGTACGGACTACCGTCTCCACGACGTGATGAGATTCATTCTCCATGTTAACCATTTAAGAATGATTATAAAGTATATATAAGAAATAATAATGAAATATATGACATTATAAAGCTACTGGATTTATGTATATATTTATGTATGTCATCTACTTACTTCCATTCAAGACAATAAGGAAAGGAAAACAGCGTTCATGCGTACGTACGGACTACCGTCTCCATGAACGGTGTTTTTCATTTCATTTATCTATCTATTATATATATATATATACTGAATATATATGATATATAAATCATATTTTATATTCTGGAAGTAAGTAAATCATGATATAAGTAATAATAATGTCAAGAACAACAAGTCAAAACACCTACGATAAATGAAACGATTTTACCCAAAACGCTTCTTTAACATGGAATTTACAAAAGAACGGGTAATATAATGTCATAAGTGAACAATATATGATATCATAACAATGAATATGATTCTGTAATAAGTCAATGACATTATTTAAATCATTATACAGGAGGTTCGGACACATACGAAGCAAATCGGACCTAAGGTAAGGGAAATATCACAATCTCATTTTTATCCGAGATTGTTTATTCGTAAGTATTTACTGGGGTGTATTTTATCATCCACATACATGTTTAATCAATATGTAATATTATTTCCATCCACCTACAATTGTTTAAATCCATTTTTACCCTTCAGGAAGTTTTTAGTAAAAGAAATGAAAGGAATCTTTTGTCGTTTTTCGTACGAGGTACTTTTTGACTTTTCCGACAAAAGTACGAAGAATGTTTTTTTAACTTATACGGAATGAATGGATTTTTAAAACAAAATTTACAAGAAACTTCCTTTACAAGTTTTCAAGTTTATTTTTAATCAACTTCTTTTATTTTAAAGTCGTATGACATGTTATGAAAGGAAAAAAATGTTTTTGAAGAAGAAAGGATATTTTCCTCAAGAATGGAGTTCAAGTATTTTATCAAAATTATTTTCCATCTAAGATAATAAAAGGGTTCTGTTTTTATCCCTATTATTACATTGATTTGATTATGTTGTGATGGAATTATGTTTATGAATTCCTTTATCTTATATGAATGGTTTTATGATGTCATGTTGTTTAAGAATCCCATTTTTATTACATGGGTTATGCAATGATGTATGATTTATGATTTTGTGGCAAACATAAGAAAGGATTCATTATGAGATGGGTGGGACCTATATATCCCTCCAATGCATTGGGTAAAGATTTTATATCTCATGAGATAGACAGGGCTGGAACGGTAGGTTATACCGGTTCAGTGAAACAGGACTGAAACGAGGGTTACTCGATTCAGAAAGGGACTTTGTCCACTAAGATAGTCTTGGAAATGAGTCTTGACTAACAAGAAATGATTCTCTATGATTATGTGTGAATGCCACAAAGTTTCATGTTTTAAGTTATGATTATTGTGATTACATTTCACTACCATGATTTATCCCATGTTATGAAATTATTCTCTCTTTTGCAGGTTATGATTTCCAAAATGTTATGTTCTTATGAATATGATGTGATTGATATTTCTTTTGTTTACCCTTACTGAGCATTTGAGCTCACCCTTTTTTGTGTTTTCTTTTCCCCAGGATATAAAGAAAGGTTTTAGGTAAAAAAAGAGAAAATCTTTATGGGAGATGTTGAAGATCTTTCACCATGATTAGAAGATTATAGTCCGAGTTTCCAAAGACACTAAACTATTACGATCCTTGTGTGTGTGTTTTTATAATGTACTAAGTATTCCGCAAAAGTAATGTAAAGTCTATGTACGTCAGGCTTCGGGTCTCTACAATGAACCTGAGACAAAGGTGTTGGGTTGAGTATATACATATGTTTGACTTTGAGATGGCATATTCATTGGAAAAGGGTAATGTCATTGTAGATGCTATTAGTTGTAAGACATGGTCTGATCAAGATATTGGTTAGAGGCCTTTAAAGGTGCAGTGGATCTTGATGAGATTATTGGATGGCTAGAGGGTCGATTATTTGATGTATTAAGAATCTATGACTTTTCCCCTTTATTATTATGTCTTTTCTTGTGTACCTAGTGACGACTTGTTTGGAGTCAGGCCTAGAGTGTGTTGTGATGAGGGAACAACTAACTGGGGGTAACCCAATACACAAATAGACTTTGGTTGACAAGGATGTGATCATGGTACATGGGAGAGTTATAGTCCCATATTTCATTAGAGAGGAGTTAAGGTGGTATTATCATACCTCTATATGGGAATTAAATATGTTCTGACCAAGATGTATCATGACTTTAGGAGGTAGTTTTAATGGTCAAAGATGAAGAGATGCATTTATAGTTTTGTCTTCTGATGCCTTACATATCAAAGGGTAATGGTCGAGCCCCATAATACAAGTGGGTTTTTTCATCCACTTATGATACATATGTGGAAGTGGGAGTATATCATGATTGAATTTTTGATGGGGTTTCCTAGGAACTTGAGGATTCATAATGCAATATAGATGATTTTTGATCAGTAAACAAAGTCTTCACACTTATTATCAATTAGAGAGACTTTCTCAATGGTGGATCTTGGAATTCTCTATGTCTAAGAGATTTTACACCTACATAGAGTTACATTGGGAATTATTTTAGATAAAGATGTTCATTTTAAATCACTCTTTTAATAGGTATTTCATAAATACCTAGGGAATCAGATGAGACTGAGCACATCGTATCATCCTAAGACTAACAGAAAGTCTGAGAGGACTATACATGTAATAGATGATTTGATTTAAAAATTCATGATTGACTTTGGTGGATCATGGGAGGATCACCTATACTTTGATGAGTTTTCCTACAATAATAGTTACCAAGATTAGATTCAGATAGATCCTTATGAAGATCTTTATCAGTGTTAGTCTTTCTCACCACTCTGTTGGTATGAGATAGGTGAGTCAGTGTTTATTGGCCTCATCATGGTTCATGAGACCTTTGAGAGAGTTTAGTTGATATGGAAGAGGATGATCACCACTCAGAGAAGACATAGATCATATTATGACAATATTAGGAGACCCTTGGTGTTTTATATGGGATATCTGGTTTTATTGAGATTGACTCCTCAGTTTGGGAATATACGTCTTGTAAAGCATAGTAAGCTAGTACCACATCTTATTGGACCGTTTGAGATCATCAAGTGGATACATGTAGTGGAATATCGTCTAGACCTCCCTTCTTGTTGTTGAGTTATACGTGATGTGTTCTATCTTTTATAGCTTCATAGGTTCATATACGACCCTATTCATGTTGTTTATTGTGATGAAAATGATCTGGAGATCGATGAATCTTATGAGGGGCATCTGGTACGGATCATAGACCAAAGAGAGAAGGTGTTGCGAGGAAAGATAGAACCATTAGTCCAAATTTGGTGGCATCATAGAAGGATCCAAGAAGAGATGTGGGAGTGAGATTCAAATGTTCAAGCTTAGAGGAATGATTTGTTTAATAAAGATCACAAAAGATACATCTCAAGGATTATAAGACGATAGAGGGGGATAATTGTAACATCCTAAATTTTTAAAGACAACAAAACCATTCTTTAATGATAATTTTTGATTATTTCTATGTAAAAATTTGGGTTTCCAATAAAAGTAACTTAATAAATGATTTATAGGGATTTCATAAGGGTAAAATCCCATTTAATTCCTTGTAATATTCTATAGAATACTTTTGGATCTATTCACTGAGATAGCATAGGATTTCAGGGGACATAGAGCCTCAGTGAAGATAGAATAAAAATATTAAATATATTATATTATTAACACATGATTTTTACAAAATAATTGAATATATCCTAAATGATGAATCATATGAGAAACATGAGACCACTTTTAGGTCTGGTATGAGGGGTTTATCCAAGGAGCTACATAACAGTTGTGTGTATCTGATTTTTGATAACATTGCACGTGATGATAACTTATTTAATATTTTTATTTATACATTTCCACAAATAATTTAATATTTATAAAATGGTGCATCACATGAGAAATATGAGACAACATTTATGTTTGGGTTGTTTATTTTACTCTAAGAGGGGATTAACAGTCGTGAACATAAGGTGTTTGGTAAGATCGCACGTGAATATAAGTCACTTAATATTTTTATTATATTATTTTTTTGAAAATAAATTAACATCTCCCAAATAGTGCAACTTATGGAAAATATGATAGCACCATTAGGTCTCGGACATGGGGTTTACCCTTGGTGGGGTGTAACTTTTATGTTCACTTGGAGTTTGGTCATGTCACACAATAAATTAATTAATTTAATGTTTATATTATTATTAATATTATTACATTATTTATTAAATTCATTAATATTTATATCCTCCACCAAAATAATGATACCATTCATTTTTACCCATGAGATAACCTAAAAATTCAGTTTTGAATGTTTTGTTCATCTGATTAAATTGGAAAATCATTAATGGGTTGGATTTAAACACTCATTCATTAATTTTTATGTTGAATCGAGGGTCAAAATGAGGTATTGATTTGGTCAATTTTTTAAGGAAAATCAAGACTCTTTTGGGGTCTTAATATTGCTAAACCATTTCTTATTGGTTCTTGGTCAATATTGTAATGTCTGAGAAAAATAGAAACCTCTTTGGGTGTGATCTGATAGTCCCCTATTTCGATTCAAGGCATGTCGAAGATCATCCTCCTTCCATGCAGGTGCTTTGGGTGAGGAGTCTTCACATAGTTTTTTTTTTATTATTATTTATTCATTTATTTCCTTTTCACGTTATTTTAAAATTATGTTAAAAATGATGATAGAACCAAATTTATCAAAAGAAATTCTATTAAAATATTAAATAATAATAATTTGGTAAAATTATCGAATGATAATTATGAATATTTTTTAAATGATAATTTCATCAAATTATTGAAATATAATTGTAAGAACTATAAAATGATAATTACATTTAATTATGATAAATTATCAAACATTAATTTTTTTCTAATTTATAAAAGGATAATTATAAATAATTATCAAGTGATAATTACAATGAACTGTCCAGGTAATTGTCTGCAATGATCAAAGATAATTATAATAATTCTAAAATGATAATTTTACTGAATTACCAAGGATAATTATGAATGCATGTTTTGTCCAAAAATAATAATTTGAAAATTTTCCAAGAGAGATAAAGTATCACCGCATGTAATATTTTAAATGATATTTGAAAAATTATCTAGAAGGGATAAAATATATCCACATGTAATATTTTAAATGATAATTTGAAAATTATCTAGGAGGTCATTTCATGTAATGTATTTAATGATAATTTTAAAATTTCATAAGAGTTATAAAATTTAATAACATGCGATATTTTAAATGATACATAGAAAATTATCCAAGAAATATAAAGTATCATCACATGGAATATTTTATTTATTTTTGAAATAAAATAATAGTTTTTGTTATAGGAAACCTTAGTGAACATAGAGTGTTGAAATGATGACAAATTTGATAATATGTCCCATGAGGTGGTGTTATTGATAGTTAAGGTTTTAACTCCATCTATTAAACCACAAAGGGTGGTTATTCCTTGTATTTTACATCAACTAATTTAAGGTAGAAAGATCCTTACCTTATTAGGATCACATTTACACTTATTTCCTTGATGATTATATTTGTTGGAATTTTAAATAACCGTGATTTATTGTGATCGCATATGTATATGTATCCCATAAGGCCTATTGTGATCCCATGGGTGATA
The DNA here is from genome assembly GCA_963277665.1 of Viscum album. Taxonomy (NCBI): domain Eukaryota; kingdom Viridiplantae; phylum Streptophyta; class Magnoliopsida; order Santalales; family Viscaceae; genus Viscum; species Viscum album. The sequence continues at coordinate 1,963,793,600 of OY728133.1, forward strand.
TTAGTGTAGCTTTTAGCCATTTTTGGTTATGATCACATGTTGTTGTGTATGATATTATATACTCATGTTGATATGTTATGCCTACTTGTGTGTTCACCCTGTATATGTGTTACCATTACATGGTGGTTGTTAGTAGAATTTGATAAATGGGGAATGTCGTGAAATATTCATCCCTTATTGGGGGGTTGCTTGATTTCAAAGATAGTGATGAAGGACCTGAGCATAAAGAGGAGATACGAGTTTGAAAAGGTGTTTTTTTGAGGGTGTGATCATGTTAGCCTTGATTTTAAAGTTCCATTCATCACATGATATCCTATTCAATGTCTGTACTAGATATTTTCATTCTGAGGATCAGAGTGACATGATTTTCTTGAGGAATAGAAGATGACAAGTATCATCTCCATTACACCATGAGGATACAATATAAGGAATGGTTTTCTTCTTCCAACTAATTCAGTTCTCTTCTGGCATAGAGCTGAAGCAAGTATGGTCGAGGGTTTTGGCAGCTTGGTTAGTTCACTGCCACTCGGTTTTGGATTTTATGTTTATCCATTTACATATTTATTATTATTATGGAATGCACTTGTATACTTTATAACATCAGGTTAAGGATTCATTGGTGGTTTACCACTAATCCTTTTACTAACATCCCACTATGGAATTTCAATGTGCTTGTATATTTCCTGAGAGACTTGGAGAAGGTCAAGGGCCCTGTGGTGGATGGCTGAGTAGGTGGAGCATGGATCTATATCAGATTTTAACATACTCTAGAGTACCCCTAAATTCTTTTTTATTATCTATTTTATTTATTCTGGATAGGATTTCCTCATTTGGAGATGATTTTATTTCCATGACATGTATGTCATTTACTTTTCCATTTGATTACTCTGATTATTTATAATATTTTCATTATTTATTATTGATCCTATGATGTGATACTGAGGTTAGTCTCCCTATTGAAGGACTTAGACCCTCGTTTCTAGTTAGAAGTGTAGGATCAGAAATGTATAATGAGAAGCTCAAATACAAGAGCGGGGTGAATTGTATACTTTAAAAATTCCTTTGGAATCCTTAAAGTTGGCATAACACTTTCTTAAGGAAAGTTTCTTAACCATAAAGAAATCTGTTTCTTAAGGTTAGATTTTAACTTTAAGAAAACTTAGTTTAACAAGGTTAAGAAACATATTCATAAACCCTCTTAAAGATTTCTTTTCTTAAACTTACAACCTTAAGATAAAAACTTAAGAAATATTTTCTTAAAGAAAATATTCTAACTTAAAGAATATAGAGTCTTTAATGTAATCAGAGTAATAAAATTAGAAAGTATAAGATAGTTGTACTTTCTAACTTTTAACAAAATTAAAATAGAAGCGGAATAAAAACAACTTGAAATAGAAAACAAGTAACAATAAGATTTTTTTTAACCCAAAGAGAAGGGTATCCAACAAACATGGATAAAGGTTCCTCGATTTATACTTTCAAGAAAGTATATCTTACTCAAACCCAAGTAAGCCCTCAATCCAAAGATCAGTATCTGTCTTGCTATCCCCGCATGCCCTTGATTTAGAAGGAAATCAGAACCTCTATCTTCCAAATCCAAAAGCCCACGATCAGCACGATCAAAGTCTCCACAAAGAAACTCTAAACAAGTTTTTCATGCCTGAACAAGTTTTCCATGACATCCACACGAAGCACTAAGAGTTTTAAGAGCCTCTATCTCTAGAAATCACTTCACAAACTTTGATCACTTTTCCATTCACTGTTCATCATCGAATTTTTTTTCACCAAGTCATTTCTCATTCAAATGAACTTGTATTTGTAGGAAAAACATCTCAATGGTCTGATCCACTCCAATAGTCATATTTTCCTTAAATTCTGGAGGGACATAGACACATATCAAATAGACAACGATTAGTTTGTAACAAATTGTATGACATCATTTCAAGTATAAGAAACGATGTTAAGTTTAAGGTAAATGTAAAGAATAAGAAAACATATAATCCGATAATATTGGAATGATACATTAAGTAATTCTAACATAATCAAGAAAAATGATTCTTAAGAAAATGAAAATTGGATTGAGAAAAATGGTATCACTATTTTTGGAAACTGGTATCATAAAAATGGTATGACATTTGTACCAGAATCGGTATCATAAAAACAACATGACATTTGTATCAGAATCAGTATCATGAAAACATCATTTCATTTGTACAGGAATCAGTATCATGAAAACAATATGACATTTGTATCGTAATTGGTATCATGAAAACAACATGAAATTAGTACCAGAATCGGTATCATGAAAACATCATGAAAAATCTGTAGGTAAACATAATTATAGATTCGTAAGTATAGAAGAATGATAATTTTGTAAGTATAACAGAATGATACTTCTGTAAGCAAATGTAATTATAATTCTATAAGTAAAACAGAATAAAAAAATCAGAACTTAAGAAAAAGTGTTTGTGATTTTCAAATCATAAAACCATAAGGAATAGAGAAGCCATAAGATAACTTTATTGACTCAACAATCTCCCCATTTTTGGAAATCACAAACAACATTTCTAAGGAAGAATATATTGACATTGATAAACAAGTACGATAAAACATATATTCCTTTTTTAAAAAGAAATTTAGGATGAATACGACTAACTCCCCCTTAGGTTATGTTTCCCAAGGATCGTATTCTAGATCTTTAGCATCAGGTTTTATTTCTTAAGGAAATATCTCCCCCTTAGATAAACATTTCTTCTTAAAATAAACTGCCACTTACTTAGGCATTATTTCTTACCATACTCCCCCTTAATAGATTCTCCCTCTTGGGAGTCTTCATTAAATTATTCCTTCAAAATAAATTCTCCCCCTTTGTGATTTTCAAAAAGGAATAGAGAAATATAGTATGTACCTATAAGGTTAAGGAAACATACATTCGAAAAAAATAAAGATTTACAAGAAATTTCTTAAGGAAATTTTGGAAATAAAGTTTAAATTAAAATAAAACATCGGAATGTAAGAAAAAATCATCCATCCTTCTTCTGCTCAAAAAACATTTTATTTATCAAAGTTTTAAGTTTCTTCACTTCCTTATGATATTCTTGATGCTTCTTCAACAAGATCTCCTAATCCTGGTTCTTATTTTCTATGGACAAGATCCTTTCTTCTTGAGTTTTGATTCTATTATCTTGATTCTTAATGGACTCTTCTTGAACAACCACCTTTTTCACTAATTCGGCTCTAACTTCTTTTTTGTTGCTTACAGATCAGGAAATAGAATTGAGTTGGCTAACTTTCTCATAAATGGATGCCTTGACATTGTTGAACTCAGATTCACAAGTATTGAAAGCTCTATTTGTTGAATCCATGAAGTCATTGTACTGTCTAAGCTCTTCATTGATGGTTTTGGTGTGGTTAATGACTTTTTTACAAGTCACATTCTGAGATTTATAATCAATCAAAAGATTACTGAAGTTATCTTCTTGCTTGACCACCATGTCCATAAGCATATTGGTAGATTTTTTCTTTTGATTTAGGGTCTCTTACATCATTTGAATATGGGAATATATATTTTTAAGAACCTGAATAGTTCTGATCAACTCTCTTAGATACAACTTGACAAAGTCATGCTCAAGAGAAGACAAGGATTTGGAATATGAACCATCTTTTCCTTTCTCAAGTCTTCTTGGAGTTAAGGAATCCAGTTTCTCTATCCTTTTGGAAGACTTCTGAGGATTTTCTTTTTCATATGAGGCAACTAAAAAACTCTTTCCTTTGAAAAGATTTTGAACTCGGGTTTTTTCATCTGATACTTGAATAAAATTAAGATCTCTCTATTTATATTGTTCCCCTTTGTACTCTTGTTCTTGAGATCCTTCTTGTCTTTCTTCTTCCTGGATCTCTTCCTCTTCATCACTATGTTGTTCAGCCTCATCTTTCTCTTCCTCTTCCACTTCAAACTCTACTTCTTCTTCAACTTCAAATTCTTATTCAATCTCCCGATCTTCATAATTGGAATTAAAATTTGAACTTTTAAGAGTTCCAATGTAATCTTACACTTCCCTTAAAACATCATCACTATCTTCTTGAATGATCCAATCTTCCATTTCTTGAACAGGTTCTGATAATGTTAAGACATTCTTGGATTTTTGGGTTTTTGGAGTGGCAACCGGTTTCTTATGAAAACTTGAGGTTCTGGTACTTGTTGAGATTTCTTCTATATAGCTTTCAGTGAATAATGACACACTTGAGCTTCTAAATATTTCTTCTTCAAAATCTTCTCCTTCTTTTCTTTCTCTATATTTTCAGCTTGCTTGATTTTTAAGGCCTTAGCCTCTACAGGGTTTAAGCAAAAGGAAGGATCACCTTTCTTTTTGGTAGCTGTCATCTCTCTCCATTTTGCAACGGTTGCATCGGAATAGGCTTTTGGATTATTTTTAGGAGGAGGTGATGATACCGGAACATCAAGAACCGATGCTGGTAATCTTGGTTCTTTTCCTTTTCTTGGGTACCTATTTTGAAGATTCTAGAATATAAGTCTTGTTCTGCACAACCATTTCTTCAAAAGATTTAGATTCCAGTAAAAGCTCTACCTTCATTCTCCTAAGAGTATCATCACTGAGCAAAAAAATCTTAAATGACTTAGAGACTGATCGGCAAGGGATATTTATCTATTAAAGGCACATGACAATTATTATAGAGATAGTTGTTGGATACATAAGAATCTAAAATTTGACGGTTCCACCTTTTAATGCCTGGATAGTGAGAAAGATGTACTCGATCAAGTTAATATTCCTTAAATTGACAAGAAAGTCTAAAAGAAAGATATCACATATCTTTAGAGATTCCTTATCACCTTTCCTTGGAATAATAAAACCTTGTATCCATTGGTCTACTAGCCTGTGATTTGTTGTAAGATTTGTAATCTTTGCATTATTAACATACTTAAGACCAAGGTAATCCAGAGCCTTGTCTTTTTCAAAAGAACCTTCCTATGAGGGAAGTCTATGAGAGAGAAAAATAGCCTCTCCTACGTATGGTATATTGAGAAAATTTTCCAACTTCTTATAAGAAACTGTATAAGACTTGTCAAAACATTTGAACTTGAACATATCTTTTCCATTCATTTGAAAGAAAGTAATGGATTCATAGAATTGAATAACCAAGTCAGGGTAAACCGGATCCTGACATTTCTCCTTAGCCACACAAACACATTCCCATCCATTAGTTATTATCACCTTAGAGATAAGGGAGGCATAATTTGAAAAGAAGTTAGGGAAAACTAGTCTTTCCCTAAAGATCACCCAATCCTTTATTTTGTTAATAATTGGCATATGATCTGCTAAGTATTTTGGAGTCATTCAGAGTGAAAGAGAAAGATAAATCGAAAGGATTCAAGAGTCATTCGGAGTGAAAGAGACAGGGAAATCGGAACGTAGGCTTTGATGGAAACAGAACATCGACACAGAGATCAGTGAAGAAAGTGCGGTGCTCATAAACGAGACACCCATTATATAGATTTTTTTTTGACTTTTTAGCTTCCATTAGATAATCAAATGACTGAAAAACAAACTGGTCTAATCTAACGGTTGAGGATGATTATAGAAAAAATGAATTCCAATCTTTTCAAGTAATGTAAACCAGGAATTTAAAATTTTGAAACACCTACAATTGAAAATTAAAATTAGAAGATCAAGAGTAAGAAAGTGTACCTTTTGGAATAATATGAATAATTTATTTGTATTATAATAATTCTCTTAGAAGTTTCCGAAACCGTGATTTTTTATTCTGAGAATTTCAATTCCAAGAATTTCAATTATGAGAATTTCAATTCCGAGAATTTCAATTCTGAGAATTTTAATTTTGAGAATTTCAATTCTGATATTTTCATTTCCGAACAGAAAGCTAATATGGATTTTCTTAGAGAAGGAAGAGAAAAAAAATTCTTAAAGAAAGAATAAGAAGTAAAAACAAACAAGCATATGTACTCCCCCTGAAATAAGGAGTGACTTAATATTTGGAGATGATTTAAACAAGAAGTATATATGAATGATTACCATACAGTGATCATTCCTAGATTCTATTTAATATATTCAAATCTATTATAAGGTAATGGTTTTGTAAAAATATCAGCAAGTTGTTCTTGCATTCTTATTAATTCAATAATAATATCTCCTTTTAAGTGTGTGATCCCTAAAAAAGTGATGTATAATATATATGTGCTTTTCATGGGAGTGATGTGTTGGATTTTTACATAGGGAAATGGTGCTTGTGTTATCACACATATTTAAGTTTTGGAAAAACTCATACCATAGTCTATGAGTGTGTATTGCATCAATAACGCTAGAACACAACAACTTCTAGCTATTACATATTCAACTTTAGTAGTGGAAAGTGCTACAAAATGTTGTTTCTTGAAAGACCAAGAAACTAAGAAATCTCTTAAGAAATGACAAGTTACGAAGTAAATTTTCTATCCATTTTACAACCACCATTTTCAACATCTGAAAAAATTTTAAGTTCAAAAGCATTTTCAGAAGAATAAAATAGTCCCAAATCTAAAGTTCCTATTAAATATCAAAAAATTCTTTTTATGGCCTTTAAATGCGATTCTTAAGGATTTTCTTGGTATCTTTCACATAAGCATACCGAAAACATTATGTTAAGCCGAATTTCTATTATGTAAAGTAAACTTCCTATCATTCCTCTATAAGATGTTTGATCCACAGGTGTTCCTACTTCTTCAATATCAAGATTATTAGATGTTATGATAAAAGTACTTATACTCTTAGTATTGTCATACCCAAACTTCTTGAGAATATATTTTATATACTTATGTTGAGATATGTAAGTTCCTTATACTTTTTTAGAAATTTGAAAACTAAGAAAAAAAGTTAACTCACCCATCATACTCATCTCAAACTCAAATTTCATAAGATTCACAAAGGAATAAGTTAAGGATTGCTGGGTTGATCTGAAGATGATTTCATCAACAAAAATTTTAAAAATCAAAACATATTTATTAACTTTCTTAATTAAAAGGGATAGATTAGCAGTTCCCTTAACATAGTTACTTTGAAGCAAAAATACTTAAAGTCTTTTATACCAAGCTCTAGGGTCTTTTTTAAGTCCATATAAAGCTTTGGTAAGTTTGTAAACATGATTAGGATATTTTTATCTTCAAAACCGAAGGGTTGATCTACATGGACCTCCTCTTGTACATAACCATTGAGGAAATCACACTTCACATACATTTGATAAAGTTTGAAGTTAAAGAATTCTGCAAATGATAAAAGAATATAGATAGATTCAAGTCTTGCTACAGGAGAATAGGTTTATTCATATTCTATGCCTTCTTGTTAATTATAGTCTTTAGCAACTAATCTTCCCTTATTTATAACAATAATTCCATTTTCATCACATTTATTTTTTTAAACCCATTTCACTCCAATAACAGAAGTTTACTTAGGTTTTTTAACCAAGGTCTAAACTTTATTCCTTATGAATTCGTTGAGTTCATATTGCATAGCCTTTATCCAATCTTCATCACCTAAGGCTTATTCATAAGTCTTTGGTTCAAATTGGGAAATAAGAACAACATGTTCAACTTCATTCCTTAAATAAATTCTAGTTCTTACAAATTGATTAACATTGCCCATGATATTATCACTGGGATGATTCTTAAGTAACAACTGACTTGGGTTTTGAAAAACTTGTTCATCAACATATGGTAGAAAATATTCTGGGTTAAATGTTTCAGAAGTATTTTCCTAAACAATTTCCTTATTTGAAATATTTTCTATCAAAGGTTGGTGATCAGTTTTAGAAAATATATCAGAAATAAGTTCAGGTTGTTTGAAAACAAAAGGAATAGTTTCATCGAATTTAACATGTTCTATTTCTTCCATAGTGCAAGTGTTTTTATTAAAAACTCTATATGCCTTAGAGTTAGTGGAGTAGCATAAGAAAATTCCTTCATCAGATTTGGGTGAAAATTTATGTAATTTATCTTTAGTATTCAAGATGAATACTTTGAAACAAAAAACATTAAAGTAAGAAACTTTTGGTTTTCGCCCTGTCCATAACTAGTAAGGTGTTTTATTATGAAATGGTCTTATTAATACTTGATTTATAGTATAAAAAGATGTGCATACAGCTTTAGCCCAAAAATGTTTAGCTATAGAATATACACTCAACATGGTTCTAGTCATCTCTTGAAGAATACGATTTCTTCTTTCAACAAAACCATTTTGTTGAGGAGTTTTTAGAGCTAAAAAGTTGTGAGTTATAACATTTTTACTAAAAAAGTTTCAAAATTTGAATTTTCAAATTCTCTACCATGATCACTATGAAAAGTTATCTACAATAGATTTTTCTCATTTTTAAATTGATCTCTAAATTTTTTGAAATAAAAAATATCTTCCTATTTATTTGTATGAAAATAGACACAATTAAATCTAGTGTAGTCATCAACTAAGACAAACACATAGTTTTTCCTCCAGTACGTCCAGTTTATGTTGGACCAAATAATTCCATGTGTACTAACAGTAAGGCATTAGAATTTGTAACTTCACTTATAGATTTAAATCTATATTTATGTTGCTTGACAAATTAACAAGGATCACATACTTTTGAAGAATCAAAAATAAGTTTTAGTCGATCCTTAACAAGTTCTTTCTTAGAAAGTTTATTAAGATTCCTTAAGTTACAGTGTCCTAGACTTCTGTTCCAAAACTAAGATTGATCTTCAAATTCACTAAGGAAAGGTATATCTTGACTTCTAAAGTCTTCTAGGTTTAAGGTGTACACATTCTCATGCCGAAGGTAAAATATAATAAACTCATCCTTGGAATTATGAACTAAATATTTATCATTTCTAAAATTCACAAGGTAACCTTCATCAAATAATTGTCTTATGTTATTGATTTTGTTCTTAAGTCCTTTTACGAAAAGAACATTTGAAATAATTTCTTTACTAAGAATAATAATGATACATATACCGACAATTTCTTCTTGAGAGTTATCCCAAAAAGTTACTTTCCTACCTTTAGTATTTGAAATATTTCTGAAATATTCTTTGTTACCAGTCATGAGCTAGGAACATCCACAATCCATATACTATATATTGTTGGAACTTCCTTTATTATCCTGAAAAAGAAAGTGTTAGGTTTTCAGAATCCAAAATTGCATGGATCCAGAATTATTAGATTATAAAATATTGGGTATATACATTTGTTTAGAAAAGTAAGCTTTATGAAACCCAAAGGATTGGATTGTATTTAAAGAAAAAGACTTCTTCCAATACCCACCACTTTGACATTTAGTGAAAAAGGGAGCTCTTGAAGGAACAAAATAACTGTTTCTGAAAATTGTTTTTTCATGAGAATAGCCTAATCCTTGATTATTATCATGAGGTCAGATCTGAGAATACATCTTATCAAAATTTTCCTCACCATAAGTAAAATTTTCAAGAAGTTTCTTTAAGGAAAATATTTCAGATTTTAGTCTCAGGACTAAATTATTAACCTCTAGAATAATAGATTTATAGTTAAGTTTATCCTCTAAAGAATTTTTTTTCTAAAAAATATTTTTAATATCCTTAGAAAGTTTATCCTTATCCGAATTAAATTCCTCAAGTTTCTTAGAAAATTTTTCTAAAAAAACATTTTTCTTATCATGATCTTTGGTAAGATATGAAATTTCTTTTTTTAAAATAAATTCTCTAGAATTTGATTTTTCAAGCTTCTTAGAGACTTTACAATTTTTCATTTCAAGAAACATAGAAAATCGAAAAACTTCCTCATAGAAAGGAAAATCATTATTGATGTCTGATGAAGTGGATTATTCATATGAAGAAAAATCTTTATTAGGAAAATTTTCACTTAATGAAATATTGGTTAAGGATTAAGTAGTTCGTACCTTATCCCTAAGAAAATGATTTTGAAATGGATCTCTGGTTATTATACCAATATTTGTTTGCTTAGAAGATTCATATTCTAAAGAATCATTAGAAGAATATCCACCACTTTCACTCTAAGTGTCATTGGATTTCAAAAAATTTATTATGCTTTGATATATAGAACTTATTCTTGTTCCTTTCAGAATTCATATCCTTCTTCTCTCTCTTATTATGCAAGGGACAATCAGGTATAATATGACTAGTTCTTATATATTCATATCATTTCACTTCTCCATCTTTCTTATCTTTTCCATCTTTCTTATTTTATCTATATTGAAAGTTCTTCTGTCTAAAAATCATGGTTATTCTCTGAGTAATATTTTCTAACTCATTTTATGAACCTTCAATTTCACTAGATTTAGATTGAATAACAAACTTCTTAGATTTAGATCTTGTAACTATTTCAGGAGTCTTGGATTTCATATGATTCGAAGTAGTTTTTAAAGAAACACCTCCATTTCCATTCTTCTTCTTAATATTATCAGCATCTCTCTTCATTCTGGTTTTATGTTGAATAAGTGTTCCAAACAGATCATCAAGAGAAATATGAGTAAGTTTCCTTTTCTCATATATAGTTTTGCTCTTGGATTCCCATTCATTAGGCATGATGTCTATAATATTGTCTACGAGAATATCATCATAAAAACCTTTCTCACCTATTTATTGTAATCTGTTGACAATAGTCATGGATCTTTGTGGTACCTTAAATATGGGTTCGCTATAAGAAAAACAGAAACCATGATACTCAGCTCTGAGCATTGTTCTTCTAGTTTCAATGACATTAGAAGTTCCAAAGTGGGTTACTTCAAGCTTATTCTAAATGCTATTTGCAAATTCACAAGATGAAATTTGGTTATATATATTTCTAGTCATGGAACAAAGCAAAATATTACATACCTTAATGTTCAGCTAGTATTCTGGATTAATGATGGTTCTAAGTTCCTTATCAGGAATCATATAATCTCTAGTTAACAAAATGTAGTTGTCTACACCTATGTTTATCAAAAAGGTATTCATTATGTCTCTCCAATACTCAAAGTCATTCCCATCAAAAATCGGTGGTCTAGTAGGATTGAGATTGTCCAGAGATCCAACATGAATGCCTGCCATACTTAAAAGAAGATTTCTTTCCACCAAACTTATTAGCAGTAAATGTTTTTAAACAAGAAACAAAATTAAGGAATTAAGAATAATGAAATCTTTAGCAAGATAACTTATATGTTCAGATACCTCCTTTGATACAAATTCTAGGATCAAAAATATATAACGAGATTCACAAATAAAAGAGGGGGGTGAATTGGATACTTTACAAATTCATTTGGAACCATTAATTTTGGTATAAAACTTCCAAAAGGAAAGATTCTTAACCTTAAGGAAAACTATTTCTTAAGGTTAGATTTTTACTTTATGAAAACTTATTTTAACAAGGTTAAGCAATATATTCAAAAACCCTCTTAAAGAAATATTTTCTTAAAATTACAACCTTAAAATAAAAACATATTATAGATTTTATTAAAGGAAAGATTCAACCTTAAAGAATATAGAATATTTAATATAATTAGAGTAACAGAATTAGAAAGTATAAGGAATTTGTACTTTCTAACTTTAAAGAAATTAAAATAGTAGTGGAATAAAAACAACTTGAAATTGAAAAAAAGTAATAATAATATTCTTTTAACCCAAAGAGATGGGTATCCAACAAACTTGGATAAAGGTTCCTTGATTTATACTTTCAAGAAAGACTGTCTTACTCAAACCCATTTAATCCCTCAATCCAAAGATCAGTATCTATCTTGCTATCCCTACAAGCCCTCGATTAAGAAGGAAATTGGAACCTATGTCTTCCAAATTTAGAATCCCACGATCAGCAAGATCAGAGTTTGCACAAAGAAAGTCTGAACAAGTTGTTCACGCCTTAACAAGTTTTTTACGACATCTGCTTGAAGCACTGAGATTTGAAAGAGACTCTCTCTCTCTAGAAATCACTTCACAAACTTTGATCGCTTTTATATTCATTGTTCATCATTGAAGTTTTTTTTCACCAAGTCATTTCTCATTCAAATGAAGTTTTATTTATAGAAAAAACTTCTCAATGGTCAGCTCTACTCCAGTGGTCATATTTTCCTTAAATTTTGGAGGTACCTGGACACGTGTGAAACAGACAATGGTTGGTTTGTAAAAATATTTACGACATCATTTCAAGTTGAAGAAACGATGTTAAGTTTAAGGTTAATGTTACATATAAGAAAACTTAGAATCTGATAATATTGGAATGATACATTAAGCAATTCTAACATTATCAAGAAAATAGATTCTTAAAAAATGCAAATAGGATTGAGAAAAATGGTATCACTATTTTTGGGTACTGGTATCCTAAAAACGGTATGACATTTGTACCGGAATAGGTATCGTAAAAACAGTATGAAATTTGTACCAGAATCAGTATCATGGAAACAAAATGTAATTTGTAACAGAATTGGTATCATGAAAACAACATGACATCTTTACCGGAATCAGTATCATGAAAACAACATGACATTTATACCAGAATCGGTATCCTAAAAACCACATGACATTTGTACCGAAATTGGTATCATGAAAACAACATGAAAAATCTGTAGGTAAATGTAATGACAGATTCGTAAGTATAGTAGAATGATAATTCCATAAGAATAAAAGAATGAGATTTCTCTAAGAAAACATAATGATAATTCTGTAATTATTACGAAATGAAAATTTTGGAACTTAAGAAAAAGTGTTTGTGATTTTCAAAACATAAAACCATAAAGAAAGGATAATTCATAAGACAACCTTATTAACTGAACAAGAATGATCTTTTATACAGTGTGGTGTGCATGAGGTCATGTGTAATTCAAGATTAGACTAGGTGGTTCAGGTTGAGATGTTATAGATAAAGCCCCATCGTGGATAAGGTTCACTCCCTGATCACATACATATTGTCTTATGAGACAAAAGCATTTCCCAATGCAATGGGGTTATATATGGGAACACTAATCATAGAATGTACATGATTATGTGTTCCAAAAAATGAAATCAATCATAATTAATAAACATGAGAATTACTAATGTAAAGAAATTGGTTGCATAATCTTTCCTCATATCATAATCAAAGGAGATTTAATAAAGAAGAAATTTGAGTGATGTATTTAAGGCATATATTACCCCATAAAATAAAAGGATAATAGGCTAGTTATATATGTAATATAAATATATACATAATTTAGAAGTGTTTCAAAACATTAAATATAGATATAAAGTGAGTTAGAGAGGGAAATCTCATAACCCAAAGAAAAGGGTGGTTCGGAGAGATCCCTTTCCATATGTTCCAAAATCGTCCCGTGCTTGTAATTAACATCATGTATATTTAAATAAGATTCATTAATTACTTAATTAAGAAAATTTTAAAATATGTTTAATTTATTATAATTATATTATGTTCATTTACAACCATTTCATTTATATATGAATACTTTTTTTGTTATGAGGGTGTTCGTTTCATAGTTCCATGGTCGAATCACATCTGTATAATTATTAAAGTTCTTATAAAATGACACTAATAATCAGGAACTAAAATGAAATAATATTAATTTAATTACATAAATTTAATTTTTCTCAAAAACTCAAATTTGTTCTAGGATATGAGTGTTTTATTTAGTAAAAACATTAACGTCATTCAGTTAGTTCATTTAGGCCATTTTACTAGCCATCCCAAACTAGAATCATTTGATTTAATTAAAAAATTATTGTAATGTTACAGAAATTTAAATAAGATATAACATATTTATTATAATTGTATTTATTTATATTAAAAATTTTATAACCATCCTTGAAGGAGGTGGAGAAAACATGTAGCTTTTTTATGGTGGCAGTGAACCAAGCATATTGTAAATAATTATTTTTTTAAGAAGAAAAATAAGGGTGGGTAGAAGATGAATATTCCACCTTAATAATAACATATTATTATATTTAGGATACTTCTGTTATTTTTTCAAGGTGCATGGAAAATATAAATTGATGGTGGATGAAGAATATAATTAAAGGAGGTTAGTCGAGATTTTTTCCACTTCTTTTGGTCACCTCCTCTTAAGATACAACTTAAGGCTCTGTGAAATGGAATTTGTATGAAACTGACATAACCAGTATTTTGAGAAGATGGTCTAGAAAGTAATTGGGTAGAATTTTGGAAATATCCAAGGCTTAATTTTTTTGAAAAGAATTGGTGATGATGGATGGTATTTATAAAGGGAGTAGAGGGGGCATTTTATAATATTATATTAATTAGTTTGTTATTTTGGCTCAATATTTTAAATAGTATTGACTCTTGTAAATACATATGGTGAATAGGGAATTTAATTTTTAACTAATGGGTGATTACATATAACATGACACAATAGTTTATGTATTTATCTTATAATGTTAAATACCATAATTCATCATATTTCACAAATCAACATGAAATCAACTATTTTAGAAAAATAATAAAATTCAACCCATACATTTTTCAACATGTATAATTTAAAAAATAAATTTCATTTTATAAATATAATTTTATAAATATGAGAAATTTTTATTTTAAATAAAATCCTCATTTATTTGAAAAATACAAATTTTAATAGTATGAGAAAATTTTCATCACTTTGAAAAATTACTTATGTACTTCGAAATATATCTTATCATTATAATTAAAATTAATACTAATTTATAAATACATTTTATGAAAATAAACATTCTTTTTTTTTCATTTTATTTATTATAAAATAGAAATTAGAGCATTTTTGTTTTAAAAAAATACAAACACTTAATTTATCTTTTTTAACTCATTTATTTACTTGTATCATGATATAAATATAAAATATTTTTATTTTATAAGATTTATAAATACTATTTTACAATTTCATAGGTGAGGTTACCATTCTAATAGTCAGGCTACTATTTATACTAATCAGATTACAATTCCCAATGGTTAGGTTTCTATTCCAATGATCAGATTACTATTCTAAATGTTAGATTTGTAATGGTCATATGTTTCCCTAATTCCAATAGACACATCATATTTCATTCATTATTAATTCACTTATATTTATTTTATTGTTATATATTTTTTATTTTCAAAATTAATTTTACATTACTATTATTTTGCTTCATTTCCATAGTATTGTTTGTGAGTACCGTCAATCTGGTGGATCGATCATATCAAAATAATCATATTTTAGTTATATTATTTTCTATTTTTTAACCCATTATAATATTTTCAATTATCAGATCCATTTTTATTCTCTAAATGTAATTTTCAAATTAATTTAATAAAATTTAGTTAGATTTTTCATGTGGTGTGTGTGCATTATATTACATTACTAAATATGACACAATGATAATAAGGGAAATTATATTGATAAAATTATGGGTCGTTACATTCTTCCTCCTTAAGAAATTTCTCCCTTAAAATTTTATTTTATATACTAAGATGAAAACATGTGAGGGTATATATGCTTCATGGATTCTTTTAGTTCCCATGCCCCCCCCTCATACTTATGGTTTCACCATAGTACTTTGACATGGGGAGTTATATGATTCCATAGAACATTATCTATGTGGTCAAATATCTTCATCCACTATTCCTCATAATAGAGATCTTATTCATATTATACCACCTCTGAATTCAATACATGTGGGGGATATGCGAAGTACTTTATCAATAGGGATATGTGAAATACATTGTGTACTTGATATAAGGTTGATGGGAGTGATAGTTGGTAAGCCATAACATTGATGTGATCAAGAGTATCAAAGGGGATGATGTAACTTTGACTTAAATTTCCCTTATTCCAAAATCTAATGACTCTATTCCATGGGGATATTCATAGTAATGGCTTATCTCTAACCTCAAGCTTCATTTATCATCGATGATTATTAGCATAACTCTTCTTTTGACTTTGAGTTACTTTGATGTGTTGTTGAATGGTCTTGAACTTTTCTACTATTTCCTTTACCATGTCATGTCATAGAAGCTTGAGTTCACCAACTTCATCCCAGCCTATTGATTTTTTTATATATATTCCCACAAATGTCTTCATATAGATCCATTCAGATGACTAAGTTGAAACTATTATTATAGGAAAACTCAGCCATAGGAAGTTGTTAATCCCATTTTCCCATTATGTACCTTGAGCATTCCCTAAACATGTCTTCCATTTTATGGGTTGTCCACTCAACTTGACCATAAGTTTGGGGGTGATAAGTTGTATTGAAGTTCAAATCAGTTTTCATATCATGTTAGAGACTCTTTTAGAACTTGGAGGTGAATCTCACATCTGAATCAGATATAATTGAGAATTGTGTTCCATGTAGCCTCACCACTTCTCTAATGTATATCCTTTCATGTTGATCGAGTGAGAAGTCCTCTCAGATAGAAATTAAATGAGCAGTCTTCGAAACGTGATCCCCAATAACCTATATAGAATTTCATACTTTATATTTCTTCAGAAGACAAGTGAAAAGTCTGTGGTGATGTTTTCCTATTTTAATGTAAGTATGGGTAATGTTTTCATCATCCCATTCAAATTTTACTATCATTATTTATGTGATGAAATTCTAGGAATTTTGATGCATATTTTGTGATATCCTTAATCATATTGTACCACTAATAGTATTCTCTAATATATCAATCTATCTCCATGCTCCCTAGGTGGATAGAGAAAGTTGATCTATGTGAATTATTCAATAAGTCCTTCTCTATCTTAGAATTTTATGGTACAAAATGTGATGAACCAAATCTTACAAATCCCTCTTTATCAATTACGAACTTTGAGGATTTATCATGTTTGATACCTTCCACCTTCTTCTAAATTTCTACATTGACCTGGACCGTCGTTGAATCCAATCAAAGTTTAATATTTATATTCCTACTAACTACAGTATATGTGGCAAGCAGGGTCGAACCCACAGAGACGGAGAATTTGACCACTATTCTTCTAAAAAACATACAAAAAGATCCCACTGTTGTCAGCAGTGGAATAGATTTTCTATTTTTTTATATTTTTTATATTTTTTTTAAATGTAATCTAATGAAACTCTACAGTATTTTTGAGTTTTTGTTTTAAACTATTATTAAACAAGGAGACTAAGAATAGTAAGAAACAGAGATATAAAATGTTGAAAGTGAACAATCAAATAAAATGCTCGGGGAAAAGTCTCCATTATACTGGTTTAATAGGTATACTGATTCAATTTAAAGTTATGGCCTTTCACCACCATAAATTGAGTGACTTACCTCCCTCGCCAAGAGTTAAGTCACACAAGCTGATTGATTTTGGAGTTTTCCACTCCAAAACAAATCAGCTGTGAAAAGATCGAAAAGATAATGACAATAAGACAAACTCGTCGTAAGTCCCTAACCATTTGTGAATTGATTATATTTTTTTAAGGATGTTTCCATGATCAATCTCAACGATTTTATTGTGGAGTTTTAAAAATTAAGTTCTAGTGGTGAAAAAAAATTGAATGAACTCAGCATCAATCTTGCCAATCTTTACTGAATTCAGTGAAATGATTAAGTGATATGAGAATTAAAAGTAACTAGTAGAACTTCAATTCATCCCCAAACTAAAAATTTATATAACTAATATATTGATCATTATCACTAACTTGATTACAAAAGTCATTCAATTACATAGGAAGAGATTAAAAGGAAAACAGAGGAAGAAAACTCCCTCTGCTCGCATCAATACTGATGCTCCTAGCCCTCGGAACTCCAAAGAGTGGCTCTTCGAGAATTGCTCCAGGTACTCTTCTCTGCTTTGAGACTGGTGTGTTCATTGAGTGAGTGTCTCCAAGTGAATGAATTCCTTCCAAAAAAATGATGCTTTCTTTGCTTAAGTATCATCTTCCATCTTCTATACGTCACTGCCACAACTTCCACTGACTTCAAGAGTTCTTCACTCACGCACTGCAAAATGTGCGTTTTTTCGCGACAAGCATGTTGCATTAGTCTTGCCCTTGTAACCAACTTTAGATGAGTTAGTTGGAAGCAATTGGACGTGTTTCTACCTCTTGGATGAACCTGCACACGATAAATACAAAATGAAATAATTAAAACTCATCAAAAGTAATTAAAATGTTACAGTTATTATTTTATGTCTACTATTATAATACTTATTTATAGTTAGATAATAAATATCTTAAAATGATAATTATTATCTACTTTTATATTATTTATAAAACTTATCCATTTAATATTACTATGGTAATACATAAATTATTAAGAAGTTATTACTTTAATTAAGTTAATAGAATAATGACTAAGTTATTAATTTTATTATTTTAAACTAAGTTTTTAAAATTTAACAACATAAGAAAATAAGTATTTAAAATAACAAAAAGTTTAAAAAGTATTAATAATTTAATTTTCATAATTATTTTTACTTAAAAAGAAATTAAATTGTACAATTATTAAATAGTTTATTTTAATTTAGAATTTATTACTTAAGTTTTAAATATTTTTACATTATTAATTATATTTCATACTTTACTTAAAATTATTATTAATAATATATTTATACTATTAAAAATATATTAATTTATTATTATCATTTATTATAAATTTAGTTTTATATTTTAATTTATAATTAATCTATTTATTAATTTTTTTAATTGTTTAAAATTTATATCTTTTGTAAATTTTATTATATTCTTTTGACTTTTTAAAGTTTACTTTTTTTAATTTAACTTTGATTTTGACTTTTCTTTTCTTTTTTACTTTACTTTTATTATACTTTTATTATTGTATCTTTTTATTTATTTATTTTTTGACTATGTTCTTCTTCCCTCCCCCAAATTTGGTGCCGAGGGGGAGGTTTTTTTGGAGTTCTTCTTTGGCAAGCAGGGCGGCGGCTCTCCTCGGCTGGAGCTCCTTGCAGCGGCGGACAGCGGCGTATAGGTCTTCTGCTGCGCAACTCCACAGCAGCGACATGACTCGGCACTCCCAGCTTCTTGCAGTGGCATGCCTCCTGCTCACGGCAGAACCAAGCAGTGGTAGGACTCTCTCCACACAGCAACGGCTCTGTTCCAAGCAGCAGTAGCCCTCCTCCAGCATCACACAACGCATCATCCTGTATCTCGCGGCTCTGGTGCTTCCTCCTGACCCCGGCGGTACTACCCTCTTGCAGCATATCCAGAAGCGAATGCCTATGGTAGCTTGGCTATTCCCTCAAAACAGCAGCCTGCTCTTCTCTAAGCAAGGCAGCAACGGATAGCAGCGGCTTGGGTC
This sequence comes from Viscum album, assembly GCA_963277665.1. Lineage (NCBI taxonomy): Eukaryota > Viridiplantae > Streptophyta > Magnoliopsida > Santalales > Viscaceae > Viscum > Viscum album. Next base: position 1,963,812,841 of record OY728133.1, read on the forward strand.
TCGCGGGTGGTGCGGCGCGATCTTCTCCAGCAATAGCACACTTCCAGCTACAGCAGGGGCTTTGGGTTACAACGGGTAATGGTGAGGTAGGGAGATGTATCAGTGTGGCAGAGTGGTGGCTGTCTAACAGTGAGGATATAAAATAATGGTGAGGTTAAGATATGGGTTGCAGTGAGGTGCGGAGGGGGAAAGAGATACTGATGGGGTGCAAGGGTCACTATTAAAAATAAATAAGGCTAACAGTGAGGAGGTGAAGGAAAGAGAGTCCAATAGTGAGGTTGAGGCACCAGCAGTGAGGCATAAGAGAGTAGTGAGGTTGGAGGGTTATTGAGTAACGGTGAGGTAGTCACTGATATAATAAATAAATAAATAAAAATAGTCACCGTTAGTATAAATGTAAAAGGAGGTCACCGGTACAGCAAAATAAAACATCAATGTTAGTGAATAGATCAACAGGCCACCTTTAGAGTAAAGGGTCACCGTTAGAGAATATTAAAGTTACCGGTAAACAAAATCAAAGTTACGGTGACCTTTGGAAATTAGATTGAACAAAAAAAAATAAAACTTAAGCAAACAAAATTTATATATTGAAAATAAGAAACTAAAGATCATAAAATTCAAACAGGATTTTTAATTAACCTTTAAAACATTAAAATTGTAATAGAAAGTATTAGTTGGTAACAATTAAATTAATAAACTTGATAATTGATAAGATAAAATAATATAAACTTAAATTAAAATGACTATATGAATTAATTAATTTCAAAATAGCAACGAAAGAAAAAGTTAGCATCAGTGGCCTAAATAAGTCACTACTAGCATTCGTCTACCTCACCGGTAGACTAAAACAATTAGAAAATGAATTAATAATCAATATGAAAACATAAAATAATAAAATTAATGTTTAAAAACTCTTAATTAATTAATTAATTAACTAAATGAAAACATAAAATTAAGGTCAGACCATTTTATTTAACTTAAAACACAAATTATTTACTTGAATGATTTGCAGGACTAGACCGATTAATTAATTTTTTTAACCTATTATAATGTAACTTAATTAAAAGATAAAATATTAAAAAGATGTCTAAGTTAATTAAATAGAATTACAATGATTAAATAATTGTTTAAAATAAAAATTAACTTATTAAAAAGACAAAAAAAATTAACTTAGCCAAACTAAATACTCACTGCTACTGATAAAATTAAAGGGATCACTGGTAGAAAATAGTAACGGTGAAAAAGGTCACCAGTACATCTAAAAACTAGTTACTACTAGAGTAAAAAGAAATGCAGGTCACTGTTAGGTAGTAACGGTAACATGGCTACCGCTAGTATGAGAAAAGGTAACCTTGATATCGGTAGCTTAGCTATTGGTAGTCTGGAAAGAGATAACTAAGTTACCAGATGAGTAAAATTTTAAAATTAAAATTAATTTATTTATCAAACTCAATAATTATTAATAATAAAAAATTAAATAAAATAAACAAATAAAAATTAGGTAAAAAAATAAAAAATTAATTAAATTAAAAACAAAGAAAGAATAAATCAATTATTTTATAGTCCATAATTACATAAATTATTATAAAAAATGAATATTTGACAAATTTAATTATAAAAATACAAAAGTGCATTTTTTAGATAAAAAGTATAAAAATAGTTAAGTAAATCATTAAAAATTAATAAAAAGTATGTGGAAAAACTATGCAAAAATAGAGCCACATCATACACCATCTCTCTGATAATCCTTTATCTTCTTCAAAACGAGTGGTTGAACAATCTTTCAAGAAAGTAATGATTATGTTCCTTCCCTTATGATCCACATTTTCATTTTTCAATTCTAATTATATTGGATCCTTCTCAATTATAATCATTGTTAAGGTTTCCTGATCCTTTATGCTTAGAGTATATGCTACTTTATTTTCTTTACTAGGATGGTAGTGGATTGAAAATTCATTGTCCTTGATCATGTCTAACCATATTCACTATATCATGTTAATATATTTATATGTGGATATATTTGAGGATCTTATGATCTGTATATATTTAACATTTCTCCACAAATAGATAATTTCACAAGATTTTCAATGTGAGCACCACTTCATCCAACTACATATCATGTGTTGGATAGTTCTTCTCATGAAATTTAAACTTCTATGTTGTGTAGGCTATCACATTATCATTATTCATTGGTAAACATCCCAATCCCTTATTCGAAGAATCATTGTATACCATGAAAACATACAACTTTTGGGAAATTTAAGTACTAGTGTAGTTATAAACCTATTTTTAAATTCCTTAAATCTCTCTTCACATTCATGGGTCTGGGAAAAATTTACCCCCTTTCGAATCTACTTGGATATCGGGTTTGAAAATAATGAGAAGTTTTTCACAAATCATCTATAAAACCCATCTAGTCCAAGGAAGTAATAGATCTCTTTTATATATGTTAGTCTTGGCCACTCCTCAATTTCCATTATCTTATAAGATTTCAAAAATATCTATAGGCTTGTGGTAACAATACCTAATAATGATACTTCCTCCATCCAGAATCATATTTACTGTAATTTTCATATAGCTTCTCTGTTTATAATATATTTAGCACAATATTCAAATGATTCTTATGCTCCTACTTGCTTTTAGAGTATCTAAGAATATCATATATAAATACTACCACAATTTTTTTAGGTAATCTTTAAAAACTATATTCATCAAGTCCGTAAATATTTTTAGACCATTAGTGAGTCTGAAAGGCATCACTATGAAATCATAGTTTCCATGCCTTATTCGAAAGCCAGTATTGGGAATAAATTACTTCTTCACCTTTAACTAGTGATATCCAAACCAAAGGCCCACCTTAGATCTATATCGAGCTGCACATAGTTGATTAAATAATTCATATATCAATTCAATGGAATACTTGTTCTTTATAATCATTTTTTTGAGTTCATGATAATCAATGAAGAGACGCATTGACCCATTCTTATTCTTGTTGAGGGGGACTATCAAACCCCAAAGTGAAGCACTCAGGTGTATAGATCTATTTTCTAGATTATATTGTAATTTCTTATTTATTTCTTCCAACTTAACGATTTCCATTATATAAGGATTCTTTGATATGGTTATATATACAAGTATAAGTTCAATTGAGAAATCAACCTCTCATTCAAGAGGGTGTCCGGGAAACAATTTAGGGAATATATCAATGTAGTCTCTAGAAATTAGAATTTCTTCAAGAATTATTCTCTCATTGGTCTCAATCATTTGAGTTATATATTATTTCTCATAAGAAAATAATATATGCATTTGAAATGAATATTACAAATCTGATTCATCCTCCTCCACATACTTTTAAAAAATTGTAGGATGAGTCGATATGTGAAGAGTGATATCTCTCTCCCTAAAGATGATGATAGATTTATATAAGGAAAACCAAACCATTCCCAATATGTTATTAAACTCCTCTAAGGGAAGTATGATAATATTTTCTAGGAGGTTAAATACCCAAACATTGATCAAGGATGAGTTTTATATTAGGGAAGAAATAATTTATCCATTTTATATTCTTATACATAGCTCAAATCCCATATTCTAAGGTGGTGTTTGAATAGTTCTACTAAACTTAGAAGATATGTAAGAATGCATAAAACTTGAATCAAATAGTACGTTCACTATTGTTTAATGAATAACCAGTGTACCAATTACCATATCATTGTAGGGGTCCACCTCAGTAATAGTGATAGAATATTCCCTTTATTTCTACCATGGAGGTTGTTGTCATTGATTTTATATTACAACAACTGGATTAGGGAATTGGTTCACATGATGAATGTTTTCCTTATAGTTGAAACATCAGACTATATGATGAGTGTTGATCAAAACCTTCTTTTATCCCATCACATTAGTGGGATTCTTCATCTCCGCAACACATTGATTAGCCTGATGCCTCTCTTTTATACATTTGATGCATATCCCAGTTCCCTTGAGAAAATTTATGGGATGCTTCTTCCAAAAATTTTGACATGTGGGTAGTTGGGTTTTCTTTTTCCATGATATTTATCCATTGATCATCCTAAAAAGAACCCAATTTTATTCTATTTATCTCTAGGACCATGAGACCACTGAGAGTCTCTAATATCCATCACAACCTTTAGGGTAAAATAAAAAATATATTCATAGCTAAAAAATTCTTGAATCACTAAATATTTTCATAGAATAAATTTTAATCCAATAAATAAATGGTCCAATATACATTCAGTGTGGATTAATATAGAGGTTTATGATGTAATACTTGTGAAGTTTTCCTCATACAACCCGATAGACTCATCTTCCTTTTTTTAGTATGAGGGACTCCCTCTCCATTTTAAGATGGAGAGTTTAGGGAAAATATTTATAAAAAAATATTTTATTGAATTATTCTCATTCCATGGAATTAATTTTCTCTTTGTAATTCATGTTGTTTATTAGTGTCCACCACTGATTAGCTTCCCCTTCAAAATGATAGACAAACAACACATCTTTCTCTTATTTTGAGAAATGGAAGATAGATAAAATATTCTCAATTGAGTTAATCAATTGTTCCATGACAATGGGATCAGAAGATATACTAATGGTTGGAGGCCTTTATCACATAAAGGATTCGAACCCAATTTACTATTTCTTATGAGAAAGAAGAAATTCCCAACGATTTAAGTTATTATTCATAAATAGATCTAATTGATCCAGTACTTCAATGAAGTTATCTCCTATCACTCTCATCAGGTTAGGTATCTCAATAGGGAGATCATTATATTTCCTATCATATTTTTTTTCTGCATGATTTCTCCTATTCCCCACCATTAACTAAAAAAGTAAAAACTAAAGTAGGGATTTGAATACATAACTACTAAGAATAAAAAAAGTAAATCATGAACATAGATAAAATAAATTATAAACGACACAATAAACCTAACTTATTTGTTTTGAGGATTCTGTCTAGGTTATCCATGGTAATTTTCCTATTAGGGTTTCTAAACTAATAATCTATTCAATTCCTCTATAATGGTTCGTAAAGATTTTGTAAATTTTCCAGAGAGTATCCATCAAGAGTGTCAAACCAGGTGCACTATAAGGTCTCTTTTTTTACACCATGTGATAATAGATTAAGTTCCAAATGTACCCCTTTAAGGGTTATTACCCCTTGGGAAAAATATTCCAAATCCATATTTAATTGTAGTATCCAAACATGGATATAATTGTTTAGAAACCACTCACTCTATACTTCACCAAATTTCAAGATATTTTCTTATACTTATAATTATCCTTAGAATATTCCCTAGAGTTCTAACTAAAGTAATATAGTCCTAATTCTAAAAACTAACTGCACTATCCTCTTATACCAACTATAGTAACCCAAACCATTTAAACATATTATTAAATTATTTTTTTCATAAATATATATTAAGTAAAACCAAAGGATCAAAAATCCTAGTGTCTTTGTAAGACTAGGTAAATAAAACGACAACATGAAACTAAAATAAAATTTCATTATTTTAATGTCCATAATGAGCTCCCAAGTCCATTAGAGTTCCTAAAATTTCATAGGATAACCTAAGGAATACATAAAATAAAGGGGTGATTTAAAAATCCCAGTAAAGAAATAAACATGGAAATGAATCATAGCATATGAGTCATATGACATAACATGATGACATAAAAAGAATTACTCATGAATAATCACATAGAGGCATAACATAAAGAATATGGAATCCTAATATAATGGCATCATAGGAAAGTGGAAAAAATGTAAGACATGACATAATCATAATTCAAGGCTAACCACCAAGACAAGATCACATGGTGGACAGAGTCCCATCATGGATTGTGTTCACTCCCTAATCCTATACATATCATCTCATGGGACATAAACATTACCTAATGAATTGGAAAAATATATGGGTGCACCCAATAAAATGTAAATTCTTATGTGTTAAATAAAATTAAATCAATCATAAGTCATAAACATAATAATTACCCATGGAAAGAAATGGGTTGCATAATCTTGCATTATATCCTAATCAAAGGAGATTTCATAAAGGAAGAATTTGAGAAATGAACTTAAGGAATGTATTACACCATTAAAGGAAAGAGGAATAATATAGTTATATTTTTGAGAGAAATATTTACAAAATTTGGAATCATTTCATAACATTAAATAGAGATAAATTAATTTAGAGAATGGTTATAACCTAAAGAAAATAGTGGTTCAGAGAGATCCATTACTTTATATTCTAGAATTATTCTACACTTGAACTTAACCTCATGGATAATAAAATTAAATTCATTAATTAATTAATTAATAACCATTTAAATATATATATTTGATTTATTATAATCATATTAAGTTATTTTATGACAATTTAATTGTGATATATAGACTAATTTTGTTGTTCTGAGGGAATTTGTTTCATGGTTCGAAGGTCAGAACACTTGTGTATTATTGTTGATGTTCTTTTATAATGGGAATACAACTCAAGAAGTGAAATGAGAAAATATTCATTTACTTATAGAAATTTTAATGGTCCCAAAAATTTATTTTTTTCTTATATAGAAGTGATTCATGTAGTGAAAATGTTAACATCATTCAATTTATTAATTTAGGCCGTTTTACAGACCATCCCAAACTAGATTTTTTTATTTGATTAAAATATTACTGTAACATTACAAAATGTGAAATAAGTTATCAAAAAATTATTATAATCATATTTAAGCATAATAATATTTTTATAACCATCTTTGAAGGTGGTGAATAAAAAATGAAGTGTGTTGTTCATAGAGGTGGTGAACTAACCATATTGTAAGCAACACTTTCATTTCAGACGCAAACGAATAAAAGGTAATTGGTGAATATTCCACATTAATAATAACATAATAGTATATTTAGTATTATGATGTTATTATGTCTATGTGTATGGAAAACATAAGGTGTTTCAGAAGAAAAATAAAATTAAAGGAGGTCAGTCAATATTTTTACCTCTTCCTTTTGCTGCATCCTCTTAAGCAACCCCTTAAGACTTCTTGAGATGGTATTTGGATGAAACCATAAGCAAAAATACATGGGGAGATTATTTTTAAGGAAATTTTTTATAATTTTTTCAATATCCAAGGCTTAAAAGTTTTTAGGAAAATGAGATGTGTGGGGTGGGATATATAAGGGTAGGAGAGGGGTGTTTTTGAATATTATATTCCTTAGTTTATTATATTGGCTCAAGAAAACAAATAATAATTATTCTTGTGAATATAAATATTAAATTATTAATTTTAGTTTTACAAAATGGGTGATTACATAATCCATGAAAAAAAAGTTAGTATTTAGATTTTAATGTTAAATACAAGAATTTACCGTATTTCACTATTCACTAAAAATCCTGCTATTTTAGAAAAATACAAAAAATTCAACCCAATGTTTTTTGAAATGAATATTTAAAAAATTAAATCCATTTTATGAATATAATTTTATAAATATAAGAAAATTAAATTTTAAATAAATCCTCATTTATTTGAAAAATACCAACTTTAATATTATGATCAATTTTTTGACCCTTTGAAAATTTAGTTATGGCCTCCTAAAATCATATAAAAATATAATAAAACTTAATAATTATTTATAAATAAATTAAATGAAAACAAAATTTATTTTAAATCATTATATTTATTATAAATTCTTTATTAAAACTTTTATTGTTTACAAAAATACAAATAATTAATTTATCATTTTTAACACATGTGTTTACTTGTATCGTGATATAAATATATCATATTTTCTCTTTATAAGACACCTAAATATTATTTTACACTTCCATAGGTGAGGTTACTATTATAATAGTCAGGTTACTATTCATAATAGTCATATTACTATTCCCAATAGCCATGTTACTATTCCCATAGTCATATTACTATTCCAACGGTTAGATTTGTAATTGTTATATGGGTTTACTAATTCCTATAAATACCTAATGTTTCATTAATTATTCATTCAATTGTATTTATATCAAGGTTATATATTTTCATTTTCAAAATGCATTTTACATTATTAGTATTTTGCTTCATTTCCAAAGTGTTGTTCATTAGTGTGATTATTCTTGTAGATTGAGTATATACAAATTTTTATATTTAAATTATCATATTTTATATTTATCCCATTGTAACATTTTTCAATTATTATGTCCATTTTTATTCTCTAAATGTAATATTTAAATCAATATAATAATATTTAGTTTTTTTTATCACATGGTGTGTGTGAATTATATTATAATACTAAATATGAAATAATTATAATAAGAGAAATAATATTGGTAATATAATGGATCTTTACATTCCCCATAATAGAATGGTATCCAATCGTAGAACTATATTTAATAATATCTTCATAGAATTTCAAGATTCTCATCATAATGGGGAACTACGATGACCTTATCAATGAGACAAAATATCTATGGAATTATTAAATCAAATGAATGAATAATAAATAACAATATATAATAATATGTTTTATTAATATTCAAATAATTGATTATAAATTTAATCCCAAGTAAAAGAAGTTGGTTCTAGAAAATCAACTCTAACATTGTGTGTCACTGCTCACCCATCCCAACACATCATTTATATATAGGCATACCATGTGGTCAGACACACTATGGAGACTACATAGGTTGAACCACATAACAACACTCCTTGCACATCATGATATTCTATGTAGGAATACATGTAATATATGTACATACAATAAGAAAAAGACCATACACAACATCAGTTTCACCATGTTTCATGTTTTAGTACACCCTGTGTGATAGTACACACTATGTGATAGTTAAACTATAGAAACCATTTTAAATATACATGGAAGGATACACATCAGTCTGCCTCCAATACACACTTTTTAGTTATTTAATTTTAAATTAAAAATAATTTAATAAATTTATTAAAAATTATAGTTGGTGGGAATCTGAAGGTATTTTTAGATGATTAATTATGATAATGAATGTATTAATTAATAAGATTATTAATTATTAAATCAAGAAATTTATCTTAATAAAGAAAGAATTAAAATAAATGATTTCTAATTTAAATCCATAGTTTTTACATGTGTGGATGATCATGATATAGACCAACCTATTTATGTGTTGGGATTCTATTAAATATAACTATTTATTACATGTTTTTTGTGAAAAAATTAGTATTAAATTAAATTTGATAATATTCATATCATCAATTCCTTTTTATTATGTATGAGACTAGGTGTCGATAGTTTATTTATATAACCCAAACCCCAAGTTCCCCTCACCTACATTTGAGTAAGTATATGTAAAGGAAGGATCTCTTAAGAGAGAAATATGAGTCTAGACTGATCTTAGGTGAAACCAACAAAAGGATATATAAAGGATAAAGGTGGAAAACTATATCTTGAGTTAGTACTTACTCTCAAAGTAATTTCCCAATGGGTCAAAATTATTGGGTTATCTTCCAATCGATAAACCAACAAGTAGTTAAAGATCACAATCATACTTTATGTTTGTTTTATTTTTTCTAGGGAATTTTTAATTATTTATTTATGAGATTAAATTTGTATTTGATGTTTAAAAATGATCACATAACGTAAATAAAATAACAAGCATGTTAAGATGAAATAAAATAAATATATTATTTTTAAATTATTCAATCAATCCTGGTAAATTTTTTATAAAATCCATATAATATTAAAAATCATATAAAAGGATAAAATAAAAATCATATGAAAAGAGAGAAAAATCACTCAAGAAGACTTGATTTCAGAAAATCATTCCTTTTCATTATTTAAAATAAAAACATGGATCAAATTGTTGGTCTAGCCCAAATGAAAACACATTAAGTTTTTTTTGGGAGTTCTAAAAATAATATTCATTGACTTAACCAAGTTACCATTAAGAGCAGTTTCTCCTACAATACTTAGTGTAACTTAGAGTAATGTTTTGAGGAAATATCACTCTAGGATTTTAGGATTAGGGAATCTGATCAATAGATCATGGAATTTTGAGTTAATACAGTTGGCCAAACATTGTACCCAAATATCTTAGTGTAATTTGTTTGAGCCCTTTTCTGGGTTATGAGAATGGAAATATTGACTTTTTACACTAGAATATCCATGAGTCCTCTAAGGAGGATAGTGAGGTGGATCATTTTATTTTTTAAAAAACATGTGGATGATGCATTATATGTCCAATGCCTCATGCTATCATCCTTAACTAGTGAGATCCAAAATCTTTATTAAGATATGGATCCATAAATCATGTTATCCAATATTAATTATATTTATCAATATAATCCTTGATAAGGGAGGTATAGGATCTCCAAGGAATAATTTAAGTGTAATCTAGGACTAGATGAACCATCTAAGCCTCATATAGTCAAGATGACTAGCTATATTAAACATTTTGAAATTGTATGTTTCGAGTTACCAAAGTAATTTTTCATGGAACTTGATCTCACCTAACTTTCTTGAAGATTATATGGATTTATTAGGAATTTTAATACAAAAAAATTTGATAAGTAACTCTCAGATCTGGTAACATTGATTCTACAAGAAGATAAGGACATAAGGTATGGAAAACTATCATTTTAATGGTAATCAAGAGGAAGGGAAAGTATAAAGGCCCCAAGACTGGTCTAAGGAACCATTTCACAACCTAAATAAGAGGAGGAGAATTAATGGGTGAGCAAAGGAATAATTTACAATGTGTTTTTCATGTGGAAAGAAGGACCACTATAATTATAACAACAGCTCAATAAAGAATAAAGGGGAAATTTTTGGTTCGTTCTTTATCGAATATATTTTTCTTAATCTATAAAAATTGGGTATTTGGCATATCATATGGTACAAATGTTTTTATCTAAATATAGGAACCAAGTATATTCATGAAGGTAACTATATTTGAGGTAGATGTTCAAGCTTCCAATATATCAATACCCGCTACACTATATATCATAGACTACCATCTTAATTTGCTAATGTGTTTAATTTTAGATTTAAAGGATTGTTATTATGGGCCTAGTGTAACTAAAACCATATATCTATGTCCATTTAATATATATGTATGTATGTAATTTCATGTTTTGAAATAAAAGTTTCTACTTCTATAATTATATCATATGTTATGGGATGGAATGAATTAAAAATGGTCTTTATGTACAAGAATTTTAAAACCAAGTGTTGGAAATTTACAATGAATCAAATTCACAGGGCTCATATCACAACCAATTGTGGAATCACTAGCTTGTTCCTATAAATGAGTTGCATTTGATACAACTATATCGAGTGGGGTTTTTACATTATTTTTAACTATAACCCTCGGGTATATGTCATGTGTTTTTTTAAAAAAAATGTCCAAATCTCCATTCTCTAGAATGGGTGAAAGGGCCACAAATATTCTTTAATTAGTTCATATAGTTTTGTGTGGACTATTTTCCAATTAAATATATTGGTGGATACTCTCACTTCCTAATATTTATCAATGAATTTAGTAGGTTTGTATTTGTTTACTTAATGATATATAAATTTGATTAATTTGAGAAATTTAAAGAATAAAAGAATGCAGTATAGAATCATCTTAGTAAGAAGATAAAGGAACTTCACTCAGACCAAATTTTATAGAATAATAACCAAGAGTTAAATTATTATCTAATAGAGTTTTGGATTCTATATCAACTCACTTATCCATATAAATGATAGTGGAATGGTTTCAATGATAGTAGGAATCATACCTCGTTGGATATGGTGAGATCGATGATGAGTTAGGGGAGTATTCAATTATCCTTTTGAGGAAATGCATTAAAAAGTAAAAAAAACTAAACCATGTATTAGCTAATGTGGTAAATGGAATCCCATATTATTTATGGAATGTGAGGAAACCTAGGTTTTATAATTTACATATATGGGGATGCAAAGTATTTTTTATGGTCACTTATGGAAATAAAATTTCACCCCAAATAATTTTTTTTTCTTTAAAGGATATTCCACAGAATAGGGTGATGTGATCTATAAGACCTATTAGAAAAAATTTAATTGTGTCTAGAGATTCCATTTTTCATGAGAGGGAATACATATCAAAAATATAATATAATAAATATCAACATTAATGAAGTTGAAGATCATGATAAATAGTAGTTTTTATATGAAAGAATTCCATAATGACTCCTGGAAAAGGCTATTCCAGAAACACAAGAACTATATAGGTGCACAAGAGATCTTTGATAACCATTGAGATATGTTTTTTTAGTCACCAAGGATGGTGATTCATTATTAGATGATAATGAACAACCTATATATTAAAAGTAATTTGTAATTTTATAAGATGTTATAAGGTGGAATGAAGCTATGGATTCTGAAATGGATTCTATATATCATAACCAAGTTTGAGTTTTGGTAGATCCTTTAGTGGATGTAAATCCTACTGGGTGTAAATGGGTATTACAAAAGAAACTAGATATGGATGGTAAAATCAGTGCCTATAATGCATGACTAATTACAAAAGGGTTTATGAAATGTTATGTTACATACTATAATGAAAAAAGTTCACCAGTTTCTATGATGGAATCCATTTTAATTCTACTTTCCATAGTATCTTGTGATGATTATAAAAAATTTCAAATGGATGTAAAAACAACATTCCTTAATGAGAACATTGTTGAAGATGTATATATGAAACAACCCTGAGGATTCATGAATCCAAATGATGAAAATATAGTATGGAAGTTGTAGAGATATATTTATGTTCTAAAGAAACATCAAGATAATGGAACAATAATTTTGATAAAATTTGGTTTTATAAAGAATGAATGTGATCCCAATGTCTAAAAAAGGTTTAGTTGGAGTGTATTTTTTTTCCTAGTAGTATATGTAGGTAATATATTACTAATGGGAAAAAATATACTATTTATACAATCCATTAAGACAAGGTTAAAAAATATTTCTCCATGAAATACTTAAGTGAAGCATCCTACATTTTAGGGATCAAGATCCATCATGATATATCTAAGTGACTGCTTAGACTATTTCAAGGTGTATATATCGATAAGGTACTGAATATATTAAATTTGGAACAATCTAGAGGGGATTATTTCCATTGTCATGTGGTATACATATCTCTAAAAAATATTCCCTCAAACACAAGAGTTGATAAGGAATGAGTAGGATTACTTACGCATCATAAATAATATCTATCTTGTATTCCATGATATGTACTAAGATTAATGTTTCTTATTCCTTGAGCATTAGATAATGATATCAATTAGACCTAGATAAGTCACATTAGACAACTATTAAGACTATCATGAAGTATTAAAGATTTATTAATGGTATATTCTTGGTTTATGGAGTATATGAAAAACTAATAATCAGGGGATATATAGATTCTAATTTCCTGACAAACTATAATTATCTGAAATCATAGTCAATATATGTGTTCTGCCTTAATAGATGAGTTTGGAGCTAGAAGAACTCAAATAAAAAAGTGGTTACCAATTATATATTGTAATTAATGTATATTATATCTATTAGACTAGTTAAAAAAGTGGGTTGGGTATAAAACATTTTCTGGGATCTTGATATGATGTATAATATTAATGATGTTATCAAACTATAGTGTAATAATACTATAGCGGTGATCCTAGATAAGAAGACGAGGTTGCATTAATGGACGAAGAATATACTTCAGGAGTATCACCTATTAGCAGATTTTTCTCAAAGTGGTAAGGTCGTAGTAAGCATTGTTTCTATAGAAGAGAACATAGATTATCAAAATTGAAGCATAGATATATTTTCTTTCCTAAAATACTAAATGTTGTTAGCAATTGGCTCTAGTGAAATTGAGATTATATTGTAGCTGGTTCCCTAGAACCAACTAATTTAATGATTTCAATTAAATTTATATTCAAATGCATAAATATTAATAAATATCTTATCATGTGATGTGTGTTGTCTCACAAAACATTAATATGATAATTTCCTTTGAGTATTATTTGTATCAAAAGTTTATAGTAGTTTTACACTATAATTAGAACCTTGAAGTGCTATGACAATATTCCTAAACATATATCACATGGTCAAATTAAATCTATATGAAGGGGAACATATGATGTTGAATATCATGTGATTTAATCTTTCAATACATTGTGATTTCTTCTAATAATGTTGAGACTTGGTAATATGTAAAATACAAGGTTATGAGGATAGATCCACCAATTAGAATTCCATTTGTTTTATGTTTCATTGGATATTCTTATCTACAGACACGTGTATTGGTCCTTATACATGAGGTTATTATTAATGTATATAATTAATTGTATAATTTGATATATTGATGAAAATTATGATAACATATTCTTGTGGTGTATTGAAAAAGTGGTGCAATAAAGGAATCAACCCTCTCCTAATGATGACCTAGGGAATGGTCGTGTCATTGACTCCCCTCCTCGGCCCTTCCCAACAAGAGAGGGAGGAGGTCTGTTTTACACTACATTCATCTCACCATTCTCCTCCTTTTAATCCTTTCCCCAACCCTTCTTTCCACCCCATCTTCACTTCAATCGAAGTCTTCCCTAAAGTTCACTCATACATAGATGGAGTTCCCTTGGTTCAAGTTTCTTCCCTGGAGTTCATGCGAGCCTTTGCGGTGATGGATCCTTCAATAGGGTCCCTATTCAATAAGAAAATACCTTCCATGGATTCCTTCTATAGATTTGTATTTTCCTTGTGGAAGTTACAAGAAAAAGTGATTGTAGGGATTTTGGGCCTGAGACATTTCTTGATTAGATTCTCAATAGAAGATGACCCAATCTCCGCTCAAGTGAATGCTCCACATTTTATATCAGGTTCTCACTTTTCCCTCTTTCAGTGGTCGTTTGATTTTCATTTGATGTGTGATCTACCCATCATGGTGATATGGAACTCCCTTCATGGATTCCCCTATAATTCGAGAATCTAGGGATCTTTCATTTGATCAACAACATGGTGGGATGATTCCTCTACTCTGATCATCATAATCATGTTGTTTGCAACCCAACTTCTCTAAGGATTTGTATCGATGTTGATGTCTCCAAAAATCTAATGGTTTTTTATCATCGTTGAGATCTAAGGTGAGTTTCACAAGAAGAAATGGGTTTGCTATGTGTAATGACCTAATGTTTTATCAATGGAATTTCACTTCTTATAATTATATCATATAATCCCATGAAATCACAACAAAATTAATTACTAAGTACTATGTGACCTTTAAACATAATATTGTTACTTCTGTGATTTTAGTTTTGAAAATTTGACATACACGGTTTCAATCTATAAGATATTAGGAGTCTAATAAGTCAAACTAAATTTTTGGTGAATAGTAACTAACCCTTATGAATTGTAATTTTACCCTTATGAATATTAATATAACACTTATGAATAGTAAATTGTCCAAGTAAATAGTGAACTTACCAATGAATGTATAAATAAAATTTATCCATATATAAGTGACAATATGATTTTATTGGTATATTTATAAGTCATAAATATTTATTTTAAAATTTATGAATAACTTAATAATTTAAAAAGAAAATTTATATTCATAAAATGTATTCATAACATATTATTTTTATTTCTTATGGTTTTAAGATAACTTTATATGAACTTCTGTAATTTATGAAAGCATTATAAAATTGGTTATAGTTTTAAATTTTGTATTTTTCAAGTAAATTATGATTTTAATTGAAAATTAAATTAATCATATTTATAAAATTATTTTTAAAAAATGGATTTCATTTTTTGATTACACAAATTGAAAAATGGTTTGGGTGAATTTTTTGAATTTTTCTGAAATAGTTGAATTTTTTGGTAGTAGTAAAATACGATAATATACAATAAATAATAAATACATGAATTATGAAATCATAAGATAATATATGGATGATGTAAGGAGATTATCTTGAAATTACATGAAATATTTAATATTTTTGGTCATAATAACAATTACTCTTTCTTGTATTATCGAAAAATAATAAACTAATGAATATAATATTATGAAAACCCTCCACCCATCCACTATAAAAAACACCCACACTCCCCACTTCACTTTACTCCTCTAAAGCCTTGTGACATCCCTAAATTATTTACAAATCTCTCACCAAGCTCCTCCCCCACATCCAACAGCCCTTAGTCTCTTAGAAAGTCCAAATCTTATACCCTTAAGATGCTCTAAAGGAAGATTTATTCAAGATATAAATTCCTCTTTTCAATTCTTTTACTTTCTTTTAAAGTTCATTTTTTTCAATCCTTACCTCTCCACATAAAAACGTTTTGAAAACTCTAGTACCATAAATTTACAATAATGTTGTTATGATAATGTAATAAGTAATTGTCATATCTCCTTTACTCTTCTTTCATACTAGTAGTAAAGACACCACCCGAGATGTGTTAATTTACCACATTCAAGGGCGATGGGTTTTCAATTTATTTTACCATATTCAATTTTGGCCATGAAACCATTTTTTATTATGGTTTAACCAGATTATTTTGTAATATATCGTATTTAAGGTTATATAATCTTTTTGTACCCATGATATTAAATGATAATGCAAAATGAGTTCGTAGTGATCAAAAACCACCAATAAACCCGAAAGGTTGTCACTAAAATTTTATATAATGATTCAAATTCACTCCATGTAACCAAATTAAATTTACAACCTTGTAACATTATGGATTTTAAATAATAAAATAACTCCAATTCTGTAAAACCATCCCCATTTTAAATGATTCTTCATTCATGAAAATAAATAAACCGATCATAAAAACCAAGAAAACAAACAAACCCAAACAATGAAATTAAACCACTTAACCCATCAAAAAGTCATGAATAAAATTTAAAAGTTTATAAAAAATATTTTAAATATATAATAGTTACTTTAATTATTAATTAATTAACCTAATTTGATTATTCAGGTCATTAATATCTTGTGGACAAAACCATCAGACTTAAGGTAAGGGATCCTCTATTTCTCACACTTATTCAAGAATATTCTATTTGTTATGCCCTTTTATGTGTAATCCCTAATGATGGGGTTTGATTTATCACCTCCCCCATAATTAACTCATGATTTATAAGTTACTAGAAACCCATTTCTCTCTCATTAATCCCTCTAATGTACACCTGATACCATACCGATAATCTGTAAGGGATTCTTCCCAGACATCCTTTGTTTCTTGGGGTTGACTTACCTTCATTTTACCAAAATTATGGTATCTTATATTTTTATGTGAATCTTATAATTGATATTTACATGTACCAAATTAATTTATCAATACCCTTTCATCATTTTATTTTAGGGATATACATTTTTTATGTGATTCCCTCCCCAACAGTCTCTGATAAGAAAACCTATTTTGAGGGAACTTCTCGAATTCTTACCCAATTTCAAGTGCACTCTCTCTTCTATTTTTAGACAATTTTTTCTCAATAAAATCATTTTTATTATGAAAACATTCTTTTTTCACTTCTGGTTTTATATAAATTATTTTTCCCTTTTCTATTTTAAAGGATCTATAGTATTTTCCTTAAAACCACCCAAAAATATTTTAATGCTAAAATTTCTTAAATACTTTTCTTACATGTTGTCACTTATACATGACATCACTTAACATGATACATTCCTATTTTTACTTATTAATTTCCATGTATATTTTAGTTCCTTTCTTTCATGGACACTTTTATGATAGGCCAATTTGTTATGCTTTATGACATGATTGTGGTACCCAATTATTTTAATGGGTAACCCTTATGTTTATCTGAGATTAATTATGTATGATTCTTTATATAGAAAAAATATTCATGAAAAGTTAATCTGGGTGTTCCTATATAGCGCTCTAATTCCTTAGGTAAAGCTGAGTCTCATGAGATGTTATGTGTGATGGTCTTGGCTGTTATCCTTGGCATGTGCTACCATGTGTGATAGTCTTGGCGGTTAGAATTGGCTTGTAATAACATGTGAAACAGTCTTGGAGGTTAGCCTTGAATTTTGATAAAGTCGTGTTTTATGTTTCTTCCACATTACTATTAATCCATGTTTATATTATTCCATGTTTATATGTAATGATTCCATATGTTACATGCCTTTTTATATCATCACTTGATGCCTTCTATCCCATGTGATAATGATTTGTTCTTATGGTTATTCTATTACTGGGATATTTAGCTCATACCATTGTTCATGTGTTCCCCATGGTACCCTATACAGATGTTTGAGAACAATGGAAGTTAGGAGGTAAATTTTATTATTAAATAAAGAAATTTTTATTAAGTTCCAGGTTTTTAGTTTTATCTACCTAGTCTTCCAAGACACTAGACTTCACAATCCTTACCTTGTATTCTGATGTATAATTATGATTAAAATCTTGTAATGTTGTATCTAAAAGGTTAGGGTTTTAATAGTTGGTATCATATGATGGTCTAGTTATTTTTTAATGTTTGGAATATACAACATTAGTAAGAACATTAAGTTTGTGACTATGTATAAGAAAACACCTCAAAATTTAGGTAAGTATAGAGTAAGTTGTTTATCAAGAAAATACATCCCTATATGGATACAAACAGGTAGAGTTGGCTCTGGCATAGATTTATATAGGGTTAAAACCCCAAAAAACTACTTTGAGATAGTCTCGAATAGGAACCGGTGCAGGACAATGGGTCTTGCTGCACTCTTGGTTTGACACTCTCGGAGGATAATCTTTGGTAAATTTTGAGCCTGGTACAAACCATTATTAATGGAATGAAAAAACTCCCTTAAGAATATAGGTTATGAAATAGATAATGGATAACCTAGAGTGAAACATAGGGAATAACAAGTTAGTATATACTTATCCTTTACAAGTTTATCCTCTTATGTTCAAGGTTTCCTTTTTATTCTAAATATCTAAGTATTCAAGCCCTCTAATTGAACATTATTTTTCATAGTTAATGGTCGGAAATATAAAAACATGTGCCAACAATCAATGTGATAGGGAATGTGATGATTTCACTAATGATATTCCTGATATGATGGGAATGGGTGTTCAAAACTTCATGATAGTACTTTCTTAGATGGATCAAGTTTTGAATAATAACATGACTGAAATGGAACACCCTCCTCCAAGTAAAGAGAAAGATTCCATAGAATAATTCATGTGGAAAAGGCCTCACATGTTTAGTGGATCTTCCAATCCCCTACTTACAGAACATTGGACTAACTCCATTGAAAAGATAATATATGTCCTCCAGTGCTTAGAAGAAGAGAAATTCATACTGACAGTCTGTTGTTTTGATGGGGAAGATGATCATTGGTTGACATTAATCAAGAATAAGAAGCCCCAGGAGGAAATCGATTCCATGGATGGGAGGAATTCAAGAGAATATTTTTCAATAAATATTTTCCCTAAACCCTCTTTCTCAAGATAGAAAGAGAGTTCCTCAAACTCAATTAGAAGGAAGATTAGCCAATCGGGGTGTACGAAGAAAACATCACATGGCCTGTAAGTTATTCCTATGGAATTGTCATGAACACTAAATTCATGGTGGATCACCTCTTTAGTGGACTAAAGATGAGTCTATGAAAAGTGTTGGTGATTCAAGACTTTGACAATTATGAGGAGATTGTCTGTTGTTCCCTCTAGGTGGAAATGGAGATCAGATAATCTCAGTGGTATCTTGGGCCCAGTGAAAAGAAGAGGAAAATGGAATCTAATTTGGGTTGTTCCACAAATAAATTCCATGATGGAAAGAAGCCTGATCATCCCACATGTAAAAATTGTGTGAAGAAGCATCATGGGAACTATCTAAAGGGAACAAATAATTTCTTCAAATGTGGAAAGTTGGGACATATAGCTAAAAAAATCCAGTGGGATATTAAGAACCCCACTAATGTGGAAGAAGAAACGAAGTTTTAGATCAGAACTCAACATATAGTGTAGTTTTACCACTACACAGATCATAAACATTATGCGAACAATTCCCCAATGCCAAGGGTTTTTGGAGTAAATCAACAACCTCCAAGGAAACAAGAAATATATTATGCTATCATTACTGCTAAGGTGGATCTGTAAAATGATGTGATGACATGTACGGTAGTTATTCATTAAAGAATAGGGAACATGCTATTTGATTCTGGTGCTACACGTTCTTTTATATCTTGTATTATTAGTATAACTATTCAAACACCACCTCAAAATTTGGAGGATATGTTACCTATGAGAACAATGACTGGGAAAATTATTTCTTCCAAGGTTTATAACTCCTCCCTGGTAAATATTTATATACTGAAACTACCATAAAATAATTTCATACTTCATTTAGTCGAGTCTGATGTTATCATGGGCATGGATTGGATGTCTTTATACAATGCCAACATCAATTGTCTAGAAAGGGAGATCACTCTTCACATCCCAAAGTATCCTCCAATTATTTACAATTGTATGGAGGAATTTGAATCTAGTTTAGAATCATAACATTAGGTGTGGATATTGGTACCTTATGAGCAAGAATGTCTAGCTCAAATTATTGAGAAAAGGAGAGAACCATGCTTTAAGGAACACCCATCGTGAGGGATTACACTAATGTATTTCCCGAAGAGTTTCTTAATCTTCCTCCTAATTGATAGGTTGAGTTCTCAATTGAATTTATTCTTGGATACCTACCTATATCAAAGAAACCTTATAGAATAGACACTATAGAGCTAGAAGAGCTGAATAAGCTGTTACATGAGAATCTAGAGAAGGGTTTTTTAAGATCGAGTGCTTCACCGTGGGGTGCGTCGGTCCTATTCATCAAGAATAAGGATGGATAAATGTTCCTATGTAATGATTATTGTGAGCTCAATAAAATCACGATAAAGAAAAATTATCCCTTACCAAAGATAGATGAATTGTTCAATCAGCTTTTTGGGGCCAGTTATTTCTCTAAGGTGGACCTTCGGTCGAGATATCCCCAATTCAATGTAAGGAAAGAAGATATTCCCAAGAATACCTTTCGAATGATGTATGGATACTAAGAGTTCATAGTGATTCCCTTATGACTCACTAATAATCCAGAAATTTCCATGAATATAATGAATAGAGTATTTAGATATTAACTCAAAAAAATTGTGGTAGCCTTTATTGATGATATTATGATATACTCCACGAGTAAGGAGGAATATGAGGAGCATTTTAATACTGTGTTAAAGATTTTTTGAAGGGATAAGATCTATGAAATATATAGTAAATGTGTGTTTTGGATGGAGGAAGTCTCATTATTGGGGAATTTTATCACCTGTAAAGGGATATATGTGGACCCTTTCGAGATAAAGGCAATTGAAGAGGGGCACATGCCAACATTTGTAATAGAGATCCGCAACTTTCTAGGTCTAGTTGGGTATTACTGATGATTTGTTAAGAAATTTTAACCGTTTTCAAACCCAATGATCAAGCTGACACAGAAGGGATTAAAAATTGTTTGGACTTAGGAATGTTAAGACTGCTTTATAGAGTTGAAAAAGAGGCTAATAACTACACTATAACTCACACTCCCAATAATTGGAGAACTATTTTTGGTTTATAGTGATGCTTCAATGGAGGTTTTAGGATGTGTGCTGATGAAAAATGATAAAGTGATATCCTATGCCTCAAGGATGCTGAAAATCCATGATAAAAACTATCCTATGAATGATCTGGAGTTAGCGGCTATGATCTGTGCACTAAAAATCTGGTAGCATTATCTCTATGGGGGGAAGTGTGAGATATATAATGATCACATGAGCGTAAAATATATATTCACACAAAAAGATCTTAATATGCTCTAGCAAATATGGATAGAGCTCATTAAATATTATAACTTCTCAATCCACTACCATCCCGGTAAGGCAAACAAGGTGGTAGATGCTCTAATTAGAAAGGATCCTATATCATTATCAATGATGAAAATTGAAAAGAATCAAATCATCTATGATTTGAAAAGGATGGACATGAGAATCATTAAGAGAGGAACATCATCAATACTTTCTAAAATGATTTCTCAACCATCCCTCATGGAGAAAAAAAAGGATGCTCAAAGAAAATATGTGGAAATTTTAAAAGGGTGGAAGCTGTTAGAAATAGAAAATCCCCAGTGCTCAAGATTTTTGAGGAAAGATTTTTAAGATTTGGGTAATGATCATGTGTACCATGTGATCCAGAGATAAAGAAGGATCTTTTGAATGATTCACATAGCTCAACCATCTCTATTCACCTCAGAAGCACAAAGATGTATTGGGATCCCTAAGAGAGCATATTGTTGGACAATATAAAGAAAGAGATTATTGAGTATACCTCAAAGTTTCTGGTATGTCAACAAGTGAAGGATGAAAGATAGAATTCTAAGGGGAAGATGAAACCACTACCCAAACCAATATGGATGTTGGATAACTTCACCATGGACTTTGTCACTGGAATTCTCAGGACATCCCGAGGAAACAGTGCTATATGGGTCATTGTGGATTGTTTTACAAAGATAACTCACATTATCACAATTTGTGAGGAATTATCATTAGATCAACTTTCACAGATATATATCAAAGGGGTGGTATTTCTTCATGGAGTACCACTATCTATTGTTTCTGATAAAGATCTAAGAATCACCTTGCTGTTTTGGAAAAGTCTCCAACAAGCTCTAAGCACTGAACTGAACTTCAGTATGACTTATCATCCTCAAATAATTTTTAATATGAGAAAACTATTCCGACATTGGAATAAATGTTGAGAGCATTCTCTATGGACTTCAAAGGAGGATGAGAAAAACATCTTCCACTGGGTGAATTCTCCTACAACAATAGTTTCTACATGAGCATCAATATGGAACCATACGAATCCCTTTATGGGAAAAGGATCATAACCCTAGTGTGTTGGGATGAAGTTGGAGAAGGTGAGCTTCTAGGACCTAAAATGGTGGAAGATATGGTGGAGAAAGTAAAAATCATTCAAAAAAAAATCAAGGAATCCCAAAATTGAAAAAAGTGTTATGCAGACAATCGTCAATGAGAACTTGAGTTCAAAGTTGGAGACATGGTATTTCTATGCATATGTCTATAGAATATGGTCATGAGATTTGGGAAGAATGTAAAGATAAGTCCTCGGTACATTGGTCTCTTTAAGATCCTTGATCGAGTCAGGGTTATGGACTATCAACTCGCACTTCCACCTACCTTGTTTAAACCACACGATGCCTTACATATATCCATCTTAAGAAAGTACATACCAGATCCTTCACATGTACTCTCTTCAGAGATGGTATAGTTGGAGGATAATATTTCTTACGAGGAGCAGCGAATGAAGATCTTGTATCGTAGAGATAAAGTACTACGTAACAAGACTACTCACTTGGTCGATGTACTATGGTAGAACCATAAGTACAAAGATGCAGCATGGGAACTGGAGGAGACAATGAAGGAAAAGTACCTTCACCTATTTATGACATAGAATGAAAAAAAATTGAGGGGAAAATTTAATAAGTGGGAATAATGTAATGACCCATTGTTTTATCAATTGAAATTGTCTTCTTATAATTATGTCATATAATCACATGAAATCACAACATAATGAACTGTTAAGTACTATGTTTCATTTAAACATAATATTTTCACTTTTGTGATTTTAATTTCGAAAATCTGACATACACGGTTACGATCAGTAATATATTTGGAGTTCGATAAGACAAACATAATTTTTGGTGAATAGTAGAAGACCCTTATAAATTGTAATGCTACTTTTATAAATAGTAATATGACCCTTATTAATATTAAATCATATAAGTAAATAGTAACAATACCAATGAAAGTATAAATAAAATTTATCCATCTTATAAGTGATAATATGATAGTGTTGGTATTTTTATAAGCCATAAATATTTAATTAAAAATTTATTAATATTTTAATAATTTAAAAATAAAATGTATTTTCATAAAATGTATTCATAAATTATTATTTTTATGTCTTCTATTTTTAAGATAATTTTATAAGACCTTATGTAATTTTTGAAAGCATTAGAAAATCAGTTATAGTTTTAAAATCTATATTTTTTAAGTAAATTATGAATTTAATTTAAATTTAAATTAATCATTTTCAAAAATTTATTTTTGAAAATTTTATTTCATTTTTATATTCTTCACATAGAAAAATTTTTATGGTTAATTCTTTGTATTTTTCTAAAATACTTGATTTTTTGGTAAATAGTAAAATACGATAATTTACGATAAATGATAAATACATGAATTAAGATATTATCAGCTGATGTATGGATGATGTTAGGCCATTATCTGGAACTCACATGCACTATTTACAATTTTTATTCATAATAATCATTAGTATTTCTTGTCTTATGCAAAAATAATAGACTAATGATTAAAATATTAAGAAAACCCTCCTCCCCTCAACTATAAAAACCACCCACACTCCCCTCTTGTCTTCACTCATTTCAAGCCTTGTGAATTCCCTAAATTCTGCCCAAATATCTCCCCAAGATCCCCACACCACCTCCAAAATCCCTTAGTCTCTTAAAAATACCATATACTCTCCCCTTAAGAGGCTCTCAGTGAAGATTGATTCAAGAGGTAAATTCCTCTTTTGAATTATTTTACTTTCTTTTCAATTTCATTTTTTTTATTTTCTATCCTTACCTCTCCTCATACAAATGTTATGAAAAATCTAGTACCTTACATGTACTGTAATTTTTTTATGATAATGTAATATGTTATTATCATCTTATTTACTCTTATTTTATACTAGTAGTAAAGACAATATCTGTGATGTGTTAATTTACCACATTCAAGGATAATGGGTTTTCAATTTCTTTTACCATCCTCAATTCTGGTCATGAATACATTTTTTGTTATATTTGAACCATATTATTGTGTAATATATCTTATTTAAGGTTCATTAATATTTTTTTACACATGATATTAAATTATATTGAAAAATGAGTTCGTAGTGATCAAAAACTGCCAATAAACCCAAATGGTTATCACTAATGTTTTATATAATGATTCCCCTTCACTCCAAGTAACCAAATTAAATTTAAAAACATGTAACCTTATAGATGTTCAATAATATAATAACTCCATTTATGGACAACCATCCCCATTTTACATGATTCTATATTGATAAAAATAAGTAAACTGGTCGTAAAAACCAAGAAAACAAAGGGACCCTAACAATGAAATTAATCCACTTAACCCCTCAAAAACATCATGAATAAACTTAAAAAGGTTATAAATAATCTTTTAAATATATAATAGGATCTTTAATTTTTAATTAATGAACCTAATTGGATTGTTCAGGCTACTAATATCATGTGGAGTACACCATCGGACTTATGGTAAGGGATCCTCACTTTCTCCCACTTATTCAAGAATGTCCTATATGTTATTCCATTTTATGTGTAGTCCCTAATGATGGGGTATGATCTCTATCCTGACCCAAAATTCCCTCACGATGTATAAGTGATGAGAAACCCATTTCTCTCTCATTAATCCCTCATAAGTACACTTGATACCATGCCGATAATCAGTAAGAGATTCTACCCAAACTTCCATTGTTCCTTCGGGTTGCCTTATCTTCAATTTACCAAAATGAAGTTATCTTATTTTTTATGTGAATCTTATAAATGTTTTTTTAACTGTACCAAAATAATTTATCAAGACCCTTTAATTATTTTATTTTAGGGATATACATGTTTTTATGTGATTCCCTCCTCAACACTTCCCGGTAAGCAAACTTATTTTGAGGGAAATTCTTGAATTATTACCTGATTTTCAGTGCACTCTATGTTCTATTTTAAGACACCATTTTCTTTATAAAATCAGTCTTTCTTATTATGAAAACCATTTTTGGTTCACATATGGTTTTTAATAAAGGATTTTTTCCTTTTCTATTTTAAAGGCTCTATAGTATTTTCCTTAAAAATGCAGAAAAACGTTTTAATGCTAAAATTTATTAAATACATTTATTACATGTGTTCACTTATAATTTAAATAAATTAACATGATACAATAATATTTTCCCTTATTAATTTCCATGTAAATTTTAGTTCCTTTCTTTCATGGACACTTTTATGATACACTTATTTTTTATTCTTTATAACATGATTATGGTACCCAATTATTTCCATGGGTAACCCTTATGTTTATATAATATTTATTATGCATGATTCTTTATGTTGAAAACATATTAATGAAAAGTTAACACTGGTTTTCCCAGATAGCACTCCAGTGTATTGGGTAATTTTGACTCTCATGATACGTTATGTGTGATGGTCTTGGCGGTTAGCCTTGGCTTGGGCTACCATGTGTGATGGTCTTGGCAGTTAGCCATGGATTGTGCTACCCTGTGATACGATCTTAGAAGTTAGCCTTGACTTGTGCTAAATTCATGTTTTATGTTGCTTATACATTACTATGACTCCATGTTTATATGATTCCATGTTTAAATGTCATGATTCCATATGTTACATGCCTTTTTATAACATAATTTCATTACTTCTATCTCATGTGCTAATTCTTTGTTCTTATGGTTATTCCTTTACTGGGATATTTAGCTCATCCTTTTGTTCATGTGTTCCCTAGGTTAACCTATACATATGTTTGAGCACAATGGAAGTTAGGAGCTCAATTTTTAGATTAAATAAAGAAATGTTTTATTTAATTCCACATTATCAGTTTTACGTACCTAGTCTTCCAGGACACTAGACTTCATGATCATTGGATTGTATTATGATGTATAATTATACTTAAAATCATGTAATGTTATGTGTAAAAGGTTGGGGTTTCTATACATTGAATCACGGGTTTGGTTTTGTTCTTCCTGTAAATGTCTTGGTCATGATGCTTGCAGTTTCTGGAAATGAATTCTTGGAATTTCTCAAGAGATGCTCCCACCTGATACTTTGTGAGATGGTAATTCCATACAAGCTTTAGGGAAGGTTAGGTTGAACAACCCTAGTGTTTTTTAAATGTGAAATATACTCGAGGAGGAACAAATAGGTACTGGTGAGAAGGATCATTCTAATATCATCCGGAAAGTGGTTAGAATCATGGATCCTAATATAATGATCATGGAAATATTTAATTGTTTGAAGTGGTATTTGGGTGATATAAATTTTTCAAGATAGGTTCAATCTGATCCAGGGGGACTGATGGGGCACTAAAGGTCACAAACAACAGCATAAGATGCTCCTCCTCTCATGCTTGTGATACGATGGCTGTCTAGGAATCCCCTCAAGAGGTTATGATTTAAGATATTGGTAAGGTTGGTCCAACCAAATTCATTAATTAGGAGGTTTTAATGGGGGTTGTATCGGCTAAAAAAGGGTTTGGAAACACTATTATACATGGAAATCATTTGGAAGGGCTGCAAATAGTGGGGAAGACTCAGGATCTAAGTGAGTATGCATAGGTGGAGCATCCTAATGGGGAGAGAGGTACCTATGGGATAGGTACACTTGATGATAGTGCTAGTTTTCTCTTAGGAGACAATTCATAGGATAAATACAGTAAAGGAATCCATTACCCAAGAAGAAATAAAGAGGGAAAAGGAAACTGTGATATTGGGTCTTATATCTTGACCAAAGGTAAGAAAGATAAAGGGAGGAATGATTACTCCTACTTTCTTAAACCAATGGAGAAAATGTATGATAATAAGAGAAATTAAAAGGTAAGTGACAGTGAGTTTGAAAACAATAAAAAGATTCGGGATCTAATCATGCACTCTAGAGAAGAAATGTTGGAGGAGGCCATACTGGTTATGGCCTCCCAAGAAGTTGAAAGAAGGATAGTTGAGAGGAGTCTTTTAGTGGACACCAATGATTATAATAGGGGGTGGTTCAATAAGTAAGAACTTATTTTTATGATAGACTTCAATTAAAGTAATGTTAATGTTGAGGAGTTTATTCGAACATGGGACAAGTTGGCGCACTGCATCGAAGACCTTATCAAGGATGATCAAGAAACCAATTTAATTGCCTTGAACTGATATTTATTTTGGGATAAGGATTATAATGGGATTAAAATCCAATTTAATGGGTCGCTGATCTCTTATGGGGTTTGATGTGTTGTGGTATTGGTGTGTGAGGGTTTGTGATGAATTGGGTGTGGAATTATGGAGTGTTTTGTGATGGTTTCATTTTTTGAGGGTTCTCACTCAACCCAAAAAGGTGATCTTTTCTAAAATAAAAATATTGACTTCGGAGTACATATGCTTGCAGTGAGGTAGGATACATTAGGTGTATTATAATTTATCTAACATTAATTAAATTAGTTAAGAAAGGGAGGATTACTATGATCATATCATGGGTTCAAATTAATTTAAAATTCAAGAAAGGTATGGAATCCCTTTATGACTTGATCTTGTAGTTTTTTGATGAGCAAGGATCATGTATTTGAAAACCTAGTGGAATTTTTTTATTTGGGTGGGATTGTATTAGAAGGATGATTTATGGGTTAATATATAGTATGGATCACCCTGTAAATCATTTTGGGTATGACTCAAGTAACATACTAATCAAACCACGAGTTAATTCTAGATTGGGATAGAGGATTTTAATGGAGATACTTAAGTGTTACTGAGATACCAAGGTATATGAATATTAATTCCCACTATCTCCTTAGTATTTTCTAAGATCAAAATTGGTATATGATTATTGATGAAGTTAGTGTGCTTGGTGGCTTCTGTGAGATATGGTGTGATGAATAGTCTTAGTAAGACTTGGGTGTTGGAATATGTGAGTACTTCAAGTAGATTTTGGAGGGAGTTGTTATGATGGAGTACATACAATTTTTTTTTTGTGTGAGATTGAATATTCTCAAGTTAAAGTGACATAAGATATGTCATTTTTTAGTTTAATGATAAGTGTGAAGTTTCATATCATAGTTTTCAATGAGAATATAGTTTGGTTAAATTGGGTTGGTAGATTATCTGAAAGAATCTTGTTCAAATTAAAAAATGAGTAGTGGAATCATATTCTAGTGGGTGATCTAGAATTCATGGATTGTTTGTAGGTACTTCTTAGGTATTAAAAATCATGTGGTGGGGATTTTTTAATAACTCTTTTTATTTCATGTCAGAAATTTCATAGGATATTTTTATGGATTGGGAATAGTGAGTTTTGTTTTGGTGTTTTGGATTCAGTTCCTAAGGTTAGATAATTTATTTGAGGATTATTTTATACAGTATTAGTAGTTTTAGGCATCATTGGATGAGTGAAGTAGGGTTTAGGCAACTTCCTTACTAAATATAAGCAGTAGGGATCCACTAGATACATGGTGAATGCTCTAGGGGGAAGGACCCATGGATTCCCACTAACCAACCAATGGTCTTGTGCTAGGTGGATGGTGGGTTGGGTACCCAATAACATGATAGAGTGTTTTGTATTGGGGAAGACTCATTATTTATAGGTTATCCCCCTTTATTATTCAACCGATCAAACACATTTGGGGGGATATTTGGTCTGTAATCTCCCTCATTGGTCCTACTTTTGGATACCCATTGTTTCCCATTTGAATGATGGTGGATCATAGGATTTTTCATCATGTTGGTTCAAAGTAATTCCACATCCTCTTCCACTTTTAGTCACCTTTAAACTAATTCCATAATATTTGATGATTCCACATAGGGATTTAATAACAATTCTACTAGATAATGAAGGATTCACTTTTGAAACATGTGTATTCTTGGTTTTATGGATAGTGGGAACTGAAAGAGGGAGAAAAAAACCTGTTTATATTTCACTATAGGTATTTTACATGGTGTATTTATTTGTAGATTTTGGTGAAATGGGGTGAAATTTTTGGGAAATATGAACTAGTAAATTTGGTCTTTAGTTGTAGGTTGAGGATATTCTATGAGTTGTTTACCACCTATCACATGAGGTTTCATCTGTAGGAGACTTCTTGGTGGTAGTATGGAGCATCCTTAGAGTAGAGAGGGTATTCTGCGTCTGATTTAGGAATTGAGAAGTGCCTAATGATTATGTCACCAAGGGGAGTTGTGACTAGTTGTACATGATGAATCCCTAGAGGGGCATGGGTAGTGAATTGAATCATAATTGGTTTGGGACGAGCCTCGATGGGATGGGAAAGGTACTACCAACCAAGTAAGTCCTTGGTTAGTGTATACCAAATGATGTGTTTCAAAAGGTATATGTGAGTATAAAATTGAGGCCATGGGACCTCCCTGTAAGCAGATGGACTGATGAGAAAGGGTGTAGAAAACCCTTGTTAGCCTATATGGTTTAGCGTGTGTGGATAGTTGGTTTTATTAGAGTACTTCAATGTTTTGACCACTCATCAAGGGTGTACAATATGGAACTAAGAGGAATAACTATGAATATGGTTTCCCCTGGGTATTATGCCATTTCTAGAGAGTAATTGGGATATTTTGGGGATGGATATTTAGTAGTAAGTTGTGTGTATCTTTTTTATGATTAATAAATGTACTTTATTATTAGGTTGGATGGTTAGTTATTGATGGGTTTTTTATTCACATTCATAAGGCATGGTTTGTTGGAAAGTTTCAATCCAATATGAGGATCACCATGGGGTGGTAGCACTAGGTTTGATGAAAATGGAGAATAAATTAGTAGTTCCCTTTGTACAAATGGGATATTCCCTTAAATGGAACCAGTGTAGTGAATTGTGTTGGTTTCGAGTGCAGTGGAAGCATGCAGTAGTGGGTGTTATATTAAAACATATTTTAATAATCATTTCCCGAAACCAAGAGTGTGGATCTTGCTTGTCAATTTTATAATTATTTATTTAATATCTGAAGAAATATATACCAAGTCTTTGGAACTTTCTTCATTGATGATTGTTGATCGTCCAAAATGGATCTTCTAGATTGCCTTCATTGTACCTGTGGGGATCAAAGGGTAGAATCTCTCAAGCAGAGATCCACACGTGCTCCAATGGTCTCTGAGAAATGTCACTCATTTTCTGTGTGTTAACATGGAGAATCAAATGTCTTTAATTGTTCATTATTTATCGATCATTCATTGGTCTTGAAGAAATTATCTCTTAGGTTTCTCATTCTTTAGAGGGAGAGATTAGGAGGATTCAAGATAGAATTCGTTGTGCGCAACAATTCATTATTACCAAACATGGAATTGCTTTGGAATGAATTACACAATTGACGTAGATATATATTTATAAAGATGGGATTTCAGTTAAAAAATTTAATTGCATAATATCCATTAAATATAATTATAAACATAAATTAAATCCATTTCCACAAAATAATAATAACAGTATTATTATTTTGATGTGCGTCAATATGCATAAAATGGATAAATAATATTTACTGACTCATAAATAATTATTTTATCACCAGACATGGTCTTTGTATGTTCAAACCCATATTGTATTTATTGAACACCTGAATAAATATTTTATTATCATAAATAAATATTGTATTCATAAACTAGTAAATAAATAATTATTAAATATTCAATAAATTAAATAAATATATTTTATTCAAAATCTGGTGAATAAATATTTATTTAATTTCTACTATCAATATAACTGAAATAAAATTATTCCTCAGTCTTGAGAATAATATTTATTCCATTAATTAATTTAAAATAAAATTTAATCGAGACCTCCAGAAACACTTAGTGTGTGACCCTCTAGTATTCGTTCTTATTGGCATTATGGGGGTCTTGCCTAAAGTCCATGATTCCTGTCTAGCAATGGGTCAAGGCACCCAAGAGAAAGAAATTAAAGTCAAAATGAGGACAACCATATACGAATTCTCACTATGTAATAAAATCCCTTGGTCACATAATCTATTTAAGAAGGATGCATGATGGTATCGTCAACCTATATGATTGATACATCATTTTTTGACTATCTGAAATAAACTCGCTGTTACACCATGGCCTTGGAATTTAGGGTGAAAGTTATATTTTAATGAAAGGGAAGAGATATCAACATACATAAATATGGAAGGATAAAATCCTTTCAGACTTATCCAGTAATAACATGTCATTCATGATGCATCCAACGTACCCTACTTCCCACCAAAATATGGTGCGATGGTTTTCATCTGAAAATATAAGTGTGTGAGTTATGACATGAATTAATGATAATATTAAATTCTAATGACCATTACACATTCTCTAATATAGGGATATCTAATGACACCAAATCATGTGGAATTCCTACTAGTAGGTTTGTTCTCATAATCTTCAGTCTAGGAGATTTCTAAGTGTGAACTTCATGAGAAGAAATCTCATCTACTTAAGAGTACTCACACCTGATGGTCTATATATAATTTTTCCAATAATATTATGTTATCCAACCATAGAACTATATTAAGAATATTTTATAGCACTTCAAGGTTTTCATCATAGTAGTGAACTACTAGGACCTTATCAATGAAAAAATTACTCTAGGAAATTATTACATTATGGTCATGCAGAACAATGAAAAATATGTAAAAAGATGTTTAATATCATATTTAATACATCAAATATTCATGTAATTAAAGTGAAAATATTTGGTTCTAGTAAACCAACTATTAAAAAATTCCACTTGGACTAGAGCCAACTGCTTACAACTTTCAGTTCTCTAGACCACACATGATAATCATGTTTCTGCTGATTCAAGGCTTTAGTCAAGGGGTCTGCCATGTTTTCTTCCATGGAAATGTTTCTCACTAAAGCTTCACCTCTCTGATAAAAATACATAAATATATGATACTTACTAAGTATGTTCTTCATCTACTGATGTGACCGTGGCTCATTTTTGAGAGCCACTTCTGTAGTATTATCACAATAGAGTGTTATGGGATCTTTACCCCTAGGTACCAAATCAAGATATTGGAAGAAATTGAACATCCAAACTACTAATTTATCTTCCTCAGAAGCTGAAATATACTCTCAATCATCTGTATAAGTTGTGACCATAGCCTTCTTTGAGCTCTTCTAGCCCACAACCCCTCCATTAAAAGTGGTGATCTATCCAATTTGTGACTTCAAGCCATCTTGATTAGTCTGGATTCTAGCATCTGCATATCCTATGATGACCAGTCTCTCATCTCATTCTTAAACTAGTAACATATCCTTAATATGCCATAGATACTTAAGGATAGTCTCGATTTTCATCTAATGGCGTTGTCCTAGATAATCTTGATATATTCCTATCAAACTTAATGCATAAGAGACATCTAGCCTAGTATATATAATAGTATACATGATTGTCCCAATCATTGACATGTATGGAATACTTTCCATTCTATTTATTTCCCCATGGGTATGAGGACACATTTTATTTGAATGATTAATGCCACGTGATGCTGGAAACAATCTCATCTTAGATTGTTCCATACTGAATCTCTTTAGTATCCTGTCAATGTATGTACTTTTTCGTAGGCTGAGTAACCTCTTGGATCTATCACAATTGATCTTGATCCAAATAAAATATACTACCTCACCCATGTCTCACATGGGAAATAATTTATTCAGAAATGCCTTATCAAACTATAAGACTAGTATTTAATTTCCAATAAGTAATATGTCATCCACATATACTATTAAGAAAATGATTGTACTCCCACTAAATTGTTTGTAGACACAAGGTTCACATTCGTTCTTTATAAAACCAAATTATGTTATGGATTATTAAAAATTAATATTCCATGGCCTGGATTATTTCTTTAATATATATATGGTTTTCTTGCAACTTGAATATCTTATTGGAATCCTTTGTAGTCACAAACCGTTCAGGTTGTGTCATGTATACATCTTCCTGAAGGTTCTTTTCAAGAAAGGCTATTTTGAAATCCATTTTCCAAATCTCATAGTCATGATAAGAAGTAATGGAATGTATAATTATGAAGGATTTTAGCATTGAAACAAGAAAAAAGGTTTCATCATATTCAATACCTTGACGCTATTTAAACCTTTTTGAAACCAGTCGCATGTTATAGGTACAAACTTGTCCTTCCACGTCATGTTTCTTCTTGAATACCCATTTTCAACCAATATGATTTATATCCACTAGAGTATCTACCAAAATCCATACTTGGTATTGGTACATGGAATCCATTTCATAATTCATGTCTTCTTCGCCCTTGAAAACATCTATGCACTTACTACTTCCTTGTAGGTTAGAGGATCATTATAATCAAATAATAATGAGTCACTATCCTCAGTAATTAGAAAACCATACCGTTCTGGTTATCTAACCTCTCCTGTACTCCTACATTGTTATTTTGTCTATGGAATAGTTTCTTCTTCCATGGGGATTTTTGAAATTTAAACCTATACCAACTCTTGTGTGCCTTGTACCTCGACAACTTCGATGTTTATCTAGATCCCACTATCTATTTTGGATATGTAATCCCTCAAAATAAATATGGTGTGTCTTTCTACTATAACCTTTTTTTCCAAGGGGTTGTATAGGTAATATCCCCATGTTACCTTGTGGTATCCTATAAAGGTACACTTCATGCCTCAGGGTGCATGTTTGTTACCTGAAGAAGCCTTAACAAATTCTTCGCTTCCCTACACATGAAAATTTGATAAAATTGTTTATATTCTACTCAAAATTTCATATGGAATAACATTTATCGATTTAGTTGGTACATGGTTTAGTATGTGTTCCACTGTTTGAAACTTATATCCCCCAAAGTATAATTGAATACTTGCATGAATCATCATTGATCTCACAATGTCCAACAAGGTACGGTTCCTCCTTTCACTTACACCACTCCACTGAGGCATGTAAAGATAAGTGAGTTGGGATAGGATCCCAAACTCTTAATTGTAATCAATAAAGTCTTGACTATGATATTCTCCACCTCGGTCTAATTAGAGTTTCTTAATATTTCTACCAATATTGTTCTCAACTACATTATTGTATTCCTTGAATTTATAAAAAGAATTCGACTTAAACCTAATTATGAAAATATATCAATATATACTAAAATAATTTGTAAAATTTATAAAGTATGAGTACCCACCCATTTCTTCAATGATAATTGGTTTACACACATAGGTATAAACTAATTCATGAATCTATTTATCCCTTTCACCATTCCCACTAAATGGGGATCTGGTCATTTTTCCTTGTAAACATGTGTGACATACACCATGAAATTTTAGTTCAAAGGAATATAAATATCCTTCTTGATGTAATTTTGTCAAGAATATTTCATTTACATGATCTAGCTCTTGATTCCAAATTTGGGTGAGGCATGAGTCATGTGAAGTAACTTTGTTATCGATTTTCATTACATGGTTCATGTAATCCAACATGTAAAAACTATTATGTAAATGAGTCTTACCATAACAAATTCCATCTTAATAAAAGAAGAAATATTTATTTACAAATTTGAAAATGAATCCATCAGTATCTAGTTTGGATATAGAAATATTTTTTTGGTAACAGATGGTATATAATAACAACCCTCTAAAACCAAGATATTTTGGATCAGTAATGTGAGGGGTAGTCCCTAATAGCCACAAGAACAAGTTTATCTCCACCGGCTACTCGTAGATCTATATCTCCTTGGTTAGTTTTTCTAAATCTATTGGGTTCTTGTATTTGAATACATATGTGTGAACCAAAATATATATCTAACACCCAATTTTTAGAAATAGATAAGTTGCACTCAATAACAAACACACCTGAATCTTCCACTTTATTCTTTAGCTAGATGTATTTTTTCTTCCAATGGCCCTTCGTGCCACATGAGAAACATAAAACATCTTGTTCCCTTTCTTCCCCTTTGATCTTCTTCTTCATAGAAGGGCGTGAAGAATCTTTGGTCTTAAATATATTTTCTTTCCCTTTTTCATTTCTTCACCATAAGGACAAAAAGGATTTTCGTGCTTCAGATATTTATCTACTTAGCGAATGAGGACAATAAGATCTTGTAGAGACTTCTCAAAGTTATTTTTATTAAAATTCACAAAAAAATGGAGAATCTCTAAGGGATGATTCCATATTGAGATTAGTTCCCAATTATTTGGGTATTTTAAACCCTAGAACCTTTAGGCGCTCCATGTAGCTAATGATCTTAACTACGTGAGGCCCCGCAAGGGATCCCTCTTCAAGATTACTCTGAAAGAGCGCCTTTGAAATCTCAAACTGTTACTATCTATCTATCTCCTCATAATTCCCATGGAGGTTCTCAAGCATTCTACATGCATACATTTTTTTTTCAGACTTCCTAAGTTCACTAGACATAGATGAAA
Source organism: Viscum album (assembly GCA_963277665.1). Classification (NCBI taxonomy): domain Eukaryota; kingdom Viridiplantae; phylum Streptophyta; class Magnoliopsida; order Santalales; family Viscaceae; genus Viscum; species Viscum album. The sequence continues at coordinate 1,963,849,110 of OY728133.1, forward strand.
GAATCAAACATGGAACGTTGACCACATCATTCATATGTTTTTAGTAGATTAGGAACTCTTAATTACTTTCATCTTGTGAAGGAGAATCAGACATTAAGGATTATAGCACGTAAGATTTCCATTCATGGTGTTGAAAAACCCGAAGGTGTCTAAACCACTCATAGATGTTATTGTTAGTCAAAAATATTGTATTTCTCCAATATTGTTTATATAGATAGCGTGGATGATGAGTCTTTATTTTATTCTACAATTTAATAGATCATATTATTAGTACTTTTCTTGATTAGAAATTTTGTGAGAAATAATAAATTATTTTATTTTATTAAATCTCCCACTATTGTATCAAGACCCAATATCCCTCACCATTGAACTTGGAATGTCAAATTTCTAGTTCATTCTAGTGTTAATGATCCATATTTCCTTTCACATAGAACCAATAAGGGTTAGTCAAGCTATTTTGAAGGTATTAAGGTATGAAATTCTTTTCCAACTACGGGCTTCCAACTCCTTGATCCATTGAGTGGACTCCCCACTCCAGAAAACTTGACTTGGATATTCTCAACACTTTCCTCCATACTACACTAAGTCTAGCAAGGTCTAATCTTCTTTATGTAAAATTGTTAATTCAACCTAAATCATTTATAAGAAACCCCCTTATAAATGTAAGTGTCCCAACATGGGTTGGTTAAACACATAGTTCAATTGAGTTTTGTTCCTAATCCAATAAAGAAAGGCTTAGTCTAACTTAATATTATATTGAGGGATTTTATTTTATTATGCATAAATTTTTACCATGATTTATCCTCTACATTTATTGTTAATATTTAAGTGGAAGTTTACTTCATTAATTAACTATGTTTGGATAATACATTTACTCATAATCAATTTTATTTATTTTGTGTCTTTACATATTAATTCATTCATTTATATGATCAGAATATTCCATCAATAAATATAATTTTAATCAATTTGATAGAATGTGAATAATTAATTAAATGACCTGATTATGAGCTTATCTAACAGTTGATTTAATGGGCATACATTAAATCAACATATGACCTAGGGGAAATAACTCCTTGTTCTATAAATGGCATGAGCTACAACATTCAACATTCCCACCTATGTATCACTGAGTTGGCATCATTATGGTTCCATCTTGAACCATCCTCATGTGCCTTGGGATACTTCATTAATTACAAATATTTATTATTCACACGTAGGTGAGGGGAACCAAAGGATTAGTTAAAGGGAATTACTTAAATATCCTTGGAAACATAGGTCATTCATAATAAAGGAGGGAGTGATGACTCGTAGGCCATCTTTTAATTTAATATTAAATAATTTCAAAATGATGCAATAAATTTAATTAAATAAATCCCAACACATACATAGGTCTTGTTCAAGCTCCTGAATGGTAACACATTCAATGAATACACAAAACTAAATGTCCAGCATTCATTTATTTGTTATATTATTATTTAAGATAAACGTGTTTGCATTAATTAATAAATAAATGAATAAATAAATTCTCTTTCATATTAATGATAATCTGATCTAATTTGGAGATACCCATCCTTAATGGAACTCATGGAAAATAAATGACAGAACCAACAATGACATATTAGTTACAATAAATTAATTGATCATTTTAAAATTCTTTAAATCCATTATTAAATTGTCAAACACACAACGATGTGCTAATAAATGAAATAATATTTTAATGTAGCAATTTTAAATTTAATGTATTTTTAATTTTTTTTTCATTGATGGGTGACTACATGGCATGTACATATAGTTACAAGACACATACCTCAGTTTCCATATATGAAAGTCACATGCCTAAGGCTTTGGTTTGTTGATTCGTCAAGACTACATGGTGTGTACATGGTAATTACACACCATGTATCCAATTTTTGTGTTCCAGGTTAGCCCAGTCAACATGCGTTGTGGAAGAAAATCATCGAGTGTAATTAATTACTCAATGCATCTTGATACATTTCACATGGGAATATAGTGTGCGCTCCGGCCACACACCGTGTAACCCAGTTTTACCGTCCAATGATTTGGAACACTCTGATGGAACCTCTGGTCATTCTTCATTTGTTATTTGACCATTAAGAAAATGAACCACTGAACGAAAATGATTAATATGTCTATAACCTATTAATTAAAATCAAATTAAATAATGAATAACATGAAATAAAATATAGCCATAATTTCACATAGATCAATAGTCAAATAAATAATTATAAATTTAAATGTGACCCCTTTGATACCACTTGGTGGTTCCAGAGACAAAACAAGCATATGGTATTGGGTGATATAATAAATTTTATTTTAATAATCGTTTCTCGAAAACAAGAGCAAGAATCTAGAATTTCAAATTAATAATTAATTTCTTTAATATATGAATAAATAAATACTTAGGCTTAAGAATTTTTGTCATTTATGATTTTTGATCATCTGAAACATCCCTTCCAGATTTCCTTCATTAAACTTGTGAGGATCCATGGGTAGAATCCCTCTAGAGTTGATAAACACATGCTTTAATGGTCTCCGAGCAGTATCACTCATTCTCTAGGTGCTAGCGCATCAAATAGAATATCTTGCATTGTTTGTTCTTGATTGATCATTCTTTGGTCTTGATGAACATATCTCATGGTTTTCTTATTATTGAGAGGGAGAGAGGTAGAGGATTCAAGAAACAATTTATTGTCTGCAAAAATTATCTATTCCCAAAAATGGAATTAGTTTTGAATGAGTTACACAATAGACATAGCCATCTATTTATAGAGCTATGATTTTGGTTACAAAATTTAATTGCACAATAACCATTAAATATAATTATAACCATAAATAAAATCCCATGCCACATAATAATAATAACAATATTTTTATTTTGTGGTATTCCAATTTGTTCAAAAAAGATAAATAATATTTACCAATTCATAAATAATTATTTTATCACCGGACACGATTTTGGTCTGTTAAAACTCCTATGGTATATATTGAACACCTAAATAAATATTTTATTCTCTTAAATAAATATTTTATTCATAAACTAGTAAATAAATATTTATTAAATAATCAATAAAATATATATATATTTTATTCACAATTCGGTGAATAAATATTTATTTATTTTTTGTGATCAATATAACTTAAATAAATGTAATCCTCAATATTGAGAATAATATTTATTCCATTAATTAAATTCAAATATAATTTAATTGAGAACACTAGAAACACTTAGTGTGTGACCCTCTCGGATTCTTTCTCATTGGTATTAAACAGGATTGCCTAAAGTCCATGATTACTATCTAGTAATGGGTCAAAACACCCATTTGAAAGAACATAAATTCACAACGATGACAACCACATTCGAACACCCACTATGTAATAACATCTCTTTGTCACATAATCTCATCAAGCAGGTTTCATGGTGGTGTCATCATCCTATATGCTTGATACTTCATTCTTTGACTATATGAAATAAACTCATCGTTACACCATAGACAAGGAATTTAGGGTGATGATTTTATTTCAACAAAAGGGACGATATTTCAACTTCTATAAATATGGAAGGTAAATATCTTTTCTTTTCTTAACAATTAATACCATGTCATTCGTAATGCACCCAATGTACCATACTTACCGTCAAAATATGGCATGATGGTTTTTATCAGTAAATCTAATTACACGAGTCGTGAAATGAATTACTAATAATATTAAATTCTAAGGATCATTACACATGCTCACTAATAAAAATATTCGATGACATCAAAACATGCAGAATTCCTACTAGAGAGTTTGTGTAGAGACCCGAATCTTAACGTACATAGACATTACATTACTTTTGTGGAATACTTAGTACATAACAAAAACACACACACAAGGACCGTAATAGTTTAGTGTCTTTGGAAACTCGAAATATAATCTTCTAATCGTGGTGAAAGATCGTCAACATCTCCCATAAAGATCTTCTTCTTTTTTAACCTAAATCCTTTCTTTATGTCATGGGGAAAAGAAAACATAAAAGGGTGAGCTTAAATTCCCAGTAAGGGTAAACAAAATAAACATCAATCACGTCATATTCATAAGAACATATCTTTTGGAAATCTTAACCTGCAAAAGAGATCATAATTTCATAACATGGGATAAATCATAGTAGTGAAATGTAATCCCAATAATCATAACTTAAAACATGAAACTTTGTGGCATACACACATAATCATAGAAAATCATTTCTTGTTAGTCAAGACTCATTGCCAAGACTATCTTAGTGGACAATGTCCCTTTCTGAACCGAGTTCACTCCTCGTTTCAGTCCTGTTTCACTGAACCGGTATAACCTACCGTTCCAGCCATGTCTATCTCATGAGATATAAAATCTTTACCCAATTCATTGGAGGGAGATATAGGTCCCACCCATCTCATAATGATACCATTCTTATGTGTGCCACAAAATCATAAACCAGACACCATTGCATAACCCATGTAATAAAAATGGGATTCTTAAACAACATGACATCATAAAACAATTCATATAAGATAAAGGAATTCATAAAAATATTTCCATCACAACATAATCAAATCCATGTAATAATAGGTATAGAAACAGAACCCTCTATTATCTTAGATGGAAAATAATTTTGATAAAACACTTGAACTCCATTCTTGAGGAAAATATCCTTTCTACTTCAAAAACATTTTTCCTTTCTTAACATGTCATAAAATTTTAAACTAAAAGAAGTTGATTAAAAATAAACTTGAAAACTTGTAAAGTAAGCTTCTTGGAAATGATGTTTTAAAAATCCATTCATACCGTATAAGTTAAAAAAACATTCTTCTCGTACTTTTGTCGGAAAAGTCAAAAAGTACCTTGTACGAAAAACGACAAAAGATTCCTTTCATATCCTTTACTAAAAACTCACCGAATGGTAAAATTGGATTTAAAAAATTGTAGGTGGATGGAAATAATATTACATATTGAGGAAACATGGATGTGGATGATAAAATACACTCCAGTAAATACCAAAGTATAAACAATCTCGGATAAAAATGAGATTGTGATATTTCCCTTACCTTAGGTCTGATTTGCTTCGTAAGTGTCCGAACCTCCTGTATAATGATTTAAATAATGTTATTGACTTATTCCAGAATCATACTTATTGTTATGATATCATATATGGTCATATTCTTATCTTCTTATTAGTAATATTTCATTACTACTTGTTATTCGGGTGTTTATTACTTTTTGTTCTTATGCATGTTTGTCGAATAAATTCTTACTCTTCTCTTTAAGTTATAGATACCTCATTTACAGAATTTTATTAGTGTAATATATATCATATTAATTCATTCACTTCATTTATATAATCATTATTCAATGACGATCATGTAGAACGAGTCGCATCACATCGTGGAGACAGTATTCCGTACGTACGCATGAGCGATGATATCGTTCCCATGATCGTGGAATTGTATTGGAGTGTATGTATAATATTTCAGAATAAATATCACTTTTTAATAGTCATATATAGTTATTATGTATACCATTATACCCATCCAAGTAAGGTGGTGGTGGAAAATAGATTACACCACGACGTGGAGACGGTATTCTGTACGTACGCATGCGTGGTGATTTCATTTTCCGTAGGATGGATAGATGGTGAAATAGGGTTTTTTCATACTTATAATAACATATAATTATATTATTGATACTTATGTTATTACTTCATAATGAAACAACCTAAGAAGAAGAAGTGGAAGAAGAAATAAAGGTGAAAGAATCGGTAACGGTAATTACCTCTTCTTTGAAGCGCCTCTTTGAGACCTCCTCTTAGGGAACTAAAATTGGTCTTTGAGGAAGACCAGAACCTCTAGTATGTTTCTAAGGAAGTTGAGAAGAGGATTTTATAGAGTTTGGACGAGCTTGAAGGCTCAATGTGTTGTGAGGAAGAGAGGGAGGGGGTTCCCTTTTATAAGGGAGGAGAGGGGCACCTTTGGAATAACTAAAAATATTATTTTATTCTAAAGACAAATTCGGTTTTAAATAGCTCCAAATTAATTTATTTCTAAGCTAAGGTGTGGATGGGTCTAAAACCTCTCATCCGATAGAATTTAGACAAGTTTAGGTTCCTATTTTAACCTTATCATTTATATTTAACTTTAAGTTAGATAATTTTACTTTTACCGTGTCTTCTTGTTTTCTTACACTATATGGTTAATAAACTTACTATATCAAGACAAACGAACCCCAAGTTGTTTAATATTAATATATATAACCTTATCTAAGTCATTTTGCCGAAACTTAGATTTTTAGGAATAAAATATCAATTAATAATATAATATTTTTTTTAAAAACTAATTTATGTCAATTTTGACACTATTTGGTACATGATTTTTATGAAATTTATAACAGAATGATAAGTTCAAACAAAGTTACTTAAATCAACAATAACATGTCATATTAACCTATAAAATTATTTTAAGTCATAAAAAGTCTCAAATTACATTTATTTGGGCATTTATAACATCAATTATGTTAATATTTTCTTAAAAAGGTAATTACTGCATCATCATTGTGTCATAAATAATTTAATTTATTAGATGTCTAAAAATTCTAAAAAAAATACTATCATGTAGTAAATCTTTTTATCTTTCCATTGAATATTTATAGTAAAAATTATTCTTTATATAACACCATATACAAATTAATTACTAAAAGATTTTTGTTTATGTCTATTTTGCCTTTACATTAAATTAATTAGTCTAAATTGTCATTATCACTTAATGGGGTCCCAAAATCGACCCAAATATGCCCATGGTCATTAATGACTCAACCAATAATGTTTGGAAAAGTGTTAAGGTAATTTTAAATTATTATAATACTATTTTTTAACCCTTATTTACCGGATTTACCCTTAACCATGGTAAATAAAATATTTACGGCAGTAATTATTCAAAATATCTAAAAATAAAAGTTACCTATTTACACAATTTGAACATCCTGATTCCAAATATAGAATCCATTTTTCCAAATTCAAAACACATAAGTGGCAGAAATTAATATAAAATTAATTCCCGTTGTTAAAATAAAAAGCGTGTTTCTAAGAGATAATAACTATCAAAAGATTGACACTTGTTTATGTCTAGTTTAATTGTGAAATTATGTCCGATGAAAAACATTGAATTAAATGGTAAAAATATTTTATAAATATAATTTAAAACCACTCAAATTAATAATTTATCACTATTAATTATTTTGATTAAAAAAGTTGTTTTTAATTAAAATTTAGTAATTTTCACTATTCATTAGAATTTGAAAGTTATCTGAAACGTACCAAAATTTCACCCTAAGCTAATTTTGATATTTTGAATCCAAAAATGAAGTCCATTTTGAAAAATAAAATTTAAAAAATTTCAAAAAGTGGTTATTACTATTCATAATGGCTAGTTTTAATAATATAGCATATCGTTGTTTAGTAAAACTCGGTATTGCGTACTACACACGCTATCGAGGAAGGTCACGATTGCGTGTAATGCAAGCCAAGTCAGGGTTGCGTGCTGTGCAAGAATCCTTCGTTGTTTCGTATAACATAATCCAACCATATTTCATTTATACATTGAATATATATATATATATATATATATATATACTCAATGTTGCGTAGAATAACTATTATCAAAATTGTGTGTAACACGATCCAAGAATAGTGTTGCGTATACTGCAAGCTAATACGGTGTTGCGTATAGCACAAGGTAATATTGGTGTAGCATACAACACAAGACATTAATTAAATTAAAAGAATATTTTTCATAAAATCTCGGGGTGTTACATTCTACCCCCCTTAAAATGAATTTCGCCCTCGAAATTCGTCGGGGTTATAAATGGTTTACTATTCGAAAGTTTCTTTAATAGAAACCCACATCGTAAAAAGGAATACCAAAACCAATATTTAAAAACAAAATTATGAAACGTAATGGTTACCCAAATAAAATAATCATTGGGTTTCCACATAGGTGAAAATATGGATATGGAAGAGAAATCTAATCATCATGTTCTGATGGAGAGTGGTAGAGAACATGGCTATGAAAAAGCCAACAATCACAAAGCTATTGATTTGTGATGATCTAAGGTATCATCTGATTAATCGGATATAAGGGAACTAGGACCACATTTTTGGTTTTCAAGATCATTTCTCTAAAGTTGATGAATTAAAAGAAATACTTGCATGATTTTGGTACAATCTCACTGTTGTTCGTGAATTGAACAATTTCCACTTCATACATTAAAGAAATAAAGTTGAATTTGTTATTCGTGATGTGTTAGCAGATCATGTGATAGAATGATGGGTCATTCCATCTCTTTCAAACAAAAGGTTATCAAAAGTTATAAGTCCATCTTATGGTTAGATTAATCGTATATGGTTCCAAAAATGAACTTATACTTCATATATCATACCGCTTAATAAAATAAAACTAGTTTCTACTAACCAGGGACTTCCTGTAGGCCAGTGGTAGGTGATAAAGGCCAGTCGCACTTCGGTTGTGGGTTCGATTCCCACAGCCTTGTCTGACGCGATGGGTTGTCGCCCATCCTGCAGGTTGTCCTTTTTATATTACTATAACATCCCATCAACAATATCAAAAAAAGTTTTATCCTTAAACAATACTAACTTATGTCCAACATAATCCATTCCAATCTTTAGGCTTATCCATAATAATTCAGTCCACTCTTATAATATAGTGAAAACGATTACTAGAGATTTAATACCATCGTTGATCCCCATATATCATAAGATATTTCTTGTTGGTCACATTCCAAACATTTGAAGGCCTTAATCATGTATTCTATTGAAAAAATGAATACCCATTGAACCATAGTGAAAAAATGAATGCAGTTAAAAGTTAACACTTTCCACATACCAAAATCCTCAAAATTCTATATACTCAAACCATGATATCACTTAGTCCTTATATCAATCATGAGCTTATGAATACTATCAAACATATTAGATTCTCTTTATCCCTTCATTATGTGCATATCATCTGTTTTTCAAAAATATTTCAATCACTTTTCATGGTTACCGATTCCATAAAATTATTGAAAACCACAATAGACCAAAACATAAATATTCCAATATTCCACGATACTATATACAACATTATTCTGGAATCCCATTACATAAACACTTAATAATTCCACCACATCGTTGTCATATTCAACATCACCAATGGTGATCGCATGTGACTTCCCTTTGTCTGTTGCCTTAAGTGGTTGCTAATGTCGATCATCATTAACCCTTGGATTAGAGCATTTATTAGCATAATGCCCCATTTCCTTGCACTTGAAGCATTGAAGTGTTGGTGGTGCGTTCTCTGCAGTGTTTGCTTTATTCTCATCATTAAAAACCCTTTTTCCATTACTCCGACACTCAGCTGCTTGATGACCTTCTTTTCCACACTTAAAACATTTTCTAGTCCATTTAAGACAATCTCCACCATGCTTCTTTCCACACTTTGTGCATAAGGAAACGTTCATCTTCTTTTCACCATTATTCTGAGATTTCTCCTTGAACTCCATCTTTCATTTCTTATCAAAACTATGAGATGGATAAGTAACACCAACTTCCATTTCTACCTTGATAGCACAATGAACAATTTCTTCATAGTTACTGAAGTCTCTTATAGCTAATGCCCTTCGAAGACTTGGTTTTAAGCCATTGAAGAATCGATCAACTTTACTTTCAGGTTGGATGATAAATCCAGATGCATACCTTGCAATTCTTGTAAAATTTGCTTCATATATACCAACAGATTCATCATCCTTTTGCTTTAGTTCAAGAAACTCCTTCTCCATCTTTGTTCGAAGAATACGAGGGAAGTACTTATTGAAAAATAAGTTCTTGAACTCGTCCCATTCCATGGACTCAATTTCATCTCTTTGCCTCGTATTCTTGATAAGATTCCACCATTGATCAGCTTCACCTTCCCAATGATATACTGCTAAGATGACTTTATCATGTTCAGAACATTGAAGAACTGAAAATATCTTTTCAGTGGTACTGATCCATTGTTCAGCAAAAAGTGGATCGGAAGACCCACTGAAAGAAGGTGGACGTTGCCTCATGAAGGACTCAATAGAATATTGTTCCCTTCTCTGCTCATTTGGAAGTCCAGAATGATTCATAGCTTGTGTAAGTATAGCAATAAGATTTTGCACTCCATCTCCCACAACATTTGTTTGTTCAGGAGGAAAATCATTGCATTGTCCATTACAGTGATCAACACGGTTCCTTCGGGTTCCAGCCATCGTCTAAAACCCAAAAAGAATAGTATGAGAGGCAAAAATCATGCTAGGGAAAACACCATAATAAAGGGGGAGTATCCTCAATATCTAACATCTTAGCTTAAATTCTATGATCATTACCGTAGTTCTAGGAATGTATCCTATACGTATACTTATCCTTAGGGACATCCCTAGACATACCTTAGAAATATCTCTAGGGATCTCACTAATGTTTTCGCATCCTAGTTTCCAAAGGTTGACTAAACCTTTCCTCTGATACCAACTGTAGAGACCCGAATCTTAACGTACATAGACATTACATTACTTTTGCGGAATACGTAGTACATAACAAAAACACACACACAAGGACCGTAATAGTTTAGTGTCTTTGGAAACTCGGAATATAATCTTCTAATCGTGGTGAAAGATCGTCAACATCTCCCATAAAGATCTTCTTTTTTTAACCTAAAGCCTTTCTTTATGTCTTGGGGAAAATAAAACATAAAAGGGTGAGCTCAAATGCCCAGTAAGGGTAAACAAAAGAAATATCAATCACGTCATATTCATAATAACATATCTTTTGGAAATCTTAACCTGCAAAAGAGATCATAATTTCATAACATGGGATAAATCATAGTAGTGAAATGTAATCCCAATAATCATAACTTAAAATATGAAACTTTTTGTAATACACACATAATCATAGAGAATCATTTCTTGTTAGTCAAGACTCATTTCTAAGACTATCTTAGTGGACAAAGTCCTTTTCTGAACCGAGTTCACTCCTCGTTTCAGTCCTATTTCACTGAACCGGTATAACCTACCATTCCAGCCATGTCTATCTCATGAGATATAAAATCTTTACCCAATAAATTGGAGGGAGATATAGGTCCCACCCATCTCATAATGATACCATTCTTATGTGTTCCACAAAATCATAAACCATACACCATTGCATAACCCATGTAATAAAAATGGGATTCTTAAACAACATGACATAATAAAAAAATTCATATAAGATAAAGGAATTCATAAAAATATTTCCATCACAACATAATCAAATCCATGTAATAATAGGGATATAAACAGAACCCTATATTATCTTAGATGGAAAATAATTTTGATAAAACACTTGAACTCCATTCTTGAGGAAAATATCGTTTCTACTTCAAAAACATTTTTCCTTTCTTAACATGTCATAAAATTTTAAACTAAAATAAGTTGATTAAAAATAAACTTGAAAACTTGTAAAGTAAGCTTCTTGGAAATTATGTTTTAAAAATCCATTCATGCCGTATAAGTTAAAAAAAACATTCTTCTCGTACTTTTGTCGGAAAAGTCAAAAAGTACCTCGTACAAAAAACGAAAAAAGATTCCTTTCATATCCTTTACTAAAAACTCACCGAAGGGTAAAATTGGATTTAAAAAATTTTAGGTGGATGGAAATAATATTACATATTGAGGAAACATGGATGTGGATGATAAAATACACCCCAGTAAATACCAAAGTATAAACAATCTCGGATAAAAATGAGATTGTGATATTTCCCTTACCTTAGGTCCGATTTGCTTCGTAAGTGTCTGAAACTCCTGTATAATGATTTAAATAATGTTATTGACTTATTCCAGAATCATACTTATTGTTATTATATCATATATGGTCATATTCTTATCTTCTTATTAGTAATATTTCATTACTACTTGTTATTCGGGTGTTTATTACTTTTTGTTCTTATGCATGTTTGTCGAATAAATTCTTACTCTTCTATTTAAGTTATAGATACCTCATTTACAGAATTTTATTAGTGTAATATATATCATATTCATTCATTCAATTCATTTATATAATCATTATGCAATGAAGATCATGTAGAACGAGTCGCATCACATCGTGGAGACGGTATTCCGTACGTACGCACGAGCGATGATATCGTTCCCATGATAGTGGAATTGTATTGGATTGTATGTATACTATTTCAGAATAAATATCACTTTTTAATAGTCATATATAGTTATTATGTATACCATTATACCCATCCAAGTAAGGTGGTGGTGGAAAATAGATTACACCACGGCGTGGAGACGGTATTCCGTACGTACGCACGCGTGGTGATTTCATTTTCCGTAGGATGGATAGATGGTGAAATAGGGTTGTTTCATACTTATAATAACATATCAGTATATGAGTGATACTGATGTTATTACTTCATAATGAAACAACCTAAGAAGAAGAAGTGTAAGAAGAAATAAAGGTGAAAGAATCGGTAACGGAAATTACCTCTTCTTTGAAGCGCCTCTTTGAGACCTCCTCTTAGGGCACTAAAATTGGTCTTTGAGGAAGACCAGAACATATAGGATGTTTCTAGGGAAGTGGAGAAGAGGATTTGACAGAGGTTTACCGAGCATGAAGGCTCAATGTGTTGTGAGGAAGAGAGGGAGGGGGTGCCCTTTTATAAGGGAGGAGAGGGGCACCTTTGGAATAACTAAAAATATTATTTTATTCTAAAGACAAATTCGGTTTTAAATAGCTCCAAATTGATTTATTTAAAAGATAAGGTGGGGATGGGTCGAAATAATCTCATCCAATAGAATTTAGACAAGTTTAGGTTCCTATTTTAACCTTATCATTTATATTTAACTTTAAGTTAGATAATTTTACTTTTACCGTGTCTTTTTGTTTTCTTACACGATATGGTTAATAAACTTACTATATAAAGCCAAACGAACCCCAAGTTGTTTATTATTAATATATATAACCTTATATAAGTCATTTGGCTGAACCTTAGATTTTTAGGAATAAAATAACAATTAATAATATAATATTTGTTTTAAAAACTAATTTATGTCAATTTTGACACTATTTGGTACATGATTTTTATGAAATTCATAACAGAATGATAAGTTCGAACCAAGTTACTTAAATCAACAATAACATGTCATATTAACCTATAAAATTCGTGTAAGTCATAAAAAGTCTCAAATTACATTTATTTGGTCATTTATAACATCAATTATGTTAGTATTTTCTTAAAAAGGTAATTACTGCATCATCGTTGTGTCATAAATAATTTAATATATTAGATGTCTAAAAATTCTAAAAAAAAAATACTATCATGTAGGAAATATTTTTAGATTTATAATTAATATTTATAGTCAAAAATATTCCTTATATAATACCATATACAAATTAATTACTAAAAGATTTTTGTTTATGTCTATTTTGCCTTTACATTAAATTAATTAGTCTAAATTGTCATTATCACTTAATGGGGTCCCAAAATCGACCCAAAGATGCCCATGGTCGTTAATGACTCAACCAATAATGTTTGGACAAGTGTTAAGGTAATTTTGAATTATTATAATATTATTTTTTAACCCTTATTTACCGGATTTACCCTTAACCATGGTAAATAAAATATTTACCGCAGTAATTATTCAAAATGTCTAAAAATAAAAGTTACCTATTTACAAAATTTGAATATCCTGATTCCAAATATGGAATCCATTTTTCCAAATTCAAAACACATAAATGGCAGAAATTAATATAAAATTAATTCCCGTTGTTAAAACAAAAAGCGTGTTTTTAAGAGATAATAACTATCAAAAGATTGGCACTTGTTTATGTCTAGTTTAATTGTGAAATTATGTCGAATGAAAAATATTGAATTAAATGGTAAAAATATTTTCTAAATATACTTTAAAACCACTCAAATTAATAATTTATCACTATTAATTATTTTGATTAAAAAATTTGTTTTTAATTAAAATTTAGTAATTTTCACTATTCATCAGAATATGAAAGTTGTCCAAAACGTACCAAAATTTCACCCTAAGATAATTTTGATATTCTGAATCCAAAAATGAAGTCCATTTTGAAAAATAAAATTTACAAAATTTCAAAAAGTGGTTATTACTATTCATAACGGCTAGTTTTAATAATATAGCATATCGTTGTTTAGTGAAACTCGGTATTGCATACTACACACGCTATCGAGGAAGGTCGTGATTGCGTGTAATGCAAGCCAAGTCAGGGTTGGGTGTTGTGCAAGAATCCTTCACTGTTTCTTATAACATAATCCAACCATATTTCATTTATACATTGAATATATATATATATATATACTCAATGTTGCGTAGAATAACTATTATCAAAATTGTGTGTAACACGATCCAAGAATAGTGTTGCGTATACTGCAAGATAATACGGTGTTGCGTATAGCGCAAGGTAATCTTGGTGTAGCATACAACAAAAGACATTAATGAAATTAAAAGAATATTTTTCATAAAATCTTGGGGTGTTACAGTTTGTTCTTATAATCTCCCTTCTTGGAGATTACCAAGTTCAAACTTCAAGAGAAGAAGTCTTATCTGCTTACAAGTACTTGCAACTAACTTTCTATATACTATAAGTCCCATAATAGTATGTTATTCAACCATAGAACTATATTAAGAATATTTTCATATCCCTTGAAGGTTCTAATCCTAGAGGGGAACTATTATGACCTTATCAATGTGACAATTACTCTTGTACATTATTGTAGGATCGAAATAAGGATGTAGATGCACAATATACAAGAGGGGGGTGAATTTTATACTTTAAAAATTCCATTGGAACTTTTAAATATGGTATAAAACCTATTATTGTTTAATAGAGTTAAACAAGGTAAATTCACAAGACCTCTTAGTTCTACAAACTTTCTAGATTCTAAAAATATGGTTCTAGAAATGAAACTTAAGAAAAGTTTTCAAGGACAAAGATTATACCTTAAAGCCTATAGAATCTTACTAATAAGAGTACAAGTACAAGAAAGTATAAGATAGTTATATTTTCCTTATTAATCAAAATGCAATAGAAAAAAAACTTGAAACAATACAAGTAACAAATATGAAATCTTTTAACCCAAAGAGAAGGGTATCGAACAACCTTGGATAAAGGTTCCTTGATTTATAATTTCAAGAAAGTCTATCTTACCCACACCAGAGTAAGCCCTCGATAGGAATATCAGAATCTGTCTTGCTATCCCCACAAGCCCTTGAACTTCAAGGTAGTCAGCACCTCTATCTTCCTTATCAAGGAAGCCCTCGAACTTTAAGGTAGTCGACACCTCTATCTTCCTATCCACAGAAGCCCGTGAATGTACTCAGAAACATTCAGTGTCGCATGAAGAAATCTGAACAAGATGTTCAGTACGCACAAAGAATGAGAGTCTCTCTCTCTAGAAATCACTTCAACAACATGTAATCTCTAGAGTTTTAGAACAGTCATCAAATTTCTAAAGTTGTGAGCTCATTCAAATGAGCTCCTATTTAAAGGAATTTTCCCAATGGTTGGCTCCCTCCTCCAATGATCATATTTTTCCTTGAATCTCAGAGGGACCTGTACACGTGACACTTAAACAACGATTAGTTAGAAACATAATACATGACATCACTTCATAACTATAACAAAGGTAAAAAAAATATGGTTCCTCAACCAAATAAAATTTTTCAGAGTCTAAAGAAAATAAATTTTGGAGTCTAAGAACATTCTGATTCTATATTGCATGAATATTATGATTCTGTTTGTCAAGGAATTCGGAATCAAAATTCTGTATACTTCAAAGTCTAAATTCTGAGATATTCAGAGTCTGAATTCTAAGGAATTCAGATCCTAAATTCTAAGTAATTCGATGTCTTAATTATCAGTAGTCTAAATTTTGAAGAATTCAGAGTCTGAATGCTAAGGAATTCAGAGTCTGAAATCAAAGGAATTTGGAGTTTGGATTCTAAGGAATTCAGAGTCTGAATTATAAGGAATTTAGAACCTGAATTCTGAGTAATTTGGAGTCTGAATTCTAAAGAATTTGGAGTATGAATTATAAGGAATTCGGAGTTAGAATTATGAGGAGTTATGATTCTAAATTTCAGAGAATTCAGAGTTTGAATTTCAGAGAATTTGGAGTCTGAATTTTAGAGAATTCAGAGTCCGAATTTTATAGAATTCAAAGTCTAAATTTCAGAGAATTCGGAGTCTGAATTTCAGAGAATTCAGAGTCTGAATTTTAGAGAATTAGGAGTCTGAATTTTAGAGAATTCAGATCCTGAAAATAGAATACTCTATATCTATGTATTTATAGAATTCTGAGATTTTAGATGTGAAACCGAATTTTACACTTAGTAATAAAAAAGAGTTAGATTTAGAGAAACTAAAACATGAACAATGAAAACATGGTAAGGATTAATTTTCCTTAGGGAAGGAAAATTTTCCTTATTAAGCAAAATAAAATTTTCCTTAAGATAGAGTGTTTGTGATTTTCAAAACATAAAGGAATGGAAAAGTCATAAGGAATCCTTATTGACTCAACCATCTCCCCCTTTTTAGAAATCAAAAACATCCTTACTAAAAAGAATATAAGGACTTTAAAATTTTATGAACTTAAAAATAAAAACTTATATCCCTTTACTTATGGATCAAAGTGAATACGAATAACTCCCCCTTACGCTTTGGAAACCCTAAGGATCGTATTCTTGATTTCCTGAATGAGATTTTTCATTTTCTTGCATACGAAAAATCTTTATGATAAAAACTCCCCCTTGGATGAACTCCCTCTTACATAGGTAAATTTAGTCTTTACTTAGTATTCTTTTTTGACATTCCTTTCTCCCCCTTTATGATTTTTAAAATGGAATAAAGGTATTGTAAAATAAATTTGGTATATGAAATATTAGTACTAAACAACCAAAAATATGAAGTGCAACAAGAATTTCATTAAGATTGGAAGAATTTGTACAATCAGGGGAACACAACAAAAGTTCTGATTTGGAAAAGATTATCCTTCCTTCTCCTTCAGTATCAGCTTCTTTACAATGGTTGTTAGCTTCTTGA
Source organism: Viscum album (assembly GCA_963277665.1). Lineage (NCBI taxonomy): Eukaryota > Viridiplantae > Streptophyta > Magnoliopsida > Santalales > Viscaceae > Viscum > Viscum album. Next base: position 1,963,866,268 of record OY728133.1, read on the forward strand.
TCTCTTTGTGATCTTCTTCCATATGCTTGAGAAGTAGATCATGATCTTCAGTTTTCTTATCTAAGGCTTTTATCTTTTTTTTAGCCTTAAGATTCTCTGCTTGGCCTTTCAAGACTTCTTCTTGATTAACAAGATTCTCTTATATCTCTATTCTGAGACCCCTTTCTCTCTTCCAATTCATGGCCACAAAATTTATCTTCCCATTCAGATCCTTAATTTCTTGATTCCGAGAAGTCTATTCAAGATTTAACTTTTCCTCAAAACTATTAGTGAGATCCTTGATCTTCACATCTTCAGTGTCAAAAGAATCCTTGACACTATCTTGAAATTCATCAATGATTCTCATCTCTTCTATTGTCTTCCTTGACCAACTTGCCATCTTCTTGCAATATCTTTTATGAGCCTCATAGCTAATGAGAAAAGATTTGAAATCTCCCTTGAGACTAACACATTTATCCATCACCAAGGAAACATAATCCGGTTTTTGATTTAACATATGCTAAGGCATATGGCATCTCGAGTCTATAGTAGGAAATAAGGGAATAGTTCCAACAAGCTTTTTCAAAGACTGAACAACAAAGTCATGTCTAAGGGAGGATGATTATGAATCCGAGACTTTGGTTGGTGGGTATTATTTTTCTATTTCAATATCCTTCCTCTTTGATGTAGCACTAACTTCTTTCATCTTTACCACAGTTTTTCTAGGTGTATCCACAACCACGTTTTTTCCCTTATCAACCTTTGGAATTATTTCTTCTTGATTAGGATATTCATGTTCACTATCTGATAGCTGAACTATTTTATCTTCATCAAATTCTTTCTTCTCTAATCATGCCTCAACATCCTCTGGCTGTATGGAATCATGATTGCTAATTTCCTCTTCAGATAGCATATTCACTTCTTCCTCACCCTTCTCATCATTTCCTGGGGTAGCAAGTTTTGATTTCTCGGCTTCAGAAGTTTTAATTGATAATTTCTCAGAAGGAATTTCCTTCTAATGGAAATATTATACTTGATTTATCAAGTCCTTGGTATCACCACTGCCTTCTTCTTCTTCATCATCCACTTCTTCTTCTTGCACTATTTCTTATTCTTGATGTCATTCTGGAATCACTAACTTCTTTCCCAGAGTCTCTGGTAATGGTTCTACTAAAAAGGATTCTAGTATCGGAATTTGTTCAGAGGCCTTTTCATTAGCCTTGATAGGAGATTGAATGACTTCAGCTTCTGAAAATTTCTTCCTTTTCTTCTTTTCTTTTTCTTCCTTTTCAATAATCTCAGTAGTCTTTTCCTTCAATGATTTTTCCTCAATGGGGTCTAGGACAAACATAGGCTCCCCTTCCTTCCAATTTTTCTTATCCTCTCTATTTAGCCATAAATTCACAAGGATAGGCTTTTTGTTTCTTTATATTTGGTGGTGCATACTGGGTTTCCTTATCCCCTAATGTTTTTCCTTTCTCTTTCAGCTCCTTCGCCTTCCTCTTCCTTCCACCATTTTTGTAAGTCTTTTCCACTTCTTGTTTCTTTGATAAGGCTTCTACCTCATCTTTAGTAAAATCATATAATTCTTTAGATTATTTAGAAAAACCAACTTTCATCCTTGAAAAAGTATCATCACTCAACAACATGACTTTGCAATTCCTCGACTTAGAACAATAAGTAATTTTGAAGGATTCTAAACAATGAACAATAATATTTGACAGAATAGCTGGATACATGATAATTTGGGATTTCAAATTTTCATTTTTGATATTCTCATTCGTAACCAAAATGTACTTAACAAAGTTTATCTTCCTTAAATTCACCAAGAAATCCAGAATGTAGATGTCACTCTTCTTCAGGGTATCCTTATCACCTTTTCTCAAAATTATAAAACCTTAAATCCATAGTTCAAGAATCCGTAAGTTTGTAGATAGATGATGAATCTTTGGAGTCTTTACTTCTGAAAGACCAAGGCAAGCTATGGCCTTCTCCTTATCAAAACATCCTTGAACATCAGGTATCTTGTGAGTACAACACTCAGCTTCCCCTTCATAAGGAATTCCAATCAAACTTATAGCCTTGGTGTAAGAAAGAGAATATGACTTTTCATAACACTTTAAAGAGAACTTGTCTCTATCTTCTTCCTTGAATAAAGTTACTATCTCATAGAACTCTACTAACAACTCCGGATACAACAGATCATGTGATTTTGGTTTCGAAATACAAACACTCTCCCAACCATTGAGCTTGATATTCTTAGATACGATAGAGTTATATTTGGAATAAAACTTCGGATAGACTAACCTTTCTCAGTAGATCTACCACTCAGAGATTTTCTTAACAGTTGTCATTTCTTTCTAAGAAGAGGCTTCATCAAACATTCAGAAGTAAGGAAGACCTGAGAAATTCGAAATGGGATTCTGTAGGAGGGTAAAAGATTCAGTATGCAATAGATTGGAGATCGATGTGGGAGAAGCATCGGGTGGCCTTTATATAGTCAATTGAAGTGAAAGTTCAACTTCCCTAATTGATCTAATGATTGAAAACTTCTGGATAAGATCTAACGATTGAGATGATAGCTGAGGAGGAATTTTAATAGATTCCGATCTTTTGATATTTTTTAAGAAAAACATTCGGATTTAAAGAAAAGTGAATCCGAAGAGTTTAAACACAAATGCAAATACAAGAAAGTAAAAGATGATTACAAAAAAATTAGGAAAGGAAACATACCTTTTTAATTGTTAGGAAGATTATTCATAATGAGTAAAATTTTTCTTAGAGAACTTCAGATTCCAAAAAAAACTGATTACAAAAAAAAATTAGATTACGAAAAAATATAACTATGAAAATGTTAACTAAAAAAATTTGGATTACGAAAATTTTCCTTCCATGAAAATGTACTCCCCCTTTGAAAAAGTGTTTATTACTGTAAGAAGATAGGTTTCAACAAGAAGTTAATATGGAAGATTAACTTATGTTTATCATTTATAACTTCTGTTTAATGTATTCAAATATATCATATGGTAAAGATTTTGTGAAAATATCAAAAATTTGATCCTCCATTCTGATAAATTGAAGAATGAATCTCCTTTTTGTGTGTGATCCCTAAGAAAGTGATGCCTAATATCTATGTGTTTTTCATGAGAGTGATGTACAGGGTTTTTATGTAAGGAAATGGAACTATTATTATCACACAGTATTTGTGTTTTGGTAAAACTCATACCATATAAAAAATGATCTTCCATTGCACTAAGACAAGGTAGATTTTGGCTTCTAAGGACTTGTAAGTTTAGTCTGCAAACATTCTCTTGCCTATGGCCAGAAAGAATAAACTCTTCCTTGTAATTGTGTACTAAGCACTTTTTATTCCTAAAATTCACAAGTTATCCTTCATCACATAATTTAATTATGCTAATAATTTTGTTCTTAAGACCCTTAACAAATAAAACATTTGAAATAAAAGTTTTTCCAAGAAGAACAATATTTCCTATACCAATAATTTCACCCTAAGCATTATCTTTGAAAGTTACTTTTCCTCCCTTCGTCTTGATAATATTTTCAAAGAATTTTTTGTTACCAATAATATTCTGGGAACATCCACTATCCATGTACCATGTATTTCTGTTGGTATTATCTTTAATTTCCTATAAATAAGAGTGTTAGACTTTCGGAACCCAACCTTTCTTGGATATGGAAACTTTATAAAGAAAATTTTTCGGAATCCACATTTTCTTTGAAAAATAAGCTTTATGTAAAAATAAATAATGAGTTTTGTTTAAGGAACACTTTTTTCCCAATTCCCACAACACTGACACTTAGTGAAGAATGGATCACTTTGAGGTACAAAATAATTGTTACTAAAAATCGGTTTTGAACTTGTATAACCAAAACCAAAATTATTCCTTAGAGGTAAAATTTTGGAATACATCTTATCAAAATTTTCCTTACCTAAGGTAAAGTTTGACAAACACTTCCTCAAGGAAAATATTTCTGACTTTAGTCTAATAACTAAGTTATTATCCTTAAAAACATTAGTTTTAGCACTATAGTAAGGCTCTAAAACATTTTTCTTAGAAATTACTTTTTCAAGATCAATAGAAAGTTTATCCTTCTCAAAATTAACTTCCTCAAGGGGTTTTAACATATTTTAAACATCATAAATTTTATTATAACAATCTTTAGAAATATCTTATATTTTTTTAGTAAGAATAAAAATCCTTGAATTTTCCTTATCAAGTTTTATCTTGACTTTATAATTTTCATTCTCAAAGAGCTTAGTAAACCTAGAAACTTATTCATAAGTAGGTAAAGTATTATCTTCATCATAAGAATATTCTTCATCTGAAGATTCATAATATTTACTAGCATTATAGTTAGAGTTCAAGGATACATTGGTTATGGATTAAGCATTGTGTACCTTGTCCATTAAACAACGATTTTCAATAAGTAACTTGGAAAGTAAACCAAGATTCTTTTGACTAGAAGATTCATACTTTGATGATTCATCATAAGAGTCTCCACCACTGGAACTCTAGGTGTCACTGGCTTTCAAAAATTTCTTAGCCTTATCCTTGTAATATTTCTTTCTATTACTATCATAATGTGTTTCCTTTCTATCCTTTTGCTTAAGCATAGGATAATCTGGCCTTATATGCCCTGATTTTTTGCATTTATAATAAGTGAATTCAGATACTTTCTTATATGTTATTTCTTTCTTATTATATCTATACTGAAAGTCTTTCTTCCCAACTATCTTGTTCATCCTTTGAGAAATATTATCTAGTTCATTCTCAGAATGTTCACTTTCACCTGATTCAGATAAAACAGTGACCTTCTTCGACTTTGATCTAGTAACCCTTTCAGGAGTCTTTTCTTTCATATGATTTGATGTAGTTGTAAAATCAACACTTCCATTTCCATTCTTCTTCTTATTTAGAATAGAAACTCTTTTCATTCTTGTCTCATGTTGAAGAAGAGTTCCAAAAATTTCATCAAGAGTAATCTGTGAGACTTTCCTATTCTCATCAATCGATATTCTATTTGATTCTCACTCATTAGGCATGATATATATAATCTTGTCTAAAAGTTCCTCATCATCTAAAAATTTCTCACCCATGGATCATAAACTATTAACAATGGTCATAAACCTATATTTTACCTTGCATACTGGTTCTCCATAAGGAAAGGAAAAACTGGGATACTCAGCTCTAAGCATAGCTCTTCTAGTTCCGATAACTTTGGAAGTTCCAAAATGAGTTACTTCAAGCTTATTCCAGATACAATTTGCATATTCACAAGAAGAAATATGGCTATATATATTCATAGTCATGGAACACAACAAATTATTGTGTACCTTGTAGTTTAGTTGAAATTATAACTTTTCTTGATTAGTAAAAGTTCTGACTTCCTTATCAGGAATCTTGTAATCTCCAGTAAGCATAACAAAGTTGTCTACTCCAGTTTTAATAAAAAAAATACTTCATACGATCTCTCCAATATTCATAATCATTCCCATAAAATATAAGTGGTCTAGTAGGATTAATATTGTCAATCGAACCAACATTCATTCCTTCTATCTCAAAGAAAATATATTTCCACACAAACTTGTTACTAATAAAAGTTTGTAAACAAGGGTAAAAATCCTAAGCAAGGAAAATATAGAACAATGAAAACTTGAGAAAGAAAACTTATATGTGAATATAATTATTTCATAAACCTACTCTGATACCAATTTTAGGATCTAAATAATGATTTATATGCTCAATATATAAGAGGGGGTGAATTTTATACTTTAAAAATTCATTTGGAACTTTTAAAGATGGTATAAAACCAACTATTTTTTAACAAAGTTAAACAAGGTAAATTCACAAGACCTATTAGTTCTACAAACATTCTAGATTCTGGAAATATGGTTTCAGAAATGAATCTTAAGAAATTTTTACAAGGACAAAGATTCTACCTTAAAGCGTATAGAATCATACTAATCAGAGTACAAGTACAAGAAAGTATAAGATAGTTATACTTACCTTATTAATCAAAATGCAGCAGAAAACAAACTTGAAACAATACAATTAACAAATATGAAGTATTTTAACCCAAATAGTAGGGTATTCAACAACCTTGGATAAAGGTCCCATGATTTATAATTTCAAGAAAGTATGTCTTACCTGCACTAGAGTAATCCCTCGATTGGAATATCAGAATCTGTCTTGCTATCCCCGTAATCCCTCGAACTTCAAGGTAGTCGGCACCCCTATCTTCCTTATCAAAGAAGTTATCAAACATTAAGGTAGTCGACACCTCTATCTTCCTATCCCCGAAAGCCCTCGAATGTACTCAGCAATATTCGGAGTCACATGAAGCAATCTAAACAAGATGTTCAGTACGCATAAAGAATGAGATTCGATCTCTCTAGAAATCACTTCAGTAGTATGTAATCTCTAGAGTTGTAGAACAATCATCAAAGTTATAAAGTTGTGAGATCATTCAAATGAGTTCCTATTTATAGGCATTTTCCCAATAGTCGGCTCCCTCATCCAAAGGTCATATTTTTCCTTGAATATCAGAGGAACCTGTACACATGTCACTCAAACAACGGTTATTTAGAAACAAAATACACGACATCGTTTCATAACTATAACAAAGGTAAGAAAAATATGGTTGCTCAACAAAATCTAATTTTACAGAGTCTAAGGAAAATAATGTTTGGAGTTTAAGAACATTCAGATTATATATTGCATAAATATTCAGATTCTTTTTGTCAAGGAATTCAGAATCATAATTCTATAGACTTCAGAGTCTGAATTATGAGGAATTCAGAGTCTGAATTCCCTGGAATTCGGAGTCTGAATTCCCTGGAATTTGGAACCTGAATTCTAAGGAATTTGGAGTTTGAATTCTAAGGAATTCGGAACCTAAATTCTAAGGAATTCAGATTCTTAATTCTAATAAATTTCAAGTCAGAATTATACGGAATTCAGAGTCTGAATTCAAAGGAATTCAGAGTCTGAATTCTAAGGAATTCGGATTCAAAATTATAAGGAATTCGGAGTCTGAATTCTGAGGAATTCGGAGTCTGAATTATGAGGAATTTAGAGTCTGAAGTTTAGAGAATTTAAAGTCTAAATTTCAATGAATTTTGAGTCTGAATTTCAAATAATTCAGTGTCTGAATTTTAGAGAATTCAGAGTCCAAATTTCAGAGAATTCAGAGCCTAAATTTCTGAGAATTCGGAGTCTGGATTTCAGAGAATTCAGAGTCTGAATTTCAGAGAATTCGGTAGCTGAATTCGGATCCTGAAGACAAAATACTCTATATCTAAGTATTTATAGAATTCTTAGGTTTTAGATGTGAAACCGAATTTTACACTTAGGAATAAAAAGAGTTATATTTATAGAAACTAAAACATCAAAAATGAAAACATGGTAAAGATAAATTTTCCTTAGCGAAGGAAACCTTTCCTTATTAAGGAAAAGAAAATTTGCCTTAAGATAGAGTGTTTGTGATTTTCAAAACAAAAAAGGAATGTAAAATTCATAAGGAAACCTTATTGACTCAACAGTTATTACATTATGGTCATGTAGAACAATGATCAATATATAATAAGATGTTTAATTTAATATTTAATTCATCAAATATTCATTTAATCAATGTATAGACAATTGGTTCTAGGACACCAACTCTTAAAAGTTTATCTAGCTTAGAGAAATAGGTGGATCTAGGTTCATAGTTTGAACATAGATTCACGGATTGGGAATCACCACTGGTGAAAATAATAGCTACAAGAAATGTGTAATGGTTAAATTTAGTTGAGATGAGCTAAGAGTGATGTAATTATTGATATACTCTAATAGAGTGTTTGGTAGGGATGGTTTTCTAGTTAAGAGCTAGGATGTGGGGTTATGATTATCATGCATGTTTTATTCATACTAACTATGTTGACAGAGTATGTCTGAGCAATACATAGTTGATGAGATGGTGTCTTAAATGTCTGGGGTTCAGGTGTAACATCCTAGATTTAAGTATTCATTTTCTTTCCCAAAAGTTAGTCGTTTTATTCATTCTAATCAATAGAAACTTGTGTATAAAATAAATCCTATAAAATGAAAATAAAATTATCCACACTTTATTCATTCATAATGGAATATTAAAAAAGATTTACATGAGAAAAATCATTACAAACCATGAATTATTTAATACCATGGATGATTACATAAAATAAAATGTGACAATAAATATAAAAAATTAATATTTTTACAAAAATGAAATCTCCTAGATCATCTTCCCCATTAAGAATCAATGTCTAGATAACAAAACCTATAATGAAAAAAAACATAATAAATGGAATTTTTTTATAAAATACCAAATTAAAATTGAAGGATAGAGAGTTTTATTTGAGAAGTTAGAATTGAATGAATTTATAAAGTTTAATGGGGTTAAAATAGCTATTATTTGATCATTATAAAAAGGCATATAACTGTCGGGTATGATACAAAAAAAATACTACCTATTTTGAATTATTATTATGTAGTTAATATAAATTATTTTCATTTATATGTCAATATGTATTTTTCCCATTACAAATTATTTTTTTTGAAATAAAATAAATTATTTTTGAATTGAAAAAAAGAAACTAATTAATTTTTGAATGTTCCTTTTATTCAAAATAAATTATTTTATTGAAATATGAATTTTAGTTATATTTATTACTTTTAAAGAATAATTTCAACAAACTATATTTATAAAAGATAAGTAATTATTAGTAAAATAATTAGATAACAACCAATAAACAATAAAAGAATTATAATTAAAAAAATTAATGATTCATGCCAAATAAATATGTTTTATTTAAAAACATACATTTTATTATATATTACATGTTTTTGTTTAAAATTCAATTTTCTCATACTTAAAGTATGAAATTTAGTGAAATGAATTGTTTAAAAATATAAACATATGAATTAACATTAATATATTGATTATTTCTTGTTGTGAAATAAAAATAAATTTATTTGTATGCTTAAAAATATATTTTTCTAATTATTTTTTTATTCATTATACAATTTTTATTTTAAAAATATATTATAAAACATTTATAAATCAAGTATTATAAAATTGATGTCATATATGGAATCAACATGCCAAAATTATGTAATAAGATCAATTTTATAGAAAACAATTTATTGAGATAAAATTTCATTACCACAGTAAATGGTAAGATAAGATAGATAGTTAAAAATGTTTTAAATTGATAAAATAACACCATAACTTATCACATAAATGTCTGGATGAGATAATTATCAACCTACCAATATTACTTGAAAATTATGGATTTACTATTTTCTTATATAAGAAGGAATAGGTATTCGAAAAATTTTCACTCCTTCGTAATTATGAAAAGACCCATCCACCACCCTTTATAAACAACCACTATTGTATATCCCCCTTTCATCAGCACCGGAAATCACTTTTGTCAGTGCTAAAAAAGAAATGATGTTCTAAGATCCATCAAAAGGGGGTCCCTTTTATCTGTTCTAGAAAAACACTGATAAAAGTAAAAAAAAATTAAAGAATTTATTTTTCTGTAAATTATTATGGATTATGAGGGGAAGACCACCCCACTTCTATCATCACCCAAAGCCCCCACCACTCTTTTTATTTACATTGTTTCATCTCTCCCCCACCCTTTTATCAATGCTAGACCATTTTATCAGTGCTAGACCACATCCTTCATATACCCACATGGCATTTCCTTCACTCGATTTCAAACTTGAGACCTCCCCTCATGAATCTTTACCATTATCACTACCCTATATTTTTTTGTTCTCCAAATTTTGATATATCTATTTATTTATATATATCATTAAATTTTTTATCCCTATATTTATAAAAGTATTTTTAAATACATTTAGGAAATAATTTGTGTGTGTGTGGTTATAAATACATACATACATAAATACATACATTAATATTTATATGCATATGTTAGAATATATAGACAAATATATATATATATATCTTTTTGTTAATACACACATAGAAAAATATATTTATAAATATAAACATTATATATATATATATGTTTATAAATATTCATAAATTTTGATTTTAAATAGAATGGATATTATTTTTTATTTAGATATGGTTTATATATTTAGAATGATATTTTATATGTAAATATGTTTACATGTTTATTTAAAAAATTAAATTTTTATGTTTAAATTTATAAAAACATGTATATATGTCAATATATTTAACTATAAATAACAGTACAATATAAAAAATGATTACATTTGAACATCATAATATCCATATGAGTGTAATACTTGATAATAATTCGAGTCTCCATTGAAAAATGATAATAATACTCCCATAAATGAGATTTAAATTCTCTCAAATGTTAAAAAATGGGGGTACCCTGAGAAAGAAAATAAGTTTTTGAGGCCGTTTGGGCCTTTTCTAACTCCAAAAAAGATGACTGATTTACCTCAGTCATTGATGAATAGATATTTTCATAGGATTCTATTTGATATGTTGCATAGCTCAAAAATACTCACAGATCAATATTTATAGCTGTTTGAAATTTGAGTCATGTTTTCAACTTATTTTAGATCGTTTATTAATTTTATCAATTTTTCTATCTTCAATTTGTTAGTAAATGACTATTACTCAATAATAATTAGAAATTTTTTATTTAATATTATTTATTAATTATTTTATAAACCATTTTACACTAAATATCTTATATATTAAGTGTTATTACACATTTCATATTATATAAACTAGAAGATAAATGACCTTTCGTGGAGGCTGGATTCGAGCGACTGCCATTCGGTGTTCTATATCGACCCAATTAGTGACTGTCAAATGGTGGTCACTAGGATTTTATTCCTCTTATCCCTAATTTTATTCCCATTTCCTCATTCACCCTATCCACCCTTATCAAACTCACTCCCCTCCCCTACATCCACATTGCGTTGTCCGCCATCCTACCACTATCGATCCCTCCTTCCCCCTCCTTTCCCCCACCTCTATGTAGTAATACTCATCGTCCAACAGTCATTGAGCCCCCATCTTTCCCCCTCCTCTACCCACTATAGATGCCCCATATTTTCCTCTCCTCTCCCCATCAATTCTCTCCCTCCTCCCCTCCCGTTGAGCCCCCTCCACACCCCTACTGTCGACCCCCCTTCTCCCTTCATTGTCGAGCCCTAATTATAATGAACCAAGCTTGATGAACATGGAAATTATAATACTTTTTTAGACTAATTAATACATGGAAAAAATATATTCCCAAAGACCATATTAGTTTAGTGTCTTTAGAAACATGGAATATAATCTTTTAACTTGGTGAAATATCTTCAACATCTACAATAAAGATCTTCCCCCTTTGTTTTCCAACATTAAACATTTCTTTATATCAATGGAAAAGAAAACATAAAATAATGGGTGAGCTCAAATTATCTATAAGGGTAAACATGGATAACATAAAACAAACCATAAATATAACAATGTAAAAACATGATCATAATTTTTAAATATCAAAATCTGGAGTGATGAAATAAATCATGATAGTATATTACACATATATCATAAAGGAACATTGACCAAGATAAAATAGGATTGGAAAAAAATGGAGCTGTGGAAAAGAAATTAGCACATAATGTGATTTCTATAGTTTCCAAGGCATTTTTTCCAAGACCATCATAGTGTAAAAAGTCCATTTCTGAACCGGGTTTAGTTGTCGTTCTGACCATTTATTACTGAACCAAATTTACTTGACATTCCAGCCCTGTATTACTGAACTAGATTTACTTATTGTTCCAATCATTTCTATATCATAAGATATAAATATTTACCTAATGCATTGCTGGGAGATATAGGTCACATTCATCTCATAATGAAATCATTTTTACATGTTCCACAAAACAAAAATCATTCATCATAGCATAAACCATCAAATAAAATGGGTTTCTTAAACATCATTCCTTCATAATCCATAAATATTAAATTTATTTCATAAAAATAATTCAATCATAAAAACAATAAAATAAATATAATAATAGGGATAGAAAAACAACCCTATGTCGTCATAGATTGAAAATAATTTTGATAAAATAATTGAACTTAATTCCTGAGGAAAATATCCTTTTTTTTCAAAAATGTTTTCTTTCTCAAAATGCAAAGAAATTTTAAAAGAAAAGAATTTAGTTGAAAATAATCTTAAATTATTGTAGAGGAAGCTTCATGGAAATAAGGTGTCATTAAAGTGTAAGAATCCATTCATGTCGTATAAGTTAAAAAACATTCTTCTCATAATCTTTCCAGAAAATACAAAAAGTAACTCGTATGGAAAAAAATAAAGATTCCTTCCATACCATGTAGTAAAAGTAAAGAATGGGTAAAAATGACTTCAAACATACATAGAAGAATAGTAAACTTTTTATGAAAACATTTTTAGAAAACATGTATATGGATGATAAATACCCCAAGTAAATACATACATATAAACAATCTCAAATAAAAATAATATTGCAAAATTATCTCGTACCTTAGGTCTGATATGATTTTTATGTATCTAAAACTCTTGTATTATTGGTTTAAACATATTATTAACCTGTAATAGAACCATAATAATATTTAGTATTTCATATATGATTCACTTATTACCTCATATTACCCATTTATTTATCAATTCTATGTTAAAGCAACGTTTCAGGTAATAATCGTTTTATTTATTGTACATGTTTTGACTTGTTATTCATGATCTTATTACTTATAACATGATTTAATTACATCTAGAATGAAAAATATAATTTATATATCATAATTATTTAGTATATAAATATATATAATAGATAGAAAAATGAAATGGAATACACCATTCATGGAGACGATAGGTCATACATATGCATGAACGTTGTTTCAGTTTCCTTATTAAATTGAATAGAAGCAAGTAAATTACATATATATTTATATAAATAAATCTAGAAGCATTATTATTTCATATATTTTGTGCTTATTTATTTTATATACTTTATAATCATTCTTGAATAGTTAACGTGGAGAATGAATCTCATTGCATCGTGGAGATGGTAAGCCGTACATACGCACGAGCGACGATATCATTCACTTAATGGTTAAATAGTATTTAATTGGATGATATATTAATTATACATAATAATTAAAATTTTATATTCATTATTTAGATCAATTATACTCATCATTATATCAATCCAAATTATGTATTGTTTAATAAACAATTACACCACAATGTGGATATGGTAAGTCGTACGTATGCACGTATGGTGATATTGTTATTCGTAGGATAGATAAAAGGGGGTATAAGGTTTTACCATAAATATAATAACATCTTATCGTATAAAAGATTCTATATTAATTACTTTACTATGGAAAAAACATAAGAATAGGAAGTATAAGAAGAAAAGAATTATGAAAGAGGTAATAAAACAAATACCTCTATTTCAGTATCGCCTTTGGATTTGCACAAAAGGACTCCCTAGGTTACATTTCTTCCCAAAGTGTAACCTTTAGGAGAAATGGAGGGATGTTGGGAGATTATGTGATTAGTTTTTCTAAGAGAAAAAAGTCCTGAAAGGTGGGACTAAGTGATTATAGGTGGTGGTCTTTTATAAGAGGGAGGAGAGGTGTAACCCCCCATGATTTCATAGTAAGTTATTTTCTTTAAAGTAATTCAATAGCTTGTGTTATACGCAACACCGAGTTCGAGTGCACCATGACTTACCAAACAAGCCATTCAAAAAGCAGTTATGAATAATATTAACTGAATTTTGAATTTTATATTATCTATATAATTTTAGAATCCATATTATTTATTTCTTATACCTAATATAAGAACAAATTCATTTTTTAGAAAAAGAAGTATTTTTTTAAAAAATGTAATTTTACAACCATTTAATGGAAAACCCTTTTTAAAACCAATATTTGAAACTTTTAAGTATTAAATTTAATTTAATTAAATTATTCTTTAGAATAGGGACATAAAATTTTATTTTGGATAAATTTTTGGTACTTTTCTAATAACTTTCATATTTTGATGAATATTGAAAAATACTAAATTCTAATTGAAAACAAATTTTTTATCAATAAAATTTATAGTGTTTAATTATTCATTATAATTATTTGGAAGTATAATTAGATTATATTTTTATCATTTAATACATTGTATGTCATTATCAGTAATTTCACATTTAAATTTGACATAAACACAAGTTAATCTTTTGATAGTTTTTAATTTTTAAAAATATGCCTTTTGGTTTTAACAACGGGAATTAATTTTAAATTAATTAATGAAACTTATATGTTTTTAATTTGGTAAAATATAATTCATTTTTATATTCAAAATATCAATATTAAATTAGGGTATATTTTTGGTTTTTTTTAAACATTCAATTTTCGATGAATAGTGAAAAACACTGCGTTATAGTTTAAAACCGACTTCTTGGTTCACTAAATATTTATTTTATTTAAATTTATTTTATGTCAAAATATATATATAATACCTATATAATTTCAATTTAATTCATTGGATTCATTTTAAAATAAAATTAGATGTATAAAATTTTATCGAACTTTTTACCGTCTTTTACCCACCTTCTAGGAGCATTTACAAATTTGCATAAAACTTAATTTTACCACTTATGTGAGTTGAATTTAAAAAATATTATAGACACAGTTTAAATCAGTAAGTAAAATGTGGTTCAATAAGATGAAAATAATTTTTGGTGAATAGTAACTTTTGAATTTTATTTACCACGGTTAAAAGTAAATAGGATAATTAAGGCTAAAAATGATATTATAATTACCCTAAAACATGTCCCAATTCTATTGGATAAGTTTAATTAGACCCAAAATAACCTTAGGAATAAAATATGATCCTTTTGGTCCACTTGGATTAGATTAGGACATTTGTTATTATTTTATTTAAAGAAGAGTTAAAAGTGTTAAATTCAAAGTTTAATAACTAAAACACTTTTAATATAGGGTTATACATTAGATAAATTCGACTATAAATATCCATTAGAAAGAAAAAAATATTTCCTACATAATGGTATTTTATTTATAATTTTTAGTCATTAAATAATTAAATTACATTATCACACAATTATGATGTAGTAATTACCTTATTAATGAAAGATTAAAATAATTGATATTATAAATGTCCAAATAAATTTAATTTTCGATTTTGATGAATTACACAAATTTTCTAGATTAATATGACATTTTAGGGTGGATTAATTTTTTTTTGAAGTAATCATGTTGTAATGATTTTCACAAAAACCAAATACTAAATAGTGTCAAAATTGACATAATTGAGTTTTTATAAACAAATACTGTATTATTAATTGATATAATATTCTTAAAAATATAATTTCCATCCAAAGGACTTATATAAGGATATATATATTATTAATGAACCACTTGGGGTTCTCTTTTCTTGTTATAGTACGTTTATAAACCATATAATATAAAAATACAAAGAGACATGGTAAATGTCAAACTATTTAACTAAGAGTTAAATCTATAAGATAAGGTTAATATGGTGACCTAAACCTATCTAAAACCTATAAGTTGAAAGTTTTTAGACCCATAACCACATTATCCTAGAAATAAATTATTTTGGAGCCATTAGAAACCGAAAATGATTTTATTATAAAATAATATTTCAAGCTTTTCCTAAAGTGACCCTCACCTCTCTTATAAAAGGGTACTTCCCCTTCTCTTAATTTCACACCTCTAAATCCATTTTTCTCGGCCAAAACTTGCATAAATATCCTCTTAACTTTCCTCCCTTAATCCTAGAGGCCTTCCTTTGGTCATAAATCCAACCTAAAGATCCCTTTTGATCAAATCAAAAGGAAGTACCAAAATAATAGGTAAATATTTCATCACCTCTTTCAAGTTATTTTTTTCTTCCACTTCATCTTTCTTTGTTGTTTCCATTATAAAATAATAAATCAAGAATGTCCTATATATTATTATGTTATTATAAAAATGTTACAACCATATTTATTATTCTATCCATCATATGAATGGAAAGGTCACCATACATGCGTACGTACGGCTTACCGTCTCCAGGTCGTGGTGTAGTTTGTTATTCAAATACATCATTATTTGGATGGTTATAATAATGAGTATAAATAATTTAAATAATAAATATAACAAGTTAATTATTCTTTATATATGATATACCATCCAATTACATAATATTTCACCATCAATATAATGATATTGTCACTCGTGTGTACGTACGGATTACCATCTCCATGAATGCAATGAGATTCATTCCCCTTCGTAATAATTCAAGAATAATTTTCATTTTATGATTAAAAATAATGTTTAAGAACTTAATATCATTCTGGATATTAATAAGATACATTCTATCCATAACAAACATAGCTTACGTAACCGAGCATATAAAGTAAAACGGATCAGTTAACACCCGACACGATGTTACTACTAAAATATTATTAACAAAGAAATATTAGAGGATCATATATGATATCATATTTATGTATATAGTTATTTTATAATTTAATAAAAAAAATTAACTATTATTCAGGAGGTTAACGTACCCTCGAACAAGGAAAAGTACAAGGTAAGGGTTTTCTTATCTCACTTTGAATTCCGTGAGATTTTCATTGTTCGCCACTTATTTATTGCATGTAGTGTATTGTGTACAGCCATTTGATATATATTATCATGATTATCATCATATTCATTATATTCTTTGATTAATTCGGTGGTTATTAACTTTTTTTTATACAACTCGATTGATTACAACGTGGTAAGAGGTTTTCATCTCACTACTTATTCCCATGAGATTCATGCTATATTGCCACTATTTCCTTATGTGTGGCATATGTGCTGCCCATGATTTAATTTTTTTGTAATATAATTTATTTTATGGTTATTTACATCTTCATTGTATGATAATTTTTTCATGGGGTGTATGTTTCATAAGTTACCAAATCAGTAAGGGAAATTAAAATTTCAATTTCCACTCATTGGTCTTTACGTATACTTCATTGATTATTTTAATCCATGATTTTGTGTGGAATCACTATTTATTATTTATGTAGTAATATCCACTCCTATTTTTGTGTATATACCTTTGATACACATAATCACTCCATTGATAAATTCACATTCCATTGATATGAACTTTTTAAGGGCAATCTTAACTCAATTTCCATTCATTGAGTTAAACATACAAGTCATTGGTTTTGTTTTTACAAGAATATGTGTGAATGTAACCTGATTGATTTACACTGAATATAAAATTATATTCAATGTATTTATATTTTTCACACATAATTATTTCATTGATTTATCCTTAATATATGGGTACTGTCTTTATAAGGTATTTCGTCTCAATTTACATTCCTTTGAGACCTCTTTGTCATTATGTACCAATTTACTTTTATATGGTATATATACTATCCTTTGACATATTATATCATGAATACCTTTATTCTCATGATATTATAATGTTTTGATTAATTTTATTCCTCAATTACGTGTATTCAAGCGTCTCTAATTTGGTTAGGAAATCTTTAACTAAAATATTGTTTCAAATGTTTCAAATATTTATTCCTCTAAATCTTTCTCATTAATGTCCATGTTTTAAAAATGGTTTTAAGTATTTATTTATATGGAAAATAAAGTTTTGAAATAAAAATTCATTTTAAAAGTTTAAAAGTGTTATGGAACACTTTGATTCAAAAATCTCTTTTAAACGACTTCTTTGATAAATAGTGCAACATTTAAATGTTTTCATGAAAAGGGGATATTTCTCTCAAATAATTTTAATGAATACTTTAATCTTTGTTAATATCCTTCATTGTATTTTATTGTTGATTGAGTTTTATTTATTATAATAAAATCATCCATATTGTGACACCCCAATCTTCCACGATACGTTTCCCTTTGAATAATGCAATAGCTTGCATTGTACGCAACTTCAAGATTCTAACACACCGTGACCAATCAAACTTGCCGTTATGAATAGTAATACCCACATTTTGAAATTTTATTTTTCAAAATGGAATTCATTTTTTAATTCTGAATATAGAAAATATATTAGGGTAAATTTTGGGTACTTTTCTGAAAACTTTCAATTTTTGATGAATAGTACTAAATTTTAATTAAAAACTACTTTTTTAATTGAAATAATTTATAGTGTTAAATTATAAATTTGAGTGGTTTTAAAGTACCATTATATTATATTTTTATCATTTAATATAATTTAGGTCATTTTTTTTAATTTCACATTTAAACTGAACTTAAACAAGTGTCGATCTTTTGATAGTTATTATTTATTAAAAACACGCTTTTTGTTTTGACAACGAGAATTAATTTTAAATTAATTTCTACCACTTATGTGTTTTGAATTTGGAAAAATTGATTCCATATTTGGAATTGGGAGGTCCAAATTGTGTAAATAGGCAACTTTTATCTGTAGAAATTATGAATAATTACTTCGGTAAATATTTTATTTACCATGGTTAAAGGGTAAATCCATTAAATAAGAGTAAAAAATAATATTATAATAATACTAAATTACCCTAACGTGTGTTCTATTCCTATTATTTGATACATGTACGACAATGGTAATCCTTGGGTCAATTTTGGGACCCCATGGAGCAACTTGGGAGTGATAATGACATTTTACATTAATTAATCTAAAGTAAAGACAAAAATAACGAAAGCATGTATCTTTTAGTAAAACATTTTTATATGGGGTTATATAAGTGATATATTTACCTATAAATATTAATTATGAATATAAAATTATTTCATACATAATTTCATTTTATTTATAATTTTTATACATTATATAATTTAATTTATTTATGACACAATGATGATGCTGTAATTACCTTAATAACGAAATATTAGAATAATTGATATTATAAATATCCAAATAAATTTAAATTGAGAATTTAGATAAATTAAACTAAATTTAAAGTTTAACATGACATGTTAGGTTTGGTTAAAAGAAATTATTCAAAGTAATAAATTTTTTATGGCTTTCAAAAAAATCAAATACTAAATAGTGTCAAAATTGACATAATTAAGTTTTTAAAACAAATGCTATATTATTAATTGATATAATATTCCTAAAAATATAAGGTTCGGAAAAAGGACTTAGATAAGGTTATATATATTAATAATTAACCACATGTGGCTCTCTTGCCTTGTTATAGTATTTTTATTAACCATATAATATAAAATACAAAGAGACATGGTAAATGTCAAACTATTTAACTAATAGTTAAATCTAAAATATAAGGGTAATATGATGACCTAAACCTGTATAAAACCTTTCGGTTGAGATTTTTTGGACCTATCCCCACATTATCCTCTAAATAATTCATTTTGGAGCAATTATAAACTGAGAATAATTTTATTATAAAATAATATTTCAAACTTTTCTTAAAGTGAACCTCACCTCTCTTATAAAAGGGTACTTCCCCTTCTCTTAATTTCACACTTACAAAGAAATTTGGCTCGTCCAACCAACCCAAATATCCTCTCAACTTTCCTCCCTTCATCCTAGAGGCCTTACCTTGGTCATAAATCCAACCTATGGAGCTCTTTAAAACAAATCAAAAGGAAGAACCCGAAGAAGAGGTAAATATTTCATCACCTCTTTCAAGTTCTTTTGTTCTTCCACTTCCTCCTTCATTGTTGTTTCCATTATAAAATAATAACTCCAATATATTCTATATAATTTGATTTCATTAGAAAAATGGTAAAACCATATTCATTATTCTATCCATCCTATAAATGACAAAGTCACCATACGTGCGTACATACATCTTACTGTCTCCACATCGTGGTGTAGTTTGTTATTCAAACACATCATTATTTGGATGAGTATAATAATGAGTATAACTGATGTAAATAATAAATATAACATTTTAATGATTCTGTATATATTATATACCATCCAATTACATACTATTTCATCATCAATGATATTGTCGCTCGTGCGTACGTACAGATTACCGTCTCCACGAATGCGATGAGATTCATTTCCCCATCGTAACCATTCAAGAATAATTTTCATTTGATGATTAAAACAAATATTTAAGAACTAAATATAATTCTGTATATGAATCAAATACGTAATATCCATAACAAACGTGGCTTACTTAACCAAGCATATAAAGGAAAATGAGTCAGTTAACACCCAAAACGTTGATACTACTAAAATATTATTAACAAAGAAATATTAGAAGATCATATATGATATCATATTTATGTATATAGTTTTGGTCTAATTTAATAAAAATATTTTAACTATTATATAGGAGGTTAACATACCATATACTAAGGAAAAGTACATAATAAGTGTTAATTAGACAATCTCTTTATTATCCGAGGTTGTTTTTACGTAAGTATCTACTGGGACCTCTTTATCATCCACATCCATGTTTTCTTAAAAATGTATTTCAAAACATTTATACTATTTAATAGACTATGGGTTAATTTTATTTATACCCTTATTTCACCTTGTATGTTTTTAAAGGAATCTTTTTGTCTTTTTCCAAACAAGGTACTTTATGACCTTTTCGAAAAAATTAAGGTAAGAATGTTTTTTTAACTTATACAGTGGGTGCAGCTATTTTTTGCCGACATAACATCATTGAAGATTCCCTTACAATATTATAATAATATTTTCAAAATAAATGTTTTCTATTATAATTATGTGACTCTTAAATGGTTTCAAAATAGAAAGAGGTATTTCTTTCAAATAGTTTTCATTTCATCTATGTCAACATCCTTTGATGGATTTTAAACTTGTTTGAAGTTGATTTATTATGATAAAAATGTTCCATATTATAATGAAGGTTTTTTAGATATGTTTGACTGTGGATGTATTATTTTTATACCATTCATGGTTTATGGTTAAATTATTGACATTTCATATGCTAGTTTTAATACGAATGTTTATGTTGTGTTTCAAACTTTTCATATGAGGAATGTATTGGACTTAGTATGTGATGGGTGGAGCCCACTATAACTCCTTGATGCATAGGTAGGTCTCAAGAGACAATTAGATATGGAATTGTATGAAGCCTTTCCCAATTTGATATATGGTTTGGGCCGAGGCCTAAATCATTTTTAGACGTCTTGGTCGAGGCCTTGACAAGATGTTTCAAAATGTCCAGCATTATACATTCCCTCATTATGAAAATAATATTGATTGTTCATGTGGTTATTCAACTAGTAGAATACCCATGACTATGTTTTATTATGGAATTATTTACTCAGCTCATATTCCTACCATAAAGTGTTCATGTTTATTATTTGTAAAGGCATGTGTTTTTAATTATTCATCATGTCTAATGTTTATGTTATCTCCCGCTGTATTGCTTACCCTTACTGAGCATTTGATCTCACCCCTTTCTTATGTTTTATTTTCCTAGGATATTAAGAAGTTAGTTATGAGTGAATTTCAGGCATAATCTAGGAGACTTGGATGTTTCTAAAGGATAAAATTAGTGTTGTATTTATTTTCAAGTTGTAATGATGAACTTATGTATGTATCTTGTTTCTAATAATACTAAACTGATTGGTATTTCGGGACATGATTTCTTGTCTCATGCCAATGTTATGTAATAAAGTACCAACTCTGAGTAACTGGGGTCGGGGCGTTACAGTTGGTATCAGAGGAAGTTTAGCACAAACCTTGGAAACTAGATTTTGAAAAACTCTGATTAGAGCACATTACCCTAAGATAGACATTGAGGATTAGTATAGATAAACTTCATAGAATTTTGGTATTGTGGAGATTTTATGATTTTTCTAAGAAATACATCCATGTCTAGATATGAGCATGTAGAGGCGGCTCTGGCACAAATGTACCTAGGGGTAAAACCCAAAAACACTGCTTTGAGCTAGACTCGAATGGGAACTGGTGCACGACAATAGGCCTTACTGCACTCTTGGTTACGACACTCTTGGGGGATATGCTTAGGATAATTATCATTTTCTTTAAAAACCATTATGAAGGGTTTATTATTATATACTTCCACAAAGAAAATATTTTTTATGATTATGGATTATATCCATAAACTGTTCAATTTATGTTAAGTGTTTTACTGGTTCAAAATTATGTATTGTGATTCATAAACTAATCTACTGTATTCTATTGTTTAGAAATAGAGCCTAGTGGAAGGAATAAAAACCATATCAATGCACGTAATACATGTAGGGAGTTCCCTCCTATTTAAGAGAATTATAGAGGATCTGGTGATGCAAATGGTGCTGATTAGCTTATCACCATACTGGGACAACTCACACAGGTTATGAATAATAGCCTTACCCGTATGGAGAAAACTGATCCAAAACGTGGAGAATCAATGTTAGATTTATTCATGAGGCAATAACCACCAACATTCAATGGGTGTACAAATCCATTTGTAGCTGAATAATGGATAAATTCCTTAGAGAAAATATTTCATGCTTTGGGGAGTAGTAAAAAGGAAAAAGTTGTCATGGAAGTTTATCGCCTCACCAGAGATGCAAATCAATGGTGGTAATTAATTAAAAATACAAAGGACAATGAAGAAGTATCAAGTATGGAATGGAGGGAGTTTAAAGAGCTTTTATTTGAAAAATACTTTCCTCGTGACCATCTAGAAGATATGGAAGGGAAATTTCTGAGTCTGAGACAAAGGGAGGATGAGAATGTTGCAAAGTATGAAGATAACTTTACAAGGTTATCAAGGCATGCTACAAATTATATACATAACCCAAGAAGTAAGATTAATCATTTCTTTGATAAGTTAAAACCATTTCTTAGTCAAGAATTAGTCTCACAATCCTTCCTATCGTATTAAGATATTGTCTTATGTGCTATCAAGATAGAAAAGGAATTCTCTAAGTCTTAGTACTTTAAAGAAAAGCAAGAGAACAAGAGATATGTTGAACACTCTGGGAAAGGAAATAAGGAAACAGGGAAGAAGGGAAGAGTTGAATTTCCACCCTGTGATAATTGTGGAAGGAAGCACCATGGTGCCTGTCTAAAAGGAAAAGGAGTATCCTACAAATTTGGACATAAAGAACATCTTTATAGTGATTTTAAAGGGAAGAAAGAAGCTACCAATATTCAATGCTACATTTGTAGGTAGGTGGGACATTATGAAAATGAATGTCCTAATCATTAGGGAAACTTGCCTCAGAAAAGGCCAAGGGATCAAGGCCAAGCTTATGCGATCACTACTGCTGAGGTTGAAGCTCCGAAAGATGTGGTGGCAGGTAATTTAATGGTTTATTTAAGTTTATCCGATGCTTTATTCGATTCTGGATCATCACATTGTTTCATATCTTCCTATTTTTCTAGGAAAATTAAGTATTTCCAATTTGATTTAACAAGGGAGTTTTCAGTCAAAACTCTTAATGGAAGTATCATTGCAATAATTTTTTGTGAATTAGTCCCCATTAAAGCATATAAATGATATTTATATGCTGATATAATCATCATAACCATGATTGAATTTGATTTAATCCTCGTTATGGATTGGATTTTGGGCCATGATGTGAAAATTTATTGTAAGAAGAAGGAGGTTACAGTTCTCGATTATGATAAGGAGTACCTTATCTTTAGAGTAGAAACGTCACCATATGATTCTTATCTAGATCCACCCCAAATATCTCTACTAAATTCAATTATTTTGGATGATGAGAATGAAACAATTATGGGTGAGGACAAGAATGCTCAAATAGAGGACGTACCTATTGTGCAAGAATATGTTGATGTGTTTCCAGAGGATTTACCTAGACATCCTCCAGAATGAGAAATTGATTTTTCCATTGATTTAATTATTGGTTCAAGGCCCATATCAAAGACCCCTTATAGAATGGAAACTATGGAATTAGTGGAACTAAATAAACAACTAGATGAATTGAGTAATAAGGGATTTATTCTCCCTAGTGTTTCTCCATGGGGAGCCCCTATCCTTTTTGTTAAGAAAAAGACTGATATATGAGGTTGTGCATTGACTATAGGGTGATCAATTTTATAACAACAAGGAATAAGTATCCCCTACCTCACATTGATGATTTATTCGACCAACTTCATGGAGCTCAATATTTTTCAAAGATTGACCTTTGATCTGGATATCATCAGTTGTGTGTGAAGAAGGAAGACATTCTGAAAATAGCATTTCAAACCAGGTACGAGCATTATGAGTTTGCATTAATGCCTTTTGGATTGACTAATTCATCCTCTATCTTCATGGATCTAATTAATAGAGTTTTTAATGAATATCTTGATGACTTTGTAGTAGTATTTATTGATGATATCTTGGTATACTCCAAACTCTACGAAGATCATGAAAATCACTTGCGCATTATTCTAAAGACTCTTAGAAGAAATGAATTATATGGGAAATTTAGAAAGTTTGAATTATGGCTTTAAGAGATTTATTTTCTGGGCCATATTGTCTCTAAGGATGGAATCTATACTGATCCTTCAAAGACCAAGGCAGTCCAAGAATGGCCAGCACTGATGAGTATAACTGAGGTACGTAGTTTTATTTGTTTACCAAGTTATTATCGACGTTTTGTCTAGAATTTTTCCCAGTTGGCTAACTCATTAACCAAGATCACATGTAAAGGGGTTAATTTTTTTTTGTAAAAAGGAGTGTGAAGAATGTTTTAAAGAACTTAAGAGAAGATTAGTCAATTATTTTATCTTGACTCTACCATCAGGGAATGATGGGTTTATTATTTATAGTGATGCTTCAAGGAAAGGACTTGGTTATGTCCTTATGAAAAATTATAGAGTTATTTACTATGCATCACAGCAGCTAAAACGTAATGAGAAAAACTATCCCACTCATGATCTTGAGTTAGCAGCTGTAATCTTCACTCTAAAGATATGGAGACACTATCTCTATGGTGAAAAATATGGGATTTATACTCATCACAAGAGTTTAAAGTATATTTTCTCATAAAAAGAACTCAACATGAGGCAAAGACGATGGCTTGAACTACTCAAGGATTATGATTGAACCATGCACACCACCATGGAAAGGAAAATAAGGTGGCATATTCTTTGAGTAGAAAGAATCATGGAGTTTTGAACAAGATGAGAGTTGAAAGGTATCCTATTTTCATGGATCTAGTAAATATGGATATGGGAATAAACATGGAAGGTAAAACATCAATACTTTTTCAAATGGTTTCCAAACCATCTTTACTAGAAAGGATAAAGATTTCTCAAACTGATGATGAGAAGTTTCAAAAGAAGATTAAAGCTATGAACGATGGGAGATTGAGTGAATTCATATATGAAGATGGAATTTTTAAATTTGGGAAGAGAATTTATGTTCCTAACATACCTGATCTAAAAAGAGAATTTTGGAAGATGCTCATAGCTCCAATTTCTCTATACACCTTGGGAGCACCAAGATATATAGTTATTTTATGGAACATCTTTGGTGGGACAGCATGAAGAGGGAGATTTCTAATTTTGTGTCAAGATGTATGGTTTGTCAACAAGTGAAAGCTGGAAGGCAACTGCCTGGAGGAGTCATGAAACCTCTTCCCATACCTGAGTGGAAATGGGACAACATTACAATGGACTTTGTCATGGGGCTACCAAAGACTCTTAAAAGGAATGATGCAATATGGGTCATTATTGATCATCTTACCAAGTCAGCACATTTTCTTACTATAAGAGAAGATTTCCCACTTGAACGTTTAGCAAGACAGTATATTAATGAATTTGTAAGACTTCATAGAGTACCCCTATCGATTGTTTCTGATCATGATCCCTGTTTTACATCAAGATTCTAGAAAAGTCTTTACACTACCACAAAACTAGGCAAGGCAGGCACCTGCCTTTATCAGCACTAACGTAAAAGCACTGATAAAGGGGTAGGACTTTATCAGCGCTAAAAAAAGCGCTGATAAATGTACCCTTTATCAGTGCTAAAACAAGCGCTGATAAATGGTACATTTATCAGTGCTTTAAATATCCATTTATCAGCGCTTTTCTTAGCACTGATAAAAGTAACATTTATCAGCGCTTTTCATAGCACTGATAATGTTTATTGTATACATTAAATAAAAAACACATGTTATAACTATATATATATATATATAATTAAATAATTATAAGATTAATAATAAATATATTTATTAGATTTATAAGATTTATTAGATTTATTAATTCATTATATTTAATATATATATTTATTATATTTGTTTATATTTAATTTATCTATTTTATTTATAAATATATAATACTTTTTAATATAAATGTATAATTAAAATTATTGAATATATGTGTGTTTTCCAATGAATTGGGGTCAATGAATATATCATGCGTATATATATGTGCATGAATAATGTTCATTTATCGATTATAATCACATATCACATTGATGTGTTATTGATTTATAATTCATTATGTTTCCTATATAATATATCTGTTCTAAAAAATGTACACTTATAATAAAAATTACATTATATTTAAAAAATAAATATATATTTTATTATATTTTCAATGATATATATATAAATATACCTTTTAAATAATTTTTTAAGTATAAATAAATATATATTTATTTAGAGTTACAATTATTATTAAATATATATATATATATATATATTTATCATAAATATAATTTTAAATAAATATATAATAATATAAACAAATTATTAAATTTATACATTTATCAGCGCTTTTATTAGCACTGATAAAGTATGTCTTTATCAGCGCTGATAAAGAGGGTAAAGCGCTGATAAAGTCGTCGTTTATCAGTGTTACACAGGTGCTGATAAAGTCCAAACTTTATCAGCGCTAAAAAAGCGCTGATAAAGGGGGTCTTTATCAGTGCTTTTCATTTTAGTGCTGATAAAGACCCCCTTTATCAGCGCTTTTTACTAGTGCCGATAATGGTCCACGCAGAAGTTATAAAATCCACCGGGTCCTCCTCCTCCTCCCCATACCCTGTCAAGCTTTCGGAAAAGCCCTACCCTGCGCCGCTGCCTCCTCTCCATCGCTGCCTCCTCTCCACCGATGCCTCCTTCTCCTCCTCTTCTGCCGTAGCCACCTCCTCCTCCTCCTCCTCTAGTGACTACTTCTCCTCCTCCTCCTCCTCTGTTGCGGCTCCTCTTCCTCCTCCTCCTCCACCACGGCTCCTCCCCCTCCTCCTCCACCGCAGACTCTTCCTCCTCCTCCTCTATCGGCACCTCCTCCTCCTCCTCCTCCTCCAACTACTCTGTTGCCTCTGCTGCCTCCGAGATGCCTCCGCTGCCTCCGTACTGCCTCTGCGCTGCCTCTGTGCTTCCTCTACTGCCTCTGCTGCCTCCATTGCCTCCATTGTCGATGCCTCCTCCGCCGCCGCCACCGGGTCCTCCTCCTTAAGGTGAGTAAAATTGAATTTTCATGAATTAATTATGTTTGCATTTATTGTCAATATTGAGATTAATTATGATTTGGCGTGATTCTTGTGTGTGATGCTTGTGTTTGTGACACATGAATATGTGGTTGGTTACTTGTTTGATCTTGATTAGCTCTCCCCACTATAGCCTTGTGATAGAAACCTAAATAGAGAGAGTATTTTTTGTGAAAGGTTGTCACACTAGATTAGGATTTCACTCTGTCTAGTGGCCCTTAGTATAGATCTTTTTCTGATTTTGGATACTACCCCATAGTTAGGCTAGGTAGGGTTTGAACCGTCCGTGTTGGTGAATTCATGTCATCAGGTGAGGCATGCCAACGGGATGAGACATATGTTTAGTATGTTCTATATTGTACACTATATTGTACACTATCCTCTGGGTTGGGTCATATACCAATTTAAATATCACATCCTTTCTTATAACATAACAGTGAATCCAACCTCTCACATTGGGTGTGATTCATATATCCTCTAATTCCACAACATAGTAGCTACTCCCCTCTCACTTACGGTGGGTCTCACCATCACATCACATATAAAAACAATTTTAGGAGGGAATCTCTATAGACAACATTTCACAAAACTAATCCAAACCAATACTCAGTGATCCCCATTTCTATATCTCACATCCTATTATTATACAAAAAATGATCTATGGAGGTAATCACAATATACAACCACTATCACAAGTCAAAATGAACCATCAATAGGTGGATCCTATGGAAGTCACACACCAATCCCCTTTAACCAATGCCTTCTCACTCAAATTAGGGTCCTACCAACACCTTATCACTTAAATAAAGGCCATATATCTTGTCTCATGCCACAAAACATATAAATAGTAATCTAAGGAGGGTATCTAGATAGACATCCTCTGGTACTAGCTAAACCACATAATCAATAGGTGGGCCCCATGGATGATCATACTTCAACTAGGTGAAAGTCATATGAATTCCCAATCTCTTAGTCGGTCTGACCATAAATGATAAAAGTCACCGTCTATTTAGCTTTACATAATAATATCCTTAAAACCATCTTGGTTATACATGAAAATTATTCCCAACCTATCAACATTATAATTCCTCCTATAAGGGAATATATTGGGCTCTACAAACCTAACCCATCTCTACTCATTGATACCAACACACACTCATCTCTACATGGCAATGTCACAACCCACATGCTATACTTGATCTAGGCCTCGAAAGTCTAGTCTATATCATCTTCTAATTCCCACGTTAAAACTCATTAAAACTGAATAATAACCATCCTAAGAAACTCACACTAAGAGCCTTGGATACCCTATGCTAAGTCATCCAGACTATTACCATGACCCTCACTTAGGTACCATATCATATCTCCCCTTGGAGATCTCTTAATCCAATTATAAGGAGGAAATCCTCTATGTCACACTTCACTAATCCCTATATGGAATATCCTACTCATCACACACACCATGACTCTTATATATCCTTAAGAGGGTGTTCCACATCATACGTGATATATAAAACTATATTATCCATCTTCTTTAGGACTAAGACTCTAATACCTACTCATGTAGCCTTAGAAAACCTATCTAGGCTATAAAAATCTCATACCAAACCTGATCCTCTCATAAACCCAACTAGAAACCTCACCTCCATGGAGACATAATCTCTGGATGATCACAAAATCACAAACATTCAATAGAACCCTCACTCTATCTCTTGGTAGATCAAAAACACCCTATTTATTTACCTAGGTTGCTCTTTATTTCTATCCCTTTCATTGGAACACATATACTCATTCATGAATGCACAATCATGCAAAAAATGGAACATGGTTTTGTATTATAGGGTCCACCTACCTCAAAAAATGGAGTAACCCCCTCACCAAGATCAACTCATCCTCAACCAAGACTATACATGCCTTATCTAATCTTGTACCAATGATTGAGACCCAATATCAAGGCACAATTCCCAAATAATTAATTATGGAAACTTATAATTAATTATTCACCTTAATATAATTAGGAATAATCTTTTAAAAATGCACTGGGAAACACAACACCACCTAAACCACACAAAACATGGTGAGTTCATCATACGAGGATAACCTCTAGCCAATAAAAACCAAATCTACATCATCTGAATTGGTTTGAAGATGATATAGTGAAATCATTACACAAATCCTAGTTAAAATCATCCCAAATCATAAGGAAATAAAGGATAATAGTAATGGAGGAAGTATAAGGGAATAAATCACTAACGCACTATAAAAAACTCCCAAGAACCACCCCTCGTCAGGGGGGATCGAAGAGAGGAAGAGAATGGATGAATCCCAATAACCACCCAAGATTTTCTATTAATGAGCACGCCCCCACCATTTTTGAAGTATCTAGTTTTTTATATAAATTATACTCATATTCCTTCTCCCCTAACCTATATACCCATCCTTTTGATTTCAAATAGGATGAATATAAATAAAGAATGGATGAATACCAATCGGTTGACAAAAGAGTATGAAGAAGGCGTGAAAGAGTTTATCAAGTTTGCAAAAGATCATGCATATGACCCTTCTCAAATCCTTTGTACGTGTTTACACTATTGTTATTCAAAAAAAATTAGTCCAGAGGAGTTGGAAGAACACTTGATCTGTCATGGAATAGATCAGAGGTATGCATGTTGGAATAAACATGGGGAAACAATGAATGTAGGTAGTGGCTGGGATAACACTGCATTTTATGGATCATCTGATATGATTAAAAGTATGAACAATGAAGATGATCATATGGAGGATGTGATTATAGATGTGAATGATGATGAAGATCGTATTGAGGAAATGACAAGGACTGTCGAAGACGAACTTCGTGATTGCCCAAATTTTTTTTATAAGTTAAAAAGTTGTGCAAAGACGCCATTGTTTACTGGTTTCACTAAATATATAGCACTATAATCCGTACTGAAGCTATATAATTTGAAAGCAGACAACGGGTGGAGTGACGCCAGTTTTATGGAACTACTTGCTCTCCTGAATGACATGCTCCTAGGAGATAATGAGCTCTCGATCCGAACAACGACGCCAAACGAATGCTACACTCGATGGGTATAATCTCTAAAAGAATACACTCCTGCCTGAATGACTGTATAATATTTCTCAAGGACCAAAAATCACTTAAATAATTCCCAAAGTGTGGTGATTCTTGATACAATAAAGATGAATCCAATCCTACTAAAGTTGTATGGTACTTTCCAATCATTCCAAGTTATAGGCACCTATATGGAAGTGAGGAGACTGCAGGACAATTGACATGGCATGCAGATAAAAGAATTAAAGATGGGATACTATGTCACTCAACAGACTCTCCTCGGTGGAAGAGAAATGATCATGAGTATACTGAATTTGGAAACAAGTCGAGAAACCTTCGTCTAGCGTTATCTACAGATGGAGTTAATCCTTTTGGTTTTCAAAGCAACAGTCACAGTACATGGCCGATTATGTTGGTAAATTATAACTTACCACTATGCTTATGCATGAAACGAAAATACATCATGTTATCTATGCTTATATCAGGACCAAAACAACTGGGTAATGATATTGATGTTTATTTAGCTTCATTGATCAAAGATTTTGAAATTATTGTGGGATTCAGGTGTTACATTGTATGATTCTTACAAAAAGGAAGATTTCACTTTGAGAGCCATGTTGTATGGGGCGATAAATGACTTCCCTACTTATGAAAATTTTTCAGGATATAAAATTAAAGAAACTCAAGGGTGTCCCGTTTGCAAACAAGGTACACAATCAATTAGGTTTAAACATTCATTGAAAATCGTGTTTCTAGGACATCACAGATTTATACCCTGACGACATAAGTACCAATCTTGGACGACATCATTCGATGGAAGTTAAGAAGAACGTACAACACTGTCTCCACTAATATGTGATCAATTGTTTGGGAAACTTAAAAATGTGGACACTAATTTTGGTAAACCGTCTTTGAAAAACCTTACAAAAATTGGTTGGAAAAAGAGATCAGTTTTTTTTTGAATTACCATACTGGAATTGTCTGTATATCAGACATTTTCCTGATTTTATGCATGTAGAAAAAAAATGTATTTGATAGTGTCATTGGTACATTGCTAAATACACCTGGCAAAACAAAAGATGGAATTAAGGCTAGGTTGGACATGGTTGAGATGAGAATACGAGAAGATTTAGCACCAGTGAAGGATGAAAAACGAACATTTCTCCCTCCTGCTGCTTACACTCTTTCTAGGTAGGAGAGATATTAGTTTTGCAACTTCTTGAATGAATTAAAGGTTCTAGAGGGGTATTCTTCAAATATCAGGAACCTTGTGTCAATAAACGATTTGAAGTTAAATGGTCTAAAATCACATGACTGCCATGTTTTGATGCAAGATCTCATTCCTATTGCTTTACGTTGCATTTTCCCCAAGAATGTCCGCCATACATTAACAAAATTGTGTTTCTTCTTTAAAGATATATACAGAAAATTTATAGACCCGGCGAAATTGCCAACTATGGAAAGATAAATTTCCATCATATTATGTGAATTAGAAATGTTCTTCCCACCTTCATTTTTTGATATGATGGTTCATTTTATGGTCCACTTGGTGAGAGAGATTCAACTATGTGGTCATGTACATTATAGATGGATGTACCTCATTGAATGGTATATGAAGATTTTGAAAGGGTATGTCAAAAATCAACGTCGGCTAGAGGGTTGTATTTCAGAGCGATATATTGTTAAGGAAGTCGTTGAATTATGTACTGAATACCTGTTTGGTGTGGAAAGCATTGGCCTACCGAAATCTCATCACACTGGGTGTCTTGAGGGTGAAGGGATTTTTGGAAGATAGGTTGTCACAATCAATATTACAGATCGAGAGCAGTACCACCTTTATGTTTTGCATAACAATTTCGACACTGACCCATATGTTGAATCCCAAAAAGAAATTCTTAGGCATTTGAATCCATCTAGGTCTGAAAAATGGATATCATGTACACATAATCGACAGTTTATAGGATGGTTTTGGGACCATATTTTTAAGAAGTTAGATGAAAATCTAGAGTCAATTTCAGACCGACTTCAATGAATATCCGGAGGACCAAGTGTGTATGTATTATCTTACAATGCTTATGTAGTTGATGGTTATACATTTTATACTAATGAACATGATGAAGAAAGTACCATGCAGAATAGTGGGGTTACCCTTGTGGCTGAAACGATGCATGTTTTCGGTGTTAAGGACAGAAATCCAATTTATGTGAATATGTCATACTTTGGAATCATCAAACAAATATGGGAGTTGGATTATACAGAATTCCAAGTTCCGATTTTTCAATGAAAGTGGGTTGATAACAGGAGTGTTATTAAAATAGATGAATTGGGATTTGTGAAAGTTGATTTCAGTAAGGAAGGGGTGAAAGATGAACCGTTTATAATGGCATCACAGGCAGTGAAAGTATTTTATGTTCTAGATCCTGCAAATCGAAACTGGTCAATTGTTCTGTTATCAACCACAACAACTGAAGGGTCAGATGAAAATTCAACAGAGGATGACCCTTTCATTGGGACTTCGAAATCATTTTGTAGTGGTACCAATTAGACGATGTTTTTTATATCATAGGAGACCACAATGAAGAGATATGGATAGTCGATAGAGGGTTCAAATCCCTTTAGCCTTTTAAAAAAAGAGATTTCAATAATCAGGTTATTTTTTATTGTAATATAGATTGTGTTACATTATGTTATTATCTATTTGCTGCTGCTTTTATGTAATATAAATTAAATGTTAAACCATTTCTACAGATAATGACTTCTGCACCTACTAGTGCACCCAATCCCAAGACACAACAGGTTTCTCAACCTATTGTAGCTGGTCCCACTGTTGAGGTACAATAGGTCTCTCAACCTGTTGCAGTTGGTCCCACTGCTGAGGTACAATAGGTTTCTCAACCTATTGCTGCTTGTCCAACTGCTGAGGTACGACAGGTTTCTCAACCTGTTGTTTCTAGTCCCAGTGCCGATGCTAGCACTCCAGAGGAACATAATGATGATGCAGAAACTGAGGAAATGGTAGGCAATGAAACCCCGGTGGCACAAAAAAATAGGTGCGTCGTAGTTTTACAGTTTTATCCAAAATCCTTAAAGAAAAATCAAAATGTATCAAATATGAGGTGGGATGGAATAAGAAAGGCCAACATGTAAACCCCAACAAAGCCATGTTTAGTAGCTAAATTGGAATCATCACTCGGCAATGCATACCGATTGATATAGAGTTGTGGCACCATGTTGTCAGCGGGATGAAAAAATTAATGTGGGAAGAGATTACGATAACATTACGATATCATTTATTTAATTTATTAAAATAAAATAAAATAAAATACTAAAATATTGACTAAATCTACACCATCTCTTGTAGAGTGCATTTATAGTAGATGTCTCACACAAAGAATATGTATTAAGACTGGTAGGAAGGGTTTATAGAGGCTTTTGCACCACTTTAACGAAATCTCATCTGAAAGATGCTGAAGGGAAAATCAAGCCGCACCCACCTCTTATTTATGCACACTTAATATCCCAAGGAGTGTGGGATGCATTTTGCAACCATCATGCGGCGAAGACTTTTCAGGTACATTTTGTTTGGTAACACATTGTTTAATGTTGCTTGTATTCATCACTTTGATTGAACAGTTTTTTATTTATGAAATAGCTATTGAGTGCTGAAAATAAAGAACAGGCAGCAAAACCAGCATACCCCTACCATAAAGCAAGGCTGGGGTACGCTTCAATTGAAAAACAATCGGTACGTATTTTAAAAGTACTGTAATACTTTTATGTGACATAAAACAACACTGTAACCATGTTTCTCTGTTTATATACAGATTGATGAATCAAAATCCCAAGCCACTTCCATCCCACGCCATGTGCTATGGAAGGAGGATTGTGTTAATAAAGTGGGTAAACTTGTAGATGAAAACACACAAAAAGTGTAGGAAACATGTGTAAGTATGACATAATATAAATTTGTTTTGATTTAAATCACTATTAAATCACTATGATTACTTATTTTCCCATATTTTCTATTTGACATAGTCATAAGAATCAACAACACCCACACTGGATGCAGACATACATTCAGTAGCCTTGAAACAGCCAGAACAGTATGGCTGCGTCAGAGGTGCAGGTTTTGGGGAGACACCCGAGACATATTTTTATAAAAAAAAACAAGAGGTGGAGAAAACTGAAGAAATGAAAATGATGAGAGATAGACTAGCTACCCTTGAAGAAAAATTCCAAAGTCAGGGAGAGTTTCTAGAAACTTTTATGGGGGAGAGGCGAAGAGAAGAAACAACTCAAGAACAACCCGCCCCTCCCCCCACTAGCTTTGAGGCGAGCCATTCCCCTCAAAGACCTGACTTAACCGAGGTAATAAATGTTCTAATATTTGTTTCTGTGAAATTTGAATCACATATACACTGATACCTTTCTTGTAATGATATTATACAGGGTGAAAATGACTATGATTTATATCTGTCAACTCCCACCCATCACCTTGTAGCAAGGTCTACAGTGTTCAATACGCAGAATGACATGCTACACTCCAAACCACTTCCAAACGGTCATTTCAAATTGTCGATTAATGTAGCTCATGAGCCGAGGGCCAAGATACCCATGCCAAATGATGATGATGACATTAATACGGTGAAAAAATATGTTGGAACATTTGTTGCATGGCCGTCGAATCTTGTAAAAAAACATGTCGACCAAGAGGTATTCATTTACAATTCATTTTTTCAAGCATAACCTTTAACATTTAATTAGAAAAGGGTTGAACTGATGAATGTTATTACAGAAGAACAAAAGGAAGGAGCTAAAATGAAATAACGGCTCAAAAGTATCAATCAACTGATCAAAACGATCTACTGAGGGCACCTTCACCCCGCCCATTCTATATCCACATTTAATATCATTGCAAGCTCATGTGGATATGAAAATGAAAGGCGAAAATAATCACACAATTGTTTTTGAAAAAAGATATGTACGGAGAGAAAACATTATATTTCGTTAGTGCTGATGTTGTAGCTGAAATCATTACATACGACTGGCTAGGCGCCTCAGTTATAAATGTATGCATGAGGTATTTTTTCATGATTTTATTTTACAGAAGCTGATATACTATGATAATTATGGATAAATACATTTCATATTTTTCTCAGGAATATATATGAAAAACAATTGAATGGATTTTCCCGTGACTACAAAATTGGACTTGTTAGTCCTCACACCATGTCTGCACAACAAAAAGAAATAGATTCTGATTTTCAGGCTGAATTAATGTCAAACCTGCTCAGAACATTTCAATGAAAAATTACGACTAACAGGCTATTTTTAATACCAAAGTTGCAGGGGTAAAACTCTACATTTTAAACATATCAATTATATTTTCATTTCTATCATTACTTATTCCTTTTTTTGTTCTTAGGGAGTATTGGATTCTTATTGCATTCAATTTGGATACTCCAAAGATTTATTTTCTGGATTCACTGCATGGATATCCAACAAACTGACCACACATGATGCTGGTTGTAAATTTTTAATACACTAGATCCAACATTTTTGAACTAAATATCTAGTTATATAATTCATATTATATTTTATTGAGGATTCTGTTATGATAGGGTGGTGTATGAATATCATCTAAAGGCTGGAATGAATCCAGGGTTTAAGGAAGACAAGGCGCACGAGATCTACAAATGGAAAAGTATCAGGGTATATATAATTATATTTCACTATCCAAATACATATAAAAAAATATTACTTATTTTTCTAGATGTTTCTGTAGTGTTCGAAACAAACAAATGGAAAGGACTGCGGTTATTGTGTTTGTAAATTTATGAAATAGATCACATTTCATGAACAAACTAGCATCCCTAAAGAGGTATTTTTGAAAATAATTACTAGTTCATTTAAAATATTTATTAATCCATTCTGTATTTATATTTTATCAGTACTACTATGACTGTCGCAAAAACTCATATTCACAAGATGATATAGATGTGTTTAGAAATGAATGGGCAGCGTACCTGATGGAAGAATATAAACAAATAGGACAATGAAGGTTAATTCCTACCACTTATGTTATCTTTATATAATCATTGATATATCCATTGTTTACACTTATTGAGAATCTATGATCACACTTTCTTATGTTTCATATCCTTAGATTATGAAAAATGGTTTTAGAAATGATTTGAGTTTCTAGTAAAGAATAACTTAATGAGAGACTCTTATGAACTACTGACATACGGAAAACTGAGAAAATGAATTATTATGGTTTTTATAATTTATTAAAATGACCCATGAGTCATTTTTGACATGTATGAATCAACCGAACCTCAATCCGACACACGGTGTGACCAGTATGGCTAAAAGTGTCTGATATCAGTTTGAAATCGACATTAATTTTTGAAAAAAACACTACTGACATACAGAATACCGAGAAAATGTGTTCGTATTGTTTTGATACTTTTGGAAAATGATCCATGAGTCATTTGTGGCATGTAAGAATCAACCTCTACTCAATCCGATGCACGGTGTGACCAGTATGGCTAAAATTTTCTGATATTAGTTTGAAATTGACATTAACTTTAGAAAACAACACAAGTGACATATGAAAAACCAAGAAAATGCATTCGGACTGTTTTGATAATTTAGGAAAAATATCCATGAGTCATTTTTGAGGTGTACGAATCGACTGCAACTCAATCCGACGTATGGTGTGACCGGTATGGATAAAAGTGTCTGATATCAGTTTCAAATTGACATTAACTTTAGAAAACTACACAATTCACATACGGAAAACTGAGAAAATGCGTTCTTATTGTTTTGATACTTTAAGAAAACGATCTATGAGTTATTTGTGACGTTTAAAAATCATCTGCACCTCAATATGATGCACGGTGTGACCGGTATGGTGAAAAGTGTCTGATATCAGTTTTAAATTGACATAAACTTTAGAAAACAACACAAGTGACATACAGAAAACTGAGAAAATGATTTTGGATTGTTTTGATACTTTAGTAAAACGATCCATGAGTCATTTGTGACGTGTACAAATCAACCGCACCTCAATCCAATGCGTGGTGTGACTGGTATGGATAAAAGTGTCTGATATCAGTTTGAAATTGACATTAACTTTATAAAACAACACAAGTGACATACGAAAAACTAAGAAAATGCATTTAGATTATTTTGATACTTTATTAAAATGATCCATGAGTCATTTTTGAGGTGTAAAAATCGACCGCACCTTAATCTGACGCATGGTGTGACCGGTATGGCTAAAAGTGTCTGATATCAGTTTCAAATTGACATTAACTTTAGAAAACAACACAAGTGACATACGAAAAACTGAGAAAACATGTTCGAATTGGTTTGATACTTTCGAACAACGATCCATGAGTCATTTTTGACGTGTAAGAATCAATTAGACCTCAATCCGACACACGGTGTGACCGGTATGGCTAAAAGTGTCTGATATCAGTTTCAAATTGACATAAACTTTAGAAAACAACACAAGTGACATAGTGAAAACCGATAAAACACATTTGGATTGTTTTGATACTTTAGGAAAATGATCCATGAGTCATTTTTGACGTGTAAGAATCAACCACACCTCAATCTGACACACGGTGTGACTAGTATGGCTAAAATTATCTGATATCAGTTTCAAATTGACATTAACTTTAGAAAATAACACAAGTGACATATGGAAAACCAAGAAAACACGTTCGTATTGTTTTGATACTTCATTAAAATGATCCATGAGTCATTTGTGACATTTACGAATCAACCACACCTCAATCCGAAGCACAGTGTGACTGGTATGGCTAAAAGTGTCTGATATCAGTTTCAAATTGACATAAACTTTTAAAAAACAACACAAGTGACAAATGGAAAACCAATAAAACGTGTTTGGATTGTTTTTTTAATTTAGGAAAATGATCCATGAGTCATTTTTGACGTGTACGAATTGACTGTACCTCAATATGATGCACGGTGTGACCGGTATGGATAAAAGTGTCTGATATCAATTTCAAATTAACATTAACTTTAGAAAACAACACAAGTGACATATGACAAACCGAGAAAATGCGTTCGGATTATTTTGATACTTTAGTAAAATCATCCATGATTCATTTTGGACATGTATGAATCAACTGAACTTCAATCTGATGCATGGTGTGACCGGTATGGCTAAAAGTGTCTGATATCAGTTTCAAATTGAAATTTACTTTAGAAAACAACACAAGTGACATACAGAAAACTGAGAAAATTCATTCATATTGTTTTGATACTTTAGTAAAATTATCCATGATTCATTTGCGACGTGTACCAATCACCTGCACCTCAATCCAACACACGGTGTGACTAGTATGGCTAAAAGTGTCTGATATCAGTTTCAAATTGACATAAACTTTAGAAAACAACACTACTGACATATGGAATACTGAGCAAACACTTTCGGATTGTTTTGATACTTTAGGAAAATGATCCATTAGTCATTTTTGATGTGTAAGAATTGACCTCACCTCAATCTGACGCACGGTGTGACCGGTATGGCTAAAAGTGTCTGATATCAGTTTCAAATTGGCATTAACTTTAGAAAACAACACTACAGACATACGAATATCGAGAAAATGCATTTGGATTGTTTTGATACTTTCATAAAACGATCCATGAGTCATTTTTGACGTGTACGAATCAACTGAACCTCAATTCGATGCACAGTGTGACCGGTATGGATAAAAGTGTCTGATATCAGTTTAAAATTGACATTAACTTTAGAAAAAAATCAAAGTGACATACATAAAACCAAGAAAATGCATTTGTATTGTTTTGATACTTTATTAAAATGATCCATGAGTCATTTTTGAGGTGTAAAAATTGACATCACCTCAATCCGACGCACGGTGACTGGTATGGCTAAAAGTATCTAATATCAGTTTCAAATTGACATTAACTTTAGAAAACAACACAAGTGAAATACGGAAAACTGAGAAAACCCCTTCGAATTATTTTGATACTTTAGGAAAATGATCCATGAGTCATTTGTGACGTTTTCGAATCAACCGCACCTCAATCTGATGCACGGTGTGATAGGTATGGATAAAAGTGTCTGATATCATATTCAAATTGACATTAACTTTAGAAAACAACACTATTGACATATGGAAAACCAAGAAAATACATTAGGATTGTTTTGATACTTTAGGAAAATGATCCATGAGTCATATTTGACATGTACGAATCAACTACTCCTCAATCCAATGCATAGTGTGACTTTTATGGCTAAAAGAGTCTGATATCAGTTTCAAATTGACATTAACTTTAGAAAACAACACAAATGACATACGAAAAACCGATAAAACGTGTTCGGATTATTTTTATACTTTAGGAAAATGATCCATGAGTCCTTTTTGACGTGTAAAAATCAATCGTACCTCAATCCGACGCACGGTGTGACCGGTATGGCTAAAAGTGTCTGATATCAGTTTCAAATTGACATTAACTTTAGAAAACAACCCAAGTGACATACGAAAAACTGATAAAATGTGTTCGGATTGTTTTTATACTTTAGGAAAATGATCCATGAGTCATTTCTGATGTGTAAAAATCAACCACAGCTTAATCCGACACACGGTGTGACCGGTATGGCTAAAAGTGTCTGATATCAGTTTCAAATTGACATAAACTATAGAAAACAACACTACTGACATACGGAATACTGAGAAAACGTGTTTGGATTGTTTTGATACATTAGGAAAATGATCCATGAGTCATTTTTTACATGTAAGAATCAACCTAACCTCAATACAATTCATGGTGTGACCAGTATGGCTAAAAGTGTCGGATATCAGTTTGAAATTGACATTAACTTTAGACAACAACACTACTAACATACAGAATACCAAGTAGACGCATTCAGATTGTTTTTATACTTTATGAAAAGTATCCATAAGTCATTTTTGACGTGTAAGAATCAACTGCACATCAATCTGACTCATGGTGTTACCAGTATGGCTAAAAGTGTATGATATCAGTTTGAAATTGACATTAACTTTAGAAAACAACACAAGTGACATACAAAAAACCAAGAAAATGAATTGATATTGTTTTGATACTTTAGTACAATGATCCATGAGTCATTTTTGAGGTTTAAGAGTTGACCACATCTCAATCTGACGCACAGTGTGACCGGTATGGCTAAAAGTGTCTGATATCAGTTTCAAGTTGACATTAACTTTAGAAAACAACACAAGTGACATACAGAAAACTGAGCAAATGCGTTCGGATTGTTTTGATACTTTAGGAAAATGATACATGAGTCATTTGTGACGTGTAAGAATCAACCACACCTCAATCCGATGCCCGGTGAGGCCGATATGGCTAAAAGTGTCGGATATCAGTTTCAAATTGGCATAAAATTTAGAAAACAACATAAGTGACATACGACAAACTGAGAAAACACGTTCATATTGTTTTGATACTTTAGGAAAATGATCCATGAGTCATTTTTGATATGTACAAATCAACCACACCTCAATCCAACACACGGTGTGACCGGTAAAGATTTTCATTAGATAAAGAATCAGTATTTATTAAATGAGATAAATCATCCAAAAACATATTGATTTTACATTATTCCCTTTCATTGTTATCAGAATGAAAACATTTGAGTTTATCATTTCCATATTTTATTTTCACATTTCTATATTAATGTATTCTTTCATATTAATTTTTTAATTTATTTCATTATTGTATTACTAACATAATATTTCTTTTCTTATATAGGTGAATTTTTTTCCTTGAGTTCGGATGCTTTGTTCGACAAAAAATACTGTGGATGACAATTTTTGAGAGAGGATCACGGATATCAAAGAATGAAACATTAAGGTTTATAACTGTTGTTGGATAATTTTAATTGTAACCATGTAAAACATTGTTTGAAATGTATATAGTAGTGTGTTTTTTTTGT
Source organism: Viscum album (assembly GCA_963277665.1). Classification (NCBI taxonomy): domain Eukaryota; kingdom Viridiplantae; phylum Streptophyta; class Magnoliopsida; order Santalales; family Viscaceae; genus Viscum; species Viscum album. The sequence continues at coordinate 1,963,907,768 of OY728133.1, forward strand.
ATTCATGATGTTAAGTAAATGTATATAGCATTGTTTGTCAAAATATTGTGTGCGGGTGATATTTTGTGCAGGTGTGCAGGTGCTATTCTATGCAGGTGTGCAGGTGCTGGTTTGTGCAGGTGTACAGGTGTGTAAGTGCTGGTTGTGCAGGTGCAGGGGAAGGTGCCTTTATCAGTGCTTTTTTGAGCGCTAATAAAGGAAACCTTTAACAACGCTAAAAGAGTGATGATAAAGGGCCCTATTATCAGCGCTCAAGATAGTGCTGATAAAGGCACCCCTTTATCAGCGCTAGAAAAGCACTGATAAAGGCACCCCTTTATCAGTGCTAGAAAAGAGCTGTTAATTCTGGCGTAGATAAAGGGGGGTCCCCTTTATCAGTGCTCCGAAAAGCACTGATAAAATCCACCTTTATCAGTGCTAAAAAAGCGCTGATAAAGGGGTTCCTTTATCAGCGTTTTTTTAGCGCTGGTAAAGGGGACCCCCCTCCCTTATCTATGATGGCATTAACAGCGCTTTTCTATCCCTGTTAATGTTGGTTTCTTATGCTGATAAAAGGCCAAGTTGTAGTAGTGTTAGAAAGACCTAGATACTGAACTTCGTTTGAGCACTGCCTACCACCCTCAAACTGATAGACAATCAGAATAGACTATTCAAACCATAGAATAAATGTTGAAATCTTTCTCACTTGACTTTAAAAGTATGTGGTATCAATATTTACCTCTGGAAGAATTTTTCTATAACAATAGCTTCCATTCAAGTATTCTGATGGCACCATATGAAGCATTATATGGAAAGAGATGTCGCACACCAACTTGTTGGGATGATGTTGGTGAATGAAAATTTGTAGTCCTAAAACTTGTTTTAGGAAATGATGGAAAAGGTGAAGGTTATCCAAACCCACATCAAAGTAGCTCAAAGTAGGCAGAAGAGCTATGTTGATAACCGAAGGAAGGATTTGAAATTTCAGGTAAGAGATCATGTTTTCTTGAAGGTATCTCCATGGAAATGAGTTATACGGTTTAGTAAGAAGGGTAAATTAAGTCTCAGGTACATCGGACTTTTCAAAATTCAAGAATGAATTGGGGTTGTAGCTTACTATTTGGCAATGCCACCAAGTCTCTCCAAAGTTCACAATGTGTTCTAGTATCACTATTGAGAAAATACATGCCTGACCCAATGCATGTACTCGCCTATGAGGAAATTAAATTGGAACCTAATCTAGCATATTGTGAAGAGCCTGTCAAGATTCTTGATACCAGAGAACAAGTGTTGAGAAACCGGATGACTCGATTGGTAAAAGTTCTTTGGAGAAACCATAAGATGGAAGAGGAAACGTGGGAACCAGAGGAACTTATGATGAAGAACCACCCAAATATTTTTGTGTAGTAGTATTCTAGAAATTTTGAGGATGAAATTATTTAAAGGAGGGAAGAATGTGACACCCCAAGTATCCATAGTACGTTTCCCTTTTAATAATGCAATAGCTTGCATTGTACACAACTTCGAGATTCTAACACAACGTGACCAATCAAACTAGCCGTTATAAATAGTAGTACCCACTTTTGGAAATTTTAAAAAATTTATTTTTCAAAATGGACTTCATTTTTGAATTTGGAATATCAAAATTAGCTCAGGGTGATTTTTTGGTACTTTTCAAAAAACTTTCAATTTTTGATGAATAGTACTAAATTTTAATTAAAAGCAACTTTTTTAATTAAAGTAATTTACAGTTTTAAATTATAATTTTGAGTGATTTTAAAGTATCATTAGATTATATTTTTATCATTTAATATAATTTAGGTCATCATGTGTTATATCACATTTAAAATGAACATAAACAAGTGTCAATCTTTTGATAGTCATTATTTCTTAAAAACGCGATTTTTGTTTTGACAACGGGAATTAAATTTAAATTAAAGTTTGTCATTTCTGTGTTTTGAATTTGGAAAAAATGGATTCCATATTTGGAATCAGGAGGTCCAAAATTTTTAAATATGTAACTTTTATTATTAGACATTATGAATAATTACTTCGGTAAATATTTTATTTACCAAGGTTAAAGGGTAAATCTGGTAAATAAGGGTAAAAACTAATATTATAATAATATTAAATTACCCTAAAATGTGTCCTATTTCTTTTATTTGATACTTTTACGACCATGGGCATCCTTGGTTTGATTTGGGGACCCCATGGAACCACTTGGGAGTGATAATGACATTTTACATTATTTAATCTAATGTAAAGACAAAAATAACAAAAGCATGTATCTTTTATTAAAACATTTTTATATGGGGTTATATAATATATCAATTAAACTATAAATATTCATTATAAAGTTAAATATATTTCCTACATAATGTTATTTTATTTATAATTTTTAGACATTAAATAATTTAATTTATTTATGACACAATGATGATGTAGTAATTACCTTAATAATGAAATATTGAAATAATTGATATTATAAATATCCAAATAAATTTGAATTGAGACTTATGATAAATTAAAATTATTTTAATAGTTAATATTACATGTTAGGGTTGGTTAAATAAATTTCATTCTAAGTAATAATGTTTTTATAGCTTTCAAAAAAAATCAAATACTAAATAGTGTCAAAATTGACATAATTGTGTTTTTAAAACAAATGCTATATTATTAATTGATATAATATTTCTAAAATATATGGCTCAGAAAAAGGACTTAGATAATGTTATATATATTAACAATGAACCACATGGGGTTCTCTTGTCTTGTTATAGTATGTTTATTAACCATATAATTTAAAATACAAAGAGACATGGTAAATGTCAAACTATTTTACTAAGAGTTGAATCTAAAAGATAAGGGTAATATGATGACCTAAACCTATATAAAACCTATTGGTTGAGAGTTTTTCCACCCATAACCAGCTTATCCTCTAAATAATTTATTTTTAATCCATTATAAACCGAAAATTATTTTATTATAAAATAATATTTCAATCTTTTCCTAAAGTGACCCTCACCTCTCTTATAAAAGGGTACTTACCCTTCTCCTAATTTTGCACCTCCAAATCCATTTTTCTCGGCCAAAACCTTCCAAAATATCCTCCCAACTTTCCTCCCTTCATCCTAGAGACCTTAATTTGGTCATAAATCCAACCTAAGGAGCCCTTTTGATCAAATCAAAAGGAAGAACCTGAAGAAGAGGTAAATATTTCATCACCTCTTTCATGTTCTTTTCTTCTTCCACTTACACTTTCTTTGTTTTTTCTGTTATAAAATAATAACTCCAGTATCTTCTATATACTGTTATGTTATTATAAAAATTTTACAACCATATTCATTATTCTATCCATCCTATAAATGACAAAGTCACCATAAGTGTGTACGTACGGCTTACCGTATCCACGTGGTGGTGTAGTTTGTTATTCAAAAACTTCATTATTTAGATGGGTATAATAATGGGTATAAATGATGTAAATAATAAATATAACATGTTAATTATTCTTTATATATGATATACCATCCAATTACATACTATTTCCCCATCAACGATACTGTCGTTCATTCGTGCGTACAGATTACCGTCTCCACGAATGCGATGAGATTCATTTCCCCATCATAACCATTCAAAAATAATTTTCATTTTATGATTAAAAACAATGTTTAAGAGCTTAATATAATTCTGGATATGAATCAAATACATCATATCCATAACAAATATGTCTTACGTAACCAATCATATAAAGTAAAATGAGTCATTTAATACCAAAAAAGATGATACTACTAAAATATTATTAACAAAGAAATATTATAAGATCATATATGATATCATATTTATGTATATAGTTTCTGTATAATTTAATAAAAATGTTTTAACTATTATACAAGAGGTTAACAAAGCATCGACTAAGTAAAAGTACAAGGTAATTGTTAATTTCACAATCTTATTATTATCCGAGGTTGTTTTTATGTAAGTATCTACTGGGACCTCTTTATCATCCACATCCATGTTTTCTTAAAAATGTATTTCAAAACATTTTCACTATTTACTAGACTATGGGTTAATGTCATTTATACCCTTATTTTACCTTATATGTTTTTAAAGGAATCCTTCCATCATTTTCCAAACCAGGTACTTTATTACCTTTTCGAAAAAATTAAAGTAAGAATGTTTTTTAACTTATACGGCAGGTGTGGCTATTTTCCACCTTTATAACATCATCGAAGATTCCCTTAAAAGCTTATAAGAATATTTTCAAAATAAATTTTTTTCTTTTATAATTATGTGACTCTTAAATGGTTTCAAAATAGAAAGAGTTATTTCTTTCAAATAGTTTTCATTTCATCTATGTCAATATCCTTTGATGGATTCTAAACTTGTTTGAAGTTGATTTATTATGATACAAATATTCCATATTGTATTGATGGTTTTTTTGATATTTTTGACTATGGATTTGTTATTTTTATACCATTCATGGTTTATGGTTAAAGTATTTACATTTTGTATGCTAGTTTTAATACGAATGTTTATGTTATGTTTCAAACTTTTCATATGAGGAATGTATTTGACTTAGTATGTGATGGGTGGAGCCCGCTGTATCTCCTCGATGCATCAGTACGTATCATGAGATAATTAGATGTGGAATTGGCCGAGGCCTTTCCCAATTTGATATATGGTTTTGGACGAGGCCAAAATCCTTTTTAGATGTCTTGGTCGAGGCCTTGACAATATGTTTCAGAAGGTCCGACATTATACATTGCCTCATTATGAAAATAATGTTGATGGTTCGTGTGGTTATTCGACTAGTATAATATCCATGACTAGGTTTTATTATGGAATTATTTACTGAGCTCATATTCCTTCCATAAAGTGTTCATGTTTATTATTGGTAAAGGCATGTGTTTTTAATTATTCATCATTCCTAATTTTTATGTTATCTTCTGCTGTATTACTTACCCTTACTAAGCATTTGATCTCACCCCTTTTTTACGTATCATTTTCTCAGGATATGATGAAGTTAGTTATGTGTGACTTTTAGGGATAATCAAGGAACCTTTAATGTTTATAATGGAACAAATTAGTGTTGTATTTCTTTTCATGATGTAATGTTGAACTTATGTATGTATATTGTTTCCAATAATACTAAACTGATTGGTCTTTCGAGAAATGATTCCTTGTATAATTCCAAAGTTATGTAATAAAGCACTGACTTTGGGTAACTGGGTTCGGGGAATTATATATATTGTATTTAATGGGTTATGTTTGACTGTGGGTGTGCTATTTTTATGCCATTCATGATTTTTTGGTTAAAATATTGACATTTCATATGGTAGTTTTAATATAAATGTTTAGATTATGTTTCAACCTTTTCATATGAGGAATGAATTGGACATAGTAAGTGACGGGAGGATCCCTCTATAGCTCCTCAATGCATCGTTAGGTCTCATGAGACAGACTAGTGTCTTATCATAAGGCCTTTACAAAATCGTATTTGTAGTCTTAGTAGAAGGCCTTGACTATGTAGTTATGAGGTCTGGCATTATGCATTCCATCATTGTGAAATTGGCTATTGATAATACATGTGATTATTTGACTATTAGAATATTCACATGAATAAGTAAATGGAATTATTTTATTTATCTTTTCCATATTATTCTGAAGTTTATGTTTTAAAGGCTTGTGTTCTAGTCTTATACATTTCCTTAAATGTTTATTCTTATTTATGATAGTTTCCACTATATTGTTATCCTTACTGAGAATTTGAGCTCAACCCTTTCTTATGTTTTATTTTTCCCAGGATGCAAAGAATTATATTATGATTAACCATCCGGAATAGGCTAAGTGATATAAGAGTGTTCAATGGGGACACAATGTTGTTTCTTATTTCCTGATGTATTGTAAAACTTAAGTATGTATCAAGTACTTACAAGGCTACTAAATAGATCGGTATTTTGGGACATTATTCCTTATATCATACCAATATTATTTAATAATTCACTGATTCTGGGTAACTGGGGTTGGGGTATTATAGTTGGTATCAAAGGATGTTTAGTACAAACCTTGGAAACTAGATTTAGAAAAACTCTGATTAGAAAACACTAACCTAAGATAGACTTTTAGGATTAGTATATAAGAACATCCAAACATTTTGCTAATGTAAATATTATGTGGGTTTTATAGACAATACATCCCTTTATGGATACGATAAGGTAGAGGCGGCTCTGGCACAGTTGTACCTAGGAGTGAAAAATCCAACAAGGAGTTTCGGGCTTGACCCGGTGTATCCTGGTACACGAAAATGGGCCTTACTGAACTCATGGTTATGACACTCTCGGGGGATATGCTTAAGATAATTCAAATTTTCTTTACAAACCAATTTTTTTTATTTTAATATAAGATGACAATAAATAACCTTAGTTAATCCTAAGGTGTTTTAGATTGAAAATAATGTGTTATGATATTCTCCAAATGATTTTATGACTCACACTATGCTTTCTTGTGTTAGTCAATGGTAGGATTCTAAGGAAGTCATAGTAACATTGAACATGATGTACAAGGTGGGAAAGATGGTGGAAATGAGAAATGAAATGGAATATTGATAGGTGTAAAAGATATCATGTTCATGCAGAATCAGTTTTCTAAAAATATGATCAACAAAATATATATTAACCAACTCCCGGACTCAACAAAGAAGAGAAAGGTGGTGAATGATAAGAGCTCTAGTAGTGGAGACCAAGGAGAAAAGAAATATCAATTTCAATTAAGTAGGAAATGTGGAAGGAGACACCTAGGAAAGTGTCTCAATGGAACAAATAAATGCTTTATGTGTTGGAAATAAGGACATAAAGTAAATAATTGCTGAGGAAAAATGAAGAGTACTATTAAAGAAAATAAAAATGATCCCAAGAATCAATTTACAGTCATTTTCCTTAAATATAGGGGACCTAGGCATTACCCAAGTGATTTCCCTATTTTATAGGATAACCTCTTGGTCAAGGAAGAACCTATGTGTAAATAAATCGATGGAGAAATGTTTAAAAGTATTAGTGCTCTATGTCGATGGGATTACTTTGGAAGACTTTTCTCTTGTATGTGTAACCCTATAATTTTTTATGTGAAAATGCTATTTTAAGAAGAATTATATTTTCTATTTTCGATATATTTATAAATAATAATTTGGGTTTATATGATACTTGAATTTGAGGCAATTACAAGTTATTAAATTTTGGGATGAAAATGCAAGGTAAGTGATAACATTTGTGATGAAATTATGTTCTGGATTTTTGAGGAATTTATCTCATTTTGGGAATGCTATAAAATATAGTTATTGAAAAAAGACAACACGCAGACCGTGTGACAACCCGTCACGTCTGACAGAAATACAAGAATCGAACCGAAAACCAGAGTGTGATTTGGATTTATCACCTACCACTATACTACGTGAAGTCCATGGTTAGGGAAACTAATTCTTTTTAGTTAAATGATTTTATTGAACAATAATAAGTTGATATTGGATATTATGTCTTATCAAATGGATATCCTTATTATAGGAAAATGATTTAGTGATAAATTTTATTTTGGAAGACGTTTTCTCTATTGGGAACACTATATGCCTAAGGAAAATTGAATACTACGGGATTTCATTTGAGGAGTAATGGTAAATTCTTATCTATGTATTTATTGTGGATTTATAGTGATTTGGGTTATTTATGGAAATTATTAACCTAACATAGATAATATGTGATTAGGTTAATTACTTTTAAGTATGTGACTTTAAGAGTAGTCAATGTTATTTGGAGATACAATTTAATGTGGAAGACTACGTAATAAAATTCTTCTATGTTTTGGTATTCAATTTTAGTTTGGATTATATTGAAGTATTTTAAGGGCAATTGTTTATTTAATAGTATTTATCGAAATTTTGGTATTGTTGGTTTAATTTTAGAAATTAAGATGAGTATTTCTTTCTCTAAAGGATGATCCTTTTTAGGGATCATCTGATCTTGTACTAAGAATTTTGGTTTTGGTTAATCTCTAAAGACAAGGGAAATATATAGATTATCCTTTGTGAAAATTTGATCTCTAGAAGTTGATTATAGCACTTCAAGTGTGACATAGTCATCTTGAATACTCATCGTTTGAAAAAAATGAGCTAGTGGTAGAAATTTATTAAAGTATAAAACTATACTAAAAAGTAATTATATCTCTATATGTTCATAGTCAATATCATAAATGAATTCCTCAACTTTATGAAATGGAACTTAAATAAAAAAAACATTGTTCGTTTACTTTTCCTACTAGGAAACTAATGACCTTTTATCCCATCATAAGTTTGTGGTTTTCTTGTTGTTAACTTTCTCTTGATCATGTTTTCTATCACTCTCCATCCGAACTTGACACATAGTTTATCTTCCATATCCATTTTTTCTTACATGGAATCCTAGTATGGGTTATCTCAGGTGTCCTTTGTACTTCTCTTTCTTTCTTTTAAACTTATTGTTTTATTAACCCTTTTTACGATGTGGGACGTTTAATGAAGTTCCCAAGACCAATTTTGAAATTGTGAGGATTCAATTTCCAATATGGGGGAAGAATTTAACACCCCAAGATTTCATAGTAAGTAATTTTTTTAAGTAATTCAATAGCTTGTGCTATACGCAACACCAAGTTCGAGCGCACCACGACTTAACAAACTAGCCGTTTAAAAAGAAGTTATGAATATTATTAACTAAATTTTGAATTTAAAATACTCCATATAATTTTTTAATACATATTATGTGTTTCTTAGACACAATATAAGAACAAATTAATTTTTTCAGATAAAAGAAGTATTTTAAAAAAATTTAATTTTACCACCTTTTAATGGAAAACACTTTTTAAAACCAATATTTGACACTTTTATGTATTAAATTTAATTAAATTAAATTCTTCTTTATAATTGGGACATAAAAATTTATTTTGGATAAATTTTTGGTACTTTTCTAATAACTTTCATATTTTGATGAATACAGAAAAATACTAAATTTTAACTGAAAACAACTTTTTTAATAAAAATAATTTATACTATTAAATTATTAATTTTAATGGTTTTGAAGTATAATTAGATTATATTTTTATCATTTAATACAATTTAGGTCATTATAAGTAATTTCACATTTAAATTTGACATAAACACATGTCAATCTTTTGATAATTTTTACTTTTTAAAAACCCGCTTTTCAGTTTTGAAAATGGAAATTAACTTTAAATTAATTAAAGCAACTTATATGTTTTGAATTTGGTAAAATAGAATTAATTTTTGAATTCAGAATATCAAAATTATCTTAGGAGATATTTTTGGTATTTTTCTAAAAACATTCAATTTTGATGAATAGTGAAAAACACTGCGTTATAGTTTAAAACCGACTTTTTATTTAAATAATTATATATTTTAATTAAATTTATTTTAAGTCAAAATAGAAATATAATACCTATATAATTTCAATGTAATTCATTGGAGTCATTTTATAATAAAATAATATGTATAAACTTTTATTGAACTTTTTACCGTCTTTTACCCACCTTTTAGGAGCATTTACAAATTTGTATAAAACATAATTTTACCGCTTCTGTGAGTTGAATTTTGAAAATCAAAGAAACATGGTTGAAATCAGTAAGTAAAAATTGATTCAATAAAATGAAAATAATTTTTGATGAATAGTAACTTTTGACTGTTACTTACCATGGTTAAAAGTAAATAGGGTAATTGAGGGTAAAAATGATATTATAGTTTCCCTAACACATGTCCTAGTTCTATTATATAAGTTTAATTCGACCAAAAACACCAAAAGGAATAAAATATGATCATTTTGGTCCACTTGGATTAGATTAGGACATTTATTATTATTTTATTTAAAGAAGAGTTAAAAGTGTTAAATTCAAAGTTTAATAACAAAACCATTTTTAATATAGGGTTATACATAAGATAAATTAGACTATAAATATTCATTAGAAATATAAAAATATTTCTTACATAATGGTATTTTATTTATAATTTTTAAACATTGATTAATTAAATTTATTTATGACACAATCATGATGCAGTAATTACCTTATTAATGAAAGATTAAAATAATTGATATTATAAATATCCAAATAAATTTAATTTGAGTCTTTTTATGAATTAAACTAATTTTATAGGTTAATATGAAATGTTAGAGTTGATTAAATATTTTTTTTCGAAGTAATCATGCTATTATGATTTTCACAAAAACCAAATACTAAATAGTGTCAAAATTGACATAATTGAGTTTTTAAAACAAATACTTTATTATAAATTGATATACTATTCAAAAAAATTTATGGTATGGAAAAAGGACTTTGATAAGGTTATATATGTTAATAATGAACCACTAGGGGTTATCTTTACTTGTTATAGTATGTTTATTAACCATATAATATAAAAATACATAGACATGTTAAGTGTCAAACTATTTGACTAAGAGTTAAATCTAAAAGATAATGTTAATATGGTAACCTAAACCTATCTAAAACCAATTGGTTGAGAGGTTTTTGACCCATCCCCACCTTATCCTCTAAATAAATAATTTTTTTCCATTAGAAACTGAAAATTATTTTATTATAAAATAATATTTCAAGCATTTCCTAAAGTGACCATCACCTCTCTTATAAAAGGGTACTTTCCCTTATCATAACATCACACCTCCAAATCCATTTCGCTCGGCCAGACCTAGCCCAAATATCCTCCCAAATTTCTTTTCATCATCCTAGAGGCCTTCCTTTGGTCAAAAATCCATCCTAAGGATCCCTTTTGATCAAATAAAAAGGAAGAACCCGAAGAAGAGGTAAATATTTCATCACCTCTTTCAAGTTCTTTTATGCTTCCACATCCTCTTTCTTTATTGTGTCCAATATAAAATAATAACTCCAGTATCTTCTATATACTATTCTGTTATTATAAAAATGGTACAACCATATTTATTATTCTATCCATCATATGAATGGAAAAATCACCATACGTGGGTATGTATGGCTTACCGTCTCCACATCGTGGTGTAGTTTGTTATTCAAACACTTTATTATTTGGATGAGTATAATAATGTGTATAACTGAAGTAAATAATAAATATAACATGTTAATTATTCTTTATATATGATATAACATCCAATTACATACGATTTCACCATCAATATAATGATATTATCGCTCGTGCATACGTACGGATTACCGTCTCCACGAACGCGATGAGATTCATTCCCCATTGTAATCATTCAAGAATAATTTTTATTTTACGATTAAAAAAAATTAAGAACTTAATATCATTTTGGATATGAATAAAATATATCATATCCATAACAAATATGGCGTACGTAACTGATCATATAATGGAAAATAGATCAGTTAACACCCGAAATGATGATACTACTAAAATATTATTAACAAAGTAATATTAGAGGATCATATATGATATCAAATTTATGTATATAGTTATTGTATAATTTAATAACAATGATTTAACTATTATACCATAGGTTAACATACCCTCGACCATGGAAAAGTTGAAGGTAAGGGGTTTCTTTTCTCACTTTGAATTCTGTGAGATTTCCACTGTTTGCCACTAATTTATTGCATGTGGTGTATTGTGTACTGACATTTGTATATATATTATCATGATTCTATTTATATTCATGGTATTTTGTGATTAATTTGGTGGTTATTAACTTTTGGTTATATGAATCGATTGATTACAATGTGGTAAGGGGTTTTCATCTCACTTCTTATTCCTGTGAGATTCATGCAATATTGCCACTATTTCCCTTTGTGTGGTGTATGTTCTGACCATGATTGTATTATTTGTGTAATATACTTTAATTTATGGGTATTTAAATCTTCATTGTATGATACTTCTTTCATGGGGTGTATGTTTCGTAAGTTACCAAATCGGTAAGGGAATTTCAAATGTCAATTTCCACTCATTGGGCTTTACACATACTTCATTGATTATTTTACTCTAAGATTATGTGTGGAATCACTATTTATTATTTATGTAGTAATATCCACTCCCATTTATATGGATATACCTTTGATACACATAATCACTCCTTTGATAAATTCACATTCCATTTATATGAACTTTTTAAGGGTAATCTTAACTCAATTTCCATTGATTGAGTTAAACATCCAAGTCATTGGTTTTGCTTTTACAAGAATATGTGTGAATGTAACATGATTGATTTACACTTAATATACAATTATATTGAGTGTATTTATATTTTTCACACATAATAATTTCATTGATTTATCCTCAATTTAAGTACACTATCTTTATAAGGTATTTCGTCTCAATTTACATTCCTTTGAGACCTCTTTGTCGTTATGCACCAATTCAATTTTATATGGTATATATATTGTACTTTAACATATTATATCATTAATCCATTTATTATCATGATATTATAATGTTTTGATTAATTTTATACCTCAATTACTTGCAATCAAGCATCTCTTATTTGGTTAGAAACTCTTTAACTAAAATATTGTTTTAAATGTTTTAAATGTTTTAAATATTTATTCCTCTAAATCAATCACATTAATATCCATGTTTTAAAAATGGTTTGAAGTATTTATTTATATGTACATTAATGTTTTGAAATCAAAATTACTTTTAAAAGTTTCAAAGTGGTATGTGACACTTTGATTCAAAAATCTCTTTTAAACGACTTCTTTAATAAATAGTGCGACATTTAAATGTTTTCAAGAAAAAGGGGATATTTCTCTAAAATATTTTTAATGAATATATTCATCTATGTCAATATCCTTCAGTGTATTTTATTCTTGATTGAGGTTGATTTATTATAATAAAATAATCCATATTGTATTGAATGAGTTATGTTTGACTGTGGATGTGCTATTTTTATGCCATTCATGGTTTGTGGTTAAAATATTGACATTTATTATGCAAGTTTTAATATGAATGTTTAGATTATGTTTCAAAATTTTCACATGAGGAATTCATTGTAATTAGTATGTGAGGGGTGGATCCCACTATATCTTCTTGATGCATTAGTAGGTCTCATGAGACAAACTAGTTTCTTGGCATAAGGACTTGACAAAATCTTATTTGTAGTCTTGGCACAATGTATTGACTATGTGGTTAGGATGTCTGGCATTATAAATTCCATCATTATGTAATTTGCTATTGATATTACATGTGATTATTCGACTAGTAGAATATCCATGGGAATAAGTAAATGGAATTATTTGATTTATCTTTGCCATATTATGCTGAAGTTTAAGTTTAAAAGGTTTGTGTTCTAGTCTTATACATTGCCTTAAATGTTTATTATTATTTATGATAGTTTCAGTTATATTTTTATCTTTACTGAGCATTTGAGCTCACCCCATTCTTGTGTTTTATTTTTCCCAGGATGCAAAGAATAATATTACGATTAACTTGCAGGAATAGGCTAAGGGATAAAAGAGTGTTCTAAGGGGACCCAATGTTTTTTTATTTCATGATGTAATGTAAAAATTAGGTATGTATCTAGTACTTCCAAGGCTACTAAAAGGATCGGACTTTTAGGACAGGATTCCTTGTATCATGCCAATGTTATGTAATATTGCACCGATTCTCGGTAACTAGAGTCGGGGCGTTACAAGGGGCACTTTAGGTAAGTCTTGAAATATTAATTTATTATAAATTTATTTTTTGTTTATAATGATCCTAAATGCATTTATTTCAAATATAAGATGAATATAGGTTTAAATCCTCTAAACCAATAAAATGTAGACATGTTTTGATTTTATTTTAAACCTTATCATTTTGATTTATCCTTATTTAATCTATTTCATTTTAACTGTGGTAATAATATTCTAAATATTAAATGGTTATAAATATTTACTTATGTTTTTTAAATTGTCAATAATTGGATAAATTAAGAAATTTTAGAACTTATATTTTTCATGTTTTATTTTTTAAATATTTTTTTTATTTTTAAATAATTTAATAATCTGTTATTTTTATAAAATATTAGTAGTGTCAATTTTGACACTATTCATTTTCTTGACGATAAATAAAATCCACACAATAGATAAATTAGAACCGAAATATTTAATACACTCCCAAAATTTCATATTCGCCTATAAAATTACTTGAACCCATTAATTAGTTCATATGATATTTATTTTAATATTTTTAAAACCTTTTTTTATATTTCTATTAATAAAATAATTTCTACATCGCTATTGTGTCATCATTAATGGTACATATTTAATTTCTAAAAATTATAAATAAATTTAAATGAGGTAGATAATTTCATTATATTTCTGTAGAATATTTATGTTTTAAGTTGTATCAAATTTATCACAACATTAAAATTATTATACCTATAAGAGATAAGAGAGTGACAAGTTGTCAAGTTCTTTTGTTTTATTATAATTACATCACTTTCCTAGAAAAAAGTCCATTAAATGAATCAATTATGACCCTTAGGTGATATTTATGGAATTTAATTCGAACAATTGGATTTTAGAAGGTGTTAGGGTAATTTTATTGTTGTCATCATATTGTTTGTTACCCTAATTTACCAGATTTACCTTTAAGTGTGGTAAATACAAATTACTGTAGTTATTATTCATAATGTCCAAAAAATTAAAATTAACCTATTAGAATAATTTGGACCCAATGATTCAAATCATGTAATACATTTTTCAAAATTCCCAACACATAATTTTCATTCATTAATTTAAAATTAATTCTTGTTTTTAAAACCAAAAAAAGGTTTTTTATGAAGTAAAAACTATGAAATAATTGACATGTGTTTATGTAAAATTTTAAGGTGAAATTAATTAGAATGAACCAAATTGGATTAAATGATAAAAAAAATCCAACTATACTTTAATGACAATTAAATATATAATATATGTATATAAATAAATTAGATAAAAAGACAGTTTTGAATTAAAATGCAGTAATTTTCACGATTCATTAAAATATGAATTTTCTCCGAAAAATACCAATAATTCAACCAAAGTAAATTTCGATTTCCTACTTCAAAATAAGTCATTTATTTTTTCAATTAGAATATATAAAATTGTAAAAAATCGATTTAAAATTGGTGCACCATCAAAAGGTGACAAAACTGCTGTTTTTAAAAAATACTTCTTTTATCCAAAAAATTGAATTTGTTCTTATATAATGTTCTAAAAAATATACAAGATGAAATTTAATTAAAAATGTGGTTAATACTATTCACAATTTCTAGTTTATATCCCCTTAAATAATAATATTTTAATAATATATCATTTTTTTAGTAAAACTTGTTATTGCGTACAACGCAAGCTATCGAGGAAGGTCGCTCTTGAATGCAATGAAATCCATGTCACTATTGCGTTTAGTCCAAGATTCCTTTCATGTTTCATATAACATAATCCAAACATATTTCTTTTATACAGTGAACAAAATCTATACTCATTGTTGTGTGAAATGAATTCTATCAAAAGACCTTGAAATTGTGGGTAACACTAGCCATGTATAGTGTTTCATATACTGTAAACTAATATGGTGTTGCGTATTGTGAAAGTTAATATTGGTGTAGCGTACAACACATGACATAACAGAAATTAAAAATAATCTATCTCATAAAATATTGGGGTGTTACATTATACTCCCCTTAAAATGAATTTCTCCCTCGAAATTCACCGAGGTTATAAAAGGTTTTCTACTTGAAAGTTACTTTCTTAGAAACCCACATCGTAAAAAGGAATACTAACACTTTATTTTGAAAATGAAAGATAGAAACACAATTGTAAAGACCCGTAAAATTCAAGGGAAATTTTTTCTTAATTTTTTTTGAAATTTTAGAAGAGCGCGGTTTCTGACAGCACCTGATTCCGAGGCCCGGAGTGCCCGGAATCAATTTCCGAAGTTTGGCTCGGGTACGTTCAGTGAACGAACGAGCGGGAATTTCTAACTTTTGATCCGGTGCTCGGAATTGAAATCCGAGGGCACCGATGAACTCGCAGCGCCAATATTCGCTTAAGGGGACCTTTTACGAAGTTGTGTTTGCCTAGGAAGAGATGTTTAATTTTTCTGGATGAAATGAAGAGTAAAATAAATTTGTTATACCATATTTATTTTATATCTTAAAATTGGTTATAATATTTTGTTGGAAGTTGGGTGGTTTAACTACCTAAGAGAGGATTAAGGTGAGGAGCGGCCCACCCGAGCCCCACCTTTTCAAATTCCCTAACTCCCCTCTCTCCCTCTTAAAGGCTTGTCAACATAACATTTATTTAATTATACAACTCATGTATAATAAATAAGTGAGTTTAATTTTGAGTTTTTGAAATTCAAACTCTTGAATTTCAAAGGTTGGGTTGTGTTAATAAATTAAGAGTAAGCTTAATTTATTTTTGGGTTAGTTCCTTTGTTACTTGAGGGGATTGGGAGAATCGTTGAGAGACTTGAAGATCTTCTTCGTCTTTGATGAAGAACGCTCAAGCCTTGACGAAGAACGCTCAAGCTCCGACGAAGAACGCCGCTCCTCTCTTCTTCGTCTTCCGTGTCAACAAGAGGGAACGCTGTTTCCCTCCTCGGACTCCCTTCGTCGACATAAGAAGTTTCTCCAACGTCGTGCCTCTTCGGACGTACCTCTTCGTCATCGGATTTGACGAACGATTACCGTGACGCCGACCTCCGCGACGTTCTTCCGTGGGACGTTGACAAATCTTCGAACCTTTACCCAAGGTAGGGGTTGTTGATTTTTGTTTAATTATTTTATTCTTGTTCGTGGTTCTAGCATGTCTAACGTGAGGATATTGAATATTTTAAGTTGTGTTATCTTTTAACGTGAGGGGGTCGGACCGCATGAACACGGCTGAACCCCCTCCTTCGTTCTTAATGTTTTATATTGCTGATGAATCAAGGTGGCGTGGTGCTGTCGCACCACGCGGATATTCGCCCAAATCTTATTACGCGACTCTGTCGCGCGCGCGCCATGGAAGAATCATCAAGAACGCGACGCCGTCGCGCCGCATTGAAGGAAATCAAAGGCGCGGCGGAGGGGCGCGGTGCCGTCGCACCGCGCCGGACGACGAACACCGCGGACGGTTCCGGGACACGGCAGGACGAGAAGACCGGCGGCCGGGCCGCCGGCGTCGGAAGCCAGAAGGGGGACCGGATTTTCCGGTCCCGTTGGAGAAAACCGGCCGGCAGTTGGCCGGCCGGAAGGTCAAAAGGCGGGGGAAATAAATTCCCCTTGCCAGCTTAAACCCCCCCCCCTCATTTATGAGGGGGGTGGTTTCCTTGAGGGGGGGCAGGAGGCCCTCGGTTTCTTCAAGTCGGCCCCCACGTGGGGGGCCGTTTTTTTTTCAAAGGGCGCGGCATAAGGCCGCGCCGCCATCCCAATCAAGTGGGGGGCCTTGCCCCCCCCCCCTCGCGCGCTGCCTCCGTGCGGCGCCAGGCCGCCGCGCCGCCACGCCGCCACGCCGCCGCGCCGCCGGCCGGCCGGCCGGCCAGGCCGGGTCGAACTCGGGTCGACCCGGTTCGGGCCGACCCAGGGCTGGTCGGGCCGGGTCGGCCCGGACCCGGACCCCCCGTTTCGAATCAGTTTCGGTCTTTTGGCCATAACTTGAGCCACGGACCTCCGATTGACGAACCGTCTGCGGCAACGCGATCTTTGGATCGAGACGGTCGTTTCGGTATATTGCACTCAGGGTTTCGGAATACTTTGGGTTCGGCCGGGTTGGTTCGTTCACGAAACCAACCGGGCCTTCGGAGCGGAAATGCTCATATCTTGAGCTACGGACGTCCGATTGACGTGCCGTCAGCTTTGTTGTGTTCCTCTTAGTGAGGCGGTTCTTTTGGCATGCTCCGCCCGAGGTTTGGATGCAGGTGGAGTACGGTCGGGTTGGATTTTCCTTAAAAACCAACCGGGCCCCGGAGACGAAAATGCCAATAACTCTCAGACCGGGCGTTCGATCGACGCGTCGTCTGTTGCGTTGAGTTCCTGTTGACGATACAGAACTTTTGGATACATCAACTTTGGTCTTTGTGACAGTTGATGTATCAGCCTCTCGGCTCGTGGAGCGGACCCTCCGAACGAGTTTGCTGTGTGCAGGAACCCTAGTGCTGGCTGCGACTGTTACTGTGACTACTACTGCTACTAGTGCTGGCTGCGACTGATTCTCCGACAGCGACGATTGTGCAGAGATCCTCCGTGGACTCCGACGACTACCATGCAGAGATCCTCAGTGGACTGCGGCGAAGACTGTGCAGAGATCCGCAGTGGACTGCGACGACTACTGCACTCAGCGATCCTACGTGGATCAGTGCTACAGGTCCTGCGTGGGCCCGATCCTGTGTGGGTCCGATCCTGTGTAGGTCACTGCTGGGGTTAGTACCTATCGATCCTTCGTGGGTCCGACGACTTAGATGGTTCAGTGATCATCTTTATCGTCATCCGAAGAAGTATACCTGTGTGAGCTGAATCTTCTGTTTTACTCGATAGAGGTGGTGCGCTTGGTTGTAGCGGCAGACCCGCGGTACTCGACTGGAAAAGTACCTCTGTAGGCTATTTGGGTGAGCGCCCGGTATTTGGCAGCAGACCCTCAGCGGACGGAGCGCCCGGTATTTGGCGGCAGACCCGCGGTACTCGACAGGAGGAGTACCTCAGCAGTCTTAGGTTGGTGAGCAGTATCTCAGAGTCGTGACAGGACACTGTACACTTCAGAGATGGGGTTCTTCAGTAGTTACGTTTTTGATAATGAAAATCCTGTGTGAGCTGAATCCTGTTACTTTCCTGTGTGGATTGTGTTGAGCTATCCTGTGTGGATTACGTTTTGCTTTCCTGTGTGGAATACGTTTACTTTCCTGTGTGGACTGAGTTGTACTTGGGCTCGGAGGTTGGAGCGTATTTGAAATTGATGACTTAGGTATATGTATGGGCATATACCTAAGCAGTGTCGGTTGTTACTTCGTTATTGTACCTTTCTTTGTGGTTTATCCTTTGTGGATTTTGTGAGACCTTCAGGGGTCTCGGGGTCCCTACTGAGTAGCTTATACTCACCCCTGCACGAGCTTTGCCCGCACTACGTTGTGTTGGTTGCAGACGACGGACAACGTTGGTCTTAGCTGAGGCTTGCAGAGCAGGACGGTACCTGGAGGTGGACCACTGGACGGGACGTGCTTGGAGCGGACGGCGGGACCCGAGGAGCAGTGGAGCTATCTGTACCCACCCTTCAGGTGGGATTTCCAGTGGACAGCCCGGTGTAGCGGCTTTTACTTTTCAGTTGTTGTTTTCCCTTTCGAGTTGCACTTTACTTTCAGTTTGGGTTTGTATACTGGCCCATTAACTTTTCCGCACTTTCAGTTGTACTCTGCTTTAGATTAGTGTTTACTTTCCGCTTGCTTACTCTGTAGTGTTTGTTTACTTTACAAAGGCGATGCCTTCCCTTTTTACCGGAATTTACGCCTTGGTGCTAGTCGCCAGCCCCTGGCCTATGGAAGGCGGGCTTGGGGTAGTCACGGCACGGACCCCGAGGGCGGGTCGTGACAAATTGGTATTAGAGGAGTTCGGTTCTACCGCGAACTCTGATCTTTTCTATGTGAAGCAATAATGTTTAGCATATTGAGTGTGGTTATCAGTTCAGGGAGTCCAGTATTGGTGCGGCGGCCGACGTATCCGTACACCAGGACCCTGACTTCTGATTTCCGACTTAATGCACGAAAACATTGATTGCGTGTGTGTTTCAAAGTTTTCTTTGTGATTTCTTTGTGTCAGCTCACCAGGTATACTGTTTGACCGTGGCGCACCTGTTTCCTATTCAGGATGGCCCCACGACGGTAGCCAGCTAGGGTTCTGAGAGTCGAGCGTGACGACAGCCCACCGAGCGACGAGGCCTCGGTGCAGGGCCCTTTGTCAGCAGTGGCACCGGCGGTAGCTCTACCCGTCGAGCCCCCGATGCTTCCAGCACCAGCCGCTGACGATGCACGTCGCCTCAGCGCACTGCATGAGTTTCAGCGCCAGCGACCGCCCAGGTTTCGTGGGGAGACGGATCCCCAGGCAGCAGAGGACTGGCTGGAGGTAGTGGTACGAGTGTTTAGGCTAGTGAGGACACCAGCAGACCTCATGGTGATCCTCGTTGCGAGCCTACTACACGCAGCAGCAGGACGATGGTGGAGCTTGATGCTCCAGGTGCACGATGAGGCATCTCTACTTTGGACGGACTTTGAGAGCATCTTCCGCTCAGAGTTCGTCCCAGCCACCCTTCTTGCGGTGCGTATCCAGGAGCTTCTTCAGCTGCGGCAGGGCAGCATGACGGTCGCTCAGTACTCGGCGAGATTTACCGATCTCTCGCGCTACTCGACCGACATGGTACGGGACCCATTCTTTCGGGCCCAGACCTTCGAGCAGGGATTGAGACACGAGATCAGGGCATCACTGATCTCCCTCAGCATCCCGACCCAGGCAGGAGTGCTGGAGCGAGCCCTCCTGATCGAGAGTTTCCTGGCTGAGTCCACAGCGAGACCTACCGGAGGGCGGCAGATAGCGGAGTCTTCGGCAACAGGTAGCCGACGGATGACTCAGGGTTCCAGGAAGACCAGACCTACCAGTGGCCGACTGCACGACTCAGGCTCAGTTGTGCGGGGAAGCCGGGGTGGAGTCAGAGCCAGGCGTGCCGAGAGTGGGCAGTGTTACTCCTGTGGCGGGATTGGTCACATGGCTCGTGACTGTCCGACCCGCCATGCTGATGATCAGCAGTTAAGTGAAGAACCTCCCAGGCAGAGGCAGAGGTTCGACCGTGGCGGTCCGCAGGGAGGAGGCGGACGAGGCAGAGGAGCTGGACGAGCAGCCGGTGGTGGGCGACGCTTTGAGGCTCTGCCACCACCACCACCAGGAGGTCCACCCCAACCACAGGGAGTAGGTGAACATGCGAGAGCTCAGCTTCAGGCAGCCGAGGCCTTCGATCATGGAGCTCTGGGAGCCAATGGACAGGAGCAGAACTAGTGGATACGTCCTTTGTACTTCTGGTTCCTTGTTGCTTTTGTGTAGCGTCTTGTATTATGAGCTGCAATAATAAAAAAAAACGCATACCTTTGTGATATTTTCGTTCCTATCCTCTTTCGTGATGTTACTAAGAGGTTCCAGTTTTGGCTGTTGACTTGACCCTCACTTGTGAGACATCTACTGGAGGAGACCCAGTTACCACACACTGATGCCGACAGTGTGACTCAACCCTTGGAGGCGAGAGTAACGGTTGAATATCTTAGTAGTAGTGTCGAGGCCTTACGACGTCATCCTTGGTATGGATTAGTATCATCCATGTTAGGATTGACTGTATTAGGCAAAGAATGTGGTTCATCCAGGGGATGTGACCAGATTTCTCTTATCGGCAAAGAAGAAATCTTGCTGCTCTGGTGGGACCGGAGATGGTCCAGGCCACGACAGAGAAGGTCCAGGTCATCCAGGAGAGGATGAGGACAGCACAGAGCTGGCAGAAGTCATACGCTGACAGGAGGCGGAGGCCACTAGAGTTCGAGGATGGCGACCACGTCTTCTTGCGGGTCTCACCTCGACGTGGTATTCGGAGATTTGGCCGAGGCGGCAAGTTATCTCCGCGCTTCATCGGACCCTTCCAGGTCCTCAGCAGGATTGGTGAGGTGGCTTATCGCCTGGCTCTACCACCTCAGTTGCACCGGGTGCACGACGTCTTCCACGTGTCTCAGCTGAGGAGATACGTGCACGACCCGACGCACATCATTGACCATGGGGAGCTTGACGTTGACGATGGGGCGACTTTTACGGAGGTCCCGGTGGAGATAGAGGATCGACATGAGCGGGTCCTGCATGGGCGATCGATTCCTCTTGTGCGCATCAG
The DNA here is from genome assembly GCA_963277665.1 of Viscum album. Classification (NCBI taxonomy): domain Eukaryota; kingdom Viridiplantae; phylum Streptophyta; class Magnoliopsida; order Santalales; family Viscaceae; genus Viscum; species Viscum album. The sequence goes on from OY728133.1 coordinate 1,963,929,632, forward strand.
ATGGCAGCACGGGAATCTCCAGGAGAGCACATGGGAGCAGGAGGCTCAGATGCGTGCTCAGTACCCTCATTTGTTTCCCTAGTTTTTTTATGTATCTTTACGGGGACGTAAATCCCTGAGGTGAGAGTAATGTAAAGACCCGTAAAATTCAAGGGAAATTTTTTCTTAATTTTCTTTGGAATTTTACAAGAGAGCGGTTTCTGACGGCACCTGATTCCGAGGCCTGGAGTGCCCGGAATCAATTTCTGAAGTTTGGCTCGGGTACGTTCAGTGAACGAACGAGCGGGAATTTCTAACTTTTGATCCGGTGCTCGGAATTGAAATCCGAGGGCACCGATGAACTCGCAGCGCCGATATTCGCTTAAGGGGACCTTTTCCGAAGTTGCGTTTTCCTAGGAAGAGATGTTTAATTTTTCTGGATGAAATGAAGAGTAAAATAAATTTGTTATACAATATTTATTTTATATCTTAAAAGTGGTTATAATCTTTTGTTGGAAGTTGGGTGGTTTAACTACCTAAGAGAGGATTAAGGTGAGGAGGGGCCCACCCGAGCCCCACCTTTTCAAATTCCCTAACTCCCCTCTCTCCCTCTTAAAGGCTTGTCAACTTAACATTTATTTAATTATACAACTCATGTATAATAAATAAGTGAGTTTAATTTTGAGTTTTTGAAATTCAAACTCTTGAATTTCAAAGGTTGGGTTGTGTTAATAAATTAAGAGTAAGCTTAATTTATTTTTGGGTTAGTTCCTTTGTTACTTGAGGGGATTGGGAGAATCGTTGAGAGACTTGAAGATCTTCTTCGTCTTTGACGAAGAACGCTCAAGCCTTGACGAAGAACGCTCAAGCTCCGACGAAGAACACCGCTCCTCTCTTCTTCGTCTTCCGTGTCAACAAGAGGGAACGCTGTTTCCCTCCTCGGACTCCCTTCGTCGACATAAGAAGTTTCGCCAACGTCGTGCCTCTTCGGACGTACCTCTTCGTCATCGGATTTGACGAACGATTACCGTGACGCCGACCTCCGCGACGTTCTTCCGCGGGACGTTGACAAATCTTCGAACCTTTACCCAAGGTAGGGGTTGTTGATTTTTGTTTAATTATTTTATTCTTGTTCGTGGTTCTAGCATGTCTAACGTGAGGATATTGAATATTTTAAGTTGTGTTATCTTTTAACGTGAGGGGGTCGGACCGCATGAACACGGCCGAACTCCCTCCTTCGTTCTTGATGTTTTATATTGCGGATGAATCAAGGTGGCGTGGTGCCGTCGCACCACGCGAATATTCGCCCGAATCTTATTACGCGACGCCGTCGCGCGCGCACCATGGAAGAATCATCAAGAACGCGACGCCGTCGCGCCGCGTTGAAGGAAATCAAAGGCGAGGCGGAGGGGCGCGGTGCCGTCGCACCGCGCCGGACGACGAACACCGCGGCCAGTTCCGGGCCGCGGCGGGACGAGAAGACTGGCGGCCGGGCCGCCGGCGTCGGAAGCCGGAAGGGGGACCGGATTTTCCGGTCACGTTGGAGAAAACCAGCCGGCAGTTGGCCGGCCAGAAGGTCAAAAGGCGGGGGAAATAAATTCCCCCTGCCAGCTTAAAAAACCCCCCCTCATTTATGAGGGGGGTGGTTTCCTTGAGGGGGGGCAGGAGGCCCCCGGGTTTCTTCAAGCCGGCCCCCACGTGGGGGGCCGTTTTTTTTTTCAAAGGGCGCGGCATAAGGCCGCACCGCCATCCCAATCAAGCGGGGGGCCTTGCCCCCCCCCCCCCCCCCCCCGCGCGCTACCTCCGTGCGGCACCAGGCCGCCGCGCCGCCGGCCGGCCGGGTCGGCCTGGACCCGGACCCCCCGTTTCGAATCAGTTTCGGTCTTTTGGCCATAACTTGAGCCACGGACCTCCGATTGATGAACCGTCTGCGGCAACGCGATCCTTGGACCGAGACGATCGTTTCAGTATATTGCACTCTGGGTTTCAGAATACTTTGGGTTCGGCCGGGTTGGTTCGTTCACGAAACCAACCGGGCCTTCGGAGCGGAAATGCTCATATCTTGAGCTATGGACGTCCGATTGACGTGTCGTCAGCTTTGTTGTGTTCCTCTTAGTGAGGCGGTTCTTTTGGCATTCTCTGCCCGAGGTTTGGACGTAGGTGGAGTACGTTCGGGTTGGATTTTCCTTAAAAACCAACCGGGCTCTAGAGACGAAAATGCCAATAACTCTCAGACCGGGCGTCCGATCGACGCGCCGTCTGTTGCGTTGAGTTCCTGTTGACGATACAGAACTTTTGGATACATCAACTCTGGTCTTTGTGACAGTTGATGTATCAGCCTCTCGGCTCGTGGAGCGGACCCTCCGAACGAGCTTGCTGTGTGCGGGAACCCTAGTGCTGGCTGCGACTGTTACTGTGACTACTACTGCTACTAGTGCTGGCTGCGACTGCTTCTCCGACAGCGACGATTGTGCAGAGATCCTCTGTGGACTCCGACGACGACCATGCAGAGATCCTCAGTGGACTGCGGCGAAGACTGTGCAGGGATCCGCAGTGGACTGCGACGACTACTACACTCAGCGATCCTATGTGGATCAGTGCTACAGCTCCTGCGTGGGCCCGATCCTGTGTGGGTCTGATCCTGTGTAGGTCACTGCGGGGGTTAGTACCTATCGATCCTTCGTGGGTCCGACGACTTAGATGGTTCAGTGATCATCTTTATCGTCATCCGAAGAAGTATACCTGTGTGAGCTGAATCTTCTGTTTTACTCGATAGAGGTGGTGCGCTTGGTTGTAGCGGCAGACCCGCGGTACTCGACTGGAAAAGTACCTCTGTAGGCTATTTGGGTGAGCGCCCGGTATTTGGCAGCAGACCCTCAGCGGACGGAGCGCCCGGTAGTTGGCGGCAGACCCGCGGTACTCGACAGGAGGAGTACCTCAGCAGTCTTAGGTTGGTGAGCAGTATCTCAGAGTCGTGACAGGACACTGTACACTTCAGAGATGGGGCTCTTCAGTAGTTACGTTTTTGATAATGAAAATCCTGTGTGAGCTGAATCCTGTTACTTTCCTGTGTGGATTGTGTTGAGCTATCCTGTGTGGATTACGTTTTGCTTTCCTGTGTGGAATACGTTTACTTTCCTGTGTGGACTGAGTTGTACTTGGGCTCGGAGGTTGGAGCGTATTTGAAATTGATGACTTAGGTATATGTATGGGCATATACCTAAGCAGTGTCGGTTGTTACTTCGTGATTGTACCTTTCTTTGTGGTTTATCCTTTGTGGATTTTTTGAGACCTTCAGGGGTCTCGGGGTCCCTACTGAGTAGCTTATACTCACCCCTGCACGGGCTTTGCCCGCACTACGTTGTGTTGGTTGCAGACGACGGACAGCGTTGATCTTAGCTGAGGCTTGAAGAGCAGGACGGTACCTGGAGGTGGACCACTGGACGGGACGTGCTCGGAGCGGACGGCGGGACCCGAGGAGCAGTGGAGCTATCTGTACCCACCCTTCAGGTGGGATTTCCAGTGGACAGCCCGGTGTAGCGGCTTTTACTTTTCAGTTGTTGTTTTCCCTTTCGAGTTGTACTTTACATTCAGTTTGGGTTTGTATACTGGCCCATTTACTTTTCCGCACTTTCAGTTGTACTTTGCTTTTGCTTAGTGTTTACTTTCCGCTTGCTTACTCTGTAGTGTTTGTTTACTTTACAAAGGCAATGTCTTCCCTTTTTACCGGAATTTACACCTTGGTGCTAGTCGCCAGCCCCTGGCCTATGGAAGGCGGGCTTGGGGTAGTCACGGCAAGAACCCCGAGGGCGGGTCGTGACAACAATAGTTAACCAATGGAACTCATCACTGGGTTCCACATATGATAACATAGGTACGAAGTGAAAACATGGATATGGAAGAAAAATATAACAATCAAGATTTGATGGATAGTGATAGAGAACAATGTATGGAAAAAGTTAACTACGAGAAATCCAAAAATCTTTGATGATTTAAGGGACTATTTGATTCATCAGTTAATAAGGTACTAAGATAACATTTTTTTTCAAACTCATTTTCCTAAAGTTGGAGAATTTATTATGAGAATAAATACATAGATGATTTTTGTACAATCGCACCGTTGTTTGTGGGTTGAATAATTTCCACATCATCTCTTATTTAACGAAATGAAGTTGAATTTTTCATTTTAGAGGTGTTATTAGATCATGTGATAGAATGATAGGTCATTCCACTACGGAAAAAAATCAATATTTGCGACGGGTTATTTGCGACGGGAATAAACCCCGTCGCAAATAACCCTTCCAGGAAGTTATTTGCGACGCGAATATTATTTGCGATGGGGCGATGTCTCCCGTCGCAAATAGTTTGGCGCGGCTTGCGCGCCAAACCGTGCAAGAGTATATGCGACGGTACCTGTCGCAAATACCCGGTGGCGGTTAACAGCTTTTTGCGACGGGATGTCGTCCCGTCGCAAAAAGAGTTTCGGCAGGAACTATTTGTGATGAGCCCCGTCGCAAATATCCTTTTAACTGCCGATAGTAATTAATGCGGGTGAGGGTATTTGCAACGAGGCTCGTTGCAAACACCACTATTTGCGACAGGATACCCATCGCAAATAACCCCGTCGCAACTAATCTAACCTATATATACCTTCACCCGTTTTTTTCCCAAATCACTCAGATCTTACTCTCCCACTCTCTTTATTTTTCAGTTTCAAGGGAAAAAATTACTTTAGTTGAAATTTTTTAGGCGAGAGCAATTGGAAGGCATCAATACCTTCAGAATATCAAAGTTTAAGGTATTTATATTTTATTTTTTTATATTTATTTTTTTTATGTTAATTTTAATTGTTGTTTATTAGTTGTAATTAAATTAGATTTCAATTTTTTTTATTTATAATAATTTTTACTAAGAAATTGATATTGTTAGTGATAATTATAAATAATTAGTCATAATTAGTATTAATTGGATATAATTAGATATAATTAGTAATAAATAGATATAATTAGGAATAAATAGATATAATTAGCAATAAATAGATATAATTAGCAATAAATATATATAATTAGCAATAAATAGATATAATTAGTAACAAATAGATACAATTAGATATAATTAGTAATAAATATATATAATTAGTAATAATTAGATATAATTAGTAATAATTAGATATAATTAGTAATAATTAGATATAATTAGTAATAATTAGATATAATTAGTAATAAATAGATATAATTAGTAATAAATAGATATAATTAGTAATACATAGATATAATTAGTAATAATTAGATATAATTAGTAATAATTAGATATAATTAGTAACAATTAGATATAATTAGTAATAATTAGATATAATTAGTAATAATTAGATATAATTAGTAATAATTAGATATAATTAGTAATAATTAGATATAACTTGTAATAAATAGATATAATTTGTAATAAAGAGATATAATTTGTAATAAACAGATATAATTTGTAACAAATAGATATAATTTGTAACAAATAGATATAATTTGTAATAAATAGATATAATTTGTAATAAATAGATATAATTAGTAACAAATATATATAATTAGTAATAAATACATATAATTAGTAATAAATAGTAATAAATAGTAATAAATAGATATAATTAGTAATAAATAGTAAGAAATAGTAATAAATAGTAATAATTAGTAATAATTAGTAATAATTAGTAATAATTAGTAATAATTAGTAATAATTAGTAATAATTAGTAATAATTAGTAATAATTAGTAATAAATAGATATAATTAGTAATAAATAGATATAATTAGTAATAATTAGTAATAATTAGTAATAATTAGTAATAATTAGTAATAATCAGTAATAATTAGTAATAATTAGTAATAATTAGTTATAATTAGTAATAATTAGTTATAATTATTAATAATTAGATATAATTAGATATAATTAGATATAATTAGTAATAATTAGTAATAATTTGTAATAATTTGTAATAATTAGTAATAATTAGTAATAATTAGTAATAATAAGTAATAATTAGTAATAATTAGTAATTATTATATATAATTAGATATAATAAGCTATAATTTGATATAATTAGATATAATTAGACATAATTAGATATAATTAGATATTATTTGATATAATTAGTAATAATTAGTAATAATTAGTAATAATTAGTAATAATTAGATATAATTAGATATAATTAGTAATAATTAGTAATAATTAGTAATAATTGGATATAATTAGATATAATTAGATATAATTAGATATAATTAGATATAATTAGTAATAAATAGATATAATTAGTAATAAATAGTTATAAATAGTAATTAGTAGTAATAATTAGTAATAATTAGTAATAATTATTAATAATTAGTAATAAATTGTAATAATTAGTAATAATTAGTAATAATTAGTAATAAATAGTAATAAATAGTAATAATTAGTAATAATCAGTAATAATTAGTAATAATTAGTAATAATTAGTAATAATTAGTAATAATTAGATATAATTAGTAATAATTAGTAATAATTAGATATAATTAGTAATAAATAGTAATAATTAGTAATAATTAGTAATAACTAGTAGTAATTATTAATAATTAGTAATAATTAGTAATAATTAGTAATAATTAATAATAATTAGTACTAAATAGATATAATTAGTAATAAATAGTAATAATTAGTAATAAATAGTAGTACTTAGTAATAATTAGTATTAATTAGTAATAAATAGTAATAAATATAAATAATTAGTAATAATTAGTAATAATTAGTAATAATTAGTAATAATTAGTAATAATTAGTAATAATTAGTAATAATTAGTAATAATTAGTAATAATTTGTAATAATTAGTAATAATTTGTAATAATTAGTTGTAATTACTAATAATTAATAATAATTAGTAATAATTAGTAATAATTAGTAATAATTAGTAATAATTAGAAATAATTAGATATAATTAGTAATAATTAGATATAATTAGTAATAAATCGATATAATTTGTAATAAATAGATATAATTTGTAATAATTAGATATAGTTTGTAATAAATAGATATAATTATTAATAAATTGATATAATTTGTTATAAATAGATATAATTTGTAATAAATAGATATAATTTTTAATAATTAGTAATAATTAGTAATTATTTGTAATTATTTGTAATAATTTGTAATAATTTGTAATAATTAGTAATAATTTGTAATAATTAGTAATAATTTTTAATAACTAGTAATAATTTGTAATAATTTGTAATAAATAGTAATAATTAGTAATAATTAGTAATAATTAGTAATAATTAGTAATAATTAGTAATAATTAGTAATAATTAGAAATGATTAGATATAATTAGTAATAAATAGATATAATTAGTAATAAATAGATATAATTTGTAATAAATAGATATAATTTGTAATAATTAGATATAATTAGTAACAAATAGATATAATTAGTAATAAATAGATATAATCTGTAATAAATTGATATAATTTGTAATAAATAGATATAATTTTTAATAATTAGTAATAATTAGTAATAATTTTTAATAATTAGTAATACTTTGTAATAATTAGTAATAACTAGTAATAATTAGAAATAATTATAAATAAAAAATTATATTATCCGTATTTACGAAAAAACAATATTAATATTATTAAAATAATAAAAAATTTATAAAATACTAAAATTATCAATATTCTCAACAAGATTTTCTCTATTCTTAACATGTTCAAATCTCAAAGGGTCGCCAATTGTTAGGTCATGCGCAATAAAAAGTTTGTGTCAGCCATTTCCAATGTAAACTCTATAATTGTCCTTGAATGGTTGATCACCTTGCAAGTAGTGTTGTAATAGGATAACCCAAGTCATGCCCTTCTCATCTATAAGAATTTTCTCACATGACCCTTTATATAGACTATTTTTCCTTGAAAATTTAAGGGAAAGATACTGATATCCCGTCAAATTTTTAAGGAAGAATGATCTTTGTAAAGGGTCATGTGATATGATTCTTAGAGATGAGAATACCATTACTTTGGTCGTCCTATTTCAACACTACTTGCGAGGTGATCAACCATGCAAGTGCAATTATAGAGTTTACATTGGACATGGCTGGCACAAACTTTTTATTGTGCATGACTTGAAAATTGGTGACCCTTTGAGATTTGAAAATGTTAAGAATATAGCAAAGTCTGTTGTGAATATTGATAATTTTAATATTTTCTAATTTTTTTATTATTTTAATAATAGTAATATTATTTTTTCATTAATCGTAATATTATTAATTTTTTTTAAATGAATTTATTATTTGCGATGAGACCTTTTGCGATGGGACCCCGTCGCAAATAGCCTAACTAAATATTTTCAAAAACATATTTGCGACGGGACTACTTGCCCGTCGCAAATACTTTGTTGCGATAGGCCCAACACAGAATGTATATATATATATATATTGCGACTAGATAAGGGCCCATCGCAAACACTATTTGTGATGGGCCCGTCGCGAAAAAGTTTATGTATATGACTCGATTGATTATAATGTGGTAAGGGGTTTTTATCTCACTTCTTATTACCGTGAGATTCATGCAATATTACCACTATTTCCTTTTGTGTGGTGTATGTTCTGACCATGATTGTATTATTTGTGTAATATACTTTAATTTATGGGTATTTACATCTTCATTGTATGATACTTCTTTCATGGGGTGTATGTTTCGTAAGTTACCAAATCGGTAAGGGAATTTCAAATTTCAATTTCCTCTCATTGGTCTTTACGCATACTTCATTGATTATTTTACTCTAAGATTATGTGTGGAATCACTATTTATTATTTATGTAGTAATATCCACTCCCATTTATATGGACATACCTTTGATACACGTAATAACTCCTTTGATAAATTCACATTCCATTGATATGAACTTTTTAAGGGTAATATTAACTCAATTTCCATTCATTGAGTTAAACATCCAAGTCATTGGTTTTGTTTTTACAAGAATATGTGTGAAAGTAATATGATTGATTTACACTGAATATACAATTATATTGAGTGTATTTATATTTGTCACACATAATTATTTCATTGATTTATCCTTAATTTAAGGATATGGTCTTTATAAGGTATTTCGTCTCAATTTACATTCCTTTGATACCTTTTTGTCGTTATGCACCAATTCAATTTTATATGGTGTATATACTGTACTTTAACATATTATATCACGAATCCCTTTATTCTCATGATATTATAATGCTTTTATTAATTTTATACCTCAATTACTTGCATTCAAGCATCTCTTATTTGGTTAGGAACCCTTTAACTAAAATATTGTTTTAAATGTTTTAAATATTTATTCCTCTAAATCATTCACATTAATATCCATGTTTTAAAAATGGTTTTAAGTATTTATTTATATGTACATGAATTTTTTGAAATCAAAATTCCTTTTAAAAGTTTCAAAGTGGTATGGGACACTTTGATTTAAGAATCTCTTTTAAACGACTTCTTTGATAAATAGTGCGAGATTTCAATGTTTTCAAGAAAAAGGGGATATTTCTCTAAAATATTTTTAATGAATATTTTCATCTATGTCAATATCCTTTAGTGTATTTTATTCTTGATTGAGGTTGATTTATTATAATATAATCATCCATATTGTATTGAATGAGTTATGTTTGACTGTGGATGTGCTATTTTTATGCCATTCATGGTTTGTGGTTAAAATATTGACATTTTATATGCAAGTTTTAATAAGAATGTTTAGATTTTGTTTCAAAATTTTCATATGAGGAATGCATTGGAATTAGTATGTGAGGGGTGGAGCCTGCTATAGCTCCTCGATGCATTGGTAGGTCACGTGAGACAAACTAGTGTCTTGGTACAAGGCCTTGACAAAATCTTTTTTGTAGTCTTGGCACAATGTCTTGACTATGTGGTTTGGATGTCTAGAATTATGCATTCCTTCATTATGAAATTGGCTATTTATATTACATGTGATTATTCAACTAGTAGAATATCCGTGGGAATAAGTAAATGGAATTATTTGATTTATCTTTCCCTTATTATGCTGAAGTTTAAGTTTAAAAGGCTTGTGTTCTAGTCTTATACATTTCCTTAAATGTTTATTCTTATTTATGATACTTTCTGCTATATTGTTATCCTTACTAAGCATTTGAGCTCACCCCTTTCTTGTGTTTTATTTTTCCCAAGATTCAAAGAATAATATTACGATTAACTTGCAGGAATAGGCTAAGGGATATAAGAGTGTTAAAAGGGGACCCAATGTTGTTTTATTTCATGATGTAATGTAAAACTTATGTATGTATCTAGTACTTCCAAGGCTACTAAACTGATCGGTCTTTCAGGATATGATTCCTTGTATCATGCCAATGTTATATAATAATGCACTGATTCTGGGTAACTAGGTTCGGGGCGTTATAAGGGGCACTTTAGGAAAGTCTTGAAATATTAATTTATTATAAATTAATTTTTGGTTTATAATGGTCCTAAATGCATTTATTTCAAATATAAGATGAATATGGGTCGAAATCCTCTAAACCAATAAAATGTAGACATATTTTGATTTTATTTTAAACCTTATCATTTTGATTTATCCTTATTTAATCTATTTCATTTTAATTGTGGTAATAATATTATAAATATTAAATGGTTATAAATATTTACTTATGTTTTTTAAATTTTCAACAATTGGATAAATTATGAAATTTTAGAACATATATTTTTCATGTTTTATTTTTTAAATATTTTTTTGATTTTTAAATAATTTAATAGTTTGTTATTTTTATAAAATATTAGTAGTGTCAATTTGGACACTATTCATTTTCTTGACGATAAATAAAATCCACACAATAGATAAATTAGAACCAAAATATTTAATACACTCCCAAAATTTCATATTCACCTATAAAATTACTTGATCCCATTAATTAGTTCATATGATATTTATTTTAATATTTTTAATTTTTTTATATTTCTATTAATAAAATAATTTCTACATCACTATTGTGTCATCATTAATAGTACTTATTTAATTTCTAAAAATTATAAATAAATTTAAATGAGGTAGATAATTTCATTATATTTCTGTAGAATATTTACGTTTTAGGTTGTATCAAATTTATCACTACATTAAAATTATTATACCTATAAGACATAAGAGAGTGACAAGTTGTCACATTCTTTTGTTTTATTATAATGACATCACTTTCCTATAAAAAAGTCTATTAAATGAATCCATTAGGACCCTTATGCGATATTTATGGAATTTAATTCAAACAATTGGATTTTAGAAGATGTTAGGGTAATTTTATTGTCGTTATCATATTGTTTGTTACCCTAATTTACCATATTTACCTTTAAGTGTGGTAAATAAAAATTACTGTAGTTATTATTCATAATGTCCAAAAAATTAAAATTAACCTATTAGAAATTTTTTTACCCAATGATTCAAATCATGTAATACATTTTTAAAAATTCCAAACACATAATTTTCATTGATTAATTTAAAATTAATTCTTGTTGTTAAAACAAAAAAAAGGTTTTTTATGAAGTAAAAACTATGAAATGATTGGCATGTTTTTATGTAAAATTTTAAAGTGAAATTAATTAGAATGAACCAAATTGGATTAAATGATAAAAAATAATCCAATTATACTTTAATGATAATTAAATATATTATATAATTATATAAATAAATTAGATAAAAAGACATTTTTGATTTAAAATGCTGTAATTTTCACTATTCATTAAAATATGAATTTTCTCCGAAAAATACCAATAATTCAACCAAAGTAAATTTTGATTTCCTAATTCCAAATAAGTCATTTATTTTTTCAATTAGAATATATAAAATCATAAAAAATCGATTTAAAATTGGCGCATCATCAAAAGGTGACAAAACTGCTGTTTTTAAAAAATACTTCTTTTATCTGAAAAATTGAATTTGTTCTTATATAATGTTCTAAAAAATATAAAAGATTAAATTTAATTAAAAATATGGTTAATACTATTCACAATTTCTAGTTTATATCCCATTAAATAATAATATTTTAATAATATATCATTTTTTATTAAAACTTGTTATTGCGTACAACGCAAGCTATCGAGGAAGGTCGCTCTTGAATGCAATGAAATCCATGTCACTATTGCATTTAGTCCAAGATTCCTTTCATGTTTCATATAGCATAATCCAAACATATTTCTTTTATATAGTGAACAAAATCTATAATCAGTGTTGCGTGAAATGAATTCTATCAAAAGAACTTGAAATTGTGGGTAACACTAGCCATGTATAGTGTTTCATATACTATAAACTAATATGGTGTTGCATATTGTGAAAGTTAATATTGGTGTAGTGTATAACACATGACATAAAATAAATTAAAAATAATCTATCTCATAAAATATTGGGGTGTTACATTATACTCCCCTTAAAATGAATTTCTCCCTCGAAATTCGCCGAGGTTATAAAAGGTTTTCTACTTGAAAGTTACTTTCTTAGAAACCCACATCGTAAAAAGAAATACTAACATTTCATTTTAAAATGACAGATAGAAACACAATAGTTACCCAATGAAACTCATCACTGGGTTTCACATAGGATAACATAGGTAAGAAGTGAAAACCGGGATATGGAAGAAAAATAGAACAATCAAGATTTGATGGATAGTGATAGAGAACAATGTATGGACAAAGTTAACTACGAGAAATCCAAAAATCTTTGATGATTTAAGGGAATATTTGATTCATCAGTTAATAAGGTACTATGATAACATTTTTTTTCAAAATCATTTTCCTAAAGTTGAATAATTTATTATGAGAATATATACATAGATGATTTTTGTACAATCGCACCGTTGTTCATGGGTTGAATAATTTCCACATCATCTCTTATTTAACTAAATGAAGTTTATTTTTTCATTCTAGAGGTGTTATTAGATCATGTGATAGGATGATAGTTCATTTCCATATTTCTCAACAAAAATTTTAGCACAGGTAATCAAATATGCATAAGTCCACCTAATGTGAGATAATACGTTAATCTAACAAACTTCAACCAGAATATAACTTATAGTATCCATAAATGGATAACATCACAATCCTTCCAAAAAAATTAAAATATAATACCTTATAAATAGTTGAACTAAATCTACTTAATATTTATCTCCCATATCTCATAAGTTATGTCTGGTTGGTCACATTCCAAAAATGTGAACACCTTTATCTTGTATTCTCTTGAGTCATGGTAACAACCTGAATTATTAGATATCCTTATTTAAATAATTCTTTTTTCCATATTCCAAAACTTATTGGATATATTACTTAAGTCCCAAAAAGATATATAATTCATCCATGATAGCATAACCCTTCTATCAACAAATACATAATTAGTTCTCAAGAAACTACCCAAATCCATTTTACTTATTCAAATCCAACAAATATTTATCCAGTCATCGTTATCATAACATAAGGGACATATTAAGGGTTATATTTCCTTTAATCACATGTTCTCTAAGTATATCACCTTACCCTTAAATCAGTTTTTTGGATCCTTATAACTATTCAACAAATCCTTTCCAATCCTTAATGAAAAAATTGTACTAAAAAAACTTATATATTTCATGATTCATATAACATAATATTTGAATTTCAAAACATATACACCTTAATCAATTATCCAAATTTATTGTTAAACCAATACTAGAGATCCATAATCTTCTTCTTTCCTAAAATATGAATCATTTCTTAAGGTTTCTAAACCTCAAGATTCTTAGGTTTAATGAAAACAATACTAGAAGAAAATCACATACCTTTCACATGTTGTTTTCAATCTCTTTATCCTCATTATTATGACCAATACTCATACCATCATCATGATTCTCTTCAGGATATTTCCACTGAGGAAATCGATCTTCATAATTCCCATAATTTCCACATCTGAATCATTCAATGGTTAACTATGTTTTATGTAGTTCTAGATATTTACTAATACAAGAAAGAAAAGTGTGAGAAATACATATAAGAGAGTACTTATAATATTTCAATCTATGATATATTCAGTTTAAACCTAGGTTAGTCATGATTATCACAAAAAAAACTAGGTTTATAACCTATACTTTACTTATCCTTAGGAAATACCTAGACATATCCTTAGAAATATCTCTAGGGATATCACTAAATTTTTTGCATCCTAGTTTCCAAAGTTGACTAAACCTTCGCTCTGATACCAACTGAAACAACCTGAGATTATCTTATATGGAAATTATATTACTTTTTCTGAATACTTAAAATATTACACAAATATATTCCCCAAGAATGTATTAGTTTAGTGTCTTTTAAAAGTTGGAACATAATCTTCTAACTTTTTGAAAGATCTTCAACATATCAAATAAAGATCTCCCCCTATGATTTTCCTACCTAAAACCTTTATTTATATACTAGGGAAAAGAAAACATAAAAAAAGTGTGAGATAAAATGATTAGTAAGTGTAAACATAGAGAACATAAAAAACCATAAATAAAAGAATGAAAAAAACAAGAACATAATTTTTAAATATCAAAATCTTGAGTAATGAAATAAATCTTGGTAGTACATAAGGCATAGATCATGAAATTAAATTAACCATGATAAAATAGAATTGGTATTAAAAATGGAATTGTGAAAAAAAAATCACATAATATAATTTACATAGTATCCAAGGCATTGTTTCCAAGACAATCATAGTGGACAAAGTCCATTACTGAATTGGGTTTACATGGCATTCTAACCATGTATTACTAAACCCAATTTACTTGTCATTTTAGCCCTATATTACTAAACCATATTTACTTTCCATTCCAGTCATGTCTATATCATGAGATATAAATCTTTAAACAATGCATTAGAGGGAGATATAGGTCCTAAATATCTCTTAATTAAATCATTCTTACTTGTTCCACAAAGCATAAATCATTCATCATAGCATAAACTATGAAATAAAATGGGTTTCTTAAACATGATTCTGTCATAATCCATATAAAAATTTGGATTTCATAAAAATAATCCCATCATAAACACACAAAAATAAATTTAATAATATTTTTAGAAACATAACCCTATGTAATATTAGATGGAAAATAATTTTGATAAAACACTTGAACTTAATTCCCGAGGAAAATATCCTATCATTTTTAAAAACGTTTCTTTTCTCAAAATGCCACATAATTTTAAAAAAAGGAATTTATTTGAAAATAACCTTGAAAAAATGTAAAGGAAGATTCATGGAAATAAGGTTTCATGAAAGATTATTATTCCATTCTTTCCATATAAGTTAAAAAAACATTCTTCTAATACTCTTTTCAGAAAAGTCAAAAAGTACCTCGTATGAAAAATGAAAGAAAGATTCCTTCCATACCATGTAGTAAAAGTCAAAAATGGGTAAAAATGACTTTAATTATACATAGAATAATAGTAAAAAATTTATGAAAACTTTTTAGAAAACATGGACGGGGATGAAAAATACACCCCTAGTAAATACATATAAACAAGCTCAGATAAAAATGAAATTGAAAAATTATTCCTTACCTTAGGTCTGATATGCTTTAGATGTATCTGAAACACTTCTATAGTGGGTTTAATCATATTATTAACTTGTAAAAAACAGTAATAATATTTATGATTTCATAAATTATTCACTTATGACTTCATATTACTCGTTTATTTATCAATTCCATGTTAAATCAATGATTTCAGTAATAATCATTTTATTTATCGTATATATTTGGACTTGTTATTCTTGATATTATTACTTAGATCATGATTTAATTACTACCAGAATGGAAAAAATTATTTATATATCATAAATATTCAGTATAGAAATATATATAATAGATAGATAAATTAAATGGAATACACTGTTCATTGAAATGGTAGGCCCTACGTACGCATGAAAGTTGTTTCCATTTCCTTAGTAAATTGAATAAAAGAAAGTAAATGACACACACACACACACACACACACACATATATCCAATAGCATTATTATATCATATATTTCATGATTATTTATTATATATACTTTATAATAATTCTTCAATGGTTAACGTGTAGAAGGAATCTCATTACATCTTGGAAACGGTAGGCCGTACGTACAAACGAGCGATGATATCATTCACTTAATGGTTAAATGGTATGGAATTGGATGGTATATTAATTATATAGAATAATTATCTTGTAATATTAATTATTTATATCCATTATATTCATCATTATACCCATCCAAATTAAGTAGTGTTGAATAAAAAATTACACCACAGAGTGGAGACGGTAAGCCGTACGCACACATAGTGATATTATTATTCATAGGATGGATAAAAGGAAGTATAAGTTTGTCCCAAAATAATAAAAACATATAATAATGTATAATATAATAGATTTATTACTTTAGTATGTAAAAAACCTAAGAAAAGTAAGTATAAGAAGAAAAGAATTTTGAAAGAGGTAATAACACAAATACCTCTTTTCGAGTATCTCGTTTTGATTTGAACAGAATGTCACCCTAGGATGGATTTCATCCCAAAGTGTGGGATCTAAAAGGAATGGTGGGATGTTAGTAGCTTATTTTAAAAGAGTTTGGATGATCCAAATGGCTTGAAAGGTGGGAGTATGTGGGTATAGTTGGTGACCTTTTATAAGAGGGGGAAGGGGAACTTTAGGAAAATATTGAAATATTAAGTTATTATAAATTTATTTTTAGTTTATAATGGTACCAAACTCATTTATTTAGCAGCTAAGATGTGTATGGGTAGAAATCTCCTCAAGCAATAAAATTTAGACATGTTTTTATTTTATTTTAAACCTTATAATTTTTATTTATCCTTATTTAAACTATTTAATTTTAATTATGGTAATAATATTCTAAATATTAAATGGTTATAAATATTTACTTATGTGTTTTCAATTGTATATAATTGGGTAATTTATAAAATTTTAGACCTTATAATTTTTACTTTCTAATTTTTGAATATTTTTGTGATTTTTAAATAATTTAATAATATATTATTTTTATAAAATATCAATAGTGTCAATTTGGCACTATTGATTTATTTGACTTTTATAAAATCCACACTGATGATAAATTCGAAAAAAATATTAAATAAAATCCTAATATGTGATAGTAACCTATAAAATTAGTCAAGAAAATTAATTAGTCAATATGATATTTAGTTGAATATTTTTTAAACCATTTATTTTATATTTCTATCTATAAAATAATTTGTACATCAATATTGTGTCATCATTAATGGTAATTATTTAATTTCTTAAAATTATAAATAAATTCAAAATATTAAGATAATTTCATTATATATATGGAGACTATTTCTGTTATATTTTTTATAAAATTTATTAATACATTAAAATTATTATAGTTATTGAAGATAAGATAGTGACATGTTGTCACTTTATTTTGTTTTAATTATAATTATGTCACTTTCATGGAAAAAAGTTCATTAAATGAATCAATTCTGACCCTTAGGTGATATTGGTCGAATTTAATTCATCCAATAGTATTTTTCAGGTGTTATGGAAATTTTATTATCTTTATCATATTGTTTGTTACCCTAATTTACCTGATTTACCTTTAAATGTGGTAAATAAAAATTACCGTAGTTACTATTCATAATGTATAAAAAAATCAAACTAACATATTAATAGAATTTGGACCCACTGATTCCAATTATGGAATCCATTTTTCAAAATTCAAAACATAGAAGTTTCATTTATTAATATAAAATTAATTCTCATTTTCAATACTAGAAAGTAGGTTTTTAAGAATTAAAAACTATCAAAAGATTTACATGTGTTTATGTCCAATTTCAATTCGAAATTAATTCCTATGATAAAAATTGGATTAAATGATTAAAAAATAATTCAATTACACATTAAAACCAATTAAAAAGATAATCTAACTATATAAATAAATTAGATGAAAATAAATTTTTTAATTAAAATGAAGTATTTTTCACTACTCATTAAAATATGAATTTTATCAGAAAAATACAAAAAATTAAACCAAAGTAAATTTTGATTCCCTTCTTCCAAAGAAGATGTTTATTTTTTCAAATAAAATATATAAAAGTTTTATTAAATAGATTTAAAATTGGCGTGCCATCAAAATATGGAAAAACTACAGTTTTTGAAAAATACGTCTTTTATCTGAAAAAATTGAATTTGTTCTTATATAATTTCTAGAAAATACATAAGATGAATCTTAATTCAAAATTTGGTTAATACGATTCATAACATCTAGTTTATATCCCATTAAATAATAATATTTTAATAATATATCATTGTTTAGTAAAAACCCAGTATTGCATACAACGTAAGCTATGGAGGAAGGCCACTCTTACATGTAATGCATGCTAAGTCAATTTTGCATTTAGTAAAAGATTCCTTTGGTGTTTTCAATAACACAATCCAAATATAGTTCTTTTATACAATGAAAAAAATCTATAATCATTGTTGTGTGAAATGAATTCTATCAATAGAACATGAAATTGCGTGTAACACAAGCCCAGCATAGTGTTGCGTATACTACTGGCTAATACGGTGTCGTATATAGAAAAATCTAATATTGGTTTAGTATATAAAAAATACATCAAAGAAATTAAAAATAATATATCTCATAAAATCTTGAGGTGTTACACTCATCCTCCTCCCCCACCATGAATCCCCCAACTGGATTCCCACCATCGTGGCCCTTGCTACCAGCTCCCCTTATCTGAATACCCTCTCCCACATTGCGCAACTGGGGCCCCATACTTCCATTAAATTTATTATGTTCTATGTAGTGAACCTTTCCCCTAGATTAATTCAAAGGGACCCCTTCCCCTAGATTCCTCTACTGCGTAGAGACCGCCTTCCCCTTCATTCCAATTCTGCGAAGCAAACCCCTACCCCTCAACAGTTGTGAACCCTTGTCAATGTATGTTTTTAATACTGATTGTAATTAAATCATGATTTATCATTGTTATTCTTGATTGTGTTTTCATATATATATTATTCTATAATTGAAAACATTCCCACCTGGTTTGGTATGACTGAGTATTTTTTTCCTCAACTCCATAAAAATTTTCCTCATACTATGACTTAATTAGTTAGTAAGTTTTAATGATAAGTGTTTCTTTAGATTTTAAATAATATATTTCAATTATTTTCATTCTATTAAATACATATATGGACAAGAGTTGGATTGATATGAAAGATAGGTTTTCTACTAAGTATTATGAAGGCATTAAGTGATTTATTGATTTCACCAGTGTATTTCAAAGAGATTAGATTAGTGGTCCATCCAAAAAATGTGAAAACAAATATACCTTCAAATAAGATAATGTTAGGGAACATATTTTTTTGAATGGGTTTTTTAAAAACTATAAGATAAGAACACATCATGGAGATGAGTCCATTCCATGTCACAAATCATAAAGTATTCAGATGATTGTTGATTCAATAATAGTTGAACTGATGAAAATGATTCTCAATGATATGATGCATTATTTTCAACCCGAAGATAGTAATTAAATAAATTTTGATGTTCAAGGGACCATTATTCTTCAGATGTATAAGCATTGAAATTCATTTACAGTTTCGATGATGTGTATACTGAATTATATCCTGGATGCAATAAATTTAGTAAATTGTCCTTTATCATTGAATTGTTACATCTGAAGGCCATGAATCTATGGATAGATACCTCATTCGATGTGTTGTTGGTATTGTTGAAGAATGTACTCCCTGCTAGAGAAAAGATTATGGATTCGTACAATCAAGCTCACAAGTTGATCGATGACCTTGGATTCACATATGATACCATTGATGTTTGCCACAATAACTGTATGTTGTTTAGAAAAGATAATGTGAAACTCAATAACTATACTATTTTCTACTAATCTAGGTGGAAGGACAATATCCTTAATGAGGGTAGTTATATTCCTCCTGACATGGTCTTGAATAAAGGGAAACAGGTTTCCTCTAAATAGATGTGTTATTTCCCACTAAAACCGATGATGAAGAGATGATTTTTTTCAGCTAAAATTTATAAACTCATGACATAGAATTTAGATAAAAACAATTAGGTTGATAAATTAACTCTTCTGATAGATTCTTTGGCTTGTAAAGAGTTTTATCAAATACACCTAAACTTTTCCCATAATGGTTGTATTTTTTGATTGGGTTTGGTAGCAGTAGGTTTTAACCCATTCAGGTCCTTGGTTTGTGTGACACATAGTACATGGCCAGTGGTGTTGGTTCTATACAAACTTCCCCCATAGGTATGTATGAAGCAACAATTTTCATTATTTTTGACTCTAATTGATAAACCTAGAGGAACTTGTGATAAAATTGATGTTTATATGCAACCATTAATTGGAGAGATGCAATAATTTTTCATATATGGATTAATGAATTTTGACTTGAAAGATAATGAAATATTTAGACTTTGGTATTCTTTATTATGGAAAATTAATTAATTCCCAACACATGTTAACTTATCAGGTTGAAGTACAAAAAGATAATTCACCTACCCTTATTGTCATAAAAGTAAGAAACCTATATGGATTAATAACTGTATAAAATGGGAATACCTTGATCATATATTCTTTCTTCCTCCATTTCATAGGTTCCAAAAAGATAGTATGTCATTTAATGGGAATACAAATCTTGTCCCATCACCACAAATAATGTTCTAGGTTTAAATTCTCAGATAACATGATCAAGAAATCATTTTTACAATGTATGATTTTTAAGATTTATTAGCTCATGTATTTGCTTGTATTTTTGTTGCAAATAGACAAAGAAGTCATAATTGGAATAAGTTGAGTATTTTATTCAAATTTAATTATTGGAAAGATAATATTTTAAGAAATAATTTGGATTTTATTCCCATTGAAAAATATGTGTGTGGTAATATATCATGCATCAGTTTAGGAATCAAAGGGAAATAAAAGGAAATTTCTAATTCTTAACATGATTTTTTATAATTGGGATTGAGAAAACCATTACAGTAACATCTATGTGACAATAACCTATAATACATTCTCAATGCACAATACACGATTAGTAAAAAAGAGAGAAAATTTTCTATCAATTTTGATGACATTCAAGGTGCCTAATGGTTATTTCTCGAATATTTCCAATCATGTAAATATGTTGATAATGAAATTGAAGGGGTTGTAAAGTCACGATAATCATATTATTATTTTAAAATTATTCCCAACTATAATTTGGTATTGTTTATCAACCCATGTTGTTGATCCATTGATTGATGTTTCTAATTTTTTTAGAAAACTCTATTCATGGAATCATTACATGACTTTTTAAAAAAATAAATAGGATAATATTATAATTGCACCATGTCACCTAGAGAAACTATTTTCACCATATTTTTTTGATTTCATGGTATATATGACTGCGCGTTTAACTGGAAAATACATTGTTGTAGTTCCAATGTAATTCATATGGATGTATTTAATAGATAGATACTTAAATTCATTGAAACTAATGTGTGCAACAAATATCATCTAAAAGAATAAATATCCATGGGATATTTAATGGTTGAATGCAGTAATTTTTGTTCTTAATATATTAATGAGGTTTAAATATTATCAGATAAATCTTCTTAGACTAACAAAGTTTCAATTGGAGAAGGGATAAAACTTGATATGCCCAATGATGAGTGGGTTCAAGCATATAGATATGTGATGTTCATCACTCCATCAGTTATGATATTGATGTAGAAAGTTTCATAGTTGATATATTATGTTTTATGTTTCTATATTTAATTATAGTACATTACTTTCATTGTGTTATAATTTAGGATGAATATCGTTTATTTAAAATAGGAAAGTCCCCATGAAACTGACCATAAAATCAAAAAACATTATTTTAACACATTTCATGAGTGGTTCAAGAAACACGTATATATAAATAATTGATTCAATATTTTTATAATGAAACTTAGTGGTAATTTCACAACCCTTTATCCATTTAATTATGTAATATTGAAAGATTCACAAGAAGTTTGATTCATGTTCTCATAATATGAGTGAAGAACTCAAAAACCTGGATGGTGACTCATTTATTAACATTCATCGCTACAAGTATTTTGATGATACTGGATTTTGATTCTGTATTATCAATGTTGATGTGAACTGAGCAATGGAGAATAGTAGAGTACGTTGTTAATTTGTTGATTTAGGTTATTATTATTGATTTTTGAGGGAAATTATTGATTTTATTTATGGTTGTGGATTAAATAATATATTATTAAGGCATCATTGGGTTTATCTATTTCATGTAATTAAAGTTGACCATTTCCAATATATGTTGCTAAACTTTAACAATATGCTATATAATGATGATCGAGTAAGTAAACAACCCTTCATAATAATTTCACAGGTCAAGAAATTTTACTTGTTCTGTATTGATTCTAAGTGAAAATTTATTGTGAAAATTTCTAGAAGTGGGATTTTTATGATTGACCAAGAGGAACTAGATGTTTTCATCTTACCTGATCAAACAATTGAAGAAACAAGTATAGTTGTACAAGGGTAAGATATAAAATGTGCCAGAGAGATAGTTTAAGGAGATCTGATAAACTTCCATCATTAGTGAAAGATTGTAATTTTTTATAGTTAACATTTGTAAAAAAAATGAACTTAATGTAAAATAATTTCATGATTTAACAATTTTTTTTATTAATGTTGACATGTTACAGGGTGTTCAAAGTGGTTCACTTGATGTTGTTAGTATGCATGTTTTCATTTTTTTTTAATTTAATTTATTATAGTATTTTGTAAGTTTATTCTACTAAATGTTTCTAATTTTTAATTAAAAATTTATTTATTGATAATTTCATTATGAATTTATGTTTATTAGGATCTGGTGTGTTCTCCAGCAAATGTAGCGATCTTGGTAGAGGGGTTCGATCATGGAAATTTGGAGCCTGATTGTTTGTATTATTTGATGACACATATCCATTTAGAAATGGTGTGATTATATTGATTTTTTAGTTGAGGCCCATGATAAGAGACCCACATAGATTACCTATGATTAAAAATTATTGATAATCATTCCCATTGGATATTATTGAATGATTATATAGGGAGTTTTAGGTAAATTCAATGTTTAAGTTTTCATGAAACTCTTTTTATTATTATCATAAATACTGACTATTTTTTTCATAGTGTAATTTAAAATTATATCCATATTATTTTAAATCATTATTAATATCCAAATTCAAAAATTTATGGATGGATTAAAAGGGAAGGGAGAATAGAGATCACTGGATACCATTTTCAAGTGTGCTAGACACTCTACATCGAGTCCCTCTAGGTGTTCTTCATATGGAGTAGTAATATTTGGTTGTGTTTTGGTCATGTGAGGTGAAAATGGTAAAATTTATTACTTTTAATCTATAAATGACTCTAATTTTTCACATGTCCATTAACTAAATACATTGAATGTAGACCAAGTCCACTTTTCATTCACATAATCAGGTGGTGTAGGGAATGCCTTCCAGACATGGTACTCGACACGTGTCATAGCCCAAACATGATATAAGTTTATAATTCAAATTCCATTAATATATTAAAAATGTTTTAGTATATAATTAATATAAATATGTATTTTTTAAACTTTATTACAGTTACACTTGTGAGGTGGGATGGACGATCAAATATTGATATGGGTGAGGACTCGTCGAGTGGATGATCTCGATGTTGATAGTGTTATAGTAAGAAAATTATTTAGCAACAAATGTATTTTTATTTCATAAAAATTATTCACATTTTTCATTAATTAATTATTTATATTAAATAGGATATATTTTACACTGATTTAGTAGAGATATCATAGAATAAACATCATAGTACTCTTCGTAGAGATGAGATATTCCAGCGTGTCATGGGGTGTGACGGTCAGGGATATTTTTTGACTTATGGAACTAGTGTCCCACAACATTCATTTTTTATAGAAGGGGTGATTCTTACATGTGGGCAATGAAGCACAATACGGTTGAGCGATTCAGTAGTTACATGTAGTTTTTTTGGATAGATTATCACAGATGTCAGCACGTATCGATGAAATGACGAGGCAATGTCCTATTAAAGGTACACAAGTCTTTCCATAGGTAAAAAAGAAAATAAACTATACTGACATTTACTTTTATTGATTTGATTAAGATACATAATATTTATATATGTTTTAAGATATAGACACAGCTGGGGAACATCTTCATGAGTTCATCGGTGATCCAGTTGAGGATACACCTCATGTATAAGGTGATTTACATAACCATTTTAATATTTAACATTTCATTTTAGATGAATAATTTAAATGAATTTTTTGTTTCCTAGTAGTCCCAATATAATATTATAATCATTTTAAGCTGAATATATCAAATTGAATCCATAACAGAACCAATTGACATTCATATCACTACTTCTATAATAAAACAAATGTGGTAATGAAACTCAATGTTCTACCACATTTTCTTATTCTCTTCTCCATTCCAAAAATGTTTATGTGTTCTTACTCAAATTAATAGATATAAACAATGTCACTCTACCTCCTTGAGCCTTATTTAACAAAACATGTCTAACATTGAACTTATGTTATTAGCTCTACCTATCCTTTTTCATAATTCTATATATTATTTTCCACACAACAATAACTCAGCCATCATATACTTTAGATATTCAACAAAAATCTATGTTATTATTCTAGCCATATAGATTAATAAAGTCTATATTTTTTGGAATGAATCTTTCCCATAAATAATGGCTTGTGAATTCCTCCCATGAATGTTTTTTTAGTGAAATACATGGTATCCTAGATATTGTTTAGATTAAATACACCATCATCATATAGATTAGGTAGCCTAGAGAAATTACCATAGTGATATCTACCCTCATGGTTTTCATCCCAAATGAAACTATAGAGAATTTAGTCAATTATTCTATTGAAATATTTTGGGGTTAGAATGACTATAAGTAAATTTATTGGGATGGGTGATATATAACTTTTGACGTGATTTATCCTTCCTTCAAAAGATAGGAATTGAGTTTTCTAGCTCGTGATTCTGTTGGTAATTTTATTAATGATACATTAAAAATATTAACTTTGAACCATATTTTTTGAACATTTTAATTGATTTAATTCAACCATTAATGAAGATGAACATGTCATCTACAATAAATAAGTGTGATATTTCAAAAAAAAGATATACTTTCCTTTGAAAGAGTGAACCCTCCAAAATATAAATAATACAGTGGGTGTATTTGTAGATAGTTTCTCTATAATGTAGTGGATTCAATAGATATATGTTGTGATGGAAGATGAGTAGAAGAAATTTAAATCAGATGTTTGGTCTTGAATGATCAAATATGTTGGTTTTTAAAGGTTTGAAGCCCTTTAAAAAGGTGTGTCTCATGGTCAAACCCAACCTAACTCAATTTGAATGCCATGAAATTAGACGATAACAACCATAGAGTTAATTTTGAAATGGTAAAGTAGACAAAATGTCAATCTAAGGTTTCATTTTCCTTGAATAACAGAAAACACAGTTTTAGTGTCATAAAACACCCAAAAACACATTTAACGATCAGATCCATAGAAATGGACCCTGGAATGACATGAAATCATAGGAAAACGTATTATTATTATATGTGACATTAAAAATAGATTTAACATCAATATGACATGTGTTCTACATTTAATTATTAAATATGTATCTTTTAAAAGTTTGATGCCCTTTAAAAACATGTTGGGGTCAAAACTAAATGAATGACCTCTGAATGCTACGAAATTAGTTGAAAATAAACAGAGTGAATTTTTTAATGGCCAATAATATTTTATATTAATAAGAGGTTCCATTTTCTTAGGATGATTATAAATGAACTTTTAGTGTCATGAAATACTAAAATGTGCATTTAACAGTCAAATCTATAGAAAACAACCTCAGAATGACTTGAAATCATAGGAAAAGAATCTTATTATAATTCATGACATGTATGAGAAAATGGAATTTCAATAAGACATGTATTCTTCCTAGAATGAAAAAATATATGGTTTTAAAGGTTTGATGCCCATTAAGAAGATGTTTCTGGGGTTCAAAACTAACTAAACGACATCTGAATTCCATGAAATTAAAGGAAAACAACCATATAGTGAATTGTGAAATGGATGAACATACATAACATCAATCTAAGGTAGTATTTTTTGAGAGGACTAAAAATGAACTTTTATTGTCACAAAACCCCAAAACGCTTGTTTAATGGTCTAACCATAGAAAGAAACCACATTATAGCTTGAAATCATACCAAAATATATTATTATTATTTTTTGTTATGTATGAAGAGATATAACATTAATAGGATATGCATTCTTTATAGAGCGACCGAATATGTGGTTTTTAAAGGTTTGACACCCTCTAAAAACACATAAGGGGACCTTCAAAATTCCATGAAATCATATAACAACAATAGTAGATTGAATTGTGAAATGGTCAAATATATGGCACATTAATATGATATTTAATTTTCTCGAGATGATGGGAAACAAACTATCAGTGTTATAAAACTCCAAAAATGCATTCAACAGTCATATGTATAAAAAATTACATCGGAATAACTTGAACTCATAGTAAACCCATATTATTATTATTCATGATGTGTATCTGAAGAAGAAATGTCAATCAGACTTGTGGTGTTTTCTGAATCACTAAATATATTGTTTTAAAATGGGTTGGCACCCTTTAAAAAGGTGTATCTGGGGTTAATAACCAACATAGTGACATTTGAATGCCACAAAATTAGACAATAAAAACTATAGATTGAATTGTGAAATGGTTGAGTATATAGAACATCAATCCAAGTTTCTGTTTTCCTAGAAGGACCGAAACACCGTTTTAGTGTCATAAAACACCAAATTGCACATTTGGTGGTAAGATAAATAGAAAAATACCTCATAATGACTTTTAATCATAATAAAATAGTATTATTATTATTTTTTATGTGTACTAGGAGTCGACACATCAATCATATGTGTGTTTTACGTGGGAAAACCGAATATATGATTTTTAAAGGTTTGAAACCCTTTGAAAACATACGGGTGGGAGGGTAAAAACCAACTGAACAACCTCCAAATGCATTAAATTAAACGAAAAACACATTTTGAGTGAATTGTGAAATGATAGAGTAGAAAATACGTCAATCAGAGCTGTTGTTTTCCAAGGATGATGAAAAATTCACTTTTATGTAATAAAATACCAAAATCTGTAATAGTAAAATATATATAAAACAACATCAGAATGACTTGAAATCATAGTAAACCATATTATTATTATTTATTACATTTATGAGTGGATAGAATGTCAATCAAACATCTGGTCTTCCTGGAACGACTGAATATGAATTTTTAATGGTTTGATGCCCAACAAAAAGGTGCATCAAGGGGTCATAACTGACTGAACAGAATCTAAATTATATGAAAATAGATGATAAAAACTGTAGATTAAATTTTGAAATGGTCAAGTAGGAAATATGTCAATTTGAGGTGGTGTTTTCAAAGGGGGACCAAAAACACACATTTAGTCTCATAAAACACCAAAATGCATGGTTAATGGTCATATCATAGAAAATGACATTGGAATGAATTGAAATCATATGAATATTGTTTTATTATTATTGGTGACATACATGAGGATATAGAATGTCAATTAGATGTGTGGTCTTCCTGGAACAATAAATATGTGTTTTTAAGGTTTGAGGCCATTTAAAATCATGAGGGGGGGGGGTCAAACCAAATAAAAATTCATTTAATGAAATGAAATAATACAAAAACAATTTTAGAATTTTTTTTGAATTGGTTGAGAAAATGGTACATCAATCAAAGGTGTCATTTTCTCAGGATGACAGAAAACACCCTTTTAGTGTCATAAAACACCAAAACACGTGTTAATGATTATATCTATATAAAACTACCTCATAATGAATTTAAATCATAGAAAAAAATTCTTATTAATAACCATGATTGGTATTAGTAGATGGTATGTTAATTGGATGTGCAGTCTTCCTGAGACGATTAAAAATGTAGTTTTTAAAGGTCTGATGCCCTTTAAAAAGGTGCATCCAGGGTTCAAAACGAAACAAACGCTATCCGAATTCCTTGAAATTATATGGAAACAACCTTATCATGAATGTTGACATAGTCAAGTAGACGAAACATCAATCAGAGGTTTCATTTTCCCAAGAGGACTTAAAAACGCACTTATAGTGTCACAAAACACCAAAACGAGCGTTTAATTGTAAGATCCATAAAAAAACTTAAAAATTACATGAAATTATAGTAATGTAATTTTTTATTATTTTCCAAGTGTATGAGGATACATAACATCAATTAAATGTGTAGTATTCCTAGAATGACTGAATATGCAGTTTTTAAAGGTTTGACACCTTTTAAAAACACGCGAGGGGTTCCAAACCAACTGAACAACCTATGGATATCATAAAATCATATGAAAACAACTATATAGTGAATTTTTAATTATTAGAGTATATGATACAATAATCAGAGGTTTTTTTCCTAGGATGATGGAAAACAAACTGTTAGTGTCATAAAACATAAAAACATATGTTTAACGGTCATATCGACAATAAACGGCCTCATAATGACTTTAAATAACAGGAAAACCATATTATTATTATTTATGAAGTATACAACAATGACAAATATCAATTTGACAAGATATCTTCATGGAATGATTGAATATTCGGTTTTTAAAAAGTTTGATTCCCTTTAAAATGGTGTGTTCGAGGATCGAAACCAACCAAATGACATATGAACATTGTAAGATTTGATGATAATAACTGTAGATTAAATTTTAAAAAGTTAGAGCATATGGAATGTCAATTAGTGGTGGTGTTTTCCCAGGAGGGCAGAAAATACATTTTAGTGTCATAAAACACCAAAATACGTGTTTAAGGATTAGATCCCTATAAAATGACCAAAAAATGACATGAAATACTAGGAAAAATATCTTATTGTTAATTTGGACATTTATGAGGAGAAAAAATATGGATTAGATGTGTTTTTTTTCTTATAATGACCGATTATGTGGTTTTTACCGGTTTTACGCCCTTTAAAAACACATAGGGGAGGGGGGTCAAAACCAACTGAATGACATCCAAATGCTGTGAAATCAGAAAAAAAAACTGTAGAGTGATTTTTCAAATTGTCAAGTAGACAGTATGTCAATTGGAGTTTTCATTTTCTGTAGTTAATGGAAAACACACTTTTAGTTTCATAAAACACCAAAACATGCGTTTAATATTCACATTTATAAAAAACATCCCTAGAATGACTTGAAATTATAGTACAACAAAATCATTATTATTTTTGATGTGTACGACCAGATTACATGTCAATTAGATGTGTGACCTAATCGGTACGATCAAATATGTGGTGTTTAAAGGCTGGACGCCCATTAAAAAGGTGTGTATGGGGATCATGACTAACCAAACGACATCCAATTACCGTGAAATTAGATGATAACAACCATAGGGTAAAGTTTGAAATTATTTAGTATACTAAATATTAAAATGATGTAGTTTTTTCCTGAGGGGACTGAAAATTCACTTTTAGTGTCATAAAATGCCAAAACACTTTTTTAATAATCGTAACCATAGAAAATGACCTCGAGAAAACATGAATTCATAGGATAATTTTCTTATAATTATTTTTGATGTGTATAAGGAGATTAAATGTCAATCGTACATTTGGTCTTCCTAGAATGATGGAATATGCAGTTGTTTAATTGTTTGATTCCCTTTAAAAACACTCATAAGTCAAAATGAGTCAAAATACCTCCAAATGCTATGAAATCAGACAAAAAAACTGTAAAGTATATTTTTAAATGTTTGAATAGAAGGTTCATTAATCAGAGGTTATTTTTTCATAGGATTATAGAAAACACACTTTTAGTGTTATAAAACACCAAAATGTGAGTTTAACTGTCAGATCTATATAAAAAACTCAAAAAGACTTGAAATCATAGGATAATTTTATTATTTTTATTAGTGACATGTATGAGTAGACTTCACATCAATCAGTCGTGCGATGTGCTCAAAACGATCTAATGTGAAGTTTTTAAAGGTTTGATCCCTTAAAAAAGGTGCATCGAGGGGTAAAATCCAACCTAGATGCATCAGAATGCCATGGAATTATATGAATACATATATAGAGTGGATTGTGAAATGGTTGAGTCGGTGGAATGTCAATCATAGGTGGTTATTTTATAAGAGGATTGAAAATGCACTTTTAGTGTCATAAAACACCAAAACATGTGTTTAATGGTAATCTCCATAGAAAACAACCTCTAAATGACTTGAAATCATTGGAAAACCATATTATTATTATTTATTTTTACGAATATATGAAACATAAATCAAACATGTGGACTGGATAGAATAACCGAATATAAAGTTTTTAAACATTTTATTCCCTTGAAAAACATGAAGGGGGAGGGGGGAAACTAATAAAAAGGCCTCTGAATTATTGAGTCAATAAGGTTTTCTTATGAGTAATCCATTCCACTCTGTTTTGAAAATCACAAACTCATTTTATTAAGGAAAATTATCTTTCTCTAGGAATTATTTTCTTAATTAATTTTTTTTTTCTCTAAGAAAGGTTTTATCCTTATAATG
The DNA here is from genome assembly GCA_963277665.1 of Viscum album. NCBI lineage: Eukaryota > Viridiplantae > Streptophyta > Magnoliopsida > Santalales > Viscaceae > Viscum > Viscum album. The sequence continues at coordinate 1,963,960,358 of OY728133.1, forward strand.
GTTTTAATGTCTTATTAAATTTCTTCTTATAACGAACTCTAATTTTTTTCAAAAGTAAAAAAACTCTAATCCTTATCTGAAACCTCAGAATCTTATAGTTCCTTGGATATCGAGTCTCTCAATTTTTAGACACCAAATTCTCTAAAATTCAACTCCCCCTGAGTACTACAACTCCACTGAAGAGTAGGTTTGGATTACATCTTTATGATGCAAGCCCAATTTCCATCCTAAGTACGACAAGGAAAATACTACAAGGGAATTATTAGATGCTTCACCACTACAGATTGCATACCATCCCTCATGATCTTCCAAGAAGTAGGATCAGTGGGAGACCTCTACACGGCATATATGTGTCAAGTCTTGTCCTGTGGCCATTTTGGTCAGGTAATGGACTTTGACGTCCTTGAATATGAAGCATCCCATTATGTGTACAGACAACAAGTACATATGGGCATCTCAAAATTGTACACCCCACATGCTAGACTCTGGAGACACCATAAGTGCACCCATGAGATTGAACCAGACTGCTTGGGTTGCATATGGTTTAGGAAGATCGAGAATTTTCAACTTGATATGGGGATTTGTGTACTAGGGAATTGGGGAAACCATTAGCCTTTATCTTTTAATGTACCAGTGGTTATATGAGAATAAAACTTGTTATAATTTCTTTCTATCTGATATCTTTTCTTTATTCATACTTTGGACGAGTTTCACCGATTAAACTTTCATAATTAATTTTTTAGATGGAAGGACGAACCCACATTTCATCCCTTCCCGTTGAGATAATGGAGGTCATCATGGTCAAAAAATGTGAGGAAGAGTACCTAACTTTCACAAAATTGTAAAAAACGTGAAAGAAACTTTACGAAATGTCAAATAATTTGGACATTCTCCATTCTTGTCAGTAGAATGATTACATATACCATCGAATAGACAATGTCCAACTATCCGAGTACAGGCGGAGGGGAAAATACCATGAAGAACTCTTTATATGCTTTACTCTAGGCCTGAACTTTGCGGATACAGAGAGATTTCAAGAGGCTGCTTTAGAGGGAAACTTTTATGCATCCTACATGTACCAAATCCTCAATTTCAACTTATATGACAATGCCTATGACTTAGATATTCTCAATCGAGAGTCTGTCTGATGAATTCTTCGAGAGTTGGTACATTTATACATCTCTGAAATTTCCACCATTTGAGCCTCTCTCTGGAAGCCTGAATGCACTATGAAAGGGTTTAACCCTTTCTACTCAAAATGTATCTAGGCCTAGGAAGCAAAATAGTTGAACATCAACTTGGGAAATCACCTGGCCTCACCAGAGGACCTTCCATGATGGAGGAAGTGGTGAAGATTGTGGGAGAGTCATTTTCTTTTTGTGGTTATGTAGAATGAATTGTGAGGAAGCAATTATTTTAGGGGGGATAATGTAACACCTCAAAACTTGGATCTCATATAATTATAATAATATTCTTTTATTTTTTTTAAAATTTATTTTTAACCAGAAAAAATTTAAGAGATAAACCCAAGACCATTTATTTAAGCAGGACACTGAAGTGTTTACAATGTACCAATATCACAAGAAATCATTCTAACCAAATACCTACTAAAAACCCTATCAAAACTACGAGAAGACCCCCAAATACAAAAATGAGGCCCGGTAAATAAAGGATATCCTTCAGATCAGTCAAAACTAAGAACATCACTGGAAATTCAGACTCTAAATTCATTGAAAAACAGAATCTGAATATTCATTTTTTCTAGAATCCGATTATTTATATATTTAGAATATGAATTCTATTTTTTTCTCAGATTCCAATTATTCAGTTTTAGTTAAGATACTTTGTTTTTATTACATATCATTGATTCTCAAGCATGATAATTTTTTCCATGTTTTTTTACAATGAAAATGACGAATTACAATTTTTTTCTAACTAATAGTTGGTTGAGTGACAGTTTTACATGTCCCTCTGATTTTCAAGGAAAAATATGACCACAAGAGGAGAGATCTGCCCATTAAGGATTTTATTATAAATAAGATCACATTTTAGTGAGCTAATTATCATTCCTTGATCCTATCGATTACATGTTGTTAAGTGATTTCTAGAGAGAGAAAGTCACTCATTCCTTATGCATTTTATGAACATCTTGTTCAACTATGAACATCCTGTTCAGATTTCTTTTTGAAAATCTGATTCTTTCTGAGTACAATCGAGGGATTCTAGGGATAAGAAGTCAGAGGTGATAACTACCTTAAAGTTCTAGGGCTTTTAGGGATAACAATAAATACTCAGATATTTTTATCAAGGGCTTAACCTGGTGTGGGAAAGAAATATTTTCTTGAAAGTATAAATCAAGGGAAAATTATCCAAGGTTGTTGGATACCCTACTCTTTGGGTAAAAATATTTCATACTTGTTTTCTTGATTTTTTTTTCATGTTTTATTTTTTCTGAATTTTGATAAGAAAGAAAGTATAAATTTCTTATACTTTTACTTACTTTGATAAATAAGATTCTATACTCTTTAAGGTAGAATATTTCTCTAAGTAAAGTATTCTTAAGTTTCTTTTCCAGATCCATATTTCCTGACCCTACGCAAGTTTATTTCATAGTTAATAACTAAAAAGGTTTTTGTGAATTTACCTTGTTTAACTTTGTTAAACATAGATTTCCCTTAAGGATAAAATCAAAAGTTTTTAAATGTACAATTCCCCCCTCTTGTAATTGAGAATATACATAAACTATTTCGATCCTACAACTGGTATCAGGGGAGATCTATGAAATACTTATACTTACATTTATGTTTTCTTGCTCAAGTTTTTCTTATTCCAAATTTTCTTTCATAACTTCCCTTTTTCAAGTTTAGCTTAAAATTTTTTATCTTTGTTTATAAACTATTTCTATTAACATGTTTTTTGGAAGAGATATTTTCTTATATAGAAAAAGGTATGAATATTGGTTCTATAGATAACCTAAATCCAACTAGACCACCAATCTTTAATGGTAATGATTATGAGTACGGGAGAGATATGATGAATACCTTTTTCATTTACACTGGAGTGGACAATTTTTTTATGCTCACTAGAGATTACAAAATTCCAAATAAGGAAGTCAGAACTTTCAACATCCAAGAAAAACTATAATATCAACAAAATTCTAAGGTACATAATACATTGTTGTATTCTATGACCAAGAATATATATAGTTAGATATATTCTTGTGAAGATTCCAATTGCATTTGGAAGAAACTTGAAGTTACTCGTTTTGGAACTTCTAAAGTGGTAGAAACTAGAAGATCTATGTTAAGAGCTGAATATCATATATTTTTATTTCCTTATAGAGAACTTGTTTGCAATGTACAACAATGATTTATGACCATTGTCAACAGTCTTCAATCTATGGGAGAGAAAGGTCTTGAGGATGATGTTCTTGTGGATATGATAATTGATATCACTCCCAATGTAACGACCCAAACTTTTGAATAATATTTGTTTCCTAAATTTGTGTGTTATTTTATACCCCACAAAACTATATCCTTTAATTAATGAAGTGATACCTTTGGGTTTCGACTATTATATGACTGTTGGTAAATATGACTGTTGGAAACTAAATTCTTAAGGTTACAATTATTTATTATAAATACAAGTGAACTTGGTTAATTAATACAGAAAGAAGAGTCGATGGCATCATCCAGTAGACTCAGGCCATATGAAGCCCATCTGTCGGAGCGTGGGAAGGAGGTAGCATCAATGGGCTTTGCTCTGGACCAAGCCCAAGCTGAACTTTATCATGTAAAGATTGAACAGAATTGCCAAAGGGAGAAGTTCAAGCTGATTGAAATCACCACTCGGGCAATGTTGTGTGAGCCACCCCAAGATTCTATCATCATATCACACCTTACACTTAGGTCCTATGCGGGAGTTATAAGGGGCTATGTAACGAAGCCTTAGTTATTTCTGTAATCCTTTTGTATAAATAAAATTTTTACTTTTTATTGTAGTAAAATTTGTGAATTTAGAATGTCCAGATAAAAATAGGATGAATTTATAGAAGTTCCTTTATATTGATAAATTTTTTAAAAAGGGATATTTTAAATATTTATTTATTCTTAAAATAATTAATAATGTGAATTGATTTTCAAAAAATGGTCTTCTACAATTGTGTTTATTAGGAAATTTAGAGTCTAATAAGATCAACTTAATTTTTAATGAATAGTAAAATATGAATAGTAACATACCTGTATTAAGAGTAATGAATAGTAAATCGACCAAAAAAATAGAAAATTCACCCATGATTGTATAAATACATTTTAGACATCTTAAAAGTGAAAAAAATAATCATAGTTTAAGTTTTGGTATTTTTGTATGTCATAAATATTTTATTTACAATTTTATAATTAATTTATTAATTGAAAATGGAAATGTATTTTCATAAAATTTAATCATAAATTTTTACTTTATTATCTTATCGTTATACGATAATTTTATGGGACCTTTATTAATTTCATAAGGTGTTACAAAATGAGTTATAGTTTAAAAGTTGTATTTTTTAGAATAAATAATGATTTTATTTAAAAATTAAATTAAAAAATATTTAGAAAATTATTTCCATAAAATGGAGTTCAATTTTTAATTCATAGCATCGATATTAGGTTAGATTTAATATTTGGGATTTTTCTGAAACAGTTGATTTTTTGATGAATAGTAAAAATACAGTTTTGAGTTTCAGGTGTTTAATGACATCATTGATAATTTAGTCATGATGTAAATAATCTGGTCAACTTTTTAATAGTAATATATGTTATGAGGTTTCCCAAGTGTCCAATACCATGGGAAAATACCATGGGCAAGCCCATGGTTTTTTAAATACCACCGATGAGGTGTCCCTTGTAAATTAATAATTTATTCTCTCACTTTTCCTATAAATACCAAGTCATTACCTAATTATTTTCATTAAAATATTCTCCTCAATGAAGCTCTAGTCTTTCTACCTCCTAAAGAGTCCTCCCAAGGTGCTCCCAAGCCTCCCAAGGTCTTGACCTTCAAGCTTTTGATGTTAATCTTCAAGGTAAGTTAACCTTTCACCCTCCTCTTTTAAGTCATGACTTCCTTTATGTAATGTCTTATAGTTTCTTTTTGTTATGTGGGGGATTGTTATTATATATCTTTACTACATTCCATTTCATTTCAAAATTATGAGAGACCATTTCCTCTCTCATCAATTGATTTTCTGAATTTTTAAGTGACGCCATTAGGCTGCTGATTTTTTTTTTGTAAAAGAAATCGTATCTTCTCTTTCCTTTCAAGTTTTCTTTTCATGTGGTATGACATTAAAATATCCATACCATGTTCTTATATCAATTTTATTATTCCTTTACACTATATTATGAATTATTTATGATTGGGTTACTCTTGTACCCTCTCTTTTTAATGTTTTCTAAAAGGATGTTATGTAGCTGTTATGCTGTAGAATTTTCATCTCAAAATTTCTCTCTCTTTCTCTCTATGAAATTCTCTTGTTTATATATGTGAATAACCAGAACTATTTCATTTTTATGGGTGTTCATAAAAAAATTATATATTTGATTCTATATTTTACATACATATAACCCTCACTCCCTTTCCATGGGTTATAAATGATATAATGATCTTATTTTTAAGCACTTTTAAAACATCACGATTTTGAAATAAAACCCATTTATTTTATTCTCTTTGGGTTATTTATGAAATGTTTGATTATTATTTATGTGGATCACAAGAAATTAAAGACATATTAAGGTTTCACTTTGATAGCACTCTAATTCATTGGGTAAATAATTAATCTATATAGATGACAAGTTTCACGATACCTTGGTGAATAACCTTGGTATTTTTTATGACACCTTGGGGATGAACCTTGATGATATGTTCATGAATGTCTAAATGAAATTTTTTAGCCACATATTCATGTTATGATTCATGTTTTTTTATCATGATATTATTATTATTCTATTTCTCATGTCTTTATGATTTGTATCATGTTCTTACTAATATTGCTCAAGATCACATGTCAACTGTTGCACTTATTTTTCTTTATTGGGCCTTATGCTCACCCTTTCCTTTGATGTATGTCTCCAGGTTATGAGATGCAGTAATTGTACTTAGGATAAACCTATTATTAAGCCTTACAATAGTTTTAAAAGGGTGTTTTATATTGTTTTCATGTATTATGTTCCTGATTTCCAAGACACTAGACTTTAAAGATCCTCTATATGTAAATTATAATGAAAAGTTATGTAATAAAAAGGTAGGATGCTATAGTTGGTATTAAAAGATAGCTTAGTTATTTATATAAATTAGTCTATGAAAACATTAGGAAGAATCCTATATAAAAGTTTAAATATAATAAAACTTCCTGGTATTTTGGTGAGTATTGAGTAAGTGGTTAATCAAGAAAACACAACCCTATATAGATATGAGCAGGTAGAGATGGCTATGGAATAGAGGTACCTCAGAGTGAAAACTCAGACAAGGAGTTTCGGGCTTGACCTAAGGTATCATAGTACATGAAAACGGGTCTTGATGCACTCTTGGTTACGACACTCCGGGGGGATATGTTTGGTTAATCATAAGCTTTTAATGAATCATTTTGAAGGATTTATAGAGAAATTTAATTTTTTAAAGAAGTTTTAAGACCTAAAATCCTTTATAGTTAAAAGATTCGTAAATGAAATAAGTTTCTCACTAAGTTTTTATTATTTTAGAAAATGGAAGGAAATAGGAGGAATCATGCAAATGGTGACCGCAATGGACCATGCGCTGACAGCCCTTCGATGGAAGCTGGAATGGAAACTTTGTTTCGAATGATGAACCAACTGACTCAAGTTATGGGAAATAACTTGAATCAAGTTGAGAGAATGATCTCACCGCGAAGGGAATAAATTTATGTTGAATCCTTTATGTGTCAATGACCTCTAACCTTTAGTGGATCTACCGACCCATTGATTGTTGAATAGTGGATCGGATCTATCGAGAAGATATTTTCTATGCTCCTATATTCTGAACAAGATAAGGATACCCTACCTGTCTATCACTTAAAGGGAGAAGTTGATCACTGGTGGGAACTGATTAAAAACACAAGGCCAAGAGTGTAAGTTGAAGCTATGGAGTGGTAAGAGTTTAGAGGGATATTCTTCGACAATTATTTCCCTTGATCGATGATAACAAGAATGGAGAAGGAGTTTCTCGAGCTGAAGTAGAAGGAGAATGAATCTATGGTAATCTATGAGATGAACTTCACAAGGCTTTCATGCTACCCCTCTAGATTTGTCATGGATCAAATTGGTAAGGTTGATAGATTCTTCAGTGGACTGAGACCTCGTCTATAGAAGAATCTAGCCAACTGAGACTATGATAGCTATGAGAAGATCATTCAGAGTGCGATGAAAGTCGAGTTGGAGTTTGGTGAGATATAGTGGTTTCATAAATCAAACAACAAGAAGAGGTTGATGGAGCCTAGCTTTGGGAGGTCCTTTGATCAGGGAAGAGGAGGCAAGAAAGTGCAACATTCCACATGTAATAAATGTGGGAATAAGCATTCGGGGAACTGCCTACTCGGGAATGGGAAATGATACAAGTGTGGAAGAGATGGCCATATTGTGAGGAATTGTCATAGTGAGGGGAAACCTCAACTTAAAAACACTAACTACAAGGGGAATATGGTGCATGACCTACCTGACGTCCAATGCTTTAAGTGTGAACAACATGGGCACTTTGCCAATCACAGTCCAAATCTGAGGGCAGTAAAGGGGAACCATCATCAGCCTAAAAAAGGCCAAGGGAGAAAGGTCGTGCTTTTTCTATCATGACAGCTGAATTTGAAGCTCCAAATGATGTGGTAGTAGGTAATCTTGTTGTTCTCTCAAAGATAGCAAGTACTTTGTTTGATTCTGGTTCTAAACATTTTTTTTATTTCCTATAAGTTTGCAAAGAATTTAGAATCAACCCCCGATTTTCTAAAAGTAGAGTTATCAGTCAAGACTCCTAGTGGGATTATCCAAGCATCATTAGTGTTTAGAAACTCTAGTATTTTATTTGGTGAGAAAAATCTTATCGAAAATATAGTAGTTATTCCCATGATGTAATTCGATATTATACTAGGGATGGACTGGCACTCAAATTATAATGCTAAGATCAAATTCAGAAGTAAGGAAATATCAGTCGTCTTGAATGGAAAACCTATAGTTATCTTCCAAGGAGAGATATCTCAATCTGATATTTGTCTAAAGGAACCCCCTATATCCTTCTTTATGGTGTTGATCGGTGAAGAAGAAGAAGGAAATGAGAGTTTAAGGATAGAAAATTTCCCTGTCATCTAGGAATACGTTGACGTATTTCCTGAGGAGTTACACGGACCTCCCCCAAAAAGAGAGGTAGAGTTCTCCATTGAACTCATACCGGGATCTCGTCCAATATCAAAGACCCTGTATAGGATGGAAAATGTGGAGTTGGAGGAATTAAAGAAACAACTCCAAGATATTTTAGGGAAAGGGTTTATCCAACTGATTGTGTCTCCTTGGGGATCACCTATTCTATTTGTGAACAATAAGGATAGATCGATGTAGTTATTCATTGATTATAGAGAACAGAACAAGATCACAGTAAAGAACAAATACCCTCTTCCAAGAATTGATGACTTATTTGACCAACTTTATGGGGCTCAATTCTTCTTTAAGATTTATCATTGATCTGGTTGTCATCAATTGAGGGTGAAGAAAGAAGATATTCCAAAAAACTACCTTCCAATCAAGATATGGGCATTATGAGTTTGTTGTTATGCCTTTTGGACTGATTAATGAACCTTCTATTTTTATGGATTTAATTAATAGAGTCTTTAAGTACTACCTTGATAACTTTTTGGTAGTTTTTATTGATGATATTCTGATACATTCCAAAAGTTGTGAGGAGCATGAGGATCATCATAGGGTTATTTTTCAAACTTTGCAGAAGGAGAGGCTTTTTGGGAAGTTTAGATAATGTGAATTTTGGTTACAACAAGTTTCTTTCTTGGGGAAAATTTTTACCAATCAAGGAATCACAGTTGACCCTACAAAGACAAAAGTTATAGAGGAGTGGCATCAGCCTACAACAATAACTAATATTAATAGTTATCTTGGACTAGTAGGATATTATAGGAGGTTTGTGAAAAAAATTTCATGACTTTCTAATCCATTAACCAAGTTAACTCGAAAAGGGGTCAAGTTCATCTGGATAAAGGAGTGAGATGAAAGCTTCCAAGAACTGAAGAAGAGATTGGTTACTGCAATCATGTTAACTATGTCCTCAAGTGGAGAAGGATTCATTATTTTTAGAGATGCATCTCTGAAATGGATTGGGTGTGTCCTTATGAAAAATGAAAAAGTCATTGCTTATGCATCTTGAGAGTTGAAGACTCATGAGCAGAACTAACCTACCCATGATCTGGAGCTGGATGTGGTTGTTTTTTTCTTTGAAGATATAGAGGCACTATATTTATGGGTAGAAATGTGATATATACATAGACCATCAATGTTTGAAGTATATTTTCACAAAAAATGAATTGAACATGAGATAAAGGAGATGGTTAGAACTTCTCAAAGACTATGATTGTTCAATTCATTATCATCCCGGAAGAGAAAACAGAGTCGCTGATGCATTAAGCAGGAAAGACCCCATTGTTCTTTCCATGATGAGGATTCAAAGATATCCTTTGATCAATGACCTAGTAAAACTAGACATGGGAATTATAAGGGAAGTGACCTCATCAACTCCAACCCAAAGGGTTTCTCAACTTTAGTTACTAGAAAAGATCTAGAAATCTCAAAAAGAAAATCCTTTATTATAGAAGAATTTTGAGGCTGTAAAGAATGGGAAGTTTCCTGAGTTCAATACTGATCAAGAAGGTGTGCTGAAATTTTGTACAAGACTATGTGTTCCATCTATTCCGGAAATAAAGAAGGAGTTGATGGATGAAGCTCATAACTCTACTCTATCTATACATCCTGGGAGCACAAAAATGTATAGGGAACTTCATGATCATTATTGGTGGAATAATATGAAAATGGAGATTGTTGACTACACTTGAAGGTGCCTGGTATGTCAGCAAGTGAAGGAAAAGAAACAACTTCCTAAATGGGTATGAGAACCACTACCCATACCAGCATAGAAGTGGGACAATATCACTATAGACTTTGTCACTAGTCTCTCGAGAACTTCCAAATGAAAAAAATGTGATATGGGTTATTTTAGATCGTCTCACCAAGACTTCCCATTTTATCTCCATTTGGGAATATTTCTCTCTTTATCAACTTTCCAGGATTTACGCGAAGGAAGTGATAAGGATTCATGGTGTTCCACATTATATCATACCTGATCATGATCCAAGGTTCACATAAAAATTATGGAGAAGTCTTCAACAAGCTCGGAGCACTGAATTGAATTTTAGTATGTAATATCACCATCAAACAGATGGCCAATCTTGAAAGACTATTCAAACACTCAAGGACATACTGAGAACATGCTCAATGGAATTTAAAAGTGGATGGGATCAATACCTCTCTTTAGTTGAGTTCTCTTACAACAACAACTTCCAATCGAGCATTCAAATGGCACCCTATGAAGCTCTATATGGGAAACGATGTAGAACTCCTACTTGTTGGGATGAAGTTGGTGAGAGAAAGCTTCTTGGGCCTGATCTTGTGTAAGAGATGACAGAAAAATTCCATGCCATCCACAACACATTAAGGCTTCTTGGAGTCGGCAACAGAGCTATGCTGACAACCGTCGAAGGGACTTGAAGTTTGATGTTGGTGAAAAATTATTTCTTCTAATTTCACCATGGAAGAGATTCATGAGGTTTGGGAAGAAAGGGAAGCTCAGCTCTAGGTACATTGGCCCCTATGGAATCCTTGATCGCGTATGAGCAGTGGCCTATCAGCTTGCACTTCCTCCAAATCTAGCAAAAGTTCATGATGTTTTCCACATATCCCTTTTGAGGAAGTACATACCTAACCCTTCACATGTACTAAATCCATAGGTGGTACAATTGGAAAATGACATCTCTTATGTGGAGCATCCGGTTGAGATCTTGAATCATAGAGACAAGGTTCTACCCAACAAGACTACTCACCTTGTTAAGGTGTTGTGGAGGAACCACAAATGTAAGGAAGCCACGTGGGAACTAGAGAAGTCTATAAGGCAGAAGTACCCACAAATTTTGTCTTCTTAGGGTATGAGTTAAAATTTTGGGGATGAAATTGCTTAATGGGGGAAGAATGTAACGACCCAAACATTTGAATAATATTTGTTTCCTAAATTTGTGTGTTATTTTATACTCCACAAAACTATATCCTTTAATTAATGAAGTGATATATTTGGGTTTTGACTATTATATGATAGTTGGTCAATATGACCATTGGAAACTAAATTCTTAACGTTACAATTATTTCTTATATATAGAAGTGGTCTTGGTTAATTAATACAGAAAGAAGAGTCGATGACATCATCCAGTAGACTCGAGCAATATGAAGCCCATCTATCGGAGCTTGGGAAGGAGGTAGCATCACTGGGCTTTTCTCTGGACCAAGCCCAAGCTGAACTTCAACATGTGAAGCTTGAACAAAATCACTTAAGGGAGAAGTTAAAAATGATAGAAATCACCACTCGGGAAATGTTTTCCGAACCACCCCAAGATTCTATCACCATATCACACCTTACACTTAGGTCCTATACAGGTTTTATAAGGGGCTATGTAATGAAGCCTTAGCTACTTTATGTAATCCTTTTGTATAAATTTTTTTTACTTCTTATTATGGCAAAATTTGTGAGTTTTGAATGTCCGGATAAAAATAGGATGAATTTATAAAGTGTCCTTTTTATTGAGGAATTTTTAAAAAAGGGGTATTTGAAATATTTTTTTATTCTTTAAATAATTAATAATGTGAATGGATTTTCAAAAAATGGTCTTCTACAGTTATGTTCAGTAAGAAATTTAGTATCTAATAAGATCAACTTAATTTTTAGTGAATTGTGAAGTATGAATAGTAACATACCCGTATGAATAGTAATAAATAGTAATAAATAGTAAATCAACCAAAAAATTGAAACTTCACCCATGAATGTATAAATACATTTTAGATATCTTAAAAGTGAAAAAATGATCATAGTTTATGTTTTTGTATTTTTGTATGTCATAAATATTTTATTTACAATTTTATAATTAATTTAATAATTTAAAAAGGAAATTTATTTTCATAAAATTTAATTATAAATTGTTACTTTATTATCTTATGGTTATATGATAATTTTATGGGACCTTGATTACTTTCTTAAGGTGTTACAAAATGAGTTATAGTTTTAAAGTTGTATTTTCTGGAATAAATAATGATTTTATTTAAAAATTAAATTAGAAATACTTAAAAAATTATTTTCATAAAATGGAGTTCATTTTTGAATTCAGAGCATCGATATTAGGTTAGGTTCAATTTTTGGGATTTTTTTGAAATAGTTGATTTTTCAGTGAATAGTAAAAATATTGTTTTGAGTTTCAGGTGTTTAATGACATCATTGATGATGTAAAAAATCTGGTAGACTTGTGAATAGTGATATATGTTATGAGGTGTCCCAAGTGGCCAATACCATGGGAAAATACCATGGGAAAGCCCATGGTTTTGCAAATACCACCGATGAGGTGTCCCTTAGAAATTAATAATTTATTCCCTCACTTTTCCTATAAATACCAAGCAATTCCCTCATTATTTTCATCCAAAATCCTCCTCAACGAATATATGGTCTTTCTACCTCCCAAGGATTCATTCCAAGGTTCCCTCAAGCGTCCCAAGGTCTCAACCTTCATGATTTTGAAGTTACTCTTCAAGGGAAGATAACCTTTCACCCTCCTCTTTTAACTCCTGAATTCCTTTATGTTATGTCTTATAGTTCCATTTTGTTATATGGGAGCTTGTTATTATGTATCTTTAATACTACCCATTTCATTTCCAAATGATGAGAGACCTTTTCCTCTCTTATAAATTGATTTTTTGAATTTTTAATTGATGCGGTTAGGCTGCCGATTTTTTTTGTAAAAGAAATCGCATCTTCTCTTTCCTTTCAAGTTTTATTTTCATGTGGTATGACATTAAAATATCCATACCATGTTCTTATCCTCATGTTATTATTAATTTATAATTTATTATTAATTAATTATGAGTGGGTTACCCTTGTACCCTCTCTTTTTAATTATTTCTAAAAGGATGTTATGTAGCCATTATGCTGTAGAATTTTCATCTCAAAAATTTCTCTCTTTTTCTCTCTTGAAATTATCTTGTTTATTTATGTGAATACCCATACCTATTTCATTTATATGGGTGTTAATAAATACAAAAAAATGATATATTTGATTCTTTAATTGACATATATATAACCCTCACTCCCTTTCCATTGGTTATTAAAGACATAATGATCTTATTTTTAAGCACTTTTAAAACGTCATGATGTTGAAATGAAACCCATTTCTTTTATTCTCTTTGGGTTATTTATGAAATTTTTTATTATTATCTATGTGTATCACATGAAATTAAAGACATATTAAGGGTGAACCCTGATATCTCTCCAATGCATTATGTAAAGAATTAATCTCTTGAGATGACAAGTTTCACGATACCTTGGTGAATAACTATGGTAATTTTTATGACACCTTGGGGATGAACCTTGGTGATATGTTCATGAATATCTAAATGAAATGTTGTAGCCACATATTTAATTTATGATTGATTTTTTTATCACGATATTCCTATTATTCCATATCTCATGTCTTTATGATGTTTATCATGTTTTTACTTATATTGCTCAAGATCACATGTCAACGGATGCACTTGTCTTCCTTACAGGGCCTTCTGCTCACCCTTTCCTTTGATGTATGTCTCCAAGTTATGAGATGCAATAATTTTACTTAGGATGAAACTGTGATGAATTCTTACAAGAGTTTTAAAAGGATTTTTTATGTTTTTTTCATGTATTATGTTTCTAATTTCCAAGACACTAGACTTTAAAGATCCTATGTATGTAAATTGTAATGAAAAGTTACGTAATAAAAAGGCGGGATGCCATACCCAATGAGTGGGAATGAAAAAGTAAAACTATTGATGAGAATATTAAAGTATATAAAATTACTCTTGATGAGTTATTTGGAACTCTTCTTCATCCTAAAACAAGGATGAAGAGATATGTGTATTTCAATGAAAAGAAGAATGGTAATGGAAGTATAGCTTTCAATACTATATCTATTGCCAAGACTCTGGAAATGGTTAATAGATCTAAAGCTATAAAATTTGTTGTTATATCTGAATCAAGCGACAGTGATCATTCTGAAAATAAATTATCTAATCTTTATCGAAGGATGAACAAGATTGCGGGAAAAAAATATTTTTAGTGATGTTATAAGAAAAAAGATAGAAAGGATAAGAATGATTCTGAAGTAACCTATTATGAATGAAAAAGGACTGGACACATCAGACCTAATTTTCATATGCTTAAAATAAAACTCAAGAAGGAAAATAATTCTGAAATAAATAGAAATAAGTATTACAAATCTATGGGTAATAAATTCGTTAAAGAAAATGATACCTGGAGTGCCAGTGGTGGTGACTCTTCTAATGAATCTTTAGAATTTAAATCTTCTGGTCAGAAGAATATTGGTCTTATAGCTAGAGTACCCATTTAAAATCATTGTCTTATAGCTAAGATACACAATACTGAATCCTTAACCAATATCTCATTAAATGAAAATTATACTAATGAATAATGTTACAAATCTTCAGATGAAGAATGTTCTTCATCATAAGATAATAACTTACCTTAATTTGAAGAAGTTTCTAGATGTTATAAATTACTTGAAAATGAAAATTGTAAGATAATTAAGAAGTTAGAGAAATAAAATTCAAGAATTTATTTTAAAAAAAGAAGTATCAGATCTTTCTGAGGATCTTGATCAGAAAACTTTTGATTTTGAAATTGTTTATAAATACCTTAAGGAAGTTAATTCTGAGAAGGATAAACTCTCTAAGGATATTAAAAATGTTATTTCAAAGAAAAATATTTTAGAGAATAACTCATGTTATAAAACTAATGACTTTAAGGATATGAATTTGGTCATTAGACTAAAATCTTAAATTTTTCCCTTAAAGAAAGTTTTATCAAATTTTACTTCAAGAAGGAAGGAATTTGATAAAATGTATTCACTAATTCTTCCTCTAAGAAATAGTTCAAGAATTGGTTATACTCACTCAAAACCTATTTTTAGTCATAATTTTTTTATTCTCCAAAGTGATTACTTTTTCAATAAGTGTCAATGGGGTGGAAATTGGGAGAGAAATATTTCTTTAAATAGAAGTCAATCCTTAGGTTTTCATAAAGCTTATTTTTCTAAGAAAATGTGGATTCCTAAGATTTTACTTTCTAAAACTTTTGGATCCAAGAATGTTATAATTCTAAAAGTATAACTTTTTTATTTTCCATAAACTCAAGTAAGTGTCAATAATAATAAATAGTACATGGATAGTGGATGTTCCGAACATATGACTGGTAATAAAAACTCATTTGAAAAGATTATCAAGACAAAAGGAGGAAAAGTAACTTTTAGAGATAATGCTCATAGAGAAATTGTAGGTATAGGTAACATTATTCTTCTTAGATAAACATTAATTTCAAATGTTTTATTTGTCAATGTTATTAAGCACAACCTCATTAAAATAATCTAATTATGTGATGAACGTTACCATGTGAATTTTAGTAATGATAAATTTCTAGTACACAATTCCAAGGAAGAGTTTATTCTCTCCACCCATAGGAATGAGAATGTTTACACACTTAACTTAGAAGATCTTAGAATACAAGACATACCTTTCCTTATTACAATGGAATATCAATCTTGGTTATAGAATAGAATACTAGGACACTAAAACTATAGGAAACTATGCAGACTATCATAGAAAAGTCTCTTTAGGGATCTACCAGAGCATAGAATTGATTCTTCAAAAGTTTGTGATCATTTTCAATATGGAAAGTAACATAAGTCAAGATTTAAATCAATTGTTTAAGTCTCAAATTCTGATGCATTTATGTTATGCATATGGATCTTTTTGGTCCAACACAAACTGGAAGTATTGGAGGAAAATATTTTGTATTTGTTTTAGATGATGACTACACCAGATTTACATGGGTCTATTTTCTAGAAAATAAATTTTAAGTCTTTTCTTATTTTAAAACTTTTAAAGACCAAGTTAAAAATGAGAAACAACTTCCATTTATAACTATTCATAGTGATCATGGAGGAGAATTTCAAAATTATGATTTTGAAACTTTTTGTAGTAAGAAACGAATTACTCATAATTTCTCTTCCCCAAGAACTCCGCAATATAATGGTGTTGTTGAATGAAGAAATATAATTACTCAAAAGATAACTAGAACCATGTTGAGTGAATATTCTATTTCTAAAAAAATTTGGGCTGAAGTTGTTAGTACGACTTGTTATACTATAAATCTAGTTTAAATCATACATTTTCTTAACAAAACACCTTATGAATTGTGGACTGGATGAAAACCTAGACATTATTACTTCAAATTATTTAGATTCAAAGTATTCATTTGAAATAATAAAGATAATTTATTTAAATTCACACCCAAATCTGATGAAGTAATTTTCTTAGGCTATTCCACTACTTATAAGGATTATAGAGTTTTTAACAAAAATACTTGAACTATTGAGGAAATAGTGCATGTTAAATTTGATGAAACATATCCATTTATTTTGAAACAACCCCAACCTACATCCATAGAGGTGTTTTCAAAAACTGATTATCAACCTTTGATAAAAGATTCTTATAATAAGGAAAATAGTCAAGAAATGTTTTCAAAAGTATTTACCCCAAAATATTTTATATCATATGTTGATGAACAGGTTTTACAAAACCCAAATTAGTTATTTCTTAAAAATCATCCATGTGATAGTATCATTAGTGATGTAAATCAACCTATAAGGACTAGAAGTTTTTTAATAAATGAAGTATAACATATAGAATTCCTTTCCTAATTAAAACAAAAAATCATTGTTGAATCTTTAGGTGATGCTGATTAGATTAAATCCATGCAAGATGGTTAATGAATTCAAAAGGAATAAAGTCTGGAACTTGGTTAAAAGACCTAAGGAAACTTCTATAATTGGATTAAAATGGGTCTTCAAAAATAAATGTGATGAAAATGGAATCATAGTAAAAAATAAATCTAGATTAGTTACTAAAGGATATAATCAACAATAAGGAAAGGACTATGAAGAAACCTACACTCCATAAACTAGAATTGAATCTATTAATCTTCTACTTGCCATTACAGCATTCTTTAATTTCAAACTTTTTTAAATGGATGTGAAGTGCAATTTCCTTAATGGATATGTTCAATAGGAATTTTATGTTAAAAAAGATCCTAGTTTTAAAGACACAAAATATCCTGAACATTTTTTCAAATTTACCAAAGCGTTAAATGGACTTAAACAAGCCCCTAGAGCCTGGCATGATAGAAATCTAGGATTTTTCTTACAAAATAATTATGTTAAGGGAAATTCTAATACAACTATTTTTATAAATAAAGATAAGAAAAATGGTCTTATTTTTCAAATATATATTGAAGACATTATATCCGGATCAACTCATCAATCTTTAACTGATTTGTTTGTAAATCTCATGAAATCTGAGTTTGAAATGAGTATGATGGGTGAGTTAACATTTTTTATTGGTTTTAAAATAGCTCAAAAACCATAGGAGAGATTATATATCTCATCATAAGTATATTAAATATATTTTTAAGAATTATGGATGTGAAAAAACTAAAAGTATAAGCACTACAATCGGTACCTAAAATTATATTGATCTTCATGAATCTGGGAAACCAGTAGATCAATCATCTTTTAGAGGTATGATAGGAAGTTTATTATAATTAATGTATATTCATAAAAACTTAATGTTTTTATTATTCCTATGTGAAAGATATCAATCTAATCCAAAGGAATATCATTTAAAACAAGTGAAAATAATTTTTTTCAATTTAATGGGAAACATGGATTAAGGACTTTTTTATTCTTTAGGAAATGATTTTGTTTTAAAAAGATTTTCAGAAAGTGATTTTGGTGAGTGTAGAATGGATATAAAAAGTAAATTTGGAACTTTTAATTTCTTAATAGATTCATTTTTTTGATGATCATGCAATAATCAAAAATCAGTAGCTCTTTCTAAAGCTAAAGCTGAATATGTAGTAGTTAGAAGTTGTTATTCTCAAGTGTTGTGGATGCAACACAAACTCACAGACTATGACATGACTTTTACCAAAACACAAATATTGTGTGATAATAAAAGTTCCATTTCCATAAGAGAAAATAATTCACATAACTCTTGTGAAAAACCCATATATATTAGGAATAACTTTATTAGTTAACACAAACTTAAAGGGGATATTTTTTTACAATTTATCAGAATGAAAGATCAACTTGCAAGTATTTTTACAAAAAATTTACCCTTAAATAGATTTGAATACATTAAAAAAAGTTAGGAATAATAATCATAAGTATCTCTTCCATATTAATTGTTTTTTAACCTATCTCCTTACATTAAGAAACTCCTTTTCACAGGGGGAGTACATTTGTTTATTAACAAAATTTTTCCGAACAAAATTTTTTTCTTTCGTAATAAACTTTTTCAAAACCCAAAATTTTTATTTCTTAATAAATTTTTTTCGGAACCCAAAGTTCAGGAATCGAAAATTTCATTTCCTTAATAAAATTTTTCGGAAACTAAGTTATTCAATAAAAACCTTATCAATAATGACAATTTTTTCTAAGCGATCAGGAAAGTATGTTTCCTTACTTAAATCTTCATAATTTAATTTTTACTTGTTTGTATTTATATCTTATTTAAAACAAAATCTATCAGATTCACTTTCTTTAAATACAATTTTCCTTAAAACCATAAAAGATCAGAACCTACCAAATAATTCTTTGGCAGTTATCTCAACTGTCAGATCAGATCGTGCTTATTTCAACCAAAGGATCAAATCAGGAATTCGAACCATCAACTCAAAGCCTGTATAAAGGACCCCTTAATTCATGTCCCACATTAGTTTTTCAAATCTTTCTGCTCCAAAGCTCAGCTCCTCTAGAAATAATTCATTCAGTATTCCGATTTTCCTTACACTTTGGATGTCGCTCGATGTTTCCTCATAGAATCAAGTGACTTCAAACAAGGACATCATGAATTCAAAAATCTATAGGGAAATGTTGGTTGACCCCAATTTATTTTCCAAATATAATTCTTTTATTATGATGACTATAAATCATAGAGAATGTGAAATTCTATGTGTTGCTAAGCCAAAGAGTTAGGATCCTATTTATATTAACCTTCTCATAGAGTTTTATGATACAATATGTTTTTATGATTAAGTTGGAATGGAAAAGTTTTTGTTCAAGAGCTATGGAAAGACCAATTATTTTTCATTCAAAATGGCTGCAAATATGTTTGGTATTCCCTATTAAGGTGAGACAATTTTTTTCTCTCACAAGTTGTCTGATAAGTCATGAAGCTTTTAGAAGGAAAAGACAATTGAGTGACTCATACTCAAGAGAGTAAAATCACAAAAGATTAACCATCTTTTAATAAATTTCAGAATGTTATCCTTATGGGTATAGGGTTATCTTATTCGAAGAAAGGAAGACAGGGACACTTTAAGAAAAGTGATATCTTTATAATGGAATTTTTGATATATTTGAGAATGGTAAACCAGATCATGTACATTCTTCTGACCATCACCACCATAAATAATGGAACTCTCAAGTCATATATAATTATGTATCCAGTGATCTTTTCTAATATCATAGTGATTTGTTTAGAATAATTTAAAATTACAAGTAGTTTTAAACCCAGAACCTTCAAGATCATGTTGGTGAGTGATGAAATTTTTAGAAGGATAAAATTTGGTTTGAGTACCAAATCATGAGAGTTTTATTATCTTTCTGAGAGTTATGTTCAAGTATTAGTCAAGAAAGGGGAAGTAAGAGAAACTACCAAGAAATCCCAGAATAAGAGAAAAGATAAGGAACTAGAATCCAAATAAAAATCTACTATTCTGGAAACTCGGTCGGCACCACCAAAGACAAAAAAGAAAAACATGTTCTTTGATGAAGTAGTAGTGAAGTGGGGAGAGCAGAATAAGAAGAAGGAGGGAGATCCAAGCTTCAGTTTAGAACCTGTTGAGGCAAAATCCTTGAAGATTCAATCTACTGAAGAACTTGAAAGGAAATAAAAATAAAAGAATATGAATAATAAAATTTCATAAGGTGATATTGTTCAAGCTATACTTATGGATACTGAAATAGCATCTGAAAAGATTCATATACCGAATTCCTTCCTCCAAGAAATAGTTTCTTTAAGAACACTAGGAAAGAAAATTCCAATTCTGAAACCTATTATGGAAGAATAAGTAGCTCAAAAAGAAGTATAAGAAAAAGAAGAGGAAGAGAGTGAAGATGTGATCCAATAAGTGTAATAATATCATGAGAAGTAAATTCCTTCAGATAAGATATCAATCTGAACTTCCTAGGTTGAGTCAACCAAAATAATTTCTGAAGGGAAATATGATGATGGACAGGATGTGGTTGATAAACCTACTGATGATGAGAGTAGCAACCATGATTTCATTCATCATAATGATGTTAATGGACATACTGAGAAAGAAGAGGTTGATTAAGATAAGGTAATTCAAGTATTCGATAGTGAGCATGAGTCCCTAGGGGATGAGAAGGTTATTTCTAAAGCTGATAAAGGAAAAAAAGGTGGTTTTTGAAATGCCTAAAAGGCCGTGGTTATAATGGCTAAGAAATATGTTCACGGATCATATAAGAAGAAAGTTGAAGAGCTAGAAAAAGTATCCTTAATAACAAGAGAATTAGCTTCCGAATCTTCATCTTCCTTAAGAACATATTTCTTTGTTCAATAATTAAATAAGTTAGTGAACACAATACCTTTGATTCCTAGTATTGATTCAATATGATAGTTTCTTCAACATTATATCAATCAGAAGTTGGATTTGATAAGCATTCTCATGGAGAAATTTATCATGCTTGAGGCTGATTTCAAATCTTTTTATATTGGTTATAATGATCAAAGGATATCATGTATGGAAATTGAAAAATGGTCAAAGTCAATAATCTAGGATTTGTAGATTTTTGGATAATTTCCATGAATCAGTAAAAGATGTTTTTCATCATTCTGATGCCACTATGAAAAACCTAATTTCAAATATTTCTAAAAAGTTCAATAAAGAGCAATCCACCCGGATGCAAGATGATAAATATTTTAATGGTAAGTATAATTAAGTTTCTCTAATTTTAAATAGGGAAAGGGAACTCAGGATAGAGTTATAAGAAAAGTTCAAACAAGAAGAAGAGGTAGTAAAATCTTAGGTCGAAATTCATAAGTCTCAAGAAGAAAAAATCAAGGCTCTTGATAAGATGAATCATGATTGGGATCAGTTACTCTAGAGATTTTAGGATTATAACAAAGATCTTAAGAAATCAAAAAAAACCCTAGGAAATATCATGCTGAAAGAAAAGAAGGATGAATGATTTTCCTATCAATCCGATATTTTGTTTTATTTTTACCATGTAACAATTTTTCCTATTATAATGAAATTTTGCTTTAATTATTTTGTCTTGTATATTTATAATCTTTTAGGAACATATTTTTTATGCTCTCCATTCCTTTTACAAAATCACAAACGGGGATAAATGAATGATCAAAATAATATTAAGTTAAAAAAATAAAATTCCCAATGAAAGGGGGAGATTAAGTAAGGGGGGTCTACTTAAAAAAGATTTTCTTAAGAAAGAAAAATTAAATTCTCTAAGAAAGACCAGAATGCGATCCATAAGGATTTCAAAACCTTAGGGGGAGTTAGTCATATTCGTTATAAGTCATAATTAAAGGGGGATAAGTATTTATTTTAAAGTTCAAAAAGAAAAATCCTTATTACTTATATTCTTTTTCAAAGGTTGTTTTAGATTTCCATAAAGGGAGAGACCGTTGAGTCAATAAGGTTTCCTTATGACTTTTCCATTCCTCTATGTTTTTACAATCACAAACACATTTTCATAAAAAAAATTATCATTCTCTAAGAATTATTTTCTTAAGGAAAATTTTCTTTCTCTAAGAAAATTTTTATCCATATAATGGGTTCTAATTCCTTATTTAATGTATTCTCATAACCAAATCTGACCTTTTCTTTATAAAGTAAAAATTCGGATCCTAATCTAAATCCTCCGAACCTTATAGTTCCTTGGATATTGAGTATATTT
Source organism: Viscum album (assembly GCA_963277665.1). Taxonomy (NCBI): domain Eukaryota; kingdom Viridiplantae; phylum Streptophyta; class Magnoliopsida; order Santalales; family Viscaceae; genus Viscum; species Viscum album. The sequence goes on from OY728133.1 coordinate 1,963,982,766, forward strand.
GTTTTTAGAATCCAAATTCTATGAAATTTAGACTTTGAATTCTCTAAAATTCAGACTATGAATTCTATGAAATTTAGACTCTGAATTCTCTGAAATTCAGACTCCGAATTCCTCAAAATTCAGACTCTGAATTCATCAGAATTCGGACTCCGAATTCCCTATAATTAAGACTCGGAATTCTATTTTTTTCTTAGATTCCTATTATTCAGTTTTATTTATGCTACTTTGTTTCCCTTACATATTATTGATTCCCAAACATGATAATGTTTCCCATGTGTTTTGATACAATGAAAATGATGTCGTACAATTTGTTTCTAACTAACCATTGGTTGGGTGACATGGGTACAAGTCCCTCTGAGAGTCAAAGGAAAATATGATTGTTGGTGGAGAGATCCAACCATTAAAGTTTTTCTTATAAATATGATCTCATTTGAATGAGCTCATTATCGTTCCAAGATCCTAGATATTACATCATTTGATGTGATTTCTATAGAGAGAAATACTATTTTGCCTTGTTCATTTTACGAACATATTGTTCATCTTGATTTGTGCAACTCCGTCTATTGCAATATATGATCGAGATTGTCTGGGGATAGGAAAACAGAGGTTCCAAAAACACACTTTAGTGTCATGAAACACAAAAGCTTGTGTTTAATGGTTAGATTCATAGAAAAAGCCCACAAAATGATGTGAAATCATAAAAACCCATATTATTATTATTTTTGACATGTATGTAGAGATGAAATGTCAATAGGACATGAAATCTACCCAAAATGATCGAATAAATAGTTTTTAAAGGTTTTTAAGCCCTTTAAAAACACTAGGGGGGGTCAAAACCATTTGAAAGACCTATGAATGAAATGAAATCAGATAATTATAATGTTAGAATTAATTTTGAAATGGTTTAGTAGAAAGTTCATCAATCAGATTTTTTGTTTGTCCGAGATGATAGGAGACACACTTTTGGTGTCATAAAACACCAAACATGCGTTTAACAGTCAGATATATAGAAAAAACCTCAGAATGACTTGAAATCATAGGAAACCGTATTATTATTATTTATGAAAATTATGAGTAGACTACATGTCAATCAAATGTGAGGTCTTCCTGTAACAACTTAAAATGTTGTTTTTAATGGTTTGGTACCATTTAGAAAGGTGTGTCCAGGGGTCAAAACCAAATAAACAGAATCTGAATGCCAAAAAAATATAAAAGAACAAAAATAGAGTGAATTTTTAAATGGTTTAGTAGACATAATGTAATGCCCTGACCCTAGTTACCTAGAGTAAATGCATTATTACATAACATTGGTATGATCACAAGAGATCATGTCTCAAAAGGCCGATTAGTTAAGTAGTGTTGAAAGTACTAGATACATACATATGTTTTATATTACATTATGAAATGGAAAAACAACAACGTTGTGTCCCCTTTGAACACACTCATATCTTTTAGCCTATTCTTGTAGGTTAATCATAATATACTTTTTCACATCCTTGGAATAATAAAACATAAGAAATTGGTTAGCTTATATGCTCAGTAAGGATAACAATATAGCAGAAACTGTCATAAATAGGCATAAAAATTTAAGGGAATGTATAAGACTAAAACAAAAACCTTTTAAACTTAAAATTATGCATAATATGGAAAAGATAAATAAATTAATTCCATTTACTTATTCACATGGATATTCTACTAGTCAAATAATCACATGTAATATCAATAGCTAATTTCATAATGATAGAATGCATAATTCTGGACATCATAACCACATAGTCATGGCCTCGTTCTAAGACTACAAATATGATTTTGTCAAGGCCTTGTGCCAAGACACTAGTTTGTCTCTTGAGACCTATCGATCCATCGATGGGCTATAAAGGGCCCCGCCTTCCACTTACTAAGTCCAATGAATTCCTCTTATGAAAATTTTGAAACAAAATCTAAGCATTCTTATTAAAACTTGTATAAAAAATCTCAATACTTTAACCATAAGCCTTGAATGGTATAAAAATAGCTCATCTACAGTCAGACATAACTCATTCAATATAATATGGAAGACTGTATTATAATAAATCAACCTCAATCAAGAATAAAATATAATTATGGATACAGACATAGATGAAAATAATCAGTAAAACTATTTGAGAGAAATATCCCCTTTTCTTGAAAACATTTAAAAGTCGCATTATTTATCAAAGAAGTCATTTAAAAGAGATTTTTGAATCAAAGTGTCCCATACCAGTTTAAAACTATTGAAAGAAATATTATATTTAAAACATTCATGTCCATATAAAAAAAATCCTTAAAACCATTTTTAAAACTTGGACATTAATGAGAATGATTTAAAAGAATAAATATTTAATACATTTAAAATGATATTTTAGTTAAAGAGTTCCTAACAAAATGAATGATGCTTAATTAAAAAAAATAAAAAAATAACATTAATCAAAACCTTATAATATCATGAGAATAAAGGTATTAATTATATAATATGTTAAAGAACATTATATATACCATATAAAAGTGAATTGGAGCATTACAAAAAAGAAGTCTCAATGGAATGTAAATTGAGACGAAATCCATTATAAAGACTGTATCCTAAGATTAAGGATAAATCAATGAAATAATTATGTGTGAAAAATATAAACACACTCAATATGATTGGATATTAAGTTTAAATAAATCAGAATACATTCACACATATTCTTGTAAAAACAAAACCAATGACTTGGAGATTTAACTCAATGAATGGAAATTGAGTTAAGATTACCCTTATCAATTTCATATCAATGACTTGAGAATTTATGGAGTGATTATGTGTATCAAAATTATATCCATACAAAGGGGAGATGAAATTAATATATAAATAAATAAATAGTGATTCCTCACATAATCTTGGAGTAAAATAATCGATGAAGTGTGCGTAAAACCCAACGAGTGGAAATTTAAATTGGAAATTCCCTCACTAATTTGGTAACTTATAAAACATACACACCATGAAAGAAGGATCAAAAAATTATGATGTAAATACCCATAAATTAATGTTTATTACACAAATAATACAATCATGGGTTTTACATACACCACACAAAAGGAAATTGTGGCAATCATAGCATGAATTTCACAGGAATAAAAGAGAGATGAAAACTCATTACCTTGTACTTTTCTTTAGTTGAGGGTAGTTAAACCTCCTGTATAATGGTGAAATAATTTTTATTAAATAATACCAAAACTACATACATAAATATGACATCTTATATGATCTTCTAATATTTCATTTTTAATAATATTTCAGTAGTATCATTATTCTAGGTGTTAACTAATTCGTTTTCCTTTATATGTATTATTATGCAAGTCATGTTTTATATTAATAGGATGTATTTAATTAATATCCAGAATAATATAATTTTCTTTAACATTATTCTTAATCATCAAATTAATGTTATTCTTGAATGGTTATGATGGGAAACAAAATCTCATCGCGCCTTGGAGACGGTAAGTCGTACGTACGTTGGAGCAACAATGTCATTTTATTAGTGGTGAAATAGTATGTAATTGGATTGTATATTATATATAATAAATCATTAACATGTTATATTTATTATTTAGATCATTTATAATTATTATTATACCCATCCAAATAATGAAGTGGTGAATAACAATCTACACCACAACATGGAGACGGTAAGTCATACGTACGCACGTATGGTGACTTTGTCATTCATAGGATGGATAGAATAATGAATATGGTTTTACCATAATTATAATAATATCTTAGTATTTTAAGGTATTGGAGTTATTATTTTAGTATGGAAACAACAAAGAAAGTGGAAGTGGAAGAAGAAAATAACTTTGAAAGAGGTGATGAAGTAATTTCCTCTTCTTCAGGTTCTTCCTTTTGATTTGAACAAAAGGGCTCCATATATTGGCTTTATGATAAAATTAAGTCCTCTAGGTTGAATTTAGGTATGTTGGGAAGATATTTGAGCAGGTTTTGGCCGATCCAAAATGCTTTGGAGGTGTGAAATTAATAGAAAGGGAAATACCCTTTTATAAGAGAGGCGAGGGGCACTTTAGGAAGAGCTTGAAATATTATTTTTTTATAAAATCATTTTCGGTTTATAATACATCCAAATAGATTTATTTAGAGGATAAGGTGGGTATGTGTCGAAACCTCTCAACTAGTAGGTTTTAGACAAGTTTTTCTCACCATATTAACCATATCTTTTAGATTTAACTCTTAGTTAAATAGTTTAACTTTTACTATGTATTCTTGTATTATTATAATACATGGTTAATAAAAATACTATAAAAATACAAGATAACCTTAAGTGGTTAATTAATAACATATCTATCATTACATAATTACTTTGGATGAATCTTAGATTTTTAATACTATTATATAATTTAATAAAATTGTATTTGTTTTAAAAACTCATTTATGTCAATTTTGACACAATTTAGTATTAAGTTTTTTTGAAAGTCATAACAATCTGATTTCTTCAAAAAAAATACATTGAATCAACTCTAACATGTCATATTAACCTATAAAATTCATGGATGGAATCAAAAGTTTCAATATACATTTATTTTAATATTTATAACATCCATTGTTTTAGTCTTTCATTAATAAGGTAATTACTGCATCGTCATTGTGTCCTAAATAAATTTACTTATTTAATGTCTAAAAATTATATATAAAATTCCATGATGTAGGAAATATTTTTATATTTCTAATGAATATTTATAGTCTAATTTATCTTATATATAACAATATATTAAAAATGCTTTAGTTATTAAAAATTGAATTGAACACTTTTAATTCTTTAAATAAAATATAATAAATGTCCAAATCTAATCCAAATGGATCACAAAGGACCATATTTCTGTCCTAATATTTATTTTGGTTGAAATAGACTTATCCAATAGAATTAATACATGTTCTAAAGTAATTATAATATCATTTTTATCTTTAATTACCCTATTTACTTCTAACCATGGTAAATAAAATTCAAAAGTCACTATTCACTAAAAAATTATTTTCATCCTATTGAACCACATTTTACTTATTTATGTCAACCATGTATCTCATATTTTTTAAATTCAATTCATAGATGCAGTAAAATTATGTTTTATGCAAATTTGCAAATGTGCGTAGAAGGTGGGTAAAAGACGGTAAAAAGTTCAATAAAATTTTATATATCTAATCATATTATAAAATGGTTTCAGTGAATTTCATTGGAAAAATATAGGCATTTGGTATCTATTTTTACTTTAATGTAAATTTAAATTAAAAATTATTATTTAAATAAAAAGTCGGCTTTAAACAATAACAGAGTGTTTTTCACTATTCATCAAAAATTAAAAGTTTTTAGAAAAATACCTAAAATTCACCCAAATATAATTATGATATTACAAATTAAAAAATGATATCTATTTTTCTAAATTCAAAACATAAAAGTTGTATTAATTTATTTAAAAAAATATTCCCATTGTCAAAACCAGAAAGTGGGTTTTTGAGAAGTAAAAACTATCAAAAGATTGATATGTGTTTATGTCCAATTTAAATATAAAATTACATCCAATGAAAAAAATTGTATTAAATGAAAAAAATATAATCTAATTACACTTAAAAACTATTCAAATTTATAATTTAACACTTTAATTTTTTTATTAAAAAAGTTATTTTCAATTAAAATTTAGTATTTTCACTATTCATCAAAATATAAAAGTTATTAGAAAAGCACTGAAAATTTATCCAAACTAAATTTTTATGTTACGATTCTAAATAATAAGTTTTTATTGTCAAATTTAATATATAAAAGTGAAAAATTATGGATTTAAAAAGGTTTCTCCATTAAAAGGTGGTAAAATTGCATTTTTTGAAAAATACAACTTTTATCTGAAAATTTGATTTTGTTCTTATATTATGTATAATAAACACATAATATGGATGTTAAAATTATATGGAGTATATAAAATTCAAAATTCAGTTAATATTATTCATACCCTTTTTTTGAACAACTAGTTTCGTAAGTCATGGTGCGCTCAAACTCGGTGTTGCGTGTAGCGCAAGCTATTGAATTACTTTAAAGAAAATAACATACAATGAAATCTTGGGGTGTTACATTCTTCATCCCTTTTGGAAATTTCATCCTCACAATTCTAAAATTGGGCTTTAGAACTTCATTGAAAGTCCCACATCGGAAAAAGAGTCAATAAAAATATCACTTTAAAAGAAAAAAATAGAAGTACAAAGGTCACCCAAGATAACCCATACTGGGATTCCATGTAAAAAAACATGGATATGGAAGATAAATTAAGTTTCAAATTCTAATGGATAGTGATGGAAAACATGATCAGGAGAAATTTAACAACAAGAAAACCACAAACTTGTGATGGGTTAAACAGTCATTTGTTTCTTAATAGGAAAAGTAAACGGACAATGTTTTTTGTTTTAAGTAACATTTTATAAAGTTGATAAATTTATTTATGAGATTTAATAAGAACATAAAGATATATACTTACTTTTCAATTAGAGTTTCATCCTTTAATAAATTTCAACCACTAACTCATCTTTTCTCCAAATTATGAGTATTCAAGATGACTTAGTCGCACTTGAAGCACTAGAATCAACTTATAGAGAATGATATAATCTACAAAGGATGAACTATATATTTACCTTGTCTTTAGAGATTAACCAAAACCAAAATGGTTAGTACAAGATCAGATGATCCCCAAAATGGATAATACATTATAGAAAGAAATATGAATCTTAATTTCAAAAGTTAAAAAAAACAATACTAAAAGTTCAATAAAGACCATTCAATAAACAATTGTCCTTAAAATCCTTCAATATAATCCAAACTAAGATTGAAACCCAAAACTCAGAAGAATTTAATCACATATTATTTCATAGTAAATCTTAACATTTATCTCCAAATAACATCAACTAATCTTAAAGTCTCTTACTGAAGAGTAATTAACGAAATCGCATATTCTCTATAATAGGTTAATCATTTCCATTAATAACCTGAATCTCTATAAAAAACATATATTCTTCCAAAATAAAAATCCACCATTACTCCTCAAATAAAATCCCATAGTATTCTATTTTCCTTAGGCATATAGTGTTCCCAACAGAGAGAGCGTCTTCCAATATAACATTTATCACTTAATCACCAAATCATTTTCCTATACTAAGGATATCCATTTGATAAAACATAAGATCCCAAATCGACTTATTATTTATTAATAAAATCATTTAACTAAAAATAATTATCCACACAATCCAGGGACATCACGTAGTTCAGTGGTAGTTAATAAATCTCAGTCGTACTTTAGTTGTGGGTTCTATTACAGTAGCTTTGTCTAACGTGATGGGTTGTCACACGATCTACATGTTGTCCTTTTTCAAAAACAATATTTTATAACATTCCCAAAATGAGATAAATTCCTCAAAATAACCACAACATAATTTAACCACAAATTTTATCTTATACCTCACATTTTCATCCCAAAAATTAATAACCTGTAATTATCTCAAATTAAAGGATCATATAAACCCAAATGGTTCTTTATAACTATATCCATAGAACAAAAGATAATTATTCCTCAAATATCATTTTCACATAACAAACTACATGGTTACACATACAAGAGAAAAATCTTCCAAATTAATCCCATCAACAAAGAGAATTAATAATTTTAAACATTTATCCTTCCATTTATTTCCACACAAGTTCTTCCTTAACCTAGTGGTTATCCAATAGAATAGGGAATTGACTCGGTTAATGGCCATGCCCCCTATATTTATAGAAAATGACTGTAAATAGATTTTTAGGATCATTTTTATTTTCTTCCATAGTACTCTTTATTTTTCCTCGGCAATTATTTACTTTATGTCCTTATTTCCCGCCCATAAAGCATTTCTTTTTTCCATTGACACACTTTCTTGGGTGTCTCCTTCCACATTTCCTACATGATGGAAATTGAGCATTCTTTTCTCCACAGAATCCACTATTAGAGCTCTTATCATTCTCCACCTTTCTCTTCTTTATTTAGTTTCGGAGTTGTTTAATGTATATGTTGTTGATAATATTTTTGGAAACCTTGTTCGGAATGAACATGATATCTTTTGTCCCTATCAACATTCCATTTTTTGATCATTTCCACCATCGTGCCCACCTTGTACATCATGTTCAATGTTACTATGACTTCTTTGGAATCCAGCCATTTTCTAAAACCATAAATCATAGTGTGAGTAACAATATTTATAAAATCATTTAGAGAATATCATGACACATTATTTTCAATATAAAACACCTTAGGATTGACCAAGGTTATTTATTCTTATATTATATTAAAATCCTTCAAATAAGTTTTTAAATAAAATGTGAATTATCCTAAGCATATCCCCTGGGAGTGTTGTATCTAAAAGTTCAACGAGACATGTTATCGTGCAAAAGTTTTCGTTCGAGTCTAGAATAAAGAGATGTTTTTAGGTTTTACCCCTAGATACATTTGTGCTAGATCCGCCTCTAACAGCTCATATCCAGACATGGATGTATTTCTTGGAAAATTCACAAAATATCTACATTACTAAAATTCTAGGAAATTCTTATATACTAATCCTAAAAGTCTATCTTAAGGTATTGTTCTCTAATCAGAGTTTTTCTAAATATATTTTCCAAGGTTACTACTAAACATCCTCTAATTCCAACTGTAACACCCTGAACCAAGTTACACAGAGTCAGTGCATTTTTTCATAACATTGGAATGATCATAAGATATCAAGTCTCAAACGACCTATTAGTTTAGTATCCTTTGAAGTAATAGATACATACATAATTTTAACATTACATTATAAAATGAAAAAAATAACGTTTTTCCCCCATTTAACACACTTATATCCCTTAGACTACTCCTGCAGGTTAATCGTAATATACCTTTTTGCATCCTGGAAAAAATAATACATAAGAAAGGGGTGAGCTCTGATTCTCAGTAAGGATAACAATATAGAAGAAACTATCATAAATAAGCAAAAACATTTAAGTCAATATATAATACTAAAACAAAATCCTTTTAAACTTAAAATTTAGTATAATATGGAAAAGATAAATCAATTAATTCCATTCACTTATTCACAAGGATATTATACTATTCAAATAATCACATGTAATATCAATAGCTAGTTTCATAATTATGTAATGAATAATTTAGGACATCATAACCACATAGTTAAGGCCTCGTTCCAAGACTATAAATAAGATTATTTCAAGGTCATGTGCCAAGACACTAGTTTGTCTCATGAGACTTATCGATGCATTGAGGGGATATAGCGGGCCCTACCCATCACTTACTAAGTCTAATGCATTCCTCATATTAAAATAGTGAAACATAATCTAAACATTAGTATTAAAACTAGTATATGAAATGTCAATACATTAACAACAAACCATGAATGGTATAAAAATAGATCCTCCAGAGTAAAACATAGCTCCTTCAATACAATGTAGAAGATTGTATTATAATAAATCAACCACAATCAAGAATAAAATACAATTAAGTATATTGACATAGATGAAACTAATCAGTAAAACTATTTGAGAGAAATATCCCCTTTTCTTGAAAACATTAAAAAGTCGCACTATTTATCAAAGAAGTCATTTAAACAAGATTTTTGAATCAAAGTGTCCCATAACACTTTGAATATTTTGAAAGGAATATTATATTTGAAACATTAATGTCCATATAAATAAATCCTTAAAACCATTTTTAAAACATGGACATTAATGAGAAAGATTTATAAGAATAAATCTTTGAAACATTTAAAATGATATTTTAGTAAAAGAGTTCCCAACCAATGAAAAGACACTTAAATAAAAAAATTGTGGAATAACATTAATCAAAACTTTATAATATCATGAGAATAAAGATATTCATGATATAATATGTCCAAGGATAGTATATACTTAATTTTAAAGTGAATTGGCATATAACAACAAATAAGTCTCAATGGAATGTAAATTTAGACGAAATACATTATAAAGACCATATACTTAGATTTAGGATAAATAAATGACATAATTATGTGTGAAAAATATAAATACACTCCATATTATTGGATATTAAGTGTAAATAAATCAGAGGACATTCACACATATTCTTGTAAAAACAAAACCAATGACTTGGATGTTTAACTCAATGAATGGAAATTGAGTTAAGATTACCCATATCAATTTCATATCAATGAATTGAGAATTTATGAATGGATTTATTATGTGCATCAAAAGTATATCCACACAAAGGGGAGTGTAAATTACTACATAAATAAATAAATAGTGATTTCACACATAATCTTGGAGTAAAATAATCAATGAAGTGTGCGTAAAACCCAATGAATGGAAATTGAAATTATAAATTATTTTAACGATTTGGTAACTTAGGAAACATACACACCATGAAAGAAGGATCATAAAATGATGATGTAAATAAAAAAGTATTAATGTTTATTACACAAATAATGAAATCTCGGGTAGTACAAACACCACACAAAATGAAATTGTGGCAAATATAGCTTGAATCTCACGGGAATAAAAGAGTGATAAAAACCCCTTACCTTGTACTATTCCTTAGTCTAGGGTAAGATAACCTTGTATATAATGGTGAAATAACTGTTATTAAATTATACAATAACCACATACATAAATATGATATCTTATATGATCTTATAATATTTCTTTGTTAATGACATTTCAGTAGTATCATTGTTTTGGGTGTTAACTGTTTCATTTTCCTTTATTTGTTTTGTTACGTAAGTAATGTTTGTTATGGATAGGATGAATTTGATTCATATCCATAACTATATTAAGTTCTTAAAAATTATTTTTAATCATAAAATGAAAATTATTCTTTAATGGTTACGATGGAAAACGAAATCTCATCTCGTCGTGGAGATGGTAAGCTGAACGTACGCATGAGCAACAATATCATTCTATTAGTGGTGAAATTGTATGTAATTGGATGGTATATTATATATAAAAAATCATTAACATGATATATTTATCATTTTCATCAGTTATACTCATTATTATAACCATCCAAATAATGAAGTGTTGAATAACAAACTACACCACAACGTGGAGACAGTGAGTCGTACCTACGCATGTATGGGGACTTTGTCATTCATAGGATGGATAGAATAATGAATATGGTTGTACCATATTTATAATAACATCTGAGTATTTATAAGTTATTTGAGTTATTATTTTATTATGGAATCAACAAAGAAAGAGGAAGTGGAAGAAGAAAAGAACTTTGAAAGAGGAGATGAAGTAATTACCTCTTCTTCAGGTTCTTCCTTTTGATTTGAACAAAAGGGATCCATAGGTTGCTTTATGACAAAATTAAGGCCTTTAGGTTGAATTTAGGGTATTTGAAAGGATATTAGAGCAGGGTTTGGCTGAGAAAAAAGGATTTGGAGGTGCGAAATTAAGATAAGGAGATGTACCCTTTTATAAGAAAGGTGAGGGGCACTTTAGGAAGAGCTTGAAATATTATTTTTTTATAAAATCATTTTTGGATTCTAATAGCTAATAATGGATTTATTTAAAGGATAAGGTGTGTATGGGTTTAAAACCTCTCAACCAATAGGTTTTAGACAAGTTTAGGTCACCATATTAACCTTATCTTTTAGATTTAACTCTTAGTTAAATATTTATCTTTTTCCATGTCTCCTTCTATTATTATAATAAATGGTAAATAAACTTACCATAAAATTTAAAGAGAACCTCAAGTCATTAATTAATGAAATATATATAATTATATAATTCCATTGGCCTAACTGTATAATTTTATTACTGTTATATAGTTTAAAAAAATATTAATTGTTTTAAAAAAACATTTATGTCAATTTTGACACTATTTACTATTTGGTTTTTGTGAATGTCATAAAAATCTTATTTCCTAAAAAAAATACATTTAGTCAACTTTAACATGTCATATTAACCTATAAAATTCGTGGATGTCATCTAATGCTTCAATATACATGTATTTTAATATTTATAACATCAATTATTTTAGTCTTTCATTAATAAGGTAGTTTCTGCATCATCATTGTGTCATAAATAAATTTAATTATTTAATGTGTAAAAATTATAAATAAAATACCATGATGTTGGAAATATTTTTATATTTATAATGAATATTTATAGTAAAATTTATCTTATTTTTTACACTATATTAAAAATGTTTTAGTTATTAAAATTTGAATTTAACACTTTTAACTCATTTTTAAATAAAATATAATAAATCTCTTAATCGAATCCAAGTGGATCAAAAAGGATAATATTTTGGTCCTAATATTTATTTTGGTCAAAATAAACTTATCCAATTAAATTAGGATATGTGTTTGGGTAATTATAATATCATTTTTACCTTTAATTACCCTATTTACTTTTAATCATGGTAAATAAAATTCAACAATTACTATTCACCAAAAATTATTTTCATCCTATTGAAAAAAATTTACATACTTATGTATACTGTGTCTCTCATATTTTTGAAATTCAATTTACAGAAGCGGTAAAATTATGTTTTATGCAAAATTTGCAAATGTGTCTAGAAGGTGGGTAAAAGACGGTAAAAAGTTCAATAAAATTTTATATATCTAATATTTTTATAAAATAACTTCAATGAATTAAATTGGAATAATATGGTTATTATTTATCTATTTTGACTTTAAATTAAATTTAAATTAAATATAATTATTAAAATAAAAATTCGTCTTTAAACAATAACAGTGTTTTTCACTATTCATCAAAAATTGAAAGTTTTTAGAAAAATAAAAATAATTCAACCAGAGTTAATTTTTATATTCAAAATTAAAAAATGATCTATATTTTACCAAATTCAAAACAGAGAAGTTGTATTAATTAATTTAAAAAATATTTCAATTGTCAAAATCAGAAACTGAGTTTTTGAGAAGTAAAAACTATCAAAAGATTGATATGTGTTTATGACTAATTTAAATGTAAAATCACTTCCAATGAAAAACATTGGATTAAATGATAAAAATATAATATAATTATGCTTCAAACCATTCAAATGTATAATTTAACACTATAAATCATTTTGATTAAAAAATATATTTTCCATTAAAATTTAGTATTTTTCATTATTCATCAAAATATGAAAGTTATCCGAAAAGCTTCGAAAATTTATCCAAACTAAATTTTTATGTCCCTCTTATAAAGAAGAAGTTTATTTTTTCAAATTGAATTTATAAAAGTGTCAAATATTGGATTTAAAAAGAGTTATCCATTAAAAGGTGATAATATTTTATTTTTGGAGAAATACTTCTTTTATATGAAAAATTGAATTTGTTCTTATATTTTGTATAAGAAACACATAATATGGATGTTAAAATTTTATGGAGTATATAAAATTCAAAATGTAGTTAATACTATTCATAACCACTTTTTGAATGGCTAGTTTGGTAAGTCTTGATGTGCTCAAACTCAGTGTTGCGTGTAGCGCAAGCTATTTAATTACTTTATTGAAAATAACTTACTATGAAATTTTGGGGTGTTAAAAAGAACATCAATCCAGGGTAGAATTTTCCCTAGAGAACCGAAAATACACTTTTAGTGTCATAAAACACCAAAAGCGCATTTAATGTTTTAGATCTATATAAAATGATCCCAAAATGATGTAAAATCATAGGAATACTATATTATTATTATTGATGTTTTCAAGGAGATGACATGTCAATTGAATGTGCATTCTTATTAGAATGATCAAATATGTGGTTTTTAGAGGATTGACGCCCTTTAGAAACAGGCGGGGGGGGGGGGGGGGGGGTTCAAAACCAACTGAACAACCTCTGAATAATATGATATCGGAAAAACCAATTGTAAATTGAATTTTGAAACATTTGAGTAGATGGTACATCAATCAGAGGTGTCATTTTCTCAGGATGAAGAAAACTTCTCTTTTAGTGTCATAAAACACCAAAAAATATGTTTAATGATCTTATCTATATCAAAAAACCTCAAAATGACTTTAAATCATAGGATAACCATATTATTAATATTTTTAAAGTTTAAGAGTTGGAATAATATCAATTGAACATGGGGTATTACCAGAATGACTGAATATGCAGTTTTTAAAAGGTTTAACACCCTTTAAAAAGGTGTGTCCAAGGGTCAAAACCAACCAAATTCTATTATAATTCCATGAAAATAAATGATAAAAACCTTATATTAAATTGTGAAATGTTTGAGCAGATGGAATGTCAATCTGAGGTGTCATTTTCCCAAGAGGATTAAAAACACACTTTTAGTGTCATAAAATACCAAAATGCATGTTTAATGGTTAGATCCATATAAAATGACCATGTAATGACATTAAATCATTGTAAAACCATATTATTATTATTTTATGCATGTATGAGGAGATAGAATGTCAATTAGATGTGTGGTCACCCTAGAATGGTTGAATATGCAATTTTTAATGGTTAGATGCCCTTTAAAAACATGCAGGGTTGGGGGTAAAAACCAACCTGATGGTCTCTAAATACCATGACATCAGAGGAAAAAACTCATTGAAGGAATTTGAAAATGGTAAAGTATATGATACTTCAATAAGAGGTTTTGTTTTCTCGAGATGATGAAAACCACACTTTTAGTGTCATAAAACACCAAAATGTGTGTTTAACGGTAACATTTATGTAAAAAAACCTGTGAATGACTTGAAATCATTGTAAAAAACTTGAAATCATTGTAAAAACATCTTATTAATAGTCTTGATGCATATGAGCTAAAGAAATGTCAATCGGATGTGTGGTCTACCCAAAATGACTGAATATGCGGGGTTTAAAGGATTGATGCCTTTTAACAAGGTTCATTCAAGGGTCAAGACTAACCAAACAACATGATAATTCCATGAAAGTATATGATAATAACCATAGGGTTAAATTTTAAATTCTTGAGTAGATGAAACATTAATCCAAGGTGGCATTTTCCTGAGAGGACCGAAATGCACTTTTAGTGTCATAAAACACCAAAATGAATGTTTAACGGCCATAACCATCGAAAAAAACATCAAAATGACATGAAAACATAGGTAAATCATCTTATTATTATTTTTTATGTGTAAAAGGAGACGAAACATCAATAAAATGTGTGGTATACCTAGAACAGCTAAATATGCGGCTGTTTAAAGGTTTGATGCCCTTAAAAAAAACATGAGGTGTCAAAACTAATAAAAATACCTTTTAATTCCATGAAAGAAGATGAAAAAAACCATATGGTGAATTTTGAAATGGTTGATTAGACAGTACATGAATCAGAGGTTTCATTTTCTCAGGATGACAGAAGACACACTTTTACTATCATAAAACACCAAAATATGTGTTTAATGGTTAGATTTATAGAATAAAATATCGGGATGTTTTAAAATCATATCAGAATTGTTTTATTATTATTAATGATGTTTAAAAGTAGATGGAACATCAATCAAACATGTGGTCTTCCCAGAACAACTGAATATGTAGTTCTTAAAGGTGTGACACCCTTCAAAAAGATGTGTCTATGGGTCAAAACCAACCAAAATGCATCTGAATGACATGAGATTAGATGGATACAATCATAGAGTGATTTATGAAATGTTCAATTAGATGAAACATCAATCTGATGTGGTGTTTTCCCAAGAGAATTAAAAGTGCACTTTTAGTGTCATAAAATACCAAAACATGGGTTTAATGGTCAAATCTATATAAAAATATTTGAAGTGAATTTAAATAATAGTAAAACCATATTGTTAGTATTTGTGATGTGTATAATGATATGGGACATCAATCAGATATATTTTCTTCATGGAACAATTGAATATGTGATTTTTAATGGTTTGGTGCCTTTTAAATACACACAGGTCAAAACTAACCGAACAACCTCTAAATTTCATTAAATTAGATGAAATCAAAAACCATAGAGTGAATTTTGAAATAATCAAGTAGAAAATACATCAATTAGAGGTGTAGTTTTCCCGAGATGATGGAAAAAAACTATTCATGTCATAAAACATAAAAAATGTGCATTTAACAGTCAACTCTATAGAGAGCGACTTAAGAATAACCAAATATCGTAGTGAAAATATGTTTTTATTATTATTTGTAACATGTATGAGTATAAGATACCTCAATCAGATTTATGGTCTACCTGTAACAATCAAATATTCCATTTTTAAAGGTTTGATTCACTTATAAAGATGTGTTTGGTGGTCAAGAACAACCATACAACATCTAGATTTCATGAAATTATACGAGAACAAATTTAGAGTGAATTGTAAAATGTTTAAGTAGACGGAACATCAATACAAGGTGGTGTTTTACTAGAAGGATAGAAAATGTACTTTTAGTGTCATAAAACACCAAGACGCACATTTAACAGTTAGATCCAAAGAAAAATACCCCTAAATGATTTGAAATCATATGAAAACTCTCTTATTATTATTAGTTTTATGTTTATGAGGAGATGAAATTTCATTAGGACATGTGGTCTACCTAAAATGGTATATTTTGTAGTTTTCAAAGGTTTAAAGCCCTTTAAAAACACATGGGGGGTCAAAACCAACCAAAAAACCTCATAATTCCCTGAAATCAAAAGAAAAAAATGGTAGAATGAATTTTGAAATGGTTGAGTAGAATTAAAATTAATTACAGGTGTCATTTTCCCTAGATGATTGAAAGCACACTTTTAATGTCATAAAACACCAAAACAAGTGTTTAATAGCCAGATCAATATAAAAATAACTCAGATTGACTTTAAATCATATGAAAAATATATTATTATTATTTATGACATGTACGAGTAGATGACATGTCAATCAGATGTGTGGCCTACCCAAAATGATAAAAAATGTGGTTTTTAAAGGGTTGGTGCCATTTAAAAAGGTGTATTAGGGGTCAGAAAAAACTGAACGACATTCTAATGTTGTGAAACTATATTATAAAAACCATATATTTAATCATGAAATGATTTAGTAGATGGAAAATCAATCCAAAGTATAATTTTCCCTAGAAAACTAAAAACGCACATTTAGTGACATAAAAAACCAAACATATATTTAATGGCCAGATCCATAGAAAACAATCATAGAATTATGTGAAATCTTAATAATACTATCTTATTATAATTTTTTATGTATATGAGGAGAAAACATGTGAATCGGGCATGCAGTCTTCCTGAAATGACCAAATATGCGATTTTCAAATGTCTGACGCCATTTAAAAACAAGTAGTGAGGGATCAAAGCCAACTGAATGAACTCGGAATTCCATGAAATCAGAAGAAAAAAATAATAGAGTGAATTATGAAATATATGATAAGATGATATGTCAATCAGTGGTTTTGTTTTCCTATGATGATAGAAATTTCACTTTTAGTGTCATAAAACACTAAACTCCGAATTTAATAGTTAGATCTATAAAAAATGACATCTAAATGGATGAAAATCATAGGAAAACCTATTGTTTTGTGAGGAATATATTAATTTTTTAATTATCATTACTTGAAACCATTAGTGAGGATCTTGAACATCAAATTTATAATTAATTTATTTGATATTTAATGGAACAAATACATGGGAATCAAAAATTTCTTCATTGATAAATGTTGATCATATGAAAAGTATTTTTCATATTTCCTTTGTTTCACTATGAGGATACAAGGATATAATCCCTCTAGAGGTGAACCTCATGGGCTCCTATGATCTCAGAGAAATGCCACTTGATCTCTGGGTGCTAGTGCGGAGAATTGAATGTCTTTCATTGTTTGTTCTTGATCATTCATCCATTGTTCTTAATGAAATATATCGTGTGTTTCTCATTATTTAGTGGGAGATAGGAGGATTCAAGATATAATTCATTTTGAAAAACAATTATCACTTTTTTTATTACACATGAATATTTTGGATTTTCTACATAATAGACATAACCATCTTGTAATAGAGTTAGGGTTTAGGTTAAAATAATATTTTAATTGCATGTTGTCTTATCACATCCATGGTTTCATTTTGAGGTATTTTATCTTTCATTCTTGTTCACACATTTTTTAATGGCTTTCCTAGCGGTTTTGAGAAAAACAGTTGTTTTCAAGTAGGACAGAAGGATGCGTACAGTTAGGGGAAATCATGCGTCAGCCTAGGGAAAACCATGTGCCTTGGAAAATGGAATTGTCCATGCCACATATCCTAGAACATAAAAATGTGTACCTAAAAATATAACCATTCTACCAGGACAGTTGTACTATCCAGATAACATGTCTAGGTGCATAGGTGTGCACCCCCTCCCAAAAAACTATTCATCATATTTTCCTCTTGGATAGAGGATGCAAATAGTTGGCTCATAGTTTAGAAAACTATGCTTCCTACTAGATTTTTACATTTTAGGGATTTAAAAAAATTTCCCTACAGAATTTAATTAACCTAAAACCCATTTTTCACCCCATTCAACCCATCCAAATCTAGGCACCCCCCCCCCTCACTCCCTTGGGTTTCAATTATTGGGTGTTTTGGCTTAGGATATTCATGAAATAAAATGAAGTAAATTATTTCTCTCCTTATTCCTTCTCTTCTTTTGGTTCTTATTCCATTCATCATTGGGTTATCTTTTCTCCAGTAAGGGTTTTGACCTATGGTGGATTCAATCTCATTTATTTCGGTTAAATATTATTGGTTTTGGTGTGTTATTTCCCCTATAGGATCTCCTCTTGGTGCGATTTGTGGTTTCCACCCTTATTTGTGAATAATTCACAAAAGAGGATAGTGGTTCCATGAATTGACATTATTTGATGATTTTATAATGCTTTATTTCAGATTCAAATTGGTTTTACAAATTGTGTGAGTGGTGTGAAAGGGGTTTTCCATGGGTTTTAGTGTGATTTCAAGGTTTGATGATGATTTTACTTTGGTAAATGGTTTTCTGTCATGTGTGGTTCAATTATTGTAATTTTTATTTTAAAAAGTGTTCTCATTTGAGATATCCAGTGTAAAAGAGCACATGGTATGTCTAGGTATCTATGTTGGCAAACTTAGTCTACTACGCTAGGTGAGTCAGCAGGGTCGAGGCCCAATCTCCATAGCAGGATTACTTCACAACCATGACTAAACATTGATTATGGGGATTGGTTTTATTTAGAAGAAGATAGACTATCATGTTTAGGATTTTATATCCAATTGTATGAGGATCCAAGGAACCCACTGATCATAGTTACTTAGGGATTTTATATTATGCTCATACCGTGTTTTCCATCTCATCTTGTTTTCATATTCATTTACTCTTTTATGTAAAATCATGTTTTTAATTTAATTGTGTTCTTATTTTTCTTAAAAACTAGCATGTTAATTTATCATCTTATGTAATTTTGAAGAATTATTTTGTTGGTAACATAATGTAAAATTTAACTCCACCCTATATACACTCTTATGTGTATGTATACCTTATTATGTATGAATTAGGTAAAGGAAAGGACTTCCATTATGGCAATGGTGGTTCTATGTGCTAGTGGTCCCTCTTGGGCAGGTATTGATGGTGGGGTCATGGGGTGTCAGTCCCCTTGTTTCATGTAGGATTGTTTTTCAAGTTGTCCCCTCCCCTTTTAGTTATTTTGGTTGTAAATGCTAAATGTTTTACTCATGTTTGTAGTGTTTCCATTGATCGCTCATGTATTGGTTATTTCACTTGACATGATGTGATTTTTGGTGATTTTTTTGTAGTTTTTATTCATGGGATAAACATTTCCCAAAGGTTTTTCTCAATGCTCAGTCACTACTATCAATCCTATGGGGATTAGGAACGCCCTTCGGGTCATTCCATAGGCTGGGTTGGGTGTCAAGTTGGATGAAATATCATACTGGTTCATGAAAAGACCATTAAATAATATTATAAACATTAATGAAACCTCATTCCACATAATAATAATAATAATATTTTCTTTGGTGTGTTCCAACTATTGAAAATTGATAAATAATATTTACTAGTTTGTAAATAATAATTTATCACTAGACGTGGTCTTCGTCCATTTAAACTACCCGGTATTTATTTAATCCCTGAATAAATATTTTATTCATAGATAAATATTTCAGGCACATAGAAGTGAATAAATATTTATTAAATATTCAATAAAATAAATAAATTTATTTTAATTCACATGCTAGTGAATAAATAATTATTAAATTTCCGTGATCAATATAACTTGAATATAATTATTCTTCAGTCTGGGGAATAATATTTTTTTCATTAGTTAAATTCAAATTGAATTTATTCAAGATCAACAGAATTGATTAGTGTGTGACCCTATAGGATCACTTCTCCTTGTAATTAGGTGGTCTTTCCTAAATTCCAATATTACAATCTAGTAATGGGTTAAGGTACCCAAGAGAAAGAACTTAATGTCGCAATGTCAAAAACCATATATGAATACTCACTATGTAATATAATCCATTCACCACAGTATCTCATCAAGAATGCTACACATCCCTTTTACCAACCTATATGCTTGATATATATTGCTTTGACTATTGGGAATAAATATGTCATTACATCATGACCATGGAATTTAGGGAGATGGTTTTGTTCCAATCAAAGGGTTTTGATATCAGTTTTCATAAAGATAGATTAAAAAATCCTTCCTCGGATTATCCATTAATGGAATGTCATCATGGAATACCAAAAGAACCCTAATTCCCACGAACATATGGCATGACATTTTTGTTAGTAAATATAAGTGTGTGAGTCATGAAATTCACCAATGATTATGTTAAATTCTAAGGACCATTACACACACTCACCGATAAGAATATCTGATGACACCAAAACATGTGAAATTCGTATGGACAAGTATGTTCTCATAATCTCCCATATTAGAGATTACCAAGTGTGAACTTCATGAGAATAAGTCACATCCTATTATGGGTACTCACACCTGATGGTCTAAATACTATGTTTCCCATCAAAGTATGTTATCCAATAGTATAACTATATTAAGATTATTGTTATAGAACTTCATGGTTCACATCATTGTGTGTAACTTCTATGAACTTATCAATACGATATATTCTCTAGTACATTATTACATTAATTCCTTGAAGAACGATGAAAAATATGTAAAAATATGTTTAATTAATATTTTATACATTGAATATGCATGCAATCAAATTATAATCAGTTGGTACTAGGAAACCAACTCTAAAAAAATTAAACTTGGACTAGAGCCAACTGTCTGCGACTTTGATTCTACTAGAACTTACATGATAATAATTTTTCTGTTGAATCAAGGTTTTAATCTCAGGTTCCACTAAATTTTATTCCATGGAAATACTGCTTACATCAACCTCAACTCTCTGAGAAAAATCTCTCAAGATATGATAATTCCAAAGTATGTTCTTTATACACTGATGTGATCGTGTCTATTTTGCAAGAGACACCTCTACAGTATTATCACAATAGAGTGTGATATTATATTTAATTTTAGGCACCACATCATGCTCTTGGATGATGTTTCACATCTATACTGCTTCTTTAACTACCCTAGAAGCTGCAATATACTTGGAATATTTTGTAGAATCTGTGACCAGAACCTACTCTGACCTCTTCCATCTCAAAAAACTTCCATTCAAAGTTAGTATGTCTCCCATTTGTGACTTGATGTCATCATGATTAGTTTTCAACCTAGAATATGCATTTAATATGATTACCATTTCCTCATCTCCTTCATAGACCAATACTATATGCTATTACACCTCAGATACTTAAGGATAGTCTTGACCGACATCCAGTGTCTTTCACTAGGATCCGCATAATATATTCCTACCACACTAAATGTGTAGTCAACATCTAGCCTAGTATATTGCATAACATACATGACTAACCCAATCACTAACGTGTATGTAATCCTTTCAATTATGTTTCTTTCCTCATTTGTTTGAGGGTACACTTTTTGGGAAAGTTGAATTCCATGTGATGTTGGAAACAATTCCCTTAGTTATTTTTCTATATAGAATATATTTAGTATCTTGTCTATATATGTACCTTAACTTAGGCTGATAATTCTTTTAGATCTGTCAGAATGGATCTTGATCACAATAATATATTATGCCTCACTTTAGTTCTTCATTGGGAATTATTTATTCAACCACTTATTAACAGACAGTAAGACTGGTATTTCATTTCTTATGATTAATATGTCATTAACATATTCTATTAAGAAAAATATCACACTCCCTGTAAACCATTTATAGACAAGAGGATCGTATTCATTCTTTATGAAACCAAATTCTATTATGGACTCATCAAAATGAATGTTACATGAACTAGATTCTTTCTTAAATCTATATATATCTTTTCGACTTTCATAACTTGTTAGAGTCCTTTTGAGTCACAAAACATTCTTCCCATGTCATATAGACATCTTCCTAAAGGTTCCCATTATGGAAAGTTCTTTTGAAATCCTTTTTTCGAATATTATAATCATGGAAGTACTTAATGGAAAGAAGAATTTGAATGGATTTTAGAATATAAATTGGTGAAAATGTTTCATCGTAGTTAATTTCATGATGTTGTTTAAACCCTTTTGCAACTATTCGTGCCTTAGAGGTACCTAATTGTCCTTCAATGTCTAGTTTATTCATGAATACCCATTTTCATGAAGCGTGATTTACATATATTGTGGTTATAAAAAAAATCCAAACTTGGTTTTTGTACATGGAATCCATTTCATAATTTATGGCTTCTTTACACTTAAAAACATTTGTGCTACTTACTGCTTCCTTTTAGGTTAGAGGATAATTATTATCAAGAAATGACGAGTCACCATCCTCAGTGGCTATAAAAGCATAATGTTCTCAATCTCTAACATTTCTTGTACTCTTATCCAATACTTGTGTCTTCAGAATAGTTTCTTCTTCCTTGGGTCATTGTGGAATATGATCTTATACCAACTCTGTGTTCCTTGAGCCTCGAAATCCTTTAAGTCTATCCCTCTACCAGTATCTATTTTAGAGATGTTCTCCCACTGATTGAATATGGCATGTATTTTCACTATAACATTTTTATCTGATGGTTCATATGGGTAATATTCCCTCATTTAGTTGGGGTATCCTATAAAGGTACAATTTGTTTCTCAGTGTGAAATTTTGTTACCTTAAGAGGCCATAACAAAAACATCTCTTCCCCACACATGTAAATTTGATAAAATGGTTTTTCTTCCACTCAAAAATTCACATGGAATATCATTTTTTTAATTTATTTGGTACTTTGTTTAGTATATGTGATGTTGTTTGTAACGTGTATCCCCAAAAGGATAATAGAAGGCTCGAATGACACATCATTGTTGTCACCATGTCCAACAAAGTGCAGTTCCTCCTTTCACTTACACCATTCTACTGAGTTGTGTAAGTAGGAGTGAGTTGGGATAGGATCCCAAACTCTCGTAAGTAATCAATGAAGTATTTATTAAGATATTCTCCACCATAGTCCAAGTGTAGTTTCTTAATTTTCTTTCCAATATGGTTCTCAACTCTATTCTTATATTCCTTAAATTTTTCAAAGGAATATGACTTATACCTCATTAAGTATACATATACATATATACTAAAAACTTTAGTAAAAGTTATGAAGTAAGAGTACCCACCAATTAATTCAATAGGAAATGGTCCACACATGTCTGTATGAACTAATTTTAGAAGATATTTGGCCCTTTTTCCTTTCTCACTAAATGGGGATTTTCTATTTTCCCTATAAACACGAATGACATACACCTAGTGGTATTAGATAAAAAGAATCTAAATATCCATATTGATATAATTTAGTCAATCACTTATCAATTACAATATATATCTGATGATTACAAAGTTGGGTGTGTTATGATTCATGCGATGTAACTTTGTTATTGATTTCCATTACTTTGTTCATGTTATCCTACACATAATGTCAATTATTTAAATGCTCCTTACCATAAAAATGATATCTTTATAAAATAAGTCACATTTATTCTCAAATTTGAAAATAAATCCATCCTTATCATGTCTGGATATAGTAAAAATGTTTTTGCTAACATATGGAAAGTAGTAAAAACCTTTCAAACCCAAGATCATTTCTATTAGAAACACGAGGTTGTAGTCCCTTATAGCTACAATCAAAATATTATTTCGGTTGGTTTCACATAGATCTACCTCCACTAGGGAAATATTTATAAATCTACTTGGTACTTGTATGTGAATACATATGTGAGAACCACCAACTGTTTTTAATAACCAATTTTTAGAAATAGATAAATTGCACTCGATAACCAGTATTCCTTAATATTCCCCTTGGTTCTTTGGATGGGTGCAATTTTTCTTCCAATGGACCTTATTATAATATAAAAAATACACAGGATCATATTCCCTTGATTTTCCCTTGATCTTCCTCTTCTTGGAAGGGCATGAAGAAGATTTGGGATTAAATATATTCTCTTTCCATTTCCATTTTTTCACCATAAGATTAGAAGGATTTTCATTCATTGTATCCTTGTCTACTTGGAGAAGAAGAGTAAGATGATCTGAAAGAGACTTCTAAATGTTGTTCATATTAAAATTAACAACAAATTTCAAGAATCTATAAACAGGTTATTCCAAAATGAGATTGGTGTCCATCTATTAATGGATTTTAAACCTTAGATTCTCTAAGTGCTCAATGTGTCCAATGATCATGAATATGTGTGGCCCAGATAGGGAAACCTCTCTAAGTATGATCTGAATGAGAACATTGTAAATCTCAAAATGTTCTTATGTAGATCTCTCCAAGTAAATAAAATGAAGGTGATCAATAATACTATGTGCAAACATGTCTTCACGATACTTCATGGGTTCACTAGATGTAAGATCCCTACCCCGAGTTAAAGGAAGTACCAATTTGAATTTATGGTTAATGGGGTGTTTCTCGGGATTTTGGGAGGTCTTAGGCTTGTCTTGGGGGTTTAGGATGAAAAATATTGGAAAAGAGGCTAAGCTTTACATGTTTCATAGTCGGTACACAGTTAATTTAACCATGTTCCATAACTATGTGGGGTAGTGGTGACTCTAATATAGCTGAGGGCATGGACCTTACATGGTATGAAAACAATACAGGCCTTCTAAAACACATGTGCAGCTGTTCCCCTTTAGAAATATACATGTTCATGAGAGATTCATGATATTTACAAACCATTCAGGTGGCTACTCAGACTGTGTGTCTTGGTTCCCTCTTAGAAAAAGGGATATGCATGATTGGCATAGGGTTTGTCCAACTGTGTATCCAAACCATGCGCCTATTAAAAAAATGGGGAAAATACTATTTTACCTTATCATTCATTAAGATAAATCCCCTGATTTTCTCTCCTATTCAACCCCCTACAACAGGGTTGTCAAACCAGGAGCTCCTCCCTCCTCCATGGGTGTTTATCCCTCAATTATTAGGAGTTTTAAGTGTTGTTTAGTGTGATTTAAAGCTACAGGTAGGTCCTCAACTCAGTTTTCTTCCAGTATCTTGAATAGAAATAGTTGAATGTTTTTGGTCCTTATAAAAACCAAAAACTATACTTTTATATTATATTTTACATTTGGATGCTAAATTTTTTTGGGTAATGGTTGAGGCCCATGGTTGGATGAGCGGTTTTCAATGAACATGAGGTAGGTGGTCTTAAATCTTTTACCAATATTCTTAATGTTTTATAATAGTGTGTGGATGTTCATATGTACCTATTTGATCCATTTTATGGTCTTTGATGAAGTAAAGTAATTTTGGGATTTATATTAAGGTGTAAGACCCTTCACAAATCCCATTGTGTTCATTGATGATGTGAGACCGAACCTAGGGCTACCCATGGGGTATGCCAAACCCTTGTAAACAATTTATTGAATTAATAAACATCGATTTTGGGATATAATGAGAGTTAATGTGTATAATTAGTTAATTATCTTATGGGAATAGTTAATGGGATGATTGAAATGTTTATATGCTATATTTTTTGAAATACCTAGGAGGCTTTTGAAATAGTTTAAATGACATACTTTGTAATTTTTTCTAGATACACGTTTCAATGAAGGGAAATGATGTTTTGAAAATGGGTAATGTATTAATATGATCTTTTGACCTCAAAGTGATTTGAGAAATGAGTTTTCTTAAGATATTTTAAATGATGATTTGAAATGATGGTGTGTTTCCCTTTTTAGTGAAAATTCTTTAACAAATATTTCAAATGGTTGGAAATGGAAATGAAATCCTTAAGTCTTGGTTTAGTTTTTCAAAGTGGAAACCCCTTATTTTAAAGGGGGTATTTTAAATGATTTTGAAAAGAGAAATTGGTTTTGGTATCTGTGATATAAGAAAATGGAATGGGTTATTTACACCATTATTTGGTTTTAAGGGTCCATTGGGACCTTAGTAAATGAAATTATATAGGGGTAAATGTAATAAATAGTTAAAGAAGCATGTCTATGTGGTAAATAGTATGAGTGGGGTATTGGACCAAGTCTCTACTCCCACATTTCAGGCTATACTAATGCTCTAGTCCCCACTTATGTATTGTATGACTAGAGTATTGGACTAAGGATCCTCATCTTTGGGTTGGGCTAGACTAATGCTCTAGGCCCCACTGATGTTTTTCATAGTTTATGATTTCAGACTGAGACTCTATTCTCCTAACATTTTCATGGTTTGTGATATACTAAAAAGGCTCTATACTCCCAAAGTATAAACATGATATGGTAACCTAGACTGATTCTCCAAGGTACTTGGTTAAATTGGATTGATTAGTTAACACCCCTTTGTGAATAAAAGTATATAACCCCTTTTATTATATGGATTAGGATCCTGACATGGATATATCTGGTTTGGCTATTTGGATTACATGATTTAAATTAAAGGATAAAATGGTTAATTAAGGTTTTTTAATGTGAAACATGTTTCTTTTGGATTCCCTATTTATTTATTTCCCTTTATTATATGCACACATTATTGTACAGAGTATTTATTTCTTTAGGCACCATTGGTGGTTGCCTACTATGTTGTACTCACACCCTGCTCAAGTCGCTATAACACTTGGGTACCTGAGCATGTGGTACTTGTTTTCTGGTATATGTTCAATATAGGGACCTGTTGTTTGGTTTGGGCATGGTATGATGGGTTAAAGCATGGGATTTTTGGATGTAGTTAAAATTAGGGCCTTGTTTAGAGTTTTTCATAGTATCATTATTTTAGGTCTTTACTATAGGACTTCTTGATATGTTGTGTACACATTCCACGTTTATATTATATTTCAATTGGTTTATTATTGGATCTTCCCTACGGTCGTTATATTTTACTATTTTATTTGGTTTATATATCTATTAATATTATTTCTATTTTGATTTTACTTTGATAATCAGTTATAGTCTCCTTATTATACCTTTATAGACCCATGCTTCTTTTTAGTAGCCTTTGTCATATAGAAAATCACATTTGAGTTCATGTGGTAGCCCATCTCTGGGAACTGTTTATAGTGCCTTTTGGGCCAAGGTGATAGAAATTGGTACCAAAGGTAGTGTATTTTTTCTAACTATTTGGGCATGGTATAGTTAGGATACTAGGATCATGGCAGGGTTGGATAATGTGCTTGTTCCTAGGTGCTTGTATCGCCACATATGAGGAAAAGCCCAAGTTTCCAAGGGTTGGAATTGATGTCCTAGTTTTTTCTTTTACTATTGATTGATATTTCCACCTCAAGTGGTGCACTTTGATGTGATGTTATTGATTTATGAGGTTTTAAATAATGAAATTGTTTGGAAAGAGAGGAGGTGTGTGTTCATGAATCATACTAGACACATAAGATTGATAGGCCATCTGTATGTTTCTTCTGATTGATAGTTCTATAAGATTCATATTCTAGTAGTGTCCTTTTTGAAAATTTTCTATACCTATTATAATTCTTAAGAAATTATCATTAATGATTATTTTTAAGAAATGAATTTAAAAAAAGAGTTTATTTATGAAATGATGTGTAATAAAAAAGGTTTTGAAATGTAAAAATCCAAGTTTTAAAAAAGGTAGAGTATAGATTAAAAATGGAAATGGGAAATGATAGAACCAATAGGGAAACTAGAATTGGGTGTCCTTAGTGTTGTCATCAAACCTTCTATATGGGTGGTTTTAGTAGATATATTTCCTTAGTTTTGCGACCTTGGGTTATGGGTTGTGAAACATTGATGGGTTTGGATGTTTCAGATAGTGAAATGTTGCATGTTGTGCCTTTGGTTACATTGTGATCTAGATGTTTTGACCTATTGTTCAGTAATGTGAAAGTGGAAACCCTTGTGGGTTATACCATGTGACTCGTGTTTTGGACCCTAAAGTGGGTGTTTTATCTTGCAGCGCTATTGTGTGTGTGTGTGTGTGTATTTATTGTGGGACCTAGAGTAAATGGTCACTTGGTGTGTTAGATGAGGTGTGTTTTTGAATGAGGGAAGGAGTTCTAACCATTAGAAATGAATTTTTTATGGTTTTACGTCTATAGATTAGAGGGTGATTCAGTTCCCTTTGATAGACATGGCTCTATTTAAGGTAGTCGATATCATTTCCCCTTCAAGGACGACTCTTGGAAGAGTTCAGTCGTGTTGTGAGTATTCTTAAGTGTGTAAGGAATAGGTGGACGTTTTGTACATTGAATTTGGAACATGAAGGGTGTTTCTTAGAGTGGGATAGTTGGGAGCACCATTGGTTTTGGGAAATATTAGTTAGGTGGTGTCCATGAGTCAGTGGATTGAGTAATCAAGGGTAACCGTAAGTGAGGTTAGATGAATGTTGTGGGTGCTTTGGGATTTGAAGCACGAGTGGATGCTTCATAAGAGTAATTAATACATGGTAGGTTCTATCTTGTTTTGGTAAAAAAGAATGGTCATGCTTTTGTATCTTTCTAAGAGAAGCACTTGAGTGTTATTGGTAAGCTGTAAGGTTAGTTCGAAGGTAAGAATCGTTTGGTAGTTGGGTCTTGTGGTTTTGATGGTGTTAGATGTGGGAATAGATTTTGATATTGGATTGATTATATGAGGTTGTATAGAGCATCGATATACACTTTTGGGTTAAGAATTATATCTAGAAGGAAAAGTGGTTAGATGGTTGGACCTTCTTTGTGTAAAGGTCAAATTATTGGATGGAAAATTCATGACTAACTTAAGTATGATGGGATTGATAGACTAGGGGGCATGGTTAGATGTGTGAGTGAGATTTTGGGCCAATATCCAGTTATGTATGCCTTATGGGATTTGTATTCAGGTTCATTGAATGGTCATAGGAATATGCATGACCTCATGTGTTTTAATGATGTCCAATGTTATCCACATGCAAGAGATGCATGATATCGTTTCAAACATGTGAAATTGTGTCTTGGAATAAGTTCCTGTCTTTTTCTATAAGATCAAAATGGGATTTACTAGTTATGAGAGGGATCATTTGGGTTCAGATCAGTGTGGTGGGTCGTTGTGATTCTATTGTGAATCTCCATTGTCATGCTGGAAGAACTCAAGTGATGTGATGGATCTAGTGCTTAAGGATACATTGGTTCACCTCTGTTTGGTAGAGAGTTGTGAATCAGTGGTGAGTTTTGGTCAGATCTCTCACATGATTAGTGGTGGATGGGTGTTGATGAGTCGTGTGAAGGTGAGCAAGCTTGGGGAATGTTGGTGGGTTAATGTGTTCTTATGTGAGAGGTGACAATGATAATGAATTGGTTGTGGTGGTCTCCATCGATGAAATCTTAGTGTACTCTAAGATTAAAGATAGGCATTTCCAATATCATGAAATAATCATGAGTATACAAAGAGAGAATTGGATATATGCTGATCTACTTAAAAGTTTTTCTCTTTTGTTTGGAGGGATAACCTCTTGGAGGTAGTGTTCATGGAGAAATGTAGGTGAATCCATTTGGTGGGGGGATGCACCACCAGCCATCTTCAAATGAGATTCATGTGGTTTTTTTAATGTTAGTGAATTCTAAAGGGTATGTTCTAGAAATATGAGAAACGAGCAATGATTGTTGGTTCGTTGTTTCTTAGGTGAGAGTGGGTTGGCCACATCCAGTTCTTGGGTTTTTAGTAGTAGAACAAAATCCTTTGTAGTTGGAATTGCTTGAGGGAAGTGGTGAAAACAACAATCCCATGGTTGGGAGTGATATGTTAGTCATAGATGTTTCAAGCATACTGAGGGGTTTTATGTGGTGGCATTAGTATTATAATGAGAAACCTATGAGGTACATGTTTGGATTCCTCAGGAAGACCATGTGGGGCTTTGATGTGGTAGTCGATCGGGACGAGCACTGGCTTCGAGCTTGGGGTGGTTCTAAAAACAATCCAATTGTTTTTACCATAGATGTGTTAGTGGGTGAGGTAGATTATGATGACAGTTTCGGTATTATTGGATGCTTGGATGCAAGAAGTTTATCAGTAGTCGGGAATGGGCTCTAGTGTTTGTGTTTGTATGATTGTGGAATGTATTTAAGTGTGAAGAAATCTTTTCCAAGTGAAGTAGTGACGTACAGACAATGGGAGTTGACTATTTTTGGGGTGAGTCAGTTAGGGATGGTCTGACTTGGAATGGAAAAAGGAAAAAAAGTGGTGATTGGTAAACCAAATTCAGGTAATGTCTTGGAATGATATGTGCATTTTGGGAACAAAAGTGATATTTGAGGAAAATCCATGTTGTCCTTAGTTTAGGTACAGATGGTGGATGTGAGCCCATTCTGGGCAGTTTTTATTGTAAGGATATATGCGAATATTGGTTGGTTATGTTATAGATGTTTATATATAGTGAGTTAGAAAATAATTTGGGTATGTTATAGAAGCTTAATATGTGGTTCTAGTTGTTATTTTCGATGGATGAGATTACAAACACCAGAAGTTGAAGGCTGTAAGATAATGCCTATGGTTGCAACCACCATAGAGACTGAGTGGAAGATAGATGAGGTGATCAGTGTTACGGGTTTTATGGGTCCAGGTAAACACCCTTCTTATGTTTTGGTTTTGAAAATGGGTGTTGGATCGGGTTTTGACCTGTTGGGTGTCTTTACGTGAAGGTTGTAAGACGGTCATGTTTTGGGTGTTCAGATGTGGGATGAGGACATTGTTCCATGAGTTGTGGATTGGAATATGTTAGGTTATGTGGTTGGAAAATTATTTGTTCCTTTGGGAGATGCTAAGTTTAGGCCATCATAATGTTTATAAAACAAGAAACTATGGTAACCTGGTATCCATGTTGTTTGGATTTGTGAGGAGAATTTGACTAGATGTGTACTGATTGGCTCTCCTAGGGTGGTGTATTTCTTTTTTTATTTCCCACATTATGTGGTGGTTTTAGTTGTATTACAAAGAATTTCCTCCTGTTTGGTGTTGATAATGTTGGGATTGAGGTTGATGCATCCTTCGAGGATCATCGGGTTCATGTTGTAGATCACAACGGGAAAAATTATTTGGGGTATGATTCTCCACTAAATGAGGATAATATTAATTTTTAATATATATAATATTCATGTTCTTTATTATTCATAAACACCATTTTAGTTCATTTTACACTTTGAACATCATTTCACATTATGATTGTAATACCTTCTTAAAATGCACTATTATGTGATACATTTTTTAACATCATTTAAAGTACCCAATAATTCATCTGATTTTAAGGAATATAATTATAAATATTTTAATTTAATATTTTTTTGAATTTATATACACTTAAATATGAACATTTTTGATTCAGGGATCAATGGATAATTCATGAAAAAAGATGGGGATATTTTGTGATGAAAGGAAACAATTCTGGAGAAGTCAGATTGGATACCATCCCATTGATGAGACTATGGGGCCCAACATACAGGCCCAATGAATCCGAAATTTCATAGGCTGCTATAATACATGTATATGAAGAAATCACTCGTCAGTATCTAATGCTAATTCGGCCTCCATTGTGTCAATTTAGGCGGCCCAAGTTAGAGATAAAATTCTGGGCCAGATTCCGAGGCCTAGAGAAATAGTCCACTAATCTAATCATATCTCAGAATAAACAACTCAAAATGGTTCCAAATTTTACATGATTGTAGGAGACATCTGGGGAGACATTTTATTAGTATATGTACCACTCTGATTCGTCCATATAGAAGGACTTACAAGCGCATATTTTCAGTGGAAGCAAGAAGGCTTCCACCTCGGGTCAAGGGTGGAAAAGTCTCATCTCCCTTACTTTACACCACCCTAGGCCTACCATACTCAAGTGAGATATTTTGTACTGTTGGAGGATCTACCCAAGGCTCCCAAAATTCCTATTTAAGGCTGTTGTGGTGATGGAGTTTATAATCTTTTGTTCTTTTTTCAATTGTAATGTTATGCTGCGATTTTGTTGTCTCAAGTTTGTCTTTCACATGTAAGTTATTCAATTCACTTTAGTTTCTTAATAAAATCTCTTATTTTCCTCTTATTCTATTGTTATTAATATCAATTTTATACCTTTGGTTCAAGGTGTGAATTTATACACACTAAACCTTGTGAAATTATTCACACAATGGTGGAGTGATCATTTTATTTTTATTGTTTTCTTTACTTCTCCATTTCCTCCCTCATGAGTCTACTTTCCGCTTCCATTGAAACCATGA
Source organism: Viscum album (assembly GCA_963277665.1). Taxonomy (NCBI): domain Eukaryota; kingdom Viridiplantae; phylum Streptophyta; class Magnoliopsida; order Santalales; family Viscaceae; genus Viscum; species Viscum album. Next base: position 1,964,015,455 of record OY728133.1, read on the forward strand.
GATCAATGGAGGGATAACCCACTTATGGGTTGATACAAGGGAGTATCAAGGGTCTGTATTGGATGTTATTTATCACCCCATTAATGTCTAATAAATTCATTAATTGATATTTTTATTTGATGATTTTTAAACTCAATCATCCTTGTTGAATTTAAGGCCACACCATTCAAGTGTTAATACAAACCTTTACCTTGAAGTGCTCAAAACTTTGATCCTTCAAGTGTATAGGTGATTATTATTATGGTGTATATGTATTAAATCATTAAGTGATGAAGTTGTTTTATCTCCTTAAATAAACTCAACTCAAATATAAGAAATTGAAATAATTGAAAAGGGAATACATCGAATCCACCCAAAGTGATAACCTATGATCAAATCATTATTTTAAATTGAATTCACTTAAGTATCTTAGAGTTCCTCTAAACCCATCTACAACCAACCCAATTTTTCCACTTCATAGCCAAAAATAGTCCATAGAATGTACGTGTCTATAGGTTTCTTCTTAGGTCTCTGAGGATTCGACAACCCAAGCTAAACTACAAGGACCATCCTACCTTCTTCTCTTGGGTAAATTTGAGCGTGAATCAAATTTTGGAGACATTTATGGGGACCCAATTAAGTCATATAAACACCTGTTCTATTCTCTCCCATTTCTTTTTTTCTCATCCAAATTCTCTTATCTTGTCCCTTTCTTGTTTTTTTTTTCTTTTGGCGCATGTCCGCCTACACCCATGTTCAATCAAACTGTCTAGTTAGGGTGGATAGTCCTGGGGTTGGGGAGTCAAGTACACCAAGGGAACTATTTCCATTAGATCCTAATCTTCCTAATACTCCAGAGTCCAAAATTGAGCCTATTTCAATGGAAGGTCTTCAAAGAAACCCACTCATAAACCCAGGTGGAACCCAAATGAAAACCCAAATGAGGTAGCCTCAAACTTGGGGAATGCAATTGATCAAACCATGAATGACTACCTCACACCTTCCGGGACCAATTCCCCCTCATGCATTAGAAATAACTCCCTAGGAGATGCCAACTACATATTTAAACCCCATTTCCTAAACCATTTTCCCACATTCCATGGAATGGAGTCCAAGATGCCCTACCTTGACATTAAGGAGTTCAATGACATTGTAGAAACCATGTGTCCCCCACATCAACTAGAATTCGATAAGATGAGGCTATTTCCTTTTTCTTTAAAGGATTGAGCTAAAAATTCGCTAAACAATTTGAGACCATCATCCATAAACTCTTGGTACCAACTACAAAGAGAATTCTACAAAAAATACTTTCCCCACCACAAAACAATTGCACTTAAAAAGAGTATCCAAAACTTTTTTGAAAAAGAGGGAGAGTCATTCTATGAAACATGGTAGAGGTTCAAAGACACTCTAAACATGGTTCTACACCATGGTTTTTCTATAACTGAACAAGTGAGAATTTTCTATGAAGGGTTGGGTCCAGGGAATAAACAATTCATTTACATTATGTGTAATGGAACATTTAAAAACAAATCCCTAAATGACGCTTACGGGTATCTAGAAAGCCTTTCTAAACAAAACCAAACATGGGGAACTTCAACTTATTCTGAAAAGCTACAAAGAACTACTGGAATTCATAAACTTAGAGAAGAGGAAATCCTTAGGGCTAAACTCACAGCACTCTCTAGGAAGGTTGAAGAGATAGACCTTAGAAAAGTCCATGAAATTCAAACTATTGACCTTGTTTGCACAATTTGTTAAAAACATGACCATAAGACAAACAACTACCCAACCATTCCATCCATCAAGGATGTTATTTTAGGAGGACCCACAACGGAAGTAAATGCCTTGAACTTTCAAAAGCCTCAACACAAAAACAACTTCAACCCAAGTTATAATGACCACCCAGGATTCCGTTGGAAAGATAACCAACAACCTAGCCAACCATAGGGACAAAATCCTTACCCCCATCATAACTTCCAATCCCATAACCAGTTCCAAACCCAACCTATCCAATACCAACATCCACCGGTCCATTTTCAACAAACCATACCACCTCCAAAATATCCCCCTGGGATAAACCAATCTTCCCAAGCACCAACCCAAACTGTTCCACAAATCCTACTAGAACAACTGTGCAAAAAAATGGAGAGGATGAATTCAGAAGTATCTTCCCTAAAACAAAAACTTCAAACCATAAAAACTGGAAAGGCACCCATGCCTACTCAGGCGGTGCCATCCTCAAATTCAAGGGGAGAGTTAAGTTGTGTTCAAACAACTCATGAACAACTAAAGGTTGTGATTGTTTTAAGAAGTGGGAAATAAATTGAGAAACCTGAACAACTAATTCAGAACCCACCTGAAGATTCAAACTTGGATGAAAATTCAAATGAACCACAAGATCAAACTAAGGAAACTGATAACAATGTGAAAGAAACAACTCTTCAACAAACAACCCCACAACCTGCACCATTTCCTCAATGCATGAGGGGGAAACCCAAGCCTGAACTGAGTGAAACATTGAGGGAAATCTTCTCACAAGTCAAGTTGAAAATTACCCTTCTCGATGCCATCCAAACTATACCTGACTATCAAAGTACCTTAAGGACTTGTGCACTTTAAAAAGAAAATTTTCACATAAAAACCAAGTCCTTTTGGATGCTAATGTGAGTACCACCATTCAAGGGACCATTCCTCCTAAGTTGAAAGACCTAGGATACCCTTAAATCAATGTTGAACTAGGAGAAAGAAAAGTTGTCAAGGCCTTGTGTGATCTAGTTGATAGTGTCAATATCATCCCCTATGCCATGTACTGCCAGTTAGGCCTAGAAGAACTCCAACCCACATCTGTCACACTTCAACTTGCTGATCGTAGCATTAGGGTTCCAAAGGGGATTTTAAAGGATGTTCTGGTAAAGGTTGAAAACTTCATCTACCCAGCTGACTTCATTGTCCTTGACAACCATCCAAACTTAGGAAATAAGGAAAAAACCCCCATAATCCTTGGTCGTTCTTTTCTTGCAACAATCAACTCTGTTATCTGAGTCTGAAATAAGAACATGACTATCACCTTTGGGAACATGAGTCTAGACTTGAACATCTATAATTCAAGCTCACAAATAGGGGATGATGAGGAAATTCATGAAGTAAACATGATAGAAATCATTGATAATTAATCCATAGAACATCAAGGAATATTTTATGAATGTTTAAGTCAGGATGAGATTGATTTCCTTTGTTCACATGAAGGAAGTTTATCTCCTTGGCTTGAATCATTTTTAAATTTCTATTATGATGAAGTCTTAGGTCCAACAATCAGTGAAACCTTTCAAGAAACCAATTTCATGGAGATCAATCAAACTTCCTTCCCTAAATTTGATCAAGCCAATCTAGTAGCTGGAACTTCTACATGTGGGGAATCAATCCTATCTGAAACTCTAAAAAAATAAATTGAACTTGATCCAATGTCCCAATATTCTGCTGAAATTATGAACCAACCTGATCTTGAATTGAAGGAACTTACCACTACACTCAAGTATGCTTTCCTAGGGGATAATCAAGCACATCCTATTTTAATTTCTTCTTCTCTTGAATCCAATCATGAGAGGATGCTTCTAGATGTCCTTGGGAAACATAAGAAAGACATTGGTTAGACCTTGTGTGATATTCTTGGGATTAGCCCACTTATCGGGACTCATAGGATAGTTCTAGAATATGATTCAAAGCCATGTCGTCAACCTCAACGGCGACTAAATCCTAATCTCATGGAGGTAGTAAGGAAATAACTTCTGAAATTGTTAAAAGCTGGTATCATATATCCCATAGTTGAGAGTGAATGGGTGATCCCAATCCAAGTGGTTCAAAAAAAGACTGGAATCACAGTGATAACCAATGAGGATGGAGAGATTCTTCCAACAAGGGTGAGTAGTGGATGGAGGGTCTGTATTGAGTATAGGAATCTAAACTCATTCACCAAGAAGGACCATTTCCTCTTACCATTCATTGACCAAGTCCTTGAGAGAGTGGCAGGTCATTTCTTCTGCTGTTTCTTAGATGGGTACTTAGGGTATAATCAAATTGAGGTCTCCCTAGAGGATCAAGGGAATACTACATTCACATGTCCATTCAGATCCTTTGCCTTCAAACGCATGCCCTTTGGGTTATGCAATTCCCCTGGAACCTTCCAGCGGTGCATGATGGGAATCTTCTAAGACATGGTAGGGGATTTTCTAGAGGTCTTCATGGATGAATTCTCTGTGTTTGGGGATACATTTGAGGGATGTCTGAGGAATGTATAGAGAGTATTGTCAAGATGTGAAGAAAATAATCTGGTCCTAAACTGGAAAAAATGCCATTTCATGGTTAAAGAGGGACTAGTTCTAGGCCATCTGGTCTCAGGTAGGGGGGATTGAAGTTGATAAAGCCAAGTTTGACACCATTCATCACCTTCCATCACCAAAAACTGTCAAGGAAGTGAGGTCTTTCTTATTAAATGATAGTTTCTATAGAATATTCATCAAGGACTTTAGTTCAATCTCTCATCCCCTTTGTGCTCTGCTAGTAAAGGATGCTCCATTTGTCTGGACAGAAAGCTGTGAGGGTTCATTATCAACCCTCAAATCCTCTCTCATCTATCCTCCCATTATGAAATCTCCAAATTGGATCCTTCCTTTCGAACTTATGTGTGATTCCAGTGAATTTTCTGTTAGAGCAATGTTAGGACAACGTTGTGATAAAACTCCTTATGTCATTACTTATGCAAGAAAATCCTTAAATGATGCCCAAATCAACTACACCACTACTGAAAAGGAGTTACTTGCTATTGTGTTTGCCTTAGAAAAGTTTATGTCCTACCTCTTAGGATCCCCCATCACTATGTTCACTGACCATTCTGCACTAAAATACCTCTTCCAAAAACAAGATGCGAAGCCTAGACTGATTAAGTGGTTCCTTCTCTTACAAGAATTTGACCTCACAATCAATGATAAAAAGGGAGTTGAAAATGTTGTAGTTGATCACCTCTCTAGGATGGAATTCAAAGACAACTCAAATCACCTTTCTATGTTTGATTCATATCCTGATGAACACTTATACTCTGTGAGTGACTGCCCTTGGTATGCTGACATAGACAATTGTTTAGTTACAGGAGTCATTCCAAAATTCATAGGGACTCAAGCTCGAAGGAAATTCCTTTTCGATTTTATACACTATGTGTTTGATGATCCATACCTCTATAAGTTTTTCCCTGACCAAGTCATTAGGAGGTGTGTTCCAGAATCTGAAAAAGAGTCCATCCTTAAATTCTGTCATAGTGAGGAATGTGGAGGTCACTTTTCCTCTAAGAAAACATCTACTAAGATTATTCAATGTGGTCTCTTCTGGCCCACCCTCTAAAAGGACTCTTACACATTTTGTCAAATTTGTCCTAGGTGTCAACAAGTAAGGTCCATCACAAAAAGGAATCAAATTCCACTCACTCCCATCTTATTGGCTGAAATATTTGAATGTTGGGGAATTGATTTCATGGGTCCCTTCCCAAACTCTAGGGGATACCTCTACATACTCTTAGCTGTTGATTATGTCTCAAAATGGGTTGAGGCCATTCCCACTAAGTCCAATGATCATAAAGATGTGATTCGATTTCTGAAAGAGAATATATTTTCTCGATTTGGAATTCCTAGGGATATAATCAGTGATTGAGGAACCCATTTCTACAACCGCCCATTCTCTTCACTCATGTATAAGTATGGTATTTCTCATAAAGTGCCCACTGCATACCATCCACAGACCAATGGTCAAGCTGAGTTAGCCAATCTTGAAATCAGACAAATTCTTGAGAAAACTCTCAATCCTTCTAGGAAAGATTGGTCCGAGAAACTATTATATTCCATTTGGGCATATCGTATAGCATACAAAACCATCCAAGGAATTTCACCATATAGGTTGGTTTATGGAAAAGCATGTCACTTACCTGTTGAAATTGATCATAAGGCCTTTTGGGCAATTAAGAAAATGGATTATGACCTCTCATTGGCCGGAACAAAAAGGAAATTAGATCTCAATGAACTGGAGGAACTAAGGATGGAGGCTTATGAAAATTCAAGGATCAATAAAGCTAGAGTTCAATCCTACCAATCTAGGAATATCAAGGTCAAACATTTTGAACCAAGAAAACTTGTGCTCTTTTATAGTTCAAAACTTCATTTACACCCGGGAAAGTTAAGGTCTAGATGGTCAGGACCGTTCATAGTGCATCATGTGTACCCCCATGGGGCAGTAGAGATTCAAGATCCCACAATTGGTTACATTTTCAAGGTCAATGGTAAAAGGTTAAAACCATTCATTGAATCATTCAATAAACAGGAAATATAGGTTGAGTTAACTGATCCAACCTATGAACCAAGCAAAAGATGATAGATTTAGGATCCATGTTGGGCTAACGACATTAAACAAAGCGTTGCATGGGAGGAAACCCATGGTTTTCAAGTTTCTAATCATTTTTTTGTTTTAATAAACTTTATATTTTAAATAGGATTAATTAATCATTTTTATATTTAATAAAAAAAATATAGACTATTGAACTGTTCTTCTTTTATGAGTATGGATGGGTATGAAAGGGGAGAATCGTATTCATCTGTGTCATGTGGTGTGATCCCTAAGTAATACCTTACCCGGAAATTTAAAATAAGACAATGTATCATCAGTTTGATTTAAAAAAATAAAAAAAACAAAAAAAATAGGGAAAACCATAAAAATGACGATACTTGGAATTCCAAAAGTCATTGTGTTGTTTGTTTTGTCTAGTTTGTTCTTCTTTGTATGGTTTAGGGACTATTTTGGGTGATACATGTTCAATCAAGGAGATTCCTACATCCCCTAAGAGATCAAAGGATTAATTTGGAGCAGCAAGAATTTCAACTTCAACCACCAGGTGACTTCATTCCATGATCCTCATTTTCAATTTCCTTTTTGAACATTCATTATCTACCTCTACCCCCTTATAAATTTTATTTTTTTTAAAACACTGGGGACAATGTTATTTTAATTTGGGGGGGAGATAAAATAAAAAATGATTTTGTGTCAAAAAAATGAATGATTTGAAGAAAAAAAGTGTAAATGGAAAGAAAAATTCCTTTAAATTTGAACATGGTAATACACATTGCACACTTTGAAACTGAATATCAAATAATTTAGTATGCCCTGATTCTGATTTTAAACCTTGTATAATTTCATGAGCATAGATTTTGGAAAGTGTGGCTGTCAAATGTGATATTTCATCATTTATATTTTCATCCAAATAAAAAAAGATCACAATGCACGTCTTTTGGATAGTGGGGTATTAGTTTGAGTTCATGGGGTCCCCCAAATAAATATCATAGGTTTGGTGATCATTTTAGTTTTATTATGAGTATTCAATAAAAAAATAAAAATAATAATAAATTTGCGGTAGAGCAATGAAATGACCTAATGCATGGCTTTCGACACTTGGGGATCGTGACTCCATAGTTGTCTGGCTCAGAGTTAGTAATTTTATCTCTATTTTTGGTAATTTGAATTTGTTTTTGACTGAGTTAGCTTGAGATGATGCCTGAGTATGTGGGATTTACTTGGTTCCCTAAGGTCTTTGAGCCTAGGAGTCATCGGAAAAGTCTCGCTAGAGGGGTTGACTCTTTTGAGTGCAATTTCAATTACCATGGAAAAATTGCAAAAAAAACAAAAAAAAACAAAAAATATATATAATACAAAAAAAAATTGAATACTCATATTAATATTGAAATGTAATTCCACCTATCACTTCCGTAATTTCCCCCTTAAATAAATATGAACCCCCAGGTCTATTGTGATGCACAACACATCCTCATACTTAATTGATATTGGACGAAATATGGCAATGAATTTGAACAAAGGAATGGGCTTGGGATTGGGATATGCTTATGAAACTATCTTATATTAAAATATTTTGATGGGCTTCATGATTGTTTGGTATAATGGTTTCTGGTGGTCATTGTGTATTAAAATGTTTTTGGAAAAGGAAATTCGAATTTCATATTGTTGAGATATATTTTGCTCGGGACTAGCAAAACTCAAGTAGGGGGGGGGGGGTGTGATTGGCCACTAAATGAGGATAATATTCATTGTTAATATATATAATATTCATGTTATTTATTATTCATAAACACCATTTTAGTACATTTTACACTTTGAACATCATTTCACATTATGATTGTAATACCTTCTTAAAATGCATTATTATGTGATACATTTTTTAACATCATTTAAAGTACCCAATGATTCATATAATTTTAAGGAATATAATTATACATATTTTAATTTGGTATTTTGTAAAATTGATCTACACTTAAATATGAACATGTTTTGTTTAGGTATCAATGGATAATTCATGGAAGAAGATGGGGATATTTTGTGATGAAAGGAAACAATTATGGAGAAGTCAGATTGGACACCAGCCCACTGATTAGACTGTGGGGCCCATAATACAGGCCCAATTAATCCCAACTTTCGTTAGATGCTAGAATACATGTATAGTAACAAATCACTTTTCAGGATCCAATGCTAATTTTGCCTCCATGGTGTCCATTTAGGCGGCCCAAGTTAGAGATAAAATTTTGGGCCAGAGTCTGAGGCCCAGCAAAACAGTCCACTAATCTAATCATATCTACGAATAAATAACTTGAAATGGGCCCAAATTTTACAGAAGTATAGTAGAAATCCAGGGATCCATTTTATTATTCTATGTCCCACTCTGATTCAGCCATCGAGAAGGACTTACAAGCGCGTCTGTTTAGTGGGAGCAAGTTGGTTGCCACCTCAGGTCAAGGGTGGAAAAGTCTCTTCTCCCTTACTTTCCACCACCCTAGGCCTACCATACTCAAGTGGGATCTTTTGTACTATTGGAGTCTCGACCCAAGACTCCCAAAATTCCTATTTAAGGCAGTGGTGGTGAATTAGTTTATAATATTTTGTGCTTTGTTCAATTGTAATGTTATGCTGCGATTTTGTTGTCTCAAGTTTGTCTTTCACATGTAAGTTGTTCAATTCACTTTAGTTTCTTAATAAAATCTCTTATTTTCCTCTTATTCTGTTGTTCTTAATATCTCTTTGATACCGTTGGTTCAAGGTGTGAATTTATTCACACTAAACCTTGTGAAATTATTCACACAACGGTGGAGTGATCATTTTATTTTTATTGTTTTCTTTACTTCTCCATTTCCTCCCTCATGAGTCTACTTTCTGCTTCCATTGAAACCATGAGATCAATGGAGGGATAAACCAATTATGGGTTGATCCAAGGGAGTATCAAGGGTCTATATTGGATGTTATTTATCACCCCATTAATGTCTAATCACTTCTTTAATTGAGATTTTTATTTGATGATTTTTAAACTCCATCGTCCTTTTTGAATTTAAGGCCACCAAATTCAAGTGATAATATGAACCTTTACCTTGAAGTGCTCAAAACTTTTATCATTAAAGTGTATAAGTGATTAGTATTATGGTTTGTTGGTATTAAATCAGTAAGTGATGAAGTTGTTTTATCTCCTTAAATAAACTCAACTCAATTATAAGAAATTAAAATAATTGAAAAGGGAATACATCCAATCCACCCCAAGTGATAACCTAGGATAAAATCATTCTTTTAAATTGAATTCACTTAATTCTCTTAGAGTTACTTTAAACCCATCTAAAACCAACCCATGTTGGCCACTTCATATCCAAAAACAGTCCATATAATGTACGTTTCTATAGGTTTCTTCTTAGGTCTCTGAGGATTCGACAACCCAAGCTAAACTACAGGGACCGTCCTACCTTCTTCTCTTGGGTAGATTTGAGCATGAATCTGGGTAAGACTACGGTTTTAATCTAAATATTATGAAAACATATCCATGTTCAAAAGGAATATTTTTATAGATAATTTTATGGGTGGGCCTCATGACTTGACCTCTTGTCTTTAAGGATTGGTGATATTTGTGAATGCAGCTTGAGGATGAGTTTTTACAAGGTAAGGATGTTGTAATATCTTTAACCTAAGTTAAAGTATACGATGGTTTGAATTTATGTTTAATGGGGTGTTTCCTAGGTTTAGGGTATCTCTTGGGGGTGTTGTAGTGGTTCGGGATGAAAATTTTTGGAAAAGAGGACAAGTAGTGCAAGTCACATGGTAGGCACACAATTAGTATAATCATGCTCTATAACTATGTGGGGTGGCGGTGCATCAGACAGAGTTAGGGACACGACCCTCATACGGTTTGAAAACCATGCAGACATTCCCATACATTCATATGGTCATGCCCCTTTAGATAGAGGAAGGAGCATGGAAGCTATAATGTTTTCCAAACTATGCAGGTGGCTATCTAGTCTATGCAGCTGGGTTCCCTCTCAAATAGAGGGAGATTCACGATTACTGCATGGTTTGGCCCAACATGTGGCCAAACCATGTGCCTCTTAAAAAACGGTGTAAATGAATATTTTACATCTTGATCTTTAAGATAACTCCCCAATTTTTCCCCCCATTCGACCCCCTACAACAATGGTGATGCACCAGGAGCTCCTCCCTCCTCCATGGGTGTTTCTCCCTCAATTATTAGATGTTCAGAGTTATGTTTAGTGTGAATCAATGCTCCATGTAATTTTTTGACTCTATTTCCTTCCATTTTCTTAAATAGGAATAATTAAATTTTTTATCCCCTTTGAAATACCTGAACCCTCTTTTTTGAACATCTTATAATATTGGATGTTAAAAGTTGTTTTGTATAGGATCAAGGGCCAAGGTAGGATGAGTGGTTGTCTATGAGAAGGAGGCAGGTGGTTTTAAATATTTTTCCCAAAATATTAAGGTTTTATAAGTTTATGTTATTGTGAATATGTAATACCTTTCTTTGTTTTAATTTATTTAACCAAGGAAAGAAATTTGGGAATTATATTGATGTGTGAGACCCTTCTTGGACCCTGCTGGGTTTGTTGATGATATGAGACAAAACCTAGGTCTACCCATGGGGTATCTCAAACCCTTGTAAGAAGTGAATTGAATTGGTAAACATTGAGATAGGGATATTATGAGAGTGAATGGGTAAGAATTGTTACATAGATTATGAAAATAGTTAATGGGATGGTTGACATGTTTATATGAGATATTTTTTGAAATTCCTAGTATTCTTTTGAAATGGTTCAAATGATGTGTTTGGGAATGTTTTCATATTATGGGTTTTAATGAAGGGAAATGATGTTTTTAAAGTTTGTAATGTTTTAAGATGAGGTGTTGACCTCAACGTGATTTGAAAAAATGGGTTTTCTTAATAGATTTCAAATGATTATTTGAAATTATGGTGTGTTTCACTTTTTTGCGCAAATGATTTAATGAATCTTTTAAATTGTTGGAAATGAAAATTAAAGATTTTAGTATTGATTTAGTTTTTAAAATTGAAAGAACCGTGTTTTATATGGGTATTATAGATGATTTTAAAAGGAGATTTTTTCTTTTGTGTTTTTTCCATAAGAAAGAGGGTTGGGTTATTTATGACATGATTTGGTTTTAAGGGTGCATTGGGACCATGGTAAATGAAAATATATATGGTAAATGAGATAAATAGTTAATTAAGCTTGTCCATGTGGTAAAAAGTATGAGTGGGGTATTGGACCGAGGCTCAGCTTCCATGGATCAGGCTGGACTGATGCTCTAGCACCAACTTATGTATTGTATGACTAGATTATTGCACTAAGTCTCGTCATATTTGGGTTGGAATAGACTGATTCTATTGTCCCCATTTATTTTTTTGATGGTATAGGATGTAAAAACCTGTCTCTATGCTTCTAAAGTTGGCATGGTTTGGGATGTAGGACTAAGGCTCTATGATCCCAAAGCATAGACATGATATGGTTACCTAGACTAATGCTCCAAGGCACTTGGTTAAATTTAATTGATTAGTGAATGTCCCTTTGTGACTAAAATAATGTAACCCATTTTATGTTATATATTAGGTTCCTATTGTTGATGGAGTGGGTTAGGTTTGTTGTATTTATAGATATAATTTAAAGGATAAAACTGTTAATTGATGTTTTTAATGTGAATCATGCTTCTTTGGGTTTCCTTATTTATTTATTTCACCTGGATTATCTCCATTAACTATTTTAAATGATATTTATTTTTTTAGGAACCATTGGTGGTGTCCTACTGAGTTGTAATCACACCCTTCTTGGACCTCCAAGGCACTTGGGTACCTGATAAAATGGTACTTGTTTTCTGGTACAGGTTCAGGACACGATCCTTGTGTTTGGTTTGTACACGTTATGAAGTCTGGATGATGGACACATCTTAAAGTCTAGAATGATATAATGGGCAGACATTAAATCAACATTTTCCCTAGAGAAGATAAATTTTATTTTTAGTATTAGCATGAGTTATAATGTTCCACTGTAAAACTATGTAACACCTGAGTTGGCATCAAAATTGTGCCATCTGGAATCGCCTCCACACTCCTTGGGACACTCCATTAATTTCAGGTATTTATAACTCAATAATACGTGAGGGGAACCAAAGGATTGGTTAAAATGGAATTAAATAAATTTCCATGGAAACACGATTCCTATATAATAATGGATGGAGGTATGACTCAAAGGAAATCATATTGAATTTAATAATAAATTAAATTAAAATATCCAATGCATACACAAGTCTTGGTCCAGCTCATGGATGATCATACAAGCAAAAAATACAAAAAAGTTATTAGATAGAATTCATTTCTTTATTCAATCATCAATATTAAGATGAACATTCATTCATTAATTAATTAATACCTTTCATCTTAATAATCATATGATCTTTATTAGAGATACCAATAATTTATGGAATTCATGGAAAATAAATGGTAAAACCAATAATTACATATTTTTATTAAAATAAATTAATTGAGCATTTAATTTTTTTCCAACCATTATTAAATTGTTATACACACAAAGGTGTTCCAATTAATAAAATAAGGTTTTAATGCTAATTTTTTTCAATTTAATGTTATTTTTAATTCTTCTCATTAATGGGAGACTACACGACATGTATATCTATAAACATACCAAGTATCTCGATTTCCATGTATCCAGGGAACACACCTAGGTCTGCGATGTGTTCCTCATCTAGAATTAATGACCTGTACAGACCAGCTAAACTCCAAGTGTTCCACTTGGAGTGTGTTTGGGATGCATTCTTGGGTCTTCAGTGTGTGTCTTACTGAACTACATCGTGTGTACAGTCCAACCACACGCCATGTATCTCTTTGATTTGTGTGTCCATTTTCTCATCAATTAGATCAGCATATTCTTTAGATGTGGGATTTGATGAACTACATTACATGTACACTGAATACATGTCTGGTATATCATAAATTATCTTGGTTGTCAGTTTCACATGGTTTTGTACGTGTATAATTACCACACATGTTCTGTTATTTACACTACTAACCTGTGAAAACTACATGATGTGTACACCAATACAAACTGTATAATCCAACAACCGTGTGCTAGGTTGGTTAGTAAATATGTAGCATACACCACATTTAATATATTCATGGTTCTCCATGTATCCCTTTATGAATCCAAATGTAGTGTACTAGGGTAAAATGCATGTACTTGTGAGTACAGACCATATAACCCTATCTTACCGGAAAAAATTGGCAGTTTCCCAATGGTATCTCTGATCATTATTCATCTATGCTTAAACCTTTAAGAAAATGAAACAATAAATGAATCATGATTAATATGATAAATCATGATAATTTACACCAAATTAAAGAACGAATAACATGAAATGAAAATCTAACCCCAATTGCACATAGATCAAAAATCAAATAAATAATTATAAATTTAAACATGACTGATTTGATAGCACTTGGTTTGAGGTGCAGGGAAAGTGTATGGCAGTGGGTGATATATTAAAATTTATTTTAATTATTACAGTACAAAACCATGAGTGGGGATCTTGCACAAAACATTTATAATTAATTTATTTAATATGTGATGAAATGAATACCTGGGTATAGGAACTTTTTTCATTTATGAATGTTTATCAGCTGAAAAGACCATTTCGGATTGAATTCATTGCATTGTGAGGATCCAAGGATAGAATCCCTCCATTGGTGATCCACACATGCTCCTATGATCCTTGAGTAATGACACTCGATCTTTGGGTGGTAGTTTGGTGAATTGAATGTCTTGTGTTGTTCATTCTTGATTTTTTGTTCCCCAGTCCTGAAGAAATATCTCTTATGTTTCTTGTTCTTGAGAGGGGGAGATGAGGAGTTGAGAGAGAATTTGTTATGTGAAATAATTATCTCTTTTTCAATTTCACACCAATATTTTTCATATCTTACATATTAAAAATAACTGTCTATTTATAGATTTAGGGTTTAGGTTAAAATAATAATTTAATTACATTCCAGTTATTAAATAATATCATAACCTTTAATGAAGACTCTTTCCACATAATAATAATAATAATAGTATTTTTTGGCATGTACCAACTTGCATTAATTGATAAATAATATTTATTATCTTGTAAATAATTACTTATCATTGGATATGGTCTTGGTCCATTCGAACTCCTTGGTATTTATTAAATACCTGAATTAATGTTTTATTCATAAAAATATATTTCATTCACATACCAGAAAATAAATATTTATTAAATATTCAATAAATTTAATAAACATATTTTTAATCACATTCCAATGAATTCATATTTATTAAACATATATGATAAATATAACTTGAATAAAATTATTTCTCAATATTTAGAATTATATTTATTCTATTAATTTAATTCAAATAGAATTTAATCGAGATTAACAGAAAAACTTAGTGTGTGACCCTATAGGATTATTTCTCATTATAATTAGTTGGTATTGCTTAAAGTTCAAGATTACAGTCAAGGAATAGGTCAAGGAACCCAAGAGAAATAACTTAATGTCATAATTTTGACAACCACATATGAATGATTACTATGAAATATAATACGATTATTACAATATCTCATCAAGAAGGTTTCACATATGTGTCACCAACCTATATGGTTGATACATCTTTCTTTGACTATCTGAAATAAACAAATTGTTACACCATGACCATGGAATTTAGGAAAATGGTTCTATTCAAATCAAAGGGTCGAGATATTAGTTTCCATAAAGATGGCTGAGACAAATCCTTCTTAAACATATCCATTAATGACATGTCAATCATGACGTACCCAAATGAATCTACATCCCACCAATATATGGTGTGATAGTTTTTATTAGTAAATATATGTGCGTGAGTCATGACATGTGCCAATGATAATATTGAAGTCTAAGGACCATTACACACACTTGTAGATAGAAATATCCGATGACACCAAAACATGAAAAATTTCTACTGATGGTTCTATTATCATAATCTCATGTATTGATGATTACCAAGTGAGAACTTCATGAGAAGTATCCTCATCTGATTATGATTACTCGCACCTGATGGTATAAATATTATGTATCCCATCATAGTACATTATGCAATTGTAGAATTATGTTAAGAATATTGTCATATCTCTTTAAGGTTATCATCATAGTAGGAACTGCTATAACCTTATCAATGAGACAAATATTCTACGACATTATTACATTAAAGTCATGAAGAACAATGAAAAATATGTAATAAGATGTTTAATTAATATTCAATACATTGAATATACATGTAATAAAAGTAAAATCAATTGGTCTTATAACAACAACTCTAACACAACCATTTTATTATTTTTCATAATGTGTTTGAGCAGACACTATTTCAATCAAATAAAAGGTTTTCTCAAAATGAGTGAATAAACAATTTTAAATTAAAAAAATGATTAGAAATAATTAATATATATTCAAAACCAAAAAAACATTGGTCTATTGTACTATTTTTTAATTGAAATATTTTTTATCTTTCAATTATTAGTTTATTGTGATAATTTTTACTACACAAATTATTTTATTTAAATTTTTCATAGGAAGTTTTATTTGTTGATAGACATGGATCTTAAAATATGATTAGATAAAGAGATTTATGGGCATGTTGTTTTAAATATTTTGGAAATATTTATTATATTTTTGAAAAATGGTGTTTTCTAATTTTTCTATTATTTTTTTAAAAAATAAATACATTATAGAGGCCAACATATGGATGTTTCTATAGGGTAGAGAAAAGGAACCTATAGTGTCCACCATACAGTGGTTTTGATAGGCTTGACCAAGTTTGATTATAGAGACCACCATGTGGCAATCATTATAAGTGTCAAGTATAGTGACCTCCAAATGGAAGTCCCTAAAGGTTACCCCAACCTGGTCAATAGTGTCCACCAAATGAAGGACTTTATAAGAAATATAAATGGTAAAATATAATATGTCATTTGGTTGTCTCTAGTCAGCCACTACAGGGCTTTAGTGATGACATTTGGTAGTCACTATAGTCCTTTTTTCTACTAGTGATAAATCATATTTTACAAAATATAATATATTTATATCAATATAAATATATTTATATTTTAATATATGTTTGTTACTAATATATTACTTTTTTTAATAAAATATACCTTTTATCATCACTAAAAACAATCATTTTAGCATGGATAAAAGATATTTTCTATCAATACTAAGAAAAGTACTGATAAAATTACCCTTCATTAGTGTTAAAAAACACTGATAAAGGGGGTAATTTTATTAGTGATAAAAAATGATAAAGGGGTACTTTCATCATCACTAATTTTTTTTTATAAATGGGTACTTTTATCAAAACTTTTTTAACACTGATAAAATAACATTTTGTCTATGTATTTTTTAGTGTTCATAAAAGTACACCCTTTATCAATGCTTTTTTTTGGGCTGATAAAGGGTAAAACTGGATAAATCCAAATATTTAGTAGTGAACACCTAAAATTAAAATTCCTCCCTATATTATACTTTATTTTTTCCCTAAGAATATACCTTCATGTTTGTTAGTCCCTTTTCATAGAAGGATGTCGCAAATCCGTCAAAACTAGGATGGATTCCAAGAGAAGATATTATTTATTACACTACTGGAAAATGGACCTATCCCCACAGTTTTCTACAAAACTATGGGGATAGACCCCCCTATTCCCACGGTTTTGTAAAACCATGGGTATATGTGACTTTTCAGGACCTATACCCATGGTTTTCCAAAACAGTGGGTATAGGGAGGTCTATCCCCACGGTTTCCCAAAATTGTGGGTATAGGGGTACCTATCCCCACGGTTTTGGGGAAAACCATGGGGATAGGTCTGGGCTAAAAAACTATACCCACGGTTATGAAAAACCGTGGGTATAGGTCACTTTTGTGTGCACGAGAATTTTTTTTCTGCGGGAAGGAATTTTTTTTGGCGGGAACCCTATACCCACGGTTCTTCCCTCTATACCCACATTTTTTATAACTATATTTAACTAAATATATATATATATAAATATAGGTGAAGTTAGGGAAGTGGTTAGACGTGATTTTTGCAGCGAAGAGGTTGTGGGATTGAAACTCGGTGCCTACATTATTTTAGGACCTATACCCACGGTTTTAAAACCGTGGGTAAAATCCATTGACACTGTGGTAATTGGCTATGTTTCGGTGACACGGTGGCAGGACACCTATACCCACGGTTTTGGAAAACCGTGGGTATAGGCTGGGGACCTATACCGACTTCGTTCCAGCCCACGATTCCCAAAACCGTGGGTATAGGCTATACCCACGGTTTTGGGGGCTATACCCACGGTTTTGAACCGTGGGTATAAGCCATTTTTCCAGTAGTTTTATTTGCAAGTAATGAAATATTTTCCATATCTTTCATCTATATTATTTCTATAATTCTACCAAATCAATTTTTTTTTTGTAAAAACTATCATGACATGCCAGAATTATAAATTTAAAGCCTAATTATGACGCTAAAAGAAGTGAGCAAGATCAAATCACAGGGAACACAAGGTCTAAGTCACTAGCTAGATCTCTTTTAATAGTGTGTAGGCGGGAAATCTATGAGGATATTTTTTTCTATATTTTTATATATTATATCTTAAAACTATAATATTATGAAATAAAACTACATGAAAAAGTTCAATTAAAAAAATATGAAGCAATTTGATCAGTAAAATTTGTCTGGGATACTAAGGTTGTAAGAAATCATTGTGCATGCCATAAAAATATTTTTCTATGAATAAATAATTCTATTTCACAATTATCACTGGTTAGAAATTCATAAGCCTTTTGAAAACCTCATTTTATCTCTTAATGTATTTAAATTCTCATTATCTAGTGTTATAAATAAATTAGGAGACAACATGAAGTGAAAAACTATTTACCAAAATGATAAGACCCATTTCTCACATAGTTGATTCACTTATTCATGCTATATATGATTGGTTAAAGAAATTAAACTTTTCAGTATCATTGGATTAACTAACAATTAAATTTTATATATTTAATATTTAAATATTAATATGAACACAATATAACAATATATATAAAATTCCAATTAAATATGAATCAAACTGGAAAATTAATCCTAAAAAACATTAAAATATCATGCACGTCAATTCATCTAACTCAGTCAATATCCCAACACCACAAAATTTTCTTGAAATTATAAATGAAAAATAAACATGATAATAAGAATGATAAGACATGAAAAAATATATTGAAATCAAACCACTACACATGTTAATATCACATGCAATCTCCCACCAATTACGAAAGAAAAAAATCACATATTGTAACAAGAATATCACTGATGCATGTCATAAACACAAATCATCAACATGAATAACACATGTCCTATCATTTGTGTGGGCTGGATCTTTGCATGACAGAGAGAGAGGGACACTTTATTTGGGAAGAAAAAGTGGGTTATGGATGGTTTAATAGGGAGCCAGGCTAGTTTTGTGAAGTTGACAGAGGGAATCAGGTATGGTGTAGTTACACACAATAGAGGATGGAGAATAGGGAAAATGTCTGGTTCAATGCTCACAAATAGGGAGAGGGAAACGAGCTAGGAATGAATGTTGTGAGGAACGTTTTCCAATATTCCAAACTAAAAATAGGAATTTTCGATATATATCCCTAGGAAAAAATTTCCCAAAGTACTTGCTCTTCTTGGGGTTAGTTTTGATGGAATAAGACACTATGTAAATCAATAAGCCCCTTAAGAATTAATTGAATAAGGAACTTATAAAAAATAACCTTCTTCCAAACCATTCGAAAGAAAGTGCTTTTTTAAAAAGTGTGCACCCATTTATATATTTATAAAGTTTTCTTATATATTTATTTTTGTATATATATGTATATACAATTAAAATTTATT
The DNA here is from genome assembly GCA_963277665.1 of Viscum album. NCBI lineage: Eukaryota > Viridiplantae > Streptophyta > Magnoliopsida > Santalales > Viscaceae > Viscum > Viscum album. The sequence continues at coordinate 1,964,034,805 of OY728133.1, forward strand.
TACTTATTTTTAAATAATTAGATAGATAATTTAATAAAAAATATTAATAATTTATAATAGTGAATATAAATATTATAATTAATTATTTATTCAATATGACATTTAAAAATAATTAGGAATAATTAATAATCTAATAAATATTACTTATTCTATTATTAGTTTATTTATTAATAATAATATTTTGTTTCATGTTAATTATTTTATATTTATTATACTTACGACTAATAATATTATTAATAATAATGATGATCATGTAAATAATAGTATTATTATTAAATATTATAATTATTAATTAATAGATTAATTACTAGGGCTTCATAAAAATTATATATTAATTATATTTACAATTATTAATGAGTAGAAAAAATAAATTATTTTTATTTAATTAAATAATTATATTATTAGAGTTTAGTAAAATATTATTATTAATACTTAATATTTTCTATTTATTATTTTTATGAAATTATTTTTATTTTCATTTATTTTATATGTTTTATGTGCATGTCTTAAATATTATTTATAATCTAACTATAATTTATATTTTATAAGATTTTACAGTTGCCTACTTCTTTTAATGTCCAAATGTTAAGTTTTCAAACAACATTGTTTTGTATCATCTATATTATTTTATATTTATTATTTTAATGAAAATATTTTTATTTTTAATTATTTTTTCTATGTTTAGTCTATTTTTTAAATTTCATTTTGATTGTATCTATAGTTTATTTTTATAATCTTTTAAAGTCACTTATAAGAAACAAAAAAACTTAATACATTTCCTGTAGATAAATCTGGAAGCCTATAAAATATAAGTTATATGTACAGTCTCAATGAAACTAAAAACATGGATTATAATCAAGTAGTCTTCTTTCTCCATCAATTTTAAAATAAACATTTGGGAGATTAATTGAACAAAAATAATTATGTTGATGCTCCATGGGTTGGTGACATAATATCCAAAAAAAATCCTATAATGAGTCATTCCTATGGGTATATTAAATATATTTATATAGGACAATATTGCTTTATCTCATTTCTAGGATCAATCATTCATATAATTAGAGACATTATTCTCTAAAACATGTTTTAACTCCCTATTTGAGATTTTTTTTACATATCCAATATATTGTGGATGGTAAGAAGTTACAATATTTTTAATACAACCATGCTTCTCTATCAAATAATTGAATATATGATTTTTAAAGTGAGTTCCATTATCGATGATAAAAGATTTTGGAATCCCTAATAAAGAGAATATATTATTCCCAATGAATTTGACCAAATTATTAACTTTATTATTTGGGAGTTCCACTACTTCAAACCATTTGGAAACATAATTTATAACCACCGATACGTTCACATTCCCATAAAAAGATTTTAATGGTCACACAATTTCAAATCTGCCAACATAAAAAATATCAACTTCTAAAATATCTTTTTGAGGTAGTTTTTTGCTTCCTACCAACATTACCTAACCTTAGGAACTACTAAAAAAATAAAAGCTACTAGTATCCTTAAAGAGTATAGGTCAATAGAAATCAGCCTATAGAAAATTAATAGGAGTGCCCTCTCCTAAATTATTTCCACCCCATTGTGTAGAATGAAAATTTTCAAGAATTGGAAACATCTCGCCACAGACACATAAATCCTATGAATACCATCACCACACCTCCAAAACAGTAAAGGATCTTCCAAAAAATAGTATTTTAACTATGTAATTAATTTATTCATTAGGTTATGAATGGTTTTTTTGGAATGTATCCAAAAACTTTGAAATATTAAAAATATTCATATAAAGAAGCTTGTTTGATATAAACATGTAGAAATTTTTCACCCAAAAAGGAAGAATTTGTCTCCGAATGATCATTAGTTTTAGTATTAAAAAACCTATAGAAATTAATTTCCACTATATTCTAGGGCCCATTATTATCATTTATTTCTTAATCAAATTCATGTAAAAAATTATCTATCTAATACACAAATATTTTTATTCCTTTTTTTAAATAATTATTTCAACGTAGAATGGTTTGTGAAAAATATGGATTTAGAACCCATCATGTACTGTCTAAAATTTTCTAGAACAAACCCAATATCCAAAAATTCCTTCTCAGTTATGGTGAAATTTCTTTGAGCATTATCTAGAAACCAACTACCATTTTACATCACATGTTAGTGTGTATTTTTATTTAAAATTGACAATAATTTTAGTAAAAAACAAATGTGACATACACTAAACCAATAAAAACATTAATATTGTTTTGATACATTAGTAAAATGATACATAACTCATTATTGACATGTAAAAATCAATTTCAGCACAATACGACCCATAGTGTGACCGGTATGACTCCAACTGTGTCTTTTTCTTAATTTGACATTAATTTTAGTAAAACATACAAGTAAAATGCTAAAACCAATAAAATTAATTTTGATTCATTTTATACTTTATTTAAATTACTCATAAATCATTTTTGATATTTAGGAATCATTTTCACCTCAATCTGACATATAGTTTGGTCGATATGACTTAAAGTGTGTCTTTTTATTTAAAATGGACATTAATTTTAGTAAAAAGGACATGTGACGTACTGAAAACTGATCAAATGAATTTTTATTATTTTGATACTTTAGGGAAACAATCCATATGTCATTTTTTATGTGTAGTAATTATCTCCACCTCAATCTAACACACAATGTGTTCGGTGACTCAATGTGTGTAATTTTAATTAAAATCAGCATGAGTTTTAGTAAAAAGCAAATAAGACATACTCAAAACTAATAAAACACATTTTTATTGTTTTTATACTTTATAAAAACAATCCATAAGTAATTTTAGATGTTTATAAATCATCATCACATCAATATCACACACGGTGTGATCGATATGACTCCAATTGAGTCATTTTATTTAAAATTGATATTAATTTTATTAAAAATGACATGTGAAATCCTCAAAAACAATCAAATGCATTTAAATTATTTTAATACACTAGTAAAATGATCAAGAAGTCATTTTTATGTGTATAAATTAGTCTCTCCTTAATTAATACACACAGTTTGACCAGTATTACTCCAAGTGTGTCCTTTCATTTAAATTTTACATTAATTAAAGTAAAAAAGATATCAGACATTCTCAAAACCAAGAAAACACATTCAGATAGTTTTTATACATTAGTAAATCAATATATAAGTAATTTATGTCATGTATTAATCATCCTCAGTTCAATCCAACACACGGTGAGACTGGTATGACTCCAATTGTGTCTTTTTATTTAAAATTGACATTAATTTTAGTAAAAGGATAAGTGAAATAATAAAAACCAATTAAATGAATTTATATTGTTTTTATACTTTTTAAAAATGATACATATGTCGTTTTTGATGTGAATAAATCATTTGCACCTCAATCCAAAACACGGTGCGACCCTTATGACTCCACACATGTCTTTTTACTTAAAATTGGCATTCATTCTTAGTAAAAAGCATAAGTGACATACTAAAAACTAAGCATACACATTTATATTATTTTAATACTTCAAGAAGATAATCTATAAGTCATTTTTGATGTGTAGGAATTAGTCGCACATCAATCTGACACACAGTGTGACCTGTATTACTCCAAGGGTATCTTTTTATTTAAAATTGACATTAATTTTAGTAAAAAAGGAACAGTTTCATACCCAAAAATGATAAAATTCATTCATATTGTTTTGATACTTTAGTAAAATAATCTATAAGTCAATTTTTATGTATAAGAATCAGTTTTAACCCAATATAACACATGTTTTGACCTGTATGACCTCGAGTCTGTCTTTTTATTTAAAATTGTCATTTCTTTTAGTAAAAAGGATAATTGATATACTCAAAATTGAGAAAACACATTAATATTGTTTTTATAATTAAATACAATAATCCATTAGTTATTTTATATGCTTAATAATTAGTCACACCTCAATCCAACACATAGTGTGACTGGTATGACTCAACATGTGTCTTTTTATTTAAAATCGACATTAAAATTAGTAAAAAGAATTAGATACCTTCTCAAAACTATGAACAATCATTCATATTATTTTGATACATTATAAAAATGATCCATAAGTCAATTTTAATGTTTAATAATTAGTCGAACCTCAATATAACACATGGTGTGACCAATATGACTCTAAGTGTGTCTTTTGAATAAAAATTGTCATTAATTTTCTTAAAAAAGGAAAGTGACATACTCAAAACTAAGAAAAAATATTTGAATTATTTTCATACAATATTACAATGGTCTATAAGACATTTTTGATATGTAGTAATCAACCACAAATTAATTCGACACACGATGTGCTGGTTATGTCTCCAAGTGTGTCTTTTTATTTAAAAGTGACATTAATTATAGTAAAACAGAAAATCGACATACTCAAAACCAAGAAAACACATTATAACTATTTTTATACTTTAGAAAAATGATGCATAATTCATTTTTAGCATGTAGGAATGAGGCTCAATCCAATCCAACATGCAGTTTAATGGGTATGACTTAAAGAGTTCCATTTTATTTAAAATTTAGATTAATTGTAGTAAAAAATATAAGTGACATATGAAAAACCAAGTAAACAAATTCATATTGTTTTGGTTCTTTAGTAAAACTATCCAAAAGTTACTTGTGATGTGTATTAATTAGCCACACCTTAACCCGACACATGTTGTGACCAGTGTGACTCCAAGCATGTCTTTCTATTTAAAAGTGACATTAATTTTAGTGAAAAACACAATTGACACACTCAAAAATAATAAAATGAATTCATATTGTTTGTATACTTTAGAAAATTGATTCATAATTCATTTTTAACAAGTAGTAATCAGTCTCACATCAATATGACACACGCTGTGACCGATATGACTCCACAATTGTCCTTTTATTTAAAATTGATGTTAATTTTAGTAAAAAGCACAAGTGACATACTAAAAACATAGAAAATACATTATTATTATTTTCATACTTTTGGAAAATGATCCATACGTCCTTCGTGATATGTAGGAATTAGTCACCCCTCAACCGGTCACATTGTGTGATCATTATAACTCAAAGTGTGTATTTTTATTTTAAATTGACATTAATATATTTAAAAAAGAAAATGACATACTCAAAACCAAGAAAATGTATTAAGATTTTTTTAATACGTTAAGAAAATGATTCATAAGTAATTTTTGTGTGTATAAATCTAATTCACCTCAATCTAACACACGGTGTGACCGTAATTACATTGTGAGTGAATTTTTATTTAAAATAGAAATTACTTTTAGTAAAACGGACAAGTAACATACTCAAAACCAAGAAAAACAATTCATATTGTTTTTATACTTTAGTAAAATGATCCATAAGATATGTAGGTATTAACCACAACTCAATATGACACACTATATGACAGGTATGATTCCATGTGTGTCATTTTATTTAAAATTCACCATAATTATAATAAAAAGAACAAGTAACATACTCAAAACTGATAAATGAAATTCATATTGTTTTGATAATTTAGAAAAATGATTCATAAGTCATTTTTGGAATCTTGGAATCATCTACACCTCAATATGACACACGCTGTGACCAGTATGACTCAAAGCGTGTCATTTTATTTAAAATTAACATTAATTTTTGAAGAAAAAACAACTGACATACTCAAAAATGATAAAACACATTAATAATGGTTTGATACTTTATAAAAACAATAAAATAGTCATTTTTCGCATGTTGTAATTATCCTCACCTCAATCCGATACATTATGTGACCGGTATGACTCCAAGTGTTTCTTTTTTATTTAAAATTGACATTAATTTTACTAAAATGGAAGATTGAAACACTAAAAACCAAAAAAATGCATTTATATTGTTTTGATACTTTATAAAAATGATCCATAAATCATTTGAGACAATTAGGAATTAACTACATCTCAATTCAGCACATGGTGTGACCACTATGACTCCAAGTGTGTCTTTTTATTTAATATTGACATTAATTTTTGTAAAAAAACAAGTGAAATACTAAAAAATGAGAAAACACATTAGAATTGTGTTTATACTCTAGGAAAATAATACATAAGTCATTTGTGATGTGTAGGAATTAGGTACACCTCAATCTGACACATGGTGTGACTGGTATGACTCAAAGTGTGTCTTTTTATTTAAAATTAACATTAGTTTCTGTAAAAAAGAAAAGTGACATACTCAAAAATAAGAAAAAACATTCAAATTATTTTGATAATTTATGATAATGGTCCATATTTAATTTGTGATGTGTAGGAATTAGTCGCACCTCAATCTAACACATGGTATGATCAGTATGACTCCAAGTGCATATTTTTATTTAAAATTGACATTAATTTTAGTAAAAAGGATAACTTATGTACTCAAAACTGACAAAACACATTCATATTATTTTTATACTTTAAGAAAATGTTCTATAATTCATTTGTGACATGTAAGAATCAGTCGCACCTTAATCAGACACTCAGAGTGACTGGTATGACCCCAAGTGTGTCTTTTCATTTAAACTTAACATTAATTTTAGTAAAAATAACTGGTGACATACTCAAAGCTAAGAACAAAAATTCAGATTATATAATACTAAAAAACAATAATAATATTATTATTATTATTACTATTAACTAAACTAATAAGAAAATAATTAATCTTCATTATATTATTAATTATTACTAATTACTTTTAAATATCAAATTAAATATATTATTAATTACATTATTTATATTCAATATTAATAATTATTAATAATTATATTTTTATTATTAATTACGTTATACATCGAATTATTTAAAAATATTTAAATTAGGTTTAATTATTTAGTTTGTTTTGTTATATATATATATATATAAACAAAATATAAAAAAATAGATGGGTGACCGCTTTATAGAAAAGTTCCTTATGTCAATTGTTTTTTAAGGAGGTTTTTTATCAAACACCTTCTTTAATTTTTTTGACTCCTCTTTTAAAGATCATTAAGCTGCTGAAGGAGAATGTCCTTGGATATCTATCCATGTAATTAAAGGCACATGACTCATCTTGGTCACTTTGCACCCTGCCTGTATTATTTTTTAATAAGATTCAAAATTCAAAAAAATCTATAAAAATATTATTTCTAATAATAATAATAATAACAACAAAAACAATAACTCTAACACCTAATATAGTAATATAGTTTGAATTTCATATATATATATATATTAGATATTCTAATGTTACAAATTTAATAAAATTGATTTAATTAAAAATAAGACACATATTAATAATAAAAATAACACTAAAAATAGTAAATTTAATATATTTTAATAATAATAATAAATAAATAATATTAAAAAACAATTAACAAAAAATTACAAATATTAACTAAAAAATTATAAATATTCAAAAATGAACTAAAAAACTAAAAATTATAAATGAAATTAATTAAAACTATGTTATTTTTTTTAAATGTTAGCAATATCATTGTACATCAAATCCCCCATACTTAAATTTTTGAACTCTTAGGTAAAACACTCAGAAACAAAACATGAATGGAATCTTGGTCTAATCAAAACATCATAATCACAATTTCAAATTTCTTCAATATTTTTACCCATAAAATATCATTATTTGTTTTAAATCCCAATTTTTTTTAAAAAAATTCTCTTCCACTTTTATTATTTTCGTGAAAGGTAGCTACACTCATACATAATGTGACCTACCTCACTACCACTGTCATCTCTCAAGAAAATTTTAAACAGTTTTATTTACAATTATCATACACATGAATGCATAACAGATTCATTCCATGAATTTAAAATCTCTACTAGTGAAAGCTAAAAGAATAATCCAATTTTAAATATTTCTCATTCAGTTCAAATGTTATCTGATGTTGTGGGATGGTGTTTCATTATTATTATTTTGATATTTTTTGGAAAACATTTGTGTTAAAATATTGAAACAAATTCATGATAAATATCTTTCCAAATGTATCCATTTGAATCTCAATCCTATATACTTAAAAAATTGCTTGTAAATTATAAAATATAAATCCAAAGTCTCCCTAAAATATTTTTTTATTTTTTTATTTTTCTATACTTTTTCAGGTATTCAACTCACTCAAATATAATTGAATGAAAAATAGGTAAGTATCTACTTCAAAAACCAATGAATTATAGGTAAGATAATATCCCACAAAAAAATACACAAGTAGTTTATTCTATTTATAATCTCAGTGAAAAAATATTTTATATAAAAACTCTATATCTCACAAATCAATGGGTTATCACTTAATTGGAAACCCCAAATTACAAGGGTTTCCACGTAATAAAAAAATATGCACTCATTTTTGGAATAAAAAACGATCTATATCCTCATATAAAAATATGTGTGTAATTAATAGAGATACAAGGAAAAATAATCACAAATGACATGATGAAATAATGTATAACCACGTGCATCAAATGACTCATTGTCCCTTAAAAAACCCTCTCCATGAATGACACCCCACACTTAGATTAAAATTCATCATAAAAACATTCAATAGATAGTTATAGAATGGTATTTGTTATGGTATCATATTAAGAAGGTTTATTAATTGCTTCAAGTGGCTACACAATATAAAAAATGTTAGGGTGTCTCAGTGGGTCAAAGGGACTAAATAAGACAGACAAATGCCTCAACCATTTTATTGGAACTTTCAAGATAACTTTTACTTTGACAGATAAATATGGAAATATCTATAATTCATATCATGATTGAGACTACCACAAGAATAAAGAACCAATAATTTATGTATAAAAGATTCATATTCTTTATAGATAGAGAAAATCAATATTGTGCAACATAAATGAGAAGAGTTACAATAAGTGTCTCAAAAATAAAAAAGTTTCAGAATAGAATTTTGAAGGAATGTAATGATATCACCAATCACATAAACCATAGTACAAAGAATCAAAGCATTTCAATCTTGAATAATGTGGTAACACTGATCATGGACACAAGTGGTATATCCTTGATTGTGTTACAATATAAATACAATATTTTCATGGGGTTTTAACATTGATGGAGATGTTATCTTTTTTCATTTCCATCTCGTTCCTTTATATTTTTAAATTTTTACCTATTTTTTTAAATTAGTTATTTTACATGGTGTTTTTGAAATCATATATATAATATAAAAAAATACAATGATTCCCTAAATAATTTCAAGTAGACATGGAGTAGATCTCTATATCTAATGAAGCTCTAGAAATTATGTACCCATAAAGATCTAATTGAGAAAACACATACCAAAATCATAAAATGAAGATAAAACAAAAATAAATAGATTTTGTGGAAGAAAAAAATATGCATGAGAATAGAAAATCTAATAAATTTTTGGGAGAAATTGAGAAATTTCCATACATTTCTTCTTTATTTCCTAAAACAAACTAGAAAAAAATAGTAAAAAACTAATGATGTGTTGCCTCCCATGAAGTACTAATTTTTACATCTATATCCAAAAAAATTGATAGAGATCAATCCATTTGGTAATTTTTATCAAATTCATTTTCTTATTTCCAATACTAAATTTGGTGTCTTATAACTCATGATATTTTTTCATGAGGTTCAACCTCTATAACTCTTTTGGAAGAAAACAATAATGAGGATATTTTATCTTCCACTGGCCTCTTTGACAAATCAAATTAGGGATCCTAATATAAATATCATGTGTGGAATCAAACTCTATCTTCGATTCAATAGAACAAGGCATCATTGTTCACTCTACATTTCACCCATTAAGTGAGAGTTAGTAATCAATGATTATGGAATTTTAAAGAAGTCTAATTTCCTCCCAATACATACTTATTTTAATGTATTCAACCAAATTACACTCACTTTAAATGAATTTATTCAATGATTCACATTTAATCTGAAGTGTTATAATGTTTTAGGAATTATCCATTTACCTTAAACATAGACATCTTCTCATTTTAAATTTCAACAGTACAATGGGGAGAGAAATTTTTGATGATGTTTGACCATAACCACTTAGATTTAAGCTTTAATTTCCCAACTCTAAGACTATAGTTTAAGAGAATGATTTTTTCTCTTTGTGAAAAATTTCATTATTGGATCCTCTTATCATGTGGACTCATATTTTCTCTTCATATATCATATAATCTTTATAGTCTTCTCTCTTTATATACTTCATTTCCTTCATCAATGGAATGTAATTTTCTTAGATAGTTTTTAAATACATGTTTAGATTCTTTACACCCTAAAAATATTTATGTTCCACATCTACAGGTAAGAGATACGTTTTTATAAAAACTAAGAGGTATGGGGAAATTCTTGTTGAAGTTTTTTATGTTCTCCTACAAGCCCAAATTTCATGAACCATCTTAGTGTCCCAATATTTTCATGATGTATTCTTAGTTTTCCTAGGATTACTTTGATCTCTTGGTTTGTAATTATATCTAGGATATTGGTCTATAGATGATATGGGGTTCTCATTTAATGGATACATCCATCATGAGTCATTAGTTTTTGAAAAATAAAATTATTAGAGTACCATGGTCATTGATAATGACTCTTGGAATTCCAAACTAGGTAAAAAAGGGTTATTTCAAAAATTAAATTATAACATGAGAAATGTGTACTACACATGATTTAACATCCAAAAACATTGATTCATAGTTAATAGGGACTAGGATTTATGGATTGGAAAATGATTTTGAAAAAGGGACGCATGGATTTGATCCTCCAAATGTAAAAAAATTCAATACATGTAATGAGATGTTATGGTATCTCACACTTCCAAATAATTTCTTCAGTTCTTTGGAATTTATCACTGCTCATGATAAACTTTTGAATATCATGATATAATATGGTCCAGTATAAATCACATAGTAACACCTATCTAATTATTCAATTAACTCCCTGATGTCCTAAATCTTTACCTAAATGAAAAAATCAAGACATTTTGAACTTGTTCCTCTGAGATACATCTTCTAATCATTATATATCTGTAATCCTTGAAAATTAATGGATTATCTCAGTAGTAATTATATAATTTATTCAAAAATATTATCCTATGATCCATTTATAAATTTAGATTCAATACACCTAAGAATTTGTAATTGAAAAAATCATTATACCAATGTCTAATTCTCTTAGTGGAATTGATTTGTTCATCATGAAATGTTTCATTAATTAATATTAAATTGATATTTTTTGGGTCCTGATATAGGTGTGATAAATGTTCATTAATTAAATTATCTATACCATTTTTATCCTTAATGTAAATGTAAAATTAATTAAGTTTCAATATCCAAAAAATAATCCTAGGATTAGAATCATTCTTGGTCATAAAATACTATAGGAAAAAGTGATCCATGTGGCCAATGACTTTGGAGAAAAAAGAAGAAGAAAAATTTATTGAATGAAAAGACAACTGCATGCAATTCTTTTTTAGTTGTTCTATAATTTCATTAAGCATCATTAAATATTCCACTAAAATAATATATTGATATCAAAATCCATTATTTACACTATCACAAGGAAATACCAACTACCAAATCACTTTCATTTCACATTAATTGAGATGGCTATTCCCAATCCCCTAAAATTAATTATTAGACATTATACCAAGTGTTTCATTAACAATTTAATGTATTCCCAACATTAAAACTTTAAATGAATGGTAATATAATGTATCACCCCCGAATTCAGGTAATTGACAACTTATTTAGGTATTTTAAGTATATAAAGTAATTGGGTTAAGTTTGGGAAGGTTTCGAGTTGTTTTTGGAATGTTTTTGGGAATTTTATGGATGTGCACAATTTGATTATAGTTATTAGAAACCATGAAACAAATCTAGGAAATTGTGGAAAGGGATATAATGGGCTCTGGGTAGGTGCATGATTAGATTAATGGTTTTTCCAAACCGTGCAGCTTCTTATGAGTAGTTGTTAAAAGTGTAATAGAGGTGTTTTTCATGTTTGGCACACAACATGTCTAACCATGTGATCCAAAAATGTGAGGGGTGTTTGGAGGTAGTATATGGAACATAGTTTTTGTATGATTTTCCTAACTATGCAGCTAAACCACGCACTATTAAAAACATGATCCAAAAGTTATGGATTTAATTCATATTTTCTCCTTAATGGTTCTTTTTTCCCCTAAACAGATCCTAACTATAATTCCTATCCTCCAAAAGTCTATGGATACCCTTCTCCTTGATCTATGATTAATCCGTTGGTTATTTTTTGTGCGATGGAGTCCCGTAGTCCTTGGTATGTGCTCATTCATGATGGTTTTCATTTAGTTTCATCTTATTCCCTCTCTAGAATTCATGGATATAATCCATTGAGGACAGATCCTGGTCATGTGAAGCCAATATTGATGAGATTCGGTTGAGTTAATGATATGGAAAACGATCTATGTTGGGGTTTTTGAGTTTCAATATGGTTTTGTTGATGAAACTATGTCATTATCTTTTTTCGCATTGTTTTGTGAGGTTTTTGGCTTCACACTCGACTCCTCTTATTATAAAATTAATCCTTGATTTCAAATTGATAGAATTGATTGAATTGAATTGTGAAATTGACATTCCATTCGTAATGAAAATGCCCTTTAGTGATGTTTTTGTGGAAATTGTAGAATTGGTTGGTTTTATGGAAAATCTTTTTGGATCATGATTTTAAAAAGATAGTTTTAATATTATGGTTTGGTTTTGAGGCTTGGAAAATGTTTTTTGTTTTTTTCAATAAAATAAATGTTTTATTGAAATGGATTTGAATAGGTTTTAGAATATATGGTTGGTTTGAGTTTGTACTTTCAAAGTTACCCTGAATAAGGGGCATGTACCATTGGGATACAATATAAGTGACCCTAGATAAGGGGTGAGTTCCATTGGGGAACTAGGATATTGGACACTTAGAAAAAACATATTGTATGTATGAGAAACCTATCATGAGTATGGAACTGTCACCAGAGTATGCATGTGTGGGTGTGTGTGGATAATGTAATGGGTATGCCAAATGGAAATGTGAAATGGATTAAAGAGTTGTTTTTTATTTCGATGAATTTTTTTTGGGAAATTGTTTTGAATTTAAAACTACTTTTCATAGAAATATTTTTTCTTGGATATAAACTATTTTAATTTTTTTATATCAATCTGCTAACATATTCTATCCTAGTGGTGTACGTATAGAAGTTATTTTGGGAAATCCTACTGTGTTTTATACTCACCCCCTTCTTATTAACTTTTGTGCATTTATAGATGTTGTTTATAAAGATATTGGTAAATGAATGGTATCCTAATTCTTTAGTGATTCTTCATGCTACCTTGGGTATGGATTGTTGAGTTGGACCTTGGAACAAGTTGGGATATGTGGAGTTTATGTATTTGTATTATTTGGTTTTTTTTGGTTTTGTTTTCCCCTCTATACTCTAATATGGTTCATGTTTGTAGTTTAGTTTTATTATCAGTTGTTACATTGAGTTATATTACATTTTTATCATGCATCATATAGTGGTTATTTGGTTATTGTATTCTTGGTTTCGTTGTTTTATTTTTTATGGGAAAACCATCCCCAACTGTTATAAAGCCCTTGAAATTTATTTCTGGACTTTAGTGTCTTGGGGATTTCACCTAAGGACTAATATAACTTTCACCTCTTCCCAATCCAATAAGGAGGGGAGGGATGTTCCAAATGGTATTAGTTTTGGTCGGTCCATCTTGCATTTTGGAAAAAATAGTATTGGTTTCTTAGTCTTGGAGTTGGAAAATATTTCTGATTTACTCATTGATTTTAATTGATAGTAAGGAGTATGATCGTTATAACATGAAATGTAGAGCACAAAAAGTCATAAATAACCTATTTATGCTTAACCTTAAGTTACCAAGAATTTGGGTACATAAGTTTTTTGAGAAACTTCTAGGAGTTGTAACCTCATCACCATGGGTTTATCCGAGGAGAGAGCATGACATGAATTGATAAAAATGACATCCCATTACTAGTAAAAATCTCATTTTGTGTAATGATTTATGATTTTGTGAAAAATAGTTGATTTTTAAAAAGTGTTGATTTTTTTTTCAAATTATATATTTCAAAAAGAGAATAGTAGTGGTATTTTGAAAATGGTTTTATTTTAAAAATAATGAGGTAATTTTCAAAAATGGGTTGAAAGTGGAAAATATTGAATTTGGTAATCATTGTTGTGATATGTGAAATGTGGTAAATTTAAAATTGATAACCCTTTAGTTTCTAGAGAGCGAGACAAAATGATGTTTTTTATGGTTATAGAAAATGGAACCTATTAGGAATCAAAGAAACCAACTGGAAGAAGCTGTTTAGAATGAGGTTTCACCTGAGTCACATGTGAACCCACCGCTGGTTCAAAGTATTGTACAAGATTTTCATGTTGTGGATAGAGGTAACAGAAGGGATGAATCTAGGAAAGTTGATCATTATGTTCAATTCCAAAAAAAATCCACCCATCTTTTAGGGTGATTCATAATCGGAGAAAACAGAGGTGTGGATGAATAGGATTAATTGAATCCTTGATTTCCTAGGCACACCAGCTGATCTATAAGTCATGTTGGAAATGTACATGTTGTAGGATCTTGCATGCCAGTTGTGGGATTTAGTAGTTCAGGATAAATTATACCAATACATTTCATGGGATGATTTTAAATAATTTTCTAATATACAATTATATCCCCACACATTCATAATTTCTACATTGATGGACTTGTTTAGCTTGAAGTAATATAATCTCTCACTAATAGAGTATATGACTAAGTTTATTAATTTAGTCCACTCTATACTGAAAGTTTCTAAAAAGTGTGTTCTTGAAGGTATTAATTTTTGAATCAGGGAAGAGTCCAAAAATTTTCTTGAATATTTCCATGATTTTTATAATTTATTATATAGAGATGGTAAATAGAGAGATGATAGAAGAAAGAGAAATATTAGGAACTATGGGTGGATGAATAATTTTGACACCTTTGAGAAATGGTGGGAACACTAATGATGGGAATAAGTGGAGGAGGGACACCAAATTATAAGGTAGTTTAATAACATAGAATCAAACATATATATTAGTGAATCTTCCTTCAAGACCCAAGATTAACCCGAGATATTTTCAATGTGGTTCATTTAATCACATAAATAGAGATTTTAAACAACCGCCTAGAGCATGTCAAAAATTAAATCTAGATGAAGGATCTTCATTTTTATTGTTGAAGTGCTCCATATTCAGGTGCTTGGGACACGTATCATGTTTCGTAGACATAGTGTGCTTTGACGGGATGAGGGATTTAGAAAAATTCTCATCATGAGAACATAGATATCCATGTTGATTCTAGAAATACCATGACTCCTCAATAGGGTAATAATGAATGAATTGTAGTGAGTAAGAAATTGTATGGATCTGACAAAGTTATTGTGGAGGATCAATATGAAACTTTGACATTGAGATGTATGATTATTTTGAATTATACCCTTATGTAGGCTTTGTTCTATGTGGGTGATTCCCATTAATTTATTTATTCTCATGATATTGATATTCTGATTTTTTATACTGAGATAATTACTTCTATTTTGAAACATAAAACTCGTCTTGTTTAATGAGAATTTTATTCCTTTATGTGAGAATTGTGTTCTATAACAATTGATGGAGCTGAGTTTATATGATATTTTTCTTCACTTGAGATTTATGCCTATGACATAATACTGGGTATGGATTGGTTGCCGATATTCAAATATCACAATAGGTGGTATACTTGAACAATTAGTTTTATAACAGATGATGGAATCAAGAATCACTTTAGAGGAGACTGGAATGTAAAGGCTAGTGTAGGAGGATTGTTGGCACCAACAATTGGAACTATACCATACCAGTTTCTTTTTTTAACCTTATCATTTTTGTATGAGATCATGGATAATGTTTTTCTAGAAATTTTTGATCAATTTCTAGATGTTTTTATTGATAACTTATCAGGGTTTCCATGCAAAAGAGATATAGAGTTTAGGATTGATTTACTATCAGTGAACAATATTATCTCACTTTCATATTATCATATAGAACCAAGATAATTAAGGAAATTTAAAGTCAAGTTGGAAGAGTAGTGAGTCAAAGTGTTTATTCGGCATAGTACTTCTCTGTGAGCCGTACCGGTCTTGTTTTTGGAAAACATGGATGGAACTCTTCGGCTATGTGGGGATTATCATAAACATTACCAAGTTATGATAAATAATTGATATCAACTTCCAAAAATTGATGATATTTTTGACTAATTGATGGGAGACTAGTGGTTCTCTAAAATTAACATGCGATCAATATATCAATAATTGCAGTTTCAAAAGGTGGATAATTCAAAGATGGTTTTCAATAGTAGACATGGCCATTAATATTATGTCGTTATGAATTTAGGTCTTAAAAATGAACCATATGCCTTTATGGCATTAATGAATTATATATTTCAATTGTATATAGATTATTTGGTGGTGGTGTTTGTGGATGGCATATTGGTGTATTCAAGGACAAGAGACGTGCATGAACAACACATGAAAACAATGTTGGGTATCTTGCAGGATCATTGCTTGTATGATATTTTTTCAAAATATTATTTTTGGATACAATAGGTATATTTTCCTTGAAATGTAATCTCTAAAAGAGGTGTTTTTGTATATCTAGAAATGATAGGGCCTATGATCTCTTGGCAGCCTCCAAATAATGTTTCTGAGATATGCAATTTTCTTAGACTAGTTGGTTATTATCAATGTTTTGTTCGTGATTTTTCATTACTAGAATCACAAATGATAACTTTGACAAAGATTAATTTTCCATTTTAATATAATGTAGAATGTTACAAGTCTTTTCAAGAGCATAATGTTCAGCTTACATCATTACCGATCTTCATTTTTCTAGAGTCAGGACATGGGAGTGTGGTGAATTGTGATGCTTCAATATCTGGGTTGGGATGTGATCTCATGTAGGGTTTTCATGAGAATAACTACCCAACACATGATTTGGAGTCAGCTTCCATAGTCTATTCTTTAAACACTTTTCATCATTACCTCTTTGGTGATAAATTTATAGTTTTTACAGATCATAAAATATTAAAACATATTTGTCACAAAGAGATTTGAATATGAGAAAAAGAATATTAATGGAGTATCTCCAAATTCTTGAATTTGACTTGATGAATACACTAGGTAAAGGAAATTTGGTGTCAGTTTCATTAAGAAGAAATTCAAAAAGTCAGTTGAAAAAGAGGCTTCAGATCGGTGGTGCTTGATGTTGGTGAAAATGGAAATACACTTGCATTGTGAAGATCAAGTTGGTGTTGCAGTTTTCTTTCTGATTTATTTTTTTCCTGATTTGGTTGAGATGGTTAAAAATGAACAAACATATTATTTCTAATGTTATTAAATGAGGTCAAAACTCAATGTTGGGAAGACCATTGAGGGATGGATGCCTAACAAAGGATCAATGTTGGGTTTTTTGTGATCGGATGGTCATACGTATGGATTTTTATAAACAACTTCTTCATGATTAACATCATTCAAGATGGGTTATTCATACTGGAATGAAAAGATATGTATATGGTAGAGAAATAAATTTTTTGGTGGGTTGGTGTGAAATGAAAAGTGGTTGATCCAATTTTGAGATGCCTCACCTGTCATCAGGATAATGTAGAACACTAGCATACAGCTGTTATATTGTATTCTTTACCTATTCCTACTTGGAATTGGGAGTAGATAGCTATGGATTTTGTGATAGGTATCCCAAGTATGGTACAAAAACATGATTCCATATGGGTGATAGTGGATCGACTCAAAAAGTCAGCTCATTTGATCTCTATTCATGAATCTCATATGATGGAGGACTTGTCTAAACAATCCTTACAATAAGCTCTAGGGATGTGGTTGACTAGGAGTACATCATATCATCATGATAAGAAGTGAAAATCAGAAAGGATGATATAAACATTGGAAGGAATTCTAAGGGAATTTGTAATGGATTTTGGTAGATTGTGTGAGGAGAACATACAATTAGTAGAGTTCTCATACAACAAAAGTTTTTTAGCCACCATATATATGGATCTTTTGAAGTATTTTATGGGTGTCCTTGTTGTTATCCACTATGTTCGGTGGAAACATGCATGCACTACCACAAAACTGGGCAAGGAATGCGCCTGCCTTTATCAGTGCTAATGGAAAAGTGCTGATAAAGGGGCGGGCCTTTATCAGCGCTAAAAAAAAGCGCTGATAAAGGTCCACTTTATCAGTGCTTGTTTTAGCGCTAATAAAGGGATTATTTATCAGCGCTTTTCTTAGCGCTGATAATATTTATTATATACATTAAATAAAAACACATGTTATAACTAAATATATATATATATATATATATTAAATAATTATAAGATTAATACTAAATATATTTATTAGATTTATTAATTCAATATATATTTATTAGTTTTATTAATTCATTATATATTTATTAGATTTATTAATTCATTATATATTTATTAGATTTATTAATTCATTATATTTAATATATATTTATTATATTTCTTTATATTTAATGTATTTGTTTTATTTATAAATATATAATGCATTCTAATATATATGTATAATTGAAATTATTGAATATATATGTGTTTTCCAATGAATTGGGATTGGTCAATATCATACATGCATGCGTCTATATATATGTGTTTTTCAATGAATTGGGGTCAATGAATATATCATACATGTGTATATATATGTGCATATTGAATAATGTTCATTTATAGATTATAATTCATTATGTTACCCATATAATATATATATATATATATTAATTAAATGTACACTTAAAATTAAATTATATTTAAAAAATAAATATATATTTTATTATATTTTCAATGATATATATATAAATATACCTTTCAAACAATTTTATAAGTATAAATAGAGATATATATATATTTAGAGTTAAATAAATATATAATAATATAAAGAAATTCTTAAATTGATACATTTCTCAGCGCTTTTATTAGTGCTGATAAACTACGTATTTATCAGCGCTAAACAAGCGCTGATAAAGAGTGTCTTTATCAGCACTAAAATGAAAAGCGCTGATAAAGTCACTCTTTATCAGTGCTACAAAAGCACTGATAAAGTGCGGCCTTTATCAGCGCTAAAAAAGCGTTGATAAAGGTCCACGTGGGATTGATAAAAACCCTCGGGTCCTCTTCCTCCTCCTCGCACCCTACCAAGCTCTCGCGAAATCCCTCCTCTGCGTCGCTGCTGCCGCCTCCTTCTCCTCCTCCTCCTCCTCCACCTACTCCACGGCCTCGTCCTCCTCCTCCTCCACTGACGCCTCCTCCTCCTCCTCATCCTCTGCCTACTCCGCTGCCTCCTCTCCATCGTGGGTCCTCCACCGCGGCCTCCTCCTCCTCCTCCGCCTACTCCGCGGCCTCGTCCTCCTCCTCCTCTACTGACGCCTCCTCCTCCTCCTCCTCCTCCTCCTCCTCCGCCTACTCCGCTGCCTCCTCTCCACCACAGGTCCTCCACCGCGGCCTCCTCCTCCTCCTCCTCCTCCTCCTCCTCCTCTGTTTCCTCCTAGCTACTTCCGCTGCCTCCGCTGCCTCCGCCCTGCCTCCACCCTGCCTCTGCGCTGCCTCTACTGCCTCTGGTGCCTCCGTTGTCGACGCCTCCTTCTCCTCCACCACCGGGTCATCCTCCTTAAGGTGATTAAAATTTAATTTTCATGAATAATTATGTTTACATTGTGGTGACCCCTTGAATCCTATCCCAAATTATGAATATTTGATAGCCATTATCTTTTTCCTCCTAAAATTTCGATAGAATCCATTTCATGAATACTTGGATGTTATAAGATTTGTTTGGATGTGAACAATTTACAATTGGTGTGGATGTAGGGTGGATGATGACAACCTTGGTAAACCTCAATGTTGACTCAAAAAAATAGTAGGTAGGAAGTTCCTTACCCTTGGTTTGTCCTTTACACAAGATACTGTGAGGAGTATTTATGATGGAATATAATTACACCATTATTGATTATGATTGCATGTGGGTGTGTGTATAATGAGATACCTATATTGAATTTTGGATTTTATGAGTGTTGTTATTGTGGGTAATTGTTATGTTTGGATTGTGATAACATGATGTTATGTGTTATATTATATACTCATGATAATATGACATTACAACTTGAATGATTCACCTCGTATGTGTGTTAGCATTCTTGGTGTTTATATGTTGTACATCAAAGAATTGGACCATCATGAAATTAATATCCCTTAGTAGGGTACTACACTTGATATGTGATGATGAAGACAGAGAACCTAAGCATAGGGTGGAGGTACAACATATCCATGGTGTCATGTCATGGGTGTGCTTGAGGTACCCAGTATTTTCTAGGTCCCATTCACTATGAGATGCATAATTTTTTTCAATAACCACATGGATCTATCTCATACATAGAAAGAGGGTAAGAAGGTCACTGATTTCCTGGAAACTTAGGCCTCTCTAGGTAACCTGTGTACCATATTTAACATCATAGGATCCCTCCCCCCAAGCTTGTTAGTTTAGTTAAAGAAGATTCCCTTGGGATAAACTAATTTATACCTCCTTTGACTGTTTTTATCCTTGTCCCCTTCTTGAAATAAAATATATCAATATTGGATGTGTTGAAATAAAGTTCATTACTGAGTTATTTAAGCTATAACCTAGGGTTTGTTGTGCCCCCCCCCCTCCACTACTCCCACTTCTCCCCACCTCATCCATGCCTTCTCTCCTCCCTCATCTCCCTCTCCTCTAACTAAACCTCCTCCCCTTCCTCCACCCATACTCACTTCCCTCCTAGCACCATGATTTTAACTAAGGGTAGGTGCCTTCCCTCATCCAAACACATAGCTTATGGATCGTGGACTATTACAGCTAAGCACTAGACCCAAACTCTAACTCCACCATCTCCTTCTCCCTCTTCTTTTCCACCACCATTGGAAGATTCCATCTCGTTGGGTTTTGATTTTCCTTTTGCATCCCACCACTCACAAGATGTGGTTCCACCTACCAATGTCCATCCCTATTTTCACTTTGAGTAAATGCGACACTATATGTTCTTGGACCATTCTCAATCCAAGTCAATTTTCACCAAAAAATCCATGGATTTGGTCATAATACACAAGGTCCTCATCGACAAGGATTTTATGATAGCCCTTCACATCAATGAAACACTCCCAAATTATTGATGTTCCTGAGGAGACGTTTTAGGATCTCTTTTTAGAGTTCCTTACAACTTTCAAGATACAATTAATCTGTATCACCTTCAAACTAGGTGGTAGGGATTGGGATTTGACACTGGGTGGGTTCAGAGTTATCTTGGGGTTTATTCTTATAACTTTGCTACATCCACTACCTATGTTGCTTTGTGTCTTGATCTGAACAAGACAAATACACTAAAGAGTTGGGTGTTGATCACTCATGATCCCAAGAGCATCCATGATCCTCCCACATCCAAGAGCACCCAGATGAAGGGTTATTATCTGAGGATTAGTCATTTTTGCTTAGCTCATGCCTGAATAGCATGGGGAGACTCCCACATAACCATCACATAGACTAAGGTGGCCATTATGGCCACTTCCATGGGTGCCCTTGTAGAAAACATATACTGCTTCTTACTTATGCATTTGGTCCCATGTTTTTTAATAAACTTTCTACACTTTTACTTCTGATGCACATGTTATGCTACCTATTGGCCTTACCCATGAGGTATTTCCTTGTACGGACACCCTATAGAGACCGCCCTATGAGATTGATCCAAAAGTTGCACTGATTATCCTACTTCCTCACAAAAGGTATGGTTAGCCCATGTCTATATTGGTGAACCCCACTAACGCACTATAAAAAACTCCCAAGAACCACCCCTCATCAGGGGTGATCGAAGAGAGGAAGAGATTGGATCAATCCCAAGAACCACCCAAGATTTGCTATTAATGAGCACACCCCCTAACATTTTTGAAGTATCTTATTTTTTATCTAAATTATACTCATATTCCTTCTCCCCTAACCTATATACTCATCCTATGGATTTCAAATAGGATGAATATAAATAAAGAATGGATGAATGTCAATCGGTTGACAAAAGAGTATGAAGAAGGCATGAAAGAGTTTATCAAGTTTGCAAAAGATCATGCATGTGACTCTTCTCAAATACTTTGTCCATGTTTACACTGTTGTTATTCAAAACAAATTAGTCCAGAGGAGTTGGAAGAACACTTGATCTATCACAGAATAGATCAGAGTTATACATGTTGGAATAAACATGGGGAAACAACGAATGTAGGTAGTGACTGGGATGACACTGTGTTTTATGGATCATCTGATATGATTACAAACATGAAAAAATGAAGATGGTCGTATGGAGGATGTGATTACAGATGTGAATGACGGTGAAGATCATATTGAGGAAATGACAAGGACCGTCAAAGATGAACTTCGTGATTGCCCAAATTTTTTTGAGAAGTTAAAAAGTTATGCAAAGACGCCATTGTATGCTGGTTGCACTAAATATATAGCATTGTCAGCCGTACTGAAGTTGTATAATTTGAAAGCAGACAACGAGTGGAGTGACGACAGTTTTATGAAACTACTTTCCCTCATGAATGACATGCTCCCAGAAGACAATGAGCTCCCGAGCCGAACATACGATGCCAAACGAATGCTACGCTCTATGGGTATGATCTCTGAATGAATGCACGCCTACTCGAATGACTGTATACTATTTCTCAAGGACCACAAATCACTTAAAGAATGCCCAAAGTGTGGTGCTTCTCAATACAAGAAAGATGAATCCAGTCCTACTAAAGTTGTAAGGTACTTTCCAATAATTCCAAGGTTTAGACTCCTATATGGAAGTGAGGAGACTGCAGAACAATTAACATGGCATGCAGATACAAGAATTAAAGATGGGATACTACGTCACCCGGCAGACTCTCCTCAGTGGAAGAGAATCGATCATGAGTATCCTGAATTTGGAAACGAGTCGAGAAACCTTTGTCTTGCGTTATATACAAATGGAGTGAATCCTTTTGGTTTGCAAAGAAACAGTCACAGTACATGGATGGTTATGTTGATAAATTATAACTTACCACCGTGGTTATGCATGAAACAAAAATAAATCATGTTATCTATGATTATATCAGGACCAAAACAACCGGGTAATGATATTGATGTTTATTTAGCTCCATTGATCGAAGATTTGAAATTATTGTGGGATTCAGGTGTTACATTGTATGATGCTTATAGAAAGAAAGATTTCACTTTGAGAGATATGTTGTACAGGACGATAAATGACTTCCCTGCTTATGGAAATTTTTCAGGATATAACATTAAAGGAACTCAAGGATGTCCTATTTGCGAAGAAGGTACACAATCAATTATGTTGAAACATTCATCAAAAACCATGTTTCTAGGACATCACAGATTTATACCGCGATGACATAAGTACCGTTCTTGGACGACATCATTCGATGGAAGTTTAGAAGAACGTACAACACCATCTCCACTAACAAGCGATCAATTGTTTGAGAAAGTTAAAAATCTGGACACTACTTTTGGTAAACCAGCTTCGAAAAACCTTACGAAAATCTGTTGGAAAAAGAGATCAATTTTTTTTGAATTACAATACTAGAATTTTCTATATGTAAGACATTTTCTTGATGTTGTGCAAGTAGAAAATAATGTATTTGATAGTGTTATCATGAAGTTGCTAAATACATCTGAAAAAACAAAAGATGGAATTATGGCTAGGTTGGACATGGTTGAGATGGGAATATGAGAAGAGTTGGCACCATTGAAGGGTGAAAAAAGAACATTTCTTCCTCCTACTTCTTACACTCTTTCCAGGTAGGAAAGATATTAGTTTTGTAACTTCTTGAATGATGTAAAGGTTCCAGAGGGGTATTCGTCAAATATCAGTAACCTCGTGTCAATGAGAGACTTGAAGTTAAAAGGTCTGAAATCACATAACTGTCATGTTTTGATGAAAAATATCATTCCAATTGCTTTACGTTGCATTTTTTCCAAGAATGTCCGCCATAAATTAACGAAACTATGTTTCTTCTTCAAATCTATATGCAGCAAAATTATAGACCTGGTGAAATTTCCATCTATGGAAAAATAAATTGCCGTCATATTATGTCAATTATAAATGTTCTTCCCGCATTCATTTTTTGATATGATGGTTCATTTGATGGTCCACTTGGTGAGAGATATTCGACTATGTGGTCCTATACATTACAGATGGATGTACCCCATTGAACGGTATATGAAGATTTTGAAAGGGTATGTCAAAAATCAAAGTCGACAAGAGGGTTGTATTGCAGAGCGATATATTGTTGAGGAACCTGTTGAAAACTGTACCGAATACTTGTCTGGTGTGGAAAGCATTGGATTACTGAAATCTCATCACACTGGGCGGCTTGAGGGTGAAGGAATTTCTGGAAGATCGGGAGCAGGCCCACCTTTATGTTTTGCATAACAATTTCGACGTTGACCCATATGTTGAAATCCACAAATAAATTCTTAGGCATTTGAATCCATCTAGGGATGAAAAATGGATATCAGATACACATAATCGATAGTTTATAGAATGGTTTCGAGATCATGTTCTTAAGAAGTCAGATGAAAATCCAGAGTCAATTTTGGAATGACTTCGATGGCTAGCCGGAGGACCAAGTGTGTATGCATTATCTTACAATGCTTATATAGTTAATGGTTATACATTTTATACTAATGAACCTGATAAAGACAGTACCATGCAGAATAGTGGGGTTACACTTGTGGCTGAAGCGATGTATGTTTCCGGTGCTAAGGAAAGAAATCCAATTTATGCAAATATGTCATACTTTGGCATCATCAAACAAATGTGGGAGTTGGATTATACGGAATTTAAAGTTCTTATATTTCAATGCAAGTGGGTTGATAACAAGAGTGATGTTAAAATAGATGATTTGGGATTCGTGAAAGTTGATTTTAGTAAAGAAGGGGAGAAAGGCGAACTGTTTATAATGGAATCACAGGTAGTGCAAGTATTTTATGTTCTAGATCCCGCAAACCGAAACTGGTCAATCGTTCTGTTATCGACCAAAACAGCTGAAGGGTTAGATGAAAATTAAACGGAAGATGACCCTTTTATTGGGACTTCACAATCATTTCGCAGTGGTCCCAATGTAGATGACATTTTGTATGTCAGAGGAGACCATAATGAAGGGATATGGATAGTTGATAGAGGGGTCAAATCCCTTCAGCCTTTAAAAAAAGAGAGTTCGATAATCAGGTTATTGATTTTTATTATAATATAGATTGTGTTACATTATGTTATTATCTGTTCGCTGCTGCTTTTATGTGATCTAGATTAAATTTTAAACTAGTTATGCAGATAATGACTTCTTCGCCTGCTGATGCACCCAATCCCGAGACACAACACATATCTAAACCTGTTGCAGCTGGTCCCACTGCTGAGAGACAACAGGTCTCTCAACCTGTTGCAGCTGGTCCCACTGCTGAGGTACAACAGGTCTCTCAACCTGTTGCAGCTGGTCCCAGTGCCGATGCTAGCGCTTCAGAGAAACATAATGATGATGCAGAAAATGTGTAAATGGTAGGCGATGAAACCCCAGCGACACAAAAAAACAGGTGCGCCGTAGTTTCACAGTTTTAGCCAAAATCCTTAAGGCAAAATTAAAAGGCATCAAATATGAGGTGGGATGGAATAAACGAGGCCAACATGTAAACCCCAACAAAGCCATGTTTAGTAGCTACATTGGAATCGTCACTTGACAACATGTGCCGATTGATGTAGAGTCATGGCATCATGTTATCAACGGGTTGAAAACATTAATGTGGGAAGAGATTACGGTAACATTATGATATCATCTATTTAATTTATTAAAATAAAATAAAATAAAATACTGAAATATTGACTAACCCTTTATAATCTCTTACAGAGTGCATTTATAGTAGATGTTTCTCACAAAGAATATGTTTTAAGACTGGTAGGAAGGATTCATAGAGGCTTTCATTCCATTTTAATGAAACATCATCTGAAAGATGCCGAAGGGAAAATCAAGCCGCACCCGCCTCCTCTTTTTGCACACTTGATATCCCAAGGAACGTGGGATGCATTTTCCAACCGTTGTGCGGAACAGAATTTTCAGGTACAATGTGTTTGGTTACACATTGTGTAATGTTGCTTATATTCATCACGTTGATTGATAGGTTTTTATTTATGAAACAGCAACTGAGTGCTAAAAATAAAGAACGGGCAGCAAAACCAGCGTACCCCTACCGTAAAGTAAGGCTGGGGTATGCTTCAATTGAAAAACAATTGGTACATATTTTAAAAGTACTGTAATAATTTTATGTGACATAAAACAACACTGTAACCATGTTTCTCTGTTTATATGCAGATTGATGAAGCAAAATCCCAAGTCATTTCCATTCCATGCCATGTGCTATGGAAGGAGGATCGTGTTAATAAAGAG
This sequence comes from Viscum album, assembly GCA_963277665.1. Lineage (NCBI taxonomy): Eukaryota > Viridiplantae > Streptophyta > Magnoliopsida > Santalales > Viscaceae > Viscum > Viscum album. The sequence goes on from OY728133.1 coordinate 1,964,061,370, forward strand.
GGGAAACTAATAGATGAAAACACACAAAAAAGTGTGGGAAACATGTGTAAGTATGACATAATATAAACTTGTTTTTCTTTAAATCACTATTACATAATGATGATTACTTATTTTTCCATATTTTCTATTTGACATAGTCACAGGAATCAACAACACCCGCACCGGATGCAGACATACTTTCAGCGGCCTTGAAACAGCCAGAACAGTATGGTCGCGTCAGAGGTGTGGGTTTCGGGGTGTCACCCCAGGCATATTTTCAGAAAAAAAAAAACAAGAGGATGAACAAACTAAAGAATTGCATGTAATGAGAGATAGAGTAGCTACCATTGAATAACAATTCCAAACTCAGGGAGAGATGCTAAAGAGTTTTATGGAGGATAGGTGAAGAGAACAAACAACTCAAGAACAACCCGCACGAGAACATCCACCCCCCACCAGCTTTGAGGCGATCCATTCCCCTCAAAGACCTGACTTAACCGAGGTAATAAATGTTATAATATTTTTTTCTATGAAATTTGAATCACATAGAAACTAATACCTTTCATGTAATGATATTCTATAGGGTGAAAATGATTGTGATTTATATCTATCAACTCCCACCCATCGCCTTGTAGCGAGGGCTATGGTGTTCAATATGCAGAATGACATGCTACACTCCAGAACACTTCCAACCAGTCATGTCAAAGTGTCTATTAATGTAGCTCATGAGCCGAGCGCCGAGATACCCATGCCAAATGACGATGATGACATTCATACAGTGGAAAAAGTTGTTGGAACATTCGTTGCATGGATGTTGAATCTTGTAAAAAAACATGTTGACTAGGAGGTATTCATTTCCAATTCATTTTTCAAGAAGAACCTTTAACATTAAATTAGAAAATGTCTAAACTGATGAATGTTATTATAAAAGGACAAAATAGAGGAGCTAAAACGAAATAGCTGCTCCAACATTGGATCAACCAACCGATCAAAATGATCTACTGAGAGAGCGTTCACCCCGCCCGTCTATATCCGCATTTAATATCATTTCAATCTCATGTGGATACGAAAATGAAAGACGGAAAGAGTCATACAATTGTTTGTGAAAAAGATATGTATGGAGAGGAAACATTAGATTTTTCTAGTGCAGACGTTGTTGCTGAGATCATCACATCGAATGGCTAGGCACCTCAGTTATAAATGTATACATGAGGTATGTTTTCATGATTTGATTTTACAGAAGCTGATATACTTTGATAATTATGGCTAAATACATCTCATATTTTTCACAGGTGTATATATGAAAAACAATTGAATGGATTTTTTCATGAATACAAATTTGGACTCGTTAGTCCTCACACCATTTCTACACAACGAGAAGAAATAGATTCTGATTTTCAGGCTGAATTAATGTCAAATCTTCTCAGAACGTTTCAAAGTAGAATTATGACTGACAAACTCTTTTTAATACCAACGTTGCAGGGGTAAAACTCTACATTTTAATCATATCAATTATATTTTCATTTCTATCAGTACTTATTTCTTTTTTTTAGGGAACATTGGATGCTCATTGTAATCAATTTGGATACTCCAAAGATTTATTTTCTGGATTCACTGCATGAATATCCAACTAACTGACCACACATGATTGTTATTTTCAATTTTTAATACACTAGATCCAACATTTTAGAACTAAATATCTAGTTATATAATTTATATTATCTTTTAATGAGGATTTTGTTATGATAGGGCGGTGTATGAATATCGTCTAAAGGCTGGAATGAATCCAGGGCATAAGGGCGACAATGCCCACAATATCTACAAATGGACAAGTATCTTGGTATATATAATTATATTTCACTATCCAAATACATATCAAAACAAATTACTTATTTTTCTCGATGTTTCTACAGAGTCCAAAACAAACAAACGACAAGGATTGCGGTTATTATGTTTGTAAATTTATGAAAGAGATCATATTTCATGAACAAACTAGCATCCCTGAATAGGTATTTTTTAAAATAATTACTACTTCATTTAAAATAATTATTAATACTTTGTGAATTTATATTTTTTTAGTAATACTATGACTGTCGCAAAAACTCCTATTCAGAAGATGATATAAATATGTTTAAAAATGAATGGGCAGCGTACCTGGTGGAAGAATGTAAACAAATAGGACAATGAAGGTGAATTCCTAATACTTATGTTATCTTTATATGGTCATTGATATCTCCCTTTACACTTATTGAGCATCTATGATCTCCCTTTCTTATGTTTCATATCCTTATATTAGTGAATTCCTACTACTCAGTTTGAAATTGACATAACTTTGGAAAACAACATAAGTGACATACGGAAAACCAAGCAAACGCGTTCAGATTGTTTTGATACTTTAGGACAACGATCCCTAAGTCATTTCTGACGTGTAATAATCGACCGCACCTCAAACAGACGTACGGTGTGACCGGTATGACTAAGCGTGTATGATATCAGTTTCAAATTGAGATAACCTTTAGAAAACAGCACTAGTGACATATAGAATACTGAGAAAACGCGTTCGGATTGTTTTGATACTTTAGGACACCAATCCATAGTCATTTGTGACGTGTACGAATCAACCGTCCGATGCACGGTGTGACCGGTATGGCTAAATGTGTCTAATATTAGTTTCAAATTGAGATAAACTTTGGAAAACAACACTACTAACATACGGAATACTGATAAAACGCGTTCGTATTGTTTTGATACTTTAGGAAAACGATCCATGAGTCATTCTTGACATGTAATAATTGAACGCACCTCAATCCGATGCACGGTGTGACCGGCATGACTAACAGTGTCTGATATCAGTTTGAAATTGGAATAACTTTAGAAAACAACACAAGTGACATATGAAATACTGAGAAAACACGTTCTTATTGTTTTGATACATTACGAAAACGATCTATTAGTCATTTGGGAGGTGTACGAATCGACCGCACCTCAATCCAATGCATGGTGTGACCGGTATGGCTAAAAGTGTCTGATATCAGTTTGAAAATGACATAAACTTTAGAAAACAACACTACTGACATACGGAATACTGATCAAACGCATTCAGATTGTTTTGATACTTTAGGACAATGATCCCTGAGTCATTTCTGACGTATACGAATTGAACACACCTCAATCCAATGCACGGTGTGACCGGTATGGCTAATTGTGTCTGATATCAGTTTCAAAGTGACATAAACTTTAGAAAACAACACTACTGACATACGAAATACCAATAAAATGCATTCGGATTGTTTTAATACTTTAGGAAAATGATACATTAGTCATTTTTGACATGTACGAAGCGACCTAACCTCAATCCGACGCACGGTGTGACCAGTATGGCTAAAAGTGTCTGATATCTGTTCGAAAATGACATAAAATTTAGCAAACAACACTACTGACATACGGAATACCAAGAAAACGTATTTGAATTGTTTTGAAACTTTAGGAAAATGATCCATGAGTAATTTTTGACGTGTACAAATTGACTACACTTCAATCTGATGCACAGTGTGACTGGTATGGCTAAAAGTGTCTGATATCAGTTTCAAATTGAGATAAACTTTAGAAAACAACACTACTGACATACAAAATACCGAGCAAAAGCGTTCGTATTGTTCTGATACTTTAGAAAAACTATCCATTAGTCATTTTTTATGTGTACGAATCGACCGTACCTTAATCTGACACACGGTGTGACTGGTATGGCTAAAAGTGTCTGATATCAATTTCAAATTGAGATAAACTTTAGAAAACAACAAAAGTGAAATATGGAAAACTGAGAAAACACATTAGTATTGTTTCGATACTTTAGGAAAACGATCCATGAGTCATTTCTGATGCGTACGAATCGACCTCACCTCAATCTGATGCACGGTGTGACCGGTATGGTTAAAAGTGTCTGATATCTGTTTGAAAATGACATAAACTTTAGGAAACAACACTACTGACATACAGAATACTGAGAAAATGTGTTCAGATTGTTTTGAAACTTTAGTAAAATGATACATGAGTCATTTGTGACATGTACAAATTGACCGCACCTCAATCCGACGCACGGTGTGATTGGTATGGCTAAAAGTGTCTGATATCAGTTTCAAATTGAGATAAACTTTAGAAAACAACACTACTGACATACGGAATACTGAGCAAATGCGTTCAGATTGTTTTTATAATTTAGGAAAATGATCCATTAGTCATTTTTGATGTTTAAGAATTGACCGCACCTCAATCTGATTCACGGTGTGACCGGTATGGATGAAAGTGTCTGATATCATTTTCAAATTTAGACAAACTTTAGAAAACAACACAAGTGACATACGGAAAACCAAGAAAACGCATTCAGATTATTTTGATACTTTAGGAAAACGATCCCTGAGTCATTTGTGACATGTAATAATCGACCACACCTCAATCCGACGCACGGTGTGACCAGTATGGCTAAACGTGTCTGATATCAGTTTCAAATAGAGATAAACTTTAGAAAACAACACTACTGACATACGGAATACCGAGAAAACGCGTTCGGATTGTTTTAATACTTTAGTAAAATTGTCGATTAGTCATTTTTGACGTTTAAGAAGTGAACGCACCTAAATCCGATGCATGGTGTGACCGTTATGGCTAAACGTGTCTGATATCAGATTCAAATTGAGATAAACTTTGGAAAACAACACTACTGACATACAGAATACTGAGAAAATGCATTCGGATTATTCTAAAACTTTAGAAAAACGATCCATGAGTCATTTGTGACGTGTACAAATTGACTGCACCTCAATCCGATGCACAGTGTGACCGGCATGGCTAAAAGTGTCTGATATCAGTTTCAAATTGAGATAAACTTTAGAAAACAACACTACTGACATACGTAATTCCAAGAAAATGCATTCGGATTGTTTTGATACTTTCGAAAAATGATCCATTAGTCATTTTTGATGTGTAAAAATCGACCACACCTCAATCCGACGCATAGTATGACTGGTATTTCTAAAAGTGTCTGATATCAGTTTCAAATTGTGATAAACTTTAGAAAACAACACGAGTGACATACGGTAAACTGAGCAAACGTGTTCGGATTGTTTTGATACTTTAGTAAAACAATCCCTAAGTCATTTTTGACATGTAAGAATTGACCACACCTCAATCTGACGCACGGTGTGACTGGTATGGCTAAAAGTGTCTGATATCAGTTTCAAATTGAGATATACTTTGGAAAACAACACTACTAACATACGGAATACCAAGAAAAAACATTAATATTGTTTTGATACTTTAGGACAACGATCCTTGAGTCATTGGTGATGTGTACGAATTGACCGCACCTCAATCTGATGCACGATGTGACCGGTATGGCTAAAAGTGTCTGATATCAGTTTCAAATTGAGATAAACTTTAGAAAACAACAATAGTGACATACGGAATACTGAGAAAACGCATTCGGATTGTTTTGATACTTTTGGACAACGATCCATGAGTCATTTTTGATGTGTACGAATTGACCGCACCTCAATCCGACGCACAGGGTGACCGATATGGCTAATAGTGTCTGATATCAGTTTTAAATTGAGATAAACTTTAGAAAACAACACTACTGACATACTAAATACCAAGGAAATGTGTTCGTATTGTTTTGATACTTTAGGAAAACGATCCATTATTCATTTGTGACGTGTAATAATTGACCGCACCTCAATTCGACACACGGTGTGACCGGTATGGCTAGTAGTGTCTGATATCAATTTCAAATTGAGATAAACTTTATAAAACAACACTACTGACATACGGAATACCAAGAAAACGAGTTATTATTGTTTTGATACTTTAAAAAAACGATCCATTAGTCATTTTTGACGTGTACGAATCAACCGCACCACAATCCGACGCACGGTGTGACCGGAATGGCTAAAAGTGTCTGATATCAGTTTCAAATTTAGATAAACTTTGGAAAACAATACTACTGACATACAAAATACTGAGAAAACGGGTTCTGATTGTTTTGATACTTTAGGAAAACGATCCACGAATCATTTTTGATGTGTACGAATTGACCGTACCTCAATCCGACGCACGGTGTGACCGGTATGGCTAAAAGTGACTGATATCAGTTTCAAATTGAGACAAACTTTGTAAAAAAACACTACTGACATATAGAATACCTAGAAAACGCGTTCGGATTGTTTTGATACTTTAGGAAAATGATCCATGAATCATTTTTTATGTTTATGAATCGACCGCACCTCAATCTGATGCACGGTGTGACCGTTATGGCTAAAAGTGTCTGATATCAGTTTCAAAATGAGATAAACTTTAGAAAACAACACTAATGACATATGGAATACTGAGCAAACGCGTTCGGATTGTTTTGGTACTTTAGGAAAATGATCCATGAGTCATTTGTGACTTGTAAGAATCGACCGCACCTCAATCCGATGCACAGTGTGACCGGTATGGCTAAAATTATTTGATATCAGTTTGAAAATGACATAAACTTTAGAAAACAACACTACTGACATACGGAATACCAAGCAAACGCGTTTTGATTATTTTGAAACTTTAGGACAATGATCCATGAGTCATTTTTGATGTGTACGAATTGACCACACCTCAATCTGATGCACAGTGTGACCGATAAAGCTTTTCATTAGATAAAGAATCAGTATTTATTAAATGAGATAAATCAATCAAAAACATATTGATTTTACATTATTCCCTTTCATTATTATGAGAATGAAAACATTTGAGTTTAAAATTTCATATTTTAGTTTCACATTTCCATATTAATGTATTCTTTCATATTACAGTTTTAATTTCTTTTATTATTGCATTACTAATATAATATTTGTTTTCTTATATAGGTGAATTTTTTTACTTGAGTTTGGATGCTTTGTTCGGCAACAAATACCGTCGAGAGCAGATCACGGATATCAAAGGATGAAACATGAATGTTTATAACTTTTGGTGAATAATTGTAATTGTAACCATGTAAAACAATGTTTGAAATGTATATATCAATGTGTTTTTTTTGTATTCATGATGTTAAGTAAATGTATATACCGTTGTCGGTAAAAATATTTTGTGTGGGTGCTATTTTGTGTAGGTGTGCATGTGCTACTTTGTGCAGGTATTCTGGTGTGCAGGCGTGCAGGTTCTATTTTGTAGGTGCAGGCGATGGTGCCTTTATCAATGCTTTTTTGAGTGCTGATAAAGGACACCTTTAATAGCGCTAGAGGAGCGCTGATAAAGGAACCCTTTATCAGTGCTCCGAAAAGTGCCGATATAGGAGACCATTATCAGCGCTAAAAACAAGCGCTAATAAAGGGGGTCCTTTATCTGCACTTTTTTTAGTGCTGATAAAGGTCTCCTATATCAATGCTTCTCAGAGTGCTGATAAAGGGGACCCCCCCCCCCTTTATCTATGCCGACATTAACAGTGCTTTTCTAGCGCTGTTAATGTTGGTTTTTAGCGCTGATAAAGGGCCAAGTTGTAGTAGTGACGACTTCACTTCTTAGAACAAGCCTTCTCTAAGAGACAATAGAGAAGACTTAATTGATCAGAAAGAGAATGGTGATGACTCAAAGTTGTCATAAATCATATACAAATCATTGTCTATGACTATTTTCGTTAGAGGTTAGTGATCATGTGTTCTAGAGAATATCTTTGAGTTTTGGGAATCATTATTTTGGGAAGCATGTCAAGTTATATCCTCAATATATAGGCCCTTTTGAGATACTTGATCGGGTTGGTGAGGTGGAATATTGGTTGGATTTTCCCCCAAGGTTTATTTTAGTGCATAACGTGTTTTGTGTATCTCAATTAAAGAAGTTTCAACCTGATCCTGGTTTTGTGATTTTATGGGATCACATTTACCTAAGGTTGGATTCCATGTTCATTCATGTGCCGGTGTAGATTGTGGATAGGCAAGATAATGTCATGCATGGGAAAATAATCAATCTACTGTGGGTTTTATGGAAACATGTTCAGATTCAAGAAGAAACATAGGAAAGGGAAAAGGAAATTGTTGAGTAGAGGTCCAAACTCTTTCAGGTCAGTAGTGGTTTTCTACTTTCTGGGGATGGAAATACCAATAAGGGGGAGAATTTATCACCCCTGTTTTTAGGTAATTAAGGCATTATTTATGTATTTATATTTATATGAAGTAATTGGGTTATGTTTGGAATGGTTTGGAGGACTTTATAAATGTTTTTGAGGATTTTATAGAGGTACATAGTTTGAGGACGATTAGTAGAAACCATGAAAACACTCCAAGAAACCATATAAAGGGAGAAGGTGGGATATGGGCAGGTGCTTAGTTAGGATTCCATTTTTCTAAAATTGGGTGGACTTCTAGGAGTAACTGTAAAAATGGGAATAGAGGGGTTTGGCATAGTTAACATAAGTTTTGTCCCACTTTGAGAGCCAACCATGTGAGGGAAGTTTAGGTGCAGTGGCTAGTGCATGGTTTTTGCATGGTTTTTCTAACCATGCGACTAAACTATGCTCTGTTAAAACAAAATTATAAAATTGTGGATCTAATTTGGATTCCCCCCTTAGTGGGATTCTTTTCCCCTAAATATACCCTAACTCAAATTCCTCTCCTCCCAAATTTTGTTGATTTCCTTTCCCTTGATCCTCTAGAAATCCTTTGGTGATTCTATGTGTGTTTGAGGCTCGTATTCCTTGGTAAGTTCTCATTATTGGTGGTTTTCCATTAGTTTCATCTTCTTACCTCTCTTGAATTCATGGTTTTAATTAATTGTGGATAGATCTATGTTATGTGATGCCACTATTGATGATATATCACTAATATGTTAGGGATATATATATATTGTGTGATTCCAACATTTATGATATATGGCTATGTTGATGATAGGGAACATGGGTTAAAGTGGGGTTTTGAAGTTTCAATATATTTTTGTTAAATAATCTATTCCATTATTTTTTTTCACTTAGTTTTGTGAGCTAGGTAGCTTTACTATCAACTCCTATTATTAGAACATGATGGAATGATTTCAAATTGATTTAATTTATTGAATTTAATTTTGAATGTAATGTGTTATTCTTGATTTAAAACCTATTTAGTTATGTTTTTGTGGAAATTGTGGCATTGGTTGGTTTTATGGAAAATTATTTTTCGACCTGATTTTAAAATTATATTTTTAAAATTATGGTTGGTTTTTTTAGGCTTAGAAAAGGTATGTGGATTTTTTTCAATAAAATAATTATTTTATTGAATAGAATGGGTTTTGTCATACATGGTTGATGTGATTTCGTGATTTTGACATGACTCTAAATAAGGGGTGTGTACCATTGGGGTATAAGGTACATGACCCTGGATAAGGGGGATAAACCATTGGGGCACAAGGATATTGGACACTTAGTTATTACTTAGGGGATGGATGAGAAACCACACATGAGTATGGAATTTTCACTAGATCATGCATGTGTGGGTGTGTGTGGATCATGGAATGGTTATTCCAAATGGAAATATGAAATGTTATAAAAAAATTTTTGGTTTATTTCTCAAGAAATGGATTTGGTTTGGAAAATGTTTTGTACTGAAACTATTTTTCATATAAATTGTTTTGGATTTGATATAAACTATTTCAAATAGTTTTATATAAAAAAATTTATATAAATTTTCAAATATTTTCTATCCTAGTGGGGTGCATCGGGAACTCAATTAAGAAAATCCAATTGAGTTTGATAGTCACCCCTTCTTATTCTCTTTTGTGTGTTTGAAGATGTTTTATATTGGGACACATGTAAAGTAAAGGTATCCCAGTTATTTATTGATTCATCATGATACCTTGTGTATGGATTATTTATTTGGAGTTTAGTGCATGTTGGGAGCTGTGGAGTTTATTTCTTTGGATTATTTGGGTTTTTTAGTTTTATTTTATGATTTGTACTCTAATATGGTTCATGGTTATAGTTTGATTTGATTATCAGTTGAAAATTAGAGTTGTATTATATTGTTCTCCTACATTATATAGTTTTTGTTTGGTTATGGTATTCTTGGTTTGGATGTTTTATTTTCAAAGGTAAAATTTCCCCCCAACTATTATGAAACCCATGGAATTTATTTTCAGCCTTTGGTGTCTTGGGGATGTCACCTAAGGCCAAGTAGCACTTCCATCTCTTCATAAATCGATGAGGAGGGGTGGGATGTTATATATATTTTCCAAACAGGGTGGTCAGGGTGTGGGAAAGAAGAGATAAATCCTTAATGAAGAATCATTATATTCTCAAATACCAAATAATTCCTTTGAGAACATGAACTTATGTAAGCTTGGATAGCTAAAAAATTATATAGATCTTGGTTTGGTCAACTTCAATGTCTTTCTTTAAAATTTGATGGCCTAAAACATTACCACTTTTTACCATGAAGTGATATTTTTCGCAATTGAACCCCAAATTATTTTCTTCACATCTTTTTATAACATTATCCAAATTCTCTAGACATTCATTAAATGAATTTACAAAAAACGATAATCCATCCATGAATTTTATAAGAAACATTCAACCATATAATATAATATTTCCATCATTCATTCCTGAAATGTGGTTGGGGCATTGAAAATTTCCAAAATAATTCAATAATATGTGAATATAGAATATAGACAAGTGAATGTGCTGTTATGTTAATTTTCTAGTGTGGCCATTACTTGATTATAACACAAGTATCTATCCATAAAATAGTACCAATATCTTTCTACCAATTGTTAAATGATTTGATCAATGAAAGATAATGGGAAGTTATCCTTTCTTGTAATATCTATCGATTTATACTAATCCAAACACAATCTCCATCCAATCATCATTTTTTTGGGTATAAAATCTCATTTTTAATTTTTAACCACTATGGTCCCACTATTTTGAGGTACCACTTGCAATAGATTGGCCCACTTACTACCATAAATATGAATTATTAATCCAGCATCAATATGTTTAATAAAACTTTTCTTGATGAATACTTTAATAAGTGTCATTAAATATATTTTGGGTCACTTGAAAGGTTTTATATTAACTTAAATATGTATTATGTGAGTACATATGGTATAACTTATACAATTCAAATAAGTTATCATGAAACTTATCGTTGGATTCCATTTTTATAAAGCATTAAGTAATTTACTTCATAGTTCACATGAAATATTATCATTAATGATAACTAGTAAAGTTTTTTATTCTACCAAAGATCCATATATAAAGTTCAATGGAAGAGTTCTAAGGTAATTTTTTATAATTTTTTCAAGTGATGGATTTAATGACATGAACTCTTGTCTATCCAATAAATTAACTAGTATTTTTATGAATTCCACTTCTTATAGTGATTTAGTTACCTATTAAATTTTCCTTTTGAAACCCTCTAGATTCAATAGATCCTTACCTAAATCACCCCATTCTATAACCATTTCCATGAAATGGAAATCATCCACTAAATGGATTTCTATATATTTTTGGACATAAAATGTTATATTTTCTTCCCCAAATCTGAAATTTAATTTCCTAATTGGACATCAATAAGTGAATTTAATATATCTAAGAAGGGTCTCCAATGAATGACTGGGGAATCCTAATATTATTCGTTATCAAGGACAATAAATTTAGTGAGGAAGTTCAATTTATCAAACTTTATGAGCACATCCTCTATAATTAATCAAGGATGATTACTGATCACTCTTCCATTTTCTAGATGACACTATTAGGAATTAATAATGTGATCCCCATATTTTCATGAACTCTAGACTACATGAGGTTAATTCTATCTCTAAGGTTACATAGATATTTCCCAAACTGATATCCTCCAATATTTCATGGTATAATGAAATATTCAGGGTATCTTAGTATATAACAAGTGTATGTAGATATAACTATCAAACATTGATCATGCTTTAAAATATTTTTGACATCATAAATATTCCTTATTTTATATATAATATCTTTGATAAATATATTATAATGGTGCATTTGAGCAAAAACTTTTGTAAAAGGAATATTTTTATGAAGCTTCTAGAACATCTCCCTGAATTTTAAAAATTGGTCATCCATCTTACTTTATTGCAGTCTTTTTAGGAAGGGTGGAAGTGGTTGGTGAGATTTAAATATTTAATTGAATGATTACATTACATTTTATTATCATTATTTTTTAGATTCTTCATTTTTTATCTTCCTTATATTTTTCTTAAGCTTGAATCTCTTTGTCTATTGGATGACCATCCTCAGCAGCAGCTGTATGTGTCTCTTTTTCTGGTTGTGTAACATGAATATATCACTCTTACAATTTAATATTAAAATCTAATGTGAAATCATTTTCTTATTTTCTCAGTTTTACCCCTATATTACTCAGTATAGTTCCTTGTTGTCATTCATGCATGTGCGAAGCTATTTGACAAAATTTACTTTCAATGTTATGCATGTAATCTCAAAAGTTTTGGGTTATTATTTGTAAATGGTGTGTTATTGTCTCTTATGGATCAAAAATTTATTGATTGGTCAGTATGGAATTTTCTAGGATTTATTCCTAATAATTTTGAATTTTACTGTAGTAGGAGCATAGTTTTTGGTTTTCTTTTACCCCTTATATCATTTTTGCTGATAGGATAATGATTAATATGTCTATTGAAATAATTTCCCTTGTGATTGTATTATGGGTCTATATGCGGGTTGATTAGGGAATCTAGGTATAACTAGGTTCTTGTTGAGTAGTTTAGTATCAAATGGTTTTTCCAACTGATATTTATCTTATTTATTCACTAGTTTTTGTGATAAATATTTTCATAATTTCCTCTTTTGTAATTAGAAATGTTATATTTTGAAATTATTTTCCCCAATGTTTTATATGGACACATGGAATAATCCCAAGTATGTCCAAAATTTTGGAAATGTTAAATTTTATCTACATATGATAGATAAAGTTAAATTAACATAAAAATTTTATATCATAGTATTGAGAGATTCAATATTTATAGCTACAAACATTTGAGAAAAAAATTAATGCACCCCATGTTTCTTTTTGAAAAATCAATATTTCATTGGAAACTATGTTCTTAGATGTTTCAAATTAATTAATATAGAAATTTAGGATCCATATCCATGAATTAATTTATTGTAGCTATGTTGATGTATGCCTTACTCCATGACTGAAGTTTATAGTACCAATCTTGAAATTGATTTCAAAATTTCATTTCAGGATGAGGAATGTACTTTAACATGATCTTGAATCTTTCGTAATCTTATCCCAATGATTTGAATTCATTTTAGAATAAGTATTTTAGGTCTCTCTTGTTGTTCAAATATTTTATTATTATGTAATACTAATATAAGTATTTTATTCTAAGAAAATACTAGTTGAAAATGATGTATTGGTCCAAAATTTTGAACTAGTATTTGGATTTTCCCAATAATGGGAATGAAATATTAGGATTAATTCTTTTTAAATCACCCAATTATATATTAAAATCTCACAGAATTCAAGAAGTCTATTCACATGTATACAAGGTTATTTTCTACTCAAGATATGGAATTTCATATGTTGTTGGATGATGTTGATCATTGAAGACATCAGTTCAAAGTGTTTTTCTTGGATCCTTGGACTTGAAATGTTTTAACTAACTTTATATATATCAGGTCTCAATCCTTGTCTCATTTTAGTCTTCATTTTATAGTAATTTAAATGTTTCTATAAGAGGGTATGAAATTTTACAAATTTGATTTATTATGATACAAAACTTCCATATTGTATTGAAGGTTTTGTGATATATTTGACTGTGGATGTGTTATTTTCATATCATTCATGGTTTATAGATAAATTATTGAAATTTCGTATGCCAGTTTTAATATGAATGTTTATTTTATGTTTAAACCTTTTTATATGAGGAATTTATTGGACTTAGTAAGTGACATGTGGAGCCCGCTATAACTCCTCGATGCATCGGTGGGTCTCATGAGACAAACTAGTGTCTTGGAACAAGGCCTCGACAAAATCTTATTTGTATTCTTGGCACAAGGCCTTGACTATGTTGTTATTAAAGTCTGGCATTATGCATTCCATCATTATGAAAGTGGCTATTGATATTGCATGTGATTATTCAACTAGTAGAATATCCATGTGAGTAAGTAAATGGCATTATTTGATTTTATCTTTGACATATTATGCTAAATTTCAAGTTTAAAAGGCTTTTGTTTTAGTCTTATAAATTGCATTAAATTTTTATTCTTATTTATGAAAGTTTTCGTGATATTGTTATCCTTACTAAGAATCTGAGCTCACCCCTTTCTATGTTTTATTTTTTCTAGGATGCGAAGAAGTATTTTATGACTGACCTGGAGGGATAGTATGAGGGGATATTATTGTGGTCTATGGAAACAATGTTGTTGTAGTTTTTCATTTTATGATGTAATGTAAACCTTATGGATGTATCTAGTACTTCCAAAGCTACTAAACTAATCGGTCTTTAGAGACTTGATCTTTTGTGATCATTCCAATGTTATGTAATAATGCACCGACTCTTGGTAACTGGGGTCGGGGCGTTACAGTTGGTATCAAAGGAAGTTTAGTACAAACCTTGGAATCTTGATTTAGATAAACTCTGATTAGATCACATTACCCTAAGATAGAATTTGAGGATTAATATAGAATAACTTCCTAGAATTTTGGTATTGTAGAGATTTTGTGAGTTTTCCAAGCAATACATCCATGTCTGGATATGAGCAGGTAGAGGTGGCTCTAGCATAGATGTACCTAGGGGTAAAACCCAAAAACATCGATTTGAGCTAGACTTGAACGGGAACTGGTGCATGACAATGGGACTTGCTACACTCTTGGTTATGGCACTGCCGGGGGATATGCATAGGATAATTCTCATTTTCTTTACAAACCATTATGAAGGGTTTACAATTATATACTTCCTCAAATAAAACATTTTTTATGATTATGGATTATATCTATAAACTGTTCAATTTATGTTAAGTTTTTTACAAGTTTGGAATTATGTATTTAGATTTATAAACTAATCTATTTTATGCCATGGTTTATAAATGGCGCCTAGTGGAAGGAATGGAAACTGTATCAATGCACGTACTCTATGTAGGGATTTACCTCTTAATCAATATAATTATAGTGGAGCTGGTGATACAACTGGTGCTGATCAGCTTATCACTATATTGGGACAACTCACTCAGGTTATGAATAATAACCTTACCCGTATGGAGCACCCTGATCCGCATCGTGGAGGATCAATGTTGGATCTCTTCATGAGGAAAAAACCACCAACATTCAATGGGAGTATAAATCCACTATTATCCAAGAAATGGATAAATTCCTTAGAAAAAATATTATATGCCTTGGGGAGTAGAGAAAGGGAAAAAGTTGTCATGGCAGTTTACCGCCTCACTGGAGATGCTGATCAATGGTGGTCATTGATTCAAAACACAAAGGAAGATGATGAATTATCAAATATGGAATGGAGGTAGTTTAGAGATATTTTCTTAGAAAAAATACTTTCCTCGTGACCATCGAGCAGATATAGAAAGGAAATTTCTGAGTCTGAGGAAAAAGGAGGATGAGAATGTCGCAAAGTATAAGGCTAACTTTACAAGGTTAGTGAGGCATGCTGCAGATTATATACGTAACCCAAGAAGTAATATTTATCATTTCTTTGATGTGTTAAAACAATTTCTCCATCGAGAATTATTCTCACAATCCTTCCCGTCATACGAAGATATTGTCTCATCTGCTATCAAGACAGAAAAATAATTCTCTATGTCTTACAACTTTAAAGCAAAGCAAGAGAAGAAGATATCTGTTGAACACTCTGGAAATGGAGATAAGGGGAAGAAGGGAAAAGTTGAATATCCATCCTGCAGTAAATGTGGGAAGAAACACCCTGGTAATTTCTTGAAGGGAATGGGATTATGTTACAAGTGTTGTGAAAAAGGCCACCAACCTTGTGATTGCAAGGGGAAGCCTGTTAGATGGGAAAGGTTCCATGTGAACGGCACTTGCACATGGGTTAGTTGATCCTAAGAGATGGGGGAAGGCAGATAAGGTGGCATATGCTTTGAGTAGAAAGGATCATGGAGTTTTGAATAAGATGTGAGTTGAAAAGGATCCTATATATATGGATCTAGTAAAGATGGATATGGGAATCACCATGGAAAGTGAAACATCAATACTTTTTCAAATGGTTTCCAAACCATCTTTACTAGAAAGGATAAATAGTTCTCAGAATGGTGATGAAGAGTTTCAAAAGAAGATTAAAGCTGTGAATGATGGGAGATTGAGTGACTTTGTGTATGAAGATGGAATTTTGAAATTTGGGAAGAGGCTTTGTGTTCCCAATATACCTGATCTAAAAAGGGAATTATTAGATGATGCTCATAGTTCCAATTTCTCTATACACCCTGGGAGCACAAAAATGTATAGAGACTTGATGGAACATTTTTTGTAGGACAACATGAAGAGGGAGATTGCTGATTTTGTGTCAAGATGTATGGTTTTTCAACAAGTGAAAGATGTAAGGCAATAGCCCGTAGGAGTCATGCAACTTCTTCCCATACCTGAATGAAAATGGGATAATACTATGATGGAATTAGTAATGGGACTACCAAAGACTCCTAGAAGGAACGATGCAATATGGTTCGTTGTTTATCATCTTACCAATTCAACACATTTTATTGCTATAAGGTAGTATTTACCACTTGAAAAATTAGCAAGACTATATATTAACGAAGTTATAAGACTTTATGGAGTACCACTATCGATTGTTTCTGATCGTGATCCCTGATTTACATCAATATTTTGGAAAATTATTCAGAAAGCCCAGGATACTGAACTTCGTTTCAGCACTACCTACCACCCTAAACCTGATAGACAATCAGAACGGACTATTCAAACCTTATAAGACATGTTGAGATCATGATCACTTGACTTTAAAGGTATGTGGGATCAATATTTACCTCTGGTAGAATTTTTCTATAACAATAGCTTCCATTCAAGTATTCAGATGGCGCCATATGAAGCGTTATACAGAAAGTGATGTTGCACACCAACCTGTTGGGATGATGTTGGTGAAAGAAAACTCATAGGCCCAGAACTGGTGGAGGAAACGATGGAAAAGGTGAAGGTAATCCAAAACCACATCAAGGTAGCTCAAAGTAAATAGAAGAGCTATGGTGATGATCGAAGGAAGAATTTGGAATTTCAGGTAGGAGATCATGTTTTCTTGAAGGTATCTCCATGGAAGGGTGTTATACGTTTCTGTAAGAAGGAAAAATTAAGTCTCAGGTACATCGGACCTTTCAAAATTCTAGAACGAATTGGGGTTGTAGCTTACCGTTTGGAAATGCCACCAAGTCTCTCCAAATTTCACGATGTATTCCACATATCATTGTTGAGAAAATACATGTCTGAACCAATGCATGTACTCACCTATGAGGAGTTAAAACTGAAACCTGATATGTCTTATTGCAAAGTTCCTATCAAGGTTCTTGATACAAGAGAACAAGTGCTGAAAAACTGGACCACTCGTCTGGTAAAAGTTCAATGTAGAAACCATAATATGGAAGAGGCAACATGGGAACCAGAGGAACTTATGATGAAGAACCACCCGAGTCTTTTTTATGCAGTAATATTGTAGAAATTTTGAGGACGAAATTATTTGAAGGAGTGGAGAATGTAACACCCCAAGCTTCCACAGTACGCTTCTCTTTGAATAATACAGTAGTGTGTGTTGTACATAACTTCGAGTTCTATCACACCACAACCAATCAAACTAGCCGTTATGAATATTAATACCCACTTTTTGAAATATTATAAATTTTATCATTCAAAATGGACTTCATTTTTGGATTCGTAATATCAAAATTACATTAGGGTGAATTTTTGGTATTTTCCTGAAAACTTTCAATTTTTGATGAATAGTAAAAAACACTCAGTTATAGTTTAAAACCAAATTTTTATTCAAATAAATAATTATTTTATTTAAATTTATTTTAGGTCAAAATAGATACATAATACCTATATAAGTTCAATGTAATTCATTGGAGTTAGTTTATAATAATTTTAGATATATAAAACTTTTATTGAACTTTTCATCGTCTTTTACCCACCTCCTAGGAGAATTTGCAAATTCACATAAAACATAATTTTACCACTTTTGTGAGTGGAATTTCAAAAATAAGAGAGACACGGTTGATATCAGTAAGAAAAATTTGGTTTAATAAGATGAAAATAATTTTTGGTAAATAGTAAATTTTTACTTTTATTTACCACGGTTAAAATTAAATAGGGTATTTAAGGGTAAAAATGATATTATTATTAACCTAAAACATGTGATAATTCTATTTGATAAGTATAATTCGACCAAAAACAACCTTAGGAATAAAATATGAACCTCTTTGGTCCACTTTTATTAGATTAGGACACTTGTTATTATTTTATTTAAAGAAGAGTTAAAAGAGTTAAAATCAAAGTTCAATAACTAAAACGTTTTTAATATAGGGTTATACATAAGATAAATTAGACTAAAAATATTCATTAGAAATCTAAAAAATATTTAATACATAATTTTATTTTAATTATATTTTTCAGATATTAAATACTTTAATTTATTTATGACAAAATGATGATGTTGTAATTGCCTAATTAATGAAATATTAAAATAATTGATATTATAAATATCCAAATAAATGTAATTTGAGACTTTTTATGAATTCCACTAATTTTCATGGTTAATGTGACATGTTAGGGTTGGTTAGATGACTTTTTTTCGAATTAATAATGTCGTTATAAATTTAGAAAAAACAAAATACCAAATAGTATCAAATATGACATAAAAGAGTTTTAAAAAAAATATTATATTATTAATTGATATTCTATTCCTAAAAATCTAAGGTTTGGCCAAAGGACTTATATAATGATATATGAATCATTAATGAACCAATTTGGGTTTTCTTGTAAGTATATAGTAAGTTTATTAACCATATAATATAAAAATACAAAGAGACATGGTAAATGTCAAACTATTTAACTAAGAGTTAAATCTAGAAGATAAAGTTAATATAGTGACCCGAACCTGTCTAAAACCTATTGGTTGAGTGTTTTTCGACCCATAACCACTTTATACTTTAAATAATTCATTTTTGATCCATTAGAAACCGAAAATTATTTTATTATAAAATAATATTTCTAGCTTTTCCTAAGGTGCCCCTCACCCCTCTTATAAAAGGGCACTCCCCCTTCTCTCTAATTAACACCTTCAAAGCCATTTGTCTCAGCCAAACTCTAACCAAATACCCTCTCAACAATCCTACCTTCATCCTAGAGTCCTTCATTTAGTCATAAATCCAACCTAAGGATCCCTTTTGATCAAATCAAAAGGAAGAACCTGAAAAATAGGTAAATATTTCATCACCTCTTTCAAGTTCCTTTCTTCTTCCACTTCCTTTTTCTTTGTTGTTTCCATTATAAAATAATAACTCCAGTATATTATATATACTGTGATTTTATTATAAATATGGTATAACCAAATTAATTATTCTATCCATTCTTTGAATGACATGTCACCATACGTGCGTACATACGGCTTACCGTCTCCACGTCGTGGTGTAATTGTTATTCAATACATTATTATTTGGATGGGTATAATAATGATGTGTAATTGATTTAAATAATAAATATAAAATGATAATGATTCTGTATATATGGTATAACATCCAATTATATATTATTTTAATATCAAAAGAATGATATTGTCGCTTGTGCGTACATACGGATTACCGTCTCCACGAACGCGATGAGATTCATTCCCCATCATATCCAATCAAGACTAATTTTCATTAGATGATTAAAAATAATGTTTAAAGACTTGATATCATTATGGATATGAATTAGATACATCCCATACATAACAAATATGACTCACATAACAAATAATATAAAGTAAAATGAATCCGTTAACACCTAAAACAACGATAATACTAAGACATTACTAACAAAGCAATGTTAAAAGATCATATATGATATCATATTAATGTATATGATTCTTGTATAATTTAATAACAATTATTTCACCATTATAAATAAGATTAACCTACCCTCGACCAAGGAAAAGTACAAGGTAACGGTTAATTTCTCAATGTCTTTATTATCCAAGGTTGTTTATACATAATTATATACCGGGACCTCTTTATCATCCACATCCATGTTTCTTAAAAATGTATTTCAATTTTTTTTTAATATTTTATAGACTATGGGTTAAAGTCATTTATACCCTTGTTTGACATTTATAATATGTTTACAAAGGAATCATTCCGTCATTTTCCAAACAAGGTACTTTTTTGACCTTTTCGATAAATTTAAGGTAAGAATGTTTTTTTAACTTATACGACGGGTGCGACTATTTTCCACCGTTATAACATTGTTGAAGATTCCCTTACAATATTATAAGAATATTTTCAAAATAAATGTTTCTTAAATTATTTCAAAATAGAAAGAGATATTTCTCAAAAAAAGGTCTTGATTTCATCTATGTCAACATCCTTTGATGGATTTTAAGCTTATTTGAAGTTGATTTATTATGATACAAAACTTCCATATTGTATTGAAGGTTTTGTGATATATTTGACTGTGGATGTTTTATTTTCGTACCATTCATGGTTTATGGATAAAGTATTGAAATTTTTTATGCCAGTTTTAATACGAATGTTTATGTTATGTTTAAGCCTTTTCATATGAGGAATTCATTAGACTTAGTAAGTGACGGGTGAAGCCCGCTATAGCTCCTCAATGCATCAGTAGGTCTCATTAGACAAACTAGTGTCTTGGCACAAGGCCATGACAAAATATTATTTGTAGTCTTGGCACAAGGCCTTGACTACGTGGTTACGAATGTCTGGCATTATGAATTCCATCATTATGAAAGTGTCTATTGATATTGCATGTGATTATTTTACTAGTAGAATATCCATATGAGTAAGTAAATGACATTATTTGATTTTATCTTTGCCATATTATGATGAAGTTCAAGTTTAAAAGGCTTTTTTTAGTCTTATACATTGCCTTAAATGTTTATTCTTATTTATGAAGGTTTTCGCTATATTGTTATCCTTATTGAGCATATGAGCTCACCCCTTTATATATTTTATTTTTCCCAGGATGTGAAGAAGTATTTTATGACTGGCTTGTAGGGATAGTCTGAGGGGATATGAGTGTGGTCTATGGAAACAATGTTGTTGTAGTTTTTTATTTTATGATTTAATGTAAACCTTATGAATGTATCTAGTACTTCCAAGGCTACTAAACTAATCGGTATTTTAAGACTTGATATTTTGTGATCATGCCAATGTTATGTAATAATTCACCGACTCTAGGTAACTGGGGTCGGGGCATTACATACCCAATATAATCATTCGATGAAAAAATGAAACCATGTATAACCTAAATGGAGAACATATACCATTCACCAAATATATCCTCTACTACTAACTTACATTAAAATGGTTTGATAGATATCCTTTAGGAATAACCAAATCACTCTTCCCTATAAGGTGTATTCATGGGCTGCTATGAATCACCCAACACTTGTGTGGGATTATCTAAAACTCTCACAGTATGTTAGTTCCTCTCGGTGGAAAAGGTAGAAAGAGGAATGGATATTTGGGATAATCATCTAGAGGATTTATAAAGATTCAATAAATCATATTAATGTTTATTTACACATTATATATCTATTAGGGATACTCCTTTATTATTTTTAGCTTTTACTCAAATTTATGATATGTTTGTTTAATGCTATAGTTATAACTATCTGTAACCTCTAGGATAATAAATTTCTCTTGAATATTCTATCATATGAAGCATTAATTAATAATATACAACTTTTAAGAGATCCAAATGGTAATTTTTAACATTACACTACCTATATTAATCATAAAATATTATTAACTAATATTATAACCTTTATGATATCACTGTGGCATACACTGTCATAGTTAAAGGTAGTTATGTGATATCTCTATATCCCCAATCAAGGCATACAATGTTTCGAGGTGATTCTTATGTAACAATATATGACATATGTATATCTTAACATATGATATAGAATAAACATATCCTATTCATTTATGGATTTAGGGTGTATCTTCATCATAATTTCTATGACATTGATAAACTGATGACTAAGAATTCCCCACTTACGCCCTACCTTTAAGGCATTCTTGTTAAGTTGAAATTATTATTATAATTTTTTTACTCTATCAGTGACCTCAGTAAATTCAATCTCTATCATAGTACTGGTGGTTAAGGAACTATTACATGATGAATCATAATACATTGGTGTGATAATTTTTTTCCCAGTCAACATTGAACTCTTCCAACATCCTCTTGGACAAAGACCTAATTCAAGTGACCAATCCCAACTTAAAAATCATCTCTATTTTCATAAATAGATTCCAAATTAATATTTTCATATTATTGAATAATAAATATATAAATTTTTCAATAAAATATAATTATATACATAAACACTTTAAAATATCAAAAAATTCCTTATAATTATCTTATAGGTAACTTCATTTAGAGTAGTACCATCTTTATTTTTAAAAATTAAAAAAAAATAACTTATCTATTGGAGAACTTCTTTCAATATTCAATATTTATTTCTATATATACATAAATAAATTAGAAACTATCTTATTTTCAAAAACACTAATGTGTATATGTGTCTATAAAAATGAAACCGAAATGTTGCCTACTTCAGTTCATGTTTGGAAATAGAAGTCCAACACAAAGTATATAAATATGTCCCTATACTCTTATTTTTTATTCTTATGGTATTAATTTTATAAAAATATATTATTTCTATACATAAAATATTTTAATTTTAAAAAATTAAAATAAATAAAGACTAACCAGTGATTAAAAATTGATTTTTCCTTATGAAAAAAAGTTAACATGATAGAAACATAACCCAAATAAAAAATGGATATGTGAGGTAAGATTATTAAGTATCAATGATGTGTTGTGAGAATTATTCTCCCATTAGTTATTAGGATAGATATAGATAGTGGAATATCATGGGTTGAGGTCTTTATTAGAAAATCATCAAAGACGTATGTGCTGTTTTGGGAGGCCTATTTCCTTGCATAATGTCTTCCATGTATGGAAATGGGAGGCCTAGTAACCTACATGATTTTGATCTAAAGAGAGTGTTATTTTATGATACCATGTTTTTATATATTTTTATCTGTATAATACTGGTAGATATATGAATAATTGGGTGACATAAGGTCATATCGGGTATTTTATAAGTTTTATATAATTGATGTCTATTTTCATTTCCTCTATTTTTATAGATATATATAAATTTTGGTGGTGTTGTATTTTTATTTTTTGAGGTATGTTTATATTGCACTATTATGATCACATTCCTTTTATGGATGTTTCCATTCAGTATGTATTTTTTGGGGACATTTTTCTTAGAATTATTTTAGATTTGGAGGATTTTTCTTCCTAAAAAGTGGGATAAAAAATAATACAAAATGATTACATATCACTCTATAAATTATGCATCATTATGCTCTTAAATTTTCACACATAATGAAAAATCCTAAGAATAAATGTGATTCCTCATAATATAGGAACATTATATAATTCCTATTGAATGAATCTTATATATGGATAACAAAAAAAATGGAATTATAATAGTTTATGGAAATTTTAGGTTTTATGTTAAACTTCATGAAACTAAGACAAATATATTTGACAATAGTTGCGTAAAAATGTTATATTAATCCAAAAATATGAAACTAAAGATATATACATTTAAAAATAATTAAAACTAAATAAGTTACTTAAAAGTTAAATTTTCTACTTTTTTGAAACTCACCTAAAATTTATAAGACACCTAATAACTAATAATATATTTATACTTACTTGTCATGAAGTTATTATAGAAAGGGAAACCCTCTGATCTAGTTATCTTTCTACACCTCAAGCCTATAAATAAGTCATGCTTGTACGATCTCCACATTTCTCCAAGCTCTATCAATCAATGGGGTTTTTCCTAACTACCACAAAATTTTTATATAAAGGATTTAATGAGTAAATTTTGAATAATTTGTTAATTTTATGATAATTTTATAATTGAATAAACTTCTATTGACCAATATTCCAGCCTATGATATATCTTTAATTTGGACACTAAATTTCCCCCATTATAATGGTTGAATGAGAAGTATGTCACTATATTTTTCTAGTGTTCCTATAAAAATTTTATATTAATTTGCATTATTACCAATAATTTTATTATCCTTATTGTGTTCAATATAATTTTTATATATTTATTCCATATAACATGCATGATTATATGACCTTGATGTCCTTTTTTAGAGATAACAATAAAAAGAATATGTGTAAGTACGTAATAGAAAAATTATTTATAAAATCCAAATTACAAAATATATATGTACCTGAAGTGTGAATTGAAGTCTCGTCAACATTATAAGTTTGAAAGATGGGTTCATTAGCTTTATAAAACCATGGGAATGGACCAGTAGTAAGAGTCACATGTATAAAAGATAATGATGGTACAAAATATCCAGTAGCTAGCATCACTAGATATAGATTTGAATCTAAGACTAAAAATGAATTAATAGATCATGAAATAATTATTTTCATGTGATCCCTTGTTTTTTGAAGGGAGGAAATATGAGGAACTATATATGAGGTGATATTTGATCAAGGCACTTGGTGTGCCGAGGTTTATTGTTTACCACTCCTACAATTTCCAATCCTCATCCCCCATGATGGAACACTCAAGACAGTCCTAGTATTATCTTAATCATAAGATATGTGTCTCCTCATTGATGATTACTAGTAAATTTCATAAAATTATAAATAAAATGTTACATATACTTGATAAATGTTGGAATAAAATTAAATAATTATACTTACATTATTAATTATAGGATTCATCTCTACCTATCATATTATATATTTCAATTTCTATAACTATATGATTTATTTGTTTTTTATAATCTCATATAATCTATGTAAAAATATTAGTCTCATAAATAGACATTAATCAATTTATTATAACCAAAAAATAATATAATTAAAAAATATATATATATTATAGTGTTTCTATCACGCCATTAAATTTTCCCACACAACTCTGGGTTCACTATCTAGCCTTATAATCTTATTATATTCATTATAATAAGAATTTTTTTTGAAAAAGTTAATAGGGACATTAAAAATTCCAATTTCATAAAAATATTTTTAAAATATTTTTCTAGTTGTTACTTCAACAAAAATACCAAGTTGAGGTTTCAATAGGTCACTTACAAAAAACACTTGTGTTTCCTGTGATGACAAAATATAAGGTTCATTGATATTGAGATAGTGATTCATTTCAAACACCACATATCTAAAAATAATCTATATACATGAATTTTCATGTTAACGTATAAAAATACTTTCATTGCATCATAAAAACTAAACCATGAGAGTTATAATCTAAAATTAATATTTTATCAAAAAAACTAAGAGACATTTTCAGATCAAGGTTTTCTATTTGATGTAGTAGCATAAAAATTCATTAATGTGATTAACATTTCACCATCATGTTGTGTTTCCATGTTAACTTCATGAATTCAGATAATAAATTAATATTTACTCGTGATGAATGATTTACACTTGTGTACCATGGTATTTGCACCAAAACACAGTACATTGATCTTAGAAGATACAACATTTGTTAGTAAACTCTGAATATGTAATATAATAATATATTAATATGTATAATGACCACTAAAAATTTGATATAGTAAGTTAATTTTAATATGAGTGATTTAAACCATCAAAGAAATTTTTTTTATGTAATTTATTTCTACTTCTAACGAGTAAAGAAAGATGAGTCCTATATACACATTATTTATAAATCCTATAAAAAAAGACAATGCAATATTAACATAAATAATAAAAAATATAATAATTAAAATAAAAATTAAATTACATACTTGATATATTCTTCCACCACATAAAAGTTGAATAACATAGTGTAATGTGCTATATCTCACTATTTTAGGCTTAAAATCATTAATTTATATAAATCAGATATCCCACCATGTTATATAAGTGATTGAAATTTTGGATTAATATGTTGATGTTTCCCATATTCATTTATCATTGGTTGATTATATTTTGTATTTACATTAACTAAATGAAAATAATAAAAATTAATTCATTCTTAATGTAAATATATCATAGTAGATATATTTATTTTGGAGGGATACATATAAAAAAAGACACAAGACCATTGAGCAGAATTTCTATTATAATATGTACAGTGAGGTGTAGAATACAAATGAAGAATTATGTAGGGAAAATTATTTATAAGTCACCAAGAATGATCGATGCATCCTATTATAATTTTTTCACAAAATTTTACTCAATTTATTGTAATAAAAATATCTTTATAAGTGACATAACCAAATCACATCCACCCCTACATTATTTTCAATAAATGATGAATTATTATTAGAATCAACTCATGTAATAAGATGTGATAATAATGAGTTTTCAAAGATTTCTAACCCACTTGGATATGTTACTTGAATAACAATATAAGTCTATAAGAGTTTATAGTACATGAAAAAAATTCTATACTAGTCATCACATAGAAAGTAATAATAACTTTCTAATTATTTCTATAAATTAACGTTGGGTTGGGTGAATGTTTGAAAACCCAATCCATCAAATCATGGTGAGATTATAAGTAATATTTTTTTTCTCTTTATATTTATAATAATTTCAATTAATATTTCAAAAAATATATCAATGTGGATTACATATAAAAAATGATGAAATGAATTCATTTTCCAGTATGGTAAATCTAATAATATACTTTTCTTCTCCAGTTATAGTGGGTATCATTATGAACATTCTTTCTCTTTCTAGAACAGGGATTACCCTTTCTAAGAAAAAATGTTTTACCTTATAATTTTTAAATTAAATCATTTTCCAACATATGTTTGGGTGGTCCCTCTTTCTCAACAACAATATTAAACTATCAGAAATTATTTCAATATGGATGATTCATTGGGAGGAATATTTGATGCCCAGTGAAACTAAAAATTCAATGGAATTTTAGTCTCTTCAATGATGTATTTTTCACACAAATAAGATATGATATTTTTACGTTTTTACTCCAAACTAATGTCATTCTATAATCAGGAAAATAATTTTTAGTCCACATAAGTGCTTCAAACATCTAAAATGTATCCTATATAGAAGCATCATAGCTAGAGATATCCATGTTCCATAACTATTTAAACCTGTTTATTAATGGTCTCAAGTACACTTATATATAATTTAGAGGATTTTTTGGTCTTGATATAAGTGTACTCATGAAATTTAATAATTTTTTCATACAAACCCATGGTGGATGATTATATATGTGAATGAAAACTAGCCATATACTATATGATATATTCATCTATCCAAATGGGATGAAACCATCACATGATAACCCTAATATAAAATTATGTATTTTTACTATAAAACTTATATGTTTCCTATTAAATTCTTTCCATGCTAATAAATTTTATAGATCTACTATTTTATCACCACATTTATTTCTCTTACTGCATACCATCTCATATTTATTGTAACTATTTCTAAAAAATAATCATTGAATATTCAAGATAATGGGAAAGTGGTATAAATTTTTTTATTACACGCGATAAGGGGTTCCATATTTATTAGATTTATATCATCATGTACCACACTACTTTCACTCATTCTGACCTACAATGTCCTCTCAATTCAATTTATATTATTTAGAGAATGCATAGAATTTATTATATGAAAAACCAAACTGGTCAATTAACTTTGATTCTACAAAGTCATTTTCTATAATTTCTACATCATCAAAAAATAATTCCTTTAAAAAGCTAAGGATATAGTCAATACTAGTATTACTAAATCTATACATAGTTTTTCTATGATATGATCACATTAAAAACTCAAGTTTCATATTTTTATCACACCCCTGATATACTAGGGTATTAACTTCTTCCATCAAATTTGTAAATTAAACATATGTCACCTTGAGAAATAAATATAAATCAATCAAATATTATATTTTGTATATCACTTCCTCCGTTTATACTAATATCATATTGCACTTGAACATTTTCACCATCATGATGCCAAAATTAATAATTATTCCAAATAAAAACTCTTGTGATATGAAAAATCACTTCTTTATGAGTTAATCAAGGTATTACACCACATTAATAACAAAGAAATTGAATGAGACCTCCATTGGAAGAATTCTTAAATGAAAAATCTGAAAAATAATTCAATTTTGATTTAAAATTTACCACTGACTCAATTAATATCATATATTATACTTTGATCGATTCTAATTATAGAAAGAAAATAAACATTATTAACAAACTTCATATTTTAAAACAAAAGACAAAAATAAAAAAATTAATAACAACTTTATAATTTGGAATTGTCAATGTTATAATAAAAGAGGTCCAAAAATATATTCTCTATTCTTGTGTTAATTTTCATATTATTTGTGCTATGATTCATAATTCTTGTATTTAAAATTTAAAGTATTCAATAAAATCTAACTTTGTGGGTTGGAATATGTGTTTTTAACTTGACATGTGTTTCCTTAAATACTAAATCTTGAAAACTAATGTTGAGGGGCCATGAAAATAGTTATATAGGGAACATTTATAGTAAACCATTAACAAAATAGTTTTTTAAAATAGAAAAAAGTGTACAAATAGGTGATACTCTCACCTATGATCTCATATACTAAAATTAAATAAATAAAAATGATCAAATTTATATTATAGAATACTATATTTATGGATTAATCTACCAATTTTATTATTCTTTTATAGTAATCAAATCATAATTAAGACTGTAAAAAATTAAATGCATTACAAAAGGAGAGTAAATATTTTTTTTTTGAAATTTTGATCACCATTCATGATTTTAACCCAAATATTTATGAGTGGAATGGAAAATAAGTAAATAAATACATTAAAAATTTTAATAAGGGTCTTTAAATTTGAAAGGGTTATAATAAAATTATTGATTGAATGAAACAATTTGGGTGAATTTTAATATTTGATCTATAAAAAATTTCATTAAACCTAAAAGAGACAAAATAATAATAATAATAATAATAATAATAATAAGGCATTGAATTGATAAAATTATTTCCTAATGTAAATAGAAATGTTTTTGATTTGGTGTATTTTAGCCAATAAATCTAACCAAATATTAACAAAACTAAATAGATAAATCAATCAAAAAAATATTAGATTAATAAATCAAACTAAATTTCTTAAAATATAAAAGTAGAATAATACTTAGAAGAATATGATAAAGTTTTATTTCATGGTAAATATAACAGACATGATAAAACTCTTATTTAGTAGATAGAATATTTTTTATTTAAAACTCATTTATAAATGATGACTGTAAAGTATGATTATTTCATCTAAATAATTATTTTAATAATATTTAAATTATTTTAGGATATCTAATCAAAAAATATAAAAATATAAAAAAAACCTTTATTTCTATTTTATATGATTAACATACATTATTAGATATCATTATTGATCTTTTAGATGTAATAAATTTACTTATTATGGTGATCTTAATCTCTTTATATACAATTGGAGTTTTTTATTTTTTTAAAGACTTTAGGGATATAATTGGGAAGTTATTTTCTTATACCATCTCTAAAACATGCTAAAATAGTACAAAAACTAAAAATTATAATAAATTATCCAAGAAATTTTTGAATCACGTATGCAATCAAAAAGACTTTCCAAGTGTGGAAAAATATTGGAAACTATAATTTAGACTATAATTAGTTAACTAATTGATGATGATTATAAGGGTAATTTAAAATAACTAAAATAAAAAAATGACTACTAGAGTAGAACATTACAGGTTTATAATAGAGGAAACCAATTATTAAATGGGTACATTACTCAATAATCAGTATAAACAGAAATCATAGGGATTAATAAATAGTATAGAAACACATAAAATATAGTATAAATTGGGAAAAACATGTTGGTTAACATGAGAAATCCTACAATGATAATATAATTCAATATATCATCATATTTACCAACTGTTGATAATAAAATATTTAGGTGGTGATTATTTTTTAGAGATAAAATCCCTCAGAGGGGGATTAGGGTAGGTTGGAAAGAGTTTTGGAGATAGAAAAGTAACTAGTTATTGGGAGGTAAGGGTAATCATGAGATCTAACTTATTTTGTAGTGAAGATGAGGGAGAGGTGACGATCACAAAAATTTGAGCTCCAGGGTTACAGTTGTTATAGTGTGGGTTTTTGAGAGAGGATATTGTGAAAATGAGTTGGGGAAGACAACAATTGATTTTGGATATATATTTTCACTATGAATGTTTCAGAGAGGGGGAGTGTGGTGATGATTATGGGAATACAATATTTAATGCAATGAATAAAATATATAATTCAAAAATCACACTAGGGTTAATAGGATTATGAAATACTGAAATTGGTGAATAAAGTGAATAACATAAGGAAATTGGGAAATAAATGGATTGTGTTAAGTATTTCAAGAAGGCACTACCTGATTTTAAATAAATATGAACAAAACTATATATAACCGTAGTTTTTAAACTATGGATATAGGTGTATGGAAATTGATTTATTTTATAGTACTGTCTTTATTATTCATACATATCTTCACTTGAACTTGATCATGCCATTATTTCATGTATTATAGTGTGATTTCTTATATAATTATTTAAACTCCTTTAAAACCCCAATAAAGTTCTTTGGTATCTTATTTATTCAAAAAACCATTCAAAACACAAACAATGAGGTGGTATTTTATCTATTTGGGATTTAAAATCATAGAAAAATATAATGTATATTTTTGGGTTATCAAATTCCATCACACATGAACATTTTATTGTCCCTAAAAAATCTCTATATCCAACCAAAAAAATACAAAATTCGAAAAGGAGTTATTTAATTTATCTTACTCATATATATAAAGTCGTAAATAATAATTATAAAATTATTCAACTCATCCAATAAAAAATCATGTCTTCTCTAAAATTCCAATTAAACTATTTTTATTTCCACCAATATTGTTCAACCATTCATCACTACCCATTTCACGATGATATATATTATTAAAAATTCATTTCACACATTAATTAATATCATTTAGTTGGATTTATTCCTGACATCAAGTATATACAATGAATCTATAGACTTGTAAGTTACCTCGATCTCCACTTATAAATAAAATCCTAAAAGTAAAGAGGACTTTTCAAGGTAAATTCTGATGCTTATGGTGGGTGGATCATAATGTAACATTTAGAAATAAAGGCTAAAAATTAGGGAATAATTATTAAGTACAATGAATGATATAAAATAAATTAAAATTAAAATTATCCTCTACCTTCTCTACTTCAAAATCGCATCAAGTACCACTTCTATTTATCCTCTTTCTCTATGGATCACACTTGAAACATTCAAAATAATGATGAAAATTCCTCTTTCTATTCAATTTTTATCTTTTCATTTTATAATGGAAAATGTGAATGAAAATTCCCACACCCATATAATTCTAAATGAAGTGGAATATCAATCCCCACTATCAATCTCCTCTATACACTATAGATTATAGTTAGAAAAATAATAGAGAAGTTGAAGAGCTAAAGTTCAATCCAAGGTATCCTATTAATGACTTTTTTAAAATATATAACTCTAATATAACAAAATCACAAATTGTTTTTGAACATTATTCCTAATAATCAAGAGATTATTCCCCTTATCTTATCTATTTTAGAAAAAACTTTCCAATAGTTTATTAAAATCACCTAAACTCCCTCGTTAATATCAATTAAAATCATATAATAATTCCAAACAATTTGGGCAGAATGGATAAATGGGATTGTAATATAGCTTTTTATAAGTATATTCATTATATCTATAGGATTTTCAAATGAAAAATGAAAGGTAGTTACTAGGATCAAATGAGATAAAAAATTATCTAAATATTTCCTCAATCATTTTAATGTGTTTTAAAATCATCATTATTTGATAAGATTAATATTTTAGATCTAGTAGTGATTCATATCCTAAGAAACTCACAAGAAATATGGTACTAGAAATAATATGAAATAGAGGTTAGAGTGTTTGTTAATAATTGGAATTTAAAAAATTAAACAATCAAGTCATGTAATGAACAATAATTATTAGTCCACTAAATGAAAATTTCTAATAATTAGATTAAAAAAATAAAAAATGTATCAGTAAGCATATTAGAATAACTCAAAATTGTAATGACCTTACAACTTTCAACAATTTTCACCTAAGAATTTATATTTTGTGAGCATGATCAATAAAAATTTTCCAATATGTGAAAACATTTATCCTAATTAGTGATGTATCATAGATCAATAAGGAGGGAAAATTCAAAAAGGGGTCTAAGGATTCTTCCCCCACACTTGAATTAAACATTATATTCAATGTTTAAAAAAATTTGAGAGAGATTCATGTCAATTGGAGTGAAATAATAGAAAAGTAATGGATCAAAATAAATAAAACAGACTTAAATATTCCCCCCATTAAATTTTTTTTTCACCTATCTATGGAATTAATTGATTTCATTGAAGTCCTTACAATTGGTGGAGTGTTTTATTCAATTTCTTGCAAAATGGAATTTATTTTATTGGAAAAATGTTATATCAAAATGATATATTAATAAAACTCAAGAATAAAGTGTCTCTCAAAATAGACAGTTCCATGTATATCATCAAGTTAAGTATATAATGACATGAATTGTTTTCAAAGATATAAGATAAACCTAGATAACACAAAATGTAACAAAAAATTACACAATATTATCATCCACAAACACTATAAAAAATGGGGGTGGGGAAATACTAAGATTCCATGGTTTCCTCCCCAGTATCTAGAATATGCTCCCGAGCCTCCTATATTTACTCTATAGGGATCTTTTCCTATTTTGGGAGTTCATTAATGGATAGTGGGAAATATCTATTAGAAAATTCCCCCCATTAGATGATATTATCATACTAATTTGGAATATTAGACTTGATAATTGAAATTTATAAGTATGAATATGAAGTATGGTAAATCTAGTTTACAGTTATATCCCTCAATGCAGATGATAATGGAATGGTACTCTCAATTCTTGGGGTTTCCTCATGAGTGTTTGAGGAAATTTGTTCTCCTAAGTAATCCTTTTTAACTAGAGTGTTTATCTTTATTCTAGACTTAGTATCGATAGTGGAAAATAGTTTCTCAACTATAGGTGTAGCCTTAATGGGTAGAGGAACTATGGTATCAACTAGATTATGGGTTTTCTTAAAACTTTCATGGGACAAAGGCATCTCCCTGATTGAGTGTGAGCCTTTATAGTGATTATCAGAGTTAATGAATGTAATTTCAATGGGTTCCTTAGTCATATTACCCTTTCCCATTCTATGGGTACCTAAATCCAGTGGGTGGTGGGTGGAAACATCATATGGAAGGTTTTATGTCTCATTATTTATAGATCTCACAAGTTTAGGTTTCCATTAAAATTTAAAATCACATGGGTCTAGATGTGGTAAGATGTGGTTAGTGAATATGGGTGGGTGGGTGGTATCAAAATGGGGTGTGGGAATGAACCTCAGTGGTGTCCCTTGGGGTAGATGGTGAGAATGGTATGGTTCTAGGGTATACACTAGAGTATGGGGTGGAACATGTGGTGTTCATAGGATAAATTTAGTTATATCAATATCCTATGATATAGTTTGACAGTATACTGGAATCCATCCATAAAGTACTTATTCCACTCAACATAATAAATAGAGGGTGGTGGTTCCTAGCTATGGGCTACTGTGGCTATATCTATCAATGTGGGAGTTACTCTAAAATGGGATTTAACTTTTAAATGACTCTTAATTTCCTAATAATCCCCTATGAAATATTCTCACTCCTCATTACACTCATATATATTCCCCCTTCCACAGTAGGTCCATTTTTTTAAAAAATTAGGGATCAATCGATTGAATCTTTCCAAGTGAGGCAAGGGGTTTAGACTACTCAAAATCTCCCAAGTGTTTTTCTAGGTGGGTGATGAAGTTTACACCCTTGAACATCCATTTCACCTTATTTTTATGTCTCTAAAAATATATTTTGAATTTTTAATACATGTTCATCTTCATCATACTAAAGATAATATGTAAAATAATCTCATTAAGATAACACATTGGCCCCTATGAGTTACCCTTGGATATCCAAGCATGGGTAAAGGACCAGTAGATAATCTATAAGAGGGTTTTATTTAACTAGGTACTCTTCATAATTATTTAATCATCTCATATATTCAAATATTCTTCAAGATATGTGATTCACAGAGGGTCTAGAAGGATCCAAAATCATGTCTATATAATACTTTTTTTACAAAAACTCATCAATATAAATTCAAAATCCAACTCTAAAATTTTCAAAACAAAATGATCAAAAACTGTTAACCTAATCTGAAATTAATATCCTCTAATTTAATCTATTTAATTAAAAAAACTAAAGTCTTGGATCTATATACACCTCCTCTCTCTCTCTCATTTGAAATTTTCTTGGGATGCATTTCCCTTAATACCTCCATATTCATATCATCCATATTGATTTACTTTAAAATCATTATTTCAAGTTTCATATTAATATGTATCATCTTCATTTGTAGTATCCATATCATCTCTAGTTTTTTGGGGTTTGTGAACCAAATTTGGAACATGTATGGGTCCTCACTTAAAGATGGGTGAGGGGATAAATGGTTTTTAAGGCTTAGGGTGAGGATGGGGATGATGATAGACCCTATGATGGGAGATAGGAGGGATCTTATGGTGGTGTAGGTTTTTTGGCCTTAAACTTTTTAGCATATTTGAGGTAATCTTGGAAATTTTCTTGGGAGAGGGATATTTCACCTTAATGTAAAGATTAATAGCTTCCTTTTTTGCTAGACATGGTTGGTAATTGTGGATGAATAAACATTAGGTGAAAGGTTTATAGGTATTTTGTGGTTCTTGGGGAGGGGGATGTCAGATTAAATGGGTATTGTGGGTTTTGAGGTGTTGTTTTGGAAACAATATGATGGAGGGGTTATAATTATTGTTGAAAAATGAGAGGAATTGACTAAAATAATTTTTTAATAGTTACCTTATTGATTCAAAATGGTTATAGGTGACTCATCTGATTTAAGCTTACTATAATAGATAACAAAGAGTGGGGGAGGTGATAAGTCTCAACACATATTAGGATTTTTTCAAGAAATTTATATATGTTTCAAACCTTGTAGAATGAAACTCATAGTTGTTGTTTAACATGACCTAATTTCTAGACCTATGTATTTTTTACTTTTAAATTTCCTGAATCATTTCATCAAGGGATAAGCCATCATAACGCAACTGTGTCCTTGGAGTTTTAAAAGTGAATTCTTGTGGGATAGCTTTCATTATGAGATCAACCCCATGAAATTTCAATTTTCTCATTTTTATCTTGAAACTAGAATAACGTGGTGTGGTTTTGGACTATATTACATAATTAATTATTCAATCCCAATGATTGAGGTTGTAGGGTCAAATGTTAGTGGGTTTTAACCCAGTGAATCTTTGGTGTTATTCTGTTCATCATCTAATTTTATTATTATGGAATGGATCGAATCATTTCATTATGATTTATCATGGATAGGTAAATTTTAATTCCATAGGGTATAATTTTGGTTCATTCTCTTCCCCATGAAATTTTAGTGTCCATTAGTTTTAATACTCATTTTGTGGTGTGACCAATATCATTATATCATGATCTCTTCTTGAGGAATTTTCTCAGCTCATTTTGGTTTGGAATTTAAAACATATCTATAACATTGTGAAATTTTGGTTCTATTCTGGTAAATGAAATTTTGAAAAATAAATCATAGTATGTGCTCTTACTATGTAATTAGTACTTTTTGGAATTAGGAAATAGGCATTGTGACATTATTTTTTAGGATATGCTATGATAATTTATACTCTAAGAATATTTACCTTGTTACTTGATCCATTAAGATTAATCCTTTATAGATTTAGTATGGGATTAGTGGAGAGTTTTTTAGAGTCTAAATAGTGACACTATTTCTAACAAGACCTAAAAAAACCTAAGTCAAATGAAATATTCAAAACTAAAAGAAATATACCTAGGTTGTCTCCCAACCAATTCAAGTCAAAATATTATCATACCTTATTGTTCTCATTCATAGAAAATGGAAAATAAACACCCAAATTTAGAATGGTCAAGATAGTGATTAAGGTGATTTTCATTCACCTTTAAGGCTAGTTACTCATTTATCTGAATTTCCATAGCTCTATATGGGGATATTCTCATCACCATGAAAGGACCCAACCATATTGACTTGAGTTTACCTGAGAACAAATACAATGGATAATTAAACAAAATTACCGTGTACTTTAGGTGTATCTTCTTCCTTTGTATGTTTTAGTCATGCCACTTTTTTCTCTACTTGTAAATGATTTCATTAACATTTTCATCCCTCTGGATATCTTTAAGACCATCTAACTCTAAATTTATCTTCCTTCCAGATTCATCTTACATTTAATTCATGAATTTTACCACCCAATAAAACTTTGTGGTCGAGCTCCACTATAAGGTGGTATGGTTTCCTATACACCAACAAAAATGGATACAATCCCAATGGTGTCTTGTTGATTGTTCAATAATCCCACAACACATCATTGAGTTTTCTCAACCAATTATTCTTGATTATATTGTTGTTATTCTCAAAAATATATTTCAAATCCTAATTTGAAAACTATACTGGTCCATTTTTTAGGATATTATGAATCATTTTTTATACCAAATTAAATATTTCTCGATCACTTTACTTAGTAAATGGTTATAAAATGTGTTACATAAGTACTTATTAGAAGGTTGGACACTCAAAATATAGAATATATTTTCTTTTTAAAAAACATTTTACCACTTTCACCGTGTTAGTCAAGGTGATTTTCACTTCAACCCATTAAAAAAATTAATCAACATCAAAAGGTTGTACTTATATCTAAAAGAGAAAGGGAAATGACCCAAGAAGTATATCCACTATACATAAATAAACTCAATCTCTATAATGGGATGCTTCAAGATTTTGTCTCTATTTTTTATGTTTCTAATGCATTGGTAGTGATAAAATTCTACAAAAAATATCAATTCATATTGATTCATGTTTGGTCAAAATAATATAATTAAATATATCTTAGTTGTTATTCTCTTTGGACCATGGTGTCCACCCATAGGTGAAGAGTGAAAAAACTCCAACACTCTTTCCACTTTATTATTAGGTACACACTAACAAATAAAATTATCCCCACACTATGATAAAATTATAGGATAACCCCATAAATAATGTTGAATTTTATCTAGGACTCTCTTCTGATGTTGACATGTGAATTATAGGTATATTTTCTTAGTCAAAAAAAGTAAGTGATGGCAGTGAACCATGGTCGTATGTGATCCCTGATGAAAATAGGTGTTCCTCTAGAAATTAATTTTTGATATCAAACTCCTAATATCCACTAAGGTGGGGTGAATCTATCCTTGAAATATGGTCAGAATTGATATACTCTAACTCTATATTATCTTTTATTTTAAAGTAAAACTTCTAGAGAAAAATAATTCACTAGATCAAGTAGGGATTTCTATATTTCATGTTTAAAAAATAATTTATCACCACATGATCTATGTAATCCACTACATTAGATAATTATAGATGGGTTTTAAACTTATCAAAAACAAATACCAATATAAGTAACTCCTTCTCTGTCGTGGTGAAGTTGAATTTTATTTCTATAAGAGTCTGGATCATATATTAAATAGGCTAAATGATTATCTCCACCCTTTTTCTGATCAATTCCCCTAGTTTATAATCACTCATATCACACATAATATCAAAGGGATCCTCTCATTTTGGGGTTAAAATATTGGGGAAATAACTAGACCCATATTCATCACCTTGAAAGATACTTTGCATCATAAATCATAAATTTTTCATTAAAATGGGCCACAACCTGCCAAGGGAAGAACCAAAAAGTGGTATAAAATAATGTAATCTAAAATAATTCTTAAAATTCACATATTTATTTTTCAAAGTCAACCAAGTGACAAAAAACATAGATAAGAGTAGGATCATATCCATTTGAAAGTTGGTGAGTGCCAAGAAATCTAGAAAAAATCTTTTATGAACCTTTGATAAAAACCAATAAATCCTAAAAATATTTGAATCTTACCATTATGGGTTCCATTAATTATTTGATTGAAATGATTTGTTAGGATATATCTTTATACTATATTTTGAAATTTCATATCTAATAATAATTCCATCCTTCATTGTGAAATGGCACTTCTTACAATTTGGAACTAGGCATGTCTCTTCACATTCTTCAGTACTAATATAATATTATTGAGAAAAAACTAAAAATATTTCCATAAATAGTGAAATTATACACAAATAATTTAAAGAAATCCTTATTTATTCTAGAAAAAATGTGTTCCTTGCATCACTAAAAGGTGGTGGGTTCATTATATATACAAAAACATATACATTGGTAGGTAAAAGTTACATAGGGGGTGTTAAGGTTGTGTTACCTTTATTTCCGAGTGTCGCTAGAATTTTATTTAATGGGAATATACATCTAGAAAGAAATAGTACTCATTTATAGCTAATAATTCTAGTATTTTATCCAAAAATGTGTAGGGAAAATGATTATTTCTCATTACATTATTTTGTTTTCTATATTAGACAAAAACTATCCACTTTGTCACTATTTAGGATGACATCATCTCAACATCATTATTGAAAACTATTATTCCTCATTTATTTATCATAAAAAGTATCTTTAAAAAACATTCACTATCCAAAATTGGGTAGATTATATGATCACCCAATAGTTTTAACACCTCTCTCTTTATTAATTCTTTCACCGAAGGTGTCAACCACATTTGTGGCTACCTCATCAGCTTGTACCCATCTTCAAGTCTTAACTTTTGAGTAAAAAGGGAAGGTATTATCTCTTTAATATCATAAATCCCTTAAGGGATAAAATTATTTATTTGTTTCAAAACTATAATCAACTAATTCTTCTGTTACTTTGAAATCTAGACATTCAGTACCATTAACAAGTCTTCTCTTTCTCCTAAGAATGAATATCTCAAATTGATCAGGTGTTTTTATAACTCTAATTTTAGTGGCTTCATGATAAAGGGAACTAAGTTTTAAAAGTAATCCCTCAATAAGTGGTCCATATTTGAAAATCATCCTTATTTATCTATCTCTTACCTATTATCCTATTTTCATTATTCTATTTCATCATCAATTAACTCTATAATTTATTTTTATTATTATTCGTATTTCACTGGTTGGTTGCATATTTATTTAGAAGTATTGATTGTATGTAAATCTCTAGGTTCATCTCTATGTTTCATTTCTTTCATAATATCAAATTATACATTCTACTCTCCAACTAAGAATATTAAGCATCCTTTATTGACATCAGTAATGTTTTTCCCATGGCTAGGAAATGATGAGAAAGGATTATTGGTACCTCTCCCTATTATTTCATCTCTAGAATAATAAAGAAAATAAGAAAATGAATTTATTCACTTTTCTTGAGACACCCTCTAGAATATCTATTAGGTAATTCGCAGATTGGTCTACTAATTGAAAAGAGACTCTTGTGTGATTTGGAATACTTAACCCAAGTTTATTGAATTCTTTCATTAGCATAAGATTAACACATTCCCTTGTTTCACAAATGGATTCCATAAAAATGAAAGAACCAATGGTACTTGGATTTGATAAACTGCTCAAATATCTAAGTTTTAGTGGGATTTTCCTTTAAAAAAATATAACAACTCTCCACATCACAAAACCACACATAAATCTTCCAATTTATTCTTTTTTGAAAGGATTTACTTAAGGAATTTGGTGTACGCTGACATTCGTGAAATTTCCTTAGTGAAAGGAATATTTATGAGTTGTTGATTCAAAATTTCAATTAATTTTTTATATTTTACTTTCACCTTTCCTTGGAGAATATTATTCATAAATATTATATATGGATACTAATATTGTATCTTGGGTTTCTTTAGTGTGTTCTTATTAGTCCTTATATCCCCTTACATTTTTTTCCTTAGTGGGAAACATTATTGTATCATTTTCCTAATCCCTCTACTTATCATTACACTTATCTTTATAAACATCCTTTTGATTATAGGTTTACATCCCTTATAGATCACTTACACTCCTATAAATCACAACCTTATCCTCCTATCATGGAACCTCCTTTTTACTTTTTAAGAGTACTTAATAGTCTTTTAGACATATTTTGAGAAAGTTATACCAATTAATTCTAAATGTTTCATAAAAATTATTGGTGGTTTGATCAATAATTTTCATGCTTCTGAAGGTTGGTCTCAACTTGATAGAGATTCTAATTAATTTTTTAATGTAATTTGTCACCAATTCATCAAAATATGGTTGTGCTTCATGAACTTGTGGTTTGAATTATTAGGGTTAATTTATAAATTGTTACCTCATAGCTATAAATTATTGTATAATGGTACATGGTGCTTACTATCCTTATGGAAATCCTGGATTACCATGGGCATAAACTTTATTTTTCCCACCTCCTTTATGTGACCTTCCCCAAATTTGGGGTTCTGACCTCATTTTTTGATCCAAATGTTTTTAAAAGTAATGTTTTATTTGGTTATATTCCATAAAGATCACTTCTCCTGTCATATTTTCATTGTTAGTATCTTGGTATCCTTAAAATAGGTGTTTACCTCTATATATATTAAATGAATTCATTTTTTATGGCTTGGTTTTTTCTCCTTGGTTTTTAATATCCAGAAACACATTCATTTTTTTATATTGTCTCTATTTGAGTTACTATACTAATGGTTTATTTTACTTGGTGAATTAATTATAAAGGTGGTGCTATTTCTTCTTACGAATAATATGTATTATTGGTTAAATCGTCCAAAATTTATAGTTCACATGATGGTGTCTTCCTAATAAATCCTATTCTAACTGAGGATTCAACCACCACTCAGGAAATTGGTTTCAATCAAAAATAAAAGGTTTGAAACTACATATAAATAATTACTTAATGATGTGGTCATCTCTATAAGTTCTTATTGATGTTCTATTAAGCCTCTTAAGTATATTATCCATATTACTGAGAGAAATTTTTAATCCCACTCTAGAGACTTACCTTTTTTATTAGAGGCAAGTACTTCTCCAAAAACTTTCATGCTAAATCATCTCATGTAATGATTTAACTATATAGTTGTGACTTGAGCCAATATTTATCATGATCCCTTATTGAGAAAGTAAAGGTACTTAACTAAATTGAATCATTTAATAGCCCTTTGTTCTTAAGAATGTTTTATATTTCCAGAAAATTGGAGAGGTGTATGTGAGGGCCTTCGCATTGGAGGCTACCGAATTGACCAAGATTTTGGATCATTTAGAGTAAATATAGCTTCATATAAAAGTTTCTATCTTGGATCAGTGGACTCAATATGCTAGTGGATACTCCATCAACCAAAAATAGTTTTTAGTCCATCAAAGTCATCTCTCATGGTGAAAATTGGGATTCATCGATGATGTTAACAAGCTCATAATTCATATTACTGGGCAATCATATTTCTATCACAGATCATCAATGCCTAAAAATATATTAATTTATCTCTAGGTTTAATTAAAATATTTTTCTTAATTAAAACTCCTTGATCAGGTGTGGGGGAATTACACATGTACCTATAACGTGAAGTGAAGAAAATAAAAACACGCATGCATGTAAAAGAGAATAAAAATTTATAAACAAAAAAAGAAAACAAAATATGTGAACCAAGAAAATAATACAAAATATTTTATATAGTTTAATAGATATAATTCCTAGAAATAGTGCTAAAAACTTGAAACACCCCCCAGAGTTGTCACTTCCCAATGGCGATGAGTCAAAGTTTAGAAAATAAATTTCATGTCCAACCTACTAGTAAAGCTACCAAAGATTGGTATAATAATGGAGAATATAAGGTCAATCCATTGAGATGGTATTAAAATCCTAGCTTAGTGAATCTTTATTACTTTTTAATTATAGTGAAAAAAATTAAGAAAAAAATTAATAATAAAATTTAAAACAAATCACATTAATGATGAAAACATTTTTATTAAAAACAAAAATAGTGGATTAATTTCAAAGAATGTGGTTTCTTGAAAACTTTTATTTCATAAACTTGTAGAATTTAATGAATTGATTAGTTTTGAGATTCTATAAATGTTATTAATCTTTATTTTTCGATTTCATATAATACTACATTAATTATTTTAATTTCTTGTGGCCAAACAAGAATAATTAAACTAAATTTCATTATAAACCAATATAAATTAAAAAAGAAAAAGAAATGCTACTCTCACAGTCCCATACTTCTATACCACATCAGGTATCCTCCTTTAATTTTTTACCTTTTGATAAAAAATAAGGAATGAAATAATAATTAAGCTTAATTTAAAACTAAATAAAAGCATTCAATAAAAAATAAAAATAAATCAACTAATAATAAATCACCATCATCCTACTCTTGATTCACTATCCCTTAAGATACTTCCCACTCTTGATAGAATGAAAATTCATCATAAATGAAGAAGTTATCTTAAGATATGGTAAATTCATGAATAAATAATGGAAATTTAGAGAAATAATGTAAAATAATAATAATAACTCAAAGATAATTTAAGGGTTTAATTTTATAATCAAAAGAAAGAATAACCTCATAAAATTTCTCTTTAAATAGGTAGAAATCATCAAAATTCATTAATATATCCAAAAAAAATTAAAAAAAAATATTTACTCTTAGATTATTTCATGGTAAAATAAAACTCATTATAGCATGAGCGGTTAAATTTATAAAATATCTATGTATCTTTTCCTCTCATGTGGCTTCCATCACATCACAAGGACATGTGTTGTGGCATTAGGGGTATATCACCAACTATTCTATCATCTATACCCAAAACATTATGATTAAATCTTTATATATTTTGGGCATGATACCCTTCTTCAAATATGTATATTTGGAAAGTTTCAGTGTAATGGGGTCTAAAACTACAATATAAAACATTGGTGTTTCACTAGTTAAACCAGTATTCTTTATTTTCAAATAAAAAGAAGAGGATCATGGTGAAAATGATTCATAACACATAAAAGTTATTATTATATAGGATTGTTGTGGCATGGTACTCTTGGAAAATATACAAAGGATTATTCAAATTTCTTCAAATTATTTGTATGTAGATCTCCTAATGCGTGAAAGAATCTGTTTACACAATGATTAATCTTGGTTATTCATGCATAAATTCACTCAAACATGATTTGAAACACCCCAAGATTATATAATATATTTTTATTTAATATTTTCAATGTGTTCAATAGCTTGTGTAACATGCGGAACTATGAACTATGATATACTATAGAAATATTATTATTTAAATATGACTACAATAACCTAGTCATTTTTTTGTTGAGTATCAATATAAGTTACCAAATTATAAAATATATGTTGAAAAGTTTCCCTTATTAAATTTTATCTATTATTTCTTAGGAAATAAGTACTCAATTTTTAATGATAATAATGATATCATATAAGGTTAAGAATAGTTAAAGAGTCGTTTTTATAGAAGTAGATTTTCCTTATATTTTTTA
Organism: Viscum album; assembly: GCA_963277665.1. NCBI lineage: Eukaryota > Viridiplantae > Streptophyta > Magnoliopsida > Santalales > Viscaceae > Viscum > Viscum album. Next base: position 1,964,105,271 of record OY728133.1, read on the forward strand.
TTTTCATTTAAAAGATAAATTTATGAATTTTAGAATTTAAATTTGATGAAATTAAATTAATTTTTCATTTCATCATATCAAAATTTTATTATAATTAATTTTTACAATTTTTCTAAAATAGTTTATTTTTTGGTGAATAGTAAAAAATTGATTTTACAAATAATGTTAATTTTATGACATTATCAATATATAAGAATGAGTTTAAATTTTATGAAAACTTATTTTTAGAATATATATATATATAATATGTAATATAATGAATTTTAAAAATACAATGTTGAACTTAGAAATCTATGTTTGATGTTTTGGAAATCTAAGTAATGTTTTTATTGAAATAAAATTTATTTTCACTTATTCTCTTTTAATAAAGTTTTTATAAGGTTTATTTCAGTTTTGGATTGGTTTGAAAAAAAATCATTTTATTTAATATAATCTAATTAATTCCAAAATAATCAACATTATAATTTATTTTTGTATAAAGTCATTTTTATACTTAAAAAGGCATTTTTCTAAAAAATGATTTTCATTGTGATTTACATACTTATATTAAAATTAATTTCTTCCAAATCTATAAATTGAATCTTAAAAAAATGGATATAAAATTTTTAATTAGTAGTTTCAAATTTGGTAAATTTTATAATTTAATTTTTGGTTATAATGAATAGTAAATGGGGTAAAAATTCATTACCATGGTAAATGTTAAAAGGGTTAATAAGGGGTTAAACTAAATAGATAAGGGTTAAAATAACATTAAAATTGTATAAATACTATTGGTTGAATTAATTTAGATTATATTTTATCTATACTTATAAATTGATCCAATTTGGATTAGTTTTCCATAAAAGTGGCCTTATATTATTTTAAAGTTTAAAATAATTACAAGTGTGTCACTCCCATCACTTATGAAAGGGAACCTCCTCTCCTCTCTTATTTTCGCATTATTGATCCACTTATCTCAACCAAATCCTGAAAAAATCTCTTCTAAACTTCTCTATCCACATTATAAAGGTCTTGGTGTTCTTAAAAGACTAGCCCAAGCATCCTTAAGAAGATATCCAAAGGAGGTTTCTCATGGAAGACATAATTGTTGAGACATGTTTCATGTTATGCACCTATTTGTGTTCATATGGTGTATATACTATCCATTTGATATATTATATCATGAATATCTTAATATTCATGGTATTTAATATTTTATTTTAATTTATTTCATTCAATGTTTTTATGATTCAAAAGTTACTATAATCTTAATGTTTTATGTTATAATCTCATTTATTTTCAAGATTATCTATGTTAAATTTCCATTAAGGGAAATTATATGATCATTATATTTTAAACTACATATATTTTATTATACTACGGTTATTTATGGGGATTTCATGTTTTACTTACATTTTTCTCTATTTCGTATTAAAAATGATTAAGAAAATGTTTTTAAGAAAAGTTGGACTTATTTCCCTTTTTGGTAGGGAATATTTTTCTTCAATATCCACATTTTCAAATTATTTTATGAAATTTATTATTTACCCTTAAATTATTTCCAAAGGTATTTTTATATCTGTAGACCCCAGAAAACGTGTTCCAAAAATTTTCCAAATGCTTCCATACACGAACCAAGATCGTAGTCTATTTCGAAAGATTTGATTTGGTTGGTCGTAGGGCCCGAACAGAGCTACGGATTAGGAGTTATGGACATTTGAAGTGGGGATGGAAAACTAGTTCGCGAAGCCCCCTCTGTGATCGTGGAGTACCGCCGCGAAGTAATGAGGGGGGATGCTCCACGAACCCTTCTGACGTTCGCGATGCACCGTGAAGACCCGCCGTGAAGAAGAGAAGGCAGTAACTCTCCACGAATGCCCTGACGTTTGTGAACCCGCCGTGAAGCAGAGGAGGCAGTAACTCTCCGCGAACCTGGTCGACGTTCGCGACCCACCGCGAAGCAACCGAAGCCCCCTTCGCGCCACGTGAGCTCTGCTTTGCGGCGCCCCCGGCCTATAAATACCCAGCTCGCCCCCCTTCTCCGGGCGGCCACTCCGCACCTCGGACGACCACTTCTCCCCTTGGGCGGCTGATCTCCTGGTCCGTGGAGCTCCGCTTTGCGGCTCCGTGAGGCCATGCTCCGCGAGCAGCTTCTTTCTTATTGCTACTCCGTGAGCCAATGCTCTGCGAGTCCATGCTCCGTGAGCCAGTGCTCCGCGATGCTGCTCCGCGAGTACTCCACGAGCCACCCTTGCTCCACAAGAGGCCCATGCTCAGTGAGGTCCCTCTGCTCTATGAGACTTTGATCTGCGATCCGCCCTTTCTCCGCAAGAGGCCCATGCTTCGCGAGATCCCTTTGCTCTGTGAGACCTTTTCTTTGCCGGTCCCTTCGCTACCGTCACAGACCCCCATGAAAAATGGAGAGTCGCACTGCGAACTTATCAGGCCGGGATGTCAGGATTTTCCATTGCACCCTTATGCGCAGCCTCTTCCACTTATGGAATACCATGATTTGAGAGACTCTTCTACACACCATAAATCACCTTGAGTCGAGATATTCCTCTCGGTCCCTTTCACATGTCCTGAGTTGAGATTCTCATCATCAATTCCCCGAGTACCTTGAGTCAAACCATTCCTCAAGTAACTCATCCAAACCCCATAACTTGGCTCCTATGCCAGGATGAACCAGAAAGGGTCTCCCTTGCGTATGACCCAACACCATCCATTTCTAGGCGCCTTATGCCAACAGTCCTTTCTACATGACTCTAAACTGTAGTTCACCCTATGTTCCAAACATAGGATGCCTCTTGCTCTAAATAAGATATTCCTTATGCTCCAAGTATGAGATGCCAATAGTCTTATCTATATGACTCTAAACTGTAGTACACCCCATGTTCCAAACATAGGATGCCTCTTAATCCAATCAAGAGATTCCTCATGCTCCAAGCATTAGATTCCAATAGTCCTATCTGCATGACTATAAAATGTAGTACTACCTATCTAACAAATGATAGGATACATCTTGCCCTATACGAGAGACGCCTTATTCTCTAAGCATGAGATTCCAACAATCCTATCTACAAGACTATAAACTATAGTACACCCTATGTTCCAAACATAGGATGCATCTTCCATTAAACAAGAGATGCCTTATGCTCCAAGCATAAGACGCCTAATGCCATGATTATAGTGGCATAATTCCAATGCCCCTCGGCATTATCCCTCTTGTGCACCAGTGCATAGGTGAAGGCCTCAATTCACCAGTGGGTTGGGATGCCCTCATAGCCAGACACGAGGAAGACATCAAGGGAGACATCTATGCTTAAGCCCCATTCACCAGTGCCGCTCCATAGCGGCACCCGGGCAGCTTCCTTGTGTAAGCCCCATTCACCATTGTCTCTCCATAGCGGCACCGGGGCAGTATCCTTGCGTAAGCCCCATTCACCAGTGTCGCTCCATAGCGAAACCCGGGAAACATCCTTGTGTAAGCCCCATTCACAAGTGTCGCTCCATAGCGGCACCCGGGCGCTTCCTAGCATAAGCCTCATTCACCATTGCCGCTCCATAGTGGCACCCGGGCAGCTTCCTAGCGTAAGCCCCATTCACCATTGCCGCTCCACAAAGGCACCGGGGCAGCATCCTTGCGTAAGCCCCATTCACCAGTGCCGCTCCATAGCGGCACCCGGGCAGCATCCTTGCGTAAGCCCCATTCACAAGTGTCGCTCCATAGAGGCACCCAGGCAGCTTCCTAGAGTAAGCCCCATTCACAAGTGTCTCTCCATAATGTCACCCAGGAAACTTCCTAGCGTAAGCCCCATTCACCATTGGCGCTCCATAGCGGCACCCGGGCAGCATCCTAGCGTAAGCCCCATTCACCATTGCCGCTCCATAGCGGCACCCGAGCAGCTTCCTAGCGTAAGCCCCATTCACCATTGCCGCTCCATAGTGGCACCCGAGCAGCATCCATGCATAAGCCCCATTCACTATTTTCCCTCCATAGCGGCACCTGGGCAGCTTCCTTGCATAATCCCCATTCACTATTGTCGCTCCATAGCAGCACTCGAGCAGCATCCTTGCGTAAGCCCCCATTCACCATTGCCACTCCATAGCATCACTCGGGAAGCATCCTTGAGTAAGCCCCATTCACAAGTGGAGCTCCATAGCGGCACCCAGGTAGCTTCCTAGCGTAAGCCCCATTCAGCATTGCCGCTCCATAGCGGCACCCGGGCAGCTTCCTAGCGTAAGCCCCATTCACCATTGTCGCTCCATAGCGGCACCCGGGCAGCTTCCTAGTGTAAGCCTCATTCACCATTGTCGCTCCATAGCGGTACCTGGGAACCTTCCTTGCATAAGCCCCATTCACCAGTGCCCCTCCATAGCGGCACCCCGGGCAGCTTCCTAGCGTAATCCCCATTCACCATTGCCGCTCCATAGCAGCACCTGGGAAGCTTCCTAGCCTAATCCCCATTCACCATTTCCTCTCCATAGCGGCACCCAGTAAGCTTTCTAGCGTAATCCCCATTCACCATTGCCGCTCCATAGCAGCACTCAGGCAGTATCCTTGAATAATCCCCATTCACCATTGTCGCTCCATAGCGGCACCTGGGCAGCTTCCTTGCGTAAGCCCCATTCACCATTGCCGCTCCATAGCGGCACCTGGGAAGCATCCTTGCGTAAGACCCATTCACCATTGGCGCTCCATAGCGGCACTGGGGAAGTATCCTTGCGTAAGCCCCATTCACCGGTGTCGTTCCATAGCGGAACCCGGGTATCATCCTTGCGTAAGCCCCATTCACAAGTGTCGCTCCATAGCGGCACCCAGGCAGCTCCCTAGCGTAAGCCCCATTCACCATTGCCACTCCATAGCGGCACCCGGGCAGCTACATAGCATAATCCCCATTCACCATTGCCGCTCCATAGTGGCACCCGGGCAACATCCTTGCGTAAGCCCCATTCACAAATGTCGCTCCATAGCAACACCCGGGTAGCTTCCTAGCATAAGCCCCATTCACCATTTCCGCTCCATAGCGGCACCCGGGTAGCTTCCTATCCTAATCCCCATTCACCATTGTTGCTCCATAGCGGCACCCGACAGCTTCCTAACATAATCCCCATTCACCATTGCCACTCCATAGCGGCACCCGGGAAGCATCCTTGCATAAGACCCATTCACCATTGTCGCTCCATAGCGGCACCTGGGTAGCTTCCTTGCGTAAGCCCCATTCACCAGTGCCCCTCTATAGCGGCACCCGGGTAGCTTCCTAGTGTAGGCCCCATTCACCATTGTCGCTCCATAGTGGCACCCGAGCATTATCCTTGCATAAGCCGCATTCATCATTGTCGCTTCATTGCGGAACCTAGGTAGCTTCCTTGAGTAAGCCCCATTCACCAATGCCCCTCCATAGCGGCACCCGGGCAGCTTCCTAGCATAATCCCCATTCACCATTGTCACTCCATAGCGACACCCAGGCAGCTTCCTTGCGTAAACCCCATTCACCATTGCCAATCCATAGCAGCACCCGGGCAGCTTTCTCGTGTAAGCCCCATCCACCGTTGCGACCCCATTCAGCAGTAATCCATTGACAGTATTATCCAGCGGTAAGCCGTTGAAATGCACAATCAGCGGTAAGCCATTAACACCCTTATCCAGCGGTAATCCATTGTGACCCAATCCAGCAGTAAGTCGTTGACATCCTTATCCAGCGGTAAGCCGTTGTGACCGTATCTAGTAGTAAGCCATTGACATCCTTTTCCAACGATAAGTCGTTGCGACCCCATTCAGTGGTAAGCCGTTGACATTCTTACCCAGCGGTAAGCCATTGTGACCCAATCCAACGGTAAGCCATTGAAACCCCCAATCAGTGGTAAGCCGCCATCATAAGAACTACGTGGACTTTGATTCCCTTCCATGGGGATACGTAGGAAGCCTCTTCAAGGCTTAAGCATGAAACCACCGTAATCATTTTCCTTGGACCTCTATCCTGGAGTAAGTCCCAACACCATGGGTCGCTTAACGTGTAAGCCCCTCTTCGCTTCTCATAGACGCACCCTTCACGACGTGATCATCAGGTCCCTGCAACCTCTTGTTTCTCACACCGAGCACTAATCTCGTGGGCTTAGAGTGAGCACCGACCATGACACACCCTGGGCAGCCTAGAGTGTAAGCCCCACACCAACTGGAACAAGGTCCTTATTCATGTCGGTTCGCCGACACACTCCCCCGTCTCACACGACGTTAAACTGCACACCCGAACTACGAGGACTTTGATCCATTTCAAGGCGTGGTACGTAGGAAACCTCATGAGGTTCAATCCCACCACCAGTGGACCCCCGGGTTCACCTTCATGTCGGTTCATTGACAAAACCCATTTTGAACTACGAGGACTTTGATCCATGTTAAGGAATGGTACGTAGTAAACCTCACGAGGTTCAAGCCCATCACATAGATCAAGGTCCTTATTCACGTCAGTTATTAGACACGCCCTCTCTTGAACTACATGGTCTTTGATCCATGTCAAGGCATGGTACGTAGGAAGCCTCTACGAGGTTCAAGCCCACCGCCCGTTATTTCTTCACGTCAAGTTCCACCCTAGTCTCGCATGACGTTAAACTGCATTCCAGTCCAGCAGGAAGTCGTTGTGACTAACCTGAACTACGAAGACTTTGATCCATGTCAAGGCATGGTAAGTAGGAAGCCTCACGAGGTTCAAGCCCACCACTCAGTCATTCTGACCTCCTTCACGTCGTTTCACCCCCGTCCAGCATGATGTTAAACTGTATTCCATACCACCTGAACTATGTGGTCTTTGATCCATGTCAAGGCATGGTATGTAGAAAGCCTCACGAGGTTCAAGCCCGCCACTCGGTCGTTCCGACCTCCTTCACGTCGGTTCACCCCCATCCTGCATGACATTAAACTGTATTCCACACCACCTAAACTACGTGGTCTTTGATCCATGTCAAGGCATGGTACGTAGAAAACCTCCTCGAGGTTCAAGCCCATCAGTCATCGGACCAAGGTCCATCTTCACATCTATTCACCGACACCCACATTCCCTTTGAACTATGTGGACTTTAATCCATGTCAAGTCATGGTACGTAGGAAACCTCACGAGGTTCAAGCCCACCATCCACCTGGGACAAGGTCCACCTTTACGTCGGTCCTCCGGCACACCAACCCGAACTAAGAGGACTTTGATCCATGTCAAGGCATGGTACGTAGGAAACCTCATGAGGTTCAATCCCAACACCCATCGGACCAAGGTCCACCATCACGTCGGTCCTCCAGCGAACCAACCCAAACTACGAGGACTTTGATTCATGTCAAGGCATGGTACGTAGGAAACCTCACAAGGTTCAAGCCCAACACCCATCGGACCAAGGTCCACCTTCATGTCGGTTCACCGACACCATCCCGAACTACGCGGACTTTGATTCCCTGCCACAAGGATATGTAGGATGTCTCTTCGAGGCTCAATCCCAACTTCATCATCTCCCTTTCGATGGTCCCATTTTATTCCCCCTTCACTTCATTCATCCATCATGATTCTTACCCAGGCTTCCACATCTCGGTGGGATCATGTTATCCACCCTCCTCGCTGCTCTTAGCAGTACTTGGGCCGCTATCCACGCGTAATCCCCAGTATGTCTCCGGGTCGTCGTCCTCTATGTACACTTAGATTCATCACCCCTTTTAACTACGTGGGTTTTGATCTCTGTTGTCTATACAGGGTATGTAGGAAACCTCCTTGAGGTTCAATCCCAGCCAATGGTAAACCATGGTGTCCCCCATCCTGGGGTGCACACTCCCTAATCCTCCCTCAGTGGTGTTCAGATTAGCCATTACGGTGTGAAATCTCCCCTCCATGGGGCGCACCACCTCGGATCCGTCCCCATTGGGCATTCTGATCCATCCATCTTCCAGGTGTTCCCTCCTTGGGATGTACCAATCTGATCCGTATTTATGGGACATTTTGATCACCCTCAAACCGTCTCCTCAAGATGTTAAACTCGCGGCATGTCTCATGATAAACATGAGATGCCTGAGGAAACCCTCATATGACATGCCTTTGGCCTAATCGTCTCTACAAGACGTTAAACTCACGGCATATCCTGTGTTAAACATGGGAAGCTAAGGAAAACCTCGGATACATGCCTATGGCATGTTATTCCCTGCATTCGACGTGGGATGCCTTGGGTTCTGCACCCTTAAGATGCCCTCTTATGAGGAAGAATATAGGTTCCCCAATGTACACGCACCCAGTGATGCCCCGACATGCCTGATGTTGTCATCTACTCCGACTGAAGGTTGCTACCATGTCAAGACCCCATGGAATGTCCTGACGGAAGTAGTGTAATTAACCAATGTCCATGAAGATATGGCACCAAGAACGAGATTCATGAATTACGTATTAAATCTATGAGGGAGACCCGGACTAGGTGATGAGTTCCGAGGAGGAATCCACGGAAGGAGGAATCGACATCCCATCATCCCGTTTCGATCAAGGAGCAGACGTCCCTGGACCAGGAATGGATGCCGCCCACCTTTGGAAAGCAGGAATGCGGGGTAATAGCTGTGCGTCCTCACAGACGGATGCGCATGCCCCAGCAAAAGCGTCAAAAACAATATCATATCTTACTTTCATTACAAATGTTTAAAAAATAGTCTTTTTAATTTTTTTCATACAAGTCATTTTTTACTTCCATTACCAAAGTATGAATAGAATCTTTGGTTTAACATTTATCAAATGAATGATTTTTTCCATCATCATGACCATTCTATTTTTTATGATTCCTTTACAAGTTCCCATGGTTATTTTAAAATAAAAAAATTTATCAATATTCTATAAATTTTATTTTTTAAAGATATCGAAGGAAAAGGATATTTCCCATGATTCCAAAGAAATATTAAAATTCTCTTTTAATGTTATTTTTCATCTATGTGAAAATCAGTCAATGTTTCTTATACTCCACTGAGATATTTACTAATATTCCCATCCATGTTCTTTCTTGAGATTTATTATGTTTATGTGTTGATGAAATGTTTATGAAAGGACCCAACCTTAAATATTACATAATAGAGTAAACTAATTTAGAATTCTCATTATTAAATTCCTAGAGATCTTTTCAGTTCATAGTTTTAGAGAATTTGGTCATAACTCACACATAACAAATCATAATCATATAAAGTGAATACTACTAATACAGTATCCATTTCTTTGACAATACAAATTATTTTTAATAAAACATGAATTATTTTCATAAAAATTCTTCACAACATTAAACTTGGATTTTTATTTTTTCTTTTCCAACCTTAATCCTTGTGATTTTTTTTTAAAACTTGGTATGAGCACAAAAATATTAGTAAGGGACATAAAAAAACCATTATTCCATGAATACATATAAACATAATAAATCATTTTCACAAATATATAATTCTCACCTGTAAAGAATCATATACTTACATTGTGAGAACATAATATTTACATGAAACATAGAAAATATAAATAAAAAATTTTGGTAACTTGGGTCATTAGTTACTTAATATTATAACCTCTATGAATACCGTGTGATTTTTAACTCTCACTGCTACCTTACAATGTAACTCTCACAGCTACCTTATGAATTAACCCTCATGGATACCTTATGGTGTAACCATCGTAGTTGCACTTTGAATAACCATTATAGTAAATTCCAACATAAACATAACTAAATACATTAGAGGGATATATAGGTCCCTCCATTCATCATAAAAAATTCCCACGAACTATAACATAATCATAAAACATGAACACTAACATCGTAAAAATATTTCTTGATAAAAATCACTTATTTTAAAAGAATGATGTGAAAATAAAAAGAGATCCTTTTATTTTTAAATAAACATGTAATCTTGTAAATAAAATGTCAAAAAATTAAGGATTCATGAAACAAGTAAAATCTTCTCATCTCGTATAAGTTAAAATTTTTTTTTTGAATTTTGTAAAAAAAATTAAAGAGGATTTTAAAAGAAAAGTCTCTTACCTCATGTTTAACTTCCTTCAAACATGTTGAAACCTTCTATATAATGGTTTAAAGAGTGTTATTAATTTATTACATAACTATATTCATATTTTTAATACCTTATACAATATTTTGTTTCATCATTCCACCCATTTATTAATAATATTTTTTTATTTTCATTGTTTTGGGTGCATTTATTTCATGGTTTCTATGGTTGGTTCATTACAGAATTTCTTGTCGAATAGAATAAAAACTAAAAAAGTGGAAAGAAAATTTATTAATATGTTTATATAATATTAAATAATACCTTATATCATTTTTTTTATAATATTAGGGTGAATCATTAGATAAAAAATTAATGAAAGTGATTTAATTTATTTTGGTAGTTATTTATAATTATTAAGAACTTATATTGTTTTATTTAATATCAGGTTTATATATTGTTTATAGAAAATTATAAAACTTATAATATCTATAATATAATCTGAATTAACCAAAATAAATTTTTATGACCATCCTTGAAGGTGGTAAAGGAAAATGAAAACTCATCACCCACGAAGGTGGTGAATTGACACGTCACGGACAATGATTTCATTTTCTAGAATAAGAGAAGAAGAGGAGAGGTTTGATGGAAGATATTCCATTAACATAATAAAATTATAGTATATGTAAGATACTAGAGTTATCATGTTACTTATATGTGGGGAGGTGAGGAGAGAATAATAAAATAAAATAAATTGAAGTAAAAATAAAAGAAAATTAATGAGGATTTTACCACTTGAATTCTCCTCCTTGAGAATATTTTTAGGGAAATTGGATTTGATATTTTATTAAGACCAAAGGATCTTATACATGGGATAGTGGTTTTCTAAGAGTATTGGAAATAATTTGTACAATCTTCAAGGATTTGTAGGTGTGAGGAGAATAGGTGGTGAGGGGTGGTAATTATAGTGGAGGAGAGGGGTGTTTTCTCATTATTGTATTCATTAGTTTATTATTTTGGCTCAAGACTAGGAATAGTTAGAGAATTATTGATAAATATATTAAAATAATTAAGGTTATTTTGAGATTATTGTTATTACATTAGTAATTACTCAAGGAATGGTGTATTTAACTTATAATGTATATATACCGTAAATTACAATATTTTACTATTCACCAAAAAATCAAGAATTTTAGAAAAAACCCAAAAAATCACCCTTAACATTTTTTGACGTGTAGAATTAAAAAATGAACTCTATTTTGTGTAAATAATTTTCTAAATATGATAAATTTAATTTTTAATTAAAATCATCATTTATTTGAAAAAAATACTGATTTTAAAATGATAACTAATTTTATGAAACTTTTAAAATTTAATTAAGATCTCATAAAAATATATTATAATAATAAGAAAAAATAATTAATTTTTGAATATATTTTATGAAGATAATTTTTTTAATTAATTATATTAATTATAAAATTGTAAATAAACATTTATATTTCATAAAAATACCAACACTTAATTTATCATTTTCAAAACATTTATTTACTTATTCTGTGATATAAATATATTATATTTTCACTTATAAGATATATAAAATTTATTTGTACTAATATAGGTGAGGTTACTATTCTATTATTATAGGTTCCTTAATTTATATAAATACCACTTATTTCATTATACATTTATATTAAAGTTAACTATTTAATTCCAGAATGAAAAAAAATTATTTTATAAGTACCTGGGTTGTTACATTCTCCTCACCTTCTAGAAATTCTATACTCAAAATTATTATTACTTATTAAGAAAGTGAGGATAGCTTTCCCTCATATCATTTTCATATTCCCATATTGCTTCTTCAACCATGTGGTTTCTCTACAAAATCTTAACCTCATGAATTTCCTTAGTCTGCAATACATTATCCCTAAGATCAAGAATCTGAATAAGATTTTCCTCATAAAAAATTTTATCTTCTTGCTAAACTACTTCTGGTAAAAAACATGAGATGAATCTAGCACATAATTTCTTAACATCGAAAAATTAAAAACATTGTGCACCTGGAAAAAACTCATAGGTAAATCCACTCTGTAGGAAACTAATCCAACTTTCTCTAAGATTTCATAGGGTGCAATGAACCATGGGCTCATATTTCCTTTATTTCCAAAATAAATAACACTTTTCCATGGAGAAACTTTGAGAAATAAATGATCACATACCTAAAAAAAATATCCTTCCTCTGGTTATCTAAATAACTTTTCTACCTGCTCTGATCTGTCCTCATATCTTGCTGGATCATATTTACTTTCTCAATCACTTACTCTATTAATTATGATCCTATAAAATTACTTTACTTGACTTTACCCCCAAGATTCTAGAATTCAACACCGCTTTACATACAATGCCTCAAAAGGTGACATCAGTATACTGGAATGAAAACTGTTATTATAATAAAATTAAACTAAAGAAAGATGACGACCTCAACTTCCTTGGTAATCCATTGAAAAAGAACGTAGCATGTATTCCAAGGTCTGAATTATTCACTCAGTTAGTCAATAATATTGGGGATGAAAGGCTATGCCAAAATTTAATTTTGTGCCAAATGAATTATAAAGGCCTTTAAAAAATTTAGAAGTGAACCTTGGATCACAGTCAGATACAATGGAGAGAGTAACTCCATGTAACCTGGCTATCTCTTTGACGAATAGTCAAGAAAGATTATTCAAAGACATGGTATCTCAAATAGGAAGAAAATGTGAATATTTAGTCAGTCAAACAGTAATAATCCAAATCACATTATTATCTCGATATGTATTTGGTAGTCCCACCACAAAATCTGTGGATTTATTTTCCTATTTCTACTCCAGCACTAGAAAAGGATAAAGAATACTCTTTGGTAGTTGTTTCTATTATTTAACTTGTTTACAATTCAAAAATTTTATGGTAAAATCAACAATATGTCTTTTCATTCCATCCCACCAATAATATCGTCGAAGGTCTCTGTACATCTTAGTGCTCGCAGGATGAACTGAAAATAGAGAACTATGAGCTCCACTTAATAACTCTTTCTTCAACTATTAATTAGAATTCATACATAATCTCTTCCCAAATCTCAAAATACAATCTTTATCAATGTTAAATTCTAGAAACATACCCCTTTTCACCAATTCTACCTTTTTATATAAGTCACAGTCTTCCTTCTGTAATTTCTTAATTCTATCTAATAGAGATGGTTACACTGACACCTAAAAAAATAGAATAATTTCCTATAAAAAAACTTTTAAGAGAAAATTAATCAAATCACAAACCAAGGGGTCATGTTCCAAATATAAGATTGTTAATATACCATGATGTTTTCGACTAAAGGCATTTTCCACTTTGTTTTATTTTCCAAGGTGTTAGTTGATCGTGCACCTGTAATGACTCAAATTTTCATGATTATATTTTTAGAAAATTCTTGGGAAAATTACGAGACCATGAGCTAAGACGGCATGCGATTCTGAGGCCTAGAGTGCCAGAAATGATCCATTAAAATATATTAAGTTTTTAAATAGCATGTGTGAGATGTTTTCATGAAAAGGTGAGATAACTCTTAGATAGGTTCCCAGATCATATATCTAAGGACATCGTTTCGTTTGGGATGGAATTTTACCCTAGGAGCGACTTAACTTTAGTCGGTGCAGGTCTCTAGTGAGAAAACCTGAAAATAAAATAACCGTAAATAAAATAATTAAATAGAATTATTTTATTTTTCAAATCCTTATAACTCATAAATGGTAACTCAGATTGGAAATCTGAGAGTACTATTGAGCTCATGAGGGTGTTCTTTCCATAGGCAGACCCTAACCTCAACCAATGTGGGTCGATGGTAAAATTTAATTTTTAGACTTTTTAAAGGAGAATAAAATAAACTTAAAGAATTTTATTTTATTTCCTTTTAACATTTCACAGTGTGGCATCGCTGCAACGCAGTGACGGAGCAACCCGTTCTCCTTTCATAAATGAAGCAGTGTGGCGACGCTATTTCAAAGTGAAATAGTAACGTTGAAACACATTAACGCATTAATGATTTTCCTCCATTAATCAGGTGCAGGGTCTAGCATTAGAATTCATAATGCTGAAGAATTTCTCTGGAACCCTAGAGTTTCCCTGAGTCAAGGGGGAGGAGGCTCTCTCACGGGAAATGATGAATTGACGAATGATGGCAGAACAAGGATCGACGTGACAATGCGACTTCAATCTTTTTCTTCAAGCGATCCAACTCAAGTTAGGGGTTCTTATTTAAATCTTGTCTTTCCTTTTTCTTAGATTTAAACGATGAACGTAAATCAACACATGAACAGGTTGACCTATGGTTTGATCGTTCTTGTGGGAGGATTCAATTTGCGGGATTTTAATGGGAGATTATCTTGGTGATTTTTGGTTAACTATTCTAATGGCAGCGAACCCCGATCAACACAAAAATCGATCAAGGTCTGTTCATATTTGATGATTCATGACTTTCCTCCCTCTATTATTTGTTCTTCATGGGCATTAACCATTTGACTCGTGACTCAACATTTGGCGATCGATCGATAACTACGCAAACGATCCTTGGCGTAGTGATCTGACATAGCAGATCCGGGATGGACTCAACACAACGGAGGTACAACGATGATGGTGGTGAAAGGATCATAGCGGTGCAGGAGATATTATTGCTCGAGTGGCTTTGCACCAGAAAGGATCGTGGCATAGATCGGAGCCCATGGTAGTGAAGATGGAAACATGGGGATTTAGATACCTCTTTTGAATCGAATAACTGACCACCAGAGCACATCTAGTGGCCCGTGAAAGAATCCACCAGCCATGTACTGGTGTGGCAGAGGAGCCCACAAAAACTAGAGTGGGTGACGAACATGGGATTCCGACAGGCGGCCGATGGTGTTCTTCGGCAGATGCGGCAGCGATCCACGGTCCATCTGGACCGCGGTGGCCAGACCCTATGTGTAACATCCCAAGATTTCATAGTATGTTATCTCTTCAAAGTAGTTTAATAACTTGTGCTACACGCAACAATGAGTTTGAGCTCACCATGACTTACCAAACTAGCCGCTCAAAAAGCAGTTATGAATAGTATTAATTGAATTTTAAATTTAATTTATATTTTATATAATTTTAACATTCATATTTTGTTTTTTTATACATAATATAAGTACAAATTCAATTTTTGAGAAAAAAAAGAAGTATTTTTCAAAAAATACAATTTTATCGCCTATTTAATGGAGAATCATTTTTAAAACAAATATTTGACACTTTTATATATGAAATTTAATTTAATTAAATTATTATTTATAATCGAGACAAAAAAATAGTTTGGATAAATTTTTGGTACTTTTCTGATAACTTTCATATTTTGATGAATAGTGAAAAATACTAAATTTTAATTGAAAATAACTTTTTTGAATCAAAATAATTTATAGTGTTAAATTATAAATTTGAATGGTTTTGAATTATAATTAGATTATATTTTTATCATTTAATATAATTTAGGTCATTATAAGTAATTTCACATTTAAATTTGACATAAACACATGTCAATCTTTTGATAGTTTTTACTTTTTTTTTAAAAACCACTTTTTGGTTTTGACAACGAGAATAAATTTTAAATTAATTAATGAAACTAATATGTTTTTAATTTGGTAAAATAGAATTCATTTTTTAATTAATAATATCAAAATTATCTTAGGGTGAATTTTTGGTATTTTTCTGAAAACATTCAATTTTTGATGAAAAGTTAAAAACACTACATTATTGTTTAAAACAGACTTTTTATTTAAATAATTATTTATTTTATTGAAATTTATTTTAAGCCAAAATAGATATATAATACATATATAAGTTTAATTTAATTCATTTGAATCATTTTATAAAAAAATTAGATGTATAAAATTTTGTTGAATTTTTTAACGTCTTTTACCCACCATCTAGGAACGTTAGCAAATTTGCATAAAACATAATTTTACCGCTTCTGTGATTTGAATTTCAAAAAAATCCTAGAGATACGGTTGAATTTATTAAGTAAAATGTGATTCAATAAGATGAAAATATTTTTTTGTGAATAGTAACTTTTAGCTTTTATTTACCACGATTAAAAGTAAATAGGGTAATTAAAGGTAAAAATGATACTATAATTACCCTAAAACATGTCTTAATTCTATTGGATAAGTGTAATTAGACCAAAAACAATCTTAGGAATAACATATGATCCTTTAGGTCCACTTGGATTAGATTATGACATTTATTATTATTTTATTTAAAAAAGAGTTAAAAGTGTTAAATTCAAAGTTTAATATCTAAACCTTTTTAATACTGGGTTATTCATAAGATAAATTCGACTATAAATATTAATTAGAAATATAAATATATTTCTTACATCATGGTATTTTATTTTTAATTTTTATATATTAAATAATTATATTTATTTATGACACAATGATGATACAGTAATTACCTTATTAATGTGTAGTTGGGGTTTGGCTTAGTGGTAAGCACCCCGTAATCCTACATGAAAAATGGGGGTTCAAAACCCATGGGGTGTAGGTACGGTAGAATACTATAGAGGTACAGTAGCAGCGGCAGGATACTATAGTGGCAGGTACTATAGCGGTGGCAGGGTACTGTAGCAGCGGCGGGCACTGTAGCAGCCGGGTTACTATTCACAGAATGGGCCTTAGGCTAAAAATTTGGGCCTGCGGGCTATGTAATGGGATACAAGACCAATGGGCCTTCGGGATATGTAATGGGTCTCCCTCTACCCAGTTAAAATAGGTCTTTGCTTTGATTTAATAATAAAATGAGGCTTCGGCCCCAACCTTTTAAAAAAATTACCTTATTAATGAAAGAATCAAATAAATGGTATTATAAATGTTAAAATAAATAAAATTTCAAAGTTTGTATGACATCCAAAAATTTTCTAGGTGAATATAACATGTTAGGGTTGATTCAATGTATCTTTTTTGAAGTAATAAAGTTGTTATGACTTTCACAAAAACCAAATACTAAATAGTGTCCAAATTGACATAAATGAGTATTTAAAACAAATATTATATTATTTAATTATATAATATTCCTAAAAATCTAAGGTTCATACAAAGGACTTAAATAATATTATATATGTCATTAATGAACCACTTTAGGTTCTCTTGTAAGTTTATAGTAAGTTTATTAACCATATAGTGTAAGAAGACAAGAAGACATGGTAAAAGTTAAACTATTTAACTAAGAGTTAAATCTAAAAGATATGGTTAATATGGTGACCTAAACCTATCTAAAACCTATTGGTTGAGTGTTTTTTGACCCATCCCTACCTTATCCTATAAATAAATCATTTTTATCCATTATAAACCGAAAATTATTGTATTATAAAATAATATTTCAAGCTTTTCCTAAAGTGATCCTCACCTCTCTTATAAAAGGGTACATCCCCTTCTCTCAAAATCACACCTCCAAAGCCATTTGGCTTGGCCAACCCCTACCCAAATATCCTCACAACTTCCCTCAAATCAACCTAGATTACTTACTTTGATCATAAATCCAACATAAGGATCCCTTTTGATCAACTTAAAAGGAAACACCTGAAGAATAGGTAATAATTTCACCACCCTCTTTTAAGTTCATTTCTTCTTCCACTTCCTCTTTCTTTGTTGTTTCCATACCAAAATAATAAATCCAGTACCTAATATATACTTTTATGTTATTATAAATATGTTACAACCATATTTGTTATTATATACATCTTATAAATGACAAAGTCACCATACGTGTGTACGTACGGATTACCGTCTCCACGTCGTGGTGTAGTTTGTTATTCAAGCACTTCATTATTTGGATGGGTATAATAATGATTATAATTGATGTAAATAATAAATATAACATGTTAATGATTCTTTATATATGATATACAATCCAATTACATACTATTTCACCATCAATATAATAATATTTCCGCTCATGCGTACGTACGGATTACCGTCTCCACGACGCGATGAGATTCATTTCCACATTCACCATTCAAAGATGATTATAAAAATATATATTATTAATAAGTATGTAATATATTACATAATAATTCTACATAATATATATATATATATTTATTTATTTATGTATGTATGTATGTATGTATATACTTACATATATCTTATTCACTTACTTCCATTCAATACGATATGAAAATGGAAACAGCGTTTATGCGTACGTACGACCTACCGTCTCCATAAATGGTGTTTTCCATTTCATATATCTATATATTATACATATTTATATTTTAATATGTATGATATATAAATCATGTGTTATATTCTAGAATTATTTAAATCATGATCTAAATGATACGATCAAGAATAACAAGTTAAAACATGTATGATAAAGAAAACGATCATTACCCAAAATGTTAATTTAACATGGAAATAATTATTAAATGGGTAGTATAAAGTCATAAATTAATCATGAATTATATAATAAATATGAATATGGTTATGGTATAATTTAATAAAATACTATGGTCATTATATAGGAGGTCAAACGTACCATCGATCAAAGGAAAGTGCAAGGTAAGGGTTAATTTCACATCCTCTTTATTATCCGAGGTTGTTTTTACATAAGTATCTACTGGGAAATATTTATTTTCCATTTCCATTTTTCATAAAAGAGTTTTCAAAGGTATTATTTTTAAGGTATGTTTTACTAAAACATCATTTTAAATGTTTTAAAGATTTATTCTTCTAAACCTTTCTCATTAATGTCTATGTTTTCAAAATGGTTTTAAGGATTTATTTATATAAACATGAATGTTTTAAAATGTTAATTCATTTAAAAAGTTTCAAAGTGGTATGGGAAACTTTGATTCAAAACTATATTTTAAATGACTTCCTTTATAAATTATGTTACTTTTAAATGATTTCATGAAATAGTGATATTTATCTCAAAGATTTTTAATGATCGTTTTCAACTATGTCAACATCATTTATGGGATATTATTCTTGATCGAGGTTGATTTATTATGATAAAAATATTAAATATTGTATTGAATGTTTTGTGATATATTTTACTGTGGAGGTGTTATTTTTATACCATTCATGGTTTAGGGTTAAAGTATTAACATTTCGTATTCTAGTTTTAATACGAATGTTTATGTTATGTTTCAATCTTTTCATATGAGGAATGTATTGGATTTAGTAAGTGACGGGTGGAGCCCAATATAGCTCCTCAGTGCATTGGTAGGTATCATGAGACAATTAGATGTATAATTGGCTGAGTCCTTTCCCAATTTTGATATATGGTTTTGGCTGAATCATTAATCATTTTTAGACGTCTTGGTCGAGGCCTTGACAAAATGTTTCAGAATGTCCTGCATTATACATTCCCTCATTATGAATATATTATTGATTATTCATGTGGTTATTCGACTAGTAGAATACCCATGACTATGTTTTATTGTGTCATTATTTACTCATCTCATATTCCCGCCATAAAGTGTTCATGTTTATTATTTGTTAAGGCATGTGTTTTAAATTATTCACCATGCCTAATGTTTATGTTATCTTCCACTGTATTACTTACCCTTAATGAGCATTTGAGTTCACCCCTTTCTATGTTTTATTTTTCCCTGGATGTGAAGAAATATATTATGAATAACTTGTAGGGATGGTCTAAGGGATATGAATGTTGTAAATGGAGACAATTTTGTTTTTGTTTTTCATTTCATAATGTAATGTAACATTCATGTCTGTAATCTATTTTCCAAGATTGCTAAACTGATCAGTCCTTCAGGACTTGATTCCTTATAATCATGCCAATGTATTAAAATAATACACCAGCTCCGGGATTCTAGGGTTAGGACATTACACCATGACGACCCGCGGGGTGGTTTGGAGATGTGGTGCCCACCACATCCCGGGCAGAGTAGACTATCCCACTCTAGTGGTCTAGGTTGGGCAGGCGGGCCAGCGCATCGGACCAGGTCAAGTCGGGTCGCTCTGATCAGTTCGAACCAGACCCGGACCCCACCATCCTCTTTTCACTAAAATTTCTATAACTTTCAAACTGTAAGTATTTTTGATGAGTCGTCTATATATTTGGGACCCTATCGACAATGAGTTACTTTTGATATGGATTAGGGGTTTTTAGTTGGACCAAAAGGATCTATTGGTGTTTCCTTTGTATTTCCTATGAGGGATCAACGTAGGATCCTAATCCCATAATAGAGGGTGATTATAGATATTGAGACCATACCCTTAGTATTCTCTATAAAGGTTCAAAGTAGGATCCCATTCCTGACATATAGAATATCCCATGTTCTGAAGTGAGTTGACTCGGTGGGTCTAAGTTCCCCAGGGGGTCTAAGATACGTAGTGGGTCTAAGTGCCTTAGTGGGTCTAAGTGGAGCATAGACCACACTGAGAGGACTGGTCAGTCCTCACTTCTCTTTGTGGTTCCTTGGATATGGTTTCCATCATGGGTGTGACCAATATTTACATGGGTAACCATCCCTTATCTACGATGACAATTCCAGTAGGGCCCAGATGTCACCCAGTGAGCTCTGGGTGCAGGACCCCCTATCTGTGTATCAAGATATTTACTTCTTTTGTGACTAGAGATGACCAGTGTTCTTTAGGTAGTTCGCAATGTGTTCTCTTTGGGTGAGGCCCAAAAAAGTGGGACCTCTTTTCTAGGGTCTCTAGTGGATTCATAGCTCAAGGAGAGAGTTCTTCTATAACGAGCATGCCTTGAGTATAATCTTTTGACTACAGATTGGATGTGATATCGATACTCCTTATCTTAGTGAGACTAAAAATCTCAGGGAAACTTTATGACGTACCAAGACTATATGTTCTCTCAAATATTTTTGGTAGACTTGTTCTACATGCTTTCTTTCAGATATCTTGGGGAGTGGGATATCTCGTAATCGAGCGTGTTATGAGCAGATCCATATGGTTGGTATTGGATTAAATGTTGTTTCTTGGAATCCTTTATGAGTATTGACAGAGATCATATTTTCATATCTATAAATATGTTTTTAAATGATTTAATCCCTTCCCATTAATCAATTTGATCTTATTTGCATCATTTTATGACTTTTGGTAAGTTTTTAGTTTAAATGTGAAAAACGGTTAATTCTGGACATTAAACAGATTTATATTACCTATGTATTTCGAGCATAAATCCTACATTTTGTATCCAATTCACCTGATTCCTTTTTTTAGGATTTCATGATTAGTAGGCTACATATAAGTCTTTAGGAACAAAAGACAATTCGAACTCCAACAATCCAAGAGAATTCGGTCAATGTGAACATTTATTCTGGCCGGCAGAATAGACTATGACATATTCAAAGAAGTATATCTTGGACCACCGACCTCCAAATGTAGTGGTTCCAGCTGGGTTTGAAATCTTACTATAAGGGTAATATTACCACAAAATATCAGAAATAAATGAGTTCATTAAGTCCGCCCTTAAACTGGTCAAAGTTGGGGTGGTAGAATAGTGATTGGCGGCCAGAATAAGTCAAGTCTACTAAATCGGTCATAACTCCTTCCACACGGATCCAAATGATTTCAAACTTTGTGGGTGGATGGAAAACTCCATTTATCACCTCTTATAAGAATGGAACGCAGCCTTATTAGACCAGATGGTGGTAGAACTGAAGCTGAAATTCTGGTAGGAGAAACTTTTGGTTCTTTCTTTTCTTTCTTTTGTTATTCTTAGTTTTGTAATGTATTCATCTTCCCCCTTCTACTAAATTACACATACCATGGTGGGGTAAATCTTATGAGTGATTGGGGAAGTTTAGGTTTTCCATTTTGTAATGTTTGAGTTCATGCGCTTAAATTTATAAAATGTTTTCTCTATTAAGAAGTTTCTTTCAATTGTAATAACAACTTTTATTATCTTGTGCGATTGTATTTGATTTTATATTATGTTTTTATTATTGATTTATTTAATGAAAGTTATATCCCCCACTAGGTTATGTTCTATATATGATGGAATTGTTCATAACATAGTGGTGAAGTACTTGGCGATCGTTAGTACGTGTGAGATTTGTACTGAATATTCAATATTGTTTGGGATTAACAAGACCCGATTGGGAATTGCCTTAATCAATTGAGGGTATTCTCTACAACTCTTTCACAAAAGGATAGAGATTATAACAAACTAAGATTTTAGTAAGGTTTAATCTCCCCTACATCATTAAACAAATAAGTGAGATGAAGCGATTGTAAAATCTCATTTTAATCGATTTAATAAAAAAGGAATGAATAAATAAGAACTATGATAACATTGCAATTCGAAAAACAACCCCGACCTGATCACCCAATAATTATCACTATTTTTAATCACATTAATTTTCAATTTTTTTTAAATCTTATACGTTATTGCTTTCTTTAGTTTTTTTCATTGTTTTCAAAATCAAACAAATTCAAATACAAAGTGACAAACATGATTGTTGTGCACTCCTCATCAGGAGACAACCTTGGTTAACCACTATAATATATTTTAACTTAGTAAATAATTGTTTTTGCCACACCCCACGATAGGTGTGCATCAAAACTTGGCGTCGTTGCCACGGAGGTAGCGCCAACATTTATTTTCTTTTCTTTTCTCTCTTTTCATATTTTCTCTTCAAAATTGCATGACTCGAACCTCAAAAACTGAACCTTTACCCATAGATCCTAAAATTGAAAGAACCTTGTTGAATAGACTTATAAAACTTAATTTGGAATCTGAATTTGAGGAAGTTCCCCAAGCAGACTCAAGTGAAACTTCAAGTGTTCACTCTGAGCCTGTCATCATGGCTGAAAATCAAAACCTAACTCTTAGAGACCTCTGTGCACCACAATTCCTTAATCAAAACAATCAACTTGCCATGCCAGTGTTACAAAATGATTTTTAAATGAAACCTGACATGATTCCTTTGCTTCCGAAGTTTCATGGTTTGGAAGGTAAAGATCCAAACAAACACATTAAAGAGTTCACACATGTGTGCTCAACCTTCAAACCCCGTGGAATTACTGAGGAGCAGGTTAAGGCATTTCCATTTTCATTGGATGGAGCTGCTAAAGAATGGTTGTACGGCCTACAACTAGGAGATGTACATGACTGGAATGACCTGGTAAGATGTTTCATGCAAATATTCATCCCCACCTCTAGAATCACAACCATTCGAAAGGAAATCTATGCCATACGACAATCATCTGGAGAAACCCTTTACGCGTACTGGGAGAGATTGAAGAAGATATGTGTTAGCTGTCCGCATCAAGCCATTGAGGAACATCACTTTCTTGTATTCTTCTATTAAGGACTACTAGAAAATGACAGAAACCTTCTTGATGCATCATATGAAGTTGCCCTGATTGACAAGTCACCAGAAGAAGCCAAGGGCTTGATTGAGAAGATTTCCCAAAACTCGCAGCAATTTGGAACAAGAGGTATTGGAACAAGAGTTATTCATGAGGTGCACACTTCTCATCCATCACCCTTATTAGAAACTAAGATTGAAGAGATAACTAGTATGGTGATGCGTATGTCCTTGAAGCAAGTTAGTGACCAACAAGCGCCAGCTAAGGTATGTGGTTTATGATCATCACCTGATCATTTTACTGACCGATGTTCTGAAATACAGGGAATGGAAACATGTGCAGCAGCCTTTCATCCAAGACATTTCCAACAAAATCAAGGATGGAGAGATCCTAACCAAGTCCAATATGGGTTTGGAAATCAGCAGAATCAAGGTAGACCCCCATACCAAAACCAGTTTCAAA
The DNA here is from genome assembly GCA_963277665.1 of Viscum album. Lineage (NCBI taxonomy): Eukaryota > Viridiplantae > Streptophyta > Magnoliopsida > Santalales > Viscaceae > Viscum > Viscum album. The sequence goes on from OY728133.1 coordinate 1,964,129,031, forward strand.
ACCAACCACCATTCCAAAATCAATTCCAGAACCCGCCACCATTTCAACAAAAGCAGTCTTATAACCAGCCTTCATACCAAAAAACACCCACTTTCCAAAGACCCTATGAGCATCCATCCACCAGTGCACAACCTCCAATTCAAAGCCAGCAATAAAAATCTGAGTTTGAGGGGTTGAAGGACACCGTTAAAGATTTTTCCAATAAGTTTGAAAGTCTCATGGACTTTCTGACCAAAAATCTAGGTAAAATCCCTTCTCAAACAATCCCAAACCCAAAAGATAATGTTAGTATAATAACTACAAGAAGTGGAAAAGAACTCCAACCACCATCCACCATTGAACCTGAAACAAGAAAACCTAATCAGGGCGAAAATGAAGTTAGAAATTATGAGAATTATATGAAAATGCATCGGGAAGAAGATAAGAAAGAGGAGGATGATAAGGATAGGCCAAGGAAGAAGAAACAAGAAACACCATTTCAAGGGGAAAAAGGGAGAAGAAAGGTATAACACCACCATTTCCATCAAGGATGATTGAATCAAAGAGGTTACAAGAAGAAGCACTGAAAAAAGAAATTCTGGACACCTTCCAGAAAGTGGAAATCAATATACCTCTCCTTGAAGCACTCAAGCAAATTCCAAAGTATGCTAAATTTTTGAAGGATCTTTGCACCAAGAAGAGGAGACTTCAAGAGAATGAGAGGATCCATTTGGTAAAAAGTGTCTCAGCCCTTATCACATCACAATTGCCAACCAAATGTCAAGATCCAGGGATGTTTTCTATTCCATGCACCATTGGTTCATTAAATTTCCCTAATGCTTTGTGCAATTTAGGTGCATAAATTAATGTATTTCCTCACTAATTATATACTTCTTTGCATATGGGAGACTTGAATCCCACAAGAGTGGTGGTCCAGCTTGCAAATAGATCCACAGTTTTCCCAGCAGGAGTTCTGGAGGATGTCCTAGTAAAAGTCAAAGATCTTTTATTCCCTGTTGACTTTTATGTGTTGAATATGGAAGATGAGAGGATCCCATCACACTCACCCATCATTTTGGGGATACCATTCTTAAAGAAGGCCAAAACCATCATCAATGTCCATGAAGGGACACTTACCATGGAGTTTGGAGATAGCACTGTCCACTTCAATATTTTTGAATCCATGAGGCACCCATCAGATGATCATTCACTCTTCATGCTCTCCCATGAAGATGGAATAGAAATAATTGAAGAATTAGGTATTTTTCATGAATTTTTATCATTAAGAGATAAGTTTTCCATTAAAGATATCACTGAACATATGGATTCCCAAACTCTTGGAGATTCTGATTTCCAGTTGGAAGAAGAGGTAAAATGTGATTTCTTTGATAATTTGTTAAATGATGATTAATATGATATGATTTATTGTGTGAAAAATGTCAAACTACTGTAAGTGTAGAAGCTCAATTTAGTTGCATCCCTTGAGCATCCTCCTGTTCTAGAATTAAAACCACTCCCCAGTGATTTAAAATATGTTTACCTTATAGAGGGGGAGAAATTACCAGTAATAATTGCTAATAATCTATCTAAAAATCAAGAAAAATCATTGATTGGGCTTTTGAGAGAGAATGTACAAGAAATAGGGTAGATCTTAGGTGATATCCCTAGAATAAACCCAAAAAGTTTCTCACATCAAATTTTTCTTAATAGAGATTCCAAACCTGTCAGACAACCCCAAAAGAGGTTGAACCCTACCCTGATGGAGGTTGTGAAAAAAGAGATTGAGAAGCTGTTAGAAGCTGGGATCATCTATCCTATATCAAATTCACAATGGGTTAGCCACATCCATGTATTCCCAAAGAAAACTGGCCTAACCATTGTGAGGAATGAAAAGAATGAATTAATCCCTGTGAGAATTCATAATAGCTGGAGAGTATGCATAGATTTTAGGAAGTTGAATCAGGTCACTCGAAAAGATCATTTCCCTATCCCTTTCATTGACCAGATATTAGAGAGGTTGGCTGGTAAAAATCATTATTGCTTTTTGGATGGATTTTCGGCTTATTTTTAGGTACCCATTGCTCCTGAAGATCAAGATAAGACTACCTTTACTTGTCCTTTCGGCACTTTTGCATACAAAAGGATGCCATTTGGATTGTGTAATGCTCCAGGTACATTTCATAGGTGTATTGTAAGTATATTTTCTGATCACATTGAAGATTTATTGGAGGTTTTCATGGATGACTTCACAGTTTTTGAAAATGCGTTTGACCATTGTTTGAAAAATATAGAAAAAGTTTTGAAAACTTGCATTGAAAAGAACCTTGTTTTGAATTTTGAAAAGTGTAATTTTATGGTTGAGAGAGGAATTTTCCTTGGGCATGTCATTTCACAGAAAGGAATTGAAGTTGATAAATCAAAAATTGAAGTGATAAATTCTTTTCCTTACCCAACTTGTGTGAAACATGTTAGATCATTTTTAGGACATGTAGGATTCTATAGGAGGTTTATAAAAGATTTCAGTAAGATTTCTCTCCCTCTCTCTATATTAATTTTGAAAGATGCTGATTTTGATTTCAACAATTCATGTAGGGAAGCATTTGATGAGTTGAAGAAGAGATTTATTACACCACCAGTGATGCAGCCACCAAATTGGGAAGAACCATTTGAGCTACTTTATGATGCTTCAAACCAAGCAGTTGGAGCTGTCCTTTCTCAGCGAATTGAGGGCAGGCCACAAGTCATTGCATATGCCTCGAAAACCTTAGATGCGGCCCAATTCAACTACACAACAACAGAAAAAGAGTTTTTAGCAGTTGTTTTTTCTTTAGAAAGATTTAGATCATATCTTCTTGGAACTAAAGTCATTGTGTTTTCTGATCATGCAGCTCTTAGGTACTTGATAAAGAAGGCTGAAGCAAAACCGAGGCTAGTGAGATGAATGATACTACTACAGGAGTTCAACATAGAAATGAAAGATAATAAGGGATCTGATAACCAAGTGGCTGATCACTTAGTTAGACTACCCGACACCGCTGAAGTTGAAATTCCAGACATTGAACCACTAAATGATCGCCTTTCAGGAGAGCAGTTGTACTTGATTGAAGGAGAAGTACCTTGGTATGCTGATATGGTCAATTATCTGGTAACATCTCAGGTCCCATCTCATTTAAATTATCACCAAATTCACAAATTGAAATCTGAATCTAGATATTACATCTAGGATGATCCATTTCTATGGAATATTTGAAATGACCAAATGATAAGAAGATGTTTGCCTAAAAATGAAATTGATTCTGTCTTTAAGTTTTGTCACACATTAGCTTGTGGAGGCCACTTTGGACCTCAAAGGACAGCAAGGAAGGTTTTAGAATCTGGACTTTATTTTCCAACACTTTTCAAAGATTCTCATGAATTTTGTAAACAGTGTGAAAAATTTCAATTTTCAGGAAATATTTCAAAGAGACAAGAAATGCCCCAAAAGAAACTTAATTTTTGTGAAATATTTGAAGTTTGGGGGACATATTTTATGGGACCTTTCCCAATGTACTTTGGAAATTCTTATATTCCTCTTACTGTTGATTATATTTCCAAATGGGTGGAAGAAAAGGCCACCAGGACTGACGATGCTAAAGTTGTTTGTGATTTTGTCAGGGCTAACATATTTTGTAGGTTTGGAGTTCCTAGAGCCATCATTACTGATCAAGGGACTCACTTTTGCAACAGAATAATGGAGGCTTTGTTTAAAAAGTATGGGGTGAATCATAAAACATCAACTCCCTATCATCCACAGACTAATGGGCAAGCTGAAGTGTCCAATAGGGAAATCAAAGGAATTTTGGAAAAGACTGTTAATCCAAATAGGAAGGATTGGATCCAAAGGTTAGAAGACACATTATGGGCTTACAGGACAGCCTAAAAACCCCCAATTGGAATGAGTCCATATAGGTTGATTTATTGTAAAAGTTGTCACCTACCTGTGGAATTGGAACACAAGGCATACTAGGCTATGAGGAAGATGAATCTGGATCTTGAAAGTGCTGGGAAAGAGAGAAGATTGCAGTTACAGGAGCTGGAAGAAATTAGAAGGGAAGCATTTGAAAATTCCAAGATTTACAAAGAGAGAACAAGAGTGGATCATGACAAACTGATCCAACCAAAAGACTTTCATCCTGGAGACAAGATTTTGAATGATGGAGCAAAGGATCCATTCACTGTTAATGGGCACAGATTGAAGAAATTCCTTGGGACCATGCCATCAGAGCCAATGGAGGAGATCACACTCCTCCAACCTGTTTATCAATAAACTCCATCAGGTCGTACCTCTCCTTTATATTTTCATGATTGCTATGATTCAATTTCCAATATTCTTATGTTTTAAATACATTTTAATGCATTGTAGACACTGTATCATTTAAGTGTGGGGGAGGGAACCTTTGTAGTTTAGGATTTTTATGTGTTGTTTGTTTTCTTATTTGTTTTAATAAAAACATGTGTGTGTTTCAAATTGTGTGTGCTTATTTTTAAATTTTTGTGTGTTTTTGAAACTTTTGTGCTGAAATGATTATCTTTGACATTTTTGAAACCCATTTCCATGGGAGAAATAATTTATTCCTTGAAACTAAGCTTAAGTGAATGCTGAAAATGACTTTGTTTCAAGTTCAAATATTTGGATATTTCATGAAAAGTCCTCTGATTTTTGAATCTAATACCACAATTCACTGTCTTTATATTTGAAATCACTTTCCTGTGAGGCTTATGAACCTAATTTTCATATTCTCTTCTTTCACCTCACTTCTTGAGAGACCCATACCATGCTTGATTTAACCAGAATTTGATTTATTCCTATCAAAACTTGAAGGTTTGAGGTACATGTGTTTTAAATTATTGTGGAATTTCTTTGATTCTAAAGCCCCATTTTCAAGATAATCCTTTTTACAATGGACCACCTTATACATTTAATCCTTGTATCTCATAGAATCCATGAACATCCTGTTAGGTTAGCCACATTACAAGCCAATTTTCCCTATCCAACCTGCTCTTGAAGTGAAATTGCATAATCTAGTTGAACTTAAGTGTGGGGGAAGCTGTCTTGTGCTGTACTACCTCATTTGGAGATAATTTGGGTGGAAACTAAAATTTTGAAGAGATTTTATTATTGCTAAAAAATCATTCTGTTGAAAGTTGTGCCCTATCTGGAGCTTTCATGTATGAGAAGTTGTGCCTATCTGGAGCTTCCAATGAAAAAAAAAATGTGCCTATCTGGAACTTTCAAGAAAAATCTTGTTTGAGATGACTGATACTTTTTCTGCTGTAATGATGAATAGAGTGATATTTCACTGATTTTTCATGCTAGTGGAGCTAATTTACTGCTAAGGGGGGTGAGGAGGATACCATATTTAAGTGAAAATTAGAATAATGCAATTTTGCTTCAAAAAGTGCCAAGCACTCCTTATTCAGCCTCAGAATTTTTCACATCTTAATCCTACCAACCTGAAGCTACAGAACAACCGTTAAAAGTCCTCATGATAAACATATGTCCTTGACTCACATTGGGTGGAGATGTAGAAATTTATCAAGCCTATGGTGACCCTTTCATGAGTATTTGATGAGAAAGACATTGTTGAAAATTGATATTTGCGTGATGAGGAAAAAAAGCATGTTAGGTAAGTGTTTCGTGTGCATGAGATGAGAAATGAAGAGAAAATATATTTAATTATCTAAATTTATAACTTTTAATAATTGTTGTTTATGAGGCATGATATTTTTGGTTCTAGGTGATAAATTGTTGGATCTCAAGGATATGTGTTTTAAATTTTTCTTTGATTTAATATCGATGTTTACTTGTCCAGGAGTCCAAGTGCTAAGTGTGGAGGAATTGACAGAGATCATATTTTCATATCTATAAATATGTTTTTAAATTATTTAATCCCTTCCCATTAATCAATTTTATCTTATTTGCATCATTTTATGACTTTTGGTAAGTTTTTAGCTTAAATGTGAAAAATGGTTAATTCTGGACATTAAACAGATTTATATTGCCTTTGTATTTCGATCATAACTCCTACATTTTGTATCCAATTTACCTGATTCCTTTTTTTTAGGATTTCATGATTCGTGGGATACATATAAGTCTTCAGAAACAAAATCCAATTCGAACTTCAACAAGCCAAGAGAATTCGGTCAATGTGAACATTTATTCTGGCCAGCATAATAGACTATGAAGTATTCAAAGAAGTATATCCTGGACCACCGGCCTCAAAATGTAGTGGTTCTAGATGGTTTCGAAAGCTTACTAGAAGTTTAATATTACCAAAAAATATCAGAAATAAATGAGTTCATTAAGACCGCCCTTAAACTGGTCAAATTTGGGTTGGTGTAATAGTGATTGGCAGCCAGAATAAGTCAAATCGACTAAATCAGACATAACTCCTTCCACACAGATCCAAATGCTTTAAAACTTCATGGGTGGATGTCCAACTCCATTTATCACCTCCTGTAAGAAGGTACCTCAGGCTGATTCGACCAGATGGTGGGAGAACTGAAGCTGAACTTCTAGTGGGCAGATTCTGGAGGAGAAACTTTTGGTTATTTCTTTTCTTTCTTTTGTTATTTTTAGTTTTGTAATGTATTCATCTTACCCATTATACTAAATTACCCTTATCATGGTGGGGTAAATATTATGAGTGATTGGTGAAGGTTAGGTTTTCCATTTTTTAATGTTTGAGTTTATGCGCTTAAAGTTATAAAATGTTTTCTCTATTAAGAAGTTGGTTTCAATTGTAATAACAGCTTATATTATCTTGTGTGATTGTATTTGATTTTATATTATGTTGTTATTATTGATTTTTTTAATGAAAATTATATCCCCCACTAGGTTATGGTCTATATACGATGAAATTTTTCAGAACATAGTGGTGAAGTACTTGGCGATCGTCAGTACGTGTGAGATTTGTACTAAATATTCAAGATTTTTTGGGATTAACAAGACCCGATTGGGAATTGCCTTAATCAATTGAGGGTATTCTCTACAACTATTTCACAAAAGGATAGAGATTAGACCAAACTAATATTTTAGTAAGGTTTAATCCCCCCTACATCATTAAACAAATAAGTGAGATGAAGCGATTGTGAAATATCATTTTAATCGATTTAATAAAAAAGGAATGAATAAATAAGAACTATGATAACATTGCAATTGAAAAAACAACCCCGAACTGATCACCCAATAATTATCACTATTTTTAATCACATTACTTTTCAATTTGTTTTAAATCTTATACTTTATTGCTTTCTTTAGTTTTTTTCATTGTTTTCAAAATCAAACAAATTCAAATACAAAGTGACAAACATGATTGTTGTGCACTCCTCATCAGGAGAAAACCTTGGTTAACCACTATAATATATTTTAACTTAGTAAATAATTGTTTTTTCCACACCCCATGACAGGTTTGCGTCAAGTATACATGTATTTTCTTGTTATATGTGTTGTTTATATATACCTATGTTGAGATAATTGTATCTTCTTGGTGGTTTTTCCTTTGTGGGCTTTTACTTTGTGTTTCGGGGTCCCCAACTAAGTATTGTTTTACTCACCCCTACATAGGATTTTCCTACATGTGTCATGTCTTGTGTAGATGATCAATGCTTTGGTGGAGTCCTAGTTGGTGTTGGACTAGGATCAATATTAGACAGTGCCTTGTGAGATCAAACAAGACGAGGTGTTTCTGGTAGCTTCCTACAGTAGCTTCAGTACCCGTGTTTACAGGTCATACTTTGAAGTTGTCTTTATTTTAGTGGTATTTTATTATGGACTGATTTTACTTTACTACTTCACTTTTTATTGTACTTTGTTTTTTGGTTGTAGTGGTATGCGTGCATTTTACTTTGTGTTTTCAATTTCCAGACTATGTGGCTTGGAGTCATTTGTGTGTGTACAGGTTCTTAGGAAAATAACTCCCATTTGTGGGATATGCCTACTTGGCTCTAGTCACCATCCCCTAGCCTATTGGAGGCGGGCTTGGGGTAGTCATGGCATGGGCCCTAGGTGATGATTCATGAAAAAGTTTTATCATAGGGGTTTGGTTCCACATTGGGATCGGGTGTCTGTAAGTTTGGTTTGGGACAACAATGTTAAGTGTTTCTAGTTTAGATTTTATGCCATGGACTCTAGTGTTGGTGTGACAGCTGATGTATCCATACAATAGGACTCTGGGCACCTTATTTCCGACTCGGTACATAAAAACACTTGTTTTAGGGGAAAATAAAGTTACATGAATCATATAGTAATGGGTTGTGTTTTCCATGTCCTTCTTGAGTCGGCTCACCAGGTATACTCTTTTAACCGTGATACATATTGTTTTCATTAGGATTTGTTCACAACACCATCCAGTGAGTTTTACATAGTAGGATCGGGAGTTTGTCCTGATGCTCGACAAGGCCTCCTTGATGGGATCCAGTCACATAGCAATTCTTTTTCAGGATAGTCAGTAAGTGACGATTTCTACTGATGATCAGTTAGCTGACCCACCAACAATGGTTCAAGTGGATACAGTTTTCCATACTGAGTTATGGATCACTCTTTTGTGACTGGGTGATGAAGCACAGGGTTCAAACGTGTGTCACGGGCTTATGAGGTAGTGATCTCCTAGGATACAGGGTTAGTAGGACCTACTGATAGCAAGTGCACAATATAATCCATATAACTAGAGGTTTTTTCAGAAGTTCCAGGGATGTGCTAGTTACTATAATAAAATGATTTTAATTGCTTATCAAAAAAGGGGACATATCATGAGATGTTGTCCCACCGTTCATGCTGTAGTTAGAGAGACAGTTGTGGAAACACCAAGGAATAGGCAATGGTAAGATTAGACAGATCCTTCAAGTGACGGATGTGGCAGGAGATCTAGGGAATTAGTACGAGTTGGTCGAAATTTTGACATGTTACCACCACCATCTCTAGGTGGTACATACTAGGCTCTGGGATCTATAGGATAGGGGAGGATATAGTTTCAGGATATCGAGGATTTTGACCCTAGGACTCCAGAAATGATTCAAGGTACAATATGTGTATTTCTACCTTAGCTGCAGTATTGCTAGATACTTATACTCGTGAATTATTTTCTTACCACTTTTATTGTTTAACATCTATAGGTTCCAGTTAAACCATTTATTTCACCCTCATGTTTAGAGACTCCTACTGGAGGAGACCCAATGACCACAGACTAGTTCTGACAATGTGACCTAACTCTTGGAGGCAAGAGTTTTGGTTGAGATCTCTTGGTAATGGCATCGAGGCCTTACAATGTCATTCTTGATATGGACTAATCCATGATTCATGCTCAGATTGATTATTTTAGGCAAAAGGATTTGATTCATCCATGGTGATGGAAATATATTTCCCTTTATCAGAAAAGGTTAAATCCCTTCAACTCTTAATGGACTCAGGCATAGGAGGGTGTAGCCGATTTCTATTCAGTTGGCTAGCCCGGCCCTCAGTGCAATGGATGATATGAGTCCTCAAGTTTCTTATAATGGTGGAAGAGTATAAGGATGTCTTCCATGAAGATGTTATAGGATTACCTCTCCACTAAGATTTATACTTCTGTGTTGGTCTACACCTCAGGGTGGCACCGATATTTATGTCAGTATATCAGATGGCTCCTGAAGAGCTCTAGGAGCTGGGGGTGAAGATAGGGGACTTGCATAGGAAGGTCTTAGTAAGACCCAATGTTTCACCCTTGTAAGCCTTAGGTGATCTTCATTGATGATATCTTAGTGTAATCGGCGTCTAAGGGGGATCATGCAAGACACTTAAGAATGGTCCCAGACACACTCCAAGAGCACCATCTTTAAGATAAGCTCTTGAAGTGTCAGTCATGGATTCAGAAGGTCCATTTTTCTAAGATAGGTCATCTCAAAGGTTGTAGTTGTAGTGAACCCAATGAAGAGGAACATAGAAGTAGATGCTCCAAGAATGAATCTAGTTAGTAGTTACTGAATGATGCATCAGAGTGGATGGTCTTATTGTGGTTATCCTTTATGGATGGATATGGAGCATATTATCTCCAGTCATTGGTTGTTACCCATCCATTCTTAAATGATTCGGGGAGGCACAACTCGGTGATAGAAACTGCGAGTCTTTACGTGCTCAGTTTTCCACGGGGAATACCCCTGATGGACATTTGAAAGGTGTGGAACACGTCGTTCTTTTCCAAAAACACATAGTTGTTGTAGTGATTCCTAGAGTGGAGATATGCATTAGGATATGCATGTGGGAGTCAAGTTAGACGTTAGGGGTGAAACAATAGGTTAAATATGGGCTTACCTGTTGAGTTAAAAGCTGGTCATTTATTTGAATTAGTTTTATGGGTTGTTCCTTCTCTTTATGGGGGTACTAGGAAGGAAGTGAGAAGGGATATTGATAGAACTCATGATGGGTTTACCACATATGTCCAAGAGACAAGATACCATCGAGGTGATTGTTGACCGACTCACCGAGTCAGGCCACTTTCTAACTACCTAAGAATAGAGTTTAGTAGAGGGATTGTGATACCTATATGTGCAGGAGATAATTTGACTCTATGGAGTTTCATCGATGATTGTTTCAGATCATGATGATCGCTTTACATACCAGTTGTGGAAGGGATTGAAGGAGGAATTTGTAGATAATGTGAAGGTCATCTAGGAACGGATGAAGTATACACAGAGCTGTCTATAGTTTTTTGTTGGAAGATGATGGAGACCTTTGGAGTTCAAGGAAGGAGACAGTGTCTTCCTTTGGGTCTCACCTCGATGATGGTTGTGGATATTTTTGTCTAGGCAGCAAGATATATCCAAGGTTAATAGACCCTATTTTAGGTACTCTGTAGATTTATCAAGGTAGCATATTGTTTGACTCTACCCCATAGTGGGACTAGGTACATAGCATCTTCCATGTGTCATGGCTGAGGAGATTCATGCATAATCCCTTTGTAAGTCGTAATCTAGGGTAAGATGGACAATGAAGTTGGAGTGTCTTGGGTTGAGTACCCAATGAAGATCGAGGATCCTTTATGGATGATCTTTTCATGTGGTGTGTTTCTGGAGGTAGTATAGGGATTATAAGAGGATCACATGGGATTAGGAGGCTCATATTCTTTCTCAGTACTCTCACCTTTTTTTGAGTGGACCTTGTTTGGATTTTTGAGGATGTAGAGACTTAAAGTGAGGAGAATGTAATTAAAATAATTTTCCTTGTTCTATTTTTAGAAAAATTTGGGGAAAATTAAGAGACCAATCACTAAGACAGCATGCGATTCTGAGCCTCGGAGTTCCCAGAATGATCTGTTAGAAAATATTAAGTTTTTAAATAGAATGCATGATAAATTTTCCTAAAAAGGTGAAATAAATCTTAAACGGGTGTATAGATAATAAATATGAGGACATAATTTCATTCAGGATGGCAGGTTTACCCTAGGAGTGACTTAACATTAGTATTCACGAGTCTCCAGTGAGAAATCCCAAAAATAGCATAACCATAAATAAAATAACTAAATAAAATTATTTTATTTTTCAAATCCTTATAACTCATAAAAGGTAACTCATATTGGAAATCAGAGAGTACTTTTGATCTCATGAGGGTGTTTTTTCCTTAGGCAGACCCTAACCTCGACCAGTGTAGGTTGAGGGTAAAAGTTAATTTTTGGACTTTTTAAAGGAGAATAAAATAAATTTAAAGAAGTTTATTTTATTTACTTTTAACATTTCGTAGTGTGGCGACGCTGTGATGCAGTGACAGACCAACATGTGTAGAGACCCAAATCTTGACATACATGGACATTACATTACTTTTTCATAATACTTAATACATAACAAAAAACAACACTCAAGGATCGTAATAGTTTAGTGTATTTGGAAACTCGGAACAAAATCTTCTAATCGTTGTGAAAGATCTTCAACATCTCCCATAAAGATCTTCCCCTTTGGTTTTCTTACCTAAAAACTTTATTTATATCATGGGGAAAAGAAAACATATAAAGGGTGAGCTCAAATGCTTAGTAAGGGCAAACATAGAGAACATAAAACAATCCATGAACATTTAAATGCAAAAACTTGAACATAAAATCTAAACATCAAAATCTTGAGCAAAGACATAAATCTTGGAAGTACGTAAGGCATATATCATAAAGGAACATCAATCATGATAAAATAGCATGGTGATAAAACATGTAATTGTGGCGAACCATTAAGCACATGTTATGATTTCCATAGTAGCCAAGGCATTGCTTCCAAGACCATCTTAGTGGACAAAGTCCCTTTCTGAATCGAGTTCACTCCTCGTTCCAGTCCTGTATTACTGAACCAGTTTAACTTTCCGTTCCATCCATGTATATCTCATGAGATATAAATCATTACCCAATGCATTGGAGGGAGATATAGGTCCCACCCATTTCATAATTAAATCATTCTTACTTGTTCCACAACATAAACATAAATCATTTATCATAACCCAAAGAATAAAAATGGGTTTCATAAACATCATCCCATCATAACATAATCCATATAAAACAAATGGATAACATTTAATCATAAGAAAAGTGAAACCATGTAAATAATTGAGATATTATAATTGAAACATACACATATGAAATAATGTCATCTTAAAAGGAAAATGGTTTTGATAAAACACTTGAAAATAATTCTTGAAGAAAATATCGTTTCTTCTTAAAAATCATTTTCTTTTCATGAAATGCCATGAAATTTTAAAAGAAAAGGATTTTGTTGAAAATATTCATTAAATTTTGTAGATTAAGCTTCATTTAAATAAGTCATTATGAAACTGTAAAAATATGTTCATGCCATATAAGTTAAAAAACATTCTCCTCGTACTTTTTTTGAAAAAGTAAAAAAGTTCCTCGTATGGTAAACAAAAGAAATATTCCTTCCATAACACAAAGTAAAAGTCAACGCGGGGTAAAAATGCCATTAAACATACATGGAAGAATATTAAACACTTTATGAAAAACATTTTATAGAAATGGATGAAAAATATAACCCCAGTAAATACTTACGAATAAACAATCTCGGATAAAAATGATATTGGAAAAGTTATCCCTTACCTTATGTTTGATATGCTTCGTACGTATCCGAAACTCCTATATAATGATTTAAATAATGTAATTTACTTATTACAGAATCATATTTATCATTATGATATCATATATGGTTCACTTATGACTTTATATTACTCATTCTTTTGTAAATTCCATGTTAAAGCAGCGTTTTGGGTAAAATCATTTTATTTATCGTACATGTTTGGGCTTATTGTTCTTGATATTATTATTACTTATATCATGATTTAATTAATTCCAGAATGTAAATCATGATTTATATATCATATATATTCAGTATATACATATATATAATAGATCTATAAATGGAAATAAATACACCGTTCATGGAGACGGTAGGTCGTACGTACGCATGAACGTTGTTTTAGTTTCCTTATTGAATTGAATTGAATTTAGTAGATGACATAAATATATATATACATAAATTCAGTATCATTATTATTTCATATATTTCATTATTATTCATTATATATACTTTATAATAATTCATGAATGGTTAACATGGAGAATGAATCTCATCGCGTCGTGGAGACGGTAGTCCGTACGTATGCACGAGCAATGATATCATTTCCAATGATCGTGGAATTGTATTTAAGTGTATGTATAATATTTAATAATCAATATAACTTTAAAATAATTATATATAGTTATTTATTTACACCATTATACCCATCCAAGTAAGGTGGTGGTCGAAAACAGATTACACCACGGCGTGGAGACGGTATTCCTTACGTACGCACGCGCGGTGATTTCGTTTTCCGTAGGATGGATAGAAGGTGAAATAGGGTTGTTTAATATTTATAATAACATATAATTATATAATTAATACTGATGTTATTAATTTATAATGAAACAATTAAATAAGAGGAATTAGAAGAATAAAGAAACTTGAGAGAATCAAAAGAAGAGATTACCTCTTCTTCGACGCACCTCCTTTAAGCTTCCTCTTAAGGAAGTAAAGTTGGTATTTTGAGAAGACCAAAACCTCAAAAATATTTCTAGATAAGTGGAGAAGAGAAATGCGCAGGGGTTGGATGATCTTCAAGGCTTAAAAGGGTGTGAATAGAAGAGGGAATGGGTTCCCTTTTTATAAGGGAGGAGAGGGGCACCTTTGGAAAAACATAAAATATTATTTTATAATAAAGTCATATTCGGTTTATAATAGCTCTAAATTGATTTATTTTGAAACTAAAGTGGGTATGGGTCTAAATCCTCTCAAACAATAGGTTTTATACAAGTTTAGGTGACTATTTTAACCTTATCTTTTAGATTTAACTCTAAGTTAAATAATTTAACTTTTACCATGTCTTCTTGTTTTCTTACACTATATGGTTAATAAACTTAATATAACAAGCCAAACGAACCCCAAGTGGTTCATTATTAATATATATATCCTTATCTATGTCATTTTTCCAAACCTTAGATTTTTAGGAATAAAATAACAATTAATAATATAATATTTGTTTTAAAAACTATTTTATGTCAATTTTGACACTATTTGGTAATTTATTTTTGTGAAAATCATAACAACATGATTAGTTCAAAAAAAGTTAATTAAATCCATACTAACACGTCATATTAACCTAGAAAATTAGTCTAATTCATAAAAAGTCTCAAATTACATTTATTTGGGTATTTATAACATCAATTATGTTAATATTTCATTAATAAGGTAATTACTGCATCATCATTGTGTCATAAATAAATTAAATTATTTAATGTATAAAAATTATAAATAAAATACCATTACGTATTAAATATTTTTATATTTATAATTAATATTTATATTAGAATTTATCTTATTTAAAACCCTATATTAAAAATGTTTTAGTTATTAAACTTTGATTTTAATTATTTTAACTCTTTTTAAATAAAATAATAATAAGTGTCCTGATCTAATACAAGTGAACCTAAAGGGTAATATTTTATTCCTAAGGTTTTATTTTAGAATTAAATTAATCCAATAGAATTAGTACATTTTTTAGGGTAATAATAATATCATTTTTACCCTCAATTACCCTATTTACTTTTTACCGTGGTAAATAAAAGTAAAAGGTTGCTATTCACCAAAAATTATTTTTAACTTATTGAACCACATTTTACTCCTTGATATTAACCGTGTCTCTCGGATTTTCTAAATTCCACTCACAAAAGCGGTAAAAATAAGTTTTATGTAAATTTTCAAATTCTCTTAGGAGGTGGGTAAAAGACGGTGAAAAGTTCAATAAAATTTTTATATATCTAAAATTATTATAAAATGACTCAAATTAATTACATTGAAATTATATAGGTATTATGTATCAATTTTGGCCTAAAATAAATTTAAATAAAATAAATAATTATTTAAATAAAATTTCGGTTTTTAAATAGTAACCGAGTGTTTTCATTATTCATCAAAAATTGAAAGTTTTCAGAAAAAATACCAAAAATTCACCGTATGATAATTTCGATATTCCGAATCCAAAAATGAAGTCCATTTTGAAAGATAAAATTTATAAAATTTCAAAAAGCGGGTATTACTATTCATAACGGCTAGTTTATATAACATATCATTGTTTAGTGAAACTCGGTATTGTGTACAACACACGCTATCATGGAAGGTCACGATTACGTGTAATGCAAGCAAAGTTAGGGATGTGTGTAGTGCAAGATCATTTTGGTGTAGCGTACAACACAAGACATTAATGAAATTAAAAAGAATATTTTTCATAAAATCTCAGTGTGTTACATTCTACCCCCTTTAAAATGAATTTCGCCCTCGAAATTCATCGGGGTTATAAATGGTTTACTACTCAAAATTTTCTTTAATAGAACCCACATCGTAAAAAGAAATACCAAAATTTAACTTTAAAAACTAAATTATGAAACATAACGGTTACCCAAATTAACTAATCACTGGGTTTCCACATAGGTGAAAATATAGAAATGGAAGAGAAACCTAACCATCAAGTTCTGATGAAGAGTGGTAGAGAACATGGCAATGAAAAATCCAAAAATCACAAAGCCATAAATTTTTGATGATCTAAGGTACCATCTGATTCATCAGATATAAGATCACTAGGACAACATTTTTGGTTTTCAAGATCATTTCCCTAATGTTGAAGAATTTTTTGAATTAAAAGAAATACTTACTTGATTTGGTTACAATCTCACCGTTGTTCGTGCCTTGAACAATTTCCACTTCATCTCTTAAAGAAATAAAGTTGAATTTTTCATTCTTGAAGTGTCATCAGATCATGCGATAGAATGATAGGTTATTCCATTTGTCTAAAACAAAAGGTTAGCAAAAGTTATTAAATATACATAAGTGCATTTATAGTGAGATTAATCATATATGGTTTCTATATATCATGCCACCTAGTAAATTAAAACTAATTTCTACTAACCAGGGACTTCTTGTAGGCCAGTGGTATGAAATAAAGGCATGTCGCACTTTGGTTGTGGGTTCGATTCCCACAGCCTTGTCCGACGCGATGGGTTGTCGCCCGTCCTACAGGTTGTCCTTTTTCTAGAACTACACTATTATAACATTACAGAAATAATTTCGAAAAAAAAAGTTCTAGCCTTAAACAATACTATCTGATGTCCGACATAACCCTTTCCAATCTTTAGACTCACCCAAAATACATCTGTCCAATCTCATAGTATAAAGAAAACGATTACTGGAAAGTTCACATAACAAGAATGTGAATACCATCATTTATCATACGATATATCTTGTTGGTCACATTCCAAACATGTGAATTCCTTAATCATGTATTCTCTTAAAATAGAAATTACCATAGAACCTTATTGAAAACATGAATGCTGTCAAAAGTTAACTCATTACACATACCAAAATCCCAAAATTTCTATATACTCAAAGCATGATATCACTTTGTCCTTATATTAGTCATGAGCTCATGAATACTATCAAAATTTCATTTTCTCTTTATCCCTTCATTATGCGTATATCATCTTCTTTCCAAAAATATCTGAATAACCTTTCATGGTTACCAGTACCATTCAATATATACTTTCAAATACTTTAGGAAAAACAATAGGGTAACAATCCTTAGATGTTTCTTTATTCCATGGTACCATTAAATTACCTATACAACATAACTCTTGATAAACATACAATCATTACACTACCTTCTTAAACCATTGACCAAGCTTCAACACTTCTTTCATCTCATATATCATTTGTAGTCTCCTCATCATCTTCCATATAAATACTACCCATATGACCATGCTGATTCTCTTCATGAGATTTTCCCTTAGGGAATTGGTTTGCATAATTCCTATACATGCCACATTCAAAACATCTAATCATTGTTGATGTCAAAGCAATACCGTTATCCTTCTCCATGGTGTTAACTGAACCTTTTCCTTTTCCCATATTGGATTTGTGTCCTTCTTCTCCACATCCAAAGCATCTTCCAGTTCCTTTGAAACATTTTCCTTGATGCCTCTTCCCACATGATTTACATGAGAGAAATTGAACTTTCTTTCCTTTATGATCATCATGAAACTCCTTATTTATCTTATTAACTGAGTAAGGAAACTTTCCAAAGTTGAGATTATTGATCATATTATGAGATTTCTGATTAGGTATAATAACGATTTTTCGCCTTCCAAATCCCATTTAATTTTCTTGATCATGAATAATATCATTCCATTGTCCATCATATTCTCCATTATCGTGAATCTTCCTATTTCTATCCATTTTCTAAAACCCAAAAAGAATAGTGTGAGAGGAAAAAATCGTAATCAAGGGGGAGTACCTTCAATATCTAACATCTTAGGTTAAATTATAAGATCGTTACTGTAATTATAGGACTATAACCTATACATATACTTATCCTTAGGGACATCCCCAGACATACCTTAGAAAAAACTCTAGGGATCTCACTAAAGTTTTCGCATCCTAGTTTCAAAAGGTTGACTAAACCTTTCCTCTGATACCAACTGTAGAGACCCAAATCTTGATGTACATGGACATTACATTAATTTTTCGGAATACTTAATAAATAACAAAAATCAACACTCAAGGATCGTAATAGTTTAGTGTCTTTGGAAACTCGGAACAAAATCTTCTAATCATTGTGAAAGATCTTCAACATCTCCCATAAAGATCTTACCCTTTTGTTTTCTTAACTAAAACCTTTATTTATATCCTAGGGAAAAGAAAACATATAAAGGGTGAACTCAAATGATCAGTAAGGGTAAACATAGAGAACATAAAACAATCCATAAACATTTGAATGCAAAAACTTGAACATAAAATCTAAACATCAAAATCTTGAGCAAAGACATAAATCTTGGAAGTACATAAGGAAAATATCATAAAGTAACATCAATCATGATAAAATATAATGGAGATAAAACATGTAATTTTGGAGAACCATTAATCACATGTTATTATTTCCATAGTAGCCAAGGCATTGCTGCCAAGACCATCTTAGTGGACAAAGTCCCTTTCTGAATCGAGTTCACTCCTTGTTCCAGTCCTGTATTAATGAACCGGTTTAACTTGTCGTTCCAGCCATGTCTATCTCATGAGATATAAATCTTTACCCAATGCATTGGAGGGAGATATAGGTCTCACCCGTCTCATAATGAAATCATTCTTACTTGTTCCACAACATAAACAAAAATCATTCATCATAAACCAAAGAATAAAAATGGATTTCATAAACATCATCCCATCATAACATAATCCATATAAACAAATAGATATCATTTCATCATAAGAAAAGTGAAACCATGTAAATAATAGAGATATTATACTTGAAACATACACATATGAAATAATGTCATCTTAGATGGAAAATGGTTTTGATAAAACACTTGAAAAGAATTCTTGAGGAAAATATCCTTTCTTGTTAAAAATCATTTTCTTTTCATGAAATGCCAAGAAATTTTGAAAGAAAGGGATTTTTTTGAAAATAGTCATTAAATTTTGTAGATGATGCTTCATTGAAATAATTCATTATGAAATCGTAAAAATCCGTTCATGCCGTATAAGTTAAAAAAAACATTCTCCTCGTACTTTTGTCAGAAAAGTAAAAAAGTTCCTCGTATGGTACACAAAAGAAAGATTCCTTCCATAACACAAAGTAAAAGTCAACGCAGGGTAAACATGCCATTAAACATACATGGAAGAATATTAAACACTTTATGAAAAACATTTTATGGACAGTGATGAAAAATATAACCCCAGTAAATACTTACGAATAAATAATCTCGAATAAAAATGAAATTGGAAAAGTTATCCATTAACTTATGTATGATATGCTTCGTACATATCCAAACCTCCTGTAAAATGATTTAAATAATGTCATTTACTTATTAAAGAATCATATTAATCGTTATGATATCATATATGCTTCACTTATGACTTTATATTACCCATTCTTTTGTAAATTCCATGTTAAAGCAGCGTTTTGGGTAAAATCGTTTTATTTATCGTACGTGTTTGGACTTATTGTTCTTGATATTATTATTAATTATATCATGATTTACTTACTTCCATAATTTAAATCATGATTTATATATCATATATATTCAGTATATACATATATATAATAGATTGATAAATGGAAAGAAATACATCGTTCATGGAGACGGTAGGCCGTACGTACGCATGAACGTTGTTTTCGTTTCCTTATTGAATTGAATGGAATTAAGTAGACGACATACATATATATATATATACATAAATTCAGTATAATTATTATTTCATATATTTCATTATTATTCATTATATATACTTTATAATCATTCATGAATGGTTAACATGGAGAATGAATCTCATCGCGTCGTGGAGACGGTAGTCCGTACGTACGCACGAGTGATGATATCATTTACAATGATTGTGGAATTGTATTTAAGTGTATGTATAATATTTTAGAATCAATATAACTTTAAAATAATAATATATAGTTATTTATTTACACCATTATACCCATCCAAGTAAGGTGGTGGTCGAAAATAGATTACACCACGGCGTGGAGATGGTATTTCGTGCGTACGCACGCGCGGTGATTTCATTTTCCGTAGGATGGATAGAAGGTGAAATAGGGTTGTTTCATACTTACAATAACATATCAGTATATAAGTAATACTGATGTTATTACTTTATAATGAAACAAATAAATAAGAGAAAGTATAATAAGAAAAAACTTGAGAGAATCAGAAGAAGAGATTACCTCTTCTTCGACGCACCTCCTTTAAGCTTCCCCTTAAGGATATAGAGTTGGTCTTTTGAGAAGACCAAAACCTCCAGAATATTTCTATGGAAGTTGAGAATATAAATTTTCAGGGTTTTTCCGAACTTCAAGGCTCAAAAGGGTGTGAATTGAATAGGGAATGGGTGCCCTTTTTATAAGGGAGGAGAGGAGAACCATTGAAAAAACTTAAAATATTATTTTATAAGAAGGTAATATTCGGTTTATAATAGCTCCAAATTGATTTATTAAGAAACTAAAGTGAGGATATGTCAAAATACTCTCAACCAATAGGTTTTAGACAAGTTTAGGTGACTATTTTAACCTTATCTTTTAGATTTAACTCTAAGTTAAATAATTTAACTTTTACCGTGTCTTCTTGTTTTCTTACACTATATGGTTAATAAACTTACTATAACAAGCCAAAAGAATCCCAAGTGGTTCATTATTAATATATATATCCATATATAAGTAATTTGGCCAAACATTATATTTTTAGGAATAAAATAACAATTAATAATATAATATTTTTTTTAAAACTATTTTATTTTAATTTTGACACTATTTGGTAATTTATTTTTGTGAAAATAATAAAAACATTATTAGTTAGAAAAAAGTTAATTTAATACATACCAACATGTCATATTAACCCATAAAATTATTGGAATTCATAAAAAGTCTCAAATTACATTTATTTGGGTATTTATAACATCAATTATGTTAATATTTCATTAATAAGGTAATTACTGCATCATTATTATGTCATAAATAAATTAAATTATTTAATGTCTAAAAATTATAAATAAAATACCATTAGGTATGAAATATTTTTATCTTTCTAATTAATATTTATAGCCGAATATATCTTATGTATAACCCTATATTAAAAATGTTTTAGTTATTAAACTTTGATTTTAACTATTTTAACTCTTTTTAAATAAAATAATAATAAGTGTCCTAATCTAATCCAAGTGGACATAAAGGGTAATATTTTATTCCTAAGGTTTTTTTGTCGAATTACACTTATCCAATAGAATTATTACATGTGTTACGGTAATAATAATATCATTTTTACCCTTAATTACCCTATTTACTTTTTACCGTGGTAAATAAAAGTAAAAAGTTATTATTCCCCAAAAATTATTTTTATCTTATTTAACCACATTTTACTCCTTGATATTAACCATGTATCTTGGATTTTCAAAATTCCACTCACAGAAGTGGTAAAATTAAGTTTTATGTAAATTTTCAAATTCTCCTAGGAGGTGGGTAAAAGACGGTGAAAAGTTCAATAAAATTTTTATATATCTAAAATTATTATAAAATGAATCAAATGAATTAAATTGAACTTATATAGGTATTATGTATCAATTTTGGCCTAAAATAAATTTTAATAAAAAAATAATTATTTAAATAAAAAGTCGGTTTTTAAATAGTAACCCAGTGTTTTCACTATTCATCAAAAATTGAAAGTTTTCAGAAAAATACCAAAAATTCTCCCTAGGATAATTTCGATATTCCGAATCCAAAATTGAATTCCATTTTGAAAGATAAAATTTATAAAATTTAAAAAGGTGGGTATTACTATTCATAATGGATAGTTTATATAACATATCATTGTTTAGTGAAACTCGGTATTGCGTACAACACACGCTATCGTGGAAGGTCGCGATTGAGTGTAATGCAAGCCAAGTTAGGGATGCGTGTAGTGAATTCTCCTTTTGGTGTAGCGTACAACACAAGAAATCAATGAAATTAAAAATAATATTTTTCATAAAATCTCAGGGTGTTACAACATGTTCTCCTTTCAAAAATAAAGGAGTGTGGTGATGTTGTTTTAAAGAGAAACAGTAATGAAAAAACTCATTAACTTGTTTCCTATATTCATTAGGGATAGGGTCCAATGTTAGAATTCATAATGCTAGATAATTTCTCTATAACCCTGGAGTTTCTCTAAGGCAAGGAGGAGGAGGCTCTCTCACCCGCGACGATGGATTAGAGGTTGGGATTTGATCAAGTGACGATGAATCGAAGAACGATGGCGGAACAAGGATTGGCATGACGACACGACTTCAATCTACATATTCAAGTGATCCGACTCAAAGTAAGGGTTGTTATTTAAATCTTGTATTTCCCCATTCTTGGATTTAAATCACGAACACGGATCAACCCACGAACAGGTTGACCCACAGTTTGATCATTCTTACGAGAGGGTTTGATTTGTGGGGTATTAATGGGAGATAATCTTGGTGATTTTTGTTTAAACGTTCTAATAGAAATGAACCCCGATCGACACGAACATCGATCGAGGTCCATTCATCTTTGATGATTCATGCCTTTCCTCTCTCCATTCTTCGTTCATCGCAGGCATTCATCTTTTGTCCCACGACTCAACATTTGGTGATTGATCGATCATTGCATAATCGATCCATGGTGCATTGATCTGACATCACAGATCCAATATGGAATCGACACGACGAAGGTGTGATGATGATGGTGTAGAATGGATCAAGTTGATGCGGGAGATATCACCGCTCAAACGTATTTTCACTGGAAAAGATCGAGGTGTGGATCAGAGCCCATGTCAGTGAAGAAAGAAACCCAAAGATTCTAGAACCTCTTTCATATCAAAGAACAGACCACCGGATCACATATGATGGCCTGCGGAAGAAGCCATCGGTGTGTCGGTGGCAGCCGTGTGCCGATGCGGCAGAGGATCTCATGGAAACCGCCACAGGCGGTGAATAGGGGCTACCAGTAGGTGGCCAGCAGTGGTATTCAGCAGACATGGCAGCGAGCCATGTCATGTGGCCGGAGAGCCGTGGTCCAGCTGGACCATGGTGGCAGGACCCCGTGGTGACCCACGGGGTGGTTTGGAGATGCAGCGCCTGCCAGGTCCCGGTCAGAGCAGATCGGCCCACTCCAATGGTCTGGGTTAGGCAGGCAGACTGGCACCAGGCCAGGCCCAATGGGTCAGATTAGACCTAACAGGTCAGGCCAGTGGACCACAGTCCAAGTCAGGTTAGGTTGGACCAGACCCAGATCCCACCAGCCTTTTTTCACTAAAATTCTCATAACTTTCAAACCGTAATTCTGTTTGAGGAGTCGTCTACGGCGTTGGGACCCTCTTGAAAAGTCAGACCTTTTGATATGGATTTGGGGGGTTTTAGTTGTACCAATAGAGCCTGGTGGCATTATCTTTGTCTTTCCTATGAGTAATCGATGTAGGAACTTGATCCCATCATAGAGGGTGACAGTATATATTGAGACCATACCCTTGGGATTCTCTATGAAGGTTCGAAGTAGGATCCCATTATTTTGATAGATAATGTCCCATGTTCTGAAGTGAGTTGACTTAGTGGGTCTTAGTGCCCCCAGTGGGTTTAAGTGGAGCATAGACCGCATCGAGAGGCGTGTTCGGTCCTCACTTCTCTTTACGGTACCTTATATAGGGTTTTTGGCATGGGTGTGACCAATATTTACACAGGCACTGGTCCTCTATCTAGGATTATGATTCTAGTAGGGCTAGGATGTCCCCCAATGAGACCTTGGTACAAGACCCCCTATCTGTGTATTGAGATATTTCCTTCCTTCATGACTCGACCTAACCAGTGTTCTTTAGGTAGTTATCAATGTGTTCTCTTTGGGTGGGGCCTAAAGAAGCGGTACCTCTTTGTGACTATCTCTGATGACTTTATAGCTCGAGGAGTGAGTTCTTCTGGAATGAGCATGCCTCGAGCAGAATCATGTGACTACGGATTGGCTGTGATATAGAGACTCTATGACTTTGTGAGACTAGACATCTCAAGGAAACTTCATGATGTATCGAGACCAGATATTCTCTCAGATACTTTTGGTAGACTTCTTCTATGTTCTTTATTTCGGATAGCTTGAGGAGTGGGATCTCCCAGAATCAAGAATGCTACGAGCATAACCATATGGCTGATAGTGGATGAGACATTGCATCTTGGAATCCTTTATGATTATACCTAGATGTTATTGTTATATGTTTTATTGACATATACCTGTTTTGATATTACTGTATCTTCTTGGTGGTGTTTCCTTTGTGGTATTTTACTTTTTGTTTCGGGGTCCCCTACTGAGTATTGTTTTACTCACCCCTACATGGTCCTTTCTCACATGTGTTATGTCTTATGTAGATGATTGATGTTTTGGTGGAGTCCTAAGAGGAGCAGGACCAGGACTAGGACCGTACGGTGCCTTTTGAGATCAAACGAGCCGAGGTGTTTCTGGTAGCTTCCTACATTATCTTCAGTACCTGTGTTTATAGGTTGGACTTTGGAGTTTTCTTTCTTTTAGTGGGATTTTATTTTGTACTAGTTTTACTCTACTATTGTACTTTCTGCCATGCTCTATTGTTAGGTTGTAGTGGTATTCATGCATTTTCCTTACTTGGTGTTTTCACTTTACAGCCTTTGTGGATTGGAGTTGTGTGTGCGTGTATAAGTTATTAGGAAAATTCCTCCCATTTGTGGGATATACCTAGTCAGAACTAGTCACCAGCCCCTGGTCTATTAGAGGCAAGCTTGGGGTAGTCATGGCATGGGCCCCAGAGGACGGGTCGTGATGACACTCATAATCCTTTATCAGTTCAATTTATCTTTTCTACCTCATGTTCAATTCCTTCAAAGTGAATATATACTTAAATTTTTTATGGTTGTTATATATTTCATATTTGGATCTATATAAATTATGTATCCAAATTTTTAAAGTAAAAAATATAGATCCTAATTCCAGAACATGGGTGGGATAATTTAAATCATGAGGTTTCAGTTATCTTAAAGCATAAGTAATTACCTGGTCATTCTATATCAGAATGTAACCAATCCCCTTCAATAAAGCATCAATATAGATGAAAAACTCTCTTTTTCTGGAAGGTGGATCCAAAAATGGATCATTCTCCAATGTTCTTTTCAGTTCCTAAAAATAAACATCCCAGTCCTTTGTCCAAATAAATTTAGCCCCTATTCCTATTAACTTAGTTAGCAGGATAGATAACCGTGCAAATTTTTTAAAAACCCATCATTAATAGCCTATTAATACAAGAAAATTAAGAATATCAGTAACATTTTTAGGTCTTTTCCATTCATAAACAACTTTTATTTTGGTGGGATCATATATTATTCCATCCTTATTTACAATGTACTCAACAAAAGAAATCAGTTGTAACCAAAAATCACATTTTATAAATTTCCTACATAACTTATTTTATTTAAGGGTTTGAAAAACAATACATATATGTTTTTCATAATTCTCATAACTTTTTAAAACACCATAATATTATCAATAAAAATAATAAAAAACTTATCCAAATATTCACAGAATATTCTATTTATAAGATCTGTAAATAATGTATTGAAATTTTTCAAACCAAATTTCATAAAAACAAACTCATAATTCCCATATATAGACAAAAATTTATTTTCTAAATTTCATTCTTCTTCACCTTCAGCTGATGGTACCCAAATCTCAATTTAATCTTTGAAAAATATTGAGCTCCCTAGAGCTAGTCAAAAAATCCATCAATATGAGGCAATGGATACTTATTTTTAATATTAATGTTATTAAAAGCTCTATAATCAATGAAATTACTCATTTAACCATCTTTCTTTTTAATAAAAAAACAGGATCACCCCATGGTGAAGTTCTAGGATGAATGAAGACTTTATCAAGAAACTTCTGCAACTGCTTTTTCAATTCTAGAAGTTTCACTTAATCCATTCGATAAGGGGGTTTTGAAATTTTCTTAGCATTAATAACTAACTCAATAGTAAATTTAACTTCCCAATTAGGTCTAACACCAGGAAACTCATCAGTAAAAAAATCAAGGTATTCATTTACCACTAGAGCATCATTAATCTGAATGGTTCCCTTATTTTCCATAATATGTACAAGATAAATTTCATTTCCATATTTAAATAATTTCTCATCTTCCTGGTATGTTATCAATGGTATGATTTCATTCTTATATATAAAATGAAACACTTTCTAAACAACAACTTATTTATCTCTACAATCAGTCTTATCATGGTAAACATAAATTCAATCCATACTCATAATAACGTAAAACTCTAATAAGGTAAAAACAAAAAGGTTTTCAGGTAATTTATTTCCATAAAAAACAATAGTAATATTCTTATAATTCATTTTTTAATTAATATTTACACCCTGGTATTTTAACTATAATCTCTAGTTTCATTTATTGAGGTAAAATTTCCAATTTATCTAAAAATTTCTCAGAAATAAAGGAATGTGTAGAACCCATATCAAACAATGCATTAGAAAAATATGGGTAAAAAACAATATACCAGATACCACATAATTATATGGCTCAAAAACTACTGAAGTAGTCTAAAAGTATTTCACCACATATTTCTGCTTATAGTCTGGCTGCTTCACATCTTTCTGATCTTTCTTTGGGAAGGTATTTACATAATGACCCATCTCACAACATTTAAAACACTTTACAGTTTTCTTATAAGAATTAAACATAGGATCATATTCATTGCAATATTAGGCCATATTTCCAAAATTACCACATTGGAAACACTTCCTATATTTTTTAAGTCATTCCCTGAGGTTCTTTTTTCCACACATTCCACAAACTGGAAATTGGATTGTCTTACATTCAGATTTTTTTGATTGATTCTTACAAATTTCTTACCATATATACCTTTTATTATATTTATTTTGAAAGTACATATGGTCATTATAAAACTCCATTTCTATCCTCCCATCGTATTGAACAATTTTCTCATAACTTTTGTATTCACCGGATGCCAATACCCTTCAATATCTTGGCTTCAATCCTGAGTAAAAATGATTGATTTTACTATCAAGATATTGAATAATATTTAGAGCATACCTTTTGAAACGACCCGAAATTTTAAATAAATCTTGTTTCCTAATTTTATGTGTTATTTTATTTTATTTTTATACTCAACAAAAATGTTTCATTTGATAACATGAGTATAATTAAAATGAGACTGTTGGGTTTTGACTGTTATTTGACCATTGGTCAATATGACCGCTGGAAACTAAACGTTTTGACTATTGTCTCTAAACACAAGCAATCTTGGTTAATTAATATAGAAAGAAGATTCGATGGCCTCACCCAGTAGTCTTGGACCGATCGAAGCCCATCTAACAGAACTTGGGAAGGAGGTAGCACCACTGGGCTTTTATCTGGACTAAACCCAAGCTGAACTTCATCGTGTGAAGCTAGAACGGGATCGCCTTCACGAGAAGTTCAAACTGATAGAAATTACTACTCATGCGATGTTGGCCGAGCCTCCCTCGGATTCTCTCACCTTAGCACACCTTACACTTAGGTCCTATGCTGGTGTGATAAGGGGATATGTAAGGAGACCATAACTGCCTTGTATAATCCTTTGTTTTAAATAAAAAATTGGGATTTCTTCTTATGATGAAGTTTATGAATTTTCAAATGTCCGGATAAATATAGTATGCATATTTTTGAAGAATTTTAGAGAAAGGATATTTTAAAAATGTTTATGTAAACCTTAAATAAATAAAAATGTGTAATGATTTTCAAAAAATGGTCTTCTATAATTATGTTCAGTACGAAATTTCGAGTCTAATAAGATCAACTTGATTTTTGATGAATAGTAAATTATGAATAGTGATTTTACGCTTAGGATTAGTAATGTGACCAAATGGATTAGTAAATTCACTCAAAGAAAGTTTTAATATAATTTAGACACCTAGATTAAGTAATGAGATTCAATAAAATGGGTAAATAACAGTTTCATAAATTATTATTCAAGTATTAGTTTTTTCGGGTGAATAGTGTTTTTTAATTTAAAATTAAATTAAAAATATTTAGAAAATTATTTTTATAAAATGGATTTCATTTTTGAACTCAGAGCATCGATATTATGTTAAGGTAATTTTTGGGGATTTTTCTGAAAAAAATGAATTTTCGGTGAATAGTGTGTTTATTTAAAAAATGAATTAAAAATATTTAGAAAATTATTTTTATAAAATAGAGTTCATTTTTGAAATCAGATCATTGATATTTGGTTAATGTAAAATTTTGGGATTTTTCTGAGAAAGTTGAATTTTCAGTGAATAGTAAAAAATACAGTTTTAGGGTTTCAGTATGTTTAATGACATCATAATCGTGTCATGATGACGTCATGAGATATTTTAAGGGATTGTCGAATAAAGAGGATGAATTATTGTGTGGGGGTACCCATGTGGCCTAACTCTATGGGAAGTACCATGGGAGGGCCCATGCTTTTGAGAAAACCACTTTTGAGGTGTCCCTTGGCCATTAATGCCTTGTCCCCTCACTTTCCCTATAAATACCAAGCCCTCCTCTCATCTTTTCGACTCCAAAACCATCCTCAATGAAGTTCTGGTCTCCTTACCTCCCATGTAGTCCTCACAAGGTGCCCCCAAGCCTTCAAGGTCCAAACCTTTGAGTTTTAAGAGTTACGTTTTAAGGTAAGGGATCCGACCTCTCTCTTTCTTTTCATGTAATCTCTTTTATGTCATTACCTTTATGCTCCATGTTCTTATGTGATAGGATGTTCTTTTATATTCCTCTTAATTCTCTTTTCATGTTTATATGATGAGAGATCCACTCTTACTCTCATCATTTCGTTTTATGAATGTTTAAGTGACGTCGTTAGGCAGCCGAATTTTTAAGGGGATTCTTTCACCCTTCTCATTTTTCAAGTTTGATTTTCATGTCAAGTCTTTCAAGTTCCTTTTTATTATGTTGGGGTATGATCTCTATATATATCATACTGAAATCTTATGATCATATGATGAGAGACCCTATTTGATCTTGTCAAATCATTTTTATTGAAGTTTAAGTGACGTCGTTAGGCTGCCGAATTTTCATAAGAGAAATCTTATTTTTGTCTCACTTCCTTGTTTTTCATTTCATATGGTATTTCTTTCAAATTTCATTAAAATGTTCTTAAATCCCTTATATTCTGTCCCCCTACTGTTTTATGGATCATTTATGAGTGGTTGACCCATGTCCCCTCTCTTTTCAATGTTTTCTAAAACCTTGTAACATAGTCGTTATGATGCAGAATTTTCGTCTCAAAATGCCTCTCTCTCTTTATCTCAAAATTATTTCATGTTATTAATTGAATACTCAAAGATATTATTTCTATAGGGGTATTCACATAAATTTCAAAATGTTCTATTTTAAATTCTGGGATTTACATACATGAA
Source organism: Viscum album (assembly GCA_963277665.1). Taxonomy (NCBI): domain Eukaryota; kingdom Viridiplantae; phylum Streptophyta; class Magnoliopsida; order Santalales; family Viscaceae; genus Viscum; species Viscum album. The sequence goes on from OY728133.1 coordinate 1,964,158,567, forward strand.
ACCCGCTTTCCCTTTCCGTGGGTTTAAAGTGACATAAAGATCATGTTTTTAAAGCAGTTTTTAAAACGTTATGATTATGAAATGAAACCCATTTATTTTATGCTATATGGGTTGTTTATGAAATGATTGATGATGATATATGTGGCTCACATGATAATAAATACATGTCAAGGGTGCGCCCAGATAGCGCCCCAATGCATTGGGTAAAGACTTAATCTCTAGAGATGACTTTTTAGACTGATACCTTGGTGAATAACCTTGGTAATTTTTAATGACACCTTGGGGATGGACCTTGGTGAAATGAAATGATTGTCAATATTAAATGTTGCAGTCACATCTTCAAGTTATGAAAAATTTTATTTTTATTATGATGTATCTCATGATTTCTTTCTCATGCCTTAAAGTTCTTTTCATGTCCTTATTGAAGTATCTCAAGTTCACATGTAAAATATTTCTCTTGTTTCCCTTACTGGGCCTTCTGCTCACCCTTTCTTTTGATGTATCTCCCCAGGTTATGAGATGTAGTAATGAACCTAGGATGAAATTAAGTAGAATCCTTTCAAGTGTTTAATAAGAATTCTTTATGTTGTTTTCATGTATTATGTTCCTTGTTTCCAAGACACTAAACCTTAAAGATCCTCAGTTTTGTGTAATGTAATTAAAGTTTATATTATAAAATGACGGGATACTATAGTTGGTATCAAAGGATGGTTTAGTTATTTGTGGAAATTAGGATATGAAAACTCTATGAATAACCCTATAGAAAAGTTTAATTATAGGAAATCTTCCTGGTATTTTGGTGAGTATTGAGTAAGGGGTTTCCAAGCAAATACATCCCTGTCTGGATACGAGCAGGTAGAGGTGGCTCTGGAATAGATGTACATAGGGGTAAAACCCGAAAACACCGCTTTGAGCTAGAATCGAACGGGAACTAGTACACGACAACGGGCCTTGCTGCACTCTTGGTTACGACACTCCCGGGGGATATGCTTTGGTAAATTCATAAGCTTAGTATGAACCATTGTTAAAGGAACAAAGATAAAATAAAATAAATATTCACATAAGAATATATGATCATGGATAACCTAGATGGGAACCTAGGGGATCACAAGTTAGGGTATACTTTTATTCTACAAGTTATCATTATATGCTTTCAGTTCCTTTTCATGATTATTGGCTAAGTACTTAAGCCCCTAAATATGCTTTCTCTTCTTAGTTAATGGTGGGAAATGGAAGAACATGTCCCAACAACCAATGTGATAGGAAATGCGACGATTGTCGTATTAATATGACATGGATGATTAGGGGATTAAAATATGGTTATTATTTTGGAAGACATTCACTATTTTAGGGACCCTATATGATCAAGGTAAATAGATTACTACGGTATTTTCATTGAGGAGTAAGGTTGACCTATATTTTGAAGAATCGATGAATTTAAGGTGGACTTATATTAATTTAGGTTACTTATGGGAATGATTAACCTATCTTGAGTAAAATATGTTTAGGTTATATACTTTTGTTATAAGATGTTAGGAGTGGTTGATGTTGTTTGGAGATGAACAATGAAGTTTATTTTGGAAGACTATGTTATCAAATCCTTCTTGTATTTGGGTTTCAATCTTAGTTTGGTTTATTTTGAGGAATTTTAAGGACCGTTATTTATGGAATGGTCTATGATGAACTTTGGGTAGTACCATGGAACTTTGAAGATTTAAAAGTAGTTTCCATTCCTATGGGATTCTTTCTTTTTGAAGAGTTGTTTTCCCTTAACCTTTCTGTTTTTGGGATAATGTTTAAAGATAGAAGAAATAGATAGTTAATCTTTTGTAGATTATGTGATTATCTAGAAGATTATTCTTGTGCTTTTTATGAGACCAAGTGTTTTTGAATTCTCATCATTTGGAGAAAAGATTAGTGTTGGTAGGGACTTATTAAAGGATGAAACTCTACTTCAAGGTAGGTATATTTTCTTTTGTTTTTGTTCTATGTAGTAAATGAATTCCTCAAAATTATGAAAAGAAACGTAAAACAAAAATTTTGTTGGTTTACGTTTCCTACTAGGTAATCAAAGACCATTTACACACATCATAAGTTTGGGATTTTCTTATGGTTAACTTTCTCCTAATCATGTTCTCTATCACTCTCCCTCAGAACTTGACCCTTTGTTTTCTCCTCCATGTCCATGTTTTCCTACATGGAATCCTAGTGTGGGTTAACTCGGGTGACCTTTGTACTTCCCTTACTTTATTTTAAAGTAATAGTTTTACTGACTCCTTTTCCGATGTGGGACTTTCAATGAAATTTCAAAACCCAATTTTAAAAATTGTGAGGACGCAATTTCCTAAGGGGGGAAGATTGTAACGACCCGAAATTTTAAATAAATCTTGTTTCCTAATTTTATGTGTTATTTTATTTTATTTTTATACTCAACAAAAATGTTTCATTTGATAACATGAGTATAATTAAAATGAGACTGTTGGGTTTTGACTGTTATTTGACCATTGGTCAATATGACCGCTGGAAACTAAACGTTTTGACTATTGTCTCTAAATACAAGCAATCTTGGTTAATTAATATAGAAAGAAGATTCGATGGCCTCACCCAGTAGTCTTGGACCGATCGAAGCCCATCTAACAAAAATTGGGAATGAGGTAGCACCACTGGGCTTTGCTCTGGACTAAACCCAAGCTGAACTTCATCGTGTGAAGCTAGAACGGGATCGCCTTCACGAGAAGTTCAAACTGATAGAAATTACTACTCGTGCGATGTTGGTTGAGCCTCCCTCGGATTCTCTCACCTTAGCACACCTTACACTTAGGTCCTATGCTGGTGTGATAAGGGGTTATGTAAGGAGACCGTAACTTCCTTGTGTAATCCTTTGTTTTAAATAAAAAACTAGGATTTCTTCTTATGATAAAGTTTATGAATTTTCGAATGTCCGGATAAATATAGTATGCATATTTTTGAAGAATTTTAGAGAAAGGATATTTTAAAAATGTTTATGTAAACATTAAATAAATAAAAATGTGTAATGATTTTCAAAAAATGGTCTTCTATAATTATGTTCAGTACGAAATTTTGAGTCTAATAAGATCAACTTGATTTTTGATGAATAGTAAATTATGAATAGTGATTTTACGCTTAGGATTAGTAATGTGACCAAATGGATTAGTAAATTCACTCAAAGAAAGTTTTAATATAATTTAGACACCTAGATTAAGTAATGAGATTCAATAAAATGGGTAAATAACAGTTTCATAAATTATTATTCAAGTATTAGTTTTTTCGGGTGAATAGTGTTGTTTAATTAAAAATTAAATTAAAAATATTTAGAAAATTATTTTTATAAAATGGATTTCATTTTTGAACTCAGAGCATCGATATTATGTTAAGGTAATTTTTGGGGATTTTTCTGAAAAAAATGAATTTTTGGTGAATAGTGTGTTTATTTAAAAAAATGAATTAAAAATATTTAGAAAATTATTTTTATAAAATAGAGTTCATTTTTGAAATCAGAGCATTGATATTTGGTTAATGTAAAATTTTGGGATTTTTCTGAGAAAGTTGAATTTTCAGTGAATAGTAAAAAATACAGTTTTAGGGTTTCAGTATGTTTAATGACATCATAACCGTGTCATTATGATGTCATGAGATATTTTAAGGTATGGTCGACTAAAGAGGATGAATTATTGTTTGGGGGTCCCCATGTGGCCTAACTCTATGGGAAGTACCATGGGAGGGCCCATGCTTTTGAGAAAACCACGTTTGAGGTGTCCCTTGGCCATTAATGCCTTGTCCCCTCACTTTCCCTATAAATACCAAGCCCTCCTCTCATATTTTCGACTCCAAAACCATCCTAAACGACGTTCTGGTCTCCTTACCTCCCAAGGAGTCCTCCCAAGGTGCCCCCAAGCCCTCAAGGTCCAAACCTTTGAGTTTTAAGAGTTACGTTTTAAGGTAAGGGATCTGACCTCTCTCTTTCTTTTCATGTAATCTCTTTTATGTCATTCCTTTTATGCTACATGTTCTTATGTGAGAGTATGTTATTTTATATTCCTCTTACTTTCCTTTTCATGTTTATATTATGAGAGATCCACTCTTACTCTCATCATTTCGTTTTATGAAAGTTTAAGTGACGTCGTTAGGCTGCCGAATTTTTAAGGGGATTCTTTCACCCTTCTCATTTTTCATGTTCGATTTTCATGTCAAGTCTTTCAAGTTACTTTTTATTATGTTGGGTTATTATCTATATATCTATCATACTGACATCTTATGATCATATGATGAGATACCCTATTTTATCTTGTCAAATCATTTTTATTGAAGTTTAAGTGATGCTGTTAGGCTGCCGAATTTTCATAAGAGAAATCTTATTTTTGTCTCACTTCCATGTTTTTCATTTCATATGGTATATCTTTCAAATTTCACTACCATGTTCTTAAATCACTTATATTCTGTCCCCCTACTGTTTTATGGATCATTTATGAGTGGGTGACCCATGTCCCCTCTCTTTTCAATGTTTTCTAAAACCTTGTAACATAGTCGTTATGCTGCAGAATTTTCGTCTCAAAATGCCTCTCTCTCTTTATCTCAAAATTATTTTATGTTATTAAGTGAATACTCAAATATCTTATTTCTATAGTGGTATTCACATAAATATCAAAATGTTCTATTTTAAATTCTGGGATTTACATACATGAAACCCGCTTTCCCTTTCCGTGGGTTTAAAGTGACATAAAGATCATGTCTTTAAAGCAGTTTTTAAAACGTTATGATTATGAAATGAAACACATTTCTTTTATGCTATATGGGTTGTTTATGAAATTTTTGATGATGATATATGTGGCTCACATGATAATAAAGACATGTTAATGGTGCGCCCAGATAGCGCTCTAATGCATTGGGTAAAGACTTAATCTCTAGAGATGACTTTTTAGACTGATACCTTGGTGAATAACCTTGGTAATTTTTAATGAAACCTTGGGGATGGACCTTGGTGAAACGAAATGATTGTCAATATTAAATGTGGCAGCCACATCTTCAAGTTATGAAAAAATTTATTTTTATTATGATGTATCTCATGATTTCTTTCTCATGCCTTAAAGTTCTTTTCATGTCCTTATTGAAGTATCTCAAGTTCACATGTAAAATGTTTCTCTTATTTCCCTTACTGGGCCTTCTGCTCACCCTTTCTTTTGATGTATGTCCCCAGGTTATGAGATGTAGTAATGAACCTAGGATGAACTTAAGGAGAAGCCGTTAAAGTGTTTAAGAAGAATTCTTTATGTTGTTTTCATGTATTATGTTCCTTGTTTCCAAGACACTAAACCTTAAAGATCCTCAGTTTTGTGTAATGTAATGAAAGTTTATGTTATAAAAATACGGGATGTTATACCTTTCCAATTGGGTGAATTTTGATTCATACATGACCACTAAATATTCATCCTTTTTTTAATTCAATTAATTTATTTTCCATCCTAAGTCTAAACACTCAAGAAAAATATTTTTCAAGTAAAATATATTTAAATTCATCCTATTCCAAGGCATCAATATCCTCGTTATCTCTAATATTCTTGACCATTGACCACCACTGGTCAGATTCACCTTCAAAAAATTAAAAATAAAGACTAATGTTCTGATTCTCTAAACACCCCATGACATCAAATATCTTTTCAAGGGCTTTAATCTACACTTCATCCACCACCAGGTTAGAAGATCCACTGAAATCGGGATGGTGTTTTCTCATAAAATATTCAATTATCGTCATGTTCCTATATAGAAGCTCTGGATATTATCTTTCATAGATGCCACCACAATTTATATTCTATTTAAACTAATCCATTACTTCTAAAAACTGATTTATTCCAATTCCCACCATTTTAGGTTTTGGATTCGGAAAGATATCATCCTCTCAGTGCCTTCCTACTTCAGGTTCCCTATTTATTCTGTAGAAAATCATTATGAATACACATATCTTAGATGAAGAAATATGGTAATATTAAAATGTTATATCATAAGGTAAAAATAATTTATGGTATTATATTAATATCATTATAACTTCTAAAGTTATTTAAACTGTGTTATGATACCGACTATAAGGACCTGACCTTAAACATTATATAATAGAGTGAAATCATTTATAATTCACATTATTACATTCCAAAAGATCATTTAATTTTATAGTTTTATAGAATTAGGTCATAATAATACATAACAACCCATAATAATACAAATTTGATACTACTAAAATAGTATCCATGTCTTCTATAATATAAAATATTTAATAAAACATGAATTTTTTTCATGAAAATCCTTCACAACATTCAGCTTGGCATCTTCTTTTCTCTTACCCATACTTAATCCCTGTGAAAAATATTTTAAAACATGGTATGAGCACCAAAATATCAATAAGGGACATAAAAAAATAAATAAACCATTAGTCCATGAATACTAATAAACATAAGATATCATTTTCACAAAGATATACTTCTCACCCATAAAGAACCATATACTTACTTTGTGAGAACATAATATTTCCATGAAACATAAAAAATATAAATAAAAAATTTAGGTAACTTGGGGAATTATTTACTTAATATTTTAACCCTTTCAGGTACCATATGATTTGTAACCCTCAAGGATACCTTACAATTTAACCCTCATGGCTACCTTATGATGTAACCCTTTCGACTACCTTATGGTGTAACCATCATAGTTACACTTGGAATAACCATTACGGTAAAATTCCAACATAAACATACCCAATGCATTAGAGGGATATATAGTTAACACTCTTCATCATAAAAAATTCCCAAGAACTATAACATAATCATAAAATAATAACACTTTCATCATAAAAACATTTCTTTAGGAAAGTCACTTATTTTAAAATAATATTGTACAAATACAAAGGAAATATTTTTCTTTGTAAATAAACATGTAATCATGTAATGAAAATATCAAAAAATTAAGTTTTTATGAAATTGGTAAAAAAATTCTTGTCGTATAAGTTAAAAAACATTCTTTTTGAATTTTGTAAAAAAGGACATTAAAGAGAATTTTAAAAGAAAAGTTCCTTACCTCAAGTTTGACTTCCTTCAAATATGTCCAAACCTCATGTATAATGGTTTAAAGAGAGTTATTAATTCATTAAAGAACTATATTCATATTTATAATACATTATACAATATTTTATAACATCTTTCCACCCATTTATTAATAATAATTTTTTATTTTCATTGTTTCAGGTGAATTTATGTCATGGTTTCCATGGTTGGTTCATTATGGGATTTCTTTTTGAATGGAAGTAAAACTATAGAAGTGAAAATAAAAGGTATTAATATTTTTACATAATTTTAAATGATACCATATTTTTTTTCTGACATGAGGATAAATCATTAGATAAAACATTAATGAAAATTATTTAATTTATTTTGGTGATTATTTACGACTATTACAAACTTGTATAATTTTATTTAATATCATGTTTATATATTGGTTCTAGAACATTATATAACTTATAATATCTATAATAAAATATTATTTAACCATAATAATTATTTTATGGCTAGCCTTGAAGTTTTTAAAGGAAAATGAAAACTCGTCATCCATGAAGGAAGTGAATCGACATGTCCGAGAAGATGATTTCATTTTCTAGAATAAGAGAAGAAGAAGAGAGGTTTGTTGGTGAATATTACATTAACACAATAAAATTAAAATATATTTAATATAATAGAGTTATAATTTCACTTGGATGGCGATATGTGTGGAGATAATAAGAAAATAAAATAAATTTAAAAGAAAATAAAAGAAAATGAAAGAGGATTTTACCTGTAGAATTATTCTCCTTGAGAATATCCTTAGGGAAATTGGATTTGGTATTTTGTTGATAAAAAAAGGCTTCGTTAAATGGGGGATAGGTTTGGGAAGATTATTGGGTAGAATTTTTACAATACTCAAGGATTTTGAGGTGTGAGAAGAAAGGGTGGTGAGGGGTGGTATTTATAGTGGAGGAGAGGGGTGTTTCCCCATTATTTATTTATTGGTTTATTATTTTGGATCAAGACTATAAATAGTTATATAATTATCACTAAATATATTAAAATAATTAAGGGGGTTATATATTTTCTTTATTACATCAAAAATAAATCAAGTAATAGTGTATTTAACTTATAATGTATATATACTGTAAATTACCATATTTTACTATTTACCAAAAATTAAAGTATTTTAGAAAAATTCCAAAAATTCACCCTAACAATTTTTAAATGTTTATAATTCAAAAATAAACTTCATTTTATGAAAATAATATTCTAAATATAATAAATTTATTTTTTAATTAAAATCATCATTTATTCGAAAAAATACCTATTTTAAAATTACAACTGCTTTTATGACACTTTGAAAATTTTATTAAGGTCTCATAAAATAAACTTATAATTATAATACAACAAAATATTAATTTATGAATCTATTTTATGAAAATAAATTTTCTTTTCATTCATTATATTAATTATAAAACTATAAATAAACACTTATGTTTCACAAAAATACCAAAATACCAACACTTAATTTATTATTTTCAAAACATTTATTTAATTATTACATGATATAAATATTTTATATTTTCACTTATAAGATACATAAATTTTTTTTATACTCTCATAGGTGAGGTTACTATTTTGTTAGTACAAATTCCTTAATTTTGATAAATACCACTTATTTCATTATATATTTATAATGAATTTAACTATTTAATTCCAGAATAAAAAAAATATTTTATAAGAACCTGGGCTGTTACATATGATACATGTTTATTTTCTATGGGTTATGCTATGAAAAAATGGTAATTTTTTAATGATATTTTGGAAAGATTATATATGGATTATCACTATGAGATGGTTCAGTCTATTATAGTCCTCCAATGCATCAGGTAATTTGATATAGATATCTCATGATTTGATTATGATAAGCATTAAAGTGATTGTGAATAGCTATGTTCACATATTGATGCATGAGTGTGATTTCTTATAGTTATGCTCAAAAGATTATGCATGGACATGATTGTGAATAGTTATGTTCACAAGATTATGATTTTATATTCTTATGATGTTTCATGTCTATATTATGACTCATGAATGATGATTTATGCCTTGACACCCTTATGAATAATGATTCAAGATATTCCATGATTTTTTAGTAATGATCTATGCTTTTATAGGTAATAATATTTTATATTGAAATTTTGAACTTTATTATATTAGCATACCCATATGGTCATATTATGCTCACTTATGGTTTATATCTCTCATATTTACCCTTATTGGGAATCTGAGCTCACTATTTATAATGTTTCATTTTTCCTAGGTTATAAAGAAATAATGTTATGTGTGATATATAACATCAGAATTACCGAGGTGAGGTCTGATTCTAAAATTCTAGTGGGTCTACTTAATAACAAGGTTATCATCCCATAGTACTTGTCCTATTAAACCATTAAGTGCAATATAATCAATGTAAAAGACATGGAAGTTATGCACACATGGAGGGAATTGAATTTTTTTGGTTATATTATAGCTATAAAAGTGAGTCCTGGTGAAAGTCACATTCTTTATCAATGTATTAGGTCTCTTCTACATGATTGTAATCTCTTTATAAGTGGTGACACCCTTAGGCTACACCACTTTCACCCCCATGAGCTTCATAATATTATTGAATAAAAATTTAATTTCGAGTGAGTTATTTTATGTAAGATATATCTCTAAGGGTGTCCTATATGGGTGATTTTTTGTGGGAAATGTTTAATTATTATTATGGAATAAGAAAATCTAAGTATAATGGGAAATTTTCTCATTTGATGAGAAAGACATGGGTTTTATTACATAAAGGGTTTCCTAATTCTGTATAACTCTAAACCTAAAAGATCTTGGGAATGTAAATGAATTAATATTGGTTATTGATATTTTAATTATGGATGATTAAAATTGGGTCACTTCATATGGTATCAAATCAAGTATGTTAAAATATTTTTTTATTAGATCTAGGTGTATAGGTATCGATCTATCATAGTTGGGATCATATCCAAGTTTAGATAACTTTAGAGGTTATGAAGTTATCTTATAAGGATAATTTAAGAGTTAATGATACCATTATGGGTTGATAAGTTTAAGTATAATCATAAGTTTAAGGCTTAAATACCCTTTGGAGGTTTAGGTGATGGGGTTTTAAGGTGATTAATGACATTTTGAGAGACATAATAGATGATTGAGGTGTATGTATCCCTCATGTTTAACATGGTATTTAGTGTGAAGTTATTTTGGAAAAAATTATTGGGTATATAAGTTGAAAGTAACTCATAACATTTAAGGTTAATACATTCTTTAATGATGAGGTAATTATGGTAATGGGAATAAAGGGGTTATAATATCTTGGGAAGATATTTTTATATAACCATGAGATTGAAAACTTATTTAGTGACTAAGTGATTAATGTTATTTTTGAGTAATTTTACTATATTTTGGAACATTATATGATTAATGTAAACATAATATTATTTACTATGATGGAATTTTATTTGAGGAATAAATATTTGATTTAATTTTGAAATAATATATGTTTTTGTTGTGGTTTTCAGGTAATTTGGGTTATTTTAGTAAAATATTAGTAAATTTGAGAGAATATATAATTAGGGTATATAAATTTTTAGTATGTGACTTTATGATTCATTAATTTTATTTTTGGATAAATGTTAAGATGATATTCGAAAAGAAATATGATCAAATATTTTATATGTTCAGGTTTTGAATTTGGTAAAATGTGTTTTGGAAGATTTTTAAAGTTAATTATTTATGTAATGATTTAAGATCAACTTTGGGTGTTATTTAATGAGATTTTTGAGATTAATTTAGTATTTCATAATATTGGATAATATCTTAACTTGTGATAACCATTTTTGGTTTGGTTAATGGATAAAAATATTATAAATAATTTTTCATACTTTTTTGGATATTGAAAGTTAATTTTAGTGATTCAGTCATAAAAAATTCATAATGGTTATTTACATGAGATAAAGAGGAGGTGGAAAAATTATTGATACACAAGTGAAGGATTAAATTGTGGAAATAAATTGAGTAAGTATGTTCTCTCAGACTCTCTATCTCTATGTTAAAATAATTCCTTAAACTCAAGAAAGATAAAGATAAATCTATTGAGTCCTATGTGGAAAATTTCTCTTAGTTATCAAGTTATGATTTTGGAAACCTACTCACAAGTATGAATCTTATAATACATATATAGTTTAAGAAATATTCAGGAAGTGATATGTTTCATAGTCGACATTGAATTCCTTTTCAAAAGTAAATTTAATCGATGTGTATTAAAATATATTTCTTTCCAATTAGGTATATTTATCATCCACTCCTTGGAATTGATTCTGAAAATGTTTTAAAATCTTATCCCTCAAATAAAAAATAAAAATTATGAGGAAAAAATTTCTATAAGGGGTTATATTATAGAATATATTTCTATTTAATAAATTTTATGTGTTCGATAGCTTGTGATGCACACAACACTAATAACTGTGATATACTATAGAAGTATTAATATTTAAATATAATAGTTATAACCTGGTCATTGGTTAAGTGAGTATGAATAGAAGTATCTTCATTATAAAATATATGTTGAAAATTTTCCCCGTATTTAAACGTATTTATTAGTTCCTAGGAAATAAGTACTCAATTTTGAATGATAAAAATGAAATCATATAAGGTTAAGAATAGTTAGAGAGATATTTTTCTATAAAATTGGATTTTCCTTATATTTTTTATTTTAATTTAAAAGATAAATTTATGAATTTTATAATTTTAATTTGATAAAATAATTTAATTTTTTAATTTATCATATAGAATTTTTCATATGCTGAATTTTTTATATTTTTTAAAAATGGTGGATTTTTGGGTGAAAAGTGAAAAATACTAATTTTAAAAATACCGTCACTTTTATGAAATTATCATGCTATAATAATGACTTGAAAGTTTATGAAACCTTTTTTTAGACCAAATATATGTATTTAACAAGTAATATAAATCATTTAAAAATATAATGTTGAACTTAAAAATCCATGTTTGACATTTCAGAAACCTATGTAATGTTTTTATTCAAATAAAAACTATTTTTGGTTTTTCTATTTTAATAAACTCTTCCCAAGGTTTATTTTGGTTTTAGTTTGGTTTGAAAGTAAAATAATAATAATATTGTTTAAATTAATCCAATTAATTCCATGGTAATCAATATTATACTTGATTTTGGTATAAAATCATTCTTATGCTTAAAAATGTCATTTTTTCTAAATGTGGTTTTCATTGCATTTTTCGTACTTATATTAAAATTAATTGATACCACTTATAAAAATTTAATTTTGAAAAAATGAGTGTCATATATTTAATTAGTAGGTTCAAAATATTTAAATTTTATAATTTTATTTTTGTTCATAGTGAATAATAACTAAGGTAAAAATTATTACTATGATAAATGTTAAAAGGGTTAATATGGTGTAAAATTAAAGAGATAGGGGTTAACATAACCTAAAAACTTGTCTAAATCATATTAGTTGAATTTATTTAGACCCTATCCCACAAAAAAATTATAAATTGATCTAATTTGGATCCAATTTTCCTTAAAAGTGACCATATATTATTTTAAAGTTTATAATAATTACAAGTGTGTCACTCTCCTCACTTTTAAAAGGTAATCCCATATACTATATTATTTACACCTTCTTGAGATAATTATATCAACAAAAACCTTCCCAAATCTATTATAAACTTCCCTATATATTTTCTAGAGGTGATTTTATTTTTAAAATTCTAACCCAATGTTTCTTAAGAAGATATCCAAATGAGGTTTCTCAAAGAAGAGGTAATCATATTCACTGAATCCTTATCAGTAAAATATTATTACAAAAATTTTATTATGTTAATATAATAACCAATATCTATTTATCATCAATCCCAATGGAAAATTAAAACATCGTCATTCGTACATATAGACTACCGTCTCCATGATCAATGGATTTTGTTTTCCATCACCGCCTATCATGGATAGTTATATAAATGGATTTAATGATTATATATAATTTTTATGAAATTATTATGATTCTAAAAAGATAAAATACTATCTACCTTCTAATTATCCCATTAGTTGGAAAACAATAACATCGCTTATGTGTACGTGTGAACTACCACCTCCATTAAGCGATTTGATTTATTTTTCATTTCTAATTTACATGGATGGTATTAAAGATATAATAAATATATATTATATTTATGATATCATTATAATTATTTAATGATAAAATATTATTTACCTTGCTTTTATTTTTTTCTATTAGAAAATGGAAGCAACGTTCATGCATGTGTATTAACTACCATCTCCATGAAGGGTGTATTTCATTTTTCTATCACCACATTTCCTGAAAAGTAGGAAAAGTATATATAATAAATAAATATGATATATATATATATAACATGATTAACATTCTTTATATGATGAAATCATTACAAGGGTGCACCTTCCCCCTCTGACTACATAACCCTAGAACAACACAGATTTTACCCCCTCATCCAAGTGATGAGGGAGTAAGGGAAAAGGAATAAATAAAACAAAAAAATAAATAAAATATATAGAATAAAATAGTGAGTGACCTGAGAAATGTAGATTATTTCTCTAAGATTTTGTCTCTAGATTACCCTAAATTAGTATCTCATCCCTTTATTTATATATTCTCCTAGGTCTTGGGGCATTTATTGGATTTGATTAGGGTCAAAAGTGATATTGGGGTCATAACGAGTCAAAAAGTGGACCTTTACAACATTAAATCCTATAAAAGCATCAAAATTGGTCCAGAACAAAACTTTCACATTATTTAAATTATTCATGATGTGTAATGGTTTCACCACATGGAATGAATTCACAACCTACAGGCTTTTTGGGTCTATCCCGATACATTCACGATGTGTATTGATTTCATAACATGTAAATATATATCCCTCATATGAATAATTTTTCTATACTTTACGCTTATTTATTGGTTCAATTTGTGAAATTTTTTACAATTTTTATTATTTACATGATGTGAATATTCAATTTCCAGTGTTGATACCTCTGAAATGTCATAATTCTTCACTATCAACCCCAAGGAGTATCTCGTGATCATTAGTTATTGTGGTGAAAATGATGTTTTCTAGATTTTTCATCTATGTAAATATCCTTTGTATCTTTAAATTTGTGGTTTTTCACATGAAGTGTCTTTTTATCCTCGTATTAGACTTTTTTTCATTTTCCAATTATTGGTTGAAGCCTGCCAAAAATTACAAAACTTAAACATACCAAATATTGTCAAGAATATAATGTTATTGTATTAAAAAACTATAAAATATATTAATTAAAGACATGTATAAATATACTATCCATTTAATATATTATATAATTAATATATTCATATTTATGGTATTTAAATTTTTATTTTAATTAATTTTTTTAAGGTTTTTATGATTCAAAAGTTACCAAGGTGATAGAGGTTTAAGTCACAATCTCATTTATTTTCAGGATTGTCTATATTAAATTTTAATTAAAGAAAATTATATGATCCTTGTCTTTTAAGCCCCATCTATTTTCTTCTCCTTTATTTATTTTTGGATTTTCATTATTTCCTTACATTTTCCTCTCTTTGATATTTAAAAAACTGAGAAAATGTTGTTAATAAAAGTCGTCCTTATTTAACTTTTTCATTGGGAATAGTTTATTACATTTACATGCTTTAAAATTGTTTTATGAAATTTATCATTAACTATTAAATGATTTCTATAGACATTTTTCTTCCATCTCTGAATTTCATTACAAATGTTAGAAAGGGAATATTGTAAACATTTTTTTGTATGAGTCGTTTTTTACTTTCTTTACCAAAGTGTGAAAAAATATTTATTTTAATGATTATTGACTCGATAGATTTATCCACCATCATGATAATTCATTGATTTAAAGATACCTTTATAATTTTCCATGTTTATTTTCAAAGAAAATATTTTTCTCAATATTTTGGAAATTTTTTGTTTTTAAATATTCCGAAGGAAAATTATATTTTTCTGTGATTTTAAATAAATGTTTAAATGCTCTTTTAATTGTATTTTTCATCTATTTCAACATCATTCAATGTTTCTTATGCTCAAATAGGTATATTTTATAATGATATCATCCATGTTCTTTCTCTAGATAGATTATGATTATGTGATTATGAAATTCTTATGAAACCCATTCCTTTTCGATGGGTTATTCTATAATAAAATGATCAATTTTTTTATGATCTTATAGAAATATTATGTATGGATTATAATTATGATAAGATTGGTTATGTTATAGTTATTTAATTCATTGGGTAATGTGATATATATATCTCATGAAATGATGATGATAAGCATGGACATGATTATGAATATCTATGTTCACATCTTGATTCATGAGTATGATTGTTTCTAGAATGCTCACAATATTATGTGTGGACATGATTGTGGATAGATATGTTAACAAGATTATGATTTCATATGATTATGATGAAACATGCCTATGATATGAATCATGAATAATCATTTATTCTTTGACACCCTTATCAATCATGCTTATGTATATGGCATTAATTTTTAGTAAGGGTCTATGATTTTTTAGGTATGAATATTTTATATTGAAATTATAAACTTGATTATGTTATCATACCCCTATGATCATCTTATATTCAATTATGATTGATATCTCCAATATTTACCCTTAATGATCATCAAAGATCACTATTTGTTATGTTTCTTTTTCCCTATGTTATGAATAAATAATTTTATATAAAATATGTTTAGAAGGGTATATTGTGTGGAGAATTATTGTGAAAAAATTTGAAGTATTCTTATGGAATAAGTAAATCTTAGTATAATGGGAAAAATCCCATTTGATGAGAAAGACAAGGGTCTTGTTACAAAAAAAAATTTTCCTAATTCTCCCAAACTTTAAACCTAAAAGGTCATAGGAATGTAAGTGACTCAATGTTATTTATTGATATTGTAATTATGGATGGTTAAAATTGGGTCCCTTAAGATGGTATCAAATCAAGTATGTAAAAAATATGTTTTTAGAATTAGATAATAGTGTATCCTATCAGGTTATCTCGTGATTATTCCATGAGGTCATGTCTTGTGTTGTGATTTCTTTTATAATTCCTTAAACTCTTTTAAAACATCTTAAAATTTCTCTGACTTCATCTTTCTACCAAAAATCATTGAAAGCACAAACAATTAGTTAGTATTTCTTCCATTTTAGGCATTAAAATCATGTGAAAAATGTATGTATATTTTTGGGTTATTAATAAGAAAGGGGAAGATTAATTTATATTCATCATTAAATTCAAATATTCCATTTATATAAGTTAGGTATTAAATACAATTTTTGAATCATTTTTTATCTATATACAGAAACCATGTAGATTATGAAATATTTAGAGGAGTGATATAGATATTTAATATATTAATAGAGAAAGTCTTATTGCGTTAATTATGGAAGATTAGTATTTTGTATTTTCTAATGGAATAATTCATATATTTTTAAAATGTTATTATGTGTTAATCATAACTATAACATTATTTATGTGTTGATTTTAGAAAAAAGTGGATTTATTTCAAGTTTATAAATAAAATATAATCTAATATTATAATAATACACATTTAAATAATTTTTTGAGAATATGCTTGAGTTAGTAAATCCTAATTCAGTAATAAATGATGAATTAAATTTATAATACTCAGTAAGAGAGATTTTTATACTTTTTTACTTTTACTGATGGAATCAGTAGAAGTAGATATTTCAATTTGATTAGGTATAAATAAAATTTCTTTATATTATCAAGGAATATAAAAGTTGAGTAGATAATTCTAACGAACCAACCCAAGTCAACTAGACAAGCCACCTGAACCATACTATCATATGATATGGGTAAAATAGGATAACAAAAACCAGTCCTGAATATAAGAAAAACAAGGCATACAACCAGAGTATGAAGAGGAAACATATGAGATACCATAAAATATATACAATCCAAGATAAAATAGGATAAAACAAAAAGTAATTCAATTCCCTATGTCACCAACAGTCACCTTCAGACCAACCTGTACCAAATGCAACAATAATAAGAGAATCCAGTGTACTACAAAATGCTCTTATCTTTACCCAAATCCTATAATACAACATCTAACTATTCCCAAAGGAACAAGTAGGGTGTATACTGAATCCCAATAGGATACCACCATAGTTTCTATACAATTTCTAATATCAATAATTCAGAAATTAAATCTTTTAAAACAAAATATTTTTACAAAAAACTTTCATAAAATAAATCCAGTTTTTAAATAATTTTCCCTTTTTTATTCCTTTGGTTTGCATAAAAGCCTTTCATATTCTCGATCCATAAATATGATAAGTACTGGTGATAAAATAGGAAATCATATCAATGCATAAATAGATATACAGGTAAACACATATCCATGAAACAACCAATCATTCAGAGCTATGTGATACAACCTTATATATAAAAACTTGTGAGCAACAATCCATGATAAAAACAATAATGTGATAAATAACCATAAATGGAAAATGAAAAATGAAAAATCACCTAGTATTGGGCTCTAGCCTATGGGATAATGTGTACTAAACACTCACAAGTCTAAATAGTCATACATTGGATCCAATAGATATTGAGTCCTACCAGTTGATATCACAAAAATTTGCCTCTTGGTGGTAAAACACACACTAAGGCTATATGTGCCTCTATCCCAATGCACCCAAGGTTCCTAATGTGGAATTGTCCAATAAAATTTTCAAAAACATTTTCCCAATTTTATAAAAAAATCAAAGCCAATACAATCTTCTTCAAAGTTTAAAAATCCATTCCCAAATCAAGAAAATCCATTTTAAAAGAAAAACCTCTTTTTGAAAACATTTTCCTTTTCAAGAAATAATTTGAAACCATTTATCACTTAAATCAATGAACAACCCAAATTAATTTATCAATAATTACCTAAAATTCATAAAATTAACTGATTATATAGAAACACTTACCTCAAAAAGATAGAAACCTAGAATCTTTTAACAACGGTGATTAGAAACTAAGAGAATGGCCTCTGAAAGACATGGCACACCAAGAAACTAAAAAAGACCAATAGAAAAAATTATCCGGTCACAAATCCACAACCAAACTATAGTTGAAACCAAAATTAAAGAAAAATTAGTATGATTACATCCCCAGAGAGAAGAAATCCAACCACAATGGAGATCAATTTTTTAATTAAGTGATTTATTTGAGAGGGATTCACCCAAAATCACCTAGGAAGAGTCACTAGGATGAGAGAAAGGAATCATGTATGAATAAAATAGTAATTTCAACTAAACTTCCTGGTTAAAACCAACCCTCAAGAATTTACACAATGTATAATCCTATTACATGTCGTGTAATCCTCGAGTACCACATACACCGAAAAACCCATCGATTTAAATCCCCCCAAAAAATTATTACATTATGTGTACCCTTTACATGGCATATAAATTTCTCATTGTATGTATCTAGTTCACAGATTGTGTATGGTGGGCATCATGTATTCTTATTACATGTAGTGTTATTTCCCAGTGAATATAAAAAAACTATAGGTTTTATGCTTAAAATTCCAAAAAATCTCGAACTTCACTATAATAGGTATTCTCTCAATTCCTTCTCAGCATTACTAAACCAACAAAAAAGGAAAACAAAAACAAAAGTTAAACATAATTGAAAGAAATATAATGGGGAATTATAATATCCCCACCATAAATTCTTTCTGCCCTAAAAAATCCCTCAAGATCATAGATCAGGAAAAAGAGAAGGTCACCACATCTCATGGCTATCATGTCTATACTATCACAATACCCATACTAGGTGAATCATTTTACCATGAAGTACCTTATCCTAGAAACCCATAATCTGAACTAGCTGCTCAACCAAATTGGTATCATGGTCAAGATCAACATCCTCCCATCTAATCACATGGGAAGGAACTAGTATATACCTCCTGAACTGGGAAACATAAAACATGTAATGGATAGTTTTCAAACCAGATGGAAAGGGAAACCAATAGTCCACCCTACCCAGTTATCCAACGATCTCAAATGGGTCTGCAAACCTCAGTGCCTACTTACCCTACGTACCCAAACGATGATGTCCCAAGCGAGGTGAAACTCTCAGAAAGACCTTCACACCAACCTAAAAATCTAGCAGATAACATTAATGGTCTTCATAGGATTTATGCTGAATTTATTCCATGATCAAATTCCTTTTGATCAATTGCACTATCTTTGTCATCTCCTAAACAACACTCAGCCCAACCAATGACTGCTCTCCCAACTCTGCCCAAAAAAAGTGAAATCTACTTGGTTGTCCATACAAATCCTCATAGGGTTCCATTTATATTAAATCCTGATAACTATTTTTATAGTAAAAATAAACCAAAAGAAATTTATTTTCTCAAGATCCTAAAAAATCAAGCACACAGGCCTAGAGCATATCCTCTAGAACCTAGATAGACCTCTCATTCTATCCATCCATATGTGAATGATAAGCTATGCTTAATTTAATCTAGTAACTTGACTCATCCTACAAACCTTTCCAAAACATATATGTGAACCTCAGATCACTATTTAAAAAAACTACAAAGGGAAACTCGTGAATTCTCACAATCTCCTAGACATTTAAGTCCCCAATATGTTCCAATTTCATCGTCTCCTTGGTAGGTAGAAAATGCACCAATTTAGTGAGTTGGCCAATGATCACCCAAATCATATCCTTCCCACTAGGAGTCCATGGAAAACCAATGAAAAAATATATGGAAATCTCATCCCACTTCCATATCAGAATGAGTAAGGGCTATAATAACCATGCAGGTGTGTGGTACTCCACCTTAATTCTTTGACAAGTAAGGCACCATGAAACAAAATCTACTATTGATTGTCTCATCCCTTGACAACAATACTAATGCCTCAAGTCATGATACATCTTAGTATCCCCTAGATTCAAAGATTGACAATAATGGTTTCCACTGTCCAAAAACTTCTATATTAAGGAAAATGGAACAAGCAACCTATTATAGAAGCACAAAGATCCACTGGGAGACCAAGAAATCTCACCCTAGGTCTCTCTACCATAAAGTATTTCACGAAAAAGTTGTTAATCGGTCTATGTCACCTAATTGAGCCAAAATTTCTCATCAAAAGATGAGTCATATTTCATAAAATTCAAGAACACCTATCCAATAACCTCTTCCTCTTCCAAGCTCATATCAGAAAATAAACTCATTAGATACCACTCCTCAGTCGATTCCTTCATAGCTTGTGTTGGTAATTTTTTACTCAACGCATCAGCAACCACATTTCTTTTCCCAGGGGTATAAGAAATATCAAAATAAAAAGTCTAAAGATAATCCAACCAGTGTATCTATCAAAAATTCAGATCCCTCAGAGAAAAAATATATTTTAGGCTCTTATAATTATAATATATCATAAACTAGTCCACAAAGAGATAGTGATTCCATGTTTTGAATGTATGCATAATAGCTACCAACTCAAGATCATCGGTAGGGTAGTTCTTCTCCTGAGGTAATAAATGGAGAGATCTATAATCCATGAAATATCATAATATTGTTCATATTTTTAAACAAATTTCAATCATTTATTGATGTTTTTCAATGATAAAGCCCTTGATTTTCAATTTTTTGGTAATTATGGATAAATTGTAAGGTGGAATTAAAATGGATTTGAATGAGTAAAAAAATAAGGTGTTTTGTGTTTAGAATTCATTTAAAATTTTTTGATAACCTTGGTTGAATTTTTTTCTAACTCATTTTATGGTTTTTGTGTAAGAATTTACCCCATCTAGGATATACTTAAACCAAGACTCATGTGCCTCTTAGGTAGCCCATTAGGATCCAGATCAGTCACACAAGTCCTGGGAGGGCTATCCCAGCTAGGGGAACTCAGGGGGGTCAGGTCTGAGTGAATAATACAGGTGATGAGGCCCCACAGGTGGGTCGTGGGTGATCAAGCCCTACAGTTAGCATAGGTGGCTCGAAGGTCCTGTGCGGGCCATGTGTGTTGTGGCCCACATGTACATGTTTGCATGTGGTGTCCCAGGATCCACCCCAGAGTGGGCATGCACGGTGCTCCCACGTCGAGCCTTATAAAGTCTTGGTGCCCATCCCACCATTTCGATATGGGATGAGAGATCTGCTTCATCGCCGCCATGATCCACCGCGAACTACCATGGTCTACCATTGTTGTGCCTCTCCGTCTCACTCTCGTGATCCCGTATCCCACCATCACTCTAGCACATCGGCCGCACACTCGGCTGCCTAGACCACTGCTCATCTATACTCACTGGACACTGATGGCCACCACCCCACCATGCATCGTCTCTCCCTTATCCTCACCACACCACAGCTAGGAAAACCACTAGCTGAGCTCGCCTCCGCCACTCTGCTCGATGTTGCTGCCCCGCTACCACCTCCACGTTCTCTCTTCAGATCGGTAGCAAATCGTTGATGACCACCAAGGGCTACCTCATCCTCGCACGTCACCATGGATTCATCACCTCACGTTTCCTGCTCCAGAATGGCTGCATGAATGCATCCACCCACGCTAGAACCACCATGCTTCACTTCCACTGCTCAGCGTCGCTACCCAATGCGGCTACCGCTGGTTCCACCTTGTTTCACTCGTCACTGCTCTCTCACCACTCAAAGTGGCCATTCAAGCCTCATTTAGCCACTTCAAAGGATGGAGGAGGAGGAGGTCACTGCTGGTGAGCCCCACACACTTCTTCCTCATCCAAGGACTATTGTTTCTAGCCACCACCAACGCCTCGCGACACCCTCACCCACCACCTGCAACAACTGAGGTATGCCGCCTCCATTCCCACATCCATCTCCACTGTTTTACCATACCCGAAACCACCTGCCTTGGCTTGTGTTCATCCCCCGTCACACCTCATGAACTGCATGGAGTCCATCCATGTAGTAATCCTCACTCGCAGGTTGTAGGTGTGCGGTTTCTAAGGAAGAACCCCCAATTCTTAGGGGGTGCCATGAAGACAGAGGTAGGCCAAGACCCCTATCTTATGCTTATAAAAGGAGTCCCATGCCTCCCTTTCTAGGCATCAACTCAACCTCGTTGTAGATATCTGTCAAGGGCTAGGGTTTTTTCCCTTATTCTCCCCCTCCTTCTCCTTTTTTTGTTTTCATTTTTTTGTTTTATTTTAAATTTTAATTTTAATTTTAATTTTAATTTTAAATAAATAAATTCATTTATTTTTTTAAAAAAAATTCTACCATTAATTTTTTATTCTCTAGTTATAATAATAATAATTGAAAATTATTATTATTAATAAAATTATTATTATTATTATTATTATAAATATTATTATAAATATTATTATCTCGTTCTTAATTTCAAATTATTTTAAATTTATTTTATTCTCCCCTTTTTCAAAAATTATTATCTTAATTATAATAATAATATAAATAGTTATTATTATTATTATTATCATTATTATTATTTTAATATTCTTTATAAATTATATATTTTCTTTTATTTTATTATTTTCTTTTTATTTTATTCATCTATCTCTCATCCCAATTATATTTTCTTTTATTCTCTCACCCCCTTTATTTTTTTAATTTATGATTTCTTTAATTTTATTTTATTTCTTCTTTTCTTCTTTCATTCAATCCACCATTGTGATATCTCGCTCTTAGAAATGAGAGGTTGATCCCAAGTCTTGGAACTTGAGGAGTTTAAGGTGTTCATGAATTTTTCTTAAATTTTAATTTTATGTTTGTAGATATAATTGAGTGGCATGCCTGGGTGAGTTGAATTCCCCTTATGTGGTGACTTCCCCCAATGTAATGCAACTCAATCTATCTCTATTGTTTTATTTAAACATTTTTTCCTCTATCCATTGGTTAGTTCTTCACATGTTGGACTTAAACTAATTAATGGATGAAAAAACATTGATGTAACTAGGTCTTGGAAGATGGAACCTCCTAGACTAAGGTGTATCATCAAACTTGATTAAAGGAGGAGGTGGAATTTAAGGAACCAAGGCATTAAAATATTTCCACAATTTTTAAATGAAGAATAATAATTCAAACATGAGATTTCATGTTTGTATTATCAAACTGAAATCAAAAATATAAAAAAGAATAATGATTGAACCCAAGTCCGAACCCAAGACCAAGCCCTTTCTTCATCAACACATTCTATTTAGCTTTCATGCTAGTTTAAATTTCCATTTTTTACATGTCATTGCCTTAAAAAATTAAAAATCCAAAAACATTGTCATTTTTTCATTAGAAAATAAAAAACAAATATATGTATCTTAGGTGATATAGAATAAGTAGGTGAACAAATTGAGAGGCTCCTCAAGTGATATGACCCTAGTAAAACACTATACTCCACTAGAAAAAAATATAATTTATTTTGACTATGTAATGTGATAGGCATGTGTTAAGCCACAATATGTTTCCCTGACATTAAGACACATCCCATACTTGTACCAAAATCATCGCAAAAAAATCATAACCCGACCTTAATTCTGGAAGAATAAAAACTGTTGTTGAATTTAACCTTGCCTTTATCTCCTCAAAGGTTATCTGAAACTTATCATTCCATTCAAACTTTACACCCTTATGGGTTAAATCTATCATTGAAGAAGCGATCTTGGATAATTCTTGAACAAACAATTTATACTAACTAGATAAACCCAAGAATCTCCAGATCTCAAACACATTTATGGGCTACTTCTGGGATATAACTTTTTATACCTTTTCAATATCTACTAAGACACCCCTATCAGATATCACATGTCCCAAAAACTTCACCTCTCAGATCCAAAACTCAGACTTGAAAACCTTACCATATAGATGATTTTCTTTCTGGGCATGAAGAATGATATCCAAATGGTCCATATAGTCCTCCTATAACTTGTAATACACCAAAATATCATCCACTAACACAACGATAAAAGATTCCAAGAACTGATGAAATATATGGTTCATCAAATCCATAAATTCTACAAGATCATTAGTGAGACAGAATGGAATAACCAGAAACTCAGAATTCCCATATCAACTCCTAAATGTTTTCTTCAATGTATCCTCTTCTCATACTCTCAACTGGTGATATCCTGACTGTAGCTCAATCATAGAAAACCAATGAGCCCCTCTAAGCTGATCAAAAAGATCATCAATCCTTGGCAAAGGATAATTGTTCTTAATGGTCACCCGGTTCAACTTTTGATAATCGATAAAAAAATATAAGGATCTTTTCTACCTTCTTAGAAAAGAGGATAAGTGAATCCCATAGTGACTCGCTAGAAAAAATAAATCCATTAGCCACTAGGTCTTCAATTTGGACCTAAATTTCCACCATATCAACAAGTTCTATATATTAATATGGTATAAAAATGGGCATTGTACCAAGGTACAGGTCAATAGTATACTTGACCTCTCTCTGTGACATCAAACCAAAAAAAATTTCTGGAAAGACCTTAGGGTACTCACACACAACTGTAAGAAGTCAACCACCCAAGAAAGGGTCAATTGCATCAAGATACATCTCTAACAACTGGCACAATATTACCCCATCATATAGAACAATATTCCCTACCCTTCCTGATCTAGAGTCCCAATCACCTAGAAAAACATGATTGACCCCATCGGCAGATAAGAACTAAACTCGATGATGATAACAATCTATGTGTTCCTTAAAACTGATCATCTAATCTATGCCAATAATCAAGTTGAATATGTCAAGATCAATCAGTAAGAATTCCCACTCCACCTAAGAGTCAGTTTTTATCACCCAACATGAGAAACATATGAAACCTTGTTCGAAACTCTTTCTAAAAGGTGTGCAAATATCCAATAAGAATGGAATATATGTTCAAAATTAAATCCCAACACGTCAAATAACTTTGATGATATAAAATAATGAGTATAACCTATATCAAAAAAAGTTATCATCATAGAATATGAGATAAAAACCATACCTATACTAGTAGTTGGACATAATTTAGATTCCTCTAGCACATACTCTACTAAATAAAGTTGTCCGACCTTAGTTGCATGAACATCTCCCTTGGCCTAAGGATTAGACCCACCACCCTCATAAGCATCTGCATGAACCTGCGAACCCTTGGTGGGAGTGGATCCTACCCTACTACCCTGATATATCTTTTCACAAAAACATTTTAGATGGTCATATTTCCCACAAAGATGAAAATTATTAGGAGACTTCACACAGTTATTCTTGGTATAACCTCTCCTTTCACACTAGTATCAAAAAAAACCTATTGATTCCCTATCATCATTCCAGAGGCTGGTCTGGGGAAAATTGACCACACTTACACTTCCTTTTTTGGCTAAAAGTACACCATGTCTAACCACTGAACCAAATAAAGATCCACCCAAACCTATCTTCCCAACTATTTTTGCCTCAGCTAAAGCTTCCTTATCAACTACCTCCATAAATTTTGAAAGGCACATGAGTATCAACATCAAATGAATATCAATACTAAGTCCTAACTCAAACCTCTAAGTCTTCAAGTAATCATTAGTGATAAGATCCTATGATAGATGTACTAACTCAAAAAAATGGGTATAATACTCTAGAATGGTATGATCCCCCTTCTCTAAGATTAGAAACTCTTAGGTCATTACCACATGCAAATTCTTAGGATAAAACTACTAGTTAAGGATTTTCTTGAAGGAATCCCAGGTAAAATCCATGTGCAAATTAACTTTGAAAATAGAGTCCCACCATCTATTTCATTTTCCCACAAGAATATACGTGAAAAAACTCACCTTAGAGTCTTCCGGAGTGTTTAAGAAGTTGAAGATTCTGTCTATCCACTCAAGCCACTCCTCATATTCCTAAGGTCCTTTTCTACCATGAAAAATGGGTGGATGATGCTTAGTAAATTCTGATCTATTATCAACTATGCATCTTGGGTTCTTGATACCCACTTGACCCAGAGTATGAATAGTGTGAATAAAAACTTCTACCAAAGTAGGGCCTACTGGTGGAATTGCTTGTGGAACCTGTCTTGTAGCTTCCACTCTCATATTTGGAAGAGATATTATCAAAGTAATTTTCTAACAAAATACAAAAACCAATTAGTTATGAGAAAATTACAAAATTATAGGACCAACTTTTGGTATTTATAAAAAAAATTATTAAAACATTAATAATTTAAAGAAACCATGAAAAAACCTTAAATAAAAAGGAATGGGTCAATTAAAATAAAATTCCCAAATAGTTCATTTAAATGACCTCAAAATCTAAGTCTCAAACTTGGTAAACGTCCCTGACCACCCATGGTAACTCAGTTTCAGTCACGAAAGCAAGCTATCTAGGCCCCTTTTCCACATTACTATATGAATTTTGATGGTCATAGCTCATATCTACCCAAGACACAAAACCAAACACAGAAATTTCTAACACACTTCAGTCTAAGAATCCCCATTGATACCAAATTGTAACAAACCAACCCAAGTCAACTAGACAAGCCACCCAAACCATCTTGTCACATGATATGAGTAAAACCAGATAATAAAAAACCAGTCCAAAATATAAGAAAAACAAGGCATACAACTAGAGTACAATGTGGAAAAATGAGATAACAAAAAAGAAATAAAATCCAAGAAATAATAGGCTAAACTAGAAAGTAATTCAAGTCCCCACGTAACCAACAATCACCTCCAGAACAACCTGTACTAAAAGAAATAGAAACAAAATAAGCTAACATAATACAATATGTTATTCCATTTACCTAAATCATGTAATAAAACTTATACAAATGACTAAAGTCACAAGTAGGGTGTGATCCAAAGCCCGTTAGGATACTATCACAGTTTCTATACAAGGTTTAATATCAATAATGTAACAATTCTAAATTTTAAAACAAAATAATTTTACAAATAATATTTATAAAATAAATCTAGTTGTAAATCATTTTCCCTATTATTCTTCCTTCAGTTTTTATAAAATCCTTTCATATTCTCAATCCATAAATATGAAAAGTAGAAGTGATAAAAACGGGAAATAATATCCATGCATCAAGATGTGTATAGGTAAACACATATCCATTAAATAACCTATCATGTGAATCTATGTGATACAACATCATATATAAAAAGTTGTGAGAAAAAATCCATGATAAAAACAATCATCTGATAAATAACCATAAATTGTAAATGAAAAATGAAAAATCACCTCTTATTAGGATCTATCCTATAGTAAAATGCATACTAGACACTCACAAACCTAAATAGACATACTTTGAATCCAATAGATACCAATTCTTTCCAATTCATATCTCAAAAAGTTTCCTCCTAGTGGTGAAACATACACTAAGGCTACCCATGTCTTTATACTGATGTACCCAAGGTTACCAATGTGAAATTGTCCAATAAAATTTTCAAAACCATGCTCATAATTTTATAAATCATTTTCAAAGCCAATAAAATCTGCTTTAGAGTTTTAAAACCCATTCCCAAATCAAGAAAATATATTTTTAAACAAACCCCCCCTTTTGAAAACATTAACCTTTCCAAGAAATCATTTGAAACCATTTATCACTTCAAATTAATGAACAGCCTAAAGGAATTTATCAAGAACAACATGAAATTCATCCAATTAACCCATTGTATAGAAACACCTTTCTTAACATGGTAAAAATCTAGATGATTTTTATAATGGTGACTGGATACCAAGAGAACGATTTCCAAAAGACAAGTCATGCCAAGAAACTGAAAAGGATCGATAAAAAACAAAAACTGATTATAAATCTGCAGCCAAACTATATCTACAACAAAAACCAAAGAATAACCAGAAGGATTGCATACCCAGAGAGAAGAAATCCAACCACAACATTGATCAATCACTAAATGAAGTGATCCCTATGGAAGTGAGTCACCCAAAATTTCTTAAGAAGATCCTCTAGTTTGAGAGTAAGGAAGCCTGTAATAATGAAATAGGATTTTCATAGGAACCACTTGGTTAAAACCAACACTCGGGAATTTACATGGTGTGTAATCCCATTACACATTATGTAATCATAAAGTCTCACATACACTGAAAAATCCATCACTTTTTATTAAAAACACAATATTTTTTATTACACGGCATATACCATTTACACGACATGTAAATTTTTCATGTTGTGTTTCCAGATCACGAGTTATGTCCGGTTTCCATTACATGTCATGTATTCCCATTACATATTGTGTAATTTCCTAGTGAACATAAAAAACTAAAGGTTTTATGATGAAAATTCCAAAAAAATCCCTAACTTCTCCATTATAGGTATTTTCCCAATTCCTTTTTGGCATTACTCAACAAATGAAAAAGGAAATCCAAAACAAAAGATAAAACATACATGACAGAAAGGTAATGGATTATTACAAGAATAAACTTGGTAATAATAAAAATAAACACTTATTAGAGTAATATAGAGAATATATTAACCTGGAATTTATTAATATGGAGTCATAAAATTTTTCTATAATCCTTTTCTGAACATTAATTACAAATAATGAAAAACACACTTTAAAAAGTGTTCCAACCAAGGTGGTAAAATAAAATCTCATATGAAATATAATATAAAATAAAACCCAATATATTATATATAGGTGAATGAAAATGAAAAGTATTTGTTAAATTGGTTCATAGTAAAAAAAAATTATCATAAGACATGAATTTTATCTTTATATGATCCTACAAATAAACACTAAAAATTTACTGCTCATTTATGATGGTCCACTTGAGATAAATTTCTGGAATAAAAGTTTATTTATAATAAGAATCCATCATCAATAGTATGTCACTAAAAAACACATTATAATTAATATTATCTATGGTAAACCATTATTATTATTCTGAGGGGTGATATTATTTATTATGGAAACATTAATCTATTATAAGTTATATTTTTCAATGGATTCTTTATCTGTTGTAAGTAGTTTCTATCCAATTTATTTCTAATGGACATGGAAATCAATCACAAATAATATTTATGATAGAAATTTAGTTCTATAGTGTAACAAACCTAACTTTATTATATCTTTAACTTATCATTTTCTAGGTATTGAGACTATTCAGGGATGTTTAACAGTAGTCTAGTGAGATGTAAAATGATTTTGGCTGGGTTTTTTACTATCATCCTAAATCATATCATGATCATTAGGCATTGTTGAATGGCCATTAGGTTGGAGATTTGGGTTGTAGCATAAAGTGATATAGTTATTACATAAAGGTTTAAGGGTTATTCTTACCAAAGGGGGGTTACCATGGGTAATATTATGTGGGATCCTTTGGGTTGATCTTATGTAAGGTATATCACAAAGTGATTGTTTGGGTTGCAACTTAGAACATCTCAAGTCATTTCTAGTTAATATTATATAATGAGATTCAATCTAATTAATCTTACATGGGGTTTAGTTTTATCTCATATGGGGATCGATTGAAATCTTCTTATTATAATTATACCATAAATCTCACCTTATTGGGATCCTTAGTTCTATTCTTAGGGATAATTTCAACATAGTGCATAGGTTTCACTATAGGTTTTGTCTAGGGTTGATTGAGTTTGAGCGAGAAGTTTGGGATTTTTTTTTTACTATCTTGGGTTGTATCACTATGGATTGATACCCTTGTCCATGACTTGGTCCTCCTTATTCTCAAGGAAGAAATGGTCATTGACCATGAGGAAAAGGGGGATCTGTATGGGGTTATTTCATTATAATTTTTGGATCTAGATTTATTATGGCTTGACTGATCTGTGTCATGTTGTGATTCAGTATTTTCAGTATTTATCTATAAATTTAAGGTGCCTCTAAAAACCATCACATTTTTCTTTATCCCAAACCATAGGTGGTTATAGGAGCATTTAAGACTAACCTTGGCCCCTGTGATTGATCCTTAGACCGTTCCTTTATATAACAACTACCTTTAATCTAAGGTATCTATTTTCCTCTTTCCTTCTTTTTTCTTTTCTCATTTCTTCTTATCAACCCATATAAGTACTATTATCTTAATTTTTTAGATTTTTCATTGATGATTTATGGAGGTTTTATTATGGATGGTGTTCTTAGGGTCTGTGGGTTCATCATAAGGTTTTGTATTGGTGTTCACAATCCTTTATCCCATATTGTTTGGAAATTATTAAAGCTTCATATCAAGGTATGAGATTTTAGAGTTATGCTATTTTATTATATGTGAGTGTGGTATTAACATACTTTATTTTTCATTGGGTGAAGAGTGGGAATCAACCTAATGAAGATAATAAACCTGAAATTAAAGAATTGAAAGGGAATTATTATTTTACATGCCATTATGGTTATTCTAGTGTTATTATCTTATGTTATTCTATGGATTATGTGTTAGTTTATTACTAAAATTTACTTAAAACTATTTATGATACCATGTCTAAATTTATTAACTATATAAACATGGTAAGATTAAGGGAAATAAAACATGCAATTGATAATTCTTAACATAATCTAACAATTTTATCAATATGAGATTTTCTTGTGTATATTTATTTGGTGTATTTATATTATGGAATTTATTTATGGATTCTTTATCTTTTCATAGGAATTATGATGGTAATTCTTCCCATATACATGTGATTTTTACCCTTTTTACTAGTCACCCAAACATGTCCTATTAAAGCTAGGCTTCAAGGATCACTCCTATCTTTGCTACCGAACTAGGGTGTTTTAGCAGGGGCGGGTTGAGACACATCGTAAATAAATTTAATGAAATAAAAAATAAAAATGAACTAAAAAATAAAAAAACTATACAAAATTTCATAGTAAAATTAAAAAAACATTTAATAAAAATAATTTTATAAAAAATAACATAATCTCATAATGTCACTAAGAGGGTAGTGGATCAGCTATAATGAGGTAAGTAGTATGGAGTTATGAAAATATGTCAATAAGAATATTGACTATCGTAAACATCAAAATAACAAAAACCTTCCATGGAAATACCTAATAGAAAGTTATGAGGTTTTGAATAAAAAGATAGATGTATTTGATCAAGGTGTTTCCATGAATCACAATCACAAGGATGGTTTAAACTTTCATTTATAGAATTATTGGATTGATGTCATGTCATGAATAAAGTTGTATTGTGAGACATAAATAGATGATATAATTTGGTTGTAATTGTAAAATACCTAAACTATTTTATTGGAACAAGTCTATATTTGACATATTGAATATCTTTGTAACTTAATAGTCTCTTTATAAGATAGCTAGTTGAATATCCATGAAAAGGTGGAGTGATGATTATGATTCATATGCTGGGGAGGGGCATTTCCAAGAATTCATAGACTAGGATAAATTCCTCTTGACCTTTAGGTCCTGTAATGTCACGTAAAATTCTACGAGCCTTGTAAGGGTTCCCCTTAAAACCTTAAAAGGGGGATTATTAAAAATGAATAATAATTTAAGGCCTTCAGGCTATTCAGGCGAGCATAAAAATTTACAAGAAGTGTATTTTTATCAGGAAAAAAAGAATTAACTAAACAAAATATTTGATAAAAATATCTATTTGACATTCTAAAATTTGTTTTAATAGTCATACATTTTGTAATAGCTTCCAATTTTCTAATCTATCATCCAGGATATAATTACTCTTTGATAGATCTCAATAATTCATAAAATTCACATGGTTTTAATGTAGAGTTTGAATTATCATTCTGAATATATATTTCTTGAAAAGAGGAGCTAACAACCTCATGTATTAAATTTTGAAACTATGATGTACTAGGAACCAAAATATATATATATATATAATTCTAAATTAATTTCACAATTTTGATGACAATAAACATAATCTACCCAAAACCCAAACGAAATAGATGAACTCCAAACGTATTGAACATTTTAGACCCCTTGAAATTACATTTCTTACAAGGAAACATAATTGATGCTTTTGATACAAATTCTATATTTTACAATACAAATGTAATAAATTCTTCAACATCCTCAATGAATATAGGATTTATATTAAAATTGTGTCGATTTTTTTATTGACTTATCCAATCATGATCTCATAATAAATTTTTCTGTCTATTTTCTATGTCTATATTTTTCAAAAAAATGACAATAATTTGATTATGAAAAATAATTAATTTTAACATATTTTTTATTAATTTAAAATAATTTTAGCTAGTGATTTATTACATTTTTTATTTCTAATAACTTATTATAAAAAATATTTACTAATTTTTTTATAAAATCTATTAGGAGTTAATTATTATTATAATTTAATTCTTTATATTTTTCATTATTTTCACTTAATTTTAGAATATTTTTATTAATTTAGAGTAATTTTTTATTACTCAACTAGTTTTTATTACTTTATTGTAAATAAATATTTATTATGAGTAAATATTTATTATAATTCTATAATAAATTGTTTGGTATTTATAAATATATAAATAATTTTAAATTTTTTACCAGTCTTTACTATTATATTTTTTAGGTTTTCTATGGAAATAATTTTTATTAATTCATTATAATTTTTTTTATTAATTATGGATTTTATACATTAAAATTTATTAATTTTAAATAATTTTATTAATTTAAATTAATTTTTAGTATGTTATAATAATATTACTATTTATTAATTAAAATATTAACTAAATAATAATTAGTAATTATATTTTTATAGTTTTTTTACTTACTTAATTTGTGTTACTTTATTATAATTATATTTTTTAATTATATTTTTTAATCAATATAACTTACAAGTAATTTTAATTTTTTTAATATTCTTCACCATTAAATTTATTTAATTTTTTTATTGAACATTTTTTAATTCATTTTTCATAATTTTTATTTTAAAATTATAAATTTTATTTAATAGGACTAAGTATATATATTATTTTTAATTATTTAAACAATAAAAATAAGTCATAGGAATGTTATTATTTATTAACTGAAATATTAACTGAATAATAATTACTAATTATAATTTTTAGTTTTTTCACTTAATCAATTATTATAAAATTACTATAATTATTATTTTTAATTATATTTTTTATTTATTTTAATAATTTTTTCTAGATTTTACTAATTATTAATATAATATATTATTGATAATTAAAATTTTATTAAATTCAGTGTATTTTTAATTAGTTTTTATTAAAATTAAATAATTTTGATTATTTTATATTAATATTATTCTAACATATCTATATTTTATTATTTTATCACAACTAATTATATATTTTTATATTGTTACTACTATTATTATTTAAAAATATTATAATATATAAGCAATTTCCAAAATAATTGTTATTCTTTACCATTATATTTTTTTAGTTTTTTATTTAAATACTTTTAATTAATTTTCATATTTTTTAGTTTTTTAATTAAATTTTTTATTTTAAAGAAATGGGTATTTTTATTGTTTTTATTTATTTAGAT
This sequence comes from Viscum album, assembly GCA_963277665.1. Taxonomy (NCBI): domain Eukaryota; kingdom Viridiplantae; phylum Streptophyta; class Magnoliopsida; order Santalales; family Viscaceae; genus Viscum; species Viscum album. The sequence goes on from OY728133.1 coordinate 1,964,192,181, forward strand.
TAATTTAAATTAATTTATTATAATATTACTATTTATTTTATATAAAGTTAATTTATTACTAACTATTATTTATAATTTTTAAATTCTACTCATGTTTTATTATTTATTTATTATAAACCCTAATAAATTAAACAAAAAAAATAAAGAAATTACATAAAAACAATTAAAAAATTATATAAAAATAAAACAAGTAAATAATAAATTACAGAAGTAAAAGTTTAGAATATTACTATGTGGTTGAAGAAAAAATACTTGATTGTAACTCATGGATAGAATATTTGGATTGAAGGAACATTTAAAGACTTTTTCTAAGATAAAATGAGATAATTAATATGAAATTATGGGGGTGGTTGAGCACAAGTGTCAAATAAGTGAATTTTTTCTATATGAATTTACGAGGGACAAATCTGTTACAAAAAAAATCAACACCATTATATTTCTGATGAAATGGATTGTTAGCATATGTTATTTATGACTAATGATAAATCCACTACAAATAGTAGTTTTCATATTTATTTTTTCTTGCTTTACTAAATATAATTTGAAAATGATAAAATCCATTGAAAATAATCTATCACCATATTAAAAAATCCTTAAATAATGAGTTTTTGTAATGAGTTCGGTGGTCTGTCAAAATTAATAACTTTTTACTATGTAATAATCATTCTCTCGTGAATAATTATTTTCCCATCATGACTATTTATGATGGAAATGTATATTCCATTGCAAATAAGTATTGTATGCTGCAACACACACTTCTTCACCAAAACTATTTTCAATGGGCTTCAAGACTATCATTATTAATCATCACTAATAATATTATTATTGTTGAAATTTATTTCCAATAGAAATATGTATCTTTGAATCCACTTTTTATGAGGGATGTATGGCATGTCTCAAATTCCACATTGTAAATAGTCAAAAAAAATCACTGAAAAATATATATATAGAAAGGGACCATATCTCCAAATTAGATAGTGGGAGAAATATAGACTTCAGTGAATTCAAGGCTCATTATGCATAATAGATGGCGTAAGAACAAAAAACTCTAAAATATTCAATGGGAGTACTTATTCCAAGGCACAACATAATGTGTAGGTTAACAAGGGAAGTTAGTGAACCAAAGAAATATGTTTTTATTGTCACTGAGGAAGGTGATTGTTTCCAATAAAAACTCCCAACATGCCTGCGATGAGGAATTTGAGTTGGGGCAAACTTGCTTTCCAAAGTTATGTAGTCACTAGAACTATTCCTATAACACTTTGGAATGCATATTAGTTTATAGGATGAGATTTCAGGCGCATATCTCCCTATTAAAGGGAATTATTGTCTACTCCAAGACTCTCTTATAGATTTAATATGTTTTCCTGAATCCTTCCCAAATCCCGAGTGTGAGGTTAGTTACCCTCCTCATGATAAATATGGATCAAAATCATGCATTGATGTCAATTTATATATATATTATAGGTTCTATATCTTTAATTCACTTATCAATGATGCTTAATTTGGGGTGTTATGGTTTAAATCCAATAGTGATGGGCGCTCTAAAGTTTATCTTCATCCAAGAGGGTGGTGGTTGTTCTAACATTGGGATTGGTACCATGAAAAGAGCTTCCTATATATCCTAATTCAAGGAATAAAAACCAATGTAGTTTAGTTCCACTTAATGAGGAATGTCATGCCTTTTAAGATCATGTGATAAGGACTAATTCCATATATTTTAAAATTATGAGAAGTTGAATTTTAGGTAGAAGGTTTGTAAAAATGGTTGGTGTGGGACTTACACATGAGCAACCATTTCCAGTCAACCTCAAAGGGAATATGGACTTGTGAGGATAGGTTGGCTTTAAAAGAAGTATGATCCTATGAGATTTGGGGTAGATTTACCTAGTAGGAATATAACACAATTAACATAATGTGGTTTCATCGGGAATATGGTATAACTAGGGAAATATGGTATTACCTAGAGTGAATATAACCCTTGTAAAAGGTACATTTGATCTCATGGGGAATATAGATTATCAAGGAAGGACATAAGTGGATTCATGAGGAATATGGCCCCATGAGGATGAAAACAGAGGATTGATGATATTGGGTTTAGACCTTTAAGAGGTGTCTTATGTATCCTATTGAAATAGGAATCAAATACCATGTAGTTTTAGTTGCACAGTTTAAGTTCATATGATGGGACCATACCATGTGGTTTAACACCATATGATAAGAGTGTTGTCATGCAGTTTTACACTATGTGACTAAGACATAGGGTTGTGTCTCAATCATACAACTGAAATGATTGAAAAAAAATCTAAGCCCACATGAGTCATGTTCAGTGTGGGAAACAAGAGATAAAAAAAGATCAATCATATTGCATGAGAGAACGTGATGGGGGGCTTAGTGGGGCTTAGGCATTGGGTTTTCCTTTTGGTTGTTCTTGTCTCTTTGATTCTTTAAGGAGAAAATATCATCAACGAAACCCATCTTAGGTACTATACCTAAAAATAAAGACTATAATCAAGCCTTTCTCCCTATTGATATGATGGGAGATACAAAGGAGCCCTGCTATCTTTCAAGGGACTATAAGGGTGGATGTAGGCCTTGAGACATATTTAAATACTTACCTTATTGAATAGAATCATCATCCACCAAGAACCTATCACTAGTGCAGAAAACGTTTTTTACGTCACCATTTTTTACGTCGGTTATATAAAACCGACGTCATAATATGTAAAACGAGGTTTTTTACGTCAGTTATTTATTAACCGACGTAAATATTTGTATTCGGTACACCTTTAACGTCGGTTATAATAATAACCGACGTTATTAATCGCGCGGCTTTGTTTTTTACGTCGGTTATAACAATAACCGACGTAAAAAACGCGGTTTCCGAAGGCCTTTTTACGTCGGTTATTGAATAACCGACGTAACAAACGCGGTTTTTGAAGGCTTTTTTACGTCGGTTATAAAATAACCGACGTACAAAAAGAATCCGCAGAGGTTTTTGACGTCGGTTATTTTATAACCGACGTAAAAAAACGCGGATTTTGAGCCCTTTATAACGTCGGTTATAAACTAACCGACGTAACAAATGAATCGGAGGAAGGTTTTTACGTCGGTTATTGCAATAACCGACGTTATAAATGTTTTTAAAACAATTATCACGTCGGTTATTGAATAACCGACGTGATAACTCATTTAAAAATTTACCCGACCAGTGGATTGTCATTCGCGAGTTTACCTTCGACAGTCGCGACTCGTCTCTCTCGCGCGTAAACCCGAATCGGCTCGTCCATTTCGTTGGTTTACATTCGTTTTGCGATCATCGTTTCTCATATTTAATATCCTCGGATAAATCATCTAAACTCGCAGCACTCAGGTAATCCTCCCACTCGTTCGTTTTTTTCGCGGATAGTATATATATATGTGTTGTGATTTTTTTGTTGAAACTAGCTAAGATTCTTCGATTGCGAACCCTTTTAACTCGTTTTGGCACCATAATCTTATTTATCATCCCTAGATCTATTTGTTCGACTTGCAATATTGAGTAATTTTATGATTTCACTAATTTTTCATCGTTTTCTATAAATCCCCGAGAGGGTTGGGGCGTGTCCATTTGGATGGGTTGCCCTTTTACAGTTGTTACTACTTTATTCACACACAACCATGGCATAGGTGCATGGATTTGGGGTCGGGGGGTGTCCAGGGGGGTTTACAATGGGGTGGGTGGGTGTGGGGGGCTGTCCAAGGGTGTGGGTGGGTGTTGGGGGGTGTCCAGGGGGGTGTCCAAGGGGGTAGGGGGTGGGGGGTGGTGTTTAGGAGGGGTGGGGGGCTGTCCAGAGGGTTGGGGGGTGTCCAGGGGGTGTCCAGGGGGTGTCCAAGCAGGTCGGGGGTGGGGGGTTGTGTCCAGGAGGGGTGGGGGTGCTTTCTAGAGGGGTCGGGGGCTGTCCAGAGGGGTCGGGGGTGTCCAGGGTGGTGTCCAAGGGGATGGGTGGGTGTGGGGGGCTGTCCAAGGGGGTGGCGGCCTGTCCAGAGGGGTCGGTGGGGTGTCCAGGGGGTGTCCAAGGGGGTGGATGGGTGTGGGGGGCTGTCCAAGTGGGTGGCGGCCTCTCCAGAGGGTATTTGGGGTTGTCCGGGTGGGTGGGGGGGCTGTCCAGAGGGTTGGGGGATGTCCAGGGGGTGTCCAAGGGGGTAGGGGGTGGGGGGTGGTGTCCAGGAGGGGCGGGGGGCTGTCCAGGGGGGTTTACAAGGGGGTGGGTGGGTGTGGGGGGTTGTCCAAGGGTGTGGGTGGGTGTTGGGGGGTGTCCAGGGGGGTGTCCAAGGGGGTAGGGGGTGGGTGGTGGTGTTTAGGAGGGGTGGGGGGCTGTCCAGAGGGTTGGGGGGTGTCCAGGGGGGTGTCCAAGCAGGTCGGGGGTGGGGGGTTGTGTCCAGGAGGGGTGGGGGTGCTTTCTAGAGGGGTCGGGGGCTGTCCAGAGGGGTCGGGGGGTGTCCAGGGTGGTGTCCAAGGGGATGGGTGGGTGTGGGGGGCTGTCCAAAGGGGTGGCGGCCTGTCCAGAGGGGTCGGTGGGGTGTCCAGGGGGGTGTCCAAGGGGGTGGATGGGTGTGGGGGGCTGTCCAAGTGGGTGGCGGCCTCTCCAGAGGGTATTTGGGGTTGTCCGGGTGGGTGGGGGGGCTGTCCAGAGGGTTGGGGGATGTCCAGGGGGTGTCCAAGGGGGTAGGGGGTGGGGGTGGTGTCCAGGAGGGGCGGGGGGCTGTCCAGGGGGTTTACAAGGGGGTGGGTGGGTGTGGGGGGCTGTCCAGAGGGGTCGGGGGCTGTCCAGAGGGGTCGGGGGGCTGTCCAGAGGGGTTTACAAGGGGGTAGGGGGTGGGGGGTGGTGTCCAGGAGGGGTGGGGGGCTGTCCAGAGGGGTCGGGGGGTGTCCAGGGGGGTTTACACATCGATTTGTTTTATATTTCAAAATTGTTTACATTCAAATTATGTTTTTTTTCATATAAAAATATATTTGTCTTATCTAAAAAATATATATATTTTTGCTATTTTTTATAGGTAATAATGAGTCGAAGTTGGATTACGGCACATCGAATGAGCAATGAATATGAGGAAGGTGTTGATGCCTTTTTGGAATTTGCTAAACGAAATGTTCCAATTAGTGACATTTTTTTCTGTCCATGCCTGAAATGTCTGAATATGAAGAAGATGAAAAGTAGAGAGATAAAAGATCATCTGATTTGTCATGGTTTCAATCCGAGTTACAACCCTTGGATTTGGCATGGCGAAACTGGACAGAATGTCACTGATGATAATGAATCGCAAGATGGTAACTCCGATGGAATTGAAGAAATGATTCGCGATATTGTAGCAGAACAAATTGAGATAGAACCGACAGTTGCACGTCTATATGGTGATGCCGAAAAACCATTATATCCTGGTTGTACAGATTTTACGGTTTTGTCGGCGGTGTTAAGATTGATTAACCTGAAGGCGAAACATGGATGGAGTGACAGAAGTTTTACAGAGCTGCTACAATTGATGAAAGACATTCTTCCAAAAGATAACGATCTTCCAGATTCACATTATAAGGCCAAAAAAATATTATGCCCGATGGGATTGGGATACAAAAAAATACATGCATGTCCGAATGACTGCATTATATATAGGAAGGAATATGAATTTCTGAAAGAGTGTCCTAAATGTGGGACATCACGGTATAAGTTGAAAGAAAAATCACAAGCTGATGTAGAGATTACAAAGCTCCCTTCAAAGGTATTTTGGTATCTTCCTATAATTCCTCGTTTCAAACGTTTATTTGCTAATTCACATGATGCAAAAAGGTTAAGATGGCATGCTGATGAGCGGGTATGTGATGGAAAAATACGTCATCCAGCTGATTGTCCACAATGGAAGAAAATTGATGCCCAGTACCCTACATTTGGAAATGAAATTAGAAATCTGAGACTAGGCTTGTGCACAGATGGAATGAATCCATACCGAACCCTCAGTAGCACACATAGTTCATGGCCTGTTTTATTGGTAATTTACAACCTCTCTCCTGAAGTTTGTATGAAGCGCAAATATGTCATGTTGAGTATCATGATCTCTGGTCCAAAGCAACCCGGCAATGATATTGATGTATACTTGTCACCGTTGATTGATGATTTGAAACTGTTATGGGATGATGGTATTAGGGTGTATGATTCTTATAAAATGGAATATTTTCAACTGCATGCAATGCTTCTATTCACTATAAATGACTTCCCAGCATATGGAAATTTGTCTGGATACAGTGTTAAAGGGCATAAAGCATGTCCAATTTGCGAACAAGAGACGTCATATTGTCAATTGCATCATGGGAGGAAAACAGTGTACATGGGTCATCGAAAGTTTTTGCCTATGGATCACCCTTATAGAAGACTAAAAAAGGCATTCAATGGCTCACAAGAATTTGATACTGCTCCTCAACCTTTATCCCCAGAATTGTATTTTGAGAGGGTGAAAAACCTTGATGTGACATTGGGAAAGACACAGAAATCTGGTAATGATAGACATATTTGGAAGAAAAGGTCAATATTTTTTGAGCTACCATATTGGAGGTATCATGAAGTCAAACATAATATTGATGTCATGCACGTGGAGAAGAATATCTGTGATTCTTTGATCGGAACATTGCTAGATATTAAAGGAAAGACAAAAGATGGGTTGAATGCAAGGTTAGACCTACTGTCAATGGGAATACGTTTGGAGTTAGCTCCCACTCCTAAAGGAAGACGAACATTTCTTCCCCCGGCTTGTCATACATTATCGAAGAGGGAGAAAAGTAGCTTCTGTCAGTGTCTTCATGATATCAAAGTGCCTCAAGGTTATTCTTCAAATGTAAAAAATTTTGTCTCATTGAAAGACTTGAAGTTGATAGGTATGAAATCACATGATTGTCATGTCATGATGCAACAAATTCTACCAGTTGCACTGCGTGGAATATTGCCCATCCGTGTCAGAAAGACTATAATGAGGTTGTGTTATTTTTTCAATTCAATTTGCAACAAGGCGATTGATGTGAATGCTTTGAACATTTTGGAAAAGGATGCAATTTTTATACTTTGTCATTTGGAAATGTATTTTCCTCCAACTTTTTTTGATATGATGGTGCATTTAATGATTCATCTGGTTCGAGAAATAAGACTTTGTGGACCTGTATATCTTCGTTGGATGTATCCTTTTGAAAGGTATATGAAAATATTAAAGGGATATGTTAAAAATCCATATCGACCTGAAGCCTCCATTATTGAAAAGTATATTTCTGAGGAGGTAGCAGAGTTTTGTACGAGCTACTTGGCTATGGCGCAACAAATAGGTTTGCCTCCATCTTGCCATGAACGGGTTAATAATGAGGGAAAGGGGATTCGTGGCTTGAAAGTCAAATCACTGTCAGCTGAACATATGAAGAAGTTAGAATCATACATCTTGAATAACATAGCTGATGTTCAACCGTATATCACATTGCATATTAATGAGTTGAAACAATGTCATCCAAAGAAGAAAGAAATGTGGATTTTGAATGAGCACAACAAAACTTTTTTGCCATGGTTTAAAAAGACCTTGCTTGGTAGATCAGATGTATCAGAGACATTAAAATGGATAGTGGGTGGTCCATCTTTAAATGTGATAACATGGTCCGCTTATGACATTAATGGCTATACATTTCATACGAAAGCTCAGGACAACAGAAGTGCAGTTCAGAATAGTGGTGTGTTGGTGTTTGCAGAAGCAATGCATTTTTCGAGTGCTAAGGACAGAAACCCAATTTCGGCATCAACTGCATATTATGGAGTGATTGAAGACATATGGGAGGCTGATTACTTTAAAATTAAAGTTCCCGTTTTTAACTGTAAATGGTTTATCGGTAACAACAGTGTCATACACGATGAATTTGGAATGACACTTGTTAATCTGAATAGATTGGAAGACACAGCTGATTCTTTTATAATGGCAACACATGCCAAACAAATTTTCTATGTAGTAGATCAGTCAGATATGCAGTGGGCTGTTGTTTTACAAGGGAAAAACCAATATGTTGGTGAGGATGAATTTGATGAAGATGCTGATTTATGTGAGATCCCTACTTCCATGGAAAGATTAACAGAACATAATGATGAGTATGTTGAAGACATGGTTTGTGCCATAAGGAACGATCACGACGAAGGAATTTGGGAAAACAATCCAACTGTACATTCCTAAAATTACATGTAACACAAGTTTATTTCTTGTTTACATTTAGTTTTTTCATATAATGTTAGATACTGTAAATTTTTTACTTATTAAAACATGTATCAAACCAAAATGATAAAACAATAAAAACCGTAAAGAGGAGAAGTCCTGGGCGCACCGGCTGGCCGGTGGTGGATCACCTGTTGGCCGGTGGTCCAGACAGAGAGCCTTCCTCTCTGTCTGGACCACCGGCTGGCCGCTGGATCACCACCGGCCGGCCGGTGGACCAGACAGAGAGCCTCCCTCTCTGTCTGGATCACCAGCGGCCGGCCGGTGGCACCAGGCAGTGGGCAAGTCTACTGCCTGGGTCCTCCGGCTGGCCGGTGTGCTCACACCGGCTGACCGGTGGACTCAGTGAGTCCACGTTTCAGCTTTCTTGGGCCAACACTTTGGCAACCTTTTGCCTGTGTTTACCATGTTTATCATTGTTTAACATGCTTACCATATTACCGATGTTTACTATTATGTAATTTATTACACTTTTCTATTTGTGAACTAATGTTTGTTTTTTTGATTTGAAGGAAAATGACAGATCAATCAGTTGATCAGCCACATGATTCTGGAGATGAGCATATTGGTCATACATCTGGGGAGGAACATTCACATGCTCCTATTACGACAAAGAGTTCAAAGGTTGGTAAGCGTGGGTGCACACGTTTACCAAAATTATCACTTGCCCGTACGAAGGAGGAGAGGATAGTCGTGGAGTTTGATGATGATGATCTTCCTAGAGGTCCAAATGCTAAAGATTTTAAGGGTTTTGTAGCAACTCAGGCTAAGAGCAAAGTAAGCATTCTCTATGATGATTGGAGAAGTGTGGATAAGGCTTTAATTTCTCAGCTGTGGGAGACCATTTTGGTAAGATCTTTTGCTATTTTTTGACTGCTCTTTAAATGTTTCTAGTATATATAATATTTTTAACCTCTTTTTTATCAGATGACATTTGATATTCCTGACACTGGAGGAGTCAGGAAGAAATGCTTATCGTTGGCTGCTAGGAGATGGAGGGATTTCAAATCAACCCTCTCATCTGATTTCATTTACGGTCATAGGAGTCGTGAGAATCCATGTCGTATATATCCTTTTATAGATGAAGACACATGGAGACAATTTTTTGAAAGTAGAAGAAAAGAATCATTTTTGGTAAGGGCAATGTAAACTTTTATAAGCTTTCTTATATAAATGATCTTATTATTGTTTTGTTAATGATTACTTATTCTTAATTTACAGCAAACAAGGAAAGCTCATCAAGAGATCCAATCTAAAAATGTATACCCTCATAGTTTATCTCGGGGAGGGTATGCATTATTGGAAGAACAAATGATGGCAGAAAAATTTCAACAACTAAGAGCTGAGTCTTCAAGCTCTGGAGAGGTGGCCCCTCCATCCCCTCCATCTAGACATGAGAAATGGAAAAGAGCTCGGAAGGGCAAAAAAGGACAATATCTTTCGGAAGAATCGAGACTCGTAGTTGAGAGGATTGTAAGATATCTATTTTATTTATTTAAGTTTACTATTTTCGTCATATATTTCCAATCATTATAAAAATGTCCAATTAATTATTACAGGACTCTCTTGAGGAGCAGAGTTCACAGGGGACATTTACACCATCTGGGAGGGAAGATATTTTATCTGTGGCATTGGGAAAGCCCGAACATCCTGGCCGTGTAAGAGGATATCCGGCAGGTGTATCGGTAAGAAAAGTGTTGTCACGTTCCTCAACTTCTAACGTTGAGGGAGTTTATAAAAAAAATAGAATCCTTAGAGGCTGAAGTCCATAATATTAATGCGACAATGGAGGACAAGATTAGAGCATCGGTGCAGTTAATGTTTGCAGACTTGCAAAGACAATTTCAGGGTGCAGCTCCCACTCCACCTCTCCCAGTAGCTCCCACTCCCCCACCTCAGCCTGCGGACCCCATTTTTGATCCTCCTCCTCCGCCGCAGCTACCTACTTATTGTGAGTTGTATGTTGATGATCCTCAACATCATATAGTTGCATATGGGATGGTATATTGTATAGGAGATACAGTTCATCATCAACAGTTAGAGGTAGAGAATCATAGGGTCACTGTACAGGATATTATAGATAGATCAGCTCGGATACCATTACCTACAGATGAGGTGACGACAGTTGGACATAGTATCGGCCATTTTTTACTTTGGCCATCCAGACTTCTTCGACTCATTACCATAGAGGTATGGATGTTATATCTTTTATTTTATATTTTTATTAATGTTTTATCATTTGAAAACTAATATATTTTTCAATTTATTTTTACAGGAATACTTCAAAGGTAAAGAAATACTGTATAGACACCAACAAAGACAGATAGCTATGACATCAAATGCAGATACTAGCAGTCTTGACAAATTGTCAAGATATTCAAATTTGTTGGCGGATCATTATGACTTTACAATGGAAGCTCATGTATGTGGACGTGAACTATGTGTGGGGATTATGAAAACTGATATCATGGAGTTTGTCACTGGAGATAAGTTGGGCATCAACGTGGTGCAAATTTTTATCATGTAAGTCTTAACACCTTTTCCTTGCGTTATATTTATTAAAAATGTATACTTATGTCTGCTTTGTATTAGGTATCTGTATAAAATTTGTGAGAGGAATGAGCTGACAGATGTATATGGATTCGTGGACCCACAATTGATTTCCCCTGAAGCATGTGCATTGGATGAGGAACAAAGAATGCTTTATATTGCTGATAGATTTGAAAAGAATATAATCACACAGTGTTGGATGATGCCTTTTTGTGAGAGGTATGAAACACATCCCTCTCAAAGAGTTAATTATCTTTTAACATAAAAAACCACTAACGTTAAATTTCCTTTTATCAGGGATCATTGGATGTTAGGGGTTTTTTGCCCTAGGGAGAAAACACTTTATTGGATATGCTCTCTCCATGATGATGTGCGAGAAAGTTTTAAGAATATATTGGAAACGTAAGTTTCAATTTCACAATAGTTTTATATATTATAATGAATTTTAAATTTACCCCATTCGTATTATTTTCTAACAGGGCATGGGTCCACTTTCGAAAAAGCGCAAAGAAAAGGAATTTCAAGATCAAATATGTACATGCGAAGGTAAATATCCATTTATAATTTGTACATTTTGATTTATTACATAAAAATAATATATTGAATTTACACTCATTCAAACAGAAATGTCATGAGCAACAAGGCATCATCGAATGCGGATATTACATGTTAAGATTTATGTATGAAATAATAACAACTGGGACAGTTCTGAGTTTTGACCTGGTAAGATTTCCTCTTTCTCATAATATTTCAATTTGATTTATTCATTATACACGTTGACTACTATCCTTTTCCTTTGTATCTTTTTGATGACCCTCAACCCTTTACTGCTGAAGATATCAAACACTTACAAGTGGAGTGGTCAAATTATTTTACAGGTTTGATTGACTTTTAGTTGTTTGTAATGTAAAATGTAATTTTGAATATTGTCAATGTAATTGTGTATTTCGTAGTCGTTTAGGTTGGATTTAGTTTTTTTTGAAGTTGACAGTGTAAGTTTTGAATGTTATATAAGTGAATGTTTAATTTTTCTCTACTTCTTGTTTTGGTCTACTGTTGATGGTTTTTCTGGTCTGGATTTTGGTATGGGGGGAGAGGTTCCAAGGGGGTGGGTGGGTGTTTGGGGGGTGTCCAAGGGATATGGGAGGGGTGTCCAAGGTGTGTTTGGGGCTGTCCTAGGGGTCGGGGGGGTGTAAATGAGGGTGGGGGGGTGTCCAAGGGGTGGGGGGTATCCAAGGGATATGGGAGGGGTGTCCAAGGTGTGTTTGGGGATGTCCAAGGAGTCGGTTGGGTGTAAATGAGGGTGGGGGTGTCCAAGTGGTGGGGGGGTGTCCAAGGGATATAGGAGGGGTGTTTGGGGCTGTCCAAGGGGATGGGGGGGTTTCCAAGGGGTAGGGGGGGTTTCCAAGGGGTCGGGGGGGTGTCCAGGGGGTGGGGGGCTGTCCAAGGGGTGGGGGGGTGTCCAAGGGGTGGGGGGTGTCCAAGGGATATGGGAGGGGTGTTCGGGGGGTGTAAATGAGGGTGGGGGGGGGCTGTCGAAGGGGTGTCCAAGGGGTGGGGGGTGTCCAAGGGATATGGGAGTGGTGTCCAAGGTGTCTGGGAGTTCTGTCCAAGGGGCCGGTTGGGTGTAAATGAGGGTGGGGGGGATGTCCAAGGGGTGGGGGGTGTCCAAGGGGTGGGGGGGTGTCCAAGGGATATGGGAGTGGTGTCCAAGGTGTCTGGGAGTTCTGTCCAAGGGGCCGGTTTGGTGTAAATGAGGGTGGGGGGCTGTCCAAGGGGTGGGGGGGTGTCCAAGGGATATGGGAGGGGTGTCCAAGGGGTCTGGGAGGGCTGTCAAGGTGTGGGGGGGTGTCCAATGGGTGTTTGAGGCTGTACTAGGGGTCTTGGGGGTGTAAATGAGGGTGGGGGGGCTGTCCAAGGGGTGGGGGGTGTCCAAGGGGTGGAGGGTGTCCAAGGGATATGGGAGGGGTTTCCAATGGGTGTTTGAGGCTGTACTAGGGGTCGTGGGGGTGTAAATGAGGGTGGGGGGGATGTCCAAGGGGTGGGGGGTGTCCAAGGGTTGTGGTGGGGCTCCAATGTGGTGGGGGAGGGCTGGCCAGGTTGTTAGGTGGGTATAGATGAGGGTGGGGTTCAGTTGGGGCTTGGGGGAGGGCTGGCATTGTTATTTTTGTTTGGTTTCTGGTTGTTTTTTGGTGAGAGTAGTGCAATTATTTAAAAAAAAAAAAAATCACGTCGGTTATTTTATAACCGACGTGGTAAATAAATCGCCAGGGGTTTATCACGTCGGGTTTTTCCAGAACCGACGTGATAAACCGTTCCCGGGGCTTTTATCACGTCGGTTCTTAATATAACTGACATGCTAAAAGGCCTGGGAATCGATTTACCACGTCGGTTATTGGATAACCGACGTGCTAAAACGTTTCCCAGGCCTTTTTATCACGTCGGTTTCTTAAATAACTGACGTGATAATAGGCCAGGGGAAGGGTTTAGCACATCGGTTATGTCATAACCGACGTGATAAACGATATCCCAGGCATTTTATCACGTCGGTTTAGGGAATAACCGACGTGATAAAGCCCCCCCCGCGCATATTTATCACGTCGGTTATTATATGAACCGACGTGATAACCTCCGTGATGTTAGGGATATAACGTCGGGTTTTAAATAACCGACGTAAAAAACGTTATTTATAACGTCGTCCGTATTAACGTCGCCTAAAAACCGACGTAAATAATAAAAAATAACCGACGTAAAAAATGTTTTCTGCACTAGTGTATGCCAATTGAATTAGGGATGGGGTCATCTGAATTAGGTTTTATGGCTTGAAGATGGTCTCATTAATGTCCCTATGATGAGGACCCTCAATATCAATGGAATTCATGATTAAAAATTTCATGTGGCCTCTATCAATTAGGTCGTAAAATCTGAAGATTCCTTTTATCAAGGCAAGGAATGGTCGAAGGGGTGTGAACTGATGTATATGCCCTAATCATATAGATCATGTGGATTTGAAGGGGATATCATCTTGGCCTTTATAGGGTTTTGAATTTAGAAGAAGGAATCCATATAGGTCTTTTGAGTTGGAATAAACTGAAGGGGAAATCCAAGCAATATAATTCCCATTTCAAATGGGTAACATGAAAGGGAGGCTGGTTGTCTAGATGAGACACCCCTTTTCAAAAGTGTAGTTTATAGACTATATATCACAAGTTTTACTTTTTTATTGGATTATATGAGATCATCTCATGGTCTTAAACTTTTTGAGGTTGTCTTGGCCTTTTATGAGGTCATCTCGGCCTCTGCAAGGTTGGATCAGCTTCTGTTAGATCACCTCATGGGGTTAGCCTTTGCAGGTTTGACTCGGCCTCTATGAGAATGTCTCCACCTCCATGAGGTCACCATGAAGAATTATTCCAACATGACTATTTTTGATCTTGAACTCTATTAGGTCTTCTCATATGGTCACCTCATGGTCTTAGCATGGTGCTTCTTTTCCTTTTTTCTTGTGAGGGTCCCCCTCTTTGGTTATATGTGGGTTTGTAAGAGGAATTTCTAGAAGCAGAAGATGTTGGATATCATCACCATCAGTCTCTCTTTTCATGTCTATTTTTGGAGGAGTGGTGTTTTTATAGGCATACCCAACAAATAAACTTCCTGAAATGGTTGGAAATGAGGAGGTTCCAAATGTCCATGTAAAGTGTTGAGGATAGTGAAGGGGTTTTGCATAATCATCTCGTAGTGTGGTGAAAACCACTGCTCTAATACTATGAGGATTAATGACTCCATGAGGTCAAGTGCATAGTTATGTGAGGAAACTATTGGATTATGTAGTGTCATTTCACCATGAATCCACCTCACAGAGCATCACAAAAAGACACCCTAGCCCCACAAGGTCAGACCATGAAGAGTGTCATAAAAAGACACTCTAACACCTAGAGGTCAGACCACACGGCGTAATGGCTTCAAGGCTCGACATCACGAGCTCAACCTCATAGTGTATTAGGTTCCCATTATGTTTCTTTGAACCTATTTGAAAGCATTATTCATATATTTTTCTTTCTTTTATTTTGTCTTAAATTCCTATTATTTTGTAATTTATGGGCTTCAAAAAATTCCCCACCTCATAATTGGGTATGTTTGAGAAAATAAAGAGCTAATTATGAGGAAGTAGAAAAGATCACATAGTTTTCATGTAGTCTATTAGAGGTCCAACTATATAAATAAGTCAGTTTGGACCCTTCGTTTTCACCTTTTATATGAGACAGTGTGAAAATTTATCTGAGAATATCTCTGGCGAAGTCAACCTCACAAACGAATACAAACCTTTCATGAACTTGGTAAGTGGTACTTCATGTAGTCTTTACTACATGGTCAGCTTCACAGTTTTTGGTAATGCCTCATGGTCCATGTAGTAATCTCTTGATTCATGGTATGGTCTTAAATTTCATGTGGTCATTATGATCCAAGTGGGGCATGTTGTTTGCATATTCATTATGTGGTTCTTATAGTGACCCCGCAGTATGCATGATGACCTACAATGTCACTTTCCTTTTATTATTTTTTGATCCTTTTTATACACATACTTTTTTGAATTTTGAAAATTATTATCATCATTATTTTCTACAGAAATGATGGATTCTATATTTGTTTGTCTATCTGATTCAATGACTATGTCTAAAAGAAGGGTTTCCATTGTTAGAAATATTTAAGTTGACATTTTTTTACTGCATTGATTCTCAGAATAAATCCTTAAATGAATTTCTCACATCATGGATCCAAGATTATCTACTATTTGATAAATTTACAATATATTACTTCAGTTTTATAGATAACATTGTGATTCCTATACCTAATCATAATAGACATCAGCATGGTTCTCATCCTCCTTGGTTATATATAAGAAAACATATATGATGATTTTTAGTTTATCCTAGAGGCTAATCAAGGGTGTGTGTATATCATAAACAACTCTCCACTAACCCATGATAATAAAGATCTTCATCAATGGATCATTACTCAAAATTACTTATTTATTTTCCCCACATCACTAGATAATGTTGTGAGTGTGTGCCCTAGACCCAACTCATTTATATATTTTAATTACCATTACATGTATACATTTTTATATATACATGTGTTTATTCTTACCATAATATTTTTTATACTTATGCATCGATTATTTATATGGTAATGTACTTATATTGAGTGTAGTATCAAAAGGTTATAGCAGTTCTCAACTATAATGAGAACCTTGAGATACTATGACAGTAATCTTAAATATATGTCCTATGGTCTAGATACATTATACTGATAAGAAAAAAATGATGTTTGACTATCAGGTGTTGGGGGATCATAAGTAATGAGACTTCTTCTCATGAAGTTCGCACATGGTGTTCTTGAATAGATGAGATCATGAGGACTGACCCTCTAATAGAAACACCACATGTTTTAGGTTTCATTGGTTATTCCTATCTATGAACATGTCCATTGTTCTCTTGTTGTGTGATCATTATCAATTTTTATAATTTGATCATGTACTTTTATGCAAGGAAAAAACTATGAAATTGAGTTTGTTGTGATATAGCTTGTGTTGGGTGAATCATTGGTGGTATGGCATTGGTTAAATCATCAATAATAAATTTTTTACTTCCTGAGGAAGATATATATCATGGGCCCAAGTTGACCATGATAATAGTACATTCATCAAATCCATGCCCATGGTACAAGAAGGTAAGTCCATCTATTAAGGTGTTGAAATATATAAATCATCAAAATGATGATGACACAAGTGTGCATCTTTCTTTATGAGATATCATGAGACAAATAGATTATATTACACATAGTGTATTTGAAATAGGTAGTCGTAGCTATGACATTCCTTATCTCCTTAGGGGCCATGACGGGTTGCTAGACTCCATTCCTGGTCTATGATTTTGACTCACTTTTATCAAGACAAATACCTAGAGGGTCACACGATAAGTGTATCCACAAGTTCCACATATTCATTTGAATAGGAATTTAGAACATAGTGGACCCCACATATGAGGGTTGGTGAATTTCCAAGTGTGAGATATCACAAGTAAAATAATTCAATTATATTATTTAAGTTTATAATAATGATTATTGAATTTATTTCTCAAGGTATTGAGAACTTTTTTTCTTATAAAAGTGAATATTAGAAAATATAATTTTCTGAAAGAACATTATATATTCAAGGTTTGTTAAATTATTAAGGGTGGATAGAGCTAGGTTAATGGTTATAATTTTATCACATAATTTGTTAAAGTGTTACAATTGATTCCAAGTATAATACTAAATGTAAATAAGCCATGCATTCTGAAATGGTGTCCATGTACCAAAATTAAGTTTGGATTTTGGTAGACCCACCAGTTAATATAAAACATATTGAGTATAAATGGGTATTTAAGAAAAACTTTGACATGGATGGTAAAGTGAGTAACTATATGAAATGATTAGTAGTAAAGGGTTTTATGAAACATCAAGGTATCAAATATTATGAAACCTTATCACTAGTTGCAATGCTGAAATCTATCAGAATACTACTTGCAATGGAAACCTTTAATGATTATGAAATTTGAAAAATGGATATAAAAACTACTTTTGTAAATGGGAATTTGGTTCAAAACATATATATGACACAACCCAAATGGTTTATTATGTCAAAGAGTGATGATAAAGTATGAAAGCTATAGAGATCCAATTATGGATTGATGCAAGAATCACGGTCATGGAATGTTTATTTTGATGAGTCCATAAGAGAATTTGGTTTCATTAAGAATGAAATCAAGACATGTGACTACAAGAAAGTTAGAGGGAGTGTCATCATTTTCCTAGTATTATATGTTGATGACGTATTGTGATTAGGAAACAAAGTGCAAGACTTACAATTAGTGAAGACTTGGTTAAATGAATACTTCTCCATGAAAGAATTAGGTGAAGTAGTCTATATTCTAGGGAACAAGATCTATCAAGATATATCTCCTAGGCTTCTTGGGATAATTAAAAGTACATATATTAGAAAGGTACTCAAAACTTAAAATATAGAAAAATCCAAGAGAGGATTACTGCCAGTGTCAGCTCCTAGCCCCGACGGCTTCCTGGGTTCCTTCTACAGGAGCGTCTCATATGTGATCAAAGACAACCTCTCTATCGCCATCCAGGATTTTTTTAGAGGATGCAGTCTGTCGATCTTTCAAACTTCAGTGAGTCAAACTTTGGTCTGTCATTCTTCAGTTTGTCGAACTTCGGTGAGTCAAACCTCAGTTTCGGTGTGTCGACTTGGTTTCCCATCATATATGTTATATAGGCATGCCTACCCTTACTGATATGATATGGGCTTGGTGACCCATTACCGTGATAATGGGAATGGGGAGGGGGGTTGTCCAAAAGAGGGTCGGGGGGCTATCCAAGGGGTTATCATGGAGGGATAGGGTGTTTAGGGGGGACACGTTGTATCCCTTGACCTCAGGTATAGCCCATGTATAATAGACCATGTATTCCAAATTGTGTTGTGTAAAATAGGAATACACAGTGTCTCCAAGAATATGTGTCCATAGACATATGAGAAGATTGAAAGAATGAGTATAATCCCTTATGCTTCTATAGTGGGGTCTATCATGTATTCATTGGTATGTACAAGGTTTTATGTTTATTTTACTTTAAGTATGGTGGGAAATATCATTCTAATCCATGATATCTTCATTAAAAAACCGTTAAAATTATCCTAATGTACTTGATATGTATAACGGATAGTTTCTTGGTGCATAGAGGAGATGAGAAGTTTTTCAAGAGATGATATACTAATGTTAGCTTCCAGATAGATATTGATGATCTAAAATCATTTTCAAGATGTTTATTTTTCCTGAATGGTGTTTAATTGAGATGGATAAGCTCTAAGCAGTCTATGTTCATCAATTATACATTACAATTTGAGCATATAGAAACTTCTGATGTAGTTAAGGAAGCAGTTTGGATATGAAACTTTTTTTATGAGTTTGGTGTTATACTTAGTAGTAAAGACCCTATTATTTTATACTATGATAATACTAAAAAAGTGGTTCTTTCTAAAGATCCTATTATAAACTAGAGGACAAATCATATACTTTGAAATTTTTACCTCTTGAGTGATTTTACATAGAGATGTAAAGTTTTAGTTAATAGAGTATCCATGGAGGATAACATGGATTACCCCATGAATAATTCCATATCTTAGAAAAATCATAATTATCATGTGAGAGCTAGGAGGTTGAGAATTTTTAAAAACTAGATCTAGTGTAAGTGGAAGAATTGTGAGTGTGTGCTCTAAACCTAACTCCTTTATATACTTTGATTACCATTACATGTATACAGTTTGATATATACATATTTTTTTTCTTACTATAATAGTGTTAATACTTCTACATCCACTATTTATATAGTAATGTTCTTAGATTTCACGCCATATCAAAAGGGTATAGTAGTTCCTAAATATAATGAGAACCTCAAAATACTATGACAGTAATTTTAAATATATATCTTATATTATAGATACATCATTCTGATAGGACACATATGATGTTTGACTATCAAGTGTTGGGGGATCATAAGCATTGAGACTTCTTCTCATGAAGTTTTCACTTGGTGATCTTGAGTAGATGAGATAATGAGGACTGACCCACCAATAGGAACACCACATGTTTTAGGTATAATTTGTTGTTATTGTCTGTAAACATGTGTATCGGTCTCTTAACATGATATGGTTATCAATGTGTACCATTTGATCTCATACTTTTATGTAAAGAAAAAACTATGACATTGAATTCATGGAAAGGTAGCTTGTATTGGGTGCATCATTGGTGGTATGGAATTGGTTGAATGATCAAGATAGAATTTTCTTCTCCAAAGTTTAGGAAGAGATATCTTGTGGGCCCAGTTTGACCAATATGCCAGTACCTTCATGAAATCCATGGCCATGGTATAAGAAGGTAATTCCATCTAATAAGGTTACAAAATATATAATGCATCAAAATGATTATGACACAAGTGTGCATCCTTCTTTATGAGATATCAGGAGACAAATAGATTATATTACACAGATCATGCTCATGGGAGGTAGTCATAAAGATGAAATTCCATATCTCCTTATGGGTCATGATAGTTTTCTAGACTCTACTTTTGATCTATGATTTTGACTCACTACTATCAAAACAAGTAACTAGATAGTCACACACTAAGTGTATCTAAAAGTTAAACTTATTCAGATGAATAATAGTTTAGGATATACTAAGCCCCATATGATGGGGTTAGTGAATGTATTAGTGTGAGATATCACAAGAAAAATAATTCAATTATATCATTCAATTTTATAATAACAATGATGTAATTTATTTATCAAAGTATTCACAAGTTGTTTGTTCATAAAAGTGAATATGAGAAAATATAATTTTATTAATGAACATTATATGTTCAAGTTTTATTAAATTATTAAGGGAGTAGTGAGCAGAGTTAATGGTTTTAATTTTATCATGTAACATGTTAAAGTGTTACAAGTAAGTGATAAAATATTCATTACATTTAAGAAAATTTACTTAACCCATAAGTGTATACAAGGGTCTAAAAGGAATGTTATTACTTTACAGGTACAAAAGTGAAATTTTAGAAAGTATAACCTAGGTATAAAGATAATTTTAGCCTATTTAATATTTTGATCAACTATTTGGAATAATTTTGAGTGTTTTTCCTTCTATCTCAATTTATAGATTGAGAATCTAAAGAAAGAACAAGGTCGGATCGATCCCGCTTTCTCAATCGAGACTGTGTTCTTCATATGATCAAAGGGACATCATAAATCTCTTCGATTTCCCATTCTATCACTTGATAATTGAAGATATACGATCCATGATTTGTGTTGGACATGTGGATGATCTATAAGATTCCTATATCGATATATTTCAGCCACAACATGCTGAAGGTGAGAGAATCAAATCAAAAATTTCAAACAAACAAGGTATTGTTTATGGTTTCATATGATTTTATTCCTCATTATTAAATTGAATTGCACTTGATCCTTTGAGAAATATGGGAAAGGGGTTTTGTGTATTGATTGTTTTTTAACATGAATCAGAACCCAAAATTTTAAACTGTTTATTTTTTATGCTTCCGTTATGCCCTAAGTTTCTATAGATAATCCCAATATAGGATAGAGCCTCAAGTGGGATTAGTACCTAAGTGGTAGATTTTATATTGAATGATCTATGTAATTTTGAGTTCATTAGAGTTGTGTATGATTCACTAAAAATTGTGTAAAACTAATTTGTATAAGATAATATCGACCTCTTAGTTTATGATGTGTCATCCAATCAATCTTCTTCCTAAATTGTTTGTTCATTGGTTTTTAGGCTTCAATACTTTCCATCTAACACATGGTGAAGTAGGGATTAGTTTATGGGATGTTCAAAAATTTGGAGGGCTCTTAATCCTTATAAGGATGTATGAAAATTTCCTTCCCATGGAGAATGTATGGGGGGGTGTAGGGTAAACCTATCCTTTAGAAATAGATATTTTAACTAAAGTAAGGTATATTAGGAAAATAGTTTCAATATTTTTTCAATCATCCCATTTATAAAATGGGTGGATTCCTTCCTTTAACCCAATTTACCAAATCTTGGGGTCAATTTATCAAGGAATTGCCTTTCTCAATAGGCTGAGAATGATTTCAATGGCCTCTAATTTTTTAGGTGTGTTTTGAGTTAATTTTAGCATTTATTCATGTGTTTTTAAACTATTAATTTATTAGGTTGAGTCTTTTAAATTTCTAGTTGGTTTTGGAGAGTTTTAGGGGCCTTAAAGATGGTATATGGTAGTATCACTATTAGGGGAAATCCTTTGGTTCTTCTAAGGAAGTCATGCGACTTGTTTAGAGAAGGACGGTGATAGAGAATAATTAAGGTGAATGGTATGAAAAACCATGTGACATCTCCTTAGAAACCAGGTAACACATTATAGAGTAGAAAATCATAGTTGGAAAACAGTTTACCAAAACATGTGAAAAAATCATGTGGGTGTTAGGAGAGGCATAAATCCTTGCATGGTTTGGAAAATTGTGCGATCAAATCATGTATGCATGAATTAAAGATTTAAAAATCCCTCTTAATGGCCATAAACCACCTAATTTTACTCATTATTATTCCTAATTATATCCTTATTGAATCTAGATACTTCAGTGGATCTCTTTAGAAATTTATTTCCATTCTGAGGTCTATTCTAGTGGGTCTAACCATATTGGTGATCAAGGAATTAAGGTATGTGATCCATGAGCCTCCTTTCATTGGGTTACTTCTATATCTACCATTATTCCCTTTATAAAAATAATAGATTTATTATTTCATGTTCATATCTATAGATTTCATTGTTATCTAATGAGGAATTATTAGATCATTGATAGATCGTTGATGGATCTAGTGTGTTGGAAACATTCCTTTGATCAATATAAGGTTTATCATTGTTGGAGGATCCCAAAAGGTATGTTGGTGTAGACCCTTTTATATTTTCTTATAACCATCTTGATTCTCATTCTAGAACCTTTTTATGTCTTATTATAATTAGTTCTAAGACGTTCTTAGAGTGTGAGTTATTCCGATTAGTGTACCGACATGGTTTAGGTGATGACTCTCTTAATGAATCATGATGTTAACATCGATAAGATTAAGGTAGGAAGTCCTTACCATATAGGGACTTGATCTTGAGTTGGTTTTTGTATTCTATTGTATGTGAATGTATAGACATAGACGCCTTGTGTGACATGACATATTAGCTCATGTGTAGACATATCATAGAGAACCACTGTGTGATATGGTATGTGTCATGACCCGTCCCCCGGGGCCCATGTCATGACTACCCCAAGCCCGCCTTCCATAGGCTAGGGGCTGGCGACTAGCACCGAAAGGCATATTCCCTAAAACGGGAAGGTGTTTCCTTTAACCCTGTACAAACACACGGTCTGAGAACACAACAAGAAGTAACTGTGAAGTAAACTGTTGTAGTAAAAAGAAGTGTTGAAAGTAAAAGGGGTCGGAATACAAGCCCAACTAAAAGTACGAGTACAACAGAAAGTACAAATACAATTGAAAGGATCAATACAACTAAAAAAGGGAAAATATCTATTGAGTCGTCCTCCGAGGATCCTACCTGAAGGGTATGTACAGATTGCCTTCTCAGCACTCCACATCTTCCTATTTCCTCTGTGTACTGCCTAGTCTTGGCTCCCTCAAACCTCATCCCAATTGCTCATCGTTTGCACAAGACACAACAAGGTGCGGGAGAAGCCCGTGCAGGGGTCAGTATAATGATACTCAGTAGGGACCCCGAGACCCCCGAAGGTCTCTCATAATTCCATAAGGAAAACCACAAGGCATGATCTCAATCACAAAGCACAAATCAATAAACACATATCAATTAGAGTCTCAACTCAAAACAGGTATAAAAATTAGAGAAACATGATATGATGTTAACCCACACAGGATTGCTATGAATGCTGATATCCAACCATGGAATCTCTAGGCCTAGGAACAAGTAACATTCCCAAACACAATGTCGAACACCTCGGCTGTTGGAGAACTCCTCCTCTATCGAGTACAATGGGTCTTTTGTGTCACATAGAGGCACTTCCCACTAACCTTGAACTGCTGAGGTACTCCTCCCCATCACGTATCGTGGGTACACCGAGTCACACAGAGCCGCTCCCCCACAGTGGCCTACTGAGGTACTCCTCCCCATCGCGTACTGTGGTTGTCGAGTCACTCCGAGTCAAAAAGTCAGCATTCGTCAGGTCTCAACCAGTCATAGGGTTCCGTACGCAGCACACTTGGGAGAACCGCTCCCCAAGCCATCAGTCATATTTCAACCAGCACGAAGTCTCACAAAGAAGTAACTTGATGATCTTTCATGTCACAAGGGTTCCAATGCAACATATGACGCATCAACCGAATGTATGGTCTGTGCGTTATTGGAATTTTAGTGTCGAGGGCCCGGTTGGATTTGGGTGTGATAAACCCGGTCGTACTCCAAATTTCTCCAAAAATCTCATGGATTAACTCAAAATGACAATCTCGATTCAAGGATCACAACATCATAGACGGTTCATCAAACAGACATCCGGTTCTCGAGATAAGGCCCTTTAAGTGTTTCTGGGCCCGGTTGGGCCTGGGTCCGGTCCGACTCAGTCGGACCCACCCTGCATGACCCGGTCTGGGCTGGGCCATGGTGGACTCGGCCCACTGGGCTGAGGCCTAGCCTGGCCCGCAAAAAGGGGTGGCCCGGAAGGGAGGCCCAGCCCATGTAGGGTGGGGCCAGTAAAGGGGCGGCCCGAAAGGGCGGCCCGCCTGTGTAGGGCGAGGCCCGCAAAGGGGCAGCCCAGCCAGTGGTGGGGCGTGTCCTAGCCGGTGTGGCGCAGCCTAGCCCACAAAGGGTCGGCCCGAACCATGGTAGGGCATAGTCCGGCCAGTGGGGTGTGGCCCGACCCACTGGGGGCGGACCGCTAGGCAGACAGCTCGGCCCGCTGGCGGCGGCCCACTGGAGGGCGATCTGGCCGCGAAGGGCATGGCCTACAGTGCTTCCACCAGGCGTCTTGGGGGAGCCGCTCCCCCAAGATCCCGAACGGCCAATGTTCGTTCATCCTTTAAAGCGGAGTCCCCACATGGGTGTCGCCCGGTCACCGTGGAACCTGTCGGAGGCGCGGGTTCTGCCTCCTCTGCCGCAGCTTCGGCTACAGTCTCCTACTCACCAGTGGTGTGCGACAGTGCACCACCCTTACCTTCTATAGCCGGCCAACGAGCCGACTTCCTTCTACGTCTGCCACGGCTGACGAGCCGTGGAACCTTTTCACACTGGCGGCGCACGACAGCATGCCGCACCTCCTCCACGGTCGGCCAGTGTCGGCTGCTCCTATGTCCATCATAGCTTCACATCATGACCTCCTCTAGTGGCATGCATTGGAGTGTCACCTCCTTTGTAGCCGGTTGGTGTTTCTGCGCCAGCGGTCTTCCATGGAATGTGTAAGGGTAACAAAGTTATGGAGGATTCGGGCCGGGTTCGTTAGGCCCGCGCCCTCCATGTTAGCTCGTGGTCAAAGGGAGGATAAAATGGGTTTAACAACTCTGAGAATTTAAATCATGATAAACCCCACCAGGATACCCCATAATAACCTCCCGCAAAAATGAATGAATCATGGGTCAACCTGTTAGTCGGTTGACCCGCATTCTTCGTATTATTCAAGAAAAGGGAAGAGGAAAATCTTTTAAAATGCATAAACAAATAAACCCCCTACCTCATAAACCCATTGGACAACGTCCGCGATTTAAGTTGGATCATGTTCATCATTCCCGCAACCGATTCCCAACTATGACGCTCGTACATCATCCTTTGGTTCGTGGTTCGGTGTCACCCATTATCTCCCGTTAGGATCGGCTCCGTCCTCTAAGGGTTCATCGTCGTGGTGCTCCTTCAGCACTTCGTTTCTTGGCGAAGCTATGATTATACCCCTCCCCAAGCTCCATATATATAGGAGAGGGGGAGGGTAAGTAACGACGTTGGATTTTAATGGGGCTCATCAATTAAGAAGTTTCCAAATTTCCCAATGACGTCGTTACTTAGGGTTGGCAAGTCAAGCCATTTATTGGATTGACACATCATTGTCCCCACCCCTTTGCTTATCTATTGGAGGATATGAAATAAAATAATAAAATTATTTCATTTCTTTTCTTTTAACAAGTCAAAAAACTTAACTTTTTCTCCTGACCTACTACGGTCAAAGTAAAGTCTCCCTTAAGCGAATCCTGGTGTTGTGGATTCAACAGTGCCCTCAGATTTTTAATCCAAGTACTGGTTCAAAAGTTAGAAAATGTCGCTCATGTGTTTACTTAACATACCATAAAAAAGTTCAATAAATTAATTACGTTCACCCTCGAACCGCACCGGTCAAGGTTAGGCTCCACCTAAGGAGAAAATTCCCCAACGAACTCAACGGTACTCTCAGATTTCTAATCCAAGTTATCGTTTAAATGTTATGGATTTTACAATAAAATAATTGTCACTTAATTATTTTATTTACATCCAAAAACTAACTTTCACTGGTGGATTGTGCTAGCCAATGTTAGTATCTACTTAAAGAGAGCATACCCTCACGATCTTAGAGGTGGTCTCGGATTTTTAATCCAAGTTACCATTCGTAAGTTATAAGCATTTGAAAAATAAAATAACTTTATTTAATTATTTTATTTATGGTTATGCCATTTTTGGGTTTCCTCACAGGAGGTCTGCACCAACTAAACTTAAGTCACTCCTAGGGTAAACCCACCATCCTGAATACAACGGTGCCCTCAGATTTCTGATCTAGGAAACCATTTAAGAGTTATTCCACTTTTTAAGGAAAACTGCTTACATGCGCTAATTAAAGATTAAAAAAACTTCGACGGATCATTCTGGGAACTCTAGGCCTCAGAATCACACGCCGTCAGATTTCACAGTCTCAAAATAATTACATATAATTAAAAATATACATGGAAAATCTGGGACATTACAGTATGCCTATGTTTTCATGTGTAGCCTGTATGGACCATGATTGTTTTATTATGCCTCTAGATATATGTGACTGATATGATAACACAATTTCCATATGATTTTTTTGGAATATTCTATATTATTTTTGTTCTATGTATGGTACCAAAGTGAAAAGTGGACCCGTTATGGTTTGGTAGCCCAAGAGAGGGATCATTTTTAGATTTTGTGTGTGATATGAAAGCAGGACCGAGTTAGACAATGGGGAATGATGGATGTGTGTGTCCTGAACTAGGGGCATGATGGTCTTCGATGAAATGACCCAAGAGGTGACAATAGATATGGGGCATGATAGACTTATGTAGATTAACCTATGGCCTTGGGCCTGGAGATGGGGAATGATAGCCTTATATGGATTGACATGTTTCTTTGGGACTATACTACTATTGATAATCCTTGTGGATGGCTCCTTTACTTGTGATGTTCCAATGACCATTCAGATATTCTTTTAGCATGGATCCAAATTTGGTGTGGTCATTGTTCATGGAGGCTTGGTTAGCACACAAATTATCGATGTGGTATTGTTTTCTTGTGTGTGAATTTATTTTATTATCATGGAATACAGCTTTGTATACATGTTAACTTATATTAAAGATACATTGGTGGTGTCCTACTAGTTTATACTCAAATCTTGCACAAGTTTCTCATTGTGTGTTCATATTTCATGACCAGGGATCTGGTGAATGGAAAGGTCCATATGGCCGGGAGCTGAGGAGACAAAATCTTGGAGTTAGAGGTGATGTCAGGATATACTTCAAACTATTATTATTGTATTTATTTACCTTTCTATTTATTAATACTTGGTTTAACCCACCATATTGGAGGACTATGGTTCATTTTACATGTATGACATTGGTGAAATTTGTTATTGTGTTATGTTTCCTTTATCTCCCATTATGATATTCTGGGTGATTGTATTTTATTATTTTTACGGTGTATGGTTATGATTACTAAGGGTATAGTCTCCCCATTTCACCCTTAGACCCTCACCACTAGTTGGTGGCCTCTTGAATATGGGGAGTTGCACATGTGGTCTTGTAGTATCTCCACTCAGGTGTTAGTCAGGACATCCAAGTTGGGAATTACAAAATGGTATTAGAGGTCTGAGGTTCTTTTATTTATTTTATTTTGGGGTTATGATAGAAAGGAGATGGTCTATGAGGAACTCAAGTAGGGGATTTATCTTGTTCCTGGAAAAATCATGTGAAACGGACCTCTGAGATACCAATGATGGAATTTAAGTTATAATTTTATGGGAATTGGGTGTATTCATGCATCCTGAGTAGGCATATAGGATCACATTCCATATATATACCTGTTTCATTTTTCATAGTATTTCTTTCATTTAATGTCTTGGTATGTGATAATTGTTGATTGATATATCTATATTCTCTACTATTGTGATATATCTATTGGCATAAGTTAGTTGAACTTGAACATGTTGTTGTGTTTTGTTTATATATTATTTTGACTAATGTGTGGGTATGGAAGACTAGGATTAAGCCCTAGGTAGAACTGGGAGGGTTATACCTTGTCTGTGGTTATCTATAATGATGGTACTTCTAATAGGAATCCCTTGTGTGTTCCTTATAATAGCTTGAGTTTTTCTCATAATCTAGATGTTATAGGCATTCTAAATGTTCAATGGAATTTCAGAAAATGTTACATCAGATATGTATAATAAGACCACATGTAGTGTTGTAAAAGAATACTCTCACAAGGGATAATTCCTATATCCCACTGCCAAATATATAGGAAGGTGCATATGAGATTTCTCATTCACATGCTCTAGTGATTCAGGCAGAGAAATTGATCCAGCCATAAATTTTCTGGATTATTCCCATTCAAGGAAGGGGCACACAAATAACTATGGTTGATTGTTCTTCAGATTTATAGCTCTAGAATAACCTAACTTTCTAGGTAACTAGAGTTCCCAATGATTACAAGGACTAGATTGACATTATTAACAGCATCTTCATCTTGGTAGAGACTCCTGCTGATCGTAATGTTAAGTTGGATACCTTTATGTTTCAAATACCTACCAAGATATGGTGGAGTATCATGAACCATAATGGTATATGTGAGGGTATTGTATGGACTTCCTTTGAGGATTTATTCTTAAAGGATTTCTTTCCTAAATCAATAAAGTTGGACTGAGTGTAGGATTTTATGGAGCTTCATCAAGGGATAATATTGGTATCTTCATATTCATCATGTTTTATATATTTTCTATATTTCTCTTCTCTCTTGGCTGGGAATGAAGCATATAAGGAAAGGAAGTTCGAGATAGGTCTCTATCTAGAGCTCAGATGTCAGGTCAGAAACTTTGACTTGACAGCTTACCCTGAGGTTTTACACAAGGCTATCACTATCGAGAAGGGGTTAGAGGAAGAATCTACATCAGTTATCCTTTCAGTTCCCAGTGGATCAATGGGTGGGATACCCAGTTCTTCTATGAGTACTTCTTCTGGTGGTATGAAAAGGATGGTTGAGGATATACAATAGGATAATGATGGGTAGATGGTGTATAGTAAGTATTATTTGGTTCTCTAATTGGGAGGTGGTGTCTCCCAATGTTATAATTGTGGGAATAATGGAAATTACTAAAAGGATTTCCTAGATCCCTATAGGAAGTCCCACCGATGTTGTAATATAATGCATCTACAAAATTTCTACTTGAATCAGTCACGGATGAGGTCTTATAGGGGTTCGATTCATACACATGATTTTATCTATAAGACTGGATGGGATCCTTAGTAATAGTTTTAAACCCCTAAAATGATGATAACTTAAGAGAATCATGTATATTTGAGATAGGGTCATGAAGCTAAGGTGATTTGGGTGTATGCATTGGACTAGATTCCCAATGACAGTGGAGAGGGACCATCAACCATATGAGGTATGGTATTGATCACATCTACTCTTTTTAACACTCTATTTGATAATTTTTCTTCTCATTCATTTATATCTACTCAAGTTATTTCTGGAATTGACTTACCGATTATGTTTTCTTCTATGTTTTTTTCTCTTGACAAACCCTTGGGAAAAAAAGTTGATCATCTCTTGAGGTGTCCAGCGTGACCAGTAGTTGTTTCCATCTATGGAAATATATGGGATTTCATAATCCTTAAGATGACTAGATTTGGTGTTATCATCAAGATGGAATAGATAATATGTTATCATGCTCACATCAACTATCATTAGAGACGGTTATCCTTTATTTCACCTAAGGGAGATAATTTCATGTTAATCGGTGAGTGGGATCTCAAAGTAAGAAGGATGGTACTTGACCTGAGTTAGATTGAGGTGATAATGGATCAAGTAGTAGGTTTTACTCTTATAGCTGATTCAGTAGTAACTCCCTCTACTTTCCCTCCAATGGTGGATCATTATGTGGACGTCTACCCAGATGAATTCTTAGGTCTTCCACCCGGTTAGGGAGCTGAGTTTGAGATGGGTATCATGTTGGGAGGGAAACCTATTTTAATTTCTCCTTGTTTTATAGAATCAACTGAATTGAGAAAACTTAAGATTCATCTTGAAGACCAGTAAATGAATGGTTTCATCAAACCAATCATGTCTCAGTGGGGCACTCCCGTATTATTTTCCAACATGGAGGATGGTAGTCTATAGCTCTGTACGGACTAAAGGAAGCTAAATTAGGTAACAATAAAGAACATGTATCCTTTAACCATGGTGTATGATCACTTTAATTGGTTATTATAGGCTGGGTTTTCTCCATGATTGATCTTCATTCGGGCTACCATCGGTTGTGGGTTAGATATGAGGATATCACTAAAATGGCGTTCATGAGTAGATATGGCTTGTATGAGTACCTCTCCATGCCTTTTGATTTAATAAATGTCCCAATAGTGTTCATGAGCCACATGAATAATATCTTTCATCCATATCTTGACTCTTTAATCATGGTATTTTTTGATGATATCCTTATATAATAAAAAACTTCTAAGTTTCATTCCAAACCTCTTGAGACTGTGTTAAATACACTCTAAGAATATCATCTTTATTCCAAGATTTAAAAGTTTAACTTTTAGATCTTAGAGGTTCATTTTATTTGTCATATGATCTATGGGGTGGGAATTTCTATGAACCTAGAGAAGGTGTAAGTGGTGATTTCTTAGACTCACCCTCGAAATGTTTTTAAGATAAGGATTTTCCTCAAGTTGGTTGGATACTATTAATGGTTAATCTAGGACTTCTCCCTCTTAGCATCACCTATGATGGGGCTTACCAAGAAGGGAGCGGAGTTTTAATAGACTAATTAGTGTGAAGATTATTTTCATGAGCTAAAGAGTAGATTGATAATAACTTCAGTTTTGGTAATTTCAAAGCATAGGATTGGTTATGCAGTGTATTTTGATGCCTCATATGTTGGGTTAAGAGTTTTACTAATGTAGAGGGATCATATATCCACTTATGTGTCACATCATCTATGACCCCATGAGCAGAACTACCTGACGCATGACATAGAGTAGGTAGTTTTGGTCCATGCCTGGAAGTGTTGGAAACATTATCTATTTAGTGAGAGGTTTCTTAACACCATTATATTTTAGAATATATTTTTATTTTAATAAATTAAATTTATTTTATGTCTTTATTTACATGCAACACCTGGTTTTAAAAAATGCAATATAATATTGAGATATTATTATATAATGTTCCTATTATTGCCTAATAGTTGAATTAGGAGATGTGAATAGGATTAATTTAATTATAAAATATATATTGATAGATATTTCCTACTCAGTAAAAAATTATTGAATAGTTCTAAGGAAATAATCACTCAAATTTTCTATAAATTCATTTTATGCTTCAAAAATATGTTTTCATCAAAAAAAAATTATTACTTTTTATGAGTGAATATTATAACTAATTTTTAAATTTTTTAGAAATTTTAGTTGATAAAAAGGATATCATTTTTTAAATCATCACACAAAAATTATCTTAGGGTGATTTTTTTTTGGATTCTTCAAAAAATAATGATTTTCAGTAAATAGTGAAAAATACTTATTTTTGTTAAACTATTGTTTTCTTCATTAGAAATTCATTTTATGATTTGAATTTTATATTTAAGTAACATAAGACTTATTTAATTATATATAATATAATTAGTTACATTTTAATAATTATTTTACTTGATTTTGGTATAAGTTTATTTTTATGCTTAAAAAATCAATTTTTATAAAACTACTTTTTAAGTGCATAATGTTTTTCCATTTCAATTAATAAAAAATAATCCACACTGATGAATGATTTAAATAAAATGTATATATTATATATCTATATATATGAATTTAAATTCATATAATTATGATTACTAATTATAAGGTTAATGTAAGATCATCTTATACTTGAAAAATGCATTTTTCTAAAAACCGCTTTTCGTCACGTTTTGTGAGTTACTTTTAAATTAAATTCCACAAATTATAGAAATTTAATCTCAAAAAATTAATTCCATGTTTTTAATAATTATTTTCAAATTTTTAAAATAATTCTCTTTAATTTTTAAGCATTATAAATAGTAACCCTGATAAAATTTATCACCATAGTAAAGGGTAAAATGGAGTAAACAATGTTAAAACTATAGGGTAAACCTTTAAAATAACTGTTCCACTTGTATTTATCCTATATTATGAGTTTTTTTTAAGTAAATTTATTCTTAAGTATTTAAATAATGTGTTTTAAAACATTATTTTTAAATTGGAATCCTAAGCTTGACTTTTGTGAAGATAGGTTATATTTTATTCAAATTAAAAACTATTTTTGAGTCTTTTCAATTAATGGAATGTTTGTAAGCTTTAATTCGGTTTTTTCTTGCTCTAAAAGTCTAAAAATATTAATTTTTTATTATTTAACCAATAAAATTCATGTAAACCAATTTATTACTTTATTTTAAGGTAAAAATATTTTTACTCTTAAATAAGGTATTTTCCTAAAAACTATTTTTCATGTGTTTTATATTCTTGTATTGAAATTAATTTAAACTGCATATATAAATTAAATATTATAAAATGGATTCAATATTTTTAATCATCATTTCCAAAAAAATATAATGAAACTTTTATTTTTGGTCATATAATTAAGTTATCATGGTAAAATGTTAAATTATCATGGTTAAAGTTAAAATGGGTTTAAAGTGGTTTAACTAGAAGTTAAGGATTAAAATGTAGCCAAAACTTTCCCAAATTTGATTTTTCATGTTTATTTCAACCCTATCACATATTATATTCTAATTTTAGTTTCCTTAATACCACTTGAGAAGATTATGATGTTTATATTATTTAATATTTTAAGAAATTACAAGTGTCTCATTTCCCTCCCTTATAAAAGGAAACCACCTCTACTCTCTAATACACACTTCATAAGACTTTTATAATACCTTCCTAGATTCCTTACCCACATCTAAAAGATTTTTTTATTTCTAAAATATAATCCTTTCAAGTCTTAAGGTATATGCCAAAGTAGATTTCTTAATAAATAGGTATAACTCTTAACTGAGTACTTTCGATTTTATTTCTTATTTTACTTACTCTAAATCTATTATAACCATCCTAAAATAATAAATCCAGTATCATAAATATTATTATATGTTATTATTAATATTTTATATCCATTTTTCATCTCTTTACATCCTATGGAAAACAAAAACATCACTAATTTATATATATGACTTATCATCTCCACGTAGCGGTGTGATTCATTTTTCATAACCATTTTATTTGGATGGTTATAAGATATAATTAATGTTTATAGATAATATTTATGAAATAGTTTTTTTTGTAATTATAACCTCATATCTACCATCTTACCTTCTCATTATTTTGAAAACAATAGTGTCGCCCATGCGTATATCTGGACTACCACTTCCGTGAAGTGATGTGATTCATTTTTCTTTTCATATTTACATGTATTTTAATAAGGATATATTTATATGAATATATCAAATATAATATTAATTATATAAAGTTGAATATTATTTAACTTTATTTCATTCTATCTGTCGAGAAGTGAAAATTGTTTTCATGCATACGTATGGTCTACCATCTCCATGAACGGTGTAATTCATTTTTTCTATCTAAACCTTTTATGGATGACACTATATATATATATAATTAATATATGTTATGTTAATATCATGAATAAAATTATATTTATTATGGAATCATGATCAAATTATAAGGATCGGGATTGCCAAACCAAATCATCCATTAAAAACAAAGGAGTTGTCACCCATAGCAGTGATTTTAATAACAATTTTCTAATAAAAAAGTGATAAAATGTTATAAACAAATCATATATGGTATGATATACTTGAGTATGGTTATGGAATACATGTATAATAAATCTATATTTATTATATATGAGGTTCAAATTCATATGAAGAAAGACGATATTTGAGGTAAGGGATTCTCATCTCATTTTTATTTCTATGAGACACATGATATATTCACCACTTGTTTCCCTTATGTGGTGCATATAATGTACATTAATTTATTTTATTATTATTTTCAGGAAAATTATTTGGATTTACATATCAACATGAGGTTCTCTATTTCATGATTTTTTTATTAGTAGATTACCAAAGTGATAAGGGTTTATCATCTGAAATTAAATTCTCTAGGACATATGTTATATTATAAGTCTATCTTCTTTTATGAAGTTTATATATATACCCTTTGAAATTTTATATCATGAATCTTCTTTGATAAAAATATGTAAAGTTTAATTTTAATTTATTCTTTCATGGGGTTTATGATTCAAAAGTTACCATAGCAGTAGGGGATTTATGTGTCAATCTCATTTTAATCGGGATTGTTTATACTTGAATTTACATTGAAGGAAATTATATGATCCTTTCATGATAAACCCATTTTATTTTATTAATCTTTGGTTATTTATAGATAATATAATTTTTTCTTTCATTTTCCTCATTTTAAATGCTCAAGAGACCAAAAAAATTAAGGAAAAACCGACTTTATTTCTCTCTTCATCCAAATATCCTTTTTCTTCTATATCCATGTTTTCTAAAAATATTCTCAAGAATGTTTTTAATATTATATTATTATTTTTAATGTAATTTTTACCCATGATTTACTTTTTAAAAATGGTTTAAAAGGAATATTCATGTAATTTTTCAAATGAGGTACTTTTTGACTTTTTATAAAAGTTTGGAAGCAATGTTTTATTTTAACTTATATGGCATAAACAAAATTTCCCACCATCATTACCACTCAATGATTTGAAAATTCCTTTACAATTTTACAAGTTTCTTTTCAAAGAAAATTTTTCTATAATATTTTGGAATTTTTTATAATTTAAAGAAGTGATTTTAAAATGAAAAGGGTATTTTCCTCAAGAAATATTCCAGTGATATTTTAAATAAATTTTTCATCTATGATAACATCCTTTGATGTTAATTTTGTTTTATTGGGGATATGATTCAATGATTCCATCCTTATTATTTTTCTAGATGGTTTATTATTGTTATGATGAGATGTTTATGAACCCCATTTATTTTCCATATGTTATTTTTTGATGTTATGATGAATGTTTAATGATCTTGTGGTATTTATATGGATAGATAATGATTATATAATGGTCGGGTCCTTTAAAACTCACTAATGCATTGGGTAAAGATTGATAACTCATGTGTTAATTATGTTATTTGTGAACTTGATTTCATGTTCACAATTTTATTCATGGAACTATATTTCATATCCATAATTTTATGCATGTACTTGGTTTCATGTCCATAAGTTTATGTGTGGACCAGGTTTCATGTCCTCAAGTTTATGTGAGGTCCTGATTTCATATGCTTAACTTAATGAGTGATCTTTTTTCTATTATACATGCTTACAATGTTATAATCTTGTGTTTTATTTCATATTCCTATATCAATGTTATGATCTCATGGATCATGTTCTTTTCTTACTTTATGATTTGTGTCTTATGAACTTCCAAGATTTATTCCATGACTTGGGATTATGATTTGTGATATGTTGGGCATGGTTTTTCAAATGTTAATCTCATGTTATCATACCCATATGCTCATGTTTTGCTTAAGTGATCATTCATATCTCCCTTGTTTATCTTTACTGGGCATTTTAGCTCACCCTTTCTTATGTTTCCTTTCCCCAGGTTATAAAGGAAGGTGTTAAGTAGGATATGTCTAGAAGAGTACTATGTGGGAAGATATTTATGTGATATGTTGAATATTTTTCATAAAATAAGAATATTGTGTATATACTCTTCAAATATAATAAACCTATGTGATTCTAGTGGGATCATAATGTTATGTAATGAATATCACTAGTAAAAATAAGGGTTTTTCACATCAGTTTTTTTAGTTTTTATTTCGGTTATATCATGATGTTATTGCAGGCAATGTTATAAATGATTTTTTCATGCTATTTATTATTAATGGATGTTACAAAAAAATTAGTGTCAATTTTATAAAAAACTTTATAGAAATTAGACTAAAACTAAATATAATTAATGGTTTATCACATCATTTATGTAAAAATGATTTGAAAAACAATTTATTACATTGGGTTCTACTAAAACTATCATGATAAATGGTGTTTCACGTAAGTTTTTACATAACTGTTGTGATAGATTTTTTTTATAAATTTTATGTTCGTTATAAAATAACCAATGTGAAAATTATTATTATTTTAAATACAATTCATATTTTTACCCATCCCAACAGTAGTATCATACCATAAAAAAAAAGCAGTATCACACAAGAAAATAGCGTCATAAAATCAATACATTTTAAAATTACAAATTGAAACTTTAAATTTAAAATGTATATTACAAATAATCTAAAACACACTCATACCTATGAAATAATCTGCCCATTTTCTTTGTAAGTTTCCTAGACCTTGTCCAGTATAAGGATGATGGTCATCAAAAAGTTAAAAATTAATAATAAATAATATAAAATGTATTCTAAATATAATTAATAAAAATTTAAAGGAAATATTAGACTAAAATATAACCTTCTGTAATTTTTTAACTGACTCGGTTCAAATTATTTCAAACATTAATCATAGAACATAGTATATGTAGGTGAAGGTGGAGTGGGATTTGTAGGTGGAGGTGTAGGAGTGGGATCTTTAGAAAGAAATTTTCTTTGCATGTTTGTAAACATCGACTATATCAAAGCTCCGATCCTATCCTCCATCTTATCACCCAGATCCTAAGATTTAGTTTATAAAGTTTCTATTTTTATTTTATATACATCTTCCTTTGAAGAATCTTTATAACTACTAAACACTTTTTTTATCGATACACATTCCATTTATCCCCATAAATGGCTTGAGTGGTCAGTATTTCCCAATAAAGTATCTAAAATATCATTCTGACCCTCAGATATGAAGGTCTTATGTGTGGTCTTATCCTCAATGGATTCCTATATAGAATGTTTTAAAAAATTTGTAGTGAATCAAAATATTTGAATATTTGATTTAACTTAAATAAAATAAATTAAATAAATAACTTCTTATAATCCTCTCAACTACATTTATCAACTCTTCCGTAAGATATTGTCTATTTTTTCTCATATAGACCCTCTTCTATTTTTCATGTCTAGATAGAGGGAGGAGGGTCAACCTCTATAGAGCCTGAATACTTAGCTCTC
This sequence comes from Viscum album, assembly GCA_963277665.1. Classification (NCBI taxonomy): domain Eukaryota; kingdom Viridiplantae; phylum Streptophyta; class Magnoliopsida; order Santalales; family Viscaceae; genus Viscum; species Viscum album. The sequence continues at coordinate 1,964,229,271 of OY728133.1, forward strand.
AATTTTCAAAACAAATGGCTATTATTTATTCTTCTAATAATGAATACCCAACATGAGATACATTATGAGGGTATACATTTTTTTATTGGATATCCTAATGATATATCTTATTTTTCTATAAATTAAGAATAAAAAATCATTAATATAAAAAAAATCTAAAAGATAACATTTTACTTAGAAAAAATGATTCTTTTAGTATACTTTAAAAAAAATAATTCCATGTATATTCATCTAGAAATGGATATATATCACATGTATTTTTTATTTTTTCTATACCCAAAAATGAAATTTATTATGAGGTTTAATTTAAAATATCTTTATCTCCAAGAATCCAAATATAAACAGTTCTTCTTGATTCCTCTAGTATCATGGATATTATATGTCATCTGAAAAGAAGTAGGAAATATATATTATTAAAAACATTTCAGGATAATTAAAATAAAAATAAATGAACTTACCCAAATTTTCTCCTGTAATTGAGCTATTCTCACTTGTTTGACACTTCTCTAATCATAAATCAAAATATTAACTTTGCATCAATCTTGCACTGAAATAAAGGTCTTAAATTGTTTTGAGTTTATACCACTAAGAATATAATTATCATCAAAATTAAACTTTAACACCCCAATATTTTATTGTATGAATTTTTTTAAAATTAATTTCTTAAACAACATAGGTTTCCACAACACCAAACTTAAATGAACAATTATATATAATTAAATATCATTATTTTTAAACAAACGTTATAACCTAGACATTAAATTGGAAGGAATTAATAGTATTAATAAAATTATGAAATTTTTATATTATATATTTAACCAAAGAATTTTACATTCATCTAAATTATTTTATAGTCATAAGATAAGAATGAATCCAATTTTATGCATTAAAAGGCTATATTTTTTTAAAGGCAATTTTACTACCTTTTAAGGAAGCACTTATTTTAAAACTAAATTTTGAAACATTTACATATTATATTAAACAAAATAAACTTCATTTTTAAATGGATAATGTCAAAATTATCTTAAGGTGAAATTTTGGTATTTTTTCTGAAAATATTCATTTCCCAGTGAATAGTAAAAACCCCAATTTTTATAAAACCATCATTTTGGTTATATTAATAGTATATTTATGATTTAAATATTAAACTCACCAATGAAAGTATACATAAAATCTTGGTATCTTGTAAATGAAAATATTATATATTTATATCTTGGTATAAGTAAATAAATTTTTTAAAATGATAAATTAAGTGTTTGTATTTTTGTAATTCATAAATATTTAATTAAAATTTTATAATTAATATAATGATTTAAAATAAAATTTATTTTAATAAAATAGATACATGAATTAATATTTTGTTTTCTTATGATTATAATATAATGTTATGAGAACTTAATTAATTTTTCAAAGTGTTATAGTTATAATTTTAAAATCAGTATTTTTCGAATAAATGATGATTTTAATTAAAAATTAAATTTATCATATTCATAAAATTATTTTTGTAAAATGGATTCCATTTTTAATTCTACACATTGAAAAAATGGTTAGGGTGTATTTTTGGTATTTTTCTAAAATAGTTGAATTTTTGGTGAATAGTAAAATATGGTAATTTGCAGTATATATATATTATAAGTTAAATACACTATTACTTAATTAATCACTAATGTAATCACCATAATCTCAAACTATACTTATATATTTACTGTATTTAGTCATGGAATCACCACTATTTCTTATCATGAGACAAAATAATAAAGCAATGAATAAAATAATCAAAAAACACCCATCTCTTTCACTATAAATACCACCCATCACCGCCTCTTCTCCTCACACCTCTTAAGCATTGAAGATTTTCCAATTTCTACCCAATCATATTACCAATCCCCTTCCCCACATCCAAGAGTTTTTGTTCTCCACAAATTACCAAAACCAATTTTACTATGGAGGTTGTCAAGGAGAAGAATTCAAGAGGTAAAATCCTCTTTCACTTTCTTTAATTTCTTTTTACTGACCATCATTTAATTATACACTCTTAACCTCATATATAAAAGAATTAATGATAACTATAGTATCATATATATATATTTTAATGTTATTATGTTAATGTAAAATCCACCATCAAGTCTTTTTTCCTCTTTCTTTTATTCTAAAAATGAAAACATCGTCTGTGAGGTGCCGATTTACCACCTTCATGGATGACGTGTTTTCTTTTTTCAATTACACATTAAATGATGGAAATAAAACAATTTTTATGGTTAAAAAAGATTATAATATATTTATTATAGCTTATTTAATGTTTTATAACTGGTATATATACATAATATTAATTAATAAAACAAAATTAGTTCATGATGATTGAAAAAACACCAAAATAATCTAAAAGATTATCACTAACGTTTTATCTAATGATTCATCCTCATACCATATAAATGAATGAAATATATAACCATTTAATATTATGGATGTTCATTAATAATATATAATTTCAATTCTAGATGACTATTTCTATTTCATATGATCTTTCGTACATGTATACAAGTGAACCAATCATGAAAACCAAGCAAATGAACACTCTCGAACAACAAAATTGAATCTCAAAACTCATCAAAAAGGCTATAAATGAACTTAATAAAATTATAATAAAAAAATATATGTTTAATAGGTTCCAAATTAAATTATTAATGAATCTAATTTCATTATCCAAGACATTAAGTGCAAGTGAAGAACACTTTCAAACATAAGGTAAGGGTTTTCTCATCTAACTTTTGTTTTTGTGAGATATGCCTTATTCATCATTATTTATTGTATATGGGGTATGTATACTTTCCATTGATGTATCATGTCATGGATATATTTATTTTCATGTTATATAATGTTTCATTTGATAATTTTTACTTTTATGGGGCATATGGTTTGACTGTTTTCAAATTGGTAAGGGATTCTCCCCGAACCTACATTTTTCATTCGGGTGACACTTTATCTTTATTTACCCCAATGTAATTATTCTTTATTTTTATATAAATCATATAAATTATGTGAATATGTTACAAAATCATGTATTCAGATCATTTAATCTTTATTTTATTGGTAAATACATATTTTATAAGATTCCCTTTTCAATTCTTCCCTTTAAGTAAGCCCAATTAAAGGAAACTTCCCAATTTAATACCCATTTTCAAGTACCATCCATAATCTGTTTTAAGACACCATTATTTTTTCAAAATCACTATTTTTTCATGAAAAAGTATCTTTTTTAATTTCTAGTTTTATACAAAAAATTATGACCTCTTTGTTTTAAAGACTCTTTTATATTATCTCTTAAACCGTACTAAAGTGGCCCAATTCTAAAGTTTCTTAAAAACTCTTTTTATATGTTGGACATAATTTATGAATCAAACATAATTGAATTGTACTTGTATTTTGTTTTTTGGGATAGGAATTTTTTTAATATGAATTTATGACAAATACAAATTATTTTCTAAAAGAACTCTTCTTTCCAAAGTAAAAAAAGGATTTTTCTTGTCTCGCTTTTACTTCTATGAGATATATGTCTTATTCACCACTTATTCCTTATATGTGGTGTATGTATTTCCCTTGATATATCATATCATGATTCTTATTATTATAATGATATTATAAGATTCATTTAATGTTATTAATTTATAGGGATTATTCTTTAAATGTTTCAAAGTGGTATGGGACACTTTGGAATGTTTAAAGATTATTTTCCCTAAGAATTTTCCAATGGTTTCATTTAAAAGTATCTTCATATATGTAAAAATCCTTAGTTTAATCTTGTACTTAATTGAGTTTAATATCTTATGATACCATTTACCATATGGTTTTTAATGGTTTATGATCAATTTGACTATGGATGTGCTATCTTGATACCATTCATGGTTTATGGTTTAAGTGTTCATATTTCGTATGTTAGTTTTTCAATATGGATGTTTATGTTGTTTATGTTTCACCATTTTAATATGAAGAATGTATTTGACTTAGTAAGTGATGGTTGGGGCCCTTTATAGCCCCTCAATGCATAGGTAGGTCGCATGAGACAAAACATATATGGACTCGGCCGAGGACTTACCCATTTATTTTCAAATATGGTTTTGGTTGAGGCCTTAACCATTTATTTTCAGATGTCTTGGTTAAGGAATCAATGGTATGTTTCAGATTTCCATAATTATGCATTCTATCATTATAATAATACTAATTGATAATCCATGTGATTATTCTACTAGTATAATATCCATCATTAAGTTTGATTCTCATATGAGTATTTATATGAAATTATTTAATCAACTTTTATTCCATCCATATTATGCTCAATATTATGTTTTATTGGAATGTGTTTTTAGTTAACCACCTTTCCTTATTGTTTATGTTTATGATAGCTTCTGTTGTATTTTTTTACCCTTACTAAGCATCTGATATAACCCCTTTCTTACCTTTTACTTTCCACAGGATGCGATGATGTATATTATGAATGACTTGTAGGGATAATCTAGGAGTTTATGGGTTTTTTCAATGAATTTTCTATGTTGTTTTTTCTTTTAAGTTGTAATGTAATGATTATGTTGGTATCTAGTATTCCAAATCAACTAAACTATTCAATCCTTTAGGATGAAAACACTTGTTTATAGTACCAATTTAATAAATTAGGACACTGACTCCAGGCTACTAGGGTTGGGGTCTTTACATAAACTTTATCCTCTGCTTTTGACTATGGACAACTAATGATTTTGGTAAACATGTTTTTCCATGTTTACAAACCCTCAAATTCTTCTCTTCCCCTATTAAAGTAGTTGGATCTTATGCTGAAGGATGAGGAGGCTCCTTAGTGGGAGTATGTGTACAGTCCTCCCTAGAAGTATGTGTACAGTCCTCCCTAGAAACTCATGGAAAAGTAGATGTTTGATATGCCATTATTCTAAAAATAAAAGTAACAAACAATTAGTATACAAATATACAAATCCAACTATTACATATAAAAATAAATGAAAAATGAAAAATTATCCAACAAAAAGTATACTAAACTAAACACATTTTTATTCGTATTTGTTAAAGTAATTATCTAAAATAATAACAATATTAATGAGATATGTAATGACATGAATGAATGAATACAGATTCTAGTGGTAAATAAAAATTTGAATAAAAAATTTAAAAAAACAATTTAACTTATTAGTTATAATATATATTTTAAAAAAAAATAAAACCAATATATCTAACATTTTATGGAATTTTAAAAAATAAAAAATAAATAAATATATATTACCTATAATATTGGGAAATTACTAAAGGATTATATTCCCAAATTTCTTCTTCATGATCATTATATATGACACAAACCATGTCAATGAAGTTATAATTAATATTATTTGTTAATCTTTTCATGTAAGTAGGTATATCATATAAACCAGCATCTTCAACAAGTTTTTCATCACTATCATACTATTTTTTTCATGTAAAATAATATACCAATCCATATTGGATGGATCAAGAACATAGAAATTTTTTTCATGTGTTTCTATGATAAAGGGTTCATTAGTGTATTCTAATCTATTTAGATTAACAAGTGTTGTACTGAATTTATCATTTCTGACACTATTTTTACTGATAACTCATTTTCAAGTAAACACTGGAACTCTAAATTTAATGTAATCAATCTACCATGTTTCTTAAATGACTCTATAATATGCATTTGATGTGAAGATTGGTTTTTTTTCTTGGGAACTCAAAAAATGAATTGCTTCTGCGAACACTAATACACTATTATTCTAAATTTTATATCTATTATTCTGATCTTTCATATGAAATGTATAAATATTAATGTCATACCTAGACCATGTTATCAAATTTAAACTTGGACCGACTGTTAACCATCTCAATGTAACTGATGTATATGATCTACCATATATAGTTTCTTTAAATCATGGAAAAAAGTTTTTTTATGCTCATTCAAAATCCACATATCTTTCTTCTTTGGATAAAATTGTTTTAAAATGTTAATATGAAATTTTATATGTGTATGATCATCATCAATGTTATTCAATTTGTATAAATGTATCTTCTTTATCTATTCACTTGTCAATGATTTTACTTTCAACCCACAGATCCTCTTTCCCCCATAATCTACCCGTTCATAGTGAGATATAGGAAAATCGATGTGTTTCACTCTAAATAAGTAGTATATATAAACCTCTACAAACTTCTTATAAATATACTTCTAAAGAATTGAGTATTTAGGTAGATATGTATTTTTTAACATATCCCTTCAATATCTTCATATACCTTTCAAAAGGATAAATCCAATATGGATATTCAAGTCTACACAGCTTTATTTCTCACACTAAATGAACTATTAATTACACCATGATATCAAAAAAGATGGAGGAAAATACATTTCCAATTGAAAAATTATAGAAAATTCTTCATTCTCTAAATTTTTCAATGAATTCAAATCGATCACTTTTTTAAAAATCAAGTTGAAAAAATAACACACCTTCATGATAATCAGTCTAACATGGATGGGAAGTATTCCATGTGATTAAACTGATAGGAGTTGTTGCATCATGACATGATAATCATGATATTTCATACCATTCAACTTCAAATTTTTTAGTGACACTAATTTTTTACATTTGAAGAATACCCTTCATTACTTTTATACCATAGAGACACTTATAAAATCTAATTTTCTCCCTCTTGGATAATGTATGACAAGTCAGAGGTAGGTATGTTCTTCTTCTATTAGAAGTGAGATCTAACTCCAAATGTATTCCCATTGAGAGTAAGTCAACTATTACATTAAACCAACATTTATTATTTCCTTTAATATCTAAAAATGTTCCAATTAAGTTTTCGCATATATTCTTCTTTGCATGCATGACATCAATGTTATGATTGACCTGATGAAATCTCCAATATGGAAGCTTAAAAAATTGATTGTTTCTTCCAGATATTTTTATCATTACCTATTTTTTGTGTCTTTCTGATTGTGCCATAAATGTTTTTCACCCTCATAAAATACTAATCAGTGGACAAAGGGTTTGGTTAAATATCAAAATATTTTTATATATTGAATACCTTTTTAATCTTTAATAGGATTTATCTATAGAAAAAAAACCCGTTGTCCCATATATAATATTTTTTCCCATGTTTTAATTGATAATATAAAGTTTTTTGTTCACAAATTGGAAAAGATTTATACCCCTTAACACAGTATCCATAAAAAAATTTATATGTTGGGAAGTCGTTTATAATGAGCATGATCATTTCATGTAGATGAAAATATTCTATTTTATAAGAATCATACACTCTAATACCTTACTCTCATAAAAGTTTAAAATCAATAATTAATTGTGACAATAAATAATCAATATCATTTACAGGCTGTTTTAGTCTAGAAATCATTAAACTCAACAAGATATATTTTTGATTCATACAAAATTTAAGATATAAGTTATAAATTACCAATAAAATAGGCCATGAAATATGTTTTCTACTAAATATTTGATATGGATTCATTCCATTAGTGCATATTCAAAGTCTAATATTCCTAACATCATTTCCAAATATAGAAAATTATTGATAAAATTTCTTCCACTGTGGAGAATCAGTTGGGTTACATAATTTTCCATCAAATATCTTCTCATCCACATGTCATATTAACCTTTTTAATAATTTTAATTTGAAAATAAATGTATAAAATGAAGAATTATAAGAAGATGCCAAATTTACTTGATAGAAGTCTCAATAATTTCTTAATCAGCCTATGATTTTTCTTTCAACTTATACTGTGATTCCCCACATTTAAGACACTCTAACATACCTTGGTATTCCTTCCTATACAGCGCATAGTAATTTGGGCATGCATATATATTCTTGTACCCCAAACCTATTGAGAATAATATTTTCATTGCATTATAATGTGAATCTTGAATATCACTTTCTTTAGGAAGTATGTCTTTCAAAAACTATTAAAATTTTATAAAAATCTTAATAATCCATCCATTTTTCACCTTCAAGTTAATAAATCTTAACATATTTTATAAAATCATAAATTTTGTACAACTTAGATACAATGTTTTTTTAGTATAACTATATAGACACTTAACTTTCAGTTCTTTCCCAATTGAATCTAATTCAATATCATAGATCATTTCTTCAATTTAATCAGACTTATCATATTCAAAATCATCATCATTAATAGATCTATAATTATGCCCAATTTCACCATGCCAAATCCTAGGGCTATAACTCATATTAAAACCATGAAAAATTAATTTATTTTTTATTTTTATACTTTTAAACTTTTTTATATTTAAATATTTCAAGCATATATAGCAAAATAGGTCATTTTTTGGAACATTCCATTTAGAAAATTTCAAAAAATCATCAATACCTTCCCCATATTCATCACTTGTTCATAATGTAGTTATCCAACTTCAACTCATTGTTATATATAATACATATCATGAATTAAAAAAAGTTTTTATATATTAAAATTTAATTTCAAATATAATTTTACAAATAAAAATAAAAAAGACCAAAAAAAATCATAAATAAAAGAGAGACACCATATTTGATAAATATAAGTATCAATTTAACATATTTAATTATTATTATCTCATAAAAAATCATAAATTATCATGCAATCAGTATGATCTTATAAACACTCGTTTATAAAGAAGAATAAAAACATACCATAAATAAACATTAATTAGTAAACTAACATTATTTATAACATTAATTCATCAAATTATCATTTAATCAAACCTAAATCTAAATACAATCATTCATTAATTAAAAAATAACTTATATTTGAAAATAGTCAGAACTAAAAATAAAAAAAAGTGAAGATAATGAAACATCAATGGAAATTTGGAATTGAAAATTAAAATTAAAATACCTTAGATGCAAGGAAAACCAAAACAATAAACATAAACCTTAATTTTATATCAGAAGAGTTTGACTAAGAAGTCAACACCAATGGGAAGAAGGCGAAGAGAGACCTTCAAATACACAGATCTAAGTTAAGGAGATATCATTGGGAAATTAGAACTGAAAATACAAATGAAAATACCTTGGATGCAAGGAAAATTGAAATAATAAACACAAACTATAAATTAATATCATAATGAGATGATTGAGAAGGCGACACCAACGGTGAGAAGTCACTGAGAGACCAAAGTGGAAGGATGGGTGATAGTGGAAGATGGTGGCCAAATATGGGTGATAGTGGAATATGATGTCCAACTGAAATAGATTCAATATAAACAGATCAAACAATTAAGATATTTTAGGCCACCGAATTGAATATGGAAGGGTTAGGGTTCATCATGTGAGAGAAAACGAAAAACTATCACATGAAATAATGAAAATAAAATGGTTTTTATTACATTTGATAAAATTTTAAAAGGTATTTCACATATTTATTTACTACCCACCATGAAAAACTGATTTTCCACATCAGTTACTAAATAAACACATGAAATACATGCATGTTTTGTTTTTCACAATGGTTATTTATTAACCAGCATGAAAAAAAAGTTGTATTAAATGCAGTTTGTACTAGTGTATTCATCTAATAATATGTAATATCTATGTGTGAAAAGTTTGGGTATCTATAGTTGGTATCATAGTAGGGTTTAGTCAATATTTGATGATTAGGGTTATAAAAATTGGTCAAAAACCTTGAGGATAAGTCTAAGTATAGGATAACATCCTCAATGTTTTTTAAGGAGGAGATTATGTTTTTTCCTAGAAATACATTCTTTTTTAGATACTCCAAGTAGATGTGGTTTTTATCATAGACTCATATAGGGTTAATAAACCTAAAAATATTTGGTTGGGTGTATCTTGAATATCATTCTGGTGCACGGTGATTGTGCTTGTAACGTCCCAACTTGGGTTCCACATGTCGGTTCCCCGATCTGATTGGTCACATGACCTAAAGTGTTTCTCCCTATATATCATAGGATTCTGACTAGAAGTGATGGTCTAATATGTAACATGGGGAAACTATACCTCATTTATCAAAGTGATAAATATATAAAATCAATAATTAATAGTCATATTATAATAAAAAATAAACAATAAAGACTAACATCTCATGTATAAATCCCAAATAGGAAAAATTACCATAAACCAAAGAAGTGGATATTTCATTCCATATAAATGTCAAGTTTTAAATGAAAACCCAAAATAAAGACACAATAAAGAAGTCTTTTTGGGTACCAATCAGGCAGCCTGAGTAGGGTGTGAATACAACTCATTAGGCAACCACCAATGGATTCTAAAGAAATATCCATTCTATAATAGTGTTTACGATTTTATAAAGAATAAAAATCAAATTAAAAAAGTTAACAGGTTCACATTTATTATTCTTTATCCAACCACATCATACCTACTTTAACCTATGTCAGAGTCTAAACTATACACCATAGGGATATCATAACTCATTTTTCATGGTATTTCATTATTCAATTTAATTTCCAAATTCACGTTAATGCATTGGTGGCCTAGAGTAGTAGTTTGGAACCTCATGGGTATTTGGAGAAGCAGTCTCTAACCCACAACTCATTTTTCACATGTGTGTGTGTGTGTATCTTGAGGTCCCAAAGCAGAAATATAGAACCCCATGGGTATTTGGGGAAGTTTTCTCTAACCAACAACGCATTCTTCACATGCATATAAATATATATATCTTAGGGTCCTAGAGCAGCAGTCTGGTACCCCATGGGTATTTGGAGTAACAGTCCCTAAACCATAATTCATTAATGAATCATTCAAAAATATCACATATCATGGTTCCAAAATCATAAATTATTTATCAAACATTTTCATCATGGTGTACCAATTAATTTTTTAAACACAAATATGGTTCTTCAGTTTTATAACAAGGAAAAAAATAAACAATTTACCCATTAATAAATTTTTTAACATTTATTATACATCTCATTAACCCTTCAAGGTTAATCCAAATCAACCCTTTAAATACTATTATCAAACATGTATCAAGGATTTAATTCAATTTCATACAACCATTATTCCCCTTTTCACATTTCATAATTATCATTCAAGAATAATTGGCACACCATGTGGGTTGCCATTGAGCTGGTCTCATCATCTTCAATAGGTCCAATGGGATCTATGAAGGGTCTCATAATTTCATGGATTTATGTTCACCTTTTTAATTTAAAATAAATTGCACAATTTGGAAATGAAATATCATAATTACATACACAAAATTATAATCAAGACTATTGGAATTATAAATTAGACTACCAACCTCAAGATCATTGACAAACACTCACCAAACTGTAAACCTCAATTTGATGTAGAACGGTTGAATTCACAATGGTCAAGAAAATCTAGCACCAAAACCAAAGTTCATGATCCAATGAAACATGATCCTTCAAAACCTAGATCTAAACCATTGAAAATGGAGGATAAATAACCCCTCACTAAAGGTAAATAAATAATAGAGAGAGGGGGACCTAAGAGAGGAAGAAATTACATATCATAAAGGGTATGATTTCTTCCACCAAATATTCGATTCACACCGAAAGAGGTTCTAGGAGCCTATGAATCCTCTTAGTACCCTCCAAGAAAAAATGAAATTATGTTAGGTTCAGCTGAGGTGATTAGGGATATAAACTGAGGGGTCTAAAAAAATTATAAAAATTTTAAGGCTTTTAATTCCCGCACACACGGTTTCCTAGGCGAGGCCGAATGGTTTGAAAAACATTCACTCCTACTATCTATAGTTCATGGTTTCTTCTATGTGGGCACATGGTATATTAAACCACTCACCAACCATACAAACCCCACTATCGACGGGGTGCATGGTTTCCTAGGGTGGGCTCAAAGTTTGGGAAAACTATGCGCCAATCGTGCACTGTCCAAACACCCCCAAAACATACAAAAACTCACCCGAACTCACCTAATATAAGATCCAAACAAAGTATGATGAAAATAAGGATAAAAAGAATAAAAATTATGAGAATCCTTAAGAAATATTAGGATCTTATAATCTCTCAACCTTATAACAGTTTATCCTTGAGTTGTACTCCCAAGCATTTCTAAGCATCTGATATGAAAAGGTTAGGCCACTAGGCCTACACATATGCTTCTCCCTCCCATGTTTCCTCCTAAACATGGCCATGCTTCCATAGCACTTGGACCAACTACACAGTCTTTCCCCGTAACACTTTCTCACTGTGATCCACAACACAAATAGGATTCTCCTTAAAGGACGCATCATCCTCTAGCTTAACATCATAAAAATAAATAACATGAGAAGGATTGGGGTGATATTGTCGAAGCTATGACACATTAAAAACATCATGCATAGAACTATACCTATGTGGAAGAGACAAACAATATTCCACCAGTTCAATCCTCTCCACAATCTCAAAATTTCTAACAAACATGGTCACCAACTTTCCCTACTTCCATATCTGATAGTTACCCAATCTCGGTGAAACCTGAAGGAATACATGATCTCCCACTATAAACTCAAGAGTTTGACGATATCGATCAAAATATGACTTCCTACTCTGAGAAATTATAAAACCCCAAGATTTTATGTTATGTATCTTATTAAATAAATTCATTCGATAGCTTATACTGTACACAACACCAAGCTTAAACAAACAGTAATATACTATTAAATAGTAACTTGATTGTTGGAATAGTAATATGCCCATTAGGAATAGTAATGTGAAAATTAGAATAGTAAAATCACCTAATAAAGTATAAATAAAGTTTATGCATCTTATAAATGGTAATATGATATAGTTATATCATAGTATAAGTAAATAAATGTTTTAGAAATTATTAATTAAGTGTTGATATTTTTATAAAACATAAATGTTTATTTTCAATTTTATAATTAATATAATGATTTAAAAGAAATTTTATTTTACTAAAATATAATCATAAATTAATATTTTTTTGTCTTATGATTATAATGTAATTTTATGAGACCTTAATTAATTTTTCAAAGTGTTATAAAATCAGTTATAATTTTAAAATTGGCATTTTCCAAGTAAATGATGTTTTTAATTAAAAACTAATTTTTTTTATATTTATAAAATTATGTTCATAAAATTGAGTTCATTTTTTTAGATTTTTCTAAAATACTTGAATTTTTGGCGAATAGTAAAATATGGTAATTTACAGTATATATACATTATAAGTTAAATACACTATTCCTTAAGTCATAGATGATATCAGAACCATTAGTTCAACATAACATGAACTATTTACTATATCTAGTCACAATAATCATAATTTTTGCTCTTCTTGAGCCAAAATAATAAAATAATGATTAGAATAATCAAAAAACACTCATCTCCTCCACTATAAATACCACCCCTTACTACCTATTCTCCTCACACCTCTTAAGCCTTTAAGCTTATCCATTTTTTCCCAATATTATTACCAAGACTCTTACCCACTTCCAAGAGGTTCTGGTCTCAAAAAAAGACCAAAAACAATTTCCCTAAGGAGTTTCTCAAGGACATGAATTCAAGAGGTAAAAACCTCTTTCCTTTTCTTTTAATTTCTTTCCAATTTATTTTCTTTTATTATTATCTCCTCACATACTCTTTACAAAAATTCATGATAAATATAGTATCTTATTTATAATTTAATTTTATTATTTCAATATAAAATCCACCATCAATTTTCTTCTCCTCTCTCCTTTTATCCTAAAAATGAAAAAGTGTTTGTGAGGTGCCAATTTATTGTATTCATAGACGGTGTGTTTTCATTTTTAAATTCCACCTTAAATTATGGTCATAAAACTATTTATATGGTTAGAAAATATTATAATATATTTATTATGTCTTATTTAAAGTTATATAATTAGTATATATACATAATATTAATTTATAAAACAAAACTAGTTCATGATGATCGAAAAAATCCCAAAATAATCTAAACAATTATCACTAACATTTTATCTAATGATTCATCCTCATAAAATATAACCAAATGAAATATATAACTATTTAATATTTTTTTAGGTTCATTAATAACATATAATTTCAATTATAGAAAACTATTCTCATTTTACATGATTTTCCATACATGTATATAAGTAAACCGATCATGAAAACCAAGGAAACAAATGCTCTCGAATGATATAATCATATCTTTTAACTCATAAAAAATACATAAATGAATTTAATAAAACTATAATAAATAAAATAAATGTATAAAGTGATATTAATTAATTAATTAATGTATTTAATCTGATTATATAGGATATTAAGATCAATTGTATAACACATTCGGACATAAGGTAATGGACTTCGTATCAATTTCAATTTCAATGAGACTTACATGGTATTTTTCATATAATAATTTTAATATGGTTTATATAATACCCCTTTGATATCATTTTTCATTTAAAATTATATTCCTCTTAAATATCCATTTTTCTATTATCATGGATATGATTCTTGTCTAAATAGTATACCATTTTTACATACGGTGTTTACTTTGAATGATGAAATATTTATAAATCTGTATCCTCTACTCAATACGGATATTTTGATAAGTCATATTGTTCATGAATCGAATCTATGTATTAATAATGATTTGGACTTGTAGTGATTTGTGGGGTCCTTTATAGCCTCTTGATGCATTGATAGGTCTCATAAGGCAAAACTATTGGCGAAAAACTCTTTGTGTTTGTTTCCAAGAAGAATCAAAAGAGTTTATACCCACATAATTAAATTGTATTGATGGTATAATGGTTCAAGTGCCAGATACATGATGTACAATGATTAATAATTATCTTTATTCAGTATTTATTTATTAATTTCTAGGATATTTCACTATGAAAAAATATATGGATGCATTTTCAATCCAAGTTTATTAATGGCATAAGTTTTTCAGTTATATACCTTTCCATTATGACTTATTGAATTTGTTTCACTTATTTATGTAACAATTACAGAGAATTTGAGCTCACCCCTTTCATTTTTTTCCTTCCCCGGGTTCTGAAGATTAAACCTTTGAATAAGTGTAGAGTAATCAGTTTATTTTCTTTTGTTATGTTCTGTATTTAATTACCAATGTAATAAGGGAACCATGTATGTATCTAGTTTCTTCAAGACTACTAAACCGATTTATCCTTATTAATGTGATATCTTATTTCTATTCTATATAATAAAATGG
Organism: Viscum album; assembly: GCA_963277665.1. NCBI lineage: Eukaryota > Viridiplantae > Streptophyta > Magnoliopsida > Santalales > Viscaceae > Viscum > Viscum album. Next base: position 1,964,244,475 of record OY728133.1, read on the forward strand.
ATACCAACTCTGGGCTGTTGGGTTTGGGGTTGTTATAGTTGGTATTAGAGAAAATTTAGTAGAAACCTTGGGAACTAGATTTAGATAACATAATTTTGGGAACATAACCCTAATATAGACTTTAAGGATAAGTATATAATAACATCCTAGAATTTTGGTAAGGTAGAGATTATGTGGGTCTTCCTAGAAATAAATCTATGTATCGATACTAAAATTGGAAATGGTTCTGGCATAGATGTACCTAAGGGTAACAACTCTAACAAGGTATGCCAGGCCTGACTCAGCATAACCTAGTACACAACAACGGGCCTTACTATGCGCCTAGTTTTATACTCCTAGGGTATATGATTAGGATAATTCACATTCTATTTAAAAACCATTATGAAGTATTTAAAAGTAAATATGTCCCCAAAGTTACCATGTTTATGATTATGATATTAGATATGCATAAATTTTCAATTTATATTAAGTGTTTTTCTAGTTAGAAATTATGTATTATGATTCATAACCTGGTTTAGTGTATTCCATTGTTTAGATTTGGATCCTAATGAAAGGAAAGGAATCAATACCCATAGAAAATTTAGAAATTTCCCTTCTAATCAAGTCAACATAGTGATTGTTGGAGTTGAGAAAATCATGAACATATTAGGATAACTTACTCATATTATAAAAAATAACCATACTGCACCTATATTGGGTCATTTCATATGGCATAAGCCCCCATATTTTAGTGGGACTACTAATCCAGTGGTATCTAAGAAATGAATAAATTCCCTTAAAATGATATTTCTAGCATTGGGATTCAATGAAAATGAAAAGGTAGTACTAGAAGTATATTTCCTCAAGGGTGATTCTGATCAATGGTGGTCTTTGATCAAGAATAATAAGGAGGAATATTTAAATAGAAGACATGGAATGGAGAACTTTTAAGGAAACATTCTTCAACAATTAATTACCTTGCAAGAAATGAACTAAAATGAATTGAAAATTCCTTATCTTAAAGAAAATGGAAGAATAGGGTGTTATAGAGTATGATGATACCTTCACAAGACTAACCAGTTATATTATAGACTACATATGTGATTCAAAAGATAAGATTGATCATTTATTTTAAGGTCTTAAACCAAGTCTCCGAAGCGCACTGGCTTCTCAAAAAAATTCATCATATAATGAAATAGTATTAAGTACCATCAAAATGGAGAAGGAATTTGATAGAAGTTATATATTCAAGGGAAATAGAGAGAATAATAGGTCTTCTGATAACCATGGAAAAAGTTAAGTGTCAAAGAAGAATAAGGGAATGAAGCAATTTCCATTATGTGAAAAATGTGGAAAGAATCATCCTGGGAAAATTTTTAAAGGCATGGGAGATTTCTATAAGTGCGGAGAAAATGTTCATTGTGATAATGAATAAAAGGGGGAGAAAAAAATAAATGATGTTCAATGCTTCAACTATAATGAAATGGGGCATTATTTAAATCAATTTCTCAATCATTGGGGGAATCTACCATAGAAGATTCTATGGGGAGATGGTTGAGCTTATGAAATCATCACAACTGAAGTAGAAGTACCAAATGATGTGGTAGTAGGTACATTAATCATATCTTCAAATTTAGCCAATGATTTATTTGATTCTGGATCATTTAACTCTTTTATATCTGCCTAGTTTTCTAAGAAAATTAGACATTTCCCCTTGATTTAATAAGGGATTTGTTAGTAAAAACTCTTAAGATAAGTATCAATGCAACAAAAATGTATCAATCAGTCACCTTTATGACACATAAATTTGATTTATTTGTTGACCTTATCATCATACCCATGTTTGACTTTTATATAATCCCCATTATGGACTGACTTTCAAAATATGATACAAGAATTTATTGAAAGAAGAAGGAAATTACGATTTGTGAGGAAGATATAGAATCCCTTATCTTTAAAGTAGAAATTTCATCATTATATTCTTATTTAAAACCGCCCCTAGTAGATCTATTGAATGAAATTATTTAGGATTAAGAGAAAAAAACATCAAGGGATGAGTAAATACATCTTAAAATTGAGAATGTACCAATTGTACAGGAATACATTGATGTATTTCCTGAGGAATTACCTGGACACCCCCTGAAGTGTGAAGTTGATTTCACCATTGATTTAATACCTGATGCAAGACCAATATCAAATATTCCTTAGAGAATGGACCTTGTGGAATTAATGGAGCTGAATAAACAACTATATGAGTTGAGTAATAAGGGATTTATTCTCTCGGGTGTTTCTCCATGGGGAGCCCCTATACTTCTTGTTAATAATAAAGATGGAACCTTGAGGTTTTGTATTGAATATAGAGAAATCAATGCTATTACAATAAATAACAAGTATCCTCTACCATGAATTGATGATTTATTTGATCAACTCCGCAGAGCTTGATATTTTTTTAATATTGACCTTCATTTTGGATATCATAAATTGCATGTGAGGAAGGAATATATTCCTAATACAATATTATGAACCATGTATGGACATTATGAGTTTATAGTAATTCCATTTGGACTGGCTAATGCAACCTCAATTTTTATGGATAAAATTAAAATAGTGTTCAAGGAATATATTGATGATTTTTTTGTGGTATTTATTGACAATATTTTTATATATTACAAAATCTATGAGGACCATGAGAACCACTTTCAATTTGTTCTAAAGTCACATAGACTAAAAGGGTTATATGGGAATTTTAACAAGTGTGAATTATAGCTTCAAACAGTTTCTTTTCTTGGCCATATTATCTTTAAGGATGGAATCTTATTTGATCCAATGAAGACAAAGTCAATCCAATAATGGACTATGCCAACGAACACAACTGAGGTACCTTTATTAGTTTAGCAGGGTACTATCGGCATTTCATTCAGAATTTTCTTCAATTGTCTAACTCATTAACCAGGCTCACATGTAAATGTGTTAAGTTCATATAGAAAAAATAATATACATAATGTTTTGAAGAATTTAATAGAATATTGGTCAATGCTCCAATTCTGACTCTTCCATTAGAAAATGATAGGTTTGTGATATACAGTGATGCATCAAAGAATGGACTAAGTTGTGTCCTTATGTAAAATAATAAAGTTATTTCTTATGTATCAAATTAGTTGAAGACTCATGACCAAAATTATCCAACTCATGATATTGATTTAGCAGCCATAATATTTTATCTAAAGATATGGAGATGCTATCTCTATGGTGAAAGATGTGATATATATATATATGGATCATAAGAGTTTGAAATAAATATTTGCACATAAATAACTCAACATGAGGAAAATATGATGTCTCAAGTTACTCAAAGATTATGATTACTCAATACACTACCACCCATGAAAAGAAAATAAGGTGGCGGATGCATTAAGCAGGAAATATCATGGACTTCTGACCCAAAGGAGGATTGAGAAAGATCCTATATTCATGGATTTAGTAAAGATGGATATGGGAATTTTTAAGGAAAGGGAAACATCACTCCTTTTTAAAATTATTACTAAACCATATTTACTGGAGAATATATACATATCTTAATCTAATGATGAGAATTTTCAAAATAAAATTAAATCCATTAAGGATGTAAGATAGGAAGAATTCGTGTATGTGGATGGAGTTATGAAATTTGTAAAGAGGTTATGTGTTCCATCAATACCTAAGATAAATAGGGAACTATTAAATGATGCTCATAGCTCAAAATTCTCTATACACCTAGGTAGTACCAAGATGTATATAGATTTGAAAGAACATTTTTGGTGGGATAATATGAAGAGATAAATTGCTGACTATGTATCAAGGTGTCTAGTTTGTCAACAAGTGAAGGATAAGAGATAGCATCCTAGAGGATTCATGCAACCTATATCTATTACTATGTAGAATTGGGATGAAATTATGATGGACTTTTTCATAGGACTACCAAGTACACCTAGAATCAATAATTAAATATGGGTTATTTTTTATCAACTTACCAAATTTTCAAATTTTCTCTTTATAAGGGAAGATTTTTCATTGGAGCTCCTAGTAAGACTCTATATTAATGAATTTGTAAGACTTAATGGTGTGCCTTTATCGATTGTTTCTGATCAAGATTCCCATTTTAAATCAAAATTCTAGAATAGTCTTCAAAAGGCTTTGGATACTGAGCTTCATATGAGTATTGTTTATCACCGTCAAACTAATTGACAGTCTGAAAGGAATATTCAAACATTGGAATATATTTTGAGAACATGATCACTTAACTATGAAGGTATATAAGATCAATATTTAGATTTGGTTGAATTTTCCTACAATAATAGTTTCCATTATAGTATTCAAATGGCATCATATGAAGCATTATATGGAAATAGGTGTAGAAAACCAACCTATTGGGAGGAAGTTGGTGAGAGGAAACTTATAGGACCATAACTTATTGAAGAGACAACATAAAATTTAAATACTATTCAGGATCATATTAAATCATATAAAAGTATACAAAAGAGTTATGTTGATAACTAGAGAAAGGATTTGGAATTTCAAGTGATAGATTATGTCTTTCTAAAACTATCTCCATGGAAGGGTGTGATAAGGTTTAGTAAGAAAGGGAAACTAAGCCCTAGGTTCATCAAGCCATTTGAAATTCTAAAAACAATTGGAGTTTTTGATTACTGATTAGAAATTCCACTAGGTCTCTCCAAAGTTCACAATGTATTCCACATACCATTGTTAAAGAAGTACATTCTAGAACCAACGCATGTACTCACCTATGATGAAATAGAACTAGAACCTAATTTATCTTACTGTGAAGAGCCTATCAAGATTTTTGAGGATGAAATTTTCAGAGGGAATAATATAATGCCCCAATATTTTATGGTATGTATACTCTTAAATAAATTCATTTGATAGCTTATGTTTCACACAACATTGAGCTTAAACGAACAGTAATATACTATCAAATAGTAACTTGACCATTGGAATAGTAATGTGGCCATTAGGAATAGTAATGTAACCATTAGAATAGTATCCTCACCTACAAAAGTATAAATAAAATTTAGGCATCTTATAAATGGTAATATGATATAATTATATCATAGTATAAGTAAATATATGTTTTAGAAATTATTAATTGAGTGTTGATATTATTATAAAACATAAATATTTATTTCCAATTTTATAATTAATATAATGATTTAAAATAAATTTTATTTTCATAAAATAGAATCATAAATTTATATTTTATTGTCTTATGAATATAATATAATTTTATGAGACCTTAATTAATTTTTCAAAGTGTTATAAAATCAGTTATAATTTTAAAATTAGTATTTTCCAAGTAAATGATTTTTTTAATTAAAAATTAAATTTCTCATATTTAGAAAATTATTTTCATAAAATGGATTTCATTTTGAAATTATACACATAATAAATGGTTAGTGTAAATTTTTGGTATTTTTCTGAAATACTTTAATTTTTGTGAATAGTAAAATATGGTAATTTACGACATATATACATTAAAAGTTAAATACACTATTAATTGAGTCATGGATTATGTAAGAACAATTTATTTGAACTAACATTAAATATTTACTCTATTTATTCACAATAATCATCATTATTTATTATCTTGATTCAAAATAAAAAAACAATGATTAGAATAATCAAAAAACACCCCTCTCCTCCACTATAAATACCACCTCTTATCCTCACACCTCTTAAGCCTTGAAACTTGTTCAATTTCTACCCAATAATCTTCCCAATACTCTTCCCCACATCTAGTAGGTTTTTTCACTCAACAAAATACCAAAACTAATTTCCCAAATGAATTTCTCAAGGAGATGAATTCAAGAGGTAAAAACCTCTTTACTTTTCTTTTAATTTCTTTTCAATTTGTTTTATTTTATTATTCTATAATCACCTACTCTATCCAAACATGAATTATAACTCCATTGTCTTATATATACTGTAATTTTATTATGTTAATGTAAAATCCACCATCAAGTCTCTTCTCCTCTCCCCTTTTATTCTAAAAATGAAAACATCGTCCATGAGGTACTAATTTACCATCTTCGTGGATGATGTATTTTCATTTTTCAATTACACCTTCAATTATGGTCATAAAACCATTTATATAGTTAAAAAAGATTATAATATATGTATTATGTATTATTTAATGTTTTGGAACTAGTATATAGGCATAATATTGATTTATAAAACAAAACTAGTTCGTGAAGATTGAAAAAACACCAAAATAATATAAACGATTATCATTGACATTTTATCTAATGATCCATACTCATAACATATAATTGAACGAAATATATAAACATTTAATATTCTATAAGTTCATTAATAACATATAATTTCAATTCTGGACAACTATTATCATTTTACATGATTTTCCATACATGTATACAAGTAAACCGATCTTGAAAACCAAGGAAACGAACACTCCTGAATGATAAAAGTGTATCTTATAACTCATAAAAATGGACATAAATGAATTTAATAAATTATAATAAATTAAATACATGTATAAAAGGTTATTAATTAATTAATTAATGGATTTAATCTAATTATTAAGTACATTAAGATCAAGTGCAAAACACATTTGGACATAATATAAGGGACTTCATCTCAATTTTAATTTTCTTGAGACTCAAATGGTATTGTGCACCTAATAATTTTTATGTGGTTTATCTACTAACCCTTTGAGATCATTTTTCATTTAACATCATGTTCCTCTCAAATATACATATTTTCTTGTATCATGGATATGATTATTATCTAAATAATATAACATTTTTACATATGGTGTTTACTTTGAATGGTGAAATATTGATAAATCTGTATCCTATACTCAATATGAATATTTTGATAAGTCATATTGTTCATGAATTGAATATATTTATGAATAATTATTTGGACTTTCAATAATGTTTGGGGTCTGCTACAACCCCTTGATTCATTGATAGGTCTCATGATACAAAACAGTTGGAGAAAAACCCTTCGTGTTTGTTTACAAGAAGAATCAGATGGGTTTCTACCAACAGACTTAAACCATCTTGATAGTATAATGGTTCATGTTCTAGATACATTAAATCCAATGATTAATAATTCTCTTCATTCAGTATTCATTTATTACTTTCCATGATATTTTCACTATGACAAAATATATGGATGCATTTTTATTCCTAGTTTATTAATGGAATATGTTTTTTAGTTATATAACTATCCATTATTCTTTGTTAACTTTGTTTCACTTATTCATGTAACCCTTACTGAGTGTTTGAGATCACCCATTTCATTTTTTCTCTTCCCTAGTTTCTGAAGATGAAACTTTTGAATAAGTGTTGAGGAATAAATTTATTTATTTTTTGTTATGTTCTACATTTAATTAACAATGTAATAAGGGAACCATGTATATATCTAGTTTATTTAAGACTAATAAATTGATTAATCCTTGGTGATGTGATCTATCGTTTCTATTCCTTTGTAATAAAACAACCACCAACTCTGGGATATTAGGTTTAGGGTTTTTATAGCCATAGCCATAAATTTTTGAATCAACTAAATCAGTTCTGACATCTCCTACATGAGACTTGGTCCCAACAACTCGAACTCACCAGCCTCCATCCAGCATAGAGGTGATCTACATGGCCTACTATAGAGTACCTCATATGGTTCCATCTAAATAGTCTCCTAATAACTATTTTTATAGGAAAACTCAACGAGTGCTAAGTTATTTTCCCAAGTCCCACTAAAATAAAGGATGCATTATCTCAGCATCTCCTCTGGAACTTGGATAGTATACTTTAATCAATCGTCTGTATACGGATGTAAAGTCGTACTCAGAAACACATGGGTACCCAGCACCTTTTTTAATCCTTGTTATAAGTAAGAAATAAAGAATGAATCATGGTCTAAAACTATGATCTATGATACTCCATGAAAATAGACTATCTCCTGAACATACATATCCCCCAACTAATCAACCATGATAGTCTCTTGGATAAGAAAGAATTGGATAATTTTGTCAATAGGTCAACAATCAACCATATCGCATCATTCTTATGAGGTTTTCTCGGAAGACCTACTAAAAAATCCATGGTAACATCATCTCACTTAAATTTCAGAAAATTAAATGATTGTATCAATCCACCAGGTTTTTGATGCTCAACCTTCACCTACTAACAGGTGTTGCATCATGTCATGAAACATGTAATCTCCCTTTTCATGTCTGGCTTCCAATACTATCGACATAGGTCATGATATATTTTTATCAAACCAGGATGCACTGCCCACTTCAAGGCATGAAACTCACACATCATCTCTTCACACATACACATAGGAACAACAACATAGTTTCAGACCTAGATGATCTCATCCTCACATATAGTCTAATTGGAAGGTGACTCCCCTCCTGTAAGAATTTCCCTCAAAGAAAAAAACTCTGGATCCTCATACTACCTCTCTCTAATCTAGCTCAAAATTTTGGAATCAATTGATAAGGATATAAAGGTTATCTTCTCGTAGCCCTCCTAAAAATCAATATATATCTTATCCAGGAAGGTCATTATCTTCTACTCATAACTGGACTCCTAAACTAGCTGAGTTTGTGTCTTCCTATTCAAATAATCGGCAACACTATTTCCCTTCCTAGTCATATATATTATCTCAAAATCAAATAAATTCATATACTCAACCCATATCCACTGCCATAGATTCAAATACCACTATGAAAGGATGTAATTTAAGCTTTTATGATTGGTATACACAGTAAAATTTTCTCCAAACACATAAGGCCACTAACACTTTAAATCATAAACCACTATGGATAACTCGAGATCATGTTTAGGGTAATTCCATTCATGTGGCCTCAACTTTTGTGACCCATGCACCACAACTTGATCCCCCTATATCAAAAATGCTCCAAGTCTAAATTTGGATAAATCACAACACACGGTATACTCCTCACCCAGCTCAGGTAGGATCAAAATTGATTCATTAGTTAAACACTTCTTCAACACTTGCAAAGAATTTTCACATGCTCTAGATCATTCAAACATGACCCCTTCTTGGTCAATACCAAAAGTGGTGATTCCAAATAAGAAAATTCTTGGATGAATATCCAATAATAACCTACCAAACCCAAAAATCTTCAAATATCAAAAACATTCTTGGGATACTCCCAAGAAAAAACTACCTGAATTTTATCTAGTTCAACTGACACGCCTTCCTTAGAGATTATGTGACCCACGAAATTTAACATGTTGATCCATAATTGACACTTAGAAAGCTTGGTGTATGGCCAATTATCTCTCAATATACTCATGATGATGTCAAGATACAGGGCATGATCGTCATGAATCATGGAGTACACCCAGATGTCATCCACAAAAACAACCACAAAATGATCCAAGTACGGGTGAAATATTTGGTTCATCAAGTCCATAAACACATCTGGGTCATTTTTCAGCTCAAATGGAATCACAACAAACTTTTATAGGCTATAACTGCTTTTTAAAGTAGTCTATAGTATACCATAAGGTCTAACTCTCAACCGATGATACCCCAATCTCAAGTCAATCTTGGAGAATAAACAATCTACCCTCAATTGTTTAAATATGTCATTGATACATGGAGGAGGATAGAGATTCTTCACTATCATTTGAATTAAATTCCAATAATCAACACATAAACACAACGTCATGTCATCCTTCTTAACAAACAAAACTAGAGAACCCCAAGGTGATGTACTCATATGGATAAATCTCTTATCCATCAATTAATCTAGTTTATTCTTATGATCTTGAAGCTATTTTTGTGCTTAGGTAAGGTATAATGGAAACTGGTTTATCTTTGAGCATTAGTTCAATAGTGAACTTAACATCTCCCTCAGGTGGAATCCCTAATAAGTCCCCAAGAAACACATCCTAAAATTGGTCCATTATGGGTAAAAGGACATCATGCTTTATAACCCCATCATCCAAAAAAAGACTTAAAACCTGGGTGGTGAGCTCCCCCGGTTACTGATGAACTAGCCCTGTATATCCTGCCTGGATATCCCATTTTCCATAATGAACATAACTTTTACCCTTAGGATACATGAAGGTTACTCTCCTGTAGTAACAATCAATGTGGGATTGGTATGGTACCATCCATTCCATACCCAAAATCAAGTAAAAACATGACATATCAAGTATGTAAATATCCCTAATGAAATGATTCTCACCAACTTCAAGTGAACATCTCTTTCGTAGATAAATTTCCTTTGACCGTACGCCCAGTGGTGTGTCGATCATCACAATTCCACTCAAAAACTCCACCATCAAACACAGAACATTAAAAAGTTGTGTAGATATGAAATAATGTGAGGCTCTTATATCATATAAAGTGATAGAAAGTGTATAATTTATAATAATAATACCTCTAACTGTTGATAGACCATTCTCTCTATCCATGAGTATAGGATAAACTGCATGCAACTATCCTACCCCTCTACCCTATGCTCCAATCTAAGTCCCCTAAACTACACTACCCTACTAAAATTGGTTCCCTTTCCCTGAAGTACCACATCTGAAACCTTGACCTCTATATCCAGTAGAACTCCAACTACTTGATTGGTATGGGGTAGAAAAACCCCTTTCAGTACTCTAATTCTCACTATCTTATCCATCACTACACATCATTCAAGGGTTCCTAAAGTACCTCTATAAGTTTCCCATCCTCCACAATCTTGGTACTCCATCGTTGGTTGGGGACACTAGCTATGAATGTGATCCAACCTACCGTATTGATGGTAGTATACTCAATTACCGTTCTATATAAAAGTGCTCCAAGAACTTCTCCTAGAATTCATTCCATACCATTCTCTCTAACTTCCCATCCTTCATATTTCACCACATGGTCAAAATATAGAAATATCACTACCCTCAACCATCCCTAACATGGGCCATGTCTAACACTAGGTAAACAACTTTTATCTCATAAGTTTCCCATTAGACATCCATTTTTTAACCATTTCAAATTTATAAATTTAACAAATTTTATCCATCATCAATTCATCATTAGGAACCATTTATTTTAAATTACACAAGTAAAAACAGTTTCTTATTAAAAACTCACCCATAACCTTATTTTTCATGCATGCCTAAAATGATGCATGACACAAAAATTTATGATTTTCTATAATGATGCATGAATACTCAACTCTCATGCCACATTAGGCCATGAGAAAAATATTAAAAAACAATAAAATCACACAACAAGTGCATCACCCAAGGTGAAATAACATTCAACTCTAATAGGAAACACCAAGAACAACAATCCCTCCCTAGGTACTTGGGGTGTCCCTAGCACATGGGTAAGATACTCTCATGAGTGAGATCATGACCATGGCCTGACTCGTCCTAGTATTATTTCTACCATTCCCAAATAATAATACAACTAACAAGAAAATAAAACCACCCTTTGATACCACTTAGTAACGTCCTAACCTAGGTGCCACATGTTGGTTCCCTATTCTGATTCGCCATAAGGCCTCATGTGTGCCTCCCCAAATTCCAAAGGATTTTGACTAGTAGAGAGGGTCTAATATGTAACAAGGGGAGACTATAGCCTCTTTATCAAAGTTTTAAAGTAGTTTAAATCAATAAAAATATCCAAATTATAATAAACAATAACCAATAAAAAATAACATCTCATGTATAAATTCAAAATATGGAAAAATACCATAAACCAAAGCAGTAGATATATCATGCCATATAAATGTCAAGTGTTAAATCAAAACCCAAAATAAAGACACACTAAAAAATACCAATTGGTTCTTGATATCATGTTTGGTTCACTCATCCATGATCCATCCCAAAATCCCAACTCAGACATCTAACATAGGGCTCACGCCCTTATCTTGTCAGGAAAAAATCAAGTCTATTCAGGTACCTGTTAGGAAGCCCAAGTAGGGTGTGAGTAAAACTCAGTAGGACACCACCAAAAATTTTTAAAGTAATATCCAATATATAATAGTTTATGAAGTTTTATAAAGAATAAATATAAAATACCAAAAGTAAACAGGTTTACATTTATTATTCTTTAGCCAACCACGCCATACCTACTTCGACCCGTGTCAAATTCTAAATCATACGCCATATAAATATCACAATTAATTATTCATGGGATTTAATTATTCAATTTAATTTCAAATTTCACATTCATGAATTGAGTTCTTAGAGTAGTAGTTTGGAACCCCATGGGTATTTGGAGCAGTAGTCCCTGACCCACAACTCATTGTTCATATGCATATAAATGTATATATCTCGGGGACCTAGAGTAGTATTCTGGAACCCCATGGGTATTTAGAGCATAATCCCCTAACCTACAACTCATTTTTCACATTTATATAAATATATATATATATATATATATTGGGGTCCTAGATCAATAATATGGCACCCCATCGGTATTTGTAACAATAGTCATTAAGCCGCAACTCATTGATCAATCATTCACAAATATCACATATCATGCATTCACAATCATAAGTCATTTATAAACCATTTTCATCATAGTTTACCAATTCATTTGTTAAAAACAACCATGGTACTTCAATTTTATCATAAGTAATAACATAAACAATTTACCTATTAATCCATTTTTCATCATTTATTTCACAACTCATTAACCATTCAAGGTTAAGACAAATCAACCCTTTAAATCCCATTATCAAACATGCATCAAGGATTTAGTTCAATTACATACACCTATTATTCCCATTTTTATATTTCATAATTATCATTCGAGGATAATTGGAACACCTCATGGGTTTCTATTGAGCTAATCTCATCATCTCCAACGGGTCCAACGGGATCTATGAAGGGTCTCACAATTTCATGGATTTAAGTTCAAATTTTTAATTTATAAGAAAATTAAAAATATGGAAACATAATTATTCAATTATATAAACACAATTATAATAAATACTATGGGGATTAGAAATTATAACACTTATCTTAAGATCATTGACAAATGATCGCCAAATTGTAACCCTCAATTCGATGTAGAATAGTCAAATTCACAATGGCGGAGAAGATCTAGCACCAAAACCTAGGATCAAGATCCAATTAAATGAGATCCTTAAAAACCTAGATCTAAACCATTAAAATTAGAGAAAAATCATCCCTATCTAAAGGGAAATAAATATTTTAGAGAGAGGAACCTAAACGGTGAAGAAATTGAATATCACGAAGGGTTAGATTTCTTCCACCAGATCTTTGAATCACACCAGAAGAGGTTCAATGAGACTAGGAATCCTCTAAAGAGCCTCAAAGAGTAAGGTAAATTGTGTTAGGTTGATATTAGGTGATTAGGGATATAAATCATAGGTTTGATAATTTTTTATAAAATTTTTGGTGCTTTTAATTCCTGCATGCACGGTTTCCTAGGTGGGCCACATGGTTTGACAAACCGTGTGCCCTAACCATGAACTCCTACTATCTGGGGTTTTTGGTTTCTCCTAGGTGGGTGAATAGTTTTTTAAACTATGTTCTATCTATGAAAATCCCATTTTTCATGGGATGCATAGTTTCTTGGGGTGGTTGCATGGTTTGGGAAAACTGTGCACCAACCGTGCACTACCCAAACACCCCCTAAAACTTCCAAAAACTCACCCAAACACACCCTATCCAAGATCCAACCAATGTATGATAAAAACAAGAATAAAATGTACCTAAAGAAGTATGATAATCCTCAAGAAATTTTGGGATCTTACAGTGCCCTTACTGTGCACCTAGTTTGAAAATCCTGGGAGGTATGCATGGGTTAATTCCCATTTTATTTATGAACCATTATGAAGGATTTGAATAGATTATGACCATTATTAACCTAGGTTTCATAATTTAGGGTATATATAGATTACTTTTTATGAATATATTATTATTCACTCTAATTTCGGTAGTTTGATGCTTACACCAAGTTTTTGGTTTTAGTCAATGGATAGAACCTGAAGGAATCATGGGAATAATGAATGTGATGGATAATGAAATGACTGCTATCATAAGAAACCAAGTGTATTATTAGTGGGGATACAATATCTTGTCATTATGCTCACTAAAATCTCTCTAGATATTAGTGGTAATTTTAATCATATTGAACTTCTAAATTCACCAAGGAGGGAGCAACAAATCATTAAATATTTTATATGAAAATGCCCACCCTTCTACTATGGGTATTCTAATCCAATATATTTTGAGCAATGGATTGATGCGATGGAAAATATATTTTTAGTTCTTAAATGATTGGGAAATGACAAAGTTATCTTAGCAGTTTATCACTTGGAAGTTTAAGTTGATAAGTGGTGTACTCCTATCGAGAATATGAGGAATAGAGAATAAATAAATTCCATGGAATATGAGGAGTTTAATATGTTATTCCTCAATAAGAACTTTCCATGAACTCTTTAAACTAAAATAGAGAGGGACTTTATAGAGTTGAAATAGAAGGATGATGAATCCATTGGTGCCTATGAAGCAAATTTTATAAGACATGTGAGGTATGCTTATCATTTTATCATCAAAATAGAAAGTAAGATTGATCAATTATTTAGTGGTTTGAAACCAAGTACTCAAAATTCATTATCTATAAGGGACTTTGGAAGTTGTGAATAAATTTTTTGGCATTCACTCAAAGTGGAAATGGAAGCAGGAAACCCTCACAGTCCTAGTGATAATAAAATGAAGATGGAGTTTCATGGAAGCTCTCATGGTATGTCACGTGGAGGGAAGAAAAAGTTTCAACCTCCTACTTACCAAAAATGTGGTTAGGAGCACTCAAATTATTTCCTTAAGGTAATAAGAAGTTTTTTCAAGCATTGGAAGCTTATAAATAAAGCAAAATAATGTTAAAGTGATGTGAATAATGAAATGAATGGAGAGAGAGATCAATAGAATACACCACCCACACTTCAGTTCTATATATTCAAGGATTTTGGTAATTATACGAATAAATTCCCTAATCCAAGGGATAATGAGGATAATGAGATGAAACAACCTCTGAAGTCAAAGGATAAAGGGAAATACTATGCAATTACAACTGCTGAAGTGAATCATGATAATCAAGGCACACTTATCCTATATTACAGAGTTAGATATTTCATGTTGAATTTTGTATGAATGATTCCTATGAAAAACTTGTTGTTCATCCTTTACTGAAATTTTATTTGATTCTGAGCATTTATTATCTTTCTTGACATAGATTTTATATAAATTTATCAAATATGGAAATCACATTTGATATTATGAATCAAAATATGATCATCATTCGGTTTCAAGGATAAACCCAAACTTACAATGGAAATGTTTTTGAATAATATAGGATCTTATTTAAGGAATAAATAGTGAATTGTGTTTTGGAAGAATATATTATTTTATTATTACTTTATTTTGTGAAATGATTAGGTTATATATATTTTTGTATGAGGTTTTAAGATAATTGTTAAGTTGATCATTGAAGGATGTGAGATAAAATCATTCTAATCTTTGGGATTCAATTTTTTTTAGACATATTTTAGAGGTTACTTAAGGTTAAATACTTACGGAATTGATGAAGTTGAATATTGTTTGTTATTGTTAAGGATTTAGAGAATAATGTGTGGTTTATCCATATTAGATAACCTATGTTTTTGTAATTATCTTGTGATAGGAGGAAATAATTTTCATTCTTTATCAATCTTATGATCTATTAAAATTTAATTTTTGTTCATTAGGCATGAAAATTCATCTTGAATATTCATTTTTTGGAGTAAGATATGAAGTGTAAATTGATCGAAGCACAACCAAAGGATGAAATTGTGCTTATGAAATGGAAATAAATAATGTAAGTATATTTTCCAGTGTTCTCTATCTTTATTGTAAAATAATCCCTTGAATTTAGGAAAAGGATTTTAAAATAAAAATATATATTTTACCTTTATTTTAGATGAATTTATAGTCTTTTTACCCCTTACTGATTTATGGTTTTGTGGTCATTAAATTTCTCATGACCATGTTCTATACCACTCTCTATTAGTAATTAAATGTTATTTTTATCCTATGTGTCTATATTTTAACTTCCCTCTAATGTTATCCTTATTTGGAAACCTAATTATGTGTTATTTCAAGTAACCTTTATGTCTCCCACTTTTATTTTCAAAGGAAGCATTATAATCCCAATGTATGATGTCGGTTTTCAATAAATGTATTTTCAAATATTTAACCTTTGATGATCGGGATAAAATTTTGAGGGTGAAATATATTTAAGGGCGTATAATGTGACACCTTGATATTTTAGAATATATTTCTCTTTAAATAAATTTTATTTCTTTGATATCTTTTGTTACACACAACACTAAGTTTAAATGAACCACGATATACTATTGAAAAGTTATTATTTATTGAGACCATTATATCCTAGTAGTTGAATTAGTATGTATGAATAACATTAACCAAATTATGAAATATAAATAGATATAGGTCATACTAAATAAAATTTATTGATTAATATTTAGTAAATAAGAACTGTATTTTTCAATAAAGTTATTTTATCGTTCAAAAATGGTTTTTATTGCTTTTTGTGAGTGAATATTATAATAAATATCTAAAAATTTTAGAAATTTTAGTTTATAAAAAGTTATTGATTTTTTAAATAATAATATTAAAATTATCTTAGGGTGAAATTTTGGGATTTTTCTGAAAATATTGATTTTTCAGTGAATAGTGAAAAATATAGTTTTTTTATAAAACTATCATTTTTTTCATTAGAAAGTACCATTATGATTTAAATTTGAAATTAAAGTAACATAAGACTTATTTAATTACCTATAATATAATTAATTACATTTAAATAATTACTTTACTTTATTTTGGTATAAGTTTATTTTTATGCATAAAAAATATTTTTCATTAAACTGTTTTTAAGAGCACAATGTTTTTCCGTTTTAATTAATTAAAAATCATACATATTTATGAATTATTTAACTAAAATTTATATATTATATATATATTTATGAATTTAAATTCATATAATTATTATTACTATTCATAAATTTAATGTAAGATCATCTTATACTTGAAAAATGCATTTTTCTAAAAATTATTTTTTTCATATTTTGCAGGTTTAATTTTAAATTAAATTCTTCCACTTCTGGAAATTTATTCTTGAAAAATTGATTCCATATTTGAAATAAACAGGTTCATATTTGTTCAATAATTCCACTTTATTTTTAGGCATTATTAATAGTAACTGTGGTAACATTTATTATCTCAGTAAAGGGTAAAATGGGGTGAACAAGGTTAAAACAATAGGGTAAAACTTAAATTTATCCTATTTTATGAGTTTTTTTTGGAAAATAATTATTATTAATTAGTTAAATAATGTATTTTAAGACATTATTTTGAAATAGGGATCCCAGACTTGACTTCTGTAAAGATAGGTTATATTTTATTCAAATTAAAAACTATTTTTGAGTCATTGTAATTAATGGAATGGTTGGAATATTACATTAGATTTTGGATTTATAAAAAGTATAAAAACATTATTTTTTTATTATTTAACCAATAAAATTCATTTAAACTAATTTATTACTTTATTTTAAGGTAAATTTTATTTTTAATCTTAATTGGTTATTTTCCTAAAAAAAAAATTCATGCATTTTATGTTCTTATATTAAAAGTAATTTCTATCACCTATATAATTTAAATATGATAAAATAGATTCAAGAATTGGAATCATCATTTATTGATTTTTTTTATAATTACCCTTTTATGTTTGGTCATATAATTATGTTATCATGGTAAAAATTTAAATTATCACGATTAAGGTTAAAGTGGGTTTAAAGTTGTTTAACTAGGAGATAACACTTACAATGTAACGAAAAATTGATTAAATGTGATTATTTGAGTTTATTTCAACCCTATAAAATCTTATCTTCAAATTTGGGTTTCCTTTATGCCACTTTTCATTATTATGATTTTTATATTGTTTAATATTTTAAGAAATTCCAAGTGTGTCCCTTCCCTCCCTTATAAAAGGATATCACCTATACTATATTCTTCACACTTTATAATACTTCAAGATCAAAAAAACCATAAGATAATACCTTACTATATTCCATTAAATTTTTTTATATATTATGTTATTTCCAAAATACCATACTTTCAAGTATTAAGGTATAAGTCAAAGGAGGTTCCTCGACAAAGAGGTATACTCTTAAGTGAGTACTTTCAATTTTATTTCTTCTTCTACTTCCTCTAATTTTTTTGTGACCATAAAAAAATAATAACTACTATATAATAAATATATTTAAATTTTATTATTATTATGGTAAAACCATTTTCATCTCTTTCTATCCTATGAATAATGAAATATCGCTCGTGCGTACATACGACTTATCGTCTCCACATACCAGTGTAATTCGTTTTTCATCCCCGTTTTAATTTAATGATTATAAATATGGAAAAAATATTTGTATATGATATTTATGACATAATTGTTCTTTTGTAATTATAATATCATATCTACCTTCTTAACTTATCATTCATTGGAAAATGATAGCATCGCTTGTGCATACATGTGGACTACCACCTCCATGAAGCGATGTCATTCATTTTTCATTTTTGCTTTACATGGATAGTAATAATAATATATTTAATGAATAAATATTATATTTAAGATATAATAATTATTATATAAATTTTAATTATTATTTACCTTCCTTTCGTTCCATCTCTCGAAAAGTGAAAACAAAGTTCATGAGTATGTACGGCCTACCATCTCCATGAACGGTGTAATTCATTTTTCTATCTATACCTTTTATAGATAAATCTAAATATATATATATATATATATATAATTATTATATATGATATTAATATCATAACTAAAATTTTATAGCTGATGGAACTATGATCAAATTATAAGGACCGGGATTTCTGATCCTAAACATGCATGAAAAATGAAGCAATGGTCACCTAGAATGATGATTTTAATAACAAATTTTTAATAAATAGGTGATAAGATGTTATAAGTAAATCATATATGGTATAATATATTCACCACTTGTTTCCCTTGAGTTGTGTATATACTTACCATGAATTTATTTTAAGATTTTTTTCATGAGAATTATTGGGATTTACAAATCCATATGAGGTTCTCAATTTCATCAGGTTTTGATTTGGAGATTACCAAAGTAGTAAGGGTTTATCATCTCAAATTACCTTCTCTGGGACATATGTTATGTTATGAAACTATATTATTTTATTATTTGTTTATAAATACCATTTTACATGTTATATAATTAATCTAATTATGATAATGATATTTAAAGTTTCATTTTAAGTTATTCTTTCATGGGGTTTACGATTCAAAAGTTACGAAATCGGTAAGGGATTTATGTTTCAATCTCATTTTAATTAGGATTGTTTATGATTTAGTTTCCATTGAAAGAAATTATAAGATACTTTTTAAATAAACCCATTTCATTTTTTATCCTCTAGTTATTTCTATATAATATATATTTTCCTTTAATTTTCCTCATTTTAAGTACTCAATATACCGATAGAATGTTTTTAATGAAAAACAACTTTATTTATATATTCAATAAAAAATAATTTTTCTTACATATACTTGTATCCTAAAAATATTTTCAAGATTGTTTTTAATATTTTATTATTTTTTTTAAAGTCATTTTTACCCTTGACTAACTTTTTATAAAATGGTTTAAAAGGAATCTTCTTATCATTTTCCAAATGAGGTACTTTTTAACATTTTACAAAAGTGTGAAAGCAACGTTATATTATAAATTATGCAACATGAATGAAATTTACCACTACCATGACCACTCAATACTTTGAATATTTATTTAAAATTATCTAATTTTATTTTCAAATAAAAATTTTTCCATTATATTTTGGAATTTCTTAGAATTTAAAGAAGTCATTTCAAAATTAAAAGGGTGTTTTCCTCAAGAAATATTCTAGTGATCTTTTAAAGAAAATTTTTCATTTACGATAATATACTTTGAAGTTAATTATGATTCACTGGGGATATGATCCAATGATATCATCCTTATTCTTTATTTAGATGGTTTATGATTATGATGATGAGATGTTTATGAAACTCATTTATTTTCCATGGGTTATGTTATGATGAATGTTTTATGATCTTGTAGGGTTTATATGGATGGATTATGATTATGTGATGGTTGGGTCTATTAAATCTATCCAATGAATTGGGTAAATATGGATAGCTTGTGAGTAAATTATTTTATGCATGAACCTGATTTCATGCTCATAATTTTATGGATGGACCTGGCTTTCATGTCCATAATTTTATGTGTAGACCTAGTTTCATGTTCATAAGTTTATAAATGGACTTGGTTTTTAGTACATAAGTTTATGTAAGGGATTTATTTCATGTCCTTAACTTAATGAGTGAACATTATTCTATATGTGTGTGTGTGTGTGTGTTTGTTCTCAATGTTATAAGTTTATGTTTTTAACACATTTATATGTCTATGTTATGCTATCATGGATCATTTTTTCATTCATTTATGATTCATGTATTATAAACTACCAAGATTTATTCCATGACTCATTTGTGATATGCTATGTATGGTTTTTCAAATGTTAAGATAATGTTCTTATACCCTTATTCTCATGTTATTCTTAAGTGATCATGGACATCTCTCTTTTTTATCCTTACTGAGCATCTGAGCTCACCCTTCCTTATGTTTTCTTTCCCTAGGTCATGAAGAAAGGTTTTAATTAGGGTATGTATAAGAATAGTACTATATGGGAAAATATTTATAGGAGATTTTGAATATATTTTATGAGATAATAATATTGTGTATCTAGTATCCAAATAAATTCAACCTATGTGATTCTATTTTGGATCATAATTATATGTAATGTATATTCATCTAATAATATTTAATATCTATGGGTGAAAATTATGGGTTGTTATAGGTTCATTATTTACATAGACCACAAGAGACTATAATATGTCTTCTATCAGTGGGATCTGAATATGAGGTAGAGGCATTTTGTGGAGTATCTATAGAAATTAAACTTTGAGATAACTTATGATTCATGGAAAGGTAATGTCATTACAAATGATCTTAATAAGAAAATGCCAGAGATGTGGATGCTAGGAGAGCAGCATTCACAGGATGAATGGAACCTGATGAGTTTTATGAAGTAGTGGATAATGGATGTATCATAGGATCATGGTGTGATGAATACACCCTTTTGGTTATCATGTATTCTTTGTTTGATTGTGTGAAATTGATCCAGGAGTTAGATCCTAAGTATATGGTGATGTGAGAACACTATGCAGGAGACAATTCAGTTCTAGGGTGGTTCCTAGATGATGATGATGTGATATACATTCATGATAGGTTATTTGTGCTAGTTTCCTTAAGATAGGATCTGATGAGAGACTCTCACGCTTCAAAATTTTCAATTCATCCAGGGTTTATAAAGATGTACTGTGATATCTAATGTCAGTTTTGTTGGCCATGTATGAAGAGAGATGTGATCATTTCTGTCTTGTGATGCCTTACCTACCATAAGATAAAGGTAAATCATCATCATCCTGGTGGATTTATTTAACCACTTCTAGTGCCGATTTAGAAGTGGGATGGTATGATGATGGAATTTGTGGTGGGGTTACCCATAACCCTGAGGAGTTATGATCTCATATGGGTGATAATAGATCGATTGATGAAAGTGGCTCATTTCATGCTGATTCGAGAGACCCTTTAAGTAGGCAGTTTGGGGTTTCTATATGTATGGGATATTATAAAACTGAATAGATATCATGTGATCATCATATCAAACAAATATTATCATTTCACATAGTATTTTTTGTAGGGATTGTAGAAGTTTTTGTGTACTCAGCTAAAACTGAGTATTGTGTATCATCCATGGAGTAATGGAAAATCAGAGATGATGATCTAGATATTGAAGGATATTATATGATTATGTATCCAAGATTATTTTAGAGCTTTGTAGGATCATATGGCCCTGGTTTAATGTGAATACAACAATATATTCTAGGATTCTATTTAGATGGAACCTTTTGAGGCTATCCATGATCAGTCTTGTCACTCACTGTTATGTTGGCATGATGCGGTTGAGGTAGTTTTTCTAAAGACAGTCATGGTATAGGAGACCTCTAAAAGAGTTTGGTTAATTTTTAATTACTTATTCACTGTGAAGAGAAGGAAGTGATTATATCTCAACCAGAGGAGGAAACCTTTAGAGTTCAATGTTGGTGACATATTTTTCTGGTGGGTGACTCCTCGACTAGGAAATAAATTGATGCGGAAGAAATGGAAGCTAGAATTGAGATTTTTAGGATTTTTTGAGGTTATTGAGAAATTTAATACAGTTATACTAGTTCAAAACTTTTGGTAGCACAGTTGGATTCAAGAGGAATCTTGGGATCAGGAGGCTGATATTTAGGCTCAATGGCATTAGTTGTTCAAGAAAGATTCTTAGAGATGCTTCCTGAGAATGATGAGTCTTTAGAGGGGTAGAATGTAATAGAATTGAAATTTTTTAGGTGTTTTAGGAGTTATTTTCAACCATTATTCATGTTTTATTAACTATAAATTATTTAGGATGTGTTTTGGGGGTTTTGGTTAGTTTTGAAGAGTTTTAGGAGCCTTAAAGGGGGTTCATAGTTGGTTCAAAGTTAGGGGAAACCATTTGGTTCTTCCTAGGAAATGGTGTGGCTTCTTTAGAGAAGAAAAATGGCAGGACATGATTAGGGTGCATAGATTAAAAAACTACATGACATATCCTTAGAAACTGTTCAACTCATTACAAAGGAGAAAACAACATTTGGTGTGTGGATTACCAAATCATGCAACCAATCTGTGTGGGTTCTAAGAGGGGCATAAAGCCTCACATGATTGGAACATGTTTTGGAAAATCATCTATCCAAATCATGTGAACATGAATTAATCATTTTAAAATCCCTCTTAATGACCATAAACCACATGATTTGAACCATTATTCTTCCTAATTGCATCCCTCTAAAATCTAGAGACTCCAACCACTCTTTATAGTAATTTATTTCACATTTGAGGTTGATTCCATAAGATCCAAACATGTTGGTGATCATGGAATTAATGTATGTAATCAACAAACCTTTTTTCTTAGGGTTTCTTCTAGATTTACCCTTTTTTCCTTGAGACCAGTCATTGATCTAGAATTTTATGGATAAATATATGTATTTTTATATCATCTAATGATAAATTCTTATATCGTTGATATATTGGTGACAGATCTAGTGTGTTAGGAGCCTTCCTTTTATCAATCTCATGTCTAGCATTGTTGGCAGATATCAAAAGGTATGTTGATGTAGACAATTTTCCATTTTCTTATAACCTTATTGAATCTTGTTATATAACTTTTATTATGTCTTATTGTAATCAGTACTAGGAATTTCTTGGAATTAAATTTATTCTGGTTAGTGTTTGAACATGTTTTGGGTGATAATGCTCTTGAAAAATCATGACATTGACATTGAAAATCTTGGGGTAAGAATTCCTTACCATATGAGGCTTTAATATTGAATGGGTTTCCATGTTTTGTTGTATGTGTGTTCTTATCCATAGGTGAATTATGTGACATGAAATGTTGTCCTGTGTGTAGACATAATATAGAGAACCATTTTCTGATATAGTATGCATGTGTGTATGTGTGTAGCTCATGAGACCCATGCTTTTTGTACTATGCCTCTGGATATATGTGATTGGTATGAATACATTGTTTTCATGTGATGTGTTTGGTATATTCTATATTTTTTTTGTGATATGTATGGTACCAAAGTGATAGGTAGACCCATCATGGCTCAGTGGACCTAGAGGGGGAGCATGTTTAGATGCTTCATGTAATATAATTATAGGGACAAGTTATACTGTGGGGAATAATGGACTTATATAGCCTAAACTAGGGGAATGATGGTCTTCAGTGACCTAACCTAAGAGGCAATAGTGGAGACAGGACATGGTAGCCTTATGTGGCTTGACATATGGTCGTGGTCCTAGAGATGGGGCATAATAGCCTTATGTGGATTGAATTGTGGCGTTGGTCCTATACTACCACCGATCATCCTTTTGGATGGCTCCTCTACTTGTGTCATTCCCATTTCCATTGAAATATTCTTCTTTCAATGAGCCTAAGTGGGTTCATCCGAGGTTCATGGTGACTTGGTTAGCGCATAGAAACTTTGTATGGTATTGTTAGCTTGTGTGTGTATTTATTTTATTATCATGAAATAAACCTCTATATACATGTGAAATTATGTAAAGGATTCATTGGTGGTATCCTATTGGCTTATACTCACACCCTGAATAGGAATCTCAATGTGCATGCGGATTTCATAACCAGGGATCCAGTAAAGGGCAAGGACCTTATGATGGGGATCTGAGTAGACAGAGCCTTGGAATCAAAGGTTATGTTGAGATATACTCTATAATATTTTTTTTGCATTTATTTACCTTTACATTTCTTGATACTTTGTTTGGAGAATCACATTGGGGGTATATGGTTCATTTTAAATGTATGAAATGGGTGAAATTTGTTACTGTATTATGTTTCCTTTATCTTCTGTTGTGATATTTTGGGTTTTTATATTTTATTGTTTTTATGGTGTATGGATATTATTACTGAGGATATAGTGTCCCTAATTCACCCTTAGAACATCACCACTAGTTGAAAGCCTCTTTCTTATGGGAGATCAAGCATGAGGTCTTATATAATTTTTACTTGGTGTTGTGTTTGGAAAATCTGGTTTAGGGTGTGGAAATGTGGAAGGTTCATATTGGTATATCCTAGAAAAAAACCAATACACTTCATAGGGTTATGTGGTTCAACTAAATGTAACCCTCACACTTTGATTAGTTGGAATCCAAGTCATGTTTTTGAGTGGATATCTTTTCCCTATTGGGGACACCCACTCAGGAATTAGGGTTGATACCTTGATAATGGTAACATTGATGGTGCATGGTAAAATGGTTAATTCAGTTGTGTCAATTATTTCCCAGATCCACCATACATTGGACCATATACAAGAATGGAGGATCTCATACCAAATTAAAGATCCATTTCAGTTATTGTATGGCAGGGTGGAAGAGAAATTATGATGTTAAGAGTATGGGTATACCATAGAAATTACTCATTTTATATCTCATCTTAGGATACTAAACATCACTAATATCTGATAAATGTCTTTGAGAATTAATTAAGTTTCATAAATGATAGTAAATCATTAAAATTTCACCTTTTTCCCTATAATTCCCCTTTGAAGATGGTCATTTACAATGATATTGAATGCATAAAATGTATTATTTCATTATTTCTTTTTGATATGATAAGATGGTCATCTGTGATCCTTACAGATTTTCACACCAATTTAGATGATTTAAAAGGGTATCCTCACTTACTTTCACTAGGGTGAGGAGCGAGTGACATCATTCCATTATCCATGAACTCTATTTGATACTGTTGTAAGAGTATATTAATTAAAAAAATCATACTTCCACCACTTGGCACCCCAAAAAACTTAAAATGGGTTTATGTTAAAACATGGATAGAGTGTTATCCAGATGGGGTGCTTGGACAATCCATATAATGGGTGAAGAAGACCTTTTCTTATCATATCCTGATTCTTGAAATTAACTTTGAGTATATCATCAAACCATAGGGTCTTTTGAACAATTATCCAATTATCTTATAGAGTCCTTGTCTTCATGTTTAACCCACATAGAAGAATTTCTAGGCTTAATGTGGGTGGTCAAACCTACTGACCATACTAGTGACATTAGTTCTAATATTTCAATAGTCAATGATCTATAGATGGAGACTTCGACTACCGATCTGTTCAATAGAACATTCCATGGGATAGTGGTTTATGAATCATATGAACATATCTCTATATATATCTCCTATATTGTAGGATTGATCCCCAATTATATATTGGTGATGGTGACTGATTGGAGTGAAGACCCAAAAATAACTATCAAAGATCAGGAAGTTAGGAAGTAGTATTGGTGACAAGTCTATAATGTCACTCTAGATACCTAGTTGAAAGAAATGAGAAACAATGTTGAAATCCTTTTCCAACTTTTTTTTGTCTTGGGTGCAGATGAATTAGATTACCGACACATGCACACTCTAATTCATAAATTACTAATCAACTAAAAGAAATTGGAAACCCAGGAAAGTGATCTACACTTATTCAATAATGTTAACCATTAAGAGGAATCTATGGAGTAAGATATAAAGGAGTTGAATCACTTCTCCATTGAATAATTTCAACTTTGTAACTGGGTTTCCACTTAGACTATGGAGCTTCATAAATATAAGGCTCATACTATAAAAGTGAAGGCACAACTACTAGAAACCATCATAGATGTCACGACCCGAAATTTTGAATAAATATTGTTTCCTAATTCTGTGTGTTATTTTATTTTATACTCAACAAAAATGTTTCATTTAATAAAATGATTATAATTAAAATGAGACCGTTGGGTTTTGACTATTATATCACCATTGGTCAATATGACCATTGGAAACTAAATGTTGCAATTATTGTCTCTAAATACAAGTGATCTTGGTTAATTAATATAGAAAGAAGATTCGATGACCTCATCTAGTAGTCTTGGGCCAATCAAAGCCCATATAACAGAACTTGGGAAGGAGGTAGCACCACTGGGATTTTCTCTGGACCAAACCCAAGCCGAACTTCATCGTGTGAAGCTATAACGGAATCGACTTCGTGAGAAGTTCAAACTGATAGAAATTACTACTCGTGAAATGTTGGTCGAGCCGCCCTCAGATTCTCTCACCTTAGGACACCTTACACTTAAGTCTTATGCCGGGGTTATAAGGGGCTATGTAAGGAGACCGTAACTGCTTTGTGTAATCCTTTGAGATAAATAAAATTATGTTTTCTTCTTATGGAAAAGTTTGTAAATTTTCAAATGTCCGGATAAATGTAGGATATATATTATTGATGAATTTGAAAAAAAGGATATTTTAAAATATTTTTGTAAACCTTAAATAATTAATGATGTGTAATTACTTTCAAAAATGGTCTTCTGCAAATGTGTTCAGTAAGAAATTCAGAGTCTAATAAGATCAACTTAATTTTTGGTGAATAATAATTTATGAATAGTGATTTTACGCTTAGGATTAGTAATGTGACCAAATGGATTGGTAATCTCACTTAAAAAAGTATTAATATAATATAGGCACCTTGATTAAGTAATGTGATTCAATAAAATAGGTAAATAACTGTTTCAGAAATTATTAGTCAAGTATTAGTTTTTTCAGGTGAATAGTGTTTTTTAATTAAAAATTAAATTAAAATGATTTAGAAAATTATTTTTATAAAATGGACTTTATTTTTGAATTCAGACCATCAATATTATGTTAAGGTAATTTTTGGAATTTTTTTCTGAAAAAAAATGAATTTTTGGTGAATAGTGTTTTTATTTAAAAAATAAATTAAAAATATTTAGAAAATTATTTTTATAAAATGGATTTTATTTTTGAATTCATAGCATTGATATTATGTTAAGGTAAATTTTTGGGAGTTTTCTAAAAAAGTTGAATTTTCAGTGAATAGTAAAAATACAGTTTTAGGGTTTCGGTATGTTTAATGACATCATAACTGCGTCATGATGATGTCATGAGATATTTTTAGGGATGGTCGACTTATGAATAGTAAGATAAGATATGAGGTGTCCCAAGTGGCCAATACCATGAGTAAATACCACTTTTTTGCCAATACCACCAATGAGATATCCATTGGCCATTAATGCTTTGTCCCCTCACTTCCCCTATAAATACCAAGCCATTATCTCATACTTTCCATTCCAAAATACTCCTAAACGAAGTTCTAGTCTCCTTACCTACCAAGGAGTCCTCCTAATGTTCCCTCAAGCCTCCCAAGGTCCCAAACTTCAAGATTTTGAAGTTACTCTTCAAGGTAAGGGATTATACCTCTCTCTTTCTTTCCAAGTACTCTCTTTTATGTCATTTCTTTTATGATCCATGATCTTATGTTGGGGATGTTCTTTTATATTCATCCTACTATCCTTTTAATGTTCATATGATGAGATACCCCCTCTTTATCTCATCAATTCATTTTAAGAATGTTTTAGTGGCGTCGTTAGGCTGCCAAATTTTTAAGGGATTCTTTCACCCTTCCCATTTTCAAGTTCTATTTTCATGTCAAGTCTTTCAAGTTCCTTTTATTATGTTTGGGTATGATCTCTATATATATCATACTGATATTTTATGTTCATATTATGAGAGACCCTATTTGATCTCTTCAATTCATTTTTTTGAAGTTTTAAGTGACGCTGTTAGGCTGCCGAATTTTCGTAAGAGAAATATTATTTTTGTCTCCGTTCCATTTTTTCATTTCATATAGTATGTCTTTCAAATTTCATTACCATGTTCTTATATCCTTTATATCCTGTCCCTCTAATATTTTATGTATCATTTATGAGTGGGTGACCCATGTCCTCTCTCTTTTCAGTATTTTCTAAAACCCTATAACATAGTTGTTATGCTGCAGAATTTTCGTCTCAAAATGTCTCTCTCTTTATCTCAAATCATTTTATTTTATTAAGTGAATACTCAAAGATCTTTATTCTATAGGTTTATTCACATATATATCAAAATTTTCTATTTTAATTCTGGTACTTACATACATTAAACCCGCTTTCCTTTTTCCGTGGGTTTAAAGTGACATAAAGATCACGTCTTTAAAGCAGATTTTAAAATGTTATGACTATGAAATGAAAACCATTTATTTTATGTTATATGGGTTATTTATGAAAGTATTGATGATGATATATGTGTCTCACATTATAATAAAGAAAAATTAATGGTCCTCCCTGATAGCACTCCAATACATTGGGTAAAGACTTAATCTCTAGAGATGACCATTTTTAACGACACCTTGGTGAATAACCTTGGTAATTTTTAATGACACCTTGGGGATGGACCTTCGTGAAACGGAAATGATTTTCTATGTTAAATGTTGTAGCCACATATTCAAGTTATGAAACACGTTATTTTTATTATGATATTCCTCATGATCTCTTTGTCATGCCTTAAAGTCATTTTTCATGACTTTTAATGTATCTCAAGTGCACATGTAAAATGTTTCCCTTGTTTCCCTTACTTGGCCTTTTGCTCACCCTTTCCTTTGATGTATGCTCCCAAGTTATGAGATGTTGTAATGAACTTAGGATGAACAAATGAATAAGCCTTTCAAGTGTTTAATAATAATGTTTTATGTTGTCATGTATTAAGTTCCTGGTTTCCAAGACACTAAACCTTAAAGATCCTCAGTTTTGTATAATGTAATAAAAGTTTATATGATAAAAAGGCGGGATGCTATAATAGAGATCAATGTCTTTAAGGGAAGGAACTGAGAATTAATTTTTTGTATTGATCACATGCATTCATCAATAAAATATAAAGGAATCAAATAGTAATTCATTTAATAATCCATCAATGTTCTCCATCATTTATTGGATATTAAGTTGAACTCGACTAGTCAAAATTTGTAACAAATTATTCCTTCCCATTTTTGTTGGAAGAGAGACTATATAATATGGATGTTTCTCCTATTTTGTTGAAACTGAATGAAAAGTAATTTTATTGTTCTTATTTTTTTTTTATTACTTTATCCCAAGTATCATTCCATAATAACCTATGAAACCTTGGATAAAAATATCAAAATAACATGAAATAATTTGAGTATTGAGTTTGAAATGGAAAAATCCAATTGTGGATTTAAAATACTTGAGTCAGAATTAATTCCTCTTAAGAATGGGTCTTTGATGAGTATAGGAATAATTATCATCATTAGGGGTGTAAATGATATAGTTTTACTCGTAAGATACTCAAGATCATCTTAAAAAATAATCAAGTTCGAATCAATTTTTTTAAGTAGATCTTGATCTTAGGCTAATCAAGTACCTCATGGAGTCAAGTTAAAGTACAAAAATAATTTTATCAAGTATCTTTTGAGCTTATTTGAGCAATAAAACTATTAATATATATATATATATATATATATATATAAGTTATAAATTCTAATGAAACCCTAGCTGGTGAACTTAACCTCCTACCCAAGCTTCTCCATTTCCTTTCTCTCCCTCCCTCACCCTTGACACCCTCGCTACCTATCCCACCCTCACCCTTGAAACCCTCACCCACCCCCCTTCCTTTCTCTCTTAGAACAACTATGTTATATGCCTTATCCTCCCCCTCCACTATAGCCAGAGATGATGTCCCCCCAACCTCCTCCACCCACCCTTGTCGGCAATGAATCCCCCTTCCCCTAGCACTCTATAACCCCTTCTTCCCCGGGCCTCACCCCAACCTGTCTCATATACACTGGTTAGTTCCTCCTTCCCCTATCTTCATCGAATCCCCCTCCCCAAACCACTTTATAAAAACCTAAGTATACTACACATACTATTCCATGATTTTGAAAAAAAATATTCATTAAGTACAAACTAGGGATCGAGAAATCCTAGTGTATTTAGAAAACTAGGTACATGATACAACAAAAGTAAACTAAAACATAAAATTTCTATTTTATTATCTATGATTATCTCCTATAATCCCTTCAATATCCTAAAACTAAAAATTATAACCTAGGGAATACATAAATAAAATGGGTGATCTATAAAGCCTAATAAGGGAATAAACATGGAAAAGACGCAGAGCATTTGAGTGATAAGTCATAACATGGTAACATATATGGTATTGTTTATGAATAATCATATTGAGGCATAACATAAAGATCATGGAATCATAAGATCATGGAAACACAAGGAAGTGACAGTAACATATAATATGACATAAACATGAGTCAAGTTTAACTGCCAATACAATATCACATGGTGGAAAAAGTCCCATAATGGGTTAGGTTTACTCCCTACTCCCATACATGAAGTATAATGAGACTTAAAAATTACCCAATGCATTGGATCACTATTTGGGTACACCCATCATAACATTTTCATGCTTATCTTCTCCATAAAAGGGAATCAATCTTAAGGATTAAACATAAGGAATTAGATAAAAGAACTTATGGCATGTATTACCCCAAAAAAATAAGGTGAATTAAACTTGGTTTATGTGTGTGACATATATACCTAATATAGAATAATTACATGAGAATAATATATAGATAAAATTATTTAAAAGGGGGAGAAATCATAACCCAAAGGAAATGGGGTGGTTTGGAGAGATCCCTTACCATATGTTTGAATCTAATCTGCACTTGCACTTAAAGTCCTGGATAATAAAATTAAATTCATTAATTACATAATTCAAAACCTTTTACATATATATTTTAATTATTATAATTTTATTATTTTTATTGATAATAATTTCAATGAGATATAATTTTTAATTTTTTTGTTCTCGGAGAGTTCGTTTCACAGTTCCATGGTTGAATCATTTGTGGATAATTATTGATGTCCTTATTAAATGGGAATAAAAATCCATAAATTAAATCAAATAACATCCATGTAATTGAATAAATTATAATTTTTCCAAATACCCATATTTTTTCTGACATATGGATGGTTCTTTTAGTAAAAATGTTAGTGTTTTAAAGTTAGCTCATTTAGGTGGTTTTAGTGACCATCACGAGCTAATTTCATTTTATTTAATATTATAGACATATATTAATTATAGAATGTGAAAAAATATAAAATATACATTATTAGTTAATTTTAAACCATTATAAGTGAATCTTAACTTTCTATAAAGGCAGTAGTGGAAAATGAAAACCCATCATCCATGAATGCGGTGAACCGACATAA
The DNA here is from genome assembly GCA_963277665.1 of Viscum album. Lineage (NCBI taxonomy): Eukaryota > Viridiplantae > Streptophyta > Magnoliopsida > Santalales > Viscaceae > Viscum > Viscum album. Next base: position 1,964,276,375 of record OY728133.1, read on the forward strand.
TATGGACAATGATTTCGTTTTTTTTTTGAATAAGAGAGGATGAGAAAGGTGTGTATGTTAGATATTCCATTATAAATATAACACACCTGTATATATATTATAATGGAGTTATTATTCCATGTTGGATGAGGGAGGTGAAGAGAAGTTAGAAGAAGAAAATAATTTAAAAGAGGTAAATTGAGAATGTTACCTCTTAAATATCGCCTCCTTGAAATACTCCTTAATGAACTTTCAATTAGTATTTTGGTGAGACCAATAGAATTTTTATGTGGGGGTTGTATAATATTGTAAATCTACACATCTTATAAGGTGTGAGGAGGAGGGGTGTTGAGGGGTGGTATTTATAAGGGGGGAGAGGTGTGTTTTTAAATATTATATTCATTAGTTTATTATTTTAGCTCAAGACTAACAATATTATTGATTATTGTAACTATATATAGTAACTAGTTCATGTGTGTTTGAACTAATGGTTGTTTACATCTTTCATGAGTCAAAAATTCATGTATTTAGCTTATAATTTTAAATATCGTAATTTATTGTATTTCACTATTCACCAAAAATTCAACTATTTTAGAAAAATAAAAAAAATCACCATAACCATTTTTCAACATATAGATTTAAAAAAATGAAATCTATTTTATGTAAATAATTTTATAAATATGATAAATTTAATTTTTAAATAAAATCTTCATATATTTGGAAAATGCCAATTTTAATATTATCATCAATTTTCTAACCCTTTGAAAATTTACTTATGGTATCATAAAAATAATATTATAATTATAATGAAACTTAATATTAATTTATAAATACATTTAATACAATAAAAATTATTTTAAATCTTTATGTTTACTATAAAATTGTAATTAAAAAAATTATGTTTTACAAAAATTCAAACACTTAATTTATTATTTTTAACACATTTATTTACTTGTACCATGATATAAATATGAAATATTTTCATTTTATAGGATACCTAAAGATTATTTTAAACATCCATAGGTGAGGATACTATTCTACCAGTCTGATTACTATTCTATTGGTCATATTATTATTCAAACAATCAGATTATTATTCCCACAATTTGATTTATAACGATCATATGGGTTCCCTACTTCCTATAAATACATCATATTTAATTCATTAATCATTAAATTCCAATATATATCAAGGTTATGTATATTTTCATTTTAAAAATTCATATTACATTACTAACATTTTGATTGATTTGTAGTGTTTTTTGTGATTTTAGTTATTTTGGTGGATCGAGCAGATCCATATTTTCAGATTTTAGTTATCTTGTTTTCTATATTTTATCCCATTGTAATATTTTCAATTATTGGGCCATTTTTATTCTCTAAATTTAATTTTCATATTAATATAACAAAATTTAGTTAGTTTTATCATGTTTTGTGTGTGCATTATATTATATTATTAAATATACCATAATTATAAGAAGGGAATTTCTATTGATAAAATTCTATGTCGTCATATTCTTCCCCCCCCCCCCAGAAAATTTCACCCTCAAAATTTTATTTTACAGACTAAGGTGAAAATAGGTGAGGTTACTTTTACTTCATAGCATACTCCAGTTCCCATGTCGCCTCCTCGTACTTATGGTTTTACCACGGTACTTTGACTAGGTGATTTGTCTTGTTGTGTAGAACTGTATATCTACGATCCAAGATCTTCACCAGATACTACACATAAGATAGATAATTTTTCAGTTTTACCACCTATGAATTTAGTACATGTGAAGGGTCTTGTATGCACTTCCTCAAGAGGGATATTTGGAATAAGTCGTGTTCTTGAGAAAGGATTGCTGGAAGTTCTAATCGATAGGTTATAGCTCTGATACGATCTAAAATCTCAAAGGGTCCTATGTACCTGGGACCTGTTGGATCGAATATGTAGATGTATATGTATATTAGATGGAACAATACAAGAGGGGGGTGAATTGTAGATTTAAAAATTTGTGTTTAAACACTTAAGAAATTATTTTAAATGATCTTAAACTAATACAATTCACAACAGAAACAAACAATCACAATTTTATTGAATATAAAGGTATGATATGATGTAATACTATAAGAAAAGTAAAGAAATTGTATTCAAGATGAATACAATAATTAGAGTAATACAATAGTGAATTATTCTACCATAAAGTGTATAGAATCAATCGATACAATATGTAATAGTACGAATGTAATTGAAACAATTACAAATGAATATGAAATGAAGAAAGGAAAATAATACAATTCCCTTTCTTAAAACAAATAGCAGCAGAAATGTAAAAGTATTAAAATTCTTTTGACCCAAAGATAAGGGTTATCCTTTCACCTAGGATAACAGGTCTATCTTACCACCACCTTAGTAAGACCTCGATAAGATGATCAGTATGTCTGTCTTTCTATCCCCACAAGACCTCGATACGATGATCGGTACGTCTGTCGTGCTATCCCCGCAAGGCCTTGATTTTGCAGGTAATCGGAACCTCTGTCTTTCAATCACTTGAAAGCCCTCAATACAATGATCAGTAGCACCGTCTTCCTATCCTCATAAGCCCTCGATCGTTATCACCTGATCGGTCACACAAAGCAGATCAAAGCACTTGATGAAATACAAAAACTAAGAAAGAGTCGTTCATGTTTTGTAATCTCAAGGCTTTCGCACGAAGCAAGAGAGAAGTCACAGAGTCTCTCTCTAGAACTTGATAGAAGCATAGAATGATCAAAAGTCTCTCAGTTATATAGCTCATCTTCAAATGACCTCCTATTTATAGGCCTTAGGTTATAACAGTCATATTTCCTCCAATGGTCATATTTCTTCAGAAAACTCGGAGGGACTTGGGAACCTTGCATTATAACGGTTATATTGAAACAGAAAACATGATATCATTTTGATTAGTTTATAACTAAATCCACAAAATCATTTTTGTTAAAACAAAAGATATATGAAGATGATAAACATGGGTATGATTAATATAAAACATGTGTTTTGATAAAGGACCAAAACAAGCATGTAATGAAAGTGAAATATGAATACTATTAGTATTACTTAGTGTAATGTATTGATATGAAGAAAAGAGAGTATGATTCAAAAAAGTCAGTACGATTGACAGTCAGTACGATTGACAGAGTTAGTATGATTAGCATAGTCAGTACGATCAGCACAGTCAGTATGATCAGCATTGTCAGTACGATCAGCATAGTCAATACGATCAGCATAGTCAGTACGATTGACAGAGTCAATACGATTGACAGAGTCAGTACGATTAACAGAGTCAGTAAGATTGATAGAGTCAATATGATTGATATAGTCAGTATGATAAACCAAGTAAAATACAATAAATATGGTCAGAATAGATTTTTTATTTCCAAAACAAAGCATAAGATTCAAAAGAGAACTTTTGACTCAACAATCTCCCCCTTTTTGGAAAGCACAAAACATAACGTAAAAACAAAAATAAATACTTATCTCCCCCTGAGTTATTGAAAACTCTTCTGAATATGAAATTGAATACAACTAACTCCCCCTTAGGTATGTACTTTCCTAAGGATTGTATTCATAGATTTTCCTTGATTTATAAGTGTTTGATTAAAACATTATCCCCTTATAAAACATTCTCCCCCTTTGTGATTTACAAAAATAATTGGGTAAATTGATTTTCCTGAAAGAGTTATAGAAAAAAAATGCAAGGAAATGGGAAAGGTAATATAAATATTATTGAGATAACAAGTCTATAGAATTCCGGAAATGAGTAAAGAAAGATAAAATAACACTCATTTGTTTTCTCTTTCCCTTTATTTCTTAATCAGCTCATGAAGAACGGATTTCATCTTTTTGATTTCTTTATTGTATTAAGAGATAGAATCACCCTGGGATCTGAGAAGCTCTTGTTGATCGGAAAAGAGCTGATCCTGATTCTTGATGGTCTCTTCTTGGACTCTGATTACTTCTTCAAGAGTATCAATTCTTTCTTGCAGATTCTTGTTGTCTTTAGATAACACAAAAATTTTTTTTAACAAAACTATTTCATCTTTGAAAGATGAAACCTTAAAAAACTCAGACTGAAAAGAATTCATTCTCTCTTGCAGCTGTTTTATTGAAGGAATATCGTCACCATGAGTATTTTACAAAAGATTCATCCTTTCAATAGTTTCTTTTTCAAGATTATTGAAAGAAATTGCAAGATCATTTGAAATTTTCCTCAAGTATTCAATTGATATTTCATGATCATTAACTATGCTCTATGTTTTTTATGACCACTTAGTCATTCTATTACAAGCCTTATTATGAGAAACCGAACTTTCTGACAGAACTTTCAAATTATCTTCAATTGACAAAACTCTCTTTCTAAGTTCTTTTACAGATCCAAACTTACTCCTTTGATTGTCAGTGATGAAATAAATTTTCCCTTCAAGTCTAGAAAAATAAGGAATAGTCTTCTCAATCCTCCTCAAAACATGAACAATGTAATCACTCCTTTTGAGAGAGATTGTGTGTTCTGAATCAGTATCCTCATCGTACGAGTCTAGTTCATTTGATTGACTTGAGTCTTTAATTGGCTGTTTTCCTTTTGATTTTTCTTTCTCCCTTCTTTCTTATTCTACTTTTTCACTGATGACAATTACTTTTTCATTCTGATAGGATTGAGCACCTTGCTTTACTTGAGAAGAAATTTTATCTAGAGTTTCAAAAGATTGATCTTGAGCTTGATCGGCATGAGAAGTTTTTTGAATGCCTTCACTTTGATTTTTAAAAGATTCCTCTCTACTTTTCTTTGAGCTCTGATGGAATTCCAAAAGAAAATATCCTTCTACTTCTTCAACTTCCTGTATTTCTTCCAACATTTGTTTCCCTTTCTCTTTCTATGGGAGACTCTATATGATAGGCGCTTGATATACTTATTCTATTATTTGAGCACTAGTATCCTCAACCATTTTCAGAACTTTAGAAACATCAAAGTCTTGATATTTTCTTTTCAAAAGAGTCTTATTTTTCTTTTCAGCCTTAAGGGTATCCTCAACCCTTATCCTCTCAGCAAAAGCTTCAGCTGGGTCAAGACCAAACTCCGGATCACCTTCTTTTCTCTGTTCTCTTTCTTTTCTCCATCTGGCTACAACTTCCTTACTATACTTAGGTTTCTTCTTTGGTTTTGAACTAGTTTGCGGATCTGAATTTTGAGGAGAAAGATCAGTTCAGTTTTCTTTTACTGGTATAGGTGCCGATTGATTTGGTGTTGATTGATTCTGTGTTGATTCAGCTTCTATATCTCTGACAAAAGGATTTTAATTCTGATCAAAAAAAATATAAAACTTCTTCTACATATTCTTACTTATCCACGAAGTCTTCATCTCTATCAATTGCCCTTTCAAAGGAATATTACAAAATTTCATGCTCTCGAGAATGAACTTTGTAAGAATAGAGGGATATATAATTAAATGGGATTTGATCACTCATTACTTGACATTATTGACTATTTCAAAGATGTATCCCATAAGATTTACCTTTCTCATATTGACAAGGTAGTCTAGCATGAAGATATCAGAGACATTCAGAATTTCTCTATCCCCTTTCCTTGGGATAAGAAAACCTTGCATCCAAAGTGTCGTGAATCTGTTATCTGGAGAATGATGAGCCACTTTCCTCTTCTCTTCATTTGTTAGAAGCAATGACTTTTCATCACTTTCTTTATTAAACATACCAACCTCCTTTGGTATTTTATGAGATGGACAAAAAGAATCACCTTCTATTGAGACATTTAGAAAGTGGGTTGCTTGCTTCACAGACATAGATATTTTTCTATCGTAGATAGCAAAGTTGATTGTCATATTTTTGTCAAAATATACAGTTTTGTAGAATTGGCTAACTTCTTCAATAAGAACCATATATTGAGACATAGGTTTTTCAACACACAGATGTTCCCATCCTTGAAACAAAATAATTCTTCTGATTGTAGAATCGTACGAATCAAAGAATTCATGATAAACTAACCTTTCTCTGAAAAAGTCTTTCTCTGAAAACGTCTTTGAAGACATTTTGGCAGGAGTGTTGGCAGAGGACTAAGACATATAGGTGAAGCCAATGGAAGATCGTACGGAGTTTAAAAACAAAGAGACAGGGCTTCGCCACAAGATTTGAAAAATCGGTGTGGGTTTGGGAAGGGGGGTCTATTTATAGGCGAAAAAAATGATCGTTGATATTCTACGGTTGATATTAGAAGAAAAAAAATCGACGGATAGGATTAAAAAAATATTTGTTTTTTAAAAAACAAAAGTGAAAAACAAAACAATGTAAGGAAATTATGTACCTGTCGGATATTATAAGGTAATTGTTGGTTTAATAGGTATTAACATAGTAAAAGAAAACACAAGCGTACGAGGAGAAAGAATATGATCGGTTGTCATACCGATGGAAAACAAAGTCATTATCATAGGTTGTCAAGCCGATGGAAAACAAAATCATTACCATAGGTTGTCAAGCCAATGGAAACCAAATTCATTACCATAGGTTGTCAAGCCAATGGAAAACAAAGTCATTACCATAGGTTGTCAAGCTGATGAAAAACAAAGTCATTACCATAGGTTGTCAAGCCGATGGAAAACAAATTCATTACCATAGGTTCTCAAGCCGATGGAAAACAAAGTCATTACTATAGGTTGTCAAGCCAATGGTAAACAAAGTCATTACCATAGGTTGTCAAGCCGAGGGAAAACAAAGTCATTACCATAGGTTGTCAAGCCGATGGAAACAAAGTCATTACCATAGGTTGTCAAGCTGATGGAAAACAAAATCATTACCATAGGTTTTCAAGCCGATGGAAAACAAAGTCATTACCATAGAGTGATGTACCGATGGAAAATAAACTTGTTACCATAGGGTGACGTGCCGATGGAAAACAAAGTTGTTACCATAGGGTGACATGCCAATGGAAAATAAACTTGTTACCATAGGATAAAGTGACGATGGAAAACAAAGTTGTTACCATAGGTTGATGTGCTGATGGAAAACAAACTTTTTACCATAGGGTGACGTGCCGATGGAAAACAAACTTGTTACCATAGGGTGACATGTCGATAGAAAACAAAGTTGTTACCATAGGTTGACGTGCCGATGGAAAACAAACTTGTTACCATAGGGTGACGTGCCGATGGAAAAAAAATAGTCAAGACAAAAAATACAAGGTAAAAGCGATAACTAAACAGTCAATACGATAAATAGAAAGACAAAAACACAAACCAGGAGAATAAACAAATGAAAATAATATTAAGTAAAATTTTCTCCTTTTTAAGAGAAGTTTTTTAATGTAAGGAGAAGTGAAAAACATGAAGTAGACATGAATGATTACTTTAATGTAATCATTCCTAGCATCTGTTTTATAAACTCAAATCTATCGGAAGGTAATGGTTTTGTAAAAATGTCAGCAAGTTGTTCTTGTGTTCTGATGAATTGTAAAATAATATCTCCTTTTTGTGTGTGATCCCTAATAAAGTGATGCCTAATATCTATGTGTTTTTCATGAGAGTGATGTGCTGGGTTCTTACAAAGAGCTATGTCACTAGTATTATCACATAGAATTTGAGTTTTGGAAAAACTCAATCCATAGTCAGTGAGTGCTTGTTGCATCCACAATACTTGGGCACAACAACTTCCAGCTGCTACATATTCAGCTTCAACAGTGGAAAGTGATACTGAGTGTTGTTTTTTGAAGGACCAAGAAACTAGGGAATCTCCTAAGAAATTAAATGTTCCAGATGTACTCTTTCTATCCATTCTACAACCACCAAAGTTAGCATCTGAAAAACTTTTTAAAACAAAATCATTTCCAGAAGATTAAAAAATACCTAGATCCATAGTGCCTTTTAAATACCGAAATATTCTCTTCACGGCTTTTAAATGAGACTCTTTTGGATTAGATTTGTATCTTGCACATAAGCATATAGAAAACATTAAGTCTGGTCGACTAGCTGTCAAGTATAACAAACTTACTATCATACCTCTAAAAGTTGTTTGATCTACTGGTTTCCCAGTTTCATCAAGATCAAGTGTATTTTGGGTACCAATTGGAGTGCTAATACTTTTATTATTGTTGTATCCATACTTTTTAAGTAAGTATTTAATATACTTATGTTGAGATATAAATGTTCCTTTTGGTTTTTGTGAAATTTGAAAACCTAAAAAGAATGTTAACTCACCCATCATACTCATTTCAAGCTCAGATTTCATTAAATTCGCAAAATAATCAGTTAAATATTGCTGAGTTGATCCATATATGATGTCATCAACATAAATTTGAACAATCAAAACATTTTTATTTTCCATTTTTATAAAAAGGGTTGGATCAGTTGTACCTTTTGCATAATTTTTTCGTAAAAGAAATCATGTAAGTCTATCATACCATGCTCTCGGGGCTTGTTTAAGGCCATATAGAGCTTTGGTAAGTTTAAAAACATGATTATGATGTTTTGAGTCAAGAAAACTAGGGGTTTTGTTCGAAAATCACTTCTTATTGAACAAAACCAATTAGAAAAGTACATTTAACATCCATTTGAAATAGTTTGAAATTAAAGTATGCTGCAAAGGCTAATAGAATACGAATAGATTCAAGTCTAGCTACTGGAGCATATGTTTCTTCATATTCTATTCCCTCTTGTTGATTATATCCATTAGCAACAAGTCTTGCTTTATTTCTTACAATGATTCCATTTTCATCACATTTGTTTCTGAAAACCCACTTTACACCAATTACAGTTGTTGTTTAGGTCTTTCAACTAAAGTCCAGACTTGATTCCTTTCAAATTCATTTAGTTCATCTTGCATTACTTTAATCCAATATTCATCACCTAAGTCCTCACTTGTACTTTTAGGTTCAAATTGAGAAAGAAAAGCTAAATGCTATATTTCATTTCTCAAGGAATTTCTGGTCCTTACGGGTTGATTTACATCACCAATGATGTTATCACTGGGATGATTCCTAAGAAACAATTGATTTGGGTTTTGTAAAACTTGTTCATCAACATATGGTAGAAAGTCTTATGGATTAAAAGTTTCAGGAACACTTTCTTGAACATTTTCCTTATCAGAAGGATCTTCTAATAGAGTTTGATAAACATTTTTAGAAAACACATCTGGAGATTTTGGTTGAGGTTGTTTGAAAACAAAAGGATTAGTTTCATCAAATTTAACATGCATTGTTTTTTCAACAGTACAAGTGTTTTTATTGAAAACTTTGTAATCCTTAGAAGTTGTATAATAACCTAAAAGATTCCTTCATTAGATTTTGGTGCGAATTTGTGGAGATTATCTTTAGTATTCAGAATGAATACTTTGCACCCAAAAACTTTGAAGTATGAAACTTTAGGTTTTCAGCTAGTCCACAATTAATAAGTTGTTTTATTAAGAAAAGTTTTGGTTAAAATACGATTTGTAGTATAAAAAGCAGTACTAACAGATTCAGCCCAAAAGTGCTTAGCAATTGAGTATTCACTCAACATGGTTCTTGTCATTTCCTGAAGAATTCGATTTCTTCTTTCAACAACACCATTTTTCTGAGGAGTTCTTAGAGCTGATAAATTGTGAGTAATACCTTTATTACTATAAAAAGTTTCAAAATCAGAATTTTTAAATTCACCACCATGATCATTATGAATAGTTATCAATGGTAGGGTTTTATCATTTTTAACTTGGGTTCTAAAAAATTTGAAATAGAAAAAGGCTTCAGATTTCTTTATTAGAAAATAGACCCATGTAAATCTAGTAAATTAATCAACTAAAACAAATACATAGTATTTGCCTCCAATGCTTCCAGTTTGTGAAGGACCAAAAAGATCCATATGCACTAGCTGTAATGTATTAGAAGTTGAAACTTCATTAATTGATTAAATATAGTTTTATGTTGCTTACCAAATTGACAAGGATCACAGACTTTTGAAGAATCATATCTAAGATCTGGTAGTCCCTTTACAAGTCTTTTCTTTGAAAGTTTAAAAAGCTTTCTTAGGTTGCAGTATCCTAGTATTCTGTGTTATAGCCATGATTGGTCTTCTATTGCGCTTAAGCAAGGTAAATTTTGGCTCCTAAGGTCTTCTAAGTTAATAGTGTATACATTCTCTTGCCTATTGGCAGAAAGAATGAATTCATACTTGGAATTGTGAACTAAGCATCTATCATTTCTAAAATTCACAAGGTATACTTCATCACATAATTGTATTATGCTGATGAGATTGTGGTTAATACCTTTAATAAATAAAACATTTGAAATAAGAACTTTTCCATGAAAAACAACATTACCTATTCCAACAATCTTTCCTTGAGAATTATCTCTGAAGGTAACCTTTCCACCTTTTGTTTCAATAATCTTTTCAAAGAAATATTTGTTTCTAGTCATGTGTCGAGAACAACCACTATCCATGTACCAAATATTCTTGTTAGTACACTTCTTATTTTCCTGAAAAAGAAACAATTAGTTTTTCAGAATCCAAAATTGTTTGGATCCAGAAGGTTTAAATAAAAGAATTTTAGGAATCCACATTTGTTTTGTAAAATGAGATTTATGAAATCCAAAAGACTAAGTTCTATTAAGAGAACAATCTCTTTTCTAGTGTCCTCCACATTGACACTTGTTGGGAAAAAATCCCTCAAGGTAACATTGTAGTATTTTTGGGTTGATTGTGTTTTTTGACAAAGCAGGTTTCCATGGAGAATTGTCGAGTTCCCGAGAAGTTGTTGACAATCCATGTTGACAAAGAATTATGACAAAGGAATGGATGATCTGGAGGCAGTACAAAAGAGTAGTACAAGGTGTCTTCGTTTCCCAGTGTTTGCCAAATTTTTGGGGTCCAAAATTTAGAGTTTGGTGAGCATCGCGAAAATAGGATTTCCTTGAAGATCATATTTAAATATGGAAAAGGCATGAATTTTGTGAAGATAGGCTTCATGGTTTGGAATTCGCGAAGACCAGAAGAATGATGGCGGTGAGTCTTTGCAATTACGACAAGCTTCGCGAATGGCAGAGGTTAAAGCGCATCGCGGTGGTGAAGAGAATTGCGAGGGAGCTTCGTGGTGAAGGTGAAAAGTAAATGACGAAATGCTACATGATTACGATGAGCTCCGCGATCGGAAAATTGTCATGGTGCTTCGCAATTTTGAGAGAATTATGGTGGGAACTTCAGAGCTTCGCGATTTAGGATGATGTGGCATTGAATTCATGAGGAAAGGACGTGGGTTGGTGGAATCACTTATAAATAGAGGTCGACCCCCTCAAGAAGAGTATAGAGAGCTTTCAAAGAAAATCTTTTGCTCTCATTTTGCAAAGTTGGTTCACGAAGGTAGGGTGCTTCGCAAAAGAGAGGTGCTTCGTGGCGGCTAATCTAGCTCCGCGAAAGTAAGTACGCTTTGTGAGGTCGCTTTCTCTAAGGAGTGTGCTTCGCGAAGAGGTAGGAGCTCTGCGACGGCCTAGGCATTGTGAAGTCTTGATCTTCACAAGAGTTCATCGTGAAAAGGCAGGAGCTTCATGAAGGCTTGTTTGAGCTTTGTGAAATTGGGAGCCTCGCGAAGTAGGGTGCTTTGTGAAGGTGTTTCCAAAGGCAGTTGCCTTGTGTTCAGAGGAAAAGGGGTATTCATCAGTGGATGAACTTTGAACTTCAAATAGAGCATCTATCAATAGTTGAGGATGAATTCTTTCATGCAAATGAAGAGACCTACAGGTCTATAAACTGTGAGTGGATCTTCTAAAGAATAAGTGAGCTCACTTCAGTTGAGAGAGCATTGAGTTCTCAAATTATGTGTGGTTGTAAACCAGGAGGGACAGTGAGTCCGCTTCAAACTTGTAAACAGTAGTGCGCTTATAGTGGAATTGGTACATCGGCACATTGCTGGTGTATGATCCTTGGACGTAGCCCATTGAGGGTGAAACAAGTAAAAATCGATGTGTCATGTGCATGCTTTAAAGTTTGTTCACACTCTGCATCAGGAAGGAGAGAGAAGAGGGTTTTGTCTAACAGCAAAACAATGTCAAAAGGGGAAGTTGTTTTTATCTGTCATACCCTGATTCACCCCCCCCCCCCTCTCAGGGTATCTAGCCTAGTGGACCTAACAACACGTAGTGTAAAAAGGGTTATTTTGAGGAACAAAATAGTTATTACTAAAAATTGGTTTAGAATCAGTATAATCAATGCCAGAATGATTCCTCAAAGGTCTAATTTGAGAATACATTTTATCAAAGTTTTACTTTCCATAAGTAAAGTTTGACAAACATTTTTTCAAGGAAAAAATTTTAGACTTTAGTTTTAAAACAAGGTTCTTATCCTCCAAAACATTTGATTTTGAACTAGAGTTAAGCTCAAAAACATTTTTCTTAGAAATTACATTTTCTAGATCCTTAGAAAGTTTATCCTTTTCATAATTGAATTTCTCAAGGGTTTTTTAAATACTTTCAAAATTAGAAGTTTTCATATCAAGATCATTAGAAAGATCTGATACTTCTTTGGTTAAAATTGAAATTCTAGAATTTGCCTTATCAAGTTTCTTTTTGAGTTTAGAATTTTCTTTCGCAAGTAATTTAGAAAACCTAGACACTTCTTCAAAAGAAGTTAATGTATTATCTTCTAATGAAGAAGACTCATCATTTGAAGATTCATAATATTTATTGTCAGTGTAATTTGCATTCAAGGAAACATTTTTAATATCTTCACCATTGTGTACCTTATCCATGAGACAATTATCTTCAATTGGTAGTCTGGTTATAAGTCCAATATTCCTTTGTCCTGATGATTCATATTCTGAAGAATTATCTGATGAATTGCTACCACTTTCACTCCAATTATCATTTGCCTTCAAGACTTTCTTTGTCTTTGTCTTGTAATACTTTTTCTTATTCCTTTCAGAATGTTTCTTCTTTATATCTTTTCTCTTCAGTAAAGGAAAATCAGGTCTTATATGACCTACTTTCTTACATTCATAACAAGTTACATCCGAATCTTTCTTATCATTTATATCTTTCTTTCTGAATCTGTATTGAAAGTATTTTTTCCCATAATATTGTTCATCCTTCAAGCAAGATTGGCTAAATTATTATCCAAATGATCACAATCACTTGATTCAGATATAACAATTTTCTTGGCTTTGGATCTTGTTATCCTATCAGGTGTTTTGGCTTTAGATGTAGTAGTAAAAGCTACACTTCCATTTCCATTTTTCTTCTTGTTGAAATCAACATCTCTATTCATTCTTGTCTCGTGCTATAGAAGAGTTCAAAAGAGTTCATCAAGAGTAATCTGGGAAACTTTTCTATTTTCATCAATAGTTTTCCTTTTTGACTCCCATTCGTTTGGCATTAAATCAATAATCTTATCTACAAGAGCTTCATCATCAAGACCTTTTTATCCCATGGATTGTAAAATATTGACAACTATCATAAATCTTTGTTGCACTTTGTATATCGACTCTCCATAAGGAAAAAGAAATCCATGATACTCTGCTCGAAGCATTGTTCTTCTTGTTTCTATAACCTTGGATGTACCAAAATGTGTAACTTCCAATTTCTTCCAAATACAGTTGGATGCTTCACAAGAAGATATCTGGATGTATATATTCCTGGTCATAAAACATAGCAAAGTATTGCATACCTTGTAATTCGGTTGATATTCTTGCTTCTATTGGTTAGTGAAAGTAATGACTTCTTTTTCGGGAATTTTGTAACCTCCAGTAAGCATAATAAAATTGTCTACACCAGTATTTATAACAAATGTCTTCATTCGATCTCTTCAGTACTCATAATCATTCCCATAAAATATTGGTGGTCTAGTTGGATTTAGATTGTCAATTTACCCAATATTCATTCCTTCCATCTTATAAAACAAAATCTTTTCCACTTCACACGTTAGTGCAGAAAAAAAACTTGAAAGAAATAGAGCTAGTAATACAAATCAGTGGAAACCTACTCTGATACCAATTGTTGGATCGAATATGTAGATGTATATGTATATTAGATGGAACAATACAAGATAGGGGTGAATTGTAGATTTAAAACTTTGTGTTTAAACACTTAAGAAATTATTTTAAATGATCTTAAACTAATACAATTCACAACAGAAACAAACAATCACAATTGTATTGAATATAAAGATATGATATGATGTAATACTATAAGAAAAGTAAATCAATTTTATTCAAGATGAATACAATAATCAGAGTAATAAAATAGTGAAGGATTCTACCATAAAGCGTATAGAATCAATCGATACAATATGTAACAATATGAATATAATTGAAACAATTACAAATGAATATGAAATGCAGAAAGGAAAATAATACAATTCCCTTTCTTAAAACAAATAGAAATGAAAATTTAAAAGTATTAAAATTCTTTTGACCCAAAGAGAAGGGTTATCCTTTCACCTAGGATAAAAGGTTTGTCTTACCACCACCTTGGTAAGCCCTCGATACAATGATCGGTACGTCTGTCTTGCTATCCCCATAAGCCCTTGATTTTGTAGGTAATCGGAACCTCTGTCTTTTAATCACTTGAAATCCCTCGATACAATGATTGGTAGCACCGTCTACCTATCTCTGGCAGCCCTCGATCGTTATCACCTGATCGGTCGCACAAAGCAGATCAAAGCACTTGATGAAATACAAAAACTAAGAACGAGTCGTTCACATTTTGTAATCTCAAGGCTTTCGCACGAAGCAAGAGAGAAGTCACAACATCTCTCTCTAGAACTTGATAGAAGCATAGAATGATCAAAAATATCTCAGTTATATATCCCATCTTCAAATGACCTCCTATTTATAGGCCTCAAGTTCCAACGGTCATATTTCCTCCAACGGTCATATTTCTCTGGAAAACTCGGAGGGACTTGGACACCTGGAATTATAACGATCATATTGAAATAGAAAACATGGCATTGTTTTGATTAGTTTATAACTAACTCCATGACATCATTTTGATTAAAATAAAAGATATATGAAGATGATAAACATGGGTACGATTAATATAAAACATGTGTTTTGATAAAGGACCAAAACAAGCATGTAATGAAAGTGAAATATGAGTACTATTAGTATTACTTATTGTAATGTATTGATATGAATCAAAGAGAGTATGATTCACAAAAGTCAGTATGGTTGACAGTCAGTACGATTGATAGAGTTAGTACAATTAGAATAGTCAGTACGATCAGGATAGTCAGTACGATCAGCATTGTTAGTACGATCAGTATAGTCAGTACGATCAGCATAGTCAGTACGATTGATATAGTCAGTATGATTGACAAAGTCAGTACGATTGACAAAGTAAGTATGATTGACAGAGTCAGTATGATTGATAGATTCAGTACGATAAATCAAGTAAAATACAATAAACATGGTCAGAATAGATTTGTGATTTCCAAAACAAAGCATAAGAGTCAAAAAAGAACTTTTGACTCAACAGGACCTAGCTTACCCTTCTTCTCAAATATCATGGATCTCTTCTATGGAGATATGTAGAGGAATACCTTATCTATGACCTCAAACTCCAGGTATCATTAACGATTATGATTGTAGTTCTTCTATCGACTTTGATAATCCTTGATGTGTTTTTGTATGGTCTTTACATTTTTTATCATTTCTTTGACCATTTCAGGTCCCAATATCTTGTGTTCACCATCTTTATCCCAACATGAAGGTGTTCTATATATCTTCCCATAAATGTATTTATATGGAGATGTTTATATTCCTAAGTAGAAACTAGTATTATATGAGAACTCGGATAGAGGAAGATATTGGTCTCATACTCCTTTGAAGTCCATCGAGCATTCTCTCAACCTATCTTCCAGTGTCTAGATAGTATGATCAAATTGGCCATTAGTTTGGGGGTGATAATCCATAATGAAGTTCAAATCAGTGTTTAGATCATATTAGAGACTCTTCTAGAACTTAGGGGTAAATCTCATATATCAATCGAATATAATCGATAATGGTGGTCCATGAATCCTCATCACTTATCTAATATAAATCCTTACAAGTTGATCAAGTGATAAGTCCTCACAAATTACAAGGAAGTCATCAGTCTTTATAAGGAAATCCACCATAACCCATATAGAATTACATTTTATTGATGTCTTGGAAAGACTAGTGACAAAGTCCATGGTGATGTTTTCCCATTTCCATGTAGGTATGGGTAATGGTTGCATCATCCCCTTGTATTTTTTCCTTTCATCCTTAACTTGTTGACATACCAGGTAATTTGATGCATATTCCATGATCTCCTTCTACATATTATCCCACCAATAGTAATATTAGATATCTTGATACATCTTCATTCTCCCTGGATGAATGGAGAAGGTCAATCTATGTTTTATTAAAGGTTGGGGTCGAGGCCTCATTTATTATTAAAGCAAAGAAAAGACCTCTTTTAACTGGGTAGAGGGAGACACATTACATAGCCCGAAGGCCTAGTGGGAATTTAGCCCATTACATGGCCCATAGGCCCAAATTTTTGGCCCAAGGCCCATTCTGTGAATAGTACTGCTACAGTACCCACCTGCTACAGTACCATCATTGCTATAGTCTCCCTGCTGCTGCTACAGTGCCCGTCGTTGCTACAGTTCTACCGCTGATACAGTGCTACTACAGTACCTGCACCCAATGGGTTTTGAACCCCCATTTTTCATATAGGATTACAGGGGGCTTACCATTAAGCCAAACCCCAACGACAGCTCGATCTATGTTCATTATTCAATAGATCCTTCCTTATCTTAGGATTTTATGGTATACATCGTCATGACTCAAATATTATAACTCCTTTATAAATTTTTGAACTCTAATGATTTCCATTTTCTTATAGCTTCCAACTTCTTTTACATTTCCATATCATCTCTTTGAGTATCCTTTATCCTCTCCCAAAGGGATAGTTGAGAAATCATTTAATAAATGAATGATGATGTTACCTACTTTATGATACCCATTTTCATACTTTGAAAGTCTAATAAGATTATATCCTTTTCAATTCTCATCATTGAAAAGGTTGAAGGATCCATTATACTTAGAGTATCTACCACTTTATTTACTTTCCCATGATGGTAGTGGATTGAGTATTAATAGTCCTTGATCATATCTAACCATCTATGTTGAAGCATATTAATCTCTTTCTTTGTAAATATATACTTTAGGCTCTTATGATCCGTATATATTTCACACTTCTCCCCATAGAGATAATGTCTCCATATTTTCAATGAAAAGATCACTATATCCAACTCTAGATCAGGTGTTGGGTAATTCTACTCATGAACCTTTAACTTCCTTTAGGAGTAGTATATCACTTTATCATTCTACATTACAACACAACCCAATACCTTTTTTGAAGTATCATTGTAGACCATGAAATGTTCCCCTATTGGGGACAGTATGAGGACTCATGTAGTTATAAGTCTCTTTTTCAACTCATTGAAGCTTTCTTCACACTCATTAGTCTAAACATAATTCAAACCCTTTTGATTCATCTTAGTTAGTGGGTTTGAAAACTGTGATAAGTTTCTCACAAATAATTGGTAATACCCTCCTATTCTAAGGAAACTACAAATCTTAGTTACAAATATTGTTCTAGGACACTCCTCAATTTACTTTATCCTGTAAGGGTCCACATATATCCATTTTCTAGTAGTAACATTCCACAAGAATGATACTTACTCTATATAGAACTCACAATTATTGTACTTTTAATATAGATTATCTTTTTTCAAAGTATTTTTCATAGGATTAAAATGCTCTTCATGCCCCTCCTTGCTTTTAGATTATATCATAATGTCATCTATAAAGACTATCACATATTTGTTGAGGTAATATCTAAAGACTCTATTCATCAAGTCTATAAATATTATTGGATCATTAGTGATACCAAAGGGAGTCATTATGAACTCATATTTCCTATACCATGTTCTAAAGGTAGTCTTAGAAATATCTTCCTTCTTCACCATTAAAAGTGATATCCTGGCAAAAGGTCCAACTTAGAGAAATAATGAGCCCCACATAATTGATTGAACAAGTTATCTATCCATGGAATGGGGTACTAGTTATTTATCATGATTTTTTTTGAGTTCGTGATAATCAATATAAATGCACATTGACCCATCCTTCTTCTTAACTAAGAGGATTACTACACCCCATGGTAAATCACTTGGATATATAAAACCCATTTATAGATTTTCTTATAAATTCTTCTTCAGTTCCTCTAACTCAAAAAATTTTATTCTATAAGGAGTCTTTAGTATATATGATATTCAGGTATAAGTTCAATTGATAACTCAATCTCTTAATTAGGAGGAAGACTAGATAATTCTTTAGGGAATACATCAGTATAATCTCTCACAGTAGGTATGTCTTCAAGCATAATTATCTCCTTGGTATTAATTATTTGAGCTAGATATTATTGCTCATAAGGAAATATTATCCACACTTGAGATGAAGATTCCAAAGGAGATCTATCCTCCTCCTTACATTTGTATAGAATTTGAGGATGAATTAGGTTGTGTATTGTGATCTCCATTTCCCGATAGTTAATGTTCTCTTTATATAAGGATAGTAAATCCATTCCCAATATAACATATAACTCCACTAAAGGAATTAGTAAAATATCTTTTAGGAGGTTTAGTCCATAAGAATTAACTGAGGAGGATTTATATAATTGGGATGAAATAATATTCCCATTTTCTATTCTAATGGATAACTGAACCTATTTGTTTTGAGCTAGAGTTTGAATAGTTCTACTAAACTTTCAAGATATGAAAGAATGTGTAGAACCATAATCAAAAATTATATACACTATTCTTTAATGAATAACCTGTGTACCTATCACCACATCATTTTTTGGATTTACCTCAGTAGTAGTAATAGCATATGACCTTCCTTGATCTCTAGGCCTTTGAAGTTATTGCCATTGACTATCCCTAAAACCCCTTGGATTAGGGAATTGGATTACATAATTCTTGTGTTATTTGAAATTGAAACATTGTACCATAGGCTGAGTGTTGTAATAAACCTTATTTTCCTCTATAAAATTAGTGGGATTATTCATCTCTTCTTGACATTGATTGAATTGATGCCCCTCTTTTCCATATTTGAATCATCTCTTGGTTCCCTTGAGACATTTTTTGAGATGCTTCTTCCCAAATTTTTAACATGTGGGGTGTTGGTTTTTCTTTCCTCCTTGAAATTTATCTATAGATACTTCTAAAGAAAACTCCATTTTACACTTATTATCTTTGGTCCCATGAGACCAATGAGAATATTCAATCTATGTCTCAACCTTGATGGAACAACAAAAAATATATTTATAGTTTTCAAAGTCTCAAATCACTAAGGCTTTTTATAGGCTCAGATTTAACCCACTGGATAAGTGGTCCACCTTTCTTTTAGTGTTAATGAAAAATCCATAGGTGTATCGTGCAATCCTTGTGATTTTTTTCTCATACAACCTGATAGACTCATCTTCATTTTACTTCATTCTAAGAAAATCCCTACCTATTTTAATATGAAGAGTTTCAGGAAAATATTTATCGAAAAATATTTTCTTGAATCCTTCCCACTCCATGGAATCAATATCCTATTTGGACTTCATATTCTTGATCAGCATCCACCACTGATCGGATTCCCCAACTATGTGATAAATGGCCATCACAATATTCTCTTATTTTGATAATTAGAGGATAGATAATATATTCTCAATAGAGTTAATCCATTATTATAAAATTAGGGGATCATAATATCCACTAGATATAGAATGCCTTTGTTTCATAAAGTACTCAATTGAAACTTAGTCTTTCTTATGTGAAGGAGGGCATTCCACGTGATTCAAGTTATTATTCCTAACTTGAACTATTTTATCTAGTACTACCATTAATTTTTGAGTTCCTAATCCCTTTAGGTTAGGTATATCATTATATAAATAATCCCACTTCCTATCACATTTTTTTGGCACAATTTTTCATATTTACCTCTATTTACTAAAAAATAAAAATAAAATAGTTGAGTATTTAAACTAAAAAATGGAAATTATGAACATATAAGTAATAAATTATAAATTAAATTTGAATCCAAACTTATGAGTATCTATGATTAAATCTAGGTTATCCATGATAATTTCCCTATTTAGTTTTATAACATATCCATTTGTTCATGTACTTCATAATGGTTCATAAAGAGTTTGTGAATTTCCAAAGCATATCCCCTAGGAGTGTCAAACCAGATGTGTAGAAAGACACATTTTCTTGCACCGGGTTATGATTAGGTCAATCCCAATGCACCCTTTTTAGGGTTTTACTCCCTAGGTACAATTTTTCTAGAGTCGCATCCACTTTCAGTATCTAGACATGGATGTAATTTCTTAGAAACCACATGCTCTATACGTCACCAAAATTTCATGATATTTTTCTATACTTGGACGCATCCTTAGACTTATACCTAGGGTTATCACTAAATTATTCTAGCACTAATACCCAAAAATAACTAGACCATCCTCTAATACCAACTATAGAGACCCAATCAAACTATACATATTATTACATGATTTTTGAAAAAAAATATTCATTAAGTACAAACTAGGGATCGAGAAATCCTGGTGTATTTGGAAGACTAGGTACATAATACAACAAAAGGAAACTAAAACATAAAATTTCTATTTTATTCTCTATAATTAGAACCTAAAATCCCTTCAATCTTCTAAAAGTGTAAATGATATCTTGGAGAATACATAAACAAAATGGAAGAGCTATAAATCCCAATAAGGATATAAACATGGAAATGAAACATAACATTTGAGTGATAAGGCATAAAATGATAAAATAAATGGAATGTATCATGAATAATAATATAGAGTCATAAAATAAAGATCATGGAATCATAATATCATAGAAACATAGGTAAGTGGAAGAAACATATAACATGACATAAACATGAGTCAAGGCTAATGGCTAAGACAATATCACATGCTGGAAAAAGTCCCCCAATGGGTTAGCTTTACTCTATAATACCATAAATGATGTCTCATGAGACTAAAACATTTTCCAATTAATTGTATCATTATTTTTTTGTACCCATAATAACATGTTCATGCTTATGTGTTCCATAAAAGGGAATCAATCATAAGGATTAAATATAAGGCATTAGTTAAAATAACTTATGGAATGTATTACCCCATCAAAGGAAGGTGAATTAAACTTGGTATATATGTGTGGGACATATATAACTAATATAAAAAGGTAAATATGAATAATATAGAGATAAAGTGAGGTAAATAGGGAGAAAGTGTGGCCCAAAATAAATGGGGTGGTTTGGAAAGATCCCTTACCTTATGCCTAAATCTATTCTACTCTTTCACTTAACATACTGTATAATAAAATTAGATTCATTGATTACATAATTAAGAACCCTTTAAATCTATATTTTATTTATTAAAATTTTATTATGTTCATCTATAATCATTTCAATGAGATATAATGTTTAATTTTTATGTTCTGGGAGTGTTCATTTCATGGTTCTATGGTCGAATCATTTGTGGATAATTATTGATGTTGTTGTTAAATGGGAATAAAACTCTACAAGTGAAATTAAATAATATTAATTTACTTAAAGAAATTAAAATTTTAAAAAATAACCATATGTTTTCCTATATATGTATGATTATTTTAGTAAAAACGTTAGTGTTTTATAGTTAGTTCATCTAGGTGGTTTTAGGGACCATCACAAACTGGTCTCATTTTATTTAATATTATGGACATATATTAATTCAATAATGTGAAAAAATATAAAATATACATAATTAGTTTATTTTAAACCATTATAAGTGAATTTTAACCTTCCCTGAATGCGGTAGTGGAAAATGAAAACCCATTATCCATGAAGGTGGTGAACCGACATAATATGGAAAACAATTTTGTTTTTTTTTTAATAAGAGGTGATGAGAAAGGGGAGGATGGTATATGTTACATTATAAATATAACACCCCAATATATATATGATACTAGATTTACTATTCCTTGTTTTATGAGGGAGTTTAATAGAAGTTAGAAGAATAAAATAATTTAAAAGAGGTAAATTGAGAATGTTACCTCTTAAAAGTTGCCTTCTTAAAATACTCCTTAAGGAACTTGGAATTGGTCTTCTGGTGAGACCAATAGAACTTAGATTTGGGGGAGGTTTGGTAAGATATTTGAGTAGAATATTGGAATGATCCAAGGCTTATGAGGTGTGATGGGGAGGGGTGATGATGGGTGGTATTTATAAGGGGAGGGGAGGGGTGTTTTGAATATTATGTTCATTAGTTTATTATTTTGGCTCAAGACTATCAATATTATTGATTATTGTGACTATATACAGTAAATAGTGCATGATATTTCTAAATAATGGGTTCCTACATCATTCAAAATTCAAAAAATTATGTATTTATCTTATAATGGTAAATACCATAATTTATCATATTTCACTATTCACCAAAAATTTAACTATTTTAGAAAAATTTCAAAAATTTACCCTCTACATTTTTTTACATGTAGATTTAAAAAATGAAATCCATATTATAAAAATATTTTTCTAAATATGGTAGATTTTATTTATAAATAAAATATTCATTTATTTGAAAAATACCAATTTTAATACTATCAAGGATTTTTTAACCCTTTGAAAAATTACTTATAGTATCATAAAATAATCTTATCATTATAATGAAACTTAATATTAATTTTAAAATATATTTAAGAAAATAAAATTTATTTTAAATCCTTATATTTGCTATAAAAGTTCAATTAAAAAATCTATTCTTTACAAAAATTCAAAAACTTAATTTATTTATTTATTGACACATTTATTTACTTATACCATGATATAAATATGCCATTTTTTTAATTTTATAAGATAACTAAATATTAATTTACACTTCCATTAGTGAGGTTAGTATTCTATTAGTCTAATCACTATTCCTAATGGTCATATAATTATTCCAATGGTTAGCTTACTATTCTAATAGTCATATTACTATTCCAACATTCAGATTTATAACGGTCATATGGGTTCCATAATTCCTATAAATACCTTATATTTCATTCATTAATCATTCACTTCCATTTTCTCTTAAGGTTATATATATTTTCATTTTCAAAATTCATATTGCATTACTAACATGTTGTTTCATTTGTACAGTGTTTTTTATGAGTGCAATTATTCTGGTGGATCGAGCATGTCCACATTTTCATATTTTAGTTATATTTTTTTCTATATTTTATCCTATTTTAATATTTGTAATTATTATGAACATTTTTATTCTCTAAATTTAATTTTCACGTTAATATAATAAAATATAATTGTTTTTAACATGTGAAGCATGTGCATTATATTATATTATTAAATATAACATAACTATAAGAAGGGAATTTCTAATGATAAAATATTGGTTCATTACACACTCCCTCACCCAACCAATTGGATCATCTTTCATCATTACCCCTTCCCTCTATTCTAGTTCCCCAACCCCGATTTGATCACCTTGACCCACAACATCCCTCCTCCTCCAAGCCTCTAACCCTCTCTCTTGGTACAAATTTCATTTCCATGTATCTATCTTTATTTAGTAGAAAATTTACCCTTGAATAACTATTTTTTATTTTAATATTAGGGTAAAAATACTGAATTTTTTGATGAATTTTACATTCCAATTTTTTATTTTAATGTTATGATAAAAATAATTAATTTTTTGATGAATTTTATTAGGTTTAAAATACTTAATTGTATGTTGAATTCATTTTCATGTTCTTTACCACTGATTTGTTTTTGAATTTATCAATTATAAAACTTAGTGTTTCTAACATTGTAGTAGATTATGAATTCAAAAAAAATAAAAAAAAATGTTTTTCAAATGGTTTTTTTCAACTTGAATTTGGTGTTTCTAAGAAGTTCTGAATTTATTTTTTGTTTGTCAAATTATTTATTATATAAAGTTTTTAAGAAATTAATTTTTTTAGTTATGATTTTTTTTAATTAAAATTTAATCAAATGTTATTTTTTTAAAAATAATCTAATGAGATTTTTCTCTCCAGAAAGTTAAATATGTCAAGCCCATTCCTTTATTCATCTACACCTTTGGAATATCTATTAGAGTAAGATGAGATCCAAACTTTCAGAAATGAGAATGTTGATGAAAATGTTGATGTGAATATTCCATATAATGATATCACTAATAAATAATGATTTAGTGATAATATTGACGTTCTAGAGAATTTTAAAGAAGGTGATGATGTAGATAGGAAAATAAAGCAAAAAATTATTTTGTTTGGTTAGAATTCAATAAATTTGGTCTTCCTAATGGTTATAAAAAGGGGAGTGTGTTCATTACAAGAGGAAATTATCTATGATTACAATTAAAAACATTAAATAATTTAGAAAACATTTTAACACTTGATTGAAATGAAAAATTTATCAGAATCAACAATAAAGTATAAATCTTCATCCTAATGACATTAGTGGAAGTTTATAAATATTACATGCACTAACAGATGGAAAGTTTGATATGGAAAAATGAGGGATTAAAAATCATTATTGGTACTCATGAATGAACATCCATTTTCAATTATGGAATAATAAGGATTAAACATGATGTAAATATCTGGGATTCTTGAGTGTGATAAAATATCACAAAATACTATTAAGATGTATTTCAAGTAAATTTATGAACCAAAAAAGAAAAAACTCAATGGATTGTTGTTATGTACTGTTAATATTAGTTTGAGAACTAATTTATGAAATTAAAATAATCAGAAAATATAGTAATTGGTTCTTAATACACACCTTATTGATATCAATTGGAGATTACAAAATCACATTATAAATCTTTCTCACATACCTCCTCCCGGTTGTGGTGTTGATATTACATATTATATTTTCAAATGTTTTAAGGAATGGAAAATTAAAAATAAAATATTTGAAATTTATATGGATAATTCTTCAAAAATTATGTTTATATTATAATTATCATAGATACAATTTCAAGAAATATAAGATTCATTTTTGATGGGAAACTACTTAATTTTTTATGTTGTGCTCATAACTTGAATCTCATGGTTCAAGATGGTATTTCTATGATGAAGAATGTGATAAAATATGTTCATGAAATTGTTAACATCATCAATCAAAATATGGTAAGATCAAACTTGTTTTATGAGATAGCATAATAGTTTCAGTTGCCTCACAAAATATTGATTCTTGAATGAAAGTCACATTAGACTTCAACATTTGAAATAGTATCAGTTACAATCAAATTCAAAGAGGTATTTACAAGTTTTAAGGAATGATAGACTCATTACCATTGTTTCCCAAGTAAGGAATATTAGTAAAAGAGGAGAAGTTTTGTCATATTTTAAAAGTGTTTAATTGTGCTAATAATATTATCTCTTGTAGTAATTATCCAACTTCAAACTTATTTTTTAATGAAGTATACTAAATAAAAGTGTTGTTGGGTAAGAACTAAACAATAAAGGATGATTTTATTCAGAAAATGGTTGGAAATATGATGAATTAATTTAAAAAATATTAGGTAGAATGTATTTTGTTTATGTACATTTATCCAATATTGGATCCTAGTTAAAAAATAAGGGTGATTGAGTTTTTTTTTCTCAAATGTATCCTAAAAATGAAAAAAGGGAAAAAATATCATGTTTAAAAAAATTTGTATGAAATTTTTTAGCAATAAACAGATGAATATAAGGTTACCATTGAAATTATCTATGTAGTTAGAGTGGATGATATGTCTTTGGTTGGGGTGTAGTACCATCTACTTTAGGCTAGTCTGAATTTTCAAAATATGTGAAGTATCTTGAGACTATTCAGCCACAAAAATCAGATATGGAATTTTATTTAGAATATGGATTCATCATTTTTATGGGGATCCCAATGTATTTAATACATTAATTTTGTTTAAGGATAATAATTTGAGGTATTAGATTCTTTCTAATATGGCTACTATTATTATTTCAATTCTTATCACAATAGTTTCTTTAGAAACAATATTTAGTGTAGAAAATAGAGTTATTGAAACTTATTGATTCTCATTGTCTTCTTATATAGTTCAATCTTTAATTTGTAGAATATATTGGTGTTGTAATATTCATGGTGTAAAAAACATGATAAGGTAAATTTATTTTATTTAATTTTCTTATCACTAATCTTTTTTATTTTTATTTTTATTTTTTCATATTTACAAAAATAAATAACAACAATTAAGATCCCACTAATAAAGGTATTTTTTAAAAATTTATGGTTGAACACAATTTTTTATATCTTTATTTTCTTATCAAGTGTTAACCATTTATGTTATTATTTGTAGTGAAAAATAAATGGAAGTTGTAGTCACTTGTGTAGCCATACCAATATGAATTATGTTCAACTCATACCATAGATTCTCATTTTGTATTTTTTTAATATATGTTTCATTAAAAAAAATCTTCCAAACCAGGGATTTTCAAGGATGCAAGTGGTATTCTCCTTTAGTATTTAGTAAGTTTTTGTACATATTTATGTCAATTTTTTAATTATACTTAGTAAATAGTTATTATATACATATCAATATCAATTTTTTAGTTGGAACAATAGCATATATGAGTTTAAAATGGAATTCATTTATATTCTACTGGCTGGATTTGAATACAAAAGACAAAACTCTAAGAAAAAAAAGAGACTTTGTAGACAAAAAATATCACCAAGAGAACACTCCAAACACAATACCTCCAACTTTCCTATATAAATGTGATGAAATAACTTACATGATTAAATAAATCACATATTTTCCATATCATAGCTATAAGTATATGGGAACTCTTTTATATTATTTCCATAGACATTAAAACTAATGCCCCTTGTCCTTTATTAATCATGTTCAAGTTGAAGGCTATGGAAGTCCTGACAGCCACTTAGTGAATACAACCCCAACTATAGAAAATCCCCATACAAGTCTGAGATAATATCAGTCATAATGTTGTATCAATGACTAAAAAATCAAAAGTTAGCACCACCATCTCTCAAGAGGCATGTTTTGAGGACCTGATCACGTCCCTATTGAACCTAAACCCGAACCCAAACTCCTCTTCAATGAATTTGAATAATTTTTACTATTTAAATAATATTATTTCTATTATTACTAATATTACACATTTATATGGACTCCTTAAATCATATGTTTGTAATCGAGTTGATTCTATTCGACTGAGTATGATACTCGATCTCAAGATCAATTCAAAATTCCAATACTCGATACTTGACTCAATTTGATATGAGCTCGAATTTGAAATCTTGATCTTGAATAAAATCTTGAAATGAGATACTCAAGCTCAATTAATTAATCTTGATAAATTTAATTTTCTCAACTATTACTCAAAATCAATTTTGATTGTCTCATAGCTTGAAATTAAACTTGAGATCGACTATTAAATTTATACATATAATTAAAAAATGATTTTTTACATTTGAATTACATATTTAAAAAAATAAATAAAAAATAAAAAACTTGAAAAATAATCCAATTATCTTAACAAATACACCCATAAAAAATGGATAATTTTCATATTAATTGATATACACCACAAAACAATGCCAAAAATAGAAATGACACACCTAGTGTTGCACACAGGATAGTTTCATGCATGGAAATATATTCAAACAAGAAGGATTGTATGGATATGAAATTCATGGGCCTCAAAAATAATCCATAAACTAATAAAAAATAATATCTCGTCACACAATTCCCTTCAAGATCTGTATCGATCCTTCAACCAATTTTTTAGAAAAAGAATATCTTCTTACCAGTCTCTTCAATTTAATCTTTGATAACATCTACACATTTCATAACCTATTGAACAACTAAAATACAATTGAATCAAACATAAATATTTGTTAATGATTTATAATTATTGAAAAAAAATACTTAGAATAAATAATTATAAAAATAAAACATTAAAACTGATTATGAATTTTATTGATTATAATTTCTTAAAAAATATTTAGATAACAGAACACTTTTTTTAACATAAACATGGCATCAAAATTAAATGGTTGACCTCCAACATCTATGATTATATTGATTAAACAATGTATCTTGAAAAATAAAAATGTAGTAATGAATTAAAAATAACTATATGGAGAAACAAAGTTTCATCACCACCCATCCCATTAAGAGAAATTGTTTGAAAAAAATAAATAAATGGAATAAATTTTTATTTTAGGAAAAAAGATATAATCACTTAAGTTTTTTGGAAAGTATAATAAATGAATCATTTTTATTATAATTATTCCAAAAATAATCTTAAAGTAGTATATTATGTTGAGGTTTCATAGAATATGAGTGATAATTATTTTAAAGCATGGGAATAAAGTACAAAATAATTAGAGTAAAGGAGGCCATATAAATGTGGCATATTGGTAATAAGATAAATAATATTAATTAAATATAAAAAATTATTCAAATTCATTTCAGAAGAGTTTAGGTTCAGATTTGGGTTTAATAAGGATGTGATTGGGTCCTTGAAACATGCTTCTCAAAATATATTGGCGCATAATTTGGATTTTTTGGTCATTGATGTAGCATTGTGCCTGATATTATATTAGATTTGGATGGAGATTTGTTATAGTTTGGGTTGTATTCATTGAGTGGTTTTCAGGTCTTCCATAGCCTTTGTCTTGAAAATGATTAATAAAGGACAAGGGGTGTTAGTTTCAATATTTATGGAAATGATATAAAATAGTGCTTGTCTACTTACAGTTGTGATGTATATAGTATGTGATGTATTTAATCATGTTATTTATTTCATAACATTGATATAGGAAAACTAGATGTATTTTTTTAGAATGTTTTCTTGGTGATCTTCTATTACTATAATGTCTCTTGTTTTTCTAGGAGTTTTGTATTTTGTATTCAAATACATCCAATGGAATTTAAATGAATTCCATTTTAATCTCCTATATGCAGTCATTACAACTTGAAATTATAATCTAAATTAATTCCATTTTAAACTCATATATATAGTTTTTCTAAAAAAATATATGGATCTATACGAAATAATTGTTTGCTAAACACAATTAAAAAATGATACAAATCTATATAGAAACATACTAAATACCAAAGGAGAGGACCACTTGTAGTCTTGCATAACCCTAGAATGGAAGAAAAATGTTAAATGAAACACAGATTAAAAAAATTTTGAAATAAGAATCTATAGTATTATTTGAATAGAATACATATTGATATGTCTACAAAAGTGATTTTAGATTCCATTTTAGTTGTCATTGAAAATAATAGATGAAATATTTAACACTTGATAAAAAATAAAGATACAAAAAAATTGTGTTCGCCCATAAATTTTAAAAAAATACCTTCATTAGAGAAATAATAATTGTTTTTATTATTTTATATATAGATGGAAAAATAAAATAAAAACTCAAAATATTGATGATCAAATAAAAAATAAATTAAATAAATTTATCATATCATGTTTTTTATGCCATGAAGATTGCGACACCGATCTTTTTCACAAAGTAAAGCTTGAATTGTATAAGGAGACAATGAGGATTGATGAGTGTCAATAACTCTACTCTCTATACTAAATGTTTCTTCTTAACCAACTATTGTGATAGGAATTTCAAGAATATCAATGACCTTTTTAGAAATAATCTGATACTTAAAAGTATTATCCTTCCACCACCCTAATGCATGAACAAATTATAATCCCCTTCATAAATGAATCATCCCTCTACTAAATAAATATCCAAATATGATTTTTGTAGCTACATAGTCTTAATAGACTTCATTCAATTTGAAAATTTAGACAAACACGACGCATATGGAACTACACCCCAAATACTAACATCACCACCCACTCCAGCTATAGAACTTCTTTCACTTGAACCCTTATATTCATCTATGTACTGCTTAAAAATTTTTGAAAACATGAGAAATATTTTCTATTTGTTCATTTTCAGGATTCATTTGATTCAAAAAAAACTCAATCACCCTCATTTTTTACCTTGGATCTAATTTTTAGCAATGGACATCAACAAATTACATGATAACTGATATTTTTCAAATTTATTATTTATATTTCCAAACATTTGCTGACAAAAATTGTCCTCATTTGTTGATTTATTATCCAACAACACTTTTATTTGGTATACTTTATTCAAAATAAGTTTGAAGTTGGATAATTACTACCAGAGATAATCTTAATAGTAGAATTACACACTTACAAAATATGAAAAACCTTTTCTACATTGTCTCAATATTCCTCAATTGGTAAATATTGATAATGTGTCTCTCATTCCTTGAACCATGTAAATACATCTTTGAATTTTACTACAACTAAAAACATTTTAAATGTTTAATTCCAATGGGTCTTGTGTTCAAAAAATAATCTTCTATGAGACAACTACAGCTGTTGTGTTATTTCAAAAACTAAGTTCAATGTTATCTCATTTTTATTGATAAAGTTAAAAATTTCCTGAATATCTTTTATCACATGCTTAATCATAGAAAGACTATCTTGAACCATGATATTCAAGATATTATAACAACATCGAACATGAAATAGTTCCCCATTAGTAATTAATTTTCTATTTATTAAAAATGTGTCTCTAATAATTCTAGTAAAAACATCATTATTTTAAGTATTATCCATATAAATTGTAAATATTTTATTTTGAATTTTTAATTCCTTCAAACATTTGAAAATACAATCAGTAATATCAATACTATGATGGGTGGAGGTATGTGAACAAAACTTATAATGTGATTATGTAATCTTAAATTGACATCAATAACGTGTGAAATATGAATCATGTACCCAATATTTTGATTAAGATACTTCTATAAATCAGTTTTCTAAATAATCATATAAAAACCTCTCAATAATTCCAGGAGTTTTTTCTTTTTTGTTTCATAAATTTTCACACAATACTTTTTAACAGTATTGCATTATATTTTCTCCCACTCAGACATCCCAAATATTTGCATCATGTTAAATCCATCTTCTTCCATAATTTAAAGTGGATGTTCATGTATGAGTACCCACTATGAAGTCTCTACCCTCATTTTTTCCATAACAAACAATCAATTTGTTAGATCAAGAAATATTTGTACCCTTCTACTAATGTTAGCAAGTTAAAAATTTATCCTTTATTATTGATTCTGATGATTTTTTTATTTCAAGAAATTTTTCAAATATAAAATAATTTTTTTAGTGATTTTACTTATATTCATAGCTAATTTCCTCTTATAAGGAATGTACTCCCCTTTTTTAGAACCATCATGAAGACTAGCATTATTGAATTCTAACCAAACCACATGGGTTTTTTTTCACTTTTTCCAATTAATGTCTTCTTCTTCTTCAGTATTCTACAGGACATCAATATCATCACCACCCCAATTATTTATCACTTATATCATTGGATGGTAAAGATCCTTTGTGAGGTTTTTTATTTTAACAATGTTTTGTTTTTATTAAAAACTAACTTTTTGTAAAAGCATTTTTTGTAAAAGAATGTTTTTGTATATAAGGTGAAAGATGTATTACAGGAATTTAATAACTTTTTTGGGGAGAAATTTCTAAAAATAATAAAAAAATACAATTTTTGAAATGTTAGAAATCATACAATCTATCGAATGTAGAATCAGAAAAATATTTTGATGAAATGTCAAAAGTTGTTGGAAATCAGATTTAGAAATACTTTTATGTGGTTGAGGCATGAAAAGATGGGAAGTTATTGAACTTTACAAAATCATTCAGATGATTCTTTGATGTTTCATAAAATATCATAAAGAATTCATGATACAATATATAAGTTTTATAAGATCTGGAGTTTCCAAATGTGAATTCTTTCGTATGTGGTTCATTGGACCTAGAAGCACTGGACGTAGAAGTTATCAGAAGAATAAAGTTTGAAGAAATGAAAAGTTTTTTATTAGACATGGTACATTTATTGAAGATCATCATATGAACCTAATCAAATGAGAATCATTAGATGTTTATTTTATTATAAATATTGTCTTTTTATTTTTTGAGGTCATGTTTTCATGGTTTTGAAAATGTAAAATAAATTTGAAGAGGCTCAAGTTTTTTGGATTTGAATTGATGAGCAAAGACAGAGGAGATCATATTTGATTTCAACCTAAATTATAAAGAAGTATAAATTTTCTTCACTACAGATGTTGTTCGAATATAGAAGTTTTTAAAATGTAAAAAAAATTGATTTTTTTATCAAACAGATCTAATTGGTCCAGAGGCAGTTGTTGAGTTTTTATAAAGGTAAGTTTTAATCTGAGTTGTTGACACTTATCCATTAGAAAATTTGTTGACACAGATTAATCAGATGAGTGGTTGAAACTGATAATTCATCATATGTAGAGTTATATTGAACGTTGTATGGTCATATTGAATAGAATACAGATAATGAAAATGAAAATTTGAAATATATAGTAGTTTTTATCAGATAATCATTGCAGGTTTCTGAATTCTTTAGAAGTTGCAATAATGTAGTCAACCATTTTCAGTTGAATTGGATCATTGAAGTGAGAAATTTTAATTGTTTTTTTTCAATGGATCAAGATAAAAATATGTGATTCATTTCAATTGGGTCAAGATTATCTAAAATAGGAATGATGAAGTAAAAAAGTTGTGAATTTTTTAATTTGTGAGTTAAAGATGTCCATCAAACAGAATCTATTTACAAAGGTTAAGCTGAGAAAAATTGATCATACTGAATAAATTTTCTATATTTCAAGTGGGTCAAGAGGACTAGAAATATGATGAGGTTTTTAGACAATCACTTTCAGACTGATGTTTTGAAATTTAATAATAGTTTCAAAGATTCAAGAAGTTTTGATAAGTCACCAGGAATTTGAGAAGATTTAAAGCGGCCAAAATGAATCACAAATGAATGGGAAATTCAGAGTTTTTTAATTTGAGTGAATGGGGATATAAATTGGTTTCCCTCCCTTTTCTTAAATATATAACCTATAAATATAAGTTCATAGTACATCGTGCTTTGTTACTGTTCAAAGTGAGACAAAAAGCTGAAGTTCAGAATCTGTTGTGTCAGGAGATGTTTATGAATAGAAGATTTGATCAGGAGATCAGTTTATAGAAATATTTTCTTAATGGACAAATGGTATCATACTAAGTGTTTTAGAAGAAGTTTTAGAAGTTTATTTTTGTTAAACAAGTGGATCGTAAATTTTGTAACAAGCGTAGATTGAGAAAAGGTGAATCAGACCGAGTCTATCAAACTGGGTTCATCAGACTGAGGCAATCAGGTCTAGGTCCATCGGACCGAGGTTCCAGATGGACCTTTGTGGGGTAGAAATTTTGAATGTTCATTTACTTTTCTGGATCAAATGTTTTTAAGCAAAATTTTTAAACTCACAGGTGTAACATACTGAGATTTTAAAAGAAAAAAATTATATTTGATAGCATAAAGGATGCATAACACTGAGTTTATCTTGCTTTTCACACGACATGATTTTTAGCTTGTGTTATATGAAACACTTGGTCTATCTTTAGTTACATAAAATCCCAATATTTTTATGTTTGATAGAATATTCAATACGCAACAGCGAACTTAAACGACCCATGATATATATTACCGTTATTACCTAGCCATTAAATTAGTGGGTATGAATATTATTAACTAATTTATAATATATATATATATATGTGTGTGTGTTACTCAATATAAAATTATTGATAAATGTTTAGTAAATAATTAATCAGTTTTTAGTAAAGTGATTTTATTTTTTAAAAACATGTTTTCTTTAAAAAAGATTATTTTTTATTATTTTTCATTAAAAGAATATTATAATAAATTTTTTGAAATTTAAACAAAAATTAATAAAATTAAATTCATATTTTTAATTGAAATATAAAAATTTACTTTTGGAAAATTTTGAGAAATTTTTTGTATTTTTCAGAAAATATTTATTTTTCAGTGAATAGTGAAATATACTAATTTTTGTAAAAAGTAATTTTTTTAATAAATTAAGTAATTTAAAAGTATCAATATGTTTTGAATTTTTTTAAAGGAACCTAAGTTATAATTAATTCACTTAATTACTTTTAATCAACTTTATATTGGATTTTAGTAAAAGTTTGTTTTTAGGTTTAAAACGGGTTTTTCTAAAAACAGTTTTAAAATGCTTAATGTTTCTATATTTTTAATTAATTGAAATAATCCCTAATGGGGAATATTTTAAATGAAATATATAAATTATATATCATTAAATATTAATTTGTTTTCATAAAATTATTATTATTATTCATAGAGTTATTATAGAATCATTCTTTTCTCAAAAAAATATTATTCTTAAAAACTCGTTGTCTCGTCACGTCTGTGGGGTTAACTTTAAATCAAATTCTACCACTTTTGTGATTTGAATTTGTAAAAATAAAACCCATATTTTTAATCATGATAATTTATATTATCTAATAATGTTAACTTAATTTTTTACCATAATTATTAGTGAAAATAGTTAAAATTAATTACAGCGATAAAGGTAAAAATGAGTTTATTTAATGGTTAAAGTTAAAATATAAGGTGTGAAAATGACCTAAAACTTTTAAAAACCTATTTTTTGGCCATATTTATACTTTATACGTTATATTATAGATATTTTTCCATTATTGTGGCCTTTTTACATGAAAAAAATGTGATTTTAATTCACTCTTTCAAAAAAATCACAAGTGTGTCACTCGCCCCACTTATAAAAGGCCACCCCCTCTACTCACTTCTTCACACCTTAGAAACCTTTGGGTTTATACAATACCTACCAAATTAATTTCCAAAATTTCCTCACCTCATCCAATAAGCCTTATTTTTTCATAAATCCAACCGAGGAAGGTTTTTGGTGGAAACCTGAGGACACCCAAAGAAGAGGTAACATTCTTCAACGAGCGATTTTATTTTATTTCTTTCTCCACCTACTTAAATTATTATTATACCATGATGATATAATAAACACATTATATTTAATATAATAATATTTTTTTATTTTAAGTTTATGGAAAAAAAACTACACACAATTCCATCAAATGGGTTATGAAATCATCATTCGTGTGTATGGCAGACTACCACCTCCTGAAACAATGTAATTCGTTTTTCCATTACCACCTATCATAGTTGGGTATGATGATGGATATAAAGTTTATGTATGATATTTATGATATAATTATACCTATTTATTTATTATATCATATGTACCCTTTTTATATTTCAATGTGTAAGGGATACGATAACATCGCTCGTGTGTACGACTAAATATCGCCTCGCAAAGCGATGTGATTCATTTTTCACTAACACGTAACATGGAAGGTAATCAAGGTAAATATAATAAATATATATGGTATACATGAAATATTTATGATATTCATGACATATTTATACTTAATTAAATATAATATATCATTTTCCTTTTACCTTTTCACTCATTGGAAAAAATAATAACGTCGTTTGTGGATGTGTGGACAACCTCCTCCTTGAAGTGATGTGATTCCTTTTTAATCACCAAATCATAATAATTTTATATATAAGTATATATAATTAAATAATATAATATTCATGATATTATTATCATTATTTAAATATAAAATATTACTTACCTTCTTTCCATAATGATTATTGAAAAATGGAAACGTTGCACATGCGTATGCATGGCCTATTGTCTTTGTGGTCGTAACGTTAGTTAATTTTTCATAACCATCATTCATTATTGGTTTTAAAAGTATAATTTATGTATAAATATAAAAATTATTTAATTATTATTATTCTATATATGTTTAAATAAGGACCTATTTTACCATAGTCAACCTACCTAAGTCATTTTTGACACACAAGCCAAATATGGTCAAAACATCTGACATAAACTTAATCGATTAAGTAATTGTATATAAAATGTTAATAAGTGAAATAAAATAATAATAAAGTGGAAAAAATTATTAATAAATTAAATAATTAACATAAGTTTATTATTCATGAAGATAAAGATACACATGACAATTCAGACTCAAGGTAAGGTTTTGCTCGTCTCACTTTTATTTCTCTGAGATATATGTCATATTCACCACTCATTTTTATTGTGTGGTGTATATAGTGAACATGAATATATTTTATGATTATAATCCTAAAATATATGGGTATTTACATTTAAATTTTATTATCTATCCTTCATTGGGTTTAGAGTTTCAAAGATACCAAAATGGTAAAGGATTTTTGTCTCAATTTGCCTTCTTTGAGACATATGTTATGTTATACATATATCTTCTTTTATGAGGTGTATATAATGATCCTTTGATATGTTATATAATTAATATAATTATTTTAATGATATTATAAGTTTTATTTTATGTTATTATTTCATGGGGATCATGATTCAAAGTTACCAAAGTGGTAAGAGTCTTTTGTAACAATCTCATTGTTTATTAAGATTGTGTATGATTAAGTCTCCAATGTTGAAATATTATAATTCTAATTAATTAACTTATCCTATGGTTATTCATGATATTTTTAAGTAATTTTACCATTTTTACACTCTTTGGTACTTAAAATGTTTGGTAAAGTGTTCTTAATAAAATCTGACTTCATTTCTCTCTTCAGTTGAAAATTTGTGTTCTTCCAAAACCATGTTTTCTAAAAATGTTTTAAAAAAAAATTAAACTTTTTCAAAATGATTTATTAAATAAATTTTTACCCATTTTTTCTTTTTTTTAAAATCAAAGGAATATTCTTATCACTTTATGAACAAGGCACTTTTTTAACCTTTTTACTATGAAAAAAGGGATTTTCTTTACTACATGTACAAATTTTCCCACCAACATGACCATCATTTATTTAAAGATTCATTTAAAATTTTACATGATTGTTTTAAAAAATCTTTCATTGATATTATATAAATTTATAATTTTAAAAAAAATTAAAAGAAATGGATTTTCAAAATGATTTATGTGTTAAAAATGTGAATTTCAAAATAAAAAGGATATTTTACTCAAAAATGGTTTTAATGATATTTTAATGGTATTTACATTCATCAATGTAAACAAACCTTGGTGTTACTTATCCTCTATCAGGGATATTTGGTACTGATACCATCCTTATTCTTTCTCTAGATGGATTAATATTGTTTCAAAGCTATTTTTATAAAACTCATTTCTTTTCACGGGTTAATCATGTTTCAAAGTGATTGTTATAGAACTTGTTTATTTTCCATGGGTTAATCATGTTTCAAATAGATTGACTTAAAATCCATTTTTTCTATGGGTTGATCAATTAATGAAAGGAATAATTATTGTTTTTATTATTTTTATGGTGAAATGCGAGATATTTATACTTTATTCATGTTTTAGTTCTTGGACATAGCTTATATGATGGGGCGGCCCCAATAGCATCGGGTGAGCCTATTATAGATTATATTATGGGGTTTCCAATATAGCATCAGTTGATCCCATTATAGATTAAATGATGGGTGTGCCCAGATAACACTCCAATGCATTGGGTAATTCACCTTGTCTTGAGAGGCAATAAGGAGGGAGTTTCCTGAGGGTTTCTCCTATGGATTTAAATAGGATCTGGTTATTTATAATATAGGTTTAACATGAGTTATGAAGAAAAAATTTCCATGATACCAACATGTTTTTTTATGATTTCTATGGGTTTGTAATGTTTCTTATGATCAAGATTGATATTACATGGCTCGTGATTATTGATTTTGATGAGTCTTTCCTTTTCCATGTTTTCATATTTGATGATCCAAGTATTGATGGGTATGAGTTATTTTATGATTCTCTCATGCACTCTTATTATTCATCATACCCTTATGCACTTCTTATTCTCATTGATGACATTTAATTGCTAATGTGTATGTTTACCCTTATTAAAAATTTGATATCACCCTTCATATCTTTCCCTTTCCCCATGTTATGAAGAATGAGGTTGAATGAATTATTTCTAGAAGGGATTTCATATGGATGATGATTATGAATTGATGTGAAATAATTAAATCTGGGTTAATTTGTAGAAATACTCATTTGATGACATTGGTAATGTTTATGTAGTATTTTTTCATAATTATCTAAAACTCTAAACCTAAAAAGTACTCAATAATGTAAGTGATCCATTTTTTTACTTTTGATATTCTAAGGTTTGGATGGAAAAAATATAGGTCATAATTATCATAATCAAAGTTAGAAATGTAAAGTTTAGGATTTCAGCACCATATCTGGGAGTGCGTGTTCTGGGCTATTATAGTTAGTATCATATTAAAGGTTTAGATAACTTTAGATATTGGGATGCTTTTATGTGTGGTTATCTTAATAGTTATGGATATCATCATAGGTCTATATGATTAAGGATTATCATAATTTCACATTCTTAAACACCCCTTTGAGGTTTTAAGTGATGAGATCTTAAAGTGATTAATTACATTTTAGGAGGCGTTTTAATAGGTATAAGTTTTTGTAAATATATGGTTTAAGATGAAGTAAGCATTTAAATTTTTGTGTAAATGAGATTTGATGTATTTATAACCTTTAGGGTTTATATAATCTTTGATATTGAGAATATAAGTTTTATCATATAGATAACCATAGGATTGACAAGTGATTTTGTGACTAAGTGATTAATTTTACTTAAAAATAAGATCACCATTTTTTGGGTCTTGAAATATGAAAGGTATGAGATAAAATTTGAGTTTAAAACAATATTTAATTTTGAGGTTATTGAGGTTATTTAGGATATAGGATTATGGAATGATTTAGTTTCAACTTTGGGTATTGTTGTTGAATTTTAAAGATTATTGTATCATATGAAGTGTTATTTATTTTGGAAATAATCTTACAAATTTACTAACCATTTTGATTTTGGTTAATGTATAAAGATAATAGGAATATCTTGTTATGCTTTGGGGATTATGTGGTCCTTTGAAGATTTATTTTAGCACTTTAAGCATTAAAAAATCATCTTGAATACTCATCATTTGGATAAAAAAGAAAAGATTATAGTGGAAATTATCTAAAGGATGAAATTATAATTGAAAAGTAAGTATATTTTACTATATTTTCAGTCTAGATGGTTAAATAATTCCCCAACTTTAAGAAAAGGATCCTGAGACAAAATTATTTTCCTAGTACCTTTAATTCTGATAAACCGATGGCCTTTTCAATCATCACAGATTTATGGTTTTGAGGCCCTTAACTTTTAATTAATCATTCACTTTATTTTGATCAATGACATTAATCACTCT
This sequence comes from Viscum album, assembly GCA_963277665.1. Taxonomy (NCBI): domain Eukaryota; kingdom Viridiplantae; phylum Streptophyta; class Magnoliopsida; order Santalales; family Viscaceae; genus Viscum; species Viscum album. The sequence continues at coordinate 1,964,315,667 of OY728133.1, forward strand.
CTATAATTATTTATGATTTTCCTCCACTCCCACCTATATTATTCAATTTGGAAACACAGTTATGTGTTATTCCATATAACATTTTTACTTCCCTTTCTCTCTCATTAATAGGATTTTTTATTAACCCTTTTTATGATGTGGGTTTACAAAAAAAGTATTTTAAAATTTCCAATATTTGATTACCAAGATAAAGTTCAAATTTCAAGGATGCAATTTATTAAAGCAGGGGATGATATAACACCTTAATATTTTCAAAGAAGAAAATTATATTTGATATCATAAAGGAAACGAAACACATATTTTATCTTGAATTACATACAACATTATGTTCATCTTGTGTTATACTCAACACTCAGTTTACTTTGAGTTACATGCAACTCCAATATTTTTATGTTTGATAGCGTATTCAACACGCAACACTAAACTTAAACGACCCATTATATATTATCATTATAACCTAACCATTAAATTGGTAGGTATGAATAGTATTAACTACTTTATGAAATATGTAAATATATATATATTTATGCCATAATCAATATAAAATTATTGATAAATTTTTAGTAAATAATTAATCAATTTTTAATAAAGTGAATTTATTTTTCAAAAATATGTTTTCTCTAAAAATTATTTTTTCATTGTTTTTAATTAAAAGAATATTTAAATAAATTTTTGGAACTTTTAGAAAAAAATAATAAAATTAAATTAATTTTTTTAATTGGGATATCAAAATTTACTTTGGGTGAAATTTTCGGATTTTTCAGAAAATATGGATTTTTCAATGAATAGTGAAAAATACCAAAAAAGTCATTTATTTTTAATAAATTAAGTATTTTAAAAGTATAAATATGTTTTGAATATTTTTTCAAGTAATATAAATTATATTTAATCCACTTAATTACTTTTAATCAACTTTATATTATTTTTTAGTATAAGTTTATTTTTGGGTTTAAAAAATTTTTTTTCTAAAAATTGTTTTAAAATGCATAATATTTCTCCATTTTTAATTAATTAAAATAATACATAATAGGGAATTTTTTAAATAAAATATATATATATTATATATCATTAAATATTAATTGAGTTTCATACAATGATTATTATTAGTTATAGAGTTATTATAGAATCATCTTTTTCTCAAAAAAAAATAATCTTCTTAAAAACCCATTGTCTCGCCGTGTCTGTGGGATTAATTTTAAATTAAATTATTCCACTTATGTGAGTTTAATTTGAAAATTCTAATATATATTTTGAATAATCATAATTTTTATTATCTAATAACATCAACTTAATATTTTACCATAATTATTAGTGAAACCAGTTAAAATTAATTATAGTGGTTAAGGTAAAAATGAGTTTGCTTAGTGGTTAAACTTAGAATATAAGGTGTAAAAATGACCCAAAACTTTTAAAAAACCTATTTTATGTCCATATTTAGACCTTATACCGTTTATTATTGATAATTTTCCATTATTGGGCCCTAGTGACAGGAAAAAAACATGGGTGAAATTCAATTTTTCAAAAATATTACAAGTGTACCACTCACCCCACTTATAAAAGGTCACCCCCTATCCTCCCTTATTCATGCCTTAAAACCTATTAGGTTTGGAAAATACCTACCAATATCACTTACCAAATTTCTTCCACTTATCTTAGAATACTTATTTTTTGTATAAATACAACCTAGGAAGGCCTTTGGTGGAAACCTAAGGAGGATACCAGAAGGAGAGGAAACATTCTTCAACAAGCATTTTTATTTTATTTATTTCTCCACCTCCTTAAATTATTTTAATAACATGGTAATATAATAACCTAAGTATCTTACATATACTTATATTTTGTTATATTAAGGTTATGACCTATAACCACACACACTTTCATCAAATGGGTTATGAAATCATCATTCGTGTGTACGGCGAATTAACACCTTGCAAAACAATTTCATTCATTTTTCCATTACCACCTCTCAAGATTGGGTATGATTATGTATATAAAGTTTATATATTATATTTATAACATAATTATACCTCTATATTCATTATATAATATATACCTGGCACTTACATCATAGTACATCCAATTTTTAAAAAAATTATAACCAACTGGCTACTATAAAAGTGGTGAGCAAGGTCAAACAATAGATAACATGGACTCTAGTTCACTAAAATTATCTCATTGGAAAATGTTCTTAAGGGAAATAAAATGAGGGAATTACTATTTTTTATTGTTTTAATAAAACTAATAATTCGAGAAAGTAGACAAGACAAAATAAAATGTAATATAAAAAATGATGATGAACTTTTATAAAAAATATGTGTCTAGGATGCTGACATCGTAATCAAACTACTATGAAGTTATGCAAAACTATTTTCTTATGTGATCAAATATTTATCTAGATCAATTATCACCAGTTCAAAATTTATAAATCCTTTTTTATAGACTTATTTTTTTATCTCATAATTTATTTAAGTTCTTGTTCTATTGTGTTATAAATAAATTAGGAGATTTTTTAAAATATAGAAACAATTATAAAATAGACATAGCCTATTTCTCACAAAGCTATGTTACCTATTTTCACTATAGTCGGTTAAGGCAGTTAACTTTCTCAGCACCACCAAGTCAACTATGAATCAAAATGGATAGTTTTAATTTTCTAAATTAAATTCAATGGAAATATAATTAAAGCATACAAAAATTCAAATGAAAGTAAATTCAATTGAAAATTTAACCACATAATAAAAATGTCAGCCTAACATGTGCAGTAGATAAATTATTCGGTCAATATCCTGACACACAGAAATTACCCCAAAATCACAACCAAAAAAAAATATGTGCGATAATAATATGATAAGTCATGTAAAATAAAATCAAGTTATCGAAAAAAATAATCAGATTAGTTTGCATACCTATCGTGCGATGAAATGTAGGGATCGTTGGTCTCTGAATGCATGTGAACCTTCACGCACGTTCCAACACAACACTATGAAGATCATACCACCCAATCATAATCATAATGAACAAGAGGAGGGGTTTCGACTAGTGTGTTGTTTTCATAGGGAGTTGGGTTGTGCTTTGGGCTTCTACAGCGGAGAGTATGGTGTTGGTCTAGCTGCACAAAGGAGATGGTGGAGATGGTTGGTTTCCTGGTGTGTTGTGGGGTGTGAGGATAATGGGGGAGAAGGAGGGATGGGAAAGGGGTGGCAATGAGGAAAAGGCAGAAAGGGGTATGGATGGGTGGATAGTTGGGAGAGAGGGGTATGGGTAAGGGACAGGATGAGGGGAGGGGACGGGGAGGTGGAAGAAGGAGAGTGAGGGAGGGGGAGGGGCTAAGGGTGGGATGAGGGGAGGGGAGGGGAAGATGGTAGGGGATAGAAAGGGAGGAGGATAGGTTGGGCAGTGGGGAGAGAAAGGTATATGGGGAGGGTCAGCTAGGGGTAGGGAGAAGGAGAGGGGGCTCCTATGAATAAAAGAGGGAGGCACGGTCTGCAATTCAAAAACAAAAATTGGAATTTCAAAGTTTAAAATAAAAAACAAATCTAATTATATTAAAATAGAAAATAATAATGATGAAAAATAATAATAATAAATACAATACTGGTAATAATAAAAAATATATAATTAGAATTAAATAATTAAATATTATACTAATTAAATATAAACAAAAATAATTATAGGAAAATATAATATGTGTAAATAAATAAATATATATATATAATTATTCATATGTAACAAAAACATAAAAAAATATTACTACTATTAAATATAAAAATAATAAAATTATTTAGAAAATTAATATATATATATACACAAATAAATATTAATAAAATAAAAAAACTAAGTTTTTGAAACTAATAATAAAAATATAGTGTTAAATAATATATAAAATTAATAGAAACTAATAAAAAACTAAAATATTAATAAAAATATATAAATAACTAAAAACTATAAAAATAACTAAAAAATTACAAAACTATGAAAAGAATCTAAAAAACTAAAAGCAGTTAGAAAAATACTAAAAACTAAATGAAAGAAATTATTAAAATGTCAACAAATTCCATGTGCATAAAATCCCCCACACTTAAAAATTTTCACTCCTGGGAAAAAATCAGAGAAAATACACAACTGGACCCGTAGAAAAATAAAAATATCAAAATTAAAAGTTCAAAATTTTCAATCCTTTTTACCCACAAAATACCATACTTCATTTAAAATTCAAATTTTCAAAAATAGTTTCCCATCCACTTGTAATATTTCCAAAATAAGTATTGATACTCATGCATCATGTGATCTACCTCACTATCACTCTCATCGCTCAAACAATTTGATCAAAGCTTTGCTCAATTCTTATGCACATTCATGATTACCATAGGCTTTCCAGGAATTCTACATATCCACTGTTGGAAATCAATAGAAAACACCAATATCCAGGGCTTCACATTAGGTTCAAATGTTTCTGAAGCTTCAGGATGGTGGGTCATAAAAAAATTGGCAATTTTTGGGGAAAAAAGAGGGTTGAATCTTGAAATAAATGCATGATAAGTGTCAATACAAATGTATTCCTCAAAATATCACTCCCCCACACTTAAATTGTTACTTTTCCTTAAGCATATGATTATCCAATGTTTCTTTTCCAATATTTTTTTCTTCATTTTTGTTATGACACAACTCACTCAAATAAGATGGGTAGGAAAAACTGGTGAGTATCAACTCTAAAGACCCATGAAATAATTGTCATACAAAATCCTAAATAAAGGTTCACAAGTAGTGTATACGCTATAGCATCTCAGTGAAAGTTCATCACATAGAAAACTCTGTATCTCCTAGAGTAATGAGTCGCTACTTTTATTGGTATCCCTAAAGGTGAGGGTTACCGCATAATGACCATCGATGTACTAATTATTAGAACTTATGAGATTCTATATTCCAAAAGAAAAATACATGTAAATAATGTGTCTACTATGAAATAAAACACATATGTTCATGATCGGATAATGTCAATCCATGTGCATTAAATGAACACTACCCCTCAAACAACCCTCTCTATGAATAAATATCTCACCCACACTTAGATTGAAAATATTCATGAAAAAATCAAGAAATAGGTAAGGAAGGGTATTAGATGTGGGATCATCCTAAAAAGGATTATTCATGGATTTTATGGGCTACATGGTGGAGAAAATGAAAGGGTGTCTTAGTGGGTCAAATGGGCTAAGAAATATCAAACAAATGCCTCGGTAATTTTTGTGTAACTTTTAAAATTCCTATCGCTTTGAAGGAAAATATGGAAAGTTCTAGAAGACATAACATGGTCAAGATTCTCTCAAAAAAAATAGAAATAATAGATGATGCAAAAAGGGGCCAGAATCCTCATGGGTATGGAAATAAAAATGTTAGGCTGCACATATGAGCATGAGTGCAAATAGGTGTCTCAAAAATAAACGAGTTTTAGGAAAAAAAATTCAAAGAAGAGACCGATATCATCAATATTTTAAATTAGGGAATCATGAATCAAATCATTTCAAACCGGAATCATGTTCTTGAATTTCTCAGGGAGACAAGTGTTATGCCTTCGACCATATTACGAAAAAAAATAAAACATCTTTCATGTGGGTTCAATAAATGATATGAATAATATTTTTATATTTTCAATCTTTCTAATAAATTTTTTTAGTTAGTTGTTTTACATGGTGTTTTTGGAAGCATAAAATATAACAAAAAAATTAAACACTTCCCTAAGTAAGAGAAGATAGATTCAAGAAGGGTTTCTGTATCCAATAAAGCTCTAAAAATTATGTATCTGTAAAATCTACACATGGACAGCACATACCCACATCATATCATAAATATATCACCAAATATCATAAAAATAAAATCAGATATATGGGATAATAACAAGTGTACAAAACTTTTGGGGGTAACTGAAAATATGCCACACATGCCAGGTTTATTTCCTAAAACAAACTAGAAAAAATAAATGAAAAAGAAGGGGAAGATAAAAATATGGGTTGCCTCCCATGAAGTGCTAAGTTTTACATCTTCATCCAGATGGATAGTCAAAGGTAAATCATCTTGGTCCATCATCTCATAATTCCTTGACCTATTACAAGAATTGGTGGCTATGTCATCAAACTCACATGGATGCTTGGTGGGATTAACCACCTCATGAGCATACTAAGCATGAATCTAGTTCCAAAGGAATATTATTCATGCTCGTTGTGGTGGTTATAGTTGGTGATCATGGATATCTAATGAAATATCCTCAAGATGGTGCTTGACATTAGCCAGATGTTGAGTCGCCTATAGTATGAGGTAAGATGATGAAGGAATAGGCACATCAATGACCATAGAAGAAGTATAAGATCTATACATGGATACTATAATAGTGTAATAAAAAAATAATTCAAGTAATAGTGAAGAAAACATAGTATCCCATGTATTTAATAAGTGAAATGTTACATTAGTGAGATATAAAGTAAGTAAACAGATACCAGGGAAAGTCAAATTAGTCAGGTTGCCTCTTGATTAGTGCTAAGTTTAATATCTTTAGCCAGATGAGCACATTCTCAATTTACGAGAATTTATTTAATGATGTATATTGTATCAAACGTGTGATAAAGTTTGGGGATTTCACCATTAAATTTAAATGGAGTCATATTATCATTAGATATTTCAACAACACCATGGGGATAAACAATTGTAACAGTGTAAGGATCTAACCACTTTGATTTGAGATTTCCTACCATGATCCAAAGTCATGAGTTAAAGATCATAAATTTTTCACCCGGTGAAAAATTTATTTTTTGGATCCTTTTATCATGCCAGGATCAAGTTTTCTCTTTATAAGTCAAATCATTTCTATATGCTTCTATCCTCATCTCATCTAATTTATTCATCTACAAAAAATACTTCTCTTTGGCAGTTTTGAAATCAAAGTTTAGCTTCTTCACAGCCTAATAATCTTTGTGTTCCAATTCTATAGGGAGGTGGTAGGATTTTCCAAAGACCAAGTGATATGGGTAAATTTCAATAGGTGATTTGTACATAGGAAAATAATACCAAATTTCATTGTCAAGTTTTTCATCTCAATATTTCCAAGATGCGCTCACATTTTTCTCTAAAATACCCTTAATATCTCTATTTAAAACTTTAGATTGACCATTTTTCTATGGATGGTATGGGGTTCTCATGTATTGATGACATCCATGGAGAGTCATTAGCTTCTGAAACAATTCATTATTGAATCGGGTACCACGATCACTAATGCTGAGCCTTGGAATTTCGAACTAAGTAAAAATGTGTTTCCATAAAAATTTAATGACAACTCGAGCAGTATTTTTCAAAAATGCTTCAAATTCCACCCAATTTGAAATGTAGTCCCCACAGACAAGGATGTATGATTTTACAAATTATTTAGGAAAATGACCCATGAATTTTATTCCCTATATTCATAAATTTCAACACCCACGATTGAGTGTTGTGGCATATCATGCTTCCATATTATACTCCCAATTATTTGGAACTTATCACAATTAGTGATGGAATCATGAATGATGCATGGTGGGATATTAAAAACCACATTGTAACAATTTTCTAATTGTTCTATGAATTACATGGTATCCTCCAGCTTCTCTAGTATAGAACAAGTTCAAAACACTATCAACTTCTTCTTCTGGAATGCATCTTCTGATCATTCCATCTACACAATCCTTGAAAAATTAATGGATCATCCCAGAAGTAATGGCATGCTTCATTCAAAAATATTTTTCTTTACTCCTTTGATAAATATGGGGGTACCATGCCTGAGGTTAAGCAGTTGACGAAATTGGCATACCAAGGTGTGATTGTCTCAGTGGCATAGAGTTTTTCATTAGGAAATGTTTCATTGATTAATTCCACATTGATTTCATTTGTTTCATGGTCTAGGAATGAAAAATTATCATCAAATACATTCTCAGTTCCCTTTTTTCCTTCACTTCAATGTCAAATTCCCAAAGTAATAATATCCATCGAATGAGTTTGGGATTTGTATCTTTCTTGGTCATCAGATATCACAAGGTAGAGTGATCTGTATAGATAGTTACTTTAGAGAATAGTAGATGAGATCAAAATTTATCAAATGCGAAGAAAACTTCTAACAAATCTTTTTTAGTTGTTGTGTAATTATTTTGAGCCTCATTAAAAGTGCGACAATCATAATAGATTGTCCAAAAGATCCTTTCCTTACTTTGTCCCAAGGTGATACCAACTTCCCAATCAATGGAATCACACATTAACTCAAATGGTTACTCCTAATCTTGTGAAATAATTATCAATGCTTCAACCAAATGTTTCCTTAATAATTTAAATTCTTCCTAACATTCAGGACTAAAGTGGAATGTGACATATTTTCCCAACAGGGTGGTAAGGAGGCGGTGAATAATAGAGAAATCCTTAATGAAGCTTCGGTATAATCCAACATACCCAATAAAATATCAAATTGAATGAACTGAAGTACTTATGGGTAGCTCAGATATTGTACTGATCTTGGCAGTGTAAAATTTAATTCCTTTATTTGAAATTTTATGACCAAAAACTATTACACTTTGTGCCATGAAGTGTAATTTTTTCCAATTGAGCACCAGATTATTTTCTTTACATCTTTCCAATACCTTATCTAAATATTCCACAAAATCATCAAAAGAATCCTCATATACAAAGAATCCCCATATTTCCAAGAACTATTTAATCATTTCATGGAATATTTCCATCATGCACATTGAAATGTGGCTGGTACATTACACATTCTAAAAGACATTTGTTGATTAGTGAATGTACCATATAGACAAGTGAACATTGTTTTCGCTTGATCTTCTAGTGTGACCACTATTTGATTATATCCTGAGTATCCATCTAGAAAAAAATAGTAATATATTCCTTCTAATCATTCAAGTATTTGATCAATAAAGGGTAATGGAAATTGATCCTTTTTGGTGGCATCATTCAATTTTTGATAAACAGTGCAAACTCTTCATCTCATCACTGTTATTTTGGTTATAAATTCTCCTTTATTGTTCTCAACTACTATAGTCCCACCCTTTTTAGGTACCACTTTTAATGGGCTAACCCATTGACTGTTAGAGATATGAAATATTAAACTAGCATCAAGAATTTTAATGAATTATTTCTTAACTACTTCTTTCATTGTAGGTGTTAAATGTCTTTGTGGTTTCCTACAAGGTTTTGAATTATATTCCATATGTATTTTGTGAGTGCATATGGTGGTAATTATACCTTTTAAATCAATAATCATCCAACCTATTTTTGGATTTCCTTGTGATAGGACATTGAGAAATTTTATTTCTTGTTCTCTTGAAAGATTAGAATTTATGATAACTGAAAAGGTGTTTAAATATCCCAAGTAACTATATCTCAGGTTTTGTGGAAGAGGTTTAAGCTCAAGTGTTGGAGGCTTTTCAAGTGATGAATTTAATGATGTGATTTATTATCTATCCAAAGGATCGATGATGTTTCTAATGAATTCAACTTCATAATTTGATTCAGTTAACTCTTTCTTTTCCTGGTGTAAATCCTCTAGATTCAACACATCCTTTGCTAATTCATCCCATTCTTTAATCATATCTAAGAAATTATAATCAGCTGAATATGTATTTTCCATACCTTTTAAGATATCAAATTTTATGTTTTCTTCTTCAACTCTAAAAATTAATTTTCCCTATTGGACATCAACTAGTGCGCTTAATGTTTCTAAGAATGGTCTCCCAATAATGATTGGGATGCCCTTATCTTCTTCATTATCAAGGAAAATGAAATCAACATGGAAGTAATATTTATCAACCTTGATGAGTACCTCCTCTATAATTCCCCAAGGATGATTTACTAATTGGTCTACCATTTTTAAGGCGACCCTAGTTGTATTTAATTATTTGATTACCGATTATTCAAGAACTCCAGATGGAATGAGATTTACACTAGTTCCGAGTTCATACAAAGATCTTCCAAATTAACATCCTCCAATATTATGAGGAATTTTGAAACTACCAGGGTCTCTTATTTTAGGAGGTATGGATCTGGGTATGACTGCTGAACATTCCTCGTACATTATGATTGTTCCCATATCATCTAATTTTATTCTTTTTGATAGAATATCCTTGAGAAATTTATCATAGTGGGGAATTTGTGTGATGGATTCTATAAAAGTAATATTTATGTGAATCTTCTTGAACATTTCCTTGAATTTCAAAAAATGAGCATCCAACTTCCTTTGCTTTAGTCTTTGTTGAAATAGAGGAGGTGGTGTGTGATATTTTACTCTTTTATTGAGTGCCTCATTTTCCTTTTATTTTCTTTCCTTTTCAATTTTTACAAGTTCATTTTGATCTTCCTCCTATTTATCTTCAAGTTGGATTTCTTTTTTTACTGAGACTTCATTCTCAGTGTTAGGTGCACGTGTCTCGTCTATTGGTTGAGCATCATGAATTTAGTACTCTGAAAATTATGTGCCACTATGTAATGTGATATCTTTTTTCACTTATCTTGGGTTTAATCTTTTGTTACCCGGTATAGTTACTTGTTTTCAGTCTTTCATTTGTACAACTAACTAACCGACGTGATTTTCAATGTTGCGCATGGATTCTTGTAAGTTTTTGGTGTTTTTCTGCAAGTTTTAGGTTGTTTTTTGCAAGTCTTGGGTTTTTGTAAGCAAGTTTTGGGTTTCCATATCTTTTAACTCAAACCTTGATTGATTAGACATAATTAATTTTGTTATAGTTTCTCCCCAATCTAGTTGACCTTGAATTACAGGAGGGGAAAATTTTATTGTTTTCTTTTGCCCCTTATATTGTTGTTATTTATTAAAAGGGGGTTGTTTTTTCTATTGAGATCCTTTCTCTTCTGATTACATGGTGGGTTTAAAAGAAAAATGATTAGGGAACCTAGGTGGACCCATGTTCTGATTAATTTGATGAGTATCTACTGGTTCCTTCCAACCTTGATTTTGGTTATTGTTTTGATAGTTTTTGTTGTAATTTCCTCTATTTTAAATGAAAAGGTTTTCTTCAGACATATTGTTCTCGTAGGTGTTTTATGGATACATAGGATAATCGTGAGGACCACCACAGTGTGGGAAGTGTTTAGCTTGAACTACATAGACTAGAACTAACTTAGGAAGAATTAGTGACAATTTTTCAATCCTCTTGTTGATAACTTCAAATTGTGCATCCATAAATGTGTGAGAATCAACTTGATGTAATCCTTCTTTTCTTCTTAAAAAATCTTCTAGCCACTGAAATTTGTGTTCTTCTGTATTTTGAATTAATGTGTATAGATCTTCAGGATCCATCTCTATGAACGCATTTCCGGTAGCAATGTTGATTGTAGACTTACTCTCGGGTTGAAGTCCATAGTAGAAAGATTGAAACTGGTTTTCCAATTTCAACCCATGATGAGTACAGTGCCTTAACATAGACTTGAGTCTTTCCCAAGATTCTCCTAATGATTTATATTCACTTTGAAAAAAGGAGTCGAGGTCTCTATTGTTTTTCAAATATTATTTTGTTGTGTAATATCAATCGAGAAATTTTCTTCTCAGAACTTCCCAGGTGAAAATTTTTTCTGAGTCAAGAATTTACAACCAGTCCTTAGCTTTTCCTTGAAATGAGAATGGAAATAGTATTAAGGTCAACACATCTTCAGTCACCCCATTGTATCTAAATGTGTTGCAAACTTCAATAAATCTATTCTCATGTATATAAGGGTCTTTGCTTCTCAATCCATGAAAATTTTCATGTTGTTGGAGTACGTTAATCATCAGCGACTTCAATTCAAAATGGGTCACTTGAATTTGGTGCCTTATTATGCTTGATCTCACTCTGACTATGTTGGGTCTCAATTCCTATCTCATAGTAGTTCATAGTATTTCATTATTGGGATGGTTTTGAAAAAGGGGGTGGGCTTATCTACTAGGAAGCATTGGAATGTGAGTCTCAACACTTTCATCTTGTGGATGCACTTGATTTTCAATCAAGATAACAATTTTAACTTTTCCTTTTCTTTTATGTTCAATTTCTGGATCAAGGGTTGGGTTATTTTTTCGACAAATCTGAATTACGAGTGTTCACAATTTTGGAAAATGATGTCTGAAATAAGGTTTAATTGAGATTTTCTTAATGCTAGACGTGTAAGTGCTCCCCAAAAATGGTGTCAGAAATTTGACACGCGCATCACAATGCATCCAATTTGAAAAATTTTACAACCAACTGGCTACTATAAAAGTGGTGAGCATTTTCAAACCATAGAGACAATAGACTCCAGTTCACTAAAATTATCTCATTGTACAATGTTCAGACGGGAAATCAAATGAGGGAATTCCTATTTTTTTATTATTTTCATAAAACTAAAAATATGATAAAGAATACAAGACAAAAGAATATTCAATAAAAAAATTACAATGAAATTTTATCAACAATATGTGTCTGGGATGCTGATGTCGTAATAAAACTTCTACACATCCATGCAAAACTATTTTCTTATGTGATCAAATATTTATCTATCTCAATTATCACCAGTTGAAAATTTATGAATCATTTTTATACGCTTATTTTTTTATCTCATAATTAATTTAAGGTACCATTATTTGGTGTTATAAATAAATTGGGATATTCTTTAAAACACCAAACCAATTGGCAAAATTACAGAACCCATTTCTCACAAAGTTGTGTCACCTTTTTCACTTCAGTCGGTCAATACAGTTAACCTTCTCAGTATCTCCAAGTTGACTATGAATAAAAATATCTAGTTTTAATTTTCTAAAGTAAATTCAATTCTAATATAATTAAATCAAACAAATTTAAAATGAAAATAAATTCAATTGAAAATTTAAACACAGAATAAAAACATCAATCTGCCGTGCATGGTAGATAAATTATTTGATCAACATCCTGACACACAAAAATTACTCTGAAATCATTACTGAAAAATATGCATGGTAATAAGATGATAAATCATGTAAAATAAAACTGTTTTATCGAAAAAATAATCAGATCAGTTTGCACACCCTTCGTGTGATGAAACATGAGGCTCGTAGGTCTCCGAATTCAAGTAAACCTTCGTGCACATGCCAACACTAGACTATAAACATCATACCAACCAATAAAAATCATAGAAAACAATAAGAGGTGTATGTGGATCGTGTGTTTTTCCCATGGGGAGGTGGTTCATGCCTTGGGATTTTATAGTGGAGAGGCTCGTGCTGGTCTAGTTGTACAACAGAGATGGTGGAGATGGTTGGTTGCCTGGTGTGTTGTGAAGTGTGAGGAGAGTGGGGGAAGGGGAGAGGGGTAGGGTGGTGGTGATGGGGAAAAGGGGGAAAGGGGGGCATAGGAAGCTGAGAGAGAGGGGGAGGGTGGGTGGTGAGATGAGGGGAGGGGAGGGGGTGGGTGGTTGACTGAGGGAGAGGGGGAGGGGTGGGTGATGAGATAAGGGGAGGGGAGGGGGGAGGGGTTGGGTGACAAGGTGAGAAAGGGATATGGGGAGGGGCGTCTTGGGTCAAGTAGAAGGAGAGGGGGCAGCTCCCGTGGATAAAGGAGGGAGGTGAGATCTGCAATTCAAAAACTAAAATAATTTAAAATAAAAATATAATATAATTATCTTAAAATAGAAAATAATAATGATGAATAAAAATAATAATAAATACAATACTAATAATAATAATAATAATAATAGAATTAGAATTAAATTATTAAATATTATAATAATTAAATATAAATAAAAAATTAAAATATAATATAATATAGGTAAATACATAAATATATATATATATATATAATTATGTTCATGTAATAAAAATATGAAAAAAAATATATTACTACTATTAAATAGAAAAATAATAAACTTGCATATATAATTAATATATATATAATAATAATATTAATAAAAATAATAATAATAAACTAAATTTCTTGAAACTAATAATAAAATTATAGTTTTAAATAATTTATAAAATTACTAAAAACTAATAAAAATGCGAAAATACTAATATCATTATATAAATAACTAAAATATTAAAAAACTCTGAAAAGAAGCTAAAAAATTAAAAGCAGTTAGATAAATATGAAAAATTAATAAAAAAATTGTTAAAATTTCAATGAAATCCATGTGCATCAATACCCTTTTTATTTTTAATACATAAGGGATATGATAATATCGCTTGTGTGTATGGAGGACTATCGCCTTGCAAAGCGATGTGATTCATTTTTCACTAACACATAACATAGAAGATAATCAAGGCAAATATAATAAATATATGTGGTATACATGAAAAAAATTTATGATATTCATGACATATTTATCATTTGTAAAATATAATATATCATTTTCTTTTTACCTTTTCACTCACTAAAAAAATGATAGCGTCGTTCGTGGATGTGTGGACTACCACCTCCTCAAAGCAATGTGATTCCTTTTTTCATCACCACATACCAAGAATGTTATAAATAAGTATATATAATTAAATAATATAGTATTTATTATATTATTGTCATTATTTAAATAAAAAATATTACTTATATTCTTTTCATAATGATCATTGAAAAATGGAAACGTTACACATGTGTGTGTACGACCTACCGTCTCCATGATCATAACGCTAGTTCATTTTTCATAACCATCATTCAGGGTTGGTTTTAAAAATATAATTTATGTATAAATATGATAATTTTTTCATGATTATTGTTCTTTATGTGTTTAAATAATGACCTATTTGACCATAGTCAGCCTACCTAAGTTGTTTTTGACACACAAGTTGAATATGGTCAAAACATCCAACATTAACTTAATCAACTGAGTAATTGTATATAACATGTTAATAGGTGGAATAAAAGTAATAATAAACTTGAAAAAGGTTCTAAATCAAGTAAATAATTAATATAATTTTATTATTCAATAATATAAATACACATGTGACAAGTCGGACTTAAGGTAGGGTTTTCTCATCTCACTTTTATTTTGGTGAGATATATGCCATATTCACCACTTATTTTTGTTATGTAGTGTATATACTAAACATGAATGTATTTTATGATTCTTACCCTAAAATTCATGGGGATTTACATATCTATTTTAGTATCTCACTTTCATGGGGTTTATGGTTTCAAAGTTACCAAAGTGGTGCTAAGGGATTTTTATCTCAATTTTCTTTCTTTGAGATGTATGTTGTGTTATACACCTATCTTCTTTTATGAGGTTTATATACTCCTACTTTGACATGTTATATAATTAATCACATTATTTTCATGATATTATAATTTTCATTTAATGTTATTATTTCATGGGTATTATGATTCAAAGTTACCAAAGTGGTAAGACTCTTTTATTACAATCTCATCATTTATTAGGATTGTCTATGATAAAGTATCTGATGTTGAAATATTATAGTACTCATGACTTATATTATCCTATATTTATTCATGATATTTTCAATTAATTTTACCATTTTTCACTCTTTGGTACTTAAAATTTTTGAGAAAGTGTTCTTAAGAAAATTCGACTTCATTTCTCTTTTCAGTTGGAAATCTTTTTTCTTCCAAAACCATGTTTTTGAAAAATGTTTTCAAAAATGTTTTTAACATTTTAAAAATAATTTATTAAAGAAATTTTTACCCATTTTATCTTCTATTTAAATTTTTTCAAAGGAATCTTCTTGTCTCTTTCTGAACAAGGCATTTTTTCTAACCTTTTTACTGTGAAAAATGAATTTTCTTTATGGAATGTATGGAATTTTCCACTGACATGAGCTTAATTTATTTGAATCTTCATTTTAAAGTTTACAAGATTATTTTAAAAAATTATTTCTTAATATTCTATAAATTTGTAGTTTTTAAAAGTGATTTTCAAAGAAAAATATTTTCAAAATGTTTTATATTTTAAAAAAGTGATTTTCAAAATGAAGAGGATATTTTACTCAAGAATGTTTTTAATGATATTTTAATGGTATTTTCATTAATCAGTGTCAAAAACCCTTATTTTTACTTATCTTAAACTGGTGATATTTGGTATCGGTTCCCTTCTTTTTCTTTCTCTGGATGGATTAATATTATTTCAAAGAGATTGTTATGGAACTCGTTTCTTTTCACAGGTTAATCTTATTTCAAATAGATTGTTATAGAACCCATTTATTTTAAATGGGATAATCATGTTTCAAATATATTGACATAAAATCAATTTATTTTCCATATTTTATTCAATTTATTAAAGAAATAATTGTTTTTATGAGTTTTATGATGAAATGCAATCTCTTTATACTTTATTCATGTTATGGTTCTTGAACATAGATTATATGATGGGGCATCCCAAATAGCATCAGGTGAACCTATTATAACTTATATGATATAGAAAACCAGATAGAATCGGGTGAGCCTATTATATCATAAATTATGGGTGTGCCCATATAGCACTCCAATGCATTGGGTAATGTACCTTGTATTGAGAGAAAAAAAGGAGGGAGTTACCTAGGGGTTTCTCCTATGGATTTAACTAGTCTCTAGTTATTTATGACATGGGTTTAACATGAGTTATGAAGAAAAATGTTACAAGATACCAACACATTTTTTTATTCTTATTGTGGGTTTATAATGTTTCTTATGGTCAATATTGATATCACATGGCTCATGATTATTGATTCTAATGATCCTTTCCTTTGTCTTGTTTTCATATTTGATGATTCACTCATGCAATCTGATTATGTCATCATACCCTTATGTACTTATTACGCCCATTTATGACATTCAATTGTTAATGATTATGTGTACCCTTACTATGAATTTGATCTCCACCTTCATATCTTTCCTTTTCCCTAGGTTATAAAGAATGAGGTTGAAAGAATTATGTATAAAAGGGATTTCATATGGATGGTGATGATGACTAAATGTGAAATAAGAAAAGCTGGGTTAAGTGGTAGAAATACTCATTTGATGACATGGGTAATGTTTATGTAGGAGTTTATCCTTATTCTCTAAAACTTTAAAACAAAAAGGTCCTCAAGAATGACAGTGGTCCATTTTTTTACTTTTTATGTTGTAATGATTGGATGGAAAAAGGATGGTTCACAGTAATCAATATCAAAGTCAGAAATGTAAAGTTCACAATTTCAGCACTAGATCAGTGAGTACGAGTTATAGGATGTTATAGTAGGAGTCAAATAATCATTCCTGTCAAGATAAAGAAAGTTTATGATGGGAGCTGACATAATTTGTATTTAATTATTCATAATAGTGAATTTATATAGACTCATGATAGTGGATATGGAAAAGATGTAGGTTATCACATTAAGGTCGAACCTTTTAAATCATATGTTCTTTGTTTACTTTTATATATTTTCATGCATTTGAGTTTACAAAAAATTGATAATTAAGAAACTCTAATAAGTTATGGGGTTAAATTTTCTAATGTTTGAAATTTTTAAAAAGGCAACAACGGATTCACCCCCCCCCCCCCTCAGTTGTTCTTTTATCCTTTGAAACTTTAATTGGTATTAGAGGAAAGATTCCCTTTTTGAATCCTTATCATAGAAAATATCAATTCCATCAACAGATGAGGAATTCCAATATTTGATTTCAAAAATTATTATAGATGGAAAAATAGGATGATTCAATATCTTCTATCACTTGGCCTGGAAGTTTTTGATGTTATCATAATTGGTTTTCCACCCATTTATAAAGATGATCCTATGAATTTTTCTAATAAGAGAAATATTTATGTTCGTGTAAAATCTAGAAATTCTATTCTTATATCTATATCATAAAAATATTATATGAATATGATGGGTCTAAAAATAGTAAAGAGTATGTGGCACAAGCTCAAAATTATTTTTGAAGGGGATACTAAAGTGAAAAAAGAAAATATATAAATCTGTCATATTAAGTTTTAAGACATAAGAATGAGAGATGAAGAAAAATTATTGATGAGTACTTCACGAGAGTAAATGAAGTTATTTGTAACATCATGGGTTTTGGAGATGTCTTGTAAGATTCTACAATTATGAAGAAACTCATGGGAAATTTTCCACACATGTTTGATTCTAAAATTTATGCTTTAGAAGATACAGATGATTTATCTCTTGATGAACTACATAACTTTCTTATTTCTTATGAAATGAGAAAATATCTAATTTTTAAAAATAATATAAAATATGGAATGGGTTTTGAAGCTATGAGAAAGTTGAAAAGTCAATATGTTGAAGATGTCGATCCTTTTGATTCCGAAGATAAATAGGATGACGAATTGAATAAAAAAAATAATGTCTCTTATATCTAAGAATTATCGAAGAGGGAGAATAAATTCTGAAGGAAAACTTCCTCTCAAATGTTTTGAGTGTATTGTAATCATGTACTTTTCTATGAATTTCCCCAATAATAAATTTTGATAATATCAAGATGATTCTGATAAAAAAACTTGATGTAAGAAGTGGAATAAAATTTCTAAAGAATAAAATTCATCCAAAAAATATAAGAATAAGTTTGCTAGAAAAAATGAAGTATGTAGAGTAAGAAAGATGAATCAGACTCAACTGACAACAATTCTTAAAAATAATAAAGTTCAGAAAAGTTTAGAACATTCATTTCAAAAGTTTAAAATACAAAATATTCCTCAGATAGTGATGAAGAAAGAGGTGAATAATCTTACAGAGAGTACTAGCTCAGATCAAAACTTGTTGCATGTCTTGATAAAAATAAAACTCTCAAGAAATAAATTAGAATAATTAAGAAAGATGGTAGAAAAGTTGTTGAAGGAAAATATTTTTCTAAGTAATAATAATGATACATCCAGGATATCTTAAGTTACAAACTAAGAATTTCCAAAATGGGGAAAGATGATTGAAGACCTCAGTAAGAAATTGGTAGCTAAGGGAGATGAAGTTAACAAAACTCAGTCAAAACTTCTTGAGGCCTAAATTACTTTAATAAATTTTAATGAAAATTTCAGCAAGGCTTCAAAATTAAAAGATGAATCATCTAAAGTTGCAGAAAAAGCACATTCCAAGAATCGATTGAAGTCAACACTGGCTAAACTTAAAAGTTGATCTAATTTTACTAGCCTTTCAGGCTATAGAAAAAGTGTTGGGAAATCTTGGGTTGATAAGGGACTTGAAAAATATATCACATCAACAAAATTTTAAAATTAACCCCATAAAAAGGTTGCCACATGCCTAGAATATGTTAGAGCATAATGAAGTTATCAACCTCAACAATGTTTCTATAGAGAAAGATCCTACTTCAACGGAATATTGAGATTTGATGGTTTTTTATGGTGTTGTAGAATCTATTGGAATGGGTAATATAATTTTTGGTATAATTTTTCACTTCCTGGAAGAAGATATGAATAAAGGGTAAGAAATGGTGGAAATAGAATGAGTAACTTTCCTAAAACACAAAAAGTTAACAAATTGAAATCTATAGATGTTATAAAAATCAAAACAAAAAACAAATTTGAATGTATGGAAGAAGTTTGTGGAATATGTGATCAGATTGGCCACCATACCAAAGAATGTATAACAACTCTTCCAGGACAAAGTTCTTTTTCTAGAAAAGAAAAGAAAGCTGGAAAGAATAAATATGAGGAAATATCTTTTGTTGTTGAGATAGCTTTAAAAGAAACTAAAAAGAGAAACCCATGGATACTTGATAGTGGTTGTTCACCACACATGATAGGTGATTTGAAAATATTTAAAGATGTTAAAAATATTGATGGAGGAGCTATTACCTTCAGGAATGATAGTTCCTTAAAAATCAAAGGAATTGGAACGGCTGAGATTGAAGCAGAAAAGTTGAAATCTAGAGAAGTTATATTTTTTAATGCTCTAAAACATAACTTACTTAGGGTAATTCAACTTTGTGATGGTGGAAAATAAGTTATTTTCTGAAAATATTATTATATCATCAGAAGTATGGAAGATGGAAAAGTTGTAATGAGAGGGGAAAGAACTAGAGAAAATCTTTTTCAGATTGGAGAACTTGATAATTCATGCTATCTAAGTGTTGAAAATAAGAATAAGTTGTGGCATTATATAATTGGCCAACTTGGACCGAAAATCATGAACAAACTTTATAATGTTTATGTTGTTCAAAATTTTCTATCTTTGAATAGAAGAGAATATCAAAAATTTCTAGATTTGAATATAATAGAATATGATGTTTGTATAAATTTTCAGAAAGAAAATATGGTTCATAAAATCCATAAAAAAGTTTAGATTCGGTTTACCAAACCTCTTAAACTTATTCATTCAGATCTTTGTGGACTGATACGGCATCAATCAATAAAAGGATATTTTTACTTTATTACTTTTATTGATGATTTCACTCAGATGACCAATATCGTTTTTATGAAACATAAATCAAAGGCTATAGAGATGTTCAGATTCTTTATTAAATATTTTGAGAGAGAAATGGGAGTTTATATAAAGAATTTGAGAACATATAATAGTATAGAATTCATATGTAATTCTTTTGACTCTTATCTGAAAAATAATGGAATCAAGCGTCAGTATAGTACTCCCTACACTCCACTATAAAATGGAGTTACAGAAAGTAAAAACATAAGTCTGGTGAAAATAGAAGGAATCATGTTATCATAATACAAAACATTAAATTTCTACTAGAGAAAAGTTGTTAGTACTATTGTACATGTATAAAACATATGTTTTGTAAGGCTAGAATAAAATATGAATTTCTATAAAATATGGTATAACAAAAAAACTTCATTGAAGTACTTTAAAGTTTTTTGAAGTCCATGTTTGCTGAAAATAAAAAATATGAATCTTGCAAAATTTGATGAGAAAGATGAAGAAGGAATTTTTATGAGATATTCACCCAATGGAAGAAGTTATAAATATTGGAACAATCACTTACAAAAGTTGGTGGATTCATATGATGTGAAAGTTATTGAAAATATAAATTCCATAACAAAATTTGTTGAAAATGTTGAGGAATACAAAATGATGATTTCCAATGAAAGTGAAAGTGTGTCAAAATAGACTTATCAATATTTAGAAGAATTATGTGATGAGGAAAGTAAAGATAAAAGAGAAACTTTGAAATTTCCTACTTTACAAAAACATGTTGAAATTGAAAATATTCTTGGGAATTAGAAAGATCTAGTTCAGATAATAAGAAGTTTGGGATTATAAAATTGGACATCAATCATTTCACAAATTGAACCAGAATTAGTTTCAGAAGTAGTTGAGCATAAATAACGGGCTAAGGCAATGAATTAATATTTTAATTAGATTGAGAGAGAAAACACTTGGAAACTTATTCCACATCTATTAAATAAAAATTTTATTGGAACAAAATGGGTGTATATAAAAATGTTTAATGAACATGGATAAGTTTTAATAAACAAGGAAATACTTTTTTTCAAAGGCTATGAACAGGTGGAAGTTGTGTATTTTAAATAAACCTTTTCCCAAGTTACAAGATTGGAAACTATTATAATATTTCTATTAGTGTATGTACATCTAAATTACAAATTTTATCACATGGATGTAAATTCATCTTTTATTAATGGTGATATTTAAGAAGCTTACATTGAACAATTGTGTAGGTTTGTACTTGATAATAATGGAAAAAAATTTGTAAATTGAAGAAATCTTTGTATGGGTTAAAAAAAGCTCCACATTCCTGGTATTCGAAACTTGACAGTTGTTTTAAAAACTTAATTTTTTCTAAAGGAAAGTTTGAAAGAAGCTTGTATGTAAAAGAAATTAGCTCCATCACCCTGATTGTAATTGTGTATGTTGGTGATATAATTTTTGTTGGATATGAATAAAAAAATTATTAATAATTTTCTAAGTAAATGAATAAGAATTTTGATAGTCAATATTGGGATATTAACTTTCTTCCTGGGATTAAAAGTTCAACAAAAAGAAAAATACATTTTTCTATCCCAAGAAAAGTATGTCTAGGAATTATTGAAAATGTTTAGTATGGAAGAATCTAAAAAAGTTTCTGCTCTTATTTCAGTTGGGATGAAGCTGAGTAAAGTTGGAGATGGGAAAAGTGTGAATCATAAATATTTTTGAAAATTAATTGGAATTTTTCTTTACCTTACAACTTCAAGACCTCATATTGTTTATTTAGTAACTTTTTGTTCTAAATATAAAAGTGATATAAAATAATCTCATATGTTTGCATCAAAGAGAATACTAATATATGTTAAAGTAATAACTTCATATGGGTTATTATAAAAATGAATTTGTGAAATGAACTTTTATGGTTATATTGATGTTTATTGGACTGCATATTACAATTACGGAAAATCAACTTCAAGAGGAAAATTTTTCTTGGGATAATTTTATGTCAGTTAGCATAGTTAGAAATAGAGTTCGATAACCTTGATCATAGAAGAATTAGAATATTTCATTGATACCCAGGCATATACTCAAATTTTGTGGATGAAAGTTCAGTTGGAATATTTGAAAGTTGAAGTTTGAAAACAATTAAAGATACTTTGTGATAATCATAGTACAATTTATCTTTATAAAAATCATGTCCAACACTCAAGATCAAAACACGTTGATATTAAGTTTTACTTCATAAAATAGAAATTTTCTAATAGAGACATTTTTTAGGAATAAATTTCAATGAAATATCAAATTGTGGATATTTTCACAAAAGCAATTCATAAAGAAATGTGTGTGGAATTGAGGATACAACTTCATATTCAGCCTCCACCAAAGCCTTCCTAAGAAATTTAAGGAAATCTCCCACCGTAATTTGTATTATTTTGGAAAAGGGGGAAAATATGTACAACTTTTTCCTATAATGGGGAAAGAATTAATTTTATAACTTAAATGAATTTGAATTTTTGGTTATCATAAAATGGGGTAGAGAAAGAAAATTGAGAGGAAAAGATAAAATTAAAGGGGATTTTATCTTAACATGGCCACAAATTTTCTTATATATAACTGAAGGATAGAACTCCATCATAAACATTACTTATCCAGTAGTGTGTTTTTAGGAAACTCTCTTTTGAGAATGTTTTTGTTTTGGTAAATTTTCAAAAAAGAATTGTTAAAAAGTTTGTGTGTTGAAAAATGATGAGTTGAAAAGTTGTTAAGGAGAGTTGTCGACAAATCTAAAGGGGGAGATTTAAGATCCTTTGTGTTGTTTTTTGAGCAAAGTTTTTTTTATAATTAACTTTTTTTAAACATGTTATTGTAAATCAAGTGAAAGACGTGTTGCTGGAAGTTTATAACTTGTTTGGTGAGAAGTTGCTGAAAATATGGATAAAGAAGGTGTTTTTCAATGTTGGTGATCGGGTGATCCATCAAACATAGAATCAGACAAATATATTGATGGAAAGTCAGAAGTTGATGGAAATAAAATTTAGAAATATTATTATGTGTCTAAGGCTTGAAAATACGGGAAGTCATATAACTTTCCAAAATCAGTTATACAATGATTTGTTGTTCTTTAAAGTTACTAAAATATCATGAATAAGTCATGATACAAGATGGAAGTTATAGAATATCTGGAGTTTCCAAATTTGAAGTCTTCTAGACGTAGTTCATCTAACCTAGAATCACTGAACGTAGAAGTTGTCAGAAGAATGAACTTTGAAGAAATATAACATTACTAATCAGACATAGTTCATAAAATGAAAATCATCAGACTCACCTGGTCAAACACAAATCATTAGACATTTCTTTTATTAGAAAGTATGGATTTATGGTTTCTAATCTCTATGTTTCTGTGGTGTTGCAAATGTCAAATAAATTTAAAGAGGATCAAGTTTTTAAATTTGAATTACTAAACATAGAAAAAGGAGGAGATTATCTTTGATTTCAACCTAAATTATGAAGAAATCTGAAGTTTCTTCACTAAAAATGTTGATCAGATACAGAAATTATTAAAATATGGATAAGTTCGAGTTTGTTATCATAAATATCTGATTAGACTAGAGGTACTTTTTTAGTTTATACAAAGGGATTTTTTGATCTGATTTTTTGACATTGATCCATTAGATGAGTTGTTGAAACTGATTCATCGGATGAGTGGTTGACACCGATAAGTCATTGAATATAGAGTTTCATCAAAAAATGTATAATAATACTGAAAATCATATGGATAATGAGAATAAAAATGTGAAACATATAGAAGTTTCTACCAAAAAATCATTGCAGGTTTCTGAATTCTATATAAGTTGCAACAATATAGTCAACCATTTTTAGTTGACTTTGAGTATTGGAACAAGTAATTTTATTTGTTTTTTTAGTGGATAAATAGAAAAATATATGATTTATTTCAATTGGGTCAATATTATCTGACAGAGGAATGTTGAAGTCAAAATTTGGTAAGTTTTCAAGTTGTTAGTTAAATATTTCCATCAGACATAATTTGTTTACAAAGGTTGAGATGAGAAAATTTGATCAGAATAAATACATTTTTTTATTTCAAGTGATTCAAGAGGATTATAAAGATAATGAGTTCTATGTACAATCATTTTTGGACTTATTTTTTTAAAATCAAGAAGAGTTGTGAATATTAAATAAGTTTTGAGAGGTATTCAAAAAGTTGAGAATATTTGAAGGGATCAAAATGAAGCTCTAATGAACATAATTATGAGTTTTTTAATTTGATTAAGTAGGAAAATAAATTTTTTTCCTGCCATTTTCTCAATAGGATCACTTATAAATATATGTGAACAGTACATCATACTTTTTTAATGTTCAGAGTAAGATAAAAAACTAAATTTTAAAATCTATTGTGTCAGAAGATGTTTCTAAACCAATGATTTGGTTATAATATCGGTTTGTAGAAAGATTTACTTACTAGACTAAGGGTATCAGACTGAGTGTTTGATTAGAAGTTTAAGAAGCACAATTTTGTTAAACAGGCATATCAAAAAAAATTGTAATAGGAATATATTGAGAAAAGTTAAATCGGACTGAGTCTATCAGAGTGGGTTCATGATAATGAGCCAATCGGTTCTAGGTTCATCAAATTAAGGTTTTGAATGAACCATTGTGGAGTAGAAAGTTTTGATGTTCATTTTCTTTTGTGGGTCAACTTTTTATAAGAAAAATTTTTAAACTGGTGAGAGTCGGTATAATCATACCTATCGGGATATAGAATTTTTCTGAAGGAAGTTGACATAAGTTTTATTCACTTCTTCATAATAGTGAATTTTCATATACCTATGGTAGTGGAAATGTAAAGGATGTAGGTTCTCACACTGAGACTGAACCTTATAAATCTTTTTTACTTTGTTTACTTTCCTATATTTTCATAAATTGAAGTTTACTAAAAATCAATAAGGAAGAAACTCTAAAACTTTATAGGGGTTAATTGTCCTAAAGTTTAAAATTTTTAAAAAGAAACAATTTATTCAACACCCCCCCCCCTCAATTGATCTTTGGTCCTTTATAACTTTAGATGACATATTCATAGAAACTTTTATATTAAAATTACCATTTTCTAAAATTTAGATCTGATGTGACTCTAAGTGATGTTCCAAAGTTGTATATGAATTATAGAATGGGCTTGGAATATTTATTTTTCTAGAGAGAAAAATCTCATTAGATGCTTTTTTTCAAGGCACGTTAGATTCAATTTTAATTATCAAAAAACATAACTAAAAAATTATGTTCATAAAAAATTCATATAATAAATCAATTTAAAAATAAAAAATAAATCCATAACCTCTTATAAACACTACATTTCAATTGATAAAAAATCATTTGACAAAAAAACAAATTCATAACTTGTTAGAAAAAATATGCTTCAATTGACAAACAAAAAATCATTTAAAAAAATTAAAACTTATTAGATTTGATGAGTTTTATTTGAAAAATAAAAACAATCATTTCACAAAATTAATAATCAATTTTTCAAAATAATAAACATATCATATAGAACAAAAAAATAAATTCAGTAAATAATTCAATATTTTTAAATGTATAATTGACTATATTTTGTGGAACACTAAGAAAAAATTTAGTTTTTTTGAATTAATAATCGATTATAGTTTTAGGAAAACTAAGTTTTAGTGGTGATAAATTCATAAAAAAAATTAGTGGTTAAGAACATGAAAATCAATTCAATATACAATTCAGTATTTTAAACCTAATAAAATTCATCAAACAATTCATTATTTTTACCCTAAAATTAAAATCATAAATAGGAATGTAAAATTCTACAAGCAATTTGGTATTATTACCATACCATTAAAATCAAAAATAGGGATGCGGGGTTAAATAAGATAATGAATAAAGATAGATATATGGAAAATAAATTTGTATTGAGAGAAAGAGAGTTGGTGGTTTAGAGGAGGGATACAGTGGGTCAATGTGCTTGAATTGGGGTTATGGAATTAGAAAAAAGGGAGGGGGTGATGATGACGGATGAGTTGACTGGATAGGTGAAGAAGTGGCATGGAGAGGGGGGTTTGATAGTAGTAGGTGGTATCCCCAACCACTATATGTGAGGCATATTAGGGTGAGGCCCAAAGGGGAAGGGGTTGGAGAGTGGTGGGAAAAGAGGGGTTTATTGCTGGAAAGGGGGGAAGAGGAGGTTAGGGGAGACTGTATCATCACTATCTAGATAAAAGGTGGAGGATAAGGTAGCTAGCATATTCATGCCAAGGGAGTGAGGAAAAGGGTGTGTGGGGAGGTGAGGGTCTGGAGGGTGAGGTAGGGAGAGGTGGTGAGGGTCGCAAGGGTGATTGATAAGTTGAAATTATATATATATTGGATACATTTATTTAAGTTTTATTCATGATTATTTTTATAATGTACTAGGTTCTGGTTCGTTTTTTCAACAATTAGAAATTTTGGAATCAAAGGAATAAATGCTGAAAAATGAAAGAAAAAAATATGCTTTACACGCTGTGTACAACATACACGACATGTAGACCTCATTCACAGCATGCCTACCAAGCCAAAAACTAGCCCATGAAGTCTTAACATGACATGAATCTAGTACATGATGTGTACATAATTACCCAATGTATAGATTTCAAAGATCATAATCCCTCTAAAATTGAATCACATACATGATGTGCAGAGATTGAATAATTTTCAAAGTTCAAAGGCTCACCCAATCAAAGATACAAGTCAATTCTCCAATGGGAATTGTGGATCTAAAATACACGATGTGTAGACAACTTGCATGATTTGAAGATGTCGGTATAGTAGTCAATTAATCTAGTACATGATGTGCATGACTTACACATCATGCACTTTTATGTAAAATTAATATTTGATCACTCCTTCACACACATGGGCGGCACATACTTTCTTTTTCTCTCATTTTCTTCCATCATTTTCTCTCGTTTTCATCTGTTTTCATTCTAGACCCATTTTAATTCATTACTTTAATTTTTTGTTGAATACTTTTTATTTTTTGCTTAATCCACATCCATTCTATGCTTGTTCTACATTCATTTTGATTTTTCTTCCATTCGACGTTCGTTTTCAACACTGATTGTTGTTCTTCATCAACGCTTACAATTTTCTTCATTATTTCTTCATGCACAGTGATTTTTTTATTATATATTAATTTCTTTTAATTATTTGACATTGATTATTATTTTTTTTAATCATATATTTCTTCTTTCTCAATTTTTTCATGATTATGTGTAGCATGTTTAGTATTTCCTTTCTTTTGATCATCACTGTCATGCATGGATAATCTACCTAGGGTTAGGGGTCAAGAGTAAGTATGTTTCTAAGCTTAATGAATCTATAGATTTAACCTTGGTAACCCTATGGTTAGTAATTAGGTTAATAATAATTGTTTATCATATTATTTTTCACAACCTTGACCATGAGAAGTGTAATTGAATGAACCTAACCTAATTAGAGTTGATCAGGACTATGACCATTATCTTATGATGATTTCTGCATAAAAGTTAAGCATAATGCACCTAGTTTGTTGATTATACCTTGAACATGTTATAGTTACAGTATAGGTAAATCCAATTGGTTTGACTAAAACTAATTGGTGACACTTGCACAACTTCGCAACCAACTGGTGACACTTACACCACTTCACAGCCTATATTGTAGAACTATCCTAATCAAAATCTAGGATTACCTTCTTTTAAGAGCCCTGAAATTGAATATGATCCCTTCCTTTTTATCTATCATAAATCCAAACTATTTAGATTTAAAAAAAACCAAACTTGAAGAGTGAATTTGATAAATCCTTTCCAAGGGTTTTGTTTTATTGGTCATTGACCTGCCATTGATCCCCATGGGTTTGACCCCACACTTCCATTTTACTATTCCCTGGTAGTAAGTGTAGTTTGGGACTATAAATTTATAATCTGATCATTTCCCATGAAAATTAAATGACATGTGTGAACACGTCAAATTTCAGTGTTGTTGTTGGGGATTAATGTTTCCTAGGTACAGTAACTTTTGGATTAAACCCTGAATTACCTCACCCCCTTCCCTTTGGTGAACCATCCTATTTCACTATCCCTACTCCAACATCAGCATCGGCAACCACCCACCCACCACTAGAAGGACCTTCATCCTCTTAAATTCTCTCACCATCTCCCATCCAGACTTCCCTGCCCTATGAGATAACAAACCTTGATACCCAGCAAGAGTATCTAGTAGAGCAATCCTGACGGGGCAAGGGGCCCAACCTACTATCTTCATCTAAGGTACCCATCATAGATCCATCTATTAGACACATGGACACCATATATATTGACACCTCACCTCCTCCTTCCTCGATCAAGCATGATACTTGTAAGGGTTGGTGTCCTGAGAACCAACTGTTTTGTACATTGATTATATGAATGTTCACTTATTATATATTGTTCATTGTTCTGCATGACTATAATATAATAATGTCTTGGAATATTTATTGCATTAATAAGGTCATGGCAGATCCCCGCTATTATGAGAACCTTGAAATTCTATAACAATATTCTTAAATAAAGTTCTGCGGTTGGATGACATACTATGATAGGACACATAGTATACAGACCGTCATGTGCGAGTACTCATAAGAAGATGAGACTCTCTCTCATGGAGTTCGCACTTGGTAATCTCCAAGATGGGAGATTATGAGAACAGACCCACCAATATCAATTCTGCATGTCTTGGTGTCATCGTACATTGCTATCTACGAGTGTGTGTAATGGTCCTTATACTAGAAGATTATCATTAACTCATGTCATGACTCGCGCACTTAGATTTACTGACGAAAACCGTCATGAAGACAGTTGGCGGGAAGTAGAGTATGTTGGGTGTGTCACGAGTGACATGTTGTTAATGGATAAGTCGAGGAAGGATTTGTCCCTTCCATTTATGGAAGTTGATATCTCGGCCCTTTGATTGAAATATAACTATCACATTAAATTTCATGGCCATGATGTAAACGATAATCTTATTTCAGGTAGTCAAAGAACAATGGATCAAGCATATAGGTTTATGACATTGCCATGAAACCTACTTAATGAAATATTGAGAAAAATGGATTAAATTACACAGTAAGCATTCGTATGAGGTGATACGTCAATGCGGCATCAACTTCTTTCTCTTGGGTGCCTTGACCCGTTGCTAGACAGCAATCTTATACTTTAGGAAAGCCCACCTAATGCCAATGAGAAAGAGGCCTAGAGGGTCACACACTAAGTGTATTCAAGTATCTCAAGTAGAATAAAGATTATTCCCGTATGTGGTTTAATAATTATTCAAGGAAGCCTAAATATTTTTAATGTTGGAGGAAGAATAAAATAAAACAAGTACATGTCGTGTATCATTGATTACACGTCGTTTAGTTTTATTTTGAAAAAAATACATGTCGTGTATTATTAAATATACACGTCGTGTAGTTTTAATTTTGGAAAGGAAATGAATAAATGAAAACAATATATACACGCCATGTACATTTAATGTACATGCTGTATAGTTTTTAATGAAAAAAAAGTACACGCCATGTATTTATTATTACACGTCGTGTAGTTTTTCCAGTCGGGATTTCGAGGATATAATATTGTTTTATTAAATGATATTTATTATAATCAGTGTGAGCGCATGTCAAGGAATTAATTATACGAAATGGGGTTTTTCAATAAGAGTTAATGAAATAAATGAAACGTGTAACGCGTTTATTTATTGTCATAACTCTACAACCTCAAACTCGATTATAAATATCCTCACAACCCCAACTATTTTCCAACACAAGAGAATCATTGTGCACAAAAATTTTGGAGAATTCTTTCAAGACCGAAAGAACCTCTTCCTCCAATAATGCTCTCAAGACCGAGAGAGATCCTCTTCCATAGGATCAAGGCGATCTAAGGCGGACAATGCAAGCAAAGGTTTCTCCACGCTAGCACC
Organism: Viscum album; assembly: GCA_963277665.1. Taxonomy (NCBI): domain Eukaryota; kingdom Viridiplantae; phylum Streptophyta; class Magnoliopsida; order Santalales; family Viscaceae; genus Viscum; species Viscum album. The sequence goes on from OY728133.1 coordinate 1,964,346,016, forward strand.
CGAAGACTCCTTTGGCAACATCCAGAGATTTGAGGTGCACGTGTGGATCACCACTAGAGTAAGTCTACACTTGGCTTCTATGACGCAATGAAAAATCACATCGAAATGTGATCAAGAATATCAACGAAGAAAGAACACCCAAAAGGTACTTCTTTATAATCAATTAAATTAATTATAATCAACTTGTAACGATCCTTGTTTGTGGTTCCGGGACAAACCTTCTTCTTTGTCGATTTATGTGATTCGATCCATGGAGACTGGAATTTATCATCATATTGATCCCAGATTGATCATTATTAATGACAAAAATCCAAGTGGGAACATCCACCCATGCACTTCCGCTGCGCCCAGAACCTTCAAATGGTATCAGAGTGATGTTACAACTTTGATTATAATTATTTAATTTTTGTTGATAATTTACACATTTATATTTGATTCAATTCGAAATAAATCGTTTCATAAATCTGAATAAATGAGATATGTTCTTACTCCTTTGTTTCTCGATTCATATCACAGAAACGACCTTTTAATTTTGATTTTGATTAAATTAAAAATGGGGAACTCATCTGGAGGAGCCGATCTTTCTGTCTGTACAACACGGGACTACACGACGTCTAATTAAAACTACACACCATGTACTTAGGTTCAATGAACCGACACTGGTCCGCCGAACCACGCCGTGTGAATTGAGTATCCCTAAGAATTAATTACGCCGTGTTGACCAGAATTGAACGGCGTGTGGAAACTGGAATACATGGCATGTATGTTGGAGCAACATGTCGTGTAGTCCGATCTAGCCTAGGTGAAACTGTGTACAAGGATAAGCCGTGTACCGTGTACACAGAATTACCAGGCCAGGTACCACGTAACAATGAAGTACACACCGTGTAAGATTTTTCTACATGTCGTATACTCCAAAATTTCCAAAGTACAGAAAACATGCCAAAGCCCTCGGCGTGTACTTTGGATAAAGGGTGAAAATAAATACACACCATGTAAATATAAACTACACGATGTGTACTTTCCAAAAATTTCACCAGGTTTCCTCCAAAAGTACAAAGACATGTACAAGGAATTTGGATGAGAAGAATCTCAAGGAAATTCATAAAGGAATTTAAGATAAAAAATTGATTAATTATAAGATCATAATTAATTGAATTCGAGCATGAATTATCTTAAATAAAAGAACGATTGAAATAATTTTGAATTCTAAATATGCGTAAATGTCATTGCGTGCTATGGATGATCATGAACTAGACCAAAGACCCTTTGTATGTGTGTATGGTTTCATTTAAATTTATTTAATTTAAATTCGTTGTCCTATGAGCCTTCTTCCAATAAAATGTAGGGCCTGCATGCTCATGGTTTCTTTAATGTAAACCCCATGTAATGGAGGATCTCCCAATCCAGAGGAGACGGTTCAAAATTCGAAGCTGAGGCGAAACCAACCCAAGAAGATACAAAGGTGGACAGGTGGGAGCTGCAAAACACGAACCATCAGGTTCAAGGTGTTTTCCCTAGTTCAGGGTTAGCTTATCAAAACTGCTAGATAAGATAACCAATAGAAGCTCATGATCATTCCATATTATTTTAATTCTGTCTGATTTCATGGTTTATTTATTATGTATGTGTTGTCGCGATCACATAATTAATAAACAAGCATGCAAAGATGGAATAAAATAAAAATCGGACTATGCGTAAACATTATCAGAACATGGTTAATCACTTAAGCAAGCATCACTTAATATTAACAAGCATGTGCTAATGTAAAACTATGCATAAAGAATAAAATCCCTCAAATACCATATTAAGTCAGACCAAGCCATCCGTTACTTGATTAAGGGAAAGACTCAATAAAACTATGTGTTTGACCAAACCTTGTTGGGACACTAACTTTTATAAAGGAAACCCTTATGAAAGGTTTCAGGTTGACTTAATCATATTACATCAAGAGGAGTATCCCTTTCTAGACTTGATGTAATATTGGAGGCAAGAGTTGAGGAAATCCAAGTCAGGATTTCAGGATTGGGGAGTCCACTCAACAGATCAAGGAACTGTAATCTCATAGTGGGCAAAGACCTTCCTGCCTAAATACCTTCAAATAGCTTGATCAACCCTTGTTGGGGTTATGTGAAGGGGAATATGGATCCTTTCCACTAGAATATCAAAGAAACTGGACATTCCGAGTTCAATGGTGAGGGCCATTGGGACTTGATAAAATAGTGGGATAATTAATAAATTCATTTATTATTTTTCATAAAATTTAATCAAAAGGTACTGATAAATATACTCTTTTAATTTGTAAAATCGAAATGACAAACTCATCAACCACATTTTCTCTGCGATCAATTCTGGATAAAGACAATATCCTCACTGACAGTAACTTTCAGGAATGGTTTAGGTGCCTTCAGGTTATCCTACTCCATGAACGAAAGTTTTACATGCTGGAGTCCTCACTTCCTGATTCTCCTGCCCCAGGGGCGAGTAATGAAGATTTCATGGTCTATGATCAACATTTGAGCGATGAACTTGAAGTTTAATGTTTGATGTTGTCATCAATGTCTAGTGAGCTCATGAAGTCTCATGAAGACATGGATGCCTACAGCATGCTCGAGCACCTCTGTGGTCTATACCAGGAGAGATCAAGACGGGAAAGGTTTGAGATCTCCAAGGCTCTATTTCAGAGCAAGCTTGGAGAGGGTGCCCTAGATGGGCCTCTTGTAGTCAAGCTCATTGGCTACATTGAGCGCTTGGAGGTTCTAGGGTTTAAACTCCCTGAAGAACTGGGTACCGATCTCATTCTTGCATCCCTTCCCCAGAGCTTCTCAAACTTTGTTGTGAACTTCAACATGAACAACATTGAGAAGTCTCTATCTGATCTTCTTATCCTTATTCACCAAGTGGATAATGACATGAAGCGTGAAAAACCATCTGTCCTTATGGTGAATAAAATTAAAGGTAAGGTGAAGAGATTTAAGCCTAAAGCTTCTTCAAGGCCTTCCAAGAAAAGGAAGATCAAAGGGGAGGAAAAGGAACAGGATGTTGTTTGTTTTGCATGTGGAAAGAAGGGCCACTGGAAGAAAAACTGCACCCAGCCAAGGAAGCAAGGAGAAGCTTCAGGTGAGTTTGTTATCGAATGAAATCTATCTGTTTCTACTAATTGGGTATTAGATACTGCTTGTGGTTCTCACATATGTATCCAAATACAGGAACCAAGTAGATTCAGAAATATTGACCAAGGTGAGGTGGATCTACGAGCATCCAACGGAGCCAGACTTGCTGTTGTAGCTGTCGGAGACTACCATCTCACATTTCCTACTAGGATGGTCTTGGTTTTGAAAGGATGTTATTATGTACCCTTTGTAACCAAAAACAATATTTCAGTATCTAGATTAGATACTAATGGATTCACCTTAAAGTTTGGAAGTGGAAGTTGCTACTTTTATAATGATAGCATTTGTTTTGGTAGGGAACATTTATATAACATCCTTTATGTGTTAGACTACACAAACCAAGTAATAGAAATCAATGACAAAGTTAATTCACATGACTCATACCACACCCAACTTTGGCATCACCGGCTAGGTCATGTCAATGAGAAACGTTTGACAAAATTACATCAAGATGGGTATTTAGATTCTTCCAAACTAAAACCACTTGGTGTATGTCATACGTGTCTACAAGGCAAAATGAACAAAGCCCCATTTAGTGGTAAAGGTGAAAGGGCTAAAGAGATTCTAGAATTAGTTCACACAGATGTGTGTGGACCATTTTCAGTTGAATCAAGGTGTGGGTTCTTGTACTTCATAACTTTTACTGATGATTTTAGTAGATATGGATATATTTACTTAATGAGGTATAAGTCAGATTCTTTTGATTGGTTCAAAGAATACAAGAATGAAGTTGAGAACCAGCTTGGTAAGAAGATTAAGAAACTCCACTCAAACAGAGGAGGAGAATATCTTAATCATGACTTCATTGATTTCTTACAGGAGTTTGGGATTCTATCTCAACTCACTCATCCTTACACACCTCAGTGGAATGGTGTAAGTGAAAGGAGGAACCGCACCCTATTGGACATGGTGAGATCAATGATGAGTCATGTGAGTCTTCCATTATCCTTTTGGGGATATGCATTACAAACAGCAGCACACATACTAAACCAAGTACCAACTAAATCGATAAATAGTATTCCATAAGAGTTATGGAGTGGACTCAAAGCCATGTTATCGAATTTACATGTGTGGGGTAGAGAAGCATTTGTTAAGGCCTCTTTAGGTAACAAACTTGAACCCCGAGGCACAAAGTGTATCTTTATAGGATATCCCAAGGAAACAAGGGGATATTACCTATACAACCCCTCAGACAAAAAGTTTACAGTGGCAGGACACGCCATATTACTTGAGAGGGGGAACATATCCAAAAGAGATAGTGGGAGCGAGATAGACTTTGATGAAGTCGAGGCTCAAGATACACAGGAGTTGGTACAAGAACAGATTCCACAAAGCCCCGTGGAAGAACAATCTCTTCCAGAGACACAAGAACTGTGTAGGATCATAAGAGAGGTAAGAGAACCAGAACAATATGGTTTTCTTGTCACCGAGGATGGTGACTCATTATTGGTTGAAAATAATGATCCTCTTACCTACAAGGAAGCAGTTGAAGGCACAGACATTGCCAAGTGGCAAGAAGCCATGAATTCTGAAATGGATTCCATGTACCAAAACCAAGTCTGTATTTTGGTAGATCCTCCAATTGATGTAAATCCTATTGGTAATAAATGGGTATTCAAGAAGAAAATGGACATGGAGGGGCAATTCAACACCTATAAGGCACGACTGGTTGCAAAAGGTTTTAGATAGCGTCAAGGAATTGACTATGATGAAACCTTTTCACCGGTTGCGATGCTGAAATCCATCATAATCCTATTGTCCATTGCCGCTTACCATGACTATGAAATTTGTTAAATGGATGTCAAAATAGCTTTCCTTAATGGGAACCTCCAGGAAGATGTCTACATGACACAACCTAAAGGGTTTGTGACTCCAAAGTATGCCAAGAAGGTATGCAAGTTGAAAAAATACATTTATGGATTAAAGAAAGCATCAAGGTCATGGAACATTCATTTTGATGAAGCTATAAAGGAATTTGGATTTGTTAAGAACAAATGTGATCCTTGTGTCTACAAGAGGTTTAGTGGAAGTGCAGTCGTTTTCCTAATTGTGTATGTTGATGACATATTACTAATTAGAAATGAATTACATGTCTTACAGTCAGTTAAGGCATGGTTGCATAAATGCTTCTCCATGAAAGACTTGGGCGAGGCATCATATATTATTGGGATCAAGATCCATCGTGATAGATCCAAGAGAATGCTGGGCCTGAGTCAAAGTACATACATTGACAAGATACTGAAGAGATTCAGAATGGAACAGTCCAAGACGGGATTGTTTCCAATGTCACATGGCATTCATCTTTCCAAGAAAATGTGTCCTCAGACACATGAGGAAAGAAATAGAATGGTAAGGATCCCTTACGCATACGCTATTGGGTCAGTCATGTATGTTATGCTATGTACGAGGCTATATTTTTCTTACACATTAAGTGTGGTAGGCAGATATCAAGCTGATCTAGGAGACCACCATTGGATGGCAGTCAAGAATATCCGTAAGTATCTGAGGTGTACTAAGGATATGTTTCTGGTTTATGGAGGATATGAGGAACTAGTCATCATAGGACATGTAGATGCTAGTTTCTAGACTGATCAAGATAACATGAAGTCACAGACTGGATACATCTTCAATTTAAATGGAGGTGCAGTGAGCTGGAAGAGCTCAAAGCAAAGTGTGGTGGTAGATTATACAGCGGATTCTGAGTATATCGCAGCTTCTGAGGTAGCTAAAGAAGTAGTATGGATGTGAAGCTTTGTCCAAGAGATGGATGTAGTACCAAGCATTAAAGATCCTATCACACTCTATTGGGATAATACTACAGCGGTGGCACTTACAAAAGAGTCAAGGTCACATCAACGGACAAAGCACATACTTCGGAAGTATCATCTATTGAGGGATTTTTCTCAGAGAGGTGAAGTTACAGTGAGCAGTATTTCCATGGAAGACAACCTGGTGGACCCCTTGACTAAAGCCTTGACTCAGCAGAAACATGATCATCATGTGAGGTCTAGCGGACTAAAAGTCGTAGGCAGTTGGATCTATTCCAAGTGGGAGTTTTTAAGGGTTGGTGTCCTGAGAACCAACTGTTTTGTACTTTGATTATATGAATGTTCACTTATTATATATTGTTCATTGTTCTACGTGACTATAATATAGTAATGTCCTGGAATATTTGTTGGATTAATAAGGTCATGGAAGATCCCCGCTATGATGAGAACCTTAAAATGCTATAACAATATTCTTAAATAAATTTTTGCGGTTGGATGACATACTATGATAGGAAACATAGTATACAGACCATCATGTGCGAGTACTCGTAAGAAGATGAGACTCTCTCTCACAAAGTTCACACTTGGTAATCTCCAAGATGGGAGATTATGAGAACAAACCCTCCAATATCAATTTTTCATGTCTTGGTGTCATCGGATATTGCTATCTATGAGCGTGTGTAATGGTCCTTAGACTGGAAGATTATCATTAACTCATGTCATGACTCGCGCACTTAGATTTACTGATGAAAACCGTCACGCAGACCGTTGGTGGGAAGTAGGGTACGTTGGGTGTGTCACGAGTGACATGTTGTTAATGGATAAGTCAAGGAAGGATTTTTCCCTTCCATTTATGGAAGTTGATATCTCGTCCCTTTGATTGAAATAGAACTGTCGCATTAAATTCCATGGCCATGGTGTAAATGATGAGTTTATTTCAGGTAGTCAAAGAACGACGGATCAAGCATATAGGTTTATGACACTTCCATGAAACCTTCTTGATGAGATATTGAGACAAAGGGATTAAATTACACAGTAATTGTTCGTATGAGGTGATACATCAATGAAGCGTCAACTTCTTTCTTTTGGGTGCCTTGACCCATTGCTAGACAGTAATCTTGGACTTTAGGCAAGCCTGCCTAATGCCAATGAGAAAGAGGCCTAGAGGGCCACACACTAAGTGTATTCAAGTATCTCAAGTAGAATAAATATTATTCCCATACGTGGTTTAATAATTATTCAAGGAAGACTAAATTGTTTTAATGTTGGAGGAAGAATAAAATAAAACAAGTGCACGTTGTGTATCATTGATTACACGCTGTGTAGTTTTATTTTGAAAAAAATACATGCCATGTATTATTAAATATACACGCCGTGTAGTTTTCATTTTGGAAAGGAAATGAATAAATGAAAAAATATATATACACGCCGTGTACATTTAATGTATACGCCGTGTAGTTTTCAATGAAAAACAAGTACACGCTGTGTATTTATTATCACACGCTGTATAGTTTTTCCAGTCGGGATTTTGAGGATATAATATTGTTTTATTAAATGATATTTATTATAATCAGGGTGAGCGCATGTCAAGGAATTAATTATTCGACATGGGGGTTTTCAATAAGAGTTAATGAAATAAATGAAACGCGTAATGCATTTATTTATTGTCATAACTCTACAACCTCAAACTCGATTATAAATATCCTCACAACCCCAACTCTTTTCCTACACAAGAGAATCGTTGTGCACAACAATTATGGAGAATTATTTCAAGACCTAAAGAACCACTTCCTCCAAGAACGCTCTCAAGACCGAGATAGATCCTCTTCCATAGGATCAAGGTGATCTAAGGCGGACAATGCAAGCAAAGGTTTCTCCACGCTAGCACCCGGAGACTCCTTTGGCGACGTCCAAAGATACGAGGTGCACGTGTGGATCACCGCTAGAGGAAGTCTACACTTGGCTTCTACGACGCAATGACAAATCACATCAGAATGTGATCAAGAGCATCAACGAAGAAAGAATACCCAAAAGGTACTTCTTTATAATCAATAAAATTAATTATAATCAACTTGTAATGATCCTTGTTTGTGGTTCCAGGACAAACCTTCTTCTTTGTCGATTTATGTGATTCAATCCGTGGAGACTGGCGTTTATCGTCATATTGATCCTGGATTGATCATTATTAATGACAAAAATCCAAGTGGGCACATCCACCCACATGCTTCCGCTGCACCCAGAACCTTCAATACTAGCACTACAGCACCCACCGCGGTGGCTAATCCCCCCACCACTTCCACAATAGATGATATAAATATGGAGGGATATTTTTAGACACCAACTATTTAGGAGGGGATAGCTTATGTAGATGAATTTACTTCTTAGCTTTGTCCTGGTCAACTCCCCTATTTTTTTATTCTGTTTTTGTGACATTTTTTGTGCTACTTGTATTCCATTTACACTAATGTATCGTTGCTTCTATATATACATGGGATACTGATTTTGTATTTACTAATTGATGACTTGTTTATTTATTTCACTATTACATTACTTTATCCATGTTTAGCTCTTCTACCTCCTCTATGGTTATTGTCGCTCCCGTTCCACCCCCATATGCACTCATATATCAGATGTCTCAACATCAGGATGATGTTGAGAACTACCTTGATGAGCTCTAACTTGAGATCTGTGCTTAGCAGGGATCTCCACCATAATGAGCACAGATTCTATTTTTTTCCCACGATATTCATGCTTGATACACACCTATGGTGATTAATCCCACCAAGAGTCCAAGTGAGATTAATGACACAGCCACCAGTTCCTGTCAGAGGTAGCGAAACTCTGAGCTGATGGACGACACTACTTGATCTCTTTATCCATCTATCCGGCTAATGATATTATTGTTAGCGCATTATGGGAAGCAACCCATATTTTTTAGTTTTATTTATTTTCAGTCACATTTTTAGGATCTTTGTTTTCCTTTTACTATAATTCTTATTTGAAGGCCATTCCTAAACTTCATTGTACTCACATTACTATATTTATCTGAGTTTCTTTCTCCTGGTTTTGACTATATACACTTGATCACTTTTCTACTTCCAAATTTTCTAACCCTATGGACTAATGTTTTATCTAGTGTAGGTTTTTTCTTTCTAAAAAATTTTTCAGGTCACACAAACTCCACTCAAAATCTAAAAAATCTCCCCATGGCATAACATTCACTAGAGTGAGCTTTCGATTCCCTAATTTCAATTCAAAATTCCATTTAATTTTTATCTATGTTGTTATTTATGTCTCTCCCATGATTATTTATATAAAAGTGCATACACTATCTCATTTTAAGTGTGGGGAGTCTTTCTTGAGCTTTATTGTTGATAAACTTGTATTATTGGTTGTTCTCACCTATCTAGGAGACATTTTTCATTGAAATCATTCTTTAAAATTGAAAAATCATTACAACCATTTAAATAAAAGATAAATATATGTTGGATATTATTGAAACCCATTTTTACTCATGTCTATAATTTTTAGCATGATTTCTAAGTTTAGAACTTTATTTCTATTTCTAGATTCTTGAAATTGCTTTTGATTTACTTACTAATGGATTTTATACCCTGAGTGATTGATGGTTATTTTTGTATACTCCCATTCTTGAGAGGATTATAGACCCATAATTTCATATTATTTTCTAAGCATATTTCTTAAGAGATACTCAGGGCATGTAAACCTATCATAACTTTCATTGAGATCTTATTTATTCTATGATTGAACAAATACATTTTTAATATGATTGAGGCAGTCTTTATTGTTCTAGTTTTTTCCAAGATACATTGGTAAATATTTAATTTTTTAACCTGTATTAGCCATGAATAACCTTGTTAAGATAGATCCGTTTTAAGCCCATTATCCCTTCCTGCTCTTGGTAGTATTCATGATTATACTTTTAATATTTGTGGGAAATTTTCACTATGAATGGACATGAGTTGTTACTATTGAGGAGATGTTTTGTGGAAATTTTACTAGTTTTCCATGATGTGGTCCATGATTACTTTAGGTATTTTATATTCCTACCCTATTCTTTTGAAAAAAAATATATTGGTTTGTGTACTAGGAAGGTCAAAAATCACCATTACCAAACCGATGAATCCTACGATGGATTATATTTTGTTAGGGGGTGGATGTGAGACATGGCCTAGACATAATTTTTGAAAAATAAATAATAATAATAATAAAGGAATGGGGTAAATTTTTTATAATTACTTGATATACTCATGGACCCACCTTGATCTATGGATCATGGGCACACTTTGTTCAAGAGGAGTTACTTTATTTCACTGTTCATGACTTTCATTCATTATACTTTAAATATTAACATTTTTTTGAGCTTGATTTTTACTTTGTACCAGCCTTCCCTCGGCCTCAGAAACATTTTTACCTTGTTTCTAAATCCCTCATGATTGATTTTTTATTTTTCTTTATGAAGTGGTTATATTATAAAAAATTCAAGATTATGGTTAGGAACTTGTATTTAGGGTATAAGAATAACTCTAGTTTTATTTTTACCTTGAGCGATGAGAGAAAATTTATTATGAGGTAAATTTAAAAAGGGGTATATAATTTAAGGAACAATTATGAAATTATAATTAGAAGAATAAATAATTTTGATAAAGAACTGAACTATGAGGCATTATTTATTTTCTCTACATGATTGATTCTGGAGGACTGACTTTTTCTTCTTACACTTAGTTTTATTTTCCTGGTAGTAATGCATGTTTCTTTTTTTAATCTTTTGGAATCCCTATTGAGATGTTTTTTTATTGAGGATAAGAAATTTTTCAAGTGTGGGGGAATTTTATAATCCAAAATTATATATACATATTGGATACATTTATTTAAGGCTTATACATGATTTGTTCAGTAGAGTTATTTATCTAAAATACACAATGTGTAGAAAACTTACATGACATGAAAATATTGGGATAAAAGTCACTTATGTCAGTACACGATTTTCATGACTTAAATGTTGTGTACTTTTTTTACCTATTAATATTTGAGCGCTCCTCCGCACATGGGGGTGTAACATACTTTATTTTTCTATAATTCTATTCTATTTTTTTATCCCATTTTCATCTTTTTTCATTCTAAAACCATTTTAATTCATTAATTTAATTGTTTTTTTAAATCCTTTTGATTTTTTGTTTAATACACATTTGTTCTATGCTCATTTTACATCTGTTATGATTTTGATTATGTTCAATGTTCCTTTTCAACATTGGTTGATGTTCTTTATCAACGCTTTCAACATTCTTCATTGTTTATTTGTGTGCAATGAGTTTTTTATTGTATTTAAATTTATTTTAATTTTTTGATCTTGATTCTTAATTTTTTTAATCCTGGATTGTTTCTTTCTCAACTATTTCATGATTATGTGTAGAATGTTTAGTATTTTCTTACTTTTGATCATCACTGCCATGCGCGGCTAATCCACCTAGGGTTAGGGGTCAAGAGTAAGGGTGTTTCTGAGACTAATGAATCTATAGATTGAACCTTGTAAACCCAATGGATAGTGAATAGGTTAATAATAATTATTCATCGCATTATTTTGCACATCCTTGACTATGGAAAGTACAATTGAATGAACCTAACCTAATTGGAGTTAAGGTTGAATATAACCATTAACCTGTGACACTTTTTATATAGAAGCTAAGAATAGTGAACCTAGGTTGTTAACTATACCATGGACATGGGACAGTTGTATCATAGGTATAACCAATTGGTTTGGCCAAAAAAATTGGTGACACTTGCACCGCTTCACAGCATAAGTCGTAGGACTATCCCAATCTAAATCTAATATTATCTTATTTCAAGAGCCCTGAAATTGACCTTGATCACTTTTTATCTATCATAAATCCAAAATACCTAGATTTAGTAAAAACCAAACCTAAATATTGAACATGGGGAATCCTTTCCAAGGTTTTTGTTCGATTGGTTTTTGACCTTCCATTGATCCTCATGGGTTCGACCCCGCACTGCCACTTTACTATGTCCTAGTATTAAGTTTAGTTTGGGACTATAAATGTCTAATATGAATGTCACCTGTGAAAATTAAATGATGCATATAGGCACATTAGTGAGGGAGGGTTGAAAGGATGGAAAGGGTATTAAGGGTAAAGGGGGTTCTCTCAAGGGTGAGAGAGGGAGAGGTGGCAATGGTCTTGAGGGTGAGGGAGGGAGAGGAAGGAAATGGAGTGGATCAGGTTGGAGGTTAAGTGTAGCAGCTAAGGTTTCATCAAAATTTTAAGTTATATATATATATTAATAGTTTTATTACTTGAATATGATATCAAGATAATAAATAAAATTATTTCAGTACTCGAACTCGACTCGATGAGGTACTCGAGTAGCTCAAGTGTGAGCTCGACTTGAAAACAATTAGGTAGAACTCAAGTATTTTTTGAGTCGAGCTTGAGTAGATCGTGAGTACCGTTGTATCATTTTCACCCCTATCCACTCTAATGATTTTTTACTTTATTCCTATGCATATTTATCACTTTTTAATATGTTTTTTCATCTCACTATCACTCACATTCTATGTAAACTCAACATAAAATACTCCTTTAAGAGTATTTTTGGAATAATTTTAATAGCAAAGATTAATTTATTTTACTTTCCAAATAACCCTAATAAATTTTATCATTTCTTCTAAAATCTAAATGAATACCTTTTTTATTTTGTTCAAAGAGGTTGTATTAAGGGGAAGGGTGTTGCTAAAAAATTGTAACCCTATCCAACCATTTTGAATTCATTGATACATTATTCTTTTTTAAGATGCATTATTTAATCAATATACCACTAGAAGTTTGAGGTCATACATTTAATTTTGATTCCATGTTCAAGATAAAAAAAATGTTTAGTTTTCTAAATATTTTTTAAGTAATTGTAATCAATAAGATTCGTAATAAATTTTAATGGTTTATTTTTCTAAGTGTTTATTCTAAGTATTTTTTTCAATAATTATAACTCATTGACCAATATTTATGTTTGATTATGATGTATTTTAGTAGTTCAATAGGTTATAGAATATGTAGATTCTAGCATAGATGGTGTTTAAGGGACTGTAAAAGAGATTTGCTTTTGCTGCATAACTGGATGAAGAAGTGATTCAAATCTTGAAGGGAGTGATGTGATAAGGATCTCTTTTTTTATTATCGGTTCATGGAAGATTTTTGTGGACCAAGAACTTTTCAACCTACCAAACCTTCATGTTTGAATATCTTTTCATGCATGAAACCTTCATGTGTGCATCACCAAGAACCTCATTGCCATTGTTTTTTTTTTGTTTTATGGTGTATGTTAATTAATATGAAAAGAATCCATTTTTATGGGTCTCTTTATTAAGATAATTGGATTATTTTTTATGTTTTTTTATTGAATTTTGGTCATTTTTAAATATGGTATTATAATTTAAAAATCATTTTTTTAATTATACTTATATATCTAATAGTTGAGATCGAGTTTGAACTCGATCTATGGGACAATCGAGCTTGAGTTTGAGTAATAATAATGCTAATTAAATTAATCAAGCTTAATCGATTGAGCTCTAGTATCTTATTTGAATATTCGAGTTAAGCTCAAGATTTCAAATTCAGGATCATATCGAGTTGAATTGAGTATTGAGTATTTGAATTTTGCATCAATATCGATCTTGAGTATCATTCAATATTGACTCAACTCAACTTGATTACACCCCTAGTCATCACCATGCACTAGAGTTATTATATTTGAATGATTTACTCCTAGTTGTGAACCACATATGGATATAGGCATAAGTTTTATCACGATACGCTGGAGTTGTTCCATTTGGATGATTTCCTCTTGGGCCTAGATCATGGATGGATATAGGCATAGTTATCATTACCATAGACTGTAGTAAATCTATTTGGATGATGTTGACGCAATGTAATGAGGATGACAAAGGGGGAATTTAGAATGAGGATTTCAATGCTCAAGAGGGATTAAATTCCCAAAAATTATTTCTTTATGCATTTCATGTGGGTCCTCTGAACTGATATACCAAGGATAAGGGGATGAATTAATGATCTAAATTTTCAATAGTTAAGGTACCTAGAAAGCATATCTTTAATTCTTATGGCTTCATATTTTAGACCCCACATTATTTATGTATTATGTTTTATTACACTAATTTTTCATAATATTTATATGGGGTAATCATAATAGGCATGAACTCATCTTTTACTTAGGCCACCCTTTGTAGATTTTAATCCTTATAAGTTTTTCACCTTTTCAATTTCAAATGATCAATTTTACCTAAATCACGTGATGTTCATGTCTAACAAGTGGAAACTCAACTATTTTATAGGATACCCTTTGTATATTTTAAACTCTAAGAGCTTAATGTCTCTTTCTTTAGGTAGTTTTAGGCCATGTAATCTAGTCTAATATAGTTTATGTTTAAGTTAGGGTATCTTTGACCACACATCACTATAGTTTAAGGTCATATATCTTTGACCACATATTTTAGTAGTTTAAGGTCATATATATTTGACCATATATCATTGTAGTTTAAGGTCTTATATATTTGACTAATCATATAGAATAGTTAATCTAGAAAGGGAAAGGAAAACATCAGCATGAATGTAGGGCCTTGTTGCTAAAAATAAACTATACCAAAAAGGGGGCATTTATTTTATGATCAGGAAGCTCAAACCATTAAATAATATACTTTAGGGTCATGATATGAGGATCGTCAAAGGTTTGAGAATGATATTTCACATCTTTTCTTTGAAAATGGGTATTATGCATGAAAACGTAACATTGAGGGTATCAAATCCACTTGAATATTTGGATTGTGGAATGTATAAATCATAACCCAAATAGTTTTGAATCAAGGATTATAAGATGGATCATGTATGTGGGGAATGATCTCTGACCACATTTGAATGACAGGTCTCATTGTAATGGTTCAAGGGTGTATAGAGATTAGAGGACCTTTTCCTAAGGATGAAAACATGCCTTTGGTTGGAAGGTTATATTGGGGATGAACATATAGATCCGTATTAGGGGCATGTATACATAGAAAAAAAAGGTGTCCCTTCGAGTCGAATACACTCATTATTGATAGGCATGGAAGATTTTTTTGGATTCAAACACTTGGTAAATGAAGTAAGTTCATGGAAAAGAGGACATTCAAAGAGGGTTTTGGTACACTAAATATTATATAGACATGTATTGAACACATTATTAGAGTAAAAAAGATATGATATGTCATTGATCTAATTTTTTCCTAGACCAATTGGTCCAATGAGTATGGATCAGATTTTTCTAAGGCCATATGGTGGGGCCCATAAGATTTGTGTCTTTTCTTATTTGCACTCTAACTTTTTCCTAAGACCTAAATGTGGAGAGATTAACAAGAGAAGATTCAAATTTTTCTTAGATTTCCATTATAGGTTTTCAACCTAAAAAGTTTGTGTCTATTTATTTAGTAGTTTAAGGTATTTCAATTTGGATCATAAGGGGATAATGTTTGAGTTCATGAAACTTTGACTAAAAGGCGTTAAGTTTAAGTTTTTACAACTTTGACCAAAAGGTGTTGAGTTTAAGGTCATACAACTTTGACCAAAAATCATTGAGTTTAAGGTTGTACAACTTTGAAAAAAATGTTTTAATTTTCAAGTCACATTGATTTGACCAAAAGGTATTGAGTTAAAGGTCATATAACTTTTTCCAAAAAAAGGATATAGTCTATGAAGAAAGAGTAAAATAATACCTGACATTAATGAGGCATTATGTTTTTTCATATTATCTTAAAAAGGGTTTCATTCCATTTAAGGACTTGATTCTTGGACCGAAGTATTAAGGGTAGGTGTGACCTGAAAAGCCAATTTGGGGTTCTAGGGAAAAGAACACCCTAACACCTTCTGAAAAGATGATGGAGATTTTGTGAATCAAAACTTGAGGTTTTTTATCAGGAATTATGATATGGGACATGTATATTATACATGACCATTGTTAACATTAAAATGATGGGATTTACTACAATGATGCAAGGTCATATGAAGATTAGAGAACTTTTTCCTCAGAAAGAAGATGCCTTTAATTGGAAGGTTTGAATATGGATACATTTATGATCATTACCAACTATAGGGATCCCTCATAGCCATATATAATCACCTCCAATAATTGTGAAAAAAATTTGGCAATATGAGACACTCGAGAAGTGAATAATAGTTTATAGGAAGGGATGTTTAGAAAAGTTAATTGAGGAATTACATACCTAAGTGTACCATGGTTAGGTTATTGTGATCCTTTGGAAAGGAATGGAAATTGGTGATGGTTACAAGAATCCAAAACACTAGGTTTTTTATCATAAATAATTGTTTTCCCTTGGTGTGGGGTTCCATATATTGTATGCTCCCACATAGATTTAGCTCTCATATAGGATAGTCGGGTTATATGGAATGGGTTACCTTAAGTAGTTTATGGTCATGTGGGATGAAACATGTGTCGTACAGCTTAATGTTGTGTGATAAGGACTCTAATGTATTTTAGTTTAACATCATGTGAAAATGAATCAGGTGTTGGCAGTTTAGTGTTGTGTGACAAGGACTCAGTCATTGTGAATTTTAATGTCACATGACAATGACTCAAGTGTCGTGTAGTTTAGTGGCATGATACAAGGACTCAGGTGGCATGTAATTTAACATCATGTGATAAGGACTCATGTGTCCTTTAGTTTAGTGTCATGCAATAAGGACTTGGATTTAACACCTAAAGATAAGGGCATTTGGATCTTATAGTCAATCCTAGGATGTGAGATCTTGGATTCACTACGTATCCTAATAGAATCAGAATAAAGCCACATGTAGCTCTTAAAGAGAAATTCCCTATATATATCTATATCATATGCAGGTAAAGGGTTATTTTTTTATTTATTTATGGGCCTAGGATGATGGATTTAGGTGTTACTATGTATCATGTGATAATAGAAGTCAAACCATGTGTAGTTCTTAAAGTCCTAGTGTAAGATTCCATTAGGAAAGACACGATATGGATGAAGAGAACTATAAAACTAGGATGGAGGCATTTTTACTTTATTATTGAAAGTTCACATATGAGTATACACTAGATACTTCTATATAGATTTGGATCATGAGTAGGTTAAAGGAATTTTAGTTGAATGGGTCATTGACTAAGCCTAGGATTGGAGATCCATGCATCACTATGTATCATGTATAGATAGGAATTAAACCATGTGTAGTTCTTACCAATCCTTTTATGTACAAATCAAACTCATGAAAATGGGAGGAAAATTAGGTTTTATATTAATATAATGATATTGGGAAAACTCATTTTAGAGAATAATCCTAAACATTGAGTAAAAAGGGGGAATTTTTTATTTGTGGGTGGGCCTAGGATACAGGATCCAGGCATCAATGTGTACCCTGTGATAATAGGAATCAAGCAACACATAGTTTATGAATGGGGTAATTTTATCTGAATATAGATTAATGCACCAATAGATCATATGGGGATATGGATCTCATATAAGGAAGGTATATTACCTACAAACCATCATAAACGGTTTAATAGGTTATATAAAATATACTTATGTTGTGTAGTTTAATATCATGTGACCAGGATTTAACTACTTTCCTTTTGAATGTGGCACACCTCAATCATTCCAACCAGATTCACTCACTAGGACCTCTAAGCTCACATGAATTGTTCTCAATGTGGGAAATAAGAGATTATTGAAAGATAACATGTGTTTCATAAGTGTACATGACAGGGTAAAATGGAAATTCAAGGGAATTTGTCATTCACTTTTACAAGAACAGGTTTATCAAAAGGGGGGATATTCATCTTAGTGTAGGCTAATAATAATTGGGAGCCACACACCAAGGGTTACTACAAAGATATGGATCTCATGTAAGGGATTCAATTTAACACCCAATACTTTTATGAGAAATATTTTCTTTTTATGTTATATAAATCATCAAAGGAATCTTTCACTACACACAAAACTAGCTTGGCTTACTTTACACGCAATCACGACCTTTCCTCGATAGCTTGCGTCATACGCAATACCGAGTTTCACTAAACAATGATATGCTATTAAAATATTATTAAAACTAGCCATTATGAATAGTAATTATAAGGCCCCAGCCTTAAACCTTACTTAATCTTGAGTTATTAAAAGATTACACATTGAGGATCTTTTTAGGTTTAGATTTTTAGAGAATTAGATCATGAAACTTGCATTACATTCCACATTTAAACAAAGTGGTTATATAAAATACAATATTCATTCTCCCCATCAACGGAAACATATTTAAAATAAAACACGGATTCTTTCTTGACACATCCTTGACACTATCATCACATCATGTACCTTTCCCTTGACCTGTGAAAAACATTTCAAAAACTTGGGATGAGCATAAAAAGCTCAGTAAGGGTTATAAAAATATGGAAAGGAAACATGAGTTCATATATACATAATAATGAAATCATAATTTACCCAAAAAACATAGGCACTTTAACATACCTCATCAAAACATGAATAAATCATAGAAATCATAAGACATAAAGGTAACTTGAGGCATTCATAACATTATTACGTAGGGAGTAACCCTCTTGGTTACGTTTGGAATACCCATCACGTTATATTCCCTAAATCTCTTCGGAGAAACCTTAACGTTTCACTCCTTTGCGTTACCCAATGCATTGGAGAGCTATATCGGGCTCACCCGCCCTTAGTTTATCACGGAACCACCCGTTTTCATAACAATGCCCAAGAACCATAACATAAATGTATCACATAAAACATTCATAAAGGAAATATAACATTTCCACATTTCAATCACAATATAACATTTTAGGATATTGAAATAATGAATCCATTAAAAAACCCATTTTCAAAACCATTTAAAACATTTAATAAAGATATTTTTGAATCAAAGTGTCCCATACCACCTTGAATATTTTAACATTTTAAACCATTAATATCCATATAAATAAATCCTTAAAACCATTTTGAAAACATGGATATTAATAAGAACAAATCATTAAAACATTTAAAGCGATATTTTGGTTAAAGGGTTTTTACCAAAATTAGAGACACTTGAATACAATAATTGAGGAATTTAAGCAGAACTTTATAATATCATGAGAATAAATGGTTTAATGATATAATATTCCAAAGGACAGTATATACACCATATAAGAGTGAATTGGTGCATAACAACAATGAAGTCTCAATAGAGATGTAAAATGTGATGAAATGCCTTATAATGAAGGTATCCTTAAATTAAGGATAAATCAATCTCAAAAATTATGTGTGACAAATATAAATACACCAAATATAATTGGATATTAAGTGTAAAACAATAAAAGTTCATTCACGCATATTCAAAGGATGACATATTCAATAACTACATGTTGAATCCAAAGAAATCGAAATTGGGTTAAAAAGTTCCCTTGGTAAAATTCGACAACCTAATGGCGTCACTTCAAAAATTTAGAAAATGAGTTGATGAGAGATAAAAAGGGAATCTCATCACATGGACATAAAATTTACATCAATCAGGATATAGAAGAACATATCCCAACATAATAGTATGATAATTAAAAGACATAACAAACGAAGTCTTTTAAAAAGAGGAGGGTGAAAGGTTCCCTTACCGACTTGGGTAACTTTCGAAAAGTACACCCCATTGAAGAAGTGTCATAAAATGAATATGTAAATACCCATAAATGGAATTATATTACAAAAGGAGTGTAATAATGGGCAGTACATAAACCACTCAAAGGAAATTGTGGCAAATGTAGCATAAATCTCACGGGAATAAAAGTGAGATGAAAAATCCCTTATGAAAACTCGGCAGCCTAACGGCGCCACTTAAAACTTCCAAAAATGGATTGATGAGATCAAATAGGGTATCTCATCACATTAAAATAAAATGTACAGAAATAGGAATATAAAATAACATCCCACATCATAACAAAGAGGAGCTTAAAATAAGTGACATAAAGGAGAGTACTTAAAGGGAAAGAGAGAGGTTAGATCTCTTACGAAAATTCGGCATCCTAACGATGTCACTCAAAACTTCCAAAATGGATTGATGAGAGAGAATAGGGTCTCTCATCATATGTACATAAAAATTACAGTAAGAGTAATATAAAAGAACATCCCAATTACAAGAAAGATGAGCTTTAGAAGGAATGACATAAAAGAGTGTACTTAAAAAGAAAGAGAGGAGTAGGATCCCTTACCTTGGGTCCGACTTGACTCGATCGTTCTTTAACGTCCTTAATAATAAACTTGAGTTAATTTCCACTCTATTAAGAACATTTTTCTAGTTAATTATTCCTTTTAGATCACTTATTTCCATGTTATAAACATTATGTAATCATTTAAGTTAATAATGTTTGTTTTGTCGATATTTGGTTCTTAAGTCGAAAGTGGACTTCTTACAATTACATGTTGTTCGTGTGGTCAAATGTTCATTATATCCAGAATTATATTCATGATTTGGATATCATATATATCATATATATCCAGAATATACATGTATTTATAATATTACATAATCATTTAGAGGTAAGAAATGAAATGCACCGTTCATGGAGACGGTAAGCCGTACGTACGCATGAACGCTACTTTCATTTCTATGTCATATTAATGGAATTAAAACTAAATTAGAGGTGTGTATATTTTAATTAGAGAATTATATTCATCATTTTAGATGTATCATTCATCATATATATCCATTGTATACATGTACTTATAATAGTACATTACATTTGGGGATAAGAAATGAAATGCACCGTTCATGGAGACGGTAAGCCGTACGTACGCATGAACGCTACTTTCATTTCTATTTCATATTTTTATGGAATGGAATAATAATTATATAGAGGTATATTATAATTCCAGTATAAAATCATATATAATAACTTTAAATCCATCCTTTATACGTCCCACATATGGCATTAACGAATCACATCACTTTGAGGGGGCGGTAGTCCGCACTTCCTTAAATGAAGATATCGCGTTTACCCATAATGGAAACCATAAAGTTATGCCCAAAATGAAAAATAAATAAGATTAAGGAAAACATAAACATATTATATATCATATATAAATATAGTGTCATCTTAATGGCCACCTTTGAAGGTGTTAAAATAATGTTGAACAATCATCGTTTCGGGAGGCCGAAATTCACCATCCACGGAAACAGTTTGTTCTTTAACCATTAGATGTAGGTGTGTGAAATTGTATCTCGAATACTTCTTATAACAACATCCTAGTATATTGATGATACTGGAGTTGTTACAAAAGAAATGAATAAAAATAGTTTAGGGGGTTGGAGAAGCAAAATAAAACAAAAGGACTCAAGTGAAGACATTACCTTAAAATCGGGTAACTCCCTTTGGTTTGAGCTCAAAGGCTTCCTTGGGAAGACTTCTGCCCAAATTGAGGCTTCAAGGAGTAATAGAGGGAAGTGGAGAGACAACATGGGCAGATTTTGGCCGAGCCAAAGGCTTTGGGAGTGTGTGTAAGGAGGTAGAGGTGGGGGCATTTTACAAGAGAAGAGGAGGGGCACTCTTGGAAGGTAAAGAAAAGTTACTTTATTTTAAAATGGTATTCGGATTTAAGAGGTCCCACATTGATGTGTTTTGAGGATAAGGTTATAAGGATTCTAAATCCACTCATCCAATAGGTTTTGGACATGTGTGGGTCTTAGATATTACATTATCTTTCCATTTTATTTAAATCATTAAATAATGAGGTCATCACTGCATCATCATGATGTCATAAATAATTTAATTTATTTAATGTCTAAAAATTATAAAAAAAATACTATGATGTAGGAAATCTTTTTATATTTCCAATTAATATTTATAGTCAAAAATCTGATTTTTATAACCCCATGTAAAAATTGTTTTAGTAAAACATTTCATGTTTGTCTCATTTTTACTTTAACTTTAAATAAAAAGATATTAATGTCATTTTACAACCAAAGTGGCTTCATGGGGTCCCCAAGTTGACCCATGGGTTTTATTGGTCGGCCATGACACATCCAATGAGGTTAGGGCATGTTTCAGGTTCATTTCATATTATTAAAACATTATTTTTACCTTAAACTACACTAATTACCTCTAATCGCGATTAAAAACTTAATAAGTTACTATTCACCAAAAAATTATTTTTATCCCATTGGACCACATTTTACTTCTTAATGACAACCATGTATGTATTATTTCTGAAATTCAAAACACAAAGATGGAAAATTTTCATTTAAACGGAAAAATCAGTTTTTATAAGTACCACTTAGTGGTTTCACTATTCATCAAAAATTGAAGTTTTTCAGAAAAATCCCAAAAATTCACCCTAAGATATATTTGATATTCCGAATTCAAAAATGAAGTCTATTTTACAAAATTAAAAACATATAAGTCACATTAATTAATTTAATTATTAATTCCCGTTGTCAGAGCAAATAGCTTGTTTTTATGAAACAATAAGTATCAAAAGATTGACACTAGTTTAAGTCTGATTTCAAAGTGAAATTAATTCCAATGACCACTATTGGATTTAATGGTAAAAATATATTATAATTTCACTTTAAAACCAATTAAAAAGATAATCTAATCATATAAATAAATTAGATTAAAACGAGGTTTTGAATTAAAATACAACATTTTACACTATTCATTAAAAAATGAACTTTATCAGAAAGATACCAAAAATATACACAAAGTAAATTTTGATGTCCCAATTCTTAAGAAGAGTTTTATTTGGTCCAAAAGGATTTATAATAGTGAAAAAAACTATATTTAATGACGGTTCTCCATCAAAAGGCGATAAGTGAACCTTTAGTGAAAACTAGGGCATATACACCTAAAATTGAATTCTTTCCGTATTTTATGCCTTTATCTTTTATTGGATAAATGTAAAAACATTTAAAAACATATATAATCATATTTTAGTTATTTATATCCATTCTCGCCAATAAAATGGCTACATGTTAACTATCATCTAAAATAATATTATTTTATTATTAGAGTGCAATGTAAGATTCCCAAGAAACTCGTTGTTGCGTGTTGGGTACGTCATCGAGCATAACATCCCATTTAAAGTCATATTAATATTTTATTCACAAATATGGATAAATATGAAAATGTCATATTCTTTATTTACCTAGAGTGTTACATCCTTCCCCCCTTTTGGGAATTGCGTCCTCGCAATTTTTAAAATTGAGCTTGGAAACATCCTTGAAAGTCCCACATCGGAACAAGAGTCGGTAAAACAATCACTTTAAAATAAAGGAAGATAAGTACAGAGGTCACTTGAGTTAACCCATATGTAGAAAAACATGGACATGGAAGAAAAATTAAAGGGTCATGTTCTTGAGGGAGAGTGATAGTAAACATGTCTAGGAGAAAGTTAACCATATGAAAATCACAAACTTGTGATGGGTTAAACGGTATTCGATTCCTTAGTAGGAAAAGTTAATAGACAACATTTTTGTTTTAAGTTACTTTTTATTGAGGAATTTATTCATAAGGAAACATAATCACTTATCATGTTGACTTTCAACTTTTACTAGATTCCTTAATCAAACTCATATTTTTTTCCAAAAGACGAGTATTTAGGGAGACTTGTTCGCATTAAGAGTACTATAATCAACTTCTAGAGAATCACCTAATCCACAAAAGAGAACTATATACATCCCATGTCTTTAGTATTTAACCAAAACCAAAACCAAAAAGTTTAGTACAAGGTCAGATAACCAGAAAAGGATAACCCATTAAAAAGAAAATATATGCTTAATCTCTAAAATTTGTCCAACAAAACCCAAAGTTCAACGAGGACCATCCGATAAACAATTTGTTCATAAAATTCTTCAAAGTAAACCAATCTATGATTGAAACCCAAATATTTGAAGGATTTAGTCACATATTCTTCCAAGTTAAATCGTAACATTTATCTCCAAACAACATCAGTTGCTCCTAAAGTCTCATATTGAAAAGTAATTAACCTAATCACATATCCTCCATGATAGGTTAATCATTTTCATAAATAACCCAAAATCAACTTACTCTTAATTCATAAAATCATATAACTAAAAATAATCAGTCAAACTAACCAGGGACTTCACGTAGTCCAGTGGTAGGCGATAAATACCAGTCGCACTTTGGTTGTGGGTTCGATTCCCGCAGCTTTGTCCGACGCGATGGGTTGTAACACAGTCTGCGTGTTGTCCTTTTTCCAAAACTATATAATTCTTAAATCATTCCCCAAAAAGAGATAAAATCATCAAAAATGATCATAACATATTTTAACCTCAAGTTTATCTCATGCCTTTCATTTTCCAGCATATCATATAATAACCCATAATTACCTCAAAAGTAAGGATCATATAAACTCTAATGGTTACCTTTATAATTATTACCTGAACTTCTACATCGATTGGTCATCTCGTACATGATGCATTACAGAACATACCAAGGTTCAAGTGGTTGATCATGACTCCTTGATATTTGGTTTAGAACAACCATGAGTTTCCTCATTGAATCCTCTATTTTATCTAGTATCTTAATCAAAGAACCACCATAGTTTCCTTCAAACCTGTTGTCTCTTTTGGTGCCTGCAAGATCCATCCATTCACTAAAAACAGAAATGTCAGTGTGAGTATATCAACAAAACCATCATGTACTAATGAGGAAGGTAAACACTAAGATATACTTATTCATTTACTTTATCTAAAACTAGGAATCCTTCTGAAATCCTAACCATTATGGTAATGTCACTTATGCTTAAATAATACCCTAACCTCTAAAGTTATCTAAACCGACCTTTGATACCAACTATAAGTCCCCATCCTTAAACCTTACTTAATCTTGAGTTATTAAAATATTACACATTGAGGATCTTTTTAGGTTTAGAGTTTTAGAGAATTAGATCATGAAACTTGCATTACATTCCACATTTAAACAAAGTGGTTACATAAAAGACAATATTCATTCTTCCCATCAATGGAAACATATTTAAAATAAAACACGGATTCTTTCTTGACACATCCTTGACACTATCATCACATCATGTACCTTTCCCTTGACCTGTGAAAAACATTTCAAAAACTTGGGATGATCATAAAAAGCTCAGTAAGGGTTATAAAAATATGGAAAGGAAACATGAGTTCATATATACATAAGAATGAAATCATACTTTACCCAAAAAACATAGGCACTTTAACATACCTCATCAAAACATGAATAAATCATAGAAATCATAAGACATAAAGGTAACTTGAGGCATTCATAACATTCTTACGTAGGGAGTAACCCTCTTGGTTACGTTTGGAATACCCATCACGTTATATTCCCTAAATCTCTTCAGAGAAACCTTAATGTTTCACTCCTTCGCATTACCCAATGCATTGGAGAGCTATATCGGGCTCACCCGCCCTTAGTTTATCACAGAACCACCCGTTTTCATAACAATGCCCAAGAACCATAACATAAATGTATCACATAAAACATGCATAAAGGAAATATAACATTTCCACATTTCAATCACAATATAACATTTTAGGATATTGAAATAATGAATCCATTAAAAAACCCATTTTCAAAACCATTTAAAACATTTAATAAAGATATTTTTGAATCAAAGTGTCCCATACCACCTTGAAGATTTTAACATTTTAAACCATTAATATCCATATAAATAAATCCTTAAAACCATTTTTAAAACATGGATATTAATAAGAACAAATCATTAAATCATTTAAAGCGATATTTTGGTTAAAGGGTTTTTACCAAAATTAGAGACACTTGAATACAATAATTGAGGAATTTAAGCAGAACTTTATAATATCATGAGAATAAATGGTTTCATGATATAATATTCCAAAGGACAGTATATACACCATATAAGAGTGAATTGGTTCATAACAACAATGAAGTCTCAATAGAGATGTAAAATGTGATGAAATACCTTATAATGAAGGTATCCTTAAATTAAGGATAAATCAATCTCAAAATTATGTGTGACAAATATAAATACACCCAATATAATTGGATATTAAGTGTAAAATAATAAAAGGTAATTCATGCATATTCAAAGGATGACATATTCAATAACTACATGTTGAACCCAAAGAAATCGAAATTGGGTTAAAAAGTTCCCTTGGTAAAATTCGACAACCTAACGGCGTCACTTCAAAAATTCAGAAAATGAGTTGATGAGAGATAAAAAGGGAATCTCATCACATGGACATAAAATTTACATCAATAAGGATATAGAAGAACATATCCCAACATAATAGTATGAGAATTAAAATACATAACAAACGAAGTCTTTTAAAAAGAGGAGGGTGAAAGGTTCCCTTACCGACTTGGGTAACTTTCGAAAAGTACACCCCATTGAAGAAGTTTCATACAATGAATATGTAAATACCCATAAATGGAATTATATTACAAAAGGAGTGTAATAATGGGCAGTACATAAACCACTCAAAGGAAATTGTGGCAAATGTAGCATAAATCTCACGGGAATAAAAGTGAGATGAAAAATCCCTTACGAAAACTCGGCAGCCTAACGGCGCCACTTAAAACTTCCAAAAATGGATTGATGAGATCAAATAGGGTATCTCATCACATTACAATAAAATTTACAGAAAGAGGAATATAAAAGAACATCCCCCATCATAACAAAGAGGATCTTAAAATAAGTTACATAAAGGAGAGTACTTAAAGGGAAAGAGAGAGGTTAGATCTCTTACGAAAATTCGGCAGCCTAACAGCGCCACTCAAAACTTCCAAAATGGATTGATGAGAGAGAATAGGGTCTCTCATCATATGTACATAAAAATTACAGTGATAGTAATATAAAAGAACATCCCAATCACAAGAAAGATGAGCTTTAGAAGGAATGACATAAAAGAGTGTACTTAAAAAGAAAGAGAGGAGTAGGATCCCTTACCTTGGGTCCGACTTGACTCGATCGTTCTTTAACGTCCTGAATAATAAACTTGAGTTAATTTCCACTTTATTAAGAACCTTTTTCTAGTTAATTATTCCTTTTAGATCACTTATTGCCTTGTTATAAACATTATGTAATAATTTAAGTTAATAATGTTTGTTTTGTCGATATTTGGTTCTTAAGTCGAAAGTGGACTTCTTACAATTACATGTTGTTCGTGTGGTCAAATGTTCATTATATCCAGAATTATATTCATGATTTGGATATCATATATATCATATATATCCAGAATATACATGTATTTATAATATTACATAATCATTTAGAGTTAAGAAATGAAATGCACCGTTCATGGAGACGGTAAGCCGTACGTACGCATGAACGCTACTTTCATTTCTATGTCATATTAATGGAATTAAAACTAAATTAGAGGTGTGTATATTTTAATTCCAGAATTATATTAATCATTTTATATGTATCATTCATCATATATATCCATTATATACATGTGCTTATAATAGTACATTACATTTGGGGATAAGAAATGAAATGCACCGTTCATGGAGACGGTAATCCGTACGTACGCATGAACGCTACTTTCATTTCTATTTCATATTTTTATGGAATGGAATAATAATGATATAGAGGTATATTATAATTCCAGTATAAAATCATATATAATAACTTTAAATCCATCCTTTATACATCCCACATATGGCATTAACGAATCACATCACTTTGAGGGGGCGGTAGTTCGCACTTCCTTAAATGAAGATATCGCGTTTACCCATAATGGAAACCATAAAGTTATGCCCAAAATGAAAAATACATAAGCTTAAGGAAAACATAAACATATTATATATCATATATAAATATATTTTCATCTTAATGTCCACCTTTGAAGGTGTTAAAATAATGTTGAACAATCATCGTTTCGGGAGGCCGAAATTCGCCATCCACCGAAACAGTATGTTCTTTAACCATTAGATGTAGGTGTGTGAAATTGTAGCTCAAATACTTCTTATAACAACATCCTAGTATATTGATGATACTGTAGTTGTTACAAAATAAATTAATAAAAAGAGTTTATGGGGTTGGAGAAGCAAAATAAAACAAAAGGACACAAGTGAAGACATTACCTTAAAATCGGGTAACTCCCTTTGGTTTGAGCTCAAAGGCTTCCTTGGGAAGACTTCTGCACAAAGTGAGACTTCAAGGAGTAAGAGAGGGAAGTGGAGAGACAAAATGGGCAGAGTTTGGCCGAGCAAATGCTTTGGGAGTGTGGGTAAGGAGGTAGAGGTGCGGGCCTTTTATAAGAGGAGAGGAGGGGCACTCTTGGAAGGTAAAGAAAAGTCACTTTATTTTAAAATGGTATTCGGATTTAAGAGGTCCCACATTGATTTGTTTCAAGGATAATGTGATAAGGGTTCTAAATCCACTCATACAATAGGTTTTTGACATGTTTAGGTCTTAGATATTACATTATCTTTCCATTTTATTTAAATCGTTAAATAATGAGGTCATCGCTGCATCATCATGATGTCATAAATAATTTAATTTGTTTAATTTATAAAAATTATAAAAAAAATACTATGATGTAGGAAATATTTTTAGCTTTCCAATGAATATTTATAGTCAAAAATATGATTTGTATAACCCCATGTAAAAATTGTTTTAGTAAAACATTTCAAGTTTGTCTCATTTTTACTTTAACTTTAAATAAAAAGATATTAATGTCATTTTACAACCAAAGTGGATTCATGGGGTCCCCAAGTTGACCCATGGGTTTTCTTGGTCAGCCATGACACATCAAATGAGGTTAGGACATGTTTTAGGTTTATTTCATATTATTAAAACATTATTTTTACCTTAAACTACACTAATTACCTCTAATCGCGATTAAAAACTTAATAAGTTACTATTCACCAAAAAATTATTTTTATCCCATTGGACCACATTTTACTTCTTAATTACAACCATGTATGTCGGATTTCTGAAATTCAAAACACAAAGATGGCAAAATTTCATTTAAACGGAAAAATCAGTTTTTATAAGTACCACTTAGTGGTTTCACTATTCATCAAAATTAAAGTTTTTCAGAAAAATCCCAAAAATTCACCCTAAGATATATTTGATATTCCGAATTCAAAAATGAAGTCTATTTTACAAAATTCAAAACATATAAGTTACATTAATTAATTTAATTATTAATTCCTGCTGTCAGAGCAAATAGCGTGTTTTTATGAAACAATAAGTATCAAAAGATTGACACTAGTTTAAGTCTGATTTCAAAGTGAAATTAATTCCAACGACCACTATTTGATTTAATGGTAAAAATATATTCTAATTTCACTTTAAAACCAATTCAAAAGATAATCTAATCATATAAATAAATTAGATTAAAATGAGGTTTTGAATTAAAATACAACATTTTACACTATTCATTAAAAAATGAACTTTATCAGAAAGATACCAAAAATTTTCACAAAGTAAATTTTGATGTCCCAATTCTTAAGAAGAGTTTTATTTGGTCCAAAAGGATGTATAAGAGTGAACAAAACTATATTTAATGACGGTTCTCCATCAAAAGGCGATAAGTGAACCTTTAGTGAAAACTAGGGCATATACACCTAAAATTGAATTCTTTCCGTATTTTATGCCTTTATCTTTTATTGGATAAATGTAAAAAGATTTAAAAACATATATAATCATATTTTAGTTATTTCTATCCATTCCCGCCAATACAATGGCTACATGTTAACTACCATCTAAAATAATATTATTTTATTATTAGAGTGCAGCGTAAGATTCCCAATAAACTCGTTGTTGCGTGTTGGGTACGTCATCGAGCATAACATCCCCTTTAAAGTCATATTAATATTTTATTCACAAATATGGATAAATATGAAAATGTCATATTCTTTATTTACCTGGGGTGTTACAGTAATAACCACTTTTTGAAATTATGTAAATTTCATCTTTCAAAATAGACTTAATTTTTGGATTCGGAATATCAAAATTAGCCTAGGGTGAAATTTTGGTATTTTTCTGAAAACTTTCAATTTTTGATGAATAGTGAAAACACTCGGTTACTATTTAAAAACCGACTTTTTATTTAAATAATTATTTATTTTATTTAAATTTATTTTAGGTTAAAATTGACACATAATACCTATACAAATTCAATGCAATTCATTAGAGTCATTTTATAATAATTTTAGATATATAAAAATTTTATTGAACTTTTCACCGTCTTTTACCCACCTCCTAGGAGAATTTCCAAATTCTCATAAAACTTAATTTTACCGCTTCTGTGAGTGGAATTTCGAAAATCCAAGAGACGCGGTTAATATCAAGGACTAAAATGTGATTTAATGAGATGAAAACAATTTTTGGTGAATAGTAACTTTTTACTTTTTTTTACCACGGTTAAAAGTAAATAGGGTAATTAAGGGTAAAAATGATATTATTATTACCCTAACACATGTCCTAATTCTATTGGATAAGTTTAATTCGACCAAAAACAACCTTAGGGATAACATATGACCATTTAGGCCCACTTGGATTAGATTAGGACATTTATTATTAATTTATTTAAAGAAGGGTTAAAATAGTTAAAATCAAAGTTTAATAACTAAATCATTTTTAATATAGGGTTATACATATGATAAATTCAACTATAAATATTCATTAGAAATATAAAAATATTTCCTATATAATGGTATTTTATTTTTAATTTTTAGACATTAAATAATTTAATTTATGTATGACACAATGATGATGCAGTAATTATCTTATTAATGAAATAGTGACATAATTGATGTTATAAATACCCAAATAAATGTAATTTGAGACTTTTTATGAATTACAATAATTTTATAGGTTACTATGAAATGTTATTATTGATTTAATTAACTTTTTTCGAACTAATCTTTCTGTTATGATTTTCACAAAAATCAATTACCAAATAGTGTCAAAATTGACATAAAATGGTTTTAAAACAAATATTATATTATTAATTGTTATTTTATTCCTAAAAATCTAAGGTTTGGCCAAATGACTTAGATAAGTTTTTATATATTAATAATAAACAACTTGGGGTTCGTTTGGCTTGTTATAGTAAGTTTATTAACCTTATAGTGTAAGAAAACAAGAAGACAAGGTAAACGTTAAATTATCTAACTTAAAGTTAAATCTAAATGATAAGGTTAAAATAGATACCTAAACTTGTCTAAATTATATTTTATGAGAGTATTTTGACCCATACCCACCTTAGATTCGAAATAAATCAATTTGGAGCTATTAAAACCCGAATATGACTTTATAATAAAATAATATTTTTAGTTTTTCCTAAGGTGCCCCTCTCCTCCCTTATAAAAGGGCACCTCCTCCCTCTCTTCCTCACACCACTTTGAGCCTTCAAGCTAGGAAAACCCCTGAAAAATTATCTTCTACAATTCCCTAGAAACATCTTAGAGGTCCTGGTCTTCTTCAAAGACCAATTTTAGTGCCCTAAAAGGAGGTCTCAAAGAGGCACTTCAAAGAAGAGGTAATGTTCGTTACCGATTCTTTCAACTTTATTTCTTCTTCCACTTCTTATTCTTTAGTTGTTTCATTATGAAGTAATAACATAAGTATCACTAATATACGGATATGTTATTATAAGTATGAAACAACCCAATTTCATCATCTATACATCCTACGGAAAATGAAATCACCGCGCGTGCGTGCGTACGGAATACCTTCTCCACGCCGTGGTGTAATCTATTTTCCACCACCACCTTACATGGATGGGTATAATGGTTTAAATAATAACTATATATGATTATTGTAAATTGATATTGATTCTTAAATATTATACATACACTCCAATACAATTCCACGATCATGGAAACGATATCATCGCTCGTGCGTACGTACGGAATACCGTCTCCACGATGTGATGCGACTCGTTCTACATGATCTTTATTGCATAATGATTATATAAATGAATTGAATGAATGGATATGATATATATTACACTAATAACATTATGGAAATGATGTATCTATAACCTAAAAAAATAAGAATAAGAATTTATTCGACAAAACACGCATAAGAACAAAAAATAATAAACACCCCAATAACAAGTAGCAATGAAATATTACTAATAAGAAGCTAAGAATATGACCTTATATGATATAATAACAATGATTATGATTCTGGAATAAGTCAATAACATTATTTAAATCATTATACAGGAGGTTCGGACACTTACAAAGTAAATCAGACCTAAGGTAAGGGACAATCTCGCAATCTCAATTTTTATCCGAGATTGTTTATACTTCAAAATTTACTGGAGAATATTTATCATCCACGTCCATGTTTCCTCAATTTGTAATATTATTTATATCCTCCTAAAAATTTTTAAATCCAATTTTACACTTCAGTGAGTTTTTAGTAAAAGATATGAAAGGAATCTTTTGTCGTTTTTTGTACGAGGTACTTTTTGACTTTTCTGGCCAAAGTACGGGAAGAATGTTTTTTTAAAATTATACGGCATGAATGGATTTTTAGAACATTATTTCCATGAAGATTACTTTAAAAGTTTTCAAGTTTATTTTTAATCAACTTCTTTTAGATCAAAATTATATGACATGTTAAGAAAGGAAAAAAAATTTGAAGTAGAAAGGATATTTTCCTCAAGAATGGAGTTCAAGTGTTTTATCAAAATTATTTTCCATATAAGATAATATAGGGTTCTGTTTCTATCCCTATTTTTACATTGTTTTGATTATGTTATGATGGAATTATTTTTATGATGTCCTTTTATCTTATATGGATTGTGTTATGATGGCATGATGATTAAGAATCCCATTTTTATTACATGGGTTATGCTATGATGTATGGTTTATGATTTTGTGGCACACATAATAATGGTATCATTATGAGATGGGTGGGACCTATATCTCCCTCCAATTCATTGGGTAAATATTTATATCTCATGAGATAGACATGGCTGGAATGGCAGGTTAAACCGGTTCAGTGGAACAGGACTGAAACGAGGAGTGAACTCGGTTCAGAAAAGGACTTTGTACGCTAAGATAGTCTTGGCAACGAGTATTGACTACTAAGAAATGATTTTCTATGATTATGTGTGTATGCCACAAAGCTTCATGTTTTAAGTTATTATTATTGTAATTAATTTTCACTTCTATGATTTATCCCATGTTATGATCTCTTTTGCAGGATAAGATTTTCAAAATGTTATGTTCTTATAAATATGATATGTTTGATATTTCTTTTGTTTGCCCTTACTGAGCATTTGATCTCACCCTTTTGTATGTTTTCTTTTCCCCAGGTTAGGAAGAAGGATATTAAGTAGGATATGCCAAAAATGGACTCTAGATATGATGAAATAAATGGGAGACAGCGTAGATGATTTATGAACCAGTTGTTTATGTTTCCCAGTTTCTAAAGACATTATACCTATACGGTCCTTTCATGGTTTTG
Organism: Viscum album; assembly: GCA_963277665.1. Lineage (NCBI taxonomy): Eukaryota > Viridiplantae > Streptophyta > Magnoliopsida > Santalales > Viscaceae > Viscum > Viscum album. The sequence continues at coordinate 1,964,379,465 of OY728133.1, forward strand.
TTATATGTTGTAATAATTATGATTCAATTTTGAAGTAATAACCATGTATGTAAATTATGGATCGTTATAGTTGGTATCAAAGGATAGGTATAGTCAACCTTTGGAAACTAGGATGTGAAAGCCTTAGTAAGAACCCTAAGGATAAGTTTAAGCATAGAACGCGATCCTAGTGTTTTAAAAAAAATGGCCATGAACAACCTCTGATAAGACCTTAAGTGTGAAATTTTATTCTTGATTATGTGGTTTTCCTATTATAATTAGTGTTTCTCACACTATTATTCTTGGTTTTAGTCAATGGCTGGAACCTGAAGGAACCATGTTAATGCGGAATGCGACGGGCAATGTAATGATTGTCCTCTTGAGCAACCAAACGTTATGGGAACTAGAATGAAAAATCTTGTAGCCATGCTCACACATCTTTCTCAAGCTATGAATCATGCAGGACTTCCAAAAGAGCAAAGGAAGGAGCAACATTCTGTTGAATCCTTCATGAGGCAGCGTCCACCTTCATTAAGCGGGTCTACTGATCCATTAGTTACTGAACAATGGATCAGTACTACTGAAAAGATATTTTCAATTCTTCAATGTTATGAACATGATAAAGTCATCTTAGCAGTGTATCGTTTGGAAGAAGATACTGATCAATGGTGGAATCTAATCAATAATACGAGGCAAAGAGATGAAATTGAGTCCATGGAATGGGACGAGTTCAAGAAATTATTTTTAAATAAGTACTTCCCTCATATTCTTCGAACAAAGATGGAGAAGGAGTTTCTTGAACTGAAGTAAAAGGATGATGAATATGTTGGTACCTATGAAGCAAATTTTACAAGACTTGCAAGGTACACTTCTGGTATTATTATCCAACCTGAGAGTAAGATCGATTGATTCTTTAGTGGCTTAAAACCAAGTCTTCGAAGGGCGTTAGCCATAAGGGACTTCAATAGTTACGAGGAAATCGTTTGATGTGCTCTCAAGGTTGAGATGGATATTGGAGTAACCCATCAGTCATATGGGTTTGATAAGAAGAGGAAAATGGAATTCAAAGGAAAATCTAAAGAGCACACTGAAAAGAATATGAGTTTTCCCTTATGCTCAAAGTGTGGAAAGAAACATGGAGGGAGTTGTCTTAAAGGGACAAGTAAATGTTTCAAATGTGGAAAGGAAGGTTGTCAGGCATTTGAATGCCGCAATGATGGGAAGAAGATGTCTAGTGATGCGAACAAAGAAAAGTCTACATAGAGTGCACCTCCTACACTTCAATGTTATAAGTGCAAGGAAATGGGGCATTATGCCAATCAATGCCCTAATCCAAGGGTTTTTTATGATGATCAACGTTAACAAACTCTTAAGGCTAAAGACAAAGAAAAGTCACATACAATTTCTATCAGCAATATGGAGTACGATAACGAAGTGGTGAAAGGTACACTTACCATCCACTCTAAAGTAGCAAATGTTTTATTTGATTCTGGATCCACCCACTCTTTTATTTCTGAAGAATTTTCTAAGGGTATCACCGTATTACCCCAAAAATTAGATGTTGAGTTAGCTGTGACAACCCCTAATGGCACAACAGTCGCATCAAAAGTTTATAATTCTTCTCCAATTGAAGTTTGTGGGAAAGTGATTCCTACAAATCTTGTGATCCTTCCTATAGTGTAATTTTATGTGATTCTTGGCATATATTGGCTTTCTCTATATGGAGCTCATAAAAATTTCCAAATAAGGGAAGTCACATTTCATATTCCAGATCAATCTATGATCGTCTATCGATGTAAGGATGAACATAACCTTCCAGTGGAAATTTCTTCCATCTTATGGGTCTTGATTCCACTAAATTAAGGTTATTTATCCCAAATGGTTGGTGAGAAAATCATGATTAATAATATGCCCATTGTACGGGAGTTTGACGATGTCTTTCTGGAGGAATTTTTGGGTCTTCCACCAAATCGTGAAGTAGAGTTTTCAATAGAACTCGTATCGGGTGCTTTGCCTATTTCAAAGACACCTTATAGAATGGACCCAATTGAGTTGCGGGAATTGAAGAAGTAACTCCAAGATAATCTTGATAAGGGATTCATACACCCAAGTTTATCACCTTGGGGAGCACCAGTTCTGTTTGTTAAGAAGAAATATGGATCAATGAGACTCTGCATTGATTATCGAGAACTTAACAAGATCACTATAAAGAACAAATATTCTCTCCCACGCATTGATGACTTATTTGACCAACTACACGGAGCTCAATACTTTTCCAAGATTGATCTTCGTTCAGAGCGTCATCAATTAAGGGTCAAAAGGGAGGATATACCAAAGATAGCTTTCCATACAAGGTGTGGACACTATGAATTTATAGTGATGCCATTTGGTCTTACTAATTCCCCTGCTATCTTCATGGATCTGATGAATAGAGTATTTAGAGACAATCTTGATCAGTTTGTGGTAGTCTTTATAGAAGATATTCTTGTATATTTAAAGATAAAGTAAGAACATGAAGATCACTTGAGAATTATATTGAAGACCCTGAGAAAGTAGAAGCTTTATGCCAAATTTAACAAGTGTGAATTTTGGCTTCAAAAAGTTGCATTTTTGGGTCACATAATCTCAAAAGAGGGGATATCTGTGGATCCAGAAAAAACAGAGGTTATCGAAAGATGGTCGAGACCAACAACAGTAATCGAGATCTGAAGTTTTCTTAGTTTGGATGGATATTATCGACGTTTTGTGAAAGATTTTTCACGATTATCTAATCCACTCACCAGTTTAACTCGAAAAGGAGTTAAGTTCGTGTGGATGGAGGAATGTGAAGAGAATTTCAAGGAGTTGAAAATAAGGTTATTCAGTGCACCTGTACTCACAATTCCTTGTAGTTGAGAAAGGTTTGTGATCGACAGTGATGCATCCAAGAAGGGGATGGGGTGTGTTCTTATGCAAAATGATATGGTGATAGCTTATGCCTCACGATAGTTGAAAATCCATGAGAAAAATTACCCAACTCATGATTTGGAGTTAGTTGCGGTAGTCTTTTCATTAAAGATTTGGAGGCATTATCTTTATGGAGAAAGGTGTGATATTTATACTGATCATAAAAGTTTAAAGTATATTTTTACACAAAACGATCTGAATATGTGCTAAAGAAGATGGTTGGAGCTGATTAAGGATTACGACTACTCAATTCATTACCACCCTGGGAAATCAAACAAGGTGGAAGATGCATTAAGTCGACAATACCATGCTAGATTATCCATGATGAGGATCAAAAAAGATCCAGTATTTATGGATTTACAAAGGATGGATCTAGGAATTATAATGAAAGGGGAAAATCGTATCTTTCTCAAATGAATGTTCAACCATCTATACATGTGAAGATTAAAGAGTCACAGAAAGAAGATGTCAAGTTACAAAAGAAGGTGAGAAATGTTCCTGAATTCAACCTTGATTGTGATGGGATAATAAAGTTCAGGAATCGGGTTTGTGTTCCTCCCATCCCCAAATTAAAGAAGGAGCTCCTGGATGAGGCTCATAGTTTTTCATTCTCTATTCATCCTGGAAGCACGAAGATGTATAGGGACCTAAAAGAGTACTTCTAGTGGGATGGCATGAAAAGATATTTTGCTGAATATGTCTCTCGATGCTTGGTTTGTCAGCAAGTTAAAGCTGAGAGACAAAAGTCTAAGGGGAAGTTACAACCATTATCCATACCTGAATGGAAATGGGAAAACATCACTATGGACTTTGTCACTGGAATTCCTAAAACATCTAAAGGCAATAATGCTATTTGGTTCATAGTTGATCATCTTACAAAGTTTTCACACTTCATTGCTATTAGAGAGGATTTCTCTCTAGATCAGCTTGCCAGGATATATGTAAAGGAAGTGGTAAGATTGCATGGAGTACCACTTTCCATTATATCTGATCGGGATCTGAGATTTACCTCGAAGTTCTAGCGAAGTCTTCAGCATACTCTGGATACAGATTTGAGTTTCAGCACTGCTTATCATCCTCAGACAGACGGTCAGTCTGAGAGGACAATTCAAACTCTAGAAGATATGTTGAGAGCTTGCTCTATGGATTTCAAAGGTGGTTGGGATCAACACCTACCTTTGGTGGAATTTTCTTATAATAATAGCTTTCACTCCAGTATTCAGATGGATCCTTATGAAGCTCTCTATGGAAATAAATGCAGGACTCCAACTTTCTGGGATGAAGTTGGGGAAAGAAATCTATTAGGACCAGATCTTGTTAATGAGATGGCAGAAAAGGTCAGATCTATTCAACAACACATTAGAGCTGCTCAGAGTCGACAAAAAAGTTATGTCGACAACCGAAGAAAAGACCTAGAGTTTTAAGTGGGTGATAAAGTGTTCTTACAAATATCTCCTTAGAAGAGAGTAATGAGATTTGGAAAGAAGGGAAAGCTGAGCCCTAGATATATCGGTCCTTTCAAAATACTGGATCGTGTTGCGAAGGTAGCTTACCGATTGGCACTTCCACCGAATATCTCCCAAGTTCACGATGTGTTCCATGTATCTCTCCTGAGAAAGTACATACCTGATCCTTCACGTGTACTCATCTTAGAAGTTGTACCGCTGGAGCAAGATCTTTCTTATGAAGAACAACCGATAGAGATTCTGGATCATAGTGAAAAATTCCTACGGAACAAGACCACTTGCTTGGTGAAAGTTTTATGGATGAACCACCAATTAGAAGAACTTACATGGGATCTTGAGGATATGATGAGGGAGAGGTATCCTCATTTGTTTGTTACAAAGTGATGAATTTCGAGGGCGAAATTCATTTTAAGGGGGGTAGAATGTAACACCCGAGACTTTTATGAGAAATATTTTGTTTTCATGTTATATAAATCATCAAAGGAATCTTTCACTACAAACAACACTAGCTTGGCTTGCTTTACACACAATCGCGACCTTTCCTCGATAGCTTGCATCGTACACAATACCGAGTTTCACTAAACAATGATATGCTATTAAAATATTATTAAAACTAGCCGTTATGAATAGTAATAACCACTTTTTGAAATTTTTTAAATTTCATCTTTCAAAATGGACTTCATTTTTGGATTCAGAATATCTAAATTAGCCTAGGGTGAAATTTTGGTATTTTTCTGAAAACTTTCAATTTTTTGATGAATAGTGAAAACACTGGGTTACTATTTAAAAACCGACTTTTTATTTAAATAATTATTTATTTTATTTAAATTTATTTTAGGTCAAAATTGATACATAATACCTATATAAGTTCAATTCAATTCATTGGAGTCATTTTATAATAATTTTAGATATATAAAAATTTTATTGAAATTTTCACCGTCTTTTACCCACCTCCTAGGACAATTTCCAAATTCTCATAAAACTTAATTTTACCACTTCTGTGAGTGGAATTTCGAAAATCCGAGAGACGCGGTTAATATCAAGGACTAAAATGTGGTTCAATGAGATGAAAATAATTTTTGTTGAATAGTAACTTTTTACTTTTTTTTACCACGGTTAAAAGTAAATAGGGTAATTAAGGGTAAAAATGATATTATTATTACCCTAAAACATGTAATAATTCTATTAGATAAGTGTAATTTGACAAAAACCAACCTTAGAAATAAAATATGACCATTTAGGCCCACTTGTATTAGATTAGGACATTTATTATTAATTTATTTAAAGAAGGGTTAAAATAGTTAAAATCAAAGTTTAATAACTAAATCATTTTTAATATAGGGTTATACATAAGATAAATTCGACTATAAATATTAATTAGAAATCTAGAAAGATTTCATACATAATGGTATTTTATTTTTAATTTTTATACATTAAATAATTTAATTTATTTATGACACAATGATGATGCAGTAATTATCTTATTAATGAAATATTGACATAATTGATGTTATAAATACCCAAATAAATGTAATTTGAGACTTTTTATGAATTAAAATAATTTTTTAGGTTAATATGACATGTTAGTATTGATTTAATTAACTTTTTTTGAACTAATATTTCTGTTATGATTTTCACAAAAATCAATTACCAAATAGTGTCAAAATTGACATAAAATAGTTTTTAAAACAAATATTATATTATTAATTGTTATTTTATTCCTAAAAATATAAGGTTCAGCAAAATTACTTATATAAGGTTTTATATATTAATAATAAACAACTTGGGGTTCTTTTGTCTTGTTATAGTAAGTTTATTAACCTTATAGTGTAAGAAAACAAGAAGACACGGTAAAAGTTAAATTATCTAACTTAAAGTTAAATCTAAATGATAAGGTTAAAATAGATACCTAAACTTGTCTAAATTCTATTTTATGAGAGTATTTAGACCCATACCCACCTTAGTTTTAAAATAAATCAATTTGGAGCTATTAAAAACTGAATATGACTTTATAATAAAATAATATGTTTAGTTTTTCCTAAGGTGCCCCTCTCCTCCCTTATAAAAGGGCATCTCCTCCCTCTCTTCCTCACACCACTTTTAGCCTTAAATCTCGTACAAAACCTTCCAATTTCTCTTCTCCACTTCCCTAGAAACATATTAGAGGTCCCTGTCTTCTTCAAAGACCAATTTTAGTTCCCTAAAAGGAGGTCTCAAAGATGCGCTTCAAAGAAGAGGTAATGTCCGTTACCGATTCTTTCAACTTTATTTCTTCTTCCACTTCTTCTTATTTATTTGTTTCATTATGAAGTAATAAAATCAGTATCACTCATATACTGATATATTATTATAATTATGAAACAACCCTATTTCACAATCTATCCATCCTACGGAAAATGAAATCACCGCGCGTGCGTGCGTACGGAATATCGTCTTCACGCCGTGGTGTAATCTATTTTCCACCACCACCTTACATGGATGGGTATAATGGTTTAAATAATAACTATATATGATTATTTTAAATTGATATTGATTCTTAAATAGTATACATACACTCCAATACAATTCCATGATCATGGGAACGATATCATCGCTCGTGCGTACGTACGGAATATCGTCTCCACGATGTGATGTGACTCGTTCTACATGATCTTCATTGCATAATTATTATATAAATGAATTGAATGAATGAATATAATATATATTACACTAATACAATTCTGTAAATTAGGTATCTATAACCTAAAAAAAGAAGAATAAGAATTTATTCGACAAAACACGCATAAGAACAAAAAGTAATAAACACCCCAATAACAAGTAGCAATGAAATATTACTAATAAGAAGCTAAGAATATGACCATATATGATATCATAACAATGAGTTTGATTCTGTAATAAGTCAATAACATTATTTAAATCATTATACAGGAGGTTCGTACACTTACGAAGCAAATTGGACCTAAGGTAAGGGACAATCTCGCAATCTCAATTTTTATCCGAGATTGTTTATACTTTAGAATTTACTGGGGAATATTTATCATCCACATCCATGTTTCCTCAATATGTAATATTATTTATATCCTCCTACAATTTTTTAAATCCAATTTTACCCTTAGGTGAGTTTTTAGTAAAATATATGAAAGTAATCTTTTTTCGTTTTTTGTAGAAGGTACTTTTTGACTTTTCCGGCCAAAGTACGGGAAGAATGTTTTTTTTAACTTATACGGCATGAATGGATTTTTAGAACATTATTTCCATGAATCTTCCTTTACAAGTTTTCAAGTTTATTTTTAATCAACTTCTTTTAGTTCAAAATTATATGACATGTTAAGAAAGGAAAATGTTTTTGAAGTAGAAAGGATATTTTCCTCAAGAATGGAGTTCAAGTGTTTTATCAAAATTATTTTCCATATGAGATAATATAGGGTTCTGTTTCTATCCCTATTTTTACATTATTTTGATTATGTTATGATGGAATTATTTTTATGATGTCCTTTTATCTTATATGGATTATGTTATGATGGCATGATGATTAAGAATTCCATTTTTATTACATGGGTTATGCTATGATGTATGGTTTATGATTTTGTGGAACACATAAGAATGGTATCATTATGAGATAGGTGGGACCTATATCTCCCTCAAATGCATTGGGTAAACATTTATATCTAATGAGATATACATGGCTGGAACAGAAGGTTAAACCGGTTCAGTGAAACAGGACTGAAACGAGGAGTGAACTCGGTTCAGAAAAGGACTTTGTCCGCTAAGATAGTCTTGGAAATTAGTCTTGACTACTAAGAAATGATTTTCTATGATTATGTGTGTATGCCACAAAGATTCATGTTTTAAGTTATGATTATTGGAATTACTTTTCACTTCTATGATTTATCCCATGTTATGATCTCTTTTGCAGGATAAGATTTTCAAAATGTTATGTTCTTATAAATATGATATGTTTGATATTTCTTTTGTTTACCCTTACTTAGCATTTGATCTCACCCTTTTTTATGTTTTCTTTTCCCCAGGTTAGGAATAAGGATATTAAGTAGGATATGCCAAAAAGGGACTCTAGATATGATGAAATAAATGGGAGACAACGAAGATGATTTATGAACCAGTTGTTTATGTTTCCCAGTTTCTAAAGACACTATACCTATATGGTCCTTTCATGGTTTTTTTATATGTTGTAATAATTATGATTCAATTTTGAAGTAATAAACATGTATGTAAAGTATGGTTCGTTATATTCAATCCATATGAGATGGGTTTTTCTATATAGTTTAAGATCTTTCTAGGTGGAATAAATGTTGTATAGTTTCAAGTCAAGCATAGGACTATGATTATGTCATGCAGTTTAACATCATGTGACAAGGATGAAATTCCATGTATTTTAAAGTCCCATAACCAAGACTAAGTTATTCCCAAATAGATTGATTGATGTATAGAGGAACTTTTCACTATTTGGGATTACATAATGGAGGGTTATTCTAGCCTTGTTCTGTATATGAAGGGTTTGGTATTGAGGAAAACCCTTGTCTAGGTTCAAGATAGTTGATCTCGAATGTCACTATGTATCCTAATGAAACAAAAATCAAGCCACGCGTATTTATTAAGAACCTTTGCATAGATCTGGTTCATATACAGGGGAAAATGGTATTTTCCTAGGAATATGTTAATAAATAAATAATTTTACACTATAGGAACCTGTGTAGATTTGGATCATGCATGGGAGTATGGAATTTTCATACTTTGAGAATAGACACCCAAATGGATCAAAACCATAAGAAGTTTCATTTGTATTAAAATTATTTTGATAGTGGTGAAATTTTAGTTGGGATCAAAGTAAGAAGCTTAAGAATCACTATGTATCCCATGAGAGTGTGAATCAAGCCACATGTAGATCTTGATTAAGGGAATGGAATAATTTCAATGCTAAGGTAAGAATATCCTCTCAGATGAGTATGATGGTCATGCGGTTTGATGTCTTGAAAGGTAGATGATATCCTATAGTTTTACATTTTGTGACTAAGATAATGTTGTTCAGTTTAACATTATGAGATAAGGATGGTGTTTTATGTAGTTAAATTCATATAGCTAGGACTTTCACTGTTCATTTTAACATCATGTGGTAGGTATGTACGCCCCAACATGAAAATCATAAAAAGTACTAATTTAAGAACCTTTCATTGGTGGGAGGAATGATGTGATCACAATCCATGTTAAGATCCATTGGAATAGACCTTCTGTATGGAGTAATTCCTTTTCCATTTTGGTTTAATTTTTTGTGGCTTCTCCCCAAGTATCATCAAAGTTTTGAGAACCAATGCCAAGTATTATTAGATAAATGAGAAGAGGAAAGATTTCTTATTCAAGGCTCATGTAATCTAATTTTTATGGACTTATAGGATGTGAAATGTGTGTAACTTCTTCTCATCAATCCTGTCTAACTCATCAATTCACTTTAAGGATTATTCATCTTCTAATAGCTTACCATATATAACAATGCGGAGTGAGAGAAATTAAACCTTGATGGGAAACACTACCTTTGTTCTATAGATAAGTGAATTCGGGGTTTCTTACATTAAAGTAAGAGTTGTGGTATGATAATAACATAAGGAATGCATGAATTTGTTCATCTAGAAATTATTTTTATTATCCACCATCTTCTAGAGTATGTTTGAAAGAGTCTTGTTGAAGTCCTCTATCTATCTATTTTTCATTGAATGGTAGTGGGATGAGTGGTTGGACAAGATTTTATATTCATGATACACCCTTTTCAACTCAGAAGAATAGAAATTGGTGTCATTTTATATTAATATTGTGTGAGAGAAACCAAATTTGGTGATGATTTTAGACTTCATGAAGTTAATGATATTCTTTATACCAACTTCCTTGAGGGGTATATCCTCAAACCATTTGGAGAAGAAGTCAGTGGAAGTAAGGATGAACCTAAACTGCCAAACTGTAGTTGGGGGAATGGAACCATGACACCCATTCCCCGTATAGAAAAAAAATCATGAATATCTAGTGGTGTGAGATAAATTTTTGGGTTAATGGATGAAGTTTTCATTTATTTTAAAAGAATGTCACTTTTGGGTGAACTCCACCAATCTTACAATATCATTGTACAAAAATAACCAAATATACTAATTTGATGGTAGAGTTTGGTCCTTAACTGATGAGAATTGAAGGATACAACATGATGGTGAGGGTTTATCCTCCTCTATTTCATATAAGTAGGACTACATTAAAACCTCATTTTTAGAGGGCTTTATATTCATTCAAGTTGTCATGGAGGGTGAATTTTACTGCATTGAATCAGATTTGTTCCTTCTTAGCCTGATCCAACAAGAGGATCCTACTTTAAAGATAGTCCATTATGGGGGACATCCATATAAAAGTGGTATCAATTGATGAATATATTATCTCATCATGCTCTGGGGAAGTGTTGACTTCGTCGATTTCATCAATTTTATTAGCAATGAGTGGGGAAACTTCCCTATGATGTGTGAGTTGGATTACTATCTTTGTTGGGTCAAGATTGTCCAGAAACATGGTTTTATTAACCAGTACATCAGCATAGGCATTATAAGAGTGAGGTATATGATTCAAAATTGGATCGTAGGGGAATTATACAATAAATCCCCTTATTTAATTAAGGAGGGTATCCAATTATTCCTTATTAATGGAATATTCACCATTAATCTACTTAATTTCTAACTATGAATCACCTTTAACATTTGAATGGGTTACCAAAATATTTAGGGATAACTCCAAGCCTATTATGAGAATGTGGTACTCTTACTCATCAGTGCATCCTTTGAATAACAATAAAGAATAGGTAAGAACCACCTTGTCTAGGGAGATGAAGACAATCCTCAATCAAACTCTATTGAGATTTAGGTTTTTTATTATTTTCCTAGTTTAACTTTGATAGGTTCTATAAAAGTACATCTCCCATGTCTGGGGAGTGACATGAATAGAGAAAACATTTTCATCTATGATCTTGGTCTTGTATACCTTTTTTGGTAGGATGTGTTGCGATAAAATCGGTTAGGGTCTTCCATTTAATTACCTTTTATAATAAAAATTGAATATCAAACTACTACATGATAACCATCCATCGTGATAAGAATCAAATCAACATCAGATTATTGAGGATATACTTGAGTGAATCAATGTGAGAGACTAAGAAGACCTTATGGTGCTATAAGTAGTACCTCATCTTTTTTACTATGAAAATCAGTGTGAGGAAATTCTTATCAATGTTGAAATATTTAGTCTTGATATCTAGAATTATCTTACTGGTATATTAGAGACTATTTTATTTCCCTAAATCACTTTCCTATATGATAAAGGCACCAAGTGATAATTCAATGGGGGATACATATAGGATGAGTAGTTTTGTATATTCTAGTATCAGCGAGATTGATAGGTATAATATATATTTATTGAGATTTTTGAAGGCTTATTGATAGTATTTGTACCATAAGTAAGTGATTCCCTTCTTCATAAGCTTAATAAAGATGAGAAACTTTCAATCAAGATTATAAATAAAAAACTTGATGTAAGTGAGGCATCCTTGAAACACTCTCAACTCTTTGAGGTTTTGAGGAGGTCATATTTTAAGTATCACACTATCTTTCATAGGGTTGACTTTGATGCTATAGTGGTGTGACCTGAAGCTAATTAATTTCCCAAACCTCACCCTGGAGACACACATCAAAGCATTCATCTTCAAGTTATGATGCCACAGTTTGTTGAAAATTGTCTTAATTTCAGTAAGAAGATCATGGCTTTATTGGGCTTTAACCACTAGATCATCAACATAACATTCTATGATCTTTTTTGATATAGGCTTGAATATATGTTATATGGGGTTTTGATAGGTGATATTGGAATTATTCATACTAAAGGACATAACCTGATAGAATAATATACCTTGGGTCACTCTGAAAGAAGTTTCTTCTTCGTCATTGGGGGTCATTCTGATCTGGTTGTACCCTGAGTACCTATCCATGATGGAAAGGGATTGGAATCTATTGGTTGCATCAATAAAGTATTTTCTGATTGGGACTTGGAAATCATCCTTTGGGTAGTGCAGGTTGAGATCCCTAAAATCGATACAAACCTTGATCTACCCATTATTTTTCTTAATGGGGATGATATTGGTGAGCTATTTGGGGTACTAAAATTTCTGGATGAAGTTAGATTTAATAATATTATCAACTTTAATTTTGAACTCTGTAACATGTGATAGATGAATCCTCTTGGTTGTTTGCTTGAAACCATGATGATCGTCTAGAATTCCCAGGTGGTGGGTGTCCATATTGAGATATAGACCAGGTATTTCTATATAATTCCAATCAAATGTATCATGATACTATTTCAAGAATGAGATATATATTTTCTTCATTTAAGAGGCATAGTGACACTAATCAATATGATTGTGGGTCCTCTTCCATACCTAGATTTACTTATATGAGCTCCTCAATTATGATAGAGACACCTTCCTCAAATACTGGAGGGGCATATCTGAGATCATCTTCCTCCACTTCCATTGTCTCGATGTCATTAAAAGTGGTAGATGAGGTGAAATTTTCATTTCTTAAGAGTGATGAAGATATTTATCTAGGATCCAAAGAGGCCAATATAGAGACCTCCTCACCCAAGGTATCCTCCCCTGCCTCACTATCATTTGTTGTAGAGGCTACACTAACATCCTAAGAATTAGGGAATTAATCAAGGGCATTTATAAATCCTGGAAATGTAGGATAAACATCTTTGGGTCCCTCACATGATGATGTGATAAAATATTCGTAATATATAGATGATAAAGGGGCATCTTCATCAGAGGCATTATTATTCCTATCAGAATTGTAACCCTCTTTTCTCAGGAAATGTGCAGATGGAATAGGTGATACCATGAAAACTAAGATAGATCGAGTACCCCAATAGATTTCTATATCTAGAATGATTGTATAGACCTGATTAATGGGCAATACATACTCTTATCCAAGCTCACTAAACGGTTTGGTATGAGTCATTTCCAAGTTGTTGGGATAGTAATGTGAGTATCATTTCCTATCATTGGCTACTTACCTTTGCTTTTGTAAAGTATTACATCCATGTACCTAGATTCATGAAACTCAAAGGGAACATTATCACCATACATCAATCTAATTTTTCCATTGACAAAGGACTTAAGGAACTGATGGTATGATGAATACAACATTGTATATAGATGAAGCCATAATCTTCCTAGTAGATCATTGAAAGTCATGTCCTGATGAATGAATATAAATTTAGAGTTGGAGACAAGATCCTAAAACTATGATCTAAGATTGATTCATATAAGAGGTTTATTCTCTCTCTTATTATATCCTTGGATCATCGTATTAGAGGGAGATGGGTCAACCTCACTATAGCCTAAACATCGGAAGGTTCATACTGGTGTGAGGTTGATCTCTGAGATGTTATCAATGAGGGTTAAATGGATATCAATGTCGTCAAGATTTCCAAAAATTTACAAGGTCCTGATGTGTCCCTGTATGACAACTTCCATATCTTACTCTATAAAGAAGATAATTATATGACACCCCATAGGATCAGTCTCTACATGGTAAATCTTAGTTGTTGTTATCTTAGCCTCAAACTCCTAAGGGATTAAAAGGGCCTCATTGAGTGCTTCCTAGAGCTCCTTTGAAAAATGAAGGGTATTCAATATTGATAGATTTTATTGGAGAATAGTGATCTATTTAAAGATATTGAATTTTTCACTACTAGAATTCTAGATATTTGTGATGGGTTATTTACGACGGGATCCCGTCAAAAATAAGTTTTTACGACGGGGTCCCGTCGCAAATAGCCCATGGCAGAAAACGATGTTGCAAAAAAATATTATTTACGATGGGCCCGTCGTAAATAATATTTTTTGCGACGGGCTACTTCCCCGTTGAAAATAAGTCTTCGATTATATACTTTATATATATAAACTTTTTTGCAACGGGTCGGTAGTCCCGTCGCAAATACGTTTATAAAAAAAATTATTTAGACTATTTGTGATGGGCCTGTCGCAAATACTTTTTGAGAAGGGTCCCTAATCCCATCACAAATACTTTTTAAAAAAAATTATTTAGACTATTTGCGACGGGAACCCGTCGTAATAGATCCCGTCGCAAATAATAAATAAATTTAAAACAAAATTAATAAAATTATGATTATTGAAAAATTAATTTTAATATTATTAAAATACTTAAAATAAAAATATATTAAAATTCTCAATATTCACAAAATAATATTAAAAAAATCATAAAATATTATTATTATTATTAGTAGTAAAATAAACAAACATTAAAAAATATAATACTAAAAAAATATATTTAATAAAATTATGATTAATGAAATAATAATATTAATATTATTAAAAAAATAAAAAAATAAAAATTATTAAAATTATTAAAATTCTCAATATTCACAAAAAAATCATAAAATGTTAAAAATTAAATTATCTTATATTTTCACCAATATAAAAGACAGAAATTGTAAATTGTTCATATTACAACAAATGTTAAATTCAAATGTTTTTAACATAAAAAAATCACTGGGGGTCATCTTCTGGAGGAGGTGGAGGAGCTGAAGGAGATGGTGTAGAAAACTACATCCCCAAACTATGAGTCAGACGACGCATGTGCTTCATCTGCTTCTGATGCTACTGCTTCCATCGACGCATCACCTCCTCGTGCTACTGTTGCTGACGCATCTCTTCTTGTTGCTTCTGCAAACTCTCTATAATGTCATTCTAAGCTTGTAACTGCTCCTGATACTGTGAGGCAGAAGATGATGCCTCTCCACGAGCTCCTCTCGAGCTGGACTCTAACATCGCAGCAGTACCATAATAAGTACCAGGAGTCACATGAGAGCTGATATCAACTATCTGGCCCTTCTCAAATCCATACTGAGTCGCCTGCATCTATGTCGCCTCGTCGAAATGGTGTGCACTGGTCTGATCAGTCGCCTCGTCCTGACCCTCAGCCTGTGTCTGAGAGGTCGCAGCCTCATATAACTCCTTCAATTTCAATTTGAAATTAAAATTGTCAAAATATTATATGTAGTTAATTATCAAATTGAAAAAATAATACTAACCACAATCTGACGCTGGTGATCACCTCTAATCTCTCTAGTGGCTGGATCACTATACATCCTCCGATAAACGTCGAACTCTGTAATATCGGGATGCTCGACTGCCTACAGAAATATAAAATAAAATGTTTATATTTAAAGTTATATAAATTTTTTAAAAAATATACTTACAAGATGCTCTCTATGTGTACTGAATGTACGGCTACCAGCTCGATGCGTCACCTCCTGTCTCCCCCGATTCTGCCGACCCAATGAAGACCTCCTCTGAAATCCACCACCCAACCAGTGTGCACATAATCCATCCCAAACCTGAGATGAAATGTACTCTGGTCGGTGGGCTCTACACGACTCATCAAATATTGTCTCTCTTGTTTTATTAATGATCGTCTTTCTCAAATTGTGCAAAAACTGACGCAAATGCTCACGCATAGCCACCTCGCATGCTGCATGGATAGCGCCATGCATGCTATCCTCGATGGGATACCATAAACCCTAAAAATAATTTATAATATCAAGTTATTAATAAAATAAATTTCAAAATAAATATTATTTATTTACGTACCAGCCAATGATTGTACATGGAGAGCTGCACATCAACGGGAATCTGTTCCCATGTGATCCATGGTTGAGAAAAATAATTGCGCAAAATAGGGCTCCCATGTCCAACAGCTATATGCGCAAAACTGTGAAAAAAGAATAAATAATCAAACAATTAGTGTATATATATAAATAAATTAATTAAAAAGCTAACTAAAATATACAGGTTATCATACCTTTGTGTGCGTGGATCGAAGCCAAGATGTGGACGTCGCTCAGGGATAGGGTCATGAATCATCAGTCACGTAAGAATGTGCCCCCTCCACGTACCTCCTGAACCACCAGTAGGTTGAGGGTCAGATGATCCCACATCCCCCTCATCCAAAGGTAGATCAGCCTCCTGCAACTCGCGAAATAGATCAGGATCCATCTGAAACACAAAATGATTATTGTTAGCAGATAGTTGAAAATAACTATCATATATAGATATATATTAGTTATGATCATAAAAATCATTTAACTATGTCAATGTTCACCTTCATCATCATCTTCATATCTGACGATGTCAATGTCTTCATATTCCTCCTCGGCATCATCAATATCCATATGAGTTTCACTTTCACCATCCCTTGTCATTTCAAATTCATTTTTAACATCATTAACATCTTCATCACCATCAACCCTTAATTGTGAGGTGTCATCATCGATATTCACATTTCTTTGTAAAAAAGATGGATTTTGAGTAGTCTCTTGAAAAATTTAAATTCCTTCCACTTCAACAGAACCACATTCAGTTTGAGTAAATCGATTTTCCCAAGATTTCATTTTTATTATGCTCTACCAATCACTCAGGTCTCTTGAAGTAGCACAGTACTTTGCGTAATAAATTTGATATGCCTATTGAGCCAATAAAAATGGTTCATTTACTTCAATAAGACTTTTATATTTAATATCGACGATTCCATGAGTCGGATGAACATGCAAGTCTATCTCAGTATCCAACCACTGACATTTAAACACCATTATGTAATTATGTCCAAGATAACATAGCTCAATAATTTCCAGAATGCCGTAAAAGTCAACTTCAGTTTCTCTATGATGAGATCCTCTCAAACAAACTCTACAGTTCTTTATTTTTTTATTTTTTTATTCCCCATATGCACGTGTATGAAATCGAAAACCATTCACCACATATGCATTATAAGATTTAACCATTTTGGATGGTGGGTTACTCAATATACACAGTCGCTTATCAATTTTATCAGCATGTTGAGACACCTGAAACTTTTTAAAACAATTATCAATATAATAAATAGTAAACTTAATTGATATTAAACCATCAATAATTTATATTACTAGTTTTTGAATCCATTGAGAAAAAAAATTGTCTGTGTTCTTTAAGAGCAGCTGCTATAATTTGTGAAAGTTTTTTGTTGATATGATTATCATATAACCTACAAATAAAATAAGTTTACATACAGTAATAGAAATTATAAAATAAGTGATAGAATCACTCACAGTACAAATGTTGTCATTTCTTCACAGTTGAGCAGAACATATGTATGAGCTCTGTGATGTTCATCATCTAAAATTCATCGTTCTTGAACTCCACCAAAGCCAAGATTTGGCTGATTAAAAACTGATAATTGATTGTTCATTTCATCATTAACATTTCCCTCGTTCTGTCCCATGTGGTTTTGTTTTGAGGGATATTCTGATTCAAAATAGTGAGAGTAGAAAAAAACAATTTCCTCTTTCAAATAAGCTTCAACAATTGATCCTTCAATTGATGCTTTGTTACGTACTTTTTTCTTCAATTTATGCATGCATCTCTCGAATGGGTACATCCATCGAAACTATACTGGACCTCCACATTTAGCTTTATGTGTAAAATGTAATATCAGATGTTCCATTGAGTCAAATAAAGCAGGTGGAAAGATTTTTTTCAGTTTACATATAATTACAGCAACATCTTCTTCTATTTTTCTTAGCGCATCGTAGTCTATTGTCACTGTACAAATGTCTCGAAAAAAATATGATATGTCTGTTATCAAATCCTAAATTATAGAATTCCACAAACCTCTGAATCCAATCGTCATAAGTCTTTCCATTATAACATGACAATCATGACTTTTTAATTCAGTAATATGACCATTCTTAACACATCTACCCAAATTGGAAGCATAGCCATCTAGAAGTCTCAAATCTTCAATCCACTAACAAAATAATAAGAGAATCTCTTTGGAAAATGTATAAGCTGATTTTGGCTTTATTAACCTCTGTGATCTGACATTTTCAAATAGTTCAAGTTCTAGTCACCTACAAATTTGGGCAAGATCTAATCGTACTTTTATAGTATCTTTGGTCTTACCTGGTGTATCCAAAACTGTATGAAATAAATTATCAAAACAGTTCTTCTCAATATGCATGACATCCAACATGTGGCGGACCAATAAATCAAACCAATATGGGAGATCCCAAAAAATGCTTCGTTTTATCCAATTATGTTCTTTCCCAAGGCCATGAATTTTCGGTTGGTTTATTGTTGGCCCAAATGTGATGGGAGGTAATGAAAATATAATAGATTTTAACTCTGTACCTGAGATTAATTTTGGAGGTTCATCCCTTTCAATTGTACATTTTCTAAAATGAGATTTGTTCCTTTCAAAAGGATGATCGGTTGGAAGAAATATGCGATGACAGTCAAAATAGAAAGGTTTTTTTCCATTGAAGAGCATAAAAGCTTTGTTGTCTTTCATACAATAAGGACATGATTTCGGACCATGTGTACTCTAGTAAGATAACATGCCATATGCCGGAAAGTCACTAATCGTCCACATCAATGCAGTTTTTAATGTGAAATTTTGTTTCACAGTAACATCATATGTACTAACACCATTACTCCACAATGAATTTAACTCATCAATCAATAGTTTCAAATAAACCTCAATATTCTTTTTCAGATGGCCTGGGATTAATAAGGTCAAAAAGATATAGGGCTCCTTCATCAACATCCATGGAGGTAGATTGTACAGAGTTATAAAGATAGGACAACATGAATACGGACTACCATAAGAACCAAACGGACAGAAATCGTCAGTAAAAATACCCAATCGCACGTTTCGGGCTTCTAAAGCAAAAGACAGATGCAGACGATCAAAACATTTCCATGAATCACCATCAGATGGATGATTCAAGCTTTTACCGGTTGAAATATTGTCATAACATCATTGACGCTGTGTTATGAGACATAAATAAATGTCGCAACCTGGGTGTAAGGGGGAAATATCTCAACTGTTTTATAGGAATCGATCCAGAATTCCCTAGTTGAGCTTCTTTATACCTCGATTGTCCACATGTGGGACAACTATCCAATGAATCATTTTCACCAGAATATAAGATGCAATCATTTTCACATTCATGAATCTTCTGATAACTATGACCCAAATTACAAACTAGCCTCTTGCTCTCATAGTAATTTACAGGCAACACATTTCCTTCAGGTAATAGTGTTTTAAGCAAAGAAAATATCTGATCAAAATAGTTGTTTGACATTGCATTATCTGATTTAATAGCCATAAATTTTACAACCGCTTCTAATTTTCTTATCTTGCAACCAGGATATAATACATCCTCAGCATACCTCAACAACTCATAAAATTCGGATGGTGCCAACTCAGGAGTTAAATTGATATCATCGTGAGTTTTAGTTTGTTGAAGAGATGGACCTGCAACATCATGTACTAAATTTTGGAACCGTGATGGATCTAGAATCAAGTTATTAGTATCTTCTCTGGAACTGTGTTCACTGTGTTGATACCAAAAAACATAATCTGGTTGAAAACCAAACTACAAGAGATGTCCCCCAACCTTGTCAAATGTGTCAAACATTCTCAGAGCACATTTTTTACAAGGACACTTAATTTTGCCTTCTGAAACATATTATGGTTTTGATGATGAAAATGCTAAGAAAGCTTCAACACCCTCAATATATACAGCATTTAAACCAGAACCATTTGGATTTCTACGCTGATTTATCCAAGCACGGTCATCTAATAATGACTGATGTCGACTTCCTTGTTCCATATTTTTCTACAAAATATAAAATCATCACTGTTTTTGAATAATTTGAAATTATAAAAACACTATCTTAAAAAAATAAATAATTACTACTAATTCTTAATAATTATTATTAATTAAGGGGGACACAATTTCCAGTGGATTGATGGCTCCTCTTTTCTCTGATGGCTCATTTACATGCATCTTTCTCACACTCAAATCACAATCAAAAATCTGGTCAGAGGTACGCATATTCATTCTCGTATGCACGAGAATGAATATGCGTACCTCAGACCAGATTCTTCATTGTGATTTCAGTGTGAGAAAGATGCAAGTAAATGAGCCATCGGACAAAAGAGCCCCCTTTTCGTCGATGAATCATTTTCTTCCAACTGACACCACCTGAAAACATTATAAAAAATGTGATACTACGAATGCATATCCAATCTCGTGCATATGAGATTGAATATTCCTATGCAGCAGCACATTTTTCATAATGTTTTGAGTCGGTGAGAGTTGAAAGGAGAAAAGTCATTGAGTAAAAGGAGTTTCATCAATCCACTGGAAATTGTGCCAAGTTCTTAAAATGTATTAAAATTTATAAAAAATTATTTCTAACTGTTCCTAACTAATTATTCCTATTTATTACTAATTATTCCTATTTATTACTAACTGTTACTATTTATTACTAACTATTACTATTTATTACTAACTATTACTATTTATTACTAATTATTACTAACTATTACTATTTATTACTAATTATTACTAACTATTACTATTTATTACTAATTATTACTAATTATTACTAATTATTACTAATTATTACTAATTATTACTAATCATTCCTATTTATTACTAATTATTCCTATTTATTACTAATTATTCCTATTTATTTCTAATTATTGCTAAGTATTCCTAATTATTCATATTTATTCGTAATTATTAGTAATTATTAGTATTTATTACTAATTATTAGTATTTATTACTAATTATTACAATTTTTTACTAATTATTACAATTGATTACTAATTATTATCAATTATTCATAATTATTATCAATTATTCCTATTTGTTATCAATTATTCCTAAATATTCTTAATTATTACTAAATATTACTAATTATTGCTCTTTATTACTAATTGTTGCTCTTTATTACTCTTTATTACTAATTATTGCTAATTATTACTAATTATTGCTAATTATTGCTAGTTATTGCTAATTATTGCTAATTATTGCTTTTATTGGTAATTATTTCTAATTATTGCTAATTATTGTTATTTATTGCTAATCATGGCTAATTATTGCTATTTATTTCTATTTATTACTATTTATTGCTAATTATTTCTAATTATTAGTATTTATTCCTAATTATTAGAATTTATTCCTAATTATTACTAATTATTCCTATTTATTCCTATTTATTGCTATTTATTCCTAATTATTGCTAATTATTAGTATTTATTCCTAATTATTACTAATTATTCCTAATTATTACAAATTATTAATAATTTTTCCTAATTATTCCTATTTATTCCTATTTATTCCTAATTATTACAATTTATTACTAATTATTACTAATTATTACTAATTATTACTAATTATTACTAATTATTACTAATTATTACTAATTATTACTATTATTACTAATTATTACTAATTATTACTAATTATTACTAATTATTACTAATTATTACTAATTATTACTAATTATTACTAATTATTACTAATTATTAGTATTTATTAGTAATTATTAGTATTTATTACTAATTATTACTAATTATTACTAATTATTAGTATCTATTAATAAATATTACTAATTATTGCTAATTATTACTAATTATTACTAATTATTACAATTTATTACTAATTATTAATGTTTATTACTAATTATTACACTTTATTACTAATTATTACAATTTATTACTAATTATTACAATTTATTACTAATTATTAGAATTTGTTACTAATTATTATAATTTATTACTAATTAATACGATTTATTACTAATTAATACAATTTATTACTAATTAATACAATTTATTACAATTTATTACTAATTATTACAATTTATTATTAATTATTACAATTTATTACTAATTATTACAATTTATTACTAATTATTACTAATTATTACAATTTATTACTAATTATTACTTATTATAAATAATTATTACTAATTATTACAATTTATTACTAATTATTACAATTTATTACTAATTATTACAATTTATTACTAATTATTACAATTTATTAGTAATTATTACAATTTATTACTAATTATTACAATTTATTACTAATTATTACAATTTATTACTAATTATTACTAATTATTACTATTTATTACTATTTGTTACTCATTATTACTATTTATTGCTATTTATTACTCATTATTACTATTTATTACTATTTATTAATAATTATTACTATTTATTACTATTTATTAATATTTATTACTATTTATTACTATTTATTAATAATTATTATTATTTATTACTATTTATTAGTATTTATTATTATTTATTACCAATTATTATTAATTACTACAAATTAATTATATACTTTACAAATTATCGTTAATAATTACTAATTACTACTAATTATTAAAAATTAATACTAAAAATTTCAATTTATTAGTACAAATAAATAGTCATGACAAAACAATTTAAATTCAATTTAATTACAACTAATCAACAATAATAAAAATTAACATAAATAATTGAAATAAATAATAAATTAAATAAAACATAAATACCTTTAAACTTGATTTGCTATTGATGTAGATGGCTTTACAACTACTTCGTGTCCAAAAAAATAACTTAGAAAAAATTTCTCTCTGAAATCAGAGTTTAGAGAGAAACCAGATCTAGGAATTGAGTGGAATGAGAAGAAAACGGAAGGGGGTATATATAGGTTAGATTATTTGCGACGGGACTATTTGCGACAGGTTACCCGTCACAAATAGTATCTTTTGCGACGGGTCCCGTCGCAAATACTTACGCCCGCATTAATTAATGTCGTCGGTTAAAAAGTTATTTGCGAAAGGACCCGTCGCAAATAGTCCCTACCGACACACCTTTTGCGATGGGAGGACATCCCGTCGCAAAAAGCTATTAACCGTCGTTGGGTATTTGCGATGATCCCCGTCGCAAATAATCAGTTATTTGCGACGGGTTGTTACCCCCGTCGCAAATAACCACTTGTACGGACCTTTTGCGACGAGATTTATTCTCGTCGCAAAAAAGTCTTTTTTCTCGTAGTGTTTGTTCTAGGGGCCTTCATTTTCAACTAGAAGGTTGATTCCTGGTTCAAGGCTTAGAGGTCGATGTAGGTTGTGCTTACATCCCCTTTCTTTGGACAATATTTTAAGGCATATTAATTGTTTAAGGGTTAAATTAGGCTGGTCTTTTTACAATCTAATGGTGACTATATTAGGGTGCATTTTCTAATTGGTCCTCTAAAATGATGGGATTTGACCAAGATCTTGATGACTTGAGAGTGGATCAGTTTTCCTGTTGAGCCCATTAAAGTGTTTATCTCCATGTTTCTAAAGCATATATGGCCTCAACAAAAACATGGTCTGAATTTTATGATTCTTTTCGAGATTCATGTCGACCCCTTTGTCCTCATCCACCTCGGCCTCTGTGGATTCTTACTTACCATCCCCAATTTTGGTTAGGGACTTCATGTTTCTATGTAATTTCTTTATCAAAGAATGTGTCCACAAAGTGGATTATATAGACCATGTCATATAACAACTCTTCATCTTATGTGAGTTATTTTTGGGAGGGCAATGCCCATGATTTCAATGATAGAGGCAGAAAGTCTTAGAGAGTTTTCACTAGCTTGGGCAATGGTGCAAGTTCATTTTCTTGTGCCCTACCCTTCTTGAATTGAGTGTGCTGATTCTTGGAAGATTTTGATAGTGAAGGGGATACTTTAGCTATTGTAGGGGGGATTAGGGCCACAATTGATTGGTTCAACTAGGCCCTAAGAACTTCATGTGCTTTGTTGACTAATTTTCTGGCCATCCAATTATCAAACTTCTACACATTCTTACTTGGTAATTCATGCCATTATATTTCCTCTTCTTATGAAATGGTATAAACATGAGCTACCTACATCAGGGGTTTTCCCAACATGAATTTCCTAAAATAAACCATACTTTGGAGGATGTCTTTGAAGAAAAATCACTCCTGAATGTTATTCCCTAGCATCTGATGGAAGGGGATCACTAGTAAAATATATATTTTTTATGACAGGATTATAACATTGTTTTTTAAACGACATTATAATTTTTTTTACATTGATTATTTTTTAACCGATGTAAAAAATAAATTTTTTTTATCTTTCACATTAATTTTATAATAACCAACATGACATATGTATTTTTTATGTCGGTGAAAAAACTAACCGATGAAAAAAAATAACTTATAATGTCAGTTTTGAAAAAACTGATGTAAAAAAACTTTTTAAAACCCATCATATAATGTGTAGTTCATTCATTTACACCTCTTCAGAACCTCATTTTATTCCCCTAAACTATAGGTTATGAAATTTTCTCTAATTCTCCCTCGTCATCTCAACCCTCATTTATGCCACTGTCATCATTATCTCCCTCGTTTTCATCGTCAACTTCTCATTCATCACCCTCCTATTCTACGACTTCTCTTTGATATCTATTTGTGGTTTTTATTTATTATTGTGATTTTCCATACATCTAAGGTATGTTTAATTCGATGAATGTTGTTTTGGGATTTTTGTTTTCTTGAATGATCTATGTCACTGCTTATATTTAAAATCTCTTTGTGATTTATATTTTTAGTTCTCATTATTCACACATCTAAGGTATTTTTAAATTGATGAATTCATGTTTTTAGATTATGGTTTGATTAAATGATTATTTGATGAATTGGTGTTATAAATAATGTTAATTTATTGATTACTGGGTGTTTAAGGTGTGATTTTTTCCTACATTGTGAATGAGTGTTTTGAAGGTATAGTAGATTATGATGTTTGAATATATAGTATTGATGATATGTATGTTGATGACCGTGTTGATTTCATGATAGTTTTGTGATAAAAAAAATTATAACTTCTACTTAACCATGCCACTAATGCAATATAGATTGCACAATCGTAATACTAATAAAGACATAATATTATTTCAGTGCATTATTTTTTAAACCCCCTTAGACTAAATAGGGATTAAATAAGGTTGAATATTGTATTGATTTTAATATATTATTTGGGTTTATTTAAAATTTCATGAATACTTATGAATTTATAAATTGAATCATTATAATTATTTTCTTTGTTATATTATATAACACATTTATAAATATTTAAATTAATCTAATAATATAAAATTACAATGATTGGATTGTCATTTAAATTTTACTTGTATTGAATCTATTTTTAGTGATCCTAATGAGTATTTTTTAGTCACTCTGGCATATCATTTTTAGTATAAGTGTAGGCATTTTTTTATATTCTTTATCATGTTTTTTAATATCATTTTTTATCACTTTCTAATATTTATCCCTTTATATTATGATATTTCATTATTTACTTTGAAAAAAATAAATATATAATTATGGAATTATATAATAAAAATAAGGAATAATTGTTTTTTATCTATGATCAACCCTTTAAAATAAATGTAACTATTTATATACCATTCTTTTTTTTTTTGAATTTTTTCTAAACTGGTGATAATTAAATATGTTAAATTTGATACTTTTATTTATCAAATATGTTGTCTTTCTTTTATTTGTAAAATATTTTATGTTTATTTTTATTTTTTTATTTATAAAAGTAAATTTGAAATTAAATTTCAAAATTAAATAACTTATTTTCAATTCTTGATATTTATTATAGATAATAATTAATCAAAGTTGGATTAATGCACTATGAAAAAGTGATGAATATAAGAAAGGTGTTGAAACTTTTTTGGAATTTTCTAAATGAAATGTTCCAAACAACAACCTATTTTTCTACCCATGCTTGAAATTTTTAAATGTGAAAATTTTAAAAATTAGAGAAATAAAATATCACTTAATTTTTCATGGTTTTAATATGAGTTACAGTCCTTAGATTTGGCATGATGAAGTTGGGAAGAATTCAAGATCTATTGATGATGATGATTTTCAAGATGGTTAATCTAATCAAATTGAATAAATGATTCATGATATTGAAGTAGAGACAATTGGGAAAACATTGATAATTGAGCATATATACAGTGATGCTGAAAAACCATCATATCCAGGTTATATGAAATTTATGGTTTTATAAATAGTATGAAGATTGATTAAATTGATGGTGAAAATGGGTGGGGTGATAAGAGTTTTATAGAGTTGTTACGGCTATTGAATGGAATACTTACTAAATACATTGATCTTCCAGATTCATATTATAATACAAAGAAAATATTATACCTGATGGGTTTGGGGTATAAGAAGATACATGTCTGCCCAAATGATTGTGTACTATATAGGAAGGAATATGAAGGTATGTCTAAGTGTCCTAAATGTGGGACATCATGGTATAAGATGAAAGAAAATCACACACTGATTTAGCAGTTACAAAGAATCCTGCTAAGTAAATTTGGTATCTTCCTATAATTATTGATTAAAACATTTATTTTCAAATTAAAATGATGTAAAAAGGTTAATATTTCATATAGATGAGTGAATATCTGATGGAAAATTACATCATCCATTTGATTTTCTGTAGTGGAAAAAAATTGATCAATAGTTTCCTACATTTAGAAATGAAGTTATA
The DNA here is from genome assembly GCA_963277665.1 of Viscum album. NCBI lineage: Eukaryota > Viridiplantae > Streptophyta > Magnoliopsida > Santalales > Viscaceae > Viscum > Viscum album. Next base: position 1,964,406,380 of record OY728133.1, read on the forward strand.
AATATTAGACTTGGATTGTTCATAGATATAATGAATATATATAAAAACCTTAGTAGAAAACATAATTCATAGCCTATTTTATTGTTAATTTACAACTTATCTCCTGAATTTTGTATAAATCAAAAATATATCAAGTTGAGTTTAATTATTTATGTACCAAAACATTCTAGAATTGATATTGTTGTTTTCTTGTCACTATTGATTGATGATTTGAAACTTTTATTGGAGGAAGGTATCAAAGTGTATGATTCTTATAAAATGTAACATTTTCAGCTACATGAAATGATTATGTTCACTATAAATGACTTCCCAGCATATAAAAATTTGTTTGGATATAGTGTTAAGGGACATAAATTTTTTCCAATTTGTGAAGAAAATAATTCATATTATCAACTAAAACATGGTAGAAAAATAGAATATATGGTTCATCATAGGTTGTTTTCTATGAATCACTCTTATCAAATATTAAAAAATAAATTCAATAGATTATAGAAAATTAATATTTCTCCAAAACCTTTGTCCACCAATCAATATTTTGAGAGGGTGAAAACATTGATGTCACATTCAGAAAGACACAAAAATATCATAATGATAGAAATATTTGGGAGAAACAATAAATATTTTTCAAGATTCCATATTGTAGATATCATGAGGTTAAACATAACATTGATTTAATTCATTTTGAGAAGAATATTAGTGAAAATTTGATTGGAACATTATTAAATATTAAAGGAAAGACTAAAGATTGGTTAAATGTAAGATTGGACTTACTATCAATAGGAATATGTTTAGAGTTAACTTCCACTCCTAATAGAAGATGAATATATCTTCCTCTAGATTATCATAGATTATTCAAGAGTTAAAATTAGTTTTTTTCAGTGTCTACATGGTATCAAAGTACTGCAGGGTTATTATTCAAATGTAAAAAAAATTGTGTCACTAAAAGATTTGAAGTTAACAATAATGAAATCTCTTGATTATCACATCATGATAAAGTGGCTCCTACCAGTTGCATTGCATGGTAAATTTCCCATTTGTATCAGAATAACTATCATAAAGGTGTGTTATTTTTTCAATTCAATTTGTAATAAATTGATTCATCTGAATTCATTGACCAATTTAGAGAACAATGTAATTCATATAATTTTTCAACTAGAAATTTAGTTTCCTCTAGATTTTTTTTATATAATGGTGCATTTAATGGTTTATTTGGTGTGATAAATAAAGATTTTCAAACTTTTATAACTATATTGGATGTATCTTTTTGAAAGTTATATGAAGATATTGAAGAAATATGTTAAGAATCCATATCGACCTGAAGCTTCCATTTTTTAGAAGTATATTTATAAGAAGGTTGTAGAGATTTTTATAAACTAATTGGTTGCAATAGAGCACCTAAGTTTTCCTACATATCGCCATGAATGAGTCAACTTTGGGGGGAAGGAGATTTTTGGATTGAAAATAAAATCATTGATAGGTGAACATATAAAGTATATACATTTATATATCTTGAATAACATAGATCATGCTCATCCATATATAAAATTTCATATTAATGTGTTAAAATAATGTTATCCAAAGAAGAAATATATATGGATATTGAATGAGCATAGTTTAAAAATTTTTTCATGGTTTAAAGAGACTGTGCATGGTAGATCAGATGCATTAGAAACATTGAGATAGTTAGCGGGCAACCCAAGTTTAAATTTGATAACATGGTCTATATATGACATTAATGGCTATACATTTTATACCAAAGATAAATACAACATAAGTGCAGTACAAAATAGTAGTGTATTAGTGTTCGTAGAATCAGTGAATTTTTTGAGTGCCAAAGACAAAAACTATGTCTCTACATCAAGTATATATTACAAAGTTTGAAGGAATATGGGAGATTGATTACATTAAATTTCAAGTTATAGTATTTAACTACAAATGGGTTATCAGAAACAATAGTTTTGGACATAATAAATTCGATATGATAGTAGTTAATTTGAATAGATTTGAATACACATGTGATCCTTTTATCATGACAACACATGTAAAACAAATTTTATATGTTCTTGATTTATCAAATGTATAGTGGTTTGTTGTTTTAAAAGGGAAAATAGTATTTTGGTGATGAAAAACTTGATGAAGATATTGATTTATATGAGATCCATCCTTCTATAGAAATATTATCATAGAATATTGATGACCACATTATAAACATTATTTATTCCATACATAACGATCATGAGGAAGGAATATGGGAAAATAATCCTTTAGTAATTTCATAATATTACTCATAACATATATTTATTTACTATTACCATTATAAAATTCATAAAATTATATATATATATATTAGTTTTAATATTTTTAATTAAAGTGTATTTTTTAAAAAAATATGATAATTTTTTTCGATTTGTTTAGTTTTATTTGTATTGTTTTTTAATTATTCAATATTATATGTAACTGTTATATTTGTATAAATTTTTACTTAAGATTTTTTTCTTTTGTCTATATCATTTTGTGTTTCATGAATACTATCAGTATTCTTTTAACATTTTTAACTGCTAATGAATAAGATAAAAAATATTTTCAGTATTATTTTTAATATTATTGTTAATTACTCTAACAAATATAATAAATAGTGGTTTTTTTTGTTTTTTTTATATCATTTTAAAAATTTGGTTCAATTTTTTATGAAAATGGTTATATTTGTATAATATTTTACTTTTTTTAAATTTTTATATCATTTAATATGTTATTAATGCTATTATAATTTTAGTTAACTACTTTAAAAAATATGAATAAAAATGTGTTTAGTTTAGTTTTTTTTTATCATTTTTCATTTTTATTTGATTTTATATGTAACAGTTGGATTTGTATATTTTTGTACTAATTGTTTGTTAATTTGATTTTTAGGATAATGTCAAATCAATCAGTTAAGTCACCACAAGATTCTAGGGAGGAACTTACACATACATCTACTAAGGAGCCTCCTCTTTCTTCTACACATGAGTCATCTACTTCTATTGGGGTAGAGAAGGATTCCAGGGTTGATAAACATGGTAGCACATGTTTACCAAAATTATCAATTTTCTATAGCCAAGACCAGAGGATATATGTTGAGTTTAATGATAATGATAATCCTAAGGGTATAAATTAAAAACAATTTAAGACTTTTGTTGTAGTGTAAGATCAGACCAAAGTTATAATTTTGTTTTGTGATTGTAAAAGTTTCAACAAAGTGAAAATTCCTCGATTATGGGAGACAATTTTAGTAATATTATTTATTATTATTTTACTTATCATTACATGTTTTTATTAATATAGTTTATTTATATTATTATCAGATTTCATATGATATAATTGACACTATAGATGTAAGGAAGAAATGTTTATATTTGGTTACTAGTAGATTGAGGGGTTTTAAATCAACTCTCAAATCAAATTTTATTTTTGGGGAAAGACAAAATAAAAATCCATTTTATGTATATCCTTTTTTGGATGAAGATACATGGAATTATTTTATTGAAGGTAAATGATTGGAATCGTTTTTTGTAAGTACAATGTTATACTTTAGAAGTTTTTTGTTATTATTGATCATATTAATTATTTTTTTATTCTTAATTTATAAAAAGTGAGGAGATATCATCAAGAGATCTAATCTAAAAACACATACTTATATACTTTATCTCATGGAGGGTATACGTTATTGGAAAAATAAATGATGGTTGCAAATTTTCAAAATTTGAGAGCCGATTCTTCAAGATCTATAGAAGTTGGCCTTCCTTCCCCCCAGACAGACATGAAAAATGAAAGAGGACCCCAATGAGAAAAAGTGGAAGATATCTTACAAAAGAGTCGAGGGTTGTAGCTGAGAGGATTATAAAGAGTTATTTAAGTTATTTAAGTTATTTAAACTATTTATATATTGTGATTCACTAATAAATTTTTTCAAATATTCTATATAGGAAACCCTTGAGGAGTAAAGCACATAGTTAACCTTCATACTTGAGGGTATAAAGGATATTTTAGCTATTGCATTGGGAAATCCTAAACACATGGGTTGCATAAAAGGGTACGAGGTGGGTGTATCAGTCAAAAAAGCATTTGTTCATTCTAGATATTCTTCAAAGGGGGATGTATATAAATGAAAATTAAAAGTTTTAGAAGCTAAATTCTAGGAGAAGTGTGAGACAATAGAGGAGAGGACTGGAGCTTCGGTATAATCAATGTTTTAAGACATGAAAATACAGTTTTAGGTTGAAAATCTTGCTCCTCCACCTTTGTTTGCATATCTCACTCCTCCACCTCCACCTGTATATCCAACTCCTACACCTCCTCCAAAAATTCCCATCTATTGTGAGTTATATGTTTATTATCCCCAGAATCATATTATTTTATATGCGATTTTATATTTTATTAGGGATATCATTCATCATTAGAATATATAGATGGGTCGTCTTAGGGTCATGGTGCAGGATATTATAGATAGATTGTAAAGTATCATTTCCTATAGATGAGGTCACTATAGTTGGACAAAGCATCAGTCATTTTTTAGTTTGATAATCTATAATTGTCTAAAAAATTACCACCGAGGTGTATATAGATTATATCCTTTATTTTATATTGGTGTTAAATATGATTTAACATTTTAAAATTTATATATTTATCTATATTTTATGGGATTACTTTAAAGGTAGACATACTGTATAGACAATAACAAGTATATGCTACTATGAATTCATATACTGCTTCTTCTAGACTTGATAGATTATCAACATATTTATCTTTTTTTTTGGAAGTTTACAAGCTTCCAATTAATACTAACATTTTTTTCATGAAATGGTTGTAATGATTTTAAATAGAGATGTAATGGATCTTGTAACTAGATATTTTTTGGGCATCAATGCAATGTAATTCCTTTCCATGTAAGTCAATTATCATATTTCTTTTAGTTATTTTAATTTAATGAAACTTAATAATTATGTATGTTTTGTATTAGGTATCTTTATACACTTTGTATTCAGTATGATATGATGTCATTATATGGATTTCTTGACCCACAATTTATTTCACCAATAATGATGATAATAAAATATATGGAAAGAATAGTATATATTACTGAAATATTTCAAAATATTATAATTTAGTATTGGATTCTTCCTTATCTTGAAGGGTATGAAACATATATTTCTTAAAGTGTTATTTATCTTAATCAAATAACCACTCACATTATATTTTTTTTATATGAGTGGACATGGGATGTTGTGTGTTTTTTGTCCAAAATAGAAGATAACTTACTAGTTATGCTCTATACATGGTGAAGTGTGAGAAAATTTCTACAATGTATTGGAAACGTATATATGATTATTTAAATACCTTTATATTATAATGAATTTAACTTTTATTTCATAAATATCATTTTCAAATAGATCATGGAATTACTTTAGAGATATGACAAGGAAGAGGGAAGAAAAGATCAAATATGTGTGCACAAAGGTGTCTTCTCATTTATAATCACTACATTTGGGTGAAAGTACTTAAAATGTTATTTTGAATTTAAAACTTATTTTTAAACAAAAATTACATCATTAAAAAGGAGTAAAGGAATGTTGATATTATGTTTTAAGAGTTATTTTTGAAATAATTTAAACTAAAATAGTTACAAAATTCCATAAGGTTAAATTTTATCATAACATTTCCTTTAATTTATCTTAACATTATATTGAGAATACATGTTAAATGGTTTCCTTTTAATTTGTAGCTTTTTGATAACCCTCACTCTTATTCTAAAAAAGAGCTAAATCACTTATAAGAATCATGGTAAGATTATTTCATAGGTTTTATTGGGTTTTAGTTTATTTTTAAAACACATTTTAAAGTTTAAATTTCAAATAATAAATTTGAAATGATTTGAATTTGTATTGTTGTTTTATGGTTTAGTTTGTGCTATTATTTTCTAGTTTTGATTATATTGTTATTCTTATAGAAAATTGTATTTTATATTAATTTAAAAAAAACATTTTTCATATCGGTTATTATATAAAAAACATGAAATATTGAATGAAATCTATTTTTCACGTTGATTATAAAATAGTTGACATGAAGACCCCATCTTATTCAGGGGATTTATACTAATTTCTATGATGTTTTTCTAAAAACCAGCATGAAATACAGTTTTTGTATCAGTTAATAATAATCGGTGTGAAAAACATATTTACAACATCGCTTTTAATAACAACTTTAGATAACCAATGTTAAAAACAAATAAAATAGATGTGGAAACCCCTATTTTCACTAGTGTAAGTAGTCTCAATGGTCAGTGAGACTGAAATTATTGGTTTTTTTGGGATTTGGAAACTTAAGAAAATTATTTTCTAGTGCTACAATGAGTTATCCTTGAACTTTCTCCTTTTTTAAATAATATATCTCATTATTTTAATCCCAAAATGGTGGATTTCATTGGTACTTGCTCTCATCCTAACAAGTATTTTGTTGTTGTCATTTTTGTTTAGGGGGAGGCATCATATGAGGTTGTATGGGATTAGGTGTTGGTGCTGGCACTGGGTTGAGTATAATTGTCATCATTTTTTCTTTACCAGTTCTCTTTCTATAAGCTGATTTTTTTCAGGTTAGACTTAGCCTCTGTGCATTTAATATCATCTTTCATCCTCTGTGTAACTATTTCCAACTCTCAGAATCCATTAGAATATTTCAGTGGGATCATCATTGTTTGCATATCATCATAAAGATTCTCTATACAAGTCTCTAATATTTTCTCATGTGGGGGATGCATATTGAGAAAGTACATCAAACCTTCCCATCTAACGATGAAGTTAGATACCCTATCATTATCACATTAGTTTCAATTCAAGATATTAACAATCAACAAATTTCTTATTGTTAAGATAAATTAATATAAAAACTATTTATAATAGACCTGGTTGTAAAACTATTACACTATATGAATGTATACCCTTTTAGAGTCTACATGAAACATATAAGTTTATCTAATTCTTGCTACTTTAGGGTTCCCAAAATGGGGACACATCTTGACATGAAATATGATAGGTATTTCTCTGGGTCGTTAGTGTCCTTAAAGATTAGAAATGTTGGATTTTTGAAATTGGTAAGAGAAGGAATTTCATCTACCCATCCAAGGTATATATTCCTTTCTGGTTACACTGGTCCTCAAGGCCATTTCATGGCCTCTAATTAGGAAGTTAGAGATTCAATGGAGTCGGTTAGTTTTAGCAGGACAGTCTAATAAGAATATTCTCATGTAGAGAAAATCAATGGGGTCTGATATGTTCAACCTACATGTGTATAATTTTGACACCCATCATAAGTTGTTCAATAGAATTATACTGAAATGGATCTGATTGGTGCCCTAGAGAATGTAATTCTTGGTAATTTTTAGCTTCTGGTATTAGGTACACTAGTTGATCCAGATCCTGTCAGATGGTTAGAGTTTGCTTGTATTGGTTGACCAACTCTCTCTTACTGGATATGTACCAAAGGAGAAACATTAACCTTTGTCTGGGAGTTTTACTTTAAAATAATAATTCCCCTGGGTAATTCAATGTTAAGCTCTCTCAATCTTTCCAACTCAACCTCATATTGAGCGAACCTCTCCTCAACGGTGATATATTCAGTCTCCTCGGGTGGTGGGTGATATGTGGCTACACCCTTTCACTTCTCTTTGACTGGATCTCATCGAGTGGGTAGTAGTTAAATGTTTAGAGGATCCCCAAAATTTTGAATTTGTCTCTAGTGATGGGTACACACACCTTAATTATTTCAGTGTAGATGGTATTTTGGTAAGTATATTTCACATCATGATTTTTTGTTTTGATGTCACGCTCTGATCCATCCATAGGGGTGATGCAGATGACATTTACCAATGCATAATATGAAACAAGTATCATGTCTTCATCCAAATGATAAGTTGATCCATCATACTCTAGACACTTTTCCAATGATATGTTACAATATTCTTTTATTCTTTCCTTCTTGAAGGGCCTTTTGGCTATGCAGCCTCTATGGGGCTTCACCTTTCCTCTTGAGTGATATCTTGGAAGTTGTCTATAGATGGTTATTCTACGGGATTCCTCAACCATACTTAATGAGTGTTCCCTGAATGATATAGGTGTTTCATTTATTGTAAGGAACTTAGAGGGAGGTGGTTTTAATGATTCTCCCCGTCTAAAGAGGACAGACTTCCTTAGTGGAGGAGGGCGTGATGGTATAAATGTCTCCAACCCTATGGACTAGAATTTTCTTGACTCTATAGTCATAATGTCATAAATTCTATAGGGTTTTTATTTTATTAGGGGTGGTGGTGGTGGTAAAAATAATGAAAATCCCCCTCATCCCTACAGGTTGGGGTACTCCTATATTATCGCAGTGGTAGATATTGTAGCTTCTCTTTTGATATTCTTATATTTTTTCCAAACATGAGCCTGGTGTAGGGATTGTTCTGTGAATGAACTTCTAGTTGTTGATAACTGATATGCATATATAGGTTTTAATATCCTTGGACACAAATCTTACTCTAGCCTTTTCAAATCCCAACGTAGAAACCTCTCAATTGCATACTCACATAGAGTATGTCATTTTTTTGTATTTGGAAGTAGTGGGATTCTAATGAAGAGTCTATTTGGCATATGAAAACCTTGGGCCTGAGAATTTTTCTGAGGAAATGACATTTCATGATGACCTTATGGGAGGAATCCACTGGTTAGGGAGTGGAGTGAAATTCAATTCCCCATGCTCACCACACCCTCTGATATTAATGTCATAAGGGACATCAGTGACTAGCTAGAACAAGGCATTAAGGCAAGCATTATGGAGGTTTTTGTGTTGTCTTCCTGACTTTGGGTTCCACACAACTAAAAGTATAGTCAAGTTAATTTGACAATAGAAATATCTTATTTTCTTGATGTGGATATTGTACTCCCTGTAAGATAGATGTATCACCTTAAAATAGTGATAAGTCATCCATATATTCAAATGAAGATAATTCATTATTTTATTGAGGATTTCATGATGTCATTCTATAGAGTGTCTATGGGATAAAACATAACCCATATGTTATTCTTGACTAGTTCTTTTCTCAATATCATAGCATTCTATTCATATTCATAATGAGATTCATCCACTTGATCTGACCAAAGTGTTCATTTATCAAATGCCTTATCAATGGGATAGGAACTATTTGGGATCTCGTTTGTTGTATCAAGGGACAAAAATTATAAAGGTGGTGTGAATAATGATTTCTACCTCATATCATCCCTTGACCAAGATATGGTATCACTAATTAAATAGGAAGCACCTAATGTGATGATCCTTGATACTTCAATCATATCTTGATACGAGGTTATCTTCAGGGTAACATCGATAAGGGGGTGACCTTATTATTGGTTTGAGATGCCAATATGGGGAATTCATTCACAATAGATTCCATGGGGAGGACCTCCATGGTGGGTAGTTTTTAATACACTATAAAAGGGAGGACCTTCTTTTTGATTGATCTTCTATCCACTATGTGGTTTTTTATGGCTCGCATCTTGAGAGGATTTCTCGTGATTGATCTATATGTCCTCACAATGATGACATTTATGAAAATATTTCTAGGGAGTACCTCCAAATTTTTTAATTGCAGTACCACAAGGAGTACTTTCATGACATCATCTACTTCTCCTTTTCTATGAGGATTTATTGGATTTTAGGGATACTAGAAAAATATGTTTCATGGTATCAGGAAAATCAATGTTATTTAGGGTAAGGATATGATCCTACTCATGGGTTTTACATTACCTTCAATGATATCTTCTTCTATGAGTTCTCTATTAGGAAGTTCAGACTAAGAATTGTGCACAATGGCCTTCACAAATATAATCCCTCCTAGGTGACTTCTTTGTTGTTGTTAGAGTATACCGACAAGTGCCTTGAGACTGGATGGGGATATAAGTATGCCCTTTTCTATCCACTGAAATATGCTAGTGGGTTTCCTCAGAGTGGTTCGGGGCATGGGGCTACCTTTTGGATTTGAGATATGTCATTGGACCTCCTTAGATTGATGGGGAGTAGGTATATATTCCTACTCCTAAGTAAATTCTAGAATATATCAATGAGTTGTGGTAGTGTTGGCCGAAATATGAGAATTCCTTAAAGTGGTTTCCAAAATGTGGTGATTAACTCCAGCTGAAATAGGGATATAAGATCGATCATAGTCTCTATTATTCACTAGAATATGTTGATGATCCTCCCAAATGGGAGTGGTAATATGATCCCACTCCTGGGTAGCTCCAAAAATATATTGATGAGCTGATTCAACATTAATGGGGGTAGGAATATGATCATTTCCTTAATTTTCCATTTAAATATTTATGTGGGAGTCTTCTACTACTTCTATTGCTGTTAGAGTCTACTGGAAAATCTGCAAAGTGCGAGAAGGAATATGAGTATGCCCCTCTATTACTATCAGAATATGTTGATGGGATTCTATGGAAGGAATGGGAATATGATCCCATTATTTAGTGAGAGTGGGGATATAAGTCCACACTAATACCCCATTTATCATTAGGATATGTCAATGAACATCTATTGAGAGGGAGGGAATATGATACTAACCTTAAATACATGTCGAGATATTCCAACTTGTTCCTTTAAATGCTTATAGGGTATATTGGTAAGATTGCTGAACATAATAAAGGCTATAAGCATGATCTTTAGGTATCACAACAATGTGTTGATAAACTTCTTCTGCAGGAATAAGGATGTGATCATCTTTTATTCCTAAAATATCTCTTTTTCCCTAGTGATATCTCCTAGGAAACTAGTCCTCAATAAATGAAGTTGATACCTCCTTGGTGGCGCCCTCAGTAGGTTGTCAAGGATTTCAGGACACATGGAGTTTTTGGTAATGAAAATAAATAGGATCCATCTTAGGCATCTCATATATGGTGTAGAAGTTATAAAAAACTTCCTTCTTTTCTTTCCTGAGATAAGGGAGGTAGTCGTTGTTTCACTCTAGTGATAGACTCCCAAAGTGGTTTGTGGTGGTCATAAGATCCATTGGATTTTTTGTGGTCTTCCTCTATTAGGGAGGTGACCTATGGGGTTTTACAGCATAGAGGTTATCTTTGGAAGACTCCAAAGTGGGGATTGTACCATTGAGTCGATACTCCCTCATAATCACATTCATAACTTGTTTTTGGAGACATTGTATGGACGAGATCATCCTCTTAGTCATGGGTGCCATTGCTTGATCATCATTCAAGGAACTCGATCATTACTTAGATGCTGCCATAGAGTTGGGTTTAAGGGGGATTTTTTCTAAGGAGACTTATAAAGAACAACAAACACAAACAACAACACCCATTAGTACAACATCATAAGTAAAAATACATGGTTGATCAATCTCTATCAGGAGAGAAGGATAACTCTGTTGTTGTAGTGATTGAAATATTCATGTTGGGATCACCTTTTTTTTGAGGTACATGAGAAAAAAAGGTCCCGACGTGTGGGAAATTCAGTTTCTTTGGTTATCAAAGGATTCACATTAATTTCGCCATTTTTTTTGTGTAGGACATGTGAAAAAAAAATGGCCCGATGTGTGGTAAACTCAGTTTTTTTTTGTTATCAAAATATTCACTTCAGGTTCACCATTTTTATTTTCATGGGAAATACAAAACAAAATGGAATTATGTGTGGGAAATTTATTTTTTTTGGTTATCAAAGGATTCACATCAATTTCACAATTTTTTTCAATGGAAACACCTAACGGACTGTAACGACCCAAACTCTTATAAATAAAATCCCCTTTTTGATTTAATTAAATGTCTTATTATGTATTATGGATATAGAAAACACATGAATTTATTTGGTTTTATTATACCCTATCATATTTAAAATATTGTTAAGAATCATAACCATTGATAATATAGTCATTGAATAGTGATCATATGATTAGTATAAATATAGGGTTTTGACAGATCCAATTGATACAGACAAAGCAAGTGATGGAATCAACTAGTTGGATCATACCCTATGAAGCCCATTTATTGGAGTTTCTAAGGGAGATAGAATCATTGGATTTTTCCTTGACTAAGCCCAAGATGAGATCCAATAACTAAATCATGAGCAAAACTATTTATAGGAGAAGTTTAAGCTTATTGAGATCATGGCCCAAACCATGTATGTCAAACCACCCAATGAAAATCTCATCATCATGCACCTTACCCTTAGAGTGTTTGCTAGTTTAATAAAGGGTTATGTATCAAGATCCAAATAATATGAATGTGTGAATTTTATAGAATAATGAATATATTTTCTTCTTATTTTTGTTACTTTATAAATGATTTTTATTTTGATACGATAAAACACAAATTGTATTTTTAGGTAATATGCAATTTCAATAAAGAAATTTATTTTGATGAATTAATGGATTTTTGAAATAAATAATATTTTAATAAAATATTATTATTAAATTATGATTATTAAATGTAAATGATAATGTAATTTTTATGATGTCAAATGTAATTTCTATAATGGTTTGAAAACTGTTATAGTCAAAAAACCCAACATTTCTCAATAAAATTGGATTATATTTTAAAATTAGAAATTCATATATTTAGAAAATTATTTTTATAAAATAAATATTATTTTTGGAATCAGTATTTCAAAATTATCCAATTGTTAATTTCTCAAAAAATTTCTAATGCAATCAAATTTTTGGGTAAAAATTAAATACAATATAAATATACAGTGTGTATTATGACATCATAATGACCCAAACGTGATGTAATAAATGATATTAAGGGTATAAAAGAACAAATATATAGTTTCCATTTAAAATAATTTAATTTTTAAGTTATTTTATTAATTTTATGAAGACTTTATGAATCCTCCAAAACCTATATTATATTTTACGGTTTTAAAATCATTTCTTTAAGAACATGACTCACTCCCACATTACCAAGGGTAATATTTTAATAATTTTGGCCCTTGTACTTATAAAATAATTAAAACCAATTCTATTGGTAAGAAAAAATGTGTAAAACCCATGGTAAGGTTTTTTGGTTTTGATTACTTTATTATATGATTCCAAAACCTAAGTTTAGGAAATAATAAAGAACTCCCCTCTCTTTTCCTATATAAACCCACCCATGATTCAATTAATCCTCACTAAAAAACTTTATATCACATCCTTAATATATCCTCCCCTCTCTATATTACTCCCAAGGTTCCCCCAAGCTCTCAATAAGATCCTCTCAAGCTTTTAGAATTACCCTTTCAAGGTAAGGGATCTTCTCCTTCTCCTCTTTATCCAAACATCTTAATTATATTATGTCTTTTATCTACAATTTCTAATATTGGGATATGTTATTACATATCCCACTTACTACCCTTATTATTTATAAATGACCATATACCCCTTTCACTCTCATTAATCCCTTCCATGAACATTTATGTCTCCCATTATGCTGCCGAAAATTCAATACAATTTTTCATTCCAAACAATTGTGTAGTGAATACCTATACTCATTTTCTATCAAGGGTGTTCAGCTTTATACACTTATAATTATTTGATTGGGTACTTACATTTATTTAATCCACACTCCATTACCATGTGATTAAATGTGATGAAATATGTTCTTATGTATATGATCTATATGTCACACTTATGGATGTAAATGATATGATTATAATGGGTGCGCCCAAATAGCGCTCAAATGCATTGGGTAATGTTTTAGTCTCATGAGATTCCATGTATGGTGAATTGGAGGTTATAATAATCACATTATGTAATTTTTTCTTGGTTTTTAACTTTGACTTATGCTTATGATATCATGTTAAAAGTTGTTTCCATGTTCCCATATTATCTTTATGTTATCATGCTATATAATTCCTCTTTGTTCATGTTTATGGTTCTCACCCCTTTTGTGTCCCATTTAAATTCTTATTGTATAATATATAATACTTTATTTATGTTATTCCATATTTATTCCCTTATTATAATTCATATCTCACCCCTTTCTTATGTGTGTCCCCAGGTTATCCCATACAGTTTTAAGAACGAAGGAATATATTGAGCATGTTAAGGAAGTTTTCAATAATGCTTATGTATCCCCATGTTTTAATTTGTTATGTATTGTACCTAATTAACCAAATATACTAGACTTATTGATCTTACAGGCAGTATTATGTGTAATATTATTTAATAAATCGTGAATTAATGTGTAATAAAGACACGGATTTTCATAGTTGGTATCATAAGAAAGTTTAGTTGTTTTTGGATTAGGATTAGAAAACACTAGATAAATCCTTAGGGATAAGACTAACAAAAGAATACATACCTAAATTTTGGTAAAGTATAGATTAAGTGGTTTCTAAGCAAATACATCCCTTTATGGATACTATAAGTAGATGTGGATCTTGCATAGATATACCTAGGGGTAAAACATGAAAACACTGCATTGATATAGAATTGATCAGGAACTGATGCATGAAAATAGGACTTACTGCACACTTGGCTTGAAAATCCTAGGGTATATTCTTTGGTAAATTCACAAGCTCATTATGAACCATTATTAAGGGAAAAAAATTCCCATAAGAGTTTATGTTAGGAAATATATCATGGATAATATAGATTGAAGCCTATAAATTCACAAGTTAAGGAAATACATGTAATTTATAAATTATCCTTTAATGTTAGTGAATTTCTATTTATGTGTTTAATAGTTTAAAAAATATTCATCCCTAATTTTTTCCTTTATTCTAGCCAATGACTGAAAAATATGAGGAATCAAGTAAAAAACTAATGTGATGGGCAATGTGATGATTATCCCAATGAGATTCTCAACCTAATGGGAGTAGGAATCATGAACTTTGTAATGATACTCTCTCAGTTGACTCAGGTTCTGAATAGAAACCTAAATTGGGAGGAATTACCAAATCCCCCTAAGAATGAAAAAGTTGTAATAGATACCTTTATGCAACGAAGGCCTCAGACTTTTAACGGATCATATGATTCTTTAATTTTGGAACAATGGATCAACTTCATTTAGAATATCTTCTCCATACTTCAATGTTATGATTAAGAGAAGGTTATACTGGTTTTCTATCATATGAAGGGATAAGTTGATCAGTGGTGGACATTGATCAAGAATATGAAGCCTAAGGAAGAATTATAAGTGATGGGATGGAAGGAATTATAGAAAAAAAATCTTTAAATATTTTTCTTGCACTCTTGAACTTAAAATGGAAAGGGATTTCCTTGTCCTCAAACAAAAAAGATGATGAATCCATCAGGGAATATGAAGAAAACTTCATAATACTTGCACAATACACCTCCAGATTTATCGTTTCCCATGAATGAAAAGTTTATCACTTGTTTGGTGGGATAAAATTGAGTCTATGAAAATCCCTAGAAATTTGAGACTTTTATAAATATAAGAAAATTTTCCAGTGTTCCCTCAAAGTTTAAATGGTGATCGGATAATCTCAATGGTCTCATGGGGATAATAAGTAAAGATTGGGTTTTAATTATGATAGTGCGATGGATAAATATAATGGTGGTAAGAAATTTCAACATCCTTCTTGTCAAAAGTGTAGAAAGAAGCACCCCAAAAATTGCCTAAGGGGGGGAGAATAAATACTTTAGGTGTAGAAAGTAAGGTGACCTAACTAGAAATTATCAATGGGAGAAACCCACCAATGCAATGGAAGATATAAATGCTCTAGAATACCCTCGACCTATTGTCTAATATTTCAGTTACAAGGTACAAGGACACTATGTAAACTACTACCCTAATCCAAGGTTTTTCAGAGAAATTAAATGCCAATAACCTCTAAGGCAGTAAGGGAAATCTTATGCCATCATAACCACTAAGGTGGATCCCAATAGTGAAGTGATGATAGGTATGCTAGTTATTCATTCAAGAATAGAGAACATACTTTTTTATTCTGGTTTTACTCATTCTTTCATATCAAAAAAATTTAGTAGAACTATTCAAAAAACCCCACAAAGCATATAAATAAAGTTTTCGGTGAAAATAAAAAATGAGGCAATCATTGTATCCCAAGTATATAACTCCTCTCCTGTCAAAATTTGTGGGTTTAAATTCCCAATGAACCTTGTGATACTCCCTTTAGTGTAATTTTATGAAATTTTGGGTATATATTATCTTTCCTTATATAGATCCAACATAAATCATCATGAGAATAAAATCACTCTCCGTATTGAAAATTGTCCTCTGATTCTGTACAAGTGAAGGGAGGAGGATGGACCTTCTTTAGCACCAACATCTCAAGCATGGATATTATTGCCCTATGATCAAGTGTATCTAGCTCAAATGAATGAGTCTAAGGAAAATATAATCCTTGAAGACATGCCCGTTATGAGGGAATATGCTAATGTGTTTCCTAAAGAATTTTCTGGTCTTCCTCCTAGCCATGAGGTTGAATTTTCAATTGATCTTATACCTAGGGAGTTTCCATTATCCAAGACTCCATATAGAATGGTTTTTGTGGAACCTGAAGAGCTTAAGAAACAACTACAATATAATCTATATAAAGGGTTCATATGCCCAAGTGCTTCACCATGGGGTGCACCAATTCTCTTCATCAAAAAGAAATATGGTTCAAAGCACATTTGCATTAATTGTTGTGAGCTAAAAAAGATCACAATAAAGAACAAGTATCTTTTAGCATGGATTGATTACTTGTTCAATAAAATATGTGAATCCTAATACTTCTCCAAGGTGGATCTTTGATTAGGGTATTATAAAGTAAGGATGAATAAGGAAGATATCCTCAAGACTGCTTTCCATATAAGGGGGGCGAATAAATACTTTAGGTGTAGAAAGGAAGGTCACCTATCTAAAAATTATCGATGGGAGAAATCTACCAATTAAATAGAAGATATGAATACTCCAACCTACCCTCAACCTATTGTCTAATGTTCTAGTTACAAGGTAAAAGTACACTATGTGAACCACTACCCCAATCCAAGGTTTTTCAGAGACAATCAATTCCAATAACCTCCAAGGCAGTAAGGGCGAGCTTATGCCATCATAACCACTCAGGTGGATCCCAACAATGAAGTGATGATAGGTACGCTAGTTATTCAATCAATAATAGCTAATGCAATTTTTTATTCTGGTTCTACTCATTCTTTCATATCAAACAAATTTAGTAGATCTATTCAAACACCCCCACAAATCATAGAAGTAAAGCCGTTGGTGAAAATGAAAAATGAGGAAATCATTGCATCCTAAGTATATAACTCCTCCCCTGTCAAAGTTTGTGGGTTTAAATTACCAATGAACCTTGTGATACTCCCTTTAGTGGAATTTCATGAAATTTTGGGTATATATTGGATTTTCTTATATAGAGCCAGCATAAATCGTTGTGAGAATAAAATCACTCTCCATATTGAAAATTGTCCTCTGATTCTGTACAAGTGCGGGGAGGAGGATGGACCTTCTTTAGCACCAACATCTCAAGCATGGATATTATTGCCCTATGAGCAAGTGTATCTAGCTCAAATGAATGAGTCTAAGAAAAATATCATCCATGAAGACATGACCATTGTGAGGGAATATGCTGATGTGTTTCCTGAAGAATTTTTTGGTCTTCCTTCTAGCCATGAGGTTTAATTTTCAATCGATCTTATACCTAGGGAGTTTCCATTATCCAAGACTCCATATAGAATGGTTTTTGTGTAACCTGAAGAGATTAAGAAACAACTAAAAGATAATCTATATAAAGGGTTCATATGCTCAAGTGCTTAACCATGGGGTACACCAATCCTCTTCATCAAAAAGAAAGATGGGTCAAAGCACCTTTGAATTGATTATCGTGATCTAAACAAGATCACAATAAAGAGCAAGTATCCTTTAGCATGGATTGATTACTTGTTCAATAAAATATGTGGATCACAATACTTATCCAAGGTGGATCTTCGATTAGGGTATTATAAATTAAGGATGAAGAAGGAGGATATCCTCAAGACTACTTTCCATATAAGGTATGGGCACTATGATTTCATAGTAATGTCATTTGTACTAACTAATGCTCCAAAAATATTCATAGAATTGATGAATAGAGTCTTTAAAGATAACCTCGAAAAACTTTTGGTAGCCTTTATAGATGATATTCTAATATACTCCAAAATCAGGGAGGAGCATGAGGAGCATTTGAACACTATGTTGAAGACCTTCTAAAAGGAGAACCTTTATGAAAAGTACAACAAATGTGAGTTGTGGTTGAAGGAAGTCTCATTATTAGGGAATATTATCATAATAAATAGGATATCTATGGACCCTTAAAAGACATAAGTAATTGAAGGATGGACTAGGACAACATCTGTGACAAAATTTCATAGTTTCCTTGGATTATCTATGTACTATTGTTGATTTGTGAAAATTTTCTCATGATTTTAAAACCTTATAACCAAACTAACTTAGAATGGAGTCAAGTTTTTTTGGAATAATGAATGTGAATAGAGATTAAAAGAGTTGAAAAAGAGGATTATCACTGCACCTATACTTACACTACCCATAAGTGTGGAAATTTTCATCGTATACAGTGATGATTTGAAGAAGGTATTGGGTTGTGTGTTAATATAGAATGACAAAGTGATAGCCTATGCCTTAAGGTAATTGAAATTTCATTAATAAAACTACCCAATGCATGATTTAGAGTTAACTGCAGTGATCTTCACATTGAAAATATGGGATCATTATCTCTTTGGGGATAAGTTTGAAATATATACGAATCATAAGAGCCTAAAGTATATATTCACATAGAAAGAGAAGCATATTCACAAGTAAATATGGATAGAGGTGATTAAGTACTATAATTGTTCAATTTGCTACCATAATCAGAAATAAAATAAAGTGGTAGATTCTCTAAGTAGAAATTATTTAGGAATTTTATCATTGATAAGAATTGAGAAGGATATGATCTTATTATACTTTAAAAGGATGGACATGGGAATCATAAAGTAGGGAAAATCATCAATCCTTTCACAAATGATTGTTCAACCATACCTTCTGAAGAAGATAAAGGATGCTCAAAGAGATTATGTGGGAATTCAAAATAAGGTTTAATCTATAAGAAAAGGGAAATCCTAAAAGTTCAAAATTAATGAAGGAGTTTTAAGATTTGGGCCAAGACTATATGTTCCATCAAATCCTGAGTTAAATAAGGGGTTGTTGGATAATGCATATAACTCGACCTTCTACATCCATCCAGGGAGAACAAATATGTATCTAGATCTTTAAGAGCACTATTAGTGGGACAATATGAAGAAGGAGATCATAGAATATACATCAAGGTGTCTTTTATGTTAGCAAGTGAAGGCTAGAAGGTAAAAATACAAGGGGATGATGCAACCATTACCCATACCTACGTGGAAATGGAAAAAAATAACCATGGACTTTTTCACTGGTCTTTCAAAGACATCATAAGGAAATAATGTTTTATGGGTTATGGTGGATCATATTACAGATATTTCTCACTTCATTACAATTCAAAAGGAATTCTCACTTGATCAACTTGCAAGGACATGCATTAGAGAAGTGGTGAGGGTGCATGGAACACCACTATCGATTGCATATGATCGAGATCCAAGATTTGCCTCTAAGTTCTATAAGAGTATCCAACATGCTCTAAATATTGAGTTGAACTTCATCATAACTTATCACCCTAAAAATAATGGTAAATCTGAGTGGACTATCCAAACAGTCAAGTATATATTGAGAGCATACTCAATTGACTTTAAAGGAGGATGGGATCAACATCTTCCTCTGGTTGAGTTCTCATATAATAATAGTTTCCAATCAAGAATCCAAATATCTCCCCATAAATCCCTTTATGGGAAGAGGTTAAGAACACTTTCATGCTGGGATGAAGTTGAGGAATGAAAATTATCAGGTCCTAAAATGGTCAATGAAATGGTGGAAAAGTTCAAGACTATTTAGTAGCACATCAGGGATTCTTAGAGTCGACAGAATATCTATGTTGATAATTATCAATGATACCTAGAGTTTGAGGTTGTATATAAGTCATTACTCCACATATATCTATATAATAAAGTCATGATATTTCAGAAGAAGGTAAATCTTAGTCTAAGATACATCAGTCCCTTTGAGAACCTTGATCGCATCAGAGTGGTGGCCTATTGACTAGCACTCCCACCTAACATATCTCAAGTAAATGATGTGTTTCATGTATCCCTCTTGAATAAGTATATACCAGACCCCTCACATGTTCTAAATACAGATTTGGTACCATTGTAAAATGATCTTTCATATGAGGAGTAGTCGGTGAAGATCTTAGATCATAGAGACAAAGTTCTAAAAAATAAGAAAATGTACCTGGTCAAAGTGTTATGGAGAAACAAAAAGTTTGAAGAAGCAACATGGGAACTAGAGGAGGTGATGAAATATAATTACCCTCATCTATTTTAGTGTGTGAAATGAAAATTTCAAGGGAGAAATTTATGAAGGGGGTATATTTTAATGACATGAACCTTTATAAATAAAATTATCATTATGATTTAATTAAATGTATTATTATGTATTATAGTTATAGAAAACACATGCACTTATTTGGTTTTATTATATCCTATTGAATTTAAAATATCATTAAGAATCATTACTATTGATAATATAATAATTTAATAGTGATCATATGATTAGTATAAATATAGGGTTTTGAAAAATCCAATTGACACAGACAAATGAAGTGATGGCCTCAACCAGTAGGATCATACCATATGAATCCCATTTATAAGAACTTATGGCGGAGATAGAATCACTAGGATTTGACCTTGACCAAGTTTAATCCAATATCCAACAACTAAAGCACAAGTGAAACCATTTACAAGAGAAGTTCAAGCTCATTGAGATCATGGCCCAAACCATGTATGTCGAACCACCCCATGAAAATATCAATATCATGCACCTTACCCTTAGGGAGTTTGTTGGTGTAATATAGGGATATGTATCAAGATGACAATAATATGAATATTTAAATTTTATATAATATTTAATATATTTTCTTCTTATTTTTGTTACTTTATAAAACATTTTGATTTTGATACGATAAAACACAAATTGTATTTTTGAGTAATATGAAATTTCAATGAAGACATTTATTTTGATGAATTAATGGATTTTTGAAATAAATATTATTTTAATAACATATTATTATTAAATTATGATTATTAAATGTAAATGATAATATAATTTTTATGATGTCAAATGTGATTTCTATAATGGTTCGAAAACTGTTATTGTCAAAAAAACTCATCATTTCTAAATAAATTTTGATTCTATTTTAAAATTGGAAATTCATATATTTATAAAATTATTTTAATAAAATAAATATTATTTTGGGAATCATCATGTCAAAATTATCTAATGGTGAATTTTTCATAATTTTATGAGACTGTTGAATTTTTAGGTAAAAATTAAATATATTATAAATATACAGTGTGTATTATGACATAATAATGACCCAAAAGTGATTTAATAAATTCTATTAAGGGTATCCATGAAAAAATATGTGTTTAAAATCTAAAATAATGTGATTTTAAGGTTATTTGATTAATTTTCTGAAGCCTTTATGAATTCTCCAAAACCTATATTATATTTTAAGGTTTTAAAATCATTTCTTTAAGAACATGACTCACTTCCACATCACCAAGGGTAATATTTTAATAAGTTTATCTCTTGGACTTATAATATAATAAAAACCACTCCTATTTGGTAGAAAATATGGGAAAATTGTGCATTTTTTTGTTTTGATTGTTATATAGAGTCCAAAACCTAAGTTTGGGAAATAATAAAGAGCTCCCCTCTCTTTTCCTATATAAACCCATCCAAAATCCTATTACTATTATCTAAAAAACCTTTTATAATGTCCTTAATCTACTCTACCATCTCTAGAGTCCTCCCAAGGTTCCCCCAAACTCTCAAAAATCTCCTTCCAAGCTTTTGGAATCACCCTCTCAAGGTAAGGGATCCACTCCTTCTCCTCTTTATTCAAGCATATTCATTATCTTATGCATTTTATATCCAATTACTAATGTTGGGATATATTCTAAAATATACCCCTTTCTTACCTTATTATCTATAAATGAATATATACCCCTTTCACTCTCATTAATCTCTCCCATGAATATGTATGTGCCCCCGTTTTGTTGCCAAAATTTCACTGTAATTTTCCATGCCAAACAATTGTGCAGTGAATACCCATACCCATTTCCTATCAAGTGTGTTCACCTTTATGTACTTATACTTATTTTATTGAGTAATTACATGTATTTAATACACACTCCATTATTTTTGGATTAAATGTGATTAAATATGTTCTTATGTATATGATCTATGTGGCACACTTATGCATTTACATGATATGATTATGATGGGTGCACACAGATAACGCTCCAATGCATTGGGTAATATTTTAGTCTCATTATATGTCATGTATGGTAAACGGGAGGTTATACTAAGAACATTATGTTATGTTGTATTGGTTTTTAACCTTGAATTATGCTTATTATGTCATGTTTAAAGTTGTTTCCACATTCCCATGTTGCCTTTTTGTTATCATGCTACATCATGCCTCTTTGTTCATATTTATGATTATCACCACTTTTATGTCTCATTGAAATGTCTATTTTCTAAAATGTAATAATTTCTTCATGTTATTACATGTTTATTCCCTTACTGAGATTTATATCTCACCCCTTTCTTATGTATGTCCCAAGGTTATCCCATACAGTTTTAAGAACAAAGGAATATATTTAGCATGTTAAGGAAGTTTTCAATAATGCTGAAATACCCCCTATTTTAAGTTGTTATATATTGTACCTAATTAACCAAATACACTATAATTATTGAGATTTTAGGTTGTATTATGTGTAATATTATGTAATAAATCATTAATTAATGTGTAATAAAGATGCAGGTTGTCATGCGCACCTTTGTTGAGGTAGACCTACTTTCCAAGGGCAGGAGGTCACTGGGTATTTATTAGTAGCACCTTGGAATTTTTGTTGGCCAAGAGTATGATAGGTTGATCTCATATCTCCTTGTTATGGGAAATTATTTCATACCTTGGGACTCTCTTATATATTTAAAATATTTTCATGAATCCTTCCTAAATCCTTGGTGTGGGACTAGTTGTCCTCCCCATGCTAGCGATGGATCAAAATCCTGCATAGATGTGAACATCTATATGTATAAGAAGTTATAAATCTTTAATTTAATTATTATTTATGCTTAATTTTGTGTGTTATGGTTTAAATCCATCTTTACTTCACTTTTCAATAATGCTTAATTTTGGGTGTTATATTTAAAATCCATTATAGTTGGGTTCTATGAGGTTTATTTCCATTTAGGAGGGTGGTGGTTATTGTGATGTTGGGATCGGGCCCATGGAGAGGGATTCTTATTTACACCTTTAAAAAGAATCATAACCTATTTAGTTTGGTTCTACTTAACGAGTTACGTCATACCTTTTAAGGTCATGCAACAAGGAATGATTCCAAGAAGTTTAAGGTTATACAGAGTGTACTTCTAGGTGAAAGGTACCTAGAAATGGTTGGTGTGGGACTTATGAATGAGATACCCTTTATGGTTGATCTTGAAGGGAATATAACCCCACAAGGATGGGTCAGTTTCACAAGGGGTATGGCCCTGTGAGGTTTGAGGTTGATTCAGCTAGTAGAAATATGGCCTTGTGAGGTTTTGAGAGGCATAATATGTATTTTATTTAAATGAGAATCAAATCACACATAGTTCTAACTATATAGTTTAAGGTCATGTGACAAGATTGTGCCTTGTAGTTTAACGTTGTATAGTAAGGACATTTTTGTGTAGTTTTACATCATAGGACTAGGATGTAGGGGTGTGACTCAATCATGCTACTGAAATGATAAACCAAAATATCTAAGTGCATATGAGTCACACTTAGTGTAGGAAATAAGGGATGAAAAAATATCAATCATATTTCATTAGAGCACATGACAGGGGTTTGAGTGGGGATTATGCATTGGGATACCCTTTTGGGTATTCATAGATTGTTGATGCTTCAAGGAGGCAACATCATCAATAGATTATGTATTGGGTCTTATACCTAAAAAGAAGTCCATCCTCCCATATTCCTACTTATTGATATGTGAGGAGAGAAAAATTATTCTCACTCCCAATCAAGGGATTAAAAGGGTAGATTTAGGCCTTATGTCATCTTTGGATTCCTCCCTTACTAAATGGACTTGGGCAACCACCAAGCACTCGGGCCAATTGAATTCAGGTTGGGGTTGTCCGAATTTGATTACATGGGTCAGGGTGGTCTCATTGATATCCTTATGATGGGGACCATCACTATCAAGAAATTTCATTTTTATAAATTCCCTAATGGCCCTATTAGTTAAGGAGGACAAGCGGGAGACACCTTTTATTAAGGGAATGCATGATTGAAGAGGTGTGCATTGATGCACATGCCCTTATCATATAGATCAGGTGGATTTAGTGGGGGGGAATCTTGGCCTTTTCAGGGTTTTGACCTTAGTGGAAGGAATCTAGATAGGTATTTTGAATTGGCATGGCCAGAAGGGGAAATCCGAGCAACATAATTCCCATTTCAAATGGATACTATTCTAGGGAAGACAGTTTCCTAGATAAGATGACCATTTTTAAAGGGGTTGAGTTTTTGGATTGGATATTGTAAGGTTGACTTCATGGATTGGATTTTGTGAGTTTGCCTCATGGGACTTACCTTCGTGAGGTAGTCTTATCCTCTATGAGGTTAGATCATCCTCTATGAGGTTGGTTTGGCTTCTATAGGGTCGCCTCATGGTCTTGGCCTCTATGAGGTAATCTCAACCACTGTGAGTTCAGATAAACCTCCTCAAGGTTGTCTCTTCCTCCATGATGTCTACTCAAGTGGTCTCCTCATGGGATCAACCCCGCATAGTCGCTTCGTGAGATTGAACTCTACGGTGTCATCCCACATAGTTGACTCACGGGATTGACCTAGTGTTTCTTCTATTTTTTCCTTGTTAGAGTCTCCCTCTTTGGTTACCTATAGGTTCACAAGTGGAATTTACAAAATTGAAAGGAATTATATCATATCTTCATCAATCTCTCTCTACATGTCTATTTTTGGAAGAAGAGTGGTGTTTTTATAGTCATCCTTGGCTAACCAACTTCCCAAAATGGGTGGACATTATGGGGTTCCATTTATCCATGGAAATTGGTGGGGGTGGTAAATGGGGTCCATAGAATCACCTTTTAGTGTGGTTAAAACTACAACTTTGACTCTGTGAGGTTTAGGGACTCTCTGAGGTCGACTGCACAGTGAGGCAAGGCCATAATCGAAGTATGGTAAAGTGTTTCACTATGAAGCCACCTTACAAAGCATCATAAAAAAGACACCTCAGACCTATGAGGTTAGATGATGCAGAGTTTCACAAAAATATTCTCTAGAATCATGATTCCAGACCACACGACACAGTATCTTCATAGCTTAACCTCTCAATATCGTCCTTATAGTGAATTAGGGTGTGATTGTGTTTCTTTGAAACTATCTCATATATTTTTCTTTATTTTATTTTTTCTTAAATTCTTTTTGTTTTATAATTTGAGAGATTTAACAATGACATGATATTCATTTATAAAAATAAACTCCTATCTTATAATAAGGTAGTAAATATGTGTGTTTATATAAGTTTAGTGGGAGTGTTAAAGTTTTCCTAATAACATATGTCAAGGATGTATTATTAATTGAAACAAGACAATATCCTTATAACAAGTTAATATTTTGTTAAAAAAATTATTGAAAGTTGTATATAAATAATCCCATATTCTAGGGATCAATATATAAGTATATAGATCCAAGAGTCTATTTAAACTAGGTTAAAGTACATACACTAACAAGGTATTGAAAGATACGAGATGGATCTATCCATATGGGATTGTTTCCTATGTTACACGACACAAAGAATGGGTAACTTTATTATGGATTTGATGATTATTTCTATTATTATGCCATGTTATGTTCAAGTAAATCTTGTATAACTATATTAGGAAGAAATTAAAACTTTCTTAATGTACTAGAGTTATACAGAGGATATTTTCCTTGCATATAGAGAAGAGAAAATACTACTTATGATGGGATACATAATTTTTTTCTATAATGATCAGTTTGATACTATATTGTAGTTAGGATAATGATATTACAATGAGCAAGAGAATCTAAATGTAACTTATGGTTGTTGATTCTAAAAAATCCATATATGTCACATCTTCAAATGCAACTAAAGGCGCAGTATGCATATATCTTGGAAATATCATACATTAAAAAAAATTACTCGAGAAGATAAATTTATAGTTAGAAGTATGACCAAAAAGTTATATGTTTCAATCCCAACAACTAAAGTCATATCTCAAAAGAAGAATGGATATCATTTGAGTGTTAGAAGGATGAAAATTTTTAGTAGTTGGATATCATGTGAGTGGGGGTTTACTAGAGTTGTTTCCCTAGAACCAACTGATTTTGTACCATCAATTACTATATAATGTATTTACACATTTCATAGTCTTATCACATATTGAATTTAATTAAATATACTTTAAGTGATAATGTCCTTAAAATATGAATGATTATCACTTTAAAAAGTTATAGTTGTTTTCAACCTTGTTTTAATGATCACAAAATCATGTTAATATTTTTTTAATGAGTTTTATATTTTATGATAGAATTTTATAATATAATAAAGTTTGTTAAAAAAAAATCTAAGTATTGAAAAGACTCACCATTTAAGATGAGTCGTTGCTACAAAAGACTCATCATTGAAGATGATTCACTACCAGAAAAGACTCGTTATTGAAGTTGAGTCATCGCCAAGAATTTCTCACCACTGGAAAAGAGTCACCGTTAGGATTGAGTCGTCGCCATAATTTACCTATTGTCAGATGAGTCACCATTGAGACAATTCACCATTGAGATGAGTCACCATTAAGACAATTCGCCATTGAGACAAGTCACCATTGAGATGAGTCGCCATTGAGAAGATTCACCATTGAGATGAATCACCACTGAACATATGTCACCGCCAGACCTAACCTACTGTCAAATGACCTACCACTATCCTGACTCTTTGTTGGCCTGACTCACCACCATACATGATTCACCTTCAGAATGATCCACCATTTCTATTTTGGGATATTAAAATTAAATGATTTTAAAGTCTATATTATCGAATTTAATGTTGAGCATTATTTTAATGGTTAATCTTAAGCTATTGCAGGGAACATTAAATATTATGTCAGAGCTAAGTATAAGGATGCAGGATACCTGGATAATTGTTCCTTGAATGGTCACTCCATCCTATAGTGTTATATATTCAAAGAAGTCACCATTATGCACGAGATTCATGCATGATGACTGAATGCAAACACATGATCAAGTGTGCCACTCATTGAAGAGATTTGCATGAAGTATTCTTACCTACATACGAATGTGAAAGAGTGGAGCATAGAAAACATATGAATCCTTTCAAACTATTAGGACAAAGAGAGCTTATGATGCTCTATTTTACTATGTTTTTTATAGAAATGAGTTGAGATCCTCTCCAAGCTACATCCTAGGAGACTCAAGATTTTAGAGCATATCATACTGAGAAACTCTATCTTTTCAACATATTTATACATCCTCTTTCCTCTTGTTGACTTTACATTTCAAGAAGTGTGTGTTGTACCCTATTTATTCAACACATTTTCCATTTTCTTTAACTATAAGATACAAGATATCTTCTTCACTCTCTTTATATCTATTTATCCATGGTGTTTTGGAAGAGGTCCATGTGTGGAATGTGTTTATTTTATTCCTATGATTATTGTGGAAGAGGTACTATGTGGCCCAAATAGCTTGTAGTTGTTGTATTTATACCCAATACAGGTTGTAGATCAAGATTATATTTATATAATCTTCTTGGTAGCGGGTGATTTCCAAGTGGAGGGGATTAGGTCTTAGCTTGAGACTAAACCCCTTATTTTATTTCTGTTGTGTGATTTTGTTTTGTTTCATTTCTAAGATTCAAATAGAATTTGTTTTAAACTATAAACAAAACCACTACTTTGATAGTTAATCTTAACTAGTGTTTATATAATTATTTGATTAAGTAAATTGATTTCAAAAGTTATAATAGTTTTCATATTATTTTAACTGAGTGCTAATCAAGCTTTAAGGAATATTTTAAAAGATCAGAACTTATATCGATCATCTTTTTTGATTAACTATGAACTTTTAATTAAACTAGGGGATTTTAATTGAACTATTTTTTAATAGAAATTGTTATTGGTTACTCAATTCACCCCCTATTGATACACTCACTCTGACCAACATTTGGTATCATGGGATTTAAAAATCTTTTCAATTGTGATTTTAGTTGTGTTTTAAAGATCTTAAATTTTTGTTAGTTCTAAATTTAGTTCTTTAAATATATAATAGACAAGAATGTTCTTTTGCCAACATACCTCCTTTATTTAATGGAAATAACTATGTTCAATGGAAAATAAAGATAAAAATACACATTGAAATAATGGGTTTTGAAATATGGTCTACTATGGAAGATAAATATGAACCACCTAAGACTATTAAGAATACATGGGATGATTCTACTAAACTTTCTTACAAAAACTACTACAAATACATGAATTCTCTTTACTGTGCTTTAGGTGGTAAAGAGTTTAATAGGATATCTTCTAGAAAAACTTCTTATTAAATATGGGACACATTAGTTATTTCTCATGAAGTATAAACTAATGTGAAATAAATGAGATTGAATACTTATAAAATTAAATATGATACATTCAAGATGAAACCTGATGAGATTATTTCTTATATTCATCCTATGTTCAATGAGATAGTGAATAAAATGTGCTCCTTGGGATATCCAATTTCAGACAAAGATCAAATTACATGACTATTAAAATTTCTTACTGAAAGGTGGAGAGGAACATCAGTTTCAATAAGAGAATAATGTGATATCATCAAACTACCTATCAAGGAATTTATTAGGGAGATGATGATGTATGAGGAAGAGATTAAGTTTAACTAAGAATAGGATGATGAACCTAAGAGGAAGTCAGTAGCCTTAAATAATATTTTATCAAAACAAAAATAAAAAGTACAATCTGGAAGGTCCAGTGATGAGGAATCACTAGCCAACACTGATGAGGAGATGGATCATCTAGCCAGAAGGTTTGATAAATTCTATAAGAAAAATAAATTATTCATAAAACCAATCTATAAGGAAAAGTATGATAATATAGGTAATTGTAATAAAGACTAGAAAAAAGATGAAAATTCAAATGACATTACTTGTTATGAGTTTAAAAGAAAAGGACATATTATGGATAAATATCTCAAGTTAAAGTACAAAAATAAGTATGATGATAAGGATATAAAATATAAGAAAGCAATGAAATCCACCTAGAGTGCCTCTGAGGACATATCCAGTGACTCAAACTCAACTCATGAAAAAAAGTCTGACATTGCAAATATGTGCTTCATGACAAACATATTTGAGGTACCTACTATATCTCCTGTATATAATTCAAATCATTCTAGAGATGAACATAATGATGAAAATATCTATCAGGAATAAATTTTTGAATTTTGTAATATGCTTGAGGATACCTTTAATTATCTTAAAGATAAAATCCAAAATTTTAAAGAAATAACATGCATTATCTGCTAATATTAAATCTTATTTTTCTATAAAAAAAGAAAAATAACGCTCAATTGTTAAAAGAAAATATTGAACTGATATTTTCTAATGAGTAGTTAAATAAATACTTAGAGAGATTCACTAATGTAATAGAAACTCTCACTCAAATACTGGGAAAAAATTTATCCTAAATATAATACTGGTTTAGGTTACCAACCTTGACAAAGAAGAATCATTAAGAACACTTTTGTTCCTAAATCCAAATCTAGAAATACTACTGCTAATTATTATTCAACTATAACAAATAAAGTTTTTATTTTTAAGAGTTTTAAATCTTATTATAGGAAACCCATTAAGAAAATATGGATTCCTAAATCCCTAATTACTAACATTTCTGGACCCAAGAAGATTTGGGTACCAAAATCATTTTTGGTATAAAATTGTTTTGTGGGGAACATTCTTGAAGAGATCATATAAAAATATATGGTACCTGGACAATGGTTGTTCTAGACATATAATAGAAGATTATTCAAGCTTCAAGAACTTGATAAATGTTTATGGTGGACATGTCACCTTTGGTAACAATGCTAAAGGAAAACTAACTAACCTTGGCCAAATCGATAACTCTAACTCAGATTTAATTTTTAAAGTAATTTTTGTTGATGTTTTAAAATATAATCTACTTAGCATATTATAGTTATGTGATGATGGTTTTCATGTGAAATTTGAAAGTAATTCTTGTAATGTTTTTAATTCTAAAAATGCTTTAGTATTTACTACTTTGAGAAATGAGAATGTGTATGCTATTAATCTTGATTGTTTAATTTCACAAAATGTTTCTTGCTTAAGTGTATTTCATAGAGAATCTTGGTTTTGGCATAGAATACTAGGCCACTATAATATTTACTCACTTAGAAATCTTAATAAGAAAGGTTTAGTCAGGGATCTACCCAAACTTGAATTCCCAAATGATAAAGTTTGTAACCTCTATCAAAAAGGGAAATAGTACAAATATATTTCAAACCAAAGAAAGAAGTTTCAACTTCTCAACCCTTATAATTGGTTCACATGGTTTTTTTTGAACCATCTAGAGTTTATAATTTAAATGGGAAGTACTATGTCTATTTCCTTGTTGATGAATTTTCTAGGTATACTTGGGTATTATTTTTAGCTAAAAAAAGTGAAGTCTACTCTCACTTTAAAAAGTATGAAAAATCTATAGAAAACCTAAGTGGACTTAGAATTAATACATTAAGAAGTTACCATGGTCATGAGTTTGAAAATCAAGACTTTAAATCCTTTTTCTTACAAAACAGCTATAACCATAACTTTTATATTCCTAGGACACCCCCAGTGAAATCAAGTTGTAGAAAGAAGGAATAGAATACTTCAAGAGATAGCCCAAACAATTCTTAATGAATATGACTTACCTATTTACTTTTGGGTAGAGTCTTCAAATATATCCTACTATATAATTAATAAATTTTTAATTAGACCTATATTGAAGAATTCCCCTTATGAACTATGAAATAACATTAAGCCTAAGGTTAATTACTTTAGAGTTTTTGAATGCAAATTTTTTATTCTTAGCACTAAGGATAATCTTGAAAAGTTTGCCTCTAAAAACGATAAAGGAATTTTCCTTAGTTATTCAACCTCTAGTAAATCCTATAGAGTGTTTAATAAAAGAAACAAGACTATGGAAGAGTCTTTCCATGTCAAGTTTGATGAGATATATCCATGTGAGCCTAAAAACACTTTAGAAAACCTTGAGGATGGTTTTTCAACTTTATACATAAATTCCAAACCTTCTGATACTACTGTAAAACATGTAGAAAAATCATCTAGTTCTAATGAACTTCCATAACCAAAACCTAAACCTGTAGAAGGTCATGAGGTGACTGGACCTTATTTTTTTAGATCTGTTAGGACTCTTAAATATTGTCCTCTAGATGTTATAGTTGGAGACTTAGATATAGGTACACATACTATAGCTTCTCTGAGGAACCATGTTGAACATCAAGCTTTCTTGTCATATCTTGAACCTAAGAACATCACATATGTAATTAATGATGAATTCTGGGTAATGGATATTCAAAAATAGATTAATCAATTTAAAAGAAATAAATTTTGGGAACTTGTAGATAGATTCAAATACACCTTAACTATAGGACTACATGGGTGTTTAGAAACAAGGTTGATGAATCTGGCACAATAGTGAGAAATAAGGCTAGACTTGTTGCATAAGGGTATAGTGAGGAAGAAGGTGTAGACTATGAGGAAACCTTTGCACCAGTATCTAGATTTGAATTCATTAGAATACTTCTTGTCTGTACAGAACATCTATATTTCAAACTATATAAAATAGATGTTAAAAGTGCATTCTTTAATGGTTACATAATTGAGGATGTTTTGTTGAACAAACCCCCAGATTTCAAAACCCTCATTTTCCAAATCATGTTTTCAAACTAACAAAAGCTTTATATTCTTTAAAACAAGCTCCTATATCTTAGTATGATAGGATCAGCTCTTTTCTTATTTATAAAGTATTTTTAAAAGGTTTAGTTGATCACACCCTTTTTAAATAAAATAATTTCAAAAGATTTTTTATTTGTTAAAATTTATGTAGATGATGTTATCTTTAGATCTTCTAAAAACTCTTTATATAATGATTTTTCAAAGATGATGAAAAATGAATTTGAAATGAGTTTAATGGGTGAACTAAAATTCTTTCCTGGTTTTTATATTTTTCAAAATAATGTGGGAATTATTTTAAATCAAATTAAGTACACTAAAGTCATTTTAAAACGTTTTAGTTTGGATGGAACTAAAAGTAGTGACACTCCTATGAGTACCACCTATAAATTGGATATTGATGAATCTGAGAAATAAGTGGATCAAACCAATTATAGAGGGGTGATTGGAAGTCTACTTTACTTGACTACTAGTCGGTCTGACATTATGTTTAGTGTGTGTATGTGTGATTGTTTTCAAGAAAAAACAAAAGAGTCACACTTAATTTTTGTTAAAAGGATTTTTAAATACCTCAAGTATACAACTAATTTAGTATTGTTCTTCCCTAGAGGACAAGTATTTGACTTAGTAAGTTATTTAGATGTTGATTTTGATGGTTGTAAACTAGATAGAAAAATCACCTTTAGAACAAGTCATTTTTTAGCAAGTTTCTAGTTTCTTGGTGTAGTAAGAAACAAAATTATATTGAATTTTCTAATGTTGAAGAAGAATAAATAGTTGCAGATAGCTTCTTTGCTCAAATTTTTTGGATGAAACACACTTTTATAGACTATAGATATCAATTCTGGCATATCCCTATAAATTGTGACAACACAAGTGCTGTAAACATCTCTAAGAATCCTATGTATCACTCTAGGAAAAAACACATTGATATAAGACATCAATTTTTGAGATATCATTTTCAAAAGGGTGATGTGACTCTTGAATACATTGGTACTGAACATTAGCTTGCTAATATTTTTACTAAGCCATTGAATTTTGAGAGAATGGACTACATCAAACATGAATTAGGAATGATTAATTTTGGTTAAACTTAATTTTCAATTTACTCACCCTTGGACTTTACCCACTATTGGATTTTACCCACCATTGGAGTTTACCCAGCATTGGAGTTCACCCACAATTGGAAATAACCCACTGTTGGAAATGAACCGATGTTGGAATTTAATTTGCCATTACTAAATTTTATTTTTCGAGTGAAATATTTAATTTCTCTATGATTTAAATGTTATTGTTTTTTTCCATTTTTTTCAAATCCCTAAATGATATAAATTAGACACTTAGTCTAATTTTGATGTTCTCTCCCTCATTCCATACCTTTGAACTTTGTCGCGACCTTTCCTTTCTTGACGGTTATCCTTCTCTCAACCTTACCTAAACCTTTCAGTTCTATCATAGTGGTTTGAGTGAATTGTGTAGTAGTGTTGTCTCCCAATGATTCATTTCCTTTAAAGAAAGATAGAGGATAATCGAGTTGATTAGGTGTAGAGCTATAAAACCCACAGATTCCGAAGCGTACAGTAGTTCCTAAGAAATAAGTGAACGTTGAGTGGTTGATGTCAAGTAGATCTTTGGTTCTTAGAGTAATCAAAGACTAGGGATGGGTAGAGTGGTTCTCGAACAATGAGAGTCTGCTATATCCTAGGTTAGTGCATCAATTTTATCAAAATGTGGATTTTAGATTTGGGGAAGATAGAGACTAGGTTTGAAGTAAGATAAATGGGTAGAAGGTTTTTTCTCTTCAAGTTGATGGGCCAGATGTATTAAAGTCTCTCATAAAGGAGTCTTAAATGATTATCAGAGATCAATTCCAAGTGATTATGATTATTTTAAATAATATGATGCCTTAGAAGAGTTGACTAGATATGGGACCTTAAGAAGACCAATTGCAACTGAGATTGATGATGAGTGTCATTTACTATTTAAGTTTATTCAGCATATGTTATACCTGGGAAAAATAGATTTTATTATAATGAGATATCAAGATGTATATCTACTATACCTTAGGAAAAGGGATACAAAATCAATTTGTGCAGATATTTGATGGTTTATATGATGGAGATGTGTAAAACTTCATCCAGGTCAAATTCTATAATTTATCCCAAGTTCATTTCATCAATGTTAGAGGCTAAGGGTTTAGTTGATGGGGAATGGGAAACTGAAGTTAATTGTGGAGGTTTTTGTCTGACTATGGTAATTTGAAAAAGAATGAATATTAATTGGAACCCTTGTAATAGGTAATGGTTTGATGATTTTGACAAGATTTATGAGGCATTAAATCATGTTGATAACCCTGTAAGGCTAAAGAATCTTGTGGATCCTGGTTTAGATCCAAATAAAGTGGTTGTGTACTTAGATGAGGAAGAAGAGGAGGTTTCTACCTTAGGTAATGAGGAGAAATAGTTCTCAGTCAATGAGGGTAGTGACCCTAACTTTCCTAAGATCCATCCTATTTTAACTTTCGGTCTGACCAGTCCTCTTAGATCTCTCCCTATCAAAGAGAATCTTTTAAGAGAAGGAGGTGAATAATAAGAAACTAAGGTTTCTAGATAGGAAAAGTATAAGAGTTCTTCCAAATCTTCTGAAGAAAATGGAGATGAAAATGGAAGTGATAAAGAAGATGATGAGACTGGAGATGAATAAGATGATGAAGAAGAAATTGTTGAAGAAGAATAAAATAATGGTAATCAAGAATAAGGAAAAGATAAGAAAGATAGAGATGGAAATATGAGGGAAATAGTGATGGTGATAGAAGTGAATATGGGTATGGTTCTAATCATGATGGTCCTGATGGCCATATTAATGTTGAAGAAGATGAGATGCCCTAGGAACTTGTTTCTTCTCCAGGCTTGTCAGTTGTTTCTAGGTATGAGGAGAGACTGAACTTAGTTCAAGATGTTGATAGAGATGATAGAGATGAGTTGGGAGCATCTTTTGAGGGGGAGGAGTCCTCAAGCCTTATTAGTCACCATGTTGAACATGATGATAGAGATCTTGTTGAGAATGTCGATGGTGAATATGTTGAGAAGATAACTAATGTGCAGATACACTACTAGAAATTTAGGCTACAGCCATGGTTCTAAACCATGGCTATAGGCCCAAAAACCATGGCTATAGGTTATAGACATGGTTTCGTGAACTGTGACTGGTATTGGCGTGGCTATAGGTCGGAGCCTATAGCCACGGTTTGAAACTGTGGCTATATCCCTAAAGCCATGGCTCCAACCGTAGCT
Source organism: Viscum album (assembly GCA_963277665.1). NCBI lineage: Eukaryota > Viridiplantae > Streptophyta > Magnoliopsida > Santalales > Viscaceae > Viscum > Viscum album. The sequence goes on from OY728133.1 coordinate 1,964,441,900, forward strand.
ATAGCCCTATAGACACGGTTTTCAAATTGTGGCTATAGGGTCAGCCCTATAGCCATGCCAATAAAGGCCACAGTTCATAAAACTGTGGCTAAAGCCCTATAGCCACGGTTTTAAACCGTGGCTATTAGTTTATAGCCATGGTTCAAACAGTGGCTATAGGGCTTTAGCCACGGTTTAAAACCGTGGCTATAGGCCTTTCCACTGCATAAAAAAACCAGCACAGTTCACCGTGATGGCTATTGGGAGGACGCTACCAACTCCCACCTCCCCCACCCACAGCTCCCCCACCCTGCACCAGCACCCCCCACCCCCTGCTCCTGCACACCTCCCCCACCCCACCCCCTGCACCTTGCACCCCACCCCCTCCTCACTGCACACCCCCCTCCCCCTAGACAGCCCCCCACCCTGCACCAACACCCCCCACTCCATGCTCCTGCACACCTTCCCTACCCCACCCCCATGCACCTTGCACCCCCTGCCCCCTCCTCACTACACCCCCCTCCCCCTCCCCCTCCCCACCCTGCACCAGCACCCCCCACCCCCTGCTCCTGCACACCTCCTCTGCCCCACCCCCCTGCACCTTGCACCCCACCCCTTGCCCCCTCCTCATTGCACACCCTCCTCCCCCTGGACAGCCCCCCCTTCCTACACACCCCCCTCCTCAACAGACCCCCCCCCCGGACAACCCCCCAAACCTGCCCAATACACCAGTTAATTGAATTGCAAAAACCAAAAACATGCTAATATGGTTATGATACAAAAATTTCCAATCAAATGAACTACACTAATCAAAAACATGCCCCCTACCATCCCCCCCCCACCCCTTGCCAGTCCCCCCTGCCCCTTCCCCCACCCATTCCCCCCTCCAGACCCTGGACACCCCCCACTCACCCCTCCAGATCCTGGACAACCCCCCCCCCCCCACCCTACCCATTCCCCCCTCCAGTCCCCCACTGCCATCCCCCCCCCACTGCTATCCCCCCCCACCCAGAACAGACCCCCTCTGCCAGCCCCCCCCCCCCCAAGAATAGACCCCCCCCCCAAAACATGTAAAACAATCAATCTGAAAATAATGAACCCAACTTCTCCCATAACATTCAATAAATCCATCCAATCTGAGCATGCACAAACCCACAAACATTGAAAAACTGTAAAACAGTCAATCTGAAAATAATAAACCCAGCTTCTCCTAGCTCTCAGCTTCTCCCACAACATTCAATTTGTAAACCAGTCCAACTTCTCCTAGCTTCTCCCACAACATTCAATTTGAAAACCAGTAACCTGAAGCAACATGTAAACAAAACATGTAACCTAAAATTAATAAAACAATCTGTAAACCAATCATGCATACCTTAAAAACAAACATGGAAGCCTTTGAAAACTTTGAAAACAATCTGTAAAACCCATAAAACCGTAATCTTATAACCTAAAAACAAACTATAAACATGGAAACCTATAAAACAATCATGCATACCTTAAAAACAATAATACATGTAAAACAATCCATAAAACATGAAAAACATTGAAAAACAATAATACCTTCATCCTAAAAACAATAATACCTTCATGGAAAACCTGTAATCTTATAACCTGTAAACTTAGAACCTATAAAACAATCTGTAAACTTGTAAAACAATCCAAACCTAGCAATTAAAACCCACAAACCTAAAAACATCAAAAATTAGTAAACCTGTAAAACAATCTGTAAACCTGTAAACTAGTAAAATAATCTATAAACCTGTAAACCAATTTGTAAAATGATCTATAAACATGTAATCTTATAACCTAAAAATATTGAAATCTATAAACATGGAAACCTTTGAATCTCCATCATGCATACCTTACAAACAAAAATACCTTCATCCTATAAACCTAGAAACCAAAACCCACAAACCTAACAACCAAAAAACCAGAAAATTAGTAACATGTAAATGTGTAATGCACAAACTATCAACTTATAACTTTCAAACCTGCTAGCTTACAATCCTTCAAACCATGCAACCTATAAACCTGCAACTATAAAACTTGAAAAAAATGCAAACATTCAAATACAAAAGTAGAAAAAAAATCATTCTCTTGAAAATGAAAAAACATAAGACCTGTAAAATAAATAAAATAGTAACAATTTGTATACATGTGTGGGCAATGAGCATAAAATTAAGTTGTTCACTAAAAATAATTACTTTAATATATCCCATAATATGTTGGGTTAGTGAATATAAAGTAAAATAAATAAAATAGTAACAATCTATATACAGATAACAAGGGTGGTCCACCAAGTGAAAACAATGTAACAACGATACACAAATAAGATCCAATAAATTGGTTGTTTGAAACATTCCTAATAGCATCAGTAAAAGCAATAAAATATTAAAGACTTTGCACTAAGGATTCTCAAAATTCATACAAACTAAAGCAGTGAAATCTGATTAATGACATGGTAACAAAAACTATGTAAACTATAAAAATGTCAATTCAAGAAAGTGTTGTTTAAACATACCATCAACTTACAAATCATTAAGGGGAACACTAACAAGGGCATCAATTAGACCAGTGAATTGATTGATCTGTAAATACCTGAATAAAGCCATAAATAAATTAAAAATGATAATTATCTTAACTAAAGTCTCAGTTGCTTACAGTATACCAAGGCTTGAAAGCAACCCGAAACTGTGAGGTAAGTTCCCCGTCATTGAGTTGAAAGAACTCTAAAAGGATAACAGTCTATCGGCTGGACCCCCTGGACAACAGCCCCTCCCCCCTGCTGGACCCCCCTGGACAGAAGCCCCCCCTACTGGACTCCCCTGGACAGCAACCCCCCTGCTGGACCCCCTGGACAGAAGCCCCCCCTGCAGCCCTTCCCTGGACAGCAGCCCCCCTACATATCCCTTGCACACCCCTTGCCCCCCCATTGCACCCCCCTGGACAACAGCCACCACCCCCCCCACACACACATCCCTTGCACACACACCCTCCCACCTGCTGGACCCCCTGGACAGCAGCCTCAGACCCCCTAGACAGCACCCCCCCCCCCCACTGGACCCCCGTTGGACCCCCTGGACAGCCCCCCCCCTGGACAGCAGCCCCCCTGGACAGAACCCCCCCCCCCCCTCGGACAGCAGCCCCCCCCCCCACATCCCCTACCCCCCTGTTGGACCCCCCTTGCACCATTCCTGCTAGACACCCCCCCTGCTGGACCCCCCCCCCCCTGCTGGAGCCCACTTACACCCCCCCCCCCCTTGCCCCCCTGCACCCCCCCCCCCCTCCTAAACACCACACCTGCACCCTCCCCCCCTCCCATGCACCCTCCCCCCTGGACAGCCCCTAGACACCCCCCGGGACACCCCACCTGCACCCTCCCCCCTTCCCTGCAGACCCCCCCCCCCCCCACCCCTCCTCCTAGACACCCCACCTACACCCCCCTGCCCTGCAGACCCCCCCCCCTTCCTAGACACCCCACCTGTACCCTCCCCCTGCCCCCTCCCCCTTGCCCTGCAGACCCCCCTGCACCCTCCCCCTACCCTGCAGACCCCCCTGCACCCCCCCAAACACCCCACCTACACCCTTCCCCCTCCCCTGCAAAAACCCCTCCCCTGCAAACAGACCCCCCCTGCCCCCCCTGGACAAACCCTGGACACCCACATGCACCCTCCCCCCTGCCCTGCAAAAACCCCTCCCCTGCAGACAGACCCCCTTCCCCCCCCCCAGACAAACCCTGGACACCCGCCTGCACCCTCCCCCTGCCCTGCACCCCCCCCCCCCCACCAGTATCCCACCCTGCCAGGTCCCCACCAATTTACAAAAGGCTTTATTTTTGTAAGTTCTCATTTATTGCTTGAATTTTACTGATACATGGTGCTATACACTGGAAAGTTGCAAACCTGGTTTCTCCTCTATCATATATTTGGGAATTGTAGAATTTAAATGTGTATCATTTGATTGAGGATTTTTCGACTTTTAGTTTCCCTCAACAGATCTAAAAGGACAATCCTGGAGCATTGGATCGCTCAACCTAAGGCCCAGTACCTTGCGGGTTTATGACTGGAAGCTACAATTTAGTTCCAATGACTTTAAGGAAACTTGTGCACAAATCTAGTTTAATATTCATAGAGTTAATTGGGTACTATGGCACTAGGAAATCTTATATGATATCGCATTCGTGATTTTCATTCTAATCAGGATGAACTATTCCACTAAAAATGTAATTTTTTGTCATTATGCGTGTGTATTGGTAGAAGTGGATTTAAGTTATACACTAATTGATTGGGTTTCTCTTTCCACTCAACAATGTGAAATATCTCTTAGAATAGAATACAAGAAAATGCATGTGTTCTATGAGTCCTGTAAAATTATTTGTCACTCAAAATCTATATGTAGAAGTGATTTATGCTCCAATCGTCAGATTAGAGGTGATGAGGTTCATAATTGTTGGAGGAAAGAAAAATGTGGGACCAACTAAACAATTGAGGTTCAGGATCAACATCAAGCAGTTGAAAAATTAGGGCATGTCCATATTTTAGCCCTAGAGGATCAAGTTCCTGCTAACGATAGGTCTATTATTGCTCAAAAGACATCTTCTATGTGTTTTATTGCTAGAGGATTTTATTATACTGTTCTTGGATCATCCCCCCATTATATAGATTCTTGTATTTCTGTTTCTCCTAACAAGTTGCAAGTGAAGAGTTCCTGGGCTGATATGGAAGAGAAATCTCATGCTGCCACTACTGTTTTTCTTTTTAATGAATATCTATCAAGGGGTATAAATGATTAACTTGAAGAAGAATTTGATGATACTCAAGCTAAAATGGAATTAGATGTGAAAGATGACGTATATTTTAATTTCTAGAAAGAACAAAGAACATGAAAATGGAAAAACCCTAGAGAGATAGCGTTTTTCTGAGGAGACCTTGAGTGTCATCCCGAATAGCGGTCCAAGATTCATCCACAGTAGTCGTGTGCACCGATTCCCCATCTCTAATACATGGTTGTAGGATTCTAGAACTAGAAATCTATTTGCGTGCCATTCGTGTGCACACCTTCCAAATCCAGTGGAGAAGAACTTGATCAAACCCTCGATGTCATCTCTCTTGTAATTATCCCAGATCTGGCGCTGTAGCTGTTCATTTTCCAGAACCAGGGGGTGCGTACGCTATTCTTGCATACGATTGCATATACAGTCCCGTTGTTGGGGTTATGATGGAGATTCAAGTCAAGAAAATTATCGCTTCAGTTCTGGATTTTCTAAGTAGAACTGATCCCGACGATTTAAGTTCCAATGAAGATTGGGAGCAAGTGCAGATCCCAATAAATTGAGTTCTGGTGGAGATCAGGAGCAAATAAATAGGTTTAGGGGTTGTGTCCATGTCAAAAATTATGTGATTACTAGAAGGATATTTATGCACTATACTTATGTGATTTCTAAGACCAACATTATGGGTACACACCTTCAAGATTTAGCACTATGCGTACAATATTTCCAGTGCCATCCATGTGTGTGTGCGAGCTTTAGAACCGGTAAGACTGTATCCAGCACCCTGCGTGTGTGTTTCAAGAATCATATCCCTACACATCACCAGACATGAGGTACATCGAGTCTATGGTAAGTAGACTTGGTTGAAGATTATTGAGATCTTATTGTATTCAATTTTTTCAAATTCTGCGTACGATTGTTGATCTTCCCTCTCTGGATTGTGTCCTGTAATTGTTTTCTTTTCAGAATATTAAAACATGTGATTCATGTGGTGATAAATAACAAAGAACAATCTCTTCAAAGTATCATAAAGGAAAATCAAAGAAAGTGGCTACCACTTTAGGGAAATTCAAAAGTAATTCTTGAAACATGAATTCTCTTGTGATATTCCCTTTGCTAGATAAATCTACTTCCAGTTTTCTACAGATTTCTAATGAACCTATAAATATTTCACAGCCAGATCACTCTAGGGGTGTGAAAGGCAGTTTTCCATCTATATTGACTATGTTGTAACATCTTAATAGGACCAGTGATGAAACCTAGCCTCTTATTGAGGTTGTTATCAGATGTTCCAATGGTTAAAATAGAATGTATGCATTTTTTAATCTTGTACAGGGAAATCCTTCAAATACTACATCTGCATTGTCTCACACTTATACAGGTACTACTTAGCTGAACAGTAGGTCTGCACATGGGAATCCTACCAGTTTTACTATTGAGAAAGTGCATGATAAGAGTTCCTAGGCTGATATGAAAGGATAAATCTATAATTCTTAAAGGTATGATAATACTTTGATTTATTTTAATAAATTAAGATTAGTTATGGAAACCTTGACTATAGAATGAACCACTCCTTAGTGAATTTGGATAATCCATAATGGATATGGAAATGTTTAATGTGGAGTTGTTATGGGTGTTTTAACCAGAGTTCCAAAATTTGAATCCTATCTATGGGAAACGATGAAGATCTCCATGATATGATTATCTTGAACAAGTCATGACGGTCAGCGATGAGGGCAGTGAGAAAAATGACAAATTCCAAGTGTGCATAAGGTTCATTTTTAAAAAGTAAAACAATGAAAGGATAAGAGAGAAAAAGGATCCATCCCTAGTTATCCATAAGATCTAGTATTTTCCCCCATGAGGCAATGACTAGGCTCAACTTCAAAGGTAGTATATGTATCATATTGAGTGATGAAATAGTGGATGTCTTCACTAAAGTCTAATGTGGGACTCAAAAATAATGTCAACAAAGAGAGGAAGACTACCCCATAGAGGATATGGACCATGCTCATAGTGGATAGAAAATGGATAGTATTTTTTCACCATGTCATGGTAAAACTCATGGATATAATGTTTCATTTAAATGATTTATAAAACAGTGGAATCATGATCATTTTGCAGTCTATAGTCAAAGGAATAACAATGAATAAAAGATTCCTAAATCACTTTGTGGAGAAATATTTAGATAATTTATGTGAATTGAAGGAATATGTTTGACCATACTAAAACCATAATAAAACCATGTACAAGCCATTCCATACAAATCATGCTATTCACTTAGTGGTGACTTGGTCATTATGGGCAATTCTATCTTAAAAGTCTAACAACACTTAAAGGGTGTCTTGGTTCAAACAACCATTTTAATAAAAAGAGGGAAACCCCCTACAGGGATATAAAAAGGTTCAAGTACAATGTGTGCTTTATGACTAACAATGACATCAAGTATAAGGAAAACATCAATGCAATAATGAGAAGCAAGTTATACCACCGTGAGTTTTCGCAAACGGTGCACCTCCGTTGGAGGAGTTTTATTACAAAACCATGACTTATTTATCAAACGAAACAATTATCTTAACTAACACTTATTCAAGAATTGAAATTTAATATAAACATGCATAATTAATAAGGCAAATAAATGCAATTTAAAACATTCTTGAATTAAAGAGGCTAGGAGAGGAACCCTACCTCAACCTCAAGGCGCGTTTTCTTTTGACAACGAAAACTCGAATATTCCTTTTTTCTGCTTGCACGCATATGAAACTTCACATATATATAAAGATACCTAGCCCCTATGTACATATTTTCATGGCCAAATACGCATAAGGGGGTCCTTGGATATATGTTTATACTTGCATATACCCCTTTACACTTACACATGTATGCATTTTTCATATTCATATATAAGCATACTTAGCCCCAATATATATATTCATACTTCCATGAGTGAATATATATAAAGGGGGAACTTATATATGTATATTCCGACCTATGAATACACATGTAATCCTTCGTCAACGGTGACTCGAATCCACCTCAACGAAATCCAAAACACACTGCAAAAATATAAGGAACCCAAAAATCACAAATGCCCTAATTAAAATTGGACCAAAGAATAAAAACAGAATAAACCTTACCCAAATCCGATGTTGAACTAATTGTCATCAATGGTGGTGGATAGAACCGGCCTCATCATAAGAAACCACCTATAAGAAAATAGTGGGAAAAAATGAGATATAATGACTTCTTATATATATGTGATCAGTGTGTCAACTGTACATGATAAAGGATAAATGAATCCATAACCAAAAATGAACAAATAATATTCAGATTGATATGTACATCCCAATACTAAATAACATGATCATTAATAAACCTCTTTATTTTTCAAACATAACCTTCAATTGCCTATTCAAAAATCAAAAATCACCAAAATATGGGAATAAAGTAAACTTCCATCAGCACTTAAATGCGAAAAAATAGAGATTAGATGTTGTTCTTAACCTAGAAAATCCATTCCTTGAACAAGAGTTCACTATTTTTCTTTTCAAAAATAATACAATAAACCTTTTGTATATTTATTTCACAATATCATTGTTACAAAAGAACGTTCAATAAAAAGGTAGTTTAAAATACTTGTATATTTATGGCTATTATAATCCCCTAGAGTGATAGTATTGGGAAATGAGAAACATAGTAATCCTCTAGTGATAACAGTGGAATTATTCAATTATTTAACTCCTAATTTTTTAAAAATAAAAAACAGGTCTCCTGTTTTCATCAAAATCCCTTCCTGTTACAGCGACCTATAACTAACGCAAAATACGCGCTCTCATAAATACTTGGCCAACCAAGGAAGCTCCTTGCATTCACCAAGCTTACATCTGCACAAGTCACCCCTTTTAATACTTTTTTAGAAAATAATTTCTTTACACAATTAAAAATACAATTACTCACCCAATTCTCAAGGGCGCATCCCACCCCAGAAACACTTCTCCATTGCTTGCACGCATGCATGAGACACTCACCACTAACTGCATTAAATTAACAAAAATCACAACATGCTTATTAGTGAGACATTTTAATCAAAAACAAAAATTGTCCAAAATTCATATCATAATTCATTATGTAAACATTTCTCAACCAAACTTGTCAAGTTCAATAACTTCAACTTTTTGAATGCAGTCTCCCCCATTCCTGTTTTGTAAACCTCACACACCATTACCATCAAAAATATTCTACCGAATTGGCAGCAGTTTTTCATTACCTACATTAAAATCAAAATGGCCGACAAGCAATTGGGAAAACTTATAACGAACTATTATCATAAGTGATTAGTGTTTTAAGCATTTTAAAAAGATGTTTTCAAATGAAGCCTAAATTATGTACATTCAAAACAAACAAAACATGGAAAGACTTGTTAAAAAGAAAACTAACATGAATATGGGGTGCCTGGAACATTTCTTTTATAGCTGATTAAACCTCTCTCATGCTCATAAAGGATTTTCCTAAGTAGAAAACATGAAGCAGATCCATTTAAAAATGATTTTCATTGTAGGATGATTGATCATGCCATGATGTTGTTCCATTACTACTAAAAATGTTCTTTCACTAGTGTACTGATTTGACATGCAAAATCATGATGGCAGAGGATCTTTAACTAGGTTAAGTACAAAAAATAAAGATAAACTCTTAGAAGAAATGAAATTTTTAGGATATTGCAATTGGAATAAAAAACAGCAAGTTCGGTTGTTTAAAATAAGGTATTATACTAACACGTTCAGTGTCATCAACAGTGCTAGAAGATTGAGAGAGTGACAGTTTTAACTACTGGGAAAAAGGAACACTAACAGGTTTCAATACTTTAACAACATGAGAATACAGGTAAAGCATGTTATTCTTAACAGTAAACACATGCATCAAATTTACTCCAGTTAAAGCCATGTTGCAGCATGAATGTATCAAATTTCTTATACCACTGTCGTGAAACCTGTTTTAAGCCTTTGATTGGTTTATTAAGTAGGTAGACTTGATTTGATTTAAATTCATTAGAAAAACCATGAGGAGGCTTCATGTACAGTTTCTCATCAAAATTACCATGTAAAAAAGCAGTTTGAACATCAAGTTCTTTGATATAAAAGTCATGGTAAGCAGAAAAAGCAAGAAATAACCAAATGAATGAGTGTTTAACTACTAGAGAAAAAATTTCAGAATACTCAACTCCTTCACATTGAAGGAAGCCCTTAGAAACTAGCCTACTTTATACTCAAGTAGACTGTCGTGGTGGTGGCACTCTTACCCTAATGATTTAGTCATACCCAAGTATGCATGCTTGCTTCGGACCCGCTCAATAATGCTTCGAACCCGCTCAAGAAGGTGAATATAATTATAGATTTTGGATTAGATGTAACAAACAATTTTGAACTCCAGCCTTATGGACATAGCATTAAAAACAAAACATCAATATAAATTTGGAAAACTAACCTGATGATAGCCTTCAATAAACTTTGGCATGGAATGGTGAATCACAAAGCGAACATCAGGTTTATTGATACCTGAAATAATATTGTGAGCACGTGATTGTTAACTTCAAACAAGTAATAAAATCATTGTCAACAACACCCATTCCAAATGCAACTATTGCGCATATTATATTAATCTCATCTTTGCTCCACTGTTTCTGAACAAATGCCCTTCAAGCAGGATCCATGCTACCATGGTAAAATGCTGCTTTGTGACCACATTCCTGAAATTTTAATATAATTTCTTAGCATCAGAAGGAAATTATTTGGATTGTGATGTTATTAGGAGAGATACATTGACTGAGGAGGTTATGGTTAGACCGCCATGAGGTAGATGGGGTCTAGGTTGTAATGTAACATGGGGAAGTAATATGGGAATGTCTTGAGTGAGATAGTGGGTTCTAGATACTTTGAGGGATTGGATTTTTGGATAATCCCCCTTGAGTGATGTGGTATATCCTCAAGTGATGAGATGAGGCCAAATCCTAGACATAAGGTTCTACCCTGAAACATTGGATATTGTTCAGGTCTTCAAAAATATAATAACTATTTTTTTATTAATTATATGGTGTATATGGAACATGGGTATAAGATACTATAATGGAACTAATGTAGGTATGGTCAGACATAATGGTTTTCTAGGTATCAAATTGACGTTCAACTAGTGCATGAAACATGTCGAATGTTGTGATTGTTGGGTTAAAGAATTGTGATCTAGTGATAATGTTTATTTACATTAATTGTTTTCCTTATGCATACACATTAATATTTTAGTGTATATTAGAGGTGAGTAGTGAGACCCTACAAATTAATACATTTACACCTTACACAATAACCTTAGTGTGAATGTAGACTTTTTGTTACATTTAAGGTTTATCAGAGGATGTACAATGGATAGGGATTGTTTCGGTCGATGTGGTTTTGGAGAACGGGATGGGATGAGCCAAGATCATGGCTTTAGATATAATTATTTATTTTTATTCCTTTTTAAATTTGAAATATGTGATTATTCCTTCATGTGATTAGTTTTGTTTGGTTTTATGTTGTATCCCATTTTATATGGATTTTTTATAGATTTACTATGAATATGATGATATTAATGATTTTGTTAGATGTGTTTATTTTTTATGTGGTTTTACTTAGATAATATTGAATATTCTCCCCAATGAATGTTTTAGGACCTCACTTCCAGTCGAAATCCTTTGACATAAGGAGAGGTGTTCCCAAGGTCAAGAATCTCTGAATCAAAATATAAAATCATGACATTTGGGAATTGCACCTAAGTTGTTACCTTCTAAACTGAAAGGATTTATATGAAAAAAATATATAATAACACTTACTGAGAAATCATCAACAAATATTCTAATAATTGAATATTAAATCGCTAGAAATTTCAGAGGTAGAACCAAATCCCAAAAATGAGAAATCCCACCATTTATTTTACTGACAATTAGGAGGAAATCCTCACATTAATTCATCAAACTGAGTCAAAATAGATGGATATATTCACTCAATCGTAGTAAGAATTTAACGTGAAATGAATGAATGTAATGGAATCGCAAGGAAATTTTTTTTCCAGACATTGCATCCCATGTACATGGTAGAACAATGCTTCATTTGTATTTTTATATATGATACATGAAGATTATAATAACTATAAATAATCACCTATATAGATCACTAATCTTAAGTAATTATGAGACACCAATGAAACTGTTCGTGTGCCTCTATTGTTCTGTAGTTAATCCAGTCACCTAATTTCAGTAATCTTATGTAGTATTCCATTGATTGAACCAACCTCAAGTGGATTTAACCCTTAGGAAATGTTTTCCATCATCTTCCAAGCCCATAAAATCCAAAACAATCGCTATTAACCATACTCCTACTACATGAGACCCTAAGACGATCAACATCTATGAAAGTTATTTATAAAATAGTTATAATCAAGGAGGATCATCACCAGGAGGGGGTTGCCAAGTCGGAGGCATTCCATAGAGGAGGTGGGGAGGCCACCTAAAAGCAGCGTCGGCTGGGGGAGGTGAAATGTCCCGCATTCGGTGGCAGTGTCGGACCGTCGGGGAAGAAGCACCGTTGGAGAAGAAGGGTCATGCGGGTATCGTCGGGGGAGGAAGAAGGGTTGCACGGGTACCGTCGGGGGAGGAAGAAGGGTCACGCGGGCACCGTCGGGGGAGGATCAGGGAGAGAAGAGAGGGCGCCATCCAGAAGAAGGGTCGTGCGGAGAGGGGGCCGCGGAGATTTGAGGAAACCAATTAATTGAACCTAATGCTATAGGTTTTATTTGAAGTGTGGCTATAAATTAACTTATAGCCACATACTTTTATAGTGTGTCTATAAATACGTGGCTATAAATCATTTTTCTAGTAGTGATAGTTGATGAGAGGATGGTTATTGAGCCTATAGTTGTTGATCCTAATGTTATATCTTCTTCCATATAAGTTTTTTATCTCTTGAATAATGGGATAAGTATTCAGGGTATGTGAGGCTAGGCTTGGACTACCCTGACTCAGATGATGATAGTAGTCCACCAAAGCATAGTGGACATGCTATTCCAGTTTGAGTAGAGATGGATTCTAAGGGATCAATGGTGGAGAAAATAGATGTTGTAGGGGAGTTACAGATATTTTATTTAGATATGAATGTCAAATCTGAGCCCATAGAGAATTTTTTCCCACCCGTTGTTACTTCCATGCCTGTTGACAGTGTATCCAAAGCTGATCTGGAGTCCTTTAGAGAGAGTATTCTCTTTGATTTTGGTATGATGTTGAGTAATCAAGCAACTCATGTCACTAAAATTAGTGATAAAGATACAAGATACTTGTTTGATCTTGTGATACACCACATCTAGCCTGATATGATGCATCACATTCATGAAGTAGAGATAGAGAACATAAGACTTTCCAATGAGTTGGAGTCTTTGAGATTAGTAATAGAGGGGATGTAGACTTCTTTTTATGCTAGTGTAGATGTCTTGTTAGGTAGGTTGGATTCATTGACTTCTGTGTATTCTACTTCTAGTGCTCCACCTCCCACTCCTTCCTTAGATGTTGATTTGATCTGATCAATGATTAGGGAGTAACTTTGAGTTGTTTTAGGAGTTGTTCCTAATATCCCTCGAGAGAGTTTGAGGTAGATTAGGCATAACAGTGACCATGTTTATAAGATGGTCAAGGAATGCCTCAATGAAGTCATAGATGATAGAGATACTATTACAAAGGCAATCAAGTATTAACTTTCAAGAATTTACACTAATAATGATCTCAACTCGCACTTTAAGTTCCTTATTGAGAACCTCATAATGCCTCCAGTTTCATAAGCTTTTAAGGAACAAGTTAATCAACTAAAAGTGATAACCCCTGTTCTCAAGTTGTTATGGAGGAGAAAAAGGACTTTTTCAATGTCATGGAAAGGGGATGCAATATCACAATAGACTTTATCAATATGATGAATCCATTTATCCATGTTTTTAACAATATAGTAGTGGCTCAAGATGCCATTCTAGTGACTACTCATCTCACTCCTCCATCCATTGATCTAGAGTTTTTTAGAGTTGTTGTTACCTGAGATCCTAATGCACTTTTACCTACTTAGTTATAGCTCTGCAGTTTGTCTCCTAGAGAAGATTTCCAGTATCCCTAACCTATTATTATCTAAGAGCCTCCTTCTCTACTTGTTGTCCCTATAACCTCAACCACAGTTGCCTCGGCCGCTACCAATGTTCCCTCTGCCTCTGATAAGGGAAAATCACCTATTGTTCCTAGCACCTAGGCTGAGAAGCGTGGATATTAGACTATAGTATTTGATATAGGTTTCATTGTGACTTTTTTTGTATATATTTTTTAATTTAATTCCATTATTTTTTGTCCTTAATGGAATTTATCTTCTCATTTATCTTTTCATTTACTATTTTTATTTTCACTTTTTAATAATCCCAAAAGAATGAGAATGAATATAGAAATTATTTATGGTTTTTACAGTGATTTTATCCTTTGATACCATCATTAATTGTAACATCCCAAGGTTTTCTAAAAATAAATTGAAAATGCTTGAAATTTTGTTTAAGGTATATATTTATAAGTATCCTTTAAACATAATTTTATTTCTTCTATGTTTTGAATTTCAAGAAACTGTCATCTAGAGTTGTGTTCAGTATGTTATTTGGAGTCTGTTAGAACAAACTTGTTTTTTGGTGAATAGTAACATACCCTTATGAATAGTAATATGAATAGTAATATGACTTCATGAATAGCAAATAATATTATTATTTTATTTTTCCAAGGCAATAGGATAATAGGATCTTAATTAATTTTCCAATGTCACATAAAACTAGTTGCACTTAAATATTGTTATTTTTCGAATTAACTGTGACCTTATTTAGAAATTAAATTAATAATATTTAGAAAATTATTTTTGAAAAATGGATTTCACTTTTGAATTCTACACGTCGAAAAATGGTAGGGGTAAATTTTTGGTATTTTTCTGAAACTCTTGAATTTTTGGTGAATAGTGAAATACGATAAAATACTGTATAATCAATTTATTAGTAAATATGCACTATTTATGACATCATAAGTGATGCAAGGCCACTTTCTTCGAAATAACATGATATTATCACTATTTAGGGATACTTGTTTTGATATTATTCATAGTTTTGATAAAAATATTATAATAATGATTAAAATAATCTAAAAAACCTCCCCTCCTCCACTATAAATACCACCCTCACTCCCCTCTTCCTCCCACACCTCTCAAGCCTTGAGAATTGTCTAAATTCTGCCAAATTCCCTCCCCAATCTTCTTCCCCACGTCCTAGAGCTGCTGGTCTCACCAAAAGACCAAGACCAAAGCCCTTAAGGAGGATCTCAAGGAGAAGAGATCAAGAGGTAAACATCCTCTTTCATTTTCATTCTTTTCCTCCATTTTATGTTATTCTCTTCCTTTCCCTTTGTATTTTGTTGGGATATTTTATTAAATGTTTCCCTTACTGTCCAAAGTTTGTATGATGATGAGATATTCCATTCCTCTCATCAATCTTGTTTTTATGAAATTTTAAGAGACGTCGTTAGGCTGCCGAATTTTTGTAAGAATTTTCTCATGTTTTCTTCATTTCATGATTCCTTTCTATTCTTTCTTCACCCCCTCTTATCCAAGAGGCATGAAATATCCAGAATCATGTATATTCTAGATGTTGTCATGTTTATGGAAAATTAAAAATCATTATTCCTCTCCTCTCTCACTTATTTAAAGAATCAAAAAACATTGTCCATTTGTGTCGAATTACCGATATCGTGGACGATGTATTTTTAATTTCCATTAATTCTTTCAAGTCTGATCATGAAACCATTTATATGGTTGAACCAGGTTATAATATATGTTTTATGACTCATATAAGGTTCTAGAATTCTTTTGTACTCATGATTCAAATTTATAAGACTAAATGAGGTTGTAATTATCAAAGAACCACTTAAATGATCTAAACGAACATAATTAATGTTTTGACTTATTAATCATCATCATATAAAGCATCAAAGTGATAAATGGTAAAATTTATGGTACTGGAAATATGTAAATACTACTCCTTTACAATTCTGGAGTTTCACTTCCAATCAACAAGAATGATTCATCATGAACCGATCGTGAAAATCACAAAAGAACTCACCCAAAATAATGCAAGGAACAAAATACTAACAAATAAGGGGTGAAATGAGGTTATGAAATGACCATATAAGATGTTATAAACATGAACATGTTTCTGTAAAATACTAATAACACTCTTTTAACCATTATACAGGAGGTTTTAACAAGTTTGAAGTAAGACAAGATTAAGGTAAGGGTTTCTTCATCTCACTTCCATTTTTGTGAGATATTCTGTAATCACTATTTTTACTTTGTATGGTGTATGTATACTGCCCGTTATTGTCTCATATCATGAATATCTTTATTTTTATGATATTAAATTTATCATTTGACAATCATTAATTTTGGGTCATACAAATCAATTGATTACAAAGTTGTAAGGGGTTCCTCGTCTCACTTTCATTTTTGTGAGATTTTAGTCATTCGCCGCTTATTTCTTGTATGCGGAATATGTGTACTGTCATTTGATATATATAATAGCATTATTCTCTTTATATTCATGTTATTAAATGATCCAATTTATATTTATTATGTTCTGGTCATATGATTCGACCGATCACATTGTTGTAAGGGAATTCTTAACCCGATTTCCATTCTTTGGGTTAACATTCTACTTTATAATTTATGTGATATTTAAATTGTTTATGTGATGGGTTTTGTTTATATTATGTTTAATTATGTGTATTTACAGAGTATATACATATTAAATTCACTCTATTAAGCCTCACTTCAAGTATATGATGTTTATAAGGGACTTTTCTTCTAAAATCCTCTTTTAAAATTCTGTTTTATAAGATTCAAAGGCAATGTTTTTATGCTATTGTTTATGTTGTATGATTATGTTTTGGTTATTGGGAATTGTTTATGATGAAGGGTGGGACCTATATTTCCCTCCAATGCATTGGGTATGAGTACGTTGGAGGTCGGCCGTATGGTTACTCCAAGTGTAACTGTGATGGTTACACAAAGTAAGGTAGTCGTGAGGGTTACAAATTTTAAGGTAGCCGAGATGGTTACAAGATTATGCAAGTAATGCCCCAATATACCTCTATGATTATAATTATGTTTGTGTGGATCTTGTGTAAATCTCATGTTATGCTAAGTAAGATTTAATGGGTGGAAATCATGTCTTTTGAAAATGTTTTCATACGTCATGCGTATTCATGGACTAATGTGATTTTTCCTTCTTTTTCATACCTTACTGAGCTTTTGTGCTCATCCCAAGTTTTTAAATGATTTTTCACAGGTTAATGATGAGTAATACAAGGAAGGAAGACATGTTAAATGTTGAAGAATTTTCAAGGAGTCTTGTTTTATGTTTTAATGTTTTATATTCTGAGGAAAATGGAAACTAATTTTATGGTATCCACTATGTAACAATGTGTAATGTTATGAATGATTTGTCTTAGTTCTCTAAAGATCTAAACTTGAAAATATCCTCAATGTAAAATGAAGTGTTTTCTTGATTAAATTCAAGATTATGTATGAAATAAGTGCGGGTCCTTATAGTTGGTATCAGAGGAAAGGTTTAGACAACTTTAGGGATTATAAGTTTTCGTTAAACATATGGTTAGTCTGTATGTCTATTCTTTATGTTAAATCCCTGTTTTATAACTTTTTAGATTAAGGAAATTCAGTTACAAATGGAAGGAGGAGGATCTCAAATGACATTCATATCTCTTCCCGATGACTTGCTTGCAATAATTATTGCAAAGTCTTGTCGAGATGACTTTGAAACCTTTTCTAACATGCAACTCACTTGCAAGAAACTGTTTGAGATATCAAACACCTCCACTATACCTCGATACCATCGTGGATCATGGGTTACATTTAAACAAATATTATTTTCTCAATATTCTCATATTTTTAAGAAAGTTAAATATTATCAATCAATTTTTAAATATTTTACCTTATCAAGAGATTTTGAAGCATGTTATGATTTTGAAAGAGGTGCTGAAGAAGGAGACCCTTGCGCAACCTATTTATATTTGCTTTTACAGTATAATCTTTCAGCACATACTTATGGTATTTTAAAAGGACTATTGATTGAAAGTTTCAACTCAAACTCGGTCTAACAATTTTATAAAAATCATGTTTTATCAGATGTTTTGAAATTATATGTCATACATGATTATTTTCCAAAACTATTTTTCTGTGAACACCCATATGACCCATATTGTACAAGGTGTATTTGGATAAAGGAAGAAAATGATTTTGAAGGATATATAAATCATTGTTTCAATGCATGGACCTTCTATTTACATGAGCAAGATGATGATGAGACCAGGTGGACACCTTGATCAAGGTACCCTCACTTGTTTAATAAGTAAATAAAATTGTGAGGACACAATTTCAAGAAGGTGGGGATAATGTAACATCCCAAGGTTTTCTAAAAATAAATTGAAAATGCTTGAAATTTTGTTTAATGTATATATTTATAAGTATCCTTTAAACATAATTTTATTTCTTCTATGTTTTGAATTTCAAGAAACTGTCATCTAGAGTTGTGTTCAGTATGTTATTTGGAGTCTGTTAGAATAAACTTGTTTTTTGGTGAATATTAACATACCCTTATGAATAGTAATATGAATAGTAATATGACTTCATGAATAGTAAATAATAATATTATTTTATTTTTCCAAGGTAATAGGATAATAGGATCTTAATTAATTTTCCAATGTCACATAAAACTAGTTGCACTTAAATATTGTTATTTTTCGAATTAACTGTGACCTTATTTAGAAATTAAATTAATAATATTTAGAAAATTATTTTTGAAAAATGGATTTCACTTTTGAATTATACACATCAAAAAATGGTAGGGGTAAATTTTTGGTATTTTTCTGAAACTCTTGAATTTTCGGTGAATAGTGAAATACGATAAAATATTGTATAATCAATTTATTAGTAAATATGCACTATTTATGACATCATAAGTGATGCAAGGCCACTTGCTTCGAAATCACATGATATTATCACTATTTAGGGCCACTTGTTTTGATATTATTCATAGTCTTGATAAAAACATTATAATAATGATTAAAATAATCTAAAAAACCTCCCCTCCTCCACTATAAATACCACCCTCACTCCCCTCTTCCTCCCACACCTCTCAAGCCTTGAGAATTGTCTAAATTCTGCCAAATTCCCTCCCCAATCTTCTTCCCCATGTCCTAGAGCTGCTGGTCTCACCAAAAGACCAAGACCAAAGCCCTTAAGGAGGATCTCAAGGAGAAGAGATCAAGAGGTAAACATCCTCTTTCATTTTCATTCTTTTCCTCCATTTTATGCTATTCTCTTCCTTTCCCTTTGTCTTTTGTTGGGATATTTTATTAAATGTTTCCCTTAGTGTCCAAAGTTTTTATGATGGTGAGATATTCCATTCCTCTCATCAATCTTTTTTTTATGAAATTTTAAGAGACGTCGTTAGGCTGCCGAATTTTTGTAAGAATTTTCTCATGTTTTCTTCATTTCATGATTCCTTTCTCTTCTTTCTTCACCCTCTCTTATCCAAGAGGCATGAAATCTCCAGAATCATGTATATTCTTGATGTTTTCATGTTTATGGAAAATTACAAATCATTATTCCTCTCCTCTCTCACTTATTTAAAGAATCAAAAAACATTGTCCATTTGTGTCGAATTACCGATATCGTGGACGATGTATTTTTAATTTCCGTTAATTCTTTAAAGTCTGGTCATGAAACCATTTATATGGTTGAACCAGGTTATAATATATGTTTTATGACTCATATAAGGTTCTGTAATTCTTTTGTACTCATGATTCAAATTTATAAGACTAAATGAGGTTGTAATTATCAAAGAACCACTTAAATGATCTAAACGAACATAATTAATGTTTTAACTTATTAATAATCATCATATAAAGCATCAAAGTGATAAATGGTAAAATTTATGGTACTGGAAATATGTAAATACTACTCCTTTCCAATTCTGGAGTTTCACTTCCAATCAAAAAGAATGATTCATCATGAACTGATCGTGAAAATCACAAAAGAACTCACCCAAAATAATGCAAGAAACAAAATACTAACAAATAAGGGGTGAAATGAGGTTATGAAATGACCATATAAGATGTTATAAACATGAAAATGTTTCTGTAAAATACTAATAACACTCTTTTAACCATTATACAGGAGGTTTTAACAAGTTTGAAGTAATACAAGATTAAGGTAAGGGTTTCTTCATCTCACTTCCATTTTTGTGAGATATTCCGTAATCACTATTTTTACTTTGTATGGTGTATGTATACTGCCCGTTATTGTCTCATATCATGAATATATTTATTTTTATGATATTAAATTTATCATTTGACAATCATTAATTTTGGGTCATACAAATCAATTGATTACAAAGTTGTAAGGGGTTCCTCGTCTCACTTTCATTTTTGTGAGATTTTAGTCATTCGCCGCTTATTTCTTGTATGCGGAATATGTGTACTGTCATTTGATATATATAATAGCATGATTCTCTTTATATTCATGTTATTAAATTATCCAATTTATATTTATTATGTTCTGGTCATATGATTCGACCGATCACATTGTTGTAAGGGAATTCTTAACCCGATTTCCATTCTTTGGGTTAACATTCTACTTTATAATTTATGTGCTATTTAAATTGTTTTTGTGATGGGTTTTGTTTATATTATGTTTCATTATGTGTATTTATAGAGTATATACATATTAAATCCACTCTATTAAGCCTCACTTCAATTATATTATGTTTATAAGGGACTTTTCTTCTAAAATCCTCTTTTAAAATTCTGTTTTATAAGATTCAAAGGCAATGTTTTTATGCTATTGTTTATGTTGTATGATTATGTTTTGGTTATTGGGCATTGTTTATGATGAATGGTGGGAACTATATTTCCCTCAAATTCATTGGGTATGAGTAAGTTGGAGGTCGGTCGTATGGTTACTCCAAGTGTAACTGTGATGGTTACACAAAGTAAGGTAGCCGTGAGGGTTACAAATTTTAAGGTAGCTGAGATGGTTACAAGATTATGAAAGTAATGCCCCAATATACCTCTATGATTATAATTATGTTTGTGTGGATCTTGTGTAAATCTCATGTTACGCTAAGTAAGATTTAATGGGTGGAAAGCATGTCTTTTGAAAATGTTTTCATACGTCATGCGTATTCATGGACTAATGTGATTTTTCCTTCTTTTTCATACCTTACTGAGCTTTTGTGCTCATCCCAAGTTTTTAAATTATTTTTCACAGGTTAATGATGAGTAATACAAGGAAGGAAGACATGTTAAATGTTGAAGAATTGTCAAGGAGTCTTGTTTTATGTTTTAATGTTTTATATTCTGAGGAAAATGGAAACTGATTTTATGGTATCCACTATGTAATAATGTGTAATGTTATGAATGTTTTGTCTTAGTTCTCTAAAGCTCTAAACTTGAAAAGATCCTCAATGTAAAATTAAGTGTTTTCTTGATTAAATTCAAGATTATGTATGAAATAAGTGCGGGTCCTTATATTAATGTTATTTCTTGATACCATACCTTTGATGTCATGTGTATTTAATTTATTACTTTGATATTATCTTAATTAATTATGGGTATTTAATTTTATGAGTATGTTATTTTCTCATCCCATACCTTTGACATATCTTTGATATCCTTTTTTGATTTAATATCTTTGATACCATTTTATTTATTTTATCTTCTATTTTAAAAGTTTTAACTTTTATGATCAAACTCTCACAGTAGATTTTTTAAGTGTTAACCTGATCTATTTTAAGACAAAGTTTATTCTATACATGGTTTATAAAATTCCATGATTTTTTATTATAAAAAAGAGGAATATTTTTGGAACCCTTGTTTTAATGATCACAAAATCATGTTAATTATGTTTTTAATGAGTTTTATATTTTATGATGGAATTTTATAATATAAGGCAGTTTGGTGAGAATTTGGCTAAGTATTGAAAAGACTCGTCATTAAAGATGATTCAATGCCAGAAAATACTCACCGTTGAAGATGAGTCACCACCATAAAAGACTCACCATTGAAGGTGATCCACCACTAGGGAATGTCTCACTGCTAGAAAAGAGTCTCCATTAGGATTGAGTCACCACCAGACTTTACCTACCACCAAACAAGTCACCGTTGAGATGAGTCACTGATGAATATGAGTCACCGCTAGACTTAACCTACCATTATATGACCTACCTCCAGCCCGACTCACCGTTGGTCTGACTCACCGCCATACACGAGTTGTCATTAGAATGATCCACCATTGTTATTCTTGGATATTTAAATTAAATGCTTCTAATGGATATATTATCAAATTTAATGTTGAGGGTTATTTTAATGGTTAATATTAAACTATTACAGAGAACATTAAAGATAATGTCAGAGCTAAGTATGAGGATATAGGATACCCAGATGATTGTTCCTTGAATAGTCTCCCCATCCTGCAGTGTTATATATTCAAAGAAGTCACCCTCATGAATAAGATGCATGCATGTTGGTCGAATGTGAACACATGATCAAGTGTGCCACTCACTGAAGAGATTTACATGAAGCATTCTTACATGAATACAACTATGAAAGAGTGAAGATTACAAAATATATGAATCCTTTCAAACATTCGGGACAAAGAGATCCTACAACACTCTATTTTACTACGTTTTTCAAAAAAATGACTCGAGCTCCTCTCCAATCTACATCCAAGGAGACTCAATATTTCAGAGAACATTAGACTAAGAAACTCTATATTTTAAACATATTTATACTTTCTATTTTTTTCTTATTGACTTTACATTTAGAGTGGTGTGTGGTGTGCCTTATTTATTCAACGCACACTATTCTTTCACTTTAACTGGAAGATACAAGACATCTTCTTCACTCTATTTACATCTATTTACCCACGGTGTTGTGGAAGAGGTCCCTGTGTGGCTTGTGTTTATTTTATTCCCACAGTTATTGTGGAAGAGGTCCCTATGTGACCTGGACAACTTGTAGTTGTTGTATTTATACCTTATATAAGTTATGGATCAAGATTATATTTATACAATCTGCTTGAAAACAGGTTATTTCCAAGTGGAGGGGATTATGTCTCAACTTGAGATTGAACCCCTTATTTTATTTTCACAGTGTGTTTTTTTTCATTTCTAAGATCCAAACTGAATTTATTTTAAATTGTAAAAAAACCACTACTTTGATGGTTAATCTTAACTAGTGTTTATATAAGTATTTGATTGGGTGGATTGATTTCAAGAGTTATAATAGTTTTCATATTATTTTAATTGATCACTAATCAATATTTGAGAAATATTTTAAAATATCGGGACTTATATCGATCATTTGTTTTGATTAAAAGGGAACTTTTAATTAAATTAGAGGATTTTAATTGAACTGGTTTTTAATAAAAAAAATATTGGGTACTCAATTCACCCCCCACATGAGATACTCACTCCAACCAACAATATTAGTTCTCCATTATAATGAGAACTTATAGATACCATGAAAAAATTCTCAAATATATTCCCTATGGTCTAAATACACCAGTCTTATAAGATAAAAATAATGTTTTATTATTAGGTATTGGGGGATCATGAGAATTAAGGCTTCTTCTCATGAATTTTATAGTTGGTGATCTCCAAGTAGGGAGGACATGAGGACAAACTCACTATTAAAAGAACAACAGTATTAACGTGTCATTTCATGTTTCTTTCTATGATCATGTGTGTTATTCCTTTGAATCAAGGCCATTATTAATATGTATCATGCTTCACTTGCTTTGATGCATGATGAAAACCATGATGTATTTACTGAGGGAAAATTATCTTGTGTGAATTATGTCATGACTGGTATGGAGTTAATTAAATGTATAAGATAAAAAATTTCCCTTATGGGTCATGGAATAAGATATATTTGACACTTAGACTAAGATAAAAGTGTTTGAGTTAAATCCTAGGCTATGTTAGTTTACAAAAAAGTTTATCTCGAGAATTCAAATAAAGATAAAAAAATTAGAAAACATGATGAAACATGTATAAATCTTTCTTTATGGGATATTTTTTGACAAAGGGATTATATTACATGGTAGTTTTCATAGTATGTTGTTTTTGTGACAACTCATATTTTCTTTATGGGGGCTATGATGTGTGGTTAGATACCAGTCTTATTCTGTGGGTTAGACATACTAACATTAAATAAAAGGAATAGAGGGTCGCATACTAAGTGTATCAATCAAATCATTAATTTAAATTAAATCTAGATTTAATAAAAAAAAATATTCATGGTTTGTGGAATAATATTAATTCAAGTTATATTGATCAAAAATTCAAACTTAAGATCATTCGAGATAGGAATGAGGGATTTTAATTTTATATCCTCTTTATTTACAATATATTAAATATAATATTTATTCATGAGATGAGTGAATAAAATATTGAATTATTTATTTACAAGTTAATAGAATAAAATAAATATTTGTTCATGAATTATGTGAATATAATATTTATTTTATCGAATGATCATAATTTTATTGTTCAAGGTTTGATAATATATATAGAGAGATTTGGATCAAGTTAATGATCTAATAAATATATTTAGTATTATTTAAATAAAATATTTATTTATTTATATATTAAATGATATTATAACAATACATTTCACTGAAATGATAATAGTTTTATTATTATTTTAAAATATTGGTTATGTGGGTTTTCATTAGAGTAAAATTAAAAGAAATGGCGTAAATGAAATTCTTTTAATTTTTTATCTAAGTATAAAACCTAAATTATGTCATTTTATTTGATATGTGAATCCTAGTATCTCTAATTTTTCTCTCATGACTTGGAGAGATAATTAGGGAGAGTCTTCCACAAACTCTCAAGTTTCTAGAGAGAAAATACAAAATATTTCCTTATATGATCAAAAGTGAACAACGTGGAGCACTTGATACCTTCATGTTAGCACCCGAGATATCAAGAAATTTTTTTGGAGTTTCATAGAACACATGTGGATATTACTAAATGAGATATCATTTGAATTATTGAAGCATTGACAACATCAATATGATTAGTGATATGATCATTCAAGTAAACAAAGAGCAAAAATCAAATCAAAAAATAAATTAATTCAGGTAGTTATTTTATTTAAAAATAATAATTATAAATAATGTGTTATTATACTAATAGAGGATTTTGGATAATTTCATCAAGTTTATATGAATAATTTTAAATTTGAAACCCATCTTTCTTCTTCCGTTATGGTCGGATCCTGCATCAACAACCACTTGAATGAAATCATGATCATTCACATAATGCAAATGTTTTTCCTCAAAAATCATTACTATAACATCTTAATTTCATCATAGAATTCTAAGAGATGATGTATAAAACTCATACAATCCCATATCTCATCTTTCACCTAATAAATGACAATGAATTTAATCATCACCACCACAACACTTTACATGTTCATTCATCTTCAAAGAAGAACATCATATTCCCCACCTTTGAGGTGAAACCTTAAGAAATTTCAAACAAGGACATATGATCATTTCAAACCTCACCATCAATATATTCCAATTCATTTCCCCAAACCCAATTAATAGGTTTGAATTCCACTAACATAAAACTTAAATACTAAACTTCTTTCTCATCTACCACAACCAAGTACACAACTTACAAATATTTCATCATTTGTATGGTGTGTTTAAAATAATCATCCCTAATAAAATCTCATATTTTTATTTATTGATGTCACCTGAAGGATAATTTGAAAAATATAAACATCCCACTAAATAGTTTACAAAATATTCACAAGTTTCACAACCATACTTACTCAAAAACTAAAATATTATGTGGTCAACCATCATTTGATTATGAATCTAACACCCTTTTATCACATGATTCAAAGAAATTTACATCTGGGGATCATTATAGATATTTAACATCCCCATTCAATGTTTCTTACAACTAAATGCATAAAGGAAAACACCATGCTTCTTAATTCACAAACCATTATCTCAACAACCACAATGACATTTTTTATCACCTCCATAAGATCAAAATTCTAAGTATATTGATCAGAATTTACCTCCCTTGTTCAACCTAGGAGCACAAAGAGGCTCCAAAAAACCCTCACCCCTTACTCCCCTTCCTCCATTGAAGCTCTTTGAAGGTTCCTAGGTAAGATTCTTTGAGTTTTTGGTTTATTTCCTCTTATCCTCTTCATTATCTCTTGGTTTCTTAGTTTCTCTCAGTGGGGTTTCCTCTTGCTTAAACCCTAAGGGTTAGGGTTGATGTGTGGTTTTATTTCTTTGATGTTGGGGTGTTATGATTGTCTCTCGATATTGGTTCTTCCTTCTCTCGAAGTTTCACTACATTCGCACATCATTGAAGTGGGTAAATCTGTCTATTTCCTTTACGGAACATTCCATTGATGCTTGAGCTTTCCTTTAATTCTCTAAACATGTTACAATCTTGCTTGTGACGCATTGGTATAAATTTATTTGGTTTTTTCATGATGGAAATGGGTGTTAAATGGTTTTCCTAAGGGTTTCTTTAAGTATGCCTATATTTAAAATCATTCAAGGTGTTTGATAAAATTTCAATTGAAATTTTAAAGTGAAGTTGGATGTTTTGGTTGGTGTTTTCCAATAGTTATGTTTTGGTAATATGGTTGGATTGTGGATTGGAGGTTTTATGTGTAAATTTGTGACTTTTATGTTGTGACACTTATCTTTGGATTTTTGTGTTGGTTTAAAAGCAAGTGATGTTTCTTCAAAAGGGGTTTTGAGTAATTTCATAGATAATTGAAGAGTGTAATTGAATGTTGAATTGAGTTTTCTTCAAATAATTTCTAAGTGGTTTTGGATTAATAAATTATTTTGATTAGCCACTAAAATAGGCTAATATTAATTGTTAATATTTATAATATTCATGAGATTAATTATTAATAAACACCATTTTAGTGCATTTTACACTTTGAACATTATTTCACATTATGATTGTAATTCTTTGTTAAAGTTCACTATTAATTGGTACATATTTAAACACATCCTAAAATAAAAAATGTCCTTGATTTTATTTTCATATTTTATTTTCAATTCTCCCATGATATAAGGAACAATTCATGTTTTTGGATTACTAGAAGATTCACATTATAAGGCCACCAAAGTTGGCCTTGAACTAACAACATTCTGGGCAAAGTAAATTGGATAACATCCCAATAAAGAGACTGTAGTGGCCAAGATACAAGCCCAGTGATTCTAAAAATTTAAATGAAGATATAGGACATCATGGAGAACATTTCATCCAACACTTACAGGAGCTCATTTGGATGTTTTAATAGAGTTCCAGGTGGACCAATTTGGAGATAAAATTCTAGGCTAGATTCTACGACCTGGAAAAACAGACCACCATTTAGAAGGTCATCTAGAAGGTCATTTCGACGCGTCTGTTCAGTGGATGCAAGTTACCTTCAACTTTGGGTAAAGGGTGGAAAAGTCTAAGTTTCACAAGCTTTCCACCACTCTAAGCCTACCATACTTAAGTGGGATGACTTTAAATTTTGGAGGATTGACCCAAGGCTCCTAAAATTCCTATTTAAGGTAGTGGTGTTGGAGGATTTATTCATCTTTTGAGCTTTCTTTCATTGTAATGTTATGCTGCGATTTTGTTGTCTCAAGTTTGTCTTTCACATGTAAGTTGTTCAATTCACTTTAATTTATTAATAAAAGTTATTATTCTGCTCTTATTATGTTGTTCTTTATATCAATTTGATACCGTTGGTTCAAGGTGTAAATTTATTCACACAAAACCTTTTGAAATTATCACACAACGGTGGAGTGATCATTATTTCATTGTTTTTTTACTTCTTCATTTCCTCACTCATGAGTCTACTTCCCGCTTCTATTGAAACCATAGAATCAATAGAGGGTTAACCCACTTATGGGTTGATTCAAGGGAGTATCAAGGGGCTGGATTGGATGTTATTTATCACCCCATTAATTTCTAATCACCTCTTTTAATTGAGATTTTTATTTGATGATTTTGAAACTCCTTCGTCCTTGTTGAATTTAAAGCCACACACTTCAAGTGCTAATACGAACCTTTACCTTTAAGTGCTCAAAACTTTGATCCTTCAAGTTTATAGGTGATTAGTATTAAAGTGTGTAGGTATTAAACCAGTAAGTGATTATTTTGTTTGATCTTCTTAAATGAACCCATATCAAATATAAGAAACTGAAATAGTTGTAAAAGGAATGCATCTAATCCACCCCAAGTGATAAACTAGAATCAACTCATTATTTTAAATTTAATTCACTTAAGTATCTTATAGTTCACTTAAACCCATCTAATATCAACCCAATTTGGCCACTTCATAGCCAAAAACAATCCATAAAATGTACGTGTTTGTAGGTTACTTCTTAGGTATCTGAGGATTCGACAACCCAAACTAAACTACAAGCGACCGCTTAACCCTAAAATCTTGGGTAAATTTGGGTGAGACTATATGTGTTGGGTTCTTTGGAATTGTATGTCTTCTTAATGGTTTTTTGATTTCTGTTTGGCACCTTGATAAAATTGGTTCTTCCTTGAACCATGGTTTTCCAAAAAGGATTCTCCTCCCTTTCCTCTTTCTTTTTCCAAAAAGGGTTCCTTGATTTATAAATTGTGTGTTGGTGCTTCATGTGACTTTAAATGTGGTTTCAAATGTGTTTTTAAAATCTTTGCATGTTTTTCATTTTGATATATGGTTTAGTGAAGTATTGGTATAAAGGCATGTTTGTCACTTTAAGACATACTTTGTAACTAAGTGGTGTAAAAGGATCGTTTGTCACTTTTCATGTTGTTTCATGTTTTCACTGTATCTTGGGAATAGTTTTGGATTTGAAATGTAAACGAATGTTTGGCATTGTGCATGTGAAAGTGTTGTTTTATATTGACTTTGGAAATGGTGTGGAAATGGATTTTTAAATGTATTTGGATTGGAAATGTTAAAGGTCCAGTTGGAACTTTGTGTTGTCTTTGAAAAGTTGGTTTTGATGTAAAATGGTGTGAAGGCATGATTGGTACCTTGTGATTTGGTTTTGGATTTCATGTGACATATGGTCCTGATGGGAATCTTGGCATGTTTTGGAAAATGGATTGAAATCTTGGGTAGCATGAAGTCTTAGTTGGTATTTTAAAATGTTGGGAAAGTAGTTTTTGAAATTCAAATGTTATGACGGCCTGGTTGACACTTGTGAATGAATTATTGTGAGACATTCACCTCTATGGAGGATTCTTAAAATAGAGGGGCATCACATAGGTGGTGTCAGTGTTTAGGTTATGCAAGCATGGTGGTAATAGGTTTAATTGAACCACGCGTGTGAGGACCTTCTCATTCACCAAGTACTATTATCATGTGATTCAAGGGCATCATCTAGAGGGTCGAGTAATGGTTGTTTGTAGACCCAGATTAGACGGGTTGCACCCCTTGGATTTTCTGAGAGTCCAGGTAGGATGTGCCACTAGATTGGCTAGTTTAGAGTGTCCAGTTGGTTATTTTATGTGGAGATGCACCATATGTCGGCAAGTGAGTTTAATTTGAGTATGTACAAGGATTTACTCTAGAGATGTTTAGGAAATTCCTATGATTTACTATCTGTATGTTTTTTTATTTCTATTTCTTATTGGATATTTTCCCTACTAGTTTATGTTTGCTTGTTTTGTTCCCTTTAATTTCTGCATAGCCCCTTTTTGGTCACTTGGTATGGATTTGTATTTGGGATTTGGTTTTGAATTGGGTTGTGGAAAGTGAAATCGTTTTTGAAAAGAAAAGTTGCATGTGTTATTTTAAAAATGGAATTTTTGGAAAGTTTTGTTTAGTTGTATAAAATTTTTAAAATCTTATTTCCTGTATGTATTTTAAACTAGTGTTTGTGGACTATTTCAAGAAAGGAAATGCATGGAATCTATGGTGATTACCTACTGAGATGTTTAAGATCACACGCTACTTGTGCCACTCGATATTGGTAGACCCGAGCTGTTTTGAAGGTTTAGGTTTCTGGTTCGATTTTCCTTTAGCGTAGGTTGGTCTTGTGGTTGATGGTGACCAAGATGTCACGTGGAGATCGTGTTGCGTGATTCAGTTTTAGTTTTGTATTCAATTATTGTTTGTTCATCAGCTGTTGTATCTAGATTGGTTTGTATATTTATTGATGTTTAGTTATTGTTGGTATTTTTTATGTGTTCATTTTGGTTATTGATCCTGGTCTATTGGGGGAAAAATCTCATTGGGATTGCTTTTATGCTCGATACTAGTTTTCAGGCCATGGTGATCGGAAATGCCCTTCGGGTCTTGTCTTGGACCAGGTCGAGTGTCGGGCCGGATTGCATCACAGTCTAGTTCGTGACATGTTCTATGATTACATTTTCTAGAGAATACTCTTAGAGGTATAAATCCATTGGTTTCTACTAAGGGATCTCAACCTAACTCATTGTTGTGGAGGATTTAACATGGATAGTGAAGAACACTTTGTTTTAGGATTTTTCATTCCATTTTATTGATTCGTATCCAAGTAGATCTTGTGTAGAATTTTTGTGCTTTATTCTACAATATTTAGTCATAGATATATCTCATAAAACCCTTCACCTATAACATTGGTACACTTTTTGTAGTTATTAAATCAATTAAAGAGATAAAATAAAATAAAAACAAGTTATATTCCCCAAGAATGACATTTTAAAACAATTTATCTTTCTGTATCACTATTTCTTTCTCATGTAACTCTCTATTTTCTCTCTTATAATTGATTTTTTATTCTTTAACTCACTCTCAATAACTCCTTTTATAAGAATAATTAGAGTATGAAAATTTAAAATAAAGCACCTAAAACACACCAAGCCTTAACTTAATGACAATCAAGAGAGTAACTTGTGTATATAGAATGTGTAGAGAAAATTTCTAAACCTACTATGGATGGTGCTGCAAGAATTGAAACAGTGTCAACAACACATGATTTTTAGGTGACTTGGGGTGCTCCAGTAAAAATCAATTCAAATTTTTCGGATGCCTTTTGAGTTTTGAAAGTGTTATCGCACCATCCATTTTTTAGGAAGGTATAAATGAAACTCAACTCAATATTGTTATTGGTTTGATATATGTTACTATGTAATGATGTGGGGAGTCAATATAACTTCTGGATGACATGTATTGACTTCAAATCCATTTGTATGCTCTTGATAAAATGTTACCAATTTGAATTTTTATTTTATTTTTTAAAAAGAAAATTGAAAAGTAGTTGTAAAAAATCTACATTATTATTTTATAAATCACAAAACATTTTTTTAGCACAAATAGTTTGACACATGTTCACATAATGGTGGGTTAGGGATCAATTAATATATATTTATTTTAATTTTAATTTTTACCACATTACCCAATGGTTCCCAACACAAATCTGTGGGCTTGAGTTTCATTCAGTGTTTTGAAAAACCATATCAATATGGGTGGTCTGACTAGTTGGACCATCAGCCGATGGTAAGTCTAGCCCGAGGGTAATTCACTAGGATATATAAACAAATGAAGGGGCATCCATCTTCCCCTATACCTCCCCATCTACCCCATTCCACCTGTGATAGTGCCTCCTTATCCCACCTCCTCCCACCGCACATCCTTGTCTCCCTTGTCACCTTTATACCTCCCCAGATCACCCCTCCCTAGTCAGGGTATGGTTTCCCACTATTGGGATTATTTAAAATTTGAAATGAAATAACAAAAAAGAAAACGCACGATTGAAAAGTTGGAGCACTGAAAGCGGAAAGGCATATGTTCATTAGGGAGCACAACAGATGTGCATGTTGTGGGAATAGTGGAGAAGAGGCACACTATGCTGAAAAGTAGGAGCGTGGGTTGTGGAAAATATTGAATGACTTCATGATCGTGTGCCTTTATATTCATCAGCAATGAAGGGAAGATGGGGTAAGATGTAGCCACCGAGAATAAGTAGAGAGTTGCCATGATGTAGAAACCGAGAGAGGTAATATAAGGCTCACTCGGGTAGTCGTTGAGTGTTGAGGAGAGATAGTCATTATGAGATAATCAGGAAGGGGCTTCCACATCTGTGATAACTCATGTGAAGTGATGTCGATGAGAGTCGATGATGATGCCATTTATCGAAAGTCTTTCTGGTTATAGAGATCAGGCGGCATGTCCTGGTTGTAATGATCAAGGATACATCAAAATGGTATGTTCATGGGTGTGAAAAAATGTCTTCGGGTGTGTTGTAAAAAAACCTTCATTTGTCAAAAATTCATTCGAGTGATAAAATGCATGTAGGTTCCGGGCATAGTGGAGGTATGCGATGGGTGGTGCCCAACTTTTCTTTTTTTCCATAATCGATGATCAATCTGAGATCTATGTGATGATAAATGTCGTGATCAATAGAATTGAATCAAAGAAATATACAAGGTATATAGTGTTGGGACTAAGATAGAGGAGATTAAAAAATATTGTTTATAATTAATTTAATTAGATAAAGAATTACCTCTAAGGAATTATTTCTTCATTGATGAATTTGGTGACAGATCTGTGGTGCACTATCATTGTGTTGTAAAAACCAAGTGTAGATTTTCTCTAGCGGTGATCCACACGTGTTCTAGGAATCTCCAGACATCTCTGAATGAGTCTCTAAGTGCTAGCATGAAATATCCTTGCGCTTGTGCCATCCACCTTTGATCACTTCGAGAATCGCTTCCAAAGCGTTATCCTTGATTCGGTGGAGAAAGATTGCTCTCCATTCGTGGGAGAGTTCTTGGAGAAGGGAGATTTCTAGGCTTGAAAGGATTCTCCAAAATTCGTTGTGTACAACTGAATTGGATCTCTTGGAAAATAATATAATTGGGTATTTATATTTCTAGTGTTAAAATAAACTAATTGCACAAGTGACCTTAATTATTTATTTAATCCTAGTAAAAACCCATGTCAAATAATAATAGGAATATTATTATTTCTCGACATGTGATTAACTTGAAAACTATAATTAAATATTATTTAATTAAATAATATTCAATATTTATTATTTTTCACCGTACCATTAAACTCGATTTGTCATTTCTCCGTAATATTTATCGAGCCTTAAATAATGACTACTTATTTATTAAATAAATATCACTACATTATTCTCTAATAAATAAATAAATATTATATTCAGTAAATAAAAAATAAATATTTATTAAATATTCCACTCACAATATATTCTCTCGAATAACTAGTGATGAAATATATACGATCAAGAATACATGAATAATTATTAAACCACATGTGGGAATAATATTTATTCAACCTATTAAATAATAAATAATAATATATTATTTAACTAAGATTTTGGATACACTTAGTGTGCGACCCTCTAGGCCTCTTTCTCAGTACCATTAGGTGAACCAGGCTAAAGTCCAAGGTTAGAATCTAGCAACATGCCAAGGCACCCATGGATAAATAATTTAATGTCGTAATGAAATATTACCTCATATGGATGCTTACCATGTAATATAATCCCTTTGTCACAATATCTCAAATCGAGCAGGTTGCATGTCAGTGTCATCAACCCACGTGCTTGATTATCTCTTTCTTTAACTTTTTAGAAATAGAACTTGCCTATAGAACACCATGGACATGGATTTATTTAGGCTATATTACTTCCATCAAAGGTCCTGAGATATTAACTTTCATTAATGAACAAAAGATATAAATACTTTCTCACATTATTCATTAATGCAATATTACTCGTAACGCACCCAACATATCATATCTCACCAAAAACATCTATCATCATGATTTTCATCAATACATAAAAGGATGCAACTCATAATATTTATTAATAATAATCTTAAAGTCTAAGGACCAATACACACGTCCGTAGATAGGAATATCCAATGGCACATATAAATGTAGATTTCCTACTGGTGGGTCCCATTCTCATAATATCATATTGAATATTACCAAGGGCGTACACCATGAGAAGGTGCCTCAAATTCCTATAAGTCTCCACCCCTAATAGAATATATCATTTGTATCCCTCAAATGATATCATTCAGCTATAGAACATATATTCAAGAATAGTGTCATAACACTTTCGGGTTCTCATCATAGCGAGGAACTACTATGACTTTTTAGTGAGACAAATACTCTTAGGACATTATTGAAGGACCCCGGGACACCCTGAGAGGGGAGGGGTGAATCAGGGTGACCACTTTTTCTTTTAAAGTGTTGGATCTTGTTCCCACGTTGGTAGGAACATGTTGAATCTGTATGATGATTATGATCAGAATGAAAACATTCACATGCACAGAGAAGACACAACCATTTTTACTTGGTTCACCACTAAGGACTACGTCCAAGGAGCATATGCCGACAGGTTGCCGGACGTACCTAAATCCACTATGCTTCACTAGCTGCGGATACAAAAGTTCAGGTACAGACACTCTGTCCCAGGAACACTGCCTTTACAATTGTTCAGGGATAGCTCACTGCGTCCCTCGGGTCACTCCCGTTGACTCCCCCTGGCTCACTGCCGTTGGTGAAGGCCCACTCAGTTTATAGACGTGAAGGTATCTTCAATAGATTTGCATTGATGTCTTTGCCTCTGCTCAGCATGAGACTCTGCTTGCATCGAATTCCGAAATAGATGCACTAGAACGCACAGAACCACTGAAACGGATAACCAGAACGTGTAGACAAACCTGACTAACAATTGCGCGCAACACCAACCCCTTGCGCGCAAAACCTTCCTATTGCGCACAAAAATTACTTTTCGCGTGGAAAAATATTTTCGCGCAAAAATCCCCTTTTTCGCGCAACTCCGAATATTTCGCGCAAGCCCCTTTACGCTATCCTTTTTCGCGCATGAGACCTCGGATCTTCTCTAAGTCTTCCAACAACACGAATGAAGGGGGTCACCTCATATTTATAGGCGACTGAGACAACTGCGCGCAAAATCCCCTTCGGCGCGGAAAACCTCTCATCTGGCGCGTAATCTTTCGCCCAGCTTAAGAATTTCGCGCACAACCCTTATTTTCCGCGCAGCCCATGCCTTTGCCATTTTTCACCAAACTGATTCTGAAACAGCATTTGCGCGAAAAAACTATTTCGCGCATCCCGCTGTTTTCCGCGCCCAACTTAAGTATTTCGCGCACATCCCTGATTTTCCGCGCAGCCCATGCCTTTGCCATTTTTCACCTCTCTGATTTCGAAACACTGTTTGCACGAAAAAACTATTTCGCGCATCCCGCTGTTTTTCGCGCCTAACTTAGGTTTTTCGCGCAAGCCTCTTATATTTCGCGCACCACTTCCTTTTTCTGCGAAGCTCCTTTTGCAGACAATCCATGTCTTAATTTTCCGATTTTGAGGCCCAAAAATTTGGAAAACACTGGGAAACAGCGCCACCTTCAATACTGTTGTCTGCTTGAACTGTATGATCACTTTGCTGGAACACATTCGGAACTTCCACTGAGGATTGACAACAAACACAAACCATACACCAAATCATGCTTTGAAGAGCCTGGTTCCAACAATCTCCCCCTTTGGGTTTGTTGGCAATCAGAATAAATTCAATAGATCTCCAACCATGAGCAAATCCAAAACGCAAGAATCAACTCAGCCAACACTCTAAGTCTACGTGAGCAATGCTCGGTGTAGAAAACAAGAGAGGAAGCTTGAATTGGGTCTTAGTGTTTTGAAATTCTCTATGACGCCCGATGTTATCACAATCTTACACTTCCATCACAGAAGAATTTCTTGCCGTGAATTTCTTGCCGTGAATTTCTTACCTTGAATTTCTTGCCTTGAATTCTCTTGCCGTGAATGCCTTGAATTTATTCCTTTCTCCCCCATTGACAATAAAACCAAAGACCGAAAAGTTTGTTCAACGTTCATCTCAAGCCATACTCCCCCTGGATAGTATCTCCCCCATAAACCTGCATCACAGCCATAAGCAGATAAAAACAGTAAAAACAAACGGGGAGAGGGGACTTCCGGTGCCTCCTTATGCAGTAGGAGGTGGTCGAACACCGAGGTTCAACCGATGCTTCTCGAACACAGCCGCGGACAATGGCTTGGTTAGGATATTAGCCACTTGCTCATTAGTTCCAACATGATCCATTTTAATCACGCCTTGTTCAACCTTTTCTTTGATAAAATGATACCGTATTTCAATATGTTTTGTACGAGAATGCTGAACCGGATTCTTCGTAAGATCAATTGCACTTTTGTTATCACAATAAATCACCATTGGTTGTTGCACCTTATCACCAATATCTGTTAGCTACTGCTTCATCCAAAGAAGTTGAGTGCATGCTTTTGTGGCGGAGATATATTCCGCTTCAGCAGTACTAAGAGAAGTACTTTCTTGTTTCTTGCTCAACCAGCCAACACATTTCTGCCCAATATAGAAAGCTCCACCACTAGTGGACTTTCTATCTACGACATCACCAGCCCAGTCAGCATCAGAAAATGCTGATAATTCACTGTCCCTGCCTGCAGCAAAAAATAACCCGAAGTTATGCGTACCTTGAATGTACCTCATGATTCTTTTTACTGCTGTCATATGTTCCTCCTTTGGATTACTCTGAAAGCGGGCCGCAAGGCATGTTGCAAAGACAATATCTGGCCTTGTCGCTGTCAGGTACAGTAGGCTGCCAATGATCCTCCTATACATGGTGGGATCAACAGAGTTCCCATCCTCATGCTTTCCAAGTTTAGTTCCAACTGCAATCGGAGTTGACATTGGTTTGGAGTCTTGCATATTGAACTTCTTCAGCAGCTCTCTTGCATATTTTTCCTGAGAAATGAATGTGTATTCCTTCTTTTGAATCACTTGCATCCCCAAGAAATATGTGAGCTCCCCAATCATAGACATTTCAAATTCTGATTTCATGTGGTTGGCAAATTCATCCACTGATTTCTTCCTACTGCCACCAAATATGATATCATCAACGTAGACAAGAACCATGAATTGATCTTTTGGAGAATTCTTCACATAGAGATTGTGATCAACTCCTCCTCTTTTGAATTCCAACTTCTTGAGATATGAATCTAGCCGTGAGTACCACGCCCGTGGTGCCTGCTTCAAACCATATAGAGCTTTCTTTAGTTTGCAGACCTTTGTTTCATCGGTACCCAAGACAAAGCCCACTGGTTGTTCAATGTAGACTTCTTCTTCGAGTACACCATTCAAGAATGCTGTCTTGACATCCATTTGATATACTTTATATCCTCTTTGGAGTGCCATGGCAAGGAAAAGCCTGATTGACTCCAGTCTAGCCACTGGAGCAAAGGTTTCTTCAACATCAATGCCTTCAATCTGAGAGTATCCTTTACATACCAGTCGTGCCTTGTTTCTGATGACACTTCCATGCTCATCAAACTTATTTTTGAAGATCCATTTGGTACCAATCACATTGTGACCTTCGGGTCTCTGGACAAGATCCCATGTCTGATTCTTATCAATCTGATCTAATTCATCATTCATGGCTTTCACCCAAGATTCATCTTTTGCAGCTTCTTCGAATGAGGATGGCTCTACAAATGATAGAAATGCAGATTGCGTGGTATTCCTCATCCTTCTGGTTTGAGTGGGTTCACTCCTATCCCCAATTATGTTGGATGGATCAATCTCAGCTTTTCTATTTCTCCTGCGAGGTTCAGTAGTATTCTCTTCAGCCATAGTTTCTTCTTCAGATTCTTCTTCTGAGTCAACATCATTATGTGATTGATGAGTGTTTTGAACAGCTTCCCCTATTTCTGCATTTGTAGTTTCTTCATGTCCACATTCTTCATGACTTTCTATCACATCAGCATATGACGTCCGTGAAGCATTTGTGGTTTTCTCTTCAATTATCTTAACATCATTGCTTTCCACAATCCTTCCCAAACGATTGTTGAAACATTTGTAGGCTTTGTTGTTCATTGAGTAACCGAGGAAGATTCCTTCATCTGCGTTGTCACCATATTTCCCCTGATTTCCTTCTTTGTTTTTGATGAAGCACTTACTTCCAAAGACACGAAAGTATTTTAGAGAAGGCTTCCGTCCATGCCACAATTCATATGGTGTCTTCGTCTCACCCATATAAAGTCCTGTTCGATTCTGAATGTACACTGCAGCTTGAACAGCCTCTTTCCAGTAATGTCGTGGAATACGACTCTCAATCAGCATAGTTCGTGCCATGTTGTTCACCTGTCGATTCCTTCGTTCAACAACTCCATTTTGTTGTGGAGTTCTCACAGCAGCTACCTCATGTTGTATCCCATGCTTCTCCAGATAATTTTCAAATTCAATGGACGTGTATTCTCCTCCATTGTCAGATCGCAACACTTTGATTGTTCGTCCAGTATCATTCTCAGCGATTCGCTGATATGTTTTCATGCAGTCAAGGACTTGTCTTTTCCTGTGAATGACCATCACACATGCCATTCTACTGTAATCATCAATGAAAAGGACAAAGTACCTTTCTCCATGTGTTCCTGCAACATTTATTGGACCACAAACATCTGTATGAATTAGATCAAGAAGGTGAGATACCCTTTTCTTCTTTGGCCGATATGAACTGCAGACCAGCTTCCCACGAATACAAGCATCACACGATTTTTCACGCTCACGCTTCAGGTTGGGAATGTCCATGACAATTCTCAATTTTGATATTTTATCCATGTCTTGTTGATTGATGTGTCCCAATCTCCGATGCCACAGATTGTTTTCTTTTTCAACAGTCATGTAACATACATTTTCTTCACTATCAACCTGATACAAGTTTCCTTCTGTTCTGCATCCCTTCATGAGAGAATTGCCAGTTTTTCCCTTGATAGTGCAGCCTTTCTGATTAAAAGTAACAATAAGTCCTGAGTCACAGAGTTGACTCACGCTGAGAAGATTATGACGTAGGCCGTCTACGTAAAGGACTTCAGTCTTCTTTATTTCTCCATTAGCTAATTGGGTACTTCCACTCCCTTTGATTTTCAGAGCCCCATCATTACCAAATCTTACTGTACCATCAACATTCTTTATGATATTCGTTAGTAGGCCGGCATTACCCGTCATATGAGATGAACAACCGCTATCCAGAATCCAGGTACTGTTGTTCTTTGTTGCTTTGAGGGCAACCTCTTCAAGGTTCGATTTCTCAATCTTCTTCCTTTCCTTCCATGAGACATTAGATTGAGTATATAGGACTGATGGCCTTTCAACTATCTCTTCCGCATACCCAGGTTCTTCATAGTCAAAGTCTTCTGTGAGAGGTGAGAACCTGTTTAAAAGAGCAACACTGTCTTGTTGACGAGACTTGACTTGTCTTGAACTTCGGTATGAGGTGTCTATGTCTCTTCTCTGCCTGCAATTAACGGCCTTATGACCAAAGTTAGAACAACAAAAACAATATCCATAGAAATTATTTCTTCTATGAGAATTAGGATATGAGATTGTTCTCCTTTGTTGAGCATCTATATCTTCTCCATTCAGATAGCTTCTTGCCTCTTCACAATAAGACATGGTATGGCCCAGATAGCCACAGAACTGACACTTCATGAGTGGGAATGTCTTCTCACTTGAATTTCTCCTTATACCTTCTTCCTTGGGAGAATAGTAAGACTGTCTGTCATTTTTGAATGTTTGAGGATAATTTTCAGGTCTCCTTTTAGTTTGGATTGAGGGTTCCTTTTTCAGCACTCTAGGTAACATTTTATCATGTTCAACTTTCATCTTATCTTTCTTTTGGATCTTTTCACTTCCAGCAGTTGATGACTCAGCCTCACAGCCAATTCCACTCTTTCCCATGCATGCAGTTCTTTGATCACTCAAGACTTTTCCAACCCCATCTGAACCACACTTGGCTCTTGCGAGTAATTCTGCATCTGAGAATCTTCCGAACTGTATTTTCTTCCTCGATTCTTTTGGAACTGATTTTGTCACCATTTTACTCCTTAGAGTAACTACTTCCTCCTCAAGACCCTCAACATTCTTGGATTTTTCATCCAGTCTGGATGTGAGGTCATTGATGACCTTTGCCTGCTCTTCAATTCTCAGCTTCAGATCAACTGCATCATCATTGCTTTCAATTATTTTAGACTGTACCTTCACAAATTCTTCCAGTCGTTCAATTTCAGCTTCAAGTTGATCAACATATTCAGTTGATTCTTCTACAATTGATTTCCACTTATTGCAGCTCTTACATTTAATCTTAAGCTTACTAACTGCATCCTTAAGTTGCACCTCAGGATCTACACAAGTTCTTAGTTGTTTTTCATCATCAGTATCTTCTGACTTTTCAACAGTGGCCATCATAGAAGCATGGTTCCCAGTTTTGAATTCTGGTTCTTCTTCATCACAGAATTCATTGTCATCTTCTTCCTCTTCACAGACAAAACTCTTCCTTTGCATTTTCTTACCAGATTTGAATTCTTCCTTTTTGAAGAACCTTCTTTGAGGCTTCTTGAAGTTTTCATCTTCACTGTCATCATCATTTATATTCTTCAAGCACTGAGAGGCAATATGCCCAACTTTTCCACAACGGAAACATGCGAGAGGTAACTTCCCTTTGAACTTCCCTTTCCCCTTCTGGAACTTCTTTGCAATGAGAGAAAGAATTTCTTTCTCTTCGTCATCATCACCGCTACTATCCTTTGAGATTTTCAATTTATCCATGGCCTTGAATGCCATTTCCTTGCTCACCCGAGTCGTAGCATCTTCTGGTTTGACTCTCATTTCATATGCTACCAAACTGCTCAGTAAGTCATCTAGAGAAAGTTTGGAAAGATCTCTTTCCTCAAGAGCTGACACCTTCGCATTATACAGAGGTGGAAGTCTTCTTAATATTTTATTTACAATATCAATGTCTTTAATTTCTTCGCCTAGACCCCGAATTGCTCCAACCACTTCAGTAATTCGATTGAAGAAAGAGTCTGCATTCTCGTCTGGATGCATCTTCAGATCATCAAACCGATTGTGTAGCACTTGTAGTTTCGCCTCCTTCACTTTGCTATCACCTTCATAAATATTCTCAAGTTTATCCCACATAGATTTTGCTGAGGTGCAATTCATCACCTTCAGGTAAATCTGATCAGAAAGGGCTGCAGTGAGAGCATTCTGTGCTTTAGCATCTGCATCAAGAAGTTTCCTGTCTGTTTCAGTCATAGCCAGACCTGTTGGATCAGTGATATGTATTCCTTGCACAGTAGAAAAAAGAACTTCCATCCCAAGAGATCTTAGATGAGATCTCATTCTATTTTTCCAGATCTGGAAATTGCTTCCATCGAAGTGAGGGACTCCCCTGACATTGACGGCATTTTCCATGACGAAGAAGGTCAGATTCAACACCAGCAACCTCGCTCTGATACCACTTGAAGGACCCCGGGACACCCTGAGAGGGGAGGGGTGAATCAGGGTGACCACTTTTTCTTTTAAAGTGTTGGATCTTGTTCCCACGTTGGTAGGAACATGTTGAATCTGTATGATGATTATGATCAGAATGAAAACATTCACATGCACAGAGAAGACACAACCATTTTTACTTGGTTCACCACTAAGGGCTACGTCCAAGGAGCATACGCCGACAGGTTGCTGGACGTACCTAAATCCACTATGCTTCACTAGCTGCGGATACAAAAGTTCAGGTACAGACACTCTGTCCCAGGCACACTGCCTTTACAATTGTTCAGGGATAGCTCACTGCGTCCCTCGGGTCACTCCCGTTGACTCCCCCTGGCTCACTGCCGTTGGTGAAGGCCCACTCAGTTTATAGACGTGAAGGTATATTCAATAGATTTGCATTGATGTCTTTGCCTCTGGTTAGCATGAGACTCTGCTTGCATCGAATTCCGAAATAGATGCACTAGAACGCACAGAACCACTGAAACGGATAACCAGAACGTGTAGACAAACCTGACTAACAATTGCGCGCAACACCAACCCCTTGCGCGCAAAACCTTCCTATTGCGCGCAAAAATTACTTTTCGCGCGGAAAAATATTTTCGCGCAAAAATCCCCTTTTTCGCGCAACTCCGAATATTTCGCGCAAGCCCCTTTACGCTATCCTTTTTCGCGCATGAGACCTCGGATCTTCTCTAAGTCTTCCAACAACACGAATGAAGGGGGTCACCTCATATTTATAGGCGACTGAGACAACTGCGCGCAAAATCCCCTTCGGCGCGGAAAACCTCTCATCTGGCGCGTAATCTTTCGCCCAGCTTAAGAATTTCGCGCACAACCCTTATTTTCCGCGCAGCCCATGCCTTTTCCATTTTTCACCAAACTGATTCTGAAACAGCATTTGCGCGAAAAAACTATTTCACGCATCCCGCTGTTTTCCGCGCCCAACTTAAGTATTTCGCGCACATCCCTGATTTTCCGTGCAGCCCATGCCTTTGCCATTTTTCACCTCTCTGATTTCGAAACACTGTTTGCGCGAAAAAACTATTTCGCGCATCCCGCTGTTTTCCGCGCCTAACTTCGGTTTGTCGCGCAAGCCTCTTATATTTCGCGCACCACTTCCTTTTTCTGCGAAGCTCCTTTTGCAGACAATCCATGTCTTAATTTTCCGATTTTGAGGCCCAAAAATTTGGAAAACACTGGGAAACAGCGCCACCTTCAATACTGTTGTCTGCTTGAACTGTATGATCACTTTGCTGGAACACATTAGGAACTTCCACTGAGGATTGACAACAAACACAAACCATACACCAAATCATGCTTTGAAGAGCCTGGTTCCAACAATTATCACATACTATTTCATGTAGAAGAACAATCATTATGTGATAATTAGTTTATTAATATTCAAAACAATGAATACATGTTTATCATAAAGTACATAGAAGTTGGTTCTAGGGAACCAACTCCAACAGACTCCCACTTACACTAGATCCAACTACTAATAACCTTCAGTCTGCTAACTCTCACATGATACTCATGATTCTGCTAAGATAGGCCTTTAGTCAAGGGGTCCTCCATGTTCTCTTTCATGGGTACTCTACTCACTATAACTTCACCCCTTTGATAAAAATCCCTTAAGATGTGATACTTCCTGAGTATATGCTTTGTCTATTGGCGTGACCTTGGCTCTTTTGCAAGAGAAGTATTATCACAATACAATGTGATAGGTTCTTTACTACTAGGTACCACATTAAGATTATAGACAAAGTTCCAAATCCAAATAACTTCTTTGGCTACATCATAAGCCACTATACACTCGAAATCTGTTATAGAATCAGCGACAACTGGCTACTTTGAACTCTTCCCACTCACAGCTCCTCTTTTGAGACATAAAATATATCCTAATTATGATATCATATCATTCTAATATATCTAAAAACTAGCATCAATATAACCTATAATGACCACATCCTCGTCTCCTCCATACACCAGGAACATATCCTTAGTTATTCTCAGATACTTAAGGATAACCTTAACAACAATCCAATATTGTTCTTCTGAATCTACTTGATATCTACCTAACATTCTTAATTAATATGAAACATCAAGTTTGGTACATAACATGGCATACATGATTGATCCTATCGCTGAAGCGTATGAGATCTTACTCATTCTCTCTTTCTCTTGTTGTGTCTAGGGACACATTTTATTAGAAAGATGTAAACCATGTGACACTGGAACCAATCCCCTCTT
Organism: Viscum album; assembly: GCA_963277665.1. Classification (NCBI taxonomy): domain Eukaryota; kingdom Viridiplantae; phylum Streptophyta; class Magnoliopsida; order Santalales; family Viscaceae; genus Viscum; species Viscum album. The sequence goes on from OY728133.1 coordinate 1,964,485,472, forward strand.
GGATTGTTCCATACTAAATCTCTTTAGTAAATGGTCAATATATGTACTTTGAATTAGTCCAAGAATCCTCACGGATCTATCACAAATGATCTTGATCCCTAGAATATAGGTTGTTTCACCTAATTCCTTCATGGAGAAGCACTTATTTAACTAGTCCTTAACTGACTGTAAGACTGGTATGTCTCTTCCAATAAGTAATGTCATCAACATATACCACTATGATAACAAATTCATGTCCACTAAACCTCTTGTAAACACACGGATCACATTCATTCTTAATGAAACCAAATTATTTTATGGATTCATCGAATCAAATGTTCCACAACCTAGATGATTTCTTAAATCCATAAATGGATCTCTGCAACTTGTGAATCCTTTTGGCATCACCTGGAGTCACAAACCCTTCTAGATATGTCTTATAGAAATCTTCCTAAAGGTTCCCATTAAGTAATGCAGTTTTGACATCCATATTCCAAATCTCATAGTCCTAGTAAGTTGTTATGGTAAGTAGATTTCTAATGGATTTAAACATGGAACTGGAAAAAAGGTTTCATTGTAGTAAATTATTTGATGTTTTTTAAACCCTTTAGCCACTAGACTTGATTTATAGGTACTTAATTTATCTACTGTGTCCAGTTTCCTCTTGAATACCCATTTGCATCTAATAGGATTTACATCAAATGGCGCATCAACCAGAACTCAAACTTGGTTCTGATACATAGAATCCATTTCAAAATTCATGGCTTCTTGACATCTTGTAATTTATGATCTCTCTACTACCTATTTGTAGGAGAGAGGTTAATCATTATCAACCAATAATGGGTCACCATTCCCGGTGACTATAAAACCATATTTATCTGGTTCTCTTACCTCTCTTACACTTCTATATAGTACTTGTGTTTTAGGAACTACTTCTTCCATGAAGACATGTGGAATCTATTCTTGTACCAACTATTGTTTATCTTGATCATTAACTTCATCAAAGTCAATATTTATCCCACTATCCATTTTGAGGATGTGCTCCCTCTCAAGAAAGATGACTTGTCTGATGACAATCACTTTCTTCTCTGAGGGGTTGTATAGGCAGTATCCCTTTGTTTCCTTGGGATACCCTATAAAGATACACCTCGCGCCCCCAGGGTGCTAGTTTGTTGCCTGAGAAGGCCTTAAAAAATGCCTTGAAAACCCATACAAGTGTATATGATAAATGGGTTTCTTTCCACTCCATAACTCGAAGGGAATTACATTTTTCACTTTAGTTGGTACTCGATTTAATGTGTATGCCTCAATTTGTAATGCATATCCCCAAAAGGATAGCGAAAGATCTGCATGACTCATCATCAACATTGCCATGTCTAACAAGGTATGATTCATCCTTTCACTAACACCATTCCACTATGGTGTATAAGGTGGATTGAGTTGAGATAGAATCCCAAACTCTCATAAAAAGTTGATGAACTCTTGGTTAAGATATTCACTACCTCGATCTGATTTAATCTTCTTTATATTCTTACCAAGTTGATTCTCCACTTCATTCTTGAATTCTTTGAATTTATCAAAGGAATTAGACTTATACCTCATTAAGTATACATAGTCATATCTACTCAATTCATTAGTAAAAGTTATGAAGTAAGAATATTCACTTCTAGCTTCTACTGTAAATGGTCCACACACATTAGTGTGTACCGATCCTAGAAACTTTGTGGCATTTTCACCCTATCCATCGAATGGTGGTTTGGTCATTTTTACTTGTAAACAATCATGACATCTTTCAAGTGGTTTTAGCTCAGAAGAGTCTAAATAACCATCTTGATAGAGTTTTATCAAACGCTTCTCGTTTACATGACCAAGACAGTAATGTCACATCTGGGTGTTATATGAGTCGTGTGAACATGATTCGTTATTGATTTCTAACACTTATTTTTCATAATTTAATACATAAAGATCATTATTTAAATGCATCATACCATAAAATATGTTGTCCTTATAAAAGAAACAATTTTTATTTCCAAATTTCAAAATAAACTCATCTTTATCTAGGCATGATATAGAAATTATGTTCTTGGTAACCGTAGGTACATAATAACAATATTTTAAAACCAAAATCACTCTTAATGTAAATGAAAGGTGGTAGTCACTAATGGCTAGGGTAGCCAACCTCACTCTATTGGAAACTCTCATATCCACCTCTCCTCTGGAAATATTTTGAAATCTACTTGGTTCTTACATTTAGATATATATTTGAGCACCACAAGTTGTATCTAATACCCAATGTGTAGAAATGGGAAGATTTCACTTGATAACAAATTCACCTTTAGCTTCTCATTGCTTCTGGGTGAAGTTCCTCTTTCAGTGGCCTGACTTTCCACATGCAAAACATACTACCTCCTTTTCCTTATCCAACCTCTAGATCTCCTTCATCTTGATAGGACAGTGCTTGGGAGCTTTAGACTGTTTATAAGTCTTGGTCCCCATTGACTTTTCCTTCCTTTTATTATTCACCATAAGGGTTGTAGGTTTGTCACTCCCCATATCCTTATCCACTTTGTGAATTAAAGTAATAAGTTTTAGAAGACTCTTCTCGTTGTTGCTCATATTGTAATTAATAATAAAGTTAGAGAAGGTCTTGTGCGGCGATGAAAGTATGAGATCTATACACAAATCATCTGGGAATTTAATCCCCAAGATGTCCAGTCATTCTGTGTAGCCAATGAGCTTAACTACATGAGGCTCAGTTGGCGCAGACTCTCTAAGCTTAGTTGTGAACAAATCATTGGAGATCGCATACCTCTCTTGTCTCACCTTCTCTTGATATAGATCCTGAAGTTGAGACATCCTGTTATAGACATCCATATCCCCATGTTGCTTTAAAATCTCATTGGACATGGATGATAGAATGAAGCACTAAATATATGTAGCATCATTCAGATATTTCTCATAGAGAGATAGATTTTCATCACTTTCCTCATTATCAGGTGCAACTAGTAAAGGTTCTTTTAGCACATACAATTTCCTTTCATGGCGAAGGATGACACGTAGGCGCCTTTGCTACTCTTGGAAATTTGTGTCGGTGATAAGGTTTTCTTTCTCAAGTATGGATTACAATGATATGTTTGGTGTCATTTTATTGTTGTTTCTACAAAATAATATGATCAAAATTTTAGTGCTTAATCTGATAAATTTAGACAAATAAATAAATTTTATATTTATTAGTCTCCTACTATTTTATTGAAACCCAATAACCCTTGCCATTGGCTTCAGAATATCTTATTTCTTGGATATTCTAGTGGCAATGATCCATATTCCCCTTCTCATTACCCCAAATTTGGTTGGTCAAGCAACTCGAATGGTTTTAGGTAGCCATTCCAAATTTCAACTATATTAACTCACAATTCATTGATCTGTTGAATGGACTCCCTAATTATAAAATCATTAATTTAGATTTCCCCAACCTTTGTCTCTCAGTTATACCAAGTCCTATTTTGGCAGTCAACCCTTGATGTCAACTAAGTTAAATCAACCTAAAACCTCAAGTTAGAATTCTATGATAATTGAAAGCACCCCAACTTTGGCTGGTTAAGCACTGTGAACTATGGTTCGATTCTAACCGAAGTAATAAAAGGCTATACCGACTTAATATTTTATTGAGGTATTTTATCCTTTTATGCATAAATTTCCAATTATTATCATTATCAAATTCTTGTTAATATTAAGTGGGGTTACTTAAGTGATTAATCATGTCTTAGATAATATTTATGCATAAACCAATTTATTTTAATTATATCTTGTATGCTTGTTAATTCATTAATTATGTGATCATGACAAGACATTCATAATGAAATAACCATGAATCTAACAAAAATAAAATAATAAAGTGGTATGATCATGATATCTTACTAGTGGTTAGTTTATCTAGTGGTTGATAAACTAATTGTTGACCTAGGGGGAAAACACCTTGAACCAATTAAGGTTCATGTTACAGCTTTCCACATATCCACCTATGTATCTCCTTGGATTGGTTTCGTCATGGCTCCTAACTTGAACCGCCTCCACTAACTTGGGAGCTACATCCATTACATATGTCTTTTACTCACACGCAGGTAAGGGGAAAATGGGGTTTATATAAAAAAATCATGGGTGCGCAGACCCTACATAATGAAAGGAGAGAAGCCACACAGGCCGATAATTTATTTTAAAAATAAATTAAATGAAACCAATCATACGGTCTGGTCTAGATCATGATCATCCACATGCATACAACAAATTATACATTTAATAAAACTGGCATTAAATTATTAATCGTTCTTATTTAAGATAAATCATGCTCGAATTGATTAATTATTATCTTCAATTAATTAGTCTTTTATCTTAATTCTCATCTGAATTTTCTTGGGATTTTCATCTGTTATAATTTTAAACAAATTAAATAAATTCATTTAAAATTAACTTTGTACATAAATGTACCTTGGAGGTAACATGGTGAATACCTGTCCAAATCCACCCAACATGTATTATACTTGTATACAGTTTATTATCGGTGACATTTAGCACACACGACTTATCACGTACTTTCATGATGTGTAGTATCAACTTAATGATTACACGAATTGCATGATTTTTTTGTAACGTGTCATGCTTTAATGCACGTAGAGGAACAACTGTAATACAACTCATACATGATATGTATATCTTGAACATTACACAAGTATTAATTAAACATTTATATATAAAAATATTAAAATTCATCACATGGCGTGTCCTATCAACTTAATGACCACACACAAGAACATGTCTTAAGGTTTACATAATATAATAAATAAATGTTAAATATACGTAATTGGTAAAAGTACATGATGTATAGATCCGATCTACACGGTGTGTGCATCTCTCACCATCTATCTGAGACATGTGCCTAGGGTATGTGCCTCAGAAAATTTGGAGTACACAGTGTGTCCAATGGTCCACACGTCGTGTGAACTCTGAGTCACACAGTCACCAGTCAAGTAGGTCATGTATGGAATACATAGTCTGTCTGTGACTCAAAGAGACTACACGCCATGTACATGGGCTACATGACGTGTAGTCCGGCTGACCGTGCGCCATTAAATTCTAGTCAACACATGGTGCATTAAGTGTGCAATTAATGCAATATTCAATGCATAATCTTGAATTGATTTCTGAATCAATTCTAATGTATTGAACATGACTACATGGTGTGTGAATAAGGTTACACGACATGTAGTCTGGTGTTGTCCAGCTAGAAACCTTAGCATCTCCCGATGAGATCCTTGATTTTATTTTAATAATAAAATTAATCGTTTCAATTAGATCTATGAGAAACGAATGAGGAAGAGGAAAATCTTGCAATTCAAATTAAAAGAACGACTAAACATGAATTGAAAAACAAAATTAAAAATGAATAAATCACCAATGATTTTTTTTAAATAATTATAAACAATTATGTGTCTTCTCTGATACCACTTGTAAGTTCTGGGCACAGCGGAAGCGTGGGAAGGGCGGTGCCCAACTTTTCTTTTTACCATAATCAATGATCAATCCAAGATCTATGGGACGATGAAAGCTGTGATCAACAGAATTGAATCAAATAAATAGACAAGGGATAGAATATCAGAACTGATAGAGGGGAGATCAACACACACTACTACAAAAACGGTCTTTATCAGCACTCAAAACGGGCTTTATCAGCGCTGTAAAGCTCGGCACTGATAAAGGGGGGTACCCTTTATCAGCGCTTTTTTAACACTGATAAATGTAGCTTTTATCAGCGCTGATAAATGAAACCTTTATCAGCGCTAAAAAGGTGCTGATAAAGCATCAGTTTACCAGTGCTAAAAGAGCGCTGATAAAACATCCCTTTATCAGCGCTAAAAGAGCACTGATAAATTCCTATTTTATCAGTGCTTCTTTAGCACTCATAAAGGTGTAGTTTATCAGAGCTTTTTTAGCACTGATAAAAGCTACATTTATCAGCGCTAAAAAAGCGCTGATAAATGCCCTGTCTACTGCTACGAAAAAAATCTACAGCAGCACACCCAAACACCTACAAAAAAATTCAGAATCTCAATAAGCTAATTAGAGCAAGTATACCCATACAAAATTAACATATAAGTCATAAGCTAAATATATTAATTGATGAAACATGGGATATAGAGAAATGTCACCATATAGGTAGGGTCATGGATTCATGTAAATAATTTTTAGATATTCTAAATAGAATAAGGATATCAATGTGGATATAAATATGATATCATTTACTTCCTTGTTGAATACCATAAATTATATTTATAAGAGGATTTAAATAGATACTATGCTTTGGAAGTGGGATCAAGATGTTTTAATTTGATCTAATGATTAGAAGAATTGATGGTAAACTAATTCTTGAGTGAGGGAATGATGGATGTTTTGATTGGTTGAGGACACCACCATAAACGTTTAATATATTTCATGATTATTTTTTGGTGTGGGTGTTGAAATGATCTAAGGATGTCTCTAATAAGTTTGGGCCCTATGTTTGGGTGATGAGACATCATGTTGAATGTTGAGACCAACCAATATAGATAATAGAAAACCATAGGTGGTTTGAATGGTTTTTTGTGTATGATTGGGTGTGGAGTGAGGGAAACCACACAATGAAGGTTTTTTCATGGTCATAAGTTTATTCTAGTAGTCAATTGTAATTTTTTGGAAAACCATGACTTAGAATCAGCTTGTATGAGTTAAGGACGATGATTAAGAGGACTGTAATATGGATGATGAATTAATTGATAACATTATAGTGTATTTGGACAGATGATTGGGGCTATGAACTATATTAGTGGTTTGCTTATGGTTATTAGTGGATATGTTATTGGTAAAAAATGAAGCACGTATTTGGTGTTACATAGTGGTATCTCTTTCAGTGTTTTGGAGTAAAACACTATGTGATGGTTATAAAAAGAGAATAATGTACTTTTATAGTTAATTTATGAATGGTCATTAAGGATTCTTGTGGATGAGAATTAATATGTGGGTAGGTTGTAATTCCCACCCAATTTCGTTTTAAACAAAAGAGAGACTCTTTGAGTGATAGCGGTCACACCATGCCTCAGATTGAGGTGGGGTTGACTCGTACACATCAAAAACGACCCATGGATCATTCTCCTAAAGTATCAACACAATCCAAATGCGTTTGGTCAAATTTTCGTAAGTCGGTTGTTGTTTTCACTTAAAATTGTGTACATTTTAAACAAAATAGAGACCCTTTGAGTGGTAGCGGCCACACCGTACCTCGGATTGAGGCGGGGTTGACTCTTACACATCACCAAGGACCCTTGTATCGTTCTTATAAAAGATAAAGTCAATCCAAATGTGTTTGGTCAGATTTTCATAGGTCAGTTGTTGTTTTCAATTAAAATTGTGTCCATTTTAAACAAAAGAGAGACCCTTTGAGTGATAGCGGGCACACCGTGCCTCATATTGAGGCGGAGTTTACTCTTACATGTCACAAAGGACCCATGGATCGTTCTCATAAAGGATAAACACAATATGAATGAGTTTGGTTGGATTTCCGTAGGCCAGTTGTTGATTTCACTTAAAATTGTGTCCATTTTAAACAAAATAGAGACCCTTTGAGTGGTACTGGACACACAGTGCCTCAGATTGAGGAAGGGATGACTCTTACACGTCAAAAAGGACTCGTGGATTGTTCTCCTAAAGGATCAACACAATCTGAATGGGTTTGGTCAGATTTCTGTAGGTCAGTTGTTGTTTTCACTAAAAATTGTGTACATTTTAAACAAAATAGAGACCCTTTGAGTGGTACCAGCCACACCATTCCTCGGATTGAGGCAGGTTTTACTCGTAAACATCACCAAGGACCCTTGTATCATTCTTATAAAAGATCAAGGCAATCCTAATGCGTTTGGTTGGATTTCCATAGGTCAGTTGTTGTTTTCAATTAAAATTGTGTTCATTTTAAACAAAAGAGAGACCCTTTGAGTGATAGCAGGCACATTGTGCCTCGGATTGAGGTGGGTTGACTCGTACACATCAAAAAGGAATATTGGATCTTTATCCTAAAGGATCAACACAATCCGAATGCTTTTGGTCGGATTTCTGTAGGTCAGTTGTTGTTTTCACTTAAAATTGTGTCCATTTTAAACAAAAGAGAGACCATTTGAGTGATAGTGGTCACACCGTGACTCATATTGAGTCGGGGTTGACTCTTACACGTCAAAAAGGACCCATGGATCATTATCCTAAAGGATCAACACAATCCTAATGGGTTTGGTCGGATTTCCGTAGGTCAGTTGTTGTTTTCACTTAAAATTGTGTCCATTTTAAACATAATAGAGACACTTTGAGTTATATCGGCCACAAAGTGCCTCAGTTTGAGGCGGGGTTGACTCTTAAACGTCACCAAGGACCCATGGATCGTTATCCTAAATGATAAACACAATCCGAATGGGTTTGGTTGGATTTCCGTAGGTCAGTTGTTGTTTTCACTTAAAATTGTGTACATTTTAAACAAAATAGAAACCCTTTGAGTGGTACCAGCCACACCGTGCCTCGGATTGAGGCGGGGTTGACTATTAAACATCACCAAGGACCCTTGTATTTTTCTTATAAAATATCAAGGCAATCTTAATGTGTTTGGTCAGATTTCTGTAGGCCAGTTGTTGTTTTCACTTAAAATTGTGTCCATTTTAAACAAAAGAGAGACCCTTTGAGTGATAGCGGGCACACCGTGCCTCTGATTGAGGCGGTGTTGACTCGTACACGTCACAAAGGACCTTCGGATCATTCTCCTAAAGTATCAACATAATCCTAATGCATTTGGTCGGATTTCCGTAGGTCAGTTGTTGTTTTCACTTAAAATTGTGTCCATTTTAAATAAAAGAGAGACCCTTTGAGTGGTACCAGCCACACCATGCCTCTTATTGAGGAAGAGTTGACTCTTAAACGTCACCAAGGACCTGTGTATCATTATTATAAAGGATAAACACAATCCAAATGGGTTTGGTCAGATTTCCGTAGGTCAGTTGTTGTTTTCACTTAAAATTATGTCCATTTTAAACAAAATAGAGACCCTTTGAGTGCTACCGGCCACAACGTGCCTCATATTGAGGCAGGGTTAACTTTTACATGTCACCAAGGACCCTTGGATCGTTCTCCTAAATTATCAACACAATCCGAATGGGTTTGGTCGGATTTCCGTAGGTCAGTTGTTGTTTTCACTTAAAATTGTGTCCATTTTAAACAAAATAGAGACCCTTTGAGTGGTACCGACCACACCATGCCTCGGATTGAGGTTAGGATGACTATTACATGTCACCAAGGACCCTTGGATTGTTATTATAAAAGATCAAGTCAATACGAATGCGTATGGTCGGATTTCCGTAGGTCAGTTGTTGTTTTCACTTAAAATTGTGTCCATTTTAAACAAAAGAGAGACCCTTTGAGTGATAGCGGCCACACCGTGCCTATGATTGAAGTTGGTTTGACTATTACATGTCACAAAGTACCCTTGGATAATTATCCTAAAGGATAAACATAATCCTAATGGGTTTGGTCAGATTTCCATAGGTTAGTTGTTGTTTTCACTTAAAATTGTGTCAATTTTAAACAAAATAGAGACCTTTTGAGTGGTACCGGCCACACCGTGCCTCGGATTGAGGTTGGGTTGACTCTTACATGTCACCAAGGACCCTTTTATCATTATCCTAAAGGATCAACATAATAAAAATGGGTTTGGTTGGATTTTTGTAGGTCAGTTGTTGTTTTCACTTAAAATTGTGTCCATTTTAAACAAAATAGAGACCCTTTGAGTGGTACCGGCCACACCGTGCCTATTATTGAGTCGGGGATGACTTTTACACATCACAAAGGACCTTTGGATCATTATTATAAAAGATAAAGGCAATCCTAATGCGTTTGGTTGGATTTACGTAGGTCAGTTGTTGTTTTCACTTAAAATTGTGTCCATTTTAAATCAAAGAGAGACTCTTTGAGTGCTACCGGACACATCATGCCTCAGATTGAGGCAGGGTTGACTGGTAAACGTCAAAAAGGAATCATGGATCATTCTTATAAAATATCAAGACAATAATAATGAGTTTGGTAGGATTTCCATAGGTCAATTATTGTTTTCATTTAAAATTGTGTCCATTTTAAACAAAATAGAGACCCTTTGAGTGCTAACGACCACATTGTGCCTCGTATTGAGGCTAGGATGAATCTTACACATAACCAAGGACCCTTGGATCGTTCTTATAAAATATCAAGGCAATAAGAATGCGTTTTGTTGGATTTCCGTAGGTCAGTTGTTGTTTTCACTTAAAATTGTGCCCATTTTAAACTAAAGAGAGACTCTTTGAGTGATATCGGCCACACCGTGACTTATATTGAGGCAGGGATGACTCGTACACATCACCAAGGACTCATGGATATTTCTTATAAAATATCAACACAATCCTAATGTGTTTGGTCAGATTTCCATAGGTCAGTTGTTGTTTTCACTTAAAATTGTGTCCATTTTAAACCAAAGAGAGACCCTTTGAGTGATACCAGCTACACCGTGCCTCAGATTGAGGTGGGGATGACTCTTACACGTCACCAAGGACCCGTTAATCATTCTCCTAAAGAATAAACACAATCTGAATGTGTTTGGTCAGAATTTTGTAGGTCAGTTGTTGTTTTCACTTAAAATTGTGTCCATTTTAAACAAAAGAGAGACCCTTTGAATGGTACCGGTCACACCGTGCCTCGAATTGATTCGGGGATGACCCATACATATCAAAAAGGACCCTTTTTATAGTTCTAATAAAGTATCAACACAATCCTAATGGTTTTGGTCGGATTTATGTAGGTCAGTTGTTGTTTTCACTTAAAATTGTGTCCATTTTAAACAAAATAGAGACCCTTTGAGTGGTACCAGACACACCATGCCTCAGATTGAGGCGGGGATGACTCTTACATGTCACCAAGGACTCGTGTATCATTATCCTAAAGTATCAACACAATCTGAATGGGTTTGGTCAGATTTTCGTAGGTCGGTTGTTGTTTTCACTTAAAATTGTGTACATTTTAAACAAAATAGAGACCCTTTGAGTGGTACCGGTCACACTGTGCCTCGTATTGAGGCGGGGTTGACTCATACACGTCATCAAGGACCCGTGGATCTTTATTATAAAAGATCAAGTCAATTCGAATGCGTTTGGTAGGATTTTCATAGTTCAGTTGTTGTTTTCACTTAAAATTGTGTCCATTTTAAACAAAATAAAGACCCTTTGAGTGGTTCAGCATTCTTGCATGTTGCTGGTGCATATCATATGTTAAAATGGGAAAATGAATCATTGGAGATAGGATGTTTTATTTAATAACAATTACAATTTTCCTACGAACATTTACATACAACAATGTTTCATCTTTTGATCCCCTTAACCCCTCTCAAAAATGACCACCAATTGTACATGTCCCCAAGTCAGATCTTCATTGTATTTATGTACAATCTACCATCAGGTATGCGGCCCACTCATTTCTGAACACATCTATATCATCTTGTGAGTATGAGGCTTTTCGCCAGTCAAAGTAGTACTAAAAAATATAAAAATAAACAATTAATAAATAAATTAAACGAACTAGTAGTTGTTTTTGAAAATACCTCTTTAGGGATGCTAGTTTGTTGATGAAAAATGATCTCTTTCATAAATTTACAAACATAATAACCATAATCATTATCGTTTGTTTGTTTTGGACACTGCAAAAAAATTGATCATTAGGAGAATAAGTAACTTGTGTTGAGATATGTTTGGATAGTGCAATTTTATTATATATACCCTGATATTTGTCCAAACGTAGTACTTTCTCGCCTCCTTATGCTTAGCCCCTGTCCTCATTCATTTTTTTAGATGATAATGATACACTGCCCTATCATAACAAAATCTTCAATAAAAGATAATATAAATTATATTACTTGATGTTTAGACCTAAAACGTAAGATGTAGTGTCTTACAGAGTCACAAACTCCATCATGTGTGGTCAGTTTGATGGGTATCCTTGCTTTGAATCCAGAAAATAAATCTTTGGAGAATCCAAGTTCATTGTAATTAGCAACAAATTTTGCCTAAAAACACAAAAAGTAATAAGTAATAAAATAAGTGAAAATATAATTGATGTGCTTTAATCGTAGAGTTTTACCCCTGCATGGTTGGTATTAGGAAGAGTCTGTCATCTGTAATCTTGCTTTCAAATGTTTTCAGCAAGTCGTTCACTATTGCATCCCTTTTTGATGGCTCTAATTTTGTTAGGTGTGTTGATGTGGTATGAGTACTAACGAGTCCAAATCTTGGCTCATGGAAAAATTCCTTCAACTATTTTTCATAAATTTGTATGTCAACAATATAAAATGCATTTAGTCATAATTTGCACATTAGATCAGTTTTTAGAAAATCAATTCATAGAAACATACCTCATATATACATTTAGAACTGTGATGCCTAGCCAACCGTTTTCAAGGATCTCATTTACATTTTCAGCAGCAACAAAATCTTGACTTTCCTCTCCGTATATATTCTCTTCGAAAACCACTATATGACTATTACCATCTTTTAGCTTCGTATCCATATGAGTCTTTAATGATAGTAAATTTGGATAGAGAACAGGTGGTGTTATTGTGCTTTCAGTAGCTCCTTGGTATCGGTTGGTCGATCCTTTAGATGGTTTTGAGCCGACGTTTGTCACCCCCTTCCATTTCTCCATCTATAACAATAATCATTGGTTTAGACCCTTTTTTCATTAATTGTTAAAGGTTTAGCTTGAAAAAAAAGGAAATAAATACCTCTTTATCTTCATGTACTCTTACAAGTTGTGATGACCATGCAATGAATGTCCCAATAGCCTTTTCGACCATATGAATATCATCGTCAACAAGTAGAATAGGTAGCTCTGCATTTGGCTCATGAGCTACAGTAATCGTCACTTTTAGATGATCTTTCAGAAGTGGTCTATTATGCAGCGTGGCATTTGGGATATTGAACATTGTAGCCCTCTCTACAAGGTGATAGGTGGGTGTTGACTGATATAAATCACAATAATTATCACCCTGTAGAAGATCAGTACAGAAAATTTATCAGTGTTTGCCTGATTCACATTTCATGGGAAAAAATATTAGAATATTGATTATCATGGCTAACACAGTTCTTTGAGGGGAATGGCTCGCCTCAAAGCTGGTGGGGGGTGGGGCAGGATGTTCACGCGCTAGTTGTTCCTGACTTGTGTCTTCCCTTTGCTTCCAAACCATAAAAGTTGTTAGCAACTCTCCCTTCCATTGCAATCATTCTTCAAGGGTTGCTATTTTTCGCTCACTTGTTCCAATTTTTCATCTGTATCAACCATTTTTTTCTTCTTCTCAAAATATACTCGGGGTGTCACCCCAAACCCCAAACCTCTGACACGACCGTATTTTTCTGGCTACTTCAAAGACATCGATAATAGGTCTATATCTGCTACAGGAGTAGCTGATTCCTGTGACTGTCAGATATAGGAAAATAACTAATTATTTTTATGTAATAGCAATTTAAAACAAATCTTTTTATCATCGTGTCATACTTACACATATTTCCCACACTTTTTGTGTGTTCTCATCTACTAAATTCTCTTCCTTATTCACACGTGCCTCCTTCCATAGCATATGACGTGGGATGGAAGTGTATTTGGTTTTAGACTCATCAATCTGCATATAAACATAGAAAGATAATTATGATGTTGTTTATTGGCACCTAACAATATTACTGTAAATTTAAAATATGTACCATTTTATTTTCTAATGAAGTGTACCCCATCCTTGCTTTGTGATAGGGGTATACTAGTTTTGATGCACATTCCTTATTTTCAGTATAGAGTTTTTGTTTCATAAATGAAATATTGACAATCAATGTGATGAATACAGGTATCCTCAAACAACGTATTATCACCCACAATGTACCTGAAACTTCTCATCCCCACAGTGTCCAATAAATTCATCCCATGCTTCTTGGGATATCAGGTGAGCGTAGACAATGGGTGGGTGCGGGTTTATTTTACCTTTGGAATCATTCAGGTGACATCTTGTTAAAATAGTGCGAAAACCTCGATGAATCCTTCCTACAGGCCTTAGTATATAATCCTTGTGTGAATCGTCTACTATAAATGTACTCTGTAAGAGATTAAGAAGAGTAATACATTGTTTCATTATTTTATTTGCTAGTAAATTAAAGAAATAAATTCATAATGTTACCGTAATTTCTTCCCAGATCACAACCTTCAGCCCGGACACAACATGGTGCCATGAATCTATGTCAATCGGCACGCGTTGCCGAGTGAAAACTCCAATGTAGCTGTTAAACATAGCCTTGTTGGGATTCACATGTTGGCCTCGTGCATTCCATTTGACTTCAAATCTGATGCATTTACTTTTTTCCTTAATAACTTTGGCTAACACCGTCAAACCACGACGCACCTGTGTTTTCTGCAATGTCGGTCCTTCATTCCTGACCATTTCATCGTTATCAACGTCATCTATATGTTCATCTGAAATGGTATCAACGGCATGTGTTGATGGTTGTTGGACCTCAACACTAAGAACAACAGGTGCCACAGAAGCAGCAGCAGCAGCAGCCGCAGCAGGAGTAGCAGGAGCCGCAGTAGGAGGAGCAACAGGAGCAACAGGAGCCGCAGCAGGAGCAGCAGCAGCCACAGCAGCAGTAGCTTGAGAGACTTGTTCAGCCTCAAGGTTAAGAGCACCAGAATGTGCAGAAGTCATTATCTGCAAAAGTGGTTGAACAGTTAATTTAGATTACATAAATTCAGTAATGATAAGATAATAACATGAGATAACAAGATCTATATTACAAACAAAATATAACCTGTTTATTGAACTCTCTTTCTTTTTTTCAAAGGTTGAAGGGATTTTACACCTCTATCGATTATCCAAATCCCTTCATTTTGGTCTCCTCTAACATAAAAAACATCATCTAAATTGGGAATGCTCTGAAATGATTGCGACGTACCATTGAAAGGATCATCCTCAACTGAATTTTCATTGGAACCTTTAGTAGTTTTGGACGATAACAGAGAACATAAAAAACTTGTACCGCTTGTGATTCCATTATAAATTGTTCGTCTTTGTACCCTT
Organism: Viscum album; assembly: GCA_963277665.1. NCBI lineage: Eukaryota > Viridiplantae > Streptophyta > Magnoliopsida > Santalales > Viscaceae > Viscum > Viscum album. Next base: position 1,964,500,644 of record OY728133.1, read on the forward strand.
CTTTACTAAAATCAACTTTCACATATCCTCATTCATCTATTTTAACACCACTGTTGTTATCAACCCATTTGCATTGGAAAATTGGCAATTGGAATGTCGTATAATCCAACTCCCATATTAGTTTGATAATGCCAAAGTATGACATATTTACATAAATTGGATTTATTTCCTTACTACCAGAAATATGCATCGCTTCAGCCACTAGTGTAACTCCACTATTTTGCATGGTACTATCTTCATCATGTTCATCTGTATAGAATGTATAACCATTAATTACATAACCACTATAAGATAATACATACACACTTGGTCCAACGGCTAGCCATCGAAGTCGTTCTGAAATTGAATTTGGATTTTCATCCAACTGCTTAAAAATATGGTCATGAAACCATCCTATAAACTGGTGATTATGTGTATTTGATAACCATTTTTCAGCCCTTGGTGGATTCAACTGCCTAAGAATTTCTTTGTGAGTTTCAATATATGGAGCAACCTCCCAACTGTTATGCAAAACATAAAGATAGGCCTGCTCCTGATCTATAATACTGATTTTCACAACTTCTCTTCCAGAAATTCCCTCACCCTCAATGTGTCCAGTGTGACGAGATTTCGGGAGACCAATGCTTTCCACATCAGATAGGTATTCGGTACAAAATTCAATGGCTTCCTCAACAATATATCACTCCACTATACAACCCTCTGGCCGACTTCGATTTTTGACATACCCTTTCAAAATCTTCATATACCATTCAACAGGATACATTCATCTATAGTGAACAGGACCACAAAGTTGAATCTCTATCACCAATTGAATCATTAAATGAACCATCATATCAAAGAATGTTGGCGGGAAGAACATTTCTAATTCACATAATATGATGATAATTTCTTTTTCCATAGCTGGAAATTTTGTCGGGTCTAAAACTTTGCTACATATAGCTTTGAAAAAGAAACAAAGTTTGGTTAATGTATGATGAACATTCTTGGGCAAAATGCAACGTAAAGTTATAGGAATTAGATCTTGCATCAAAACATGGAAATCATGTGATTTAAAATCTTTTAACTTCAAATCATTCATTGACACAATGTTCTTGATATTTGATGAATACCCATCTGGAACCTTTACATCATTGAAGAAGTTTCAAAACTGATATCTCTCCTCCCTAGAAAGAGTATAAGCAGCTGGAGGAAGAAACATTCGATTTTCACCCTTCACGGGAGCCAACTCTTCTCATATTTCCATGTCAACCATGTCTAACATTGCCTTAATTCCATCTTTTGTTTTTTCAAGGGCATTTAGAAACATTCCGATAACACTGTCACATATATTTTTTTCCACATGCATCACATCAAGAAAATGTATGACGTACAAACAATTCCAGTATGGTAATTCAAAAAAACTGATCACTTTTTCCAACTGATTTTCGTAAGGTTTTTTGAAAATGGTTTACCAAAAACAGTGTTCAGATCTTTTAATTTCTCAAACAGTTGATCACCTATTAGTGGAGACGGTGTTGCGCGTTGTTTTGAACTTCCATTGAATGATGTCGTCCAAGATCGGTACTTATGCCGACGAGGTAGAAATCTACGATGTCCTAGAAACACAAATTTCGATGAATGTTTCAACCTAATTAATTTTGTATCTTCTTCGCACACGGGACACCCTTGAGTTCCTTTAATGCTATAGCCTGACAAATTTCCATAAGCAGAGAAATCATTTATTGTCCCATACAACATCGCTCTCAATGTGAAGTATTCACTTTTATAAGCATCACACAACATAACACCTGAATCCCACAATAACTTCAAATCCTCGATTAAAGGAGACAGATAAACATCAATACCATTACCTGGTTATTTTGGTCCTGATATAAGCATAGATAACATGATGAATTTTCTCTTCATGCATAACCAGGGTGGTAAGTTATAATTTACCAACATAACAGGCCATGTACTATGAGTACTGGTTTGAAAACCAAAAGGATTCACTCCATCTGTAGATAACGCAAGACGAAGGTTTCTTGGATCTTTTCCAAATTCAAGATACTCATGATCAATTTTCTTCCATTGAGGAGATTCGGTCAGATGACGTAATTTCCCATCTTTATTTCTTTTATCTGCATGCTATGACAATTGTCTTGCAGTTTCTTCACTTCCATATAGACGCCTAAACCTTGGACTGATTTGAAAGTACCATACAACTTTCGTAGGATTGGATTTATCTTTCTTGTATTGAGAAGCACCACACTTTGGGCATTCTGTAAGTGATTTGTTCTCCTTGAGAAATAATATATAGTCTTTCAGGCAGACATGTATTCTTTCAGAAAGCATATCTATCGAGCGTAGCATTCGTCTAGCTTCATATGTCCGGCTTGGGAGCTCATTATCTTCCGGGAGCATGTCATTCAAGAGAGCAAGTAGTTCCGTAAAACTGACATCACTTCATCCGTTGTCTGCTTTCAATTTATACAACTTCAGTACAGGTGAAAATGTTGTATACTTAGTGAAACCAGCATACAATGGCGTCTTTGCACAACTCTTTAACTTCTCAAACAATTTTGGGCAATCATGGAGTTCATCTTCAATTGTCTTTGTCATTTCCTCAATATGATCTTCATCATCATTGACATCTGTAATCACATCCTCCATATGGTCTTCTTCATTATCCATATTTGTATTCATATTTGATGATCCATAAAACGCAGTTTTATCCCATCCAGTAGCTACATTCACTTTTTCTCCGTGTTTATTCCAACATTTATAACTCTGATCTATTCCGTGACATATCAAATGTTCTTCCAACTCCTATGGAGTAAGTAGTCTAGAATAACAACAACGTAAACACGAACAAAGGATTTGAGAAGGATCCTTTGCGTGATCCTTTGCAAACTTGATGAACTCTTTCACTCCGTTCTCGTACTCTATTGTCAAACGATTAACATCCATCAAATCTTTATTCATCTTCATCCTATTTGAAACTCAAATATTAGTATTTGTGGTTCAAGTACACAAAACAAGACTTTTAAATACAGTAGAATAGAACCACTTCCTTATAAAAATATAGATTAATAGAGCCTAACCATTAGTATTTATTCATATTCATTAAATATAATTACTTTAGATTCATTATAGTTTCCTCAAATCACCCCATACCAAACACAAGAATAATCAAGAATGATACATCTACCACTCGTAGGTCTCTGCCCTACATTCAATATCATCATGCCTAAATACCCATATATCCACACATACACGTGTCACAAACACATAAAAAACCATATCCACATCAGAACCAAAGTACCAATATGGATTTCAATCAGGTTACTCGACTCAAGTGGTGGTGTGTAAGAAATAATAAGAAAATATAATAAGTATATAGTCACACATAAATCTCAAAATGGTGTTAATAATCCAATAAACCAAAGGTATCATTCCATCTATCAGGATAATCTGAAGGAGCCCATATGCGACAGTAGTCCCAGGTGGTGAAGGTTCCTGATGAGGAAGGGGTGAACACGCACCTATCGGGGTTCGAGTTCAGGTCACTGAGGTTGAAGGTGGCTCGATAGTCCTACAAGGGTTCATTCCATATTTCAAAAACCATGTTATGGTACCCTAGGATGTTAACCCACTACTGGTGGAAGTGAAACTGTTCCTGAAGATCATGCCAAGAAGAAATGGAAACCAAGAGGGGGGAGTGAATCAAAATACCTCAAGCAAGATGGAAAAACATGGTATTTGAGAATAGGTTAGTGGATTTCATGTTGGCTAGACACCTATCCAATAGACTCCACAAGCGGTGATGACCCCTGCAGTTGTTGCACCAGGTGAAACTGTCACCTAGTAATGCATCAGAACCGGGTGGTGTTGTCCTTAAAGAAAAAGGTTATCCTTCATTCCTTACTTTATGGTGACATGGTGTTGGATCTAAGGGAATCAATGATACCTAGGATGAATCTAGTGGAACTGTAATCCAAGTGTGAAGGACCTTAAATTTTTCATAAACTTCACTCTGATAGTGTAAACTCATTGATCGCCATTGATGATGATCATATCAATCTTTCCACCAATACTAGTATGTAAAATTATAAAAAAATACCCCATAAAACACCACTAAATTCAAATTTCAAACAAAAATATGCTATTGAATCATGCCTCAAACCTCCTTTCTCTTCTTTTCATTCGAGACACCCTTATGTCCCTTTTTCTCGTTGTACAATGTATGTGCCAAGGTTCATCAACTATTTCGAGGAACATTGATACAGATGATCCTTTTGCCTTTGATATCGAGATCAAAAGGTATATTTCCACATGATGATAGTTACCGATAGTCAAAAAACATCATAATGTTTGATCAAACCCTCTGAAACCTCGTCAAATTAATCTTGGAGAGCACCCGATGACTTCAGAATGGAAAATAATTGATTATGTCTTGCCATCAATCCATAGTAAAACCATGAGAATAGTGTGTCCCCCGATTCAAGATCATACATTTGAAATAAAACCTAGACTCACTACTACAATTAAGCCTTTTAGCGACTGCCAAAAGCGGCCGCTAAAGGTCTTTAGCGGCCGCCTTGTGACCGCTTTTGGCGGTCGTTGTTGCTTCGTCGGTAAAGACCAACAGCGGCCGCCATTGGTGGCCGCTGTTGGTCATTTTAAAAAATCTAGAATTCATGTGTGTAGGACAATAGGTGGGTGTGACTATGGACACACGGGGATAGCTGGTGGATGCGACGAGGGGTCGAAACCTTGGGTCGCTGGCCATGGCGGATCTACGGCGGCCGGAGGGAGGGACAAGAGCGTTGTTGATCGATTAGGTGGGCAGATGACGGAGATGGGTTTAGTGGCTGGTGAGGTAGGTGCGACGGGAGGTGACGAGGGGTCGCGATGGGGGTGAGTGAGGGTTGTAGTGTGGTGGCGGGGGACTTATCATGGCGGCATGAGAATTGCAGCAGCGATAGTGGGTGGTATTGGCAGCGGCGAATTGGTGTACACGAAGAAGATGAGTGGAAGCGAGAAAAATCCCGCCTGTTTTTTTGACGGAATTAGCGAATGCCAATGGCGGTCGCTAATGCCTGCAGGCGCAGAAGCCTAGATTTCTAGTAGTGACTCATTCATATGATCTGGAACATGGTTCAATTCAGTTTTCTCCAAAATAAAGACCCACATGAACATATCTCTAACATCCAGGAAGTTTAGGATTCCTTTCACAACCAGTGAGTTTTTTCTAACACAATCAGACTATGTATCTTCCCATTCTTCCTAGAAGATCGACCTATGTACTGGATAAAAAGGCAAACTTCTATGTAAATCATGACATGGGATGACATTTACAAGAAGTTCTTAGATAAATACCTTTCACTTCTCTGGACTTGGAAGCTTTAGAATGAAATTCATAACATTGATCAGACAGATGGGGAATCCACTTGGTTAGCATGGGATCGATTCCAGGAGTTGATAATGCAGTGTCTAGACCATGGTTTAGGCATTTAGATCTAGATGTATATGTTTTACCAAGGAAATAATCCAGACGCACAAATTGTATTTGATGCTACAGCTGATGGAGGATTAATGTTTAACAGCCTAATAGTCAGGAGAAAAATTCTTGATAATGTTTCGCACAATGAAAGCATGTTCAATGAGATCGCGGAACACATCAGCATGGTATCGACCATGTGGATGAGAACACCATATTAGAAGTGGAAATTAAAGCACTCACAATGATGCTAGAATCAATCCAGATGTTAGTTGTACAACCCCCTCCAACGCTATAATAGAGATACAATCATGTAGGATGTGTGGTGTCCCACATCTATACTAAGAATACAAAGCATGAGTTGAGTAGTCACAAGACCGATATTTTAATTATATCAATTATAATCAACATAAACCTCATTTTCAATAGCATTTGTAGCTCTACCATTAGTGTAATGATTAGAAGAAACCTCAGAAGAATCCAAGATATGTTCAACAACGAAGTGTTCAAGCCCCATTTCAGTATCAAGGACAACCAAGGTATCCACCAATGAACATAGTACACAGACCTGAGAAAAAAATGCCAAAAAAACCCTTCCCACAGAGAGCTTAGCAGTAATTTATACCTACCCATCCAAGACCTCAATAATAACCTGCTCCCCAATGTAACATAGAGATCCTCCTGGCTACCTTTATTCAAAAGGTAGATCATATAATTACCATTGAGGAAACAAAAATGAAAACACAAATATCTATTTTATGAAATCATAATGATTAAATGTGTTAAATATCAATAAAATTATATGATATATTACCAGGTACCGTACCTAGTAATACTGATATGTACCCTAGGGAAGAAGCCAAGGTACTAGTACTTAGATGTGATAAGGTATTGAACTTCCAACAATCGAGTAGAAGAGAAGAAAGAAAACATGAAGATCCTAAGAAATAACTAGCATAAGAATGAAAATTTGATAAGAGTACACCAGCAACCCCTCGAGGAATATCACCAACTAAAAGTGACCAAAGTACTGAGTAACCACAAGAACTAGTTTATGTTTTCCAACCATAATAAAATCCACCTCTTCCTTTACCTAAAGGATGGATACAAGGCCAACAAGAGCCATAATACATTAAGTTCCTAGAGATTTTTAATCCACTACACCTCAACATACCATTTTCCGAATACATTACCTAGATTTCAATGTTTGCAAAATTTCTTACAGATCCACTATCCAAATAAAGAAAAATATAATATCATGGGATCATATCATTAAATTAATAATGCACACTTCTTGAGAACTATAAAATCCCACCAAAGATGAGAGATCTAGAATGTTTTTCAAATCCATGCGCTATTGGAACTACGTGTTTGGCAGAGCTTTATGGAATCATAGATCCATCATTAACATAATGTCAATGAGTATTTTTTGCAAGTTAGTACTCCAAGAACTCAAAACCACTAGAATAGTAGTGAAACTTGTCGACCGATCAGTGAAGTATCCCATGGGTATTCTTTATATTGTTTTTGTTAAAGTCGAAAAATTCATCTTTCTAGCCGAATTCCTAGTTATGGAAATAGAATAAGGAGGTGTCGTCACCATTATACTTGGAAGTACATTCCTATACATAGGAAATTCCTTGATAGATGTGAATCAGGGATGTCTAATCTTCTATGTTTTAGAATAATAGGTAGTGTTCAACCCAGTCAATGCTTCCCAAAAATTATACAATGTTGTATATTGCAATGCCATCTCTGTTTCACAAAATGGATATGAGTACATGGACATTGAAGAATAAAGTGAATATGCACTCACATAGAAGGAAGAAGAGTATGATTTTGAGGAAGTAAGCTTCATTTAACCTCTCGTGAGGGAAACCTTTCTGCCTTTCTTTCTCTCTATCATTCAACCAACCATGAGGTAACTAAAACCTCTACCCAATACTATAAAATACTCAAATATCCATTAAATCTATCATTCCAAATCAACACATGGTTATGTGTGATGGGAGAGGAGAACAATATTAAAAAATGATTTGGAAAACATGCCTTAAAGGGAGGTCCAGCAAGGCGAAGCACAACGGGCGACGAAGGTTCGGCAATGAAGCTCGAGGGCGTTGCGGGCGGCGGAGGTCCGACAAAGCGAAGCTCGAGGGCGGCGGAGATCCGGAAATAAGAAGCACGAAGGCGGAGGAGGTCCAGCAACATGAACTCAGCGGGCGGCGAAGGGGAGTCGCAGGGTTCCAGTACCACGAGAGCTTTAGGTCGCGATAAAACGAGGGCACTGTGCGACTGAATTTATAAAAAAAAGGACTAAGGTTTTATCAGCGCTTGTTTTAGCACTGATAATGGTCCTCTTTATCAGCACTAAAAAAGCACTGATAAATCCATCCTGTATCAGCGCTAACATTTTAGCGCTGATACAGGGATTCTTTATTAGCGCTTTTCTAGCGCTATAAAGGGTCTTTTTATCAGCGCTTGCTTAGCGCTGATATAGGGTTTCTTTATCAGCGGTTTTGCTTAGCATTGATATAAGGTGGCGCTTTCCTTGCCCGTTTTTGTAGTAGTGACATATTGTTTATAATTAATTTAATTAGATAGAGAATTACCTCTAAGGAATTCTTTCATCATTGACGAATTTGGTGACAGATATGTGGTGCACCGTCGTTGCGTTGTAAAAACCAAGTGTATATTTCCTATAGCAGTGATCCACATATGTTTTGAGAATCTTTAGACGTCATCGAAGGAGTCTCCGGGTGTGAGCATGAAAGATCTTTGCGCTTACATTGTCCGTCTTTGATCGCCTTGAGAATCGCTTCCAAAGCGTTCTCCTTGATCTCGTGGAGAATGATTGATCTTCATTTTTGGGAGCATTCTTGGAGAAGAGAGTTCTCTAGACTTGAGAGGATTCTCCAAAATTCGTTGCGCACAACTGAATTGTGTCTCTTGAGAAAATAACATAATTGAGTATTTATATTGCTATGGTTGAAATAAAATAATTGTACAAGTACCCTTAATTATTATTTAATCCTATAAAAACTCTATGTCAAATAATAATAGTAATATTATTATTTCTTGACATGTGCTTAAGTTATGAATTATAATTATATATTATTTAATTAAATTATATTCAATATTTATTATTTCTCACCGGACCATTAAACCCGGTCCGTCATTCCTCCATAATATTTATCGGATCTTGATTAATGACTATTTATTTATTAAATAAATATCATTGCATTATTCGTCAATAAATAAATAAATATTATATCCACTAAATAGCAAATAAATATTTATTAAATATTCCGCTCACGATATATTCTCTCGAATAACTAGTGACGAAATAAATGCGATCAAGTATACATGAATAATTATTAAACCACGTGCGGGAATAATATATATTCAACCAGTTAATAAATAATAAGATATTATTTAACTGAGATTCTGGATATACTTAGTGTGAGACCCTTTATGCCTTTTTCTCAGTGGCAATAGACGAACCAGCCTAAAGTCCAGGATCAGCGTCTAACAACACGCCAAAACATCCATAGATAAAGAAGTTAATGTCGCAACGATATGTTACCTCATACGGACACTTACTGTGTAACATAATATCTTTATCGCAATATCTCAAATCGAGCATGTTGCATATCAGTACCATCAACCTATGCACTTGATTATCTCTTTCTTTGACTTTTCGAAAATAGAACTTGTCTATAAAACACCATGATCTTGGATTTATTTGAGCTATATCATTTCCATCAAATGACTTGAGATATCAATTTTTTAATGAACATAAGGGATAAATCCTTTCTCGTATTATTCATTAATGCAATGTTACTCGTGACACACCCAACATATCCTACCTCACCGAGAACATATGTCGTCACGGTTTTTATCAATACATCAAAGTACACGACTCGTGATATTCATTAATAATAATTCTAAGTCTAAGGACCAATACACATGTCTGCATATAGGAATATCCAATGACACGTATAAATGCAGATTTCCCACCGACGGGTCTCGTTCTCATAATATCCTACCGGATATTACCAAGGACTAACATCATGAGAAGGTGTTTCAAAGCCTTGTGAGTCTTCACATCTGATAGCATGTATCATTTGTGTCTTTCAAATTATATCATCTGGCTATATAACATATATTTAAGAATAGTGTCATAGCATTTCCTGGTTCTCATCATAGCGGGTAACTGCTGTGACTTTTTAGTGCGACAACTACTTTTAGCACATTATCACATACTATGTCACGCAGAAGAACAATCATAATGTGATGAGTAGTTTATTAATATTCAAAACTATGAATACATGTTTATCATAAAGTATATAGAAGTTGATTTTAGGACACGAATTCCAACAATGCCTTGAGGTGATAAAATGTCTTCAGGTGAATTTTTCTACCTTTTGCAACTGATTTCGCTACGGCATCGGGCTCTGACCCAACAACTAGTGTTAGATGAGGTTGGTTTCAACATGTGATGACTGAGTTGGACCGATGAAGATCCGATTCAGATGAAGATGATTTTGATTACGGTGGAGTCAATGATGGTGGAGCCGATGATCATGAAGGTGATGTTGGAGATGAGAGTTATGTTTTTTCAAATTTTAATTCAGATGGAGATTGTTAGGATTATTTAAAATTCACAACGTTTAAAAGTAGGAGCGTGAGTTGTGAAAAAGCTTGAACGACTTCATGAATGATATTCAACAACAGCGAAGAGAAGAGACAAGATGTAGTTGCTGAGAAGAAGCAGAGGACTACCATGATGTAATGACTAAGAGAGAAAATAGAAGACTCGTTTGGGTAGTTGGTGAGTGGTGAGGAGAGATAGCCGCTGTAAGATAATTGGGAAAAGAGTTATGCGTTTGTGATAGCTCATACGAAGTGATGACGATGAGAGTTAATGAAAGTATCATGTATCAAAAGTCTTGGTCGTTGTGTGTCAATACGCTTATGAATATGAAAAAATGACTCGGATGTGTCAAATCGTTCCTGTGTTCGAAATTATTTCGGGTGAATTTTTCAAATTTTGGGACTGATTACGGCATCGGGCTCCGACCCAACAACCACATCTTCATCCCCTCCGCCCGCTCCACCTCAACCATCGCCCTCTCCCATGCCCGCTTCTCACATGTGAAATCCGACCAGGCCAGCTCCACCTCCCGTCGCGCAACCTCCCGCACCCGCTCCATGTTTGCCTTCTCCACCGCTGCTTGAATCGGCTCTGCCGCCTCCCACCTCGCCGCCGCCTCCTTCTGGTCACCGCTGCTGCTATTGGAAATCATAGGTCTGGCGCCGCGGAAGCTGAGGGATCGCTCTTGGTCCACCACCGGCAAGGCCGGCTCTGCTCCCCTCATCTCCTCTGGAATCTGTCAGACCCAGTAAATTCAGACGGTGCATTATCATAAATTCTACAAAAAAGCAAAGAAAACAAAGTTGTTTTCTGAAACCCTATAGCTTGCTCAGTCTGCACATCATAGTTCCTTCTGCCGAACCAGAGAAAGTTTAACGGTATTTCTTTGGACAGCGCGATATGAGAAGGCCTAAATCAAGCAATCGACTGTTCCAGAAGCAGAATCGGCTATCAGAAGTCCAGGAAATCGAGCTCCTTGAATCGTGGATCGATTCTGGGAAGCCTGATTCGGGCTTGAACCCCTTATCACTTTCTTCGCTGCCAACTGATGCGCCAGTGGGCCGCCTGGACGACGGTTCCTTCTCTCAGTACGCCGGGTGTGCACGGTTCAGGCAGCTGCCGCTGTCTCAAAACACTAGTCAAGGATTGAGGGATTCCAAGTATGTGCAGATGACTGATATTCAGAGGGCTTCTCTCCCACACGCATTGTGTGGCCGCGACATTCTAGGCGCAGCAAAGACTGGCTCTGGAAAGACGTTGGCCTTTCTCATACCGGTGAGTAGCCATGGTTGTGTGATGTAGCCAGTGGATTAAGTAGAGTCTGATGAAATAATTTACACATAAACCTGTGAGAAGGTTTGGAATTTTGAAACTAGCTCATTCTCTTTCCAAATCTGCTTTGTTTGACTGCCGCATGGCCTTTGGGCGGTTCTATTGTTTTTGTGATGGTTGTAAATATTCAAACTGCTAAAGCGATCCAGCTTCACTCTGGTTTATTTTTCAGGGCGTTTAAATCCATCTTCCCTCCATTTATTTTGTTCAAGTGGTTATTATAAGTGGCCTAAGCATGGATGTTGCTGCTCATTTTACGGAATGCTTTCTCCCCTGATCATAAAAAAGGATTTTAAAAACACCATCGATAATTACAGTTCCTGTTTTGTTATCTGAATATCTAAAGAAAATAAGATTTGAGTTATTTAGCATAGAAACTGGTTAGAAAGTTTGAAATTTTGTGCCCAGCTCACTGCTCTTCCAAATTTTCATGTGAATGACATCAGTTTGTTTAATAGCCGCAGGCCCTTTGGTTGGTTCTACTGTTTTTTTGCGATGCTTGTAATTATTTGAACTGCTAAAGTGATTCACTTTCACTCTGGTTCACTGGGTTAGGGTTCTTAAATTCATCCTTGTTTCATTTATTTTGTTCTAGTGGTTATCATAAGAGGCTTAAACATGGACGCTGCTGCCCATTTCATGGAATGCTTCCTCCCCGACATAAAGGTTTCTAAAAAAACGCAATGTTTTTTTGTTTGTTTGTGTTCACTTCCTCTTCAGCGGACTTTAAAAATAAAATAAAGGGCTTTGTGCTTTGTCTCTTTCTTTCCCTTTTCACTTGATCACTTTCAAGGAGTGCATTCAATTTGTCAGCCATCAAAATTTGACCATTGTTAACATTGATTTCTGAAATTTTTGGATTTACAGACCAATGCGAAGCATTAATGATTGTAAAATCAATCTTACTGCCAATCCTATTTTTATTTCCTATTATCTTATCTTTTTTGCAGCAGGGTTGATAACTTGGTACCTTTATGAAGTGCACCAAGGGAGTGATAACTCAACTAACAAAGGAACACCACTACAAAATCTCTTCTCCTTTTTTTCCTTCTAAAACGTGCATCCATTTTTCCCTGCGTTGTGTTTTCTTGCAATAATCCCCATTGAACACTTTCAATTTATCTCTTTCCAAATTGATTGCAAAATTCCTAATAAAATCAAATGCCCTGTGTTGTCCTTTCTTCATTTTTTTTCCAAATCACTACAGGCTGACATTTTTGCATTTTTCCTGGTGAACATTTGATTTTCTCCTAGTTTGAGTTTCGTTGTGCATCTTTTGGGTAGGTTCTTTTCCCAGCGCATCCTCAGGGTCACACCCCCTGCCCACTTAAATTGTGATCCAATTGTTTACTAATAGACCCAACATCTGTTTTTTGGAGGCTTATTGTTAGTTATTTCTTGTAAATAATGTCCAATAATCGTCCTTGAAAAGAATTTCTTCATGCACATCTTGTTTGCAGGTTCTAGAGAAGTTATATAGATTGAGATGGGGACCTGAAGATGGTGTAGGCTGCATAATTATATCCCCCACCAGGGAGTTGGCTGGTCAGATTTTTGATGTGCTTAAATCTGTTGGAAAGCACCATAGTTTCAGTGCTGGTCTTTTAATAGGTGGCCGTAAGGATGTTGAATCGGAGAAGGAGCGTGTTAATTTGTTGAATATCCTGATATGCACTCCCGGCCGGCTTCTTCAACACATGGATGAGACCCCAAATTTTGATTGTTCACAGCTTCAGGTCAAATAATTTGTTGTTTTTAATCTTGTATATATTTTTCTGTTCTCAGTTATATCTATATTTTGTTTCTTTTTGTAACGCTTTTATATCATTCTGAAATCAATTTGGAAAGAAGGTTTGATTGTGCAAAATTTTCCCCTCAATTCTTCAACAATCCTTTACAGTCTGGTCCATGAGCAGTGAATCAATGAACACGACAACTTTCTTTCAGTGAATCAATGAACTAACACTCGATCTCTCCTCATTAATTCAAAAAATCATTCTTCCATATCTTAGCTCTTCTTCAAACCATCAACAACCTCCTTCATTTATAAACTTCTCTTTGATGAGAAGTGTTTTTTTATGGAAATAATTCATTGGCAAAGAACCTGATATTGCTTTGCATCCTCAAGTTTCAACTGTTCTCTTAGAACGGTTTCCATACACAGGATTCATTTATACGATATGTAAGATTCCACATATTTTTGCTGTGTTGTAATGATGATAAGATCTGTTGTCTGGACAATATGTGAAAATCTTCCATGTTGTAAATTGTTGGAGTATGTGTAACTTCCTGCCCCACTTCCTTTGTAACTTCCTGCCCCACTTCTTTTGTAATTTCTCTTTGTAACTTCCCTTTCTTTCTATAAATGAGGGCCCTCTCCTCACCTTGAAATGTGAGGGGGATTTCTGATTCTACATGGTATCAGAGCAGGTTTGCTAAACCCGACCCCTCCCTCCCATCTTTTTTTCTCTCCCTGCTCTAGGGTTTCCTTCCTTTTCCCCGTAGGGGGGGCGGCGGCCTCCATGGCCAGCTCTGCCGTCGCCCCTCCCCTCCCTCCAGCGCAGCCGGCTTCCCTGTCCAGTGGCCCTCTCTCCCGGCACCGCTCCCCTCCCGGCGGATCTCTCCCGGCGCCAGGCCCCGCCTTGCCTGCGGCTTCCCTCGGCGTTCTTCCCCGCTGTGCGCACCTCTTCTCGGCAGATTCTGAGCGGGATTCCACCCAGCCGCCGCGTCTTCCGTCCCGCAGCACCCGACTCCCGGCGGCCCTCCACGCCGACCCTCCCCGCGGTGTCGCAACCCCCGGCGGCTTCCTCCTCCCGCGCGGCCGACCACATCCCGGCGTCTCCTTCGGCCGCGGGTCCCCTCCGCGGGTCTCTCCCGCGGCTTCCCGTTGCCGGCCCTCCTCAGCTCTTCCCGGCGGAGTCCAGTTCCGGCGCGGCTCCCTCCTTCGCGCGCTGGCCTCTCAGTGGCTCCCTCTGTCAGATCCGGCCAGATCTGGCCGGATCCACTCACTGCTCTGCTGTTCCGTCGACGACGTCCCCTCCTCCTGCGGCTTCCCGGCTTCGCCTCCTTGCGACGACCGGCCCCGCCTCCCTCCGGCTTCTCCAGCGGCGCCCGCCTCCTGCGGATGTTCCGGCGGCCTCCCTGCGCCGGCAGCCTCCCTTCCCAGCGGCCTCCCTTCCCCGGCAGTCTGCTGCTGTCCGGCGGCTCCTTCCGCCCTCCCGCCTTGTTCTTCCCGACGGACCTCCCTTCCCAGCTGCTCCCTGCCGGACGACTCCCCGCGCCGGCGGCCTCCCTTCCCCGGCTTGCGGCTCTTTCCGGCAGCCTGCCTCCTGTGCGAGTCTCCCGCCGGCTCTGTTGCCGACTGGCCTCCACCCCTGCCGGCCTCCACTCCTGTCGGCTCCTCCAGCAGCTGGCCTCTATTCCTGCCGGCTCCTCCAGCAGTCGGCCAACAGCCCTGCCGGCCTCCCGTGCCACCTCTGCTCAACTGCTCCCTCCATGCCGACCTCCTCCTGCATCCTGCGGAATCCCCGCCTCTCCGCCCGGTGCCTCCTGCGGAATCCCCGCCTCTCTGCCCGGCATCTCTTGCAGAATCACCGCATCCCTTCGCCGGCCTCCTGCGGATTTCCCGGCGCTTCGACGACTGGCACCGCCATTGCGGATTTCCCGACGCTTCGACGACCGGCACCGCCATTGCGGATTTCCCGGCGCTTCGACGACCGGCACCGCCATTGCGGCTTCCTCGGCACTTTGACGACCGGCCCTCCCGAGCGGATTTCTCGGCGCTTTGACGATCGGCCCGACATTACGGATTTTTCGGCGCTCTGACGACCAGCCAGTAGTGCGGATTTTCCCGACGCTCTGATGACCGACCCGCCAGTGTGGATTTCCCGGCGCTCTGTTGTCCGGCCCCGCACTTTTTCCGGCGATGACCTATCCTTTATTTTTCAGCGGCATCACATTACCATCTTCAGGGGGAGTAGCATCAACAACGATTTTATTATTTCCGTTTCGTCTATTTTTGTCTTGTATTTGTCATCAAGCTGGGCATGCCCAGCTTGAGGGGGAGTGTTGCGGTCTTTTTATTGATTTGTCTGTTTTTCATTATGTGTCCAAGCTAGGTACACCTAGCTTGAGGGGGAGTGTTGGAGTATGTGTAACTTCCTGCCCCACTTCCTTTGTAACTTCCTGCCCCACTTCTTTTGTAACTTCTCTTTGTAACTTCCCTTTCTTTCTATAAATGAGGGCCCTCTCCTCACCTTGAAATGTGAGGGGGATTTCTGATTCTACATAAATCTTTCAAATATCAATGCACTGATATTCTTACATTCTACAACAACAAGATCAATGTCTTTATGCGGCCACAATAAATTCATAGCAAAACTATCTGAACAGTACTCCTTCAAATTTACTAGAAGCATGACATGGCTTGTTCATGAAACCGAAAGCTCTAAACGATCAAATCACAATTTGGTGTAGCTAGCGAAGTTATAGATCTTTCTCTTAGTTTTCCAAAGGAACAAAAATTATTTCATCCCGATATTTGTATGTTAGGATGTGACCAAAATACACGAGTACAACAACAACAACAACATACAAGCCTTAAACTTAATTAAATGGGGTCGGCTACATGGATCAAATGCCACCGATTAGCTCTTTTGAAGACCATATTTCCATTGAAACCATTTAGAATAAGGTTATCTTGAATAATTTGTTTTAAGGATTCTTTTAGGTCTACCTCTACCACTTTTAATAAATGAATTTGTCATTAAGCTTACCCCATTAACAAGTGCATGAGTACAATTTGAAAAGCTTGCATCATGATAATGATAATAGCATTATTGTAATTATGATGCCCTTATTGTAATTATAATACTCTTTACAATAAGGTGCTTACGATATCACTTTTTAGTGTAAAATATCTGATTCGACTTGGGCCTTTCATGAAAGTTGCTGATTTTTCTATTGGTTATTCACAAACCAAATTTCATACCAATCCGATCTCTACAACTTGAGACATTCCATAAATACTAAAATAAGTGCATTTCTTCATTAAGCTCATGTGCATTCCTTCATTAGGTTCTCAATATGTTTATAACTATCAATACTTTCTCCACACTAAACAACCATATTATAAACATAATGATGTGTTTTGTGGTGGTCAAAATTAAAGAGCAAAGACTAGAGGGTTAAGGGCCATGAGCAAAAGGGCATATTGATTGTAGAGTCTGTTATTGGGTTTTGTCAAATTTTCATGAGGTCCAAAAACAAGGCATGGAATTATATGCTTGTTGTGGAAGTAAAGAGGATTATGAATTTTAGTGGAAGACTTGAAGTTTATTACTCATCTCCTCTTGCAATTTTTATGTTTAATTTGTGTATGTTGATGTGAAGTTTATATGGGTGTTTTTTTACCAATTAACAGGTTCTGGTCCTTGACGAAGCTGATCGCATTCTTGATGCTGGATTTAAGAAGGCTCTAAATGCAATTATCTCCCAGCTACCCAAACACAGACAGACATTACTTTTTTCAGCTACTCAAACGAAGTCCGTTCAGGATCTTGCAAGGCTCAGTTTGAAAGACCCAGAGTACCTTAGTGTGCATGAGGAATCTCTGACGGCCACTCCTCATAAATTGAAGCAAACTGCCATGGTTGTTCCTCTTAATGAAAAGTTAGACATGCTGTGGAGTTTCATTAAAACACATCTTAATTCAAAGATCCTTGTTTTCTTTTCAAGCTGTAAACAGGTAACTATTTTCTAAATTTTTTGCATTGCAATTATGTTCTCAGTGGAATCAAATGTTTTTAGACAGCTGGCTAAGATATACAACTGCAAAGTCATTTGTTGATTCCCATAAAACATTACATGAACAAGCTTAAGGTGAACGTGAATGTATATATTTCAATCGGTGCATGTCTGTCTCAAATGTTATTTCATATAATTTGCAAGGCTTTCTTTGAGATATTGATATGCTGGAGTCCGGCAGTGAGATGTTAAAAGGCAAATCTTGTTTGGTGAAAGCAGCGCCTGACATTGCTAATACACAAAATCTTCAATGATTATGCAAGTGAAATGTGTGAGCTAGAGTGTTGTGAAATATATGTGGTCTTAGGTTGTTGTTTAGCATTGGGTTTAAAGATTCATTGGCATTTTTTTTTAACAGTGAAGGTAACATGATATTTTACAGAACATGGGAAAATCTCTAAACGTGGTGGTCCCAAGCCCTACTTGTAAACCCTTAACACACACATACACTGATAGGAGTGGGGGGGGGGGGGGTGTCAAGTTGTATAATGGGCTATGGGTTGTGATAGGATTTAGATGAAAGAGAGGAAGAATCCAGTAGCCTCTATTACTTTCAGCAGCGTTGGACATAGAATTTACAGAAGACCAGAGGAAGAAGAAGAAAGGTAAGAAGAGGAAGAAGAAGAATCTCCAGGCAGTCGCTACTCCCCAATGCCCTAGGCCACAGCCTCCTTCAGCCTTGGCTGAATCCCTGCAAAAATATTCGTAATCCCCCAGACAGCAGCCTCTCCCTTATTTAATACCCTGCCACTCCCAACTACCCCAACAACCCACATTATTATCCCAACCTGTCACTACCAACCCTAACAAATTATTAAGAGTAAAGACACTACTACCACTGACAGTATTAAGACACACCCTAAACAATCAATAGCTACTACCCCTGACAGTATTAAGACACACCCTAAACAATCAATAGCTGCCCCACGCATACCAACCGCACCAATTGCCTAATAGCAGCATCCCCTAGCAGACCCAGGACCCTGCACTGGTTCCCACGCACAACAGCTACAGGTTTCCACGCACAACAGCTAGAGTCTTCCAGCTCGCCTCTCCGCAACAGCCAACTTCCCCACAACCAACCTCCATTCCACATTCCTATCAGTCACTGATAGGTAGGGGATTTAATAAGGGTAGTTTTGTACTTTCCCAATATATTAGGTCGCTGGGGCTGTTGGGGTAGCTGGGGAGTAATAAATATGGGATAGGGCAGTGGCTGTAGAGGAGGCCTCAGCCTTGGCCTCGGAGCATCCCACAAGATTTCTTCTATCTTCTTCTTCTTTCTTTTTTCTACCATTTCCATTTTAATCTGGTACGCTATAGCTGATAGAATACATAGTTTTTCCTTGCTCTTTCACTTGGAATCCGATCAATTTGTGCTGATAGGGAGGGAGTTGGTCCAGATTGGGTAAGGCCTCCTATCCGTTTTACATACCAGCGGAGGAAGCAGCCTGGTAGTATTTGTCTGTTAGGCTGGGAGTAACTGCCAAGGGGCAGTAAATAGTCCTGTTAGTTCTGTTAGTCTGTTATTTTCTGTTCGGGCTATAAATAAAGGGGGTGTGGCTGGGGAAGGGGGGATCGGGACTTTGAGAGTAGAACCGGCTGTAGCTTGGGCCTGGGAAGAATTTGGTCTTCCAGGAGGAGCATCTGTAGCTCCAGTCTGTTGTAAAAGACAATTCCTATAGGATTGAACAAAGGTAATTCATCTCTGTGATTCTTTCTTCTAAATTCTGAAATCACCTATCAATTTTGGTGCTTTTATTGAGTGGAAACGCTACTAGTTTCCTGTGGATAGAGTGATTTTAGAGAGAGAAAATTTTATAGAAGAGAGAAGTCGGAAATCGAATTGTTTTTTTTTTCTGGATGTCCACTCGAATGGAGAACAGAGTAGCACAATTAACTGCTGATCTGAAGACTGAAATGCAATGCCAGGAAGCAGGAATTCAGTGGCTGGAAGATGCATTTCAGCGACGGGAAGATGAATATCGTCGGCAAGGACTCCAGTTACAAAAATTGATCACTACGATATAACAACTTAAGCCGAGCCAAACAAAGAGTTCAAAGTAGGGAGTTGACATAGGCAAGGTTGTAGAAACAGAGGATGAAGAAAGTAGAATGAAGTCAGAAATTGGAGGGAGTCGGAACAAGAAGGTTATAGAAGAACCTGAACTTTGAACGGCTGAGCAGGGAGTGATCTGTAACATGTCAAGGCAGTCGGAGATGCCTCTGTTTTCTGGAGAGGATCCAGTCGCTTGGATCACAAGAGCAGAGCTTTTCTTTGCAATTCAGCATACATAGGAGGAGCTTAAGGTGCCACTTGCACAACTCAACATGGAAGGTATGGTCCAATAGTAGATCATATCGCTGAGATCAATACAGTCAGAATTAACTTGGAAACCGTTAAAAGTGGAGTTAATGGGACGGTATGGTAATGCTGAGGAGGAAGATCCTGTGGTATTTCTGAAAGGTCTGCGTCAAACAGGGACAGTGGATGCCTATGTAGATGAGTTCGAACGGGTAGCATTACGGATACCTGATTTTATTGAGGGTTGGTACATGAGCATGTTCATTGGGGGATTAAAACCAGAAATTAGTAGTATTATAATGACACATGAGCCCAAGACAAAGGTGCGTTTGTTAACGTTGGCAAGGCGTGTGGAGCGGGAGTTGCTGATCAAGGGAATAATCAAAACTACCGAACCACCAAGCCAGAAATTTGCTGCAGGACTGAATAAAGGATGGATTCCGAGTCTTGCTAAGGCAGTGTCTTACGTTGAGTTTAATGAAGCGGAAAGGAGAAGTTGAGGAGGAAACAAAAAATGAAGTCCCAAAGGAAGATGAAACCGAGAAATTATGGGAACTGGAATTGGGAACCACAACAATTGACTTGTGTTGGTCGGAGTGGATACTCAAGAGGTGGGTGAATTGAGTTCCAATTAAAATTTCTGTTAAAAACTTTTAGGATTAAAATCCCCTAAATGAAAACAGCCCAGTCAATTAAGGCAGTAGAGATATAAGTGACTTATTGTTCAACAGGTTTCTCAAAGGTTGATTACTCCTCAGTTGAATCACTATGAGAACACATTCAACTTTTGAAACAAGTTTACTAAAAGAATCACAAATACACACTAACCAGAACTAACTATCAGAGTGAGTGTAAAAACAGATTTCTGTCTTTGGAAATGTAAGCACAACAGATAAATGTAAAACAGAGTAATGAAGGATGAACACAACAACTTAAACAAGAGGTTCAATCTTAAGTCAAGACCTAGTCCTCTCCACTTGGTGATCACCTGCCACCAAACAATTATATTAAAAGTGATACACAGCCTGTATCGGGTTTTACAACAGTTTTCACAAACTGTCCAGGTTTTGCAACCTCTACCACAGTTATACGTGGGAAAAGTAAACTACCAAGCCATACTAGGCTTCTTCCACAGTTATACGTGGGAAACAAATGTAGAGAGAGTTTGGTATGTGGATTTTCAGTATCCCTCAATTCAAGTACAAGAGTCAGTGTGTGTAACACAGACACACTGCTCACAAATGTAAAGTACTTAAACACAATAGAGCTAAAGATAGTAGGGATAAGTTTAGAATGCTCTGTTGTGTTGGCAGATCAGCTCTGGACTCGTTGGAATGAAGGAAATGAAGTTTTGGTCCTTCTCTGCAAGTTGACTCCAAAACAGAGTGTTGCAACTTCCAGGTTCTGACTTCCAGATGTAGAGATGATCAACTTCTTGGGTTTAAAGCTCTTTGTAGCACACCACTACAGCTTGAAAAGGTTCTTTCAATAGATTTTCGTGAAGCTCTGTGTTCTTCAGAATACGTGCTCGAGTGTTCTTCACCCTTTTTGTATATTTGGGTGCTGTATGTGTCTCTCTTATGTATATTCAATATGTCCACACTTGTCTCTTGTTTCTGTGTCTTCTATTGATGTCTGTCTCTACTCATATATATATATATATGTGTGTACTTTTCCAGCTGAGCTTTTTCCATTTGGTTCAGCAGGGGCCGACAAGAGAAATGTTTCAACCACGTGTGGTCTTCCTCGTACATCGTACTGTCTCCTGATATGCCTGCAAATACCATTAAATAATGTCAGGTGCATTAATATGTCCAGACATGACCGTTATAATAATAATAATAAAATTGGTAAAGAAAATAATAGAATATCATTAGACTGGTAGCAGATGCATGTCACACGGTAGACTTCAACGGTAGTCTCTACAACTGTGGACTTCATCGGTAGGCTATTCAACTGTGGGCTTCATCAGTAGGCTTGATCAGCGGTAGACTTCAACAGTAAGTTTCTAACGGAAGCTTTGTAACATCATACTACTTCAACAGTGACGTTTCCAACGGTAGACTTATCTCAACAGGTAATTTCATTAACAGTGGAATATGTCCATCAGTAGACTTTGAACAACAATCGACTATCTCGACAGTAGGAGTTGTCTAGCGGTAACCTTCTACTAACGGTAGACATGTCCAACTGTAGACTTGAATAGTGAAGCTCTTAATCAGAAGACTTGAGAAAGAATCTGACAGTGAACTTCTAACAGAAGCCTTGTCACAACAGTGACCTCGTGACGGTGACTCTTTGTCTGTGAGCTTTGATAAGCAGATCAACGGTAGACTTGTGACAGTAACCTTGTACCGGTATATCAGTGACAGTAAATCTTCAACAGTAACCTTCTAGGATCAGTGACCTAGAGTAACAGTGAGCTATAACGGTGACCTTGAACAGAAGGCTCTTACCAGTAGCCTTTAACAGTGAACTTATATTTAGATAAATGTAAACTGTAAGCTGATGCAACTAAATTATGAGACTAAGAATATAAATTGTTCAGGATAAACAATATAGATACAGATTAAAAAGAGTTATCAAATGGATTAATATATCATGATCAATATTTAAAAATGATTTGGGATTATCAAAACAGGTGAGTCCAACAACTTGGGAAAAAATATAGGAACCAAGTCCATGATGATTGAAGGAAAAGTGGAAGGAATACCTTTACTAGTTTTGATTGATAGCGGGGCAAGTCATAATTTCGTTTCAAGGAAGCTTATAAGGCAGTTTGCGGCTCAAGTTGACGAGACAAGGTCGTTTTATATCTGATTGGGCGATGGACACCGTGTAGCTTCCAGCGGGCTGTGTAAGACATTACAAATTGAACTTGGAACTGAAAAATTTTTGGTGGATGCATACATATTTTATACAACGGGGCCAGATTTAGTTTTGGGAATTTCATGGCTGGAGACCCTGGGATGCGTGACGACTAGTTGGAGGAAGTATCGATGGATTTTGTTTCTCGATTGCCTAAATCCCAAGGGTATGAAGTGGTGCTTGTTGTGGTCGATAGGTTGAGTAAATATGTGCATTTTATTCCTTTGAAGCACCCTTATTCAGCTAAAATAGTGGCTGAAGTATTCATGAAAGAGATAGTTCGATTGCATGGGATACCCAATGCAATTGTTAGTGATCGAGATCCTCTATTCACAAGTTTATTTTGGAAAGAGCTATTCAAATTTCAAGGTACCGCTTTGAAGATGAGTTCATCATATCATCCTCAAAGTGACGGACAGACAGAAGTTGTAAATAGATGCTTGGAGATATATCTCAGGTGTTTTACTTCGGGTCAGCCGCGACGATGGGTAAGATGATTGTCATGGGCAAAATATAGTTTTAACACTTCATATCATACTTCGATTGGACAAACGCCGTTTGAAGCAGTTTATGGAAGGAAACCACCACAAATTATTCAATATTCAAGAGGGGAAGCAGCTGTGGAAGCAGTGGCAGATGCTTTAGTGGACAGGGATGAAGCATTAAAACAACTACGAATAAATCTCCAACGTGCTCAGCAATTGATGGTAAAATATGCTAACCGACACCGAAATGAAGTAAAGTTCGAGGTTGGTGACCTTGTTTGGGTCAAGCTGAGACCAAATTTACCTGGGGTCAATACTAAATTTTGCGGAAAGCTGTCTGCACGGTATTATGGACCTTTTGCGATTGTTGGAAAAATAGGGATAGTAGCTTACCAGTTGAGTTTACCCGATACTAGTGAGGTACACCCAGTTTTTCATGTATCTCAACTAAAAGCTGCTGTGGGGAAGCATTCTGTTGAAAGAGAGCTGCCAGAGGGATTTTTAGCAAAAGAAGAATACCCTGAAGCCATACTGGCAGAAGAAAAACAAGGAACTACCCAATTTTGGTTAGTTAAGTGGCGAGGAAGATTGGAAGAAGAAGCAACATGGGAGGATGCAAAAATACTTAGAAATCAATTCCCTGATTGTCACCTTGAGTACAAGGTGAATCTACAAGGAGGAGGAAATGACAGGAAGGGAGTTGGTCCAGATCGGGTAAGGCCTCCTATCCGTTTTACATACCAGCGGAGGAAGCAGCCTGGGTAGTATTTGTCTGTTAGGCTGGGAGTAACTGCCAAGGGGTAGTTTTGTACATAGTCCTGTTAGTTCTGTTAGTCTGTTATTTTCTACTCGGGCTATAAATAAAGGGGGTGTGGCTGGGGAAGGGGGATCGGGACTTTGAGAGTAGAACTAGCAGTAGCCTGGGCCTGGGAAGAATTCGGTCTTCCAGGAGGAGCATCTGTAGCTCCAGTCTGTTGTAAAAGACAATTCCTATAGGACTGAACAAAGGTAATTCATCTCTGTGATTCTTTCTTCTAAATTCTGAAATCACCTATCAATTTTGGTGCTTTCATTGAGAGATTTTTTTTGGAGAGCAGGTCTAGAGAGAGGAACTCAAGAAAGAGAATCCTGAACACTAAGCCGGACGCGGTAGACACAGAGGGTTCTTAATCGGGAGATTTAGGAGCTGACGCTGCGGTTTAGCCACATAGCAGTGGAAAAACGTCTCAGCAACTTCTGTTTCTGTAGTGGACATACGGCTCGTAGTAGTGGAAAAAAATGACACACAGCAGTGGACGCAACAGTTAGAATCCTGCGCGCATGGGGGAACAGATGCGGGCGATCTGGATGAATCTGGCCAGGCTGGAAAGAAGTCAGGAGAGCTTTGGGCAAGGATTATGCCGAAATTTGCTGGAAAAGACCTTGAAGCTTGGATCATGAGAGCTGAGACCCATTTCTTGATTTGACAAACTCCGGAGATGATGAAGGTACCGATGACAGAATTGTGTATGAAAGGTTGGGCTCGAATTTGGAATTTTTGTTGGAACCAAATAAGGACGGCCTTACCTCGACACAATTCAAAGGGGAGTTGCTTGGGAGATTTGGAAGTGTGACAGTGGAAGAGACCGTAGCTCCGACTACCCAAACTGAGACCCATTCTTTAGAAAATTGGGCAAATTCAGGCCTGTTGACACGTGTTGAGAAGGGGCAGGAGGTTTCCAATCTTGTACAGCTTCAGCGTGAGGTGCTGCAGGTGGTGCCGATGCAAGCCCGTGCTCCTATGGCTTCGACCGAGCTGATCGAGCAGTCTCTTCCAGTACCAGGCACCACAAAATTAACCGAAAGAGCACCTATCACAACCAGTTTGATTGCCCCCTGCCAATGACACTGGGGACCTGAAGCTGCTAATTTTAGGAACTCAGGAGGCCAGGGAACAACTTTTGCGATGGATTTGATCGGAAGGAATCGGTAGGATTTAGGAAGTCCCGTCTTATCTTACCTGATGCCATCGCTTGAATTAGTTGGCTCAAAAACAGTTGATGGATCAGACAAAGGACTGCGGAGTAAGAATGAGGAATGGTTTAAAGAAGAGATTGGAGATGGTAATTTGTTCGACTTGTTTTCAGATTCTGAAATTTTAAGAGCATGGGGCGATTCTGATCAAAAAATCGGAGCAGGAACTTCCAAAGAACGTTTTTGATTCATGTTTCATGGCTGTTCAAAGTTATTCTGCCGAAGCTGGGAATTGGGAACCACCACACCGGAAGGAGATTGACCGAGGGAGGACTGCCAGTATGTGGGCACCACAGGACAGAGACTCTTTTGATATAGCCAAGCTGCTTTCAACCCTTGTTTCAGTTGATCTCATGAAAAGGATTCCATTGCAGCAGACGACTTTGGAAAAAAAGTGGGCTAGCTTTCCTGACTCCGGAAGGAAGTGGGATGACATATGTGGAGATGGAAGCTATATCTGAGGTTGAAACTGCTACTGAACAAGCTACATGGCTGCCAAGGCCACAACCAAAGTCATCAGATAATCACCTGGAGGACAAAGTGTTTTTTCAGGCGGGTGGGAATGATGGGGGGGTGTAAGGTTGCATAGCGGGCTATGGGTTGTCACTGATAGGTGTTGATAGAGCAGAGGGGCCGGACAATCAGGGTTAGTAATGTAATTGTTGTCCCTGTTAGTTATAACAGCCAGAGGGTAGTATTGTAAATAGTCCTGGTTCTGTTACTGGTAGTATTGTAAATAGTCCCGGTTCTGTTACTGGTAGTATAAATGTTAGTAGGGGGATCGAAGGGGAACCAGTCGGGTATTTTTCCTGGAGGTTGTGAACCTTGGCTCTAGAGAGGGATGCTCTTCTAGAGAGAAGTTGGTCGAACTGTAATAAAACTGAGGTAAGAATTTCTGATTCCATTTTCTACTCTATTATTTGGTGCTTTCATTGAGAGAGTGTCGAAGTGCACAGATAGAGTAGAATTCTCAACAAATCTGGAGTTTATGACCACAAGGATGGAGAATCGAGTAGCGTAGCTGGAGTTGACTGTAAATGAACTGAAAGAAAGAGTTCAGCGCTAGGCCAGCTTGGAAAAGACTGTTCTGGAAATGAGAACAAAATTCCAACAGCAAATGCATGGATTGACTGAGGCGATGAGTCAGCTGAATCAGAGTATCTGGCAACAAGCTGAAAGTTCTGGACGAAGATAGAATACCAGAAAGCTTGTGTTGGATGATGAAAGTGGCGGAAGTTTGCATATGGCTGGAGCGGAGAATGAGCGGAGCAAGGAAACTGAAAAAGGAACTGAATGAGGACAGGATGTAGGCGCATTGGCTCGACAGATCGAAATGCCAATATTTACGGGAGAAGATCTTGTATCCTGGATATCCCAAGCATAGGTATATTTTTCGTTGCAACAAGTTCGAGAGGAACAGAAGGTTCCGCTTGCACAAATTTGCATGGATGGGCTAGTACAGTATTGGATGACCTCATTAAAGTCTGTTAAAACAAACTTGACATGATTACCACTGAAGGAAGAATTACTAGGGAGGTACGACAATGCTGCGGAGGAAGATCCATTGATGCATCTCAAAGAACTCCGACAACTAGAAACAATAGATGTATATATAGATGAATTTGAACGAGCTGCTTTGAGAACTCCAGAAATGACTGAGAGGTGGTATATGAGCCTTTTCATAGGGGGATTGAAGCCTGAAATAGGGAGCACTATTATGACACATGAACCATCAAATAAGGCGCAACTACTGACTTTGGCATGCCTAGTTGAGAGGGATTTGTTGGTGAAAGGTATCATCAAACAACCCAGTGGACGACCACGAACAGGGAGTTACAATCGGTTTGGGAAGAGGGTGGAGTAATGGTCCAGTGCGAGTTCTGCCGACAGGAGCTGGAGGTGATCGAGAACAGAAGGGAGGACCGGCTACATGATGGAGTGGAGTGTGGAATTTGTCCAAAGAGGAATACAAGGAAAGAAGAGCTCAGGGGCTATGTTTTTCATGCGGGTAGAGATTTACTCCAGGACATAGATGTCCAGAAAAGGGATATAAACTTCTGGTACGAGAATGTATAGAACTGCAAGAATCAATTGGAGAAGAGGAGGAAGAGGGAGCTGGAAAAACAGAGACAGAAGTTGAATATAAGGAACTGGAGATGTTGGGAACAACAGTAAGTGGTCATGTTTCAAACAAGGCAGAACCTAAAAAAACTATGATGATTGAAGGAATTTTGGTAGGAGTTCTGGTGTTGGTGTTTTTCGATGACATACTGATTTACAGTAAACAATGGACTGAGCTTTTAAAAATATTCCAGAATGTGCTAATAGGAAAAAATGTTCATTTTGCAAGGGTTCTGTTGAGTACCTTGGGCACATTATTTCTAGTGAAGGGGTGTTAATGGATCCCAAAAAGTTGGCTGTGGTACAACAGTGGCAAATACCAAGGAATGTCAAAGAAGGGGTTTTTTGGGCTTTAATTGGTTATTACAGAAAATTTATTGAACATTATGGAAAAATAGCCTGACTGTTGACTGCATTAACTAAGAAGAGGCACTTTCAGTGGACAGAGGAGGCTCAAAAGGCTTTTGAAAAATTAAAGACCCGAATGATATCAGCTCCTATACTAGCAATGCCAGATTTCTCAAAAAAAAATTGTTATAGAATGTGATGCATCCGGGTATGGAGTAGGGGCAGTATTCTTACAAGAGAGTCGACCACTAGCCTATTTCAGCAAGGCATTGTCCGACACTTCCCTTGTGAAATCGATCTATGAAAAAGAGCTTATGGCTCTAGTGCTGTAAGCATTGGAAACAGTATTTGATGGGCAGGTGGTTTGAATCATCGAAGTTTAAAGCATCTACTCAGTCAACAGGTTGTTTCAATGGATCACCAATGTTGGCATGCAAAGCTGCTGGGCTACGATTTTGAAGTTGTCTATAAGCCAGGCCGCCGGAACAGTGCAACAGATGCCCTCTCCCGCAACGCTGGAGCTGTCCAGTTTATGGTACTAGCAGTTTCCCAGCCTACTTGGGAGGAATTTAAGATAATTCGACAAGAAATTCAGCAAGATGATCACTTACGAGCAGTGGCAGATGCTGTACAGCAAGGTGCTTATGATGAGCCTGGATATTTCTATCGAGATGAGTTATTTTTTAAACGAAATAGATTGCTCTTATCACAACATTCTGTTTTAATTCCTAAACTGCTGCACTACTACCATTCTTCACCTACCGGGGGACATTTGGGATACTTGAAGACATATAAGCGACTTGAAATTGGAGTAATTTGGCCAGGAATGACCAAGCGTGTGATGCAGTACATTAGAGAATGTGCTGTTTGCCAGCAAAATAAATTTGAGACTTTGCGGCCAGCAGGGTTACTCCAATCACTTCCTATTCCCTCTTTGGTATGGGAGGAAGTGACTATGGACTTCGTTTTCGGTCTGCCGAAGTCACATGGGTATGAGGTAATTTTTGTTGTAGTGGATAGATTGAGTAAGTATGCACATTTTATACCATTGAAACACCCATTTTCATTTAAGTCAGTAGCAAAAGTTTTCATGAAGGAGGTCTTTCGATTACATGGTCTACCGAGTGCAATTATTAGTGACCGAGACCCACTGTTTACAAGCTTATTTTGGCAAGAACTCTTTAAGTTGCAAGGAACAACTCCTAAAATGAGTTCCTCATACCATCCCCAAATTGACGGGCAGATAGAAGTTGTTAATCGATGTTTAGAAGCCTATTTATAGTGTTTTACAACATATCAACCCAAGCAGTGGGTTATTTGGTTGGCCTGGGCCGAATATAGCTATAACACCGCTTATCATACTTCTACTGGCATGACCCTGTTTGTTTATGGGAGGAAACCTCCATATATTGTTCGTTGTGTGACAGAGGAGGTGACAGTAGAGGCAGTGGCTAATGCTATGGTAGACCGTGATGAAGCCTTGCGATAATTACAAGTTAATTTAGAACAGCGAATCGACATCGCCGTGAAGTGATTTATTTAGAAGGGGACTATGTATGGGTAAAGCTAGGCCAAACCAGCCAGGAATTACATGCAGGATTAATCGGAAACTTGCTTCAAGATATTATGGGCCGTTCAAAATAGTCGGCCGGATTGGGGAAACTGCTTATAGACTCCAATTACTAGTAGAAAGCAAAATCCATCCGGTATTCCATGTTTCCCAGTTGAGCAATTGGAGACTTTACTGAAGATGCAACTTTACCAGATGACTTAGTAGAAGAAGATCTATATCCTACGACTGTTTTGGCAGAACGGACTCAAGCTACTTCACGACAGTGGTTGATTCCGTGGTGTGCTCATTCTAAAGATGAGGCAACATGGGAAGATGCTCGGGTATTCCAGTTCTGATTTCCAGATTTCCACCTTGTGGACAAGGTGGCTTTTCAAGGGACGGTAATGATAGAGCAGAGGGGCCGGACAACTATGCTGAGCAACCACCCCTGCTGTACACGTATCATAGGAGGAGGGGGCAATAGAGTTGTGTTTGTTTCTTCCTGTTAGGCTGTTGTAACTAACTAGGGGTAGTAATGTAATTGTTGTCCCTGTTAGTTATAACAGCCAGGGGGTAGTATTGTAAATAGTCCTTGCTCTGTTAGTGGTAGTATAAATGTTAGTAGGGGGATCGAAGGGGAACCAGTCGGGTGTTTTTCCTGGAGGTTGTGAACCTTGGCTCTAGAGAGAGATGCTCTTCTAGAGAGAAGTCAGTCGAATTGCAGTAAAACTAAGGTAAGAATTTCTGATTCCATTTTCTACTCTATGAGGTGTTATGTAAAAATTGTGAGAGAGGGAGAAAAGAGATGAAACTGTATATTGAGAGGAACAGGGAGGAGAGAGAGGGAGAGAGTTACAGGGAGGAGAAGAGGGAGGAGAGAGAGGAAGATAGAGAAGAAGATGGAGAGGAACTCGTGGAAGACAACTTCTTCGAGCCCCAGCCGGAACGTCCCGACATCCCAGCCCTTCCGCAGCAGCCTGCTGGAAAATCCCTTCAAAATGTCTCGTATCCCCTCCCCTACGAACCAACCCCTCCTTATAATTCACCACTTGCCCCCACCTGCCAATAAAAGGAGAAAAAATACAATATTGCCCCTAAACTGCTAATTGCCTACACGCCTCAACATATTCCTAACATTTACCCCCTCTTGAAATATCGCTTTGTCCTCAAGGTGGAACTTCAAAGCAAGGCTGGGCTTCTAAAATGCTAGAATGGCGGCACCTGGCTGTGGTTTTGACGACGGCCTCAGCCTAAATGCATCTTCAATGTTAAGCATTCGCATAACATCAGGTCCAAGTGGCTCTTCCTTCAAAATGCTCTGTACAAACTGTTTGTCTTCAAAAAGCACACATGGGAGTACATGCTCCAGGTCTTCTAAGACACCCCCCACTGCCAGGTCGTTAAAATAAAAAGGTGTGTTTAACAGCTGGAATAGGTGTTGCAGTATTCCACGGTTCCTACCACAAACCCCCTTCGCTCCACATCCATCTGCTAAATTGGCCTATTCCAGATAATAAACCAACGCCGCCAAAGGTACTTAACTCCTCCGTACCTATCCCAGCTTCTGTCCAAATGGAGGGAAAACGCCATCTCACAAAATCTTCTAAAATACAGCAAGATTTGTAGCCATGCAAACCCGATAATACTCATGCACTGTTCCTTTCATTTCAACTGCTGTCTCTCATAAGCTCGGATAAGAGCCACTTGATCACTATTATTCTCCGCAAAAAATCTGGATTTTATCATTACATCTATGCCCCTTTTATCAGGAAAAACAAAAGGATTCCTGACACTTAGTCTGGCCAAAATGGTAAGCAAAGGATTGCAGATGGTACCTATTATTAGAATCTTCCCCAGTTTAGGTCCCACCGGAAGGATTGACAATAGCGGCCCAAGACTAGTGAGATTTGCATTCTCATTTAAAACATCATCCGCCTTCAGAAAATCAACAACATATTGGATGGTCAAAGGCATAGGAGGTTGAAACGCACCTGACCAGAATTCTCCAATATTTCCCTGCTTCTCCTTGGAAGTCTATTTCATCCCACTGTTGGAAGCATGACGAAGAGATCAAGTCTTTATTAAGCACGCCAAACACAAAAAACTTGGAATTTATATCTTCCGCAGCAACCCCATCTCTCCAACTGCCCATTGTATGCAAACTGCCCACTGCAAAAGGATACTCTTCATCCAACAACCCACTGCAAAAGGATACTCTTCATCCAACAACCCACTGTACACGAGCTTCTCCATGTTGCTACTAGATGAATCAAATGAAAAATATCCTTGTCACCAACTCCGTCTTTGGTTGGTTTGTTACGCCTAGATAGAGCATTAGAAGCTCCACTAGGAATTGTATCTAACTGTAGTAGTCTTCATGCCCTCAAATTCAGGAGTATGTGAAACATGTTGTAGCTCCTTCCGGTGCTGCGGTTCATGTCCCTTTATGTCTGCGACCACACTGTCACTCCTCACCTTTGCACTCCACATAAGAGCTGCTGCCTGGACTTTTGTTTGAAGTGCTGACCTAGAAACCTTGTCAATATTAGTGTGCAGACGAGGAGAGGTCTCCATAAAGGATTAACCCATAGCAACAATGGACGTAGCCTCAACGCAACTCCTTTCGTTGTAGGCTTCCCACCTTTGGATAACTTGTAAGCACTCAATGCAAATACATCTTCTTCAAGAACTTCTAACTTCCCCTCTTCTGGATGAACATCACTGGTGCCACTCTGCACAACAAGCTCACAACATCCGACCCCTTCCCATTCAATCCGGAAATACTTCAAGCCTGTCAGCCGTGTTTGCATGGCTTGTGGAAGAGGTTCTTGCGTTGCTCGAGCCGGCTGTTGTTGCTTTACCACCTTGCCTAGCTCCAAGTCAATCTCCAACACTTCCACGTTGCACTGATCCCGATGGAAAACAATCTTTTATTGTCTTAAGCTGTGACGTCCCGGACCCGGATGCCACTTAATAGGTGCCTCGAGTCCGGTTGACCACATGGCCTCAAGTGCGTCTCCCCAAACGCCAGAGGCTGCCGTCTAGCAGCGAGGGCCTGGGGTGTGTCCGTGGGGAGACTATGCCCTCATTACTAGAGTTTAGCACAACGGATAAATATAAACAAAGGTAAATAGCAGAAGCAATTTAAGTTAATAGAATGCACAAGCGGAAAGAGACAAGGATAATAATAACTGAAATAACTAGAATAACATACAACATCTGATGATGATATATCATGTATCTAGTAAGTTGGAAAACATGGATACAAAGTAGCAAGCATACATGAAAAACTCAATGTAGCAAAAGGAAATACATAAACTATCCCAAGCATCTCGAGCTACAACTCGGTCATCTGCCACCAACTCTATCCTTGTACAACAAGCAATCAAGTGTCTGAAGCATTACACTTCCCTTTATCAACACCTGCATACATGTAATTTGCCCTAGGTACCAAATGACGCTCGAAGAGGGTGTGCGATAAATTTCAGTGAACCACCACCAACGATGTCTATAACTTTCGGCCCGTGTAATGAGAATGTAACAGTGTGCAAGCATGCATATATAAAGTAAAGAAGTACAATGTAACTAAATGCCAAGTACCTGCTTCAGCCTCGGCTTGTGTTTGAACATGTAACCAGTTCATTAATTAATTGAATACCAAATTATATTAATAGGCATAGTTGTCAAAAAGCGCTGTCGCGGTCGCAATCGCGCCAACGCGGTGTGGAGCGGCATCCAGCCGTTTCAGGCGGCTTGATCACGGGCAGAACACGATTGCGCTGCTTCAGCCGCTATCGCGGTTGTCGTGGTTCCACTGCGATCCCGGCCGGTGCACCTGGTTCTGGCGCCAAAACATAACGTTTTCCCCCCCTCCCGTTTCCGGTCCAACCCACTTCGCCCTCCTTTAATCCCTTCTTATTTCCCCTCCTGGTGCAGTGACGTCGCTCCCCCTTGGTGTACACCCCTGTTTTTTCCAGGCGCAACTCCTTCCTCCAGTTACTGTTGCCCACGCACACCCTTTTTTCTCCAAGCGCGGCTCCTCTTTCTTCCTCCTGGTGCGTCACACACACCCTTTTCTTTTTCCTATTCCTCCTTTCTTCCCTGCGCTGCCAACCTGCCACATTTGTGCTTTGCTCCGGCGCTCCGCACTGTTCACACACGCCTTTTTCTTTTTCATGGTTGTTGTTTATGAATAATTGGATGGGATGGACATGTGTTTTGATGTATTATGATGACTTTATGAATGTTTTTAATTATGAATTTGAATGTGTTTTTATTTTTATGTTTTGTGTTTAATTTTTCAACATACATGTTTGTAAAATTCTATAATTTAACTACCCCGCAATTGGATAAAAAGCGGCCGCGATGCGATCCTTGTCGCCGCTATCCCGCTATGGGACCCCTGCCGCGTCGTGCCGTAATCCGAGATTGAAAACTATGTTTATAGGTCACATGAGGCATAGTCAGCACTGACATCACATCGTGATAGCATAAATAGTGAAGGTTCCAAGACGTAACAAGACAACCGTGATTGATAATTAAATAGGAAGTGGTTCCATGGTAATCATCAAGGCAACCTAGACCTCAGGGGTCGCTAACTCAGTAATAACTGTGTCTAGCTAGGGGTAAGAGTGTAATCCAAAGGGCATTGTCCAAGGCATTCCCACAATAATGTTTCTAACCTAGTCCAAGGAATTCATCCAAGGTAAAACGGGAGATAAGCAATGGTCGAGCCCAAGGATGTAGCCAAGGCACCTCAAGTCACGCTGGATCCAAGGAGTGTATTCGAGGCATCCTATAATAACAATGAAGGGATCCTAAGGTGTCATATCGGGCATCCAAAGGTAGACAAGGATTGGGTTCCTGGGTAGGTCTCACCCAAGGCAACCGGCATCCTTGAATCAGAGTGACGTCCTCGAGTACCCAAGGCATTCCCTCGGGAATCCAAGAGCTAACACGAGTCAAGCCTTCCTATAAAGATGTCAAGGTCCATGTGGATAAAGTGTCACCTTACATTTAATTCATTTAATGTAATAAGGCAATATTATAATGTTGGATTGGTGTAGCCCGATCCGGTTGGGCCGAATGCTTGTGGCCCGTACTACACACCAGCCCGCAAATTTTGCGGGTCGAGCTTCGTGGTGAGCTCATTGAGGGTTGCAGGAGGCAACGCGCCCCTGCTTTGGGGGTCTGGGGGTTGAAGGCCCCCAGACCAAATTGTGGGACTAACAATTCTGACCACTGTAGCAAAGCTGACCGACCGACATTGATAAGACACTGTAGCAGTGTGGACTTTGGAGTCAACAATACTATAGCTCCTTGGACTTCCAGCCGGCAGCCACTGCAACACTTTTGACTTGGGTGACCGCCTTTCACTGTAGCACAGTGGACTTTCCGACGGTTGGTAGAATAGTGCTTCATCCTCTATATTAGCCCATTTTGGGGTAGGGTTGTGGGGGTGTGAGAAATTATGAGAGATCTTCTGTAAAATTATGCTCTCGACATATAGTGAAGTTTTGCCTCTCCGTGGACGTAGAGATTATTTCCGAACCACGTAAATCCTTGTGTTCTCGTTTCTTTTTTTTCTTCTCTTTTACTTCTTTGAATTGTTGTTTTGTCGCTGCGACTCCCGACGTTTCCGCATCAAAAAGTGCTGCCAAATACAACTTTAGGGTTATTGTATAAATTAGTTGCCAAAAATTTGCCAGTCAAGGCTTGGTGAGTTGGTTCGGTGTTGGTGCCTCTAAATGGGAGGTTTGGTGTCAAGGCTCACCTGACGGTATTTAGAGAGATTTTTCATCCTCAGGTTCGGGCTTTTCCTCTAATGTATCCCATTTAATGTAATGGGTCATGGGTCTCCCCTCACACATCTCTTGTCTAATGTAAAAAATGGGGCCTGTATCCTCATGTATGCAATAAGGCCTCCCTACTTTTTATAAAAAATACAAAACATTGGCCAAAAATCCTCAAGTACTTCAGGGTCAACTGATCGCATTATGCCACACATACAAATTGTTGGGTCCCGCATAAAATTTGTTGCGTTGGGTTGGAAAATTGACCATGAAGTACCTGAGACGATTTTGATTTTGTCACCCAGGAAGAAATATTTCTCGAAGCCATGGCAAGGGTCGTTGCAACTTGTCATTAGGCCATGGTGGTAGCAAATAAATTGTCTGAGCGTGTATTGCCTCCAAATCTGTCCATTAGTACCGTGCTGTGTATAAAATGTTAGGCTGTGTTTGGTTATGGATAGCATTTTGTTTTCATTTTCTAATAATGTATTAAAAAGGATTTGGTATCCCCTTAAATCTGTGTCCATTAGTACTGCCTGTTGTGCATGGAATGTTAGGCTGTGTTTGGTTACGGAAAATATTTTCGGTTTTCATTCTCCAAATGTCTATTAAAAAACATGTTAGAAAATTGGATTTTAAGAAAAAATAAGCAAGCATGCGATTTCCTTTTTATTTGGTTTTAATTTTTTAGGAAACATGACAATATTTCCCCCTTCATTTGCTACAAAGCAGAAACCTTTTTATGTTTTGCCTGGGGGTTTGTTCTTTTGCTGTTTTTTACATCTGTTGCTGTTCTTCAACAGGCAAAATTTGTTTTTGAGATGTTTAAAAAACTGAGACCTGGAATCCCCTTAAAGTGCTTACATGGAAGAATGAAGCAGGGGAAAAGGATGGAAATTTATTCAGAGTTTTGTGAGCAACGTTCTGTTCTTTTTGCTACTGATGTTGCTTCTAGAGGCCTTGATTTCAACAAGGGAGTTGATTGGGTTGTGCAGGCGAGTCATTTATTCCTTAAAAAGGTTTTTTCATTCTGATCCGACTTTTAGCATCTAATGTTCGTTATTTCATTAGGTGGACTGTCCAGAAGATGTTGCGGCTTACATACACAGAGTTGGTCGAACCGCTCGTTATATGTCAGTGGGGAAATCTGTCTTGTTCGTGATGCCCTCAGAAATGAAGATGCTGGAAAAACTACATGCATCAAAAATACCTGTACACCTTATAAAGGTGACATTTTTTTTTTGCGTTTTAAGTTACCATGGATGTTTGAATGTGGTTGGGTTTGCATTTTCAAGTGATCAATTTGTGTTCTCCTGAATCAGATGAATCAAATTTATTGTTGCATGTTCTTTGTGTTTTAAATGTCAGCCCTTTATGTGCTGCATTTGATTTTTCAGGTAAATCGGAAAAGGATTCAGTTTATTTCTGGGCTGCTGGCAGCTTTACTGGTCAAATACCCAGATTTGAAGCAATTAGCGCAGAGGGCTTTTATTACATATTTGAGGTCCGTTAATATACAGAAGGACAAGGAGGTTTTTGATGTGATGAAACTTCCAATTGATGAGTTTTCAGCATCATTAGGTCTGCCGATGACTCCAAAAATACGTTTCCTGAACCAGAAGATCAATAATATAAAGAACAAAGGAAAATCTTCCATTGAACTCCTGGACTTTAGCATCGAGGACCCAAAATTTAAAGCAGAGATGAATGGACGGTTTGTACAGACAAAGGAGGCTTCCAATGATGAAGACCCAATATTTAAAGCAGAGGTGAATCGAGGGTTTGTACAGACAAAGGAGGCTTGTAATGGTGAAGAAACAAACGTGGCTGCTATAGGAGATGATATGTATGCAACTCGTTTGGTGAATTCATTAGAGTTCTTCGAATTCAGTTTGTCATTGATGCGCAGACTCTTTATCTGTGTGCAGGCCGGCAACCAGACTGTTGAAAAAGAAGAAACTGAAGATCAATATTCATAGGCCAGTGGGGACGCGTGTTGTGTTTGATGAGGAAGGCAATTCGTTACCTCCACTCGCTGCAGTTGCGGAGACTAGGAGCCACAACGTATCATTGCAGCTTGACATAGGTATTGCTTTTACAGTAAAGTCTTCTTCCTTTTATTCCATTTCTGAACTGCGGGAAACCCTAGGCGGGCATTTTGTTGCTCGTTCAGTAAGACCATCCCCAACGCATCCCTTTTAGCGTTAAAATTTATCTCCAACGCATCGTTAAATGCAGTGCCATATTTGGCGCAGTAGGTGCGCTATCTTTTGTTTTTTGTTTTTAAATTTTATTCATTTTATTTATATAATAATTGGTTTTCATTTATTTTGATTAATAAAAAATAGGGATATCAAGGAATATTCATTTTAGAGTATAAAATGAAGTAAATGAGTTGAAGTTCATTTCACTATCCATACGCCATTTTAGAGTAATATTACTTCAAAATGAAGTAATGAATAATATTACTTCACTATTCGTTTGCAGTGCGTGGAAGATACGAGAGGTTGAGGGATGAGATGAAGCAGGCGGACAGGGAAGACAAAAGTATGGATCGCGGGCGGCTGAGAGCGAATCGGAGAAGGGAGAAGGCGAAGCTGAAGAATGCTGAGGGCCAGGAGGAAGATGAAGGCGAGAGTCCCGAGGAGGAAGATGGAGGATCGAAGAGAGGCAGAGGTGCAAAGAGGTCGAAGATATATTTCGAGAGTGATAGCGATGGCGGGGGTGATGATGGTGATGGGACACATGACAGCATCAAGGCTGACGGTGTTTCGCTTGAAGAGCAGGAAGCCCTTGCTCTGAAGCTGCTGAGCTCCATGCACTCATGAGTCTGGACCGGGAACATTGATTTTCCTGTTCAGGCCCGGGTTTGGTATCGCCCACCCATTTTAATATTTATATTATTTTTTAATTTAATTACATGATGAGAATCGTTCTTTTAAATTTAGTTTTAGATTTTTTCGATGATCAATCCACACAGAGCTTTCTGCCACTTGCTTCTACATCTCGGAGCACTCTCACAGCTCCGTGGGAGGTTCTCCCTTGATGCACAAGGTATGTATGAGCCCTGACCTTTGAAGATGAGTTCGGAGCTTTGATTTTCTGTATTTGTGTGTTGTATGTTTTTATTTTTTACAATTTAAGAATTTTTCATTCTTTAATACAGGGTTCATGTAAATATAATCTCAAAAAAATTATAATTCTAGATAAATTTACAATCCTTTTTTTAAAACTTAATTTATATAAAATAAATTAATTTTTTATTTAAAAATATACTCCCTGAAGTGTCCAAGATTGTGCTGTTACTGAGGGGGAGGGGGTGAATTAGGTGTGATCAATTTTATTAAATTTTTTTCATCTTTTAATTTGAATCTCTGTTATCTATTAAGATGAGTGGATCATACATACAATGTAGAAAATAAATAAAATATAACACATTATTTTTACAAGGTTCAGTATTAGTACATACATCCTTGCTATGTTGGTTAGACCCCCCAACATGGATTATCCACTATAACCTTTTTATCAATTACAATGGTTCAGACATCAACCGGTTATATATCTCAGTAATCGAGTTATACCCCTCGACAATCAAACTCTTCTGTCTCGGTTGTTTAGACCCCCAACTGTTCGATTGGTAAGACCCTCCAATCTCTCGAGGTCTCTTCAGCAATTGGTTAGACCCCCCCAGTCACAAGCTCCTTCAGAATATTTGATCCATAGATAGAATGATCACTTTGATCTTCCTCCATGAGCTTGTTGGATCACACTAGCTCGTGTATAATTCAAATTCATTTGCACTGATGTTGGACTTGTTCAAATAATTTTGATCACTGAATATAATCAGATACCTCAACACAAAACTACTTGAACAATCATTCTTTCTTCTGCTGAAGACCCGACCTCACTAAATATTGAAAACTCAGATACAAAAAATATTCTGAAACACTGATGATAATACTGTCTCGGTTTTAGTTTCAAATCACTGCACCAAATTCAAGCAACATATATTGCACATGCACTTTTTCAAACTTCATGCATATATATAACACACTACATGATCTTGTCAACTTATGTC
The DNA here is from genome assembly GCA_963277665.1 of Viscum album. Lineage (NCBI taxonomy): Eukaryota > Viridiplantae > Streptophyta > Magnoliopsida > Santalales > Viscaceae > Viscum > Viscum album. Next base: position 1,964,539,476 of record OY728133.1, read on the forward strand.
AATGACATTGCATGTGCATGTATGTATTTAATTCATTCATACCATAACATATAATGTTCACTTGCATAAGCACTTCACAATGTCTCAAATATTTTTCTTCATGCACGCAAAGTCAAATATTTGATACTCAATGCATGGAGGACTTATATTGCATACTGTTTTCATAATGTATGTTGCCCATCTCAAAACCTCTACGCACACATATCAATTGCACAATCTTCGATTTGTCTTTGTTCTATGCATATGTATCATGCATGTGAATGTGCATTCTGCATTAATTCTGTCTCATGCACACTATCCCTTCACGCAAAACAATATGCTCACTTTGAGGTATATACTCTTTTGTACACAACCACAAACTCTCACTGTATAACTTTCTTTTTGTATGCAGTACGCGAAAACTTAGTAACGTTTGTAGTGCAAACCCAAGTGCTTCACAGATAAGACATTCGTAAAGCACACTCCACAGAAACTTTCCTTCCCCTTGTAAGAACCCGGACCTTCGTTTCAGGTATGTTTTTCCTTTTTCTGGAGTTTCTGAGAAAAGAGGAGTTTCTGAAAATTTTTAAGTACACGCCGTGTACTTCGATGCCGCACGAGGTCATGTGTTGGCCGTGTCCGGGCCACACACACGTTCGTGTGGGGTGATGTGGAGGCCGCTTAAAACGGAGTATGGAAAAGCCTAGTACATGCTGTGTACTCCAAAAGTACGCGCCATGTATTTTCTTTTTTTTTTCATTAAATGGATCGGGGTCGCGTCTAATCCCCAGAATCGTCTTCTTCTCCAGCTTCTTCGACCGAGAGTGTCCTGTACGACCAGAACTTCTCTGAGCCCCCGTTCCTCTATCCGTTCTCTGAATCGACCGCCGTCGATTGCGTTGGAACCGCAACAGTAAGCTCTTCCTTCTTCTAGAGCATCGTTTTCCAATTCATCCTCTTTTGCAAGTTATCGTGGGTTGAACGTTTTGTGCGTTTTCATAGATCTACGACGTTCTAAGGAGATTCAAGTCTTGTGGTTCAAGTATAATGATCTCCTAGCATTAAGGTAGGTGGTTTGTGTCTTTCCATTCGAAGTTTTTGAGTTTTATGTGAAAATTCCACCAATACCCTTGAACGGGGTATTGCGTGTTTACTGTTTTGCCCTGTTGTTTTTCCTGCCATGCTTGTATGCTTGTGTAGAGGTAATTTGGTTATGTATGAGGATAATTGCTATGCTTGGATGTTTTTCCCATGCCTTAATCTGTTTACGACCTTTTGGTCTTGTTCTGCCTTTGGTCGTTGTACCTGTTTTCCATACCTTGTGACCGTAGGATGGAGTGTTGTTCTCTGACATGATTGTTATGCTATAGACTGGTTAGCCAAGTAGCTCTGTAGGTTTACTTTAACCTTATAGCATTATTATGCACTGACTGACACGGGGTCGTGAGAACCTGGTGCTATAGACTATAGGGGGATAGACCAAGTGAGCTTCCTCAGAGAGTCTTGGACATTATAGACTATAGGGGATAGACCGAGTGAGCTTCCCAGAGAGTCTTGGACATTATAGACCACAGGAGGATAGACTGAGTGAGCTTCCTCAGAGAGTCTTGAGCTTTATAGACTATAAAGGGATAGACCGAGTGAGCTTCCTCAGAGAGTCTTTGTTTTGCTTAAAATTTCCTTAAACCATTCTAGGCTATAGGAGGAATTGACTAAGTGAGTCTGTGATAAACATGAGGTTATAGGAGGAATTGACTGAGTGAGCTTCCTCAGAGAGTCTCTAGACCTTGGGGCTATAAGGGGAATTGACCGCGTGATCATCCTCAGAGAGTCTCTGACTACCTTAGACTATAAGGGGAATTGACTGAGCGTGCTTCCTCAGAGAGTCTTATAATTTCGTATGACCAAACCAGAGGGGTTAGGCTGAGTGTACTACCCAGAGGGTTGTTGGTACTTCTTAGATAGGACCAGAGGGGAGGGCTGTGAGTACTTCCTAGAGGGGTTCCTGTTTGTGGTTTGTTGTTTGCTTCACTACTGCTTGTTGATCTGTGGATTGTTTACTGTTGTGTATCATCCTGTTTACTGGTTACTGTTTACTGCTTACTATACCATTACCTTCCATATGCTCAATGACTGTTAGACACAGATCTTCAGGTGGTTGCCTACTGAGATTTAGTCTCACACCCTGTTTGGGTCATGCTTTTGGGCCCAAACAGATTATGTTGCTGCAGGTATAGACAAGAGCAAACACCCTTCGACTCCATGTACTTGATTGCATTAGAGCAGGAGAGCATGAGACTAAGCCAAGGCTTGCAATGCTGAAGAGTTGCTTATCTGTTTTTCTTTTGTACTTGGGTTTAGTATTGTATTCAGCATTGTGACTTGTTTGGCTGCTTTCCTAGACATATGTATCATGCATCATTTCATATATATATGTGTGCTCCAGTTGTTTATCATATTAGTCTTCCACTGTTCACTTGTGTATGGATTGTTTACTGTTTCCGTTATTGTTTATATTTTTCTCTTCCGCTGTGTACTCTGCCAATGAGGGCATAGTTTCCCCACTATCACACCCAAGACCATCGCTGCTAGTCGGCAGCCTCTGGCGTTTGGAGAAATGCGCTTGAGACCATGTGACCAACCGGGTACGAGACGCCTATGGGTGGCTTCCGGAACCGGGACGTTACATCCCTTTACAGTATTCATGCCTTCTTTTAACTTAGCGAAACAGACTGAATCATATACGGGCTTCTCATATAGATCATGCAAACAAGATGAATTCACGTGTAGAGTATCATGCTTTCTCATATGACTTCGCGAAATAGGTTCTTCATGAAAGACAATATGCAGTATCACCTTCTTCTTCGCGAACCAAAATAGTTCGTGGTTCTTCAAATCTGTTCGCGCAAATACTAGTAGATATACGCATAAAAGAAACGTGTTATCTCGGTTGCTTCACGGAACATTGTTCTTCACGAAGCAACACTAGTGTAAACCGCACATATAGGTTGCCCGCGGAATGAATTCTTCTTTGCGCAAACAAGAAGTGTGCAAGATCTTTACTTCGCGAACCAGAGTGATTCACAAAACAAATTATCTCAAAATCAACAACAAAAATGAATGAAGGCCTCGATATTTATAGGCAATGAATATCGACTCAGAACCTTCGAGTCTCATTCGATTTTAGACTAATGAGCATACTGTGAACCATCAGAAAAAATCATTTTGCTCCACGCTTCAAATTCACGATTTGATCTTCGATATATGATGAAAACGAAGTTTCATCTGATTGTGGTCATCCTCAGATCTTCAGAACTATGAAACGATGATGGGAGAACTTGGATGGAACTTCAGTTGATGTTGAAGAAGATTCTTGAACCAACTCCTTCAGTGACTTGGTGGAGAGGACAACGTGGACTGGTGTGTGTTGGGACCACTTTGTTTATGAAGATTGTATTTGTTTTCAACAGTTGTCAATACTGGTCAAAATGAAGGAGATGAAGAAGGACTAAAAAGTTAATGGAGATTGGCTGAAGTGAGGTTTCCTGGAGAATTATTATGGAATCATAGCATTAGATGTCATACTTGAGCAATTCTTTAAGAAGATTAATTCAAATGATTGTTGAAATGATCCCAAGTTCAAAGAACTTGTATCAAAGGTGACACATTGTTTACAACAATGAAGAATGGTGAAGTATCATCCATCTAAGGATGATTGAAGAATAATGAGGATTTGAAGAAGACCATGCAATGCTTCATGATTGCATGAGAACCATGCAAGAGCTTACTTGAAGAAAAGAATCACATGATTTTCATGAAGTATAGAATGATGGTTGAATAAGAAGAGAGAGTGTGGAAGGGCTTGACATTCTAAGATGGTCATGAATTACACATTTCCTTAAAATCAGACAACTGTCGCACTGTTCTTGAAGTTCAAAATACATGTATTAAAGGTGATACATTGTCTACAACATTGAAGGTGTTTGAAGAAGCCTCAAGCCTCTACTTTTGGATGAAGAGAGATGATTGGAGTTCTTTGGAATTAACACTCCAAAAGGAATTGAGGATAAAGAAGTACTTTGGAATCCATATTCCAAAAAGAATGGCCAAAACTATGATGATGCTTTGATGATTTTTATTTCACAAATATCATAAGTTTGGAGAACTTGTGATGTAAGCCTTAAGAAGGATAGGGGAGAAAAGAAGTGCTTTTTGGAAAAAGGAGAGAAAGTGGCGCGCAAGTATATGTGGTGCGCAAGTATAAGTGGTTCGCAAGTGGATGTTGCGCGCAAGTCATATTTCAAGATCATCACATCAAAATATGACAAAGGAAATAAAGTGGCGCGCAAGTCAAAAAGCGGCACGCAAGTCAAAAAGCGGCGTGCAAGTGTGGCACGCAAGTATAAGTGGCACATAAGTGTATGTTGCGCGCAAGTCACATTTTAACATCATCACATCAAAATATGACCAATGAAAGAAAGTGACGTGCAAGTGATGGAGCGGCACGCAAGTGATGGAGCGGCGCACAAGTGATGGAGAGACGCGCAAGTCATGAAGTGGCGCGCAAGTTGAGTTGCATGCCTCGCATGCAGGGTCACCAAAATTCCTATAAATAGACAGCTACCCTCCTCATTTTTCTAAGATCAACACTTAAAGAGAAAATTTGATCTCTGATCGCGCTAGTAGTAGAAAGTGGCATGCAAGATGAAGTGGCACGCACGTTGAGGGTTATTTATAAGGCGCTCAAGTAGGGAGGCGCGCAAGCAGAGTGGCGTGCAAGCAGAGTGGCACGCAAGCAGAAGTGGCGCACAAGTTGTAAGAGGAGCGCAAGCAGGGAGTTGTGTGAAACAAGTGTGTTGTGTCTAACCCCGAAGTGGTGCGCAAGTTGTGAGTTGGGTACAATTATGGTGCGCAAGTAATTGGTAGCGTGCAATCAGGGAGGCACGCAAGTAGGGTGGCGCGCAAGTAGGGATTGGCGCGCAATATGTGAGCTGTGCTAGAAGTTCTCACCAGCTTCTGATCAACTGTGATGATGCTAAGTTGAGCCGAACTTCATTGTTTTAACAATCACAAAGAGAACTTGTGATTCTAGCAAGAAAAATAAGAAGAAGAGTTTAGTGCAGTTGGTTTTTCACTGAAAGAGAAAGTGTGAAGAAGAGCAGGTTTCAGTGCAGCTGGTTTTGCATTGAAGAAACAGAAGAAGAAGAAGAGTGTACAACCTACAAGTTTGCTGCAGACAAAGAAGAGGTTGGTTACTTTCATGTTGCTAAGAAAGTAACAACAAGAAGAAGAAGGTTGTGGAAGAAAAAATAAGCATTGTAGCATCCAATAGGTCTCAATGGGTGGAAGATTCTTTTGGTGTTGAAAACTCTTTGAACAGAGAGAAGACTGTCTTCAGAGGCAGTATAAAGAACTAGCTAGAGGCTGCAAGAGACTGTCTACACTGGTAGTATAAAAAACCAGCGAGTGTAAGGGTATATCCTACTCGCTGTAAGTTGGAAGATGATTGTTTCCCTTTCCCCCTCCGAGTGTAGAGAGAAACACTGGGAAGTGATTATTTCCTTCCCTCCTCCAAGTGTAGGGAGCCACACTAACTAGCAGATTGATTTCCTAGTCAACCATTGTAACTGTTACTACATTATAGTGGAGAATCCGTGCACTGATCATTACCATACACGACAAGGACGTAGCTGCTCTTATTGAGTGGTGAACCTTGTAAAAATATCATTTGCATATTTTTACTGCTTTCATATTATTGCATGAAACATGGAAAAGAGAATAAGAGAGTCAAGATCCTAACAGGTCAAGAGATATCAGGATAAAAAGAAGAAATTGGTTCAAAAAGGTCCCCAACACCGATTCACCCCCCTCTCAGTGTTAGGCATATCTCAAACTGGTCCTCTCAGTGTGACAATATCGATCGAACGGTTCAGGAAATTATTCGAACTGATTGGACGGTCGAGGTGCTCTACTAAATGATTGGATGGCCAGAAAAATAGATCAAGTAGTAAGATTGATTAAACGACTAGGATAAAATGTCACATTTTTTTAGCGCTACTGTAATCTAGTAATCCACCCCGTGCCGTTGCCTCACGTGCAAGTCCCTCAGCTGGCTTGTGTTGGTTATGGATTTTTTATCAAAGGCCAACAAAAAAAATACAATTCAAATATGTCAAACCCAACTATACTCAAATCAATATGAAAAATAAATATGATTTTGCATATCTCTTCTTATTATTTCAATCATTGTGGTAAACATTGTGTTAACACAAATAACCAATGACACATGTTTTTGAAACTTTCATACCAACTTTGCAATCGTCTGATTTGAAACTCATTGACTTTTCATCTTCTGAATTAATTGAAAATAATTTCAACCTCACCAAATCATTTGGCCTTTTCAATCCCCCTTTATATTTGTTATCAATACCTTGTTTTAAAAGTTAATGATATCTTCTCTCCCTTATTGGAAATAAAGCCAAAGATAAAAGTATGGGAAGAAATTTTCATTTCCAAAATTCAAATTTTATGAATATCCTCTTCTCTTCTGACTCATATTGTCTAATTTATTTATGAAAAAGATAGAATCACTAATAACTTAGCAAAGAGCTAAAATCAATCATCTCTAAGTCTACATGATCAATGATCTATGTAGAAAACAAGAGTGATCAAGTTTAACATCAATGTTGTCAAAGAATTTTGGGCATGTGAAACCAATCACTAAAACTTTTTAAGAATTGCTCAAAAGATTTTCAATTATTCTCCTGCGTACACCTCAACAAACAGATTAGAAACATTCAAGTGCAAGGATGTATTTTCCCTTTTTTCATCAAATAATAAATCTCTTCCTTGTATAATTGATAAATTTTTATCATGAAAATAGGAGATGTAATGAATCATACCTCAATGATGACAAGATTAAATTTATTGACATTTTTAGAATGATCATATTCACACCTCTCCAGAATTTATGATATTCATATGATGCCAACTAAGATATAAATATCTGATAACTTATTTTTTTGTACTCCCCCTCAAGAGATGCACACAATAATTCTTCATCATGATTGACTTTATACAAGAATAAATTCCAAATGTCTTTTGAAATTATTTAAGATGTTACAAATTGACAACATGATGCCAATAGTCTTCCATGATGGACATCTTTCAACTGTAAAATATTCACAGCTTTTATAAATTCAGGTCTCCCCCTGAATATATGCTTCACCTTTAATTCCCTGCATGAAAAACAAACACAATATATATATATGAGAATAAGGTGGTTCTTTAATGCTCCTCAATTAGAGCAACATGGTTGAGAGTTGCTCCTTAACCCAACAATATTCTTAGATGAAAAAGGCTTCTCCACATTTGATAACAAAATAATTTCATTTCTCTATGCTTGATCCATCTTCCTTGCATCTTCCAACTGTTCTGGCCATATGATCAAACACTCTTTAGGAACATGCTCAGTCTTCACTATGTGTGTAAAATTTTTTCCCAACATTTGAAGTCACAAATGTTTTCTCATTCTTCTTCAATAATTATTTTTGACCAAATAACAATGTCAAACAATTTTTACTTGAATGTCCAAACATGTTGCACCTGTCACACACAACTTTATAAGTCAACAAGTTACCACTTTTAGGAAAAATTTTAGATTCTTCATTAATAATGTCATTCACTAAATAAATCACGTTTTTTTCATCTGAATTGATTCTCTCTTTGATTTGATCTTTCTTTCTTCAGTATGAATGTTCATGACCAATTCACAGTGATCCACGATGTGACCTTTATTACCACAATAGAAACATATTTTCTTTGGTGAGACACTCTTCACATCATTCTTCACAAACTTCTTTGGAGCTGTTTGTTTAGAAACTTTCATTTTCTATTCACATCCCAAGGTTGACCTGTCAACTTCATATCTTACCTGATTCACTTTATGGTGTGATATTCTATTTTCATCAAAAGATGATTCATGCATTATTGGTATATACAAGCACTTATCATAACAATGACCACTTCTGTTGCAATAATCACAGAAATTTTCAAAGTAATCATATATGTTCCTGATAAATTGATTCTTTTTCTATGAATTCTGCTTATGTTGTGCATCTTTCAATTTATCTTAATCTTTACCCCCCTAAATACAGGAATTATATAATTTTCATACAATGAAATATTATGCCAACAATTAATTGCCTGATGCCCAAATTTACAATAGCACCATTAGTAGCTTACAAATCTTGATTTCTTCTTCTGTAACACATTTTGTTTGTCTTTGAAATTTTACTGCTTTTTGGTAGAACATTTCTTCTTTTGTGCTTTCTTTGGAGAACAATAATTTCCACATTTCTTCACATCCATATTTGAAGATGTTGTGGATTTTTGAATATTTTTCTTAACCCATGTTTTCCAGATTTAAATGTTGAATTTTCACTAGTCATCAAGACAACATTAACACACACATATTTATCAGAAAAAAGGGTTACCTTTTTCAAAGAGTCTGCAAAAGATTTATCCTTAGATAATTCCAAGTTCTTCTTGCCACTAGATTGATTATTTTTAGAAATATAAATCTTATCAGATGAATCCTTGGAAATACTTCTTTTCTCAGAAACTTGGGAAGTTTCAGGTTGTTTCACTTTCATATTTCTCAATTTCACTTCTAGTTTAAGGCACTTTATGTTGAGAGAAATTTTCTCATCTTCAACTGATTTCATGCCTTCTTCCCACTGAATCTTCATCTTCTGAATCTCATCTTCATGCATCCGATTTTCCTTTAAAAACAAATTATTGAGATCCTTGATTCTTTCTACTTTATCAATTAGTTGTGCATCTTTAACATTTATAGATACATTTTTCAATTATTCAAGTGCATGAATATCTTCTATAAAAGAAACTTCAAAAATTTTTTCTCACAAACATTACTTTCTAATTCTTTACAGCTTTAGAATATCTTTCTTTGCAAAGATATATTGTTTCTTCCTTTTCTTTTACAAGTCTTGTGAGAGTATTAACAATGCCAACCTTTTTAGTCAATGCTTCTTCCATAGCATTTTCCTCTTCGTCCAACTATAATTTTTCATCCCGAAGTTCCTTGAAAACTTTGGTCATACATGTGACCACTTCTTTGGGAAGTTTCTTCAGATGATTTCTAATTTCAGAATCAATCATAACATCATCACACCTTGAATTTGATTCATCAACTAATTTCACTAAACAATTTACACTCCAAGTGCCATTAGATACCAATTGATTTTTATTCATCTTTGAATTCATTTTCAACTTATTTTCCACTCTTTTATTCTCATTTTTCTATGATTTGGTTGAAACATCAACATTTCTAACATTAGGAGTAGAGATAGGCTTTTCCATCTAAAGCCCTTATGAATTTTCTTCAAACTCAAATTTTCACTTTATAAACTTTTAATATAAACCACTTGACATGTAGAGTAGATCCAATAAGAGGTGGTCTATCCTATGATGCCAATTAAAGTGTCCAATGATCGTGTAATCACACTGAGGGGGGGGGGGGGTGAATTAGGTGTGACCGATTTTATTGAATTCTTCTTCACATTTTAATTTGAACCTCTGTCACCTGTTAAGATGAGTGGATCATGCATGCAATGCAGAAAATAAATGAAACATAGCACACAATATTTTTACAAGGTTTGGTACTAAGAGCTACATCCTTACCATGTTGGTTTGACCCCCAACATGGATTATCCACTATAATATTTTTATCAATTACAATGGTTCAGACATCAATTGGTTATACACCCCAATAATCGATCCTCTAGTTGATTCTGGTTATACCCCCCAACAATCCAACTATTATACCTCAGTTGGTTAGAACCCCAACCGTTCGATTGGTTAGACCCCCCAATCACAAGCTCCTTCTTATTCAGAATATCTGATCCATAGATAGGATGATCGCTTTGATCATCCTCCATGATCTTGTGGGATCACACTAGCTTGTGTACAATTCAAGTTCCTTTACACTGATGCTGGAATTTCTCAAATAATTATGATCACTAAATATAATCAGATACCTCAGTACAAAACTACTCAAGTAATCATTCTTTCCTCTGTTAAAGACCCGACCTCACTTAATACTGAAAACTCGATACATAAATACTTCTGAAACACTGATGATAAAACTGTCCAAACTTCAGTCTCAAATCACTGCACAAAATTCAAGCAACATATATTTCCCATGCACTTTTTCAAACTTCATGCATGTATATAATAGACTACATGATCTTGTAAACTTATGTCAATGACATTGCATGTGCATGTATGTATTTAATTCATGAATACCATAACATACAATGTTCACTTGCACAAGCACTTCACACTGTCTCAAATATTTTTCTTCATGCACACAATGTCCAATATTTGATAATCAATGCATGAAGGACTTATATTGCATATTGTTTTCATAATGTATGTTTCCCATCTCAAAACCTTCGTGCGCGCATATCACTGACACAATATTTGATTTTTCTTTGTTCTATGCATATGTATCATGCATGTGAATGTACATTATGAATTAATTCTATCTCATGCACACTATTCCTTTGCACAAAACAATATGCTCACTTTGAGGTATATACTCCTTCGTGCACAACCACAAACTCTCATTATATAAATTTCTTGTTGTATACAGTACGCGAAAACTTGGTAACATCTGCAGTGCAAACCCAAGTGGTTCACAGATAAGACCTTCATGAAGTAAAAACTCCATAGAAACTCTCATTCTCCTTTACAGTGTTCCTATCTTCTTTTAACTAGTTAAAAACAGTGAATCATATACGGTCTTCTCATATAGATCACGCAAACCAGATGAATTCACATGTAGAGTATCATGCTTTCTCATATGACTTTGTGAAATAGGTTCTTCATGAAAGACAATATACAGTATCACCTTCTTCTTCACGAACCAGAATAGTTCGTGGTTCTTCAAATATGTTCATGCAAATACTAGTAGACATAAGCATAAAAGAAATGTGTTATCTCGATTGCTTCATGGAACATTGTTCTTCGCGAAGAAACACTAGTGTGAACTGCATGTATAGGTTTCCCATAGAATGACTTCTTCATGCAAATAAGAAGTGTGTGGGATATTTACTTCACAATCCAGAGTGATTCATGAAACAAATTCTCTCAAAATCAACAACAACAAAAATGAATAAAGGCCTCGATATTTATAGGCAATGAACATCAACTCAAAACCTTCAATATTCTTTGAGATTCATTCAGTTTTAGACTAACGAGCATAATTTAAACCATCAAAAAAATCATTTTTCTCCATGATTCATATTCATGATTTGATCTTCAATATATGATGCAACATTACTACAAATATGGCCTTTAACAGTGGACAAAATGACCTTTAACAACGCTAAAAATGCATTATTGATCACAACACTAATAAAGGGCTACCCACTAGCAATGTTCTATTTAGATAACAACACACCCAACCTGCAATTCAAACACATATAACAACACACCCAACCTATAATTTGAACACAACACACCCAAAAGAAAACTGCAATTTAAACAACACACCAGAATCAAACCTACTATATACATTTAATTGACATCAGAAAAAAAAAACTATCCACCCATGGCATATACAATAATAAACACTATTATTTACATTTCAAACAAAATGTTTTATATAATTACATTTACAATTGTCTAATAAACTTTCTAAAACACTAATATTTCATCTTTTGATGCTTGTGATCCCCTTTCAAAAATATCTGTCCATAGTATCAGTTTCCAAACAAATCATCTCAACCCAAGAAAAATATTCCACCTATATAAGAAAACAAATATTATGTTAGTAAGACTATAAAGAAATAAATTAAACATTAATATGAACGAAAAAATTAATAAAATGTCAATATTTAATAAAAATGACACATTGGGACTTATATCGGTCACACTATGCATCCTATTGAGATGGGGTTGATTCCTACACATTACAAATGAGTTATGGATCATTGTCCAAAAATATCGAAACAATCCAAATGTGTTTACTTAGTTTTGAGTATGTCACTTGTTCTTTTACTAAAATTAATGTCAATTTTAAATAATGACACATTTCGAGTTATACCGGCCACACCGTGAATTGTATTGAGGTACGGATAATTCTTAACTATCAAAAATTACTGATGGATTGTTTTCCTAAAGTATCAAAACAATCTGAATTCATTTTCTCAGTTTTCAGTATGTCAGTTGTGTTTTTTCACTAAAATGTCATTTCAAACTGAAAACATGAATTTTGATTCATACCAGTCACATCGTACGTCAGTTTAATGTGATACTACTTTATACATGTCCCAAATGACTTATGAATCATTGTCCTAAATTATCAATACAATCAGAGTACATTTGTTTTGTTTTCAGTGAGTGACATGTTTTGAACTAAGATGTCAATTTTAAACTGATAATAGATACTTTTAGTCATACCGGTCACACCGTGCATCATATTGATGTTCGAGTGACTCCTAAACATCACAAATGACTCATGGATAATTTTCCTAAAGTATCAAAACAATACGAATGTTTTTGCTCAATTTTCAGTATGTCACCTGTTGTTTTTATTTAAATTAATGTCAATTTTAAATAAAAAGAGACACTTTGAGTTATACTAGACACACCATGCATCGTATTGATGTGTGACTAATCCCTACATGTCAAAAAATGACTAATAGATCATTTTAATAAAATATAAAAGCAATACAAATGTTTTTTCTTAGTTTTAAATATGTCACTTATTGTTTTTACTTAAATTAAGGTCAATTTTAAATAAAAAGACACTTTGAGTTCTACCAGCCACACCATGTGTCATATTGAGTTGAGGATGATCCCTACACGTCAAAAATGACTAATATATTGTTTTCCTAAAATATCAAAATAATCCAAATGTGTTTGCTTGGTTTTTAGTATGTCACTTGTTGTTTTTACTTAAATTAATGTCAATTTTAAATAAAAATAGACACATTGAGTTGTAATGGATACACGGTGCATCAGATTGATGTGTGTTTTACTACTACACATCAAAAATGAATCATGGATCATTTTTATAAATTATTAAAACAATCCAAATGTTTTTTCTTGGTTTTAAGTACGTCACTTATTGTTTTTACTTAAATTAATGTCAATTTTAAATAAAAAGAGGCACTTTGAGTTGTACCGGCCACACCATGCATAGTATTGAGCTGTGGCTAATCCCTACACATAAAAAATGACTAATAGATCATTTTCCTAAAAATATCAAAACAATCTGAATATGTTTTCTCAATTTTCGGTATGTCACTTATTGTTTTTACTTAAATTAATGTCAATTTTAAATAAAAAGAGACACTTTGAGTTGTATCGGCCACACCATGTGTCAGATTGATATGCGGTTGACTCCTACATGTAAAAAATGACTCATGGATCATTTTTATAAAGTATCAAAACAATTGGGATGTGTTTTCTCAGTTTTCATTATGTCACTTGTTGTTTTTACTTAATGTCAATTTTAAATAAAAAGAGAAACTTTGAGTTCTACCGACCACACTGTGTGTCGTATTGAGTTTTAGTTGATCCCTATATGTCAAAAATGACTGATAGATCATTTTCCTAAAATATCAAAATAATCTGAATGTTTTTTCTCATTTTTCAGTATGTCACTTGTTGTTTTTACTTAAATTAATGTCAATTTTAAATAAAAAGAGACACTTTGAGTTGTAATGGCCACACCGTGCATCGGATTGAGGTGAAATTGACTCTTACATGTCAAAAATGACTCACAGATCATTTTACTAAATCATAAAAACAATTTAAATGTGTTTTCTCGGTTTTAAGTATGACACTTGTTGTTTTTACTTAAATTAATGTCAATTTTAAATAAAAAGAGACACTTTGAGTTGTATCGTCCACACCGTGCGTTGTACTAAGGTGCTACTAATACCTACATGTCAAAAATGACTAATATATTGTTTTCCTAAAATATCAAAACAATACAAATGTGTTTTCTCGGTTTTCAATATGTCACTTGTTGTTTTTACTTAAATTAATGTCAATTTTAAATAAAAATAGACACTTTGAGTTGTACCGGCTACACCGTGCATTATATTGAGGTGAAGTTGACTTCTACACATCAAAAATGACTCATGGATAATTTTTACTAAAGTATCAAAACAATTTAAATGTGTTTTCTCAGTTTTCATTATGTCACTTGTTGTTTTTACTTAAATTAATGTCAATTTTAAATAAAAAGAGACACTTTGAGTTCTACTGGACACACTGTGTGTTGTATTGAGGTTCAATTGATCCCTACATGTCAAAAATGACTAATATATCATTATCCTAAAATATCAAAATTATCTAAATGTGTTTGCTTGGTTTTTAGTATGTCACTTGTTGTTTTTACTTAAATTAATGTCAATTTTAAATAAAAAGAGACACTTTGAGCTGTAACAGACACACTGTACGTAGGATTGAGGTGTGGTTGACTCCTACACATCAAAAATGACTCATGGATCATTTTTATAAATTATCAAAATAATATTAATTTGTTTTATTTATTTTAAGTATGTCACTTGTTGTTTTTACTTAAATTAATGTCAATTTTAAATAAAAAGAGACACTTTGAGTTGTACCGGCCACACCGTGCGTCGTATTGAGGCACAACTGATCCCTACACATCACAAATGACTAATAGATAATTTTCCTAAAATATAAAAACAATACAAATGTATTTTCTCAGTTTTCATTATGTCACTTGTTGTTTTTACTTAAATTAATGTCAATTTTAAATAAAAAGAGTCACTTTAAGTTGTACTGGCCACACCATACATCAGATTAAGGTTTGGTTGACTCTTACACATAAAAAATGACTCATTTATTGTTTTCCTAAAGTATCAAAACAATCAGAATGTTTTTGCTCAGTTTTTAATAGGTCACTTGTTGCTTTTACTTAAATTAATGTCAATTTTAAATAAAGAGAGACACTTTGAGTTCTACCATCCACACCATGTATCGTATTGAGGTGAGGCTGATACCTACACATCAAAAAATTACTAATATATCATTTTCATAAAATATTAAAACAATATGAATGTGTTTTCTTGGTTTTCAGTATGCCATTTGTTGTTTTTACTTAAATTAATTTCAATTTTAAATAAAAAAAGACACTTTGAGTTGTACCAGCCTTATTAGACATCACTTCTAAAACCATTCTTAATAACATGAGGATATGAAACATAAAAATAGGTGATCATAGATTCTTAATTAGTGTAAAAAATAGAGATATTAATGATCATATAAGGATAACATGAGAATAAAGATGTTAGAAGGTGATATTAACATTAAAAATTCACACCCTACCTATAGAAGTCACATATTTATTCTATTTGTGTATATTATTTCATAAGGTATGTTTCCATTTTGTTTTTGAGTGCATCTATATCATCTTGTGAATATGAGTCTTTTCGACCGTCATAGTAGTTCTGAAAAAATATAAATACACAAAGGATTAATAAATATTTTAAATGAAATAGTAATTATCTTTGAAAATACCTCTTCAGGGATGCTGGTTTGTTCATGGAATATTATCTCTCTCATAAATTTACAAACATAATAACTGCAATCTTTTCCATTGGTTTGTTTCAAAAACTACATAAACATTGAGGAGAATAAGTAATTTGTTTTTATATGTGTTTGGATAGATAAATATTGTTATATATACCCTAATACTTATCCATTCATAGTACCTATGTTCTTCCTTGTCCTTAGCCTCTGGACTCATTCCTTTTTCCAGACGATAGTGATGCACCACCCTATCAAAACAGAATCCTCATTAAAATATAATATAAATTATATAACTTGATATTTAGTTCTAAAACATTAGATGTAGTGTATTAAAAATTGAAAAATGCTATCATGTGTGGACGATTTGTTGGATATCCATTCAATGAATCCAAGAAATAAATTTTTGGAGTATCCAAATTTACTGCAATGAGTATCTAATGTTTCCTAAAAACATAAAAAGGAATAAGTAATGAAAGAAATGAAAATAAATTTGTCATGATTAAATTTTAGAGTCTTACCCCTGAATCGTTGGTATTAAATAGAGTCCACCATAAAAAAAATTTCTTTCAAATGATTTGATAAGACATGCCACTATTTCATCCTTTTTGTTGGGTTCTATTTTATCTTTTGTTGTTGAGGTGACATGAGGACTAACGAGTCTGAACTTTTTCTCATGGAGAAATCCCTTAAATTGTTTTTCATATATACTCCTACCAAAAATATGAAATGTATTTAGTCATAATTAACACAATATATTAACTTTTGAAAAATAAAATCATGAGAACATACCTCATGTATACATTTACAACTGAGCCTTCTAACCAGTCATAGTCGAGGATTTCAATTTCACTCTCAACACTAATGAAGTATTGATATTTCTCTCCGTACATATTTTATTCAAATTCAATTATGTGGTTTCCACTATATTTTAACCTTTTATCCACATGATTCTTGAATTATAGTAAATGTAGATATAGAACAGGTGGATTAATTGTGCTTTCAGTGGATCTTTTTGATAGGTTGGTCGATCCTTTAGAGGTTTTTGAGATAGTATTTCATTTCATCCCCTTATCTTTGTCCGTCTATAATAACATTCATTAGTTTAGACCTTTTTCATTAACTATTAAAGGTTTATCTTGAAAATTAAATTGGAAATGAATACCTCCTTGTCGACATTCTTTTTTACAAGATGTGATGACCATGGAATGAATGTTCCAACAACTTTTTTGACCATATTAATATCATCCACTTGAATTGGTATAGGTATCTCTATGCTCATCTCATAGGATATGTTGATCGACACTCTCACATGACCTATTAGAAGTGGTATGTTGTGTAGTGTGTCCTTTTGAATATTGAACACCATAGCCCTCACCACAAGGCGATGGGTGGGTGTTTCTAGATATAAATCACAGTAATTATCAGCATATAGAATAATAGTACAAGAAAGATATCAGTGTCTGTTTGATTCACATTTCACAAAAACATTTATTAGAACATTGATTACCTATGCTAAGACATCTCTTTGAGGGTAATGGATAGCCCCATAGATGGTGGGGGTGGGTCGGGATCTTCACACAGTGGCTGTTCTTGATTTGCTTCTTCTCTTTGTCTATCCCTCATTAAAGTTTCCATCATCTCCCTCTATCATTTGAATTGTCCTTCAAGGGTAGATATTTTTTATATCATCTATTTTATTAATTCACTTTGATCGTCCTCTTGTTTTTTTTCTCAAAATATGTTTGGGGTGTCACCCAAAAACCCACACCTCTGACGCGACCATACTGTTTTGGTCGCTTTAATGCCATTGATAGTTTGTGTTCATCTGGAATAGGTGTTGTTGATTCTTGTGACTATGTTGGATAGAAAATATAGTAAAATAATCGATCATTGTTACGTAATAGCGATTTAAATAAAAAATAAATTTTTATTATGTAATACTTACACATGATTCCCACACTTTTTGTGTGTTCTCATCTATTAGTATCCCATCTTTATTTACATGTGACTCCTTCCATAGCACATGGCATGGGATGGAAGTGGATTTGGATTTTGAGTCATCAATTTTTATATAAATAGAGAAACATAATCATGGTGTTGTTTCATGTCACATAAAAGTGTTACGATAGATTTAAAATACGTACCAATTTTTTTTCAAGTAAAGCATACCCCATCCTTGCTTTACGGTAGGGGTACAATGGTTTTGCTGCTTGTTCCTTATTTTTAGCACTCAGTTGCTATTTTATAAATAAAAAATTGTCAATCAAAGTGATTAATACATGTATCGTTAAACAACATATTACTGGCCACAATGTACTTGAAAAGACACATGCGCATGAAGACCAGTAAACACATCCCATGATTTTTGGGTTATCTGGTGTGCATAGATAACTGGTGGGTGAAGTTTTATTTTCCCTTCAGCATCTTTAAGATGATGTCTTGATAGGATTGTGTGAAATCCTCTATGAATCCTTTCAGTAATCATTAATACATACTTCTTGTGGGAGTCATCTACTATAAATACACTCCGCAATGGATAATGAAGAGTGAGTCAATGTTTCATTATATTATTTTTTATTAAAATAAAGAAATGATATCATAATGTTACCATAATATCTTCACAAATCAATGTATTAAGCCCAATCACAACATGGTGCCATGAATATAAGTCAATCAGCATGCGTTGCTGAGTGAAAATTCCAATATAACTGCTGAACATGGTCTTATTGTGGTTAACATGCTAACCCCACACATTCCATCTGACCTCATATTTGATACCTTTAGATTTTGACTTAAGGATTTTTGCTAACGCCATCAAATTACGGCGCTCCTTTTTTTATATGATGTCAGTCCTTCATCGCCTACGATTTCCCCAGAATCAAAATCGTCAATATTTTCCTATGGAGTGGTGGTATCAGCACATGTAGATGGTTGTTGTACCTCTGGACTGGGAGAAGTAGCAGGTTGAGAAACCTATTATTCCTCAAGAATGGGAGCACCAACACGTGTATAAGGTCAATCCTATAAACTGTGAGTAGCATCAGGTTGAGAAACATGTTGTTCCTCAAGAATGGGAGCACCAACACATGCAGAAGGTCGCTCCTCTACATTGCGAGTAACAGTAGGTTGAGAGACCTGTTGTTCCTCTAGATTGGGATCACCAGTATGCACGAAAGTCATTATCTGCAGAAGTGGTTTAACATTTAATTTATAGTACATAAAAGCAGCAAAAACGGATAATAACATGAGATAAAACGATGTATATTATGAAAAAATGTAACATAATTATTGAACTCACTTTTTATTTTTTAAAGGCTGAAGGAATTTAAACCCTCTATCGATGATCCAAATTCATTCATTGTGGTCTCCTATGACATAAAAATTCCATCTACATTGATACCACTGTGAAATTATTGCAATGTCCTAATAAAAGGGTCATCCTCGATTGAATTTTCATTTGACCCTTTAGTGGTTTTGGTTAATAACAGAACAATTGACCACTTTCAATTTGTGGTATTTGTAACATAAAATACTTGTACTTCCTGTAATGCCATTATAAATGGTTCATATTTTTAACTTTACTTACTGAAATCAAATTTCACGAATCCCAATTCATTTATTTTAACGTCACTCCTGTTATCAACCCATTTTTATTTAAAAATAAGCACTTGGAGTGTTACATGATCCAACTCCCATATTTGTTTGATGATGCCAAAGTATGACATATTCGCGTAAATTGGATTTCTGTCCTTAGTACCAGAAACATACATCGCTTCAGCCACAAGTGTAACTCCACTATTTTTCATGGTACTTTCTTCATCATTATCATTTGTATAGAATGTATAACCATTAATTACATAACCTTTATAAGATAATACATACACACTTGTTCCTCTGGCTATCCATCGAATTCGTTCTAAAATTGAATCTGGATTTTCATCTAACTC
Organism: Viscum album; assembly: GCA_963277665.1. NCBI lineage: Eukaryota > Viridiplantae > Streptophyta > Magnoliopsida > Santalales > Viscaceae > Viscum > Viscum album. The sequence continues at coordinate 1,964,558,999 of OY728133.1, forward strand.
CTTTAAAATATGGTCCTGAAACCATCCTATAAATTTTTGATTATGTGTATTTGATATCCATCTTTCAGCCCCCGATGGATTCAAATACCTAATAATTTTTTTATAGGTTTCGACATATGGGGAAACCTCTAAACTGTTATGAAAAACATAAAGGTGTGCCTAATTCTGATTGGTAATATTGATTGTGACAACATCTCTTCTAGAAATTCCTTCACCCAAAAGCTTCCCAGTGTGACAAGATTTCATTAAACTAATTATTTCCACACCAGATAGGTATTTGGTATAGTATTCAACAGCTTACTCAAAAATACATCACTCCATAATAAAACCCTCTGACTGACTTCAATTTTTGACATACCCTTTCAAAATATTCATATACCTTTTAATGGGGTACACCCATATATATTTTATAGGACCAAATAGTTGAATCTCTCCCACCAAATGAACCATCAAATAAACCATCATATCAAATAATGTTGGTGAGAAGAATATTTCCAATTCACATAATATGATGGCAATTTCTCTTTCCATACTCGGAAATTTCATCAGGTCTATAACTTTGCTGCATATATATTTGAAGAAGAAACTAAGTTTGGTTAATGTATGATGGGAATTATTGGGAAAAATTCAATCTAAATCTATAGAAATTAGATCTTGTATCAAAACATGAAAGTCCTGTGATTTTTGACCCTTTAACTTTAAATTGGTCATTGACATGATGTTATTGATATTCGATGAATACCCCTTTGAAAAATTTACATCATTTAAGAAGTTTCAAAACTGATATCTCACCTGCCTAGAAAAATTGTAAGTATATAGAGGAAGAAAAGTACATTTTTCACCCTTCACTGGCGCCAAATCTTCTCGTATTCCCATGTCAACCACGTCCAACCTAGCCTTAATTACATCCTTTGTTTTTTTGAGTGCATTTAGCAATGTGATGATGATATTATCACAGACATTTTTTTCAACATGTATAACATCAATAAAGTGTCTAATATATAGAAAATTCCAGTATGGTAATTCAAAAAAAAAAAAAACTGATTTCTTCTTTCAACTGGTTTTCATAAGGTTTTTTGAAAACGGTTTACCAAAAGAAGTGTCTGTATCTTTTACTATCTCAAATAGTTTGTCACGAACCAAATCTGGTCACCACCAATACTAGCACCAAAACTAGCCCATGACAAGGTCCGGAGGGCTTTCCCTATCCCCACGGGCTGGAACAAGTGCCTGGGTATCATTTATCTTGGTTTGGGAACAATTTACCCGAATATGTATACATAAAACATCAATAATATTTGATAAAATGAATCTGAAAAGTTCATACCAGCAAGGTTTATACAAAAATCTAGAACCGAGTACATAAGTTAAAATGAAATAAAAAAGGTCCAAATACACAATGAGACGGCAACAAAACAGCCCCATGCACTCCACATGACAAGGGGTCATCACCCCTAAGCCGTCTCCACAACTCCACCCCAAGGATGGGGACCAACACCCTGAACTGCCATCACCCTTAGCCTTTCCTTTACCCGAGTCAAACATAACCAAGTATACTTATACCCAAGGGGTGTAAGTAGGGTTTGAGACTAATCCCAATAGGATACCACCCAATGATTCTAAAGAGCATGCAATACAATGTGAAAAAGCAAGCAGTTTTAATACGCAAAGAAAAGTAGTGATAAAATCCAAGAAATGCAACTTTCAATTGAAAATAGTTTTCAAGATAAAGTTTTAAAAATGTTCAAACATTTAAATAGACATGTTATCTACTATAAATTACTTCCAAAAACACCCCAATACATGGTAAAATACCACAAACACAATGAGCAACAAAATCGGGAACACCCCTAGACACTAGATAGTCTCGGGCCACATGTACCTCATACCTCGGTGAAAAGTAACCATAGTAAAATCCATTCTCATGCACGATCCACTAGTAGGGAAAATACCAATAACCTAGTGATACTCAATAATCATCCACATATTTTAGTTAGAGTTTTCATTATCCAAATTCTAGGTGAAACAGGGACAAAACCCATCCGGTCCACTAGCCGTACTAGTACACATCCGCCCCACCTAGGTACCCGGGCTTCCCCCTTTGTGCTCAAACAATTTCAGAATGATACATATATAAATTTCATATAAAACACCACTACTGGTCACATATAATCATTATAGTATCTACACACATTTTATACCATTTAAAACACACAACAATACACTTTGATTTTCAATAAAACAACTTATCCAAATCATTCCTTGTTTTGCACCCAAAAATCTTTGAAAAACCCACTTGAACACCATGTTCATACTAATATTTATCAAAAATGAATCCAAAACACCCTAAAAATTTCTTTAAACTCATTACATGAGTTATAAAACAATCCCAATAAGCATCACATAGAATACCCATGTAAAACACCCAATTCAACACCAAATTGGTACTCAAAAACCATTTTCTTAAGAAACATCACCCAAACCAATTTTTCAGAAACAAAAAAAGAATAATAACATTTAAAACATTATTTTAAGCCCTAATACAGTTTAATAATGTCAACTAGATAATTAAAAGACATCCCTTAATCAACCAATAAAAGATTTATATGAAAAAAAACAAATTTCACATGAAATTGGCCCTTAAAATTCACTTGCATTACAAACACCACTAAAACCAATTTTTGCAGCACCAAATAAATGGGTTAAACATCAAAACATAATAAACACAGTATCTATGTCACAAGTATTGCATACAAAGTGGAATCACCTACCAAAGTAATGAGGACCCTTGAATCAACGTGCGAAAATCAAGTCGCACCACCAACGCATCAAGAGGGACTTAGAACAAACCTAAAACCACAAAATTAGACCAAGAAAACCCAAGGTTAAACCCTAGGTTCAAAACCCTACCTCCTGTTAATTTTTTATTTCAAGAAAAATTGAAGAAACCCCAATCAAATAGAATGAAACCCTAATCAATTTGAAAGAGGAATGGAAGAGACCCACTTATTTGAGGGATCTTGAAGAATCACCCCAAATACACCAGTATCTGAAATTTAAAACAGTAAAAACTTCAAGGTAGGCTTGAATAAGGATGATGAGGTCATTTAGGAACTATAATAAAGGAAAAAGAGTAATAATTGAGAGAGTTATGATGGAAAGAACTTACCTCCTCAAATCTGAATGATTTTATAAAACCAAAGAAGTTATGCACTAAATATAGATTAAGAATATCTTCAAAATGGGGGGAGAGAAGTTGGGCGCGCGTCTGGTTTCAATGGTCTTGGGTGAGACTTGGAATCACCGAAAAATCATTAAAATTGAATAATTTATTAATTAAACAAATTTTATTTTTAAAACTGAAATTGGGATTTCGGGCAGACCCAATCCCTTAAATAAAAACCCATATACACATTTTTTATGGGTTTTTAAAGGACTAAAATTGCAATGGTGGTGTTAAAATGTCAGGGAAGTCCATTTAAGAATTGGAATTGATGAAAAATGTTGAAAAATGAAAAAGTTATAAAAGAAACAAAATTTATTTTTAAATCTGGAATTGGGCTCATGGTTTGGCCCAATTCAAGAAAATACATCTATTCCTCCATAAAACCTTGTAAACCCCCCAAAACAAAGAATGAATTGAAATTAAATGAAGAATAACTTTAAAATATTTCATATATGTAACAATTATCCCCACCATGAAAAATTTTCATCCTAGAAAGTCAACCTGAATCTTGATCAGAAAATAGGAACAGATACTCTTCTTCAACCCATGACTTCCGCTCCCATGTATCATGTGTATCATTACCATGCTACCAACAAACCCAGACCAACATAATGGACTTACCTCAAATCAACTTCTATTGGGAGTCCACTATTTTCACCGGCCGCTCAATAACAGACAAGTCAGGCTCTAGCTCTTGTTCTTCCCAACTCGGCACATGGGATGGATCCGGGTTGTATTTCTTTAAGCGGGAGACATGGAAGACATCATGGATGGATGTCAACTGAGCAGGTAAAGCCAACCTATATTCCACCTTGCCAATACGCTCAGTGATCTCAAAGGGCCCGACATACCGTGGCATCAGCTTACCTTGCTTCCCCAATCGACGATGGCCTAGACGAGGGGCCACTTTCAAGAATACCCTGTCACACACAGAAAATCTAGGTCTCAACGCCTCTGGTCAAAAAAAGATTTATGATGACTCTGAGCTGTCAATAAGCGTTGCCTGATCAACTTGACCTTCTCAGAAGTCTCCTGCAAAAGGCTCGGCCCCAACAATGAAGTCTCTCCTACCTCAGCCCAACATAGGAGGAACCGACATGGCCGACCGTAGAGCGCCTCAAAAGGGGCCATCAGAATCGAGGATTGGTAACTATTATTATAAGAAAAATCAACCAATCCCAAATGGATATCCCAAGAACCTCCAAAGTCCAGGACACATGTACGAAGCATATCCTCCAAAATCTGATTCGCCCGCTCTGTCTGACCATTCGTTTGAGGGTGGCATGTCGTGCTCATCTTAATCTGAGACCCCAAGGCCTTCTTAAGGCCTTCCCAAAATCAAGAAGTGAAGTAGGGGCCTCTATCTAAGAAAACTGATGATGGTACACCATGGAGTCTCACCACTTCTTGAAGATACAATTGGCCCAACTCATCCACTTTAGTTGTATCTTTTATCGGAATGAATTGGGATGATTTGGTTAGACGATCAATCACCACCCAAATGTAATTATTACCCTGAGGTGTATGAGGTAAGACAACAATAAAGTCCATGGTGACCTCTTCCCACTTCCAGGTAGGAATGGGTAGTGGTTGGAGCAAACCAGAGGGCCTTTGGTGCTCTGCTTTCACCTACTGGCATGTGTAAAATCTCGATGCAAAGCCTGCTATGTTCCTTCTCATACCAGGCCACCAAAACTGATGACAGACATCATAATAAATCTTAGTGGAACCCGGATGGACATCCCACTAAGACTGGTGGCTATCCTGCATCACCACCTTCTACAGAGATAACAGCACTACTGAACGGACCTTGAAACACAATATGCCCTCGGGAGATGAAGACCAATCAGAGGATGTCTCCCCACCATGAATAAACTGCTTCGACCACTGACAAATCTCATCACTGGGTTGTTCCCGCTGAATCAACTCCAACAGAGAAGGATTCAACTGAATGCTTGCCAAGAATTCCCCTCCACTATGTTCCCTGGTCTCCACATGCATCTGAGAAAAGAGCCCCATCAAAGTCCACTCATCACTGGACTTTCTCAAAGCCTGCACTGGAACTCTTAGGCTCAAAGTGTCGGCCACCACATTACTCTTTCCTAGGGTATAGACAATGTCAAACTCGAACCCCTGCAAGTACTCGATCCAGCAATGCTGCCTCAAGTTGAGGTCCTTCTGTGAGAAGATATAGGCTAAGCTTTTGTGATCAGAGTAGACCACAAACTTCTCCCAAAAGATGTAGTAACGCCAAGTCTTCAAATCATGCATCACCACTTCTAACTCCAAGTTGTGGGTCGGGTAATTCTTTTCATGTGGTCGGAGTTAGAGAGATCCATACTCCACCACGTGATCATCCTGCATAATCACGCACCCAAGACCCATACCTAAAGCATCACAATAGACCACATACCCCTTCCCAGCCTCAAGAAAAATCAGCACGGGGGTAGTAGTAAACCACCTCTTTAGCTCCTCGAACGATTCCTGACATTCTGGACCCCATACAAACTTCACCCCTTTTTGGGTGAGCTCAGTCATCGATGAAGCAATCCAAGAGAAATCTCGAACGAATCGCCTGTAATAACCATCTAGGCTAAGGAAACTCCTGATCTTGAACACATTCTTTGGATGATCCCATGACATAACCACACTAATCTTCTCAGGGTCCACTGAAACCCCCTACTCAGAGATCACATTCCCCAGAAATATCATTTCCCTGATCCAAAAAGTGCACTTTGACAACTTTTCATAGAGGCAGTGATCCCATAATGTACCCAAAACGATCCTCAAGTGATGTTCGTGTTCCTCCTCAGATCCATAGTATACCAGAATGTCATCCACAAACAACACAATGAAGGAATCGAGATACTGATGAAACACCCTATTCATGAGTGCTATAAAGACTGCTGGATCATTGGTCAATCCGAAGGGAATGACCAAATACTCAAAGTGGTCGTACCTGCTTCGAAAGGCTATCTTAGGGATATCTGACTCTTTCACCCTAAGCTGGTGATAACCCGAATGCAAGTTTATTTTTGAGAACCACTTTTCACCCTTCAACTGATCGAACAAATAATCTATTCTAGGAAAAGGGTATTTGTTCTTAATTGTTACCTTATTCAGCTTCCGGTAGTCAATGCACAACCGGAGGGATCCGTCAGCCTTTTTCGTGAAAAACACAGGAGTGACCCAAGGAGAGACGCTCGGGTGAATGAATCCTTTGGATTCTAATTCATCCGACTGTATCTTTAATTACCTTAGCTCAGTGGGGGCCATGCGATAATAGGTAATAGATATCGGCTGTGTTCCTGGCACTAAATCAATCGAAAACTTCACATCCCGCTCCAGGGGAAAACCTGAGAAATCATCCGGTAATACCTTCGTAAACTCATTCAATACATGAGGTAGTGCACATCCAGGGAAAATATCATCATCCTCTAGCATGAGCGACAATAATTTGAAGTTAATAATTTCCAACTCTGGGAGTGGAGGTCCTGCGCGACCTGAACAAGGATCCCATTCTCCCCGAAAAATCTAACGACTCCCATCAGGTGCTGTGAAACTCACTCGCTGCCTGTAGTAATCGATATGTTTCTGGAAGTGTACTTTCCAATCCATTCCAATAATGATTTCAAAAGGGTCCATATCTAATACCAATAGTTCCCACTCCATCTCGACCCCTGACACAGAAAGCGCACACGACGGGCACCTGAGACACTGCTCCTTCTTCTTTCCCAGCGGTGTCACCAACTCCATCACGAAAGACATCAACTCAGTTGGAAAATTAACCATGTCCAAAAATGGGTATAAATAAATGAAACAGAGGAACCAATATCAAAAAGAGCAGTAGTTATAGAAGATGCGATCAGAACGGTACCTCGAACTGTCGATGGTCCCACCTCTGATCCTGATGGTGCCTGATCCACTGCATGGAGATGTCCAGTATCTGCCTAAGGATGACCACTAGTCTGTGTCTATGCCCTGAATTGGATCTTTCTAGAAGATGACCCAGCCCTACCACCACGACTGCCAAATCGAGATCCCAAATTCCTCGACGGCTCAGACTGTGCTGGCACTCCTCTTGAATCCACTGACCCTGCCCCACTCAGAAGTGGACATGCCACACCGCAGAAACGCTGCAAATGACCCATACCTCCACACTGGTAACAAGGATTAGGATAAAGTGGACATACTGGTTGGATGTTCCTGGGCTTCCCACACTGGTGTCACACGACCGATCTTGCATCAGAAGCCGAAGACAAAAACTACCTGGAAGAGTGCCCTGAACTGCCTCCTCCTTTCTTCACATGATCCTCTTTCTTCCTTTTCTTCTCTGAGGAGATGGCACTTCCCACTATTGATACTGAACCATAGAAACCAACCCTACCTTTCCTATCAATCTCCACCATGCATGCCCTATCAATGACCTCAACATAGGTCCTCAGCTTAAACAAGAATACCTGGGAGTATATCTCTGGTCGCAAGCCTTTCTCAAACCTCTGGGCCTTCACCTGCTCATTAGAGACAATTTTTGGATCATAACGAACCAATTTAGAAAAAATGGTTTACATACTCCATCATAGATATATTCCCTTGAACAAGTTCCATGAAATCTCTAGACCTAGCATAAGCCAACACCTCAGGGCAGTACTGTTCATTGAAGATAGCCTTGAAATCTCCCTAGTGCATCTACTCATTCTTCCTAGTCTGAAGCACTGACTCCCACCACTTATGGTTGGGACCCTCCAACAGAAATGAGGCACACTTCACCCTGATATCCTTGGGTGTTTCCAGGAAATCAAACATATGCTCGATCTTCTCAAGTCATTCCTCTACTTCCTGGGGTTCTGAGCTGCCTCGGAAGGTAGGAGGCTTGTTTTTCAGAAACTCCTAAGCTTTATCTTTTCTAGGACTCATATATTCTACCCTAGTAGGAATAGAAGCAGGATTTGGTCCCTGTACTAGAGCTTGGGCAGCTCGGACCATAGTCTCTACTAGCCTCTGATCAATCGGTGTGGGAGAACTCTCTCCAGCTTCCTCCTGTGGGTGCGTGGGAGCTTTCTGGGGAGGCATGTTGCTACAAAATGAAATAGTCACAAACAATAATCAATACCAAAATTATGAAAAATTTTATCAAATACATCAAGTATAAATAATCTAAACACATTCCAGTAATAAAAGAAACAACTACTCCACCACCGCCCGATGTCCACGTGTGGTCTGCAACCCACACATCTCACCTGGAAGTGAAGTCAATCCGTAAATTCCAACGTCCCCTGGTGACTCAAGGTCTACCATGAGAGGTGCAGGCCATGCACCCTATTCACAACCAAAACTACGATCCTTGACAGTCTTAGCTTCCTTCTATCCCGACTCATCCCAAAATAGCAATATAACCCAAAAACATTAACCCCCTATGATACTATTTTGTCACAGACCGAATCTGGTCACCACCAATACTGGCACCAAAACTAGCCCGTGACAAGGCCTGAAGGGAATTACCTATTCCCACGGGCTGGAAAAAGTTCCCAGGTATCAGTTATCTTGGTTTGGGAACTATTTACCTGAATATTTATACATAAAACCTAAAAAATATTTGATAAAATGAATCTGAAAAATTCATACTAGCAAGGTTTATACAAAAATACAGAACTAAATACATAAGTTCAAATGAAATACAAAAGGTCTAAAGACACAATGAAATAGCAACAAAACAGCCCCATGGACTCCACATGACAAGGGGTCATCACCCCCAAGCCGTCTCCACAACTCCGCCCCAAGGATGGGGACTAACACCCTGAACTGCCATCACCCTTAGCCTTTCCTTTACCTGAGTCAAACATAACCAAGTATACTTAAACCCAAGGGGTGTAAGTAGGGTTTGAGACTAAGCCTAATAGTATACCACCCAATGATTCCAAAGATCATTCAATATAATGTGAAAAAGCAAGCAGTTTTAATACGCAAAGAAAAGCAGTGATAAAATCCAAGAAATGCAACTTTCAATTGAAAACAGTTTTCAAGCTAAAGTTTTCAGAATGTTCTCACATTTAAATAGACATGTTAGATACTATAAATTACTTCCAAAAAAACCCCAATACATGGTAAAATACCACAAACACAATGAGCAACAAAATCGGGAACACCCCAAGGCACTAGATAGTCTCGGGCCCCATGTACCTCATACCTCGGTGTAAAGTAACCATAGTAAAATCCATTCTTGTGAAAGAGCCACTAGTAGAGAACATACCCATAAACTATTGGTTCCCAATAATCATCCACATATTTTAGTTATAGTTTTTTTTATCCAAATTCTAGGTGAAACAGGGACAAAACCCATCCGGTCCACTAGCCGTACTAGTACAATCCGCCCCACATAGGTACCCGGGCTTCCCCCTTTGTGATCAAACAATTTCAGAATGATAAATATATCAATTTAATATAAAACACCACTAATGGTCAAATATAATCAATATAGTATCTACACATATTTTATACCATTTAAAAAATAAAACAAAACACTTTGAGTTTCAATAAAACAACTTCTCTAAATCATTCCTTGTTTTGCACCCAAAACTCTTTGAAAACACCATGTTCATACTCATATTTATCAAAAAAGAATCCAAAACACCCTAAAAATTTCTTTAAACTCATTACATGAGTTATAAAACAATCCCAATAAGCATCGCATAGAATACCCATGTAAAACACCCAATTCAACACCAAATTGGTACTCAAAAACCATTTTCTTAACAAACGACATCCAAACCAATTTTTCAGCAACAACCAAAGAATAATAACATTTAAAAAATTATTTTAAGCCCTAACATAGTTTAATAAGGTCAAAAAAATAATTAAAAGTCATCCCTTAATCAACCAATAAAAGATTTATATGAAAAAAACAAATTTCACATGAAATTGGCCCTTAAAATTCACTTGCATTACAAACACCAATAAAACCAATTTTTGCAGAAAAAAATCATTGGGTTAAAAATTAAAACATAATAAACGCAGTATCTATGTCACAAGGATTTCATACAAAGTGGAATCACCTACCAAAGTAATGAATAACCTTGAATCAATGTGTGAAAATCAAGTTGCACCACCAACGCACCAAGAGGGACTTAGAACAAACCTAAAACCACAAAATTAGACCAAGAAAACCCAAGGTTAAACCCTAGGTTAGAAACCATACCTCTTAGTCATTTGTTACTTCAAATAAAAGGGAAGAAACCCCAATAAAATAGAATTAAACCCTAAGAAATTTGAATGAGGAATGGAAGAAACTCACTTACTTGAGGGATCTTGAATAATCACCCCAAATACACCAGTATCTCAAATTTAAAATAGTAAAAACATCAAGGTAGGATATAATAAGGATGAGGAGGTAATTTAGGAACTGGAATGGAGGAAAAAGAGTAAGAATTGATAGAGTTATGATGGAAAGAACTTACCTCTTCAAATCTGGACGATTTTAGAAACCCTAAGAAGTTTTGCACTCAATCAAAATGAAGAAGAGATCCAAAAAAAGGGGAGATAGTTTGGGAGCGCGTCTGGGTTTAATGGTCTTGGGTGAGACTTGTAATCACCGAAAAATCATTAAAATTGAATAAGTTATTAATTAAAAAAATTTGATTTTTAAAACTGGAATTGGGCTTCCGGGCAGGCCCAATCCCTTAAATAAAAACCCATATACACATTTGTTATGGATTTTTAAAGGCTCCAAATTGCAATGGTGGTGTTAACATGTCAGGGGAGGCAATTTAAGAATTGTAATGGATGAAAAATATTGAAAAATGAAAAAGTTATAAAATAAATAAAATTTATTTTTAAATTTGGAATTGGGCTCACAGTTTGGCTCAATTCATGAAAACTCATATATTCCTCCATAAAACCTTGGGAAACCCCCAAAACAAAGAATGAATTGAAATTAAAATGAACAATACCTTGAAAATATTTCATTTATGTGACACATTTGATCACCTATTAGTGAATATGGTGTTGTACGTTCTTCTGAACTTCCATCGAATGATGTCGTTCAAAATCAGTACTTATGTCGTCGGGGTAGAAATCTGTGATGTCCTAGAAACACGGTTTTTGATGAATGTATCAACCTAATTACTGTGTGACTTTTTCACAGATGGGACACCCATGAGTTCCTTTAATTATATATCCTCACAAATTTCCATAAGCAGGAAAATCATTTATAGTCCCGTACAACATGGCTCTCAACGTGAAATCTTCATTTCTGTAAGCATCATACAATGTAACACCTAAATCCCACAATAATTTCAAATCCTTGATCAATGGATCCAAATAAACATCAATATCATTATTTGGTTGTTTTGGTCCTGATATAAGAATAAATAACATGATGTGTTTTCATTTCATGCATAACCACGGTGGAAAGTTATAATTTACCAACATAATTGTCCATATACTGTGAGTGCTGCTTTAAAAAGCAAAAGTATTCAATCCATCTATAGATAATGCAAGATGAATGTTTCTCGTCTCATTTCCAAATTCAGGATACTCATGATCAATTTTCTTCCACTGAGGAGAGTCTGTCAGGTGACATAGTTTCCCATCTTTATTTCTTCTGTCTGTATGCCACGCCAATTTCCCTGCAATCTCCTCACTTACATATAGTATCATAAACATTGGAATGATTAGAAAGTATCATAAAAATTTAATAGAACTGGATTCATAATTCTTGTATCGAGAAGAATCACAATTTGGTAATTCTCTAAGTGATTTTTGGTCCTTGTGAAATAGTATACAATCATTCGGGTAGGTGCGTATTCTTTTAGAGATCATACCCATCAAGTGTAACATTCATTTCATGTCACATGTTCATCTCAGGAGCTTATTATCTTCTTGGAACATGTCATTCAAGATAGAAAGTAATTATATAAAACTGAAATCACTCCATCCGTTGCCTTCTTTCAAATTATACAACTTTAGTACGAATGATAATGTTATATATTTAGTGAAACCACCATACAATGACGTCTTTGCACAACTTTTTAACTGGTCAAATAATTTTGGGCAATCACGAAGTTCATCTTCAACTGTCCTTATCATTTCCTCAATACAATCTTCATCACCATTCACATTTATAATCACATACTCGATACAGTCTTATTCATTTTCCACACTTGTAATCATATCAGATGATCCATAAAACACAGTGTTATCCCACCCACTAGCTATATTCACTTTTTCCCCGTGTTTATTCCAACATTTATAACTTCAATCTATTCTGTGATAGATCAAGTGTTCTTCTAACTCCTCTAGACTAACTTGTCTTGAATAATAATAGTGTAAACATGGACAAAGGATTTGAGAATGGTTATATGCATGATCTTTTGCAAACTTGATGAACTCTTTCACTCCATATTCATACTCTTTTATCAAATTATTGGCATCCATCCATTATTTATTCATAACCATCCTATTTGATTTGATGATATTAATATTTAACAAAATAAATACAAAAAAAGTTGATATAAAAATTAATCAATGCTAAAAAAATATATAGACTTTAAGTCTCCTTTGAAAACTATTTATCAAATCACAATTTAAATCCCATTAAAAAAACCATTTACACAAATTACTCTTTAAAATAATATAGCCTTTTTAAAATAAACCAATTAGTTTCAAACACTCTTTCTCAAAACCCCAATTCATTTTTTAAATCATTCAAGGAAATTTCATGACCCAACAATATTAATCATTTAAAATGAACGAAAACCCTCTATATTTTAAAATTTTTCATTTAAAACTTCACACACCCCTTGTTAAAATGAAACCAACATTACATACACTTTCAAAACATTCACATCCCTTTCTGAAATCCAATCAAATGAGTTGACAAACACTTGGCATTAAACTTATGTCCATGAAAGGTGTTTAAATCATTTTAAAGGTATTTAAAACCAAAAAAAGGTATTTTGAACACATATAATTTTTTAAGAAACATTTCAAAACACTTGAATCACTTTAAAAGATCCACTTAGGAATTTTCACAAACACATAAATCCCAAGAGAGACACTTTAAAAAGGATACATGAATAAAAAATAACCAACATTTTATAAAATATAAATCTATAAAAGGTTTATCATGTCTCTCATGAAGAAATAGTACGATTCCTATAGTTTATTCCTGTAATACTACTGAGGAGTGAATAAGTGATAGATAAAAACATAAGTGTCACTTGACAATGATACTTTTGAACATAAATTCATATCTCTTCAAAGTGGGTAACTATCTTCCACTTGATGCTTGAATCATATACTACCTAATCTTAATCCTTCCAATACGGTACATTAGAAAAAATGTTCCCCTTATTGAGGGTATACATTAAGTCAAAGTTAATGTACTATAGGTCCTCATAACTTCTTCACTATCAATGGTTTATTGTACCTTTTGATTAAATATATTTCAAACACTTTTTTTAGTGTATTCCAATAACACATCATGGAAAGCACCACTATTTCCAAATCTAGGAAAGGATTTGGGAAGTTTCTCTTATGTGTTCTTAACTGTATAGACTCATAAGAAACCAAATGACCATCATGGACTGGAAATATTCAAATCTTGAATCCTAATACATAACAATATAATCCATACTCTTTACCCAACTCATTTATGGTTAATATTGTTGTTTTCATCAATCTCCAATTAAGATCTTAGAAGTATATATCATGAACATCTAAGAAAAGAAACCATACCACATTCTTGTTTAAGGCCTTCTTAGTAATTCCAATCAGGAAAAATCCCAGTTGGCCCTCTGGTAATAAAAGTGAACCCCTAACAAAATCACCATAATAAAATTCTCATTTCATGTTCCAAAGATTCTTGTGCAATGATTTTTATTCTCAAAGAGTATTTTAAAAACACATTTATCACATGTTTCTTATTCATATTGTACCACTTTATTATATTAAGTATCAGTAGTTCATCAATTTTCACTGACTTCTAAAATTTCATGGAAGTCTGCTCATTGAACATGTGGAATTTATAACACATGTATCATGTCCAGCTAAAACCTTTCACTTTTTATGAATAGTTAATGTCACTCTTACTTTTCAATGAATGAATCTTATATTCCAAAAAAAAATTATTAATATAATGAGGATAAGACCTTAACATATCACCATTAAAAAATCCATATTTAAAAAACCAAAACATCTGTTCATAACTTCAGGACTACTTACCATTACACCATCCACTTCTAAAAATCATATATTTCAAAATGACCACATCTATGGGATATTTCACTAACTAATTCCTATATAAAAAAATTGAGGCTATGTTCTGGAGCCTCTCCTTTTGGTTGAATTAATCAAAAAATGAATAAGGATTCACATTTCAAATATTTTTCATTCTTTAAGAATACTTCATATATACTAAATATCATACAACTCTTTAACACAAGAAAAAAACTATGGTACTAAACTAATAGATGGTATGATTTTCCATAGTCTATCTTCTAAAATCTTCAAAAAGAATTTATAAATGACATTACAAAGACTAGTCATTCTAAAATCCTTAACTAAACTCATATCAGTAACATCTAGAATCAAAGTGATGAGTATCATTATATGTCTCAAGAGAATTCTTACCTCTCTAAAACTCATTCATGAAGTTAACAACATCAAGTCCCAAAATAGTCTAGAACCTTTTAAAGAAAATTTCATAAATAAAATCTAGGTTAGGTACCTTTTATGGATGCATCAACCTAAATGCCACAACCACTTTATAACATTGAATATCAATAGTTATTAATTCATTCATATAATTTGTTAAAGTTGTAATAAAATAATAATTTAGATATTTAGATATAAAATTATGTTGAGAAGAAAATATGATTTGATAAAAATATGTTATTAAATTCTTAATGCCTTCATTTGCATCAACCCACATACTAATATCAGCCTTTAACCTTGAAATATGGTTATTCCTCTATCTAACAATGTCTTTTTGATAAAATAATGAAGTGTTTTTATATACTTCATTAACACGGATGTCTCATTTTAAAAAAATGGAACACTTATTAAAATTAGGAAACCCCTTTAAACAATGGAAAACACTAAGAATCTAAGTTATGGGTTAGTGTCTGATGAAGTATTCAGTCATTATCATAAGTCATTTCAAATGCAGGATTCCTCACTGTAAACTACCATGATCCATGATTCAAGCATTGTATTTTTAAAATACATAACATCCATATAAAAAAACATAGCACAACCCGGTCACATCCCCACTGCACAACACTTCTCACCCATCCCTTATTCAATTCTACCTATTAATTCAGGGGTTATCACAGAAGTTGTATCATCTTGGGGCATTAATTTATTATCCAAGTATATGTAAATTACCAATTTTCATATTCAAATGTTCAATAGGAACCAACCAATATGCAATTCATTTAGTGCGCAAACAAGGACCACCAACGCCCATGATTTTTAGTGGGGCGTTTAGCTCGTATAATTCACAACATCACCATCAATATCAAACTGTAATAAGCAAACCCCATTGCCCCTTTATATTTAATTATCCAGTTCTTATATTTGATTAGTGTGGCGCAACTATAAACCGTAGGAAAGAAACAGTAGATCCCCCCACATGATACACAAACAAAGAGAAACTAAGGAGAATCCCTACCTCAAAGAACTTTTTCAACTCGTTCGTGTACCGTAGGGCAAAGTAGGATGCCCGCACGCGACAATCGTGCTGCTAGAAATGTGGATCAACTTATTATGCACCAAAATATTATCAAAACACTACCTAAACATAAAACTCAAGAGAAAATACAATGCTGTAGTGAATTATGGGGAAAGAACAATAGGAAACAGATGAGAAAGAGGAGAAAACTCACCATGGAGGTGTGGTTCAGCGTGCGGCGGAGGTGCGTTTGTGACGGAGGAGAGGCACACGGTGGAGGAGTCCTCCAGCGAAGGAGAGGCATGTGGCGGAGGAGAGGCGTGTGACGAAGGTGAGTTCGCAGTGGAGGGATTCACAACGGTGTGACGAAGGTGGGTTCACGGTGAAGGGATTCGAGGCAGCGGAGGAGTCGACGGGAGAGGAGGAGAAGGAGGAGGCGGTGGCGGCATGAATCGACTTCCGTGAGAGTTTGAGGGGCGTGAGGAAAGAGGATAAAGTTATGGTTTTTTTATAAAACATGGTGAAACTTTTATCAGTACTGATAAATATATGTTTTATCAGTGCTAAAATAGAAAGTACTGATAAAACATGCCTTTATCAGCACTAAAAATATAACGCTGATAAAGACACATTTTATCAGCACTTTTTTAGCACTGATAAAGATAGGCCTTTATCAGTGATAAAAAAGGGTTGATAAAGATATAATGTTAATAATTTATTTATATTATTATATATATTTATAAAATTATATATATGATAAATATATATTTATTTATTTATAATTATAACTATATATATATATAATTATAATTTAAATAATTATAAAATTATAAGAAATATACTTATTATATTTATAATCTTAGAAATATATATAATAAATATATTAATTATATATATTTATAAGATTTTAGATATATATATAACTACATTTCTTCTAATTTTATAATTATTTATACGAATATATATATAATTATAATTATAATTATAAATGAATATATATATATTTATTTAAATAATTATAAAATTATAACAAATTTATATTTCTAATATTTATAATTTTATTAATATATTTATTATAATTTTATAATTATTTAAATATATCTATATTTATTTATAACTACAAATATAAATATTTTTATATATTTATAAATATATTTATTTAATTATATATAACATTATATATGAAAATAATAAATATATTTTTAATAAATTAATAATTATTTAAATACATAGATATTTATTTATATTTATAACTAATAAATAAATATATATTTATTTGTAATTAAAAATTATAATAAATATTTATTTATTTATAGTTGTAATTATATATATATATATTTATAAAATTATAACAAATATATTTATAATTTTATAAATATATATAATTAATATATTAATTATAATTTTTTAATTATTTAAATATATCTACATTTATTTAGAATTATATTTATAACTATTTGTGTTTATTTATAAATATTTGTATATAAATATATATAATTAATATATTTATTATAGTTTTTTAATTATTTAAATATATCTATATTTATTTAGGAATTATAATTATAAATAATTATATTTATTTAATTTTATATTTATAACTTTATAACAAGTTTGATAAATATATTTATTATAATTTTATACCTATTTAAACACATATATCTATTTATTTGTAGTTATAATTATAACTATAAATAAATATATTTATAAAATTATAACATATGAATTTATTGTAATTTTATAATTATTTAAATATATATATAGTTATAATTATAATTACAAATAAATATATTTAAAAAGTATTTATATATAATTAAAATTTAATAATTATAAATATAATAAATATATTTCTTATTTATATATATTTAATGTAATTTTATAAGTATTTTTGAGAACATAATAGTATATATGGGTAACATGAATTAATCATATCACTACTACAGATAATGCTTTTAAAAGTATTAGAAATTACTTTTAACAATGCTAGAAAAGCATTGTTAATCGCAGTGAAGATAAAGGTGAGTCCCCTTTATCAACACTAAAAAGCGTTGATAAAGGTCCCCCTTTATCATCGCTATTTTAGCACAGATAAAGGATATCCTTTATCAGTGCTATTTTTAATGTTGATAAAGAGGGCCTTTATCAGCGCTCAAAATAGCATTGATAAAGGCCGAGCTGCCAGTGATGTGCAGTTTATATAACATCATACCCACCAGCACCTGCACAACTTACACACACCACCTGCACAAAACAACACCTACACAACACACACAATAACAAAGTAGCGCACACAAGAACAAAGTAGCGCACACAAGGGTTTGGCAAACAATGTTATATACATTTAAAACAATGTTTTATATAATTACATTTACAATTATCCCAAAAACATTTCAAAACATTAATGTTTCATCCTTTGACATATGTGATCCCCTCTAAAAAATGTTCGCCTATGGTATTAGTTGATGAAAAAATCATCCCAACTCAAGAAAAAGGTTCCACTTATATAAAAAACAAATATTATGTTAGTAATACAATAAAGAAATAAATTAAACATTAACATGAAAGAATACATTAATAAAATGTCATTTTTTAATAAAAAAGACACATTTTGAATTATACAGGTCACATCGTGTGTCGTATTGAGGTGGGGTTGATTCCTACACATAAAAAATGAGTTATGGATCATTGTTCTAAAATATAAAAATAATCTGAATGAGTTTTCTTGGTTTTAAGTATGTCCCTTATTCTTTTACTAAAATTAATATCAAATTTAAATGACACATTTGGATTTATACCTGTCACATCTTTCATCGGATTGAGGAGTGGTTGATTCCTACACGTCACAAATGACTCATGGATCATTTTTCTAAAGTATCAAAACAATCCGAATGCATTTGACCGATTTTAAGTATGTCAGCTGTGTTTTTTTACTAAAATATTATTTCAAACCAAAAACATGCATTTTGAGTCATACCAGTCGCATCATGTGTCGGTTTGAGGTGAGATTGATTCATACATGTCACAAAGGACCTATGAATAGCTCTCCTAAATTATAAAGACAATCAGAGGGTATTTTCTTGGTTTTTAGTGAGTAAAACTTTTTGAGCTAAAATAACAATTTTAAACTGATAACGGACACTTTTAGCCATACTGGTCACATTGTGCATCAGATTGAGGTGCGATTGATTCCTACACATCAAAAATGACTCATGGATCATTGTCTTAAAGTATCAAAACAATGCGAATCTGTTTGCTCAGTTTTCGGTATGTCACTTGTTCTTTTTACTTAAATTAATGTCAATTTTAAATAAAAACACATTTGGATTTATAAAAGTCACATCGTTCATTGGATTGAGGTATGGTTGATTCCTACACATTACAAATGACTCATGGATTGTTGTTCTAAAGTATCAAAACAACACAAATGAATTTGCTTGATTTTCAATATGTTAGTTGTGTTTTTTTACTAAAATATCATTTCAAACCATAAATACGATTTTTGAGTCATACTGGTCGCATCGTGAATCAGTTTGATGTGAAAATACTTTATACATGTCACAAAGAACTTATGAATCACTGTCCTAAATTATGAAGACAATCATAAAGTGCTTTCTTGGTTTTTAGTGAGTGGCATGTTTTGAGCTAAAATATAAATTTTAAACTGATAATAGACACTTTTAGTCATACCTGTCACACCATGCATCGTATTAAGGTGAGGTTGATTCCTACATATCAAAAATGACTCATGAATCGTTTTCCTAAAGTATCAAAATAATCTGAATGTGTTTTCTCAGTTTCCAGTATGCCACTTGTTCTTTTTACTTAAATTAATGTCAATTTTAAATAAAAAGACACATTTGGATTTATATCGGTCACATCGTGCATTTTATTGAGGTGGGATTGATTCCTACAGATCAAAAATGACTCATGGGTCATTTTCTAAAATTATAAAAACAATGCAAATGCGTTTTCTTAGTTTTTAGTATGCTAGTTGTGTTTTTTTACTAAAATTAATGTCAATTTTAAATAAAAAGAGATGCTTTGAGTCATACCAGTCGCACCATGTATCAGATTGAGATGCGGTTGATTCCTACACATAAAAAATGACTTATAGATCATTTTACTAAAGTATAAAAACAATATTAATGTGTTTTATCAGTTTTTAGTATGTCAATTGTGTTTTTTTACTAAAATATCATTTCAAACTGGAAATACACATTTTGAGTCATACCAGTCGCATCATGCGTCAGTTTGACATGAGACTTCTTTATACATGTCACAAAGAACTTATGAATCGTTGTCATAAATTATAAAGACAATCAAAGTTATTTTTATTAGTTTTTAGTGAGTTACACTTTTTGAGCTAAAATATCAATTTTAAACTGATAACGGACACTTTTAGTCATATCAGTCACACCGTTCTTCGGATTAAGGTGTGGTTGATTCCTACACATCACAAATGACTGATGGATCATTTTCCTAAAGTATCAAAACAATTTGAATGCGTTTTCTCAGTTTTCAGTATTTCACTTGTTCTTTTTGCTAAATTTATTGTTAATTTAATATAAAAATACACACTTAAAGTCATAACATTCACACCATGTTTCAGATTTAGGTGTGGTTGATTCCTACACATCAAAAATTACTTTTGAATCATTTTACTAAAGTATCAAATCAATCCTAATATATTTTCTCAGTTTTCAGTATGCCACTTATTTTTTACTAAAAATACTGTCAATTTTAAATAAAAATAGACACTGAGTCATACCAGTCACATATTCATGTTATTTGTGTACATTCTTCCATCAGATATATTACCAATTCACTTCTAAAAAAATCTTTATCGTCTTGTGATTATGATTCTTTTCTAAAATCATGGTAGTACTGCAAAAATATAAATACACAAATTATTAATAAATATTTTAAATTAAATAGTAATAATTTTTGAAAATACCTCTCCAAGGATACTGGTTTGTTCATAGAATATGATCTCTTTCATAAATTTGCAAACATAATAACCGCAGTCTTTTCCATTTATTTTAGACACTGCATAAACATTGAGAAAAATAAGTAATTTTTTATATGTGTTTGGATAGTGAAATATTATTATATATACCCTGATAGTTATCCAGTTGTAGTACTTGTGATGTTTCATGTCCTTTTCCCCTAACCTCATTCCATGATGTAAATGATATTCATGAAATACCCTATTATAATATAATCCTCATTAAAAGATAATATAAATTATATAAATAGATTTTTAGTTCTGAAATGTTATATATAGTGTATTATAAATTTAAAAATGCTATCATGTGCGGTCAGTTTGTTGGATATCCATGCATTGAATCCATGAAATAAATATTTGGAGTATCCAAATTGACCATAATGATCATCCAATAATGCCTAAGAATGAAAAAAAGAATAAGCAATAAAAGAAATTAAAATATATTTGATATGAATAAATTGTATAGTTTTACCCATGCAAAGTTTGTATTAAGAAGAGCATGTCATCCGCAATTTTACTATTAAATGATTTGAGTAGGCCTACCACTATTTCAACCTCTTTATTGGATTCTTTTTTTGTTCTGTAGAGGTGACTTGAGGAATAATGAGTCCAATTTTTTGTTCATGGGGAAGTCCCTTCAATTGTTTTTCATATATACACCAGCGAAAAATATGAAATTTATTTAGTCATAATTATTATAGTATATCAGATTTTGGAAAATCAAATCATGAAAACATACCTCATGTATACATTTACAACTGAGATTCCTAGCCAATCATACTCTAGTATTTTACTTACATTGTCAACACTAATGAAATCTGAATCTTCCCCTTTTTACATATTTTCATCAAAAAAATTGTGTGAGTACCACTATCTTTCAACTTCATATTCACATGAGCCTATAATGATAATAAATGTGGATATAGAATGGGAAAGTTTAAGGTGATTTCAGAATATTGTTTCAATCAATTGGTTAATCCTTGAGATGATTTTGAGTCGTTCTTTCTTTTTACCCCCTTCCCTATGTTCGTCTAAAATAACATTCATCGATTCAGACCTTTTTTCATTAAATGTTAAAGTTTTATCTTGAAAAATAAATTGGAAATGAATACCTCCTTTTTGACATATTTTTTTACAAGCTGTGACAGTCATGCGATGAATATTCCAAGAGATTGTTCAACCTTATAAATATCTTCATCATTAATTGAAACAGGTAGCTCGATGCTCAGCTCATGGGCTACGTTAATCAACACTTTAACATAACCTGTTGGAAGTGGTCTGTTTTCTAGCATGGTATTCTGGATATTTAACATTGTAGCCCTCACTATAAGGTGATGAGTGGGTGTTGATAGATATAAATCACAATAATTTTAACCCTATAGAA
The DNA here is from genome assembly GCA_963277665.1 of Viscum album. NCBI lineage: Eukaryota > Viridiplantae > Streptophyta > Magnoliopsida > Santalales > Viscaceae > Viscum > Viscum album. The sequence goes on from OY728133.1 coordinate 1,964,581,281, forward strand.
TATCAGTACAGGAAAGGTATCGGTTTCTATATGATTCACAATTCACAAAAAAAACTATTAAAACATTTATCACCTTAGATAAGATAGTTTTTTGATGGGAATGACTCACCTCAAAGCTGGTGGGGGTGGGGTGGGATCTTTACGCACTAGTTGTTCTTGAGTTTCTTCTTCTCTTTGGCCCCCACCATAAAATTTGTTATGATCTCTCTCTGCCATTTCATTTGTTCTTCAAGGATAGCTACTCTTTCTCTCATCATTTTCATTTATTCACTTTGATCCTCTTGTTTTTTTTTCTCAAAAAATGTTCGGGGTGTCACCCCAAAAATCCACACCTCTTACACAACTATACTTTTCTAGCTGCTTCAAGTCCATCAAAAGTATTTCTGCATCTGATTTGGATGTTGTTGATTTCTGTGACTATGTCAGATAGAAAATATAAAAAAATAAGCAGTAATTGTTATGTAATATCGATTTAAAGAAAACAAAATATTTATTATGTCATACTTACACATGTTTCCCACACTTTTGTGTGTTTTAATATATTATTATCCCATATTTATTTACACATTCCTCCTTTGACAGCACATGACGTGGGATGAAAGTGAATTTGAATTTGGATTCATCAATCTATATATAAATAGAGGAACATAGTTTTGGTGTTGTTTTATGTCACATAAAAGTATTACATTAGATTTAAAATATATACCATTTTTTTTCAAGTGAAGCGTACCCCATCCTTGCTTTACAAAAAGTGTATGCTGGTTTTGCTACTCGTTCATTATTTTCAGCACTCAGTTGTTGTTTCATGAATAAAAAACTATCAATCAAAGTAATGAATATACATATCATCAAAAAATGTATTAACAAACATAATGTACATGAAAATACTACTCTGCACGACAACTAGTAAACACATCCTATACTCCTTATGTTATTAGGTGCGCATAAAGAGGAGGTGTGTGAAGGTTTATTTTCCATTCCACATATTTAAGATAATCTCTCATTAAAATTGTATGAAAGCCTCTGTGAATCCTTCCAACAACCCTTAATACATATTCCTTGTGCGAGTCATATACTATAAATGCACTCTACATGGGATGATGAAGAGTAAGCCAATGTTCCATTATTTTATGTTTTATTAAATTAAAGAAATGATATCATAATGTTACCATAATATCTCCCCACATCAGTGTCTTAAGCTCGGTGACAACATTGTGCCATGAAAATACATCAACCAACACGCGTTGCTGAGTGACGATTCCAATGTAACTACTGAACATGGCCTTGTTGGGGTTAACATGGTGGCTCCGCTTATTCCATTTGACCATGTATTTGATGCCTTTCACTTTTTGCTTAAGTATTTTTGCTAACACCATCAAACTATGATGCTTTTTTTTCTGTGCTTCCAGTGTTTTGTTTCCTACCATTTCCTCGGTTTCAACATCATCAATATGTTCCTCCAGAGCGCTAGTATCAGCATGTGCAGATGGTGGTTGTACCTCTACACTAGGAGCAACAGTAGCAGGTTGAGAAACCTGTTGGTCCTCTGCACTGCGAGCAACAGTAGGTTGAGAGACCTGTTGTTCCTCTGCACTGCGAGCAACAACAGGTTGAGAGACCTGTTGTGCCTCTGCACTGTGAGCAGCAGTAGATTGAGTAACCTATTGTGCCTCAGGATTAGGAGCATCATCATGTACAGAAATCATTATATGAAAAAGTGGCTTAACATTTAATTTATATTACATAAAAGTAGGAGTGAACAAATAATAATATAAGGTAACACAATTTATATTACAAAAAAATAAAACTTGATTATTGAACACTTTTTTTAAAGGCTGAAGGGATTTGAACCCTCTATCAACTATCCAAATACCTTCATTTTGGTATCCTCTAACATACAAAATGTCATCTACATTGGGACCATTGTAAAATGATTACGATGTACCAATTAAATGGTCATCCTCTATTGAATGTTTATCTAACCCTTCAGTGGTTTTGGTCGATAAGATAAAAATTGACCAGTTTCAGTTTGCAAGATCTAGAATATAAAATACTTGTACTACCTATGATGCCATTATAAACGGTTCATCTTTGTACCCTTCCTTACTAAAATCAACATTCATGAATCCCAACTCATCTATTTTAACATCACTCCTATTATCAACCCACTTGCATTGAAAAATCGGCACTTGGAATTTCATATAATCCAACTCCCATATTTTTTTGATGGTGACAAAGTATGAAATATTCACATAAATTGGATTTCTTTCCTTAGCACCAGAAACATGCATCGCTTCAGCCACAAGTGTAACATCACTATTCTACATGGTACTATCTTTATCATGTTCATTAGTATGGAATGTATAACTATTTATTACATAATCATTATAAGATAATACATACACACTTGGTCCTCTGGATATAAATCAAAGTCGTTCTAAAATTGAGTCTAGATTTTCATCTGACTCCTTAAATATATGGTCCCAAAACCATCTTATAAAATTTTGATTATATGTATTTGATATCCATTTTAAGCCCTTGATGGATTCAAATGCCTAAGAATTTCTTTTTGGATTTCGATATATGGGCCAACCTCTAAACTATTATGCAAAACATAAAGGTGGATCTGCTCCCGATCTGTAATATTGATTGTGAAAACCTCTCTTCTAGAAATTATTTCACCCACAATCCACCCAGTGTGATGAGATTTTTGGTAGACCAATTCTTTCTACACTAAACAGGTATTCGGTACAGAATTCAATGGCTTCCTTAACAATATATTTCTCCACAATACAACCATCTGGATGAATTTTATTTTTGACATACCCTTTCAAAATATTTATATACTGTTCAATGGGGTACATGCATCTATAGTGTATAGAACCACATAGTCGAATTTCTCTCACCAAGTGAACCATAAAATGAACCATCATATCAAAGAATGTCAGCAGAAAGAACATTTTCAATTCACATAATATGATGACAATTTCTATTTCCATACTCAACAATTTCATTGGGTCTATAAATTTGCTGCATATAGCTTTGAAGAAGAAATAGAGCTTTTTTAATGTATAACAGACATTCTTGGAAAAAATACAACGTAAAGCTATATGAATTAGATTTTGCATAAAAATGTGGTAGTCATGTTATTTTAGAGCCTTTAACTTTAAATCAATCATTGACATGATGTTCTTGATATTTGATGAATACCCCTCTGGAACCTTTATGTCATTAAAAAAGTTACAAAACTGATATCTCTCTTACCTGGAAAGAGTGTAAGCAGCTGGAGGAAGAAAAGTTTATTTTTTACCCTTCACTAGCGCCAAATATTCTCATATTCCCATGTCAAACATGTCCAACCTAGCCTTAATTTCATCCTTTGTTTTTAAAGTGCATTTAGCAATGTGACGATGACATTATCACATACATTTTTTTCAACATGTATAACATCAATAAAGTGTATGTCGTACAGAAAATTCCAGTATATTAATTCAAAAAAAAACTGATTTCTTCTTTCAACTGGTTTTCATAAGGTTTTTTGAAAACGGTTTACCAAAAGCAGTGTCTGCATCTTTTACTTTATCAAACAGTTGACCACCTATTAGTGAATATGGTATTGTACGTTCTTCTGAACTTCCATCGAATGATGTCGTTCAAGATCGGTACTTATGTCGTCGGGGTAGAAATTTGTGATGTCCTAGAAACCTAGTTTTTTTATGAATGTTTCAACCTAATTGACCATGTGCCTTGTTCGCATATGGGACACCCATGAGTTACTTTAATTCTATATCCTGAAAAATTTCCATAAGTAGGAAATTCATTTATCATCTCATACAACATGGCTCTCAATGTGAAATCTTCATTTGTGTAAGCATCATACAACGTAACACCTGAATCTCATAATAATTTCAAATCCTTGATCAATGGATCCTAATAAACATCAATATCATTATCTGGTTGTTTTGGTCCTGATATAAGAATAGATAGCATAATGTGTTTTAATTTCATGCATAATCACAGTGGAAAGTTATAATTTACTAACATAACCAGCCATATACTATGAGTGCTGCTTTGAAAACCAAAAAAAATCACTCCATCTGTAGATAACACGAGACGAAGGTTTCTTGGATCATTTCCAAAATTAGGATACTCGTGATTGATTCTCTTCCACTAAAGAGAGTCTACTGGGTGACATAGTTTTCCATATTTATTTCTCCTATCTGCGTGCCATGTCAATTTCCATGTAATCTCCTCACTTCCATATACGCGCCTAAACCTTGGAATGATTGGAAATTACTATACAACTTTATTAGAAAAAGATTCATATTTCTTGTATTGTAAATCACCACACTTTGGGAATTCTCTAAGTGACTTGTGGTCCTTGAGAAATAGTATACAGTCATTTGGGAAGGTGTGTATTTTTTCAGAGAACATACCCATCGAGCTTAACATTCATTTGGCGTCGTATGTTCGGCTTGGGAGCTCATTATCTTCTGTGAGCATGTCATTCAAGAGAGTAAGTAATTTTGTAAAACCGGCATCACTCCATTTATTGCTTTATTTCAAATTATACAGTTTTAGTATGGTTGAAAATGCTATATATTTAGTGCAACCACCATACAAAGGCGTCTTTGCACAACTCTTTAAATGCTCAAACAATTTTGGGCAATCATGAAGTTCATCTTAAACTATCCTTGTAATTTCCTTAATATGATCTTCATTATCATTCACATATGTAATCACGTCCTTGATAAAATCTTCTTCATTATCCACACTTGTAATCATATCAGATAATCCATAAAATGTGTTGTTATCCTAGCCACTAGCTACATTCACTTTCCCCCCATGTTTATTCCAACATTTATAACTTTGATATATTACATGACAGATCAAGTGTTCTTACAACTCCTTTGGACTAACTTTTCTTGAAAAAAAAAACAACGTAAACATAGACAAAGTATTTGAGAAGGTTCATATGCATGATCTTTTGCAAACTTGATAAAATTTTTCACTCCATCTCCCTACTATTTTATCAAATGATTGATATCCATCCATTCTTTATTCATATCCATCCTATTTGATTTAGTGATATTAGTATTTAACAAAATAAATACACAAAATATTGATATAATGTAATGGTTTTCCTAATTTTATAAAAATATAACTTAAAAGATTATGGAAAAGCTATAGTTCATATGTCCTTTGAAAACTATTTAAAAAATCACACTTGAAATCCTATTAAAAAAACAACCATTTACACAAATTCCTCTTTAAAATAACACACCCTTTTTAAAATAAATTAATTAGTTCCAAACACTCTTTCACAAAACCACAATTCATTTTTTTAAACATTCAAGGAAACTTCATGACCAAACAATCTTAATCATTTAAAATGAGCGACAAACCTCTAAGAAACATTTCAAAACACTTGAATTATTTTAAAAGAGACACTTAGTCATTTTCACAAAGACATAGATTCTAAGAGAGAAAATTTATAAAAGATACATAGAAAACACCTCGATTCATCGCAAATCAATCTGTGTTGTATGATTTCATCACATTATTCCAAATGTTGGTGTAATGATAATAATTTCCATAATCATTTGATATTGTGATCCCCACCATTGGATATCCCTTATCCATGATTCCATTGTCTAGTTATATCAATTATCCTTCACCACAACACCAGAGTCCCAATGGATATGTTCCATAGTTAGTGACCACACTCCCAACCATGAAACACCCATGTTTTAGTTTACTACAAACACTGCATTATCCCAATGATCATTGTCTCACACCAAATCAATTGGTTGTACACCCCAAGAACAATGTATATGTCTCTCACATTAAATACTATTGGTTTATTCCTTTATAAATACACCTAAGAAAATCTATAAGCATAAACCCAACTACTAGATTGTGAGTGCTCCCAACACTCCACTTCTCAAGTCCAATGCATCCACATGCCTACCCAAAAGGTGTATTTTTATATAATTATATCTTGGTGATAAAATAACCCTACAGGCCCAATGAATTAAAAGATCAGCCACACCCATCCAAGCCCCTGACAAATAGTAGTCCCCTCAGTTCCCACTATAAGACCTTATAGATAACACCTGGTAGGAATTTCCCCTTCTCCCCTACGAGGGTTTGGAACACCTTCCTTGAAACTTGATACTTGAAGAGTGTCAAAAAAAACCTATGATAGTGCTGAAAATTGGGAAAGATATTAGAATATATAAGCTAAAAGAAGCATAAAGTAGGCTGAGGAAACATTTTAGAAATAAAGGTAAGAAGATCAATGAAGAATGGAAAAAGAAATAGAAGATGAGTGGTTTGTTAGTGAGGAAGAACCACTAAAATATCAACCACCACTAACCTTTCAAGGGAGTGAAAGGACATGAGAGTATAATGAAAAATGAGAGAAATTTTTAGATTTGATTAAGAAATAATAAATTAACATAGCATTTGTTGAGGCTATAGTGAACATGTTTACCTATAAAAAATTATGAATGAAATGGTTTATGAAAAGATAAAGCCAATGGAATTGGGTACCATAACATTGATGGGGTAATGTTCTATTGTTGTATGAATAAACCTATTGAAGAAGTAATGTGATCTCATTAACTTTTCTATTCTGATTAATATTGGGTCTAATGAGTTTGGTCAGGCTTTGAGTGGATTATGAGTTAGCATGAATGTAATGTCTTACTTTATATTTAAAATCTAGGGATTGAGAGAGATTAATCCAACTCGAGTTATGATTTAACTTGTAAATACTACATTTTGGCGTCCACTGGGTTTTCTTGAGGATTTAATTTTCAAGGTGGACAAGTTCAAATTCCTAGGGGAATTTCTTTTGATGGACATGGAAAAAGAGAAAGTTCTTAAAATCTTGTGAGGACCATACCCATAAATGGTAGGTAATGGATGTAAGTTCAAAGTATGGAGTTATTCTTTAGAGTTAGTGGAGTATAGGTGACATTCAATATCCATCGAACAATGAAAAATTTGGATAAGAAATTAGATGAGTAGGGAGAATATAGATTACAAGTACTTGAGGTTACTACTGTCCTTGTAAAATTATTTTATGTAGAAACATTAGTTAATAAATAAGTGGGTGAAAAGGATGTATAGAGCTAAAAAAGGTCGTTGTAGATACTTCATACAACAAAACCTTCATTTTCATTGAAATCACACATAGAAAAACATATGCCATGTTAGTTCTGCATGCCTAGAATGATGCATGGGCATGGGCCTCTTACCAATAATCCAAGATCCAAAACCCTTAAATCATAATATTCAAACTCAAGTGTATCACCCAAAGTGAAATCAGACAACAATAAAAATGGAAACAAAGAGCAAGGACAACCAACATGCAATTCATTTAGTGCGCAAAAAAGGACAACCAACATGCAATTAATTTAATATGCAAACAAGGATCACCAACGACCATGATTTTCAGTGGGGCGTTTAGCCCATACAATTCACAACATCACCATTAATATCAAAATGTAATAACATGTGAAACAGATGAGAAAAAGGAGAAAACTCACTGCAGATGTGTGGTTCAGTGCGCGGAAGAGGAGAGGCGCGTGACAAAGGAGTCCTTCGGCGGAGGAGAGGCGCACGACAGAGGAGTCCTCCGGCGGAGGAGAGGCAAACGACTAAGGAGAGGCGCACAAGGAATCTGGGTTCGCAGCGGAGGGAATTGAGGATGCGGAGGAGTATGCGGCGGAGGAGAGGCGCACGACGAAGGAAAGGAGCGTGACAAAGGAGATTCGCGCAGCGGAGGAGAGGCGCGCGGGGAAGGTGGGTTCGCGACAAAGGAGTCAGTGGGAGAGGAGGAGGCAACGACAACCATCAGATTCTGCAAGAGCTTAAGGGGTACGAGGAAGGATGAGAAAGTTAGAGTTTCTTTATAAACCTAGTGAACCTTTTATCAACGCTAGCTAAAAAGCATTGATAAAGGTTTGTTTTATCAGTGCTAAAATAAAAAGTGCTGATAAAACATGCTTTTATCAATGCTAAAATAGAAATCGCTGATAAAAGATGTCTTTATCAACATTTTTTTAATGTTGATAAAGATAAGCCTTTATCAGCGCTAAAAAAACGCTGACAAAGATATAGTGTTAATAATTTATTTTTATTCTTATATATATTTATAAAATTATATACATGATAAATATATATTTATATTTATAAAATTATAATATAAATAATTATAAAATTATAAGAAATATACTTATATTTATAATCATAGAAATATACATAATAAATATATTAATTATATATAATTATAAGATTATAGATGTATATAACTATATTTCTTCTAATTTTATCATTATTTATATGAATATATATTTATTTATAATTATAATTATAAATGAATATATATATATACATATATATTTAAATAATTATAAAATTATAACAAATTAATATTTCTAATGTTTATAATTTTATTAATAATTTTATTTAATATATTTATTATAATTTTATAATTATTTAAATATATCTGTATTTATTTATAACTATAACTATAAATATTTGTATTTATTTCTCAATATTTCTATATATTTAGAAATATATTTATTTAATTATATATAACATTATATATGAAAATAACAAATATATTTTTTATGAATTAATAAATATTTAAATAAATATATATTTATTTATATTTATAACTAATAAATAAATATATATTTATTTATAATTAAAAATTATAATAAATAAATTATTTATAGTTGTAATTATAAATTTACACACACATATATATAATTATAAAATTATAACAAATATATTTATAATTTTATAATTATATATAATTAATATATTTATTATAATTTTTTAATTATTTAAATATATCCACATTTATTAGAATTGTATTTATAACTATTTGTATTTATTTATATATATTTGTATATAAATATATATAATTAATATATTTATTATAATTTTTTAATTATTTAAATATTTCTATGTTTATTTAGGAATTGTAATTAAAAATATTTGTATTTATTTATAAATATTTGTGTATATATATTTAATTATATATTTATAACTTTATAAGTAGTATAATAAATATATTTATTATAATTTTATAATTATTTACATATATATTTATTTATTTATTTATAGTTATAAATATATTTATAAATATTTGTATATAATTATATATATATATATATATATATATTTATAAAATTATAATATATTTATATATTTATTGTGATTTTATAATTATTTAAATAAATATATATAGTTATAGTTATAATTACAAATAAATATATTTAAAAAGTGTTTATATATAATTAAAATTTAATAATTATAAATATAATAAATATATTTATTCTTTAAATATATTTAATGTAATTTTATAAGTATTGAGAACATAATATAGTATATATATGGATAACGTGCATGAATTAATCATATACACATAGTAAAATATACATAATAAAAAACAAGCCATCAATGGACAACATGAATAATAATAAAAGTGTAATGTATAAATGAACATTTGTGATGATACATAACATATATGCATGCATGATCAATATATCTATTGACCAAATTCATTGGAAAAACATATATATTTAATTGTAATCATAGAAATACTTTTTTTAAAACATTATATATATATATATTTTTGAATTATTTAAAAATATATATTAATTATAAACATGCGTTTTTTATTTAATGTATATAAATGAACATTATTTTTTAATATAAATATAATAATTGTATGTAAATTATTATTAAAAACTTTTATCAGCACTAAAGATAGCGCTGATAAATGTATCATTTATCAGCGCTTTTAGCTAGTGCTTCTGTTTAGTGTTCATAAAATGAGGTGCTTCTGTTACCCTGTTTTGTAGTAGTATATGCTTAGTAAAATATATATTATAAAAAATGAGCTATCAATGGACAACATGAATAATAATAAGGGTATATGTATAAATGAACATTCATTATGATACATAGCATATATGCACGCGTGATCAATATATTTATTGACCAAATTCATTGAAAACGCATATATATTTAATAATTATAATATAAATATATATACTTAAAAGGTATTTATATATATTAATTATAAATAAAATAAATATATTAAATTTATTAAATACAACAAATATAATAAATATAATGAATCTAATAAATCCAATAAATCTAATAAATCTAATAAATTTAATAAATTTAATTATTTAATCTACTAAATCTAATAAATATAAATATAATAAATCTAATAAATCTAGTAAATATATTTATAATTTAATTAACTTTATTATAATATTATAATTATTTAAATATATATATTTAATTATAATCTTATAATTATTTAAATATGTATATTTAATTATAATCTTAGAAACATTTTTTTAAACATTATATATATATTTTTGAATTATTAAAAAATATAAATTAAGTATAAACAGGCATTTTTTATCTAATGTATAAAAATAAACATTATTTTTGAATATAAATATAATAATTTTATATAAATTATTATTAAATTTTTTTTATCAAAACTAAAAATAGCACTGATAAATGTACCCTTTTATCAGTGCTAAGAAAAGCACTGATAAAGGTGTAGCCTTTATTAGCATTTTTCTTAGCACTGATAAAGGGTAGATTTATCAGCGCTTTTATCTAGAGCTAATAAAGTCTCCCCATTTATCAATGCTTTCTGGTTAGCGCTGATAAAACAAGGCGCTTCCCTTCCCCTATTTTTGTGGTAGTGCAAATGAAGTTGAATCCAATTTTGGTTATCCTCAGATCTTCAAAACTATGAAACGATGATGGAGAACTTGGATGGAGTTTTAGTTGATGCTACCATGGAGATCCGATGAGAATAATATTCTCAAACCATCTCCTTCAGTGACTTGCTGGAGAGGACAAGGTGGACTGATGTGGCAATATCGATCGGATGGTTCTGGAAATTCATCAAACAAGTTGGATGGTCAAGATGCTCTGCCATACGATCAGATGGCCAGAAAAATAGATCAAGCAATAGGATTGATCGAATGGCCGAGATAAAATGTCACATTTTTTTTGTGCTACAGTAATCCGCTAATCCACCCCATGTCACCACCTCATGTGTGAGTCTCTCTGCTGGCTTGTGTTGGTCATGGTTTTTTTATCGAAGACCAACCCCCAAAAAATACAATTCAAATATGTCAAACCCAACTATACTCAAATCAATAAGCAAAACAAATATCATTTTTCATATCTCTTATTATTTCAATCATTGTTGTAAACATTGTGTCAACACAAACAACCAATGACACATGTCTTCAGAACTTTCATACCAGCTCTGCAATCGTCTTATTTGAAAAACCAATGACATGTACTTTTAGATATTTCATACCATCTTTGGAATCGCCTGATTTGAAACTCATTGACTTTTCACCATCTAAATTAATTGACAACAATTTCAACCTCAACAAATCATTTGGCTCTTCACTTTCTTCATTATTATAATACTGAATTATCAAATTAAATAAAGTTAAAATAAAAAATACAGTGAAGGTTATTTTGTAACCATGGACCAACTTACTAATTTGATAATTATGTATGTAAAAATCATAAATTTAAAAATATTGTGAATCAAGATTATCGTCAATGTCAAGTTCCACTTCTTTGCCTTTTTCCCATGACTTGAGGGTGTTTGGAGTCTTGTCATTATTATTCATTAGTTTCTTTAATTTATTTTTTTTTTAATTTTTTAATTACCCTTACATAGGATCCATCCCCCTATAAAGGTAAAGTTATGATACCTTTACATATCCCATTTCTCCCTTTTGTGTAAAGGTAGTTCCTTCGCTACGTAAAGTAAAGGCAATCCAAAGTTGCGTAAATGTAACTCGTTTTATTGAGCCACATCAAGGTAGTGATATCACTTAAGGGTAGATCCTTGCCTCATGTCAGGGTAATCCGTTGCATGAGGGTATCTTCCAAGCTTGCGTAAGGTATTGTGAGATTTCTATGTTAGGGTAGATCATTCCTCGTATAAATGTACCTTCTTATCTACTTAAGAGTCAACCTTTTTCCAGGATCCATATAAAAGTAAACCCAACCTCACATTTGGGTGGATTTAAATCGTCTCAAGTTGGTCACCTGAACCTAACCCTCAGGCTGGGGTTTTGGACAAAAATTTCCCCATTATGCATTTTTTGGGTTAATTCCCGTGTAAATTTCCATTGGAAATTCTTGGGGAAATTTCCACTGGAAATTCCTGGGCAAATTTCCATTGGAAATATTTATCGAAAACTTTCACCGGAAATTTCTAATGATTATTTCCTACACATAATATGTATCCTATTATAAACATATAGTTTATTTTTTCAGTGGGAATTAATGTATTAATATATAAAAAATAATGTAAATTTTCACCTCACATTTTCAATGCAAAGTTTCATTGACAAATTTCACTACACATTTTCACTAGAAAATTATAGCCCAAATTTACATATGAATTTCCGTAGCATATTTTCAATACATATTTTCCACACAACATATATTTCCTAATATAAATATACAATGTATTTTTTGAATGAAAATTTATAGTGAAAATTTCTAATAAATGAAAAAAACATTGAAATTTTGACTATCGAAAAATCAAATTTAAAAAATGTAGTAATATATAAATTAACAATGTAATTTTCTAATAAAAACTTGTAATGAAAATTTCCAATGTAAATATCCTGTGAAAATTTCATAGGAAATTTACAGTGGAAATTTTCATCACTTATAGTTCTAATACAAATCTTAAAACTACATAAATAAAAAATATAATTTTCTTTAGGAAATTATGTTGAAAATTTCCACTATAAACCTTTAGTGGAAATTCTCATAGGGAAGTTTTTATTCAAATTTCCACTTAAATTTCCAAATAAAATTTCAATTTAATTTTTATTATTATTACACTAAAAAATTTATTATAAAAATTCTAAAATAAATGTTTGTTTACATTTTCAGTTCATATATATTAACACATAAATAATGTATTGAAAATTTGAATTACAAATTTATTACAAAAATTTCTATTACAAACTTTCACTAGATATTTTCATTGCAAACTTCCACCACAAATTTTCTATGCAAATATTCAAGGGAAATTTCAAAAGAAAATTTCCAGTGGAAATTTGCAGTGCAAACTTATACTAAAAAATGTTCAGTGAAAATATATTGATACATAAATAAAAAATGTAAATTTTCATTATAATTTATAGGGGATTTACTGTGGAAGCTTTTAATGTAAACTTCCACTAAAAACTTTTAGTGCAAAGTTCCATTCACATTTCAATATATTATATTTTTATTTATCTTTATTATTAACACATTAAAAATATATTTGTTATTAATATTTAATAAAAACTATTTTTAAATTGTTATTTAATAAACAATTTTATTAAATATAAAATATGTAATTAAAATATATTGATTATATTAAAATTTGATGTCACATAAATTCATTTTAAAACATTTTAAAAAATCCAAATATAAACTAACGTATCATATTTTAATTTATTTTTATTATTAACATTTTATAATAATAGTTTTTATTAAATGATTTATATTTAAATTTGTTTTTAATATTTTAAAATAATATTTTTAATTAAACATTTTATGGTTATAATTTATTTAAAATCATTTAAAAGGAAGTAAGGGTATTATGGTCCAATCATTTCAAATTTATTAATTTGTTTTTTAAAAAACGCTGCATCTAAAAAATGGATCGGCTGCGTACCTGACCCTCAGGTCCACGCACGGACCTGAGACTATTTAAACCCCATCCAGGTAGTTCTCCTTCAGATCAGGGTCATCCTTCTATCTTGCGTAAAGGTCATTCGAACTAAACTTCACGCAAAGAACCCCTACTGCGTGAAGTACAGAAATTTATATTTATTCCCAGAATCGACCTGCAACTTATAAGAAAATAATGATTAAAATAATTATATTTAAAATTTTTTATGAATAATGAACAAAATCCTTGACTTCCATAATCTAGGCGTTGATTTTAGAAGATCTAAATGGGTCATGCGAGGGAAAAAAAATCAAATCCAAAATTAAAATGAATCAAAAGGAAAGTTTGACGGAGTTTTATGGAGGGATCCGAGAGAATTGATATCTGTTATTTAAAATTCTGAAAACTCATTGAGATTCTTGATTTCTCCTTTTTCCCGGGCGATCCAACCTTTTCCATTCGAGTTTTGTAAGCCTTTTTGAAAATCACCAGAGTCCCTGTCTCATGATTTTCTGACCATGTTCATCTCTCTCTCTCCCTATTTATATGCAACACGACTTGAAGCTTTCCATGAGATAGGGGATTAGAAACTTCTCTCTATTATTTGGTGTAAATTTGTGGCCATCATGCTTTTGCTTTTTCACTAGGAAATTAGCATTAATCCACTTAAAGAAGATAAACTAAACCAAAATGATGAAGAATAAAAAGGGGATGTGTTGTGCATATATTTCTTGCATGTTTTTATATTATTTCATATATTGTTGTTATTTTTTGTTAGGAATAAATTAGAATGAATCACTAAAGAGAAAATTTGATTGTAAAATAAAGGATGGGAAATTAAAGCGGAGAGTTTCCCGTGTCATTTATCTATTTCATGTGCATTTTTTGCCACTATATATTTAGTAATAGAAGCATGAATAATTATGTAATAACATAAAAAGTGGCAGAGAATCTGTGAGAAAGAAGTGTGGTGTGAACTTTATATTCCATGATAACTGAATCCCTAAGAATTATTGCATGTTTTGATGCAAGCCTTGATGGTGTGAATTGATTGCTATGTGTTGGGAAAGACGGCGAAGCGACGAACACACAAACAATAGAAAAGGTGAACGCACAACAGAATTAAAATCTTTCCCTCCAAATAGCAGATGCGCAGCGACAAAATTAAGTGCAGAAAAAATAAAGTTGATACCGAAAATTTTTACGTGGAAAACACAAAAGGGAAAAACCATGAGACCTAATCTAGAAAGAAGGATCCATTAAAATCAAGAGGTACACGATAGAGACTCCCCAAAATGGAAGGGATCTCAAAACCAATACTCAAGAATAAAAGTGTGAATCAAAAGGCGGAGATCAAGAAAGATGATCATCGAAGAAAGGTGATCACCAAATGGGATTTTCTCTCGGTGTTGTTGATGTCGATGTGTTGAAATGTCTTGTCATTTCCTCCTTACATAAGAAAAATAATCAGCATCAAATAACGTCTCCGCATCAAATGCGTGTCACCACGTAAATTAATTCACACGGTCTTGGCCCGTATTAAAAAGCACCTCATTAAAATAGAAACTGCGTGATACTCCAATTGAGGAGGCATTACATGGTGTGTCAACCGGGAAGACGCCCAAAAAACTCCCCCTTTGACTCAAGTGGGGATAACCACCAACCCTGCAATCAGTCGGCAAGTCACAAATTTTCCTCTAGGTAAACTCTTGGTCAACATGTTTGACCCGTTGTCATCAGTGTGGATCTTCTCAAGCTCTAACTGTCTTGAATCAATGACGTTGAATATCCAATGATATCGAACATCGATATGTTTCGACCTACCATGAAAAGTAGAATTCTTTCCCAAACAAATAGCACTCTGACTATCACAAAATAAAACAAACCTGTCCTAATTTAAACTAATCTCTCGAATAAAAGTTTTTGCATACCTCAATAGATGCAATAAACTTTGACTCTGTGGTAGATAAAGCAACACATACCTACAATCTAGACTGCCAAGATACAGCTCCCCCTGCAAAAGTGATCAAATAGCCTGAAGTAGACTTCCTCGAATCGATATCTCCTACCATATCTGAATATGTAAAGCCACAAAGAATAGGTTCCCCTTTGCCAAAACACAATCTAAGATCAGAAGTACCATGAAGATAATGAAAAATGTACTTCACTGCTCTCCAATTCTCTCTACCTAGATTTGATAGAAAACGACTGACCACACCAACTACATGAGCTATATTAGGTCTAGTATATACCATTTCATACATCAAACAGCCAACGATAAATGAATAAGGTATGTGATGCATATTTTCTCTCTCTTCACCAGTAGAAGGTGACTGACTGGTACTGAGCTTAAAATGTAAATAAAGATGAGTACTAACCACTTTCGCTCTATCCATAGAAAATCTCTGAAGAACCTTCTCAATGTATCTCTCTTGAGATAACCACAATTTCTTAGCCTTCCTGTCATAGGAGATCGTCATGCCAAGAATTTGTTGTGCTGACCCCAAGTCTTTCATTGCAAAAGACTGACAAAGATCCTTCTTCAATCTGTCAATTCTAGAAGTATCATGGCCAACAATGAGCATATCATCAACATAAATCAACAGTATAATAAAATCATCATCAGTAAATCTCTGAACAAAAACACAATGATCAGAAGATGTCTTCCTAAAACCCCGATGAGAAATGACAGATTCAAACTTCTTATACCACTGCCTCGGAGCTTGCTTCAAACCATACAAACTCTTCTTCAATCTGCAGACATGATTTTCTTTACCTGTTTCAACAAAAACTTCTGCATTCTCCATATAAATCTCATCCTCTAAATCTCCATGGAGGAAAGATGTCTTCACATCCATTTGCTCAATATTTAGATCCAAACTAGTAGTCAAATCAAGAACAACTTGAATGGAAGACATTTTGACAACAGGTGAAAAAATCTCATCAAAATCAATATATTTCTTCTGACGGAAGCCTTTGACAACTAACCTTGCCTTGTATCGTGAAACAGAACTGGATTCTTCAATTTTAATTCGATAAATCCACCAATTTTGCAAAGCTCTCTTACCTGTTGGTAACTTCACCAGCTCAAAAGTGTGGTTGTCGTGCAATGATGTCATCTTGTCATCCATTGCCGCAACCCATATGTCCTTATGTTCACTCTTCATTGCCTCATCAAACGATTCTGGTTCTCCCCTTTCAGCAAGGAGTACATACTCATCAGGTGAATATCGAGTAGAAATGGTGCGATGCCGAGATGACCTCCAGAGTGGAACTGCGGGTTCATTAATAACCCATGGAACCAGATCATCAAAAACAAAAGGTGCATTGGAAACATCAAATCCAACCTGTTCACCTTGATCATCATTCTGTACATCAACATGATCATAGAAATAAATAATATGAGGTAAATGTGAATCAGAACCTAACTCAAGACTGAAAAAACCAAAAAAAGTTGGAGAAATAGATTTTTCTCCCTCATCAATGTCTGTAATAGTCTGATCCTCCTTAAACACTTCATCGCGGATTCTGACAAGTTTCTTCAAAATAGGATCATAGAACCTGTACCCAAACACATCGTGTCCATAGCCAATAAAAATACACTGGAATGTCTTACCATAAAACTTGGATCTTTAATATCTAGGCACATGAACAAAAGTCTTGCAACCAAAACATGTAAGTGATCGTACCTGATCTCTTTGTCATACCAAAATTTGTTGGGATTGTCTGTCTGCAAAGCAACCATAGGTGATAATTTAATAATATACATAGTTTTAAATAAAGGATCACCCCAAAAATGTCCAGAAAAATTTGCTTCTGAAAGAAAACAATGAACTCTTTCCAACAAAGTCATGTTCATCTGCTCAGCTACATCATTCAGATGAGGTGTCTTGGGCAGCATCTTCTGATGCTGAATACCTTCCTACCTATAATACTGATCAAACGGACCACAATACTCTCCCCCATTATCAGTGCGAATACATTTCAATTTCTTGCCTGATTCCCTCTCAGCAGAAACATGAAATTTCTTAAAAACACTGAGCATCTGACTTTTGGATTTCAAAAAATAAACCCAGAACATTCATGAGTATTCATCAATAAATGTAACAAAATAAAGACCACTAATAAAGGTCTTATATTTCAAAGGAACAGAAACTTCAGAATGTACCAATTCAAGTACCTGTGACTTCCTGTGTGGAGGATGACTGATGAAATTCACTCTGCTCTGTTTTCTAGCCATGCAATGATCACATGTGTCCAATTTGACACTCTTCAAATTTAGAAGATGATTTCTCTTGGCCAAACAACCAAGACCTTTCTCACTTATATGACTGAGCCTCTTATGCCACAACTTGGATGAAACACCACACTCAACAATGCAAGAAGTATCACAAGAAATATAAGCTCTAGTCCAGTACAAACCTAATTGCTTTTTCCCTCAATCCACAATAAAAGATCCCTTGGAAATATTTCATTAGAAATCACCAAAAGTGCTGATAAACCCTTCATCATCAAGAATGATGATAGAAATAAGATTGAAACAAACCTCAGGTTCATGTCGAACATTCTTCAAAATCAGCTTACTTCCTGTACTGGTCTCTAAACAAACATTCCCGATACCTATAATGTCAACATGACCATCATTGCCCATCTTCAAAATCCCAAAATTACCTGGGTTGTAAGATCTAAAGAACTCTTTCTTAGATGTCACGTGAAAACAGGCACCACTGTCAACAACCCAACAAGAATCATTATAAGCAATGTTAATGGAGTCATAAACAATAACATGATCACCCCCTATTGCAGTAGCGACATGATCGTCTCCATATCCATTTTTCTTCTGTGGATTTTCCTTAGTTTTGTTCTCTCTTTTAATCTGATAACAAAACTTATTAATATTCCCCTTCTTACCACAATGATGACATTCAAAATCTCTCTACTTCGATCTGGATTTGCTTCTGCCTCTGCTCTTACCTCGACTGATCCGCCCCTGGTCCTGGATTATCCCCTTGTTCTCTATGACTAAAAGCTCTGAAAAAGATTTCTCCTGAGTACGTCTCCTGACCTCTTCATTTAAAATATCAGACTTGATAAAACTAAATGTCATAGCACCATTAGGAGCAGAACCGGTTAGAGTAACATGTAAATTCTACCATGAATCGAGTAAAGTGTTAAGAAGTAAAAGAGCTAAAACCTCATCTTCAAAATTGATACCTATGCCAGACAACTGATCAAAAAATCCTTGATATTCACTTAAATAATCATAAATAGATGTACATTCTCTGTACCTCAAGTTCATCATTTACTTGAGAAGAAACATTTTATTGTTTCCTATCTTGGATGCGTAGGCCGTCTCAAGATTCTCCCACAAAGTTCTGGCGTGAGATATGTTGACAATGTGGTTCATCATGTTGTCTCCAACCCATTGGATAATGAATCCACAAACCATCTCATGCTCTAACGCCCATTCTTCATCTGACATCCTCTCTAGCTTCTAGGTACTAAACACTGGAAGATGCATTTGCTTGACAAAAAGAGGATCCTTCATTTTAAGTCGCCACATATGGTAGTTGGTACCATTCAGAAAAATCATCTGACTATAATTGGACTCCATAATAAATATGAAATAAAAAACCAAACCCTTTGATACCAGATGTTGGGAAAGATGAAAAAGCGACGAACGCACAAATAATAGAAAAGGTGAATGTGTAGCAGAAATAAAATCATTCCCTCCAAATAAGGGATGCGCAACGACAAAATTAAGTGCAGAAAAAATAAAGTTGACACCAAAAATTTTTACGTGGAAAACCCAAAAGGGAAAAACCACGGGACCTAGTCCAGAAAGAGGGATCCACTAAAATCAAGAGGTACATGGTAGAGACTCTCCAAAATGGAAGGTATCTCAAAAGTAATACTCAAGAATAAAAGTGTGGATCAAAAGGCGGAGACCAAGAAAGATGATCGTCAAAGAAAGACGATCACCAAATGGGATTTACTCTCGGTGTTGTTGATGACGGTGTGTTGAAATGCCTTGTCACTACCTCCTTATATAAGAAAAAGAATCAACATCAAATAATGTCTCTGCATCAAAAGCGTGTCACCGTGTGAATTAATTCACACAGTCTTGGCCCGCATTAAAAAACACCTCATTAAAAGAGAAACCACGTGATGCTCCAATTAAGGAGGCGTTACGCGGTGCGCCAACCAGGAAGGCACCCAACACTATGAAATCCTTTCTTGTTGTTGTGTTTATATGCCATGATCACTTCACATAATTAATTAATATGTGAAGTTTGTAATTAAATGAGTCCTTTTAATAATTGGGACTTGAAAATGTTGATGTTGGACCGTGAATTATATATACCTGAAAATATGATGGTTGTTTGCTAATGTGTGGCTATGATTGTGATATGTGATGTGGTTGCAGTTGGGTAATGTAGTGGTATTGATGTGCCTAGTTTGTGGAGGAGGGGCTTGAAATACAAGGCGGATGGTATATAATGTGTGGCCCGAGGAATGTGAGGTGATATGGTAAATGATGTGGGCTGATTGTGAGGCAGTGAATATGTTGTGGGGTTGTTTATGTGGTGATGGATGGATAATGTGGGATTTTTTAGTGATTTTCAATGGTATGGGATGAAAATAAATTAATAAATATGAAAACTGATTTATGACTTGAAGAAGATATGGTGGTATAGCGACCCAACCTCTTCTTACATTACTATTACATAATTTTAAAGATAAACAGCATAATAGTATTACACATAGAGGATCCAAAGGTTTAGTGTCTTGGGAAAACTAGGACCATACATAACAATTACTACATCAAGCATAAACATTTATTTAATTTCTTCTTCTCTAGCTTCTTGTTGGCACTTGACCTCTCCTTAGTATATGTAGCCACCTGAGGATATACATCAAAAGGATTGAGTTAAAAGCCCAGTAAGAGGATAGATAAGAACAATATAGCATGGGGTGAGCATAATCATATCATAGGAAATAATCATGAACATGAGAGGAAGCATAAATAAAATACTTGAAATGTGGTAATGCGTAAAAAATGAAACATCATGTCTTAGTGGTTAACTACCACACATACTTGTGAACAAATCTTGCACCTTGTTCATGTATCATTTCATATTAAATCATGAGATTCATCACTTTACCCAATGCATTGGAGAACTATATAATTCCGGACGCACCCTTCACATTGAAACATTCATATTGTGCTATATAATTCTGGGCGCACCCGTCACATCATAACATTATCATTTATCATGCATGCCATAATGAACATATATAAAAAATGAACATTAATAAACCATGGAAAGGAATGAGTTTAATATCATAAGAACACATTTATAAACATTGGATTCCCAAAATAATGAGGGAATAACATACATGTTACAAGAACCGTCAACCTTGAGTGAGAAGTTAAAGGTGAGTTCTTAAAAGAAGAGTTCTTTTGGAAAACATTTTGTTTGACATAAACAGTAGTGGTAAACATGTATATCCCAGAAAAGGAAAGAAAATGATGAAAAAATAATTTTTAAGGAATAACCATATCAAAAATGGAGTGAAAGAGGGATAACCTGAAGGATGAAATTGGGTTCGAGAATTTCCCCTTACCTTATATCCGAATGCTTCCTTCGCTTTAATGTCCTGTATAACCACATTACATTCATTAATTAACAATTCCAAAACCTTGTGTACATGAATATGGTTCATTATGGTTACATTATGTTATTTTATGTTCCTTTGGATGAGTTATAGAGTTTAAAAACATTGTTCAAGAATGTTCGTTTTTATGGTTTTCTTGAGCGGTTCACTTGTATTCATAAATTGAAGTTCGGGTAGAACATGGGTAAACACCCAGAACTAATATTACATGTTATTAATTACATTCTAGGAGTTTAAATGATCTTATAATTGATTATATTATATACCATGTGGATGAATCATTAAGATAAGAATTAAATGATGATTGTTTGAGTTAATTTGGGCGGTTTTTCAACCACAACAAACTTGTTTTGATTAATCATTTATTAATATGTACATAAGTTAGTTATAGAACTTTAAATAGGACATAATACATGTAACATATTCTGGTTCAACCATAAAAATGGTTTCATGACCATATCTTAAATTATAAATGGAAAAAGAAAACATGTCATTCTTGAAGGTGATAGATTAACACCTCACGAACAACGTTTTCTTTTATAAAATAAAAGGAAAACAGAAAGGGGGTTGGATGGTATAATATCCCATTAGTATCATAAAATTATATTATATGTAGGATAATGGAGTTACCATACCATGTGGATGAAGATAGGTGGGGAGAGAATAAGAAAAAAACTTGAAATTGAAAATAAATTAAAGGAAAGAGGAAGAGAAATTACCTCTTTAATCCTCCTCTTGAGATCCTTTTTAAGGGACCTAGGCTTGGTCTTTTGATGAGACCAGAAGCTCTTGGATGTAAGGGAGGGTCTAGGTAAGATTCTTGGTCAGAGTTTAGACAAGGCTTGAAGCTTGAGAGGTGTGAGGAAATGAGGGTGTGAAGGGTGGTTTTTATAGTGGAGGGGAGATGGGTTTTTCTCAATATAAAATTTATTAGTTTATTATTTCCCCACAAGATAAGGAATCGTGAGTCTTCTATGACCAAGAATAGTAATTTTATCATGTGATCCCGAACCAATTGGGCTTACATTAGCAGAACATCATGCATGACTCTATAATTATCTTATTTAGCTTATTTTGTAAATTATGATATTTCACTATTCATAAAAAATTCAAGTATTTCAGAAAAATCCCAAAAATTCACCCCAACCATTTTTCAACGTGTAGAATCCAAAAATGAAGTCCATTTTTCAAAAATAATTTTCTAAATATTATTATTTTAATATTTAATTAAAATCATAATTTATTATCAAAAACCAGTTTTAAAACAGTCATTTACTTATTCTAAAATATAAGTATATCATAATTTCAACTTGAATATTATTTATATATTATCATAGGTAAGGTTACTATTCATTAGGGTATATCACTATTCATAAGGGTATATTACTATTCATAAGGGTAGGTTACTATTCACCAAAAATTAAGTTTTTCTTTTGGACTCCAAATAACTTACTGATTGCAACCGTGTACGTCAGATTTTCGAAATTCCAAACACAGAAGTGAAAAAAATATGTTTAAAGGTCACTTAGCACTTAGTACACTACTACAATACAGCTCTTTAGCGACCGCCAAAAGCGGTCGCTAAAGGCCTTTACCGACCGCCTAGCGACCGCTTTTGGCGGTCGCTGTTGCTCCGTCGGTAAAGACCAACAGCGACCGCCTAAGGCGGCCGCTAAAACTCCACTACGAAAACACCCATGTTCGGGTGGTATTTGGTGTTGCCGACACAACGAGGCACGAAGAGGTGTTGGGGGAGGGAACCCAAAGCTTTACTGCCGGCCATGGAGGATATACGGCGGCCGGAGGGAATCAACTAAACCAGCAGACATCGATGGGTGGCTGGGGAATGTCATGAGAATGACAGAGGACCACTCGGACATGTTTGGGGGTGTCCGGTAGTGATTGGTGGGTGTGCGGGGTGAGCGTGGGTGTCATGGCAGCGGTGGCAGAGCGTTAGGTGCGGCGCGGCTGCTGTTGCAGCGGTGTTTCAGGGAAGAAGACGCTGGAGGCGGGAAAAATCCCGCGCTAATTATTTTCAGCATTAGCGACCGCTTTTGGCGGTCGCTATTGATGGATTTAGCGACCGCCAATGGCGGTCGCCCGTTCCGCACAGCGCAGCAGCTCAAAATTCTTGTAGTGGTAGTTCATTATGTTGTGTTTTCATGTGATTTTATAACATATTTATAAGAAGGGAATTTCCATTGAAAAACATTGGGTTGTTACATTCTTACCCCCCCTTATGAAATTTTACCCTCGAAATTTCGTTTTACATAAACAGGTGAGGGTACTTATCCTTCATTGCCTCTTCCGGTTCCCAAGTAGCTTCTTCAAACTTATGGTTCCTCCACAACACTTTGACTAGGTGGGTTATCTTGTTGTGTAGAACCTCATCTCTCTAGTCTTGAATCTCTATTGGCTACTCCTCATAAGAGAGATCATCTTCCAGCTGTACTACCTCTGAGTTTAGTACATGTGAGGGGTTCGGTATGTACTTCCTCAGGATTGATATGTGAAACACATCATGAAATTGATCCATATTCAGTGGAAGTTCAAGCCGATATTCCACGACTCCTATGCGGTCAAGGATCTCAAAGGGGCCAATATACCTTGGGCTTAGCTTCCCTTTCTTTTCAAATAGCATGACTCTCTTGCATGGTGATATTCGAAGGAAGACTTTATCCCCAACGTCAAACTCCAAGTCTCTTCGACGGTTGTTAGCATAGCTCTTTTGCTGAATTTGAGCAGCTTTGATGTGTTTCTGGATGACTTGAACCTTCTCTGTAATCTCTTGCACAAGATTGGGTCCAAGTAGCTTTCATTCTCCAACATCATCCCAACAGGTTGGAGTTCTACATTGCTTTCCATACAGAGTTTCATATAGAGCCATCTGAATACTCAAGTGGAAGCTATTGTTGTATGAGAACTCAACCAATGGAAGATGTTTATCCCATCCACCTTTGAATTCTAGAGAATATGCTCTTAGCATATCTTCAAGAATCTGAATAGTCCTTTGAGATTGGCCATTAGTTTAGGGGTGATAGGTCGTGCTGAAATTTAATTCAGTGCTCAAAGAATGTTAAAGGCTCCTCCAGAATTTAGATGTGAGCCTTGGATCACGATCAGAGACAATTGAGAGTGGAACACCATGCAGTCTCACTACTTCCTTCACATATATCCTTGCAAGTTGTTCAAGTGACAGATCTTCTCGAATAGCGATAAAATTGGCAGTCTTGGTGAGTTGATCAACCACAACCCATATCGCATTATTTCCCTTCGACGTCTTCGGGAGACCCATGAAAAATTCCATAGTGACATTCTCCCATTTCCACATGGGTATAGGCAATGGCTGCATCATCCCTTTGGACTTTTGTCGCTCTTCTTTAACTTCATGACATACCAAGCACCTCGAAATATATTCTGTAATCTTCTTCTTCATGTTATCCCACCAGAAGTGTTCTCATAGATCACAGTACATCTTGGCACTCCCAGGATGGATAGAGAATGTTGAGCTGTGTTCATTGTCTAATAGCTCCTTCTTTATCCCGGGTGATGAAGGCACACAAAGACACGTTCCAAATCGAATCACACCATCATCATCTATATGGAACTCTTACAGATTCACTTCCTTTACTGCATTCACCCTCTTTTGTATCTCCACATCATCCCTTCGTGCTTCCTTAATCTTATCTTGGATGGATGGTTGCATAATCATTTGGGCAAGGTAGGATGTATCCCCCGCCCTTATGATTTTTAAATCCATCCTTTGCATATCCACGAAGATAGGTGAAGGTTCTGGGTGCAGCGAAAGCTCGTGGGTGGATATTCCCACCTGTCTTTTTGTCATTAGCAATGATCAATCTGGGATCAATATGACGATAAATGCCAGTCTTCATAGATCGAATCACAGAAATATACAAAGAAGAAGGATGGTCCCATAACCACAAACGAGGATCATCACAGGTTGATTATAATTAATTTAATTAATTAACAATAAGTACCTTTTGAATGTTCTTTCTTCGTTGATATTCTTGATCACGTTCTGATGTGATTCGTCATTTGATCGCAGAAGCCAAGGGTATACTTCCTCTAGAGGTGATCTACATATGCACCACGTATCTTTGGACGTCGCCAAAGGATTATCAGGGTTCTAGTGTGGAGAAACCTTTGCTTGTGTTGTCCGCCTTAGATCGTTTTGATCCAATGGAGGAGGATCTCTCTCGGTCTTGAGAGCGTTCTTGGAGGAAGGAGTTCTCTCAGCCTTGAGGGAATTCTCCATAATTGTTGTGCACAATGATTAAGGAAAAGTGTTGGGGTTGTGAGGATATTTATAATCGGGTTTGAGGTTATAGAGTTATGAAAATAAATAAGCACGTTACACGTTTTATTTATTTCATTAACTCTTATTGAAAACCCCCACATGTCGAATCATTAATTCCTTGACATGCACCCACACTGATTATAATAAATATCATTTAATAAAACAATATTATTTCCTCAAAATCCCGACTGAAAAAAATACACGGTGTGTAATCATTAATACATGGTGTGTACTTGTTTTTCATAAAACTACACGGCGTATAATCATTAATACACAGCGTGTACTTGTTTTTCATTTCCTTTACAAAATGAAAACTACACGGTGTATAATCATTAATACATGGCGTGTATAACTTGTTTTCATTTTATTATTCCTCCATCATCAAAACTATTTAGGCTTCCTTGAATAATTATTAAACCACATATGGGAATAATTTTTATTCTACTTGAGATACTTGGATACACTTAGTGTGTGACCCTCTAGGCCTCTTTCTCCTTGGCATTAGTTGGGCTTTCCTAAAGTCCAAGATTACTGTCTAGCAACAGGTCAAGGAACCCAAGAGAAATAAGTTGACGCCGCATTGATGTGTCACCTCATACGAACACTTACCAAGTAATTTAATCCCTTTTTCTCAATATCTCATCAAGAAGGTTTCATGGCAGTGTCATAAACCTATATGCTTGATCTGTCATTCTTTGACTTTCAGAAATAAACTCGTCATTACACCATGACCATGGAATTTTGGTGAAAGTTCTATTTCAATCAAAGGGTCCAAGATATCTACTTCCATAAATATGGAAGGAAAACAATCTTTCCTTGACTTATATATTAACAACATGTCATTTGTGAGGCACCCAACGTACCCTACTTCCCACCAACTATCTTTGTGACGATTTTTGTCAGCAAATCTAAGTGTGCAAGTCATGACATGAGTTAATGATAATATTCTAGTCTAAGGACTATTACACACGCTCGTAGATAGTAATGTCTGATGACACCAAGACATGCAGAGTTACTACTGGCAGGCCTGTTCTCATAATATCTCATCTTGGAGATTACCAAGTGCGAACTCCATAAGAGAGAGTCTCGTCTTCTTACGAGTACTCGCACATGACGGTCTGTATACTATGTGTCCTGTCATAGTATGTCATCTAACCATAAAACTTTATTTAATAATATTGTTATAGGATTTCAAGGTTCTCATCATAGAGGAGATCTTCCATGACCTTATTAATGCAACAAATATTCCAGGACATCATTATATAATAGTCATGCAGAACAATGAAAAATATATAATAAGTGTACATTCATGTAATCAAAGTACAAACAGTTGGTTCTCAGGACACCAACTCTAACAAACTCCCACTTGGACTAGAGCCAACTGCCTATGAATTTTAGTCCACTAGACCTCACATGATGATTATGTTTCTGCTGAGTCAAGTATTTAGTCAAGGGTTCTGCCACGTTGTCTTCCGTGGAAATACTGCTCACTGCAACTTCACCTCTCTGAGAAAAATCCCTCAAGAGATGATACTTCCGAAGTGTGTGCTTTGTCCGCTGATGTGACCTTGGCTCTTTTTCAAGTGCCACCGCTGTAGTATTATCACAATAGAGTGTGATTAGATCTTTACTGTTAGGTACTACATCCAGATCTTGGACGAAACTTCACATCCATACTGCTTATTTAACTACCTTAGAAGCTGTGATATACTCTGATTCCACTGTAGAATCTTCCACCACACTTTTCTTTGAGCTCTTCTAGCTCACTGCATCTCCATTCAAACTGAAGATGTATCCAGTCTATGACTTCATGTCATCTTGATCAGTCTGGAAACTAGCATCTACATATCCTCTGATGACTAGTTCCTCATCTCCTCCATAAACCAGGAACATATCCTTAGTACACCTTAGATACTTAAGGATAGTCTTGACTGTCATCTAATGGCGGTCTCTTGGATTAGCTTGATATCTTCTTTCCACACTTAATGCATAAGAAACATTTAGCCTCATACATAGCATAACATACATGACTGATCCAATCGCGGATGCGTAAGGGATCCTTTCCATTTTCTTTCTTTCCTCATGTGTCTAAGGACACATTTTCATGGAAAGATGAATGCCATGTGACACTGGCAACAATCCCCTCTTGGACTGTTCCATACTGAATCTCTTTAGTATCTTGTCAATGTATGTACTTTGACTCAGACCCAACATTCTCTTGGATCTATCACGATGGATCTTGATCTCAAGAATATATTCTACCTCGCCCAAGTCTTTCATAGAGAAGCATTTATCCAACCATTCCTTAACTGACTATAAGACAAGTACTTTGTTTCCAATTAGTAATATGTCATCAACATATACTATTAGGAAAACGACTGCACTTCCACTAAACCTTTTTTAGACACAAGGCTCGTATTCTTTCTTAACAAAGTTGAATTACATTACGACTTCATCAAAATGAATGTTCCATGACCTTGATTCTTTATTTAATCCATAAATGGATTTATACAACTTTCATACCTTGTTGGAATCCTTTGGAGTCACAAACCCTTCAGGTTGTGTCATGTAGACATCTTCCTGGAGGTTCCTATTAAGGAATGTTGTTTTGACATCCATTTGACAAATTTCATAGTCATGGTAAGCGGCCATAGCCAATAGGATTCTGATGGATTTAAATATCGCAGATGGTGAAAAGGTTTCATCATAGTCAATTCCTTGATGATGTCTAAAACATTTTGTAACCATTCGTTCTTTATAGGTGCTGACTTGTCCTTCCATGTCCAGTTTCTTCTTGAATACAAAATTATTACCAATAGAATTTACATCAACTAGAGGATCTACCAAAATCCAGACTTGGTTTTGGTACATGGAATCCATTTCAGAATTCATGGCTTCTTTCCACTTGGAAATGTTTGTGCCTTCAACTGCTTCCTTGTAGGTAAGAGGATCATTATTTTCAACTAATAATGTGTCACCATCCTCGGTGATAAGAAAACCATATCATTCTGGTTCTCTCACCTCTCTCATGATCCTACGTAGTTCTTGTGTCTCTGGAACAGATTGTTCTTCCACAGGGCTTTGTGGAATCTGTTCTTGTACCAACTCTTGTGTATCTTGAGCCTCGACTTCATCTAAGTCTATCTCTCTCCCACTGTCTCTTTTGGAGATGTGATCCCTCTCAAGGAATATGGAATGTCTTTCCACTGTAACCTTTTTATCTAAGGGGTTGTATAGGTAATATCCCCTTGTTTCCTTGGGATATCCTATAAAGATACACTTTGTGCCTCGGGGTGCAAGTTTGTTACCTGAAGAGGCCTTAACAAATGTTTTGCTACCCCACACATGTAAATTTGATAACATGGATTTGCATCCACTCCATAACTCATATGTAATACCATTTATCGATTTAGTTTGTACTTGGTTTAGTATGTGTGTTGCTGTTTGTAATTCATATCCCCAAAAGGATAATGGAATACTCGCATGACTCATCATTGATCTCACCCTGTCCAATAGGGTGCGGTTCCTCCTTTCACTTACACCATTCCACCGAGGCGTGTAAGGAGGAGTGAGTTGAGATAGAATCCCAAACTCCTGTAAGAAATCAATGAAGTCCTGATTAAGATGTTCTCCTCCTCTATCTAAGTGGAGTTTCTTAATCTTCTTACCAAGTTGGTTCTCAACTTCATTCTTGTATTCTTTAAACCGATCAAAAGAATCTGACTTATACCTCATTAAGTAAATATATCCATATCTACTAAAATCATCAGTAAAAGTTATGAAATACAAGAACCCACCCCTTGATTCAATTAGAAATGGTCCACACACATCTGTGTGAACTAACTCTAGAATATCTTTATCCCTTCCACCTTTCCCACTAAATGGGGCTTTGGTAAATTTTCCTTGTAGACACGCATGAAATACACCAAGTGGTCTTAGTTCAAAAGAATATAAATACCCATCTTGATGTAATTTTGTCAAACTTTTCTCATTGACATGACCTAGCTGGTGATGCCAAAGTTAGGTGTGGTATGAGTCATGTGAATTAACTTTTTCATTGATTACAATTACTTGGTTTGTGTAGTCTAACACATAAAGGTCGTTATATAAACGTGTCCTACCAAAACAAATGATATATTTATAAAAGTAGAAACATTCATTTCCAAACTTGAAGATGAATCCATCAATATCTAATCTGGATACTAAAATAATGTTTTTGGTTACATAGGGTACATAATAACATCCTTTCAATACCAAGACCATCCCAGTAGGCAATGTGAGGTGTTAGTCTCTGACAACTACAATAGTGAGTCTATCCCCATTGGCTGCTTGCAGATCCACTTCACCTCGGTCAATCTTTCTAAATATACTTGGTTCCTGTATTTGGATACAGATGTGAGAACCAAAAGCAGTATCTAATACCTAATTAGTAGAAACAGATATATTGCACTTAATAACAAATGCACCTGAAGCTTCCCCTTACTTCCTTGGCTGGGTGCTATTTTTCTTCCAGTGACCCTTCTTGCCACATGCGAAACAAACAACCTCCTGTTCTCTTGCTTCACCTTTGATCTTCATTTTCTTGAAAGGCCTTGAAGAAGCTTTGGGCTTAAAGCTATTATCCTTCCCTTTCCTTTTATTCACTATAAGGACAGAAGGATTTTCATGCTTCATATCATTGTCCACTTGGTGAATGAGGATAAGGAGATCAGATAGAGACTTCTCAATGTTGTTCATGTTGAAATTTACAACAAAGTTAGAGAATCTTTGGGGGAGTGATTAAAGAATAAGATCAGTACCCAGTTCTTTGGGGAGTTTAAACCCTAGAACCTCCAAGCGCTCAATGTAGCCAATGAGCTTGACTACATGAGGCCCAGCTGGGGAACCCTCTCCAAGCTTGCTCTGGAATAGAACCTTGGAGATATCAAACCTTTCCTATCTTTTTCTCTCATGGTATAGACCACGGAGGTGCTCGAGCATGATATAGGCATCCATGTCTTCATGAGACTTCATGAGCTCACTAGACATTGATCATAGCATCAAACATTGAACATCGAGTGCATCATTCAAATGTTGATCATAGACCAGGAAATCTTTATCACTCGCCCCTTGGGCGGGAGAATCAGGAAGTGATGACTCTAGCATGTAAAACTTTCATTCATGGCATATGATAACCCGAAGGTACCTAAACCATTCCTGAAAGTTACTATCAGTGAGGATATTGTCTTTATACAGAATTGATCGCAGAGAAAATGTGGTTGACAATTTTGTCATATTGATTCTACAAATTAAAAGAGAAGATTTATCAGTACCTTTTGATTACATTTTGTGAAAAATACTAAATGAATTTATTAATTCTCCCACTATTTTATCAAGTCCCAATGGCCCTCACCATTGAACTTAGAATGTCCAGTTGCCATGACATTCTAGTGGCAAGGATCTATATTCCTCTTCACATAACCCCAACAAGGGTTGGTCAAGATATTTGAAGGTATTTAGGTAGGCAGATCTTTTCCAACTGTGAGCTTACAGTTCCTTGATCTATTGAGTGGACTCCCCAATCTTGAAATCCTGACTTGTATTTCCTCAACACTTTCCTCCATTTTACAACAAGTCTAGCATGGGCTGCTCCTCTTGATGTAAAAT
This sequence comes from Viscum album, assembly GCA_963277665.1. Taxonomy (NCBI): domain Eukaryota; kingdom Viridiplantae; phylum Streptophyta; class Magnoliopsida; order Santalales; family Viscaceae; genus Viscum; species Viscum album. The sequence goes on from OY728133.1 coordinate 1,964,612,684, forward strand.
GTTTAAGTAAACCCAGAAATTTCATAGGATCTTCCTTTATAAAAGTAAGTGTCCCAACAAGGGTTGGTTAAACACATAGTTTTATTGAGTCTTTACCTTAATCAAGTAACGAAAGGCTTGGTCTGAATTAATATGGTATTTGAGGGATTTTATTCTTTATGCACAATTTTGTATTATCAAATACTTGTTAATATTAAGTGATTCTTGATTAAGTGATTAATCATGTTCTGATAATGTTTACGCATAGTCCAGTTTTTATTTTATTCCATCTTTGCATGCTTGTTTATTTCATTAATTATGTGATCGCAAAAACACATACATAATAAATAAACCATGCAATCAGAAAAAAATAAAATAAGATGGCATGATCATGAGATTCTATTGGTTATCTTATCTAGAGGTTTTGATAATCTAACCCTGACCTAGGGAAAACCACCTTGAACCTGATGGTTCGTGTTTTTCAGCTCTCACCTGTCCATCTTTGTATCTTCTTGGATTGGTTTTGCCTCGGCTTTAGGTTTTGAACCATCTCCTCTGACTTGGAAGATCCTCCATTACATGGGGTTTACATTAAAGAAATCATGGGCATGTAGGCCCTATATATTATTGGAAGAAGGCTCGCAGGACAACGAATTTAAATTAAATAAATTTAAATGAAACCATACACACACAAAGGGTCTTTGGTCTAGCTCATGATCATCCATAGCATGCAACAACATTTACACATATTTAGAATTCAAATTCTTTTAATCGTTCTTTCATTTAAGATAAGTCGCGCTTGAATTCAATTAATTATGATCTTATAATTAATCAATTATTTATCTTAAATTCCTTTCTGAATTTCCTTGAGATTATTCTCACCCATATTCCTTGTACAAGTCTTTGTACTTTGGAGGAAACCTTGTGAAATTTCATTTCTGGAAAGTACACGACATGTAGTATATATTACACGACGTGTATTTTTCACCCTTTATCCAAAGCACATGCCGGGGGCTTTGGCGTGTTTTCTGTACTTTGGAAATTTTGGAGTACACAACGTGTAGATTAATCTAAAATGGCGTGTACTTCCTTGTTATGCGGTTACCGGCCTGGAAATCCTGTGTACGTGGTACATGGATTCTCCTTGTACACTATTTCACCTGGGCCAGATCGGACTATATAGCATGTTGATTCAACATACACACCGTGTATTCCAGTTTTCACGTGCCATTCAATTCTGGTCAACACAGTGTAATAAATACTTAGGCATGCTCAATTCACACGGCTTGGTTTGGCGGACCAGTACCAGTTCGTTGAACCTAAGTACACGGCGTGTAGTTTTTACTACACGCCGTGTATTCTTGTGTTGTAAAAACAGAAAGAGCGGCTCCTCCAGATGAGTTCCTCATTTTTATTTTAATCAAAATTAAAATAAAAAATTTGTTTCTATGATGTGAATCGAGAAACGAAGGAGGAAGAACAGATCTCATTTATTCAGTTTTATAGAATGATTTATCTTGAATTGAATCATATATAAATGCGTAAATTATCAGCGAAAATTAAATAACTATAATCAACGTTGTAACCTCCTTCTAATACCATTTGAAGGTTTCGGGTGCAGCGGAAGCTCATGGGTGGATGTTCCAACTTGGATTTTTTTTCATTAGCAATAATAAATCCGAGATCAATACGATGATAAATGTCAGTCTCCATAGATCGAATCACAGAAATAGACAAAGAATAAAGATGGTCCCGGAACCACAAACGAGGACTGTCACAGGTTGATTATAATTAATTTTATTAATTGACAAGAATTACCTTTTTGATGTTCTTTCTTCATTGATATTCTTGATTACATTCTGATGTGATTCATCGTTGCGTCACAGAAGCAAAGGGTAGACTTCCTCTAGCGGTGTTCCACACGTGCACCACATATCTTTGGATGTCGCCAAAGGATTCTCCAGGTGCTAGCATGGAGAAACCTTTTCTTGTTTTGTCTGCCTTAGATCGTTTTAATCCGATGGAGGAGGATCTCTCTCGGTCTTGAGAACGTTCTTGGAGGAAGGAGTTCTCTCGGCCTTGAGGAAATTCTCCAGAATTTTTGTGCACAACGATTAAGGAAAAGTGTTGGGGTTGTGAGGATATTTATAATTGGGTTTGAGGTTATAGAGTTATGATAATAAATAAGCGAGTTACGCGTTTTATTTATTTCATTAACTCTTATTGAAAAACCCACATGTTGAATCATTAATTCCTTGACATGCGCCCACGCTGATTATAATAAATATCATTTAATAAAACAATATTATTTCCTCAAAATCCTGATTAGAAAAACTACACAGCATGTAATAATTAATACACGACGTGCACTTGTTTTTTATAAAACTACACGACGTGTAATCATTAATACACGGTGTGTACTTGTTTTTCATTTCCTTTCCAAAATGAAAACTACACGACATGTAATCATTAATACATGACATGTATATATTGTTTTCATTTTATTCTTCCTCCATCATTAAAATGATTTTGGCTTCCTTGAATAATTATTAAATCACATACGAGAATAATTTTTATTCTACTTGAGATACTTGGATACACTTAGTGTGTGACCTTCTAGGCCTCTTTCTCGTTAGCATTAGGCGGGCTTGCCTAAAGTCGAAGATTACTGTCTAGCAACGGGTCAAGGCACCCAAGAGAAAGAAGTTAACACCGCATTGACGTGTCACCTCATACGAAGGCTTACCATGTAATTTAATCCCTTTATCTCAATATATCATAAAGAAGGTTTTTGTTGGATGGGATTACACCAAATATACACAAGAGGGGGGTGAATTGTGTCTTTTCAAAAATATTTATGTGATTTTGTTCTTCCTTTTAACTTTAATCAGATAAAATGATGCAGCAGAAATTTAAATAGTAGAAACACAAGATGTATAGTGGTTCGGGGAACAGAAGACCCCTAGTACACTCCACCAACACTCTACTCCACGAGCTTGGTGATTTTCACTATCTGGTCCTCATTTCAACAGACCGGTTCACAACTGAGTACAGGAAGTTGACACCTTTACAATCCAAGGAAAAACAAAGCCTTCTGGTTCACTTACAAAACCTATACAGCTTAGTACGAGAAGCCGATCACTCAAGAATAGAAAAGAAAGATTTTCGTATTCTGAAAATACTTTCCATATGTTCTTCACAATTGCAACAACATGCAATTGATAGTAGGTAGATCGTCGCCTTCAGAAATAATAATCTTCACATAAGAGACATTCTGAGTCGATCCCATTGCAGTAAATATAGAAAAAATAATTCAAAACTTTAGCAGATACATATCCATGGTAGATCTTCAATATAGAACAAGTGAATCTTCTATCGTGTTCCTTCCTCTTTAACAAACAGAGATTTGATGCTCCTTTTGAAACAACAGATCAGTATGTTTCAGTAGTCTCTATTTTTCCTTTTTAGAATAATCAAGAGATCACACATGATAAATAATTATCGATGTAGTTTTTTTTAAAAGCCCCTATAAATAAAATAATGATAAGAACTTCTCCTGTAAAACTAGATCCACAAAAGTCGCCTTTTTACTCGTGATATTCAAACATTTTAATTTTACAGAGTAGTCGTAACTTCCCTGAAGACTCGGCATAAAAATATCCTTTTAATTTGATCAAAAAATTGATAAAATGGTTTTGAATCAGTTAAAATCGTACTTTAAAATCAGCTTTAAATCTGGCTTGAAATCCGCCTAATAATCAGCATACTGACCGTTGCATAAAAATATCGACTTTAAATTCTTTGACGCCAAACATATGGTTGAGTTGAACTGTATGCATCTTATGAACGTAAGGTTTTTGACGTAGTATTCAAACGTAAGGTTCACAACGTAAGGTTCACAACGTAAGGTTCACAACATAAGGTTGAAAATGTAAGGTTCACAACGTAAGGTTGACAATGTAAACTTGAAAAAAAACGTAAGGTTCATTCCAAACGTAGGGTTGATCATCCATACTTTTCTCTTCAAATTTCAAACGTACGATAAAAGATCCATACTTTTACTTGATCCATACTTTTCCAAGAACGTATGGTTGTTTACAAAAGTAAGGTTGATGAACCATACTTTTGAGAAATAAACGTAACATTTAATATTTACGTACGGTTCTCCTTCCATACTTTTCTGATATCCCAAACATAGGGTTCCTTCCTAACGTAGGGTTCTTCTTCCATACTTTTCTAATAACGTATGGTTGATTAACCATACTTTTTCCTTATCTCAAAAATTATACATGCCTTTCACCCTAACACTACGTTTATCCATGTAGAGTATGAACAGTGTTTCCAGAACACGCTCAAGCAGATTCCGAATAAGTAGCGCATGAACAATGTTTCCAGAACACACTAGATACGAATACTATAGTAATAAATTCCCGTTATTTCAAGAGTAAAATAAAATAATAAATTCCTGCAAAATACTTAACAAATAAAATCATTAGAAAATAATTAAGGGTATTTGTGAGCATCAAAATTGTTATAAAGATATAGAGTATTAATATAAACTCCCCCTTTAAATAACAATATTATGTATTTTTCAAAACAACACTTTCTCAACAATCTCTCCATTTTTGATGATCACAAAACCCATAAAATAATAAAACTAATAAAATGAAATTAACTTTCAAAATTAGGTACTTAAAGTTTAGAATTTTGAAAAGATAAAACAATATTTAATTAAAAAAACATTTCAATAAATAAACATTGTATTATCATTAAAAATAAATTTCTCCTCCTTTCTTTATAATTAAAATAAAATTATTTTTATTTAAAAATAAAATTAAAGAATAAAATAAAAGTTTTTAGTTTTATCCAAATTTATCCCTCTGAATAAAAAGAAAAAGAAAATTTCCCTTTATAATAAACAACTGTTAATAACTTAAAATAGTTTGTTGTATAAGTATAAATCTGTATAAATCCAAAACATTTTAGATATACAGGAAATCATTTAAATAAGGGTTTAAAATCTTCAAATAAATGATGTGTTTATCCAAATTTCTACCCCTTTTTGTGATATCAAAAAGAATGATAAATCATGGATTTTAACACATTTAATGTTGCACTGAACTATAGGTAAATGATATTATTAACTGTTTAATAATAATTTAATCTAGATTACTGGAATATCGAAATAAGAACAGTAAAATAGGTAAATATAATGAAATATATTTTCATTAAAAGTACAAAAATAATAAATACAGGAATCAAGGATTTGGTAGTCAACAGGTAGGGTTTATCTTCTCTAGACTGTAGACTTGATTTCTGCTAACTGTTCTCTCAACCTTTTCATTAAACAATCACTGAGCTGAATAATAAGATTCCTGGTATAAGGCCCCAGCCTTAAACCTTACTTAATCTTGAGTTATTACAAAATTACACATTGAGGATCTTTTCAGGTTTAGAGTTTTAGAGAATTAGATCATAAAACATGCATTACATTCCACATTTAAACAAAGTGGTTACATAAAAGATAGTATTCATTTTTTCCATCAATGGAAACATATTTAAAATAAAACATGGATTCTTTCTTGACACTTCCTTAACATTATCATCATATCATGTACCTTTCCCTTGACCTGTGAAAAACATTTCAAAAACTTGGGCTGAGCATAAAAAGCTCAGTAAGGGATATAAAAGTAAAAAATGAAAACATTAGTCCATGTATGAAATCATACTTCACTCATAAAACATAAGCATTTTAACATACCTCATCAAATCATGAATAAATCATAGAAATCATAAGACATAAAGGTAACTTTAGGCATTCATAACATTCTTACGTAGGGAGTAACCCTCTTGGTTACGTTTGGAATACCCATCACAGTATATTCCCTAAATATCTTCAGAGAAACCTTAACATTTAACTCCTTTGCGTTACCCAATGCATTGGAGAGCTATATCGGGCTCACCCTCCCTTAGTTTATCATGGAACCGCCCGTCTTCATAACAATTCCCAAGAACCATAACATAATCATATCACATAAAACATGCATAAAGGAAACATAAAATTTCCACATTTCAATCACAAGATATCAATACAACACATTGATATAATAAAAACATTATGAAAACCATTTTCAATACTAAAATAAAAGAAAAGTAAAACATGGTATTTATTTTTCATTTAAAAAAAAAGGTATGGCTTGTAGAGGAAGCCGAAACTCAAATAATGGTCACGGTGGCGGAGAAGTCATTGTTGCCGCATACGTACGACAAAAACATTCCCTTTTGTCGTTTAGTAAAATGATTCGTATAAAAAAGATTCCTTTTGGATAAATGTAAAAGTCAAAGGGGTTTATACACCGTATAAAAGAAGTTTGTGTATAAAACAAAATATGCCTCAATGAAAGGAGATTGAGATGAAGTCCCATACCTCGGGTTCGACTTGACTCGATCATTCTTTAATGTCCTGAATAATAAAATTGAGCTAATTTATACTCTCTTAAGAACCCTTTTCAAGTTCATTATTCCTTTTATATAACTTATTACCATGTTATTAACATTATTTAATCATTTAAGTTAATAATGGTCGTTTTGTCGATATTTGGTACTTGAGTCAAAAGTGAACTTCTTATATTTACAAGTTGTTCACGTAGTCAAATATCCATTATCTCAAGAATGATATTCATGATGTAGATTCCATATATATCATATATATCCAGTATATACATGCATTTATAATATTACATAATCTTTTAGAGGTAAGAAATGAAATGCACCGTTCATGGAGACGGTAAGCCGTACGTACGCATGAACGCTACTTCCATTTCTATTTCATATTTAATGGAATTAAAACATAATGATACATAATAGTATTATAATTCCAATATGGTATCATATATAATATAATTAAATATATCCTTTATACGTACCACATATGTTATTAACGAATCAAATCACTTTGAGGGGGCGGTAGTCCGCACTTCCTAAAATGAAGATATCGCGTTTACCCATAATGGAAACCATAAAGGTATTCCATAAATGAAAAATACAGAAGCTTAAGTAAGAGATAAACATATTATATATCATATATAAATATAGTGACATCTTAATGGCCACATTTGAAGGTGTTAAAAGAATATTGAACAATCATCATTTCGTGAGGCAGAAATTCACCATCCACAGAAACAGTATGTTCTTTAACCATTAGATGTAGGTGTGTGTAAGTGTAGCTCGAATCCTTCTTATAAAAACATCCTAGTATATTTAATATACTAGATTTGTTACAAAATAAATGAATAAAAAGAGTTTAGGGGGTTGGAGAAGCAAAATAAAACAAAAGAACACAAGTGAAGACATTACCTTAAAATCGGGTAACTTCCTTTGGTTTGAACCAAAAGGGTTTCTTGAAGAGCTTCCTGCCTAAGGTAAGGCTTATAGGATTAAGATAGGGATGTGGAGAGACAAAATGAGCAGGGGTTGTCCGAGCCAAAGGCTTGATAGGTGTGGGTAAGGTGGTAGAGGTGGGGACCTTTTATAAGAGGAGAGGAGGTACACTCTTGGAAAGGTATAAAATGTTACTTTATTTTCAAATGAGTTTCAGATTTTAGAGGTCTCACATTGATTTATTTTGAGGATAAGGTGATAAGGGTTCTAAATATACTCATCCAATAGGTTTTTGACATGTTTAGGTCTTAGATTTTACATTATCTTTTCATTTTATTTAAATCGTTAAATAATGAGGTAATCTCTACATCATCATGATGTCATAAATAATTTAATTTATTTAATGTCTAAAAATTATAAAAAAAATACTATGATGTAGGAAATCTTTTTATCTTTACAATTACTATTTATAGTCCAATAGATCATTTATTTATACAAAATTAAAATGCTTTACTCAGGTGATACATTCTTTGTTATATTTAACTTTCTTTAAAAATAAAAAGATAAAAATTCACTTTCACACAAAAGTGATTCCATGGGGTCCCCAAGTTTTGCACAAGGAATCCCATGGTCGGCCATGAGACAAACAGTAGCATTAGGACACATGTTGGGGTCATTTTTTATTATTATGATATTATTTTATTATCCTTAACTACCCGATTACTCATTAATCAAGATAATTAAAGATAATTACCGTCGTTACTATTCATAATGTCCAAAACAATAGAGTCTTAATTACATATTTTGGACCTTTTGATTCCAAATATGGAATCCATTTTACCAAATTCCAAACATATAAATTTCAATAGTTAATTTAAAAATAATTCCCGTTGTCAAAACAAATAGCGGGTTTTTTTGAAACAATATCTATGAAAAGTTTGGCACTTGTTTATGCCCAATTCCAAAGTTAAATTAATCCCAATGACCACCATTGGATTACATGGTAAAAATATATTCTATTTACACTTTAAAACCAATTAAAAAGATAATCTAACCATATAATTAAATTAGATGAAAAGGCAGTTTTGATGTAAAATGAAGTATTTTTCACTATTCATTAAAAAATGAACATTGTCAGAAAAATACCAAAAAATTATCCAATGTAAATTTAAAGCTCACAATCATAAATAATAAGTTTATTTTGACAAATAGATCTTATAAAATTGTCAAAAGTTTGATTTAAAAATGGTTTTCCATCAAAAGGTAGTAAAACAATCTTTTAAAAATATTAGTGTATTCCATGCTTAAGATTGGATTTATTCTCATTTTAAGCCTCTAAAACACTATCTAATTCATAAATAGACATATATAAGAATATATATTATTCATTACTTACTTGGTATGTTAAACCTGGCCTCTTGATTCATATGAATATCTTCAATGAGATTGACTCTGAAAAACTCGTAAAGCCGTTCTTCTTTCTCCATAAACAAAGACAGCTTCTCTGTGAATTTATCTAAGACAGAGAGAATTCCTAGCTCACTGGATGTCAACTGATCAACCAAGAATTTCTGATTATCTAATAGAATAGATAATGGAGCACTGTTGCACTGAAGATCTTGCAACCTGTCATTCATGTTGCCCATTGCGGTTGTGATAGCTTGAAATATTCTGATTAAATCAGGTGAAGTACCTGATCCACTAGTAGAACTATTCCCAAATGATGCAAATTGTGTCTCTATAAACAACTTAAGATCTAAGAAATCTGATTTCATAACCATTTCAGATTTCAATTTGGAAACAGAATTTAGCATATCCTCTTTAAAAATTTCAACTTCTTGCCTTGAAACGGAACTCTCCTTAATCTTTTGAAATTTCAATTGTTCTAATGCTAAAGTGCTTCTCAGAGAATCATTCTCACATTGTAGTTGAGATAACTTTTTTTACAACTCTTCAACTTACCTATTACTTGAATTAGAAGCACCTGGTGCTTGATTCGCATTCTCAGGATCTGTGGGATGTAGCAGTACTAAAGGTAATGATTCAACATCATATTTTTATTTCTCCTTGTCCTAAGTAGGTTGGTCCATAGATTTTTCCTCAGAGTCCTTTTCAGACTCTTCTATAGAAAAATCCTCTTGAAGAACTTCTTTGTGAGCTTCAGAAGCATGCTCATCACGAACATCTGTAATTTATTCTTCCAATGAAATATCTAAAATGATATTATCTGGAGTTTCCTGAGGTCTGGCCACTTCCTCACCAGGATCTGCCTCCTTTTCTTGTTGAAGTAAAACAGGAACATCAGCTATAACATGTTGTTCTGATCTTTCAACTACAATTCTTTCAGGATTAGGATCTGTAACAGTGACATTCTGTTCTTGAGGTTGATTAACAACCTTTTCTTTGAAAAAACTGTAAGAGAGTAAATCTCTTGTAGTTAAGTCAGGGGAAGTAAGTTCCTCAATCTCAGGTCTTCTCCTCTGAGTCTGAAGTCCCTCCTGACTTCTTTTTTCCTCAGTTTCTTCCACTTTAAATCTGATATTCCTTTCCACAGTGCTAAATCTCAATTCAGCATGTCCCTCCTTGGACTTTGCAGATTGAGCTTGAGCACTCTCTGATTCATCATCTGCTCCTACTGTCAAAAGTTTTCTTTTGATAGTACTCCATAAATATCCAATTTTTCTTAAAGCTACAGCATTAAACACATTATTGTGATGATAGCGAACTCTGGCATCCACCAGTCTCACCATGTCCTTTGTAAAAAACAGTTTGGATATGAATCGACCAAAAGGATAAAAGTTCATTTGGGCATCACTCTGACAAAAATATCTTAGGTATCTAACCATATACCTAGAAAAATTGAGTTTAACATCACTAAGAAAAAGATACATTATATACATATCGGGATATAATATCTTTTCCATTTCAGACATCCTCAGTGCAATCCCTGTTTGCACAAATTTGACCAAAATTTTCTGATCAGGCTCCAAATCCTTGATAAAAATTTTCTTTACAGTCTTAATATCAAAGAGAAATGACATTATGTCCTATGATTTATACACAGAATCTCCAATATTTTTCAAATTGAAATGAAAAACTCCCTCATGAGGGCAGTTGAGAATCTGACCAATTTCTACTATCGAGATTGAGAAATCTCTATCCTCTATCTTAGCCATCATACTGTCCTCAGTATCTCCCAGACTAAACTGTACAGATTTGAAGAAGTATCTAAGCTCTACCTCATACAGAAAGTCTGTATTCTCACTATTGAAAGTATATTTGAGATTCTGAAATGGAAGTGCTTGTTTCAACATGAGATTTGTCTGATAAAGCCATTCGAGATCAATCGCCTTGCCCTGTAAGATTTTTCTTCCTTCTGAATGTTTTTTCTTGGCACTACTGGTTTCGGATTCATCAGATATTTTAGTTTTTTCCATCTTTGTTAGAATCTCTAAGGGTTTGAAGGTTAGGGTTTCAGAGGTTTGAAGATTAGGGTTTTAGAGGTTCGGTTTACAGGTTCGAAAAGGTTTTGATAGAAATTAAATGGTTTAGAAGTCAAAAGGGTTTCTGACAACCTTAATTCTCATGCTTTTATTAATCATTACATATATTTAAAAATAAATAAAATAGATTACGTGGGGAAAAGAAACTTATTATGTTTGAAAAACAAAATAGCTAAATTATTTTTAAGCAGAATTAAAAATAAAGAACTACTATAGTAAAATAAAATTTTATTTAAAATCAAATAAACCTAGCTCCCCCTTAATAAAATCAAACTTTGCAGTGGGAAGTGTTTTAGTAAAAAGATCAGCTAATTGAATTTTAGTACTTACAAATTCCAAAGATATATCCTTTTTAAGAACATGATCTCTTAGAAAATGATGTGTGATATCAATATGCTTGGTTCTAGAATGATTAATAGGATTTTTTGAAATATTTATAGCACTAGTATTATCACATAAAATAGATGTATTATTAAAATTTAGTCCAAAGTCCATAAGAGTGTTTTTCATCCACAACACCTGTGCAAAGCAACTGCTAGCAGAAACATACTCTACCTCAGCTGTTGATAGGGCAACTGAATGTTGTTTCTTACTTTACCATGACACTAAAGATTTTCCTAAAAAGTGAAAAGTTCCTAAAGTGCTTTTCATATCTAATCTAAAACTCCCAAAGTCTGCATCTGAATATGAAATCAAATTAAAATCAGAAGTTTTGGGGTAAATAAGAGATTGAAAAATAGTTCCTTTTAAATATCTAAAAATTCTTTTAACAACAGTTAAATGAGATTCTTTAGGATTTTATTGAAATCTTGCACAAAGACATACTGAATACATTATATCTGGCCTACTAGCAGTAAGATATAATAAACTACCAATCATACCTTTATATAACTTGTTGTCAACTGATTTTCCAGTTTCATCCAAATCAAGTTTTATATTAGTGCACATAGGGGTTGTATATGTCTTTTTGTTTTCAAGTCCAAATTTCTTCAATAAATCAGTAATGTATTTGCTTTGATTCAAAATATTTCCAAAATCTTTTTGATAAATTTGAAGTCCTAAAAAGAAATTTAGTTCTCCCATCATAATCATTTCAAATTATTTTTGCATTAACTTTGAAAACTCATGAAAAAGGGTTTTATTAGTTGATCCAAAAATTAAATCATCAACATAAATTTGAACTAATAAAATATTAGAATTCACAGTTTTCTTAAACAGTGTTGGATCTGTCATTCCAACAGTAAAATAATTTTTCAAAATAAAAAAGCTTAATCTTTCATACCAAGCTCTAGGTGCTTGTTTAAGGCCATATAGAGCTTTAGTAAGTTTAAAAACAGAATCTGGTTTTTGAGAATTTTCAAAACCAGGAGGTTTCTCAACATAAACTTCCTCCATTAAATAACCATTTAAAAAGGCAGACTTAACATCCATCTGAAATAATTTAAAGTTCATATGAGATGCATAGGCTAAGAGGATTCTAATGTCTTCTAGTCTAGCTACAGGTGAAAAGGTTTCATTATAATCTATACCTTATTCCTGATTATATCCTTTAGCTACAAGTCTATCTTTATTTCTAATTATTATTCATTGATCATCTTACTTATTTCTAAAGACCCATTTGGTTCCTATCACTGGATAGTTCTGTGGTCTTTCAACTAATTCCCAGACTTCATTTCTTTTGAACTGGTTTAATTCTTCTTTCATTGCTATCATCCATCTTTCATTATCTAAAGCTTCTTCTATAGTCTTGGGTTCTAATTGGGATAGAAAGACAAATAATTCTACAAGATTTCCTATATTTCTTCTAGTTTTTATTCCTATATCTAAGTCTCCTATTATAGTTTCTAAAGGGTGATTCTTTAGGGTTCTAGTCTGTCTAAGAAACACACTTATAGGTTCTTCAGTATCATGTTCTTCTGAACTGGACTGACTTTCATTTATATCTTTTTCAAAATCATTTTTCAAGTTCTCAAGCCTCATGTTATCATTAGAGTTAGATTCATTCATTTGATCTCTCCTTTTCTCAAAGGGATCAGATTCATCAAGTTTCACATGAACTAATTTTTCAACAATCCTTGATTTCTTATTATAGATTTTATAAGCTTTGGAGGTAGCTGAATATCCTAAGAAGATTCCTTCATCAGATTTTGGATCGAACTTACCAAGATTATCCTTTGTGTTCAATATGTAAACCTTGTATCCAAAAACTTTAAAGTAGTTCACTTTAGGTTTTCTGTTATTCCAAATTTCATAGGGTGTCTTTTTTAAAAGAGGTATAATTAAAACTCTATTAATTATATAGCAGGCTGTGCTTATAGATTCTGCCCAAAAGTAGGTAGGAAGACTGTATTCATTTAGCATAGTCTTATCCATTTCCTGAATAGTCCTATTTTTTCTTTCAACAATCCCATTTTATTGAGGTGTTCTAGGTGCAGAGAAGGTGTGTTTAATACCCATACTTGAGCATAAGGAATTAAATTTCTGATTCTCAAATTATCCACCATGATCACTTCTTAATAAAATTATTTTAAAAACTTTTTCATTTTGAACATCTTTACAAAAGCTTTCAAATAAAGTAAAAGCTTCATTTTTAAATTTCAAAAATAAAATCCATGTAAATCTAGAATAGTCATCAACTAAAATAAATACATATAATTTACCATCCAAGCTTGCTACTCTTGAAGGTCCAAAAAAATCCATATGGATAAGTTCTAGAGGTTTAGATGTAGCAATTTTGTTAACAGATTTGAAGGATGATTTGTGTTGCTTGCCAAGTTGACACGCATCACAGAATCTGTCACTTTCAAATTTGAGACTAGGAAAATCTGAAACTAAATGTTTCTTAGATAACTTATTTAAAACATATACATTACAATGTCCAAGTCTCCTATGCCAGATCCAAGATTCATTCATTTTAGTAGTTAATCAATTTACTTGTTGTTTACACAAGGAATTTAAATCCAGGGTATACACATTATCAGTTCTTGGTGCTCTAAATTTAAGCAATTTATTTTTGAAAACAGAACAACAATTGTTAGAAAAATCAACAGCATAACCATCATCACATAGTTGAGAGATACTTATCAGATTGTGTTTAAATCCTTATACATAAAATACTTTATTAATTGAGACATATTTTGGATCTCCAACTGTTCTAATACCAATGATTTTTCCTTTGGCATTGTCATCAAAGGTGACAAGTCCACCATCATTTTGAGTGAGTGTAGAGAAATTCAATGAGTTTCCACTCATATGTCTTGAGCAGCCATTGTCCATATACCATATTTCCTTTTTTCTCTTGTGACCTGTTGCCTGCAAAGACATTTACACAGATTGATTTGGTACCCATATTTTGTTGGGTCCAGTGGTGTTAGCTAGCAAGGATCTGGGAATGCAGACTTGCTTTTCTTTTCTAATTTCACATGAGTCAAATAAATCATTTGATACAAAATCTTTCTTAATGACACTTATTTGGGGTTGTCTTAAGAAAAAGTTTTTAGAAATATGTCCCCTTATTCCACAATAATTAAAATTTAGTCTTTTTTCACTTGGAATAAAATAGTTTTTGTACAACTTGGGTTTTTTACCTTTACTGCCAATTCCAAATATTTCCTTTTTAATGACATTTTTTCCAAGGATTTCATTTAAAGTATTTTATCCTTTAGTAAAAACAAGGGTTGCCGTTTTATAAGTTTCTACTTTAGTTTGCAGTGATTTTATCTTTGATTCATAATATATATTGTTAGAATTAATTGAATCAAATTTTTCAGTTAACTCCTTATATTGTTTCAGCATTGTATCTCTTTCATCAGAAACAACCTTATGAACATTCTTTAAAGACTTATGCTTCTTAAATAAAGAGTAATATTTTTATTCAAGCATATTATAGTAGGCTGCACGTTTTTCATTAGAGTAATTAGATTCAGAACTAGAATCAGAAGAGTAGTAAGATTGTACCTCATCTGTTTCTGTCATAAAACACATGTTGACTTTTAGATTTGCTTCCTTCTTCTCTGAGTCTGATTGAAAAGTACTACTGGAGTCTTCAGATACACTCCATGTAGCTTTCATGTCTTTATTTTCCTTATTCTCATAGTAATTTCTTTTGAAAAATTTCTTTCTCTTGTCTTCTTTTAGCTGAGGACAGTCAGGTCTGATATGCCCCATTTTCTTACATTCATAGCATCTGACTTCCTTGTCATCTTTTTTGAAGGATTTTCTGAAGCCCTTATTCTTTTTATAGAATTTTGTGAATCTTCGGGCTAGATGAGCCAATTCCACATCAGAATTAGATAAATTAGAACTCTCTGACTTCTCTTTTACATTTTTCTTCATCTTTCTGTTTTTGCTCTATGATGATGCTTTCAAGGCAGTATCATCTATTTTGATAAGCACTTTATGTTCATTAGATTCATCTTCCATATCAGCTCCATACATCATTAATGTTCCAATCAGTTCTCTCATGGTTAAATCTTTGACAGGTGTTGACTGTCTGATTGCTGCAGAGATTCCATTCCATTTTGTAGGCAGTACTCTCAATACTTTTAAAGCTTGATCAGCTTGTTTAATGAGATCTCCCAAAGCAGTTATGTTATTGAAAATCTCGGTCAATCATCCATTCATTTGAGTAATACTTTCAACTTCAACCATTCTGAATGTATCAAATTTAAGCTTAGAAGTTGAATATCTCATTTCCCTGATATTGTTAGTTCCTTTGTGAGAAACAACAATAGTTTTCCACATTTCATATGTTGTTGGGAATTGAGATACTCTGTTAAACTCATCAGGTCCTAAACCACATATAATTGCATTCATTTCCTTCGATTTCATGTCATAATCTGCTTCAGTAGCTGTACTCCAAGTTTTAGGTTTTTCTGGTATTTCATATGGAGTCAGAATTTTGGAATATACTCTATATCCAAGGTTTTTCAGATAGATAATCATTCGCGACTTCTAGCATCCATAGTTTTCTCCATTGAAGTATGGTGCTCTGACCATAGACATTCCCTCTATTGTATCAGTCATCTTACTCTGTGTATAATCAATTTTAGCTTGTTAAAGCTTTGTCAGAAAGCTCAACCTCTGATACCAATTGTTGGATCGGATTACACCAAATATACACAAGAGGGGGGGGGGTGAATTGTGTCTTTTCAAAAATCTTTACGAGATTGTGTTCTACCTTTTGACTTTAATCAGATAAAATGATGCATCAGAAATTTAAATAACAGAAACACAAGATGTATAGTGGTTCGGGGAATAGAAGGCCCCTAGTCCACTCCACCAATACTCTACTCCACGAGCTTGGTGATTTTCACTATCTGGTCCTCGTTTCAACAGACAGGTTCACAAATGAGTACAGGAAATTGACACCTTTACAATTCAAGGAAAAACAAAGCCTTCTGGTTCACTTAAAAAACCTATACAACTTAGTATGAGAAGCTGATCACTCAAGAATAGAAAAGAAAGATTTTCATATTCTGAAAATACTTTCCAGATGTTCTTTACAATTGCAATAGCATGCAATTGACAGTAGGTAGATCATCACCTTCATAAATAATAATCTTCACATAAGAGACGTTCTGAGTCGATATCTTTGCAGTAAATATAGAAAAAATAAGTCAAAACTTTAGCAGAGACAGATCCACAGTAGATCTTCAATATAGAACAATTGAATCTTCTATCGTGTTCTTTCCTCTTTAACAAACATAGTTTTTATGCTCCTTTTGAAACAGCAGATCGATATGTTTCAGTAGTCTCTGTTTTTCCTTTTTAGAATAATCAAGAGATCACACATGATCAATAATTATCGATGCAGTTTTTTTAAAAGCCCGTATAAATAAAAGAACGATAAGAACTTCTCCTGTAAAACTAGATCCACAAAATTCTCCCTTTTACTCGTGATATTCAAACATTTGAATTTTACAGAGTAGTCATAACTTCCCTCAAGACTTGGCATAAAAATCTCCTTTTAATTTGATTAAAACATTGATAAAACGGTTTTGAATCAGTCAAAATCGTACTTTAAAATCAGCTTTAAATCTGGCTTGAAATCCACCTAATAATCAACGTACTGACTGTTGCATAAAAATATCGACTTTAAATTCTTTGACACCAAACATAAGGTTGAGTTGAACTGTATGCATCCTCTGAACGTAAGGTTGATGACGTAGTCTTCAAACGTAAGATTCACAATGTAAGGTTCACAACGTAAGGTTCACAACGTAAGGTTGACAATGTAAGGTTCACAACGTAAGTTTGACAATGTAAACTTGAAAAAAAACGTAAGGTTCATTCCAAACGTAGGGTTGGTCATCCATACTTTTATATTCAACTTTCAAACGTACGATAAAAGATCCATACTTTTACTTGATCCATACTTTTCCAAGAACGTATGGTTGTTTACAAAAGTAAGGTTGATGAACCATACTTTTGAGAAATAAACGTAACGTTTAATATTTACGTACGGTTCTCCTTCCGTACTTCTTTGATATCCCAAACGTAGGGTTCCTTCCTAATATAGGTTTCTTCTTACATACTTTGCCGATAACATATAGTTGATTAACCATACTTTTTCCTTATCTCAGAAAGTATACATGCTTTTCATCCTTACACTACGTTTATCCACATAGACTATGAACAGAGTTTCCAGAACACGCTCAAGCAGATACCCAATAAGTAATGCATGAACAGTGTTTCCAGAACATGCTAGATACGAATACTTTAGTAATAAATTCCCGTTATTTCAAGAGTAAAATAAAATAATAAATTCCTGAAAAATACTTAACAAATAAAATCA
Source organism: Viscum album (assembly GCA_963277665.1). Classification (NCBI taxonomy): domain Eukaryota; kingdom Viridiplantae; phylum Streptophyta; class Magnoliopsida; order Santalales; family Viscaceae; genus Viscum; species Viscum album. The sequence continues at coordinate 1,964,630,342 of OY728133.1, forward strand.
TTAGAAAATAATTAAGGGTATTTGTGAGCATCAAAATTTTCATAAAGAGATAGAGTATTAATATAAACTCCCCCTTTAAATAACAATATTATGTATTGTTGAAAAAAACACTTGCTCAATATTTTCATGCCAGTGTCATAAACCTATATGTTTGATCTGTCATTCTTTGACTTCCAGAAATAAACTCGTCGTTACACCATGGCCGTGGAATTTGGTTGACAGTTCTATTTCAATCAAAGGGCCTGAGATATCTACTTCCATAAATATGGAAGGGACAAATCCTTCCTTGACTTATCCATTAACAACATGTCATTTGTGATGTACCCAACATACCCTACTTCCCACCGTCTTTGTGACGGTTTTCGTCAGCAAATCTAAGTGTGCGAGTCATGACATGAGTTAATGATAATCTTCTAGTCTAAGGACCATTACACACTCTTGTAGATAGTAATGTATGATGACACCAAGACATGTGGAATTAATACTGGCGGGTCTGTTCTCATAATCTCCCATCTTGGAGATTACCAAGTGCAAAATCCATGAGAGAGAGTCTCGTCTTCTTATGAGTACTCGCACACAACGGCCTGTATACTATGTGTCATATCATAGTATGCCATCCAACCGTAGAACTTTATTTAAGAATATTGTTATAGCATTTCAAGGTTCTCATCATAGCAGGGATCTTCCATGACCTTATTAATGCAACAAATATTTGAGGACATCATTATATTATAGTCATGCAGAACAATGAACAATATATAATAAGTATACATTCATGTAATCAAAGTACAAAAAGTTGGTTCTCAGGACACCAACTCTAACAATAAAGTCTTTCTCAATCTGTAACATGGATAGAGTATCAGGTTCTTTTCTTCTTAGAGAATCATCTACCTTGTTCGCCTTTCCAGGATGATAGTGAATAGAGAAATCATAATCCTTGATTAGCTTTAACCATCTCCTTTGATGCATGTTGATTCCTTTTGTGTGAATATATACTTTAGGCTCTTTTGGTCGGTATATATGTCACACTTCTCACTAAAAAAGGTAGTGCCACTAGATTTTCAAGGAAAAAATCACAGCTATCAGCTCTAGATCATGCGTCGGGTAGTTCTGCTCATGAATCTTCAACTGTTGTGAGGCATAGACGATCACATTTTCATTTTTCATGAGTACACAACCCAATACTTTCATTGAAGCATCACTATATATCACAAAACTTTATCCACTTTTTAGTATTGTGAGTACAGGTGTAGTGATCAGCCTTCTATTTAGCTCCTTGAAGCTTCCCTCACATTCTTCCATCCAGACATACTTTACCCCTTTCCTTGTTAACTTAGTTAGCAGGCTTGATAATCGTGATAAATTTCTCACAAAACGTCGGTAGTACCCAGCTAATCCAAGAAAACTACGGATTTTTGTGACACTAGAGGGCCTGGTCCATTCCTCAATTGCCTTTGTTTTTGAAGGGTCCACAGAAATTCACTCACTTGTGATCACATGTCCCAAGAATTTGACTTGATTCATCCAAAAGTCACACTTTCTAAACTTGGTGTACAACTTCTCCTTTCTCAATGTCGCCAACACAAGTCTTAAATGTTCTTCATGTTCCTCCTTGCTCTTGGAGTAGATGAGAATATCATCAATAAACACTACCACAAATTTATCGAGGTAATGTCTAAAGACTCTATTCATCAAATCCATGAATATTTTAGGGGAATTAGTAAGTCTGAAGGGAATCACCAAAAACTCATAGTGCCCATACCTTGTACGGAAGACAGTATTCTGAATATCTTCCTTCTTTACCTTTCACTGATGATATCCAGAATGAAGATCCACCTTTGAGAAGTATTGAGATCCTCTTAATTGATCGAAAAAGTTGTTAATCCTTGGAAGATGATACTTGTTCTTTATGGTGATCTTGTTGAGTTCCAGATAATCGATACACAGCTGCATTGTTCCATCCTTCTTCTTCTTTATAAAGAGCACTGGTGAACCCCAAGGTGATGCACTAGGGCATATGAACCCTTTTTCCAGATGATCTTGTAGATGCTTCTTTAACTCCTCCAGTTCGATAGGATCCATACTATAGGGACACTTTGAGATAGGAGTAGCTCTGTGTGTGAGTTCTATTGATAACTCTACCTCACGATCTGGAGGAAGTCCAGGTAACTCTTCAGAAAATACATCACTGTATTCCCTCACGATGGGAATTTCTGCAAGGTTGGAACTTTCCTTCGACCCAACCATTTGGGAGAGGTATGCTTCTTCATAGGGAATCAACACCCACACAGTTGAAGGATTTTTCAATAGAGATTCATGATCTTCCTTGCATTTTTAGAGGATCATGGGATGGTTTGGAATATGAAAAGATATTTCCTTTTCCCGACAGTTGATACATGCTCTATATAACGAGAGACAATACATTTCCATTATAGTGTCGAATTCCACCAAGGGAAGTATTACAAGATTCGCTGGAAGAATCTTCCCACATACACCAATAGGAGAAGAGTCAAACACTTGGGTTGCAATGATTGAACCACTTGGTGTTTTTACAGATATCCCTACTTCAAGGTTTCGGGGATTCAATTCTATAGTTCTAGCAAACTTTCAAGATATAAAGGAATGCGTAGAACCAGAATAGAATAAGACTTTTTTCCATTCTTGAGTGAATAGGAAGTGTACCTTGTACGAATTAATTATCTTGTTCCACTTCCGCAGTAATGATTGCATAAGCCTTCCCTTATTCCTTTGGATTTGGTGGTTGTTGACACTGATTACCCTCGAGAACTTGAGGTTTAGTGCACTGGCTTACATAGTGCCCTAGCTCCCTACAGTTGTAGCATTGAACCATGGGTGGTTCTCTCATTTATTCGGCTACATTCTCCTTCCTTTTCATGTCTTTTAGACACTCTTGAGCATGGTGTCCTTCTTTCCCACACTTTAAGCACTTCCCCATCCCTTTGAGGCAGTTCCCATGGTGCAACTTCCCACATTTTTTGCACGTGGGTCATTGAGTTTTCTTTCCACCTTTGTCATTAGATCCTCCATCTTGAAACCCCATATTTAGTTTCTTATCACCATAGCCATGTGACCATTCTCCAAAACTCCATCTCCACTTTGAGATCACACCAAAAAACTTCTTCGTAACTCCCAAAGTCTCGAATTTCAAGATCCTTTCTAAGGTGTGTTTTTAATCCACTACAAAATATATCAATTTTTCTATCATTGTTGATAACAAAACCCGAAGAATACCTTTAAAGCCTTTTGAAATTAGCTTTATAGGTTGTGACAGATTCTACTTCCTTTTTCTTGAGATCTATGAATTATCTCTCCATCTTCGTGCGAAGAGTTCTTGGTAAATACTTGTTAAGAAACATTATCTTAAAGTCTTCTCATTCCATCTCTTCAATTTCCTCCCTTGGCTTGGTGTTCTTAATCAAAGCCCACCATTTATCGGCCTCTCTATCTATACGATAAACGGTTAGTGTCACCTTCTCCATCTCAAAACAGTGAAACACAAAAAAGAAATTCTCCATGGAGTTGATCCACTGTTCCGCAACTAGGGGATCAGAAGATCCACTAAACGTCGGTGGTTGTTGCTGCATAAAACATTTGATAGTAAGTTGCTCCCTCTTTGGTGAATGAGGATGTTCCCCATTATTATGGTTATTGTTTATAACCTGAGATAGTTGGGTAAGCATCTCCATGAAGTTCTGAACTCCACCTCCTAAATCATTGGGGATGTCGTTCGAGCAATCATTACATTGGCCTTCGCATGAGTTATTGGTCTGGTTTCTCCTGGTTCCCACCATTTTATAAAATAGAAAAGGTTAGAATAAAACATAAGTCAAAAAGTCATGAATAACTTATTCATTTGCACAATTTATACTAAAATCATAACATATGGGATCCCTATGTAAATCTTCTTGTATACATATTTGTATTTAGTCTCATACTAGAGGTTTTCTCTAGGGTTCACTAATCATAATTCCCAAATTAACTAAACCTTGCCTCTGATACCAACTATAGCGACCCAACCTCTTCTTACATTACTATTAAATCATTTTAAAGATAAACAACATAATATTATTACACATAGAGGATCCAAAGGTTTAGTGTATTTGGAAAACTAGGACCATACATAATAATTACTACATCAAGCATAAACATTTATTTAATTTCTTCTTCTTTAGCTTCTTGTTGGCACTTGACCTCTCCTTAGTACATGTAGCCACCTGATGATATACATCAAAAGGGATGAGCTAAAATCCCAGTAAGAGGATAGATAATAAAAATATAGCATGGGGTGATCATAATCATATCATAGGAAAGAATCATGAATAAGATATGAATCATAAATAAAAGACTTGAAATGTGACAATGCGTAAAAAATGAAACATCATGTCTTAGTGATCAACTACCACACATACTTGTGAACAAATCTAGCATCTTGTTCACACATCATTTCACATTAACTCATGAGATTCACCACTTTATCTAATGCATTGGAGCACTGTATAATTCTGGGCGCACCCGTCACATTGAAACATTCATATTGCGCTATATAATTCCGAGTGCACCCGTCACATCATAACATTATTATTTACCATGAATGCCACAATGAACATATATAAAAAATGAACATAACTAACCCATGTAAAGGAATGAGTTTCATATCATAATAACACATTCATAAACATTGGGTTACCAAAAGAATGAGGAAATAACATACATTTTACAAGAACGGTCAACCATGAGTGAGAAGTAAAAGGTGAATTCTTAAAAGAAGAGTTCTTTTGGAAAACATTTTGTTTGACATAAACACCATTGGTAAACATGTATATCCCAGAAAAGGAAATATAATGATGAAAAAATTATTTTTTAAGGAATAACCATATAAAAAATGGAGTGAAAGAGGGAGAACCTGATGGATGAAATTGGGTTCGAGAATTTCCCCTTACCTTGTACCTGAACGCTTCCTTCGCTTTAATGTCATGTACAACCACATTACATTCATTAATTAACAATTCCAGAACCTTGTGTACATGAATATAGTTCATTATGGTTTCATTAAGTTATTTTATGTTCCTTTGGATTAGTTGTAGAGTTTAAAAACATTGTTCAAGAATGTTCGTTTTTATGGTTTTCTTGAGCGGTTCACTTGTATCCATAAATTGAAGTTCGGGTGGAACATGGGTAAACATCCAGAACTGATATTAAATGTTATTAATTATATTCTAGGAGTTTAAATGATCTTATAATTGATTATATTATATACCATGTGGATGAATTATTATATAATAATTAAATGATGATTGTTTGAGTTAATTTGGGCGGTTTTTTGACCACAACAAACTTGTTTTGATTAATCATTTTGTAATATGTACATAAGTTAGTTCCAAAACTTTAAATAGGACATAATAAATATAACATATTCTGGTTCAACCATAAAAATGGTTTCATGACCATATCTGAAAGTATAAATGGAAAAAAGAAAACATATCATTCTTGAAGGTGATAGATTAACACCTCATGAACAACGTTTTCTTTTATAAAATAAAAGGAAGAGGGAAATGGGATTGGATGGTATAATATACCATTAATATAATAAAATTATAGTATATTTAGGATACTAGAGTTACCATACCATGTGGATGAATATTGGTGGGGAGAGAATAAGAAAAGAACTTGAAATTGAAAGGAAATTAAAGGAAAGAGGAAGGGAAATTACCTCTTGAATCATCCTCTTGAGATCCTCCTTAAGGGACCTATGTTTGGTCTTTTGATGAGACTAGAAGCTCTTGGACATGGGGGAGGAGATAGAGAAGATTCTTGGGTATATTTTAGATAAGGCTTGAAGCTTGAGAGGTGTGAGGAAATGAGGGTGTGAAGGGTGGTTTTTATATTGGAGGGGGGAGGGGTTTTCTCAATATAAAATTCATTAGTTTATTATTTCCCCACAAGACAAGGAATAGTGAGTCTTCCATGACCAAGAATAGTAATTTTATCATGTGATCCCAAACCAATTGGGCTTACATCAGCATAACATCATGCATGACTCTATAATTACCTTATTTAGCTTATTTTGTAAATTATGGTATTTCACTATCATAAAAAATTCAAGTATTTCAGAAAAAACCCAAAAATTCACCCCAACCATTTTTCGATGTATAGAATCCAAAAATGAAGTCCATTTTTCAAAAATAAATTTCTAAATATTATTATTTTAATATTTAATTGAAATCATAATTTATTATCAAAAACCAGTTTTAACACGGTCATTTACTTATTCTAAAATATAGGCATATCATACTTTCAACTTGAATATTATTTATATATTATCATAGGCAAGGTTACTATTCATTAGGGTATATCACTATTCATAAGGGTATGTTACTATTCATAATGGTATGTTACTATTCATAAGGGTAGGTTACTATTCACCAAAAATTAAGTTTTTCTTATTGGACTCCAAATAACTTACTGATTGCAACCGTATATGTCAGATTTTCGAAATTTCAAACATAGAAGTGGAAAACATATGTTTAAAGGTCACCTAGCACTTAGTAGTTCATTATGTTGTGTTTTCATGTGATTTTATGACATATTTATAAGAAGTGAATTTCCATTGAAAAACATCAGGTCATTACAAGTGAGCTGTTAATTAAACCTGGTAAAGTGGAATGGGCTAAAATTAAGTAGATTCATACTATAATTGTACTAAAAATGCTCTGGATGAGTGGGTAACAAATGGAAAAAAATGTGAGTGATGGGTGAGAATGGTTTGTCTTTAAATATGGGAAATGAAATAATGAACCTAATAATGGTTTGTGAATATAAGTCTGGAATTTACTAAATGAATGAATAAAAATGCAACTACAGTTAGTTGTTATGGCTGTTTTGTGTGGTTTTTGGCTCATTTGTGTTGTAGAGGCAGCGATGGTTATTGATGCAACGGTGGGTTAGATGAGTTGTTATAAGGCTATTTGTATGAACCCCTAGCATAGGACTATGTGTGATTATCTACCCTTTACCCATGTCGAGTATTTAATACCGATGCCTAGAGGTTTTGGATTCTAGGTGTTTTATACAAACATCCAAGTTGGTGAGGGTGGATGGTTGACTACCCCCTCTCCCATGCTATGTATGACACAGTTGGTGACATAGCCTAATGTTGGTATAGTTGGTCGCGATGTCCGATAGTGATGACATAGTTGGTGGCGATGCGTGATGATGATGGCATAGTTGGTGGCGATGCCCGATGATAATGGAACAGTTGGTGGTGATGCTCGATGATGATGACCCAGTTGGCGACAATACCTCATGATGATGACACAATTGGTGGGAATGCCTGATTGCAATATTATTAGTGGGGTCCATGCATAGTAGGTGGAGGAGGGCCTAATATTGATGTCCTTCAAGTTCACGATACCTTACTGCTCTGGATTTATGATGTGATGACGTGTGTGTGTGGGTGGGTGATCATTACATGTATCAACAGAATATAATTTAAGGCACCTCACAACCACTTCCCCACTAATTCACACATTAGGTGATCTAGAGGGTTTTGGTGACTGAGTTAGATCATGCTATCTTGGAGATGAAGTTACCGCTAAATCTGTTGCTTAGGAGTTGTTTTGGCATTTTATTATGGAGGTTTATTTTGTATCGAGCAATATGAATTGTTTCATTTTATTGTATGGAATCTTAATTTATTTATATGATGTGGTGTTGATCGGTGGTTTCCATCTTTATCTCTTTTACTTAAATTCATATATTGAGGGTAATGTCTCCCATTGTGTGTTTTATACCCTCAGTGTTAGTCACTGATCTGGGGCTTATTGGATGCAGACTTCGGGGTTCAATCCTCTTCATTGATGGATCGGGTGGAGGGGGGTTCATGACAGAGTGGTATCAGAGATGATGGTTGAGAGATAGGATGGAGAATAGTGTTAGGCACTGTGTGGATTGCATGTGTTAGTAAGACAACTGTACCAGTTGAGCTTGGTGTGTGACATTGGCTAGGGAGACCAGCCATAAAACGAGATTTTATGGCCCTCCATGATCCGATGCAAGGACTCTGAGTCTGTCGAATGACCAAGTGAAGTGATACTGCTTGCATGATAGAGACGTAGAAAATGTACATGCATTATGATTGTTTGTGCTTGTGTTTGAATTGAGGCAATTTTAGGGAAATTAAATGAAATTGAATAAATTTCATATTATCGAGATTAGGGATTTGTCTTGTGCTGGTGATGTGTGTTATGACTTCAAGCATATGAAGAGGGGGGACACCTCCAGCATTAAGACGGGTTCTTTTCATAACGTGTTTTAAAGTCATGTGGGTGACTTAGAGCCACCCAAAGCAGACAATATCATGGTGTGATAGATGAGTTACCTTGATTTGTATCACTACTACAAAACACACCTTTAACAATGTTGACAGTTATCAGCGCTAGTAAAATGCGTTGATAAAGTCCATCTTTATCAGTGCTATAAAAACACTGATAAAGAAGCCATTTATCAATGCTAAAAAAACGCTGATAAAGACCAAAGCGCTTATAAAAGGTATCATTTATCAGCGCTTTATTTTAATGTTGATAAAGGTTACCCTTTATCAGCGCTTTATTTTTAGCGCTGATAAAAGATACCATTTATCAGTGCTTTATTTTTAGTGCTGATAAAGGTCTAGAATAAAATGAAAAATTAAACAAATAAAAATATTTTTTTTAACAATTTCATTAATTAAATAATTATTTTTAAAAATGAATCAATTGAATATACATATATATTAATTTTAAAAAATAATAAATATTATATATTAAATATATAGATATGTAAAATGAATAAAATGAACTAATTAAACAAATAAATATTTAAAATGAGTAAATTAAGAAAAATATTAAACATTTTATTAATCAAATAATTATTGATAAAAATGAATAAATCGTAATAATTAAATAAAAAAATTAAAAATGAATAAATTAAAAAAATATTTAAATTTTATTAATGAAACAATTATTAATAAAAATGAATAGGTATAATATATATATATTATAAATATTAGTAAATAATATATATAAAATGAATAAAATGTTAATTAATAACATATTAATGTCTTATTCATTTTTAATGTTGTTTGATTGTTCAATTTAACATATATCAAATTTCGTGTGTTACATTGATTTCACGAACATATATATACGTAATTAATGCATTTGTATATACAAACACACACACAAATATATTTACGCAATATATAGAAACACATACACCTAATATTTATGTAATTTATTCAAATTTTAGTATATTTTAGAATTTCATTATAACATGATACATTTAATATATTATGTTTTTAATCATTAAATTTTATTTATTAGCTTTTAATACTAGAGTTAGGGTATTTATTTTTTATATTTTTTATTTTTTATTTTATTTTTGAATTTGATCATTTTTTATTATTTATTTATATATATTTATTTACTATGTTTTAGTATTTTTGACATGTATTCATCCACTTCAATATATATATATATATATATATCCATATTTTTTCAATAATTTATATTTAATTAATAAAACTTATTCATTTTTCCAATATTTTTAAAGTGCACTCATTTTGAATTATTCAATTTCACTCATTTTTAAAATGCATGTATTTAAGATTATATATCCACTAATAATGTTAAAAATATATTTATAAATAAATATATCTATAAATGTATATTTACTAAATTTATAAATTTATATATGTAAAATTATAATAAAGAAATAATAATAATTTTTTAAATAAGTATTTATATAATTATAAATAAATAATTATATATATATTTAAATAATTATAAAATTTCAATAAATAATTATAATTATAAAACCTTTATCAGCGCTTTTTTGAAAGCATTGTTAAAAGTGTCCCCAATCTATTTTAAAAAACCATAGCTGCGACTCAGTCACTCGCGATTCTCAAGCTCCCGCAGAACTCCTCTAATGCCGACGCGACTCCTCTACGTTCCCTCAGATTAATAAATGCTAGAATCCAACGCATGTTATTTTTTACCTTTTCTCTATCGTTGTTTGATGTTTTAGGTTCTGCATTTTGCGTTTTTACGTTGTTATTAACCATAACGAACCCTACATCTCATCTCCTCACTACTAAAATACAATGAGTGGTTCTATTTCATCTTTTTCCTCCATAGACAATGGTTTTGAAGAAAGAGAAGGATGTTTTCATATGGTAAGGTTAGTCAACATATGTGTATGGGCCTGTATGGATAAATAAAATAGATTTTACACCACAAGCTACTGCAAAGGTAATGCTGGCTTTATAGCATGATCAAATTGAGTTTAGTTAAACATTGAAAAGGTTAACCCATTTCTCAAACATGTTATCTATATATCCCTTAGCATTCACACAAGACTTTTGTGATCGAGAAGTGCGTCTGAGGTGATGTGCTAACCTGAATTGGGAACTATTTGGGTATACCAGGTCAAAAATGTTACAAAATGGAATCAAAGTGAAACTAGGGATATTGGTATTGATTATATCCAAAAAATAAAAATTCCAAAGATAAGAAGTAATCCATAAACATGCCTGGATAACATAATTATGTTGGATACTTGAGTTACTATATGAAGTTTAGGTTGTTTTTGTTTATTCTTTCCTTGACCTCTCTTCTCGAGTCTCATGCCTCTTATTTAGGAGTTGATAGGTAGGAATTGGTAAGAATATATGAAATGCCATGTTCTTATGTGTCTGTTTAATTTTTTTCTAGAATCAATTATAAATTTATATTAATAGAAACATGAATAATAAATAAATAGTGCATTCTTATTTACTTATTAGTGATGATTAGGTTTATATAACTTATTAATTGATTGAATTTATTTAGTAACCCCTTATCGATACTATTAGTTAGTTGTTTCATACTTATATTTAAAATAATGCTTCTAACATCTTTTAAATTATATATAAAGTATGAAAAGACTTGTTAAAAAGGAAATGAATGAGAGTGGGGCAGAGGGTTCACATTTAATATAGATTATTTTGTGCCTATTTCTGAAAGATTATTGTTTATTGGAAGAGGAAAATTATGTGAATCTCTACATTAATATAGAATATGTCACCGCTCTAACCCCTAGATCTCAATAGGAAGGAGCCAATGAACATACTCTGTATTCTAGAACTTATATTGATCCTCATGTCCTAGAGGTAATTGTAGATCTACTTCAAGCTATGTGGTATAATTTTCAATGATGGGAAGTATCTATGGTTCCAAGATTTTAGGGTAATATATCATAATAATAAATTTAGGATTACATTGAATAGATTCATTTCATTTATAAGAGTAATAAAATTCTAGATCAATACTGAACATAAGTTGAAAATTTCACCCTTTAAAGGGATGTATGTTATTGGAGGGATCTTATTGTGGATTAAAAAAATATCCAAAATTGGAAGGTGAGGAATCTTTGAGTAGATAAAAGTGATGTCGAATGTAGGTGAGGTGAGATTCATTTCTTAAAGACCATTAGAGTGGAGGTATTCCAATTCCTCTTCAATTGAGGTGTCACGGCCCGTCCTTGGGGCCCGTGCCGTGACTACCCCAAGCCCACCTTCCATAGGCCAGGGGCTGGCGACTAGCACCAAGGCGTAATTCCCAATAAAAAGGGAAGACATTTCCTTTGTAAAGTAACAAACACCACAAAGCAAGCAAGCAGAAGTAAACACTAAGTAAAAATTGGGTACAACAGTAAGTGCGGAAAAGTAAGTGGGTCAGAATACAAACCCAAACTGAAAGTAAAGTACAATTGGAAAGGGAAAACATCAACTGAAAGTAAAGTCGCAACGTCGAGCCGTCCACTGGAAGTCCCACCTGAAGGGTGGGTACAGATAGCCTCCACAGCTCCTCGGGTCCAGCCGTCCGCTCCGAGTACGTCCCGCCCAGTGGTCCACCTCCAGGTACCGTCCTACTCTGCAAGCCTCAACCACGATCAACGCTGTCTGTCGTCTGCAACCAACACAATGTAGTGCGGGCATAACTCGTGCAGGGGTGAGTATGAGTTACTCAGTAGAGACCCCGAGACCCCCAAAGGTCTCCCAGAATCCACAAAGGATAATCCACAAAGGAAAGATACAATCACGAAGTAACATCTGACACTACTTAGGTATATGCCCATACATATACCTAAGTCATCGATTCTCGTTCGACTCCAACATCCGAGCCCAAGTACAACCCAGTCCACACAGTAAAACATAACCAAATCCACACAGGAAAACATAACGTAATCTACACAGGATATCAAGTCAATCTTATCGAAGATAAGGATTGAAAATCAAGACTCAGCTCACATAGGTATACTTCTTCGTAAGACGATAGAGATGATCAGGTGTAGCCACTGATTCATCTAAGTCGTCAGACCCACACAGGATCGATAGGTACTAACCCCCGCAATGACCCACAAAGGATCGATAGGTAACTAACCCCCGCAAGGACCCACACAGGATCAGACCCACACAGGATCGGACCCACATAGGATCTGTAGGCGCTGGCCCACACAGGATCGCTGAACGCTGACCCACACAGGATCTGACCCACACAGGATCGGTAGCACTGATCCACGTAGGATCGCTGAGTGCTGTAGTCGTCGTCGTCGAATCCATAGAGGATTTCTGCACAGTCGTCATCATCGTCGCAGTCGCAGCCAGCTCTAGGGTTCCCGCACACAGCAAGCTCATTCGGAAGGGTCCGCTCCACGAGCCGAGGGGATGATACATCAACTGACACATAGTCCGGAGTTTATGTATCCAAAAGTTCTATATCGTCAATAGGAACTCAACCTTACAGACGGCGCGTCAATCGGACGCCCGGTCTGAGAGTTATTGGCTTTTTCGTCCTAGGGGCCCGGTTGGTTTTTAAGTCAAAACCAACCCGACCGTACTCCAACTGCGTCCAAACCTCGAGCGGAGTAATCCAAAAGGTCCTTCTCACTAAGAGGAATCCAAAAAAGTCAACGGCACGTCAATCGGACGTCCGGAGCTCAAGTTATAAGTGTTTCCGCTCCGAGGGCCCGGTTGGTTTCGTGTACAAACCAACCCGGTCGAACCCCAAGTACTCTGAAACCTTGAGTGTAATATACTAAAATGACCGTCTCGATCCAAGGAGCGCTACGCAACTGACGGTGCGTCGATCGGAGGTCAGTAGCCCAAGTTATGGGCAAAAGACCGAAACAGTCCGAAAATGGGGGTTTCGGGCCCGAGACCGACCCGGCCCGAGACCCCCCTGGGTCGGCCCGAACCGGGTCGAACCGACCCGGGTCCGGGTCCGGCCCGCTTGGGCGCGGCCCGGCCTGGCGCCAAGCGGCTCGGCCGAGCGATGAGGGGGTGCGGTGGGGGGGGGGGGGGGGCGCTGCCCCCCGCCTGTTCGTAACCGCGGCCCCCACGGGGGTGGGGGGGGGCGCTCCTCGCCAACGGACGCGGCTGAGCGCCGCGTCCCGCCTCCCTCAGTCCTGCGCGGTCGCGGGACCAGCGGCCCTTCCCAGCGGCGCGCCGGGCGCCGCCGGCGGAGTTTTCCGCGGACCACCGGACGAGCTCCGGTGGTCGGTTTTGCCTGCCGTCTTCGCCAACGACCCTCTCGGGACCGGTTCTTCACTGCGAAGATCTCACAACGCTCGTGCGGCCTGCTTCATCGTCGCCAGCCAATCCTCACACCAAGAACGAAGAGACGGTGGGTTCAGACTTGTTCGTTGGTCCGCACCCACCGCGTTAGCGGTTTAAAAAGGCTTCCGACAAATTTTAAACACATGTCGATGATATAAATCACATAGATTTAATTGAACCAAAACGCCTACCTCAAGCATCGTCGAGCGAGGGTTCGTCGCGAAAAATCATGTCGCGGAAGAAGGCGTCGCGGAAGGGGGATCGTCGCGTCGCGGAGAAGGAACGTCACGGAAGAAGTGTCGCGGAAGAAGCGTCGCGGAAGAAGCGTCGCAAAAGAAGGGTCGTTGGCGTCGCGGTACATGGCGTCGCGTAGTCGATATCCGAGGATTCGGCGTTCTTCGTCGGAGATCGGTGCGTTCTTCACGTTCTTCGCATTCTTCGCGTTTTTCGACGAAGAAGATGAAGATCTTCAAGCCTCCCCTCTTTCTCCCAATCCCCTCTCAACACAACTAGACTAATAAAATAAGAGTTCTCTTATTTTATTTCTCAAGCCATGCGTTTTAAAATTCAAAAACGAATCAAACAATTAATTGAATTAATTGCAACGATTTAACCGCCCAAATTAATGAGGCGTTTATTAACCAGATTAAACGCAGGGGTTGACTTCATTAAAAAGGGGGTGCAGGTGCGTTTCTTAATTAAAGGAGGGGGTTTAGGAAGAAAAGAAATGGTGGGGCTCGTGTGGGCCCCACCTCACAAATATCCTACCATGTGGGTAGGATATTGTGGGTCCCACATCATCCAATTAACTTAAGTTAAGCAAAATAAAATAAAAATCGGTTGCACCACTTTTATTTTATTCCTTAACTTAACCCCAAAAATTAAAAACCACATCCGAGCAAACAGAACTCTGGAAGAGGTGTTTCTTAGCAATTACCGGTGCTGCGATTCCATCGGTGCCCTCAGAATTCGATTCCGAGCACCGGTTCAAAATTTAGAAAAACCCGCTCATTCGTTCACTGAATGTACCCGAGCTAAACTTCGGAAAAAGATTCCGGGCACATCGGGCCTTAGAATTAGGTGCTGTCATAAACTGCGTTCTTGTAAAATTCCCAAGAAAATTAAGAAAAAAAAATTCCTTGAATTTTTCGGGTCTTTACATTACTCCCACCTCAGGGCTTTACGTCCCCGTAAAGATATATCAAAAACTAGGGAAACAAATGTGGGTACTGAGCACGCATCTGAGCCTCCCGCTCCCAAGTGATCTCCTGGAGGTTCCCGTACTGCCATCTGATGCGCACTAGAGGAATCGACCGTCCACTTAGGACCCGCTCCTGTCGATCCTCAATCTCCACCGGGACCTCCGCAAAAGTTGCCCCATCATCAATGTCCATCTCCCCATGGTCAATGATATGCGTCGGGTCGTGCATGTATCTCCTCAGCTGGGATACGTGGAAGACGTCATGCACCCGGTGCAACTGAGGTGGTAGAGCCAGGCGATAAGCCACCTTGCCAATCCTGTTGAGGACCTGGAATGGTCTGATGAAGCGTGGAGACAACTTGCCGCCTCGGCCAAATCTCCGTAATCTGCGTCGAGGTGAGACCCGTAAGAAGACGTGGTCGCCATCCTCAAACTCCAGTGGCCTTCGCCTCCTGTCAGTATAAGACTTCTGCCGGCTCTGAGCTGTTCTCATCCGCTCCTGGATGACCTGGACTTCCTCTATCGTGGCCTGGATCATCTCTGGTCCCACAAGTGCTGACTGCCCAGGGTCTGTCCAGCACAGAGGTGATCTGCAAGGTCGGACGTACAACGCCTCGTATGGTGCCATCCCGATGGTGGAGTGGTAGCTGTTGTTGTACGCGAACTCCACCAAGGGTAGGTGGTCCTCCCAGCTGCGACCAAAGTCGAGGACACATGCGCGGAGCATGTCCTCGAGAGTCTGAATGGTCCTCTCTGTCTGACCATCTGTCTGATGGTGAAAGGCGGTGCTCAGATGTAGCTGCGTCCCGAATGCCTCCTACAACCCCTTCCAAAGCCGGGAAGTAAAGTAAGAATCTCAATCGGAGACGATAGATGATGACACACCATGAAGCCGTACAATCTCCTGAACGTAGAGACGTCACAAGCTCTCCACTGAGCCCTGCTCTCTGATGGGTAAGAAGTGAGCCGACTTGCTGAGTCGGTCAACAATCACCCAAATGGAGTCGTGACCTCTGGAAGTGCATGGAAGTCCAGTCACGAAGTCCATAGATATGCCGTCCCACTTCCACTCTGGGACCTCCAAGGGTTGTACCAAGCCTGCTGGTACCTAGTGCTCTGCCTTCACCTGCTGGCAGGTGAGGCATCGAGAAACGAACTCTGCCACAGCCTTCTTCATGCCCGGACACCAGTGCTGTCGTCTGAGATCCTGGTACATCTTCTCCACTCCAGGATGTACCACCAAAGGGGAAGTGTGAAACTCTCTCAGCACCTCCTCCTGTAAAGCAACTGGTACCAAGGTACGTCCTCTTAAAAGGACGTCGTGCTCTCCTCCTAAAGAGAAACCATCAGGTGTCTGTCCTGAGGATATCTGCGCACGTCGCGTCTCACAGTCGGCGTCCCCACGCTGTGCTTCTCTGACCCGCTGCAGTAGTGGAGGAGTGACTGAAGAAAGGCTGCTCCATCTCTATCCACGAAGGATATCTGCAAAGCGGCTAGCTGATCTGTCGCCTCCCCAAGTAGCTGAATGCCCGTCCTCCTGCTGAGAGCATCGGCTATCATGTTCCCCTTTACAGGAGTATAGACTATCTCAAAATCATAGTCCTGGAGGAACTCGAGCCATCGCCGCTGTCTCAGGTTCAGGTCCTTCTGTGAGAAGATATACCTGAGACTCTGGTGGTTAGAATAGACTGTAAAGCGCTCTCCCATCAGGTAGTGTCGCCACATCTTCAGAGCGAAGACCACTGCTGCTAACTCCAGGTCATGGGTAGTGTAGTTCTGCTCATGCTGCCTCAACTGACGTGATCCGTAGGCGATCAATGCCCGCTCCTGCATCAAGACACATCTGAGTCTGGTCCCTGATGCATCGCAGTAAACTACGTACCCTACTCCCTCCTCTGGCACCTCAAGATAGGCGCGTTGGTCAATCTCTGTCTCAGCTCCTGAAAGCTCTGCTGACATCTGTCTAACCACACAAAGGGTTTCCCCTTCTTCGTCAAAGCTGAGAGTGGTGCCGCAACTCTGGAGAAGTCTGGCACAAATCTCCGATAGTACCCAGCTAGTCCCAAGAAACTCCGCACCTCCGTCACGCTCCTGGGTGGCTACCAAGCTAGCACTGCATCGATCTTCGCAGGATCCACTGCAACTCTCGCCTCAGAGATGACGTGTCCCAAGAAGTGGACCTCACGTATCCAGAACTGACACTTCGAGAGATTTCCATAAAGCTGGTGCTCTCGGAGTGTGTCTAGTATAACCCGTAAGTGGTAGGCGTGATCCTCCTCAGTCGTCGAGTATATCAAAATGTCATCGATGAAGACCATGAAAAATCGATCGAGGTATGACTGAAAGATCCTGTTCATGAGGCCCATGAACACTGCTGGAGAATTGGTCACGCCGAAGGGCATAACCAAGAACTCATAGTGGTCATACCGACATCTGAAGGTCGTCTTCTGCATGTCCTCGTCCCGAACTCTGAGCTGATGATAGCCTGACCTGAGGTTTATCTTCGAGAACCACTGCGATCCCTTGAGCTGATCGAAGAGGTCATCAATCCTCAGTAGCGGATACTTGTTCCTCACTGTCACCTGGTTCAGGCGAAGATAGTCGACACAAAGTCGCAAGCTCCCGTCCGCCTTCTTGGCAAACAATATCGGGGAAGCCCAGGGTGAAACACTGGGTCGGATGAATCCCTTTCCCTACAAGTCCTCCAACTATACCCGTAGCTCTCGAAGCTCAGCGGGGGTCATCCGATATGCTGGAGTGGATATCGGGGTTGTCCCGGGGTACAAGTCAATATAAAAGTCTACCTCTCTGCGAGGAGGTAGTCCTGGAACGTCGTCGGGGAAAACGTCCGCATACTGATCCACCACTGTAGGAAAACTAGGACTTCGCATGTCAACTGCTCCAAGGATGAGGCTAGCCAACTGATGAGTGATGGGCTGTCCTCTCCTCTATGAGAGTCCATCCTGTTCTGCGAAGGCTCCCTTCTCGCCGGTGAAGGTGAACCTGCTCCCATCGGTGCGTACACACCGCACCTTGCGCCTAATACAGTCAATCTGAACATGGACTGTAGATAACCAATCCATGCCCAAGATGACGTCGTAAGGCCTCGACGCCGCTACAAGAAGATCACAGCCGAAGCTCTCGCCTCCTAGAGTAAGCTCACACTGTCAGCACCAGTGTGTAATCGTCAAGTCTGCTCCCGTAGGAGTCTCTAGCCATAAGGATCGAGCCAACGGCTCTGTCGGAATCTCCGAGCTCCGAACAAGGGCAACGGCTATGAAAGAATGACTCGCTCCTGTGTCTATAAGAACTGCAACAAGGGTGGAATGGACACAGATAGTACCTCGAATCATCTCGGGCGTGCCGTGGTCGTAGGCCTCTGCTGCCTGAAGCTGTGTCGGTCTCTGCCCGCCGACTCCCTGGGGTTGGGGTGGACCTCCTGGTGGTGGTGGTGGTAGAGCCTGAAAGCGTTGCCCACCACCTGCTGCTCGGCCAGCTCCTCTGTCTCATCCGCCTGCTCCCTGCGGACCGCCACGGTCGACCCTCTGCCTCTGCCTGGGTGGTCCCTCAACTGTCTGCTGCTCCTTGATACGACGGGTCGGTCAGTCACGAGCCATGTGGCCTTGCCCGCCGCATGCGTAGCACTGTCTGCCTCTCGAAAGACTGGCTCCACGCTGAGTGCCCCGCACCTCTGAGCCAGTGTCTTGAGGTCGTCTGCCTGAGGGTCTGGTCTGCCAGGACCCATGAGTCATCCGTCGACTGCCTGCTGCAGAAGACTCTGCTACGTGCCGCCCTACGGTAGGTCTCGCTGCTGATGTAGGCTCAGCAAGGAAGCTCTCGATGAGAAGGGATCGCTCCAGTACCCCTGCCTGTGTCGGAATGCTGAGGGAGATCAGCGACGCTCTGATCTCATGCCTCAATCCCTTCTCAAAGGTCTAGGCTCGGAAGAATGGGTCTCGTACCATATCCGTCGAGTAGCGCGAGAGATCTGTAAATCTCGCCGAGTACTGGACGACCGTCAAGCTGCCCTGCCGCAGCTGTAGAAGCTCCTGGATGCGAAGCGCACGGAGGGTGGCTGGGACGAACTCCGAGCGGAAGAGGCTCTCAAAGTCCGTCCAGAGGAGAGATGTCTCGTCGTGCACCTGGAGCATCAAGCTCCACCATCTGCCTGTTGCCGCATGCAGGAGGCTCGCTGCGAGGATCACCATGAGGTCTGTTGGTGTCCTCACTAACCTGAAAACTCGTACAACTGCCTCCCGCCAATCCTCGGCTGCCTGAGGGTCCGTCTCCCTGCGGAACCTGGGCGGTCGCTGACGCTGAAACTCGTGTAGTGCACTAAGGTGACGTGCATCGTCAGCGGCTGGGGCTGGAAGCATCAGTGGCTCGGCGGGTAGAGGTACCACTGGTGCCTCTGCTGTCAAAGGGTCCTGTACCGAGGCCTTGTCGCTCGGTGGGCTGTCGTCCCGCACAACGCTCGGAACCCTAGCTGGCTGCCGTCGTGGGGCCATCTTGAAAAGAAACATGTGTGACACGGTCAAATAGTATACCTAGTGAGCTGACACAAAGTAATCACAAAGAAAACTTGAAACACACATGCAATCAATGTTTTCGTGCATTAAGTCGGAAATTAGAAGTCAGGGTCCTGGTGTATGGATACGTCGGTCGCCGCACCAACACTGGACTTCCTGGACTGATAATCACACTCAATACTCTTAACATTGTTGCTTCACATAGAAAAGGATCAGAGTCCTGAGTTCTGCGGTAGAACCAAACTCCTCTGATACCAATTTGTCACGACCCGTCCTCGGGGCCCGTGTCGTGACTACCCCAAGCCTGCCTTCCATAGGTCAGGGGATGACGACTAACACCAAGGCGTAATTCCCGGTAAAAAGGGAAGGCATTGCCTTTGTAAAGTAACAAACACCACAGAGCAAGCAAGTAGAAGTAAACACTAAGTAAAAACTGGGTACAACAGTAAGTGCGGAAAAGTAAGTGGGCCAGAATACAAACCCAAACTGAAAGTAAAGTACAGCCGGAAAGGGAAAACAACAACTGAAAGTAAAGCCGCAACGTCGAGCCGTCCACTGGAAGTCCCACCTGAGGGTGGGTACATATAGCCTCCACATCTCCTCAGGTCCAGCCGTCAGCTCCGAGTACATCCCGCCCAGTGGTCCACCTCCAGGTACCGTCCTGCTCCGCAGGCCACAACCATGATCAGCGCTGTCCGTCGTCTGCATCCAATACAACGTAGTGCGGGCATAGCCCGTGCAGGGGTGAGTATGAGCTACTCATTAGGGACCCCGAGACCCCCGAAGGTCTCCCAGAATCCACAAAGGATAATCCACAAAGGAAAGATACAATCATGAAGTAACATCTGACACTACTTAGGTATATGCCCATACATATACCTAAGTCATCAATTCTCGTTCGGCTCCAACATCCGAGCCCAAGTACAACCCAGTCCACACAGGAAAACACAACCAAATCCACACAGGAAAGCATAACGTAATCCACATAGGATATCAAGTCAATCTTATCGAAGATAAGGATTGCAAATCAAGACTCATCTCACACAGGTATACTTCTTCGTAAGACGATAGAGATGATCAGGTGTAGCCACTGATTCATCTAAGTCGTTGGACCCACACAGGATCGATAGGTACTAACCCCTGCAATGACTCACAAAAGATCGATAGGTAACTAACCCCCGCAATGACCCACACAGGATCGGACCCACACAGGATCCGTAGGCGCTGACCCACACAGAACCGCTGAGCGCTGACCCACACAGGATCTGATCCACATAGGATCGGTAACACTGATCCACGTAGGATCGCTGAGTGTTGTAGTCATCGCCGTCGAATCCATGGAGGATTTCTGCACAGTCTTCATCGTCGTCGCAGTCGCAGCCAGCTCTAGGTTCCCGCACACAGCAAGCTCGTTCGGAAGGGTCCGTTCCACGAGCTGAGGGGCTGATACATCAACTGACACATAGTCCAGATTTGATGTATCCAAAAGTTCTGTATCATCAACAGGAACTCAACGTTACAGACGGCGCGTCAATCGGACGCCCGGTCTGAGAGTTATTGGCTTTTTCGTCCCAGGGGTCCGGTTGGTTTTTAAGTCAAAACCAACCCGACCGTACTCCAACTGCATCCAAACCTCAAGCGGAGTAAGACAAAAGGTCCTTCTCACTAAGAGGAATCCAACAAAGTCGAAGACATGTAAATCAGACGTCCGGAGCTCAATTTATAAGCGTTTCCGCTCCGAGGGCCCGGTTGGTTTCGTGTACGAACCAACCCGGCCGAACCCCAAGTACTCCGAAACCATGAGTGTAATATACCGAAACGACCGTCTCGATCCAAGGATCGTTACGCAACTGACGGTGCGTCGATCGGAGGTCCGTAGCCCAAGTTATGGGAAAAAGACCGAAACAGTCCGAAAATGGGGATTTCGGGCCCGAGACCGACCCGACCCGAGACCCCCCTGGGTCGGCCCGAACCAGGTCGACCCGACCCGGGTCTGGTTCTGGCCCGCTTGGGCGCGGCCCGGCCCGACCGGCGCGGCCCAGCCCGGCCTGGGCGTGGCCCGGCCTAGCGCCGGGTGGCTCGGTCGTTACGGCCAAGCGATGAGGGGGTGCGGGGGGGGGGGGGGGGGGGCGCTGCCCCCCGCCTGTTCGTAACCGCGGCCCCCACAGGGGGGCCGCTCCTCGCCAACGGATGTGGCCGAGCGCCGCGTCCCACCTCCCTCGGTCCCGCGCGGTCGCGGGACCAGCGGCCTACCACCACGACTTCAGCCGCAGCGGCCCTTCCCGGCGGCGCGCCGGGCGCCGCCGCCTCCTAGCGGCCGGCCGCCGGCGGAGTTTTCCGCGGACCACCGGACGAGCTCCGGTGGTCGGTTTTGCCTTCCGTCTTCGCCAACGGCCCTCCCGGGACCGGTTCTTCACTGCGAAGACCTCACAATGCCGGTGCGGCCTGCTTCATCATCGCCCGTCGATCCGCACACCAAGAACGAAGAGACGGTGGGTTCGGACTTGTTCGTTGGTCTGCACCCACCGCGTTAGCGGTTTAAAAAGGCTTCCAACAAATTTTAAACACAAGTTGATGATATAAATCACATAGATTTAATTGAACCAAAACCCCTACCTCAAGCGTCGTCGAGGGAGGGTTCGTCGCGGAAAAGCATGTCGCGGAAGAAGGCGTCGCGAAAGGGGGATCGCCGCGTCGTGGAGAAGGAACGTCGCGGAAGAAGCGTTGTGGAAGAAGCGTCGTAGAAGAAGGGTTGTTGGAGTCATGGTACACGGTGCCGCGTAGTCGATCTCCGAGGATTCAACATTCTTCATCGGAGATCGGTGTGTTCTTCGCGTTCTTCGACGAAGAAGATGAATATCTTCAAGCCTCCCCTCTTTCTCACAATCCCCTCTCAACACAACTAGACTAATAAAATAAGAGTTCTCTTATTTTATTTCTCAATCCATGCGTTTTAAAATTCAAAAACGAATCAAACAATTAATTGAATTAATTGCAACGATTTAACCGCCCAAATTAATGAGGCGTTTATTAACCAGATTAAACGCAGGGGTTGACTTCATTAAAAAGGGGGTGCAGGTGCGTTTCTTAATTAAAGGAGGGGGTTTAGGAAGAAAAGAAATGGTGGGGCTCATGTGGGCCCCACCTCACAAATATCCTACCAAGTGGGTAGGATATTGTGGGTCCCACATCATCCACTTAACTTAAGTTAAGCAAAATAAAATAAAAATCGGTTGTACCACTTTTATTTTATTCCTTAACTTAACCCCAAAAATTAAAAACCACACCCGAGCAAACGCAACTCCGGAAGGTGTGTTTCTAAGCAATTATCGGCGCTGCGATTCCATCGGTGCCCTCGGAATTCGATTCCGAGCACCGATTCAAAAGTTAGAAAAAACCCGCTCGTTCGTTCACTAAACATACCCAAGCTAAACTTCGGAAAAAGATTTCGGGCACATCGGGCCTCGGAATTAGGTGCCATCAAAAACTGCGTTCTTGTAAAATTCCCAAGAAAATTAAGAAAAAAAAATTTCTTGAATTTTTTGGGTCTTTACATGAGGAGACTTCTTGAGCAATTCCATCAGTGTAGGTTCCTAGGACACTTTAATCTTTATTGCCTCTTTGATATGAAAAATTTCTATCAATGTGGTTAGTTGGGGAATCTCTAATGGTCCTTTTGAGCTATTCCTTCTAGGCAGGGTCATTAGATATGACTGGTATATTATTTATGGTTGAGTAGTCTATGGATGATGCTAGACGCGATTCTTCTATAGTGATAGGTACAAGTGGGTATATCTTCCTGAATTGAAAGTGAACGTTTCCTCAAAGCTGATGAGTATTGATACACCTAGATAAGATGGATGTAATATGTGGTAGATTTCTAAATTGAGATATTATAAATAAGGATTCATTTTGGTAAGATTGATATACAATACAATACATCCATGCATAAAAGTCCACAATTGTATGCATCTTGCATGAAAATTGTTACTGTCTTGAACATAGATATAATACTTCAATACTACAATACAATTAACCTTCACTACCCTTATTATTGTTTCTTTATTTCCGCTATGGTTTCACTTTGATAAAGAGGGTATAGTCTCCCCATGATCGATATTAGACTCTCACTACTAGTCGGCAGCCTCTAGCATATGGGGAGGCGCGCCTGAGGTCATGTGGTAGACCGGCTCAGGGCATCGACGTGTGGTACTTGGGTCGGGACGTCAAAAAGTGGTATCGGAGCCTAGTTTCATTTTATTTTATTTTGTCTTACTATTTGGGAAAGGTAGACATGAGACTAGAAAGAGTCGAGCCTTGGTTATGAGTTCGTGCATAAGAGTAGCTAACCCATGTATGGGGGAGAACCCAAGTACCGAGGGTAGGACTGTTGTTATTGTTGTTTGCTGTTACAGTTGAATATTATTTCACCTGGGCGATGCACTTGTTGTGTGATGTGAAAATTATTTTTGAGATTTTATGAGATTTGAATCATGGATCGGTATGGAATGCGAGATGAGTATGCATGCATCATTCCAGACACTCAGGATTCTTTTGTGACACGCATCATTTTAGGCACGTATGGAAAATGGGTTTTGGGTAAGTTATTGAACTTGAAATGTTTTTCCTTGCTTGTGTGGTTGAATTAAAAATGTTCCTAATATGAAAATTGAAAGTGGTGAAATGATGGAAAATGTGAATAATTGGGTGTCTAATGAGAAAATTGAATATAGGAATGGGTTTACCCTTTGTTAACCATGACCTATACATAGGATGGTTAAGGGTAGTGATAGTGTCTTGGTTTTGATTGTGTGGCAAGGTTTGGGGAAAATGACTTGTTATGGTTTTATATGAATTCGTGTAAATGTGTTGAAGTTGTGTTATGAGTCATGTGATGTGTGTTTGGTATTGTAGAGATATACCTCCACAACAACGCTTGTTGAGGGGAAGACATGAGGACATGGATAGAGATGATCCTCCAGTGATGGAACCTGAGGCACCGGTAGTGCGAGGTGAGGAAGTAGGGGAGCGGTTCTGAGAGAAATTTTGTCACTTCATGCAATTAATGGAAAGAGACCTGGGGCGGGTTGTAAAGAGTATGTCAGATCTAACGAGGGAGTTTTAGTTGCAGCACCCTCCGAATTTTATTGGAGAGGGTGGAGCTGAGGGAGTTGAGTTCTAAATTGAAGGTCAAGTTGGCTGCTTACATGTTGCAAGGATCAGCGAAGCACTGGTGGGATGTTCAGGCTCAGACTGGACAGGCTGAAGGTATGGCTTAGAAAGACTTTTTAGATGATTTCTTGGAGCACTTTTATCCAGAGACACTGCAAAAGGAGAGAGAATATGAGTTTGTGTGGTTGACTCAGGGGAGTATGTTTGTGATGGACTAAGCTGGACGCTTTACAGATTTGCAACGCTTTGCTCCAACATTGGAAGAGGATAAAACAGCTACGACGAGGCATTTCCAGGATGAAATTAAATGTGAAATTAAGTCTCAAGTTAATCTTTTTCGATTAAAGAAGTTTTCTGAGATGGTGGATCAGACTCTTATAGCTGAGGGGAACCTGAGGGAGCCTTCCAGTGCATGACAGGTGGTTGTTGCTGGATGATCAGGTGATACGACTTCTGAGATCAGGAAGCGTCGCTATGAGAACATTAACCATAATAGTGGGAAGTAGAGTACCTAGACAGAGGGATCAGTTGCCCATGATCTTACTTAAGTGACATGTCACCTGTGTGGCAGGTCGAGACACTTTTGGAGATAGTGCCCCCGACCACCAGTAGAGTGTCGATCTTGCGGTAAGATGAGACATCTATAGAGGTTATCTAGGAACCCATGACAGACGGGTAGTGATAGAGGAGCTAGACAAAACCATGGTGCGAGAAGGGGATCTTCTACACCATATCAGTATGGCAGCTGGAGTTATACCGGACAAGGTGGTAGAGGTGGTGGATGTGGTACTTCTAGGAAAGGGCACCCATATCAGCATAGTGGTGCAACTCAGAGGACTCAGACTGCATCACATGGAAGAGGGGCAAAACAGTTACATGTCATTCAGCCTACACTTGTGGATAGCGAGGCTGGACTATCGACAGTGAGATGTACTATTCTTACAAATTCTACATTAGCTAGTACCTTATTTGATACTGGAGTCTCTCATTCCTTTATTTCTGCACAACTTGTAAATGGTTTGAGCCTAGTGGTGAAGTTCGTGAGCGGGGTGTTGATAATTGTAGTCAGGTGAATTCCCCTTACCTCAATGTGAGGTGAGGATATTCTTTTATAGATTAGGAAACCAAAATACAATGCGGGTAAGTCTGATGTGGGACTCATCCATTTAAACTTAAATGGGTTCCAACACTCCCCCTCAAGCTGGACATGCCCAGATTTGATAGAGTCCCACACAAAAAAGAATAACAAGACAATCTCAAACCCCCCCTTAAGCTGGGCCATGGAGGCTGTGAATACCCAGCCTGGAAGTGAGAGACTCAAGACAAGCTCCGGGAAGACCTTTGGTGAAGAGATCGGCAAGCTGATCGGCCGTTGGGATATGGACGAAACTGATATGGTGCTGCTCCAGATGGTGGCGGAGAAAGTGACAGTCCACCTCGATATGCTTCGTCCGTTCATGGAAGATGGGATTCGAGGCAATCTTCGTGGTGGCCTGATTGTCACACCAGATATGAGTAGGAGTCGATGCCGGGAAACCGAACTCCTGGAGAAGATGACGAAGCCAGAAGATCTCAGTAGTGACAGTGGTCATGGCTCGATACTCTGCCTCGGCACTAGAACGGGAGACCACAGTCTGCTTCTTGATGTGCCAAGAGATGAGATTACCGGTGAAGAATACGGCGAATCCCGAAGTAGACTTGCGGGTAGCGAGGCAACTGGCATAGTCTGCATCACAAAAAGCCTCAACATCCATGTGAGCATGATGTGAGTACCGAAATCCGTGTGCAAGGTCTTTCTTGATGTACTTGGAAATGCGGAGGACAACATCCCACTGAGAGCAGGTGGGATGCTCCATGAACTGGCTGACTTTGCCAACGACACAGGCAATGTCGGGACGCGTCATGGTGAGGTAGTTGAGTTTACCGACCAAGCGCCGATAGCTCTCAGGATGAGAAAAGAGGTCCGAGTCAGAATGAAGGGAGCGTTCCCCAGGCTCAAGGGGAGTGTCAACTGTGGTGGCGGTGCTCAACCCGGCATCCTGCAATATATCAAGAGCATACTTGCACTGGTAGAGAGAGATAGTGTCCGCAGTTCGGGATACCTCGATGCCAAGAAAGTACATGAGGGGACCAAGATCCTTGGTGTGAAAGTGATGGTGAAGATGCGTCTTGAGGCTGGTGATGCCTCTAGAGTCGCTCCCTGTGATGATGATGTCATCAACATAAACTACAAGCAAGATACAGCCGTGTGCCATCGTACGGAAGAAGAAGGTGTGATCTTTCATACTCTGAGAGAGGCCAAAGGCGGTGACGACAGTGCTGAAGCGGCCAAACCAGGCGCGAGGAGACTGTTTGAGGCCGTAGAGGGAGCGACGGAGATGGAAGACATGGGAGGCGGCACCAGAGGCAGAGAAACCAGGGGGCTGCTGCAGGTAGACCTCCTTGTCAAGAAAGCCATGGAGAAAAGCATTCTTAACGTCGAGTTGATGAAGTGGCCAGTGATGATGAGCAGCCAGAGAGATGAAGAGGCGGACTGAGGCCATCTTGGCGACTGGAGAGAAGGTCTCAAAGTAGTCGACGCCATATGTCTGAGCAAATCCCTTGGCGACAAGCCGGGATTTGAGGCGGCAGAGAGAGCCATCAGGATTGAGACGGATCGTGAAGATCCATTTACAGCCGACCGCCTGTTTGTTTGTCAGAAGGGGAACAAGATCCCAAGTATGGTTGGCATCCAGAGCCTGCAATTCATCTCTCATTGCGGCTAGCCACCCGGGGTGAGATTTGGCTTCACCGACCGTTCGAGGAAGCGACACGGTCTCCAGAGCTGACAATCCCCTGTAAGAAGATACAAAGAGAGGAGTATTCTGACACGAGCGAGTACCTTTCCGGAGCGCAATCGGCACATCCTCGGGAGTTGTGTCAGGAACATCAGGCGAAGCGGGAACAATGGTTTCCTCGGCTGGGACGGGAGGTACAGCGGAAGGATGACGAGAGTAGGTCTGTCCAAAGAGATGACCGGTCGGAGGAGACACCAGAGGCGGGTGAACCATGAGCGGAAGGCAGTCATCGGTGGTAGTGTCAGGAGAAGGAGAGGGGAGAGTGAAAGGAGAGCTCTCGACAAACGAAACGTCGGCAGAGGTGATATACCGGCGGAGGTCGGGAGAGAAGCATCGGTACCCGCGCTGAGTGTGGGAATACCCGAGAAAAATACAGCGAAGGGATTTGGGTGATAGTTTGAAGAGATTTGGGTGAGTGTCCTGGACATAACAGAGACATCCGAAGACACGGAGTGGAAGGGAGAGAGGAGGGAGAGAGGGAAACAGGGTATGAAAAGGAGTCTCCCCCTGAAGGATGGAGGAGGGAAGACGATTGAGAAGGTAAGTAGCAGTGAGGATGGCATCCCCCTAGAAAAGAAGAGGTACCTGGCGGTGGAAGAGGAGGGCACGAGCGGTCTCCAAGATATGTCGGTGTTTCCGCTCGGCCACCCCATTTTGCTGAGGGGTGTCAGGACAGGAGGTCTGATGGATGATGCCGTGAGCCCTCATAAACTGCTGAAAATGAGTGGATAAGTATTCTCGCCCATTGTCAGATCGGAGACATTTCACAGGGAGAGAAAACTGTGTCTGGATTTCCTGAAAAAATGTCTGAAAGGTTGAGCGAACCTCTGTTCGATCTCGAAGAAGGTAAAGTCAGGTCATGCGGGAGTAATCATCAATAAAGGTGATATAATAACTGTACCCTGACTGGCTAGGAACCCTGCAAGGACCCCATACATCAGAATGAACAAGAGCGAAAGGAGCCGCTGCACGTGGTTCCGGGCGAGGAGCATACGTCGTCCGATGATGTTTGGCAAACTTGCAGGATTCACAATGGAAGGAGAGGTGAGAACTGAATTGGGGGCAAAGTTTATGGAGGGTGGAAGGCGGTGGATGGCCAAGGCGGTAATGGAGGTCAAGGGCTCGGGCTGTGGTGGATGAGCAAGCAAGGGATGATGGGGTATCAAACAGGTAAACCCCATCCCGAAGATAACCTCGACCAATTTCCCGATTCGTCTTCCGCTCCTGAAAAACAACACCAGATGAACTAAAAATAACAACACAATTCAATTCTGTGGTGAGTTTGCTGACAGAGATAAGATTAAAGGGACTTTGAGGAACATGAGCGACCGACGTCAGGGGAAGAGACGGGGTCAAGGAACATGTGCCATATCCGGTAATAGGGATTGTTGAGCCATTAGCAATAGTAATGGCAGAGGCACCGGTGTACAGATGATAGGTAGTGAACATACCAGAGTCTCCTGTGAGATGTTCTGACGCACCGGAGTCAAACATCCAAGCTGTCTGTCGATGAGAAACACAGGCGGTGGAGTTGTCAGTCTGAGCAAGTGGCGCAGTCGCTCGATAAGATTTTAGCAAAGCAATCTCCTCCGGCGAGAGTGTTGTCCTGTAACGGGTACTGGATGAAGGAGGACCGCTGCGCGGTAGAGCCGATGATGGAGGATGGGAGAGCTGCTCGGCTGAGTGCATAGGTGCTCGGGAAGGCCGACAATGGAAGTGAGGGTGCGGCCCTGCCGGAATACTGTCGTCCGGAGGTGATGCAGGAGGGCCGCGGGCGGACACGCCCGCCATTAACGCAGGGGGGGCTGGGCCGACGACGCAGGAAGGCCGCAGGGTAGCTGCAGGGAAGCCGCTGGGAGACGGGCTGGGGAGCGCCGGATCGGGCGGGAGCCGCTGCTGGGAAGGGAGCCACTGCGGAGGGCGGTTGCAGGAGGAGGGCCGCCGGAGGAGCCGGCGCGGGATGAACCGGGGCGGGAGGTCCGGCGCTGGGACGGAGGGCCGGCGCTGGGACAAGAGGAGGGAGGCGCGACTGGAGCCGCGTCGGACCGGAGGGCCGGGAGCCGTGCTGGAGCCGCGCGAGAGGAGGGAGGTGCGACGGGAGGGTCGGGAGCCGCGAGCGTCGGGCCGAGGGCAGGAGGGCTGCGGGCCGAGGGCGTTCCGTCGGGGCGAGGCGGGGCTGGCCGGGAGGGAGCGTCGCAGGGAGGGAGCGCCGCTGGGAGGAGATCCGTCGGGAGGGCCGTCGCGTGCAGTGGATGTCCGGCGACGGGATGTGCCGCGACGGGAGAGGAGGAGATCCGCCGGGATGAGCCGCAGGAGCCGGGAGCCGCGGGACAGAGGGTCGCGGGAGGGAGGAGTCACGACGGGGCGACAGGCTTGAGGCAGAGAGGGGGCCGCCGGGAAGGGACAGGCCGGAGAGGAGCCGGGCGAGATGGCTGCGCCGGGATAGGGGGGGCTTCCGGGAAAGGCTAGGGCAGCAGGGAGAGAGGCGGGGCCGGGAGGAGTCCGGGAATCCGCAGGGGAGGGAGGGTTCGGGATAAAAATCCCTCTGATACCATGTAGTCAGGTGAATTCCCCTTACCTCAATGTGAGGTGAGGATATTCTTTTATAGATTAGGAAACCAAAATACAAGGCGGGTAAGTCCGATGTGGGACTCACCCATTTAAACTTAAATGGGTTCCAACAATAATAAATACACCATTGGGAGTATGATTTAGAGACATCTGCTTGTGCAAGGGGTATTCTCTCGAGGTTAGGGAAGTATCATTTTCTATGGGATCTTTACATCCATGACATGTTAGACTTTGACCTAATTTTGGGTATAGACTGGTTAGTTGCATACCGATCCCACATAGATTGTTACCGTAGGAGAGTAACTTTTACGCCTCTTAAGGGTGACAACTATCTACACCGAGGAGAGTGGGATATCACGATAGGCCATGCAGGGCCAGTTCACCAGCAACTGGGGGAGTTTACCACCCAGGTTTCTAGTCTTTCTAGATGACGAAGGTGTAAATCAAGATGCTTTTCCAGCCGTAGTGGATCGGTTTCAGGATTTGTTTCCTGAATACTTCTCTGAATTTCCACCTAATAGAGATGTGAAGTTTACTATTGAGCTCATACTGGGCACTAAGTTAGTTTCTATTCCACCTTACAGAATGACACTGACAGAGCTTCAAGAGCTTAAGACTCAACTAAAAGAGTTGATGGATAAGGGGTTTATCCATCCGAGTACGTCACCTTAGGGTTCTCTGGTTTTGTTTGCAAAGAAGGTTGATAGGAGTTTGTGCTTGTGTATCGATTACCGGAAGTTAAACCAGATGACTATGACGAACCAGTATCCTCTTCCATGTATCGACGATCTTTTTGAGCAGTTGAGGGGAGCTTGTGTTTTCTCCAAGATTGAATTGATATCAAGGTATCATTAGTTGAGAGTTCAACCTTTTGATATATCGAGAACTGTTTTCAGGAGCAGGTATGGCCTTTATGAGTTTGTTATAATGCCGTTTGGGTTGATGAACGCACCAGAGTTATTTATGGCCTTGATGAACATAATCTTTCATTCATACTTAGATCAGTTTGTGGTAGTATTTGTGGATGAAATCTTGGTGTACTCCAAGACTCATAACGATCATGTCCAACATCTTGACATCATCGTGAGTACACTGAGAGAGCATCAGCTATACACCAAGTTAAGTTTTGGATCGATCAGGTACACTTCTTGGGTCACATCATCTCAGAGGAAGGTTTGTCAGTAGACCCAGAGAAGGTCAAGACAATTGTTTCTTGGGAAGCCCAAGAATGTTTTTGATATCCATAACCTTTTGGGATTAACTGGATATTATCAGGGATTCATCCTAACACTTTTCCTGATTGGAAGTGATGCTTTTGGGCTTAACCAAAAAGTGGATAAAGTATGACTGGTCGAAAACATGTGAGAAAGTCTTCTAGGAGTTAAATAAGCGCTTGACATTAGAAACAATTTTGATCCTATCTGAGCCAGGTGCGGAGTATACGATGTTTTGTGACGCTTCTGTGATATGGCTTGGAGTAGTGTTGATACAGGGAGATCGAGTTGTGGCGGATGAGTCTTGATAGTTGAGGCCTCATGAATGGAACTACCCTATGCACGACCTCAAGTTGGCTGCAGTAGTTTATGCTTTGAAGTGTTGGCGGCATTATATATTGGGAAAAAATTTACTAAGTATATTGATCACAATAGCTTAAAGTATATCTTCTCCCAATGAGATTTGAATCTCCAACAACGGAGATGGGTTGAGTATATGCAATCATTCGATTTTGAGCTAGCACATACACTCGAAAATGGGAACAATGTTGCTTATGCTTTGAGCAGGAAAAATCAGACTCAGGCAATTCAGGAGTCTAGTGCTGAGTGAAAGATCATGACTTTACTAGCTAAGATACATGTTGTAGTTCAAGAGATTCAAGAGAAGATGACTCTCGTATCAGTTTCAGTGGAGTCTACTCTTTTGATATAGATCAGAGACATGCAGTATGAAAATTCAGAATGTTTGACTTTGAGGGAAAGCCTTGAAGGTGGGGAGTCGCCTTCAGATTGGACGATAGTTGGGGATGAGATCATCTATGTCAAGAATTGGGTTGTTGTGCCTATGAGCATGCGGGGGAGTTGATGCGTAAGTTTCATGCCTCGAAGTGTGTGGTATATCCAGGTGTGACCAAAATGTACTGTGACCTACATCGACAGTTTTGGTGGTCGATCATGATAAAGGAGATAGTAGGGTTCGTGACACGATGCTACACTTTTCAGCAGGTGAAGACCGAGCATCAATGACCTGATGGTTTACTACAGACATTTCTCATTCCAGAATGGAAGTGGACCGTTTGAAAAAGGTGGTACATTTATTACCAGTGCGAGAGAACTTCTCCGTAGATCAGTTGGGAGAACTATATGTTTGAGAGATCGTTCATATGCACGAGGTGCCATGAACTATAGTTTCAGATTGTGACTCATGCTTTACTTCGTGTTTCTGAAAAGTCTTACAGAAGGCGCTTGATACACAGGTTTTATTGAGTACTGCTTTCTACCCACAGACAGATGAGAAGTTGGAGCGTACTACACAGGTGCTTGAGGATATAATACGGGTGTGCATCCTAAACTTTAGTGGGTCTTGGGAGAAGCACCTAGCCTTGGTAGAGTTTTCCTATAACAATAGTTATCAGAAAACTATTCAGATGGAACCATATGACACTTTATAGTAGGCCATGCAGATCACCTCTATGCTTGATAGAGGCAGGTGAGTCAGAGTTGTTGGGACCGAGTCTCGTGCAGGAGACATCAAAGCAGGTTCAACTAATTCGAAAGTGTATGACTACGGCTCAGAGTAGACATAAGTCGTATGCTGATAAACGTTGACGACCCCTAGAGTTTATAGAGGGTTATCATGTATTCCTTCAGGTGTCACCTAGATTGGGTCATCGTAGGATACAGAGGCAGGGTAAGTTGGTGCCCAAGTTCGTTGGATCATTTGAGGTTGTGGAGAGAATCAGGCCGGTGGTGTACTGATTGTCTCTTCCATAGAGATACAACGCTATGCATAATATTTTCCATGTGTTTCAACTATGGAGGTATCACCTCGACCCTTCTCATGTGATCGATGTGGATGATATTCAGCTTGAGACCGATGCGTCATTTGAGAAGCATCCAATATGTGTGTTGGATAGTAGTGAAAAAGTGTTGCGGGGAAAGACTGTGTTGATAGTTCGTGTATTGTGGCAACATGACCATGTTCAGGAGGAAACATGTGAGAGAGAGGTGGATATATGGGCTCCGTGGCCCGATCTTTTTTACTCAAAATCTTATAGAAGCTTGGGAGTACAACTTGAGGATGAGCTATTATAAGGTGGAGAGATTGTAAGAACCCAACCTTTTTGTGGATGTCTCGAGCTCATTTACAGGTACTTGTGTTGAGTACTTTTCATTTGGGTTTTACCTTGGGGTGTGTTTGGGTGAAAATTTAAGAAAAATGGAAGAAGGACAGTGCATGGTTGGTGCACGGTTTTCCCTAATCGTGTGCCCTTTCCCAGCAAACCGTACAACCCTGAACATAGAGGGTTTTCACGACTGACGCACGGTTTGTCAAACTATTCACCATAAAAGGAGAAACCATGAACCCCTAGAAGAAGTACACTGTTTGGAAAATCATGCGCTCCTGCCCAGTAAATCGTGCACACAGTTTTAATTAATCTGAGAATTAGTTTTAATTATTACCGAACCCCCAAATCTACCCCCACTCGCATCCTAACGATTTCTCTCGATTTTGGAGGCTCCCAAATAGATTCCAAGCTCTTCCGACCTCTGTTCTTCATGATTCAAAGTCCGGATTGAAGATCTTCACCCCATCCGAGCTTCAGATCTAGATCATGCTCTTCACCACGTTCTTAATTGTTTCGATTCAAATTGGGGATTCTTCCGTTGGCGAGCGTTTGTCAAAGAATTGAGACTTCATGTTTGCAGGATAGGATAAGGGCAAATGCCCTATGTTAGATGGCTAATTTGGGATGGATCGTGGTTGAGGGAACCAGATGTGGTTCGGTACCCGCTTGGGAGTTGTCAGTGTCTTTACTTTTGGGTTTTCATTTTGACATTTGACACGTATTAGCATGACATATCTACTATTCAGTTTTGATATTGTATTTCCTGTTTTGGTTATCATGTGATTCTGGTATTGTTCTGATTATGGTTATATCATTTAGTTATTATTGTTTCTTTATTTCCGTTATGGTTTCTCTTTGATAAAAATGTTATAGTCTCCACATGATTGATATTAGACCCGTACTGCTAGTCGGTAGCCTCTGGCGTACGATGAGGCACACCTGAGCTCATGTGGCAGATCGGCTCGGGGCACTAACATGTGGCACCTGGGTCGGGACGTCACCACAAAACCTATTATCTCCTTCATTCCTAACCACCAATACTGTCTATGGAGATTATGATACATCTTTGTTAAACCCAGATGCACCACCCATCTAGAAGCATGAAACCCCCTCATCATCTCCCTGCATAAGCCCATAGGAACCCATACTCAGCCACAAAAAAGAAGAGAATTGCCACTGCTAAGAGACCATCCCAATGGTGTCTCCCTGTCGTATAAGTTATCTCTCATAAATAAGCCCTCCAAATTAGATAATTGCTCAGTCCTGATCCAGTCCAAAAGCATGGGTATAAAAGATGTTGAAGTCAGATCTACTCATCCCTGAGACTCCTGAACATCTAGATGTATGTCTGCAAAGGAGTCCATAATCCACCACTCATCGCAAGACTCCCGCACTACCCATGTCTGCGTATTTTGACTCAATGCATTGACAATGGCATTTCCCTTTCCCATTGTATAAGCCAACTCGAAGTAGAAAAACTATAGATACTCGACCACCTCATTTGTTGAAGGTTTAGGTCCTGTTGAGAAAAGTGGTGACTGAGGCTATTGTGGTCCATGTATATCACAAACCTCTCACCCATAAGATAATGTATCCAACATCTCAGGGAATGTACCACTGATTCTAACTCCAGATTGTGAGTTGGGTAATTCCTCTCATGCGGTCTTAGCTGCCTGGAGCCATAAGAAACTACTCGATCCTCCTGCATCAGAACTGCTCCGAGCCCAAATCTGGATGTGTCACGGTACAAAATATATGCTTTACCTGAAACAAGTAAAGTGAGGATAGGTGTTGAGGTCAGCTTGCCTTTCAACTCCTAAAAATCTCTATTGAAAGCATTTGACCAAACAAACATCACCCTCTTCTTGGTCAGTCCAGATATCGGTGTTGCCGGATGAGAGAAGTCTTTGATAAAGCACCGATAATATCCTGTTAAACCCAAAAATCTCTGAATCTTGAAGACATTCTTAGGATGTTCCCAAGATACTATGACTGCAACCTTCTCTGGGTCCATAGACACTCATGCCTCTGAGATGACATGTCCCAAGAAGTGCACTTTATCAATCTAGAAACTACTTTTAGTTGGCTTGGTGTAAATCCAATGCTCTCTCAATGTACTCAGTACAATGTCAAGATGTTGGGCATGCTCATTTGCTGATTGGGAATACACTAAGATATCATCGACAAAAACCAATACAAACTGGTTCAGAAAAGGATGAAATATTCTATTCATCAAGGCCACGAATACCGTTGATGCATTAGTCAACCCAAACATCATCACAACAAACTCAAACAAGTCATACCTACTACTAAAAGCAGTCTGAGGTATGTCTGATGGTCTCACCCTTAACTGGTGGTATCCTGATCTCAAATTAATCTTAGATAAGATTCTAACACCTTTAATTTGATCAAATATATCATCGATGCGTGGAATGGGATACCGGTTCTTGATCGTTATCAGGCTCAATCTCCGATAATCCACACATAAGCGTGAGGTACCATCAGCCTTTTTGGAGAAGAGAACCGGAGAACCCCAAGGTAATGTACTAAGTCGTATGAAACCTTTAGTTTCCATATCTTCCAACTGGGCTTTCAACTCCCGAAACTCTGATGGTGCCATTCTGTAAGGCGGAATAGAAACTGGCTCTGCTCCCAGCACCAAATTGATCATGAACTCAATCTCTCTCTTGGGTGGTAAGGCATAGAACTCGTCAGGAAAGATGTCTGGAAAACGATCTACCACTGGAGGAAAAGAATCTCGCTGCATTCCACCATCATCTAGAGAAAGACCGACTATTTGAGCAATGAGATAATCCAATCTACACTGAATTGGTCCTAAACGACCAACCTGAAGATTCCAATCACCCTGATGAGAATAATTGTCTCCTTCTGAAGATAGAAAGGTAAATTTCTTTTTATAACAGTCGATATGAGTCTAGTATAGAACTAACCAATCCATACTAAGAATCAAATTGAAACTTGTCATTTCCAGCACAAACGATTCCCAAAAGAAACAGTAACCACCAATCTCTAAAGAACACATCTTGCAACGTTTGATATTCTTTGACTCCACTCCCAACAATGTATCGATGGTCAAAGAACCATACAAGATTTCCACAACCCAACCCAATTTGTTTTCAAAAAGAGAAGATAAAAAAAGGAATGTGATGCTGTTGTATCAAACAAAACACAAGCTAAGGTAGATGATACAAGAATCGTACCTCTGGCAGTAGACGGTCTTGTATCCACAATAGCTAGAGTAGACTGCATAGCATTCAGCTGGCTCACCCCTCTGCCCTGGGCTCCAGTCTGACTCCCCTATGTTGTTCCCTCTGAGTGTTACTACCGT
This sequence comes from Viscum album, assembly GCA_963277665.1. Taxonomy (NCBI): domain Eukaryota; kingdom Viridiplantae; phylum Streptophyta; class Magnoliopsida; order Santalales; family Viscaceae; genus Viscum; species Viscum album. The sequence goes on from OY728133.1 coordinate 1,964,667,001, forward strand.
TCCTACACTGGAGTACCACGTCCCCTACCTCAGCCTGAACGACTAGTAGAACTCTAGATACCAGCCTGATGAGGGGTAGCTGAGCCCATTCCAGACTCAGGTGATTATTCTGATCCCCTACCACTACTTTGCTATGGAAAGTTCCCACAAAACTTCTAAAGATGACCCAGTCTGCTGTAGACACGACATCCAACTGCGGGGTAAGGACGCTATGGGTGCTTGTGTCCAAACTTGACACACTGATAACACTACAATAGAATATGGTCCTAAGATGGTTGTCCACTACCTTGGAAAAAACTGTCAGAGTGGCGCTTCTTACTACCTGAAGAAGAGCTCCCAATTTTCCCTACTGAAATAGCTTGGTCGTTGCTCAGGGCCTCTCTCAGATTCCCCCCGTGATGAGTGCCTAATTCATCACATCCTCAAAACTGCTCAAACGAAAAACGTCCACCTGCGACCTGATCTCATAGCGAAGCCCATCCTGAAAATGTCTCACCATGGAGATCTCATAAGCGACCAAGGATGACACAAAGCACTGCAAATCGGTGAAACATCTATCGTAGTCCAGCACTGACATACCCTCCTATGTTAGATGTATGAACTCGTGATCCTTCTCATCCCTCAACGTCTCTAGATAGAAGTGTCTCAGGAACTTTATCTTGAAGTCCATCCAAGATAACTCATCTTTCTACCCGGATTTCTCTAGAATGTCCCACCAATGCTTGATTGGTACATAAAGCATATATGTAGCAAGTTTCACCCTCCTATCTGTGGGCGTCTCAAGGTGCTTGAAGATCGTCTTGATTGACTCGATCCATAACTCGGCTGCGGCCTCCCTCCCTAGTGAACTTAGGCGGATGCTGCAGCTGAAGTTCTCTCATCAACTTAGACATCGAAGATACGGTGCAAACAGTCTTCCTCTCCATAGACTGCATGACCATTAGGAAGCTGTCACGAAGCTGAACTTCCATCTAATCCTCGAAAGCTACAAGAAGCTCCAGCTCAACTGCGTTAGGATCATGATGGTTTCCACTCTCATGATGCTCAATTCGAATATGATGAGGAATTTTATCTACAATACAAATGCACACCTTAAAGTATTGGGTAACAACAAGGTCAACCTCAATAAGTGACTACAACAGAGAACCACTAACTCCTAGTCTCTCAAAACATGGATTAACAAGTGATTTAACATGACATAACAGTTCTTTCATTTCATTTATCAGGTATAATAGATATCTCATATCATAGTCAACACAAGAAATATATCACATGCATATAAATATGTCCCTATATGAACTATGCATGTTAGTATATATCCCTATGTGTCTATCATGATGCATGAATAATCATCTCGCGTCATACCAAACCATGAATATAAATCTCAAGAAACAATAACACCACACAACATTTGAATAACCCAAGGTGAAATAACATCAAACCGTAACAAGCGAACACCATGAACAACAATCTCATCCCCGAAACACTCAGATTTTCCCTCGTACATGGGTTAGCTACTCCTATGCACAATGTCACGAACCAACCCAGGTCGACCCTAAACCGAACACCCGGGTCACCTGAGTCGGCCCACAACATGGCCTCAAGCGCGTCTCCCCTTACGCCAGAGGTTTCCGACTAGCGGGGAGGGTGCAAGGTAAGTCAGGGGGAAGACTATACCCTCTTATCAAAGTGGATCAAAGGGATCAAAAATACAGCAACAGAAGTAGTGTAAATAATAATAAGAAATCAGCGGAAAACATTTTTTTTTCATTTATAAGGTTTGAATAAAATTGGCGAATGACAGTTTATATAAGAGATGCATGCATGACATGCTAATGATACAATGGAAGCATTAAATCACGCGACATACTTACACATCAATGCAGAAGTAAATGAACAAAAGTCTCAAGCCCCGAGGGCGATCTCCATGAGCATCCTGAGCCCCAACTCGGTCCTTTGCTCCTAACTCCAAGTACAAGAAACAACAACAATAAGGTCCTGCAACCAAATGGAATCTACTCGGGTACCACAGTGCAATGGCGGCCCGAGTAGGGTGTGAGATATATATCTCAGTAGGCCGGAACCACCGGGGTCTAGCCCACTCTAGACCATGAAATATAATTAAACAAAGTGCTGGTATTTTCGAACAATAACGACACAATGCAAACAATAAACGCCCGTCCAGGTTCCAAAAAGGACACCTGACGACAATACCTGCTTCGGCCCATAGCCGGGATAAGAACCTGTTTAAAACAACACAAGTAAATTTGGTTCAAGCATAAAAACACTTTTTATCATTTTGCTCACTTACTCTATTTATTCACTTATCATTTCAACTCAGACTGGAAATCCACTCATTCTTACCTTTATTTGATCACAATTCACTCGGGTTTTACCCACATCTCTCATTCTTTTCATAAATCATTATTATCATTCGTTCGGTGTAGATCGCCATGTCTAACATCCCATATCACATTTGGTGTAGATCGTCATGTTTAACACCTCGAATCACATTTGGTGTAGATCGCCATGTCTAACACCACGATAATTGTTCGGTGTAGATCGTCATGTCTAACACCCCGTATCACATTTGGTGTAGATCACCATGTCTAACACCTAGATAATCGTTCAGTGTAGATCGTCATGTCTAACACCCCGTATCACATTTGGTGTAGATCACCATGTCTAACACCTAGATAATCATTCGGTGTAGATCGCCATGTCTAACACCCCGTATCACATTTGGTGTAGATCACCATGTCTAACACCTTATATCACAAGCTTGGATAACCATTGGGAAGGAACGCCATGTCCAAAACCCAACGTTTAAATCGGTCTAAAGCGCCATGTCTAGGACCCAGAATCTCATTTATTTATTACTATTTATCAATTAATTAATCAGTCGACACAATTCTCATTTCATGATTAATTCTTCACATTTAGTTATCCAAATCAGATCTCAACTTTTTATAATCAATTCTCATAATTAATTATCCTTGTTCAACATTCTGGAACTTGCATGAGCAATAGAAGGTAAACAAAAGCATATGGCGTCAACATGCCTCTATGTTAGGTGATTAATGACATTAAATGGTACAAGCTAACAAACTTTCTCAAGCAAGACATTCAATTCAAACTATTACATTAAATTTATAACTTAAAGAACAAGGAAAAAGGGGCATTTAGGCGGGGCACACCCAAAGGGGTGTCCAAGAGGCAAGGCGGGTACCTAGGGTGGACTTTACCATAAACGAAGGCCACAATGGGCATGAGCGAACCACCCAAGCATTTCAATAATAAATAAAGAGGCATTGCCGGAAGGTTGCGACAAGCGACACAAGACGTGGCATGACATAAGCGCCGAAGTAAAGGGAAGAGGGTAAACACCCTACCCTAAAAGTTCTAATTACATGTTAAGCCATGAACTTAGGAGGTGTCATGGCTCGTTTATTATTTCTCAAGAAGCAACGTCATTTGAGGTAACCAGTAAGGTACAAGTACAAGCATGTCATTTATCAAGTATAATGTCAAGCATAAAGAGTCATAAGACTTTTAAGCAAGCAATCACAAAAAAGGAAATCTACTACTACATGTTTATTTTGAAGGCAGCTCACCTCCATTGGAGGAGTTTTATTAGAAAACATGTCATTACTTTATCAAACAATTCATTTAGTGATATTTAGCATTTACTTTAAAACTCATTCAACACTTGCAAAGTTAAGAAGACAAACAATAAGGAAGGCAATCATGAAATTCTATTGCTACATTTTTAGATTGAAGGCAGCGCACCTCGAAAGAGGGGTTTTATTATTAAATCGTTAGTTTAGTGACCAAACAACCTCTTTTATCTTATTTCTGCAATTCACACGATTTGCACAGAAGCATTTAATCGGAACTAAACTTGCATAATTAAAATGCTAAGTGCAATATTAAACTCACTATTACTTTACTTAAATTTAAAGGGCAAGGAGAGGGACCCTACCTCCAGGTGGATCCATCTGTCCACTCTGGCTCTTGGCGCTTTCTAACTAAAGTTGTCGCAGCTGCTCCCCCACGAGGCATATGTGATTTCACATACGTATAAGGACACCTAGCCTCTATGCACACGCTCCGCATGGCCATGAGCATGCGCAACATGATCCTTACACATATGCTTACGCACATACACCTGTCGCCGCTCACCTGCACATGCACTTTTTATATATGTAATGGGGACAACTAGCCCCGTACGTGTATATTTGCTGCCATGGACAAATATACGCACGCCGGGGGAACCCACGTACATATAAATACGTACCTATGCCTGCGCAGGTGAGTCGCCTAAGCTCCGGCAACCCGAAACCATACCGAAACCTCCAACGCACTAAACCAAACCAACCAGGAACCTCTAAAACAACCTGATAAATTAATTTAGAGGCTGCGAAGACCAAAAACCGGTAGAAACCTTACCTCGGAAACCAACCGGCGGACCGAAATCACCGCAAACCGCCTCGCCTTCGGCGGCGGACACCAAACGCGCACCCACGAGGTCCCGAGAGACCTTCTGCATAACCCTAGAGCAGGCGAAACAAGAAAAAGGAACAAAATCAAAAACTAACCCCAACCTAGGGTTCGACCGAACCTCATCGGGCGCCGATTAGGTCGAAAAGAAGCCGGAAACAGGGAGGAGAAGGGAGAGGACTCACCATGATGATTCGGAGAGTGAAATCGCCAAAAACCGGGAGAAATCGGGGAAGGAGGCGGTGCCGTGGAGGGGGGGGGGTTGCGCGCGGCTCACGGGAGAGAAGGGAGGGGGTGCGTCGCGTGGGTGTTCTGCCGAGTGAGGGTGAGGGAGTTAGTTTAGGTTTTTTATTTATTTATTTTCTTTTATTTTAATTTTAAACAAAAACTAAAACACACCCAACCCGCACGATTTTACCCACACCGTCTGAAAAACCATGTGCAGCCCGCGCGCCTGCTACCGGATACTCGGGGTACCCCGCACGCTTGACCCGCACGCTTGACCCGCACGGTTAAACCTACCGCGCACGGTCCGATATCACCGCTTAAAACGGCTCCGGAACTCGGGACCTCGTTCCGAAGTTCGGTTTTAAAACCGACCCGCTGATAAAAGAAAAAGTTCAAAAACCTTCGAATTTTATCCGCTCAAAAAAAAACGGTTCGTTACAAACTACCCACCAAAAAAAACTTCTCGCCCCCGAGAAGCCTTCGGAAAACAACGAAAACATCACCCGACTCACAAGGGTCGTGAAGTTTCATTCAACCGGTCGTATTGCGTTTCCAACGCCCAAAGCACCTTTAAAAATTTTCTAAGAAGACTGCACTTAAGCCTTTACAACTCGAGCCAACGCTCAAGTTACAACTGAAACATCAAAGCAGAGCTTACATCTGGGGCCATTATAGGAACCTCAACCCAAGAAAACGATCGAATCACGATCGACCAACTAAAATTGGTCACGCCAGATTTCCTCGAAAGACATCGTCGACCCGAAAAACACACTCACCCTTAAACCGACAACATGCTTTTAAAATTGTTTCGTTATCAACCACGCGCGCACCAAAGTCCTTACACGACCTTCGGTGATATTCTCAAGCCAAGCCATCACAAGACTATTATAAAACTATCGTGCCTCAGCACGAAGCGTAACTCCAAGAAACTGTGCATCCCACGCACAACCAGAGAGAGATTACGAAACAAACCAACAACTTTTAAACTTTAGCGCGGCGTATAACCGACACTATCTTAGTGTATCCAAGACGGCGTCAAGATGGGGGACATGCTCGTCTCATCCAGCAGAGTACACTAAGATTAAACCAAGGTCGCTGAGAAGATCAATCGAACCAAACTCTGATGCCTATACCACCTGAGGCATTCGTATTCGTCGAAGCTTAACCACTGAAACTCTTCCCGCACTAACGGAGTTTCTAAAGCGTTGTGCACACTGCCAACCTTATCAAAGTCGTGCTGCCAAGCAAGCACCGACATGAAAACCGAAACTCATGCGACACTACCCACCTTAGGAGTGTCCATGTCGTCGCAAGAACTAGCCGCTCACCGGCGCGCTATTTTTGAAACACTTTAACGCACGGGTGACGTTCCTCGAACTACGATCACCACATCATAAGCTCACACCGAAAACAAGGCAACTCAAGCTCTAAGGGTACTACCTAGCACGGGCTAGTCCCTTACGAAGCACACACGTCGACCCTAACTCTTGGTCACGCAAAACAAGGATTACTAGGCTCAAAAACCCCTTTCCATTTTATCCATTTCATTAATTCATTTCAACCTTTAATCATTTGAAAGAAGATTTTAACAGACCCACAAGTACTATTTCACAACAAAGTACTTGGTTTTCAAACAACGCCCCACGGGCAAAACAGGCAAGTTGTAACAAACTTCCTCTTCAACATTTAACATTTAAACTTTAGTAGTCATCCTTTAAAAAGTTTGAAAACACGATTTACCATTTTCCCAATTATAAGGCGCTCATACACTTTATAATGAAAAATTGGCTCTGTCGTAATCGCAACCAACAATTTCAGCCAAAGCAACCAAGCGCTTGCCAGCAAGCTAACAAGCCACTACAAACAGCTAACACAAAGCAACAGGCTGAAATCACTAAAACATGTTATAACACAGAGCATGACACACAAGCAAGATAGAAAACATGACATATTTTCAAGGCACACAATCAAAATCAGCAGGCATCCTACTAATGCAACTACATGGCATGACACATATGCATGACATGTGAATCTATAAGTGCCTAATATGATGCATGCAGTGCAATTTCCTGGCCATATCGGGCCAAGGAAAATTTTCAAAACCTCTTCATAAACAAATAAGCAGTGGAAAGTACAACATTCACCCAAGGTGAAATCACATCAACTGTAACAGCAAACAACATGAACATCAATTCCCAGCCCTGGCCACTTGGTCATTTACCGTACGTGGGGTGATCAGTCCCAGACACGGCTATTACCCAAGCGCCGACACATTCCTAATCTCCTGTCTACCAATCCCAAAACAGTAAGACAGTGAAAAGAAAGAAACCTCCTCTGATACCATTTTGTCACGAACCAACCCAGGTCGACCCTAAACCGGACACCCAGGTCACCTGAGCCGGCCCGCGACATGGCCTCAAGCGCGTCTCCCCTTACGCCAGAGGTTGCCAACTAGCGGCGAGGGTGTAAGGTAAGTCAGGGGGGAGACTATACCCTCTTATCAAAGTGGAGCAAAGGGACCAAAAATACAGCAACGGAAGTAGTGCAAATAATAATAAGAAAGCAGCGGAAAACATTTTTTTTTCATTTATAAGCTTTGAATAAAATTGGCGAACGACAGTTTATATAAGAGATGCATGCATGACATGCTAATGATACAATGGAAGCATTAAATCATGCGACATACTTACACATCAATGCAGAAGTAAATGAACAAAAGTCTCAAGCCCCGAGGGCGATCTCCATGAGCATCCCGAGCCCCAACTCGGTCCTTTGCTCCTAACTCCAAGTACAAGAAACAGCAACAACAAGGTCCTGCAACCAAATGGAATCTACTTAGGTACCACAGTGCAATGGCGGCCCGAGTAGGGTGTGAGATATATATCTCAGTAGGCCGGAACCACCGGGGTCTAGCCCACTCTAGACCATGAAATATAATTAAACAAAGTGCTGGTATTTTCGAACAATAACGACACAATGCAAACAATAAACGCCCGTCCAGGTTCCAAAAAGGACACCTGACGACAATACCTGCTTTGTCGCATAGCCGGGATAAGAACCTGTTTAAAACAACACAAGTAAATTTGGTTCAAGCATAAAAACACTTTTTATCATTTTGCTCACTTACTCTATTTATTCACTTATCATTTCAACTCAGACTGGAAATTCACTCGTTCTTACCTTTCTTTATTTGATCACAATTCACTCGGGTTTTACCCACATCTCTCATTCTTTTCATAAATCATTATTATCATTCGTTCGGTGTAGATCGCCATGTCTAACACCCCGTATCACATTTGGTGTAGATCGCCATGTTTAACACCTCGAATCACATTTGGTGTAGATCACCATGTCTAACACCTCGATAATCGTTCGGTGTAGATCATCATGTCTAACACCCCGTATCACATTTGGTGTAGATCGCCATGTCTAACACCTAGATAATTGTTCGGTGTAGATCGTCATGTCTAACACCCCGTATCATATTTGGTGTAGATCACCATGTCTAACACCTAGATAATCATTCGGTGTAGATCGCCATGTCTAACACCCCGTATCACATTTGGTGTAGATCGTCATGTCTAACACCTTATATCACAAGCTTGGATAACCATTGGGAAGGAACGCCATGTCCAAAACCCAACGTTTAAATCAGTCTAGAGTGCCATGTCAAGGACCCAGAATCTCATTTATTTATTACTATTTATCAATTAATTAATCAATCGACACAATTCTCATTTCATGATTAATTCTTCACATTTAGTTATCCAAATCAGATCTCAACTTTTTATAATCAATTCTCATAATTAATTATCCTTGTTCAACATTATGGAACTTGCACGAGCAATAGAAGGTAAACAAAAGCATATGGCGTCAACATGCCTCTATGTTAGGTGATTAATGACATTAAATGGTACAAGCTAACAAACTTGCTCAAGCAAGACATTCAATTCAAACTATTACATTAAATTTATAACTTAAAGAACAAGGAAAAAGGGGCATTTAGGCGGGGCACACCCAAAGGGGTGGCCAAGAGGCAAGGCGAGTACCTAGGGTGGACTTTACCATAAACGAAGGCCACAATGGGCATGAGCGAACCACCCAAGCATTTCAATAATAAATAAAGAGGCATTGCCGGAAGGTTGCGACAAGCGACACAAGACGTGGCATGACATAAGCGCCGAAGTAAAGGGAAGAGGGTAAACACCCTACCCTAAAAGTTCTAATTACATGTTAAGCCATGAACTTAGGAGGTGTCATGGCTCGTTTATTATTTCTCAAGAAGCAACGTCATTTGAGGTAACCAGTAAGGTACAAGTACAAGCATGTCATTTATCAAGTATAATGTCAAGCATAAAGAGTCATAAGACTTTTAAGCAAGCAATCACAAAAAAGGAAATCTACTACTACACGTTTATTTTGAAGGCAGCTCACCTCTATTGGAGGAGTTTTATTAGAAAACATGTCATTACTTTATCAAACAATTCATTTAGTGATATTTAGCATTTACTTTAAAACTCATTCAACACTTAGCAAAGTTAAGAAGCCAAACAATAAGGAAGGCAATCATGAAATTCTATTGCTACATTTTTAGATTGAAGGCAGCGCACCTCGAAAGAGGAGTTTTATTATTAAATCGTTAGTTTAGTGACCAAACAACCTCTTTTATCTTATTCCTACAATTCACACGATTTGCACAGAAGCATTTAATCAGAACTAAACTTGCATAATTAAAATGCTAAGTGCAATATTAAACTCACTATTACTTTACTTAAATTTAAAGGGCAAGGAGATGGACCCTACCTCCAGGTGGATCCATCCGTCCACTCCGGCTCTTGGCGCTTTCTAACTAAAGCTGTCGCAGCTGCTCCCCCACGAGGCATATGTGATTTCACATACGTATAAGGACACCTAGCCTCTATGCACACGCTCCGCATGACCATGAGCATGCGCAAGAGGATCCTTACACATATACTTACACACATACACCTGTCTCCGCTCACCTGCACAGACACTTTTTATATATGTAATGGGGACAACTAGCCCCGTACGTGTATATTTGCTGCCATGGGCAAATATACGCACGTCGGGGGAACCCACGTACATATAAATACGTACCTATGCTTGCGCAGGTGAGTCGCCTAAGCTCCGGCAACCTGAAACCATACCGAAACCTCCAACGCATTAAACCAAACCAACCAGGAACCTCTAAAACAACCTGATAAATTAATTTAGAGGCTACGAAGACCAAAAACCGGTAGAAACCTTACCTCGGAAACCAACCGGCGGACCGAAATCACCGCAAACCCCTCGCCTTCAGCGGCGGACACGAAACGCGCACCCACGAGGTCCCGAGAGACCTTCCGCATAACCCTAGAGCAGGCGAAACAAGAAAAAGGAACAAAATCAAAAACTAACCCCAACCTAGGGTTCGGCCGAACCTCACCGGGCGCCGATTAGGTCGAAAAGAAGCCGGAAACAGGGAGGAGAAGGGAGAGAAGGACTCACCATGATGATTCGGAGAGTGAAATCGCAAAAAACCAGGAGAAATCGGGGAAGGAGGCGGCGCCGTGGAGGGGGGGGGGGTCGCGCACGGCTCGCGGGAGAGAAGGGAGGGGGGTGCGTCGCGTGGGTGTTCTGCCGAGTGAGGGTGAGGGAGTTAGTTTAGGTTTTTTTTTTATTTATTTATTTTCTTTTATTTTAATTTTAAACAAAAACTAAAACACACCCAACCCGCACGGTTTTACCCGCACCGTCTGAAAAACCATGTGCAGCCCGCGCGCCTGCTACCGGATACCCGGGGTACCCCGCACGCCTGACCAGCACGGTTAAACCTACCGCGCGCGGTCCGATATCACCGCTTAAAACGGCTCCAAAACTCGGGACCTCGTTCCGAAGCTCGGTTTTAAAACCGACCCGCTAATAAAAGAAAAAGTTCAAAAACCTTCGAATTTTATCCGCTCAAAAAAAAATCGGTTCGTTACACACAATATCATTACCAAGTCCCGAAACATCATAGCATCCTTTCTACCTTTCCCAAATAGTAAGGCAATAGAAAATAAAGCATGCCCCCTTTGATACCACTTTGTAGCATCCCCCGATCTAGTACTCTCTCACATGGCCAAAAAGGGTTAGTTACAAGACCTCAAGCGCGCCTCCCAGTATGTCAAAGGTTGGCGACTAGTAGCGGGGGTGTGATATGTATAGTGGGGAAGACTATTCCCCCCGGTATAAAGACATAGCAGTGGAAATAAGCTATATAAACAAAAACAATAAGTAATAGACATAGAATAAACCATATAACAGAACTGGGAAAAAAATAAAGGAGCAACCAATATACCAAAAAACAAGGAATCATGTAATGACAGGATGATATATATCTAAATGTCAAACTGAAAGTAATACAATAAATGATTCATTTGACATGAGATAAATCCAAAAGAATCTGGTCTCGAACCCCATGTCAGACCCATCTCCTAACTTCATCCCATCCATCAAGCAACAAGTCAACAATAAGGTCTCTTGCCCTTTTCCAAACCCGCATCCACAAAATATGCTCGGGTACCAAATGACGGACCGAATAGGGTGTGAGTAAATCTCCATAGGTCAACATCATCGTGTCTAAACAAACCTGTTTGATAAGAAGTGCATGCAATAATGTGATAAACATGTGTATTAATTAATTCAACAATTAATAAAATACAACAACAATCTGCTTCAGCACCGTGCCAGAATATCTTTGAGCATGTCTCACAACCATGTCAACCATAACCATATAACCATGGTAATACATAACCTGCATCGATGCCATGTTGGAATGTCTCTGAGCATGTCTCACAACCATGTCAACCATGACAATATACCCATTGTATAACAAATCACCGAGCCAAACCCGCTATATAAGCATCGCAACATGTGTTAGGGCCTAGCTCGGTATATAATCATCTCAGCATGTGTCAGGGCATAGCCTGATATATAAGCATCACAACATGTGTCGGGGCATAGCCTGATATATAATCATCACAGCATGTGTCAGGGCATCACTCGGTATATAAGCATCTCAGCATGTGTCAGGGTAGAGCCTGGTATATAAGCACCTCAACATGTGTCACAAGTGCATATCAAAATAGAAAACATATCACAATATGACCACATAAAACCAAATGGTTAATTCTACGAATTACCATTTGTCTTTCAATTTAACCATTATTTCAATTAATCAATTAAGCCATTTTCCATGGTGAATCTATATCAAGAAATCACCTGAATCACATGTCATGCTAAAATTATATGCAAGCTCGGGGCCTTTCCCCTTGGGGAAAACACCTTACACGACGTGAAGGGTTCTGGCCAGACCATTACACGTCTTGTAATTGATACATATCATGTATTCCAATTACACAGCGTGTAATTGGTCTGCACCCAACCTACAACCCTCTTGCCTCTTTTTTTCCAAAAAACTGCCCAACTGACCCATGGCCCGACTTAGGGGTCTAAGCCAAAAATAACATAACAAGGGTTCAACTGAAAACTAAATGGATTCATACCTGAAGAAAAAACCGGGTTCTTACATAAATGGTTATTCTAAACATAGCCTTTGTAAGGGCCAGAAGGAGGTGTTCACGGGATAAGGTGTTCAGTGCTGTGCCAAGATTAACTAATATGGTTCTCTTTGTGATGATTCTAGAGGTTCTATAGGTCCTCGATTGTAGGAAGTTCAAGAGGCGACGGTTGAACCGGAGCTACAATCTAGCTATAGAAAACAACCCAGGTAGGTTCCTGAGCCTCTTATTTTAAATACTTTAATGAATCTACATCCAGTTTTTTGAATCTGGCTGGGTTCTTAGGCTACACAGTCTTGTTGTATCATAGAATCCTTAGAAGATGGAGGTGGGGATAACTTTCTTACTGCTGAGGGGCAGGGAATTCTCTCCATATTTGAGGCATGTAATAGGTCTGAGGGACTGGAGGTAGGTCTCCCAGAATGACGGGGGATGGGAACTTGTGGGTTCTAAGAGGATGCAGAAGCTCCTTCAAGCTACAGGTTTAGTCCTTATACAAGGTTTTAAGGAATTGTAGTGGAATATATTACTTCCACTAAGGCTGAAAAAGGCTTTGAGGCAGCCTCTCGGGCTTCTTCTACATATGAAGAAGAGGTGGAGGTCAGTGATTATTTGTGTTCAGGCTTAGGAGCGAAGGAAGGAAAGAATGGGGGTTTGATTCAGGAAACTACATAGTTTCCCTAGGGGAGAAAACCAGACGGTGTAAAGACTATTAAAATCTACCTATACCAATGCAGACTCGATCAATATTTAAGCTTACTAGCTCTTGAGATCCTGATGGGAAACTGGTAAGGGACCTGACAAGGCAGAATTCCAAAAACCTTGAAAATTAGGAGGGTATGATGGGTTGGTTAAAGCAGTTAACCAGGAAATCTCAAGCACAAATGATGATTTTGAGACCCAATTAAGGAAAAGAATGAGGTAATTCACATTCCCTCCCCATTTCTCTGAAATGATGAAGAACATCTTCGATAAATTTGGAAAAGCAACATATGAAGGAAATATAAAATTGAGAAACAGTACTATCATCCCGTCACCCGAGGATAAAACTAAAGTGGGGCAGCTAAGACTTCCTTGTGGCCTCAAATGCAACACTAAGGAATGTCTTTCAATTCAGGTTTATTGCGCATTTGAGAAACTATACTACGTACTTTTCTCTTTTGACGCCTATCTGGCGCTCACAGACTTCATTACCACCATCGTTGAAGAGTATATACAAGCCATCCCTAAGATTGATATCAAAAAATAATCATGGAAATATTGGAGAATCCCTTTTCCCCATGATTGACAAGAAATGTTTAAGTATGAGGGAATTCAACATTTGATGTTCAAAAGAAAATATAACCAGAGTTTGAGTTAAAGGGAAGGTGTTTCAGAGTTCCTCCAGTATTCAGCTTCTCTTGGTCCATGAAAAACAGTTGATTTTCAACTCCATTGGTTGTGTACTTCTGCTCTTGGTGTGAAATGCACAGCAGGTTTTCTTTCTAAAACTCCAGGGAAGATCAGAATTAAAATACCCTAGCAATTAATGCTCTGAAAGATCTCTCAAATTATCATAGTGAGTATCAAAGGCACTTTTTCCATTAAATAATTCATGATTTAGCTCAACCGAAAATAACCAAAACAAAAATAATAATGTACATGTATTTTCATTTTGGGCAGAACAAAAGAATTTCCAAGGAAACTAGCATGTTTAACAATGATTTCAGCTATCAACATTACAACATTAAAATAGATTCTAAAATCCTCAAAGAATCCAAAGGAATTTTCAGGGTGCTAAGACAAGATTTTAATTTTGATTCAAATGATTTTCAATAGAATAGATTTAAACAAGAAAAGCACCCATCAGTTTCAAAACAGATTCAACATGCACTGAGTAAAAGATTAGACAATTTTAGCTAACCAAAGATGAACAATTTTCACAACAACCCTTTCTCCCCTACACTTTGTTTCTAGCAATGATAAAATTGTAAATCAATCAGAAACACTTGCATTAGTTTATCCGAATAACCAAGATAGTATGTATTAGTTTAAATATCTTTAAAATTCAAAACAGTATGTGAAAATTGAAAGAGTTACTCCCCTGACTGTTGATGCTTTGTTTCCTTAGTGCATGACCCAATTGATCACTCTCCTTTAAGTCACTTCAAGCTCCTATTGGTATCTCTATTAAAGCATTCACAAGAGTAAAATGGAACAATCAATAAATCCATTAATTCAAAATCAGAAGAATGAGACTAAAAAAAGTGAGAGGATGTGGCAGGTGAGGCTACATATGACATAATGGCAAGGGGCTTTTATTTAAAATAAAAACAAACAAATAGAACTTTATTAAACCATAGGCTGCCTCCCATGTAGTGCTAACTTCATAGGATTCAGCTGGACTTTCCTAGATATCCAACCATAGTCAATAGGAGGATTGGTTTCCTATATAGAAACGACAACATGTTGATAGCCCATGTGTTGTCAAGTGAAAAGAAGATTTCATGGGCACCTAAAATTCTATGGGCACACTCCACTCTCTTAAAAGCTAAAAAACCCTCTTGGAAATACCCCTTGACAGTTGTGGATAACATGGTGTCCACTTCTGTAATTGATCCAGAATTGAATGATTTCAAGCCTTCTTGATTGGAAAACAATGAGTGGGGTGTTTCTACAGGTGTGTAATGATTCCGAAATTTCTCTTCCTCATTTGAGAGCATCAAATCATCAATAAGAAAGGTGCACAGGGCTGAGTTCTAAAAAAAATCATGAAGAGAATTTTCAATGTCGCTCTGTAGCGCTTTTTGACAAAGCCAGCCGCCGTTCACTGTAGCGACGCGGACCACTTTTCGAATAGTGATCGTCTTCTCCATTTGTTTTATAGCCCATTTCGGGCTAGGGTTTCATGTTGGAAATCCTCTGTAATTTTGTGCTCCCGAATCATAGTGAAATTCTGCCTCTCCCGTGGACGTAGGGATTTTTCCCGAACCACGTAAATCGCCGTGTTCATTGTTGCTTTTCCTTCTTTCGTTTTCTCGTTTTCTGTCGTTGTGTCTCCCGGCGATTCCGCAACAGAAACTTCAGCAGTATCACTGTTAGTATTGTGAGTGCGCAAGAGAGAGAAGGCACTAAATGTAGAAGGAACAATCCGTAATCCTATATTTGTTGTATGCTGTACAGTTTTTCCTATGTAAGGAATTACGGTAGGTAGAAGAAGAAGATGAAGGAGAAGAAGAAGTGGAAGGAGATGTAAGAGGAGACGAGGTAGAAGAGAACTCTGCTGAAAGACCACTTCCGGTGGAGCCAAGTCGAACCTTCCAAGGTCGACTCCCTTGCTGCTGCCAAGCAGAATCCTCCAAGTCAATCGTGTCCCTCCCTCGTTGTTTCTCCTCTCCTCGCGTCGCTAGGGTTCCCCATCGGATTCCCCTCCTTCCCCCTCCGGCGTGGTCCGGCCTCGGTGACCGCGGCTCCGCCTTGGATTGGCGTCGATGGAGGTTGTCCACAAGTGCCTTGGCTTCGTTTTTGATCCGGTGGTGGCTTCGTCGCGCTTTGCGGCTTCAAGATCTGGCTTCGGCTTCGGATTGCTAGTTGCTGGCTTCGGTTCGCACAGAGGTGACTTCGAATCTCCTGGCTTCGGGATCCCTATCTGGTTTTGGCTTGCTTCGGTTCTGTGTGGTCCGGATCTGGGTTTCCAGATCGATGTCGTCCTTTTCAGATCTGGAATTTCTTTGCGGCTGCGAGAGCTTAGTGTTGCGCTTGGCGTTCTTGGTGTCCAATTTGGCGTTCCCCTATCCTCGGGTTCTCGTTGCGGCCTCCACGCGTTCCCTACTGCCTCCGGGTTGAGTTGCAAGATGCGGCGGGCTCCTCCTGGATTTCGGGATTTGGTCTCGGCTGTGGGTTCTTGGTGTCGGACCTGGCGCTTCTGGCCACGAAATCCCAGCCCGGCTTCTTCCCGGACTGACGACGGTTCTGGTGTGCTTTGGTTTACTCGGCATTGGCTCCAGTGGCTTGGAGGGGGAAGGACCTGCTCTCCGTATCTTCTGGTTTCTTCTGATTTTGGTCAAATGCTGTAGGTATTTTGTTGTGGTGGGTGTTTGTTGTGGTTGCTGCTGCTGGTTACTGGTCACTGATTGCTGGAAGATGATGTTGCTTGGTGGTGATTGTTGTGATGGTGGTTTGCTTGAGGCTGCTGGAGGTTGGTGTTTGTGTCTTTGTGGTGCCGAAGCTGGGTTAATGAAGTTGCTGCATATGGTTTGGTTTTGCTGGCTGCTGGTTGCTGATGTTCTGGGAGGTGATGTTGGTGACTTTTCTGTTTTTCTGCTTTGTGTGTTTTTTTCTTCTTTGGATTTTTTTTTTTGGGGGTCTTTTTGGGGTTATGGTTGTAAAGGGTTTTTTGGGTGTGGGTTGTTTGACCCCTCCTCTTCCTTGTCTGCTGTATCTTTCTTTCTAATAAATTTGGGGGGTTGGGAATAGCCTGACCCTCGCATCTTCCTTGCCCCGCCTGCCTCTACCTGCCCTAACTACTAATTAAGAGCAAAATACAAAACCACCCCCCATCATACAGCTGGCCAAAACTATCTAAACCAAAATACAAATCTGCCCCTGGCAGGACAGCCCCAGCCAGCCCCAACCTGCACACACGATCAACAACTACAGCCAGCCCACATTCCTAACAATCACACAGTAGATATAAAAATTTAAAGCCCAAACAAACACTAAAAGAAGCATAATTAGAAATTTTAGACCTAGAATCAGAGAAAGCAATTTTTTTTTTCTTATTTGATTTTTATGTGTGTGTTTTTAAACCCTAAGACACTCAGATCCAAGCCCTGCCTAGAAACAACGCCAAAATTTGATAGGTTGTTGGACAATCAAATTATTTATTTATAGAATAACACCACACTAGTATAGTGATAGAGCGGGGTGGAACCTAAGGGAAGGAGGGTGAGTGATTTAGTATTTAAACTCTAAACTACTAAAAATAGTTAGAAAAATGCTGGTGAATGAGGAATGCAATGCAAAATAATGATGTAAGAAACAATGTGCGTTGTGTTAGAAATTAATAGTTAAGTAGAAGAGGACATGCTAAAAGTATATCAAGGGTAAGTCCAATTGAAGCAGTTTATTAAAAAGATGCTGCACCTAAGAAAAGGTTTTTACTAAACATGAATTTTTTTTCACACGAACATTTTATTATCTTTGTCGAAAAGTATAACTGCTGTCACACTAAATGAAATCTTTGTCAAGAAAGGGTTTTGCATAGCAATGAGAAAAGAAGGTGGCTGAGGAGTCGATTGTGAAATAAACTGCTGTTTACCCTCGATTATCCATTATTTACAATTCCATTTGCTCAGTCTGTCAAATTTTTGCAGTGGGTAAGTGTTTTCAAAACAGTTTCAAAGTTGATTTTGGTTTGTTAATACGTCAAGCAAAACCAAAAGCTGATTTGAAGGAAAATACCTAGGAAGAATGAATTGCAGTCAATTAGGAAGAATAACAAGAACATGGAATTAATTAACAAACTAAAATGTTTATTACCCCTCAAGAATTTAAACACGATGCGTGATTATAGAAATAAGAGGATAGCACAAGCAAAAATAAAGAATATTGTATAAAGCAAAAGAGGAAGAAAAAGTTCATCTCTGTTGAGATGTTATGTATCTCCCTGTTTCATCTTCCACTTCTTTCTTGAAGCCCAGCTCGTGCTACCCAGAACCTCCTACCCTCTTCTCTCAAAGCTTCTCCCACCATTCCTCTATTTGTTGATCCCCCCATAGAATTCAACTAAATTTTTAGCCTGTCAACACTTCTATGCTGATGTTTGAATCAGTTTCGTCGACCTTTTTTTTTAAGGTTCAATCCGATTTAATCCATTCTCAGTGGAGGCTCTCGGTCATGGTTTCCTTGATTAACAGTTGGGGTCATGCTCATCTGAGAGGCAATACAAGATCAAGCAGATACAATTTCCTCTTTTTCCAAGCTTGATGTTGGTTTTTCTTAGATCAATCTCAGATGGATCAAATCCCCTGGTTCAGAACTTCTATCAGCGTTCGAACTAGCCGGGCGCGAGCGAGGTATTCAGGGTCGGTCCAATGTGCGGTGAACTCACATTCTATGATCAACATGGAGCTTATGAATTTAGTTCTTCACAGGCACTTCATTGAGAACCTTGCGTGTGTCGATCTTATGCGTGTCGATCTTCATCCTTGTATCCGAATCACTTGAGCGCATTGAGGCCCCATCATCTTTATAAATTCAACCCTAAAATAGGAAATCACCAGCGAACACATTTCTTCAACAGTTTCATCAGTCACTCAAACACAACTACTCACAGAAGAAAGCAAGGATCGATTTCCAGATTCAAGACAGATTCCATGTTTCAATTTGGAATAGTTGCAGTTTGATGGGGTTCTTCATCAATCGATGTTTAAACCAGCGGGCAACATGAACTTGAGCAGATCAAGTCTCCTTATAGATCCAGACACCCTGATAGTTTTGATCAGCCTGTCTTCTGATTGATGAGTTCGAGATCCCTAGTTTGAAGCTCAACCTGCTTTCCCTTGTATGAAGCTCAAACTTTTGGAAAATCATGCTTACAAAATTTTTGTAAACTACTGGCAACATCCTTAAAAACTTTGGATGAAATCTTTACAGAGATGAAAAATTCAACCTAGAAATTTTTCAGCATCCTTAGAATTACTCCTGCAGATACAGTGAACAAATTTAGCCAAATCTCCAGATTTTTAAGAAAATTTCAAAAATAAAAAATATGTATTAGAATTTATTCTAAAATATTATATTTAAAAACAGCACGATGAACAATGAAAATATTAAATTCAAAATCATAAATCATCAAAAAAAAAATTCTTGATGATATTTCACCAAAAACATTTAAAATATTCTTCTAAAGTATATAAAAAATAAAGAATAGAACATTTAAACAATTTGGCACCAAAAAGACAAATTTTCATACAAAAAATGAAAGAATTAGATTGTTTACTTAAAATGATCAAGTTCCTATATATTACCAAATACAACATATTTTATCATTAAAAATCCATAGAAAATACGTGGCAACACATGTATTAAAATAAAAGCACATCAAATGGTGAATAGCTTTTGTCCTGAGTTCCGACGAATTTTGATTTTCC
The DNA here is from genome assembly GCA_963277665.1 of Viscum album. Lineage (NCBI taxonomy): Eukaryota > Viridiplantae > Streptophyta > Magnoliopsida > Santalales > Viscaceae > Viscum > Viscum album. Next base: position 1,964,686,424 of record OY728133.1, read on the forward strand.
TTTTGTTTTCTTTTCTTGGTTGTGGTGGTTTTTGCCTTGAGTGTTCTAATCTATGGTTCCCATTAAACCTACAAGTGGTTTTTTGAAATAAAAAAATATGGAGTTGGGTGGATAGACAGATAGATAAATTTTGATCGGGCCAAATAAACATATAAAATTTATATAAAATATATTAAATTTTAGTCACATAAATATACTTATTTCTTCATTGTTATAAATATGAATTACTAATTTAAATGAAGATAAAATAAAAAATATATTATCAACTTTATTTTTCTTCCATGGACCGACTTACTAATTTCGAAATTATTCTTGAAAAAAAATCTTAAATTTCAAAATGTCATGAGTCAAGATTACTGGTAATGAAAATTTTCAATAAAGTCAACATTTTCTAACTATTGATGGTGTTTTCAATGACAAGATAATTCAGTAAATTTCATCATAAAATTTCACTAAACTAAATCTATGGGTGGAAATTAAAGAATGATTTGGAAATTAATTTAAGGTTCAATATGCATTATCTCTCAACACTTTGGTTGACACATCGTGGTCCATTGGTATGTGAACTCCTCAAGCTCACCACCATATGGAAAGATACTAGCGACTAACATTAATGTATCTACACACACAATGAGAGGAATTACCTCTCTATGAAACCCATCATTTTCTAACAACACAACACATCTATAATATAACAGATAAACATAATTTTTTATGACTGTAAACATGTGTGAATACCATGTATGCCCATAATGTAACATAAGATAATAAAACATGTACAAAACCTATAAGTGTAAAAGCCAGGTAATGTTAAAATAAACCATTTTAATGTCTTATTAATATTCATTAATTAGATTTTATAGATTTATATTCATTATAAGAATATCATATATATTTTCACTCAAAAGGAAAAAGTTTTATTTCTAACCAAATTGGGTTTCATGCATTATATGGATTTATTTAAAAGATTAATTTTCAAATTATAGAATTTTAATTTGAAAAAATGAAATTCATTTTTCAATTCATCGTGTCAAAATTATTTTAGGATAAATTTTTGAGAATTTTCTGAAAAGTTTGATTTTTCAATGAATAGCGAAAAATATTGATTTTTATTAAAAATCATCTTTTCTTTTCAAGTATTTACAAAGTCACATTCTATTTTGGATTAGTTTTAAAATTTAATTGGTTCCTTTTGATTAAACATAGTCCAATAAATGTTATTGGAATCAAAATTATACTTGAATTTGGTATGAAAACATTTATATACTTAAAAAATCATTTTGAAAAACCATTTCATCGCGTTTTGCGGGTTTAATTTTAAATTAAAATTTAAAACTTATATGAATTGAATTTGATAAAATGGATTCCAAATTTGATATGAGAATAATTAATATTAGGTAAAAAGTTCAACTTAATTTTTTGTCATAATGATTAGTAAAAACAACAAAAATCTATTGCCACGGTTAAAGTTAAAATAGATTTACCCAAGGTCAAACTAAGGAGATAAGGGTTAAAATGACCTAAAAACATGTATAAATCCTATTTTATATCCATATTTAGACCCTATAACATCTCGTATTTGAAAATGGTCTATTTTAGAGCCATTTTTCTTGAATAAAACATTAATATATTTTAATCTTTTAAAAAAATCAAAGTGTCATCTCCCCCACTTATAAAAGGAAACCCCATCTCCTCTCCTCTTAACTCTTCAAGAGCCTTTTGGTTCAACAAATCTATGCCCAAATCACTTACTAAAATCCCCCCCTACGTCCGATAGTCCATGTTTTGATTAGAAAACCAACCTAGAGAGGCTTTAGGTATAAACCTAAAGGGGTTGTCTGAAGAAGAACCATAATTCTTAACCAAACATTTTTGTTTTGTTTCTTTTTCTACCTCATTCAAATCTTCTTCAACCACGATGAATCAATAACATCAGTATATTGGATATAATGAGATGTTATTATGTTAATGGAATGACCTATATCTATCTCATCTTCCATCAAATGGTAAATGAACCATTGTCCGTGTGTACGGCAGACTACTGCCTCACAAACCGATGTAATCCGTTTTCCATCACCACCTCTCATGACTGGTTATAATGATGGATTTAATATATAAATATGATATTAATTATATAATTATAATTCTATAAAGATAATATATCATCTATTTTTCTACCATTCCATCCATCGAAACATGACAATATTGTTCATGCATACGTGTGGATTACCACCTCCACGAAGCGATGTGATTTTTTTCATCACTACACCACATATTGGTATATATAAGTGTATTTGAAGATTTTATATGATATTTATGACATAATAATCATTTTGGAAAGATAAAATGATATTTACCTTCTTTACCTCACACTCTTTGAAAAATGAAAATGTTACTCATGCATACGTACAACCCACCGTCTCCATGATTGTAATGCAATTCATTTTTCATAGTCATATTTCATGGTTTGTTTTAAAATTATAATTAATATATAAAAATGACAATTATTTCATGATTATTATTCTGTATATGATGAAATAATTACATCTTTGATCATATTCAACTCACCAAATTCATTTTGGACCTATGAGTTGAATATTATCAAAACACCCAACGTTGACTTAATCGATTAAGTAATTAAATTTCATTGAAATAAATGATATAAATGGTTTAAATGATAAGAGATTAAAACTAGAAAAGGTTCATAAGAAATTAAATAATTGATAAAATTTTATTTTACAAGTGATAAAGAACATATGTGACAAGTCAAACTCAAGGTAAGAGACACTTTACCTTAAAACCTTATTTTAAATGTTTTAAAGATTTATTCTCTAATTTTTTTTTCTTCCATGTCCATATTCTTAAAATTATTTTATGAATATATTTACATGGACATAAATTAATTATAAAGGAAATTTTACCTGACTTTCTTTCAAAGGTTTTTAAAAGGAATCTTTTTACGTATTCTATATAGAACGTTTTGACTTTCTTTATAATAGACAAAAGGAATGTTCTATTTTAACGTATACGACATCGGTAACTTTTTCCACTGCCATAACCGTTATTTGATTTTTATATTCCTTTATAAGATTTAATGTTTTCTTTAAAGAAAAACCCCCATTCAATTTGTTTTGGAGATTTTCAAAACGGGTTTTAAATGGAATGAATATTTCGATATATCCATAAATGTTTTTCTTATGGGTGCAAGGAATATTTTTATTAGTATGGTGATGGAAATGAATGCTTTCATGTTTTATGATTATTTTATGGTTATTGAACATTATTTATGATGGTGAGTGATCTCGATATATCTCATTATGATGGGTGAGTCCAATATATCTCCTAATGATGGGTGAGCCCAATATAGATCTCTAATGCATTGGGTAAAGGGACAAAGTTAACTGGTTAGGTTTCCCCTGATATATCATTAGAATTTTATGGGTTGGTTATTCCATTTTTAAGAGTGATTGTAAGAGTGATATGAAAATGATGTACCAAGTTACCTACATTATTTATCAATGATTTCTATGGGTTTTTATAGAAATCTTATGATTTCACAAGGCAAGCTAATGAGCAATTATGTTTAAAGGAAAGTACAATCTACTTCTTAAGGGTGAAATGTATAAATTTGTGAAAAAAAATCATGATTGCAAAGAAACCTTTATGAGTATTATTTTCCTGTAATATTTCTTATGGAATGTTTTATGAAAATCTTTGGGTAGTGAAGTTGATTTCTTGGGTAAAAAAAATGCTTATTTTGATCTCAAAGTTTATTTTGAAAAAGGAAGATTTCTATGAGTATTCACGGACTAATAGGTATCTTTATTTATTTTTATGTGTACCTTATTTAGATTTTTTGTGCTCATCCCAAATTTTCAAATGTTTTTCATAGGGTTTTAAGGACAATTAGGGACATGGATGAGGGTAAGATGAAAATTGTGAAGACAAGTTTCTTTCTTTCTTTTTATGGGTACCTTATTGAGATTTTTGTGCTCATCCCACATTTTTAAATGTTTTTCACAGGGTTTTAAAGACAATTAGGTACAAGGATGAGGGCAAGATGAAAATTGTGAATATATGTCATGAAAAGAAAAATTATTATATCTTAAAAGTTTTGTATTATGGTAAAAATAGATACTGAGTGAAAGTGTCCACTTTGTGATGTAATATTTTATTATGTAAGGGTGATGACCTAATTCTCTGAAAATCTAATCTTAAAAGATCTTCAATAATACAAGAAAATTAATTATTGTCTAAAGATACAATTTATGGATAAATTAATATTGGGTCCTTATAGTTGGCATGAGAGGAAATGTTTAGATAATTTTAGAGGTTAGAATAATGTACGTAAGCACACTTAATAAATTTCAATTTATGGTTATCTTGATATAACATTTGAATATTACCATGTTGTTTCATCTAAACCATGTATATTCAGAATGGTTTTCCATAGAGGAAATAGGGAAACTGAAGTAGGAAGGCACCATGAGGAAAATATTTTTCCAAATCAGTAACCTGGAATGGTTGGAATTGGAACTGAGTAGTTTTTTGTTGTGATGGATCAATTGTCATGGGATATAAATGGTGGTTTCATCCATGCTAGAGAGCAATCAGATCTAACATAGTGAAACATGTCGATAGTAAAGCATTTTATAAGATAATACCCTCCAACATTTAGTGGATCTTCTGACCTAGTGGTAGTTGGGGGATGTATTAAAGCCATAGAAAAGATATTCGAAGTCATGGGTTGTTTGGAGTATCAAAAGGTAAATAATTCTATTTACTATTTTGAAGTCAAATCCAGTCAATGGTGTTCAATGGTTAGGAATTCTATAGAATGAGAAGAGATTGATTCCATTTAATGGGATACATTTAAGAATATTTTCCTTAAGAAGTATTTCCCTAAGGTTGTTTGAATTGGGATGAAAAATCAATTATTGGAATTGAGGAAAAAGGAAGAATATTCAGTAGTCGTTCATGAAGAAATCTTCACCCAATTGGTAAGGTACACACTAAATTGTATCTATGATCTTGATAGTAAAATTAACCTGTTTTACTCAGGATTAAAGCTGAGGTATAGAATATCATTATGATCTTGAAAAAAGTTATGAAAAACTTATTCACTATGCTAAGAATATGGAAATAGAGTTTTCCAATGATCATGTGCCCTATGAAAACAAACAGAAAAAGGGATCTAGGTGCTAGGAAAATGGAAATAATACATCAAATAAATAAGAAGGTAAGAAAATAAAGTTTTTAGTTTGTGATAGGTTTGTTAAAAAGCATAATGGGGAATGTATTATGAAACCTAGGAAGTATTTCTGATGTGGTAAGTTTGGGCATATGGCTCATGACCATAAAGAAAAGGATCTTGGTAGTGGTAAGACTAATTTTGATAAGTGGGTTATAATTTTCTTTAAATGTAATAAGATGAGTCATTCTACTAATGCTTATATGAAAAAGTTCACAAATGATGGGAAACAATAAGAATATAAGAAGAAGGTTTTGGTGAAATCCTTTGCAACTACTTTTGAAGATTTTGGGTCATCAAATAAAGTTTTAATAGGTACATTACTTTTTTATTTAGATTATGATAATGTATTATTTAATTCGGGTTCTACACATTCTTTCATTTCCAATAAATTTACAGGTAAAATGAAAATTTCACCTCAAGAAATGAATCCAGTACTTTTGGTAAAAACACCCAGGGGTAGTATTAAGGCAACAAGAATTTACAAAGATCTTCCTGTTATTATCTATTGAAATTTTTTCCAATAAACATTGTTGTCTTTCCCATTGTATAATTTTATGTTATTATGGGTATGGATAGACTTTAAATTTATCATGCTAAGATATATTGTAGATCCAAATAAGTTATTTTTTGAAATGAGTTTCCATTTGTTTATAATAATCAATTCATACCTTTGATAACATATCAAGAATTTGAGAAACTATTAAAATATGAAAATGAAAGTTATCTTGCACATATTATTGAAAATAAGGAAACTGTTATGATTAATGATGTGTCAGTAGTAAAAGAATATCTAGATTTTTTCCTAATGAGTTACCTAGTGTTATACCTGATTGAGAAGTTGAGTTTACTGTTGACTTAGTTCTTGATGCTAATCCAATTTCAAAACCACCTTATTTAATGGATCAAGTAAAAATTATATAATTGAAAAAGAAATTGAAATAATTACTTGATAGGAGGTTTCATTCATCCTAATACTTCACCATGGGGTGCACCTATTTTAATTTTTTAAAAAATAAAGATAGTTACATGAGGATTTTCATTAATTATAGATCATTAAGTAACATCACTATTAAGAATGAGTATCTGTTGCCTCATATCGATGACTTGTTTGATCAACCCCAAGGATCTCAATATTTTTCTAAGGTTGATCTTAAGTCTAGATACCATCAACTGAAGGTGAAGGTGGATAATATCCCTAATATAATGTTTTGTAATAAGTATGGGTATTATGAGTTTTGGTTATTCCATTTGGGTTGATGAGTACTCTAGTTGTATTCATGGATCTTATGGATATATTTTTCTATGAATATTTGGATAAGTTTATGGTTGTGTTTATTGATGATATTTTGGTTTATTATAAAAGTTATTAGGATCACAAAAAACATCCAAGGATTATTCTGGAAACCTTGAAAGAAAATAAGTTATTTGGAAAATTTAGAAAATGTGAATTATTGTCACAAAAAATTTCATTCCTTGGATATATCATAAATAAATATTTTATAATTTTTTATCCCGCTAAAACTAAAGTGGTTGATGAATGACCAAGACCTACAAAAATTACTGAGATTCATAGTTTTCTTGGATTAGCATGCTATTACTGATGTTTTTTTGAAAACTTTGTATGGTTATCAATACCACTAACCAAGTTAACATGAAAAGGATTTAAGTTTATCTGGAAGAAGAAATGTGATGAATGTTTCTAGGAATTGAATAGAAGATTAGAGAATGCTCCAGTTTTGTCCCTACCATCTAGAAATGGTAACTTTTTTATATACAATGATGCTTAATTAAATGGGTTTGGTTGTGTTTTAATATAGGATGATCGAGTAATTTCTTATACTTCATGTTAATTAAAACCTAATGAATGAAATTATTCCAATCATGACCTTGAACTGGAGACTGTAGTGTTTACTTTAAAAAATTAGGGACATCATTTATATAGAGTAAAGTGTGAAATATATACCAATCATAAAAGTTTAAATCATATATTCATTTATAAGGAGTTTAATATGATATGGAGGGGATGGATGGAATTGATAAAGGATCATAACTGCACAATTAATTTCCATTCAATTAAAGAAAACATGGTAGCTGATGCTTTGAGTAGGAAAGATAATGAATCATTAACTATGATACATCTGGAACATGATCCTTTGATTAATGATTTTATGAATGTTGTCTTAGAAATTGTGAATGCAGGAACTCCTGATGTTTTCTTTTAGGTGTCAATATAATCATTTTTATCAGATAGAATTAAGCAAGCTTAGAAGGAAGACTGTGAGTTAAAGGAAAAGGTAGAGTTGGTTAAGAAAGGTAAGTTTTTTGAATTTAATATTGAAAATAAGGTTTTTTGATATTCATAAAAGGTTATGTGTTTCATGTGACCCCGTGTTTAATAAATAATTATTGAGTGAGGATCATAGATATCTATTTTTGATTCATCATAGAAGCACAAAAATATATAAATACCTTCAGGAACATTTTTGATGGGAAGAAGTGAAGAAAGATGTTGTTGATTTTACTATGAAATGTCTGACTTGTCAATAGGTTAAATCCAAATGAAAATTATCAAAGGGGATTATTTATCCTTTTCTTGTGATAGAATGGAAATGGGATAATATATCCATGGATTTCATGGTGGGATTACCAAATACAACTCAATGTAATAATGCGATTTGGGTAATTGTTGATATATTAACTAAATGTGTTCATTTTCTCCCTATTTGAGATAATATGTATTTGGATAAGATTTCTTGAATTTATGTTAAAGAGATAATTAGATTACATGTATTATCTATTTCCATTGTATCTTATCATGATCTCAGATTCACCACTAATTTCTGGAAAGGACTTTAGAAGTCATTGGGTAATGAATTAAATTTTAGTACAACCTTTAATCCACAATCTGATGGATAGTTACAATGAATGATTCAGAATTTGGAATATATGATTTGATCTTGTTCAATGGATTATTAGGGAAATCAGGATCAACATCTGACTTTGGTTGAGTTTTCTTATAATAACAGTTTTCATTCCAGTATACAAATGTCACCTTTTGAAGCATTATACAGAAAGTAGTGTTAGACTCCATATTGTTGGGATAAATTCAAATAAATAAAGTTGTTGAGACCATAGTTGGTATAAGAAATTGTTGAGAATGTGAATATGATTCAAAAACACATGAGGATGGATCAGAGTAGGCAGAAAAGTTATATAGATAACCAGAGGAAAGATATTTCTTTTGAGGTAGACAATCATGTTTTTCTTAAAGTTTCTCCATGAAAAAGTGTTATATATTTTTTTAAAAAGGGAAAGTTAAGTCTATGGTTCATTGGAATATATGAAATTTAGGATAATATTGGATTTTTTGATTATTGAGTGGACTTTACACTAAGTTTATCTTAGTCACATGACACATTTCATGTTTTGTTGTTAAGAAATTATGAGTCGGATGCATCTCATGTTTTGAGTGCTGAAGTAGTTCCATTGGAAGAAAACCTTATGAGGTAAAAACAATAAAAATTATTAACCATACATAGAAAGTGTTATATAATAAACTAATTTATTAGGTTAAGGTTTTTTGGAACAACCATATTATTTGATAAGTAATATGAGAATCAAAAAATGCTATAAAGGAAAAATATCCCCACTTGTTTCAGTAATGAATAAAATTATGAGGATATAATTTAAAAAATGGGAATAGAATGTAACAACCTAGTTAATGTTTAAATAAATAATTTTCATGTCTTATTAATATTCATTATTTTTATTTTAAAGAGCTATATTAATTACACTAGTAGAAATTTTAGTTTTTGAAGAGGGGTAGTTAGAGCGACCGCTAGATGGAGGTTGCTGTATTTTTTATCCCCCTACCCTAATTTTTCCTCTCCCCCTCATTTAACCTACTTGAACTCATGAACCTCTCCCCTGTTCACCCTCCTGTAACCCCAAGACACCCCTTTGACTCGACAACCCCCACCCCCACCTTTGCGTTGCACCTTCGGACAGTCCTGCCACCATTGTTCCCTCCCGACCTGCTGCACCCTGCCATCAATTCCTCACGCCCCTCCTCTGTTGAATCCTCCCAGCTCATCGTGCCCCGTAGTAGAACCCTCCCATGATCTATCCAGCCATACCTCCCCTGTCAACATGTTCCGCCCCTGTCGAGTCTAACCGTCGAACCCCTATCGTCGAGCCATTGCACCGTCATGGATCCGCAATCAAGTCACATCCCTTTACCCATGGTCGAGTCCTCTGTAGGTAAGTCATTGTTTGAATTTCAAAATCAATCCAGTATGTAGATCATTTATGAAAATTGTATTGGTTAAACCTCTCAGAGAGGGAATATTTTTCAATTCATGACTATTCTGAATTTATTGAAAAAAGAGGAAGAATTAGATATCTTTTGTCCAGGTGGAAAATTCCTCTTGAACCATGGGTAATAGGAATTTTTTTTAACAGATTCCATTATATATCACTGTATTCCATGTGTCCTATATTTTGGGGTTACCTTGGGTCTACTTGGGCTTAGTTTGGACTGTATGTGTGGGAGTACAAGTGTTGTTGGGATAGAAATATGAGTTTCAATTCCATAGAGATCTTAGAAGATGTCCAAGGATCATTCAAATTAAAAGGTTCAAGATTTTGTGCACTTGGATTAAACTTAAATAGCCCTAAATTAGGAATTTAGTCAAAAAAAATTTGACCAATGAATCAACTAAAATACTCAACATTGAATCAAAATGAACCAGCTTTAAACGAATATCCATATGTAAATGGACAACACTCCACACTCCTTTTTCAAGAAGTGTTCATTAATAAATAGCATAAACCATACTTATGCAATATGAATGAACACCAAATCAAGACTCTATTATCATTACAAAGTATAAAAATCCAAATTGTAAGAAATAATACCGTTTAGAAATACAAAATTGGTAATTTAGGGAAGCGTCCAACCTCTATATCTTTTTTGTTGGTAGTGGACACAAACATCCTCCAATAACACAAACAACCCCAGTGAATAGTCCTCGATCAATAAGTATCCCTCTATATGAATTTATAGTAGCCACCTTGTATCTAGACTCCATCTAGATCAGCCTCTTGAGTAGTATGAAATTAACTTCTAGGTGTAGTAGTGGTAAATCTCCATAATTCCCGAACCTACAAATCCCATTGATCCTAGTAGGGCAGCGTATACATTTCCCTTGATTTTAGTTTGAAGTTTCTGTAAATCATGAGAAAATTCACTACAAGATCCACCTCCCATGTTGGAATCATAATTCTTCCTTGTTGAAGTAGATCACAATATATATATATATATAGATATGTCACAATATCATCAAAACCAATCCACTTCATTTATTTGTACTTAAAAATAACTTTTAACTCATTGGTTTTTAATTTCTAATGATATGATTTTTTTTAGAATTTAAACAAGACATTTTAATTATTTTTTTTCTATTAAATACAGACATAGATAAGAGTTGTATTGATATGCAAGATAGGTTTTCTGATGAATATTATGAGGGGATTAAGCGATTTATAGATTTCACCAATGGATTTCCAAGAAATTTAATTGGTTGTCCATACAAAAAATGTACAAATAGATATCTCTTCAAATGAGATAGTGTTAGAGAATATCTGTTTTTGAATGGGTTTTTGAAAAACTATAAGACATGAACACGTCATGGAGAAGAGTCTATTTCATGTCATTAATCAGAAAGTATTCATATGGATGTTGATTCGAGAACAATTGATCCGATAAACATAATGATCAATAATATGATGTGTCAGTTTTAACCTTAAACAATAATGTCGTAAATGAAAACGTTGGATTGAGTAATCCCCGTTCTTCTGTAGATGGAGAAGCATTGAAATTATTTTAAATTCTTGACGATGCATATACTGTATTATATCATGGATGCACTAAATTTAGTAAATTGTAGTTCATCATTGAATTGTTGCACCTGAAGGCCTTGAATTAGTGTCCAGACACCTCATTAGACATGTTGTTGGTATTGTTGAAGAAGGTACTCCCTACTAGAGCGAAGATTCCATAGTCATTCTATCAAGCTCGCAATTTGACTGATGACCTTGGTTTTACATATGATACCATTGATGTGTGCTGTAATAATTGTATTTTGTTTAGAAAAGAGAATGCATAATTAAATATTTGCACTATTTTCTATACATCCAGGTGGAAGGCCAATGAGATTAATCAAGGTAGTCTGATTCTTCCTGGTAGAGTCTTGAATCAAGGGAAACAAGTTTCCACTAAGCAGATACATTATTTCCCACTGAAACTAAGACTGAAGAGATTCTTTATGTCAGCTAAAATTACTAAATTGATGACTTGGAATTCAGAGAGAAACAAAGAGGTTGATAAATTAACTCATCCAGCAGATTCTTTGGCATGAAAAGAGTTTGATCAAAGGCACCCAGAATTTTCCCGAGATGATCGTAATGTTCGATTGGATTTGGAAGCAAATGGTTTTAAACCATTTAGGTCTATGGTTGGTGCGACACATAGTATGTGGCCAGCGGTGTTGGTTTCATACAAGCTTCCCCCATGGGTATGTATAAAGCAACCGTTTTTGTTACTATTGAATCTAATTGATGGACCAAGAGGACTTGGTGATAAAATTGATATTTATATGCAACCTTTGATTGATGAGCTGTAAGAATTTTGGGCCAATGGTGTAATGAATTTTGACTCAGCAGCTAATGAAATGTTTAGACTATAGGCTGCTTTGTTATGGACAATTAATGATTTCCCAGCATATGCTAACTTATCAGGTTGGAGTACAAAAGTATAATTCGCTTTCCCTTGTTGTAATAAAAGTAATAAATATATTTGACTTAAGCACTATATAAAGTGGTAATATATTGGTCACAAACACTTTATTCCTCCATTAAACAAGTTTAGAAAAGGCCGTGTTTCATTTTATGGGAATAGAGAGCATGACCCATCACCACAAATATTGTCCGGGGTTCAAATTAGTTCACAACTTGATCAAGAAAACATTTGTACAATGTATGATTTTCAAGATTTATTGGCTCCTACATTGCCTTTTATTCATGCTGCAAATAGACATCACAATCATAATTGGAAGAAATATATTATTTTTTCAAATTTCCTTATTGTAAATATAATATTTTAATACATAATTTGGATGTGATGCACATTGAAAAAAAATGTATGTGATAATATATTGTGCATCATTTTAGGTGTCAAGGGTAAATCAAAGGAAAATGTTAATGCTCAACGTTATTTTCAAGAAATGGGATTGAGAAAACCTTTACATTTACAGTTGGGTGAAGGTAACTGAGCATACATGTCTGCTGCATAGTACACAATGAGTAAAAAAGAGAAACAAACATTTCTATCAATTTTGAAGACCGTCAAGGTGTGAGATGGATTTTGATTTCATATAAGTGATGTTGTAATGATCTGACCTGAACAAAATAGTGGTGTTGGTTGTTCTTTTGTTGATGCAGGTTATTATTATGGATTGATGACGAATATTATTGAGGTTATTTATGGTTGTGGCTTAAAACATATATTGTTAAGGTGTGATTGGGTCAATCCGGTTTGTGGAAAAAAAGTTGATAATTTTTAATTTACGTTAGTAAACTTTAAAAATATGCTATATAAAGATGACTGGGTAAGAAACAATCCCTTCATACCGACATCGCAAGCAGAGCATGTTTACTTTGTTGGAATTTATTCTGATTGGAAAGTTGTGGTGAAAATGTCTAGAAGAGGGGTTTTTTCTAATTGAACAAGAGAAACCTGACGTTGTTGCATTTCCTAATCAAACACTTGATCAAACAACAGTATCTGTACAAGATGAAGATATACAATAGGCTGGAGATACAATTGAAGGAGATACGATAGACTTGCATGATTAGTGAAAATTATAATTATTTCCCCAGTTAATGTTTGTAAAAATATTTATGAGTTATATATGTATAAAAATTGATTGATTTAACTATATATTTTTTAATGTAGGTATGTCACAGGGTGGTCAGATTGGTTCACCTAATTTTTTCGGTATGTATGTTTTCATTTTTCTAAATTAATTGATTGTAAATTTCTATGTATATTTCCTTAACTGTTTCTAATTTTTAATTAAAAATTCAGTTATATTGTAATTGAATTATGGATTTATGTTTATTAGGATCTAGTGCGTCTTCTAGCAGACGCATGGGTTCGATCCTGAAACTCTAGAGCCCGATTGGATGTGTTATTTGATGACACATTTCATCCATTCAAAGAAGGTGCAACTATATTGATTCATCAGTTTGGGAATATGATACGAGACCCACACAGATTCCCTCTGATGACTCATGATTGGACTTCATTCCCTTAGGATACGATTGATAAATTATGGAGGGAGGTTCAGGTAAATTCAATGTTTAATTTTTCATGATATTGTTTTTATTATTATCACATCTACTGACTATTGTTTTTAACAGGATAATTTGACATCCTGTACAGATGATTTTTGGGTAGTATGTACCACCAAATGCGAAAAATTATAGAAGGATTACAAGGGAAGGGTGAAGAAATATCACTGGATACCATTTTGTGGGTGTGCCAGACATTCTATAGCGAGTCCCTCTGGGTATTCTTCCCGTACAGTGATGAGATTTGGTTGCGTTTTGGTTGAGTGAGGTGACGATGGTAAGATTTATTTCTTTTAATCTATAAATGACTAATTTTTCATATGTCTACTAGCTGAATATGTTGAATGTAGATTGAGTCTACTTGTCATTCACGTAATCAGGCGATGCAGGGCACGCCTTCCAGACTTGGCACTCGACATCTGTCACAACTCAAACATGATATAAGTTTAGAATTAACTATTCATTAATATATTAACAATATTTTAGTATAACATGGTGAACCCCTTTATTATAGTTACACCAACGAGGTGAGATGATCGATCATATGTCCATATGGGTGAGGACTTGTAGGTCAGGTGATCCTGATGTTGTCGGTGTTATAGTAAGCAAATTATTTAGTAACAAATGTATTTTTATTTCATAAAAATTATTCATATTTGTTCATTAATCCATTATGTATATGATACAGGCTCAATTTGATGTTCAGTTAGAAGAGTTTCCAGAGGAGCAACATCGTAGTATTGTGCGTAGAGATGAGATATTTTAGCGTGTCGTGGGGCACGATAATCATGGTTATTCTTAGACTTATGGAGGTGGTGTCCCACGATGTGCAATTGTTAGAGCAGAGGTGATGGGTGCATGAAAATATGTAGGGATGCACACATAGACTAAGATAGGTGCTACCATGCAGGCTATGCAGTGCAATACAAATGAGTAGTTTTAGCAGTTACTTGTAGAGTATGAGGAGAGATTATCACAGATGTCAGCACGTATTGATGAAGTGACGATGCAACGTCCTGTTGATGGTACACAAGTGGTTCCACAAGTAAAAAATAAAACAAACCATACTCATATTAATTTCTATTGATATGTTTAAGATGCATAATATTGATATATATTGTAGGATCCTGATATAGATGGTGGACATCATAATGATATTGGTGATCCAGATGATGATGAACCTCATGCATGAGGTAATTTACATTACCATTTTAATATCATACATGAATTAAGAATTAATAATTATTATCTTACCTTTAGTTCTATTTACACCTCTGTGTTTTATTATTTTAATTCTTGTGATTTAATTCATTCTTATAAAGTTTACTTGATTGTTATATGATATATTACATAACACTTCAACTTATTAAGATTCATCTTTCTTTTAAGTTTAATTTGCTGGTTTTGGAGCATCCCATTACAGATGAGTAGTTGGACAATTCCTTGGTTATACCTATTATAAATTAGAGTATTATTCTGTCCATTCCAGATTGAGCATCCCCCTTTAGATGAGCATCACACTCATGTAGACACACATCCATTTCTTGTTGGTATAATATTCATTACCTGGAATAAATTAAGAATAAAGGTATTTAGGGAAAAAATTAGCGATAATTCACAGGGAAACATTATAATTATTATTCATAAATTTTACGAGGAGACGAAACATCAATCAGAAGTGCGGTGTGTGCAGTACGACTGAATATATATCTTTTAAGTGTTTGACGTGCTTCAAAAAGGTGCGTGAGGTGGTCAAAACTGGCCAAATGACCTTGAAATTCCATGACATCAGACAAAAAAACCAATGAGTGGATTCTGAAATGGTCGGGTAGAAGGTATGTCAATCAGAGGTGTCGTGTGACCGTGGTGATAGAAAATTCCAATCCAGTGCCATAAAACACCAAAATGAAAGTTTAATGGTCAGATCCATAACAAAAGTCCTCATAATGACTTGAAATCACAGGACAATAATCTAATTATTATTCATGATGTGTATGAGGAGATGACACACCAATCAGGTGTGCGTTGTGTGCGGTACGACTGAATATGTGGTTTTTAAGTATTTGGCGCACTTCAAAAAGGTGTGTGGGGTGGTAAAAACCAGCTGAAAAACCTCATAATTCTATGAAATCAGACAAAAATAACTGGTGAGTGAATTGTGAAATGGTCAGGTAGACGATACATCAATCGGAGGTGTCGTGTGACCACAATGATAGAAAATGCCAATCTGGTGCCATAAAACACCAAAACGAACGTTTAACGGTTAGATCCATAGAAAATGCACTCAGAATGACTTGAAATCACATGAAAAAAATATAATTATTATTTATGACATTTACGAGGAGATGAAACGTCAATCAGATGTGGGGTGCGCACAGTACGACTGAATATGTGGTTTTTAAGTGTTTGGCGCACTTCAAAAAGGTGCGTGGGGTGGTCAAAATTGATTGAACAACCTCAGAATACTATGAAATCAGAAAAAAACAACCGGTGAGTGAATTGTGAAATGGTCGGGTAGACAGTACATCAATCGGAGGTGTCGTATGACCGCGGTGACAGAAAACACCAATCTGGTGCCATAAAACACAAAAACGAACATTTAACAGTCAGATTCATAGAAAACATGATTAAAATGACTTGAAATCATAGTAAAACAATATAATTACTATTCGTGATGTGTACGAGGAGATGACACGTCAATCAGGCGTGCGGTGTGTGCAGTATTACTGAATATGTGGTTTTTAAGTGTTTGGCTCGCTTCAAAAAGATGTGTGGGGTGGTTAAAATTAGAAAAACAACCTCAAAATTCCATGAAATCAGAAAAAAAATATCTGGTGAGTGAATTGTGAAACAGTTGAGAAAATGGTACGTCAATCGGAGGTGTCATGTGACCGCGATGACCAAAAACGCCAATCCGGTGCCATAAAACACCAAAACAAACATTTAATGGTTAAATCCTTAACCAACGTCCTCAGAATGACTTTAAATCATAGGAAAACAATATAATTATTATTTGTGACGTGCACGATGATATGGAACATCAATCGAACATGTGGTGTGCGCGGTACGACTGAATATGTGGTTTTTAAGTGTTTGGCATGCTTCAAAAAGGTGTGTGGGGTGGTCAAAATTAGACGAACGACCTCAGAATGGAATGAAATCATATGAAAACAACCAGTGAGTGAATTGTGAAATGTTCGGGTAAATGATACATCAATTAGAGGTGTTGTGTGACCACGGTGACAAAAAACGCCAATCTGGTGCCATAAAACACCAAAACGAACGTTTAACAGTCAAATCCATAGAAAACATGCTCGGAATGACTTGAAATCACAAGAAAAAAATATAATTATTATTCTTGATGTGTACTAGGAAATAAAATTTCAATTAGACGTGAAGTGTGTGCGGTAGGAATGAATATTTGTTTTTTAAGTGTTTATCATGCTTCAAAAAGGTGCGTGGGGTGGTCAAAACCAGCCGAACAACCTTATAATGCCATGAAATCAGAATACAACAACCGATGAGTGAATTTTCAAATGTTTTGACATATGGTACATCAATCGGAGGTGTCATGTGACCTCAGTGATGAAAAACGCAAATCCAGTACCATAAAATACCAAAACGAACGTATAACGGTCAGATCCATAGAAAACTTGCTCAGAATGACTTGAAATCATAGGAAAACAATATAATTATTATTCATTATGTGTACGAGGAGACGAAACGTCAATCATACATGCGGTGTATGCGATACGACTGAATATATGGTTTTTAAGTGTTTGACGCGCTTCAAAAAGGTGTGTGGGGTGGTCAAAATCGGACGAATGACCTCATAATTCCATGGAATCAGACAACAACAACCGATGAGTGAATTTTGAAATGATCGGGCAAACGATATGTCAATCAGAGGTGTCGTGTGACCATGGTGACAGAAAACACCAATTCGATACTAAATAACACCAAGATGAACATTTAATAGCCAGATCCATAGAAAACATCATCGTAATGACTTGAAATCACAGGACAACAATCTAATTTTTATTCTTTACATGTATGAGGAGACGACACATCAATTGGATGTGTGGTGTGTGCGGTAGGACTGAATATATGTTTTTTAAGTGTTTGACATGCTTTAAAAAGGTACGTGGGGTGGTCAAAACTGGATGAATGACCTCAAAATTCCATGAAATCAGACAAAAACAACCAGTTAGTAAATTTTGAAATGTTCAGGTAGATGGTACATCAATCAGTGGTGTCATGTGACCGCGGTGATGAAAAACACAAATCTAGTGCCATAAAACACCAAAACAAATGTTTAACGGCCAAATCCATAGAAAACTTGCTCGGAATGACTTGAAATCATAGGACAAAAATCTAATTATTATTCATGAAATGTACGAGGAGATAACACATCAATCAGATGTACGATGTGCGCGGTACGACTGAATATGTGGTTTTTAAGTGTTTGATGCACTTCAAAAAGGTGCGTGAGGTGGTCAAAACCATCCAAAATACCTCAGAATGCCATAAAATTAGACGACAACAACCATTGAGTGAATTTTCAAATGGTTGGGTATACGGTACATCAATCGAAGGTGTCGTGTGACCGTAGTGACAAAAAACGCCAATTTGGTGCCATAAAACACCAAAACAAATGTTTAACGATCATATTTATAGCAAATGTGATCAAAATGACTTGAAATCATAGGAAAAAATATAATTATTATTCGTGATGTGTACGAGGAGACAACACATCAATCGGACGTGCGGTGTGCGCGGTACGACTGAATATATGGTTTTTAAGTGTTTGACACACTTCAAAAAGGTGTGTGGGGTGGTCAAAATCGGCCGAATGACCTCAAAATTCCATGAAATCAAAAGACAACAACCAGTGAGTGAATTTTAAAATAGTCGAGCAGACGGTACGTCAATCAAAGGTGTCATGTGACCGCGGTGATGGAAAACACATTTTTTGTGTTATAAAAGACCAAAACATGCATTTAACAATCAAATACATAGAAAATGACATCAAAATGAAATGAAATCACAAGAAAAAAATCTAATTATTATTCATGATGTGTACGAGGAGATGGTATGTCAATCAGACGTGCAGTGTGCGCGGTATGACTGAATATGTGTTTTTTAAGTGTTTGACGCGCTTTAAAAAGGTGCATGGAGTGGTCAAAACCACCCAAATGACATGAGAATTCCATGAAATCAGAATAAAACAACCAAATAGTGAATTGTGAAATGTTCAGCCTGATGGTACGTCAATCAGAGGTGTCTTGTGACCGCGGTGACATAAAATGCAAATCTGGTGCCATAAAACCCCAAAACGAACATTTAACGATTAGATCCATAGAAAACATCCTCATAATGACTTGAAAACACAAGAAAATAATCTAATTATTATTCGTGATGTGTAAAAGGAGACGATACATCAATCAGATGTGCAGTGTGCACGGTACGACTGAATATGCGATTTTTAAGTGTTTGACGTGCTTTAAAAAGGTGCGTGGGGTGGTCAAAACCAGACGAATGACCTCGAAATTCCATGAAATCAAACAAAAACAACCATTGAGTAAATTTTTAAATGTTTGGGCAGAAGGTACATCAATCAGAGGTGTCGTGTGACCGCGGTGATGAAAAACACAAATCTGGTGCCATAAAACACCAAAACAAACGTTTAACGGCCAGATCCATAGAAAAATTGCTCGGAATGACTTGAAATCATAGGAAAAAAATCTAATTATTATTCGTGAAATGTACGATGAGATGACACATCAATCAGATGTGCGGTGTGCATGGTACGACTGAATATGTGGTTTTTAAGTGTTTGATGCACTTCAAAAAGGTGCGTGAGGTGGTCAAAACCAGCCAAACAACCTCAGAATGCCATAAAATCAGACGACAACAACCGTTGAGTGAATTTTCAAATGGTTGGGTATACGGTACATCAATCGAAGGTGTCGTGTGACCGTAGTGACAAAAAACGCCAATTTGGTGCCATAAAACACCAAAACGAATGTTTAACGATCATATTCATAGCAAACGTGATCAAAATGACTTGAAATCATAGGAAAAAATATAATTATTATTCATGATGTGTACGAGGAGACAAAATATCAATCGGACGTGCGGTGTGCGCGGTACGACTGAATATATGGTTTTTAAGTGTTTGACGCACTTCAAAAAGGTATGTGGGGTGGTCAAAATTGGCCGAACGACCTCAAAATGCCATGAAATCAGAAGACAACAACCAGTGAGTAAATTTTGAAATAGTCGGGTAGACGGTACGTCAATCGGAGGTGTCATGTGACCGAAGTGATGGAAAACACATTTTTTGTGTTATAAAAGACCAAAACATGCATTTAACAATCAAATGCATAGAGAATGACATCGAAATGAAATGAAATCACAAGAAAAAAAATATGATTATTATTCATGATGTGTCTGAGGAGATGGTACATCAATCTGACGTGCAGTGTGCGCGGTACGGCTGAATATATGTTTTTTAAGTGTTTAACGCACTTTGAAAAGGTGCATAGAGTGGTCAAAACCACCCAAATGACCTCAGAATTCCATGAAATTAGAATAAAACAACCAACGAGTGAATTTTGAAATGGTCGGGCTGACGGTACATCAATTAGAGGTGTCTTGTGACCGCGGTGACAAAAAATGCAAATCTGGTGCCATAAAACCCCAAAACGAACGTTTAACGGTCAGATCCATAAAAAACATCCTCATAATGACTTGAAAAAACAAGAAAATAATCTAATTATTATTCGTGACATGTACAAGGAGATGACACGTCAATCAGATGTGCAGTGTGCATGGTACGACTGAATATGCGATTTTTAAGTGTTTGACGTGCTTTAAAAAGGTGCGTGGGGTGGTCAAAACCAGCCGAACGACCTCGAAATGACATGAAATCAAACAAAAACAACCGGTGAGTGAATTTTGAAATGTTTGGGTAGAAGGTACATCAATTAGAGGTGTCGTGTGACTGCGGTGATGAAAAACGCAAATCCAGTGCCATAAAACAATAAAACGAACGTTTAACGGTAAAATTCATAAAAAACATCCTCAAAATGGCTTTAAATCAATAAAAAATGTTCTAATTATTATTTTTGACATGTACGAGGAGACGACACATCAATCAGACGTGCGATGTGCGCAGTACGACTGAATATGTGGGTTTTAAGTGTTTGACGCGCTTCAAAAAGGTGTGTTAGGTGGTCAAAATCAACCGAATGACCTCACAATGCTATGAAATCAGATGACAACAACTAGGGAGTAAATTTTGAAATGGTTTGGTATAATTTACATCAATTAGAGGTGTTGTGTGATTGTGGTGATGAAAAACTCACTTTATATGTTAAAAAAGACCAAAACATGCATTTAACAATCAAATACATAGAGAACGACATCGAGATGAAATAAAATCACTGGACAACTGACTTATTATTATTGGTGAGGTGTGTGAGTAGATGAAACATAAATCATACATGTGATATGATTATAATGATAGAATTAGTGATTTTAAATTTTTAAAAAGCTATTCGAAATTATTAATATATTTTCAAAATCAAATAATTTCAATCTGTTATACTAAACTTGAATTGGAATATGTTATTTCATTTTAATAATTTGTTTGGATGTTTTTTTTTGTACTAATTTTTTTTATTAAATTTTGTCATTAAGTTTATTTAATGATGTATGTGGAGCCTGGAAGATGAAGAGATGAAAATATTTACATGCGTATGAGTTTAGATATTTTGGAAAGTTTTTTTTGATTTTGAAATATTGGGGGTTTTATTGTATTGGTGTCATTTTTTTAAAAAAAACCTCCATTTGGAAGATGCTATAGACCTTTAGTGATAGCTTTTGGTGGTCTCTAAAAGCCTTTATTCTACCAGTGTTACAAAAATATTAAGTAATTTTTTCTATCAAAAGGAAAAATCTTTATTTCCAACCAAATTTGATTTTCATGCATTATATGGTTTTATTTAAAAGTTTGATTTAAATATTATATAATTATTATTTGAAAAAATTAAATTAAATTTTTAATTAATCATGCCAAAATTATCTTAAGATGATTTGTTGATTTTTTTAATGAATAGTGAAAAATATTGATTTTTATTGAAAATAATATTTTCTTTTCAAGTATTTACAATGTCACATTATATTTTGGATTATTTTTAAAATTTAATTATTTTGTTTCTATTAAAAATAATCTAATAAATTTTATTATAATCAATATTATATTTTAATTTGGTATAAAAACATTTTTATACTTAAAAGGTATTTTTTTGAAAAACCATTTTCATCGCGTTTTGTGGGTTTAATTTTAAATTAAATCCTGAAACTTCTGTGAATTGAATTTAATAAAATGAATTATATATTTAGACTTATAATAATTAAAATTAGGTAATAAGGTCAAATTAATCTTTGGTTACGATGAATAGTAAAAATAGTAAAAAGCTGTTGTCATGGTTAAAGTTAAAACAGGTTTATTGGGGGTTAAACTAAATAGATAAAGGTTAAAATGACCTATTTTTTAAACCCTATTTTATGTAATTTTTTTACCCTACATCATATAATTTTTGAAAATGGTCCATTTTTTATACATTTTTCTTGAGTAAGACATTAATATATTTTAATCTTTTTATAAAATTTAAGTGTGACCTCCCCTACACTTATAAAAGGACACCCACTCTCATTTCCTATACATACTTCAAAAGTATTTTTTTGAACAATACCTACACAAATACCTTCCTAAAATCCCTCCCTACATCCTATAGTCCCTATTTTTATAAGAAAACTAACCTAGAAAGGATTTAGTTATAAACCTAAAGGGGTTGTTCAAAGAAGAGGTGTAGTTCTTAACTGAGCATTTTTTTATTTCTTTTTCTACCTCCTTTAAATCTTATTCAACCATGATGAAATAATAAAATCAGTATTTTAAATATACTAAGATTTTATTATGTTAATTCAATAAACTATATTCATATTAAATGGGAAAGGAAACCATCATTCGTGTGTATGGCTGACTACCGCCTCACGAACTGATGTATTTCATTTTCCATCACTGCATCTCATAACTAGTTATAATGATGGATTTAATATATAAATATGATATTAATTATATAATTATGATAATTTAAAGATAATTTATAATTTATTTTCTTATTTTCTCCATAAAAAATGACAATGTCATTCGTGCGTATGTGTGGATTGCAACCTCCACGAAGCGATGTAATTCATTTTTTCATCACCGCATCCCATGGATGATATATATAAGTGAATTTAAAGATATAATATGATATTTATGATATAATAATAATTATATAAAGATAAAATGGTACTTACCTTCTTTCACTCATACTCTTTGAAAAATGAAAACGTTACTCATGCGTACGTATGACCTACCGTGTCCATGATTGCAACATAATTCATTTTTCATAATCATCTTTCATGGTTAGTTTAAAAAGTATAATTAATGTATAAAAATAATAATATATTTATTATTATTGTTCTAGATATTATGGAATAATTACCTCTTTGACCAGAGTCAACCCATCGAAGTCATTTTGGACATATGAGTCGAATATCATCAAAACACACGATTTGGACTTAACTGATTAAGTAATTAATTATGTCATTGAAAAAATGATATAAATGGTTTAAATGATAAGGAATTAAACCTTGAAAAATTTCTTAATAAATCAAACAATTGATAAAAGTTTATTATATGGGATATAAAGAACGCCCAATTCAAGTCGGACTCAAGGTAAATGACACTTTATCTTAAAACCTTATTTAAAATGTTTTAAAGATTTATTTTCTAAATCTTTTTCTTCCATGTCCATATTATTAAAATTATTTTATGAATATATTTATATTAACATAAATGAATTATAAATGATATTTTATTTCCATTTTTTACTTTCTTTCAAAGGTTTTAAAAAGGAATCTTTTTACACATTTTATAAAAAATGTTTTGAATTTATTTACAAAAGAAAAAGGAATGTTATATTTTAATATATACAACATCAATGAATTTTACTACTGCTGTAACCATTATTTTATGTTTGGATTCATTTATAATATTTCATTTTTTCTTAAAATAAAAACCCTCCTTACCTTTGTTATGGGTATTTTCAAAAATGGTTTTAAATGGAATGGGTATTTCAATATCTAGAAATGTTTTTCTTATGGGTGAAAAGAATATTTTTATATATATGATGATTAAAATGAAATATTTCATGTGTTATAATTATGTTATGTTTCTTGGGAATTATTTATGATGATGGGTGATCCCGATATATCTCATGATGATGGGTGAGCTCGATATAACTCATGATGATGGGTGATCTTGATATAGTGCTCCAATTCATTGGGTTGAGGGATAAATTTAACCAATTAGGTTTATCATAGGAGATTATTGGAATTTACTTGGTATGTTATTCCATTTATAAGAGTGATTTTAAGAATGATATAAAAAATATGTCTCAATTTACCTATATGATTTATCTATGATTGCTATGAGTTTTTATGGAAATATTTTGATTTTACAAGGTAAGTTAATGAGCTTATGTTTAAAGGAAATAACATGCTACTTCTTAAGGGTTAAATGTGTAACTTTTTGAAAAAATTTTCATGAGTTTTTCATGATTTAATAGAAATCATTATGATTATTATTTTTTCCTTTAATATTTATTGTGATTTTTTATGAAAATATTTGGGTAGTGAAGTTGATATCTTGGGTAAGAAATTTCTTATTTTGAGCTCAATGTTTATTTTAAAAAATGAAAAATTTTATGAGTATTAGTGGAATAATTGGTTTCTTTATTTATTTTTATATGACCCTTATTTATTTTTGTGTGATCATCCCATGTTTTCAAATGTTTTTCATAGGGTTTTAAGGATGATTAGGGTTAAGGATGAGGTCAAGATGAAAATTATAAAGATATGTCATCAAAAGAAAATTTTTTATATCTTAAAGGTTTTTTATTGTGGAAAAAATAGATACTATGCGGAAGTTTTCACTTGGTGATGAAATATTTTATTTTATAAAGGAGGTGAATTAATTCTATAAAACTCTAAACCTAAAAGATCTTCAAGAATGCAGGAAAATGGATTCTTGTTTAAAGATACAATTTATGGAATATTTAAGGTCGATTCCTTATAATAAGAGTGAATATCTTATCCCGGACAATTTGAATGAAAAGAATCCCATGTGTGATACCAAATTCCCCCTCGAATGTTACTTCAACTAGGAATAAAAAATTTCCTTTTATCCTAATTCATCTCCTAGTTAATATTGAAGATCTTCACGAACACAAGAGAGAAAAAATGCATACTTTTATCCAAGGGTGAATAATAAAACTCATTGTGGTCATCACAAGTGATGAGTCAACATCCATATAGACCTAGTGAATATATATATGATTAATATTTTTTAAACCAAACCAACAACACAATCTAAAATATTCAACATCCCCATTTTATCAAATCAAACATATTAATTCATAGTTCTTATCATATTTAAGCTACCCATAGTTATCCACAGTCATACTCACCAAATAATAATATTTATATATATAACACACACCATATAAAATAATAATATGAAGGTCCCTATAAACTACATCTAGATCATGAGTTTTCAAAAATCTTATATCAACTTATGACACTCACTAAATGATCATCACCCAATGAATCCATGGAACGTTCATTAACACCCATCACAAAAAATAATGTTGCTAAAAATTCTCATTATAATGAATCACTCGTCCCAAATGATAATTGTAGTCATACTTATGGTCTTGAGTCCCACCAGGAGCTCCATATACATCAATGCTTTTGAAACTGTCATCAGACTACATCAGCACACATCCACATCCAATATCTTATTTTAGTAAATTCATTATATTATGATAACCAAATAAACCAAAGGATGAAACTATTTGTTTTATATAATAAAAAAACATAACGGTACTTATAAAATTTTCTCAAGCTAATCCATCATCAAATTTTGTGCCAAAAAATTTCAAATATTTTTTAAATGATCTTGAATGTCTTCTAAAGGCTCACCATTGTGATATACACCAAAAATAAAGTAAAATGGATTATTTATTTATCCAAAACACACGTAATCATGAAAATATGTATTTTTATCAAATTATATTTACACATACTTACAAATATATATATATATATATAGAGAGAGAGAGAGATAAACACTCTCACACATACATTGATGGGTTTTTTAGAATATCACATGCTCATAAACAATAAAAGAAACTCATTTAAATGCATATCTATCATCATAGAATCAACATGAAGTATGAAGAACATGAAATAATCTTGTGCACCTCAAGTACAATGATCTCCATATCGATGGAGTATACTTGATAAAGATTAGTAAGTAAAATCACTTAAGCTATTTCATAAAAAGGTAGTTCCAAAACCACTAGAATCCACAAACACAACTTGAGGAATCGATGATCCCCAAAAAGTATGGTAAACACATCTCCTAGAAGATCAATGAAGAACATATAAAAAGAGAGTTTCAGAAAGGATTGGTACATTAAATCATCAAAAAATAGGAAGGTTAACATCCCTTATATTTCAATACTTTATTCAATGGATAAACTCAAGCTCCACTTCCAACACTTGGCGATTACCATATGTTACTCATAACATTCATTTGTTAGTTATGATCTTTGAAAATTTAAGTGATCATATAAAATTTAATAATCTATAAATGAATCATCATGATGATTCATAACTAAAGAGAAATCATTCAGGATATATGACATGACACCATGAAACATGATATCAAATATCATAAGCATCGACTTTATCATATATTGTGGCATGGACATATTATGCCTATCATAGCATGTGATCCATACCAATATCATTTCCTATGATATGAATCACATGAATATAATTAGTTATGATATAGACACATCATAAACTATGATTCATCCTATATTAGTTTATAATCATCAATCTTCAATTTTCACTAAAATCCCATAAGGACTTTAAGAAAAATTTCACAACTCTAAGTTAATCCATCAAAACTCATTTGAATACAGTTTAATAAACTCTATTATTTTAAAATATAAAATTTATTTAAAATTTGATCCTTATTATAAGTTCTAATTTTGAGACCCTATAGGCCTTTATAGAATTGGAAACAAATAATAATTCTCTAATCCATAAATGTAAGTAAAGAGTGACCTCTAACCAAACATATTTCCCACTCAAGCGATAAAGGGTTCTGACATGATCATGATTAAAAATTATTATATCTCTAAATGAACATGTCCACTATAAGATGTATATAATAAATTATATATATATTTATATAATACCTTTTTTCATGAAATCAAGTGACCACTAGACATAGAACATGTCAATCCCAACTCTTACACTTTTGATTCTTTGAGGAGATTGATCACATTGAATTATTACATCACATGCCAATAATTCTAATAGATAATCACATCACACATCATTCATCTAAGCTTGTCCATTCATTTAATCAATCACATAATCAAATCCCTAATTGTCCTTTCTTTTCATACAATTGGTTAATATCAATCGATGAAACAATCAATAATACACCCAACCACTCCTTGATTAGCTCAACCTCAAGGTTAGAATGAGAAAAGTATCAAAGTATAAAGGTTCATATGGTAAGTATCTTATCATCCTTAGGTAATGGAGATTTATATTAATACACTACAAAAGGGTAATTAGTAGTGATTTATTTCATGATCTAGTTGTGGTTTAAACCACCGCCTTTTGGTTTAGTGGTGGTTATAAAAACCGCCATGTATTGCATGGTAACTAGTCATTTAATGGAGGTTTTTATTATTTTGTAGTGGTTTTGTTAAGTGTTGTTTTTGAATAATTTAGTGGCGGTTACATATTTATTTAGTGGAGGTTTTTTTATTTTAAAAAATATCTGAGGAAATATAAATAAAATAAAAGAAACCGCCGTAGAACATATTAGCAGTGGTTACGTGTAACTATCGCTAAACATTTTTTACTTAATGTATTTAGAGGTGGTTACATAAAACTGACTCTAAATTATATTTATATTTAAAAAAAAATTAATAAAAAAATATAAATATAAAAAAATGACATATAATAAACTAAAACACAAATATATGATAAACACATCATACGTCCACAATCATATAAAAAAATTCAGTCATCATAACCTCAATCTAAGTCAACACATACATCTGTCAATATACATATACTATATGTCCAATAATAACCAAGGACCAATATACATCCATGTCATGACCTCCACCGCATCTGTCTGACTCCACATCATGTCATCAACTGAAACCATCCACATCATCTCATCAACCATAACAAAAAAGTAGACAAAAATCAAAACTACACATAATAAATCAAATTATAGTAGAATAATTGATAAAAATTTAACATAACACATAAAATAAGAACCATAATGAATATCTTCTAAAGAATTTTGTGGATCAGAATGGTCAACCTCCTGCCTACTGTCGACATCTTCCACCTACAATTAAAACCATAATATTTAAGAAAAGAGATGCAAAAGAGAAAAGACATAGAATATATTCAAAATGATGCACATAAAATTTGGTATTTTGATAATGAAACAGAATAAATTTTAACATAAAACAAATAATATATAATTAAAAAAACATTGAAAATAGAAACATATATATTTAAGATAAGATTCAACATTTGTAACTGAAAAGGGATAAGTAAATATTCTAATTTATTTTTAAAGCGACGTGCAGTGTGCTTGAAATTTATTTAATGATTTTTTAAATATTTTGACATAAAAACATGTACTGTATTTAAAAAATAACTAATCAGTGGTTGTCCCATGATTTTACATCAATTTGAGGTTGTTTTCTATAGTTTTTAATGTTTAGTGTTTTAAAACACTAAAAATATTTTTACATACATAACGGAAAAAATGTCATTCAGAATGACGTGATATCAGTTAATACATTTCAAAATTAAATATATGGTGGTTTTACCATGATTTTAGGATAATCTGTTGTCATTTGGCTGGTGTTAACCATTCCACACATGTTAACACTAAAAACACATTTACAACCATAACAGGAAAACCGTCATTTGGAATGATATGAAGTCAGTTCCTACATTTCAAAATTAAATATATGGTCATTGAACCTTTATTTTAGGAAAATTTGATGTCATTTTCCTAGTTTTGACCATTCCACATATGTTTTAGTGTTTTAAAACAATAAAAATATATTTATGGCCATAACAGGAAAACCATCATTCAAAATGACATTCCATTAGTTACAACATTTAAAAATTAAATCTATGATGGTTGTATCCTAATTTTAGGATAATCCTACATTGTTTTTCTAGTTTTGACTGTTCCACACATGTTTTAGTGTTTTAAAACAATAAAAATGCATTTATGACCATAACGGGAAAATCGTCATTCGGAATGACATGCCGCCAGTTCCTACATTTAAAATTAAATATAATGTTTTTGTACCCTGATTTTAGGAAAATATGACATCATTTGTTTGGTTTTGACCATTCCACACACATTTTACTATTTTAAAACACTAAAAATGCATTTATGACCATAACAGGCAAACCATCATTCAGAATGATGTGCCATCAGTTACTACATTTTAAAATCAAATCTACGGTAATTTTCCCTTGATTTAAGGACAGTATAACATAGTTTGGATGGTTTTTACCATTCCACACACGTTTTAGTACTTTAAAACACTAAAAATACATTTACAACCAAAACAAGAAAACCGAAATTCGGAATGATGTTCCTTCAGTTCCTACATTTCAAAATTAAAAACATGGTCATTTTCCCATGATTTCAGGGAAATCCAATGTAATTTTATTGGTTTTTACCCCTTAATGAATGTTTCAAAAACTTTGATATCTCTTAAAATTTATTATTGAGTCATTCAGAGCACACCACATGTTGAATGGATATTTTGTTTACTTGTACACATCAAAAATAATTCAATAGTGGTTTTACCATGATTTCATGTCAATAAGAGATATTTTTTTATTGTTTTGATCGTTAAATGTTAATTTTAGTATTTTAAAACACTAAAAACATATTTACAGGCATCAAAAGAAAAACATAACTCAGATTGATGTGGTTTAGGTTCCTACATTTCAAAAATCAATATGTAATTGCTGTCCTATGATAACTTTTGTAATCATTATTTTTTTTTTAAAATTATAATTTTATAAATTTATAAATAATATATTATTAATAAAATTAATGATTTAACACTATTTCTATTATTAGTTTAATTAATTACTAAAATTTATATTGGTTATTTTATATCTTTTGATGCTTAAATTTGATCAAAGAAAGAGAATTTTACTTTTTAAACTTCGGTGTATTTCATGGTCAACAATCATTTAGTGGTGTTTTTTATAGTTGAGCAGTAGTGTTTATATGTGTTGTTTTTTGGGTACTTAGCGGTGGATTTTTATTTCATTGGAGATAGTTTTTTTAACAAAAAACAATAAAAAATAACATGGGAAAAGTTAATATAACCATTGATAAATTATTTAGCAGCGGTTATCAGGAACTATCGCTATATAGATAAAATAAACTTTTTTAGTGATGCTTATTAGAAATTACAGCTACAAAGATTATGGATGTTGTATGCGTTCTTTGCAAACATGTGAATGAACTATTGAATTTAGAATTTACCTCATTGGGACAAGCTATAAGGATGTCAATTTCTTTGGGGATCATGATGGTCATTCCTTGAAATACATAAACTAAAGCATTTTCAATTTATGACCACCATGGATCCTGTGTTTTCCTATAACAATCTTGTTCTTGCACTTTTTTCTTTCAATCTTGTAATTTATCTTTATAATTACTGATCAACGACACTACTAGAACCCCCACCAAGTGTAACAGTAACAGTTGACGCCACCCTACCAAAGACAGTTGAATGAGTAGGCCTAGAACCCATCCCCCATACACCACTATTATGATCCTTCCCTAAAACTATTCCAACTGCATCATTCTGGGAAACCAATGCTTATTGCGAAGGGTTCACATCCCAGAATTTTTGAATTTTAACCCGTAAATACAAAAATATTAATTTTTTTTAAATATCTGAACTTTATAATGTTATATAATTAATAATTTTTTCATTAGTATTTATTGTTATTTCAAAACTATAAAAACATAACATTGAAAATTATATCATAACAAAAAACAATCCTGAAACCTAATTAATTGGGGATGAATAGATGTATGAAACGATACCAAATTGACATTGTTTGATCCATATAGATAACACCATTTAATTGGGTTTAAGGCTTGTTAGTTGTTATAATATTTTTTTAATTGTTAAATTTTTTATTATAATGAAATATTATGAAATGGTAATGAAAAGTACTTACTCCAACATCTTTGGTAGGGTCATTTACAAAACTACCATCTGGTTTCCTATTCGCATTAAACCACATCTCTATTCAACCAACAGAGAGAATTAATTGATTAGCCTTTATAAAAAATGTAAAAATGTTTGAAAAAACCTTGAGTTATAATAAAATGATATAAATAATATCGAATAAAATACAAACTAATTTTTTTCTTAAAAAATTTTGAGACCCTATAATGTGAGGAATGACTTTCTTCTCATAATTAATAGATTTTTTTTATAATTCTTATAAAAAATAATTACATTAATAAAAATTATAATTTTATTGTGTTTATGTTATTAATATTCTATAAAATGTGCAATTACCTCATGAGATTCATCTCTGTTGATATCGACAAAGAGCTTCCATTTCTCACGAGAAATCCCTTCAGGTGTTTTCTCATAATTTTTTTGTGCGCTTATAGAAGAGTCATTAAAATCATTCCATAATATCCATTTGAATTCTATTCATTTCCTACCCAATTTTTTCAAAGTCCATGGGCATTAAATGGAGACCGGGACATCAAAATGAAGAAGCATCTAGAAATAAAAAACATAACACTTTATTAGTATATGAAAAAATTTTACTCATGTATTTTAAATTAGTTTTCAAGGAATATTAAATTAATATTACCTTTAATTGAGTATCAAAGACCACATTTTTAAGCTGTAGGAATATGGCTCTAATCTTTATAATTAATGAGAAATATCACCATCTCAAAAGCAAGCTACCTAATAATATGCCCATAGATTCTGGTAACGTCACCAGTAGGCACCCCAAAATCATCAAATGTAATGATAATCTTGAATTAATTCAGGTCTCATACATCTACCATGTTCATATTTGTAGCCCTTATATGGTTTTCTTTATCTATTTGATAAATTCATTAAACAATTAATAAAATATTTTTTTTTGAAAAATGACATACATACCAATAATGGTAAGTTGCCAATATCCCTTAGATGTAGGGGTGATGAATTGCTCCATTACTGGAGGTGAATCATGTGGTGGTATACTAAAGAAATTTAGGGAAATGGCTGGCTCAATAGCAGTCTTGAGTACAACATAATCACCAACATCCACAGAATATGATGATAGTGGTGGCATACTCTGAGATGCTGATCATCTAGGATCCTGATTTTTTTTGTTCTTTGCATCCCTACATTTCAAATTATTAAGGATCATATTGTTACAAAGTTATGTTGTATAAAATTGATTCAAATGATTGGAAAAGTTTTTGTTCAAAAAATGAATATTTTTCTATAAACCATTTTAATGGAGATTTGATGAATTCTCATAGAATTATGAAGTATAACAAAGAATATTTAATGTACTTTATTTATTGTGTGAAACCGATAAATATTCAATAAAATGGGTGAATCATATAGTATAAATAACTATTATATTTTAATATATTATTTTAATATTATATATATCAAACACAACATTATAATCATAACTGAATCCTAGGGTATTTATCAGAGTCCTATATCATATCATACAGTATATTTGTGATATAGTTTATGTAATATAATGTTGAAATTCATATTTCCATATTGTTTATTATTATAATATTAATCATTATAATGATTAATATAATCATTGATAATAAATATATAATCATAAGAATGTTCATAAGTTATTATATAAAAACATCTATAAATTTCAGTAGCTACGAATTAGATGCATCTATTAGGAAATGTTATTTAATTAAGTAATGAAAAATAAAGAATGTGATCCATATATTTTTGTATCTACTGAACCTATATGATGCAATTGGAATGAAACCCATCTCACTGGTTCCACTCTTGGGATGGTGGTGTATTGACTGTTCTATCTGATAGGGGATGATGAATAGCACTAAGAAGGAAAAAATATATAAGAGGTCATAACCTATAACAACCTATAGA
The DNA here is from genome assembly GCA_963277665.1 of Viscum album. Lineage (NCBI taxonomy): Eukaryota > Viridiplantae > Streptophyta > Magnoliopsida > Santalales > Viscaceae > Viscum > Viscum album. Next base: position 1,964,719,487 of record OY728133.1, read on the forward strand.
TGATAAGAAACAAAAATAAAAAAATAAAAAATCAATAATCACCATTAATAAAAAGGTAACCAATTGTATAACAAATTTATGCATGAAAAAATAATTATTTAATACAATGAAACATATACAACCACCCAAGGAAATAGATACGGATAATAAAACATTACCAGATATAATAAACTTTAGAAATATAATGATATCGATTTAGTATAAATTTGATACCGAGGAGGGGAATCAGGGCGGGGTGAGGGAGGTCAGAGGGGTGGGGGTGGGGGTGGGGGGGTGGGGGTCCCGTTACTGATGAGATGGCTAGAGAGGAGGTCATGGGGGGTGGGGGTTCTCATCACCGGCGAGCCGACAAGAGAGGAGGTCAGAGTGGGGAGGGCCGCAGGGGTTAGGGTCGAATAGGGGGGGGGGGTCGCGGGTTGTGGGCTCAGGGTCGCCACCAGGGATAGGATAGGAGGAGGGGGGTAGAGGGAAAGGGGGTCGTGGGCTTGTGGTCGCCATCAGGGAGGGGAGAGGAGGAGGGGAGGGGGGGGGGTCACAAGCTCGGGGTCACTGCTATAGAAAGGAGAGGAGGTCAGGGGAGGTGGGGGGGAGGCTAGGGTTTCACAGAGGGAACATGGGAGTGGGAGGGATTATATATATTTTTAGATCTTAATAGAGGTTTCATGAAAATGTCGTGATATTATATTTTTTTAACCAGATTTATTTTTGTGGTGGTTATTAGAACCATTGTGAATAAACTGTTTCTAACCATCTCTTTTTTGTTGTGATACACTCCTAAGTATATCAATAACCATACGATATTCCATATGATATGTCAATCAAGATAATAAGTATTTACTTATTATATCCCAAGTTTACTCTGTATCTTATATAAGAATTATACTCATGATAATCATAACAAATTAGTTGAATAGATCCTTACCATTTTATTTATTTTGATAATTATATAACCCCTATTTCTTTGTTATATATTCATGATAACTATTCCCCACATATTTTCTTATTTATCTTTGTTATTTATGATTTTTTATTATTTGTTTTCATTATTCATTATGTTTATTATTCTATTATTCACATACTATAATTTTTATAAGTATAGTTTTCAAAAGGTTAGTCACATATGTGTATGTTTCAATCTATAAATATTTACTATTAATTATTGAGAGTTGCAATTTTGAAAAAGCACATGTTTTTTACATTTTAAAGGAATGATTATTACGTATGTTGAGGATTATAATTTTCTCTAAGTATTGACTCTTATTTATAAATTTTTTGTTTTGAAATGGATCTTACATTCCAAGAATTTGGCTAAATTTACTTTTACACATGATGGATATTTGAAATTTGTTAACAAATTTTACTCATATGTTTTAGAGTTTAATTTTATATATGAAAATTTTCCTTTTACATATAAATTTTTTAAAAAGGATTGAATATTATATACCATCATAAGTATTTCAAGATAAATCTTACATTTTTATTTTTTGACATTTATGTATGGAGATTTAGAAATTTTTAGTTTTTATGTAAATAATTATTTATTCAAAAATTACTCTTCATATTCACTTAAACTCTCAGAATTCAAGTTCAATGAATATTTCAGAATTTAATGATTCAAAATTTAATGATTCGAATGATATATAATATTTATTTTTCATTACACCGTGGAAAGATTATTTCCATCCTGACTGTATTTAACTATTTTTACGAAGATTGGGCATTCTTTTATAGAAAATATGGATCTATTCTTGAGATGATTAAGTGAATATTTTGAGTGAATTAAATCATTGTGATTATTTCAAATCATTATTCAAGGGAAATAAAATCACTAATAAATATGCATATTTTGAATGAAGATTTTACAACTCTAATGTAGTTCCTTGTTTTCAAATAGATTCTATAAAACTAGAATCTTGATATGATACAAGAATAACAAGAAGAACTTATGAATTTCCATGATCATTTTTTTAAATATACACTTCTTATGAAATCATCTTCACTATGATTTATTAACAAAATGATCAAGCTACTCATCTATTCATTCTTCATAATTTTTAAATCTAGTTTTTTGGTTTTTTATTTCTTTATAATTTCCATTGTATGTGTATTGTAATTGGCTTATGATTTTCCCATAAGAAAACAAGATCTGTTTGGTTATACCTCCATAAAAGGGTTTTCTATAGATGTGATTCTATTAGAAAAGGCAAACCATAATTGGGTTGTCACTCCCCATTAAAAGTTAGTGGGTGTCATACCTATCTAGGAGTGGAGGGGTGTTAAGATTAGTCATAAGATCTTTATGGTCCAAAATATTATAAAAATTTATTGTGTCCATATTTACTTTTCAATATTTTAATTTTATTTTGTTTTAAATTTTTAAAATTTTCAATTGACCCCTCCTCTTGACCTCTTGTCTATCTATATCTTAGAAAAATGGCACCAAATATATTCAATTTAATAACTATAGGAAAAATATTAGATCTTTTGATTATATCTTGTTGAAAACCTTTTTCAATACTAAACATTTTAAGGGAAATATAACACTAGATGGTAGGTCAAGGACATAATGATATATGGATTCTCTAAAGACCACCCTTATTTGATGGAAATTATTATGGATATTGGTAATCTAGAATGGAAGCTTATCTCAAGAATAATAGCATTAAAAATTATACTATAATGGTAAAATAATATAAAAAACCTAAGGATTATCTCGATTCTCTAACTGAAAATTATGTGATTAAGTATGCTTTAAATTATGAATTTATGAATATTTTGTATTGTTATATTAGTATAAATGTTTTAGCCATGTTTTTTATTATAAAACTACTCGTGACATTTGGAGATTTTTTCAAGCTACTCATTATGGCATAAATTTTTTGAATAGAACTATGATAAGAATATTGTGTATCGAGTACTAAGACTTCACGATAGGAGATAAGTCTATAAATTAGATTTTACATAAATTAAAAATCATAGTGAATGAAATGATTGTTCTTGGTTAAACCTTGGAAAATACTCTCATGGTTGAATAAGTTCTTTAATCTATACCAATAAAGTGGCATGCTAAGAAGATTTTAGTTGATAAAAGAATGAATTTCAAGGAGTATAAACTTGATAAATTGATCAGTTAACTTATATAATAAGAAGTGGAGTTAATGAATATGGATAAATAAGAGATAATAAAAAAGAAATATGTAGCATTAAAATCTATAAATTTTGTTACTTACTCTTTGATAATGAGATATAGGGAAATAAAAAGGTAGATGTAGCTCAACTTTTTAAATGATTATATAAATACATGAAAAGAAAAAAATGATTCTCTATATTATTTAGAAAATATTGGAAAAGTTATAATCACAAAGGCATTAAGAAAGTTTATTCTAATTCTAATTATAATACTTTTTATCTCACCAGTTATGAATGTAGAAATAAAGGTCACATTAAGCCAGACTGCCTAATATTAAATAATTAAAAAAAGGATAAAAATATCAAGAATAAAGTGAAAAGAGATTTGGATGTTGGTTAGAGCGACGTTGAAGATTAAAACTCTAGAAAAAATATAAAACCTAGGAAGAATCTTCTAACTTATGCTTCATAAAATCATTTAATGAGGTTAGTGATTTTGGTTTCAAATTTTACTATGATTCTAATACTAAATTTGATTCTAATAAACCTAGAACTGATAAGATAAATTGAAAGATTGAAAAATGAAAATGAAATACTATTAGAATTTATTATTTGTAAAAGTAACTCAATGGAAGTAATAAGAATCATATTGAAAAAAATAAGGCTCTTACTTAAGATAAGTAAAAACTAAAGAATAATGATTCCATCATAAATGAAAATTTTTGTGATGATTTGGAGACAAATCAAAAGTATAACAAAAATATTAAGAATTAGATTGAATGTTTGAAGGAAAATATCACCACATTTGTTCAAGGTAAGGAAATAAAAAAAACAAAATCAATGAAAAAATGGAAAGAAAGAAATGTGGTGTTGGTTACAATATAAAATAATTCAATTGTAGCATATTTTTTTGTAAAAAGTCTAGAAAAGAATCATTTTTATTGTTATTTATTTTAGATGCCTAATGCATGGAAATTATAATAGTGAATCCTTTCTTAGATTTACACAATATTCAATACAAAATAAAAATTTATTTATAAAAATTTATCTCACATAACTCCTATTAATACCTATTTGAAATCTATATGAGTTCTAAAAAATAGCGTTACTAATCCAATTAGACCCAAAGTTGCATGGTTTTTAAAATGTTCATGTAATTAGTTTTCCAATATTGATTCCTTAGAAGTATCAAGAAGTATGTATGGTATATGGGAAGGGATTCTCTAGGAATATGAGTGAAGACCCATCAAATTTCATTTTATACAATAGATGTTATGGAGGAATTGCCTCTTTTAGATATAATTCCAAAGGAAAGGTAAAAGGATTCAGTGAAGTTGGTATATTAAATACCGTTATTATTATTAAAGTTATATATAATGATGGTTAACAACATAACTTGGTTATAATTTCTCAATTATGTGATGATGACATGTATGTTAGAATGATAAATTTATTATTTTTAAAGATGATTTTATTTTATTTTATATAACTCAAAAGGTGAATATTTATTATATTAACCTTAATAAACTAACAATTTAGCATGTAAAGTGTTTAAATACTATCAAAATAGATATTACTTTATGCCATATGATTATTGATCATGTAAATCTTAGTTTACTCTAAAATATTTCAAAAAATCAAATAGTTCTTTAATTACTAGATCTTAAAGTAGACAAGCATCATGCTTTTTATTCGTGCATGAAAAGAAAAAAATATAAAGATTCATTTAGACTAATTAAACAAGTGAACACTATCATACCACTCTAGATGGATCATTTATATTTATTTGGAAATATTCAGATAGAAATACTTAGTTCAGAGAAATATGATTTTTTTATTGTGTATGCCTACAATAGGTTTACTTGGGCATATTTTCTAGCTTATAAAAATGAAAATTTATCTAAGTTCTATGCCTACTAAAATTTAATTCAGATTGAGAAAGGTTAATTGATTATTTCTATTATAAGTGATAGAGGAAGATATTTTTTAAAAAATTTGATAAATTCTTTTAAAAAAATGGTTATTCTCATACCTTTTCATCCCCTAGGACACCTCCTAAGAATGGAGTTATAGAAATGAAAAATAGAACACTTCAGTAAATAGAAAGAACCATGCTAAGTTAGTATAGTTTACCAAAATATTTTTGTAATGAATATATTCATACATATTATTATGTTTCAATTAGGATTATTATCTAACATATTTTAAAGAAAACTCTCTATGAGTTGTGGAAAGTAAAAAACCAAAGGTTGGTTATTTTAGAGTTTTTTGATGTAAAATTTGTATCCTCAACACTAAATATAGTTTGGATAAATTTGATTCTAAATATGATGAAGGAATATTTTTTGGATATTATATTATGCATAAATATTATAGAGTCTTTAATAAAAATACTATGATTATTTAAGAATTAGTTCATGATAAATTTGATAAGAAGGATTCTAAGGAGAAGGTCCCTGAAGAAGTTTAGATTGAATAAGTCTTTAGAGAATTCAATTTTAAAGAAGATAAAAAAATGGTGGATAAAAAACCAAGGGGAAGCATCAATCAAATCAATAAAGAATCTGGAAGAAACATTTTTAGCACACTATTAAAAGAGTGATTGGTGATGTTGATTTAAGAGTACAAAATAGAAATTCATTAATGTTTTTTTGTGTACATTCTTATTTTATTTCTTATTTTTCCCTAATAATGTGACATAATCTTTGAAATATCTAAATTGGGTAATGGATATACAATATAAAATTAACTAGTTTTCAAAGAATGAATTTTTGTAATTGATTGTTCCATAAGGAGATAAAAAATTCATTGGATCTAAATGGACTTTTAAGAATAAACTCAATGAATCTAGATAGATTATCAATAATATGGCTAGATTGGTTACTCAAGGATATTATAAATAATAAGGAATTGAATATGGTGAAACTTTTGTACCATTTGAAAGATTGAAATATATTCAAAATTTATTATCTTATGCAATGAATTAAGGTTTCAAGTTATATCAAATAGATATGAAAATAACATTTCTTAATGGATTTATATTAGAGGATGTTTATATAAGACAATGTTGGGATTATTAATCTAGTTTTATGTGCTAGAGTAAAACAATTGGAAGGATGAGAACTGAATGTTAGCATAGTCTTGCAGTTTATGGAATGGTAATAGAAAATTTCTAGGCGAGGAAGGTTTTCCAAATGTTATGTTCTTGATGATATGATTAGAAGATACTTTCTTCCAATGGTGTACTGGAGGTGGTCTGATATAAGGTGAAATAAAGTTATGGGTATTTGTGTAATATTTACTATTCTCTTAGATCAACAGTTGGGAGTATCAACTATAGGTGATTGGTATTCACCATGGCTCAATGGTGGGACACTCATAGAGATCAGATGTTAGTATAGTTAAATGACCGGTTAGGTCGCAATATTTATGTGAAGTGGGACCACTTTAACATGGAAAATAAAGTAAAATTTATATTATTTGTTATTACTAATTGTATTCATAAGATTTATAACTTTAGATAAATAAAATTGGTTACATTGTTCTCTAATGTATGTGGGACTTAATGTCCAAACCATATAAAATCAATGCACACATTTCTTTTAGCTTTGTTTCACTTACTTTATTTACATTTGTGTTGAGTTTCATTTTAGAGTGTGTGTGGTTGGTCTAATTGATATGATAATTAGGGTATGAAGAAATTTCTATCTTATAGAACATTAATATTGAGGGGTTACATTCGATCAAAAGAATATGAAGTTTGTTTTCTCACTATAGTAACTATAGTGGAGTGATTCTAATGGATTAGTGAGGATTTTTAACCAGAATTTTTTTTACTATATCTTGGTTCAGGGATAAATATTACACACATGGTAACAAAATTAGGCACACATTTATTATCTTGATGTTATTTAAATTCTGTAGAAGTTATTTCATTGGAAGAAATGACATAATAAGGAGAAAATGTCCAGATTGATAAATTCAAATGGAAAGACTTTTTATTGAGAATATAGATGGTGGATTATCTCATTAAAATGGATATGGATATTCTATTTATTAGAATCAAGATGTATTTCATAGAAAAGGTGAAATGGGAGATTCTGGATAGAAAATAACTTAGTATAATGTGGATTTTATTGGCATGAAACATAGCCTTTAACATCCAGGATGTGAATACCTTGGTTGAGTTTATGAAGACTCTTGTGGACATGTAAGAGAATTCATTAGTAACGAACAAGGTGTTCATGATGAAGAGATTTTTTGACATGATATTATCATAATAAATATTCATGGATGATAATGTTAATGATTTTATCATTATTTGAATTCACCTCAACTATTTTAAGGTCAAGTTAATAGAATATGTTTGGAAACTTCTATTATTATCATCACTTCTAGAAAACTGGGAGGCTATGGTGACCACCATGAGTAATTATTATAGAAAATATACCTTGGTTCTTGAGGATGTTTTTTGGATTATCATAAATGAATAACTCAAACAGAGGTAATTTGAAGAACTCTCTAGAAGTTTACTCAATATAGATAAAAGTGGATGATTTCCCCATCAAAGAAGTTGGAGAAAATCAGATGATAAGTCACGTGAAAATATATGAGGTAAATTGGATACTCTTGGACCTAAATGTTGGAACTGTGGCATGAGATTTCATCTCAAGATAGATTTTAGGTAAATAAAGAAAAATTATGGATGGTTAGATTATGTAATTACAAGTACCATTAATTCTATGGTATCTAAATGTAGCAATAGTTTATTACCGAGCATAGATGTTTAAGTGGAATCATGGTTCATTGATTTTGAAGAATCATTTCATTCAATGATAGAGATGTGATACATAGCCATTTATGTGTTTATAAAATTTGGAAAGATGCACTTATCCAATGATGAAGCTCATAAAATCATGCATTTTTCTAGTGTAATCATGGATCATTGATTCTAGAGCATTGTTATAATCCACAATAGATAATTGATAGATAGAAAATTATGTGTCTGGGAAGTTTATAAAGGAACACTTATCCAATTATGAAGCTCTATAAATGATGGGTAAGGTCGATGTTAAGGTTCAAATCAATAATGGAATTTATCTTGATCTCAAGGCAGTTTGGAATATACCGTGTTTATGGGAAAATATAATTTTTATAGGATAGATATATGAGGTAGGATTCAGAACAGTATTCACCAATGGATTGTGGTAAATCAATTGAGGATCTATGGTCATGGTAAGTGGGATGAAGGATGGAATCTTGTATTTTACTCAAATATCATATAAAGTGACAAATTTTGGAACAATAATATCTAAGAGTTCAGAGTTATGGAATCGTTGTATCAGTCATATCGGTGAGAATTAATGTGAAATTTCTAACAAAAAAGGGAATATTGAAGACGAATCATTCAAAATTTGAAATATTAAATAGTTTTATACTTAGGAAATAAGGGAAGGTATCTTTAAATATGAGTATAAGGGCACTAAAGAGTTGGATGTTAGAACTTATTCACATGAAAATTTAGGGACCTTCCCCTATTTGATATCATGGAGGGTCACAATACTTTGTGACATTCATTATTTATTCCATGAGTAAAGTATTGATCTACTTTCTAAAACACAAGTCTGAAGTGTTTAGAGTATTTTTTCAATGGAAGAAAATGGTGGAGAATGAGACCGGAAGCAAGATGAAATGCTTAAGATCCAAAAATGGTGGTGAGTATAGAAAAAAGAGCTTTAGAAGTTCTATAATTATAAAGGGATAATACTAGAGAAGATTAAAACTTGGATTATAGAGTAGAATGGTGTTTCTAAAATAATGAACTAGATATTAATGGAAAAGGTTCAGAGTATGTTTTTTCACTTTGGAATTTCCAAGTAAATTTATATAGAAATGTTCAATTTTGAAACATAATTAGTTAAAATAATTCTATCAATACCAATGGAGAATATTCTTTTAAAAGTTTCATGGTTTGGAAAATCATCTCAACCACCAAAAAGTTTTTAGGTGTCTTGTATATGTCCTTGTGGATTCTAAGGATCAAGATAAACTCAAATAAAAATACTATATATGTTTTTATTAGATATGGAGATGAGAAATTTGGATTTAAACTTTTAAATTATGATAAGATAAAAGCAATCAGAATCCAAGATGTTTTATTTAATGACCAGGTCTCATATAAAGACCAGAACTTGGTAGAGAGAGAAGTTGGAGACAAGGATTCAACTGAGAAAATACAAGTTGATATAAATGAGTACTCAAAAAGGGAATAATTTCTGGAGAGTTTAGAGAGAACTAATTTTGTAAGTTAGTCTAATGAAAGATTTACTACAGATCTCTAAGGATACCGAGGCTTAAGATATATCCCTAGAAGTGAAGTCTTCATAAGTTTTAGTTGTAGATAGATCTAAACTACATGATGCATTGAGGATATTAACAAGGGTTATAAAATTGATTCACAGGTTTAGAGATAACTTTCAATTCATACTTTTAATAGATATAGGAGAATCTAAAATCCTTGAAGAAGTGGAAATAGTCATTGATTCTATTAAATGGGAGTTAGTTATGAAATATGAGTTGGATTCACTTAATGTGAATAAAATATGGGAGCTAACAGATCTACCACATATAATGATGAAATTTGATAAAAAACGGGTCTTCTAGTTAAAATAAGTAAATGGAAATAACTGGCACAAGGATATCCTGGTAGTGAAGTGTTTTCAGTAAAAGGAAGGTATAAACTTTTCTTAAAATTTTTCATTGGTAGTTAAACATACTACTATCTAGATAATACTGATCATGGTTCCATTTGATAATTTTTACTTAGAGAAAATAGATATAACAAAGTCTTTTCTCCATGTATATCTAGAGGAGGAAATTTACATGAAGTAACATCTAGTTTCATGGATATGTTAAATAAGACTTTGGTGTGTAAATTAAAGATAAACCTATATATATTGAAGTAGAAACCAAGTCATTAGAACAAAAAATTCAACATGTTCATGGTTGAGATAGGTTTCATGTATAGAAACAAATAATATTTTTCTATAGAAAGGTATTTGGGGACATGAGTTATATCACATTTCCCTCATATGGGGATTATATGCTTCTAGTAGTTTTTAACATTAGAAGGATTTAGTAGCCAAAGATATATTTTTCTATAAGTTTAAAGATGAAAGATCTTGGTGAATTCAAAAAAATATCAGGGATGAGTATTGAGCGATATAGGAAAGATGGGAGTTTGGTTTTGTGTCAAAGTAATTACATTTATAATATCATCATGAGGTTTAATATTTCAAGATGTAATCCAGTCTCAGCTCCCTTATCCTAACACTTAAAATTATTTAAAGATAAAGAACTGAAAAACAAAGATAAGGAAAAGTATATGGCTAAGGTTCCATTTTCATTAGTAGTGGGAAGTTTGATATATTCCATGGTGTGTAATCACCTAGAAATTTCATATAAAGTGGGATTAATTAGATGTTTCATGTATAATCTTGGTAAATATCACTAAGATTCCATGAAATAGATCATCCATTATCTCAAATTAATAGAAGATATAAACCTATGTTTCATGATGGAAGATCCATTGTAGGGGTATTTAGATGAAATATTTAGGAGAGATTAAGTTAATTATAAGAGTACAATAAATTTTGTGTTCAATTACAAAATAATGATAGTGAGATAGATATCTTAGAAGCAATCAATGATAGATTTTTCTACACTAGAGGTAGAGTATGTGGAAGCAATTAAAGTAGGGTAAGAATTAATATGGTTGAGTTATTAGTTGAAGGAGACCAGAAAGAACCAGGAAGGTGGATTTATCTACTATGATAGTTAGTGTCTCATTAAAAAATATATCATTCTATTCATGAAAAAAACACATCGATTAGAAGTATAAATTCATTCATAAATTGCAATCAGAAATGAAGTTTGAGAAACAAAAGATAAAAATGAATTAAAATCTAGTATACATGTTCACCAAGGTATTATTATAAGAAATTATGAGGCAAAACTATGCCTTAGTGGGACTTGGGTGAATAAAAGGATTATGATACAATGCTATAGGAATAAGTTTTTTTCCCTAAGTTTTGGAAAGTTACACTAGTTTTCCTTATAACAGTCTTTATTTGGGATATTTTCAAGATTGTGAATCCTGTTTCAAGTTTCAGAGTAAAAAAATGGAAGAGAACCAAAAATTATCTTGGTCATGGGGTTTAGGTAGAAATAGTGTAAAATATATATTTGAGGTAGGTTTTCCAGATAGTACATTCTAGATGATGTGATTGAAAGATGCTTTCTTCTGATGTTGTACTGGAAGTGGTCTGTTTGAATGAAAAAATAATTTATTGATGTTTGGGTAATATTTATTATTACCAGGATCAATGGTTGTGAGAATATACTATGGGTGATCGACACTCACCATGGATAAATGATGGGATGCCAAAAAATATTGGATGTTAGTGTAACCATATGATTGACTAGGCCCCACTATTTAGGTTATATGGGACCACTTGTACATGTTTCCCATGATAAGCAAAATAAAGTAAAACTTATATTGTTTGTTATTACTAACTATGTTTGTAATATTTGTAACTTTGGATAAATTAAAATTGAAGTAGTGTTCTCATGTGGACATATGATTTAATGTCTGAATCATATAAAATAAAAGTGTCCCTTTATTTTACTTTTATTATTATTTACATTATATATGTGTTGAGTTTCATTTTAGAATTTGTGTGAGTAGCCGGAATTATGTGATGAGTAAGGTGTGGTAAACTTCCTATCTTCTAGTACATTAGGATCAAGAAGTTACATCTAATTAAAGTCATCCAAATATTATTCATCCACTGTGGTATGTTTTGGTGGAGTCCTTTCAATGGATTAATGAATAGGTTCAACCCCAATAGATAACCATTGAGATTTAAACCTGAGAAGAATATAGATCATGTGTTTGATCTTTATAAATCTATTTTTGGAATAAAACAGGCACCTCAAACTTAGTATGAGTGATTTCAATAGTTTCTTTTGAAGAATAACTTTGTTAAAGTTAAATTTGATCCTACCTTATTTATTAAATGCTATTCTTAGTATATTTTGATTATTCAAATTTATGTAAATGATATTTTATTCAATCCATCTAGTGAATTTTTATAGAAGGAATTTTTAGAATTAATTACTAATGAATTTGACATTAGTCTTATGGAAAAGATTAAGATCTTTTTATAATTTCAGATTTATCAAAGAGATGCTGAATTTTTTTTGAATAATAATAAGTTTGGTAAAGAGTTGGTAAATATGTTCAGACTAGACTCTTGTAAAATTATGAATACTACAATTATTAATTCATGTATATTAGCTGAATATTTTTCTGGTAAATCAATTGATGATAAGATTTATAGATTCATGATTGGAATTCTATTATATTTAATTACCAATTAACCATATTTAATGTTCATAGATCATGTAATGAATAGAAAAATCAGTTTAGGATTTATTCCCACTGATGAAAAATTGGATGATATATTTAAAAATCATTTTAATTTAAAAAATAAATAAATATGATCTTGAACTAATGAAAACCTGAGGAAATTTCTTAACATGGAACAATTCCTAGTATTTTCTAATAATTTTGTTTCTATTATTTGAATATTTTTATACTATATTTAATTTTAATAATCTATTTCATGGATCTTGAAAGATTTTTTTTATAGTATATGTGTTTAGCATAATGCTTTCACTATTATATATTTTAAAAAAGAGAAAATCTTAGTTTTATGAGGAGAATAACTTACTCTTTTATTTATTTATTTCATCACACTTTTAGTATATCTATTTAGCATGATGTCATTTATATTTCATCTTCTAAAACATGTTTTCTATTTAATTTATTATTATCTTATATTCTTATTGTTTTAACTTTTGGGGAGATATATTTTATTTTTAAAGAGAGTTATTATTTAAAATTATATATATTTATTTTTTATGAACCACTCTTTATTGTTTTATGTTTTTTATTCTTATAAAAAGGAGGAGATATGTTAATGTTAGAGATGTTTGGGTTTTGTAATTATAAAAATGGGGGAGAATTTTGAGTGGATCATTTACACTTTATTTGTTTTGATAATTACATAATCCCTATTTCTTTATTTTATTTTAATTATTACAATTTCCCTCACATATTTTTGTTATTTATCATTATTATTTATTATTTGTTATTATTTGTTCTTATTATTCATTATGTTTATTATTATAAGATTCTCATACTCTATTTAATATTTTTTTAAGTATAGGTTTTAGAAGTTATGATACTTATACATATGATTCAATCTATAAATGTTTAGTTTTACATATTGAGAGTGACAATTTTTGAAAATTACATGACTTTTATGTTCTAAAGGAATGACTATTACATATGCTTAGGATTGGAATTTTCTCTAAGTCATGAATCTTATGAATACATGGGGTGTTTTGAAATGATTCTTACATTCTAATAATTCAACTAAATTTACTTTTACACATGATAGATATTGGAAATCTAGTAAGGTATTTTACTTTTATGCTTTAGATTTTATTTTTACATATTCAAATTTTATTTTCACATATATTTTTTTTTGAAAATAACTGACTCTTATGTACTATCATAGGTGTTGAGAGATGACTATAATATTTTTAGTGTTGAATTTTACATATGAATATTTAGTAATTTTCAGTTATTGCATAAATAATTATTTATTTTGAAATTACTCTTCATATCCACTTAAGCTATCAAAAGTTGCATTCATTTAATATTTTAGAATTTATAGATTCATAATTTAAATCTTTGGAAGATTGATATTTTTTTTACACAATGAAAAGATTATTCTTGCTATGATTATATTTAATTATTTCTATGAAGACTGGGTATTCTTTTATAGTGAAGCAAGAGGTATTTTGAGATAATTAAGTGAATATTTCAATGAATTAAATTGTGGAGATTATTTTAAATCATTCTTCATGGGAAATTGAATCCCTAGAATATATGAATATTTTTTGAACTCTGAAGTAGTTCTTTATTTTCAAAGAGATTTAATAAAACCAAAAGCATGAAGTGACACCAGAATAGAGAGAATAACTTCTTAATTTATGTGATCACATTTCTACTACTACAATTCTTGTGAAATCACCAGTAATAGGATTTATTGATAAAGTTATATAGATAATCTACATTTCAAGATTCATATTTTTTCAAATCTAGTTTTTCAGATTTGAATTTCATTATCATTTCCATTGTGTGTGTATTGTACTTGGTTTATTATTTTACCATATAAAGGCAAGATCAGTTTATTTATACCTCTATAAAAGGTAATATTTATAATTAGATTGTGACTCCCCATGAAAAATTTGGCTGTGTTGTAGTTGTATTTCCACCTAAAAAGGTAGGGTGTAATTGAGTTGTGACTCTACTTTAAAAGTCAAGTTTTAATGGGTGCGATGCCTCTTAAGGAGCAGAGAGGTGTCAAGAGTAGACATAAGATATTTTTGATCTTAAATACTATAAAAATATATGGAATTAATATTTAATTTTCAACATTTTAATTTTCATTTGTTTTAAAATTTTAAATCTACCAATTCACCCCCTTGTTGACCTCTCTGCCATCTTCCTTCTGGGAAAACAATATCATCACAACCTAAATACTCTGTGGTGATATTTGTTTTGGGACAAATAAAAGACATACTTTGATGGTGTTTTTTCATTCCACTATTCATATTTAATATATACAACACACATGAATGAATTATAAATGGATATTTCCTTTATTATAAAACCATGATACATTTTAAAACCATTACATCCAATCTCTTTTGTATCTGATACCCAGAGATACAACATGAACCTCATGATTTTTATATGGTAATGATTTCATTAATGTATATACTACATTATCCTTTTTAGACACCCAATTTTTTTTCACATCAACCCTTTTAATGATTTCTTGAATGGGATGGTATTTTTGAAGAATGTGCTTGGTTATTTGGTGATACTAGGGTATATTATCTTGATAAATATCTCCATTATTACCACATAAAAAGGTAAATTGTTCCCTCAATTCTAGAAACCCCCTAAAGTTAAGTAATGAAATTATTTATCTAAACAACCTCCTACATAACATCTAATATAGTGATGTAATCTACCCTTGTTGTCAATTCTTCCATGATTTCATGTTTAGAACATTTCCAACTGAAATCTCCACCATTGAGGGAAAAAAACTAATTAAGATATCATATTATAATTATTGGTTTAGAGACTAGTACCAGTGAAAACCCTTATAATGATATCATCCTCACTTTCAATGACCAAGAGTATATCCCTCTTCTTAAGTAATTAAGGATTTTTTTGAGAAAAGTGAGCGCTGAGGCCCTTGAATTAACAAAAGAAGAGTTAAAAAAGGAAAAATTAAATAATTATAAATTTATCCTGGAGTAGATTAGGCACCATATCATCGAAAAAGGCAGTCAAATAATGGAATCCTTTCGCATTTACCCCTTTATTTTTCAGCCCATCAGCAATATAGTTGGCCTCCCAGAAAACATGGGTGATGAAGTAGTTCAAAGAGGAGAGCTTGTCAAGGCAGTTCCCCTATTTTTCAGCCAGATTCCATGCCAGGTGCTTCTTCCCCATTCCGACTGCTTGTACTAGGGTGGTGGAGTCACATTAGAACCAGACATTATTCCAATTTCTTCGGACTACAATATCAACCACCATTATGATCCCCATCATCTCCGACTCAAGTGTAGTGGCATTTCCACAATAACCATACAAGCATTCAATGACATCACCGTTTTTATTCAGGAAAATGTCCCCAAAACCTGAGGGGCCTAGATTCCCTCTCGAATCTCCATCTATATTACATTTGACCTAGCCTTTAAAAGGGTGTGTCCAAAAAACTTCCAAAGTGTGTCAGGGTGCTGGAAAATTTCCAGCAATATTAAACCTCCTGAGGACCACCCAGCCATCAATTGAATTGTTGCAAAGTTCTGAATGTTTGCTGTTAGTAGATTGGACAACAGTGTGGACAGAGCCCAATGCTCTTTATGCAGTAAATTGGGACCTGTTGTGTACAACGACATTCCTGCTGCTCTATAGGAAATTCATAGTCTCGACACATGCCACTTGAAAGAGCACCATCATATGTTTGGAAAGATAGACATTAAACAGGTCAGTGAGAAAGGTTCAAACATTACCAGTGTAGGGAATCTAGATTCTGAAGAGTTGTTTCACTGCCATCCAAAGTGAGGATGAAACTTTATAGCTCATAAATAAATGTTCTACATATTCTCTATGCTACATGAAAAGGGTACACTGAGAACATAAAGAGACACCAACTATTTGAATATTGGCATCTACCAGTATCTTATTGAGGGTCATCCTCCAAAGAAGAGTGAATATTGAGGGTGGCATCCATTTCTTATTAAATTTTTTAATCCAATGTTTTTCACAATCAATCAAATGGTTGTATACACTTTTTGAATCTATCCAACCATTTGCATACCCCTCTCAGATCAGAGCATACTCTTGACCAACAAAGTCATAGCCATTGACAGTCTGGATAATATCATCTGGTACCATTGCCATGTTTTACAGCTGATTCTTAATCGTGATAGTATGATCAATGTTTTTTCCCTCAAAGTTAACATTATTAATGAGCGACTCCCCTGTCCAGTTATCATACCAAAAAATGGAGGGATGAATTCTTTTTCACCATACATTTGGAATTAATGATGATCTTCTGAAATAATTCTTTGATTCCAGTTCAGATTAAGGACTCCAGGGAGATGGTTTTTCCTTCAATCAGTCTTTCCATGAACCATTTCCATAAGAAGTCAAGGGTAGTAGAGTTAGAGTTGATGAGTTCCCAAACAAAGGAGGCTTACAGAGACTAGTTAAAGTCCTCCAAGTTCATTATTCCAAGGCCTCCCAGATTGTGGGGCAAACATCACTTCTTCCATGAGTTATTGATTACCTTTTTTTCCATAATATTTCCACTCCAGACAAAGTTTCTCATCATCATGTTGAGATTTTTAATGATAGAAATCGGTCAGAGATACACCATAAAAGAGTATACCATCTTTGAGATGACAACATGTTTAACTAGGCAAATGCACCCAACCATTTAGAGGGAATTCCCTTTCAAATAGGTGGGAGTTTTCCTCATTTGATCCAGCATATTTGAAAAATGTGTCTGCTAAGGCTTTCCCCAAAACATTAGAACCCCCAGGTAAACAAAAGGCAGAGTACCCTCTTTTATTCCTTAATCTGATGTAAGATGTATCTTCCACGAGGCTGAAATGTTCTTTCCAAAGTAAATGAAAGATTTTCTCTAACTAATGACTTGACCAGATACATTCTCATAATGTTTTATCACCTTTTTAACATTGCTGATGTTTCTCCTTCCCCCCTGTGTAAAAATGACAATGTCATTAGTAAAGAATAAGTGGGAGGGAGTAGAGTTTCCTCGGTCTGCTCTGATTGTAGACAATTCATTATTGTTCACCATGTAAATTAAAATTATGCTAAGACAATCCTCTACTATTACAAAAATAATGGATGAGAGGGGATCCCCTTGTCTAACTCCCCTTGAGCATAAAAAATAACCTTCAGGGGACCCATTTATGAGAATGGAGATGCGAGCCAACTCAAAAAGTATCCTGATACAATTAATGAATTTCCTACTAAACCCAAAGCTTGTCAGAACATTTCCAATAAAACCCCAATCCATTATATCAAAGGCTTTTGTGATGTTTAGTTTGAGAACAATGTTTCCATCTCTTGTATATTTCCTCATAAGATTGACACATTACAAGGTAGTAAGTAGGAAATATTGAATGTTCCTACCTTTCACAAACCCAAATTGGTTCCAAGATATGATCTTTTATGAGACACGAGCAATCCTACTTGCGAGAAGTTTAATAATTACCTTGTGAATAGTATTTACCAGAGAAACCAGTCTGAATTGACTTATTTCACAAGCATTCTCAACCTTTGGGATAAGAGTGATAAATTGAGCATTAAAGCCCAGGGGAAATCTTCCATCTTTGAAGAAATTCTTAATAATATGATAGAAATAATCTTGAATGACTTCCCAATATGTTTGGAAGAAGTGGTTAGTGAACCCATATGGCCCTGAAGCGCTCCCCTTGTTGAGACTAAACACAACATCTTTAATTTCAAAATCCATTGGCATTGAAGTAAGTAAGGTATTATCTTCCTTCATCACAAGATTTGGGATGATGTTCTCCCTTATAATTTCATTATTTGGGGGACCATTGAATAGACTCCTATAGTAGGTAACTATATGTGCTGAAATTTCTAGTCTATCTTCTAAAATAGTATCCCCATCCTTGAGTGAAGCTAGAGGTCTGTTAGCCCTTCGATCCCTCTAAAGGGAATGGAAGAATTTTGTGTTTATATATTCATTTGAAATCCACCTAACTTTAAAGATATCTTTTCTAATGTTGTCGCTAATCTTGACAAGATTCCCCAACTTGGAAGAAATTTCAGCTTCCTATCTCAGATCCCCACAAAAGTATCCTTTAGTAATTGACTCTTATAAGTCATGTAAAAGGCATTCCAACCCATCAATTTCAGCATCCAAAGTGATGAAACTATTCTTGCTCCATTGATTCAGCTTCATTTTGACAATATTAAATTTGGAGAGACATATTAGAGGGTTAAGGTCACAAATTCTCGGTCCCCAAGTATCCTGAAAAATTTCTGAGCACTTTGTTAGAGAGGCCCAAGCTCGGTTAAATCTAAAAGAGATTGGAATATTCCTTTCAATCTTTAGAAGGCTTACAAGAATAGGATGATGATCTGAATTATGCTTGTCCAAAGTGATGCAGGATATAGACTTCCAAAGTGAAAGTGCAACATCATTTATGAATTCTCTATCAATTCTACTGGCTCTAATTCCATTAAGATGTCTCTATACCATGTGAACTTGGCTCCAACAAGATTGATCTCTATCAAGCCAGTCTTATCAATGTAATTGCAAAATTCCACCATGGAGGTGGTACCAACCACTGGTCCAATATTCTCCTTCGTAATAAAAATTGAGTTGAAATCTCCTATTATAATCCATGGATCCAAAATTGAAGGTGCCATGTTTTGAATTTGATTCCCTAGTGATCTCCTTTCAATGTAATTATTAAAACCATACATGGCCGAGTAGAACATCCTTTTACTAGACTCTATGAAGGTGCAATTGAGGACCTGGTCATTGTTATCAACAATTGTAGAATTTTCCACACATTTATGTACAAACAACCAGACTCTATCCTGAGAGCCCATAGTCTTTATGAAACTTAGTAAAAAGTATCCTATTCTGTTTAAAAAGTTACCCAGCTTTTGAGAAAAATTCTTAGGCTCAGCTATTCCTAAGATTTCAGTCTTGTATTTTCCTGCAATTAGCCGAATGGAACCCATTATGTCAGGGTTGGCCAACCCCTGGTAGTTCCAGAAGAGGTCCCTCATTAATGCTTTGGATTGGGGGTAATTACCCCCTTTCCTTTGGTATCCAAAATTTTCAACCTTCTAGCAGATCTTGTGGAAGAGGAAAGTCCCCCAGTATTGGAATCCTGGAGTATATCCAAGGAATGTATCTGTGAAATGTTTATTTCATTAATTTCCTCATAATTTTGGACAGCTGCATCCAAAACATTTATCTCCAGTGCATCCTGTGCATGCTCATCTGATTCCTTGGAAAGTTCAGTGACCCCAACACCTGAAATAATCTACATTTGAGAGACTTGAGTGTCTGAGCTGTGGAAAACAGGTTGGGTCTGTCCCTTCACAAGTCCCATCTCTCCAACTCCATTTTTATGGGTAGTTACCAAATATGGACTGTCCAATTCCTAATTATCATGTATGTAACTAGATATGATCTCAAAAATATAGTTTTCGACCTGCAAAGAAAGGGAAACCGAAAATAATTCTGAAGATAAATCCGGGTCCTTCTCCTCCTGTAGTTCATCACATGGATTTTCTTCCTCAACTAAGTCATCCCATGAGAAGGAAGGAAGACCTTGCACTCCTGATATACCTCCCTTTGTAATAGCATCTTCATGGCCTTTCTCTTTGTAAGTCCTGTCACCCCCTTTTCCTTGAGGCACCTCTCTCCAAGTAGAGACGGTTGGAACATGATTAACCAATTTTTGTAAAACATGGCAATTGTTAACCATATAACCCACCATTTTATAGTGATCACAAAATTTGGGAAGGTTTTCAAATTCAAACAAGAACTCCAGTTGGTGATCATCTATATCCAGAAAGATATGACCATGCGGTGAGACTTCCATGTTTATCTCAATAAGAACTCGAGCATACAATCCAAGATCTCCATGAATGGAACGCTAATCAATTTTAAGAGGTGTGCCTAACCCAGAGGATATATCACTGAGGATTTTGGGGTGCCAGTAGACCCAAGGAAGACCATGGATCCTTGTCCACACCTATACCATAGAGATCCACTGCTTGAAAGGGTTGAAGTTGGGATCCCACTCTGATATCTGAAAAAAACCTGGTCTGAGGTTAATGTTACCAGTTCCCTAGACCTTATTGAGATCAACCCACCTTTCCAAAATAATCTGAAAGTATCTTTTTTCAATTGGGACAAGTCTCCAGTTTTGGAAATCAAAGCAGTTTGAAATACTGCCTTTCAGATCCGTATAGGACTAGGATTTCATGCCTCTCTCATAAGAGGTTCAACCTAACACAGAGAATTTACATAATTCCAGTCTTTGTTTAAGGGATTCTGGATTAGCCGCCACCATAATGGATCCATCCCCTAATCATGTGAGAACATTCAATTTGAAAGATTTAGATGTAGTGGGTGTAGTAAGAACTTCATAAAATGAGATTGACTTATGGATGAAAGTGGATCCAAAAGCCTCAACACCCTTTGGTTGGGTGAATTCCATTTCCCATTCTGGATAGAGCGAGGCCATGGTTGTTTTAAGCACTTAGAATCAAGGCAGGTTTCCATTCTCATTCTTTCCGTCGTCCCACACATTCATCATCTTCTATCATTCTCAAGTACTTAAGGATGTTCTTCATAGAAATCAAATAAACTTCACCTAGATTTTACTGATATTTACTTGTTATATTAAAAGTATAAGTGACATCAGATATGACACTTGACATGGAATGAATGATAAATCCTATAGAAAACACATAAGGTACCCTATCTATACTTTCTAACTCTTTATAAGGATCTTAAATATTTTTAAAATTCATTCAACACAACAATGGAAAAGACCCCTTCTTAGAGTTATCCATGCTAAAATTATTTACCACATTACCAATATATGTGTTCAAGCATGGTACAAGAAACCTACTTGATCTTTCTCTACAAATCTTCATACCCAATATATAGGATAATTTTTCACATCATTCATTGATATGCACTCACACTATCCCACCTATGTAAATAATAATCATTTATATTCTTTATTAAACCAAACTCTTTGATTTCATCATCATACCGAGTATTCCAACATCAAGAATCTTAATTAAATCCATAAATATATTATTGAAAATTGAAAACCTTATCATGATCATTGAGAAATTAAAAACCTTCAGGTTGTATCATATACAAATCTGTGACTAAATTTCTATTAAGTAAATACATTTTGATATCCATTAGATATATCTCATAATCATTATGAGAGACTATGGAAATCAATCCCCTAATGGATTTTATTATTAAAATTGGTGTAAAGGTATATTCATAGTCAATTCCATGAATTTATTATACCATTTTTCCATAAAAAACACTTTATAGGAAGACAATCTACCATCCATGTTAGTTTTATTATAGAAAAGACACTTGCACCATATGGGTATCACCCTTTAGGTGTATCCACCAAGTTCTAAACTAGGTTTGTGTACTAGAGAACATCTTAGATCATATGGATTTTGAAAATTTATTATATTCAAAACTCATGATAACATCTCAGTATGTAGTAGGTTCATCATCTATGAACATTACAACATCATTATTTTATAAAAGAAATATATATCTCTTGATCTCTTGATGAATCCTACCAAACTATTTAAATTCTTGAGTATTTGAAGTCAGTTCTATTTCTATAAATCCTTATGAAATCAACTCACTTTACATATTAGGAATAATTATATTTTTTTAACTTTTACATGTTCAATATTCCTCCCAACAACACGACTATTTATATTTTCATTCTTAAGGAATGTATAAAATCACGCCATAAACACATTATGCTCGATATTATTATAGAAATAAAATCCATTAGTTTCCTCAGGATAACCAATAAATATGTACTTTCTAATTTAGGATTAATTTTTTTAGAATCCAATCATTACATATATGCTTCAAAACCCCAAATACTCACAAATGAGAAGGACACCTCTTATTCCACATATCATATGATGTCGTTATGACTATTTTATATGGAATGTAGTTAAGTAGAAAAGAAAAATTTTCTAGATTGTATACCTAGAATGATATAATAAGGTAACATTGACTCATCAATGGTTAAAAAATGTTAAAAAAGGTATGATTCCTCCTACGAGACACACTAATCCATTATGGTGCTCTAAGAGGAGTGAGTTGTGAAATAATTCTACAGTCACTTAGATTATCAATAAATTCCAACCTCAAGTATTCACCTCTATGATATGATAAAATAATATTAGTACTTTTTCCTAGTTAATTTTATACCCCACTATTTAACACCTTGAACTTTTCAAAGGTTTCAAAAATGTGTATATTTTGAAACACATAACCATACTAACCAAAATTATCACTATAGGTTACAAAGTAATTTTACTCATCACTAAGATCCAATAGTTCACTATTATTTTTACCTCTTCCCTTAAAATAAGCTTTAGTCATTTTTCTAATAAAAAATATTCAAAACTTTAAAATGATTCATTATCGAATGATTTTGAAAATCTATCTCTATAAATTCTTTATATGTATTTATAATTTATATGTCCAAGGTGACAATACCAAAGATATGTGGTGTTAGAATCATTATTGAAATTCATATCTTGAATGTTAGAGATTGGATTGTCCATATATAGAATACAATATTTTAAATTCTATAAAACATTTCATTCATATATATAAAGCAATCATTCTTCTTAATAATGAATGACAATACCATATTTCCAAAACAAGATATATAAATCAAATTCATATATATATTTGGAACATAAAAATAGTTTTTTAATTCCAAAACTAATCCAATAGGTATACAAAGATCATAAGTGACAACCTATAATGTGGAAACTCTTACTGCATTTCTAATATACAGATCTAATTCTCCTTATCAAATATCTCATATTTCTAAGTTTGTATTTATTAAAACAAATGTGTGATGCACACTTGGTATCTAATACCCATCATTTATAATTAGAGAAATTTATTTTTATGATATTTAAATAAAAAATTATTATAATGATTATCCTTGATAAAACTTATTAATCTTAGATAAAAATCTAGGAATATATTATAGATATAACTATAAGAGATATAAAAATAAAATTTATGAAGTATTACATAATCAACAATAAGACATTTTACACTACTATAAAAATAACTTATAGCCACAGATCTATAGCCACAATTTAAATGATCCGTGGCTATAAGGTGAAATATGGCTATGGGTTGTAAGGTGGGCGTGGCAATAGGTCGTCAAATTTTTGATCTCCATCGCGACTTTCCTCTACCACCCACAAACCCTTCTCCCTAACTCAGAGATTACTCCACTGCAATTCCTCCTCCCTTTCCATTCCTACTCCCCTTCTCCCCATCCTCCCCTCACAATTCCTCCTCCCCCTTCGGCTCCGACGCAGTCAGCACACCTCTCCGCTGATGTGGCTCCGACACGGTTCTGATGCCTCCCTACCGACGCAGCTCCAACGCCCACCTCCCTGTGGACACGACCTCCCCACCTCCCTGCCAACGCAGCTCTGATTCCCCCTGCCTCACTACAACCCTCCTCCTCCGATGCATCTCACCACTACTCACCCCTGCTCTGACTCGGCCACACCAGCTTTGGCCGTCCTCCTCTGATGCAGCTACCCCACCACCACGAGATCGTCCTCCTCCGACGTAGGCACCCCACCTCCCTGATTTCTTACCCGAACCCATCCTTACCCTCAAGATCCACTTCTTCAGGTGATTTCTCACTAACTTGGACACTAGGTAAATCCTCCCTTCAGCGATTTTTCATGCACAACTCCTACCTCATACCCTCTATTGAATTTCATGTGCATAACAATCTAGGGTTCCCATCACAGTTCGTTTTTACAAGATTATAGTTAACAAGGTGGTTATTTTTGATTTGTTTCCCTAATATACCAATGCAAATGAATTATATTTATGAATTTCTCTTTCCCCAATCCCATATTCCATATAAACTAATTTTTATTTTGTTAGACTATGTGTTTAGTTAGACAGTCAACAGTATTTCTTCCATGAACATACAATTTTATGATTTTCTCCCTACAATAATTACTTATTTGGATCCCATTGTATTGTTGTTGCACAATATGAATGGAATACTTGGAATATTTTCTTTGAATTTGAGGTTGAAATTATTCCCATGGGTTAGTATTATTACCCTGGTGCTACTTTCTATCCCTAGATGATCGAGAACACACTTTGAGCTATGTAGCGAGATGACTTAAGTGACATGGAAGATTGAATAGGGTTGTTTTTTTGAAAAATATTATCTGAGCCCATCTAGTTATTAGGAGTAGTGTGGTAGTTTGGATTAAGAATATCAGGACTCTAGTGATGGTGAGGGGGAGTTTCTGGCCAAATTTTATTTTTTCCAGACCTTGAGTTACTAGGGTGGTTGGGATTTTGTGTTGTTGCCTTTTATAATGAGTAATTTTAGAAAATTTGAGATTATTTATTTCTATTATGTTTTTTTGGGGATTATTCCCTGACATATTTTTATTATAATCCATTTTAAATAAATTATGTATTTATTGGATTCTTTTGTTTTATATATTTAGATCATGACTTATGCAAGGAAATTTAAGAACCAGAGGGAGGAAGCTATAGTGAACACTCCACCAACCGATCCTCCTATAGACCCTTATCTCATAAAATTAGTGATCAGAACCATTTAGTATCTTAAGAAAAGTTTTGAATCAGGGAAAGTCTAGTTGATAGATTTGTCCCAGGAGTTCACAAAGAAAAATTTTCTTGTATTTAAGGGTGATCTGGGGCCTCAATAATCAGAAGAATGGATGAAAAATATTGAACATAACTTATAATTTATAAAGACCCCTATGATGTCAATGGTGTGATTTGAAACTTATATATTACAAGGGATGTGTAGAAGATAGTGGGACATGGTAGTTATGGCTAAACTTCATGAATATCTTACTTGAATTGGGTTAAAAAAATGTTTGAATAGAAATTTTACCTGGATATATTATGAGTGGAGAACACCAAAGAGCTCATGATTTTGGAGAAGGGTGACTAATCCATCATGAAGTAGACCAATCAATTTTCCAAACTAGTACATATTTAACCCAAGATCCTTTTAAATTAATACATGAAAGAACATCATTTTAAAATGGGTTTGATGTTAGGAATTTGGTCTAGGATTATTCTATTGTGTTTTCCCACCTTGATGAAGTGGAAAAAAGGTGGTTACTGACATGGTAGATATTGTAGGGCTAATTAGTTTGAGCCATTATCTAACTATTATGGTTGTAATCTAGAGTTACTCTTTAGGTAAAAATAGGAAGTGAAAGTAATTGAATCAAGATAGTAGTGGGAGTGTATAATGTCCTGTAAACTTTATTCCAGTAGCTTCCTCAAGTAAAAAGAAATTCGTGTGTTATCAGTGTGGGAGGGCCATACATAGCAAACAATATTTCTAAGAAACTATGAGGACCTTACACCGGTTTATATTCTTGGTACATGTTTAGTGGTATTTCAAGTAATTTCCTCAGGGTAGTAAAGTAGGGTCCACTAATGCCAAGGGTTCCCTTGTACAGTAAAATGCATCAAAGGGAGCATGATCTCATTCTTAAGTGAAAGGGACTGACATTTTTTGAACAAACCTTAGAGTGGGCTTGAGTCTAGGCACTTGTATATGGGAAATAATAATCTATATGAGTTAGATGTGGGGCCATAAAATTTTAGAGGGACGATGTTCATTATTTTATATATATCTCTAGATTTATTTGACATATGTGTGTCCAATTAATTTATCTCATCTAAGTTGATTGATGCCTTGGGACTATGATCTATGTTGATTCCTTATGTGATGGAGCTCTATACTTCATTTGGAAAGAGGATAGAGAAATTTTTTAAGTGCTAAAAGTTCTATGTGATCATTGTTGACGTTGAAGTCATTTGGGATTTATTGGTTTTGGATTTAGAAATATTTGAACCCCCCTGATGTTTACCAAAACTGGGATTGCTGTGGAATATTCATCTTATCTGCATTTTTTACAAGTCAAAGAACCTATGGTAATCTTTGTACACCTCCCTTTTTTTTCACCACATAAGGTAAGGGGTGAAATTATCCAAGTGGTAGGGATGGTGGGATTCGGGTTAGGTCTAATATCATGTTAACAAAGAAAAAAAGAAACACATGATGATGACAACTGCCTTAATCTATCCTTTCTATGAACATACATGTGACCAATACAAACTTTCACAGGCATTAAAGTTTTCTTGTAGAACACACATGAGTATTACCTGGAGGTCGTGAAACAAGATTGGATACCTTTTTAAGTTTCCCTTAGCCATGTCCATATTGCTGGTGCTCAAGATCCACTATATTCATCTAGCCAAGCAATAAGGTTTCCATTATCAAAATAGCACACTAATTATGTATCATAAGTGTTACTTTTTAATTCTTTATTCTCCCTTTCATTAAAATCTAGTTTACAGGACTACTAGTGTAATTTGAACTCACAATTATCATGCATAGTGATTTACAATCACCCTCCTACTCATTTCCTTCAAAATAACAAGGAAAAATGAATAATTTGACAGCTGATATTTTCCATCAGATTTGTACATAGTACAAATCTATCTTCTTCTAGCCTTCTCCACATGGATAGAGGGTAATGTTAACTATATTAACACATTTAATCAGTAGGGACATAAACACTACTACATACTGTATAAGAATAGTAATTCATCAGAAGAAGTCATCAAATACACCCTCTGTGATACTTGCATAGTTTTCAGAACCTGAAATTTCAGTCACTGACATGTCCTAAACTAGAATCTATAGAGCATTAGGATTGGAGGGAGATCCATTCCCAACTGCTAAAGATAGGGTTGGAAAAGTGAAATTAGAGTTGGTTGATGAGTTTTCAGAGCTAGCATAACTAACATCAACTTCATGGTCATCAGGAATAGATGCAGAAGTGGAGGATGAGGCACATAAAATCATTTTAACTCTTGAAATTCCCCATACATGGAGTATATCATCCTAAAGCACGTTGTTGAGAGAATCTTGGAGTTGATGGACTCTCCTTTCAACTTATTCTAATATATTTTTTCTATCTTCACTTGATTTCAAGGCTTCTTTGTATTTCCTTTCAAAATCATTGGTTCCCTATTTCTCTGAGAGTGAAAATTCCTGAATTAACACCAGATTATCAACTTTTGTTGCAAGTGTTTCCATTAGGATGGTGTTGTGTGCAATCGAATCATCTGTAAAAACATGGATTGGTTTTACAGCTGAAGTTTGTCTTTCTTCCTATTTGCTGACAAATATTTCATATGTTTCATCCACTTTTTCAGCATGATTTTCTAGGCATGCTAAAGGTTTGTAATCTCCTCATCTTCTGCTTATTCCAAATCACTCTTCAGCCATTTCTCTAATTCAAATCTCCAAGAAAGCTCCTACACATATATTTATGTACGTTCTGTCTACTCTTTCTCTCTCTATATTTATTTTATGTCTGTTTTCTGTTTATCTTAACATGTTTTGTATACGTACAATTTCTATTGTATATAATAGATTACTCAAAGATGGGCTAGAAAATTAAATCAAAATTTAGAAGAACAAGAATTATAATCCATAATATTATTAACTTTAAACTGGAATCTTGTGATTGTGTGAATTCACTGATTTTATAGTATCCAAAAACTCAATGTCAATTTCTTAAATTCTAAATCAGGAAGTATAAGGACCAATAAAATCCACAAAATCCTGTGACATTTAGCCTTTTCTGAAAATAAACCCCCATACTGGTTTAAAATCACTAATTTCTTCAGTAGAAAGATGATTAAAACCGCAAATTTCAAATGACCAGTGAATAAAAAAATGCAACCATTTCTTTAATAACTATTCCAAATCAAGTAGGCATCTTAACAACTTCCAGTTTCTACTCTCTCAAAATGAATATAGGGTTTCCATTAGAGATCCTGAAGAAAATTTCACTTTCTTGATGCTTTGCAGCCCTTAAAAATCACCCACATTTGTCTGGAGATAATTTCAGTCCCAATCGAGCTTAACCATAGTTGATGGCCTTGGAAAACCTCAGAAGAAGTGGATCCTATAGTGACATTAACTATAAAATTTAATCAATTTCAATTATTCGGTGCTAGGAAAATCCAAAAAAATGTCCTCAATATTAAGAACTGTACACTTTTTATGTTCTTATACATATGTTTTGTATATATTTATTGTATATATAAATTTTTTATACACATGGGTTCTCAACATTAAGAGCTTTAAACTTTTCATATTCTCTATGAATTTCCTGTATGCATATTCTGTATGCACTTTCATTTTCTATACATGTATAATGCACTTTTAGTTTATAAAAAATGCAATCTCTTCTTAAAATTTTTAATTTACATGATAAAATTTTATAAAATTTATTTATTAATATAATATGTTTCTACTCACTTTTAATTTGTAATGTCAATGACATGAAATATCTATTATTAATAATATTTCTAATACTTGCATTCATAGCACCAGTCTTATAATTTTGGGAAAATGAAACAAATTATATTATACCTTCTTTTACTCTTATTCACATTTATTATATGACTCTTGTATTGGTCATTAATGGTGAATATCCATGATGGATTTTTTTGAGGTGTTTTCCTATACTTTATGATTGCTAAGAAGGCTTGCATAAGTTCCTCAATGAAATGTTTTATTGGGTGTTAATTTATATGGACTGATAATTTTTAAAACATGTGTTTTTTTCTTGTAGGATGTGAGAAAATATGACACAATGAATAAAATGTGATCATCAAATCACAGGTATTTAATTTTTTTATTATTTTTTGTCTTTCCATTCGTTGTAGTCATTTTTTGGAGATATAAATTTTTGTGGAACTTCCCATTCCCGACCAAAAAAGGTAAGAATTCCTCACCCAATGTGATACTCATAAATTGAGATACTTAGGTGAGTTTACAATATTGATGTTCCGGATTTGTGCATACATTTTCATACATTCTATTGAGTATCAAAACATGTTTTCGCATGCATTGGGACTACAAAATTTTTTCCCTACCTAATCTTTAGCATCTCTTCCATGATAAGGTCACCCAGCTACACCCGTATGTGTGAATCCCAAATCGATATCATCCACATACAAATCATAATATTAATACATACAACTAACCGGACCATGGGATCCTTGAGCTTCATGTTTTATCCCCAAAAATACCATCCGTTCTCCTCTAGTATTTTATAAAATGAGTTCTCCTTGACTTATTAAATATCCTTTAGATAATGACACAACTTCCCTGTATGTATGTCCATTGATTCATTATGAAAATACCCAAAACATTGCGTGAAATGGATGTCCATAATCTGTATTTTTTGGTCACTCTCCTCTAGGACAAGAGTTGTGACACCCATATGATCGTTGGCTTCTCCTCCTTGTCATCTCAGACATCCTTATCTAGTTGGAGCTCATCATACATCTCTCCCTAGATATAGATTCTCATGAAGTGGTAGAGGTCCCATATACCATTTCTGACTTCCCAATGATGTAGGAGAATTTTTTTGGTCCTTGGTGTTCAATTTCTCAGCAGCTCTGGAATGAAGTCCTGATTATTTTAGACGTGGAATTTTGATCACTATGTTGGCTCATAGACCCCAATACACTATATATCCAATTAAAATTCATGACATGAAAAACATAACCAGTATACCCTAGCCCCTCTCTTCAAGAAGTTTCTATAATGAAGAAGGTCCTAGTAATATGTCAATAATCCTTGAATTTAAAAGTGGAAATAGATTAGTTTAGAAATGAGGGGGGGGGGGGTGATTTAGGGTGGGGGTGTCTATCCAGGAAGGAGGGGAGGGGGTGTGCCAGGGGGTCTGTCCAGGAAGGGAGGGGTGGGGGCATCCAGAAGTGGGGGGGGGGGGGGTGAAAGGGGGTCTAATTATTTAATGTTATCTAATGAGGAATAGAGTTATGGGTATCTGATGTTGATTTTTTTCTTTTTAGGTACTTTAATGAGAATATCCAGGTTGAGTGAAAAATATAAGAGGATGGTTGGATGATTAAAAAGAAGAAAACTGTATCATATCATCACAGGGGGGTACTTAATTTGGTTTTGACTTGTTTAGAACAATTCATTCATGCTGCCACTTATTGGAACTATTACATGTGTGTGAAGGTGCATATACCCAGTGGGGGAACAACAATTTTTAGTTAGAAAGCTCCAAGAGCCAAAGTGGACAGTTTGGTTCCACCTTGAGGTAGGATCCCTCTTCTATCCTCTTTAATTCAATAATTCTTTAAATTGAATTTAGCTTCTTTCTTAATTATACTTAATTATATTGAATTACATATATTGAATAAGTGTTCTTTAATATAATTGTTTCATTTGATAAATAGAGTCATGTTTTTATAATAAAACCCCTCCAACAGAGGTGCGCTGTCTGTGAAAACTCACAGTGATAGTTATGTTGATCTAGTTGCTTAAATTATTGCATTTGATTTGTGCTGAATGAGTTTTAGAATAAATGTTAAATATAATTAAATCAATTGTGTGATAAGGAAATGTCATGATTTTATAATAAAACCCCTCCAACGGAGGTGCAATGTCTTCTAAACCAAAGAGTAGTGATAATTATTTGTATCATGTTTAGATTTGGTTTGAGTCTTTCATATGCCTCTTGTTGGTGTTTGTTTTGTGTCTAGTTAGTTTTTGTTTTCTTTGAATAATATAAATTGTCTTATCAGACTCTTTTAACTCAAATGACATTTCCCGAGTAGGCATATGCCTTGACCATGACACTTTCCTCTTCATGCTTTGAATATTATAAATAAAATTTCCATGTTTAGGAAAAGTGAATGAATTTGTAAATGGTTTGTGTAGGATGTATGATTCTTTTTTGTCATTTTTATTCCCTTTAGATGTTGCGTCATTGTGCCACTCGCTATAACCTTCTCTAGCGATCCCTTGTTATAGCATATTAAATAGTTGATCTGTTCTATCATCTACCGGCGGGGCAACGACCGGAATGTTGCCCCGCCTCCTCCCACAGATGTCGCTAGACCGGGACAACACACCGCGGTCACACCACAGTCACGCCGCGGTCACACCGCGGTCACGCCGCGGTCATGACGCGGTCAGGCGGCAGTCAGGCAGCGGTCACACCGCGGTCAGGCCGCGGTCAGGCCGCAGTCATGCTGCGGTCACACCGCCGTCACGCCACGGTCACACCGCCGTCATGTCACGGTCACGTCGTGGTCATGCCACAGTCATGCCGTGATTTGGCCTTGCTCTAGGACGACACCCTGCGGTGGTTCACAGTGATAGTATTCCATGAGTCTTGTGATCAATGTTGAGACTGACTAATCACAATTTCTGCCGGTGGGGCGACGAACGGAATGTTGCCCTACCTCCTCCCGCTCCCTTCACTCCTGGCCAGAAGATGCTGCCCCGCAGATGTTGCTGGACCAGGACAACCCACCGTGGTCACACTGTGGTCATGCCTTGGTCACGCCGCGGTCATGCCGTGGTCATGCCGCGGTAATGTTGTGATTTGGCCCTACTACAAGACGACACCCTACAGCGGTTCACAGTGATATTATTCCATGAGTCTTGTGATCAATGTTGAGACTGACTAATCACAATTTCTACCGGTGGGGTGACAATCGGAATGTTACCCCACCTCCTCCTGCTCCCTTCGCTTCTGGCTGGAAGATGCTACCCCGCGGATGCCGCTGGACCAGGCCAACATACCGTGGTCACTTCGGGTCACGTCGTGGTCACATCATGGTCACGCCACGGTCACGCCACAGTCACACCTTGGTCACGCCGTGATTTGGCCCTTCTCCAAGATGACACCCCGCGACAGTTTGCAGTGATAGTATTCCATGAGTCTTGTGATCAATGTTGTGACTGACTAATCACAATTTCTACCAGCGGGGCGACGACCAGAATGTTGCTCTACCTCCTCCTGCTCCCTTCGCTCCTGGATGAAAGATGTTGCCTTGCGGATGTCGCTGGACCGGGCCAACACGCTACCATCACACCGCGGTCACGCCGCAGTCAAGCCGCGGTTACACCGCGTAAATGACTTGATTTGGCCCTGCTCTAGGATGACACCCCACGGTGGTTCACAGTGATAGTATTTTATGAGTCTTGTGATCAATTTTGAGTCCGACTAATCAGAATTTCTGCCGGCGGGGTGACGACCAGAATGTTGCCCCGCCTCCTCCCGCTCCCTTCGCTCTGGGCCAGAAGATGCTGCCCCGCGGATGTCGCTGGACTGGGCCAACATGCCATGGTCACGCCGTGGTTAGGCGGTGGTCACACCACGGTCACACCTAAGTCACGCCACGGTCAGGCCATGGCCACGCCGCGATCACGCCGCGATCACACCGCGGTAATGCCATGATTTGGCCCTACTCCAGGATGACACCCCGCGGCGGTTCACAATGATAGTATTCCATGAGTCTTGTGATCAATGTTGAGACTGACTAATCACAATTTCTGTCGGTGGGGCGACGAACAGAATGTTGCCCTGCCTCCTCCCGTTCCCTTCGCTCCTATCCGAAAGATGCTGTCCCGCAGATGTCGCTGGACCGAGCCAACACGCCGCAGTAACGCTGTGGTCATGCTGTAGTCACGCCGCGGTCATGCCGCAGTAATGCCATGATTTGGCCCTACTCCATCCATATCTAGCCCACACTAGACCCCTTCCACCTTCATTTCAGCCCACTTCCACCAGCATTCCAGCCTGCAACAACCCCCCCTTCCACCTTCAAATCAGCCCGCACCATCCCCCCAACACCTGCAACCAGCCCCCTTCCACCAGCATTCCATCCCCCTTCCACCTGCATTCGAGCCCGCACCAGCCCCCAGCCACCTGCAATCCTGCCCGCACCATTTAGGTCATGCCCTTTGGATTAAATAATGATGACACTACATACCAACAATACACACATTATATCATCAATACCTTCTTAGAAAGAATAGATGAATGATTTTGTTATTGAAATGGTTATCAAATCTCAATAGAGATGTGATTATTTCAAAGATATTTAAACAATATTTAACAAGTTGGATTAGCACAACCTAAACATGAATCTGGTAAAATTCGTTTTCAGGGTAATGCTAGGGAAATTTGATGGATTTGTGGTGTGATACCATGAAATTGAGTTTGAATCTAAAAAAAAGTTCAGTTTTATCAATTTCACTCCCTCAGATTCTTAAATAATTGAGGGGGCTCTAGGGGAACCTTTCTTACATTTATAACTTCATAGCTAACCTGGTTGACATGTCTCTACGCTTCACCATGTTAATGAAGAAGGGAGTCACCTTCCATTTCGATGAGGAATTCCATGAAGCCTTTGAGATTCTAAATAAATACTTACTACATTGACCAGTATTGATTCCATTGGTGGAAGGAATTCCACTCATCTTATTTTTGGCCTTCATAAATTGATTTCTCAGTGTTCTCATTTCACATAAGAATGATGTGGGGAGTGAAACAAGTTTCTATTACATTAGT
Source organism: Viscum album (assembly GCA_963277665.1). Taxonomy (NCBI): domain Eukaryota; kingdom Viridiplantae; phylum Streptophyta; class Magnoliopsida; order Santalales; family Viscaceae; genus Viscum; species Viscum album. Next base: position 1,964,753,625 of record OY728133.1, read on the forward strand.
AAAATGATGTTAGGTACTAAGACACAATATTATGATGTTGAGAAAAACTATCTCACACTCATCTTCAAAATTAAAATATGAGGCTTTACTTGTATCCTTACAAAGTTCACCTAGTCACTCATATTGACCCGCTCAAGTACATCCTTAGCTACCCTATGTTGACTGAGAATTTTTCCCTATGATCAGTCACTTTAAGACAACATGATATCCAGTTCATATCACATAAGTTAGTGAAAGGGAAAACCCTATCTAATTTCCTCATGGAACATCCTTCCAAATAATGTATACTACTAGAAATAAAACTTCTAGATTAGAAGGTTTTCTATTTACATGAAGCTCCCCGAACATAGGATATGTATTTTTTTCTGCCTCCCAGAGTCCTATCAAAAAAAGTATGGGGAACCTAAAGATTATCTGTGTATGTCCAGGGATTGTATTAATTTCTCTAGACAAAGTAAATTTTCTATACTCCTTATCACTATCTGATGGATGGAAAAATAATTAGATAGAATAAGAAGCCCTAATTTCTATCTTGGAACTAGCACTATAATTAAAAATAGACTACCTAAATATCATAGGAGATTCAAAGCTAGTGATAAAATATATGATGATGAATATGCAATAAAAAACGATGAACTGGCCCCTCTCACTGGCTATGTTTGAAGATTGATAGAAGATTTCCATTTTGAACCCACATTGTATCTTGTACCCTATCAAAAAATGATTTTACTGATGTAATGTCTAATGAAACCGTAGTTTTAGCCGACCCTGATCAGTATGAGGTTTTCTACCACATTACGCATCAAAGGATGGTCTCATATATCATCATCTGTGACATGGATGAAATCAATCAGATCAAGAATTCCCTAGTTCCTGATGAACTGATATCCACCCCTAGATGGCAAGTGCCCATAATTGATTATCTTCAAAATGGGACCCTCCTGATATAGCGAGTTGGAAGGAAATAAATTTGGCATTAGGCATAGATATTTACACTCCAGGATGTCCCAAAAGAAAAAAAATCCTTCTATAATATGGACAATGAGGCCAACTTCTTATATATATAGTTAAAGAAAGTGTACCAGGAGTATACCATTGAGTCTAACCACTCATACCACTATCATGTATCAACAAATGGATAGATTCAGGCCTCCAACAAGTCTCTATCTAATAAGTATTATAAGACGGTTGAAAAATAGAATAAGTCCTAGATAGACAAGCTCCTACATGATTTATGGGCCTACCATACCACCATGTGAACTACTACCCAAGAGACACCGTACTCACTGGTGTACAAAACTGAGCTATTTTTTCCCATTGAATTCCAGTTTCCATTGCTACAAATAGCTATCTATGGAAAACACTCAGGATATAATACTTCACATTGTTTTTGACCTCGCCTAAGAGGAAATCTATTCTTGGTGTTGGGATTTCACCACATTTTTATTCAAGAACTACGTGTCTCTTGATTCTTATTATCAAAGGATAAATAGTGGCACCTTGATCTCTAATCCTAGTTCCAACTATAGTATTCCATGAGAAAAATTCCCTCTCTACATTTGGGCCAGACCTATATAGGGAATAAACTATTCATGAACCACATGTGGGTTTAATTCTCCCATTACATGATACATAGTGACACCCATATCTATTGTCTTAGGTCCAGCCACAATATTTCATTTTCATGATAGGGAACCTACATCCTTTATTCATGACATTAAACTACATGGTTTTTGAAGAACTATGTGTGGTTTGATTCCATTAATCACACAATATGTAGTGATTCATAAAGCTCCCATCCTTGGTCTAGCTGTAAAAATAAATAGGAACAATACCCCCCTCTACATATGGGTAAGAACTTGGTTCACGCCCAAATTTACCCAAGAGAAGAAGGGTAGAACGGTCCTTGTAGTGTAGCTTGGGTTATCGATTCCACAGAGACCTAAGAAGATACCTAAGATACACATCCTAAGGGATGGATTTTTGGCTATGAAGTGGCCAACTTGGATTGATTTTGGATGGTTTTTAAATATATATAATAGATTTAAGTGGATTCAATTTAAAATAATGAGTTGATCCTATGTTATCACTCGGGGTGGATTGGACGTATTTTCTTTTTAATGATTTAAATTTCTTAAATTTGAGATGGGTTCATTTAAGGAGATAAAACAACACCATCACTTGCTGGTTTAATGCCCACACCCTCTAATAATAATCACCTATACACTTGAAGGATAAAAGTTTTGATCACTTCAAGGTAAAGGATCGTATTAGTACTTGATGTGTGTGGCCTTAAATTCAACAAGGACGATGGAGTTTAAAAATCATCAAATAAAAATCCCAATTAAAGAAGTGATTATACATTAATTAGGTGATAAATAACATCCAATACAGCCCCTTGATACTCCCTTGGATCAACCCATAAGTGGGTTAGCCCTCCATTGATCCCATGGTTTCAATGGAAGCGGAAAGTAGACTCATGAGGGAGGAAATGGAGAAGTAAAGAAAACAACAAAAATAAACTGATCACTCCACCGTTGTGTGAATAATTTCACAAGGGTTGGTGTGAATAAATTCAAACCTTGATCCAACGGTATCAAATTGATATTAAGAACAACAGAATAAGAGTAGAAGAAGAACTTTTATTAAGAAACTAAAGTGAATTGAACAACTTACACGTGAAAGACAAAATTGAGGCAATAAAAAAGCAGCATAACATTACAATTGAACAAAGCATCCAAGATCCTCAAATCCTTCACCACCACTACCTTAAATAGGCATTTTTTGAGCCTTGGGTCGAGCCTCAAATAGTACAAAGCATCTCAATTAATTTTGGTAGGCCATAGGTGGTGGAAAGCTTGTGGAATTTGAACTTTTCCACATTTGACCCGAGGTGGCAGCCAGCTTTCCTTCACCGAACAGACGCGTATGTAAGACCTTCTATACGGTAGAATAAGAGTAGGCCATAGAATAAGAAAATGGAGCTCCAGATGTCTTATAACCGCCTGTAAAATTTGGACCCATTTAGAGTTAGGGATTCCGAGATATGATAATATTAGTGGACTATTTTTCTGGGACGCAGAATCTGGCCCAGAATTGTATCTCTAACTTGGGACGCTTTAATGACCACCATAGAGGCCGAATTAGCATTGGATCATGAAGAGTTATTTGTTCCTCTGAATTTATTCTATAATCCCACAAAATGTGGGATTAATTGGGCCTGTATGTTGGGACCCACAGTCTCATCAGTGGGATAATGTTCAATCTGCCTTCTCTAGAATTGCTTCCTTTCATCACAAAATATCCCCATCTTCTTCCATGAATTCTCCATTGATCCCTGAATGAAAAATGTTAACATTTAAGTGTAGATAAAGTTACCAAAATATCAAATTAAAAAAAATTGATAATTACATTCCTTAGAATCAGATGACTCATTGGGCCTAAATTGGTGTATATTAGGCATGAAGTGCACAAATGATGAGAATGGATGTTCATAATGAAAATGCACTAACTCAGCCCCATAAGATCAAAAATGAACATTTAATACCATTAAAATGTAATTAAAATATATTTTTTTATTGGATAATCACACCCCCCAACTTGAGATTTGCTAGTCCCGAGCAAATAATTCAATGATTTTATTTGAATTCCTTTCTTCAAACACATTATAACAAACAGTGCTCACAATGTAAACTGAACACAAATATATTTTTATAACCTATCAAGATAATTTAAAACAAGATGAATTTAAAAGCAGATCCCAATCCCAAGCCCATTCCTTTGATCAAATCCATCATCATACTTCATCCAACTCAATTAGGTGTAATGATGTGTTGTGTATCACAATAGATATGGGGGTTCATTTTCATTCAAGGGGGAAATCATGGAAGCGCTAGGTGGAATCACATTTAATCCTAATATGAGTATTCTTAATTCTTTTTTTTTGATTTTTTTGCAATATTTACATAGTAATTGAGATTGTAGTTAATCAAATTAACCAATGTAGCAAGACTTTGCCGATGACTCCCAGACTCAAAGGCCTTAGGGCACCATGTGAAGCCCACATACTCGGGCATCGTCTCGAGTTAACTTAATAAAAAACAAAGTCATATTACCATAAATAGAGATATATTGAAAAACTCAGGGCTAGACAACTCTGGAGTCACGATCCCCAAGTGCCGAAAGCCTCGCATTTTATCAATCCATTGCTCTACACACATTTTTTTTAATAATTTTTTTAGTTTTTTTTGAATACTCATATTATTCATAAAAATAAAACCAGCCTATGTTATTTATTATGGGACCCCAAAAATTCAAATTAGTACCCCAAAGTCTAGAGGACGTGCATTGTGGCATTTTTTTATTTGGATGAAAATATAAACGATGAAATATCACATTGAACAGCCACACTTTCCAAAATCTATGCTTTTAAACTTAATCATGAATTAAATTAAGAGTCAAGGAAATAATAATTATTTGATATGTAGTTTTTATGTGAGCAAAGATGTTATTATATGAATGATAAAGGAATTTTACTTCTTTTTGTTATCATTGTTTTTTTTAAACAAACATTTTGTTTCCACACCCTCCAACTTAGAATGAAACTGTCCCTAGTTTCATAAAAACAAAATTTAGAATGGGGTAGAGGAATAAAAAGGGGAGTTCAATAAGGAAATTGAAATATGAGGATCATGGAATGAAGTCACCTAGTGGTTGAAGTTTGAATTTCTTTCCACTCGAATTTATTCCTTTGATATCCATGTCGCTTGCAAAGTTCCCTAGTGGAAAAAGAAAAAACAAAACAAACAAAACAAACAAAAACAAACAATATATATATATATATTTATATAATAAAGGAAGTAAAATATAAGAATATATATAAAAATTATAGAATAAGGAAGCACAAGAAGCCACAGGTCAGTGGTAAGCGCGCGCCCCTGTCTCCCTTCGGTCCCGGTTTCGAGTCCCCGCGGCTTCGTCGGTTGTGACGGGGTTTGCCCCACGGCCTATGGCGTGGACTTTTTTTTTATTATTTTATTTTTATCTTAACCTAAAAATAAAAAAAATAAACTGATGATACATTGTCTCATTTTAAATTTCTGGGTAAGGTATTACTCAAGGATCACACCACGTGACATGGATGAATATGGTGCTTCCCTTTCGTACCCATCCATACTCATTATAGAAGAACAGGTCAACAGTTTATTATTTTTTTTCAAAATATCAAAATGTCTCATTAACCCTATTTAAAATATAAAGTTTATTAAAACAACGAAATTATTGGAAACTTGAAAACCATGGGTTGCCTCCCATTCAGCTCTTTGTTTAACGTCGTTAGCCCGACATGGACCCTAAATCTATTAATTTGTTCCTTGTTCATAGGTTGGATCAGTTAACTCAACCTCTATTTCTTGTTTATTGAATGATTCAATGAATGGTTTTAACCTTTGACCATTGACCTTGAAAATGTAACCACTTGTGGGATCTTGAATCTCTACTGCCCCATGGGGGAATACATGATGCACTATGAAAGGTCCTGACCATCTAGATCTTAACTTTCCCGGATGTAAATGAAGTTTTGAACTATACAAGAGCACAAGTTTTCTCGGTTCAAAATGTTTGACCTTGATATTACTAGATTGGTAGGCTTGAACTCTATCTTTATTGATCCTTGAATTTTCATAAGCCTCCATCCTTAGTTCCTCCAGTTCATTGAGATCTAATTTCCTTTTTGTTCCGGCCAATGAGAGATCATAATCCATTTTCTTAATTGCCCAAAAGGCCTTATGTTCAATCTCCACTGGCAAATGGCATGCTTTACCATAAACCAACCTATATGGGGACATTCCTAAAATGGTTTTATATGCGGTTCTATAGGCCCAAAGATAATCTAAGAGTTTCTCAGACCAATCTTTCCTAGAGGGTTGACAGTTTTTTCAAGAATTTGCTTAATTTCACGATTGGCTAACTCAGCTTGACCATTGGTCTGTGGGTGGTAAGTAGTGGACACTTTGTGAGAAATTCCATATTTTTCCATGAGTGATGAGAATGGACGATTGAAAAAATGAGTTCCACGATCACTTATGATAGCCCTAGGAAGTCCAAATCTAGAGAATATATTTTCTTTTAGGAATCTAATCACAGTTTTATGATCATTGGATTTTGTGGGAATGGCCTCAACCCATTTTGAGACATAATCAGCAGCTAAGAGTATGAAGAGGTATCCCCGAGAGTTTGGGAAGGGACCCATGAAATCAATTCCCCAACAGTCAAAGATTTCAACCACTAAGATGGGAGTGAGTAGCATTTGATTCCTTTTTGTGATGGACCCTACTTGTTGACACCTAGGACATATTTGACAAAATGTGTAGGAGTCCCTTGAGAGGGTGGGCCAGAAAAGACCACATTGAAGAATCTTAATAGATGTTTTCTTAGAGGAAAAGTGACCTCCACATGCCTCACTATGACAGAATTTAAGGATGGACTCTTGTTCAGATTCTGGAACACACCTCCTAATGACTTGGTCAGGGCAGAACTTATAGAGGTATGGATCATCAAACACATAGTGTCTAACATCAGAAAGGAATTTCCTTTGAGCTTGAGTCCCTAAGAATTTTGGAATGACTCCTTTCACTAAGAAATTTTCTATGTCAGCATACCAAGGGCAGTCACTCACAGAGTATAAGTGTTCATTAGGAAATGAATCAGACACAGAAAGGTGATTTGAGTTGTCTTTGAATTCCATCCTAGAGAGGTGATCAGCTACAACATTTTCAACTCTCTTTTTATCCTTGATTGTGAGGTCAAATTCTTGTAAGAGAAGGACCCACCTAATCAGTCTAGCCTTAGCATCTTGTTTTTGGAAGAGTTATTTTAGTGCAGAATGGTCAGTGAACACAGTGATGGGTGATCCTAAGAGGTAGGACCTAAACTTATCTAAGGAAAACACAATAGCAAGTAACTTCTTTTCAGTGGTGGTGTAGTTGATTTGGGCATCATTTAAGGATTTTCTTGCATAAGAAATGACATAAGGAGTTTTATCACAATGTTGTCCTAACACAGCTCCAACATCAAAGTCACTGGAATCACACATAAGTTCAAAAGGAAGGTTCCAATTTGGAGATTTCATAATGGGAGGAGAGGTGAGAGAGGATTTGAGGGTTGAGAATGAACCCTCACAGCTTTCTGTCCAAACAAATGGAGCATCCTTTACTAAGAGAGCACAAAGGGGACGAGATATTGAAATAAAGTCCTTGATGAATCTTCTATAGAAACCAGCATGTCCTAAGAAAGACCTCACTTCCTTGACAGTTTTGGGTGATGGAAGGTGACGAATGATGTCAACCTTTGCTTTATCAACTTCAATCCCCCTACTCGAGACCAGATGGCCTAGAACAAGTCCCTCTTTAACCATGAAATGGCATTTTTCCCAGTTTAGGACCAGATTTTTTTCTTCACATCTTGACAAGACTCTCTCCACATTCTGCAGACATCCCTCAAAAGTATCCCCAAACATAGAGAAGTCATCCATGAAGACCTCAAGAAAATCCCCTACCATGTCTGAGAAGATTACCATCATGCACCGCTGGAAGGTTCCAGGGGCATTGCATAACCCGAAGGGCATGCGTTTGAAGGCAAAGGTACCGAAAGGACATGTGAATGTAGTCTTCCCTTGATCTTCTAGGGAGACCTCAATTTGATTGTACCCCGAGTAGCCATCTAAGAAACAGTAGAAGGCATGACCTGCCACTCTCTCAAGGACTTGTTCAATGAATGGTAAGGGGAAATGGTCCTTCTTGGTGAATGAGTTTAGTTTACTATAGTCAATGCAGACCCTCCATCCACTACTCACCCTTGTTGGAAAACTCTCTCCATCCTCATTGGTTATCACTGTGATTCCAACCTTTTTTGGAACCACTTGGATTGGGCTCACCCATTCACTCTCAGCTATGGGATATATGATACCAGCTTTCAAAAATTTCAGAAGTTCCTTCCTTAATACCTCCATGATATTAGGATTGAGTCGCCGTTGAGGTTGACGACATGGCTTTGAATCAGATTCCAGAACAATCCTATGAGTCCCGATAAGTGGGCTAATCCCAGGAATATCAGAAAGGGTCCAACCAATGGATTTCTTATGCTTCCTAAGGACATCTAGAAGCATCCTCTCATGATTGTCTTCAAGATAAGAATAAATGACAATAGGATGTGTTTGATTTTCCCCTAGGAAGGCATACTTTAGTGCAGCAGGAAGTTCCTTCAATTCAAGATCAGGTTGGTTCAGAATTTCAGCAGAAGATTGGGACATTGGATCAAGATCAATTTCTTTTTTTAGAGTTTCATATTGGATTGATTCATCACATGTAGAAGTTTCAGCTACTAGATTGGATTGATCAAATTTATGGAAGGAATTTAGAGGGGTCTCTATGAAATTGGTTTCTTGAAAGGTTTCACTGATTGTTGGACCTAACACTTCATCATAAGAGCAATTTGAAAATGATTCAAGCCAAGGAGATAAACTTCCTTCATATGAAAAAAGGAAATCAATCTCATTCTGACTTAAACATTCATCAAATATTCCTTGATGTTCCATGGATTCATTATTAATGCTTCCTATCATGTTTACTTCATGAATATCCTCGTCATACCCTATTTTTGAGCTTGCATTATAGATGTTCAAGTCTAGACTCATGTTCCCAAAGGTGATGGTCATGTTCCCATTTCGGACTCGGATAACAGATTTGATTGTTGCAAGGAAAGGACGACCAAGGATGATTGGGGTTTGTTCCTTATTTCCTAAATTTGGATGGTTATCAAGGACAATGAAATCAGCAGGGTAGATGAAGTTTTCAACCTTTACCAGAACGTCCTTTAAAATCCCCTTTGGAACCCTAATGCTACGATCAGCAAGATGAAGTGTGACAGATGTGGGTTGGAGATCTTCTAGGCCTAACTAGCAGTACACAACATATGGGATGAGATTGACACTAGCACCTAGGTCACACAAGGCCTTGACAACTTTTCTTTCTCCTAGTTCAACATTGATGTAAGGGAAACCTGGGTCTTTCAACTTAGGAGGAATGGTCCCTTGAATGGTGGTACTCACATTAGCAGCCAAAAGGGCTTGGTTTTTATGTGAAAATTTTCTTTTAAAAGTGCACAAGTCCTTAAGGTACTTTGAGTAGGCAGGTATAGTTTGGATGGCATCGAGAAGGGTTATGTTCAACTTGACTTGTGAAAATATTTCCCTCAACATTTCACTCAGTTCAGACTTGGATTTCCCCCTCATGCGTTGGGGAAATGGTGCAGGTTGTGGGGTTGTTTGTTGAAGAGTTGTTTCTTTCACATTGTTATCAGTTTCCTCAGTTTGATCTTGAGGTTCATTTGAATTTTCATCCAAGTTTGAATCTTCAGGTGGGTTCTGCATTAGTTGTTCAGGTTTCTCAATTGATTTCCCACTTCTTAAAACAATCACAGCCTTTAGTTGTTCATGAGTTGTTTGAGCACAACTTGACTCTCCCCTTGAAGTTGAGGATGGCACCGCCTAAGTAGGAATGGGTTCCTTTCCTGTTTTGATGGTTTGAAGTTCTTGTTTTAGGGAAGAGACTTCTGAGTTCATCCTCTCCATTTGTTTTCACAGTTGTTCTAGTAGGCTTTGTGGAACTGTTTGGGTTGGTGCTTGAGTAGGTTGGTTTATCCCAGGGGGATATTTTGGAGGTGGGATGGTTTGTTGAAAATGGACCAGTGGCTGTTGGTATTGGATAAGTTGGGTTTGGAACTGGTTATGGGTTTGGTAGTTCTATTGAGGGTAAGGATTTTTCCCTTGTGGTTGGCTATGTTGTTGGTTATCCTTCCATCGGAAGCCTGGGTGGTCATTGTACCTTGGATTGAAGGTGTTTTGGTATTGGGGCTTTTGAAAGTTTAGGGCATTGACTTCTGCTGGGGGTCCTCCTAGAAGAACATCCTTGATGGATGGAATGGTTGGGCAGTTGTCTATTTTATGGTCATGTTTGTCACAAATTGTGCAAACAAGGTCTACATTTTGGATTTCATGGACTTTCCTAAGGTCTATCTCTTCAACCTTCCTAGAGAGTGCTGCGAGTTTAGCCCTAAGGCTTTACTATTCTCTAAGTGTATGAATTCCAGTGGTTCTTTGTGGCTTTTCAGAATAAGGTGAAGTTCCCCAAGTTTGGTTTTTTTCAGCCAGACTTTCCAGATACTCGTAAGCATCATTTGGGGCCTTGTTTTTAAAAGTTCCATTACACATCATGTCAATGAATTGTTTATTACCCGGACCCAACCCTTCATAGAAAATTATCACTTGTTCAGGTATGGAAAAACCATGGTGTGGAACCATGTTTAGGGTGTCTTTGAACCTCTCCCATGTTTCATAAAATGACTCTCCATCTTTTTCAAAAAAGTTTTGGATGCTCTTTTTAAGTGCAATAGTGTTGTGATGAGGGAAGTATTTTTTGTAGAATTCTCTTTGCAGTTGGTCCCAAGAGTGGATTGATGCAGGTCTCAAGTTGTTTAGCCAATTTTTAGCTCGATCCTTTAATGAAAAAGAAAATAGCCTCATCTTAGCGGATTCTAGTTGATGTGGGGGACACATGGTTTCAACAATGTCGTTGAACTCTTTGACATGAAGGTATGACATTTTTAAATCCATCCCATGAAAGGTTGGAAGGTGGTTTAGGACATGGGGTTTGAATATGTAGTTGGTGTCTTCTATGGAATTGTGTCTAATGCATGAGGGGGAATTGGTCCAAGATAGAGTGAGGTAGTCGTTCATGGTTTGATCAACTACATTCCCTAAGTTTGGAGCTTCTTGGTTTTGGCTTCCCATTTGATTCCCCCCAGGGTTTACAATTTGATTTTGTGGATGACCCTCCATTGGACTTGTTTCAAGTTCTGACTTTGGCATTTCAAGAATATTTGAATATGATTTAAACAATCCATTAGGTGCACTTGACTCCCCTATCCTAGGACTTTCCACCCTAACTAGTCTGTTTGAGAAATCGCGGGTGTAGGCGGACATGCGCCAAAAAAAAAGCGAGAAAGGGACGAGATAAGAGATCTTGGGTGAGAGTAGAAGAATGGAGGTGAGGAAAGAAGGTTTTTTTTGGATCTAAGGTACTTACTTGGTCCCCAGAAACAACGCCAAAATTTGGTTCACGCCCAAATTTACCCAAGAGAAGAAGGGTAGAACGGTCCTTGTAGTGTAGCTTGGGTTGTCGATTCCACAGAGACCTAAGAAGATACCTAAGATACACAACCTAAGGGATGGATTTTTGGCTATGAAGTGGCCAACTTGGATTGATTTTGTATGGGTTTTAAAGATATCTAATATATTTAAGTGGATTCAATTTAAAATAATGAGTTGATCCTAGGTTATCGCTCGGGGTGGATTGAACATATTTTCTTTTTAATGATTTCAATTTCTTAAATTTGAGATGAGTTCATTTAAGGAGATAAAACAACAGCATCACTTGCTGGTTTAATGCCTAAAACCTCTAATACTAATCAACTATACACTTGAAGGATCAAAGTTTTGAGCACTTCAAGGTAAAGGATCATATTAGTACTTGATGTGTGTGGCCTTAAATTCAACAAGGACGATGGAGTTTAAAAATCATCAAATAAAAATCCCAATTAAAGAAGTGATTATACATTAATTAGGTGATAAATAACATCCAATCCATCCCCTTTCTACTCCCTTGGATCAACCCATAATTGGGTTAGCCCTCCATTTATCCCATGGTTTTAATGGAAGCGGAAAGTAGACTCATGCGGGAGGAAATGGAGAAGTAAAGAAAACAACAAAAATAAACTGATCACTCCACCGTTGTGTGAATAATTTCACAAGGGTTGGTGTGAATAAATTCACACCTTGATCCAACAGTATCAAAGTGATATTAAGAACAACAGAATAAGAGTATAATAAGAACTTTTATTAAGAAACTAAAGTGAATTGAACAACTTACACGTGAAAGACAAAATTGAGGCAACAAAAATGCAGCATAACATTAAAATTAAACAAAGCATCCAAGATCCTCAACTCCTTCACCACCACTGACTTAAATAGGCATTTTGGGAGCCTTGGGTCGAGCCTCAAACAGTAAAAAGCATCTCAATTAATTTTGGTAGGCCATAGGTGGTGGAAAGCTTGTGGAATTTGAACTTTTTCACATTTGACCCGAGGTGGCAGCCAGCTTTCCTTCACCGAACAGACGCGTCTGGAAGAACTTCTAGACGGTAGAATCAGAGTGGGACATAGAAGAAACAAATGGAGCTCCGGATGTCTTATAATCTCCTGTAAAATTTGGGTCCATTTGGAGTTACAGATTCCGAGATATGATAATATTAGTGGACTGTTTTTCTGGGCCGCAGAATCTGGCCCAAAATTGTATCTCTAACTTGGGCCGCTTTAATGAACACCATATAGGCCGAATTAGCATTGTCTCATGAAGGGTTATTTGTTCCTATTAATGTCTTCTAGAATCCCACAAAATTTGGGATTAATTGGGACTGTATGTTGGGCCCCACAGCCTCATCAGTGGGCTAGTGTCCAATCTGCCTTCTCTAGAATTGCTTCCTTTCATCACAAAATATCCCCATCTTCTTCCATGAATTCTCCATTGATCCCTGAATGAAAAATGTTAAAATTTAAGTGTATATAAAGTTAAAAAAATATCAAATTAAAAAAAATTGATAATTACATTCCTTAGAATCAGATGACTCATTGGGTCTAAATTGGTGTATATTAGGCATGAAGTGCACAAATGATGAGAATGGATGTTCATAATGAAAATGCACTAACTCAGGCCCATAAGATAAAAAATGAATATTTAATACCATTAAAATGTAATTAAAATATATGTTTTTATTGGATAATCAGAACTACATAGATAGTTTCCCATTCAATAACTATATGTGGATTTATTTATGTTATCACAGGATATAGAGTGACACCCAAATCTCCAATCTCGTGTCTAGCTACAATAATTAATGGAAAAAATGCCCCTATATATGTATGGGGAAGACTTGTATAGATAGTTTCCCATTCAAGAACTTCATATGGATATATTTCTTTCATTACAGGATATTTGGGTCTGATTGGATCTCCAATCTTGGGTCCATTTATAACAATCAACATGAAAATGATCCCTCCCTGCATACAAGTTAAACCTGCATTGGTATATTTTATACAAGAACAACATAAAACATTATTACTTCCATCATAGGATAAATATGGAAAAATAAATATTTAATAATGGGTTCAATCACAACATGTAAGATGATAAAAATGCATCTCCAAACATCATACGGACTGGACCTATGTAGTAATCCATCTGAGACCCACTCTCAGACAACTTAACAAACTTCCTAGTTTTCCCCTGTTTCTCCCACTGATCATTTATCATGTCAGATCAGGGAACCTGGCTTGCTAATATGGAAAATGATAAGGGGGACCATTTAGATCAGAAAAAATGACTTTACCACATGATGTTATATTGCATGACAAATTTCCTTACCACATAAAACTAAAATGTGAGGAAAAAATCCTGTCACATGATGTTAAGCTGTATGATAGATACATCCCCACTACATGATGTTAAAATGTGTAATCCATCATACATCATCATTCTTTTTCAAAGTACCAAAATATCCTAGCACCAATAAACCAGAGAATGGGGTGCCTCCATTATCTTTTTGAGCACCTTAACCCATAAACCACCTTTCATTACTTGAGTGACTTAGGTTTCCAATAATCTCACATTAACCCTAAAAGGGATATATATCTCCATTTTTGATCTTAGTTTCATTTCATAAGGGATTTAAACTAGAAAATGGAGACATCTTAGCCCTACAAGAATGAAATTCTAATCTTTGTGAGCCTCATGTCAATGTGGAAGAACCCAACACCTTAGAGTGTTCTGGGCCATCCTTGGTATGATTGTCTCATACCATTAGTCATGACCCAATAAACTTAATCCAGGATTTACAATATTTTCACCTACTTCTCAAAAGGATCACCACACTATCCACCACCCCCAGCCTCCTGCAAAACACTCATGCCAACCCTCTGCCACCTGAAAAACACTCATCCCAGCCCCGCAGCCAACATCAACCTACCGGACCAGCATCCCTATCCAAACAAAGCCTAGAGTGAAATACCTCTAGAAAACCATGCCAACTAGTGGCCACTACACCAACACCTACTTGCACAAGAACCCTAAACCACACCATATACAACCACAATAAGCACCTATAGTAGACACAACACCCAAAATATTTTCTAGAAACCAAATCATCCCTAGACCACCATCTGGCCCCATCCATCACCATCTAAACACCTTGCATCAAAATGGACCACCCCACCATAAGAAAGTCTAAAAAACCAGTAGTCAACTAGTACCATCCATCCGAAGTGCCCCGTATCACCCATGCCTAACCCATCATATAACCTAAAGAATCCCCAAGCAGTCCCTGATCCAAATGTGAGATAATACCCACCCTGAATCCAACACCTCTAGACCCACCAAGTAGTCAACATGAACCCACCCTATAAAGAGAACCACCCATCTACCAGAAACATGCCTCCCAACGTACAACATCCAGCATCTCAAGGTAATTTTAGAACATCCACTATAGAAATCCCTACACCATCAACAACCAGAATACACAAGATGGGGAAACTGAGCACAAGACAACTGAACTTACTCCAAAACACCACCTAAAGACCCACCCCAAACTATATCCACCACACTAGACAATCAAGAGAACCATAAGCCTACAATAGTAATCCAAAACAAAGAATAAACACCAGAAAGACAACCCCTATGCACCCAAAACATGTTACCAACCATATTATAAATCAAAAACCAACCTGCACCATGCACCATGTAAGTGTATTCTGTACTACACCATGTAGAAAAATCTAAATAGAAATACCCCCAGCTGAAACCCATCTTCAAAGGTCCTATAATTCGAAACTGCTACATGAAACTCACAACCTCACCTCCTAAATCCTCCACAAGAAACCTATAACCCCACTATAAGAATATGTGTAAGTCTCTATTGGATAAACCCAACATCTCCCAGCCTCAACCTTAAGAAGCATCTAAAGTAGGGGGGATGCTGTCCAGGGGGTCCAGTAGGGGGTGCTACTGTCCAGGGGGGTCCAGCAGGGGGGGACTGCTATCCAGGGTGGTCCAGGGGGGCTGCCGTCCAGGGGGTCCGGGGGGGGGGGATGCTGTCCAGGGGGGTCCAGCAGGGGGGGGATTCTTTCCAGGGGGTCCAGTAGGGGGGGTTTCTGTCCAGGGGGGCTGCTGTCTAGGGGGATCCAGCGGGGGGGGGGGGGGATGCTGTCCAGGGGGTCCAGCAGTGGTGGTGGAGGGGCTGCTATCCAGGGGGGTCCAGCAGGGGGGGGGGGTTGCACTATTCTTGTTTATTGAGTTATATTATTTGTGAATATTCTAAGATGTTTTGTTTTACCATAATTTTAAGAGATGAGCACTACTATGTTCTACCTTATGTTGTAGGTACTTTTGAGCTGGTTCCAGACTTCTTTGATAGTTTGTCTTATAGGGAGACTCATGTAAGTGAAGTTATGTGTTTTTTTTATATTTGGATTTGTTTAATTCTTATTATGTAAGTAGATTTCATGTATAATTTAATTTGGAGGGGACTGGCAAGGGGCAGAGGGAAACTGGCAGGGGGAGGGGACTGGCAGGGGGTGTAAGTGGGGGATAGTAGGGGGGTGTAAGTGGGGGCTGGCAGGGGCAGGGGGGAGGGGAAACGGGCAGGGTGGGGGGGGTGGGGGGGGGGGGGGGTGGGGGGGGGGAGGACTGGGGGATCTGGGGGGGGGGGGTTCCACGGTTTATCTAGGAGGGTGGGGAGGGGTGGGGGTGGATGTCCAGGGGAGTAGAGGTCTGGGCTGTCCAGGTGGATCTATCGAGGGTCTGGGGGGTGCCTAAGTTCTGGGGTGGGGGGGGGGGGGTTCCAGGGTCTTTCCAGGAGGGTGGGGGGTGGGGGGTGGGGGGTGGGGGGGGGGGGGTGTGGTTGTCCAGGGGAGTGGAGGTATGGGCTATCTAGGGGGATATTTCCAGGGTCTGGGGGGGTGTTTAGGGTATGGGTGGGGGGGGGGGCGTCTAGGGTCTGTCCGGGGGGGGTGTCTAGGTTCTGTCCGGGGGGTGTCCAGGGTTTGTCCAGGGGGTGTCCAGGGTCTATCTGGGGGGGTGTCTAGGGTCTGTCTGGGGGGGTGTCTAGGGTCTGGGGGGGGGGGGGTGTCTAGGGTCTGTCTGGGGGGGGGGGGTGTCCAGGGTCTGTACAAGAGGGGGGATTTGTAGGGGGGTGTCCAGGGGGGAGGGGGCTGTTCAGGGGAGGGGGGGGGGGGGGGTTATGTAGGGTGGGGGTGTCTAGTGTCCAGGAGGGAGGGGTATGTCCTATGGGGTGTATAGCATGGAGGGTGTGCAAGGGGTGTCCAGCAGGGGGGCTGCTGTTCGGGTGGGGTTGTCCTGGGGGGGTGTCCAAGAGGGGAGGGGGGGCTATCCGGGGGGGGGGGGGGGTCTATCCAGTGGGGGTGAGTGGGGTCTGTACAGGGTGGGAAGGGGGGCTGTAGAGGGAGGGGTTCATGGAGGGGCTTTAAGGTGCAGGTGGGGTGGAAGGGAGAGAGTGGGGGGGATTTGTAGGGGGTGGTGGGGAGGATGCAAGGGGCCAGCACTGGCTGAACGATGATGGTTTTTTTACGAAATGTGTAGACCTATATCCATGGTTTTAAACCATAGATATAGGTCTACAACCATGGTTCCTAACCATGGCTGTATGTCTATATCCACGGTTGCAACCGTTGCTATAGGAGATGAGTGCTTTTAGCATATGCCACGGGTTGAAAACCGTGGCTTTAGGGTTGTTGCCACGGTTGGAACCGTGGATATAGGGATATAGCCATGGTTCAAACCATGGCTAAAGTTCTATAGATATGGTTGGGAACCGTGGCTATAGGTTTTACCCTATATCCATGCCAATACCAACCACGGTTGTGGGAACCATGGCTATAACCTATAGCCATGATTTTTGGGCCTATACCACAGTTTAAAACCATGGATATAGCCTGATTTTATAGTAGTGTTACTCTCTGAACTTCAATTTCCTCATTATTTTATTTAATTTTCAACTTTTATCCTTATCATCAAATTCTAGGTCAAAATATTCTTGAATTTACAAAATTATATGGTTTCAGGATAGGTGCACAGTTGGACCACAATTAGAGAAAATCATGAAGCTTGCCTGTACAAATCCTATAGTTTTTTTCAAAGGTATTCAGATGGTTGGAACACGGTTTGAAAAACCATGTAGACTAAACTATGTGAGTCTCCAAGTACTCTTCAGTAAAGGGTGTACGATTTGAAAAACCATGAGGCCAATACAAATTTTTAAAATTTTAAATTACCTAAATACTATTATCAATTTTAACTCTCCCTCACCCCTATTCTCCTACCACTAACATGATGCTTATAGGGAGATACCTAGGGATATTCTCCCTTTCCTTCCCCCTTTGGTTATAACATTCTCCTTCAATTTTTATTAAGTTTTTCAAGTTTTAGCCTCTTTTCTCCCTTCCATATTATTTCCTCCCTTATTTCATCCCTTTTATATTATTTTTTATTGGTGTTGGATGAAACCTAGGTGTGTTGTGTTTTTAATATCTTGTGGTTTTGGTTCCTATTGTGTATAGAGTCCTCTTTTTAATAGTATTTTTTAAAGGTTTTGCTTCATCCAAACTTGATTTGAGGTAGGTGTTTCCATATTTTACATTTCCCCTATAATCTATGTGATTCTTGAGTTTTCTTACACTCTTTTCATTGAAATTATATATTATATTATCTTTGATGTTATTAATTTATTCATAACTTTTTATTTACCCCCTTCACTAATTTTCAATGAAAAGTGAATAATTGGTGTGAAATACTCAAGTTTTAATATTAAATATAAATTTTGAGCATTATTTTTATTAATCCATATTCGAGTTGGTTTACTATTTTAATTATAAATATCACTATACTTATTCAAATTGTGTTATTTTGTTTTTGGGTTCCTAATTCAATTTTATAAAAATAATTCAACTAGAGATAGGGTCAATTAATCCATTTAAAGGGTCATATGGACCAAACAAGAAGGCCCAAAGAATCTTTCAAAGAAACTGGACTAACCATGTAGATAGAATTTATGGGCTCAATGCAAAAGCCCAAATTTGTTAAAATTACAGAATATATTCTTTAATATTTAGATACATCTTGGATAAAAATTTGATTTTCTAAATCTACTAATAATGGGCCCAACTGATGATTTGAAGTCCAACCCACAATTCTATCCGGTAATTAAAAACATACTAAAATTCTTGACTTTTATCCCAATAAAATTTTCCATTTGAAATGAGATTTTGTGGTGTGAAATTAAATATACATCTGCGCAAATTTTTAGAAGAAATGGTTTGGATTTTAGGGAATCTTCTTGTCCAAAAATCCATTCACATTGTGGCCTTATAAAAAGTGTGGATAAAAATGGACAACACCAAATTGTTTAGTAAAATAGACATAAATCTCAATAAAAAAGTCAAATGGATTCCAAATTTGGATGGTTTAATTTAAAAATATATATATACCTTTTATGAAGAATATTTCTCCACATTAGGCTGTTTGAATTTTCAAATTTTCAAGCCAAGTGAAGGGGAAATTTTGGAATGCAAACAGTCCACCACCTTGGGATATAAATTCACTCCCATCTTTTCCTTGAAAGGGGTTGGTATTTCATAACTTAAGGAGGATTTTTGGAATTAATAGAGACTTTAAAAGGGCCTATGTGGACTTTCCTTAATCTTGTTTCAATAAGAGATACCTCTCCTCTACTTTTCATTTCATGTTTGTTTTACCTTATTTTCAATTCTAACCGCGTAAGTTGTTTTCAATTTCATTTTAATTTTAATGAATATTTAATCTTCATATTCTATTATAATCATCCAAACTATGTTGTGTAATATTAATGTTCTTAAAAAAGTTTAAATAAAGTTTAAAACCCTTCCCTTTTCTCACTTTCTCATTCAATCAAAAGCGTGTTTTTACCTCTCTTCACATTTCGCATGTGTGTTTAGCGCACTGTTATTTTATTGTCCCATTATTTTTCTTATATTTTTAACTCATCACCATAAACATTAAAAAAATATTATTAAACACCCAAATGTTTGAGTAAATATATTAGTGGGGTGATTCATAATTTGGGGATGTTAAGTTATTGAGAGATTTTCTCACTAAATATTCTTTAGGTTAACATTGTGTATGTTAAACATAAAACTTCATGGATTAATGACATGTTTTGTTTAAGGTATAGATTACATGGATTATTGGAAACATAAATACACTACCATAAAAAAGTATTTATTAGGATTAAAACCCTAGTTAAGTTAAGTCTTATATTAAAGCCTCAACACTTAGTAATTCTGATCAAAACCATCTTGTGAAATGGGTATTAATTTAATGAAATATAAATAAAAGATCAAAGATATCATAAGATTAAATATACAATAATGAACTCAACCCAATATTTATCAAAATTTTAAATCAAACATCATCCATCAATCAATTTAATTAAGCTATGCAAACAAACCCCCCATTAAAAAGATAAATAAATCAAAAATAATTTACCCCATAAATAGTACCATCACCGAGGATTCGACTCGAGTGCCACTATACACATTATTAGAGCACATGACCTTTAAACGGTTTATAGGAGACAATTGGAAATTATTCAAATGGTGCTGTTGTAGGGTATGGTTCAACTAGTAGTCGACAGTTTTCTATTTTTGTAAAAAAAAACAAAAAAACAAAAACAAAAAAACATTTTTTTGAAAAAAAACACAAAGAAAAACCTATATTCCCCATCCTTTAAAAACATCTCTGAATTCCCCATATCCTCACAAAAAATCCATTGTTTTTTTTGACCTAGAAATCAAGATAACACTTCACCGACATAGGAGGAACATTAGGGATAATCAAATAAATCAATACCCATTCATTGTCAATCCAATTGTTCTAAATATGGACAATTATAGGGAACAAACCTTAAAATAACTCGCTACCCATGATATGAATTACCAACCCCTTGATATTCAATATCCAAACATTATGGCATATTTTAACTCAAATTAGGTTTTATTCATCTTCTACCTCATTTCCACATGCTACTTAGTGAGGATCCTCATCTTCACCTCAAAGACTTCCAAGTGGTCTGCTATACCATGAAGCCTTAAGGATTTTCTAAAGAAAAAAAAAATAAAACTTCAAGAATTCCCTTTCTCCCTAGATAACTCCACCAAGTCATGGATCTATTACCCCCCTCTTGGTTCCATAACCACATAGGATGACATGAAGATAATATTATTAGATAAATTCTTCCCTGCTTCTCGAACCACTTCTATCCAAAAGGAAATAAGTGGTATCCATCAATTCCCTAATGAATCACTCCATGAGTACTAGGAGAGGTTAAAAAAGCTTATGGAAACCTTACCACACCACCAAATCCTGGAAAAAATCTTGATCCAATACTTCTACGAGGGGTTATTGGATATGGAGAGAACTCTCATTGATGTCACAAGTGGCCGTTCTCTTATTAACAAAACTCCTAAAGCTTCATGATATCTCATAGGAAACATGGATTCAAGCACACAACAATTCTATAATCAAGTACATTCTCAAGTCAAACAAGTCCAAGATAATCAATTCACAGAGCCTAACAATATGACCAAGTGGATGAGTGAACCTACATGTCTTGTGTGTCAACTAGTTGTGGTTTCCAAATCCCCAAACTCATCTTCTCCACAATCTATATTCCATGGACATATAAAAAATTATGGAATCTGTAGCACACCAACTCATCCAACTAACACATGTCCATTACTTTAAGATGGCCCATCCAATTCTTCTAGTCCAATGGAGTTCAATGCAAAATATTCTTAGCAGAACACCAACAATAAACTGTTTGGTAAATTTATTAAAAACTCTAGCCAAACCCACTCTAAGCCCTTCTCTTCTACCTACAACCTGGGATTGAGGTATGGTAATCCCGTTTCTCATCCCCCTCAATTCCATACTCAAAATCCAAACCAATTTCAATATGGTCAAGGTGGTGGTAACTTCCAACAACCTTATTCTTTTGTTCCTCAACCTCAAAGGATAAATCCTCCTCTTTCTCCACTTAGATTACACTATCATAATGATCCTTCCCAATTCCCTACATGTCACGACCCGCATTCACCAAAGAGAGGGAAGGGACAATAGATTTCCAAGCCCTTCCTTCTTTAAGTTGAAGGAAAGATAATGACCCCCGAGTCCCGCCTCTAGTAGGCCCCGGAGTGGCAACTAGCACCAAGGGTATAACATTTTCACAATATGGGAGGCATTACCCTTTTTAGTTAACCAATATTGGGATAAAGAATGAGTCAAAACCAAACACCACCAAGTATAGAAAACTCAAGGTAAAAACCAAACTACATGCATGTTTTAATAATAAAACTGAACAAAGTACAAGAACTCCAAAGTACAAACCAACAAGAAAAGAAAAGGAAAAGCAGAAAACAATAGCGACCAACAACAACCCCAACATCCAGAATAGTAAGGTCCCGTATGGCCTCCGAAGTCCTCTTGAAAACCTGAAAGTAAATGTAGGGTGAGCATACAAAGTATACTTAGTAGGAAAAACCTATAGCTCTCATGCACAAGTGGTGAGATGTACTAAAGTCCCGTGAGAAGTAGAAAAAACCAACATCTATCAAGGAATATATCCATCCCACCACACAGGCCACACTCACCAAATAACACAAGCAGTAAGGTAATAGTAAATAACAGAACATTTGAGTACCCCACACCACCATTTCCCCCACTAGCTAGCTGCTCATCCCTAACGACAAACGTCCTGATGCTACCACGCTCTTCCTGCCCGCACACACCTGGGCCTCACAACCATACATCCCTGCCCGCACACACCTGGGCCTCACAACCATCCATCCCTTTCCGCAAACACCTGGGCCTCATCCTAAAGATTCTTGGGAAAACAACCTTCCCAAAGAGTCCTAGGCTAACAACACACCAAACGAAACATACCCGAAGAATCTTGGGTGTAAGGTCGCCTCTAGCCATCATAGCCGAGGGAAGAGGGAGTAGGAAGGAGAGTAACTAGGGGGAAACACCCTTCCCCATGAAATGGGGTGTCCAACACTAAGTTCCAAACACGGGTGGGGTGCGACTAAACACAAAACATATAGTTACACATATATATACCAACACACAACCCAAACTATGGCTCCTCAAACAGATACATGCAGGTGTACAAGCACTGCTGTCTCAGAAAACAGGCACACAAAAAACAGTTCCCAGTTCCCCTGTTCAAGTTATCATTCATAACGGTTCAGTATGAGTTAATCCCTTCACTACTGGGTAACTAACAGGAACAACCACAGATGAAACAATAAGCAGGAAGGGAAGACATCGAGTAATTTAAACATTCACACCCGGTTTTCTTGTGAAGTCACATCAACAAAGGGATCAGTGAGATCCCTCGAAGTACTAGAAACAAAACAAACCCTGAGACACAACCCCATGTCCCCAAAATCCAGGAGCCAATGGTTTCTCAACAATAGAGGATTCCACCCCAATTTGTGATATAAGAAGATTAACCACACAACCTCAGATTCACAACCAGTGAAAGTATAACAACAGGGGATCCCATCCCCACCCATATCACCCCAGCAATCTGCCCGAGAAAGAAACAAAAAAACTACTACCACCAACACAAGGAAGGCCCATGCAGGTATTTTCAGATTTAAAAGATTTAACACATTCCATGGTTTCAATTCCACTGTGATTTAACCGGGGTTATCACAGAAAAGGGTTGATCCTAGTGATTTCAATTTATTTAACCGAGTATATGTATTTAACCAATTCCATGTTACGGTTATTTAAACATCTAGGAGCACCGAGGTTCATTAGTGCATAGAGAAAGACCACCAACGACCATGATTTTCAGTAGGCATAAGCCCATTAAATTCATAACAACATCATAGGGAACTCATGGATAAAAATATGTAACAACATTAACAAACTTCCTCATCCCCGTTCTTTAACCGGTTATTATCTTCATTAAAAAATTGGTTAACTGCGTTGTGGGAACCATAAAACACCTAAATCGCATGATACACAAGGAGTAGAGACAAAGGTAAGATCCCTACTTGATTGATCAAGGATCTACATTAAGTCCTCGCATGGAAACTGGAAATCAGGAGTAGCAGGAGCTCCACAGAACATGATCGAGGAAAACTTCGCAACAGGGGTACGACTCGTCGGGGGGGAAGGGTATTCTGAGCGCCGGGTGATATAGAAAAAGAAACCTAGGGAGAAGAGAACCTTTAGGTTATAAAGGCTGAGATACAGAATCCCCAGGATGGTTAAGATATGGAGAAAAACTCGAAACCGTGGAAGAAGCGGGATCATGGGTTGACCATGCGGCTGGGCCACCCCACACGTCCAACTTAAAAGGTCCCCACCCTTCGGGGCAATTAAAACCGATGCAAACCTCACCAATAATTTAATTAAATGATATTAATAGGCTTGGGGTCAAAACAAGGTTTAAAACCTAATTCGTGCAAACAGGAGGAGCTACTGGAAAAACCGTGGAGAGGTTACTGGTAGGCTAGGTCTACCGGTAGAACAAGCTACCGGTAGGCCGAGGCCACTGGTAGGCCGAGCCACCGGTAGGCTGAGGCTACCGTTAGGAGTCTTCACCGAGAAGCTTGGATGGCCTTCCAGACCACTCAGAACACCCCAAACAACAGATCTTCACCTAATTAATGGACCCCAAAAACCCCGGGCCATTACATCAGATACTTCTCAAACTATTATCGTCCCCGAGAATATAAGAACAAACTAGAAAGGAGAAAAGTGTGGTCCAACAACCAACCTTTTAAGATACTTCTTAGGGGAAAAACCCTGAGTTTTTTGAAAGCTGGAACAGAACCCCCCTACATCTATAACAAGCACAGGGATCACACTGTCCAACACATGAGTTAGGGAGTCCCCTCCTACATGTCAGGATATTATCCACTTTGGGTGGCACTGACTCACCCGCACAGGTTTAATCGCATCCACATTAATGCAACCTGATTAGCAGTCAGGTTTTTCCATCATCACACATTCATACACACACACATAGAGAGAACAAGGAACAGATCATCTCATATCTAAGTAAAAAAAGCATTTTATATATCAAAGCACAAGATAAAACATCTCAACAAAGCTCATAAAAACAACAACAACAACAAGGAAGTCAAAATAGCTCTGGGTACTGAATGCATAACTGGGCCTCCCACTCCCAAGTTATCTTTTCGAGGCCACCATGCCTCCACAACACACGAACGAAGGGGATGGTTCATCCACGAAGCACTTTCTCTTTATGATCCTCAATCTTGATCGGTCGCTCTATGAAGGTCGCATCATTTTTGAAATCTAACTCTCCCCAATCGATGACGTGGGAGTCGTCGTGTAGATATCGACGAAGATGGGAGACGTGAAAGACGTTGTGAAATTTCTCCAACTGAGGTGGCAATGCTAGCTGATACGCCACCTCACCAACTCGTCTCAGCACCTCGAAAGGTCCGATAAACCTAGGGGAGAGCTTACTCCCCTTCCCAAACCTTCGCTGCCCACGTCGAGGGGAAAACTTCAAGAACACATGATTTCTAACCTCAAACTCCAAGGGACTCCTCCTCCGATCAGAATAAGACTTATGCCAGTCCTGGGCTGCCTTAATCCTCTCACGCACGAGCTGAACCTTCTCAGTGGTGCCCTGCACCACTTTTGGCCTAAGAATAGCTGCTTCCCCAATCTCTGTCCAGCAAACGGGTGAACAACATGACCTTCCATACAAGGCCTCAAATGGTGTCATGACAATAGTGGAGTGGAAGCTATTATTATAAGTAAAATCCACCAGAGGCAAGTGTCGTACCCATGATCCCCCAAAATCCAGAACACATGCCCGCAACATGTCTTCCAACGTCTGGATCATTCGTTCTGTTTGTCCATATGTCTGAGTGTAGAAGGTAGTGCTAAGGCGTATCTAGGTGACAAAGGCATGTTGTAATCCCCTACAGACTCGTGAGGTAAACTGCGTTTCTCGATCGGAGACAATAGATCTCGGAATCCCATGCAACCGCACCACCTCATCGATGTACTTCTGGGATAAGGTGCTCACCGGGCTTGACTCCTTAATCTCTAAGAAGTGTGATGATTTTTTCAACCGATCCACCAATACCCAGATGGAATCATAGCCTCCCTGAGCCCTGGGTAGCCCTGTGATGAAGTCTATCGAGATGTCATCCCACTTCCACTCGGGAACATCTAAAGGCTATAACAACCCTCCAGGAAAACGGTGTTCAACCTTCATTTGCTGACACACCAGGCACTTAGCCACAAACTCTGCCAACGCCCGCTTTACCCCAGGCCACCAAAACTGTCCCCTCAGGCCTTGGTACATCTTTGAGACCCCAGGATGTACTGCTAAAGCTGATCCATGGAACTCACAGAGAACACCTTTACGCATTATCTCAGGAACAAAAATCATTCCACAGAAAAGCATCCGATGCTGACCATCCTCCGACCATCCCTCAGGAGTATTTCCCTGATAAACACGATCCCGCATCACTTCCACCTCCGAGTCCCCCCACTGAGACTCTTCCACCTACACCACTAAGGAGGAAACTACAATCATCTAAAACAGACAACCTCTTCCACCTTCCACCCTTGCATCTAAATGCAAGGCCGCTAACTCTTCCATCGCTCTCCAAGCATCTGCAGATTCCTGAACTACTTCCTTCTGCGATTTCCTACTCAGGGCATCCACCCCAACATTACCCTTTCCCTCAGTATAAGAGATCTCGAAGTCTTAGTCTTGGAGGAACTCAACCCATCTCCGCTGCTGCAAGTTCAGATCCCATTGGGAAAAAACATAACGCAATCTCTTGTGATCTGAGAAGTCCACAAAGTTCTCTATGATGAGATAATGCCGCCACAAATTCAATGCGAACACCACGACCGAAAGATCCATATCGTGGGTGACATAGTTACGTTCATGAGGACATAACTTCCTAGACCCATAAGAGATCAATCCTCACTGATTCATCAGCACACATCCCAACCCAAGGCCAAAAGTATCACAGAACACTTCAAACAACACCCCTTCCTATGGTAATCTGAGTACTGGAGCACTAACCAGCTTCTCCTTTAGGTATCCAAAAGCTGTCTGGCACTGGTCGCTCCACATGAAGGCCTGGTTCTTTCTAGTCAAAGCTGTCAATGGAGCCGAAAACCGAGATAAGTCGAGCACAAAACTCCAGTAATAGCCTGCCAAACCCAGGAAACTATGAAATTCCACCACATTCTTGGGTTCTTCCCATGAAACAACTGCCACGCCTTTCGACGAGTCTATTACTATTCCCTTTTGAGACACTACGTGTCCAAGGAAATGTACTTATCGCGTTAAGAACTTGCACTTAGACAGTTTCCCATAAAGATGGCGGTGTCGAAAGAGTCCCAAAACTGCCCTAAGATGCCCAACATGCTCTTCCTCTGATCTTGAGTAGATAAGGATATCGTCGATGAACACCACAATGAACTGGTCCATAAAATATCGGAAGATAGAGTTCATGAGGTTCATGAACATAGCTGGTGCATTTGTAACGCCAAATAGCATGACCATGAACTCAAAGTGGCCATATATGCACCTGAAAGATGTCTTTGAGATATCACTTTTCTTCACTCTCAATCGGTGGTATCCAGACCGCAAATCAATCTTAGAGAACCAACCTGCTCCCCTCAGCTGGTCGAAAAGATATTCTATCCTTGGGAGGGGGTAATGATTCTTGACCATCACCTGATTCAACCTCCGGTAGTCTATGCACAGTCATAGACTACCATCTGCCTTCTTTACGAACAAAACTGGAGCACCCCACGGTGACACGATGGGTTGAACAAATCCCTTCTCCATCAGATCGTCAATCTGAATCTGCAACTCCCACAACTCAGAAGGTGCCATCCGATAAGGAGCTATTGAGATCGGGCGGGCACCAAGCTATAATTCTATCCCAAACTCAATGTTACGTTGAGGGGGTAGAGTCACAACCTCATCAGGAAAGACATCAGGGAATTATCTTACGACCTCTGGGACATCCATCATTCCTACATCCGCCGACTCCACTGACACCCCATCCAGCATAGAAAGGAGTGGATCCATGTGTCGACTCCCCTTTTGATAACTATTCTCTCCAAAAAATCCACATGTCGTCCATCCTTGTTGGAGAATTCAATCCTTCTCCGATAGCAGTCGATGTTGGCATGCACGGAGAATAACCAGTCGATGCCTAGAATGACATTGTATCTGCAATAAAAGAAGGTCTCCACTGGACTGATGCGATCCCAACATCAGTTTACATCCCTGTAAAAAGTAAGATACGATGGTCTGACCCCCAACTGGTGTTCTCAACACTAGGGTCACAAAAAGTCTCTCGGCATCTAGACCCAAAGAATGGGCTAATTCAGGCATAACTAAGGAGTGCGAATCTCCTGAATCAAACAAGGTAGAAACAAGAGTGCTGAATAAACTGATCATACCTCGAACAACCTCTGGTCCCGTCAGAGCTACTAACTCTGCGACATGCAACTATCCATGCCCAGCTCCTCTGCCTCGCTACTGTCGACCACCTCCCTGACCACGCCCTAGTCGAGGTCCCTGAGGAGCACCTTGGTGTCAATCCCCTCCCGCAAGGTCATCCCTCAGAGGGCCAGGGGCCTGCTGCTGTGGATGGAAAGGCCTCACCGGCAACAGATGCTGCTGAGGTGGGTGTTGAAACTGCCCACCTCTACCATGTGGAGCTCGAGTCAGACACCTTCTATGGATGTGCCCGAAAACTCCGCAAGAGAAACACTTTGGTCTCGACCCTGTGGAAAAAGGGCGAGGGCCAGAAGCTCGGGACTGGAACTGATGAGGCCTAAACCCTTCTTGTCAAAACCTGGAAGGCCCTGTCGCTGGAGAGCTACTTCTGACTGTGTTCCCCTTTGATGAACTCGGCCGGTTCCCTTCTTGTGGTGTGCCTCCATTTGAGTTCATCCGCTCCACTATCTCGGCCTTCTTCTGTACTTCCAGGTATGTCAGAAGAGTGAAGGGAGTGACAATGTACTAAAGAGAAGGGAAGAGTGCCTCCTCTAACCATCTTGCCCGAGACTCCTCATCCAGAAAGAGATCTGGGGAAAATCACAAGAGATATTTGAACTTGATCCCCAGCTCCCTCACTGAAATTCTTCTCTATTGAAGGGATAGAAACTCCTGCCTCTTCTCATCCATTGCCGTAGATGAGAGGAACTCCTCACGAAATTCCTTCTCAAAACTGGCCCAAGAAACCTCTACCTCTGTCTTCTCTCCCAGGAAAAGAATCCACCACTGACGTGCTTCTCCTCTCAGCTGACTGACGACCAATGGAACCCAGTACTCCCTCAGAGAACAGATCAAAGAGAAGGTGATGGATAGCTCCTCGAGCCATCCCTCCGTTACTGAGTCAGAAACGCTACCCTCATACTTCTCGAGGGTTTTTCGCTGGAAGGAGTGCAGAGTGATCTACCACAAGT
This sequence comes from Viscum album, assembly GCA_963277665.1. NCBI lineage: Eukaryota > Viridiplantae > Streptophyta > Magnoliopsida > Santalales > Viscaceae > Viscum > Viscum album. The sequence continues at coordinate 1,964,782,349 of OY728133.1, forward strand.
CGTCCTCCTCATCTCGGTCAATCCTCTGCTGGTCAACTGCCTCAATCTGCTGGGCCTCAACCGCCCGAGTCACTCATGGATAACGTCCGGGTGCCATAGCTGTAAGGTAAACAAATAATGCCTAATCCCGAGTAGCAAGGGAATTATTATTATTATTATTATTAAAATTTTCTCCCCAAGGTTCCCTAAATCAATTAAAACACAATTAGTATGATGCATGTACCTTCCGTAGGGTCTCTACCCTACAAGAAATGTAGTCTCACTTGGTCGTTTGATAGGATCAGAGTCCTTGCATCGGATCACGGGGGGCCCTAAAATCCTGTGTCCTAGCTGGTCCTCCCTGGTCTATTTCATGAACCAAGATCACCTAACATTTTTTCCCTACCATCCCATGAAATCCTCACCGTTCCTAACTCCAGACTCCATCCTATCCCTCAACCTTCCCTCTGATACCATTCTGTCACAACCCGCCTTCACCGAATAGAGGTAAGGGACAACAGATTACCAAACCTTTCCTTCTTTAAGTTGAAGAAGAGATAATGACCCCCCGAGTCCCACCTCCAGTAGGCCCTGGAGTGGCGACTAGCACAAAGGGTATAACATTTTCAAAATATGGGATGAATTACCCTTTTTATTTAACCAAGATTAGGAGAAAGAATAAGTCAACAACAAACACCACCAAGTATATAAAACTCAAGGTAAAAACCAAACTACATGCATGTTTTAATAATAAAATTGAACAAAGTACAAGAACTCAAAAGTACAAACCAACAAGAAAAGAAAAGGTGAAGCAGAAAACAACAGTGACCAACAAAAACTCCAACGTCTAGACTAGTAAGGTCCCGCATGGCCTCCAAAGTCCTACTGACAACCTAAAAGTAAATGTAGGGTGAGAATACAAAGTATACTCAGTAGGAAAAACCTATAGCTCTCGTGCACAAGTGGGGAGATGTACTAAAGTCCCGTGAGAAGTAGAAAAAACCAACATCTATTAAGTAATCTATCCATACCACCTCATTGGCCACGCTCACCAAATAAAACAAGTAGTAAGGTAATAGTAAAGAACAAAACATTTGGGTACCCCACACCACCATTTCACCCACTATCTAGCTGCTCATCCCTAATGGAAAAAGTCATGACGCTACCACGCTCTTCCTGCCCGCACACACCTGGGCCTCACAACCATCCACATCCCTGCCCGCACACACCTAGACCTCACAACCATCCATCCCTTCCCGCACACACCTGGGCCTCACAACCATCCATCCCTGCCCGCAAACACCTGGGCCTCATCTCGAAGATTCTTGTAAAAACAACCTTCCCGAAGAGTCCTAGGATAACGACACACCAAGCGAAACATACCCTAAGAATCTTGGGTGTAAGGTCGCCTCCAGCCATCATAGCCGAGGGAAGAGGGAGTAGGAAGGAGAGTAACTAGGGTGAAACAACCTTCCCCATGAAATGGGGTGTCCGACACTAAGTGCCAAACACGGGTGGGGTGCGACTAAACACAAAAAATACAGTTACACATATATATACCAACACACAACCCAACCTATGGCTCCTCAAACAAATACAAGTAGGTTCACAAGCAATGATGTCTCAGAAAACAGGCACACAACAAACAGTTCCCGGTTCCCCTGTTCAATTTATCATTCATAACGGTTCAGTATGAGTTAATCCCTTCACTAATGGACAACTAACAGGCACAACCACAGATGAAACAATAAGCAGGAAGGGAATCCATCGAGTAATTTAAGCATTCACACCCGGTTCTCTTGTGAAGTCACATCAACAAAGGGATCAGTGAGATCCCTCTAAGTACTGGAAACAAAACAAACCCTGAGACATAGCCCCATGTCCCCAAAATCCAGGAGCCAACGGTTTCTCAACAACATAGGATTCCACCCCAATTCTTGATATAAGAAGAGTAACCACACAACCTCAGATTCACAACCAGCGAAAGTATAACAACAGGGGATCCCATCCCCACCCATATCACCCCAGCAATCGGCCCGAGAAAGAAACAACCAAACCGCTACCACCAACACAAGGCAGGACCATGCAAGTATTTTCAGATTTAAAATATTTAACACACTCCATGGTTTCAATTTTACTGTGATTTAACCGGGGTTATCATAGAAAACGGATGATCCTGGTGCTTTCAATTTATTTAACCGAGTATATGTATTTAACCAATTCCATGTTACGGTTATTTAAACATCCAGGAGAACCGAGGTTCATTAGTTCATAGAGAAAGACCACCAACGACCATGATTTTCAGTAGGCCTAAGCCCATTAAATTCATAACAACATCAGAGGGAAAGCATGGATAAAAACATGTAACAACATTAACAAACTTCCTCATCCCTGTTCTTTAACTGGTTATTATCTTTATTATAGAATTGGTTAACTGCGTCATGGGAACCATAGAACACCCAACCCACATGATACACAAGGAGGAGAGACAAAGGTAAGATCCCTACTTTATTGATCAAGGATTGACGTTAAGTCCTTGCGTGGAAAGTTGAAATCAGGAGTAACAGGAGCTCCACAGAACGGGATCGAGGAAAACTTCGCAACAGGGGTACGACTCGTCGGGGGGGAAGGGTATTCTGAGCGTAGGGTGATAAAGAAAAAGAAACCTAGGGAGAAGATAACCTTTAGGTTATAAAGACTGAGATACAGCATCCCTGGGATAGTTAAGATATGGAGAAAAACTCAAAACCGCAGAAGAAGCAGGATCGTGGGTTGACCACGCGGCTGGACCACCCCACACGTCCAACTTAAAAGGTCCCCACCCTTTGGGGCGGTTAAAACCGATGCACACCTCACCAATCATTTAATTAAATGATATTAATGGGATTGGGGTCAAAAAAAGGTTTAAAACCCAATTCGCGAAAACAGGAGGCGCTACTAGAAAACCCGTGGAGAGGTTACTGGTAGGCTATGTCTACCGGTAAACCAAGCTACTGGTAGGCCGAGGCCACTAGTAGGCCGAGCCACTGGTAGGATGAGGCTACCATTAGGAGTCTTCACCGAGAAGCTGGGATGGCCTTCCAGACCACCCAGAACACCCCAAACATCAGATATTCACCTAAGTAATGGACCCCAAGACCCCGGGCCATTACACAACACAATACAAGCACTTTCTCAAGAACCAAAATCAAGGTAATCCCAATTTAGGACATGCATCTTCTTCTAAGAAGCCATGGGAAAGTGCTGTGGAAGATCTTTCCTCCTTCACCTATTCTAGAATAAAAAACATTGAAACCCAAATTAGCCAACTTTCGTCCCACCTAATTCAGCAACAACAATCCAATTCATCCCAACTCTCAGATCAACCGTTTCCCAACCTCAAGGGTAATGTAAGTTCAATTGAACATTGATCGGGGATTTTTTTTCCAAGCCTCATGATGAATCCTTAAATGAACCTTTGAATTTTGCGATTGTAAATAAAAAGAAAAAAAATCTAGAAAAATAACTTGAATCCACTCCCTCACCTCCTTCCATTCCTCTAAGGAAATCGATTCCTTTTCCTCAACCAATCTCTAAGCCAATGAAGTACTTTGAACCTGATCCTAAAATGCTTGACATGTTTAGACATATTGAGGTCAACATTCCCCTCTTATATTCCATTAAAAAATATCTAAGTATGAAAATTTTCTTAATGAATTGTGAAATCATAAGATATAACTTAGGACAATTGAAAATGTTTCAACCCAACATTCCATTCCCATGAAGTGTAAAGACCTAGGGACTTTTACTATTCCATGTCAAAAAGGGAGTTCCAACTTTGATGATGCACTCATAGACCTAGGAGCCTCAATAAATTTCATACCCAAATCTATCTTCTCAAACCTTATTCTAGGTCCCTTTCACCCAATGAGTGTCTTAATCTAGTTAGATAATTGAAGAACTTCCAATACTGAGAGAATAATTGAGGATTTACTTATTTGAGTTAATGATATTATCTACCCAGCTGATTTTTATGTACTTGACATGGAAGGTGAGATAACTTCTTTCTAATATTTTATGATTCAAGTAAGACCTTTCCTCATTACATATAGAACCAAAATTTATGTCCATGATATAATCTTATCTATGGAATTTGGTAACCAATTGGTGAAGTTAAATATTTTTCAAGCCATGTGATACCCATCATAGAATCATTTTTTATTTTCTATACATGCTTATGAAAGTCTCTCTAAGAGTGTGTTGGACCTTGAACCATCATGTTCTTATTGTTATAAGGAAATATGAGTTTTTAATTTTTTCATCCTCATTAACCAAGTCATATATGGGGAAGTTTATATTGACCTTTCACATGTAAACTCCATCAATCTAAAGGACCTTGAAAAATATTTGGAATCCCATATCATCTCTAATCTCCACTTGGAAGGTAATGATGAAAATGAACTAGTATGCTTATTTGTTGATTCAAATAATATTATAAAACATTCATAATTTCCTATCCATGATTTTAAAAATCCTCTTATAAGTCAAGTGAACCCTAAAACAATGTCCTTATCTTGTCATAATAGCAGTGAAGTTTTTGAGATTTGTTCCCTCATTAATAAAGTGATCACTAGTGAGGTTAAAATCGACCATTATTTAGAAAACAACATTAATATATAGGATCTTGAAAAATATATTTATTTTCATGTCCCCTTTGATCCTTATTACTCTACATTGTAAATTGATGAAATAAATGATTTAAAAATAACTGGTATCTCATACTCTGATTTCATATTATCTAAACCACACATAAATACACCATCAGAATTGATGCATCTTTATGAACTTACAAGAATAGAAAAATAAACCTTGATGGGATGCATCAATCCTCAAGTTGAAGACTAAATGGAGGATACCCACATTCTCATTCCACCCCCATTGAATTGAAGGCATAACAATAAGGAAGGAAAGAAATTATCCAATGAACAACCCGTTCTCCCAAAGGAGATTTTTTTTCTAGAAACAAAATGAAGTAGAGAAAATATAGTGTCCACCATCAGACTATGAACAGTCTACTGCAACTGTCCATCTTTAGAAAAAATATATACAGTGCTTCTTGGGAAAAGCCCAAGTTTTATTTTAATTTTATGAAATTTTATTTTTTTTAGTTTTTCATTAACTGAATAATGATTTTTTATTCTCTTTTAGGTAATGGAAATTTTCCAAAGAATCACCAGAGAGGACACATGCCCAAGGAACCACATTTAATTCCACTAACCCACCACTATATGGAGACAACAAACCACTAAATACAAACCAAGGGGCACCTATTTCCCTTTAACTCCCTCTCCCTCTATTATTACTCCTTTATATCACTCTCCTTATATATATATATATATATATATATATATATATATATATATCTTTCTTCTTATTCCTCTCTCATTCTCACTTTTTTAACCACTTTCTTCATCAAACCCTTTTTCACTATTTATCTTTTTTGTGGGTGTGTATTTAAATAAAAAACTTAAAAAACTAAAAAAATATAAAAAATTCATAATTATTCACCATTAAAATTTTAAATTTTTTAATCATTTTTGGGAAGTCCAACGACTTGTTTCCATATAAAAAATTTTGTATTTTCATCATAAATTTGGTTAAATAATTTTTTTTCGAGATCGATAAATTTTCAATGATCAGTTTTTGATTTAAAAAATGATTCTTCCATAACCATGAGGAAAAAAATTAGTTTTCTTGCCAAGGTAACCTATGGAAACCTTTTTCATATTGTGTGTTTTCACCCCCGATTGTGAGTCTTGAGTTTGTGGACCTTCAAGCTGAATTTTCTACCTTGGTGTACATTAATATGATAGAGGTATTTTATGAACCACATGTGAATCACAATATCTAAATAGCTTCCCATTACCATTACATTGATCCACCTTTTGAGAGACCCTTTGAGCCTATGAAAACCCTTTTTTGATATCCACATTTCAAGCCTAAAGCCTTATCCCACCCAACATCTACATGGATTTACATTGCATAATTTATTAAAATTTAAGTGTGGGGGGATTGGATTTTATTTTGGGTACTATTTACTTTATTTTAAATGTGTTATCATATGATTGAGAGAAATCATAAATTTAAGTGTGATGGAGAGGTTTTCATTTAGTGTGGTTTGGAATTGTATATAAGTTTTTGGAATCTTATAAAAATGATATTGAAAAATGTTAAAAAAGAAAAAAAAAGAAAAAAAAGAATGGGTTGTGTATTGGGTGGGTTAAAAATAACTCTTCCTAAACTTCAAATATTTTTATAAATATTACAATTAGTGTCGTGAGGAGATCAAAAAATGAGTTGGGATATTAGTGTGAGATTCATTTCAAGATCAACTTTCAAAAACAAATATATAAAAAATAAAGAAAGAACACTTACATCATCTTTTATTATGTCAGTGGGAGATTTTTTGTGTTATTGTACACATTTCATCATTTCACCCCTTCAAATTTTTCCCTATCATGTTTTACTTCACAAATTTATTCCCTTGTAAATATGTGTTGCTATTTCCATCCATGTTTCATTTTAAGAAAACATTGTGCATTGATTTTTTATATTGGTGTTTTACCCCTATTTTCCACTCTTTTAGAAATTATATTTCTACCATCCCATAGCCACTGAAAAAACCCTAAAAATACCACTTTATTGTTTTGAAATTTAGTATAGGGAAAGGAAGATGATATCTCTTACAAACTCTAAGATTTTAAATTTTGGTTGGAGAATGAGTGAACCTCTATAAAAAGTTTTTATCATCTTTAGAGGAGTATGTTCTGAGTGCCTACATTTTCTATTTCTAATTTTAAGCATGAAAAATAATTTTTTTGGAAAATTATTTCTGAATTTTTTTTGGAATTATTTATGGATGAGTGAACTAGTTTAAACCTCCATAATTGGTGATTTTTTTTAATATTTGTTGGTGAGTGAAAATGATTTAGTTATGTTTTTATATTTTTTGCACATGAGTACATTAACAAGACTAAGTGCGTGGGAGTTGATATTATCCATTTATTCACAAATTTTTATTTAATAATTTTAATGATTTTCAATGAAAAGTGTATAATTGGTTTGAAATACTCATGTTTTAATATTAAATATATTTTTTGAGAATTATTTTTATTAATATAGATTCGAATTAGTTTAATATTTTAATTATAAATATCACCCTACTTATAAAAATTGTGTGATTATTATTCTTTAGTATTTATAATTCAATTTCATACAAATCATTTAACTAGATATAGGACCAATTTTTCCATTTAAAGGGTTATATAGACCAGACAAGAAGACGTAAGAACCTATCAAAGAAACTGTAATAACAATGAAGATAAATTTTTTGGGATCAATCCAGAAGCCCAAATTTGAGAAAGGTCCTTAATATGTTATTATATATTAAAATAAATCTTGGATTAAAATTTTAAGTCCCAAATACACAAAAAAGGGGCCCAACTAATTCTTTGAAGTCCAGCCCACAATTATGTCTGAAAATTAAAAACAACCCACCGTTCTTGACTTTTCTCCCAATAAAATCATCCAATTGAGATTAGATTTTGTGGTTTGAAATAAAAGATACATCAACCCAACTTTTTAGAATAAATGTATCATATTTTATGGCATCTTTCTATCCAAAAACCCATTCACAATGTGGAATTTGAAAAAGTCTGGATAAAAATGGACTACAATACATATTTAGTAAAATAACCATAACTTTGGATAAAAAAGTCAAATGGGCCCCAAATTTGGTGGGCGTACTATCCATATCTATATCTACACATTTTAAGAAGAATATTTATCCATATTATACCATTTTTATTATAAAATTATCGATCCAAGTTTAGGGATAGTTTTGGAATGAAAACAGTCCACCATCTTGGGATATAAATTCACTCCCCTATTATACTTGCATGGAGTTAGAATTTCAGAACTTAAGGGGTATATTTGGAATGATTAGAGACATTATAAGGTCTTGGTATGAATTGACTTAATATTATTTCAACAAGAGATACCTCTCTTACACTTTTTCTTGAATGGCCTGAAGGCCTTGATTTTTTATTTATTTTGGATAATCCTCTTTTTAACTGGGTTGAGAGGGAACCCTTACATTACCTGTAGGTCTAGTGGCTCAAGGCCGAGTACATGACCTGAAGGCCCAGAGGCAGAATACAAAATACATGACTCGAAGGCCCAACCAAAGTACACTAGAAATTCCCCTCCCTAGCATCTGCATCATTGAAGGTGCCTAGCTCCCCACCTCAAATTGGTGATCGGCTAGTATTTCCCCAAGAAAATATGCATAGTGCCTGTACCTATAGTGGTTTCTATACCCTCTTGTTTTTCCAGTCTAGTTAGATCTTCTCTAGTGGTTGTTAGTTTCTCTGAATCCTCTTCTAAGACCTTCTATATGTGGTCTTCTTAAGCTTCTCCATGGTCTTTGTGGCCCAAAGGCCTTGGGTGGCCCAAAAACCCTATGGCCCATAGGCCCAAAATAGTGTCCCAAAGACCCAAATGGATGAATAGTTCTAGCTTCTATAATACCAAAATAATACCTACTACAGTACTGCTACAATAAACTATAAATATTCTACTTTTAATTTCATATTTTTTTCCCTTATTTTCAATTGTAACCATGTAAGTTGTTTTCAATTTCATTTGAATCTTAATGAATGTTTCATATTCATATTATATTATAATCATCCACCCTATGTTTTGTAATATTAATGTTCTTAAAATAGTTTAAATAAATCTGAAAACTCTTCCATTTTCTCACTTTTTCATTCAATAAAAATCACATTTTTACCTCCCTTCACATTTCGTGTGTGTGTTTGGTGCGCCACTCTTTTCTTGTCCCATTATTTTTCTTATCTTTTTAACTCATGACCATAAAAATTCCAACCATATTATTAATCATTGAAATGGATGATTAAATATATCATTGGGGTGAATCATAATTTGGGTTTGTTAAGTTATTGAGATCTTTTTATCGTTTAATATTCTTTAGGTTAACATTATGTATTTTAAGCATAAAATGTCATGGATTAATGAAATGTTTTGTTTAATGTTTAGATTCCATGGATTATTGGAACCATAAATACACTACCATAAACAAGTATTTATTGAGATTAGAAACCTAGTTATATTAATTCTTGGATTAAATCCTCAACACTTGGTAATTCCAATCAAAATCATCATGTGAAGTGGGTGTTAATTTAATGCAATATAAAGAAAAGATAAGGATATCATAAGCTTAAATACCCAATAATGAAATCACCCCAATATTTATCAAAATTTTAAATTAAACATACTCCATCAATAAATTTAATTAATCTCTACAAACAAATCCCCATTCAAAAGAAAAATTAATAAAAAATAATTGATTCTAGAAATGAACCATCGTTGAGTATTTTTAAAGTATGGTTTTAATATTAAATTGGTTTCACTTTGACAGTTTCATTTGTATTAAGGGGTTATTGTTTGAGAAATAACTTTATTATACTTTTATGTGTTTTTAATTTTTTCTTATATTATCTATTGATTATACATATTGGTGACATTTGATTAAATATTTGATGATGATTTTGTGCCTTATTTTTTTTATGGTTCCCAAGAGATTTGTTGGTTTTAAAGCGGGGATTCCTTCTGGTTTCAAATATTATATCTCAAATATCACTTATCTTACAAATAATTTTTAAAATAAATTATATATATATATATATTCATATATGATTTAATGTAATTATTATCTTTGAAACTAAATTCCCGTTTGACACTTGGAAAGGGAATTTAAAATGAAATAGATTTGAGAATGGTTTTGAAAAGGTACTCGAAATATATTATTAGTTTTAAAATTAAATTCATGGTAGGAACTTTACCTAAATGGTTTTTATAAGAATGAAATTTAACCTTAATTAAATACCAACTAATTACATTTAAAATAATTTGGTAATTGAATACTATAGTTTTTGTTTTTTATGAGAATTAGTTTGGGGGGTTTTTGTGAGAAGGGTGAGTGATGATTGGTCGATTTTTTATGGGAATGTTTTTCCATATATTCTATTATTGATGTGTGTTAGTTATGTAAAAAATCCTTCCTCATACTCTATTACTAGTATTATGTGGATCATAGGAATTTTAGTGAGAGATTGAGATAAAATTTCTACACTTTTCCTTAAAAGATAGACTTGCATTCTCTAATATTGGATCAGTACCAAGTAGAGGAGTGCCTCAGGTGAGGCCATTTTAAAGTAATACAAGTGGTTATTAATTAAGAACTTTATTGATAGTTCAATAGATGGTTCCAACCAAGTAAAGTTAGGACCATATCACTATATATTTAGGATTTTATCATGAATATATATACCTTGCTGAATTTTCTTTTATTGCATTATAATTTTAGTCCCATTTCCCTTTTATGTTATGTTTATGATACTTTTGTATTCTTATGTCACTTGGTGTTGATTCCATTGTTTTATTATTGTATTTATACCCATTTTGTTTTAAAAGTTAATTTTAGAATTATACCATCTCAGTATAAAATTTTTTCTCATGTTTTATTAATTATTTTTAGGCTCCTTATTATATAGTTTCTTAAAAACAAAATTTAAAAAGGGGGATTTAAAAGAAAAGATTTAAATGGAATGTTTAAAGGTAGTTTTTAATGTCTCTTAAAGGCTTTTATGGGTTTTAAAAAAGAGTTTTTAAATTTTAAATAATGGTCTTTCTTTAAAATAGTAATTCCTTAATTTGAAATACTATATTTCAGATTAATTTTTCTGGAATGATTTGAAAAAGTGAATGCATGAAATCCCTAGTGAAACCCTACCATGTCATTATGATCACACCCTACTGAAACCACTCAGTATTTGTAGATCAAGTGACTTTCTTGAATATTTATGTTTTGGGTTTTGGATCACTCGGGGAGGGAATGTGATATATAGAGAGTGACCTTAGAGTCATGAGGAGATAGCTCTAGATATTTTTATTGTCCTTTTATTTTTTAGATTAAATGGAAAAGTTGAATTTATTTTTGTTTTGGATTCTATATTCCACCTTGATAATATTGATTTATATGTTCATTTATATTATTAATTTCTTATCTTGTTTTAATTTGAAACTATTTATTTTTTCATGAAAATATGTCTAATGTATGGAAACATAGTGCCATAATTTTTAGTATAACTCTAATTTGTATAAATAATTAATTATCTAAGTGAAATACTTCACATATGATTATTTTTTATGTTGGTACTCATCACTAGCTTCTAGGGATTGGGAATAACCCTTAAGCCTTTACATAGGCTGGATAGAGTGCCCAGATTAGGGGTGGTGCAAGTTGATTTATGAAAAAATGGTATCATAGTTATCTTTTCTATTTTCTAAGTCTAGTAGATGAGAGATATGGCCATCATAACTTGGCAAGTAGTCCATGAGTAGGTTCTTGATCACTAAATCTCATGAAGAAACCTAAGTTTCCATGTAATATTAGGTTTTGAGTCTTGAATTTAGAACATTTTTCATTTATTTCTTGTTTATTTTGATTTGAATTGATGGAATTTTGAAGTAAATTATAACTATGAAGGGTTTTTAAGAGATTTATTGAATTTTGGGGAGAAATTTGGAGTTGGGATAATGGTTAAAAATTATTTTACATGGTATGGTAAACCATGTAGATCCCATACGCATGGTTCTATAAAGCTCCCAGTGAAGGTTTTTTGGTTGGAACACAATCCAATAAACCAAGATTCCTAACCATAAATAACCACTAAGCCCTTTATTTATTTTGTTTTGAATTTATTTTTATTTTGAATTGATTTTGGAAACGTGTAATTACTATTTGAGATATATTATAGATAATTTTATGGAGATCTAATGCTATTTGGTTAGATTTTGGTGATATTTTTCAATGAAAAAATTTATTTAAAAGGGGAAAGTCTTGGTTTTAAAATTGTATAAAGAGTCCCTCTATGATGATTTTAAAAAAATTATATGTTTTTTATTTTTAAGATGATTTGATCAATAAATGTGTTATTTAAAACTATTTTTTAAGTAAAATCCCATAATTTAAAAATGGATTTAAATGTAAATTTTTAAAATTATAATTGGAATGGTGTTTGTAAAAGGGTGCTTATGATTTAATTACATGGGTTATATTTTAATTTGGGTGATTTAGAATTTATGAATTTTGATTGGTTATTAAGTTTTGTTTTGTTATTTAGATAATTCCCTTCAAAAGAGTCTATAGGGATTATAATAAGTTCTTATCATGTGTTCCACAACCTAGTGTCTCTCACGGATTAGGTGTGGTTCTTCTACCCATCAAACCCTACCCAGACTCTAGATAGAGATGTAGAGTTGACATATCCTAAGTTTTTGATTGTCTTCCATGGGGATAAAAGACATAAATAGGACATGGAGTGTCTAGATAAGATTGAATGAGTATCTAGTTTACTAAAAACTTCATAAGACTCATGATTAAGAACTGTTTCAGACCTATTAGAGGGACCAAATCAAGAATTTTGGAGGACCACTGTTCCACCACAGCTGTAGAGTAACATGCCTTGTGAAGTCTTTAGGATAAAATTTATTTAGTGGAATTTTCCTAAGAAGATGAATATATAAAGGGTGATAGATCTTATGAACCTCCAGTGAATTTTCTAGATGGTGAACAAGTATGCCACACATTTTAACCAGTTGATCCATTTATCCCATGAGTTATTTTTTGAGAACTCACCGATGGTTCCTATTTTTATGTGAGGTCTTCATCTAGATCTCATATATAGTATTCCTATATTCAATAAGGATTTTCTTAAGGATATGGTAAATAATGAAATAATGGTGGAATTGGTGTTTAGGGGCCAACCTAGCTGGGGGTGGTAACCCTTTTTCTTTAAAAATCAATGAAGTTTTAATATATTTTGAGAAGAGAAATCATGATATACCTAAGTCAAGGAATTAAAGTTACTTGGGAGGGTTTTATTTTTCTACTTAGATTACTTTGGAAAATAAGAGGTCTATTGTGTGCCATAAATTTGGTTTTATTATAAATTATAATACCTTTGGATCGAGATTCATGAGGATTTATCATAGCGATGAATGTCCAGGTCATATTTAGAAATTTTGTAAGTTTGGGAATTAAAGAAGGAATGATTCTGTATTATATCTTGGTTATCAATGGTTATCTAACCAATCCTTTTTAGGTACACTATTTCCCTTCATTTTCCCTTTTGATCTTTGATAGTTTCATAATTTGTGTCATGTACTTTTGGTTATTTCCTCCTTATCACATTTTGGAGAGTTTTGTATTTTTTTATGAAATTATGGATATGGAATCAAGTTTATTGATCCATTTTGGGACCCTTAGTTGAAGTGGTGGATAGTGCTTTCTATAGGACCATTAGTATTATTTGGTCCAACATATTAAGTGAAATTATAATATGGTGGGGTGACCTATTATAGGTATTGGATTTTAAATCATTACCTCAATGGTATTATTAGAGTATTAATATATGGATGTGTTTTTTTACCCTTTTTGGGCATTATCTCTGATCTAAAAAGGCATTAGGTTTTCTATGTTTTGAATTCCAAATAAATCTCTACGACTTTAGTGACTTTCTAGGGGAAGAAAGTATTATGGTAGAGATAATTAGAACACATTGACCTTAAATTTCCTCATTATTTTATTTATTTATCAACTTTTATCTTAATCCTAAAATTCATGGTTGAAATATTCTTGAATTTACAAAATTTTAAGGTTTCAAGATAGGCATGTGATTGGTGTATGGTTAGTGAAAACTGTGATTCCTGCCCATGAAAATATTATAGTTTTTCATAGAAGCATTCACATAATTAGTGCATGTTTTGAAAAACCACACATACCAAACCATGTGTGTCTCTAGGTTATCTTTATTAGAGGGTACATGGTTGGTATATGATTTTACAAACTGTGTGACCCAATTGTGCATCCTTCCCAAATCTTTAAAAATTATGAAATTACCTAAATACCCATATTTATTTAACTCTCACTCACCCCTATCCTCTTTCTCACTCATGAAACACATTCAAGGAGAGACCTAGGGAAAATTTCCCTTGGATCATCCCTTTGATTCTATCCTTCTCCTTTGATTTTAATCATGTTCTCTAAGGTTTTGGATATTTTCTGCATTCCTTCTTCTTTCCTCCCTTGTTTCTTTTTGTATCTCTTGTTGTGGATAAGTGTTGGCCAAAACCTAGGTGGGTTGGGGCTTTAATATATTTTGTTTTTGGTTTTTTAGGTGTGAAAAATCATCCTTATCTTATAATCTATTAATTTTTAAAGGTTTTTATTCATCTTTAATTTATTTGAAATCGGTGTTTCCATGTTATCCCTTTTCCCTAAAAATACACGTGATGCTTGAGTTTTCTCAAATTATTTTAATTGAAATTATGTATGATATGTGATTATATAAATACCTAAAAAATTTTATCAAAAGGGATGAGTATTTTTGAAGATAATTTTAACATTAAATTGGTTTCACTTAGAGAATTTCATGGGTATTAAGGGATTATTATTTGGGAATTCACTTTAGTTTAATTTTATTTGTTTTGAATTTTTTCTTATGGTATCTAATGATTATAAATATTGGTGATGTTTGATTAATTATTTGATGATAATGTTGTGAATTATTATTTTATGGTTCCTAATATATTTTTTAGTTTTAAAGTGGGGCTTCCCTCTAATTCCAAATATTATATATTAAATATCACTTGCTTTCTAAATAGGTTTTCAAATAAAGTTTATATCTACACACACACAAATGAGTATTTATAATTATTAGTTTGGAAACTTAAGGAAAATTTGACACATGGAAATGAAAATTTAAATGTTATAGATTTGCAAATAATTTTAAAAAGGAACTTATTAGTTTTAAAATTTAAGGCTCAGTTGAAACTTTATTGAAATGGTTTTTTATATAATGAATCAACCCCTTAACTAAAACCCCATGAATTATATTTGAAATAGTTTGGTAATTTAATATTATAGTTATTGATTCTTATATAAATTATTTTGATGGATTTAGTGATAAGGGTGTGTGAGGGTGGTTTGAGGTTTTCTAGGATCATGGTCTACCTTATTTGCTATTTTTGATGTGTGTTAGTTATGTCACACATCCTTCCTCACCCTCTATTACTAGTATCATGGGGATCCTAGAGATTTTAATGAGAGATAGAGAGATGGTTTATATAATTTTTATGATGTTATGGAATTGTATCCTCTATCATCAGACTGGTACTAAGTAGAGGAGTTCCCCCAACGTGGTTAGTAGAGGGTAAACCGAGAGATTATTGACTAGGAACTTCATTGATTGGCCAAAAAATGGTTCCAATTTAGTACATATAGAATTGTATCATGGAATGTTTATGAAGTTACCATATACATATATCAGAATAATTTATCATTTATTACATTATAGTTTCAGTTCTATTTCATTTTTATGTTATGTTCCTACTATGCCCATGTTCTTATTCCACTCGGTGTTGAGTCACGTGTTAATTATTGTCTTAGTACATGTTTTTTTCTAGTTAATTTCTAAATTTTACTATCTCAAGATATATACTTGGATCATGTTTTCTCGATTATCTTTAGGATTCTTCTTGTATGTTTTTTAAAAAAATCACTTATAAAAAAGTGAATTTCAAAATAAATATTTAAACAGAATGTTTAAAGGAAGTTTTTAATGTATCTTAAATATTATTATTGTTTTTAAAAGTCAATTTGGAAATTTTTAGGAGTGGTCTTTCTTGAAAAGGGTGAAAATTTATTTTAAAATATTGTATTTAAAACTAGTATTTATAGAATGATTTGAAAAAGTAAATTCATAGACTCCTTGGTGAAATACCACTAGGATGTTATGATCACACCCTAATAACACCACTAAGTGTTTTTAAATTGATTGGATTTATTATAGGTTCATGCTCTATTTTTTGGATCATTCAAGGAGGAGTGTAGTAGATGGAGAGTGAATTTGGAGTCATGGGGAGATAGTTCCTAGTATTTTGGTTTTCCTTTTATGTCATAGATGTACCAGACAAGTTGAAATTATTTTAATTATAGATTTAGTCTCTTTCCATGTAATTATTGAGTTGGATGTTCATTTTTGTTACGTATTTATTTCCTAGTTTTATTTTGAAACTATTTTTTATACATTTAAATCCAATGTATGGACACACCCTACCAAATTTTTGAAAGAATTATATTGTTTATATATTATTAATTATCTTGAAAAAATCACTCCCATATATTATTGTTTAGTGACTTGTGACTTGTCACTTGATCATGGGGATTGGGAATGCCCCTTAATCCTTTCCATAGATTAGATCAGATGTAAAAATCAGGGGTGGTCTAGGTTAGTTTGTGATAGTCAAAGTTTACAAATTCATATGCATGAAATTTTACTACTAAAACTAATATAATGTATTATATAAATGGGGTAATTGTGGTTGATCCATTGGGAAAGAGTCGACAAATCCAATCCTAGTGGGTTATTCTAAATTATTGATTCTAAAATTCAGAAGTAAAATAGAAAATAACTAAATTAAAAAGATAAACAAAGAAAATGAAACAAAAAATCACTTTTATAATAAAGAAACTCTATTAAAAATAGGGATAATAAAATAATTTTAGAAAAGGTTTTTCCCAAAAACATTAATCTTATTAAATTTTAGAATATAATAATCAATCATTTGTGAAATTCCCTATGGTAATCAATTTTATTTTTTTCAAATTTAGTTAACACTACTTTAATTTTATCATTCCCTTATAGCTAAAGAAACATAATTAAAATAAAGTACACTAAGAACCAATATTAAAATAAAAAGACATCCTTACCTACCATATTGATGATCCTGCCTTATTTATCACATCACTAAATGAATGAGTAAGTAATGTGATAATAAAAAAATATTAAAATTATACTAAATTAGAACACTAATTCCCCAAGAAAAATCTGCCAATTATAATGTATCACCTTTCCCCTACTCTTAATCCACCACCCCTTAAGAGAAAAATAAATAATTAAAGAAGGTAAATCTATCATGATTAAATAATTTACCTTAAGAGATGGGAAAGACATGAAAATAGAAAATAAAACCAAATAAATCATGCAATAGAAGTATAAAAATTCAACTAGCATCAAAGATATCAATTCCAACAATCCACAATTGTAATATATTTTACCTATCCCTCTCTAGAGGATTATAAGTTGTCAAAAGTCACTGTATTTTTTTTCAATTCAAAAACTAACATATTTAAAAGCCTAAACTATGACCTAGTGTAATACTATTTATTTCAGTGTAATTTTTGAATCTCAGAGATATCTTCCCTATATCTTCTCCTTGGGTGGACTTAATTATGGCACAAGGGGGTGCATTGCAGCATGATGAATATATCACCATATCATAAAAATTTCAATCCCTAAACATCATGGTAAAATACTTATATTTTTAGTTATTTTTTGAATCTATCCTTATCTTTTTAAAATTGGTTGAAGCATGAAAGTTGTCTTAACTTTGGTGTATAAGTTTAGTGCTTCACTAGTTAACACATATTTATTATGTTTTCATCATTAAGGGTAGTGCCATAGTGAAATATCTTCTCCACTCCTCTATGTTACTTATATTAAAGGATACTATATCATTATTATCCTTGGTCAGAGTGTACTAGATTATTTATCTTCTCATAAGTTATTCACATATAGCTCATTACGAAATGGGTTATTCAATTAAACTATGATTTTTTTATTTTTCTCAAATTTTAGAAAATACTTAAATCCAATCATGTGTTGATTATAGTGTCTAAAATATAATTTTCTATCACCATGAAATTCATCTTCAAAACATATCTAAATTCTACACCTTATTCATTCTATCCAAAAGAAATTAAAAAACAAATACAACATAGTATTTAATATTAAATCAATGAATAGAATGGAAATAATTATATACATGATTTTGTGTTATAAAATTACCCCAAAATTTAGCATTTTATTTTCCCTAATAAAAACACCAAAATAAAATAAAAAAGAATACCAATATCAATAAGGAAAAAATTTAATTAATGATACTCATAAACATGAATTCAGAAATGAATCTTTCCAAAAGTAAAAAATTCATCCAATAAAGTGTGACCTTATCAGAAATCATTTATAATTATAATTCAAGACATTTTCCCTCTTAAACATAAAACATAAAACTTTTCACTATTACTTCTAACACTTATGATCCACCTTACCTAAAAAAATTCACTCAACACTCAAGATCATTTAATTAGAGTTATGATTAATATTAAGTATATTAACTCTATCCATAGTCTTGAAAGATATCTCAATGTAAAATTTGACATCAAATAAAAAAATAAAGATAAAATTTTCAAGGTATGCTCTGAAGTTTATGGTGGATGATTTATAATTTGAAAATTTTGAATTCAAAGGCTTGAAAAGGGGTCTCAATTCTTAATGTATAGTTCATGATATTTAGTTAGGCTCAATGAATAATAGCTTTCTCTTTCTATTATACTCAATGATCATCAATCACCACTTTTATTTATCCTCTTTCTTATATAATCACAATATGAACATTAGAAACAATGATAAAATTTCCTCTTTTTTCTTCAACTCTCCTCTTTTTTCAATGTTCACTATGTAAGAAAAATAACACACCATTTGAATTTAAACCAAACTATCACCTTAAACCCCACCATTAATCTCCTCTAAACACTATTTTTGATAGTTATAAAAAGAAATGGGAAGGTATCTAGCCAATGGTCATTCCATGAAATCGCATTACTCAATTTGTTTTCAAAAAATAGGGGATTTATGTAAGAAAAATTATAAAATAGTTTTTAAATCATATTTTAAAAAATTATCAGATTAGTTATAACTTCATTTTAGGACAAAATCCCCAAAATAACCCTAAATTTAACCAATATATCCCTTTAATATCAATTAAAATAATAAAATTATTCCAAAGAATTAAATTAGGAAGGATAAATTAGCTTTTAATGCAGCTTCCTATAAGAAAATTCAAGGTCACTATGGGTTTCTAAAATGTTCATACATAGGGTCACTTATTAGATTGAATGGGATGAGAATAATAAAAGTTTCACTATGAGAAAGTTGGGTTATACCAATGATTTAAAACTATTGGTATAAGATGGGAAACCATTAGTATGAACTCTTGAAATGGTTTCCCAAACCATTGGCACTATCCCTATTGGGATAGGACTATACCAACAGTTTCTAGAAACCATTGGTATGGACCCATTCTAAAAATTATATACCAATGGTTTCTTGAAACTATTGGTAAAAATATATACCAAATATTCCATAAAACATTGGTATAGATCTTATATACCAGTGGTTTCATGAACTATTGGTATATCTATTCTATACAAACATTTTATTGAAAATTTTAGTATAAGGATATACCAATAGTTCCTGGAAATGTTTCTATGACACTTCCACCAGGGAAAAACCATTTTAACCAGCCCATACCCCCTAAAAACAACTAGCAAACAAAACTCAAAATATAATCTAACAAGTATATCAATTCTAGTCACAATACACATTCAAAATAGGACATATATTATATATTTTATATTAAACTAGTTAATAACATAAAAACTAAATGATAAAACATATATAAAATCTATTTTAGTCACAAGACTCCATCATATGTGAAATAAACCTCATTATAAAGATGATGTAACTCTTTTATTAAAGGTTTTAAGTACACATCTATTTCATTTTCAAGATTAGAAGGTCCATATATAAGTATATTGATGAAAATAAATGGTTTTTTATAAATATCCATGGAGGAAGGTTATAAATGTGAGTGAAAACTATCCATATAATATATGAAGTAAGAATCAAACTAAATGGATTAAAACCATCACTTGATAGACCAAATCATACATTATATACTTAAGCTGTTAAACCAAGATATCTTGCATCAAATGTTTTCCATGATAACCCATCAGTAGGATAAACTGATTCATCATTATCATTATTATTTTAGTATCATGAAATAATATATTTGTTAACATTTCCTTAGACATAAAAAAATTTTAAGGCCTAAAATTCAATTGAAAGTTCCACATTAAAATCAATGGTACAAAAGTTTGTATCTATCTATACCAGGGTTCCATCGATATGTACCACATTATTTTCAATCATTTAGTCCTATGGTTTTCTCCCAAAATAGGGTACAATTATTTGGGAAATCATGAATTTTATTTGTTGTAAATACAAACTAATAAATTAAGTTTTATTTTATATGATGATATGTGAGGAGAATAGTTTCTCTATCAAAGAGTAAATACTTCAAAAAGATAAGAAGATAATAAATCACTATAATGACCTACATAAAATAACTCTATAGTAACTAGATTGGTGGTGCCAATAGACCTCAAGAACACCTCCCTACACACTAGAGGCCACCGACTAACAATAAGGGTCTAAGTTGGTATTATGAGGAGACTACACCCTCATATCATAATGAGAAATAATAGTAGAAATAATTAAAATCACTAAAATATTGGTAAATAAAGATAACCTACATAAAAAAGTGATAATAAAAACATACACATCCCATACTATAATAAAATGAGTACTGTATAGGTCATACAATGAATACAAACAACATCAAGATCCCCCATTGGTGGATTATATATAACCATGTATAAAAAGAATCAAAATATAAAAAAATTGGGGAAAACTGAAAATATGGTATTGAGTCCTAGACCAATCCTATATCTCATGATACATACTATTTAATAGAACAACCATCAGTCATAGAGCACCTTCCTTTATCTTTTATTGCACCCATAAAGTCTACTCAGGTACCCATGCTAGCCTGATCAGGGTGTTATTACTACTCAATAGGATACCAAAAATGAAATTTAGAAGCATATATATACCAAGTAAAGGTGAATAATAAAATATATAAATTAATATAACAAACCATTATTGTCCCTTGGGTTCAAATGTGAGACCTAGTACCAACCATACCTGCTTTATCCAGTGCAAGATGTCTCTAAACACAATATGTTATCAGGCACAAACAACAGATCCTATGAAGTATCCTAGGCATCCATAAGTCAACAAGAATAATTCAAGTATCCTAGTAAGTATCCTAGGAATTCATAATTCATCAAGAGTAATAACTGAATCTTAATAATTATCCTAGTAATTCATAAATCATTAAGAATAATCTCCAGATCTGAAGAAGTATCCAAGGAATCCATAAGTCATTATGCATAATCCATATATCTTAGGAGGCATCCTAGGAATCCCATGTCACTAAAAATTAACCTCACCCTTAGAGTTTTATATTTTTATAGTAAAAAAATTCATTAAACAAACCTTTCTAATTAACAATTATACTAGTTATCACATTTAGGATAAGGGATTCATCACTACCCAAATCAACCTTTAGTTTGTGACACCCTTTGAGTCAACCCTTGAATTCTCATCTCTTTCTAAATATAGGCACAAAATAGTTGGTGGTTGAACATTCATTCCTAGTATTGTTTTATGGTTTTCATGAACCGAATCATAAATTGTAACCAGAATAAGTGGATAATTGAATTTATTTACATTTTAAGTCAAGAAAAAAACTGGTCAGCGTGACTACACTTTACATACACTAAAAAATAAGTGGTATGTTAAGGTATGATTAAAATAAAACCTACATTAGGTTCTTATAAGTCTACTCATCGATCCTTGACCATTGGTTAGAGCTTAAATAGTAGGAATTGTAAAAGGATATGAAAACTATGAAATAAGGAATAAATTGCTAAAATTGGTATTCGACCACTAGGAAATGAGAGAATCATAAAAATAATAAGTTCAAATGGATACTATTACCTACAACTCATTATAAAGACAATAATCACTTTATTCCAATATTATTTGAGAGAGAAATCACTAAATATTGAAGGAGAAGGAGGAGAGGCGTGACTGGGGGGTTATGGTTATATGAGAGAAGGTAAAATGGGGGTTTTAAGCTTTAAATTCACAAGGTGAATTTTGGTAATTTTCAAATTTTCAAGAAACTAGTAATATCGCATGGTTTGGTTGAAGGGTTTTATAAACTGTGTACCAATCATGCAGTTCCTACTGTTTAGGGAACCTGTAACCCACATGGTTAGGTTTCACAATTTCTATAACCATGCATGAACTGTATGAAACCCATCTAAGAATAACTATATGGTTTTGTCATTTTTCATTATCATTCTGAATGGTTTGGGGAACCATGCACTAAGATTTCCCCCCTTCGCACGATTGAGTACATAATTATAACTAACCATGCGCTTACCATGCACCTCAACTTATAACCTCTTTTTTTCCTCCAAAATTTCATCCACAAAATATTGAAAAGTCTCAAGGAAAACCCAAATCCCCTTATAAATTCCAACTACGAGTAAAATAAGGAAAAATACAAGGCTTGTCACAATTTAAATGTATTTGTACCTCAATAAGGTATGGGGTTTTACAACCTCCCCACCTATAGTAGTTCACCCTTGATATGGACCCTTAAACATTATTGGGCCTCATCAATGAAAATATATAGCCATTAGACCTATATATTTGACTTCTAATCCCATGTATTCTCCTGGATATGGTCCTGATACCACTACACTCATACCATAAGAACCATCTTCTCATGACGAGTCTTCTCACTCCGATCTACTATCTTAACTAGACACTCCTAAAAAATATGTATTAGACTCAAGATTTATGTCATCAGTATCAATAATGTGAGATGAATTGGGGTATTATATTTGAAGTTGATATACATGGAATACATCATGCATGTAACTAAATCACTGATGTAGAGCCAACCAGTGTTACACTTTACTGACCCTCTCCACTATTTCGAATAGTCCTACATGATTGAGTGCTATCTTACCCTGCCTAAAAACACATTGATGTCGCAACCCTAGTGGAACTTGTAATAATACTTAGTCTCCCACCTCAAACTCAAGATGAAAGAAACATCAATTGATATAGGACATTTTCATACTCTGAGTAGTGGATAATCATGTATGAGACCCAATCTAATCATTACAGACTCACTAACTTCTAGATAACATAAGGGTGAACAGAAATCATTCTGTATAAGGAATCAAATAGATATATATGTATTTAATCCTAATAATTATTATTTTAGTTAAACTACACTAAATCTAAGTGGTTTTCTGATGGACCACTAAAGTCCAGGATGCATGCTCTCAACATGACCTCTAAGATCTGAATAATATTATTAGACTATATATCTATCTCTGGATGATAGGAATTTATCATATGAACCTATATAACAAGATCCTTTTTCAATATATTCTAGAAACATGATGTAAAGTAGACATAATTTTCTAAAAAATTACTCTAAGGGACCCTATGAAAGTGCCATATCTACCAAACATAGTGCTCCCTCAAATCATAAATTGAAAATTTATCCAAGATTGGTAGGAAATAAACCACTTTAGTCAATCGATCCATGATAAACCAAACTATGTCACTTCCTTTGGGTGTCCTCAAAAACCTATTCACAAAATCTATGGTCACATCATCCCACTTCCACTTAGGATTGGACAGTGGCTGTAGAAGATGAGTAGGTCGCTAGTACTTATCCTTTACCTATTGGTAGGTGGAGCATCATGTGAAAAATTTCATGACATATCCCTTCATCCTAGGACACAAATATTTCTTGCATATGACATGATACATCTTATTAAAACTTGGATTTACCTCACACCTTGAGGCATGAAATTTCCTCATTAGCTTCTCACACATGTTTATGGGGACCATGACATGACCTTAGATATAAATAATATCATCTGCATCAAGAGAGAAATATAGTGGTAGATCACCACCATATATAGATTCTTTCATGACTAGAAAATATGAATCTAATTTATACCACCTCTTTAACCAATCGAGGAGTGAGTATTTGATAGATAAGGATACAAGGGTTGCTCATCCCTAATACACTTGAATGTTAAGATGCATCTCAATAAAAAAATACATCATCTTCCAATCAGTTCAGAACTCCTAGAATATATGAGTCTGAGTCTTCTAGACGAGTTCATAACCAAATATTTTTTACCTACTAGGGGTTTATACTAGATTAAAATTAAAATACTATAAATACTCAACTCGCCTTCACTGTCAAAGGTTTAGGTATTACTGTAAGAAAACATACCTCAAGCTCTTGTGTTAGGTGTACACCATGAACCTCTCACATAATAGAAAATGATACCAAATTCTAAAGGTTTGAATCACCATAGTTATCTCCAATTAATGTGTTGGATAATTACACTTGTGAATCCTAAAGTACTTAGATCCATAATCAACCACATGACCATCCTGCATTAAAACAGCTCAAAAAACGACTCCTAATGTATCAAAATATAAATTATACTCTCTACCTGGCTCAGGTAAATTCAAGATAAATGATGTATTCAATATCCCCTTCATCTCTTTAATATTTATCTCAAAATTATTATACCAAATAAACTTCACACCTTTCTTGGTTAGGTCTATCATCAATGCTTCCAAGTAAGATAATTCCTGAATAAATCTCCAATAATAGATGGAAAACCCCCAAAAAATGTAGATATAAAAAATTTTATTAGAACAATATAAATAAACCACTACTTAGGCCCTTTTAGGGTCTACTAATACCCTATCCTTAAATATAATTTTACCCAAGAAGTGTACCTGTTCGATCCAAAAGTGGAACTTTGAGAGTTTGGTGTATAGCTGATGTACCCAAAGTGTATCCAAATCAATCTATAAATTCTATATGTTCTTATCACTAAAATTAGAGTACAAGAGAATATCATAAATAAAAATAACCAAAAATATGTATAGATATGGGTGTAAGACCCGATTCATCTGGGATATAAATACCACTGGTGTGTTCTTCCGACCGAATGACATCTCCAAGTACTCGTATAGACCATATATTCTCCTAAATGCAGTGCATTTTATGTTTGAAGGTGTCACACTCAATTAGTGATAACCAGTATCAAATAAATATTATATAAAACACAAGATCCCCTAAAATAATCAAATAAATCATTGATACGAGGAAATGAATTCTGATTCTTAATCATCGCATGCTTCATCTTTTGATATTATAAATATATCCTCAAGGAGCCATCTGACTTCTTGATAAATATAAATGGAGAATCTCAAGGATTTTTACTAAGTCATATTAATATTTTGACTTCAAAATAATATATCCAAAAATTTATCTCTCAAAAATAAATAATATACATCCTGTAAGAAAAAATGTAAATAGGATTTACACATAGTATAAGATTAATAGCGAACTCAACCTCTTTCTCTGATGGAAATATTGAGACTTATTTAGGGAAAACATCCTTGAACTGATCAACCACAGAAGAAAATCCCACCTACTATATTCCCCCATCACCTAACATAATACTAGAAACCTTATCTATGATCCTACCCAACAGCTTATGGTCAGGTCCTGCATGAACCACATATAAATCCCATTCCCCAATAGGGACATAACTACCTCCCTCAAGAGATTTAAAAGATAACCATTGATGATAAAAATCAATGTGGGATTTATATGGTACTAACCAATCCATCCTTAGAATAAAATCAAATCTAAACATCTAAAAAATGAATAGATTATAGAGGAATCAATAGCTGCCAAGTAAATGGGAACATTCCATGCACAAGTAAATTACCTCAGATCACACCCCTAATTCCATGTTAATTGAAATCACTCTATATAAATACTATAATTATAAGCCCAATACATCCAAAAACTAAGATGATATGAAATATTGTGATGATACTGTATCAAAAAAGTCACATGATAGAGTGGAGGCCACTAAAATCATACCTCAGATAGAAAAAGGTCTAACATCCTAGCCGATAAGAGTAGGATGAAAAACATATAACTGGATTGTGCCTTAACCCTAAAATCTTGTTTTTATACCTAGTAAAGTATCACTTTAATGGTGATCATACCCCTACCCCTAGAAACCACATCCTTTTACCCAACATAAACAACCAGTAGAACTACAGCTACCTGCATGCCTTGTAGTAGCTGATCCAACTCCAAAACCCTGTGTCTATATGAATCCTCTATCATTAGGAAATCATTGAGCACTCCTGCAGAACCTCTACATGTGTCCCATCCTCTCAAAAAATATTTACTCAACTGGTGGCTAGGTATAATGAGAATGAATATAGATAACCCTACCATACTGATGGAACTCTACTAGACTACCTCACCAAGGATGAATAAATGACCCATATCCCTGGATACTCTACCTATTACTTCTCTAGCATGAACTATCAAAATGAAAATTCAAGCTACTTTAATAATCATTAATGGTCTTCCAAAAAAATTCATAAAACAAGAGCTTTTTCCTTTTCCCAGGTTTCTCTCAGTGATAAGGGTCTAGTTCACAACCTTTGAAAGTGATAGAAGGAAAAATACATTCACACACCCAAACCTCATACCTCAAGACATCGTCAAAACATCTATATCTAGTTATCTCATCCTATTAAATCATAAGGAAAAAATGTAGTAGGTCCATAAAGTTATTAGCACAATCCATTCCTAATATACCTACCTATGTAGAGTGTATGAAATCCCTAGCCTTGTTTTATCTCATGGTTGTTGAGAAGAAATGATCAGGGAATCTGGTCAGAAATTAATTCTAGGAAAAACTCACATATTGGTCTTCATAGACCAAAATATCCAACTAATAGTTCACTGAGACTCATCTCATACAAACAACCAACTTTACCCTTCTCTCTGATGGGGTCTCAAGATGGTTAAAAATCATTTGAATAGACTTTCTATAATTTATCTATTTGGGAACCTCACTCCCTAGTGAACAATGGAGGATGATACATTTGAAACTCCTGATTCATATAAAAAATCATAGGTGTATCTCAAGGAGCCTCTCGCTCCATCAATTATACAACTCATATCATGATCTCATAGAGATAATCATCCAATGCTTACCCTGAAACTACCAGAGAATCTTGTCCAACAACTGGTGGGGAGTGATTATTCACACCCTATTGCACTTTACTAGAGGAAGTTATAGAGCCATAAATCTATGATTCTAAACAGACACCTAAAAACATTATTATAACAGTTCTCAATAACATGGTTTAAGGATAGTAGTAACAAGAATAACATCCTTCTATTCTTTACACCCCATATCATAGAAATATCATAACTTAGATTCCCTCTCTAGACCCATCTACCCATGCTCTAGATTAATGTCATGTACATATAGGATCTACATCATCACATTTTTCTTTTATTCCACCATAATCATAAGTTTTATAGCTGAGGCTCAGTTAAATAAAATTTCAATTACAAGTTATATAGGAAAACACTTTATAAGTTGTGTTTTACATTTTATTTAACTAACATCATATAGTAACCAAAATAAGTAATCATGATTTAAAATTTAAATTATTTAAAGAATCATTTAAATAAGTTTCCTACATCAAGTTATATAGGGAATCATTATATAAGTTGATGGATCCATTTTAAATAACCAACCCCAGTATTGTAACCATGTAAAAAATCACAAGAAATCATGTGAATGACATGTGAATCCTATGTACCTATCATGATGCATGAACATGAACCCTATTTTTATTATATACAAGAGATAAAAATACCATAAATCATAAATCCAAAACTCAAGTGTGTAACACTAGGTGAAGTATCTCAACCATAAAAGTATAAACCAAGAAAAAAATACCATATTTGGTAACTTGGATTTTCATCATATGTGGATTAACTACTCCAAAGTATAAGTTTCATACCAAGTACCAAAAATTTCCTATATATTCTCTAAATTTACAAATATTAATACAAAATAAAGATGTGATTATACCAATTTGAAATTCCCCACCCCAATTTACTCTACAATAAGTGGATTTATAGTTTCACTAGAACTTTGATGCGTCTCCACATACACCGAAAGCTGCTGATTAGTAATGAGGGTCTGAGGTGGTACCATGGAGATATTATACCCTCATATCATAGTGATAAATAATAGCATAAATAATGAAAATCATATAAATATAGGTAAATAAAGAGAACAAACATCACACCAAGTGCCAATAACAACATATGCATCCTATGATATAGAAAAATGAGAATTATATAGGTCCTAAAATTTATACAAAGAACATCATGATCCCCTATGAGGGGATTATATACAACAAGATCCAAAAAAATAAAAATATAAAAAATTGGGTAAAATTTAAAAAAAATTCCTAACTCTTAACATAGTCCCATCTTCGATGATACACGTCATATAATAGATCAGTCATTGGTCATCAAGAACTTACCCTATCTTGTCCTGCAATTATGAAATCTACTCGAGTACCCATGGAGTCCTGAGTAGGGTGTGAGTACTACTTAGTAGGCCACCACCAAAAATATAAATAAATACATCTAGTTTGAGTAAATGTGCATTTTTTTGTGAAAAATAAAATAGATAAAACAAAATAACCAACCACCATCAGTTATCAAGTTCTAAAGTGACACCTGAGACCGAACATACCTACTTCAACTAGTATTAGATGTTTTTGAATACAATATGTTATTAGGCATAAACAAAATATCATAGGAAGTATACTAGGAATCCATAAGTCATTAATAATAATAAAAAAGATCCTAAGAAGTGTCCTAGGAATCTATAAGTCAAGAGGCATGATATACAGACACTAGGAAGTATTCTAGACATAAATAAATCATCAAGAATAATTTTTGGATCCTATTATGTATACTAGGTATCCATAAGTCACTAGGAATAATAATCATAACCAAAGAGGTATCCTAGTAATCCCATGTCATAAACAATTCAACTCACCTTTAGAATTTTTCATTTGTTAGTATCCATATTAATTAACCAAACCTTCCTATTTAATAATTAAACAAATTATCACATTTATTCTAGGGAATTGATCACTACCCCATCACCCTTTAGTTCATATCACCCCTTGAGTTACCCCTTGAAATTCCCTATCATTCTAAATCTAGTCACACCATACATGGTGAACGAACATTGGGTCATGGAATTCTTTTATTTCCATCATGGACCAAATCATAAATTATCCCTATAATAGGATAATATTTGATTTTTTTATATTTTAGGATAATATCACAATAGGTTAGCATGAATATAGACCACATGTACTAGAAAATAATAAATACTTTAATGGACAATTCAAAGATTGCCTACCTTAAGCTCATAGGAGTCCACTCATCAAGTATCATCCATTGAATTAAGATTAAATGGTAGGAATTAAAAAAGAAAAAAAAACCATAAAATAATAAATAAATATCCAAAACTAATGTGAGATAGCTAAAAAGTGAGATAATTTGAAAAAGGTCAAATATATAAGGATAAACATAACTTTATCTTTATATAGGGACAAAATGTTATTAGTTACATAAATACTTGAGGGAGAAATATCCAATGATTTAAGGAGAAGGATAAGTGGAATGACTGAGAGGTGCTGGTCAAATGAGAGAAGGTAAAATGGGGGTTTAGATATTTTAATTCTATAGGTTCATTTTTTTATTTTCAAATTTTAATTTAAATAGGAAGACCACATGGTTTGGATTCAAACTTTGCAAAACTGTTCTATACCAATTATTTACCGAACTTACACCCCAAATGTTTGGGCCATAAGTTTTCTCAAATTGTGAAAATACCATTTGAGAAATACTAAGGGTTTTGTATGGTTTTCACTGTCACTCTACAAATTTTAGGGATCTATGGTCCAAGATTTTCCCCTTACCATGGTTGTGTGCATGGTTAAAACTAATAATGAACCCCAATCTATAACCCTTTTCTAAAAATTTCATCCTCTAACTCTCAAAGTGAAGTCATGATAACTCTAACTCCACTTAGACATTAAAAACATGTAAAAAATATTGAAAAATCAAAGTCTTGTAATAATTTAAATGTATTCATAACATATAAAGTTTAGGGTTTTTCAATCACAGTATTAGAAATTCTATACATGGTTTTCTCAGGATACAATTGCATTAAAAATCATAGTTTGGTCATTTTACAACATGCTTAAGATACACGATTCCCTGCATCATCAATAAATTTATTCACTCTCTAAACTATACAATTATCATTAATTTAATAATTTGTACACATACCATTGTATTATTCAATTTTTATACTTTCATGATTTTGATGAAAAATAAATGGAAACCAGTCTAATATCAAATTCTCGATTCCACTCCTTTTATTTCTAATGTAAAATATCTGCGCTTGATTTTTCTCTTTATTGTGACAGAAAATATAATAGTTAGTTTGAAAACATACTTTTATGATATGGAAAATCACTTCTTCCTAATATAACCATGGTCTTACAATACAATCATAACATGGGAAGTGAATAATCCCTCCATATGAATCATTTGGAAATAAAAAATCTAAAAATAATTCCAAATCACTTTGAATCTCAATTAAGATTCGATCAAAACCATATATCCACCCTCTATCCATTATGATACAAAAAAACTAGTTTTTTATTTAAATTAATAGAGTACACTATAATTATAATATTCATAATAATAAATAACCTTAGGAATATTTTTAAAGTTTGATTGGTATTCAAAGTGTCAAAATATTTATTTTGACATCCTATAACCAAAAAAAATATCCTTTAGAATGATATGTGTTTTTTTAAAAGAAAAATGTATTATTATTAAGATTATATATTTATATAAAGTCATACTTATAATAAAATTTTCAAAAGTATTAAATACTATAAAGTAGAAGATTTTTTGATAAAGTAATTTAAAATATGTTTATCTTTAATGATAGTACTTATTTTGGATAAATGATATCAACATTATAAGGCATGCCGTATAATTTAAAAGGTATTTTAATATTCAAACTTAATATTATGGAATATTTATTAATCATTACTTTATTATTAATCAATTTATAATAACTTTTATAAATTAATAAAAATATAAAAATACCTTTTATTATAATTTATAAACAAATCATAAATTATATAATTCAATTTATAATTGAATTTTAAGAGTAACTATTTTTATTTTTCAAATAATTATTAACAATATCAAGTGAATCATAAAATATGATCTAAGGCTCTAGTGATTATTACTTGCACATCTAGACCCTTACGCATCAGAGTTCACTTCTGAGGTAAAGGAAAAGAAATTTTTGTATTTAGGGCACCATTAGTGTAACCCTTAAACATTTAGAGAATGAACCTTTTGCATCAAAGTTAGATCTTATGGTAAAGACAAGGACCTTTATGTATTCAAGTATTTGACTATTTAAACCTTACACATTTAGAGAGTGATCTTTATGTATCATAGATTTTTTATTTTATATATTAATCTAATTTTAAGATCTGCATTAACATTGCTAAAGTGATAAAATGATATGTTCTTGAACCCATGGAATGGTTCTATAATCAAATAAAATACCCCAAATTCATAGGCTACAAAATATAAAAAACTAAGGTATTTTTACTAAGACACTGGAAATGGTATCCTATATTATAAGACAATAATCAATCACGCAGAATAAAATTCTCAATTTTATTTAACAATAGAGTATAAAAAATTCCTTATAATTCCAAAAAAAATTTATTTTCATCATGATTTCATGGATCAAAATATATAGTAAGTGAAACAACACAAAATTTATTTATATTATTATTAAAGGAATTCCTGTTTTACAATGAATATTTTATTATGTTTTATAATAGAAGAACATAGAAAGACTATTACATTTCATAGAAACATTACACATCATGAAATAATATTATCCATAATAACTTGGAATAGTATAGGAATATAAACACCAAATAATATTGTAGACACAAAGCTAAAATCTATAGGCTTAAATTTTCCTATAATGATCACCCCTGCCATAAAAACCATTAAAATAAAGAGAAGTGCTAGCAATATGGTAGAAATTATAAAGAGAAGTGTAAAAACTTTGTAAATAAATCAGATAATGATAAAGTATGATAATGATGGATTATATATAGGGTGTAAAGGGAAATATAAACATTAAGATCTGATTGTTACATGACTGTTACCTGACCATTGCAATGCGACCAATATAAGATCACTGGGATAATAAAAATAACCAATAGAATAGTAAAATATCAGTTTAAAAGGAAATTAAAATGTATTTTATATAATAATTATATTTTAAATTTGTTATTATATGTTCACATACTCTTTAAAAATCAATATGTATAATATTATAAAATTTAGAATTCTTTAAAGTGAATAAATAATGTGTTTCCCTTTAAAAATAGTATTTTATAGAAAATATATAATTTTTTATTTAAAATAATTATTTCTCATACTTAAGAATTTATTTACATAAAATAAAAATTTTATTTGAAATCATCACGTGGAAATTAGGTTAAGGATAATTTTTTATAATTTTCTAAAATACTTTATTTTTCAGTGAATAGTAAAAATACAGTTTTGTGTTTTTAGTATATTTTATGAATTCATAAACATGTAATAATGATTTGGTAAGATATATTATGTTTTTAATGACCTTAAATTTGTTTAAATAATTAATATATTATTTTATAAGTATTAAAATCATTTTTAAAATCTATAAATAAATTCTAATTTCTAAAAAGAACTTTTTGAATTTTAAAAATAATTTTTAGTGAGTAAAGGATTTTTTATGGTAAAATTAATATATATAATAATAATTCGGTTTTGAAATTGTGATATGTAAATAAAAATTTTCTTAATGTCATAAAATGTAATACAAAATCATTTTTGTCCCATGGAAAATTTATTTTCCAAAAACTATAATTCCAAAGGCAGTATTTGAAAAATAATAAACAATTATCCTCATTTTTATATAAATACCCACAAATATTACCCATTTAATTCACTTTGAAGCTCATTATCACATCCCTAAATCTATTAGTCTCTTATTAATTCCTTTAAATAATCTCCCAAACTCTCAAGGAATCACCTCTCTAAGCTAAGGAAATGGTATTTAAAGTAAGTGGTTCTCTTCCTATTTCCTTATTTTCATTCAAGTACTTCCATTACAGTAGGTTTTTTGATTTTCAACTTATTATGTTTTAATGTATTTATAATTATTCAATTAATGTCCAAATGATGTTATATTAATGATATACTACCATTCTACTTCAATAGTATCATTCCATAATCTGTTTTGTATACCTATTATGCTGCCAAAATTATTCTTTGATTTTCCATACCATAATTTTATGTTGTGAACACCCAACCCTATATTCATTCAAGGATATTAATATATATATATATAATTATAATTTATTGATTTTTTATTTCTATATATGAAACCCACATTCACTACCAATGGTTAAAAATGATGAAAAGTTCACGTCTTAAAACTCTTATGAACTCTATGATTTTATATGAAACTAGTTATTTATGATCAATGGGTTATAGATGAAATTATTTATTATGATATATTATCTATATGGCACACATAAATTTAGTAATATGAAGGATATTCCATGATAATGGTATATTTTATTGTGTAAATAATTAATCTCTAGAGATAATTTTTTTATGAAACCTTAATGGTATACCTTGGTAATGTTTTATGATACCTTGGTAATTTTTTTTGGTAATATGATTTATGAAACCATTGTAATGAACCTTGGTGATATTATTATTAATGTATAATTTTTATATTATAGAAAAATTTTCATTTTATTCCACATATATTTATGATCATTATCTTATGTTATTCCTATTGATTTATCCATGATGATCACTTTATTTTCATTCTTTTCTTATCCTCTTACTGATATTTATGCTCACCATTTCCTTTTAATGTATGTACTCATAAAATTATATGTAGTGATATTTCCTAAGATAGAATAAAAAGTATTCTTTCAATTAGATTAAAGTTTATGTTTTTTATATGATCTATGTACATCATGTATTATGTACCTAGTTTCCATGTCAATGCAATATTTTTCTAAGGAATTATGTTAAAAATCATATATGAAAAATTTGGTTTATCATAGTATGGATTTTATAGAACAAACTATTAAAATAAATAAAATATTTCCAATATCATTAAGATTCAAATATGGTGAAATTATATTCCATTAAAATAAATTGTAACATTTTTTCTTGAAATTAATTACTCATTTAAAACATGGACCACTTAAGAGATTAATATAAAAGTAGGAGGATAAAACCAATGATTTTTTTAATATAATATTAGGGTGAATATTTTGATAAAATTAGTGTTTTTTTTTCATAGATTATAGTACCTATATGATGTTGTCTACCATGTCAATCTATTACTTAATATTCATATCTGGGGTCTAATTTTTTTTGAATTATCTTTACTAGAACCATCAAAATCATCTCTTTATGTATTAGGTTTGTGAAGTGTTGGTAACAAGGTTGAGTGGTATTTTCCCACTCAATATCCTGGGATTACTGGATATGTGATCAATTATTCTGAGTTATCATAAATAGATAAAGTACAAAGAAATGACGATTAACTTCTATAGAATAATTCAGTTTTGATGAGTTGAGATAAGAGAAACCAAAAACAAATAAAGAAAACAAAAGTAGTTAGAACCCTATTAATTAAAATGATTTTGACCAATTTTGGTCCTATATGAATTGTAATAACACCACCCAAATCATTCATTTTATTAAGATCAAGAAAATTATACAAGATATATGAATACGAAAAATAAATAAAAAATAGAGGAATAGAAATAAAAGTACTTGAAGCAATAAAAAATCCAAAAGGGAAACATATTTTTTTGGAATAAGGTTCACATCGAATAGAGAAAGTAGATATACCAGAATTTTAAAATTTTTATTACTATTTTTAATTCATAACATCATATTTGTTGATGTACAACCTAGTAAAAAAACTGAGGTTCCCAGATTAAAGGATTTAATAATGAAACTTAAATTGAATTGTTACCTCATTCAATTTGTCAACACTAGCATGTTGTGCTCTTTTATAGAAACCGTTAATTGAATAAATCAATATTGGACCCCTATATATTGTCCACACATGCTTCAAGAGTCTATTGGATCATAAAATGTTAGATTTTAGATGCAATCACAGATTACTGAGGAATCTTTTAACATCCTAATGATCATCACAACACCACCATCCTATGATATGCAGAGGTAAACTTGGATCAATTTCTTGGAACAAAACCTTCTCTCACTAGGATGTTGGAGATATAAGGTAGTATCACTCAAATTATAGTGTATTAATAGTCCAACAAATTTGATCTTGCTCTGACTTAAATAGATAGGTTAAAACATTGAGAAATTTAACTAAGGACCCTGAATATATATTACCTACTATATGAGCCACCAATGACATATTATGACATATTGATAGTGTCATAAACACCATTAATATTTTTATCACTTTATTCTAATATAATAAATATATTATTTGATAAAATATGAGTTATTTACCCAACTCATAATTCATGTAAATATTAAACAAAACTTGAATAATATTTGCTCGTAAAATATTTTTTCCTTTCAATCACTAAATAACTTGTGAATACTATTAATAAATAAACTCAATACCAATTATTGTAAAATTAAATAATATTAATTTATTTATTACATAGAGATCGATCAAACTCAAAAATTACCCAGAACCCATGGTGGGCCCCCCCATTTTTTAAACTTCTATTCATAATAATAGGTTTTAATTTTTGAATATGATAAGTGTGTGATTATCTAGGAACTTATCTCGATAGTAGTGAGTATTAATCACATGCTAAGAGTGGATTATAGTAACCCTTATAGGCCCCTAGGGAGATAAGGTATAGTTATAGCAATGATAACCTCTCATATGAACACATGCCATGTAATATAATCTCTTTATCATACAATATCTCATAAAGAAGTATGTATAACATGTGTCACTTTCTTAACTATTTTGTTTATTTTTTGTATGAACTTTCTGATCTCATAGTGATATATCATATATTATCACCCTTATACTTGTGTATTAAATTATTTATGGGTTTTAGTATCCAATTATTTAATCCTTTTTCACTCAATGTATATTTTGTATTCATTTGTTGAAAACATACTTAAAAAGATGTAATTACACAATGGCCCAATTTGATAACAGTTTACTATTTTTATCATAACATTATATATACTAATAAAAATGCTAAAATTTATTTTTATAGGATTCATGGTCATGGGTATTCAATTCATCCATCTGGACCAAAGGCTAGATCTGAGAACAGGAGGCCTAAAATCATCCCATAAAGAGAAGAAATTCCAGGAGAAACAAACTGGACTTAGCTATAGTGATTAGGCCATAAATCAGGATTTGGACCTTAAATTAGGCTGATTCTACCTCCATTTAATATATAACTCAAGTTTCATTGTATCCACCAAATTTGAATTCATTATTCGGTAATAAATTTAGTCAATATTCCTGAAAAATTAGATGGATAAAGTCTTTATTGAACATCCCACCAAGTCTCATATATACTTGACTTATTTTGTGAAAAATGGAATATAATTGTCTATAAAATCCCTCACCCCCTTATTCTAAAATTATTCACAAACAGAGGTAAGGTTGAGTTGAAATTGATAGATTTATTCATCCATTTTCATCCTCTTCCCCATCACGTACTTCTTAAACTCTTAGTGATCAATCTAGGGGGCATTATTTATTATAATCCCAATATCCATGTTTGTAATCATTGGAAGGTAATTGAATTTTCAGGTTTGTTATATATTTATATTCATTTATAACTTTTATTTAATATTGATTCTAGTATTATAAAACACGAATCATAGGAACAAGAATCCTCATTATTCCATGCATAACTCAGATCTTGTGATAATTTGAGCATGATTTCCACTTTTATCACCCCTTCTCTATCATGAGCATGCTTATGGACTGTGTTTATTGATGAAATATAGATGCTAGAACCCATTAATAATCATGTTTTTTCTTGATAAAAATTTCAATATAAAACCAAATATATCCATCTCATCACCATGTTGATGCGATGCCTTGATTGAGTTAGGTTCTTACATTGACATAATTTTTTTGATTTTGAGTGGTTTCCAGTAATCATTATCATTTATTGATCAGATAATAGGTGTTAAAATATTAATAACTCACAAAACATACTTGTTTTAGTATTTATAAATCAAGTAATCAATGATCCTTCCCACTTCCATTAAGAGCGATGATGGTTGAGCATCAAGGGAAAATCACCCTGGTTGATCATGATTTCTCAAACTAGTTTCTCTCACTTAGTAACATAGTTTCAATTTTTATTTTAAAATCATAAAACCCAAAAAATATTCATCAAATTCTATTTTTTATAAAAATATAATCAAATTAAATTAATGATCTAAGGTTACTTTGAGAGATGACCTAGGGTTCTTGTTATACTGTAGAAATTCTAGTAAAAATATAAACATCTAATTTGATGCACTCAACAATGTGATAAAATTTTACCACTATTGGAAAGGGTTAAAGATAATTTTTTATTTTATTTCTTTACTATCATTTTTATTTTTAATCCTTTCAATCCCCCCTCCCATTTTTATTTTTTGTTTATTTTTTTGTGTTTCTCTCTCTATTTATGCAATATAATCTTATATTTTATTTAAACCCTTAATTTTTATTAGGTTTTTTTTTATTTTATAAAAAAAATAAGAAGAAAAAAAATTCACAACTTATTTTCATGACCTGATCAGGAAAAGAAAAACTGTTTGAAATAGACCCTGAAATTGAAAAATCACTCTACTCATAATTAGGTATTATAGAGTTGGGAAATCAATTAAAAACAAGGATCCCATTATGAAACCTCAAGTAGTACAAAATTAATCTAGAAGTTAACCAAATAATACCTTATAAAATATGGATTAAAATAATGTAACCTTAAAATAACTGACCACCCCTGATGTGGAGTGCCAACCTACATACATCCAATATACTAAAGAAGCAACCAAATTTTAGCTGAGACTGGGACTCATCCACCTCCTTACTAAATTCCATGGTATTATTATAGAGTAACATAAAAAATATCTCAAGGAGTTTTATATTGTGTTCACCACTATGAAACCCCACTAAGGACCTCATATTCCCTTTCTCCCTTAATGGTGTAGCCAAAGACTGCCTATACTATCTACCTACCACAATTGGGGGATGGAATAACCTTAAACAACTATTTCTAGAGAATTTATTTCCTACCTATTTAACTACATCTATTAAAAAATAAATCAATGGAACTAGGAAATAATAAGGAGAGACCCTTCATGAATATTGGGAGATATTCCAAAGACTTTTCTCAATTTACCCCCCACCACCAAATTTGTGAACAATTTATAATTAAATAATTTTATGAGAGTGTTGTCCCCATGGATCATGGGATGATAGATTCTATAGATAGTGGTTACTTATTGGATAAAAATCCTACAACTTCTTGTGACTTAATTTCCAATATGGCTCAAAATGAACAATAATTTGGTACATAAGCAATTACACCAACTCAAAGAGTTCATGAGGTAATATATTCATACCTAGAACAAAAGGTAGATACTAAAATTTGTAAAATACATAATATTTTAAGAAAATTATCTTATAATAAAGGTAATTCACACTCTCCACCCGTTCTATTGCATAATGAAATTTGTTTTAATAACACTTATTTCTCTGATCAGTTCCCCCCATTTCATGATTTATCTGAGTCTTGTGAAATAATATTTACAAGGTGTCCATTTCAACAATCACCACTCTTAAAGAAATAAGCATTTAGGCCAAATCTAATCCCAGAGTGGAAAGTACAACCATAGTACCGAAAAGAAGGAAAATTAAGCTACCCCCAACAGAATTGGTATCAACAAGGACAAGGTATGAAACCTTCTTATCCTTTAACTTATCAAGATAAAATTTATACTCCAAAATAGAAAACAATATTCAGGGATATGGTAATGAAAATGGAATCTCAAATCCTCTAGTTCCAATAGACTACACAATCAGCTATTCAATACCTACTAAATCAAGTAAGACAGCTGAAAAACACCATCGGTGAGATAAATATGCAAGGTTATGGAAAAATATCATTGCAACCAATTTCCAATACAAAGGAAAAAAGTTATTGTACGTGATATCACACTTTTTAGTAGTAAAGAACTTTCTCCTTTCAATGATTCTAGACAACAGGTACGTCCTCCTCATGAAAAAACTCTTTCTCCATCATCAAAAGATTTAAGTGAATAAAAACAAAAAAAAAGGGTAAAAAATTTATGTTTGAGTATTCCCATGAATAATATATTCATCTTCCTTTCCCCAAATACTATCTCAAACCAAGAAAAATTTTGACAATGAAATTGATAAAGATATAATTGATACATTTAAAAAGGTACAAGTTAACATTTCTCTCTTGGATGTAGTTTAACAAATTATTCATTATACCAAATTTCTTATAGAACTTTACACCCATAGACAATGACTGAAGGGGAATGAGAGAGTCAACCTTGAAAATAATTTCTTATCCTTGATATAACTAGTGATTCCAACCAAATTCAAGGATTCAAGACCTTTTATGATACCTTTCACTATAGGGAGACTTTATTTTCTGATACATTTTTTGGTTTAGGTGCTTTGATTAATGTGATGACTCACTCTATGTATACTTCTCTTCAGGTTGAGAGTTTTAACCAATGGTAATTGTCATGAAAATTTCCAACTGAAGCACAAAACATTCAACATGAGAGATTGGGGATGCCCTCCTGAGAGTAAAGAATCCCATCTTCCCTATAGAATTATACGTTCTTGAGATGTAAGATACCCGGACCCAAGGACATACTCCTCACATACTTAGAAGTTATTTCCTTAAAAAGTGAATACAATCATCAACATTCATAATGATAGTAATTCAAAGTATTTTTAGGGATAAAATGTAAGTTTTAATATACTTGATGCTATGAAACACACTATTGAAGATCACTCCACTCTTAAAGTTTATTTTATAGAATCACTCTCTAATTAAACACCCACAAAACATTCTATCCTCTAGCCATACTCTAATTCTCTATATCATATTCAATATTTTATTATTTGGGTTTTAATTTATGTTTTTAGTGTTTTGTGGGTTTAGAAAAATGTTTTTTTTGTGTTTTAATAGACGAGTGTGTTCATTATGAGGTATCCCTGACCATCAATGATTTTTAAAATATCATTTCCAATTATTCTCTTTCCATAGAGAATAAACCCAATAAGATAGACAATTTTATAAACCTCACTCCCCATAAATCCCTTCCCTCAATCCCAAAACAATTGTTGTTGGAATTAAAATCAATTCTATCTAAATTAAAATATACATATGTTGAGGTTATTAACCAATTTTCTATCATTATTACCAATAAACTTTCACCATAACTTGAATCAAAACTACTAGACCTTTTGAGAGAGTGAAAAAAGGTAATAGGATGGACATTGAATAATATTATTTGGATTATCCCATCAATTTTTATGTACCATATACTTTTAGATAATGAGGATAAGACTTTAAGAAGATCTCAATTCCAGTTATATCCCACCCACCTTGAAGTTTTAAAAATGGAAGTTAATAAATTTCTTTCTACTAGGATCATATATCTAATTTCTGATAGTAAAAGGGATATCCCAATGAAAATTGTGCCTAAAAAATTGAGATAACAGTAGTTTAAAATGAAAGGAATAAATTTGTTTTAACACGTGTGCAAAAAAATTGGCAAGTCTATATTGACTACCATTAAATAAATCAAGCTGCACCAAAAGACCAGTTTCCTCTACCATTCATTAACCAAATTTTAGAAAGATTGGATAATAAGTCACATTATTGTTTATTTGATGTATCTTCAGGTTATTTTCAAATACATATATCCCCTAAATATCAATAAAATACAAATTTTACCTATCTATTCAATACATTTTTATATAGGAGGATTCTATTTGATCTTTGTAATGTTTTTGGTACTTTTTAGGATTGTATGTTGAGTATATTTTTTGAGTACCCATATAATTATATAAAAGTTTTTATAGATGATTTCACAGTTTATGGATCTTCCTTTGGTGATTATTTATAACACCTAGGTAATTTACTCTACTATTTAATTGACAAAGACATCATATTAAATTATAAGAAATTCCATTTCATGGTAGAGAGAGGAATATTTCTAAGAAATGTTATTTTGAGTAATGTAATTTAAGTTGATAAATAAAAAATTTAAATAATTTACCCTTACATTTCCAAAATGTTTTCATTAGGTATAATATTTCTTAGGTCATGCTAGTTTTTACCACCAATTCATTAAATACTTTATTAAGACCGTACATACCTTGTATCGATTGTTACAAAAATATTCTGAGTTTTTTTAATAAAAATTGATAGGACGCATTTAATTCACTAAATATGAGTCTCACATCACCCCCATTATCTTACCAAAAAGGTTGGATCTCCACTTAAAATCAAATAGTTTTTTATTTATTGGTTTATTAATAATAGACCTGGTTTGGTTTTATCTTAGGGAGTTAATCTCAAGATTCATATAAGTGATCCAATTTTTGGAATCATTATCATTAACAACTTTTTTATAGGTTTGCAGATCCTTGGTTATAAGATCCTGGGTGATATTAAAGGAAAAAGGATATCATTTCAGAATAGTAATAATGAGTAGGAGGCCTTATAAACCCTATATCCATCTCTAGTGACCTATTAGTCTATGATAGTAATAGATGGATCACTACTTGACTCAAAATCATTAATGGACTGTGGT
This sequence comes from Viscum album, assembly GCA_963277665.1. Lineage (NCBI taxonomy): Eukaryota > Viridiplantae > Streptophyta > Magnoliopsida > Santalales > Viscaceae > Viscum > Viscum album. Next base: position 1,964,824,259 of record OY728133.1, read on the forward strand.
TTGGACTCAAGTTGAGGATGAGGTAGAGAAGCCTCAATATGATCCTCAAACTTGGTTCACTATCTAGTCTCAATAATCCCTTTTAAGGTGCATTGCTAGTGTTTTTAGTTGAATACTTAGAATTAGGAGAAAAATATTCATGGAATATAACATCATAAAAAATTATGCATTTTTGATAGTATGATTTATCAACTAAGAGCTTATAACCCTTAATACCTTGAGGATAACCTATTAATATGAAATTGAGTTCTCTAGGTTCAAGATTATCCATTTTAATATTATAATAGGGTGTACACCCAAATACCCATAAATTATTATAAGAAGTAGGTTGATTACACCATGATTTTTATGGGTTTTTAAATTGATTAATAAGAGAAGGAATTATATTAATAATATATTCTATAGTGGTAGTAGCCTCATTCCAAAAATATTTAGGTAGGACTGCACATTCAAGCATGCTATGAACCCTCTCCAAGTAGTACAGTTCATGCACTTATCTAGATCATTTTATTGGGTGGTATCCTTAATATCATAGTGTCCTATGATTCCTTTAAACTCATATAATTAGATGAAATTAAATGAAAAATATTTCATATTACTATTAGTTCTCATAACTTTATTTTTTATTTTAGTTTTGTTTTCAATAGTGTATTTTCAAGATTTGAATGTATCAAACACATCAGATTTTTTTTGAGGGTATAGATATAGAATTCTTAATAAAATAATCTATAAAGGTAACATAGTATGATCCTCCACTATGGGAATAAGTTTTAGTCAGTTCCCATAAATTAGAATGAATGTAATTTAATGGGTAGTTGGTTTAAAATAGCGATCAATTAAAACATACTCTTAGTTTACCCAAAACAAAATCCTTATAAACTAGAATATTGTTAGGTGTTATTTCATTTAATAACCCCTACTTATTTAATTACTAAAGAACATTAGATCTAATATGACCTAATGTAACACCCCAATATTTTAAAATAAGAACATTATGTTTGAAAACATATATGAAATGCAACACAGAACTTAGAAAATAATATAACACCTTAAGAGTTTAAAATATTTTTCCTTTTAAATAAACTTAATTTATTTGATAGCTTGCATAACACACAACATCAAGTTCTAATGAACCATGGTATATTATTAATATTATTATTTAAACAAGGTCATTATAACCTCGCTGTTATTTTTTTTGGTATGAATAGGAATAAAAAATTATAAAATTAATTATAATGGTTTTATATAAATAAAATACATTTATAAATAAATACTTAATTTTTGGTAAAGTCTTTATATTCTTTGGAAATATTTTTTCTCAAAAAATGATTTTTATTGCTTTTGTTAACAAATAATTAAATTAATTTTTAATAATTTTATAAAATTAATTTGAAAAAATGATATTAATTTTTATAATAAACATATCAAAATTATCTTAGGGTGAAGTTTTTGGGATTTTTATGAAAATATTAATTTTTCAATGAATAGGGAAAATACTTGTTTTATTTGAAAACTATATTTTTATTTAAAGGATTTCCATGATTAAATTTTGTTTTAAAATGGGTTTGATTGTAAAATTAGTTCAATAATATATTTATTAATATAATTTATTTTATTATAATCAATTTCATATTTAATTTTGATATTAAAACTTTCTCTATTTATGAAAATTTTCTCTTTCAAAACCTACTTTTTCATCGCATATGTGAGTTTAATTTTAAATTAAATCTTTGAAATTATATAAATTTAACTTGGAAAAATGGATTCTACATTTTTATTGATAATAATTAATATTATATAATAATATGAACTTAATTTTTTACCATAATGAATAGTGAAAATAATAAAAATTAATTAATGCGGTTAAGGTAATAATGAGTTTATCAAGGGGTTAAAATAAAATTATAAGGGTTTAAAAAGGACCAAAACTTGTCCAATTACTATTTTATATTCATATTTAGACCTTTTATATTCTAATTATTCTAAAAGTTTCCATTTTGGAGCTTGTTTCATGAAACAATGTGGGTGGAATTATTTCTTTTCAAAACTTCCAAATGTGTTCTATCCCCTACTTATAAAAGGCCACCCCTATCCTCTATTTTTCACACATAAAAAACCATTTGGTTTAGAAAATATATAAAAAAATAAACTCCTTACTTCCATACCCTCATCCTATAATCCTTTTTTTGATCATAAAGACAACCTAGGAAGCCTTTTTGTGTAACCCTAAAGAAGTTCTCTGAAGAAGAGGTAACATCCTTAACCGAGCATTTTGTTTTATTTATTCTTATATATCCTAAAAATATTATTAAAACATGATAATATAATAACCTTATTATCTTATATATATTAATATTTTTTTATGTTAAGGGCATGACCTACAACCATATCCTCCTCCCTCAAATGGGAAACAAAACCATTGACTGTATGTATAGCAAACTACCACCTCATGAACTGACATAATTAATTTTCCTTCACTACTTATCATGGATAGATATAATGATGAATTTAAGGTTTATATATTATATTTATTATATAATTATAATTATTTAATTATAATATCACTTACTTCTTCTTACTTTCCATTCCGTAGGGAATACTATAACGTCGCTCGTGTGTACGGTGGACTATTTTCTCACAAAGTGATGTGATTCATTTTCCACATAGATTTACATAGAAATTAATATGTATTAATTTAATGTTTATATATTATATTAATTAAATATTAATCATTCCTGAAAATTTTTATTTCATATACATTTTTACCTTACCATCCATTGAATTGATGATAACTTCGTTCGTGTGTATGACATACTACTGCCTCGTGAAGAAATGTGATCCATTTTGTATTAATGCATCACATAGATGGTATATGTACGTTTATTTAAATAAATAATATAATATTTCTTACATAATTACAATTTTATAAATATAAAATAACACTTACCTTATTTTCATTATGATCATTGAAAAATGGAAGCATTTCACATGCGTACCTTATACCTATCATCTCTATGATTATAATGTAGTTAATTTTTCATAAAAAATACTCATAGTTTTTTTAAAAGTGTAATTTATGTATAAAAATTATAATTATTTCATGAATATTATTATGGATATGATGAAATAATAATATCTCTGACCTTATTCACCTTACCAACGTGTTTTTTGACATACAAGCTGAGTATCGTGAAAATGTCCAACATGAAACTAAATTAATAAGTAATTGAATGTAACATGATAATAAAATAAATTGAATATTAAACTTGAAAAAGGTTCTTAATCAAGTAAATAATTAACATAAGTTTATTATTCAGGAAGATAAAGAATGCACGGGATGATTCGGGCTCGAGTTAATGGTTTTCATCTCAAAACATCCTTCCTTGAGACACATGTAATTTTATACACATAATTTCTTTTAAATATTGTATATACTTCCAATTTAGTATTTTATATCTTTTATTATTCTTATTCATGGTATTTTAACTTCAAATTCAAGATATATATCTTTCAAGTGGTTGTGTTATAAGATGTTTCTTAATTCCTAATGGGTTTATTAACTCAATTTTCATTCATTGAGTTACACCACTTATTCATCGATTCCATTGTACCAAGATTATATTTGAAATGACCTTTTATTGATTTATGTATTATTTTAACTTTTATTGTGTGTATTTAATTTTTTCACACATAATTACTTCATTGATTAATCCCTATTTCAATGTTATGATCTTTTTTAGGGGTTATTTCACACTAATTTTTAATGAGGACTGTTTATGATTGAATTTACATTAAAGAAAATTATTTTATCATTGGTTAATAAACCCATTTTATTTTATTCTACTCTTATTATTCATGAAATTTTCAAGTAATAGTACCATTTTCCTATCTTTGGGGCTTAAAAAAATTATGAATTTTTTAAAGGATAATCGACTTTATTTCTATCTTCGATTGAAATCCCTTTATCTTACATGACCATTTTTTATTTAAAGTGTTTTAATTTTTTTTAATATTCCTATATGATTGTTAAAATTCATTCTTACCCTTGTTTAATTTTTACAAAATGGATTAAAAGAAATATTCTTTTCATTTTCTGAACACATTACTTCTTGAATTTTTACTAAAATTGTGAAAGGAATCTTTATTTTAGAATTCATGACATGAATATTATTTTCAAATGTAATTTTCCTTGAAGCTTCCTTTATAATAATCTAAGGTTATTTTTAAAATGGGATCTCTATAACCCACTATTTTCTTTAGGTTATAACCATTATCTATCTAACTCACTTTCAATCTCTATAAAGTTATGTAATGATTTTAAATTGTGTATATATGTCTCTCACATGTATTCGCAGCTTATCATACCTTCCTTTGATGGGGTAAAACATGAATTATAAAAATTTCTCAAATTTATTATTTAATAAATCTCTTTTTATTATGTTATGAGACAAGATTATAAAACCCATTTATTTCCATGAGTAATTATAATGTTTATTCCTTATGATTGATTTCCTTTTTGTGGCACACATAAATCATGAATATGTTATGATGTGTGCACCCAAATAGAGCTCTGATGCATTGGGTAAAGATTTAGACTCATAAAGCACCATGTATATGATTAGGGAGTAAAAAAAATCCGTTATGGGACATTGTCCAATATGTAATATTGTCTAGGTAGTTAGTTTTTAATAATGTTTATATCATGTTATATATTTCCACCATATTTATTATAATGACATGATCTTATAATACCATATTATTTATGTTATGATTCCATGTGACTACTCATGTTCCTTTAATTTTATGATATCATGTTATACTCTTGAATCCCATGTTATGATTCCTTATAATGTTTATTCCCTTACTAGGATTTTTAGCTCACCCCTTTATTTTATGTATTCCCTAGGTTATCCCATGTAGTTTTAGGAGCTGAAATGGATTTAGGAGTTCTCTATAGAGAATAAAATAAATAAGTTTTATTTTAGTCTTATTTTGGTGTGTTATGTACCTAGTTTCCCAAATAAACTAGGCCTTTAAGATACTTGTGTCGTATTAATGGATATTTATGTTTAAAAATAATGTAATAATACGTGTAAAAGGCTTGGGTTTCATAACTAACCTCCTATTTTATAGAATATTATTTTCATTGCTAGTGAAATAAGTATTTATCAACTGCCTATAATGGGTTTTCCCATATAACACATAAATACCATCAACTAGATAAAATTTAATGAAAATTCAAGTGAATTTATATATTTTAAGACAATTGAATTTAGAATTTAAAATAACACCCTTTTAATCTAGATCCCATAAGGAGATAATATTTAATTTAGGTTGGGGACCCACCTAAAATCATGAAAGGGGACAATTAAATGGTCATAAAGTTATAACAAAATAGAACCTATACACCAAACCTGACATCTTTTATTATTTCCTAAGATAACCTCTTCCTCTACTCTCTTATTAAATTCAAGGATGAAATATCTATTGGGGTACATGTGGAAGGAACAAATAGATTCTAAGACCCACTCATATAAAAGATCATTCTTAAAGACACCAATATGCTTAATAATATGATAACCTGCATATACAAATAGAGATAAATCATCGGGTTCTTCAATATTTTCTTTTTATTTGAGATTTAGACATTATAGAATTATGTTTCCAAAACTACCACAATTATAACAAGTTACCTATCATGACCCATACTTAGACCTTCTAAATTTAGATTGATTGTGGTTTTGATTCTTTCCAATTCCTTTACTATTATCTCTCTTCTTACTCACATTAACCGGTATTCCCCTACCATTCACATTCTTTATCACAAACTTTAATTTAGGTTTATTATTAAGTTATTTTGAAAATAAAGAAAAGTTAACCTATTTAAGGGTCAAGGACTCCTAGAAATACATCATAGTATAAGAAAATGTGATATATAAATTATCCATATAAATAAGCAGAATAATAGATTGATCTTTATCATCAATAGTGGCATTACTATTAGACAAATCAATAACAATTTTATTAAATTAATCAATATGTGGTCTGATAGAAGTTCTTGTACGCATATTGAATGTAAACATTCTATTATTTTTATATCAACAAACAACTAAAGAAGAATTCATATATAATTTCTCTAGTTTTAACCAAATACAAGTAGTAGAATATTCATATATAACTTCTCTTAAAACTTTATTTCCTAATGATAATAAAAGAGAACTATGGGCCTTTATAAGAACATCAAAAAATACATCTTGATAGGTGGTAGTGGTCTATATATAACCAGATATTGTAATAATATATTTCTTTGGTTTGTGAAGGAGAACAATTCACCCCTAATAGAAAATAATATCCTTCATCTTTATTATACAAATATTGAAATCATTTTTTTCATTAAACTTCTTTATTTAATATTTATTAGATTCCATTGTTTATCTAGAGGCTCTGATTCCAATTTTTAAAGAAACAATTGAGTGGTATTACCTAATGAAACGGATTAGGATCACTAGATATGTTTTTGGTTTCTAATGATTTTGTGTAAATAGAGAAAGGATGAATAAATGAATATAAAATTTTCAAGAATAATGTGTTTTTGATGAGTAAAGATGAGATAAAATAGAAAAAAATAAATAAAATAAAAGTTTTAAAGAATATAGTTATTTATTGTGATTCAGACTAGTCTTGGTCCTATGTTCATGTAAATAACACCTCACGACTGACATGATTTGTTAAGTGCAAGAAAAAGGAAAAAGAGATGTGAATGAGATATAAATATCAATGATAGAGGAATAGAAACAGAAATACTCAAATCAATAAGAAATCCAAAAAGGAGACTTACAAAACCAGTCAGTTTACCACTATCTAGAATACCTTTATAGGTACTCGTAATGAACATATTTTATTCTCTATATCTAAATTCATTCATATAGTGATTTATTAGGAGATATGAGCACAATATCTATACCAAACCTTTGAATCGAGATTGACTCTTCTTCAGGATAATGGAGCACATCTGAAGATCTCCACTAAGGATGATGTGTAGAAATAAAATCTTAGTAGAATTAAATATATTCTTATCCAATCCCTTTTTTTGGTTTTCAATTAAACCTAGATGAGGGTTATAAAGTAATTCCAAAAGGGGTTTCCTTTAGATAAAATGATGAGATACTTGTAGAGGAGGAGTAAATGCGCCCGAAATGCACAATAGACAAGGTATCACCCATCAAATGAATAATGAGAACATAGATGGATTAAATGAGGCCAATCAAGAATTCTAATTTATTGATCAAATGAACTTTTAAAGAAATACATGATCAAGAATCCAAGTCACTAGTGAGCTAAGGGACAAGGTCATTAGTAAACCCATGAAACTAGGTCTCATCCCAAAACAAGATCCCAACCGAGATTGACCAATAGGATAACCAACATATAAATTTTTCCTAAAAATATAATTTTCATGATAATTAAAAAAATATAAATGTATGAATTAAATTAATGTAGTTTTATATATGAATCACAATTCATATGAAGTGTAGGGAGTAATTGAGATGGTGTTGGGATGAATCCTTAGTTAAGGATGAGTGAGGGGAAGAAGGCTCGATATGGGTTGGATTTTAAGATGGTGAGGGTATAAAGGACAGTACAGGGGATGAGTTGAGTTATGGTTTGGTAGGATTATTCATGCACTACTTAACATGTTTAACTAACATCTACTTATTTCTATAATGAGTGGGTTATTTCCTCCTATAGTAAGAAAGACTGGCTTTTTTCTGATGAGCCATGATGAGAGAGCATGGGAATGGATTTGGATAAAGTTTAGGAGTGTTTTATAAGTGTTATACAATTTGTTTGGTGATTATCAGGAATAAAGGTAATGGTTTTATGTAATACTGGGTATTTTAGGTTGTTCGTTAGGAAATATGATAATGAATGGGTAGGTAAAAGTACAATGAGGAGTAGGAATTGAAAAGAATAAGATTTATAGGGGTTAAATTAATAATTTGATCTTATTAAAAGGGGATTATTAAGGTGTAAGAGTAGATTTAGGGAGATATAAAATAGGGGAATATGAATGATCATGGTGAAAAATAGGGTTTTCACCAAATATCTAAAGAATTATTAAATGTTATAGAGTAGCACCCTGAGTTGTGAAACAATGGCCCTTTATCTCTATACCTGTGAAATTTTGAAAATATTAATCACTAAACCATTTAATTGTGGGTTTTTATATCATAGAACAACCTTAAAAAATATTTTTTATAGTTTATGGCTTGTGGGTAGGCTTGCAGCGTGAAACAAACCTGTTAATTTTTTGTTCCATTATAATTAATCACACTCTTAGTGATTAAAATATGGTGTACTTTGTTTCACAATGATTTTTCTATTTGTAATTTACCTAAACATTACGAGGTAGTCATTACGGTGTATCCATGACCCCAATTTTTATTTCCCTACTATTTTTCCTCTATATTTGTATTACTGTATGAAATGGGATCTTATACCATGATCAACACTTATAGATATATGGAGACATATCATTATATCATGAAAAAATATTCTATGTCATGATAAATCATTCTTTGAGAATTTAACATCACTAATTTATCAATTAATAACTTTACCTTATAGATCCAATAGGGAATTAGAGGTGATTACCTCAAAGTATCTACAATGAAAACTTATCGAACAAGTTCTAACATAACACCTAAAGTGTATAAAAAATTATATACTAAAAGAAAATATACCTAGGTTGCCTCCCCAAAAGTGATTTATTTAAAGTTGAAATCTTGACATACCAGATTCTCTTAAGTCAAAGAATAGAAAAATGATACACCCCACTTTTGTATTTTCAAGGTATTTCTTGAGTTTCTATCTATCAAACATTAAGGGAATTTCCTTCCTCCTTTAGATCTCTACAAATCCACTTGGGAAATTTTTCATTACTATGAATGGTATTAACTATATTGGATTTAGTTTACATGGTAATAAAAAATGTGAATTGAACAAAATTACCTTACCTCTATGGTTTAGATCATTCCTTCAGACATGTCAGTTATACCACTTACTTGTTTTCTCTTTATAAACGGTGTCATTGGAATATTAAAATCTCGAGATATAATTATGTTTATATAACTATAATAATCATTTTCATATAGATTCATATTCCTTTCAATTCAAAGAATTTACCACCTAATAATATTTTTTGGAAAGATACACTAGATAGTGATAGGGTTTCCCATACACTAAACAGAATAGTGACACCCCCAATTATGTCTTGAAGGCTGTTTGATAAGCCCATAATGAATAATTAAGTTTATACTACCAGTCTTTCTCACTTTACTTTATGTTCTTCTCTAATATATGTTTCAACTCTTGATTAAAAATATATACTTTTATACTATTTTAAGGGCGGTATGGAGTACTCGTGTTATACTGGACTTCATATTTCTCCAGCACTCCCATCAATAAGAAGTTCTCAATATGTTTTCAAAGATAACCAATTAATAACTTCATAAATCTAAACCAAGGAAATATTTTTTTCTTCAAGGATTCTTCCACCACCTTCACTATGATAGTTGTGGTGGATTCTACTACAAAACGTTTTGAAATGTAATTAATTCATACAAGAATATATATATAGATAAAATAATTAGGAAAAATACCTATGAATTCTATCCTCCAAATGTAAAAAACATCAACCTCCATGATGAGATATTATGGAATCTCATATTTATTCTTGATATTTATGATAAATTGGAAATAATTACATGATTATGTGAATCCTTGTATATATTTATAAAAATTTATCCAAAATAATCAACTTTAGAGGATTTTATCTCTGTGCTACGGTATCCTCTCATCAGTGAGGGTGAAAAACTATAACACACTATCTAATTCATTGTTGGTAATAAAACATAAACTAATCCATCCCCAAACTATTAAAAAGTATAGGATCATCCCAAAAACAATTTTATATTTTAGAAATGAATCATTTACCCTTTTGATATGTGAATTATGGGTATATTGTACCAATTTCCAAATAGTTAGTAATGTCATCAAACTATGGTCATTATTTGAGTTCTACTAGAAGTAAGTGTTTATCTAAAATTTTATCTTCAATCATAACCTATTATTATCCACTAAGGTTTGGAAGATCTATCCTCTAAATATGGTTAGAAAAAATATCCAGTTACCTCTTCTTATCCTTGATAAAGATCTCAAAAATCCTAGAGTAATAAAACAAATTGAATCAATTAGGGTTTTCATATTTATTATTTAGATTTTTTTTTAATATTATATGATATATATAAAACCCCACTTTGTAGAGTACAAGATATAGTCTAAACTTATCAAAATAAAAGACCACAATAAGTATCTACTTCTCTATCCTAGTGTAGTTGAATTATATCTTTGTAAGAGTTTGGTTTCATAGTAGATAGGCTGAAAAATTCTATCAATTATTTACCCAAGAAATTCCCCTAATACATATTCCCTATGATTACACATAATATCAAAGGAATCTTACCAATTTTAGGGGAACCATTATTGTGGTAGTGACTAATATGGAATTCATTTATTTGAAATATTCCTTTCAACTTCTATTGAATGTAAAATCCAAATCATTTACCAAAATATGGGTGATGGGTTGGGAAATATAGGAGAAATGTTTCAAAAAACTTCGGTAAAAACCAATATGACTCATTAATCTTTAAATATCCCACACCATCATGGATTATGAAAAATTCTTGGATAAATTTTATCTTTATGGGGCCAGCCTCTATCCTGTCATTAGTAATTTGGTGACCAAGAACATGTGTCACAACCATAATCACTGACTTAAAAAGTATGTGATATACAATCATTAAATAATGAATCTAACATTATTTTATCACATGATTCAAAGTAATTTAATTTTAGGGTTCTTTTAATTTGTCTAGAATCCCCAGATGAGGTTGTTTCCAACTTAATGCCTAAGAAAAAATACCAACCCTACCACTTAACTAATTATAATATCACTAACCACAATGATTTTTTTCACCTCCCCAACATAAAAAATTCTAGTATACATATCATTATCAATGTTTTTTCTCATCAATAATCCAACATGGATAATATTAGATTCATTATTTCTTTCATTATGGAAGTTGTTTTTTATGAGGTTACATAAATTAAAAGAAATATATTGATAATATCTCATGATATTCTATTAATTTATGTTTTTAGAGGAGTTTATGGAAGCTTTTTTGAGGATAAAGGGTCATACTAATGAATTTGGTGATTCTAGTGTTCGATGGGTACCATTATATATAGAAAATAAATTCATTTCTACTAAATGATCTTATAATAGCTTTAATTTTCATAATGGAATTTTAAATTTATAATTGAGAGATTTAGCACTTTAAATTTCAATTTTTTGGTGTGAAATTTTGAATTTTAAGTGAAGTAGTTGAGTATAAGTATAAGGAAAAAGTATTTTTTACTGGAAACCATCAAACGATACCACAATATACTTGGTATATAGCCACTAAGTACCTATTTTGATATAAAAATAGGGGGTTTCCTAGTTCTAGACACTGGGTAACCATTTGTTTTACATCAGGTGTTCGGTGCTCAAGAATTTGGTACATGATATATTGCTAGTTTGTTTTTTTAAATGAGGATATTTTGGTAAAACAGTAATCACAACATTTTAGATTTTAACCCAAATTTACACATGTAGAAGGGATTAAATTGGGATTATTTCTCTCCCATTTCTCTCAAACCTTCTTAAACTTTTAGTGGTAATTTATTATTTTTTTTCTAGATGGATTGGTGATCTGTTTATTGAATTTTAATTGAGGAGGTTAATAGATCATTTTAAATATGGTTCTGTTTGAAGATATCAACGATTAGTTTTGTGTTTTTCATAATTATCATTTTTATACTAATTTGGTATTTATTATTTATAACCAATTACTATAGGAGGAATAATGTTTATAATACTCATATAAATTATTGATTCATCTTGAGGTAGGTGGCCTCTAAAAGGACCCGACCTTAAATATTACATATTCTTGTTTATTTATACTAGAATTTACTTTATTACATCTCTAAGGATCTTTATGTTTTAGAGTTCTATAGAATTAGGTCATAAATTATACATAAAAAACCCATATATTACAATGTGGATAGTTCTAATCAGTATCCATTTTCTCACAATATAAAACTTTTAAAAATAAACATGTTTTCTTTTCATGACACACCTTCAAGACTTTCAACTTGAATTCTTCTATGTTATTACTCATCCTTATAAATATTTTAAAATGTGGTATAAGCATAAAAAGATCCGTAAGGGACATAAATTGAAAATATATATTAGTCTAGTGGAAAACACAAAAACCTATACATATATTTACCTTTATCACTATATTTTTGAGTATATGAAATAAATAATTTCCACATGAAAAACACACACCTTTTTCTCAAGTAAACCTATAAAACCCATATCAATAAAATAAAAATCATTTAGGAAACCAAGATCATAATTTTAATAACCCATGTAAGAAATAACCAGAGCCCAGTTAAATCCATAAGAGAAACCTAACTAGTTAACTCCCTCCTTTCCTATAAAGATAAGGAACATTACCCAATGAATTAGAGTGCTATCTGGGCACACCCAACGAATAAGATATATCAGGATCACCCATTATATAAGATATATCAATATCACCTATTATAATATATAATTATCAAGTACCATATCATGAATAAAACATTTTATTCTTATATCTTTTTATCATAAAACCCTTGAAAAATACTTTTGAACCCATATGTAAAACACTTTCGGGTATTTAAATATCCTTTCCTTTTAAAAACCCATTTTCAAAACAAAAATACCTAGAACAAGGGAATGGGGTATTTTATTTGAAGAAAACATGAAATATTTTAAAGGGATACAAACATAAAATAATGGTTTTAGTGGTGGGAAAATCCATTGATGTGGTATATGTTAAAAAAATCATTCCTTTTGTTTTTTTGTAAATAAAGTCAAAACATTCTGTAAAAATATTTCTTTTTAATTTTTTTTGTAATAAACTAAAATAAATATAAAATATACTTTATAATTATTTTATTTCCATAAAAATACATTAATATAATATTTTTAAGAAAATATGGTCATGGAAGTAAAAGAGTTGGAAGCTAAACTTTAAAAGAGGATTTTTAAAAGAAAGTCCCTTACATCAAGTTCGAATCATCACATATGTTATTTATCTTTCTGAATAACAAACTTATGTTAATTATTTACTTAAGAAAAAAATTTCAAGTTCACTATTCATTTTATTTTAATTATTACCATGTTATATATGATTACTTAATTTATTAATTTCACATCAGAAGTTTTGACAATTTTAGATTCATATGTTTAAAATGAAACTACAATAAAACAGGCCTTTAACAGCGCAAGAAATTGCCTTTATCAATGCTAGAGAAGCACTGACTATTGGATAATGATTTCAAGACCTAGTATTTTATCAATGAAAAAAAAAGTATAGATAAAAGGATCCTTTATTAGTGCTAAAAAAGCACTGATAAAGGGGTCCTTTGTCAGCGATTTTAAAAGCACTGATAATGGGGTCGTTTATCAGCACTCTTTTTACTGCCAAAAAATGAGACCTTTTTAGGTTCTTTTAAAAGAACTAATAAAGGTTCCATTTATCAGTTCTTTTAAAAGTGTAGATAAAAGACCCCTTTATCTATGTTTTAAAAGCATTGATAAAGGGGCATAACGAAGTGCACTATAACAGCACACTGCAACACCAGTGTAGTGTACTGTAACAACACACTATATCACCAGAAACACCACCAGATATCAAAAAAATAAATTAAAGATATATAATTTAAATGAAATGAAATTTACAACACAAATATAATAAAAAACATTATATTATAGACATTTCAAACATTGGTTTATACAATTACATAAGTACAAATTATTACATACATTAAAAAATATCAACATTCCTTCATCTTTTTATCTTGACCCTGAATAATGATATTTCTGAACAAACCACCCCTAATCGAACAAAAAAACACACCTGTATAAGAAAACAATTATTATGTTAGTAATAATATAAAGAAATAAATTAACAAAAAGTTTTAATTAATTGTAAAAACAAATTCAGCCATACTAGGAAAACTATGTATCAGATTGGGGTGAAGATGATTCCTACACATCATAAATGACTTATGTATCTTTTTCCTAAAGTATCTAAAAAATATGAATGTGTTCTCTTGGTTTTGAGTAGGTCAGTTTTCCTTTTTTACAAAAAATTATTTCAATTTTAAATAAAAACACACACTTAGTGCCATATCGGTCACACTTTGTGTCAGATTGAGGTGAGGATAATTCCTAAATGTCCTAAATAACTGATGGATAATTTTATAAAGTATCAAAATAATCTGAATGCATTTTCTTGTTTTTGGGTATGTCACTTATCTTTTTTTACTAAAACTTCATTTTAAACTTGAAACACATAATTTGACTTATACCGATCACATCATGTGTCAGTTTGAAATAATACTAATTTCTACATGTTAAAAATGACTTATGAATCAATTTCCTAAATTATTAAGAAAATCCAAGCATGTTTGCTCAGTTTTCAGTGGGTGACACGTTTTGAACAAAAATATCAATTTTAAACCAATAACAGATACATTGAGTCATACCAAGCACATCATGTATCATATTTATGTGTGGATGATTTCTATATGTAAAAAATCACTGATTTATTGTTTTAATAATGTATCTAAACAATTCAAATGCGTTTTCTCAGTTTTGAGTAGGTCAGTTGTCCTTTTTTAACTAAAATGATGTCATTTTTAAATAAAATGGTGAACTTAGACTCATATCGGTCAAACCATGTGTCATATTTAGGTGAGGATTATTCTTACACATCCCAAATGACTTATATACCATTTACTAAAGTATTAAAACAATATAAATGCATTTTCTTAGTTTTGAGTACACCACTTTTCATTTTTACTAAAACATTACTTTAAACTTGAAACACACACTTTGACTTATACCGATCACATCGTGTATATATTTGATATGATACTAATTCCTACATGTAAAAAAATGATTTATAAATTGTTTTCCTAAATTATCAAGAAAGTCCAAGTGTGTTTTCTCAGTTTTCAGTGAGTGAGACTTTTTGAACTAAAATGTCGATTTAAAACTCATAACGGAAACATTGAGTCATACTAGGTACATCATGTATCATATTGAGGTGATTCTGATTCATACATGTAAAAAAGACTTAAGAATCATTATAATAATATATCTAAATAATAAAAATTCATTTTTATAGTTTTGAGTAGGTAAGTTATCATTTTTACCAAAATTGATGTCAATTTTAAATAAAAAGACACACTTTGAGCCATATCGGTCACACCATGTGTTAGATTTAGGTGAGAATGATTCTTAAACATCCCAAATGACTTATGGATCATTTTAATAAATTATAAAAACAATATGAATGCATTTTATCAGGTTTGAATATGTCACTTTTCTTTTTTACTAAAATGTCATTTTAAACTTGAAGCACACACTTTGACTCATAATGATCACATCGCGTATCGGTTTGATGTGCAACAGATTCATACAAATAAAATATTATTTATAAATAAATTTTCTAAATTATCAAGAAAATATGATCATGTTTTATTGGTTTTTAGTGAGTGACACTTTTTGAAGTAAAATTTCAATTTTAAATCGATAATGGACACTTTGAGTCATACCGGACACATCTTGTATGAGATAGAGGTGAGACTAATTTGTACTATCAAAAATGACTTATGGATTATTATTTTAAAGTATTAAAAAAAATATAAATATGTTTTCTCATTTTTGAGTATGCCAATTATCATTTTTACTAAAATTAATATCAATTTTAAATATAAAGAAACACTTGGAGACATACCGGTCAAAATGTGTGTCAGATTGATGTTAGGATAATTCCTACACATCCCAAAGTATCAAAAAATCCCAAATATCAATTTTACCATGATTTAGGTTGAATTTATTTATCTAACTTCCAGCAATTCATATTGAATATATGTTCTTAGCCGAAAATCATTTATCATAATTGAAATTCTGAAGAGTAGAGGAAGCTCAAGTGCCCATTATATCACGAGAAGTCACAAAAATGGGCACATAAGCTTCCTCAACTATCCTAATTTTCAAAAAAGAAAGTTTTTTTGGCTAAGAACATTGAATAAATATGCATTTTGGATAGGTGGATAAAGAAAAACAATGGAAAGCCTGGTAATATTGCTAGAAACGAACATTTATCTCTTTTTTGTCTTATTGTAGGTAGTTGAAAGAAAAATATTACTTACCAAAATATCTTTAAAGAAAAATAAATAAGTATTAGATAAAAATGATAATGAAATTAAATTAAAAATAATAGATAAAATGATGAAAAAATTAATTAAATAAGTATTAAGAATTCACCTTTTCAAGATGGTTTTATGCATTCTTAACACATTTTTTTGTCATTATCTCAATTTTAGGCTCAAATTCCAATATCTCATGATCATGAGAATCTTCAAAAAATCCATCCCAAATCAAAAATAATAATCCACATTTATAATAAAAAAATTATTATATGAGTAATTCTAAAAATAAATTAATTAAACATAAATATGAAACAATACATTAATTCCATGGAAAATGATTTTATTGTGGAGACATAAAAAATTACCTATGTGATTGAGCTGTGGAGGAATCATAAAGGAAAGTGATAAATACCAACACTGTAGGGGTGAAAAGGTTTTTTGGGAGAATAATTTTGTGAAAGTTTTTGTGTAGAAAGGAATGAAATATGGACAAACCACCCTGAGTCAAACAAAATAATCCACCTATATAAGAAAACAATTCTTATATAAGTAATACTTAAAAGAAATAAATTAAACATAAATATGAAACAATAAATTAATTATATGGAAAATTATTTTACACTATAAACATCAATATTACCTTTATTATTGAGCAAAGGTAATGTCATTTCTCTTCCTACAAAGGAAGTGGAGGGAACTTAAAAGAAAGTGATAAATACCAACACTGCAGGGGTAAAAAGGTTTTGAGATAGAATAACTATGTGGAAGTGTTTTTTCTAGACAAGAATGAAATATAGACATAAATATTCTAAAATAAATGAACTCTACAAGGAATAATGAAATTAAATCAATGTTTCATTACATAGTCTTTTGATAAAATAGAAAAAGTATATCATAACATTACCTTTACATCTTTCCAAAGGGTTTCCTTCATTATAGTTTGTTCTTCCAAGGGATTGGTAACATCATCATGTTCATAATAATTTTTTTGCATAAGTATTCAAACATTTAATTTATATTATATTATTGTAATAGAGAACATATAATTTTATGAGAAAAAACATAGTATATTAAAAAAAACTTTTACCTTATCATTTAACTCTCTTTATTTTTTTAAATTTTTTAGGGATTTGGTTTCACTATCAAGAATAAAAAACCTCTCTTCGTGGTCCTCTATAACGTACAAGGCATTTTCCACATTGGGACCGATATGAACTAATTGTGATCTCCCAATGAAAGGGATATACTCGATTGAATTTTCATCTAACCTAACATTTGTTTTAGTTTCTAGAAGGAAAATCAACCAATTATTGTTTGCTTGATTGTGTATGCTCACAACAACTGCATTGACAGGAGACTACTGTGGAATCACATCTACGACCTATCAAACACAATTTCTAATCCATGGATTATTACTGGGGACTTCAACTCTATACTACACGCGGAAGAGAAGATTGGTCCTCTGACCAATAGAACATCCTTGACTGAATTTTACGGGTGTATTGAGGGGGCCTGTCTGATAGAATCAACCTTGTTGGAGCCAAATTAACCTAGTATAGATGGCATCTAACTAGAATGAGATCCAGTAGGATTGATAGGGAGTTTGTCAACGATGCCTCACTTAAGCTTTGGAATTCTATCTCGTGTGTCACCTTAGCTAAACACAACTCAGAACATCACTCTATCTTGGTGAGCCTTATGAATCTTGAAAGAGATAGCCCACTCCTCTTCAGATTTAATAGTGCTTGGATCTCCCTCCGAGAATGATTAACTATAGTTCAGAATTCCTGGAACCAGAGAATTGATGGAGCCAAAACTATGATATGTCTTACGAAGCTCAAAATGGTGAAAATGAAACTAAAACAATGGAGAAAATACAAGTTTAGCTTAATGGATGCTGAAATCGATGGGCTTGAATTACTTTTGCATGATTTACAGGAGACATATACCAAAGATCACTTTACTAGAGACACGAGGCAAGAGGAGGATATTTCCTTTAGGATAAGAAGCCAGCTGAAACTTTGGGACAACATTAAAAAAGACATATTTAAAGAAATATGGATCTCAGATGGGGACAAAAACAAAAAATTATTTCATGCCCTTCAGAGGGTTCGAAGAGCCAACAATCATATTTCTCTTCTTAGGGAGGGGGATTAGATTTTGGAAGGAAGGAATGAACTCTCAGATCACATTGTCTCATTCTATAAGAATCTATTCAATGGTCCACCAAAAACTAATTCAATAAGGGACAACATCATCCCTAACCTGGTCACTATGGAGGATAACAACCTTCTCACTGCTATACTAATGGACTTTGAAATCAAAGAGGCAGTCTTTGGTCTTAGAAAAGAATGCTCCGTAGGGCCGGACGGGTTCACCAATGAATTCTTTCAGACATATTGGGAAATCATTCAGAATGACATTTTCCATCTTTTTCAACACTTCTTCAAAGATGGAACTTTCCATTTATTATTCAATGCACAATTCATAACACTCCTCACAAAGGTTGAGAATGCTAGTGAGATTGGCCAATTTAGGCCGGTTGCTCTTGTCAACACCCTAAACAAGGTAATCACTAAAATTTTATCAAACAGGATTGCTCCCATTTCTGAAAAAATTATATCCAAGAATCAATTTGGCTTTATGAAAGGTAAAAAAATTCAAGATTTATTTCTCACAGCCTCAGAATGTGTCAACTTGCTAAGAAAAATGACTAGAGGTGGGAACATTGCTCTTAAATTGGATGTCACCAGGGATTTCGACACCATGGACTGGGGCTTTATCAGCACAGTGCTGAACAATTTTGGTTTAAATGATAAATTCATTTTCTGGATCATGGTTATCTTCAACTCATCCTGAGTTTTCATACTTATTAATGGATCCCCAGAGGTCTAATTTACTTTCTCAAGGGGGGTGAGGAAAGGGGATCCCCTCTCGGCCATCATCTTTGCTTTAGCTAAGGACTACCTAAGCAGACTCCTCTTGGACATGGTGAACAATGGAGATCTTTCCATCATCAGAGTAGGAAAAGGTAACCCTACTCCCTCTCACATTTTCTTCATTAATGGCATTTCCATTTTCATAAAGGGGGACAAAAGGAACATTAATAAGATTAAAAAGTCCTTACAACATTATGAGAGTGTTTCTGGATAGTCCATCAGCTGGAGAAAGTCGTATATTTATTTTGGTAAGGGATTATCAGCCTCTAGGAAGGCACGTCTCACATATGACTTGGTAATAAAGGAGGGATACTTTCCTTTCAATTAACTAGGTGTCCTAATGTTTTGGGGAAATCCCAGACCGTCTTACTTCTCTAATGCAATGGATCAAATCAGAAAAACTCTTGCCTCTTGGAAGGGGAAATCCCTCTTTATGGATGGATGCATTTGCATGATCATGCACATGGTTATTTAGAAGCTTGTTTACTCTTTAATGGTTTATATTTGGCCTTCTTCCATTATTAAAAATCTCAACACGATGATGAATAACTTTTTCTGGAGTGGAAAAATTATGGAAAGAAGGAGTATTAATGCCCAATGGAAGAAATGCTTCTTACCACATGCTTTGGGAGGATTAGGTGTTAAAAATATAAAAGCCTTCAAATAGTCTTTGAAAGCCAAGTTTGTATGAAAACTTATCAATCAAAAAACTCCTGCTATGGACTTTTTAAGAAATAGATTTATGACCAGACTCATAGATGGAAAAGCTAGTTATCTGGAATCCTCCATTTGGAATGGGATTTAGGCCACTTTCCAGAAAATTCTCAGCCACTCTAAATGGATGGTGAGTAAAAACTCATCCCTATGTTTTTGGTATGACAATTAGACCAGAGATCCACTCATCTCTCATATCAATCAAGAGGAATATTACATTGATCATACCACCAGAATAAAGAAGAATATGGAAAATATAGATATGATTCAAGAGGATGTTGTCAATATTGTTAACAGTAATGATTTTATCAAGAACGATGACACGCTGCTCTGGAAAGGGTCAAAAAATGGCTTGAATGACTCAAAAACTTTCTATCAGCATTTAATTGAGGCTGAAGAACATTGGATTGGCAGGTTGCACAAAAAATGGTTGGCACCTTCTCGATTCATGCTTCTTTGGAGGATTTCTTTTAATAAAATTCCTGTTGATACCAATATTCAAAGAGTTGTCATTCCCCTTTGCTCTAGATGTCCTCTTTTAATACAATATAGAGAGGATATTGATCACCTCTTTTTGAGTTTCAAGGTGGCCTCTTCCCTTTGGGTAGCAGTACAACAAATTTTTGGCTTTCAAATCCCTTTCTTGGGTTCAGTTCAACATTATATTAAAGCTTTGTTCAGCAAGAATTTTTCCACGAAGATCAAAGTTCTCTTCCAAGTGGAATGCACTGAAACCCTGTACTGGCTCTGTAGTAGCAGAAACGTAGTGGTGAATGGCAGGTGTAACTTCAATGTTGGTCGTGGGATGGCCTGCATACTTGCTGCAGTGCATGAGGATAATAATCTGCATTCAGAAAAATGAAAAAACTCGATTGAAGATTGGATTATCCTTTGGTGGCTGAATATTACTAGTAATTTTCCTGAACCCCATCAGACCATGGAAGTTTTTTGGACCTCACCTTTTACAGGATGGATTACGTGCAACATGGACGAAGCTTCTTGGGGGAACCCAGGCCCCTCGGGTTATAGAGCAATTTTCAGAGATGAGAATGGGGACGTCACCGAATGATTATATGAACCTTGTGAAATCTTCACAGCACTTGAATTAGAAATCATGGGCCTCATAATGGTGGTTGATAATGCTCTCAAATGAAAATGGAATAATATATGGTTCGAATGTGACTCCACAACCATCGTACATTCCATTAGAGTGGGCCAAAGGTATCTCTCATGGAAGCTGGACGCTAAATGGGTGAATTGTATGGACATGATATCTTCTATGAATTACATTATCACCCATTCGTACAGGGAGGTGAATTATATTGCGAATGAGTTGGATAATAAAGTAGTGAATGTGGAAGGACACCAATACTCGACTACTTTACCTGACGACATGACCACTTTTTTCCTAAGAGATAAATGTAAAATTCCTTCATATAGAATTGTGTAATTCTTTTTACTTATAATGCAAGGGCCTCAAGGATCACTTTTCTCAAAAAAACTGAAATTCACCTTCATGAATCCCATTTCATCAACTTTAACTAAACTCAAATTTTTAACCAATTTGCAATAGAAAATTGGCACTTGAAATGTTGTATAATCCAACTCATATAACTGTTCAATAATGCCAAAATATGACATATTTTCATAAATTGGATTTATATCCTTGGAACTAGATATGTGCATCACCTTCACCACAACTGTAACACCACTATTTTTCATCATACTGCAATCATCATGTTCTTTTTTATAAAACTTATAACCATTGATTACAAAACTAGTGTAATATATAACATTTTCATTCGGTCCTCTATTTATACATTGAAGTTTTTCGACAATTGAATTTGTATTTTTAGATAAATCCATATAAATTTGATCTTGGAACTATCCTATAAACTATTGATTATGTGTATTTGATTTCTATCCTTCATCTCTTAATGGATTTAAATATCTAATAATTTCTTTGTGGGATTCAATGTATCGATTAACATCTTCACTATTATGTAAAATGTAAAGGTACTATTTTTACTATTATGTCAAGGTAATTATAACAACACCTCTTCTGGAAATCCCTTTGGACATAAGGTGTCTTTTATGATGAGACTTTGGGAGAATACTGATTTCAACATCTGATAGGTAACTAGTACAAAATTCAATAACTTATTTAACAATATATCATTATTAAATACAACCTTTTGGGTGACTTTTATTATTGACATACCCTTTCAAAATCTTCATATACCATTCAATGAGGTACATCCATCTATAATGGAAAATATCACATAGTTTAACCTCTCTAACCAAGTGAACCATTAGGTGGGCCATTATATCAAAGAATGACGGTGGGAAGAAAATATCCAATTCACATAATATAACTACAACCTTATTACTCATGATTATAAACTTCACTGAGTCTATAACTTTACTACATATAGATTTGAAAAAGAAGTAGAGTCTGGTTAATGTATATCATATATTTTTAGGAAGAATGCAATGGAAAGAAACATGCATCAAATGTTGCATCAAAACATGAAATTTATGTGATTTTACAACTTGTAACTTCAAATTAGTCATTGACACAACATTCTTGATATTTTATGAATCTAGAACTTTTAAACTATTAAGGAAAAGAAAACATTGCAATTTTTCCTATCTAGATAGAGTGTATACTACTATAGGAATAAAATTCTACCTTTTACCCTTCATTGGTTCCAAATCTTCCTTTATACCCATTTCAATCATGTCCAACCTAGCATTGATTCAATATTTTATTTTTATAAGAAAATTTAGTAATATTCCAATAACACTATGAAATACATTTTTTCTATATGAATGAAATTAAGAAAATATTTTATATACAAACAATTCCAATACAGTAATTCAAAGACAATTAATATATTATTCCAAATTTATTTCATAATGTTTTTTGAAAACAATTTACCGAAAACAATGTCAATTTCTTTTACTTTATAGTACATTTGATCACCAGTTAATGAAGATGGTGTTGTACCTTGTTTGATATTCCCATCGAATACTGTTTTCCAGGATCGTTATTTATGTCATCGAGGTAAAAATTTCCGATGTTCTAAAAAATAGTCTTCAAGGAATGTTTCAACCAAACTGAGTGTGCATGTTTTTCATAAATGGGACACCCCAACATTACTTTAATTCTATAGCCTAATAAATTTCCATAAGTGGGGAAATCATTTATCATCCTGTAAAACATGGCCCTCAATGTAAATTCTTTACTTCTATGAGAATCATACATTTCAACACCAATATCTCACATCAATTTCATATCTTTGATCAGTGGAGCCAAATAGACATCAATATCATTATTGGGTTGCTTTGGTCTAGATATAAGAAAATACAACATAATTTATTTTCACTTCATGCATAACCATGGTAGTAAGTTATAATTTACCAACATGATGGGACATGTATTGTGAGTACTACTATATACACCAAAAGTATTTATTCCATATATAGATAATGCAAGATAAAATTTTCTCAGCTCATTTCCAAATTTAGGATATATGTAATCGATTTTATTCCAATAAGGATAATCTGCTGGATGAAATAGGTTCCCATATTTAATTATTGTATGTTCATGCCATGTAAATTGTCTCACAGTTTCTTAAAATACATATAGTCTTCTAAACCATAGAATGATATACATATTTTTAAGGAGTTGATTCATTTTTCTTTCATAGATCTGTGCCACACTTAGGGTATTTTATGAGTGATTCATGGTCTTTGAGAAACAATATGAAATAAATTCAACAAGCATGTATTTTTTTAGAGATCATGACCATTGAATGTAGAATTCATTTAGAATCATATTTTCTACATGTTAGTTTATTTTATTCTATTAGAATATCATTCAGAAGACTAAGTAGTTCTATAAAACTGGTGTCACTCCCTACACTACTAGCTTTCAAATTATATAACTTCAATACAACTAAAACTTTTGTGTATTTAGTACAACCAGTATACAATAGTCTCTTGGCACAACTATTTAACTTCTCAAACAACTATGAACAATCATTAAGGTCATCTTCAATTTCCATTTTCATTTCTTCCATGTGATATCCATCATATTTTACACTGGTATTCATATCAAATGATCCATAAACCTAAATATCGTCCCAATTGGTGTGGACATTAATTTTTTTCCTATGTTTAGTCCATAATTTATAGCTTTGATCTATTACATGAAAAATCAAATGTTCTTCCAACTCTTACAGATTAATTTTTCCTAAATAACAACAACATAAACACAAAAAAAGGATTTGATAAGGGTCGTATGCATGGTCTATTTAAAACTTAATGAATTATTTAACCCTATATTCATACTTTTTTTTCAAATGATTAGCATGCATGAATTTTTTATTCATATCTATCTGTTGGACTCCTCATGTGTTAATCATGTTTTAATAATCACAAATCTCATTACTGTTAATTAATCTTGATCTTCAGTGCACATCTTGCTAATTCTCTTCAAACTCAACAATAGGTGCATATCATGTTTTTATAATAACAAATCTTATGGATGTTAATTACTCTTTACAAGTTTTATGCATAATCACAATTCTCTCATATATTATCTATAATGATTAACCTTAACCCATATTCTGTATATCACAGTCTTAGTCCAAATACAGATTTTTTTGTCTAAGTATGGAGACACCGTGACCATACACCATGACCAGACACCATGACCAGACACCGTGACCAGACACTGTGACCAGACACCGTGAAGGACTCACCGTGACCAGACACCGTGACAAGACACCGTGACCACTCAACATAACCCAGACACCGTGAAGGACTCACCGTGACCAAACACCGTGATCAGACACCGTGAAGAAGACACCATTTCCATGATCAATATGACACCGTTTCTTAAGATTTTGTCAATATTATTTTAAATGATGCTAACGGTCATATTTGTTGTTTTTAATGAAATTAATGTTATTTAATGTTAGTTGTTGTCTTGATAGGAAACCGTATCTCGTACCTATGAAAAGGGAATCATTACTACTGCCAGAGCCCGTGGAATATAAAAAAGATTGAGCTGCATTAGAGAACATACGCTCTTGACACGTCTCGACACATATACTACAAGACATGAGATCTCTGTACTAAACTGAAGTACAATCCAGAGCACAACTGTGAAGAACACATTGCAAAATCCTCAAATAAGTTCCATACATGCAATCCTACATTTATGAAGAACACACGACGAATCAAGAGACTTTAGAACACAAGCTGAACTACGACACCCTGTTTTTCAACAAAAAAACCAGATAAGGACTCCGAAGCATTCCTGATCAATCCAACAAGTCCAAAGCTACATTGAAAATCACTAGAGCCATTTATAAACTCTACATCTCTGTTCTGTGATTTATTATTTACTTTTCAAGCAGTGTGTGTCATCTGCTGTATTTTTACACACACATTGTCTCCTAAACTTTAACTGGAGGATCTGTAAATCCTCACTCAAAATCTTACATCTTTTATTTCCCACTGGGATAGTGGTAGAGGTCGTGTGTGACCTGAACAGCTAGTTTGCTATTGTTTTGTTTCCCACGAATAATAGTGGTAGAGGTCTTAGACCTGGACAGTTTTTTTAAAACTGTTGTTAACCCCGATCCAGGGTGTGGATCAAATTCATATATATATTTGAGAGGACTAAGTCTCAGCTTGAGACTGAACCTATTGTTATATCTGCTGTGCATCTTTTATTTAAGTTTAATTTATACGATATATATTATATTTATTCCACTGCTATTACTTTAAAATACAAAATTATTTTGAAGCTACTTTGATAGTTAAATTAGCAAGTGTTTACACTTATTGTAAATTATTAGATTAGTTTCAAAAGTTAGTTTGATCTTGTGGTTAAACTAACTGAGACCTAATCAATCTTTGAGAAGCTAAGTGAACATTTACAATCTGTATAAATTCACTACAGTTTAACTTATTTTATAAATCGAGGGTTTTTAACTAGACAATATTTTAACAGAAATTTTAATTAGAAGTCAATTCAACCCCCCTCTTGAGTGTCCACTCCGACCAACATTTGGTATCAGAGGATTAGTTTTTGTTTTTTTTGTTCAAAGATTTTTGAAATACTCTGTTTTTCAACTGTGATTTTAGTTGCATCTTTAAAGATCTTAAATTTCTATTAGTTATAAATTTTTTATCTCTTTAAATTGTCTTTCTAAAATCTAGTTATGAATAATAGACTAGAGGGTGCTGCTACTAACAGGCCACCTTTATTCAATGGTACCAACTATGCTCAGTGGAAACTTAAAATGAAAATTCATTTAGAAAGCATAGGCTTTGATATTTGGACTGCCATAGAATCAGAATATAAACTTCCCACTACTGCTAGATCCACTTGGGATAAACCTACAAAGACTGCCTACAATAATAATTGTAAAGCCATGAATGCCCTGTACTGTGCTTTAGGAGATGAAGAGTTTAACAGAATATCTTCTTGTAAAAATACTTTTAAAATTTGGGATACCTTAGCTGTTTCTCATGAAGGAACAACCAATGTTAAGGAAATGATATTAAATACTTATACTATTAAATATGATAATTTTAAAATGAAAACTGATGAACCTATTTATGATATGTGTCTCAGGTTTAATGAGATAGTCAACACAATGAATTCACTTGGAAAAGCTATTCTAGCAAAGGAACAAATTATGAGAATCTTGAGATGTTTACTAGACCGATGGAGAGGCACATCTGTTTCAATCAGAGAGTCATGTGACATTGCTGCTCTACCTGTTAAAGAACTCATTGGTAAGCTTATGATGTATGAGGAAGAACTTAAGGTGAACAAAGAAGAAGAAGATGAACCTAGAAGAAAGTCTGTTTCATTCAAATCTTTAACTTCAAAGAACAAGGATAAGGAGAAACTTCTAGCTATAAATGAGAGTTCAAGCTGTGAAGAAAGTGAAAGTGCTTCTGATAGTGATGCTGAAATGGATCACATTGCCATAAAGTTTAAGAAGTTTTATAGGAAAAAGAAATTCTTCAGCAAATCAAATTACAAAGGAAAGTATGACAATAAGGGACATTAGAAAAATGATTAGAAGAAGTCTGATAAAAGTAATAAAGTTGTCTGCTATGAGTGCAAAAGAAAAGGACATATTAAAGAAGACTTCCCAAAGATCAAATTCAAGAAGAAATATGAATACAAGGACAATAAGTACAAGAAAGCCATGAAGGCTACTTGGAGCACTTCTGAGGATAGCTCCACTGAATCTGAAGTTTCTGAAACTGAACACAGAAATAAGGCAAACATGTGTTTTATGACAAACACTTCTGAGGAAACCTGCTTAAAGAGATCCTGTAGGAAGACCTGGTACTTGGAAAGTGGATGTTCAAGACATATTTCTAGATACTTATCATTATTTAAAATCTTAGTCAGGATTGATGGAGGTTTTGTCACCTTTGGTGATAACTCAAAAGGGAAAATAATCGGATTAGGCCAGATTGGTAACACTGACTCAGTATTAATTTCTAAAGTTTTATTTGTTGATGGACTTAAATATAATCTATTAAGTATTTCTTAGTTATGTGATGATGGTTTTAATGTTAAATTTAAAAATGATTTTTGCAATGTTTTTAATTCTAAAAATGCTTTAGTATTTTCTGCCCTGCGAAATGAAAATGTTTATGCTGTTGATTTAAATTCTTTAGCTAAGCAGAATATTACTTATTTAAATGCTTTTCATAAAGAGTCTTGGATTTGGCACAGAAGATTAGGACACTGCAATATACACTAACTTAGAAAACTTACTAGGAAGAACTTAGTTAGAGACCTACCCAAACTTGAGTTTCCAAATAACAAAGTTTGTAATCCTTGTTAAAAGGGAAAGAAACACAAAATCTATTTCAAACCAAAGAAAGAAGTCTCAACTTCTCAACCTCTCGAGTTGGTTCACATGGATTTTTTTGGACCATCTAGAGTTTCTAGCTTAAATGGGAAGCACTATGTCTATGTCTTAGTAGATTACTTTTCTAGATATACTTGGGTATATTTTCTAGCTCACAAAAGTGAAGCTTGTTCGTACTTTGTTAAATACTCCAAATATGTAGAAAACCTTAGTTGACTTAAGATTAAAACTCTGAGAAGTGATCATGGATGTGAATTTGAGAATCATGAATTTGAATCTTACTGCTCACACAATGGCTATAGTCACAATTTCTCTACCCCTAGGACACCCCAGCAAAATGGTGTAGTAGAAAGAAGGAATAGAACCCTGCAAGAAATTTCTAGAACTATTCTTAATGAGTATGATCTACCTATTTATTTTTGGGATGAAGCTGTAAATACATCTTGTTATATTATAAATAGAGTCTTAATCAGACCTGTTCTTAAGAGGACCCCTTATGAGTTGTGGAACCATAGGAAACCTAAGGTTAACTACTTCAAAGTCTTTGGCTACAAAGTCTTTATTCTTAATACCAAAGATAATCTTGACAAATTTGCATCTAAGAGTGATGAAGGAATTTTCCTAGGTCATTCTATCTCTAGAAAATCCTATAGAGTTTTCAATAAGAGAACCAAGTTTGTGGAAGAATCTGTTCACATCAAGTTTGATGAAACTGATCCACATGAGCCTAAAACCTCTCTTGAAAATCTTGAAGATGATCTCTCTGTTTTGAACTTTAATGATAAAGACAATGGACCTATAGTTAAAACATCCAGTTCTAGAAATTTTCCAGAACCTGCTTCTGTTGATTCCCAACCTGTTGATGAACCTGAAATTTCTAGCCCTACTTTTACTAAATCAACTAGAATTCTGAAGAATCATCCTTTAGATGCTGTTGTAGGAAATCTTGATAGAGGTACACAGACTAGAGCTTCTCTTAGAAATCAGGTTAAACATCAAGCCTTCTTGTCACAGCTTGAACCTAAAAACATTGATGGTGCTATTAGTGATGAATTTTGGGTAATTGCTATGCAAGAAGAACTCAATCAGTTTGAAAGAAATAAAGTTTGGAATCTTGTTGAAAGACCTAAGGACACTTTCACAATAGGCACAAAATGGGTGTTTAGAAATAAAGTAGATGAATCCAGAAACATAGTTAGAAATAAAGCTAGACTAGTTGCACACGGCTATAGTCGAGAAGAACGTATTGACTATGAGGAGAATTTTTCTCCAGTAGCCAGATTAGAAGCTATTAGGATTTTACTTGCTTATGCTGCACATCTAAATTTCCAACTATATAAAATGGATGTCAAGAGTGCATTATTAAATGGATATATTGCTGAGGATGTTTTTGTTGAACAACCACCTGGTTTTTCAAACCCTCATTTTCCAAATCATATTTTGAAACTATCAAAATCTTTATATGGTTTAAAGCAATCTCCAAGAGCTTGGTATGATAGATTAAGTACTTTTCTAATTTCTAAATGTTTTACAAAAGGAATAGATGATCCTACTCTTTTTATAAAATTAATTTCTAAAGATATTTTAGTAGTACAAATTTATGTTGATGATATTATCTTTGGATCTTCTAAAAACTCTTTATGTACTGATTTTTCTAAAATGATGCAAAATGAATTTGAAATGAGTTTAATGGGTGAAATTAAATTCTTTCTCGGTTTTCAAAATTTTCAAAATGATGATGGAATTATTTTAACTCAAAGTAAATATACTAGAGATTTTTTAAAACGTTTTGGATTGGATAGCACAAAAAGTAGTGACACTCCCATGAGTACCACCTGTAAGATGGATCTTGATAAAAATGGTAAATCTGTTGATCAAACCACTTATAGAGGAATGATTGGAAGTTTACTCTACCTGAATACTAGTCATTCTGATATTATGTTTAGTGTGTGTATGTGTGCTCGTTTTTAAGAAAACCCTAAAGAGTCACATTTAAATGCTGTAAAGAGAATTTTCAAATACCTCAAGCATACTCCCAATTTAGGACTGTTCTATCCCAAAGGAAAATCATTTGAACTAGTTAGTTATTCTGATGCTGACTTTGCTGGATGTAAGCTAGATATAAAAAGCACCTCTGGAACATGTCATCTTTTAGGAAAGTCACTAGTATCATGGTGTAGTAAGAAACAAAATTCTGTTGCATTTTCAACTGCAAAAGCTAAATACATAGCTGCTGGAAGTTGTTGTGCACAAATTTTGTGGATGAAACACACATTACTAAACTATGGATATCAATTCAGACATGTATCAATAAATTGTGACAACACAAGTGCTATTAATATTTCTAAGAATCCTATTTCTCATTCTAGGAAAAAACATATTGATGTAAGACATCACTTTTTGAGGGATCATTATCAGAAAGGTGATATCACTTTGGAATTCATTGGTACTGAATATCAACTTGCTGATATATTCACTAAACCATTAAATTATGAAAGATTAGACTACATCATACATGATCTTGGTATGATTAATCGTAAATGAATATCTTACTGATCTTAATGTTTAATACTTTACTGTACTTTACTTTACAGTTTTATACTTACTGTTTCTAAGTTACTGTTTTATGCTCACGGTCTGACAACTTACTATCTCACCGTGACTATATAAAATGCTCACTATTTCACCGTGATGACTATAAACTGTCTCACCGTGATGGCTAGTTTTTTGTCTCACCGTGAGAAGTATGATAATTTTTATTTTTATTTTATTTTTACCCGTATCGTGGTAATTTTTATTTCACCGCTATTTGATTTCCCGTCTTTGTGTTTTTATGCCATTTGACATTCCCAAATGATAAAACTTATGGGTTTCATTTGACTCCTTACCCAAATTCTCTCCTAAACCTTCTCTTCTCTCTCTCCCGAACCTTTAGTGAATTCCAAGGATAAAGCATCCATCTTCACCCTCGTTTGAGAAGCGCCGCTCTAAGAAACAAAGGAGGATACCGAGGATAGCTCCCGAAGGACCTCTAAACCCAAACCTGGTAAGCCGTACCGTTGTACCTAAAAAAGAGGTTTGCCCTGAATGGTTGCTGTCTAACAGATCGTTAGTTTTGAAAGTTTTAAAAGAGCAAGGATAGCTTGAATGGTTCACTGGAGAGAATAGACCGATTTACCCGAGGCTTGTATCTCAATTATATCAGTATGTGAAGTTCTCTTTTGAGTTTGGAGAAATCTTTCTGGTGACTAGCTGGATCGATGGTCAGAAGTGCTCTTTCTCTTCAATGTTGTGGGCTGCATGCCTAAGAATTCCACATGAAGGAGTGTATGAAGATTACCAGAGAGACCCTCCTCGAACAAATGATATCTTTGACCTAGGAACCGCTTTGGAAAATCTAACTGGAAATGGAACCAAGTGAAGGGCCATATCTGCTAAACTGGATGGGGAGACAAGACTTTTTTTCAAGTTTGTTTAGAATTTGGTTAGTCCAAGAAAAGGAGATTTTGCTGTGATGAATTATCAGGATGTGTTCCTGATTCACCTGTTGAAGAATGGCCAAAAGATCAATCTGTGTAAGTATGTTATCAACTATATCTTTGAGCTGATCAAAGTAACTTCCAAATCCACCTCCCTGTTTTATTCAAGGATGATTTCAGCCATGTTAGTCTCAAAAGGAATGGTTGGACCGAATGAAGAAAAATTATAGGACTTTGATTTCTGCCTATCCATGCCTATCATCAGAAGGATGATGATTAGCTGGAATCCCTGGAAAAAGAAATGGGTTGAGGATAGTGATCAACTGTATAAAAAGTTTAATCCTGTTGACTATCCAAGAAGGCCTAAGAACCTAGCTGATCCTGGTTTAGAACCAGATGAAGTGGCTGAGTACTCAGAAGAAGAAGAACAAGAAGAAGTAACAGCTGAAGTTCCACCTAGAGAAGAATCTGTAATACCTCCAATGGAAACAGTTTTTGTTGAAGAGGAAAGGGGTGTTATCCCTACTGTTATCCCTGCTGAAATACCTCAAGGAGAGGAATTTGTTGTTGAAAAGGAAAGGACCGAGGATCCTTTAATTGTTCTTCATGAGGAAGAAGCTCATCCCAATGCTTCAAGGAAATTAGTTTTTCCTAGTTCAGAACAACAAGCAACCTTTGAGGAAGTTTTTGTTGAATAGACTTTTTCTATTGAGAAAGAAGCAAGTCCGGAAGCTTATCCAGTGGAACAATCGGTTCCTGAGATTATTCCATCTACTGAAGAAAGAATGGAAATTGCCTTTCAGCTGGCAAGGCAAGAATTTGCTGAAGAGATTAGGGATGATCCTGTGGATCTTGTCCATGTTCCTGAACCTCAAGAATCTGAAAGGGAAGCACAAGTTGAGGGGGAGGAAACTTGAAATCTTGATATTGTGGAAGATGGATCTGGTGAAGCTTCTCAACCTTCTGTCACTTTCTTTGTACACTCTCGGTATGAGTTCCTAATCTTTTATGATGTAAATGAGTTACAGCAAGTGACTGCAACTGGAATGGATATTTATTCTCTGTTTTAACTGAAGTCCTTAGCTCATTCAGAAACAGAACCAGAGCCCCAACCTCAATCTGGATCAGAATCTGAGTCTGAAGATGACTCTGACCCTCAACCATAATCTGAACCTCTACCTTTACCTGTATCCTTACCTGAGCTTCTCTCCTTTGTAACCAAAGATGATTTGAAAGTTTTTAGCGAGACTTTGTTAGCTGGTTTTAAGAAAATTGTCTCCACTCAACCTCTCCCAGTGACTCAATTAAGTCAAGAAGATGCATCAATTATATTGGAAAATATTATCTTTCATATTCAACCAAGGATGATCTGAGAAATTCAAGAAGTCCGAGTAGAGAATAAGTTGCTGAGTGCTGATGTTGCAAATCTGAAAAGTATGGTAGCAAGTCTGCAGAATGATCTATCTGTGAGATCAGAGCCTGCTCCTATTTCTGCCCCTGCACCTACTGCTATTTCACCCGAGTCTTCTGATTCCCTCCTTGCTAGGGAGATTGTGTCTCAAGTTCATCCTTACCTACTATCTTTTGATGAAAATATTGGAAAAAGGAACACGAAGATGCTGGAATGCATGAGAGAGCTTGTGGAAACTCTGAATAAGCTTACAAATGAATACACTGGATGTCTGCAAAAAGTTCTGAAACATCTCAAAGTTATAACCAAAGCTGTCAAGGCTTCACCTGCTTCTGGTCAGACCTCTACACCTGCTTTGGATGATTCTCTGCGGAGATCCATAATGAAGGAAGAATTACAGAATGCCTTCAGTGGCTTGGATCTATCTCCTTTGTCAGAAGTGATTAAGAACAGTGATAGAGCATTGGACTTGGTTAGGATTCATTCAAAGATAGCCAATGATGCTCAACAGGAGATCTCCAAGAAAATAGATTTGTATCTTTCCTGGATTTTCTCTAAAAGTGACATGAAAGATCACTTTAGATATCTTGTGGAAAATCCGAGAATCCCTCCGGTGACTCAAGCTTTTAAAGCTCAAGTTCAGAAACTTTCAGAGTTTACCAGATTGTTGGACAGATTTCTGGAGAATAAGGATGATTTTGAAAAGGCTATGCAGTATGGTGGTGAAATCACTACTAATTTCATCAATCTTTTGAAGCCGTATCTTCATGTGCAGAGTACTGCTATAGTTGCTCCAACTGCTGCACCCCTTAGAACTGGACTACCTGCCTTAGCATCTACTACCATGACAGTTAGCCAAGCCCTTTCTCAGATCTGGCCAGTCATTATTGACCAACCTAAGCCTAGATCTTCTACTTCTCCTACTTTGGCTCCATCTGTTTTTGAAGGTCTACCCTTACCCTCGTTGTCTACCGCTTCTATTCCTTCTTCTACTTCAACACTAGCTCCTGCTGCTGATAAAGGCAAGACAAAAATGGACCCCTAAAGAGTTTACCAACTGTTTTTCTTTTTGATGGGATGTCATTTCTTGTTTATAGTTTGTAATTCTCCTGTACTTTGTATTATTAAAGCTTTGTTTAATGAAAATTGCCGAGTTTCATTTCCTTTTCTCTACTTTTTGATAATCCCAAAAGGGGGAGAAAAACCTATAAGTAACAGTTCTATAATAGTACAAAATGGGGAGAAAACTGCAAGTATCTGTTCTATAATGTTTTTTCTATGATAGTATCTTTAATATTACATATCTTTTATATTATGCCTATATATGATTTGTGATCATCAAAAAGGGGGAGATTGTTGGACTCCTCATGTGTTAATCATGTTTTAATAATCAGAAATCTCATTACTGTTAATTAATCTTGATCTTCAGTGCACATCTTGCTAATGATCTTCAAATTCAACAATAGGTGCATATCATGTTTTTATAATAACAAATCTTATGGATGTTAAGTACTCTTTACAAGTTTTATGCATAATCACAATTATCTCATATATTATCTCTAATGATTAACCTTAACCCATATTCTGCATATCACTGTCTTAGTCCAAATACATATTTTTTTGTCTAAGTATGGAGACACCGTGACCAGACACCGTGACGAGACACCGTGACCAGACACCGTGACCAGACACCGTGAAGGACTCACCATGACCAGACACCGCGACCAGACACCGTGACCACTCATCGTAACCCAGAAACCATGAAGGACTCACCGTGACCAGACACCATGATCAGACACCGTGAAGAAGACACCGTTTCCATGATCACTGTGACACCGTTTCTTAAGCTTTTGTCAATATTATTTTAAATGATGCTAACAGTCATATTTGTTGTTTTTAATGCAATTAATGTTATTTAATGTTAGTTTTGGGATTGACAGGAAACCATATCTCATACCTATGAAAAGGGAATCATTACTACTACCAGAGCCCATGGAATATAAAGAAGATTGAGCTGCATTAGAGAACACACACACTTGACACGTCTCGACACATATACTACAAGACATGCGAGCTCTGTACTAAACCGAAGAACAATATGGAGCACAACTGTGAAGAACACATTGAACGACCCTCAAAGAAGTTCCATACATGCAATCCTATATTTCTGAATAACACATGACGAATCAAGAGACTGTAGAACACAAGCTGAACTACGACACTCTGTTTTTCAACAGAAAAACCAGAGAAGGACTCCGAAGAATTCCTGCTCAATCCAACGAGTCCAGAGCTACATTGACAATCACTAGAGCCATTTCTAAACTCTACATCTCTGCTCTGTGATTTATTATTTACTCTTTGAGCAGTGTGTGTCATCTGCTGTATTTTTACACACACACTGTCTCCTGAACTTTAACTGGAGGATCTGTAAATCCTCACTCAAAATATTACATATTTTATTTCCCACTAGGATAGTGGTAGAGGTCGTGTGTGACCTGAAAAATTGGTTTGCTGTTGTTTTGTTTCCCATGAATAACAGTGGTAGAGGTATTGGACTTGGACAGTTTTTGTAAAACTATTGTTCACCCCGATCCAGGGTGTGGATCAAATTCTTATATATATTTGAGAGGACTAAGTCTCAGATTGAGACTGAACCTCTTGTTATATATGTTGTGCATATTTTATTTAAGTTTAATGTATACGATATATATTATATTTATTCCACTGCTATTACTTTAAAATACAAAATTATTTTGAAGCTACTTTGATAGTTAAATTAGCAAATGTTTACAATTATTGTAAATCAGTAGATTAGTTTCAAAAGTTAGTTTAATCTTGTGGTTAAACTAACTGAGACCTAATCAATCTTTGAGAAGCTAAGTGAACATTTACAATCTGTATAAATTCACTACAGTTTAACTTATTTTATAAATCGGGGGATTTTAACTAGACAATATTTTAACAGAAAGTTTAATTAGAACTCAATTCACTGCCCCTATTGAGTGTCCACTCCGACCAAAACTATCCTATTGGGTTTATAAAATATTAATTTTGTATAATAAATATTTAAATACACATAAGATATTCATTATCAAAGGTGAAATTTATAGAAAATTCTTATAAGGAAAACCCAACATTTGATTGTTTCAAAGAATTGAAGTATTCTTTGAAGAAAATGTGTAATTGAATTTAATAAAAAAATTACTCCACTATAGTAGGTGTTATACTCTAAATTCATTAAAAGGTGAAAGTTATAGACAACTATCATGATCATCATCTCATCTCCCGAACATTTATTATTGCATTTTTTTGTTTGATACACATCCTCCATCTCTTATAGGCATGCACCGATGTTTCTTGAAATACTCTAAGAGGTAGTCATATATGAGATGACTAATTATCATAGTAGTAAAAGAAACATAATATAGATGGGGTATGAGTTTGAAGAAAAAAATTTAATAATTATTTAGGATATGAAACTGATGAGGATGACAATTTTATATAAAAGAGATGGGGGATAAGTCTCAAGTAACAAATTGTAATAATAACTATTGTTTGACACACATCAAGTCTTTCTTAACATCCATAAACAAGAGAAAATACAATATAAGAAATTAAATAGAAATAAGAAACCGAAACATGATAAAAAATAATAATAAACTCCCATTCAATCAACTTGAAGATATAAAAATATATTGATAAAACATTTTAAATAAATAAAGAGTTATTTCATATACATGGATAGTAATGTGATATTCATAGGGGTGGAACCAATACATATAGACCTAAAATGATGAATACCTAAAAATAATTTCCAATATATATAATTTGATAACCTCTGTTCTATTTTTTTTTCAACAAGTGATGTAACAAACTAAGGAATTATTACATTTAATATTAATTGTATATCAAATATTTGAAAACATATCAAGAATCTTGGGATGTCATATCGTCACATCGACCCATACCAAGGATTCCAGGGAGGTCCTCACATCAGATCTACACATATGAAGGATTATATAGAGTCCATATAATACACATTGACCCATCCTCAATATTTTAGGGTGGTCCATAAAGAAGTTTGAATAAATCAATAATACACATCAATAATATATATCACAAACAAGGGAGAAAAACACTCCAACCCTTGCAACATCTATCCCACACACACTAGCATCTACCGAGACTGAACGAATCCCATGAGGTCACATTTTCTAAGTGGAATACCCTTAATTCACTTATAAATATAAGTGTAATCACAAAATTAATAGATATATAAAACATCACTCCCCATCTAAAGTCTTTACTACATAAATATGAAAATAACTAGTCAGTTTAAATATGCTAGTATAAGGACCCGACCTTAAAACATTACTTAATATTGAATTTTAAAAAATAACATACATTATTACTCATTGAGGATATTTTTGGGTTTAGAGTTTTAAATAATTAGGATAATTTACATATATAACATACCAAATTAATACAAATAGGACACTATTAAAAATAGTTTCCATTTTTTTTTTCAAAATATAAAACATTAAAACATAAAGCGTGATTTCTTTGAAAATACTCCATATAAAACATCACAAATCCATTATTACTCTTAACCATCCTTATATCCTATGAATTTTTTTTAAAAACATGGGATGAGTATAAAAATCAATAAGGGATATAAAAATAGAAGACGTTAGTCAAGTGATAACATAAAAACCAATAAAACCCATAATCATAAAAACTCAAATGCATAGAATACTCATGTTTTTACCTTGGAACATATTTACCATATCACTATTACATTCACCCTTACACATGGAATAACCTTTTGGTTAACTTCTATCTATGGAGTACCCAATGCATTGGAGAGCTATAATGGGGCTCACCCGTCATATCTTGAGCTATAATGGGCCCAACCCAACATATCTTGAGCTATAAAGGGGATGAAATCAACATATATTGAGATATAATGGGCTCAAACCAAAGTAAGTAATGTCCAAGGAACATATCATGGTAATAAAGTATCTTTAAATCAGGAGAAACTACACATTCCATACACATAAGAAAAAAAAACAATCCTTTTGAAATTTATTAAAGAGAATTTTAAAAGGATTTTAAAAGGAAAGTCCTTTAAAATATAATTGGAGTGAGAATTAATAGAATTGAAAGGATATGTGTATACAGTGTAAATAAACATAATACAACATAAAATAAACAAAAATTAATTAAACCAATAATCTTAATACCACATAATGAATAAAGAAGAAGGTTAAACCAACGAATGAAAATCGGGTTAAGAATTTCCTTACCCTGAGTTCTTCTTACTTAAAATGCATTTAAAATTCCAGTATAATGGGTAAAAGAGTGTTATTAATATCTTACAGAAAAATATTCATGTTTATAACACCTTATGTTATTATTTTAAAACATCATTTCACCCTTTAATTATTAGTATTGTGTTCCTTTCATTGTTTTGGGTGTTTTCTTTATATGTTTTCCATGATTGGTTAATGATGAATATTCTTATCGATTGGAAGTGAAACTACAGAATTTTAATGAAAAGTTATTTATATATTTCTAGTACCATAATTTATACCATTTATCATTTTTAAGTTTTATATGAGGATGATTCATAAGTTAAAACATTAATGATGTTTTTTAGATCATTTTAGCGGTTCTTTGATAATAATGACCTCATTTTGTCTTATAAATTAAATCCATGAGTACAAAAGAATTACAGAACCATGGATGATACATAAAAAATATATTTTAACCTGGTTTAACCATAAAAATGGTTTCATGACCATACTTTAAATAATTAATGCAAATTGAAATCACATCGTCCATGATGTCGGTAATTCGACACATCACAGACAATGTTTTTATTCCTTGAATAAGTGGGAGAGGAGAAGAAAAATGATGATGAATTTTCCATGAACATGAGAAAATCCATAATATACATGATTTATGGAGATTTAATACCTCTTGGGTAAGATGAGATGAGGAAATAATAAGAAAATAAATGAACTCAAAATAAAAGAATAATTGAGAAATCCCTTACAAAAATTTGGCAGCCTAATTGCTATGCAACATGGTTTTAGAAAATATTAAAAAGAGAGGGGACATAAATCACCCATCCAGAAATGAATCATAATACATAATAGATCAATAATAAGAAGGAAATAATAACACGGTATGGAAACTTAAAAGTTATACCACATAAAAGAGAACTTGAATAGAAAAAGAAAGAAGATGAGAATTCTCTTACCTTGTAGAGTAATTCCCAAAACATGAAGTTTGGGACCTTAGGGGGCTTGAAGAAACCTTGGGAGGAATACTAGGGAGGTAAGGAGGGTATAGATTCATTGATTAGGGATTTGGAATGAATTTAATGAAGGAAAGGGTTGGTATTTATATCAAAAGTGAGAGAATATTTTAATAATCTCCAAAGGACACCTCATTAGTGGTATTTCCAAAACCATGGGCTTACCCATGGTATTTGCCCAAGGTATTAGCCACTTGGGACACCTCACATCTTATTTTACTTTACACAAGTCGACCAAATTTATTACATCATTATTACATCATTAATGATGACATTAACACATCGAAACTCAAAATTGTATTTTTACTATTCACCGAAAAATCAACGGTTTCAGAAAAATCCCAAAAAATTACCCTAACCATTTTTAGATTTATAGAATTAAAAAATGTAGTGAATTTTTTGAAAATAATTTTATAAATATCCTTAATTTAATTTTTAAATAAAATCATACTTAATTAAAAAATATAGAATTTTAAAACTATAACTGCTTTTATATCACATTGAAAATTAACCAAGATGTTATTATATTAAGGCCTTAAAAAATAAAATAATAATACAATTTAATATTCATTAGGGTCATATTATTATTCATATTAATATTTATAAGGGTATGTTATTATTCACTAAAAAAACAAGTTGGTTCCATCCGACTCTAAATAACTTATTGAACACAATTGTAGATAACTATTTTTCAAAATTTTAAACATAGAAACTGCAAAAATTATGTTTAAAAGATAGTTATAAATATCTAATTAAAACAAAGTTTCATGAATTTTGTTTATTTTTTTTAAAAAACTTTGGGGTGTTACATTATCCCCACCATTTATAAATTGCGTCCTTACAATTTTATTTACTTATTAAACAAGTGAGGGTACCTTTCCCTCGTAGAATTTTCAGACTCCCATGTTGATTATTCAACCATGTGGTTTCTCCACAAAACCTTTACCTGGTGGATTAACTTATTCCGCAATACCTGTTCCCATTGATCAAGAATATGAACTGGTTTCTCTTCATAAGAAAGGTTCTATTCCAGCTGAACTACTTCTGGGCTCAAGACATGTGATGAATCTAGAACATACTTCCTCAAAATAAAAACATGAAAAACATTGTGTACCTGAGACAAACTCAGAGGAAAATCTAATCGGTATGAAACTATTCCAACTTTCTCTAGGATTTCAAAATGACCGATGAACCGTGGAATTAGCTTCTCTTTCTTACCGAAATGCATCACCCTTTTCCAAGGAGATATTTTAAGAAAAACATGGTTACCTAACTTGAAAGAGAAGTCTTTCCTACTATTATCTGCATAATTTTTTTGCCTGCTCTAAGCTGTCCTCATGTGACTTTGGATCATCTTCACTTTATCAGCTACTTCTTCTACTAATTCTGGCCCCATTAACTTTCTTTCACTGACTTTATCCCAAAATGATGAATTCTGAAACCACTTCCCATACAAAGCCTTGAAAGGTGATATCTGTATACTATAATGAAAACTGTTATTGTAAAAAAATATAACTAAATAAATATGATGATCCCAAATTCCCTGATAGTCCATTGGAAAAGCTCGAAGCATATCCTCCAAAGTCTAAATCATTCATTCTGACTGCCCATCTGATTGAGGATGAAAAGCTATACTGAAATTTATTTCTATGCCAAACAACTTCTAAAGCCCCTTCCAAAATTTATAAGTGAACTTGATATCCCAGTCATATACAATAGAAAATGGAACTCCATGTAGCCTGACAATCGCTTTGAGATACAATAGAGAAAGATGATCCAAAGACATTGTATCTCGAATAGAAAGAAAATGTGTAGATTTTTTCATCCGATCAACAATAACCCAATTCACAGTGTTACCTCAATAAGTATTTGGTAGTCCCACCATGAATTCCATGATATATTCTCCCATTTCCACTCTGGAACTGGAAAAGGATGAAGTATCCCCTTCAGTAACTATTGATCTTCTTTAACCTGTCGACATATCAAATATTTCATAGTAAATTCTACAATATCTCTTTTCATTCCATCCCACCAATAATACTCCCAAAGGTCTCTCTATATATTAGTACTTTTAGGATGAACTGAAAATGAAGAACTATGAGCTTAAAATAAAAAATATTTCTTTAACTAGGAATCACAAGGCACAGACAACCTTTTTGCAAATTTTAAAACACAATCTTTATCAAGATTAAATTCTGGCAGCTTGTCCATTTTAACCAATTCTATATTTTTCTGTAGCTCATGGTCTTCATTTTGCACTTGCTTAATTATATCTGATAATGATGAATATAATGAAACCTAAAATAAAAACAGATGTATTCCCTGTACCAAAAACTTATAAGACAAAATTCATCAAATCATTAATCAATAGATCATTTTCCAAATGTAACATGGTTAACGATGCATGATGTTTTTGACTCAAGGAATCTGCCACTTTGTTTTCTTTTCCTGGATGGTAATTGATTGTGAAATCACAATCTTTTATCAATTAAATCCATCATCTATGCCTCATGTTTAATTCCTTCTGAGTGAATATATACTTCATAATTTTATGGTTAGTATATATTTGACATTTGTCTCCGTATAAATGATGTCTCCAAATTTTCAAAGAAAAAACCACAAATTCCAATTCCAAATCATGTGTGGGATAATTTAACTCATGAGGTTTAAGTTTTCTTGAATCATAAGAAATTACCTAATCATTATGCATCAAAACACAACTAAGTCCCTTCAACGAATCATCACTGTAGATGAAAAACTCACAATTTCGAGAAGGCAAGGACAAAACTGGAGAATTCACCAATCTCTTCTTCAGTTCCTAAAAAAATATCACATTCTTCTATCCAAACAAATTTAACCCCTTTTCAGGTTAACTAGTTAGCGGTCTATATAACAATATAAAGTTTTTAATAAACCTTTGATAATAACCTACTAATCCAAGAAAACTATGAATCTCTGTAACATTTTTAGGTCTTGGACATTCATCAACCACTTTTGTTTTGACAGGATCAACTATTATTCCATCCTTATTTACAATGTGGCCAAGAAAAGAAATATGTTGCAACCAAAAATCACACTTTCTGAATTTTCCATACAATTTCTTTTTTTTAATGTTTTAAAAACAACCTTTAGATGTTTTTCATGCTCCTCTTTACTTCTATAATATACAATAATGTCATAAATAAATACAACCACAAACTTATCCAAGAACTCATGAAATATTCTATTCATAAGATCCATGAATATAGAAGTTACATTAGTTAACCCAAAAGTCATAACTACAAACTCATAATGACCACATCTAGTATGGAACATAGTTTTCGCGATGTCTTCATCCTTTACTTTCAACTGATGGTACCTCGACCTCTGGTAAACCTTTGACAAATACTGCGCTCCCTAGAGATGATAAAAAAATCATCGATATGAGGTAGATGATACTTGTTTTTAACAGTAATGTTATTCAAGGCTCTATAATCGATGAAAAGTCTCATTGAACCATCTTTTTTCTTAAAAAATAAGACAGGATAACCCCATGGTGAAGTGCTAGGTTGAATGAAGCCTTTATCTAATAATTCTTACAACTGATTTTTTTAATTCCAAAAGTTCCATTTGGGACATTCGATAAGGAGGTTTTGAAATTTTCTTAGAATTAGGAACTAATTCAATAGTAAACTGAACCTCTCAATTATGAATAACACCAGAAAAATCATCAGGAAAAACATACAGGTATTCATTTACCACTGGTACTTCATTAATCTAGATAGTTACCTTATCTTCAAAAATATGGGCAAGATAAATTTCATTTCCATTATTAATCAATTTATTAGATTCTTGATACGTTATTAATGGTATGGGTTCATTATTATACACAAACTAAAATTATTTTTGAAAAACAACTTCCTTTTCTTTGAAATCTATCTTAGCATGATAAAAAGAAAGCCAGTCCATACCTAGAATAACATCAAACTTTACAAAAGGAAAAACAACAAGGTTTTTAGGTAAAATAATTCTACAGACAAGGATAGGAAGATTCTTATATTTTATTTTTTCCACAATATTTCCTCTAGGTGTTTTAACCATGATATCTGACTTCATTTCATGTGGTTGAATTCCCAATTTTTCTAAAACTTTCTCAAAAATGAAGGAATGTGTAGACCGTAAATCAAACAACACATTTGTGCAATCTATAAAAACAAGAAATGTACCTAATACCACCTCATTTTATGGATCAATATCTACTAAAGTGGTTGAAAAATATTTTACCAATCCCTTCTACTTCCAATATTGCTGATTCCCTGCTTGAGTAAATAGCTTTGGACAAACATTAGAAAAATAAACCAATTCCTTACAGTTAAAGAATCTCAACATCAGCTTCTCATTAGTTTACAGATCATTTTACTTACACTCATGAGACATGTGTCCAAATTGCCCACATTGGTATAATTTCCCAAAATTTATAAGACATTCACCAGGATGCCTTTTACTACACTTTTCACAAGAAGGGAAATTCATTTTCTTACCTCCAGAATTATTTAATGAGTTATTCCCCATTGAATTACAATATGAATTATTCTTATTATTATCATCACAGGGCACATATGTTTTAGAAAAATACATCTCAAATTTTTAAGCACAACGAACAATCTTCTCATAGCTTTTAAACTCTCATGAGGCCAAAGCTCTTCGCAAAAACAGTTTCAAACCAGAGTAAAATCTATTAATTTTACTTTCAGAATCCCAAGTAAAATCTAGTACATACGTGTACAGTCTTGTAAAATTGGATTCATATTATTCCATAAAATCATCATCTTTCTACTTCAGTTCCATGAATTGTTTCTCTATTCTGAGTCGAACAGTTTTGGGAAAATATTTTTCCAGAGAGAGACTCTTAAAATCATCCCATTGCAAACTACCAAGATCATCTCTTTCTCTTGTATTCTTAACCATAGACCACCATTTATTGACTTAAACTTACAAAAAATAAATTTCTAATATTACCTTTTGACATTTTGAACATCCCATGACA
Organism: Viscum album; assembly: GCA_963277665.1. Classification (NCBI taxonomy): domain Eukaryota; kingdom Viridiplantae; phylum Streptophyta; class Magnoliopsida; order Santalales; family Viscaceae; genus Viscum; species Viscum album. The sequence continues at coordinate 1,964,868,449 of OY728133.1, forward strand.
TCAAATATTGTTTATAGATCATTGATCCATCCTTCAGCTATCACTGGATCTGTAGTTCCACTAAATGCTGGAGGATATTGCCTCATAAAATGCTCCACAAAAGACATGTTTATTCATGGTTGATCATGTTCCTATCTAGAATAAATACCACCACCATTTATCGATTTATTCAACTAATCCATTACTATCACAAACTACTCAGTTCTAATTCCCACCATTTCGGGCTACAGATTCAGACATACATCGACCTCTTGGTGCCTTCCTACTTCAGCTTCCCTATTTCTTCTACGGACAGCCATTCTGAACAAACATAACTTAGATAAATAAAAATGGTAATCCTAAAATTATATAACATGTCAAATTAATCATAGAGTAAAATCAGTTATGGTTTTTTTTTAAATATTATCCTAACCCCTAAAGTTATCTAAACCATCCTATGATACCAACTATAAGGAATCGAGCTTAAAAAGTTATTTAATATTGAATTTTAAACAAGAACATAAATTATTACACATTAAGTATCTTTTTGGGTTTATATTTTTAAATAATTAGGATAATTTACATACATAACATACCACATTCATACAAAGAGGACACTATTAAAAACAATTTCCTTTTTTTTTCAAAATATAAAACATTAAAACATAAAGCGTGATTTCTTTGACAACACTCTATATCAAACATCATGAATCCCTTATTTCTCTTACCCATACTTATATACTATGAAAAACATTTAAAAAAAATGGGATGTGTATAAAAATCAGTAAGGGATATAAAGATAGAATGCGTTAGTCAAGTGATAACATAAAAACCAATAAAACCCATAATCATAAAAACTCGAATACAAAGAATACTAATGTTTTGACCATGGGACATATTTACCATATAACTCTTACATTCACCCTTACATATGGAATAACCTTTTGGTCAACTTCCATATCTAGATTACCCAATGCATTGGAGATCTATAATGGGGCTCACCCGTCATATGTTGAGCTATAATGGGCTCAACCCAACATATCTTGAGCTATAAAGGGGCTCAAACAAAAATATATTGAGCTATAATGGGATCAAAACAATATAAATAATTTAAAAGGAACATATCATGGTAATAATGTATCTTGAAATCAGGAGAAACTACTCATGCCATACACATAAGAAAAAAAACAATCCTTTTGAAATTTATTAAAGAGAGTTTTAAAATGATTTTAAAAGGAAAGTCCTTTAAAATATAATTAGAGTGAGAATTAATAGAATTGAAATGATATGTGTATATAATGTAAATAAACATAATACAAAATAATATAAACAAAAATTCATCACAACAATAATCTTAATACTACATAATGAATAAAGAAGAAGGTTAACCCAACGAATGGAAATCAAGTTAAGAATTCCCTTACCATGAGTTATTCTTACTTAAAATGTGTTTAAACATCCTGTATAATGGTTAAAAGAGTGTTATTAATATATTACAGAAACATATTCATATTTATAACACCTTATATGATTATTTCATATCATTATTTCACCCTTTAATTATTAGTATTGTGTTCCTTCCATTGTTTTGGGTGTTTTCTTTACATGTTTTCCATGATTGGTTAATGATGGATATTCTTGTCGATTGGAAGTGAAACTCCAGAATTGAAATAAAAATGTATTTAAGTATTTATAGTACCATAATTTATACCATTTATCATTTTGAAGTTTTATATGAGGATGATTCATAAGTTAAAACATTAATTATGTTCGTGTAGATCATTTTAGTGGTTCTTTGATAATAATGACCTCATTTTATCTTATAAATTAAATACATGAGTACAAAATAATTACAGAACCATTTATGAGACATAATAAATATATTATATCCCAGTTCAACCATAAAAATGGTTTCATTACCAGAATGGAAATAATTAATGCAAATTAAAATCACATCGTCCATGATGTCGGTAATTCGACACATCACGTACAATGTTTTTATTTCTTGAATAAGTGGGAGAGGAGAAGAAGAATGATGATGAATTTTCCATGAACATGAGAACATATATAATATAAATTATTGTTAGATATTTTATCCCTCTTGGTTAAGAGGATATGAGGAAAGAATAAGAAAAAAATGAACTCAAAATAAAAGAATAATTGAGAAATCCCTTACAAAAATTCGACAGCCTAACAGCTGTGCAACATGGTTTTAGAAAATATTAAAAAGAGTGGGGATATGAGTAACCCATTAAAAAATGAATCATAATAAATAATAGATCAATAATAAGAAGTAAATAAGAACATGGTATGGATACTTGAAAGTTATACCACATAAAAGGGAACTTGAATGGAAAAAGAAAGAAGTTGAGAATTCTATCACCTTGTAGAGTAACTCCAAAAACATGAAGGTTGGGACCTTGGGGGCTTGAGGAAACCTTGGGAGGAATCCTAGGGAGGTAAGGAGGGTAGAGATTAATTGATGAGGGATTTGGAATGAATTTAATGAAGGAATGGGTTGGTATTTATAGCAAAAGTGAAATAATATTTTAATAATTTTCAAGGGACACCTCATTAGTGGTATTTGCAAAACCATGGGATTTCCCATGGTATTTGCCCACGGTATTAGCCACTTGGGAAGCCTCACATATTAGTTTACTGTACACAAGTCTACCAGATTTATTACATCATTATTGCATCATTAATGATGTCATTAACACACCGAAACTCAAAACTGTATTTTTACTATTCACCAAAAAATCAACTTTTTCAAAAAATTCCCAAAAATTTACCCTAACAATTTTTCAACATGTAGAATTCAAAAATGAAGTCCATTTTTTGAAAATAATTATCTAAATACCATTAATTTAATTTTTAAATAAATTCATACTTAATTAAAAAATGTACAGTTTTAAAACTATATATGCTTTTATATCACATTGAAAAATTAACCAAGATGTCATTATCTTAAAGCCTTAAGAAAATAAAATAATAATACAATTTACTATTCATTAGGTCCATATTACTATTAATATTACTATTCATAAGGGTATGTTACTATTCACCAAAAAAACAAGTTGGTACCATCAGACTCCAAATAACTTATTGAACACAATTTTAGATGACTGTTTTTCAAAATTCAAAACATAAAAGCTACAAAATTATGTTTAAAGGATAATGATAAATATCTACTTAAAACAAATTTTCATGCATTTCATTTATTTTTCTTAAAAAACCTTAGGGTGTTACAACTAGTAAGCAGTCTCATAGGCTACCCAACCACCATCATTGAAATTGATACATACAAAATTATATAGAAGATATAAAATGGGATGGCACTTCTACCATATAGATAATTCTGTTATTTATCCAATGAAAATAAATCATGATTCATCCAGACTTTCACATAAATAAAAGAGTAGCTCACAAATCCCCTAAATTAATTCACAACTGCAATTGAGAAGGAAGGTGATGCTCATATGGCCTAGGAGAGAAGCTGGGAAGTCTCACAATATAGGTATTTCACACTCTAAAATCTTCAAGCATCAAAATGGATAATATCCACATCCAAATATCCAAATGTCTAACTCATCACACTCACAGTGGAAAAACAACCTCCACTATAGTGAAAACCATTGATGTTTTACACCCTGAGTTCCCCAATAGAAATTAGAGAAAGACTTATGTTCGAGAGAAATTAGATAAAGACTTACATTCAAGCCTTAGATTCGTTCGACCATTGAATAGTTCGAGCCTTATATTAGAGCCTTGGAATTGTTCAAGCCTTGATTAGATCCTTGATTTGAGCCTTGATTCGAGCTTCGATTCATCGAGGAGGAGCGATGATAGAGGGAATTTTCAATGAAAATCTTTAGAAATCACAACGAGTTAATGACTGGTTAGAGTTTTTTAAATAGACCAGGACTCTTTTATCATCACTTATAAAAAATCACTGATAAAGATCCCTTTTATCAGTACTTAAGTAATAAGTGCTGATAAAAGGAATCTTTATTAGTGCCTTTTTATCACTGATGAATATAGATATTTATTAGCGCTAAAAAACACTGATAAAAGGAATATTTATCGGTGCTAAAAAACACTAATAAAGATGGATTTTATCAGCGCTTATTACTTAAATACTCATAATGGATTTATAATTACAATTATAAATAATTTTTTATAAATATATTCATATAATTATATATAAATATAAATATAGTAAATATATTCTTTATTTAAATATATTTGTTATAATTTTATAATTATTTAAATATATATATATATATTTATAATTATATAAATACTTTAAAAAAAATATTTATATCATTATATATACATATATATTTAATAAATATATATAAATATAAATATAGTAAATATATTCATTATTTAAATAAATTTATTATAATTTTAATAATTATTTAAATATATACAATTAATTATTTAAACATATATAATTATTTATTTAAATATATATAATTATTTATTCATAATTATATAAATACTTTTAAAAAATTAATATTTATTTATAATTATAAATATATAAATGTATAAATATAATAAATGTACATTTATAAATATATTTATTTGTAAATATATTTTGACAAATATATTTTTAACATTATTAATGAATATTTAATCTTAAGTGAAATCATGTTTAATATGAGTGAAATTTTATAAATTAAAAATGAGTGCACTTTAACAATATTAAAAAAATGGATAAGTTTTATTAATTAAATATAAATTATTAAAAAATATGGATATATATTGAAATAAATATGAATACATATTGAATATATTAAAATATAGAAAATGAATATATATAAAATAAAAATGAATTAATTACATATATGTGAAATCAATATAACAAGTTTGATCTATTTTAAATTCAAAAATCAAATGATATTGAATTATATCCATTACTCGATGCAATTAGTTAGTATTTTTAATTCATATTAATTTTTAATTATAAACCATTATATTCATTGAATATATACTATTAAATGTAAAGGATGAGCCCGTAAGGGGTGCTGCTTGAGGTAGGGTTTCCCGTCGCTGCCTCCATCATTTCGGTGCAGGGTTGGCTACGATTCATCTCCTCGGTGTTCTTATCGGTGAGATCTGGAATGTGGTGGCCTTCCCCCCCTCTCAGTCTTAGTCTCGGTCAACTTTGGCCATTGTTTTCTCTCTACGGCCGCTTCAGATTTCTGTGGTTGACTTCGGGTGTCGGGTTCTTCGCGTCGGCCTCAGATATCTCGGTGGTGGATTCGGCTTTTGGTGGTCGGCTTCGGACTTCGGCGTATCTCAGCAGTGGCATCGCGGTTCGCTTCGTGCTTCGGAGCTCTCAGGAGGCTTCGCTCTGGTTTTGTCCCGGGTCGGGTCGGCTTCGACGCTCTGGGACAATGACAGTTCTGCTGGCGTCAGTTGGGGAGGATCTCCGGCTTGGATCTGCTGACGACATCCCCGAGTAGTGGTTCCAGATTAGTGCTTCATCCAGATCTGGTGTGGTTTTGGTTTTCTACCCCGGTGTTCTATGCTGTGGAAGCATTTTCTGGGAGGTTTGTTGTGGTTTTTGCATTCGGTCTGGAGGGCGGTGATGGGTTCTGTGCTCTGGCTTGGCAGTGTGTGGCCGGAGTCTTTGCAATAACGTTTTCTTCAAAGTGTCATCAGTAAGTTTCAACAATGGTGTGTGATTTGATCATAGGAAATGCTGGGTGATCGTGACAATTGGTTGAAGATGAATGAGGTTTTTTGGCTAAGGGTGAAGGAGGAACGACCGAGTTGTATGCGGAGCAGGGTGCGGCATTAGGGCAGCCTGATCTTCATTCTGGTTTCTTCAATGTCCTTTTGTGGATGGATTCAGGTTCATTTCACGTGGCTGGTTGGTTGGGAAAACTCCGTCTGGAGTTTGCTGATGGGAGGATATGGGCTGGTGTCAATGGTCGCACCGGTGGACGTTTGAGGAGGCTGGCTCTGAGGACGGGTCTGCTTGTCTAATGTTTGTGCCTCGATTCATGGTTTCTTGGCCTTGATTTTATTGTTTGTATGTGGTGAAGTGATGAAATGGTGAAGCGGTGATGTGGAGGTCTGATGTAGTTGTGTGGCAATGAAGTCATGTTTGGTTTCTCACTTTTTCCTCAAAAGTGTTTGCATAATAAAAATTTAATTTCCAGTCAGTCAAATGTAAAGTATAAATATTTGTATTATATAAATCATATTTATATAAATTTATATAAATTTATATATTTATTATATACTATTTATCAACTTTATCAATAATTATTTAATTAATAATTTTTTTAATATTTTTCTCATTTTACTTATTTTTAATTTTTATTTGTTTAATTTCCATTTGTTTAATTTTCATTTTGCACATATCTATATATTTAATTTATACAATTTAATAGTATTTATATTTTATATATAGTATAATGAGTTTATTCGTGTTCATCAATAATTATTTAATTAATAAATTTTTTAATATTATTTTAATAAACTCATTTTTATTATTTATTTATTTAATTATTTCATTTTTTTGGATTTTTATCAGTGCTAAAAAAAATGATAAATGACCCCTTTATGAGCGCTAAAAATATAGTGCTGATAAATGGTACCCTTTATCATCACTAAAAATAAATTACTAATAATGTGTACCCTTTATCAGTGTTAATAATAAAGCGCTGATAAAGACCAGCACAGTTAATGACCTGTTTTTTAGTAGTGTGACTTCCATACATTCACTATGGTCAAAGAGGTCATTATTCCACCATCCTTGGACTAATAATCATGAAATAATTATAGTCTTTATAAATAAATTATACTTTTAAAATCAACCATGAAATATGGTTATGAAAAATGAACTACATTACGATCATGGAGATGGTAATCCATACATACGCATGAGTAACACTTCAATTTTTCAATGATCATTATAAAAAAAGGTAAGAATTATTTTATATTTCCAAAATTATAATTATATAATTAATACAATATTATTTATTTAAATATACTTATATATATATATATTATCTATGTGACGTGGTGATGAAAAATGAATCCCATCGCTTCGTGGAGTTGGTAGTCCACATATATGTACCAACGAAATTACTGTTTTTTAGTGATTTGAAAGGTTAGAAATTAATTGAAATATTATATTTTAATAATGATAAATATTTTATTAATATCATATATATACATTAAATTCACCATGAAAACCATCTGTGAGAGGTGGTGATGGAAAATGACTTACATTGGTTCGTGAGGTGGCAGTCTGCCGTACAAACGAATGATGGTTTCATTTTTCATTTGATGTAAGAGGATATGAATATAGGTTATACCATTAACATAATAACATATAAATATATTTAATACATGGGTTTTATTATGTCATCATTGTTGAAGTTGATTTTAAGGTGGTGGAAGAAGAAATATTATGAAAATGTTTGATTAAGAACTGTACCTCTTCTTCAAACAACCTCTTAATATTTGCACCAAAAGATTTCCTAGGTTGGTTTTTTGATCGAACAAAGGAATATAGGATGTGGGTATAGATTTAAGTAAAGTATTTGGATAGTTATTGTCATAAAAAAGGCTTTTTATATGTGAATAAAACAGGAGAGTAGGGTCCCATTTATAAGTGAAGGGAGGGGAAATTTTAGAATTTCTTAAAATATCAAACTAATATAAATTATTTATCATGTCCAAATGGATAAAAATTGATAACATTAAAATATAGTAGACTATTAGTATAAATAATGTCATACAATTAAATTTATAAAGGTTTAGATTATGTTTCTTACCCTTATCTTTTTGTTTCAACCCATCAACCTTTTTGATCATTATTGTGATATTAATGTTTTTAAAATTTAGGGGTAAATAAATATAAAATAAAGGAAAAAATGTCACATAATTGATCCATGATTAATATTTTCAACCATATATCAATCAATCGGCTGAAGATGATATTTTTAGGAATTTTAAATCATTTAATAAAATATTGATTATTATAAATAATCATTAAAGTCAATTTTAGAATTATTCATTTAATTGGAATTTGAAAATTACATGAAAGAGATGTAATTAGAATATAATGATTGAAAACATTAATATTATGTAATATTGATCTATAAAATCAATGGTATATTTTAACTCACCCAAATATTATTTTTTATAGTTTTAAAGTCATTTTATTGAATTTTCTACTACTTGCACAAGCACGACGTCAGTGTTACACAAGAATTTAAGGAAAGTATTTAATTTATAAAAATTATAAATAAATTTACATGAAAAAAATAAATAATTTATATTTATAATTAATATTTATAAGCAAACATACCTTCTTTTTATCCCTATTTAAAAAATATGAAGATAATGAAATAAAGACAACGATATTGTTTACTTTTTTTATATAAAATAATATAAAGGTCAAAATCCTAGACAAATGAAAACAAAAGGCCATATATTATAATTTTGGATGATTATGTATGAAATATAATTATAAAATAAAATCATGGAAAGTTTTAGGGTTACTTTTTATTCCTTATCATATTATTTTTAACCTTAGTTAACCCATTTTACCTTTACTATGGTAACAAAATTTACTAAGCTTACTATTCATAAAGACTAAAAATAAAAGGCATATATTTACCAAAAATGGTTGTCCAGATTAAAAATGTGTAATATATTTTTAAATATTCATTTTCTATAAGTGGTAGAAATTAATTTACGAATAAAATACAAAATATAATGAAAAAAATGTTTTTTTAAAAAAAATACCTTTTAAGTGTAAGAAAGTTTTTATACCAAATTCAAATATAAAATTCATCATAACATAATTTTGACACTCTGAATTAAAAAATTAAATTAAAATTTTCAAATTTGAATTCTCTAATTTGAAAATAAAGCTTTTAAATAAGACAATATAACGCATGAAAAGGTTAGAAATAAATATTTTTTCCTTTTAGGTGAAAAATTCCCTAATATTATTATAATGAATATAACTATATAATTAATGAATAAAAATGATTTTTTATAACATTGAATAGTTTTTTATAGTCCTAAACTTATTCAGGATTCTAATTCACTACTCTTGTATATTTTGAATGATGTGATACTAGAATTTACTCATATTGTGATGAGTTGACATGGAATCAGTTATTAATTCAAGTAGAAATTACTAATATGTTTTTTTGTGAATTAATACAAAGAATAAAAGTAACAACCTACTATATACTTGTGTTTAAATGATCTTGTGATGTGTACTAATTGATGTAAAAATAGATATGTGGTTAATTAGTTTTATTAGTGAAAGAGAATATTAATTAGAGGTTTAATACATTGAAATAATATTTTTAATGAATGATTAGTAAGTAATTAATAATCATTAAAGGTGATTAAAAGGGATAAATTGATAAAATAATGTATATAGTTGATGGAGGAATTAATTATTTAATTAATAAAATTAAATTGTTTTACTTGTGCTAGAATTTTGGTATAATGGTATTTTCTATGTGGTAATTAATCACTATTGATTTATAATGATTTGTTTAAAACATTATGTGACATAGTGATATGTGAATGACATTCTACCAAATTTATTTTACTTTTTAGATTATATAACCTTAAGTGTATAATTATAATTATATTAATACTTATTACTTAAGTGTGCTCTTAGTAATTCAATCATGCGTGGGGTTAAATGAGAGAGAAAGTGGAATAAAGGTATATAAATTGAGGTTTATTAAGGGGTTTAATATGGAAAATTCTATTATATTAGGCACTAGAAATTTAAGATTTTTATCATAATTTTTTAAAATACTTTGATCCACTTATGTGTTAAAAAGGTGTTTTGTTAACTCATGTGGATGTCTAATGGATTAAATGGAAAGTTTTTTAGTAGAAATTGATCTGGGTTAAGGGATGAATATGTGGTTTGAGATTAATTAGATAATTTTTAAGTTAAGGAATCATAGTGACAAGTCTTAGATTGATGTTTTTGGGTATTGTGATGAGATGAAAAATAAATTGGTTCAATTTAAATATTTTTTCAACATTAGGTTAAGTAAATTTTTGGGATAAGTTTGGTATGTGAATTTTTTAATGGATCAAAGTGAATGATTTATTTTTATATTAGTTTATTTTGAGATGAATGATCATTTTTTGTTTTAAAATTAATGATTTTTAAAATGGTGATTTAAAAATGTAATTGTGTGTGGAATATTATAATATGAATTACTTTTTAGATATTGGTAACTAGGTTTGTGAATATTAATGTATGTTAAATTAATAGTATAATGTTATACTAATGTTTGGTAAACGAGTTGATAATGAGAATGTTTAGGTAAAGTTAAAAGAGATATTTCTCATTGAATTATTATTATTAGAGTTTATAATTGAATGGTTATATGTATAATGGTAACAATTAGGCCCCATTGACAACACAAAAACCCCGCCTAATATTCAACATCTCAGTCTATTTCTATTCATCAAATGCAATTGAGCTCTTGTTAGCATAGGCATGACATAGTACGATCAAATCAGCCTAGCTCGACTCAGTTTGTCATCTCTAACATGAACTCCTAGTCACATATTCATGGTCATATTCCACATAGAGCTCGTGTTTGAGCTTCTAGTCAGTGCACAAGCCTCATCCATGCACTATGCTCAGTTTTGGCTGGGACCAGCTCGTCATCTTCAACAATGAATCACACAAGCACCTCAGATTCATCAATATGTGGCCTCAACATCCATATAAGTGATGGGGAGGATGGATACCCGACGCGAACTAGGTAATCTCCCGTCACGCATTCCTAACCCTAACTCTGATATTTGATCATTCGATGAAGTGGTCACTGGGAAACCGATTGAAGACCTCGACTCAAATGTCAATGCGGTCCAAAATACTCAGATCAACCCTAAAACCTTCCGACACCGTGGACAACTTTCAATCTCCTTCTCTACCGACAAGGTAACCTTGCTGTCTTCTGATCTCTGGTTTGTTTTGGTTGGGAAATTTCTGCAAAGAATGTCATCTTTAAAATTCCTTAGATCTAATTTTGAATCCATTAGCTTTATGGGTTTTTAAATTGGTCTCCTCAATCCCTCACATATTGTGCTTCGACTCAAATTTGAAGAGGACTATTATAGACTCTGGGTCAAACGTGTTTGGTTCTTTGGGGGTTGTCTAATGAAAACTCTTAAATAGACTCCAGATTTCGATCCACACGCTAAATCCTTTATTACACCAATCTGGGTAGGGTTTCTTAAACTGCCATTGCATTTATTTAAACAAAATTATTTGTTTTCTATTGCCTCACTTCTTGGTAAACCTTTGAGGCTTGATTCAGCTACAAAAATACTATCAAGACCCTCCATAGCTAGAATTTTCATTGAAATTGATGTATCCCAATAATTTCCATCGTCTATCTAAATACAAAGTGGGGACTTTGGTTTTTTGCAAGAGGTGGTTTATGAGAGAGTCCAAGATTATTTCTAGATGTTTTAGGCTTGGAAACGACTCAAGAAGTTTTGGAAAATATAAAAGTTTTTCTAAAATGACATCTAAGTGGATATTAAAGGGCAGAGAAAAACAAAGCGATGAGGCAGAACCACCTGTTTGCACTAATATGGAAAGAAATGTTAAGATCAATGAGGACTTGAATTTACAAGCTCCTAACAACCATATCATGGACTTTGTTAATGAGATTCTTGCTGTCACTGATAATTCCATTGATAAAAATGGAATTACCAACCAATATGAGCACTTTGAAAAAGGAAAATTTGAGTCCACCTAGCCAATCAATCATTCTGAGGAACATAAAGAGCATATAGAATCAATTGATAATGGAGGAAAAGAACATGAGGAAGACTCAATCTCCAGTGAAACCTCAATTGCAATGGAGGATCACCATAGAAAAATTGAAGAATCTTATTTAAAATCCCTGAAAAAAAAGGTAAGAAGCCTATAGTGGATGCGGATGGGTTTATCACCCCAAACCCTAGGAAAATAATAAAGCGTAGGGACTACTCTCAGATTGAAAGGACAATTGTTACATGTTCTCTCACTCCTGATAGAAAGAAAAGTGATGAATCTATTCAATATGAACCTCTCATTGACATGTAACATGAGGTGATTGAAACCCCTCAACAGGTGGGGACCCATAAACATCATGAAGAGGTCAACAAACAGGATGTTTCTTATTGTCATGAGCATGAATCTTCTGAGAATCTTAGAGATAAAATCTTATGTCAATATCTAAGAAAAGGGGAGCTTTTGAAGGCCACTTATCTAGCCATTAAACAGGATATTTTCAATGAAAATATAAGGAAGGAGTTCACAAAATCTCCTTAATTTAGCTTTATTTTCTCTTGGCCCCTTGTTTTTGGAGACTATTCTTCCCTCTTTTTCTGCAACCTGATGTTGGATATCTTTTTTTTATCAAAGATTTTTTTTGGTTTCATCTGTTTCTGAGATATGCTGCTTGAATCTATTTGAATCTACCTCCTATCTGCTGATTTGAGGACTGTTTGATTTATTTTTGCTGCTTAGTACTGTGTCTTAATGCTTGGAACTCTTGATCAGAGGACTGTTCTATTTCCTTCTTTATCTGCCTCATGCTTGCTTCTTTTAAATTCATGACACTGTGATCTTCTTCTTGGTCTATAGTTGCTGATTTAATCTATTTGGCTTGAGTTTTTGATGCATATCATGATTTTCATGGAGCTCATATGGATGGGACTACTAATATGTATTTGGATCTTGTTTTATGCTGACTCCATGTTCTATATTTTCTGGGTTGGTTCGGATGGTCTGTACTTGCTGCTTGGTTTTCAGACTGATTATTTCTTTGGAGTGTTCTCTAACTATTATATGCTTTTCCTGCTTGGTTCAATGATATTGTGACCTGTCTGCTCTCAAGAAATGTTGAAGGGATGGACTATACTATGTATCTTGCTTCTTTTGCTGCTTTAGTTTTATCAGAATCTGACTTATTTATTAGTTGTGTTATTTGTTGAGGATGCTGATATATGCCCTGGATGGAGCATCTTTTTAGCTCTTGATGGGAAGATCTTTGATGGCTGATCCTGGATGGAAGATCCCTCTACATTTTGAAGGTGCTCATATTGGCTGCTGGTTTTGTTCTTTTTTTGAGTATCCTTGTACCCCCCTTAATTCCCTACTGGTGTAAACACATTACTCCTTGTGTTTTTTATTGAAATTTTTTTAATTTAATAAATTCCTTTGATGACATGAACTAGGAAACTAGTTCATGTCATCAATTTTCTAAAAAAAAAACAAACACCCTTCCTTAACATGGCCCTCTGGTCCTGGCCCACCAAGCACCACCTGTTTTCCCACTGAAACATGGTCCCATACCTAGGTCTCACCCACATGCCTAAATATTACATCATACTAATGATTTTTCCCATCAGCCAACACATATTCTTCATAGTATTCTTTTTCCTCACTCGCACACACCCCGAGAACCTTCCCATGAAGGTTACCTATCCTGATCACTACTCTAGGAGAATCATGCTTAACTATAGATTTCTAATTAGGTAGGATTTGGAAAATAAAGGTGCACCTTGTTAACATGAGTAGTAACATTTAGTCTTTTTACCCTTTAACATCTTGGGGCATTACATTCACCCCACATTTAGAGCACAACATCCTCATTATGGACAATAAATATCAACCTATGTAGTGCTACTACACTTTCAACTAGGTTCCTCCTCCGATACCACTGCAAAAAATGGGACCCATTGATAGTATATACACCCAACATTAACATGTTCATCTGGTCCTATCCCACCAAACACCGCTAGTTATTTAGACTAATGAATGTTCCCACATGCCAACACATGTTCTTCTGAGTGTGATTTGTCCTCACTCACACGCACCTTGAGAAACATCCCATGAAGGACACCAATCTTAATCACTACTCTAAGACAAGAATTCTTAACTATGGAGTTATAATCAGGAATTATCTAAAAAATAAAGGTGTACCTTGTTGACATGAGTAGTAACATTTAATATTTTTACCCTTTAACATCATGGGGTGTTACATTCACCCCACCTTTAGAGCACAACATCTTCATTGTAGACCCTATATCTCAACCCAGGAAGTGCTACCACATTTCTAGTTGGGTTCCTTCTCTAACACCAATGAAAAAACTGGGCCCCACTAACAGTATATACATCCCACCTTAACATGTTCATCCGATCTTGTCCCGTCAAGAACCACTAGTTTCCTCACAGGCATGTGGTCCCATACCTGGGGCCCACCCATGTGCCCGAACGAGTTATCAGAATAATGACTACCCCACATGCCGACACATGTTCTTCTTTTTGTTCTTTGTCCTCACTCACACACATCTCAAGAAACTTTATAGAAGGCCAATCATCTTTATCACTACTCCAGGATAAAAACATTTAACTATTAAGTTCTAATCAGGTTGGCTCCCAGAAAGAAATGTTCACCTTGTTGACATGGGTAGAAATATTTAGTCTTTTAAACCTTTAACATCCTAGGGTATTACAATAAATATTTTTCTTTGGTATTGATAATTGAGAATATTTTCTAATGAGAAATAAATGGGGGTTTTAAAATGGTTTAATGCACTGAACATTGGGCAAGCTAACTCAAATAAGTGTTCGTATTAATATCATGATTATGCAATATAATGGAAATAATGAAATATGTATTTGGGTGTTTAAATGAGGATTTAATTGAGGATATTAGTGCTATAATTATATGAAAATAAGGGTAAAATTATCATGCATGAAAAAACAAAATTTTTATATATATAAAGGATTTTAATGTATATTGAGTGATGGGGGCATGATTATTTCATCATAATGTGATGATGATTTTTTATGTTGTAATGGGTGATATACTAAAATAAAAGTGGTGATTGATTATAACATGTTGTGCTCATGTTATTTTTCTAATTATATTTTATGACTTGTTTTCTCAAGGGAAATACTTGATTTAGGTTTTGATATAACCAATACTTTGGTTATGATGTGGGTTTATCCTTGTAATATGATATATTGAGATATTCCATGAGTTTATCAACTGAAAGATTATTCCATGGGTTTTTTATATCATGAGTTTAGTAACCATGAGATTTTCCCATGTGTTTGGTATGGTTACTATATGAACAATGAGTTTTACTTTGATATGTTCAAATATACATTCTATGTGTGACACCCTGGACCTACACTCCCAAATTCGGTGCCATAAACATATACTTTACATACTGTCTTTGATACCAACTATAAATTCCAAGACATTTCTATCCTATAATTACAAAACTTAAAGAAAATATTACATTACATGTATTCCCATAACCTTTTAGGTTTAGATCTTTAGAGAATTAGGAAAAATAATAAACTAATAAAGCCCATGTACTTCTCAACAAATGGAAAATTTTATCCACTATATAAGAAAATACTAAATCCATAATAAGTGTTCAAAATCTCCCACTAATTATCCACATAGTATATCCTTTTAGTAATATCATGTGTAATACTTTTATTTATAACCTATAGAAATAGAAAAATAATAAGGGGTGATCTCAAACAATCAATAAGGTAAAACATAAAACTAAGGTGATCATGGCATAAAAATGGCATTAATATTATGGTAGGAATAATTAAACAACATGAATCCATAATAAAATGAAAACGAGAGAATGTAATATCCATGAAAATAATAAAAAACATAGATATAAATAATAATTATCTCATACTAATGGAATGGATAATGTCAGACATAAAAAAATATTTTCAAGTCCATGTACCTAGAGACTATCCTATCATGGTAAGAGGTATACACCTAACCCAACATGTTTTAAAACATGATACATATCAATGCATCAAGGGTCTATATAATTTCAATCTCCACCCATAACCTGATTATTCCAAATACATTCACCATAATAGTTGACACAACTTTTCATACGATTACCTAAGTAAGAAATTACTAAATAAAATAATAGTTATTTATATAATTAAAGATACAAAATGTCAATACATAATCAACCTGCATTAGCAGTCAATAATCATGAAGAATATTAATACTTTTCCCCATGTAAATAAAATGGATAATGTAATATAGTCCATCCAGTAAAAGAAGTTGGATGGTTAAATAATACATATTTAACTTTACAATAATCATCTTTATTGGAAGAAAAATACACAACACAAATAATTTTCCCTATGTCAACAAATATACATTTTTTAGGTGAATATTCTCCAATTTGAATTTGTAAAATGAGATATGCACACCGTATAGGGTAATGAGTATACAATAAATTCATGATAGAATAATATGATCATAATATATGAAAAAAATATAGTTGATGGTTATAAAAGAACATATTCCTAGGGAAATAAAGGAAAAATAAAAGGATGTTTACATAAATTAAAAACACCCTCACAAAATAATTATTCAAATGATATCATAAAAGAAGGGATAAAGAATTGAATTATTTGATACCATGAGATAAATTACAAAAATGATAATATATATATATAAGAGGATAAATCATGAATCATAAACCCCATTATGGTAAATCCTTTTTAAAATTATAATGGAAATTGAATCTAAAACTTAAATTATATTTTAGAAAACATTTTTATCATTGAAATAAAATTCAAATTTACATGTCACTTTTAAAGGTATATTTTAAAAAGGTGAATTTAAAATTTTTAAAAAAATTTACTTTTAAAAATAATCTCCAATAACGGTTACTTGAAAAGGAATAATGGTTATCTTGTAAAAACGAGGAGAGGAAGACAAAACATGTTAAAATGAAAGGAAAATCCATTTTTATTATTTGAAAAATACCTTTTCTTTAAACTCACACTATAAGAAGAGTAAAAAAAATTCTTTTTTATTAAAAATTCATTTTCCCAAAGATGATCATAAAATACCATATAATCAAATTTTATGGTGGGAGAACCCAATAATGGAAAAACAAAGTTTCATATAAAACATTATAAATCAAAGAAAGGATATTTGAGTTATCAACATACCTTATGAGAAACATAATCCATGAAACATTAAACATTTGAAATGAGATTTATCAAGTAAAAATGAATACAATGAATAATACCACATAATAAAATCAAAAGAGATAATATACCCAACTTATATAAAATAAGTTCAAGTGAATGATCATAACTCAATGAACAAAAATTGAGTCACCAAAAACTCTTCTGACTGGGGAAACACTTGAGTTGAAATACATATAAAGGAAATAAATTTATTTGGATTATTTTATCCAATTAATTAAAATTAAATAAAGTATAATACACTAATGGGATAATAAATCAATAGAACACCATACAAAGGAAACATAGTTCATAATGTGTAACATGTCTCAAAGAATCAGAATTGAGACTAAGAAAACCCTTGATTCTTAATTAAAATTTTAATCAAAACCCCTTGAAATAGTGGTATTTTAATTAAACTTAAAATACCATGATTAAAGGATAATTTATGTTATTATATCTCAAATAGGTAGTATATTCACCATATAAAAGAAATTAGGTTCATAATACCAAATATGTCTCAAAGAAAGGAATTTGAGAAGAAAACCATTACCTCTTACCCTGACTTCTGTGAACATACTTTAACCTATTATATATATATATATATATCTTAATCACTTAATTTATAAGACTAATAATACCCATTTTCATCCATTCTCTTTATAAATAGTCATTTTCTATATGAATTCTTCTAATTTTCCACATTGGGTGTTTATAGTTTTGATCGTTTGTACTAGTTTCATAATAACGATGTTCAAATTCATTATTATTCCAAATTTAATCATTAATAGATCATTAAATTTATTTTTATGGATGTTTTATAACAATTTAATATGTTTCAAATTCATTTTATTAGTCTTTTAGTCTTTATCCTTGAAGATGAAATTGATAACAATCATGTTTCAGTTATTCTTAACAATCAAAGGGCATTTTCTTAATTAATGGTTTAAATATTAATATAACATCTTCAAAATTAAAAAAATCATTATTTACAAATTTATGTTATATTATACTATTAATTATTCTCCCATAGTCATTCACGAAATAAATTCATAGTATGGTTTAATTAGGTGGTTAAACCGACCCAAACATGAACATACCTTGATTTAATGAATGATTATGAGGTGGTTTTATTATAATATCATTGTTCCAAAAGAATAATGAGATAATTTAGTGTTTATTATTTTTATATATTATAATTTTAAATGACTATAAATATAATATAATTTATATAAATTCACTACTTAGAAAGAAGATATCATTATCCTCTTAGTTTTCTTGTTTTAAACGATTGAATTGACAATAATCATTTATTGATAATATCATTAATAGGTTATCTATTTTTTTATATGAAAACATTAATGACATCATAAAAATAATATTTACTCATTTACCCATTCTAGTAACCATAAATTATGAGTGGTTTTGAAAAATGAATTTTGTTGCTGGTGGTAGTGGTAGCCCATACGTACGCACCAATGTCATTTTCATTTTTCTTAATGGACGGGATTGATGAATTGAAAATGATAATAACATTAATATTATAACATTAAAATATATAAATTACACTAATATAATTATATTATCACATCTAGAATAAATTTTAATGAATATAATAAATAATAAATCTAAGTATTTGATAATAATCACACCGAGGACTTGAATTTTCCTTAGAAGTATCCTTGTAAATGAAGGCCTTATTCTAACTAATGGTGACCAAAAAATTATGAATGTAGGAGATGGTTATAATATTTTTTTAGTGTTTTAGGTAGAAATTTTAAGGTAATGTGAGTCTTGAATTTGTATAAGGGTTACCAATTTATAAGTGAAGGGAAGGGTAGTTTTGGGAGCACTCTTAACATTTTTAATAATGTGATATTACTATTGCAAGGAAAAAGACTAAAAAAAGAAAAAAATTGAGGTAAAAGTGAGTGTGGGTTTAAACTCACCCCAAACATTAATTTGGGAGAAAACTTTGAGTGTTTTAAGTATTTTTATTTTAACTTTTTAATTTTTACCTCGGTTTGCTTTTACCTTGGTAATTAAATTATAACCTTAGTAATTAATATTAATAAAAAAATTAACATTGAAACCTTTAAATAATTTTAAAATTATTATTTTAAAATCTATAAATTATTTTATGAAATAAAATTTCTAAGGTATTGGGAATTAAATTTTAAGACTAGTTCATATAATGTGTAAAAACAGTTTTAAGAAAAAGTGTGTTTTTAAGCTTAAAATTTATGTGTAAGGAAAAGTTATTAAAATCATCAACTAACATCAAATTAATTATTTTATTATAAAAAATGGTATGGTACTTTTATAGAAATCCAAAATCAAATCTCTCCTTGAAAATACTTGATTTAAAGGAAAGAACGAAAACCATTATTATTAAATTAAGATTTTAATTTTTTTCTAAAAATGTTGGACATAAGATTTATAAGATTAAATAATATTTTAAAATGTATAATTATATTAATTATATATATATAGTATTACTTAAATTGGGTTTTAAACTTGTAGGATACACTTACATAATGATAAAATCATAAAAATTATAATTTTTTCAAATACTATTTTTTTCAATAAAAATAAATCTTTTTAGAGAAAAATTAAAATTTTAAAAATGGTGTCCATATTTTCAAATTCATTTTCTAAAAATTATAAATTAATTTTTTTTATAAAATCATAAAATATAATGAAAACCTATTTTTTATTGGAAAATGATAATTTCAAATATTAACTGTTATTATTCCTATTTCATATCATTTACTAACTAAATTGGTGTTAACAAATTATTAATATCAAAAATAAATTTTCCTAATTAATCAAATGTTTCTTGAAATAGAAATTCATATCACATAAAAAGGAAATTTCTAGAAAAATAATTTTCTAAACTATAAATGATTTTATTAGTCATTTTTAAAAAACTAATTGAATTTCAGTCATATTAAAAGTATCCTTTATTTTATTTATACGTATATTTCTTAAAGTGTTTAATCCTATTCATTCCCACTAATTCAATAGCTATGTTTTAATGATAATACTTAAATATTTACATTTTATGTAAATATATCGTTATTTCATTTAAATTCAGTGTTGCGTGTTGAGAAATCTATCAAACACATTGAATTATTTAAAGGTAATCATATATTAAGATCTTTGGGTGTTAAATTCTCCCACCTAAATAAATTTCATCATCAAAATTTTAATAATTACCCATTGAATAAAGTTGGTGATGGTATTCTTAACATATTCATCATTTAGGGTATAAAATCTAATATTAAATTTACCATACTCTCTTCGGCTATACAAAGTTACTTATCTTTCCTCAAAAAACATTAATCATTAATATGATCATATACCCAAGTATATATCTACCCTAATAATATATTCTCTATAACATACCTTTCCTAAAACAATTTGAATATATAAGTCAATAAACCACAACAAGGTTATATATTCCTCAAAAAATTAACTCTATATTTAACCCTAAAAATGCTATTAACCACTAGTGAATAAGGTCACACACCAGTCAATTTACATAATAATCCTACAAATGCAAAGAGATTCACTGAAAATTTCATGAAACAATTATCGATCTCAAGGATACCAATACTATTTAACTTACTTATTTAAAATAAAAGAACCCATTATTATATCAACATCAAGAATATATTAATCCTAAGATTTATCCATAACTCAATAATGTGTTCTTAAATAGTTATCCCCAAAAATATAAAATTTTTATAAAATCAATTTTTAAGGTTATTAATATCATTTAATATATGTTTACACACCTTTAAAGAAAAACTAATAAACAAAAATCCTTTGATGTTTCAAATAATACTCAATAACATTTTTAATATACCAAAATGTCATCGATAAATATCACTTTATTAATTAAAATAGCTAAGAGTATCACATTTTAATTTATATTTTTATATTAAACTCACTATCATAGGAAATACTAGGAAAATCAACTTTTTATTATAACAGGAATTTACTAAAATTATTAGCAATTACATATTATCTATTATCCAGTTATAAGACATAGTGGTTTCTAGATACATATCTTTCTTATATTCATCATTGTTATCTTATCTCAACTAAATACTAAAACCAGAATGGTTATGATAATATAAAAAATATGAATATGAAAACATACATAAAAATATTTCTTCACTTATGACAATTTTGTTTTTAACATATTATACATTTAGATCAAACTTTTACTCTCCTTATTCAATCCTTAGTTATCCATAGACATTTTTCTATTAGGTTCTCTAACCTAATTAGTTAACATCATTATTAAATCCTTAATAATGGTTTATAAAGTGAATGTGACTAACCAAATCATATCCCTCTAAAGTGTCAACCATGGTGTGTAGTTAATCCTCTTTTTTATACACCAATTGATGTTCGAGTTAATACCCAATAATTCCTTTTTAGGGTTATACCCATAGGCACATTTGTTATAGAGCCTGTATCAACTTGTTGTATCCAAAAAGGGATTTAATTTCAAGGCAAATCACATACTCAATACTTTACCAAAACTTCAATATGTCATCCTATACTTAGATTTATTCTTAGGATTTTCACTGAAGTTCTATTTTTCTAATCCCAAAAATATTCAATAATACCTCAAATAACATAAAGTGTTATCCATATGATTAAAATTAAGATCAAACATAACATATCAACCCTTAAATTATCCTCAACAAACATCCTAATATCTAAATTAATCTAAACCCTTCTATGATACTAACTATGACACCCTAGGCCCATACTTCAGAATCTATTTCTATAAAAACATACTTTATATACTATATTTGATACCAACTATATATTTCTAGACATAACTATCCCATTATTACATGACTTAAAGAAAATATTACATTACACACATTCCCAAGAACTTTTAGGTTTAAAGATTTAGAGAATTAGGAAAAAAACGTAAACTAATAAATCCAATGTATTTCTCAACTAATGGATATTTTTTATCCACTACATAAGAAACAACTTAATCCATAACAATTCTTTAACATATCCCACAAATTCTTCACAGATGCTATCCTATTAGGCATATCTTATGTAACACTTTTCTCTATAACTAGGGGAAATGGAAACATAATAAGGTGTGAACTTATACACTTAGTAATATAAAAAATACAACTAAGGTAATCATGTCATAAATATTATGAAAATATTTTTGAAGGAATACATAAAAAACATGAATCCATAATCAACTGAAACTGAGAAAATTCTATATCCATGAAAATAAATGAAAACATGGATATCAATAATACATATCTTATACTGATGAAATGAATAATTATAGAGATAAAAAACATGTTGTCAAGTCCTTATTTTAAGAAATTATCTTGTTATGTGAAGATTCATACTCCAAAACCATACCTGTTTTGTCTCATGAGACCTATCGGTGTATTGAGGGGATATATTCTTTTTATCCCCACTTTTCACTTGATTATGTCCAATGAATTCACCATAATAACCAACAATACTTTTCAAACCACCACCTAAGGAACCTATTACTTAATAAAAACATGGCTATCCATATAATAAAATATATGAAATGTCAATACATAGTCAACCTATGTTGGCAGTCAATAATCATCAAGAATATCAATACTTTTTACCCCTGTCAATAAAAGGGATAACATGATCATAACTAATATAGAGAAATAAGGTGGATGGTAAAATAATACATAGTAAAATTTCCACTAATCATATGTATTGGAATAAAAATATACATAATGCTAATAATTTTCCCCATTTAAATAAATAAGTATTCTTTATAGGTGAAAATACTATAATCTAAATTTTTAAAATGAGATGTTCTTAACATATAGGGTAATGAGTATATAGTTAATTAAATGCTAGAATAATATGATCGTAAGACATATATAGAAATAAAGTGGGTAGTTTAAAAATAATATTTTCTTAATTCAAAAAATGAAACATAGAAAGGTGTTGACATAAATGAAAAACTCCCTCATAAAATAATTCTTCAAACAATATCACAAAAGAAGGGATCAAGAAATGAATTAATTGATACCATAGGTTCAATACTATAAATGATAATATATATATATATATATATATATATATATTAGAAGATAAATCATGAAACATAAACCTTGTTAGGGTAAATATTTTTTAAAATGATAAGGGAAATGTATATAAATGCTTAAAATATATTTCAGAAAACATTTTTAACATTGATATAAAATTAAAAAAAAAATATTTCACTTTAAAAGGTAAATTTTGAAAAAGGTTACATGAAATAATTTTAAAAAATTTACTTTTAAAAAAATATATTCAATAATAAATCCTTTAAAAGGAATAGAGTTTTTCTTGGATAAATGAGGAGAGAAAGACAAAACATATGAAAGTGAAAGGAATTTTTTTTAAAATATATTTATTTAAAAATCAAATTTTAATAAGAGTAAAAAACATTAATTTATATTAAAACGTCATTTTCCCAAATAGGATTATAAAATTCCATATAATAAAATGTTAATGTGGGAGATCCCAAGCATTGAAAATCAAAGTTCAATATGAAATATTATAGTTCAAAGAAAGAAGATTTGAGTTATCAATATCCCTTACAAGCAACATGATCCGTGGAGCATGAAAAATTTAGAAAGGGTTTTATGTGGTAAAAATTTATATAATGATATAATACCATATAATATAACCAAAGGAAATAATGTACCCAACTTATATGAAATAAGTTCAAGTGAACGATCATAACTCAATGAATGAAAATCAAGTTACCAAAAAAATTTATGACTGGGGAAAAACTTGAGTAAAAATATATATAAAGGAAATAAATTTATTTTAAATAGTTTTTCCCATGAATTTAAAGTAAAAAATTACAATACATTAATTTTATTTTAAATCAATAGAAAACAATATAAAGGAAATATGGTGCATAAAATGGAACATGTCTCAAAGAATCACAATTGAGACCAAGAAATCCCTTGATACTTGAGTAACATTTTAATAAATAGATCTTAAAATATTATTCTTGTAATTGAAATTAAAATACCATGACTAAAAGATAATTCATGATATTATATCTGAAATAAATTGTATATATACAAAATAAATTAATTGAGGTGCACAATACAAAACATGTCTCAAAGAGAGGAATTCGAGATGAAACCCATTACCACTTGTCCCAAATTCCATGAGTATACTTTAACCAATAATATAACAAACATAGATATCTTAATAAATTAATTATGAACCTAAATCATATATATTTTCATTCATACACTTAATAAATAGTCATTCTCTATATGGATTCTTTCGATTTTTCACTTCAGGTGTTTATAGTTTTGATCATTTATACTAGTTTTATAATAGCAGTGTTAATATTAATTATTATTTGAAATTTAATTATTAATATATAAATAAATTTAACATTAGGTATGTTTTATAATTATTTAAGATGGCTAAAATTCCTTTCACGAGTTCTTTAGTCTTTATCCTTGAAGATGAAATCGATAACAAGTATATTTCAACTATTCTTAACAATAAAAGGATGTTTTTTAATTGATGATTTAAATATTAATATAAAATCATCATAATACAAAAATAATAATTATTTACACACTTATTTTATATTATACCAGTAATTATTTTATCATTGTCATTCATGATATAAATTCTTTGTATGGTTCAAGTAGGTGGTTAAACCGGCCCAAATATTTATATACCCTGATTTAATGAATGATTATGAGGTGGTTTTTATTAAAATAATTATACCAAAAGCATAATGATCTTTTTTAGTTTATTAGTGTAATATATCATAATTATAAATGAGTATAAATAGAATACAATTTATATAATGTCATTACTTAGAAAGAATAAATCCTTATCCACTTAGTTCTCTCATTTTAAATGATTGAATTAACATGATAATTTATTAATAATATCATTGATAGGTTAACCAATTTTTCATAAAATAATGTTAATAATATTATAAAAAACATATTTCATCATTAAACCATTCTAAGAACCATAAATTATGGGTGGTTATGAAAAATTAATTTCATTGCTCATGGTGGTGGTAGTCTGCACGTACACACGAACAACATTTTTTGGTTTTTAATGGATGGGATATATGAATATAAAATGATAATAACAATAATATAGTAACATTAAAATGTATAAATGATACTAATATCATTAATTTTTTGTGTATAGAATAAATTTTATTGAATATACTTAATAATAAATGCTATGTAATTGATAATACTCACACTGGGGACTTGAATTTTCCTTCGAAGTCTTCCTAGAAATAATTCCCTTATGCTAACTAATGGTGACCATAATTTTTTTAACACAACATAGGGTTATAATAGAAGAAATATGAAATATTTTTCAGGAGAAATCATATGGTAAGGTGAGTCATGAAGCGGTGGAAGGGTTACCCTTTTATAAGTGAAGGGAATGGTTGTTTTGGGAGCACACCTAACATTTTTAATAATGTGATATTACTATTCCAAGTTAAATGGATTCAAAATGGAAAATGGGAGTGAAAATAAATGTGGGTTTAAACTCACATAAACCACTAATTTGGGAGTCAACTTTGAGTTTTTAAGGCATTTTCTTTTAATTTTTTGATTTTTACCCGACTTTACCTTTACCTTGGTTATTAATTTTTAACCTTAGTAATTAATATTAATGACAAAATTAACATTTAAACCTTAAAATAATTGGAATATTATTATTTTTTAAACTTTTAAAATAGTTTATCAAATAAAATTTATCAGTATTTTAGAAGTTAATTTTAAGATTAACGCATAAAACATGTAATTTTTTTAGACAAATTGTGTTTTTAATATTAATTTTTTTGTGCGATCCATAGTTATTAAAATTATAAATTATATTTTAATAAAATGGTTTATTATTAAAAAATAAAAGGAATTATTCTTTTATGTAAATCTAAAACTGAATCTCACCTTGAAAATACTTGATTTAAATAAAACACTGATAATAATTTTTATTAGACAAGCATTTTAAATTAGTTATAAAAGAAATAGGATTTATAAGATAAAATAATATTTTAAAATTCATAATGATATTAATTAAATACATATATTTTTACTTAAAAGGTTTTATAAAATTATAGGTTATTCTAACAAAATTATAAAATCATAAAAAAATTTTGTTTTGAAAAAACCATATTTTTCAACTAAAAATTAATCTTTCTAGAGAAAACCTAAAATTTTATTTTAAGATAATATTGTTATCATAAATAAAAAATGATTTAAATATTGTAAAATTAATGTTCTAAAATTTATAAATCCTATTTTTGAATAAAATCATAAAATATAATGAAAACCCGTTTTTTATTGGAAAATGAAAATTTCAAATATGAACTCTTATTAATCTCATTTCATATCATTTACTAAATAATTGGTGTTCAAAAATTATTAATATCAATCATAATTTATCATCATTAATCATATGTTTTTAGAAATATAATTTCATATCACATTAAATGGTACTTTTTTAAAAAATAACTTTCTAGATAATAAATGATCTTATAAGTCATTTTTGAAAAATTAATTTAATTTCATTCATATAAAAAGTTGTATTTATTTTCTCTATACATATATTTTATAAAGTGGTTAATTCCATTTATTCCCTGTAATTTAACTGGTAGGTTTTAATGTTCATACTTCAATATCTATATTTTTTCTAAATATATCACAATTTTGTTTAAGTTTGGTGTTGCGTGTGGAGAAAGCTATCAAACAAATTGAATTATTTAAATGTAATCATATATTAAGATAATGGGGTGTTCCACTATGATTTTTACTAGAAATGGTTAGATAAGGTATATTATAAACCAAAGTAGTTTGGAAAGTATTTGATGTATCTTGTTATAATACAATTACTTTAAATTTGAGTATGCATTTTCTCTGTACACATGTGAGTATGTTAAAAAAATGAGATATTTGGGATCTTGGTAGTATTTTTATTTCTCACACCCAATATGTTCACATGTCATGGGAAATTTGTATACATGTTCTCATGTAGGTATGGGAAGGGACCCCATATAGATTGGAGTTGTACTTTGGAATCATTGTAAACATATTATGGGAGATAAAGATGTTAATATTGACTATCCTTATCCTTTATTTTTAGTTTTATTGAAATTCATGTGTTTGGATTTTTTATTATATTATTTGACTGTAAGGAAAGAAAGGTGAAAATTATAATTAATTTAGAGTTTTTTTATGTTATTAGTATCAATTTCTATTTTATCATTTTTACTATGATAATGAATATTTTTAATTAATGATCTATTAGAAGGAAAATCACCCTAAAAATGATATTCATAGACCCTAGGAACTTCTTAATATCCTTTGGTGATTACGGGGTTTACATGATGCAATGTGATTTTTTTCCTTACTGGAATAGTTATTCTAAGTTGGTATGTTACAAAAATTGTTTTAGAGATGTATTTTTTGATCTCTTAATACTATGGGGATTAGTATATTAGAGATCGGAAGTTGGGACTTGGTAAGTACTCTATGTGCATGTGCTTGACTAGCATAACCAAAATAGAAGTTTAATCTATTTGTTTGTTTTATAAATGAGATTTTAGGATATTATGCTCACTTGATTGAGGATGAGTAGTGGGGTTTTTATGAATAATTTTGGTATAAGTTGAGTAATAATCCAAGGAAATATAATCTATTATACACATATGTACATATAACCTTTCACCTGATCCCTCATATCCTATGATTCTAGATTCCTCTGTAAAAGAAAAATGAAGATAAGGAAGTGTAAATTCTATAAATTGATGATGCGGTGGAACATCAAAAGGGGGAAGAAAATCCTACTATTGAGGAAGAATAAATATTCCTTTATAGGTTTCTTGTTAAAATTTCTTTCCAAGGCATGGGGAGGTGGGTGTGTGGAAGAGGCAGGTTGCTTAAAATTATATTTCTATGGAAACATATAGTAAGAAGCCTCAATAAGAATGTAAAATAAAAGTAAGATATAACATAGAGGGCATGCCATTTTTTGTGTTAGTAGTGATGGTTGAAACAAAGTCTCTAACCGTATCTATGTAGTTGAGGTCACTTGTGAAATCTAGTCAGAGAGAACCAAACATCTTATCTTATAACCTTAGTTGTATTTGTCACCAACCATGAATTTTTGAGCTATTTCATTCGATGATCAGGTATCCCAAGGATGAGTTTCACCAAACGTCTTGATGTGGTGACAATGTACAAAGTGTTTTATACCTCTCTTCTTCTATGGGATCTTCTAGTGAGCATATATGTGAGTGGAATTTTGATATAGGACTCCCTGAAAGATTTTATATTTAAATTAATACAAGAATAATATAGATTAATATATTATATTAATCACTCCATTTTGAATTATCAAAGTGCAATATTAATCACCTAGATATATAATAACTAATTCAATATTTAAAAATTCAATTACTTTTTTAAATACATATAAAATAAATATCTAGCCACTTTTATATTTATATCACATATTACCTTACTTATTTTATAATTACACATGAAAAAATAATAAATTTCTGAATGTTTGAGTCAAGTTTATTAGTAATCAAAATTTTCAACAAATTTTAATTTTTTTAATTATTAATGGAGATGAAAAATAACTAAAAAATCAGGCAGAGTACGTAATATAACGTCACTAATCTAAATTTGATGTTGGTGGAAACTACTAAAAAATTGGGCTTCTCCCACCATATCCTTGTTTTTTCTTAATTTTCATTTGAAATTGACTTTAAAATTAATTTACAATTCATCACATATTATCTATCAACACAAATGAGTTGAAATTGATATATTTGAATCATTTTTAAACACTATATAAATTTTTACCAAACTAAAAAAATTTATAATTTTTATATAGAATATATTAAATTTTTTCTATGTAGACATATATAATTTTCCATTATTTTAAAATTCAATTATCTATTTAAATGAATTTAAAATAAAAAATATAGTTAATTTTAATTTCTTATCGTATATCACCTTGATAATTTGATAATTATGCATATAAAAAATAAAAATTTAAAAATATTGAGAATTAATATTATTATTAATGAAAATTTTCAATAAAATAAAAAATTTCTAATTATCGATGGTTTTGGTCAATTATTAGAAAATTTGTGGGATTTCATTATCAGATGTCATTAATCTAAATACAACATAGGTCAAAACAGTATATAAATTTAGTGACTCTCTATGTATCATTTATTATTGGTAACATTTATTTGAAAAATATTTTAAATTTAATTTATGAATAATCTTACATAAATAAATAGGGATTCATGTAGATATAATCTCATAATTTTTTTAGATTCAAGATCAATACCAGTCACAAAAATAAACACCCAAATTTTATATAAAATATAATAAATTTCTTCCTTGTAGATATATTTTATTCTTCTTTTTTATGAAAGTGAATCACCAATTTAAATGAAAAAAACTAATATAATATATTTTAATTTTCTACCATGCATCACCTTAATAATTTTGTAATTATGAATGAGAAATTAAAAATGTTAAAATATCATGAGTGAAGATTATTGTTAATGAAAAATTTCAATGAACTCAAAAATTTATAACTATTAGTGGCATTAGAAAAGGATTAGAAAATTCAAAATATTTCATTATCAGATGCCACTTAAATAAATCCAACATTGGTTGAAGATTCTTATAAATTGTTTCCCTCCATCTTTATCATTGATTATTTATAGATTTAAATTAAATAGAATTTTAAAATTAATTTAAAATTTATCATGCATTGTCATTAAAAAAACTGGGTTCAAAATAAACCATTACTGGATAGTGTGTGGATTAATAAGTTATTGAGTTTTCTTGAATTCTTGAGGAATATGATAGTGGAAGCACAACAACTAGAGTTTACACTAGTGAAGGGAATATAGATTTATTCTATACAAGTGTGTATTATATTGAACATTGATATTTGATGATTTAGTGGGATCTATTTATATTTGGTGCCATCTTTTGAGACCACTCTGGTAGTGTATTGGTTTCTCTTTATAAAACTATTTTATATAATTGGACACAATTAATTGTATAGGTAAAATATATGATCTATGGATTGTGGTTGGAATTATCTCATGGTTAGAGTGATATTAAAATTCTGTTAAACTTCTAGGAATTTATTCATGTAATTTTTTAAAGACCTGAGGATCTATCATCATTTGTTCTAATTTTAGAGGATGTACTGAATTTGGAGAATCTGTTTAATTATTATTATTTTTAATTTATTTAAATATATAGAAATCAAGTTGGTCACCTTGTTTATTATTTCTATAAAGTATGTGTTGGATATATTTTCTTTGGTTATGTACCTGGTAAATTATAATCCTTTATACTGAGTGAAAATCATTAATAAATTCATTGGTGTTGGGTTAAAAAACAAAAATATAGGGTTTATGTAAATATAATCTCATAATTTTTCCACTAATTCAGGATACATTTATAATAATATTCCTTCCTAATACAAATTTTTTATGAAATATATTAAATTGATATAAAATATATTTATTTCTTAATTCATTATTATAACATTTAGTTATCAATTTAAATGAACATAACATAAAAAATATTCCCAAATTTATTTTGTTTCCATGGACCGATTTACTAATTTAACAATTATTTATGTGTAAAACAAAATTTTAAAAATGTTGTGAGTTAATATTAGTGGTAATTTAAAATTCCAATGAAATAAAAAATTTATTACTATTGGTGGTGTTTGGAAATGTATATAAATTTTTATGGAGTTTATCATCGAATTTCACTTAACTAAATTCAATGTATGTGGACACTATGGTGGATTAGTTTTTTACTTTATCTCTCAACCCAAAGGAGTAAATATAGATATAATATTATAATGTGATTTCATAATTTTTGATAAATTTTGATCAGTCCATATTAACAAATAAATTTTATTTAAATATATTAAATTTCAATAACATAAATATCATTAAATCTTCATTATTATAATAGTGATATACTAATTTAAGTGAAGTTGATAAAAAATATAATCTTTTTTATTTTTCTTCAATGATCTACCTTATTATTTTTATAATTATTATTATAAAAATTATAAACCTAAAAATCTTGTGAGTCAATATTATTATTTATAAAAAAATTTAATAAATTAAAAAATTTATAACTATTAATGGTATTGGATAATGACTAGAAAATTCAAAAAAATTATCATCAAATTTCACTAAACTGAATCCATAGGTGGAAGCTATATACAAATCAATTCCCTCCATTAGTATCATTGAATATTCATATATGTTTTTTAAATTATTTGAAATTTAATTTAATATTCATCATGAATTATATCTCAACACATAAGGTAACATGTCTCATTCTTCCAATATTTGAACCCTTTAAACCTACCTCTGCTAACCCAAAGTCTAGTGACTGGAGAAGAGGTATCTACACACAGAATGAGTGGAATTACCTCTATATAAAACTATTTATTTTCTAAAATCCCACAAATCCATAATATGAAAAATAAAAACCATCTTTCATGATTGTAAACATGCATAAACAATATAAGAAAATCTATAATCTAGGATATAATATCCAGGATGGATATCTTATCCATCATAAACAAAATAGATTTTTTAGGATAAATTAATTTGGATACATCTCATAATAATTCTTAATAATTAAACATCAATATATCTAGAATAAATTATTTGGGATGAAATTAAATCTATCCCAGATAAATTGGAATGAATTCATGCTAAATTTTATCTAGGATGGATTTTAGTATTTTTTAAAAAACATATCACATAGAAGTGGTTTTTTTGGATGGATTTCAAATCCATACCTGATTTTTCACTTCACACACTTAACTATGAAATATTTAAAATCTATCTAAGAAAAATAAATACTATATATTTATATTATAAATAAAAAATGTGTGTATGTACATAACTCTCTCTCAATCTATGACATAACCCAACCCACTGGGACCTCTCTTAGGTCTACAGTAAATCGAGTGTGCCACCCCAAGCCTACCTCTAATAAGCTAGTGGCTGGCGACAAACATTAAGAGTGAATATCACTCATATGTAAGAAATTAAATTATAACATATAATAACCACATATCTTAATGAAATAATATATAACAATGAAAACCCCTAAATAAATAAATAAACTAAAGCACATCAAGAATTTGAACATAAATAATATCCTAAGAAAAATTAAATACAAACCAAATATACAAACAAGGAAAATTAAAAAGCTCAATATCATATGAAAAAAACCAATATCAAATAAGGAAAATATAAGAGCTCCATATTGCATCAACATCGACATGAAAACCATAAACAATGAACACCACCAATCTCTCATATGAACCAACACCAACAGATCCACCAGATTAACATCATTTAAAATTCCCATAAAGTTTTTCATCACCTGAAAAGACACAACATGTGTGAGTATGTATTCCATATAGGGTTGAGTATAAATATACCTAGTAGGATAACCTAAAATAAAATATGAAAGTACGATATAATATCATCTCAATAGAATAATTCTAGATTTGTATTTTAGTTAATATGTATAAAGTAATCTTTAACTATAGATTATATCCACTAAATACTAATATAAGACGAAAAATAAAATATCCAGATCACTATAGAACCCAGGGAACCTGAACCATCTCAAGCCTATCTCCTTTATAACATCTCTCAATAATAGTAGTAATGGAGGACCTATGCACTACTATGTGTAAAGTACATCGGTCGAGAGTGTTACCAACTCCATTAGTGGAAAAACCCATGCCTTTCCTAAAGACACCTTAGTTAAGAGGGTTAACTACTTTAATATATACATGAAGGACCCATGCCTTGGAGATAAATATGCTCCAAGAAGATTATCAACCTCATGGATGCTCTAGTCACTAACTAACACACATAATCATCTCTACAAAACTATGGAACTCAATCTATCAAATGAATCAAATATAAACCCAAGATGAAAAATATAACACATAATCACATTTTAAATGAAAAAATACTTAGAGGAAATTACTCATATATCCTAATCTATAATTTGGGTGGAAAGATATAAAAAGGTATAGGAGTTTACCCAATACACAAAGTGTCCAATAGGGTACATGATGTGTAGTAACACTCGGGTAGTATAAACATGTAATTTCATCACCCAACTCATATATTAAAGTATACATACAATATCTAAATAGGTGCATGAAATATAGGTATTTTCACAAATAATGGGCATGTACAACTTGTACACACTGAAGTTCCTTTAATGGGATACATAGTGTGTGTGGAGATTCACACAACATATGAGTCCTACTATTTAGACTGGGCATTTATGTTGGTTACATGACAATACACTCAGTTAAGAATTAAGTGGTATCAATTCAATCCTATATGTGCCTTGAGATGCCCTCTCCACTTTCTAGTACAATGGACATTCCCAACACTACAGCTAGGCTAGGTTCAAGTTGCGGTACCATCATAACAACTGGTTAGACATGAAATAAGTGGTTGATCCTATTCAAGTGGTTGAAATTTATTTAATGTGGAAACTAATAATAGTGGATTACATGGTGTGTTATTGGATATTACATGATGTATATTTATAAATCTTCTATAAATTAAATTTCTCACAATATGAGCATTGCTTTCATATCCTCCTCTATCCACACCACCAATTTTGTTCGATTCTAATATCTTTGAACTCATTATCACACCTCTCCAAGGTGATTTCTATGCATCCTTCATTATATATTTCTCATTGTTTATATTATCTTCAAACTATGCTTGAAACCCATCAAGATATCACTATTTCATGTTCAAACCCATGATTCTCTAGTTTCCCTCTATTGTGAAACCAACCTCAAAATCAAGTGAGAAAAAAATAATAATGATAATCAAGAAATTAGTGGTTAGAGGAATAACTGACCACCAAAGAATGGATTCACATTCAGTTTCATCGAATAATGTGATCATGAGACAAGGATAATTTTTTATCTTTTTAGAATATCTTCAATTGGATATTAAGTAAAAAATGTTTTAAATTTATCATATAATTATTTATCAATCATAAATAATAATAAAAATATTTTTCTAAAATAAAAAACTTTTATATGAAAATAAAACTAAGGAAAATATCCTAAATAAATTTATAAATAAACATAAAGGCTTAATACCCATATTTATTCCATACTATAAAAATCAAATAATCATTCATTAACATATGCATAATTGATGAGGTAGAATTATTAAATATTTAAAATAAATTCTTCATGCATTAAAACAGAAAATATTAAAATTGAAATTCTATCTGTAACTCTTATTGTTTAGATAAAATTATTTATTTTATTATTATTGATTATTTACAAAATAAATCATGTCATTCTATAAGTAAGTAAAGTTAAGAAAATTATCCTTATTGAATATGTCATGTAAAATGAAGAGTAATATATTTTATAATATTCCTTCTTGTTTATTTAGTTAATATTACCCTTTAAATTTCATCATGCAGGTCATTGGTGGAATATATTTTATTCTTTTTTTAAATAAGAGTCTTAGAGTTGAGAAGGATGAGGAAAATAAAATAAGAATAATACCTATGTTGTTATCAATTTCCTAAAGATTGATGATCACATCACGATGGTCTGATTTTCATTACTACCCCCTCCTTTAAGAATATAAAGAATGAAAAGGGATTATTATTTATTGAGTGAAGGTAAATGATTTTCACAATAAATTTCTCTTTCCAATAGATGAGTGAGGGAGAGGAAATAATTTTCCCTCTAAATTTATAATAGTGGAAAGAATTAATGAAGTGAGGTGGGGGGTATTATTTACTCCCTTAATTCTCATCATAAGTGAGGGGGGTCTTATTTCCTCCCTTAATTCTAATCATAAATCACAACACCAGTTCCCCTCATTAAATGAATAATAAAACTCCCTCATAAATTACTAAGGTTTAATCCTTACTTAATGGTGAAGGTATGCTAAAAATGACTTGTTATATAATCTCCCTTAAACATTTGATCACCATGTGGAACCTCCTTTTCTATGTTATAAGACATGTTATCTCCACCTTGCCACACACAACATAAAATTAACTAATATTTATTTTATTTATGACCTCAAATTCTAGTCCCTAATGTTTGAATACTCACCACAAATATTATATCACCTTTAAAAAAACCCCAATTATAGAAAAAATTTAATGTCTAAATTTTGATTTGGGACTCTGTTTAGAAGTT
Source organism: Viscum album (assembly GCA_963277665.1). Classification (NCBI taxonomy): domain Eukaryota; kingdom Viridiplantae; phylum Streptophyta; class Magnoliopsida; order Santalales; family Viscaceae; genus Viscum; species Viscum album. The sequence continues at coordinate 1,964,903,832 of OY728133.1, forward strand.
ATATAAATTTCACATTCATGGTGTTAAAAATAATATATTAAACATATAATTTATTTTTCAAATTCCTCTGAAGAAAGAAAAATAAATCAACTTCACACACACCTTTAGAACTATTATTAAAAAAATTAAAAGGATTTTTATATATAATAATGAAGTAACTATATTCTCCACTCCTTCAGGTGTTTTCATCCTAAAAGACTAACTCACACAAAGAAGTGAGGGTAATAAGCTTATATTTGGTTTGCACATTCTCATAAGTTCCCATGGATATTATCATGCTTCCAAAAAATATAAACTAATGGAATCTATCTCCCACAAATAATTGTCTACTACCGATCCTTATGACCACTAGATACTCTATGAAGGTATTTTCATCCTCAACATCTAACTCACCCACTCGATTATGTGTGATGGGTGGTGAATATACTACCTTAGTTTTAACACATGGGAAACATTTTATAACTAGTTCATCTAAAAAGTTAGTAATATGTGATAAGAAACCTTTACTACCCTATGTAGAATATGGAATGGTATGATAAACCTCAGGGACATATTTTTACCCCATAAAATCTCCACAAACCATGTTGAGGTAAGAAATTTATGAACATGTGGACTCCATATTCAAATTCCAAAGGTGTTTTTATTCTATCTACATAGGACTTATGATGGATTTGGGATATCCTCATACGCTCTTGAATCACCCAAACCATCTATATCATCAATCACACTAGCTCAAGCCTAATAAGAGACCAATAATAGTGTGATGATTTTTTTTGTGAAAATTCTAATAAGGGTAGGTGATCAACCCAAATCTAGTAAAAATCCATCATGAAATATTATAGCATATCCTCAAGAATATAGATGTTCCTATTTGTCTGATAGTCTATTTGAGGATGAAAATCCATACTGAAACACAATAGGGTCCCAAAAGGTCTCCTAAAAACTTCTTTATAATCAGGATGCAAAATGAGCATCACAGTTAGATAAAATTGTTGAGGGTACACAATGAAATCATAGAATATTGTCAATGTATAGGACACCCAAGTGTAATTCCCTAATATGAATCACTCTATAATAAATAGATCAGTACACCACTTTCCCTTAGGTGTTCCTCCCCATACGTTAAATTTTTCCAACTAACATCAAGGGTCTAAGAGGTGATAACATGAAGAATATACCCTCTAAAGATATATAATAATAAAATAAAAAAGTAACTTTAAATGATTGTTAACAACATTCCAAATATACATACAATAACCCAAAATAATCTTATATAATTCCATGTTAGTCATAAAAGAGTAAAAAAGATGGACTATATGAAAATCACATATGTACAAGTCCAAAAGTAATTGAAATAAACTACCATAATGATATCGAGGAACTACTTGGTCCATTTGTAAAACTATACCATCTAAAGGGCCTATATAGGGGGTGAGAATAAAATTAGTAGGATGCAACCAATGGTGTCTCTAGCTAATATCCATACATATATTAGTGTATTAAAAGTACAATAAAAAATAAAAAATATAAAGCACATAACCTAATCCACTCATGCTCAACTGGACCTAACTGAACCTTTACCTACCTTGAATAGTGTTAGAGTGGAACTATGTATCCACAATATATCTTACCTGAAGTACCCTTATCCTCCCAACTAATTTCATATAACAGGGATCCACTATTCTAATTCAGCCATGACACCCAAATGGTGCATCCAAAAGCTATATCACAAGACCCATGGTCTTCCAAACCATTTACCAACCACTAGATAAACATCCAAATGAAAAAAAGCATGATGATACCTATCCTTTTCCATGTCCGTCTCATCAATCCCTATAAAAACCACTTACAAAATAATCATCATGCTCCTAACTAGTGGTCTCAAACACCACCAACTATGGATAACTATAGTGTATCCAATTCCATTTTGATGAACTGAATCATAACTCTATGATTATTAATTAAAAAGGATACCAATAAGAAATCAATGGTCATCAATAAAGATAAGGATATAGAAACATCCTATAGCCACACCTTAGATAATTTCTATTTCCAACCACATAAATGGTCAAGACCATCTATATCACACTGGTGAACCTATATCACCCCATCCCCAATGATCAAAATCACCCACAGTCACACGGGTTACACCCATCATATTACCAAGGAAATACATTAAACATCACATCTCATGAATCACCTATTTATAATATATGGAACCATACCCATCAAACCCTGAAACCACACCATAAAGAAAGCTAATACATACCAGGATAAACCCATAATTCTCCATATGAGGCTACCCATAGGTTTCTTTCAAAAGTAATGAAAAAAATTATTAGTTCCATTATTAATCATACATACATAGTAATACTCATATATATTTATTACACATCACATAAACACATGTATAAAAAAAAAGCTATGAAACATCTAATTGGATTTATAAGGGATTTACTTATTGAACAACTCTCGTCGATCTAACTTCATTTGAAATAAATTTGATAATATAATAAAATTCTTATTTTAGGGAATAAAAAATAGAGAATAGATAAATTAAAACATAAAACAACATTATACACTCTTGGTAATATAACCCTACATACAAATACTCTTTGAATATCCAACACCAATAGATAGAGAACTCACTTAGAGATAAAGAGGGTAATGATAGAATAATCTAAGGAATATCCAATATGTTCTAGTCAAAATACCCATAATTTTTATTTTTTAAATGAATTCTATAATTAATAATTTATTTTAATAAATTTATAAAAAACTAAACAGAATCAATTATATTCAATTTTAGAAAAACACAGGGACCCTTACTTATGTGTCTTACCCTTATATATTTCTCCTTAAAAAAGCATTGGGACCATTATATATCACCCTATTTAGGACCCTTATTTATTATAGGGAACACAAAAATATTACCAAATGTTAACCTTTACTTATCAAATGGACATTATATATCAAAAGATTAATTTTATGTATCTTAGGGTGAATCCCATAATTTACCAATTTTTGAATAAGGGAAGGACCCTTTATATATATAGGTAAATAAACATTATATATCATGGGGTATTACCATAAATTACCATTTTATAGATCAACTCTAGATGAATTTTATGTAATATTGATTTAATCTTATGTACCACATGTTACTCCTAACACTTAGAAAAAGTTCACCTCATTCGGTGACCCTTGTGTATAAAGGAGTGAATCTTATGTATCCCCTTTTCTATAATGTTACTCTTACATATATAGGGTGACTTCATATTTTCTCATACATATTTTTTGGTTTACTCTTATGTATAAAAAAATTACCTTTCTATATGGGTATTTACAATTACATATTACAAGAAACTCAACACATAACCATTTTTTCACAAGAAAAAAACTCATACATATGGAGTACCCACACGTAAGAGTAAATTCCATGCATTATGGGACTTAAAAATATTTTCTAACACTTCACAAAGAGACTCTTATATATGAAAAGATTAATTTTATGCATCACATAAGGTTATTCTTAACTACATTAACCCTTATGCACAAGAGTTTTCCAAATTTTTAGAAATCCGTTGTAACTCTAAAATACACCCAAAATCACTTCAAAAACATTTATAGGCTTCAAATATAAAAAAATACCAAAATTGACATCCAACCTATAAAACACATACAAATTTCCCTTAAAGTTGAATCTTACATAAATTTATCCATTGGTATTGGTTTAATTTGAAATATTCAATCCCCAACCAATACCAAATCCCCCAATACCTCGAAAGGGTCAAAATTTATAAGGTCAATCCAAGATCTGACCAAAATTAGTACTTATAAATACCTAAGACATTACAACCTCCCCATTATATGATAGATAATACCCAAGAGATCTTAGGCCACACATAGAATAAACCTTATCTAAACCCAATTTCACCACTTACCACATCACTAAAACATTGAGATGACACTGATCTCATCTATCTCTTCCCAATCACCCTAACTAATTGACTTGAATAGGTCGATTCATTACATGGGAACTCCCCACCTTATAATCACTTATCTAGTCATACCCATACATCATCATACATATTTTATGCAATAACTATCCACACATAGAAAATAATTATCAACCATCATTATCCTATATCACACTAATTCCCACTTTAATCCCATATTATTCTTGATGCTCACAATCATACCGCATCATTTCTGATGCCCTACTTTTACCTAATTCCAACATATCCCACGATTATCATGCATCATATATTATTCTCATACTACAAACCACCATCTAGTTAATACATTTATCACATATGTATATCAAATATCATTATATATATTGATAAATCATAACCATCAAACTCACAATACACCTCTAACTATGAATGAATCCTCATCCTACTCTAGGAGAGTTGGCTCGATCACATACAAATGATCTAAAGGCTAACGACTTGAAACCTTCCCTACTAGTAGAGTCACACTCACTATTTTACACTTCTCCCATTACTATGTATTCTATCCACTACCTCATACTACATGTGCTATCTTATCTCAGCTACCATCTCTGAGTACAACTCTTATTCCCACCTCAGATGCTTTAGTTTGACCCGAACCACATCCCCTAGCTAACTTCAAGGCCATCTAAAAAAATATCTCCAAATATATCCTTTGGACACATAATTGAAAATAATTTTTCATTTGATCATATTGGGATAAAAATACCATATATTCATATAATGGAAATAAATTTTTGAGGACTTACTCTATGGTGGCATCATTTAACATCACTTTACCCACCTAGTTGGGTTTCCTCATAACCCTGCATCTAGATATCCAGAGCTCTAATGCCTATATTTCCTAACACCAAAATCCAACTTAGTGTACTCCTATGTACTATTTTTTAATATATAATTAGTTTTTGGTTCACTAACTATTATAATGTGGTCAACTTGATGAATTTTAAGAGCACCTTGATAGCATGAAGTAATCCATCATCAAACCGCCATACCTTGTAAATTTCATCACCTAATAATGTTAGCACAAATTGAAACTGATCTATGAAATTTATGGTATTATCCATGATCTAAGCATCCCCCTTCACTAAGTTCATAAAATACCAAGCTCTATACACTCTCAAAATATCAGTAAAGAACTACTCAAAGAACACAACATCAAAATCATTACAAGATATCCCCTCATTCCTACTAGAATGAACTTGTACATACTAATATCATTTCATTGGTCCTTTAAGAATTTGTATAGTCATATTTAACCTCTATATTTTTAGTATATTTATATTATAAAACTATATGTATCAATTCAATCTTGTACTCTGTTACCTAGGGCCCACACTCTCCCTAAAATAAAGAAGAATTATATGACTAGAAATCCCATGTGATATACACCAGGGATGACTCAGTTACTTGATCTCCTTGATCAATACTCTATATAACTCACATCAACATCACCATAATCTACCCATCCAACCATTTTCTAAACTCCTCAATCTACTGTAGTTGATTTTCCTACCTCGGTACCTCTATCTATAGCTCATGCTCATCTTCACTCTTAGGGGACACATCTGGTCTATTCCTCAATGAAACGCTATCTATGACCATATGATAATATAAAGGATATTGGATAGTTTTTATCTCAATTAGAAAAAACACTATTATCAATAAATATATAAAAATTAATATATTTAAAAATAGGAAAATTTTTTATAGGCAACATGACCCACTAGCCCTTACACTTACCTACTATGCCCAAGTCCCATACCATTCACCTCATGGACCTGCCTACCTGTGTTAGGGTCAGGTAACACACACACACACACACACTATATTCACACCATATCACATTCTTATCTACACTAGGAATCATATCTTCATGTTATCTATTTATAATGACACCAAGAATCTATATGGGTAAGCACCATATAGGTCATTCCTGGCATTTTCAATAGTCGAACCCCTTTCTAATCTGGATCCAAAATAGAAATATGATGAAACAAATATTTTCATACATTTTATACTATAATTAAATGTTTATAATCCCAAAATATTGTTATTTTATGGTTAACTATAATTTTTTAGGTTTTAGTGGTATTTTGAGCTCAAATGCAAAAAATGGTTAAATCTAGAAATTTTGAAATATTTTTATCAAAGAGGTATTTTGGGAATAACATTTAAAAAAATATTCCAATTGGAGTGATTATTTTTTTAGTATTCAATGATTTAATTTCTATAACCTTTTTTAGGAATAAATTATGACCCGAACATCTAGATCCCCCAAAAAATCCATGAGGTTGGAAAACATTCTGAGTGGACATCATGAAACCCACCTATGTAACAAAAGCATAAATCAGTCTAAACACCTCCAATTTAGATTATTCAACATGGATATGAAATAGGATTCAATAATTCACATCCTTGATAAGTTTCAATTAAAAATACAATCATTACAACATTCTTTGAATGCTATAAACAAGTGGAAAATGAAAGGTCTTATCCTGTAGAAACAGTTCCATTGGGTAATTAATTAATATCATCTGAACCACGCATAAAAAACGTCCTAATTTTTTTTGATACACACAAAATGAATAAAGGAAAAACTATTCTTAAGTCTACATCATGTTAATATACAATTTTAAGGGTTATAATGTTATGAGAATGTGAAGATGTGGAATCTGATGTGGCACATGGACAAATTAAATGTATCTGAGTAAAATGGTCATAACTCCTACATATAGTGGTCAACGATGATGAAATATTTAGGGTGAACGTAGGATAAATAATGGAAGAACTTAAATTAATACAACTATAAAAATTATTCCAATTAATGGTTCATATACATGGACACATTTGGAGTATATTGTTGGAGTGAATTCTTTCACCCCCTCTCGCTATAAATATGTATTCTCACCCCTTCTCAAAGAATTGAAACTTCCATGTGGCCATTTAATTTTGTTTTTTAGTTTATTTAAATTATAATAGTATTATTAATTTTTAATATATTTTTATATTCTTATTATTTTCATTCTCATTTTTTTATCTTTTGTTTTTCACCCCGTTCTTCTCCCCTGTGATCTCTTGTACTCATGATCATGAGTAACTAACCCAAGAAAGTTCCTGGGGGATCAATCCAATGTTAAACCCAAGTCATTATAAATTCATATTTTATGATTATTATTTTATTAGAGTTAGGATGATGAGAATATTAGTGGTAAAGTCACCTTTGTGTCACCACTTTCCACCCAAGGCTTAACTTTCTCTTCTACAATATTCTCCCTCGATTGAGGAGGTGGATGTGCGGTATCTAGTGATCGTTGAGTGCATCATATATTCAAACCCATAGGTAGAATATGATGTTAATGCATATGATAGAGCATGTTAATTAAGTATATTTGAATCTAACAAAGTGATGATGAAGGTTCACTCTGGATAATCTCTTGAGAATATCTCATTTCTATCTAAAATCATTTTTTCTACATTCATTCTATCTGCATTATTCATTACATGTTTAATTTTATTTATCTTGAATTATCAATTATAAAATATCAATTTCTTTTAGTTTTATCTTATAAATAATAAAAATATAGAAAATATTAATTATAAGTGGCGATTTATTGACTGCAAAATCTCATCAAGAGAACGACCTAGGTCAGCCCCTGTGCTGCACTTTGTTATAAAATTTTTTGAGAGCATGCCCGACAATGATTATTTAAATTGGAGACATTTACAGGGATCCAAGTTGTTTTCATTCACTATTTTTATTCAATTTTTTTAAACAATTTTTCTTTAATTTAAAAAAACACCAAAAAATCATAAAATTCAATTAAAAAAAACATATTTGTTCATGATATATTTTAATTGAAATTATTATTCATGGACTGAACAATATCATGTGCTAGAAAATGTTTGTAACGATCTTGATGTTTAGTTTAAAAGGATTATTGATAAAGTGAAAAACTTTTAGAGCTAAATAGAATTGATTTATGAATATGTATGCACATCCCAAGAGCAATCTGAATGTGATCTTGAACCTGAATCAGAAAAAGTGGTGGAATATATTTCACCAATCATTTTTTATGTTAAAGAACCTAAGGAAGGTGAGAAAAAGCTTCTAAAGGAATTAATCACATAATCCTATACTCAACCATTGTTTGAGGAGTTATCTAATGTACAAATCCAGCTAATACAATCATGGAAGATCAATTTTTTAGAAAAATATTAGAATAGCTTTAACAAAGATAACTTGAAACTTGATCTTCCTATACTTGATAATGAAATAATAGAAACTTTCTACCTCTCTCTTGATTTGGAAGATAATAAAGAAGATGCACCTACTAAGATTGAGTTTCTAGTGGACATGTATGAAGAGATCAATTACCAATATGAATTACTTGTAAGGGAATATTTCTTTATTAATTATTCATGTTTTAATATTATTCAGTCTAAATTGGTTTTTTTAACTTCTCTTTCTTATAAATTTCTGATACAACACAAATGGAGCAGACCTTAGATATTAAAAAAGAGACTCCCATGTAGCGATGATTGAAGAAGAAGAGTTGGACAAGAATGTGGTGTTGCAGATACATCCTCAACATCAATTTTCATATCATATGGAGGAGGAAACCATGAAAGTCAAAAGGGAGAAACCATATATTCTATTCCCTACCACTTCAAACCTCAAATTCCATCATTATTATTTCTTGGGGCTTGGGAAATTTCTTATCCTTTTTGGGGTTCTATACTTTCAGTGTTTTCTCATAGACATTGGGAAGAGTCACATGTGGTGGTTCATCTCACAAAAACCACACCCACCTTCTGATTGGGGATAATCCACTGTAACTGTCTGACTAGGGGAAGTGAAATCCTATCACCCACATGGGGGTCTAACCATGTTATATCCTCTTTTCCCTTTCTATTTATTTTTTTATTTTTCTTATGAGTTGTTTTATTTATATGATTTCTAGGTCTATTGGAAGTATCTAAGAGCTTAAATAAATGAATCAAAATCAAAAAAATAATATTAGGTTGTATCTTTCCTCCCCCTTTCTCTTATTTCCCTATATTTATTTTTTGTTGAGTTGAAATGAGGGGTAGTAAAACTTAAGTGTACGGGGAGTGTCAACCTTATTAGTTATTCTTGCATTCTTTTTATTTTTTTTTGTTTTTATCATTTTTAGGATTTTTGATATTTAATGAATATTCTTATCACCTTTCAAACATCAATTAATTTTTAAAGAGTTGAAATTATTTTTGAAAGAATGAATTTTAAATGATTGTTGATGTGATTTTTTTCCTTAAAATGGATTTTCAAGCTTTTTTATAAGTTTGATTGATTTTTAAAATCCATGACCATGAAACAATAACTCAATTTTTTTTCCAATCTCGTGAGTTATTGTAAACCACTTTGACATATTATTCCTAATACCCACACTTTCTTGAGGGAAACTTGGATTTTGTGTGACAACCATAATTTTTGACTTTTCTCTTTTGAATATTTGGATTTCATCGATTTTTTTGTTATGATTGAGCCATATATTTGGATAGAAACACATTAAACTAATAACTAACCTTACATCTATCCTTCATTAGACCTTAGATTCCATGAATTTCCTTATCAGTTTATGCCACATTACAATCCAATTTTTCCTTACCTACCCACACTCTTGGTATTTTTGAATCAATATTTCAAGTTTGAGTGTGGGGAAAGGACCTTTAATGTGAAATATTTGGTATGTGTTTAATTTTTGGGTGGTGTGATGTTTGTGTCAAAATTTTGGGTAGTGTATAATGAGAAAATTGGGCTCGATTCATCATTTCATTGTGATTTATTCATTTCATCTGGTTCTACTTAACAAAAATAAAAAATAAAATAAAATAAAATTGATATGAGATTAAATTATTCATAGTAAATTATTTTATGGCTTATGTTACTCTTTAAAAACAAGGGTATGAATTTTCATTCCTTTATTTTATTCAATTTTCAGCTTATCCTCCACGAAAAAAATAAAAAAAAAGAAAATAATGTTTTAGATTTCTGGAGCTTTACAAAAAAATAATGGAGAACATAAATGATATATTTCTTTGTAATAAATGATTGGATCATGTAACATGTCATAAAAAGAGGTGAAATGTTGTTTTACACAATTAAAAGGGTATTTGAATGAGGTTTATCCTATTTTTTCACTTGATTATTCATGAATTGTACTTAAGAGTCCAACCTCATTTTTCAGTTTTAAATGTTTTTCAATCATTTTCCCATAAACCCTAATCCACAAAATTCACCCTGAAAAAAATCCCTCATGATTTAATACATTTTCACATTTCACGCTCTGTAGAAATGATAATTTTCACAAGCCTATGGTGATACATGAAATTTCTAAGTATGAGCATAACTCTAGATTCAATTTCTCTTGAGTGAAGAGTGACACAAAGTTCAATGCGAAGTAGGTTGTGATTGGAACATGGATAGATTTTTGAGGTTGAAAAAATTTAAATGTGGGAAATGAAAATGTTAGATAATTTTTTTTCATATAAGAGACATGATATAATTCTATTTTGTATAATATCATTAATATTTTCTCATTTTTGATTATTGTGTGGATTTTGATTTGGAAGTAAGATGATTTCCTCTGAGTGAAATGGTTAAGTGTGAGGGAGTGACGAAACCAATATTTTCAAAAAAATTATAAAGTAATTAAATTTTTATAATACCACCATATTTTTATTTTATGTTTAATTGTCATGTTTTTAGGTTTTAGTGGTATTTTTAACTTAAATATAAAAAAAAAGTAAAATCTGAAAATTTTGACCGATTTTTATCAAGGGGGTATTTTGGGAATTACATTTAAAAAAATATTCCAATTTAAGTGATCATTTTTTAGGATTCATTGATTTATTTTCTAAAACTTTTCCTTCAGGAATAAATGATGATTCAAACATCTAGATCCCCAAAAAAATCCATGAATTTGGAAAATATTCTGGGAAAATAGTGTGTAACCCACCTCTATAATGGTAGAATCAATAGGTCTAAACACCTAAAATTTAAGTTCTTCCACCGGGATAAGAAATAAGATTCAATAAGACATGTCCTTGTTAAGTTTCAAGTCAAAATAATATCATTAAAACATTCGTTGAATGCTCTAAACAAGTGAAATATGAAAGGTCTTCTTGGGAAGAAACAATTCCACTGAGTAATTGATTAATATCATCTTAAACATTGATAAAAACGTTATAAATTTTGTAGAGAAACTAAAAATTAATCAAGTAACATCTTTACTTATGTCTCAAATGCATGAATCAACCATTTAGAGGGTTATAATGGAATGAGAATGTGCAGATGTGGAATCTGACATGGCACATGGAAAAATTAAATGTCTCTGAGTAAAACGACCATAAATACTACATCCTATAGTAAATGATGCTGGAAATTTTAGGGTTAACTTTGGATACATTATTAAATAACTTTCATGAAGAAAATTTTAACCAATTCTTCCAATTAATTTAGAATAACCATGTAAACATTTGGAGTATATTTTTGGAGTGAATTATTTCACCCCCTCTCCCTATAAATATATATCCTCACCCCTTCTCAAATCATTGACACTTCTATGTGGCCATTTTATATTATTTTGTATTTTATTTCCATTTTAAAAGTATTATTAATTTTTAATATATTTTTCTATTCTTATTAATCTCATTATCATTTTATTATCTTTTGTTTTCCACCCTATTCTTCTCCACTATGATCTATTGTACTCGTGATCATGAGTAACTAACCCGAGAAAGTTTCCATGGGATCAATACAGTGTAAAACCAAAGTCATTATACATTCATGTTTTATGTTTATTATTTTATTAGATTTATGATGAGTGTAATCTTAGTGGTCAAGGTGACTTTTTGTCTCTACTTTCCACTCGAGGCTTAGCTTTCTCTTCTACAATATTCTCCCTTGATCGAGGAGGTGGATGTGCGGTCTCTTAGCGATCGTTGAGTACATCGTATATCCAAACACATAGGTAGAATAGGATTTTAATGCATAAAATTTATCATTATCATTAATTATATTTTAGGTTAACAAATAGATGACAAAGGTTCACTTTGGATAATCTCTTGGGAGGATATCCTTTCTGTTTAAAATCATTTTGTCTACATTCATTCTATCTTCATTATGAATTACATGTTTACTTTTCTTTATCTTGAATTATCATTTATAAAACATAAATTTGTTTTATTTTTATATTATAAATAATAAAAATATAGAAAATATGAATTATAAGTGGTGATTGATAGATCGAAAAAGCTCATCAAGAGAATGAAATAGGTCAGCCCCTATGCTACACTTAGTTTTAAATTTTTTTGAGAGCACACATGACATCGATTAATCAAAATCAGAAGTAGAACACACATATAATATCATCCCTATGTGTCTAAAATGATGTATGAGTACTACCTTTTTCCTCTCAAGGATAAGATTCCAAGTCCATAAATCAATAACATCAAATACTAATTTATCCAAATCAAATAACTCAACTATAACGACAAAAAAATAAAAAAAATCCCATTTTCCCTGGTAACTTGGACTTTATACCATAATATGCTAGCTAATCACAGAATATGACATCCATTCCAAGTTCTGACACTTTATTAAGTCTCTATATTCCACAACCCAAATAACAAAAAAAAGATCAAGTACCACTTTGTAACAAATTTTATCTGATACCAATTTGTCAAACCTTGACCTGACTCACTTGACAGTAAAATGATCGATATGACACTAGACCATAGACATGCCTCCCCATACTCAAAAGGCTATATACTAGAATAGAGTGTTTAACAGGTGATATTGGGAATATGATACCCTTGGATATAGATAATAATCATAACACAACAACAATAGAAGAAACTTTATATAATAGTAAAAAATAATCGAAACATACTTATGCTAAGGTAAAACGAACCTCTAAAATGTGATGGTAGTCATAAAAATGTAAAAAAGATCTCCCCTAGTATGATCACATATGGACAAGTCCGAAAGTAACCAAAATAAACTAACCAACCAACAATGATGAACCACCCAATATATATGAAAAACCATGCCATTCTGCCCATGCACCATCTATACTCCCTTCTTTACTAGGATCATGACATTAAACCTTTACCATTACCAGTACTATGGGACATAAATTCTGTATGCATTCTATAGGGAATGTGTAGTCTATGAGTATGAACTTGGTAGGATACTACCAATGTCGTACCTATATGATATCCATAACTATAACAATGTATGGAAATCATATTAAATGAGAACCGATTCAAAAATCACAAAAATGGTCCACTCATTCTTGACCAACCTTGAGTGAGACTTTACCTACCTTAACTAGTATCAAAGTGTAAGGATTCATCCACAATATATTTTATTATAAGTATGCTAGGCCTTTCAACCATTTCCATATCACAAGGCACCACTATTAAAATTCTTGTATGATGCCCTAATGAAATGTATAAAAACTATATCACAAGAACCAGGGTCTTTAAAACCCTTTACCAACTATTGTCTCAACAACCCTAATAAAATCAAGGCATAATGACACTCATAATTTTCTAAGTTTTTTTCATCAACCCCGACTTATGACACATACACAATAATTATTCCATTTCCATCTAGTGGTGTCACACACCACCAAACTTGGACAATGATAGTATATCATCCTCTATATAGATTAAGCACTGGAAGGTGCTGTCATGGTCTCTTTCAAATGATGTTCAGTTTTAGGTTACTTAGGTGTGACAGAGTGGCTGACCAAGGTCATCTCTCAAAGGAGGAAGCAAATTAAAACAACTTCTTAAAGGTATTATAAAAATAAAATAAAATAGAATAAAAACACTACTTGAAAGGATGAGGGTTTTTTATAGTTTATAAATATATAAGAAGTTTTCTAGAATAATATTGATTTTTTTTGTTTTTAGTTTTGAAATGAAGTTCGATTAAAATGACACAATAAGAAGATGTTTTTTTAGAAAATATTTAGAAGGCGTAATCGATCTAACTATACCTTTTCACATAGTTATTTGTAATTATAATTTAAATTAAAATCCAATTAATTAAAATCCTTTAATTTTTCAACCCTCAAACGCTAAAAGAGTTAACTTAACCACAAAGATGATATTACTTAAACCCTAGGCTATCTTCGGAACACACAATCGCAACACCCCACTTTGATTGATGTTATAAGGTTAGATTATGGTCAATGGTTAATTAGAGAACATATACATTCTGTAAATGAGGATTAATTGAGTTTAGGGAATATATTTTAACTCTAAAAACTTATCCCATGTGGTCTTTTATTACTGATTAAGTTCGCACTCTTACAATTTATACAAAATCTCGACCTTGCGTGTTTTTGCGTTAATTATTCAATTGCTTACTCAGTTTATTCTAATAAAAAAACTAAATTAATTAATCATATTAAGTGAATTAAAATAAATCAATGATTCAAAATAATTAATTGAAGAGGGTATAAGATAGATTTATCACTAGAAAACTACTCTTCCATGAGCGGTGTGGTCATCGTGGAGACGTTTTGCATGAGCAAAGGATTGAAAGGGTAGAACCCAATCTCATATCCACTCATGATTCCAACCCAATTAGGAAGATTAAGAGAAGAATAAATTTGAACAAAATATAATAAAATATAATAAATAAAATAATAACAAATAAGTTTATTACACAAATGAAAACATTACATCATGATGAAGAGAAGAAGGATTCGATGAGGGGATCCTTGCTTCAAGAGCTACCCCTCTTACAATGGTTGGAGAATTTGGGTGAAACCAATTATCCTCTACCTATAATATCCTAATTCACGTCTCAAACCCTCCAAATGAGAAAAAAACTAATTTATAGAGTGAATGGGAGGCTAGATTACAAGTGGTTTCAAGTGTGAATGGGGAAATTTGGCCAAATATTTTAATCCAATTTGCACTGCCCATTTGACCACCAAAATGCGTGAATCAGCTCTCCTTCCAGAATTATTATTTGTGAGAAATTTAATCATCAATATACTCTCAAACTTTTGGCCTAATCCAAGAACAAATTAATAAGTTATGTCCTCATTAAAGAACCCTTGTCCATTTTGGCGAGTCCATCCCACCATTGACTTAATGGCCCATTTAATCCATCTAAATGAACTCTTTAGCTATATTGTCCTGAATAAAATTTGTAGAAAATTATGTTATGAACAATTTTAAAAAATTTTAAGTTCAAATAATTAATATTAAAATATTTATGTGTGAAATACTAAAGTAAAGTTTAAAAGGGTAAAACTAGAATTTTCGTCAAATTTTCGAATGAATGATCTAATAATACCATAAAGAAACTAGTAGTATCATGTTTCCACATGACCACAATTAACTAAACCCCATAGTGAGCCAGATAAACAACATCCTATAACCATAACTTGGAGAACCACCATCTCCCCATCCTTTGTGATCAAAATCACCCATAGTCACATGGGTTATACCCATCATGTTCCCAAGAAACAAAATCAACCATCACATGTCATGAATAACCTCTTTACAATGCATTACATAATTCCCATAAAACCTACAAATCAAACAAAAAATTCATCCAATCCATACTAGGATAAACCTATCATTATATGCATAAGAATACCCCCATGTATCTCTCAGAGATATTGGAAACCCCATGTAGTTTCATTGCCAATTGCACATACACAACCCTACCCATGTCCATTTATTACATATCAAATAGACACACATATAACATAAGAAATATATAGGCACCACCTATGTGAAGTTATCCGGACTGCACTCATTGAAGAAATTTCTTTGACCTATCTTTGGTTGGAAAAAATATGATAATATAACAACATATATATTCTAGGGCACAACTGGTAGAAAATATAGAAATAGTGAGAGAAACCAAAATTAAACACTATAGTGTAACTAGAGTTACCTACAACTACTATAATTACAATCATTAAAAGATTTGTAAAGAATAAATGAATTAATAACTTGGAGATGAAGAGGGGAATACGTGAAAAATCTTGGATTTATCCATTGTTCTTTGGTTTAAATAGCATTATTCCCCTTTTTATAATCAAATTCTCTAATTAATAATTCATTTTAATTATTTTATAATTTTTTTTAAAAAATAATCATATTCAATTTCTAATAAACATAGGGAACTTTACATATTGACCTTACCCTTATATATCACCCCTTATGTAAGAAATATGACCCTTATGTATCACCCCTTTAATGACCCTTATATATGAAAGGGGACACTGATACTTTTACCAAATCCTAACCTTTACGTATTGAATAAACTTTATATATTAAAAGGTTACCTTTATGCATCTCAAGGTGACTCCCATACTTACCAATTTATGATCAGGGGAAGGAACCTTATCTATCCAGGAAAACAAACCACATATATCATAGGGGATTCCCAAAACTTATCATTTTCTGGATCAACTCTGGATGAATCTTATATACCCAAGATTTACACTTAAGTACCACAATATACTCCCAATACTTATTAAAATTTTACCTCACAGGGTGACCATTATCTATAAAGGAGTTACTATTACATATCCCATTTACCATAGAGTTACTCTTATATATATAGGGTAAATCCAAAGTTACTCTTACATATTATATTGTTTAATATAATACATTAAAGAGTTACCTTTATACATGGAGAGTTTACTCTTATATATCATAGGTAGCTCAATACTTTGTTATTTTGGCCCAAGAGGAGGAATCTTATGTATGGGGTTCCCATATATAAGAGTAACTTCCATTAATTTTAGTTTAAATCCATTTTTATCAACCCTTTATAGGGTAAATTTTACACATGAAGTGATTACTTTTACACATCACACAAGGTTACTCTTACCTATAATGACCCTTATGCACCAAAGTTTATAAAATTTTAAGAAAAATAATACAACTCTTAAATACACTATAAATCACCCCAAAAATATTTAAATATTCAAATTTCAAAAAACCATTCCCTAAATTGATCTCCAACCTATAGACCAATTCCATATATCATATACACAAGTTTTATACTACCTCATCTCCTTAATCTTTGGAAAATTCCCATGACTTGATCATCGGTATATAAGAACACTGCCAACACCTTCAATGGTTATAAATTCACAAGTCCAATCCAAGATCTAAACTGAATCACAACCCCTAAATACACAATTCATTACACCAATCTTACTACTGAACTCTCCTTCTGCATTAAAAGGAAGTGATCTATCTTAGTAATCCTATCAATAATCACCTATATAATGTCACAAACCTTCACTTATTTGATTAACGATGTTGGGGAGATTAAACCTTACTAAAATCTTAGTTTGGTATAATCTCTATCCTTTTGTGAAAGAGTTGTAGAGAATACCCTCAATTGATTAAGGCAATTCCCAATCGGGTCTTGTTAATCCCAAACAATCTTGAATATTCAGTACAAATCTCACACATACTGACGATCGCCAAGTACTTCACCACTATGTTCTGATTTATTCCATCGTATATAGACCAGAAACTAGTGAGGGATATAATTATCATTAAACAAATCAATAATAAAAACAGAATATAAAATCAAATACAATCGCACAAGATAATATAAGCTATTATTACAATTGAAACCAACTTCATAATAAAGAAAACATTTTATAACATTAAGCACATGAACTCATACATTACAAAATGGAAAACCTAACCTTCCCCATCTACTCATAAGATTTACCCCACCATGGTAAGGTTAATTGAGTAGAAGGGGTAAGATGAATACATTACAAAACTAAAAAGAACAAAGAAAGAAAAGAAAGAACCAAAAGCTTCTCCTCTAGAATCTGTACACCAGAAGTTCAGCTTCAGTTCTCCCACCATCTGGTCGAATCAGGACGAGGTCCCTTCTTATAGAAGGTGAGTAATGGAGTTTGACATCCACCCACGAAGTTTGAAATCATTTGGATCCGTGTGGAAGGATTTATGATCGATTTAGTAGACTTGACTTATTCTATCTGCCAATCACTATTCCACCAACCCAACTTTGACCGGTTTAAGGGCAGTCTTAATGAATGAATTTATTTCTGATATTTTTTGGTAATATTATTCTTATAGTTATATTTATAACCCAGATATAACCACTTCATTTGGAGTTCGTTTGTCCGAGATATGATTCGTTGAATATGTCATAGTCTATTCTTTCGTTCAGAATAACTTTTCACATTGACCAAAATTTTTGGGCATGTAGAAATTTGAATTGGAACTTGGTCCTGAAGACTTATATGTATCCCACGAATCATGACATCCTACAAAAAAGGAATCAGGGGAATTTGATTACAAATGTAGGAGTTACTTTTGAAATACAGAGGACACATAAAATCATTAAATGTCCAGAATTAACCACTTTTCACATTTAAGCTCAAAACTCACCAAAAGTCATAAAATGATGCAAATAAAATCAAATTGATTCATGGGAAGGGATTTAATCATTTAAAAACATATAATTAATTATGAAAATATGAGCTCTATCAATTCCCCCACACTTAGCACTTGGACTCCTGGACAAGTAAACATCGATATTAAATCAAAGAAAATTTTAAAACATATATCCTTGAGATACAACAATTTATCACCAAGAATCAAATGATATCATGCCTCATAAACAACCATTATTACAAGTTCTAAATTCAGTTAAAAATATATTTTCTCTTCATTTATTCTCCCATGTACACAAAACACTTACCTAACATTCATTTTTTCTCATCACACAAATATCAGTTTTCAACAACGTCTTTCTCATCCAATACTCATGAAAGGGTCACCATAGGCTTGATAAATTCCTACATATCCACCCGATGTGAGGCAAGGAAATATTTTTATCATGAGGACTTTATAGGGTTGTTCTGTGGCTTCAGGTTGGTAGGATTTAGATGTGGAAAATTATGTGGTTGAATAAGGAGTGTTTGGCTCTTTTTGAAGTAAAATTACATTATTCTAATTTAAACATAAATATGGTATCCTCCTCACTCCCCTTTGCAGTAAATCAGCTCCACTAGAATGAAAAATCAGTGAAATTTTACTCCATTCATCATTTCAGCAGCAATATTTTCAATCATCTCAAACATGATTTTTCTTGAAAGCTCCAGATAGGCACAACTTTTTTCTCCATTGGAAGCTCCAGAAAGGCACAACTTCTCATACATGAAAGCTCCAAAAAATTCACATCTTTCAACTGAATGATTTTTTTCAGAAATAAGAACGTGTATTCAACATTTTAGTTTCCACCCAAATTATCTCCAAATGAGGTAGTAGAACACAAGACAGCTTCCCCCACACTTAAGTTCAACTAGATTATGCAATTTCACTTCAAGAGCAGGTTGGATAGGGAAAATTGGCTTGTAATGTGGCTAACCTAACATGTTGTTCATGGATTCTATGTTCTAAAAGGATTAAATGTATAAGGTAGGACATTATAAAAAGGATTATCTTGAAAAGGGGGCTTTAAAATCAAAGAAATTCCTCAATCATTTAAAACACATGTACCTCAAACCCTCAAGTTTTAACAGGAATAAATCAAATTCTGGTTAAATCAAGCATGGTATGGTTCTCTCAAGAAGTGAGGTGAATGAAAAGAGTATGAAAAATAGGTTTAGAATACTAACAAGAAAGTGATTTCAAATATAAAGATAGTGAATTGTGGCATGAGATTCAAAATTCTGAGTACTTTTCATGAAATTCATAAAGAATTGAACTTGAAACAAAGTCATTTTCAGCATTCATTTAAGCTCAGTTTCATGGGATAAATTATTTCACACATTGAAATGGGTTTCAAAAATGGCAATGATATTCATTTTAGCTCGATAGATTTAAAAACACACAAAAATTTGAAAAACACACATTTTTTTAAATAGTTGAAAATTCTAAACTATAAAAGTTCCCTCCCCCACACTTAAATTATACAGTGTCCACAATGAATTCAAATTGATTTAACATGTAATTATAGTCTAAATTGAATCACAACAATCAAGAAAGTGATGTGGAGAGGTACAACCTGACTTATTGGTAGTGCAATGTTTAGTTAAGCTCCTAAGTGCTACACATATAAAAACCTACAAACAAAGGTAGATAATAAAACATAATTAATTTATTGGAAGTAAAGAAAATAGAAATAGAATGAGAATAGAAGGATAGATCTTGGTTTAATCCCCCAATTGGGCCCTGGGTTTTGACTGCCTCCAGATGGGAAGTTTCAGTTGGTTATCCCCAATCTGATGGTGGGTGAAGTTTTTTTAATATGAACCACAAGAACGTCTTCTTTCCATTTTGAACTTCTTCCTTTTTTTGAGGACTACATGGATATGGTACACCAAATCCAACCCCATGAAAATAATATGCATCTTGTATAGTGGGGTTAGGATAAATAATGATTCCTCCTCATTATTGGTTTCCAATTTCATAACTTCTTCTTCATTATCCAGCGGTTCCTTAAGATATTCTGTATCAAAATAATAGTCAAAGGGGAAATCATAGAGTAATTCAATTTGAATAAAATTAAAGCATGATGAATCAATATAAAACTCTTCCATTTTAAAGTAAGCATCTTGTGTCTCTTTTTCTTCATGGAAATCCACTTTTGCCACCTCTTGAAATTCCTCCAATAACTTTTCATCTAGTTCAGGGAGCCCCATATTTTCCATATGATGTGTATCTTCTTTTTCTTCCTTAGCCACCAAGAAAATACAATTGTTATCCAATTCTGAAAATTTATAACAAGGGAAGGTGATACTCAATTCAGATTCTATATAATTAGAATGAAAATAGTTAAGAAAGAGATTATCTCCCTTATGTGTATCGAAATCAATTTATTCTTTAGTGGAAAGTTTATCTTGGAGTTGAATTTCACATGATAGAGGTAGGTAGTCAAGATCCTCCATCTTTTCTTCAAATTCTACCACTTTGGTGGCATCTTCCTTCAATGGGTTTAGATCTTCTACTTTATAAGGAATATATGGATAAAGTGGTTCTTCACACTCATTCAAAAATCAATCTAGATCTTTTTGATATCCCACATGTACCTCAGTAGGTAATTCTTCTTTCTTTTCTTCCACAGGTTCATTCATAGGTTCTGGTTTCTCCATCAATGCACGAACATATTAAAATGCTAGATCTGCTTTTCTCTCTAGTTGTTCAGTGTCTTTTCTAAGTTATTTCACCTGAACTATATCATAACTATCCTCATCTACTTTTTACACTTGTGGGTAATTGTTCCATGAATTAACGATATGATCATTTGAAAACATCATGGAAAAATATATTTTTTATGTTTTTTTTAAAAGTGTTAAATATTTATAATGAGATTGTGGCACTACCTCCCCGGCAACAGTGCCAAGGTTTGACGCACACCTGTTGTGGGGTGTGGCAAAAACAATTATTTACCAAGTTAAAATATAGTATAGTAGTTAACCTAAGTTGTCTCTAGATAGGAGCGCACAACAATCATGTTTTTCACTTTGTATTTGAATTTGTTTGATTTTGAAAACAATGAAACAAAACTAAAGAAAGAAATAAAGTATAAGATTTAAAACAAATTTAAAAGGATTGTGATTAAAAATAGTGATAATTATTGGGTGATCAGGTTGGATTTGGTTTTCCAATTGTAATTTTATCATAGTTCTTATTTATTCATTCCTTTTTTTATTAAATCGATTAAAAAGAGATTTCACAATCGCTTCATATCACTTATTTGATTAATGATGTTGGGGAGATTAAACCTTACTAAAATCTTAGTTTGGTATAATCTCTATCCTTTTGTGAAAGAGTTGTAGAGAATACCCTCAATTGATTATGGTAATTCCCAATCAGGTCTTGTTAATCCTAAACAATCTTCAATATTCAGTACAAATCTCACACGTACTGACGATCTCCAAGTACTTCACCACTATGTTCTGATTTATTCCATCGTATATAGACTATAACCTAGTGAGGGATATAATTATCATTAAAAAAATCAATAATAACAATAGAATATAAAATCAAATACAACCGCACAAGATAATATAAGATGTTATTACAATTGAAACCAACTTCACAATAAAGAAAAAATTTTATAACATTAAGTGAATGAACTCATACATTACAAAATGGAAACCTAACCTTCCCCAATCACTCATAAGATTTACCCTACCATTTTAAGGGTAATTGAGTAGAAGGGGTAAGATGAATACATTACAAAACTAAAAATAACAAAGAAAGAAAAGAAAGAACCAAAAGTTTCTCCTCCAGAATCTGTCCACTAGAAGTTCAGCTTCATTTCCCCCAACATCTGGTTGAATCAGGCCGAGGTGGATGGACAACTCCATTACTCACCTCCTATAAGAAGGGACCTCAGCCTGATTTGACCAGATGGTGGGAGAACTGAAGCTGAACTTCTGGTGGACAGATTCTGGAGGAGAAACTTTTGGTTCTTTCTTTTCTTTCTTTTGTTCTTTTTAGTTTTGTAATGTATTCATCTTCCCCCTTCTACTCAATTACCCTTACCATGGTGGGGTAAATCTTATGAGTTATTGGGGAATGTTAGGTTTTCCATTTTTTAATGTATGAGTTCATGCGCTTAATGTTATAAAATGTTTTCTTTATTATGAAGTTGGTTTCAATTGTAATAACAGCTTATATTATCTTGTGAGATTGTATTTTATTTTATATTTTGTTGTTATTATTGATTTGTTTAATGATAATTATATCCCTCACTAGGTTCTGGTCTATATATGATGGAATAAATCAGAACATAGTGGTGAAGTACTTGGCAATCATCAGTACGTGTGAGATTTGTACTGAATATTCAAGATTGTTTGGGATTAACAAGACCCGATTGGGAATTTCCTTAATCAATTGAGGGTATTCTCTAAAAATATTTCAAAAAATGACAGATATTATACCAAACTAAGATTTTAGTAAGGTTTAATCTCCCCAACATCATTAATCAAATAAGTGAGATGAAGCGATTGTGAAATCTCATTTTAATCGATTTAATAAAAAAAGAATGAATAAATAAGAACTATGATAACATTACAATTGGAAAACCAAACCCAACCTGATCACCCAATAATTATCACTATTTTTAATCACATTCATTTTCAATTTGTTTTAAATATTATACTTTATTTATTTCTTTAGTTTTGTTTCATTGTTTTCAAAATCAAACAAATTCAAATACAAAGTGACAAACATGATTATTGTGCGCTCCTCTCTGGAGACAACTTAGGTTAACTACTATAATATATTTTAACTTAGTAAATAATTTTTTTTGACACACCCCACGATAGGTTCACGTCAAAACTTGGCGTCGTTGCTGGGGAGGTAGTGCCACAATCTCATTATAAATATTTAACACTTTTCAAAAAAAATACATAAAAAATATATTTTTCCATGATGTTTTCAAATGTTCATCTCATTAATTCATGGAACAATTACCCACAAGTGGAACAAGTAGATGAGGCTGGTTATGATATAGTTCAGATGAAAGAACTTAGAAAAGATATTGAACAACTAGAGAGAAAAGCAGATCTATCATTTGAATATGTTCTTGCATTGATGGAGAAACCAGAACCTATGAATGAACCTGTGGAGGAAAAGAAAGAAGAATTACCTACTGAGGTACATGTGGGAGATCAAAAAGATCTAGATGGATTTTGGAATGAGTGTGAAGAAACACTTTATCCACATATTCCTTACAAAGTAGAATATCCACACCCATTGAAGGAAGATGCCACCAAAGTGGTACAATTTGAAGAAAAGATGGAGGAGCCTGACTACCTACCTCTATCATGTGAAATTCAACTCCAAGATAAAATTTCCACTGAAGAATCAATTTATGTCGATAAACATAAGGGAGATAATCTTTTTCTTAACTCTTTTCATTCTAATTATATAGAATCTGAATTGAGTATCACGTTCCCTTATTATAAATTTTCAGAATTGGATAACAATTGTATTATCTTGGTTGATGAGGAAGAAAAAGAAGATACACATCATATAGAAAATATGGGGCTCCCTGAACTAGATGAAAAATTATTAGAGGAATTTCAAGAGGAGACAAAAGTGGATTTCCATGAAGAAAAAGAGACACAAGATGCTTACTTTAAAAGGGAAGAGTTTGATATTGATTCATCATGCTTTAATTTTATTCAAATTGAATTACTCTCTGATTTTACCTTTGAATATTCTTTTGATACAGAATACCTTAAGGAACCGCTGGAGAATGAAGAAGAAGTTATGAAATTGGAAACTAATAAAGAGGATGACTCATTATATATCCTAACCCCACTATACAATATGCATATCATTTTCATGGGGTTCGATTTGGTGTACCATATCCATGTAGTCCTCAACAAAAAAGAAGAAGTTCAAAATGGAAAGAAGAATTTCTGGTGGTTCATATTAAAAAAACTTCACCCACCATCGGATTGGGGATAACCAACTGAAACTGCCCATCTGGAGGTAGTCAAAACCCAGGGCCCACTTTGGGGATTAAACCAAGATCTATCCTTCTATTCTCATTCTATTTCTATTTTCTTTACTTTCAATAAATTTATTATGTTTTATTATCTACCTTTTTTTGTAGGTTTTTATATGTGTAGCACTTAGGAGCTTAACTCAAAATTGCACTACCAATAAGTCAGGTTGTACCTCTCCACATCACTTTCTTGATTTTTGTGATTCAATTTAAACTATAATTACATGTTAAATCAATTTTAATGCATTGTGGACACTGTATAATTTAAGTGTGGGGGAGGGAACATTTATAGTTTAGTATTTTCAACTATTTAAAAAAATGTGTGTTTTTTAAATTTTTGTGTGTTTTTAAATCTATCGAGCTAAAATGAATATCATCGCCATTTTTGAAACCCATTTCAATGTGTGAAACAATTTATCCCATGAAACTGAGCTTAAATGAATGCTAAAAATGACTTTGTTTCAAGTTCAATTCTTTATGAATTTCATGAAAAGTACTCATAATTTTGAATCTCATGCCACAATTAACTGTATTTATATTTGAAATCACTTTCCTGTGAGGCTTCTAAACCTATTTCTCATACTCTTTTCATTCACCTCACTTCTTGAGAGAACCATACCATGCTTGATTTAACCAGAATTTGATTTATTCCTATCAAAACTTGAGGGTTTGAGGTACATGTGTTTTAAATGATTGAGGAATTTCTTTGATTTTAAAGCCCCCTTTTATAAATAATCCTTTTTTATAATGTACCACCTTATAAATTTAATACTTTCATCCCATATAATCCATGAACATCATGTTAGGTTAGCCACATTACAAGCCAATTTTCCCTATCCAACCTGCTCTTGAAGTGAAATTGCACAATCTAGTTGAACTTAAGTCTGGGGGAAGTTGTATTGTGTTGTACTACCTCATTTGGAGATAATTTGGGTGGAAACTAAAATGTTGAAGAGACATTATTATTGCTGAAAAAAAATCATTCAGTTGAAAGCTGTGCCTTTTCTAGAGCTTCCAATGGAGAAAAAAGCTGTGCCTATCTGAAGCTTTCAAGAAAAATCATGTTTAAGATGATTGAAAATATTGCTGCTGAAATGATGAATGGTGGGAAATTTCACTGATTTTTCATTCTAGTGGAGCTTATTTACTACAAAGGGGAGTGAGGAGGATACCATATTTAAGTGAAAATTAGAATAATGCAATTTTTCTTCAAAAAGAGCCAAACCCTCCTTATTCAGCCTTAGAATTTTTCACATCTAAATCCTACCAACCTGAAGCCACAGAAAAACCTTTAAAAGTACTCATGATAAAAATATGTCCTTGACTCACATTGGGTGGAGATGTATAAATTTATCAAGCCTATGGTGACCTTTGCATGAATATTGGATGAGAAAGACATTGTTGAAAATTGATATTTGCGTGATGAGGAAAAAAATGCATGTTAGGTAAGTGTTTTGTGTACATGGGAGAATAAATGAAGATAAAATATATTTTGAACTGAATTTAGAACTTGGAATAATTGTTGTTGATGAGGTATGATATCTTTTGTTTCTTGGTGATAAATTGTTGTATCTCAAGGACATATGTTTTAAATTTTTCTTTGATTTAATATCGATGTTTACTTGTCCAGGAGTCCAAGTGCTAAGTGTGGGGGAATTGATATAGCTCATATTTTCATAATTAATTATATGTTTTTAAATTATTAAATACCTTACCATGAATCAATTTGAGCTTATTTTCATCATTTTATGTCTTTTGGTGAGTTTTGAGCTTAAATGTGAAAAGTGGTTAATTCTGGACATTTAACGGTTTTATGTGTCCTCTGTATTTCAGGAATAACTCCTAAATTTCTAATCAAATTACCCTGATTCCTTTTTTGTAGGATTTCATGATTCGTGGTATACATATAAGTTTTCAGTACCAAGTTCCAATTCGAATTTCTACATGCCCAAAAATTTCGGTCAATGTGAAATGTTATTCTGGCCGGCAGAATATACTATGACATATTCAAAGAATCATATCTCGGCCAACCGACCTCCAAATGTAATGGTTCAAGCTGGGTTAGAAATATTACTATAAGGTTCAGATTACCAAAAAATACCAGAAATAAATTAATTCATTAAGACCGCCATTAAACCGGTCAAAGTTGGGTTTGTGGAATAGTGATTGGCGGCCAGAATAAGTCAAGTCTACTAAATCGGTCATCACTCCTTCCACACGGATCCAAATGCTTTTAAACTTCGTGGGTGGATTTAAAACTCCATTACTCACCTACTATAAGAAGGGACCTCGGCCTGATTCTACAAGATGGTGGTAGAACCGAAGCTGAAATTCTGGTGGACAGATTCTGGAGGAGAAACTTTTGGTTCTTTCTTTTCTTTCTTTTGTTCTTTTTAGTTTTTTAATGTATTCATCTTCACCCTTTTACTAAATTACCCTTACCATGGTGGGGTAAATCTTATGAGTGATTGGGGAAGGTTAGGTTTTCCATTTTGTAATGTATGAGTTCATGCGCTTAAGGTTATAAAATGTTTTCTTTATTATGAAGTTGGTTTCAATTGTAATAGCAGCTTATATTATCTTGTGAGATTGTATTTGATTTTATATTCTATTGTTATTATTGATTTGTTTAATGATAATTATATCCCTAACTAGGTTATGGTCTATATATGATGGAATAAATCAGAACATAGTGGTGAAGTACTTGGCGATCATCAGTACGTGTGAGATTTGTACTGAATATTCAAGATTGTTTGGGATTAACAAGACCCGATTGGGAATTACCTTAATCAATTGAGGGTATTCTCTACAACTATTTCACAAAAGGATAGAGATTATACCAAACTAAGATTTTAGTAAGTTTTAATCTCCCCAACATCATTAATCAAATAAGTGAGATGAAGCGATTGTGAAATCTCATTTTAATCGATTTAATAAAAAAGGAATGAATAAATAAGAACTATGATAACATTACAATTGGAAAACCAAACCCAACCTGATCACCCAATAATTATCACTATTTTTAATCACATTCATTTTTAATTTGTTTTAAATCTTATACTTTATTGATTTCTTTAGTTTTGTTTCATTGTTTTCAAAATCAAACAAATTCAAATACAAAGTGACAAACATGATTGTTGTGCACTCCTCTCCGGAGACAACTTAGGTTAACTACTATACTATATTTTAACTTAGTAAATAATTGTTTTTGCCACACCCCATGATAGGCACGTTTCAGTGGTATGAAACTCTTTAAATACCTCATCATTCATTGATGCAAGAAACACTATTCTCCCTTATAAGAATATGACATGCTCACCACCTTTAGAAAAACCCTCAAGTGCTTATCCAATGAAAATATGATATCATAGAACCACATAATCAATATCTCCAAGTTGGTTTTCCCTCACCTGCTGAAGAATTTTAGGGGAAAACACCATTGGATAAAGGTAATAAATGTATCATTCCTCTATGAAATCCAATAGTAATGAATCCAACCTCTCAAACACCTCTTTCATCAGATAGGAATAAGATTTTATGCTAAGGGTGTCATCTACAACATTTATTTTTCCTAGGGTATAAACTATCTTGAAGTCATACTTATACAGGAAATCCATCCATATTCACTACCTCATATTGAGGTCCCTCTATTAAAATATATACTTAAGGATTTTGTAATATAATTAGGACATAAATCCCTAACCATGAAGATAATGAATCTACATATTCAAGGAAAACACAATTGATATAATCCCTATGCCATGTATTTCGTAGTTCTATTCATGTGGTATCAACTTCATAGGCCCATAAGCAATCAAAAATCAACTTTTCATCAGCAAGAAACCTAGACCAAACTAGGTGTAGTGATTTATAGGAATTATATTAGAACCTTAAACAGTGTCTAACTAGTGATAGTTAACAAGTTCACATCATTATAGGTAGTCATATTCATGATCCTGATCTCAATGATAGGTATCCAAGGATTCCATGGTAGATTTGACCCCACTAGTAGATAGAGTTTATTTTTCCTAGGGTATTAGAGGAAATATAACATGAGTCTACCCAGCTAGGTATAAAAAAAAGAATATAAAGGGTGGTAGTATAGATAGACCTCCCTAATAGAGGCAACAAACAAACCTGGACCCCTAATGTGGATAGGGTATAAATACCAGTGTTATATATGGAATATAATACACTAGGGTTTGGTGATGTTATGATCCACTCCCAACTCCATCTCTAATATAAATACTACATCAAGATCATAACACATGAGTTCATGGTATAAGATAGATATAGGTGATATAGGGAAATGAGAAGGTGGAACCCGACATGGTTCAAGGTACAATATGTTTTTTTTTCTACCTTAGCACTCATTCCCATTTATACTAGTGTGATTCATTACTTTTTTGATGAAAAATTTGTTTGTGATATAGAGATCACAATAAAATTCCTAGACCAACCCTTTCAGCCACTAAGACCCCACCTAAAAACTATCAATTACCAAATCACATTCAATAACTCTGACATAGGTAGTAATACATAATGGTACATTATAATCTTGAATCTCACAGTAACATCCCCAATTGAACTTCCAAGCTTAGAGGTATCCATGATGAATCATGTCATGTGAGTACTTCATGTGGTTCTAGAACCTCACTATGTATTGGGATACCATAATGATACCCTACTAAAGGTTAAATATCTCTCACACTCAAATCATTTTCAATTTCATTGTTCAGTACACCTTCTTGAAGAAGTGTTTGAACTTCGTCTAATGTATATTAGCCTTGTCGCAAGTCTAAGCGATCACGAACACAAGAATCTTATTAATCCATATAAAAGACTCATTATAAGAACCTATATCTATTTAAAGGTTCTTTAATTATATTGAATACATGGTAAATTGAATCCATCCATTCCTCATTTTCCCGGGGATCTAAATCTTCTTAAAACTGGCATGGTAACTATATTTGGAACTTGTGAAACACACTCAACCTACAATTAGTATAATATATTCTATAGGGACTACCATTTTCAATAAGATATGGTATAATATATTCTAAATTATTAGTATATCAACCTTATGATCTAATAGTTGGGGAAACACCCCCTATCATGTTCTTAAACTAAATCCTCATCACTTAACTTGTTAGTACCTAGGGGTTAAATTGCTGGCATGGTCCCAACATGACCCTTTATCTAAAGATAATTTCTATTTCTCTAGGGTGGGATACAATTTTTGATATAATGAACCCATGATTAGTAAATAATGTTGGGAATATATGAATTAATGTAAGAATGAATGAATACGCCAGTAATATGGTACATGATGTATTCACTATCCCTATAAATCCTATAACTGATGTCTTAGAGTTTTTATTAAACTAATAGGTCATCAAAGTCATGGTGAATCATTACATTAGTTAAAAAATCATTAGGTTCTTTTTTTATTGTCACTTAGGTACCCTTAATAATGTTTCTCTAATTATACCAAAAAAATACCCACAATTTTACTTACTCCAAACTCCAACCAAAATACTCAAACCACTCTAATACCATTATGAATTGACCCAACCCACTTGGACCACTCTAGGGTCCACAGTAAGACAAGTGTTACACCCTAAGAATACCTATAATTGGATGGGGTATGGATAAAATAACCAAGAAAACATATCACTTATATGGTAGTCCTTAGATTATAACTTATAATAATCATATATCTCTATGAAAAAATATATAACAATGAAAACCCATAAATAAATAAATCAACTAGAGTACATCATGCATATGGCCATGAAACATATCCTAAAAAATAAATTATAAAAAAAATAAATAAATAAGAAAAATTAAAAATCCCAATATCCCATGAAAAATACCATCCTCAAATATGGGAAATAGATAAAATCTACATCATGCCAACACCAACATAAGAAACAATTATAATGAACACCACTAATATATTTTATGCATCAACACCCCAAGCTCAACTAGCTTTACATACTCTAAAACCACCATATATCTATGTGTAATTTTTATAGACACAACATGTGTGGGAAAGAATCCCATTTATGGGTGAGTATAAATATACCCAATAGGATTCCCCAAATTATAAGAAGAAATTAGTATAGAACATTATCTCAATTGAATAAATCCAGTTATACATTTAAGGTAATAATTAGAAGGTCATCATTCTCTATATCTCAACTCCATTGACTATAAACATGAGAAGGAGTCTAAAATATCCATAGAACCACATAACCTAGGGAACCTAAACCGTTTCACACTTTTCCTATTCATAACATCCCTTAGTAAGAGTAGTAATGATGAAATTTTTCCCCTCCATGTGAATGTGCATCGGTTGAGAAGGTTACCTACTCCATGAGTGGAATACCCACACATAGTTAGAAAGAAATTCAGTGGATATGGTTTCTTAATATAATATATACACATATTACCCACAACTTGGAGATAAATATTCTCTAATAGGGTTATTGAGCCCAAGGATTCTCTAGTTTCCTATCCACACACATCATTATATCTACAAATCTATAAAAATAAATCTATTGAATGCCTAAAATATAAACCCTAGAGAACAAAGATAATTATACCTTCATGTTACACATGAAAAATTCTGTACAATGGACTACTAATATGTCTAATTCTGACATTATTTTGAGAAGATACAAAAAGTTATAAGAGTCTACTTAGTACAAGACATGTCCAGTGGAGTACTTGGATTGTAGGAACACTTAGGAAAAGTGGTTGTATAATCTTATCAACCGAATCATGTGATAATAGGTTATAGGGTACATCTTGAGAGGTTCATGATTTGTAGGTATTTATGTGGTTACTCTGAGTATACATCCTATACATACAAAGTTTCATTTTATAGGAAATATGTCCTCTATAGAGAAGTACACACCATGTGAGTCCTGTCAAAGCGACTGGGAACATATGTAAGTCACACAATGAGACACCTAGTCCCACATTACACATTGTGTGACCTGAAGTAACACTAACATGAAATGTTTAAAATTTCATTTCTACTCAATCTACATCAAACAATGAGTCCTAAGGTGTTTATATAAGAGATACATGTCTTGCTACATTTTTTTTCATAAAAAATAAACATTGAAACTTACATAGCAGGTTATTGAATATTTCATGTCATGTAATCAATAATATACTAGAAAATCTATTTTCATGCCTTGAGTGTTGTTCTCATCTATTCCTTTGGCTGCACCAACAATTTCAATGGATTTTAACTTCTTAGAGCTTATCATCACACCTCACTAGGGTGATTTTAGGAATATTTACTTATCTATTATTCACCTTCTACCTGTTCATCAAACCTTTCCTAAAACCAAACATATTATCTCTATAACCTACCAAAAAATTTTATTCTCATATTTTATTTCGTTCTATAATCATGAAACCACCCTTGAACTCAAGAAAAGAAAAACAGATCATGATGATCATGAAATTAGTGGTCAAATGAATACACAACGATGTAATAATGGTTTACATTTGGGTTCATTAAAGAATTTGAGTAAGATACATGGATATATTTTTTTTTATTATGGAATTTCATCCATGGCACACTAATAATAAATAATTTCTAAATTTATCAAGGAATTATTCCTTAATGATAAATAATATTAATTATATTTTTCAATAAGAACAAAATCTATTAGGAAAACCAAACCAAGGGAAATCTCCTAAATAAATTTATAGATAAACATGGATTATTCCTCATTGTGTTTATTCGATTATAGGAAAAATAAATTAATATTATATCCACATATGTATATTTAAATAAGAAAAATTATTATATATTTAAAATATATTCGTCATTAGTTATGGGGGTATAATTTCAAGTAAAATTTCCTTGGGTAAGTCTTCTATTTTAAAGAAAATACCTATCTTTATTTTAATGTTATTAATTATACACAAGAGAAATCACTAAATCAAAGAATAAAGTAAAGTTAATAAAATTATCTTTGTTATTCATGATAAATGAAGTGTACTATATTTTATATTATTCTTTAATGTTTATCAAGTTAATCTTCCCCCTTTAAATTTCATCATTCTCTTCATCAGTGGAATATATTTTCTTTTTTTTGAAGAATAGAATTAAAGGTTGTGAGGTATGAGGAAAATAAAATAAGAATATGATCTAACTCATTGTAAACTTTTAAAATATTGATGATTATTTCATCATTCCTTCTTTTCATTATCACCACATGCATGAAGAATATGAAGTACACAAAGGACATGTTTTTCATTGTGTGAAGGTGAATGATTTTCTCAACGAAGTTCTATTATTAATATAGGGGTAAGAGAGAGGAAATATTTTCTACACTCACTTTTTAATCATGGAAAGAATTAGATGATTGAGGGGAAAATATATTTCCTCTCTTAATTTCCATCATAATTAACCGCATCAATTTAAATCATTAAATAAATATAAAACTATCATATAAGGATCTCATCCAAGGAATTCCACTATAAATAGTTCTAACTGAGTCTAAGGATATCATCTAAGGTAAAACAGGATAAGCATGACTGGGTCCAATGGGGTCAATCCATGGTAGAACATGTTTGAATACATCAAGGTGGATCCAAGGAGTGTATACAAGGAATCCTAATATCCAAAATACAGTGAATGGATCCTACAACATCAAGCTATGAATCCGCAAGTAGACAAGGACCATGTTCCAAGGTGGGAATCTCCATTGGAAACTGACTTCTTGAATCAAAATGGTGTCCTTTGAGTGATCAAGGCATTCCATCAGGAATTCAAGGCTGACTCAAGTCTAGGAACTTTTATAAATATGAAATGGTCCATATGTAATAGGAACCTTATACATAATTCATTATTTAATTTAGGCCATATAATTCTCATACCATTTAATAAGAAAATTATTTTATTCCATTTCCTTTCATATGAAGTGACAAGGATAAATAAAACATGAAACTATTTATTACTTTAATCACTTGATCAATTATTTGGGTCACTCCTCTAACTTTATTAAGTATGACAAGGTGTGAAAAGGTTGTGCAACATATGAAATTCATTTATAATTAACTAGTCCAAGTGATATCTATAAATATAATTGTCATTTAGCATTTAAAAGATTCATTAATTACTTTAAAAAAATTACCTTAGAAGGTTAAAGTAGAAAATATACATGTCAAAGCCATTAAAAAATCATTATTTTAATTAAAACACTTACCTTTATCAAGGCCATATCACAACGCACCCGAATGGTGGCATAGATAGTTGCAACAAGCCACTAAATGCATAAAATAGGGAACGCCCTACTTGGGGTGATAGATATTAAGGTTATAACTTGTAATGAAAAAATCATCATTTATGAACAAGGATCTTGAATATGATCATGATGATTATTATCAATACATATGAATTTAATAGGCAACACCCAATGAAATCAACATGCCCAAAATGACAATAGTATATAAAATGGAGAGACTTGTGGTATGAGTCATAGACCATGTACCATATACCCATATAAATTCCCTTGTCCATATCATTTCTTATTTTTTCCTGGATCAGAATAAAATAGAATAATGGATTAATGCTCTGAAAATAGTGAATAAGAGCCTGCACTAAGATAACTCCATCGAGGAGAAGAGAAACAACAAAAGGTGTGAGATGAATGAATATCTTATGAGTGCACATCCAATGTGGCTGACATATTGAAATCAAACATCGTACGATGAAATGGAAGAAAATACTAGATCTTTTATTTTTTAGGTACTTCTACATGAGAGAGAGGGGAGGGTGAGGTTATGTTTGAAAATTAGGTGGCCCTGTATCCTTTAAAAAAACACACTAGACATTTACACAACATGTAAATACTTTACACATCATATAAAGATAGAGGTATTCCCCTCGGGAAAAAAAATCACACAGTGTGAAAGGTTCTGACTATAAAATTACACATAATGTTATTGATACACATTGTGTATTCCAATTACACATCGTGTAATTGGACTAAAGACAACCTATATCCCTACTAACTCTTCCTTTCCAAAAACTAACCAACTGGACTAAGACCCATCATAGGGGTCTAAGAAAAAAACAATGTAATAAGGGTTCCACCAAAAACTAAAAGGATTTGTACCTAAAGAAAAAAATAGGTTCTTATAGTCTTTCCCATGAAAGGAAGTCATATCTGAGCTCACTATCCAAGTGAGGTGAAATGATCTCTGAGAAAAACTCTAGCCACTAAGCACATATGTCAGCATCCCATTCCCTAGTCTTATAATATACACGACTGTGATTTCATAGAACCCATACTAAAGTGATATACCTACCTTGAAGAACCTTTATGCTATGGTCAATGATGCATATAAGATAATACTCAAAAGAAGAATCAAAATCTTGCTCTACCTCCTCGAGATCAAAAGTATGAGAAGGGTAGGAATGATAATAGTGAGGCTATGAAACATGAAAGATTTCATGCACAAAACAATACCTCTGAGGTAATATAAACTAATAGGCTACTAGCATGAATCTATCCAAAATCTCAAAAGTCCCTAAAAAATGTGGCAACAACGTCCCTTACCTCCATATTTGTCTATGCCCAAGCTTGGGTGATACCTTCAGAAAAACAGGATCCTCAACCCTGAAATCTAGAGGTCATCAATGAAGATCAAAATAAAATTTCTATATATAATAAGAAATAAACATATTCTTCCCGATCACATGAACATGATTTTAAGTCTTCTATATAAGAGGAGGACCTAGTATTGCAACTTCTCCTGCCTCCACCGAGAATAGGGGTGAATGACACAACCTACCATACAAGGCCTCATACAAATAAATCTTAATTGTTTCCTAGAATATATTATTATAGGTGAACTCAATGAGAGGGATACAATTCTCCTAAGAACCGCTAAAATCAAGGAATCATGCTCAGATCATGTCCTATAACACCTGTATTGTCTGCTCTGACTAAAAATCAGTCTGAGGGTAAAAAGTTATGCTAAGAAGTACCTGTGTACCCATAGCTCTCTATAACCCCTTCTAGAACCTCAATGTGAAATGATATTTTCTATCTGAAATGATAGTACAAGAAACCGCATGTTACTATATGATCTCATAGACATACAATATTCCCAGATCATCAACTAATAAAGTCTTCTAGATAGAAATAAAGTGGGATACTTTCTTCATTTGATCCATTACTACCCAAACTGTGTCACTACATTGAGGAGAGCTTGGTAATATGAAGAAAAGATCCATAGAAATATCTACCCATTTTAATTTTGGGACTCATAATGGATGTAACAAGATAGTAGTCCACTCATTCTACACCTTTACCTTCTTATTGGTGGAACACCAAGTGATTAAAACTGGTATCTAATGTTTCAACCTGACACTAATACTGGTATTACATATCTCAATACATCTTGGATATTTCTAGATGAACTTACAAATGAGAATCATGAGACTCTCAAATAATTTTCTCTATCATATATGTAGGAACCAAAATACACCCATGAACATGTAGGATGTCTTCTCCATACACATATCAATATGTAGGTGGGTACTTACTAAAAACACTCTCCCAAATAACTAAGACTATAGGAGTTGAAAACTGCCTACTCTTTACCCTATCAAGGATTGAGGAGGTAACTGTCAAGGATGTAAGACGAGACTACTCATAAATATCATCCATCCGACGGCCCAAAGGCCTTAATTTTTTTTATTATATAAACCCCCTTTTAAGGGAAGAATGGGAAAAACCCTAATAGACATCATCAATGTAAGAAAATCATGATCCAAAGGTCAAGTGAGACAAAACAAAACAACATCGTGGAGCTACCCCCTCCCAGCATATAACCATGATAGAGCTCTCCACCAAAGTAAGGTTGACCGACAAACAAGTGTCCTATGTCAGAGCATAGGTCTGATCCGATGGATGATGCCATAACTTCTCAAACATCCAAATCCGAAAATCACAATAGTGATTAAAAGTAAGATCAAGAACCTCATCTGGGGCCTGATCCATGTGGAGTCTAGGTGCATCACCAAACCAACAAACCTCACAATGAAAAACCATTCCACCATTCCACAAACAAGAACCAAGGAACCAAACCTCGCTGGCCTCTAATAGACTACTCATGAATATCATGAAACTCTAGATATAGCTTGAAAAAGAGGTCCATCAATTTCCATTCATCACTAGATTTCTCTATGCCATGTTCCTGAGTTTTCAAACTCAGTGATTCTACTACCGCATTTCCCTTTCTAGGCATATAGGGAAGCTCAAAGTCGAAGGATTGAAGGTGTTAAAATCATTATCACTATTAGAGATTCAAGTCCCATTTTGAAAAGATATATTTAAGGCTCTTGTGGTCTTTATACACCACAAAGTACTCACCAATCAGATAGTGTCTCCAGCAACATAAGGAATGTAATACTACTACTAGCTTGAGGCCATATTTCAGGTAGTTTCTATCACGAGACCTCAACTACCAAGATCTATATGCAATGAATCAATCCTTTTGCATCATCATTTCACCCATTAAGATCCTCGATGCATCACAAAACACTGTATATCCTCTTCCAGTATTTGGAAGTATCCAAATAGGTGCCAAAACAAGACTTCCTTTCAACTCCTAAAAGGGGTTTTCACATGATTTCAACCATAGTAACTTAATAAACTTATTTTTTAGACAAGTTATAGGTTTAGTACGACATGATAATTCATGTATGAAATTTCTATAATATCTAGCTAGCCCCAAGAAACTATGTATATCAAACACATTCTTGGGATGCTCTTAGAAAACCACAACACTCACCTTCTTTGGGTCAACATATACCCCTGATTATGGTATAATATGACCAAAGAAGTGAAATTTTTCAATCCAAAAGTGGTTCTTATCAAGATTGAAATAAAAATAATGATTTCTCAGTGTATTCAAAATGATCTAAAGGGGTCTATAATGGTTTATATGAGTATACGGATACACCAAGATGTCATCTATAAAGACCAAAACAAAAGAATGCAGATATGGATGGATAAACTTATTTATCAAATCCATGAAAAGAGAAAGTGCATTGATAATACTGAACAAAATAATAAGATACTCATACAGATCATACCTACTACAAAAAATTGTATGAGGTATGTCTGAAGGCTTGACTATCACATGATGATATCCAGATCTTAGGTAGATCTTAATGAACACCCTAGCTCATTAGAGCTGGTCAAAGAGATAATATATTTGAGGTAGTGGATACCGATTATTAACTATAATCTAGTTCAACCATTGGTAATCCAAACTTAAAATAAGGTTCCCATCTTTATTCTAGAAGAAAATCATGCGTGAACCCCAGAAATAAGTGTTGGGTCAAATAAAACCATTATACTCCAGATCCTATAACTATCTATTGATCTCCTGGAACTTAGTAGGTGCCATCCTATATGAAGCAATGAACACTGGAGATTCTCCTAGAATGAGCTAGTTTGTAAAATATACCCCTCTCTCAGGAGTTAATCTAGAAATTTTTTAGAAAATATTTCCCTAAAACAATCTACCATGGGAGGAAAATATTCCATATGTACTCCCTAATCCTCTATGAAGAGACTAGAAATTTGGGTGGTCACTCCCCCTAGCCCATGAAGTTATGGTCAAGTTCTACCAGTTTTTATATTCCAATCACCCCTATAGAGATAATTATTTCCCTCTAGTGATGTAAACAACACCCTGTGGTGATAGCAGTCTACATATGCATGATAGGGAGTTAACCGATCCATCCTAAGAATGATATCAAATCCCATCATCTTAAGAAAAAAGAGTACCCATAAGAAGTGATAACTTCCTACCTCAAGGGGGAAATCCCAACATTGGTGTATGACCTTTGACCTCACTCCCAATGATGTGTCATGGTTCATCACACCACATTAATATTGAATTTCCAGGAAAATAATTTCCATGTTCTATAATGATATAAAGGAGTGTGAAGCATTTGTACTGAATAGAGAATATAAAATAATATAGGATAATAGAATAACAACTCATACTGTAGATATCCTTGTACTATAATCCTTAGGTATTAGATGTAATGTATGCAACTAACTTGATCCACATCCCCATGACACAACTATACTACCCCAATCATGGATTCTCTTCTGGTGCTGATAATCAGAATTCTGGATACCACAACCACATCCTCCTCCTTAAACAGCCTTTCTGGTGTTACTCAAACTCTCTGTTTGATATGGAATAACATACCATGCTCCTGAAGTTAGAGATGGTTCAGATCCTCTTCTACTATAAGTAGATGAAAATGTTTTAAATAATCTACAAAGATGCCCCATATGACCAATATCATGATGCTCAAAGGGGTCTCTATCACACCAAGTATTTAGATTCCCCTTCCATCAATACTGATGAAAAATAAAGGGGATTTCAGTATGGATACTCTGGCCACCACTTCTCTGATGGGAAACCTCAAAGGTACGCTTCATACTACAAGAATAACTACTTCCCTACCTTGACACTGGACCTTTTTTTCCCAGAAATATTACCTTCCATCAAGTTATGCTCAATGATAAGAGTTGGGTTCATGATCCCAGAAAAAGTAAGTAGGCAGAATACATTCCCCTAAGTACGAATAAAGTACTTGAGCCCATCCTTGAAGCATCTACACAAAATAGATCATCACCGACTAGAAGCAGTGAAAATTGTTTCAAATTATTAAAACATGATAAATATTCCTTAACTAACATAAGACCATACTATAAGTGCATGAACTCTATGGCTCAGTTATCTCTCAACATCTAAGTAAAGAAGTATTCATAAAAGGTATTCTGAAAGTCATCCCAGATCATGCCATGATGAGGACAAACTGGGGTAATCACACCCCACCAATTCTTGGATGAATCATGGAGAATATAGGTGGAAATATTGACTATACACTCTAAAGGAATCTTTAGATGCTCAAAGATAGATAACGTGGAATCTATCCAAGACTCAGCAGCCTAAGGACTTCCATACCCCATAAAAGTAGGATGATGCTGCTACTGTAACTCGTGAGTCAGATCATCCATAGTTGGTGCAGGTCATAGAACACCCTACATGGATTGCATCATATGTAGAAAACTCTCATGAAGATGAGTGTCAATGTCTAGATTAGGTATAGAAGGTTGTTCTCAAGTGTCACTCCTAACAGTAAGACTGGTGGCTCAGGGACCACCATTTTTGGAGAATGTCCATTACAACCTTCTTGGTTCATGACATGAGAATATCATAGTGGAATAGATATAAAAATTCCACGCACATGACTCAGAACAATATTTTTAATATAAATATACACTAGAGGAAGTGTATAATAAGAATAAGGTCTCACTACCCAAGGTATACTACCCCAACCACTCGATTAGAATTCCAAGGTATTGTCAAGTGTTAAAACTTTTATTTACAAGGGTTCCAGTAGGTGAAAGGTCATTTCACTACACCTATTAATTTACTAGAAAATTTTTCATTTCAAATCAATATTTACATTTAAAATTTTCATTTTCTTATATACATATATCAAGGTTTGATTAAAATGGATCACCATTCCTAGTGAATAAGGGCCCATACACCTTATCACTAAAATCAAAAACCATTAATTTCTATTTAACCCTATATACATTTGGTCTCAAAACATAATAGGTAATATACAATGGATTGAATAGGTAAATAACCATTAAAATCCATGAGGTCCCATACACCTCATGAATTGAAACTAGCAATCACTCAACCTCATCCAAAGAGAAACTCATGTAATGAGAGGTACATAGCTGACATGGGTAGAAACTAGCCATTTATGATGCCACCACCAACCTATACAGAAAAACACTATTTATATTCATGTTGAAAATTTAAATAACCAACTCCCTACTCTGTAGTAAAATATTTTCTCAACACAATCATATGTATCAAGCATGGATCACTCAAGAATCATAAAAAATATAAAAAATGAAAGTAGTGAAATGCACCTATATGGTATGACATATGCATGGAATGTGAGTTCTAGGTGCCTTTATTGATTAATGTATAAATTATCCTTTTCCCTTATCTCATCAGGCCAAGGATAATAAATTCTCAATCACAATAACAATAATAACCATCACATATCATGTGTATCACCAAACAGTGAAAGTTTATCAACTCAAAAAGAAAAATATAGAACCAAAATTATTATATTATGTAACTCAGAATTTACCCCAAATATGGTTTAGCTATACCCAATCACAACTTATAACCAACTTACAAATAATTCCTATTATATTATCTATTGTCTCAAAATAGTAAACTAGAAAATAAAAATGCATTGATACCACTTTGTGACATCCAAGACCCAAGTGACACTCAATGGTGCCTCGAGTTCAGTTGGCCACCTGGCCTCAAATGTTCCTCCCCATGAGTCAGAAGATGATGACTAGTAAGAAGGTCCTAGGGTATGTTCATGATGAGACTATTCCCTCATAACTAGAGTGGAGCATTGTAGATAAGTAATAATAGATAAATAATGGAAGCGTATGTAAATAGATGGACCAATAGAAACATACACAGCAACAACTAGACCAGTAACCCTCCATAATGAAAGAATGATATAAAAATCCAAGAAAAATAATAATCAAGAGATGGAAACTGAACCATATAAAAAATTTAATGAAAATGTATGTCATGTCTCTATAAAACTAGAAAATAGGTGTACATGGAAGTAGACAATAAATGCGATACAAAATAATAAAAAATAATCCAAAAACTATCTATCATCTCAAGCATTGGATTAGTCATCTTATACCAAGCTCCATCGAAATTCAAGAAATCAAGATCAGGTGTCCAAAGTGGGACACTTTCCCTTGTCAACACCTACATACATATAATCTGCTTAGGTACCATCGATGTCCCACATAAGGTGTGAGATAAATCTCAGTAGGCCACCACCAATGGAATCTAAAACATCCAGTATGTAAAATATAAACTAAAATATTGTGAAGGTATATATATAGAAGTAATGACATTATAGAAATGTAAATACCCCAACACCCACTTTAGCCTCAACTAGTGTCTGAACATGTAATCATTTAATTAATTAATTTAAGTTTAGTGTATATAAATAATTCATATGAGTTATAACAACACTAAAATTATATCATGATAATAATAAAGGATCCAAGGTATAAGAAGGCATCCTATTATGATGATAAAAGTAAATAGGATCTAAGGTAATAACCAAGTCATCCTTGACCTTAGGTGTCGATCCAACTCAGTCTTAACATGAAGCCTGACTATAAGGGGTATGAGTGTAATCCAAGGGGTATCTCCAAATATATTTCACTATAAATAGTTCTTACTGAGTCCAAGGATCTCATATAAGGTAAAATGGGATTACCATGTCTAGAACCAATGGGGTCAATCCATGGAGCCATGTGTCTGAAGACATTAATAAAGATCCAATGAGTGTATCTAAGGAATACTAATATCTAAAATATGGTGAAGGAATCCTGAAATGTCATTCTAGGAATCTGATAGTAGACAAGGACTATTTTACAAGGTGGGTATCTCCCTTGGAAACTGGATCCTTGAATCAAAATGGTATCCTCTAAGTGATCAAGGAATTTCCTCAGGAATCAAAGGATGGATCAAATCTGACCACTTCTATAAAGATGAAAAGGTCCATATTCAATAGGCACATTATAAGTAATTCATTATTTAATTTAGGCCATGTAACACTCATTCCATTTCTTAAGTCAATTAGTTCATTCCATTTCCTTTCATACTAAGTGAAAAATCTAAGTAGGACATGTAACCATTTACTATTTTAATTACTCAATCAATTATTTAGTTCACTCCTCTACCCTTCATAAGCATGACAAGGTGATATTAAAACGTGAATCCATATGAAATTCATTTATAATTAACTAGTCTAAGTGATATCTATAAATAATACTTCTTATTTAACATTTACAAGATTCATTAATTACTTTAAAACACTTACTTAGAAGGGTCAAGGGAAAACTATACATGTATAATCCATTAAAAAATCATTCTTTTAATTAAAACACTTACCTTTATCAAGGAAAATTCATAGAACACCCAAACGGTGGTGTAGATAATCACAACAATCCACTAAATCCATAAAAGAGGAATCACCCTACTTAGGGTGGTTGACATTGAGGTTATAACCACAAATTACACAATGATCATTTATGAAAAAGGTTCTAGAATATGATCATGACTATTATAAAAAGCCATATAAATTTAATAGGAAACACCCAATGAAGTTTCCTTGTTCACAACAATGATGGTTTATAAAGTGATAGGAATTGAGGGATGAGTCATAGATCACCCACCCTATACTCATAGCCCTATACTCATCCATTATTAGCTCTTATTTTGTCCTGGATTAGAAGAAAATTGAAGATCAAAACAACGCCATGAAAATAGGGAATAATATCCTGCACCAAGATAAATCTGTTGAGGAGAAGAGAATTGAAAAAAGGTACAAAGTGAATGAATATATTACTAGTGCACATCCAACATTAATGACTCATCTGAAATCCAAGATCAGATGGTGAAATGGGATTAGATCCTATCTCTTGGCTTCCTTGGGTGGTCCTGTATGAGAGAGAGGAGAGGGAATAGGTTCTTTCAAAAAAATAAGAGGCCCTTCCTCTTAAAAAAACATAATAGACATTTATATGGTGTGTAAATGATTTACACATCATGTAAAGCTCAAGGCCTCCCCCCTGGAAAAAAACACCTTTTATGATATGAAAGGTTATGGCTATACCATTACATGTAGTGTAATTGATACATGTCATGTATTCAAATTACACAGAGTGTAATTAGGATATAGCCAACCTATAGACCTCCTGTCTATTCTTTTCTAAAAACTATCGAACCATCCCATGTCCTAACTTAGGGGTATAATAAAAAAATAACATAACAAGGGTTCAACTGAAAACTAAATGGATTCATACCTCAAGAAAAAAACTAGGTTCTTACATAAATATTCATTCTAAACATAGAATTTGTAAGGGACAGAAGGAGGTGTTCATGGGATAGAGTGTCCTATTTTATCCCAAGATTAACTAATATGGTTCTCCTTTTGATAATTCTAGAGGTTCTATAGGTCCTCAGTTGTAGGAGGTATAAGAGTTTAGGTTCAAAATAGAGCTACAACCTAGCTATAGAAAATCATCTAGGTAGGTTTCTAAGCCTATTATTTTAAATACTTTAATGAATCTACATCCATATTTTTGAATCTGTCTAGGTTATTAGGATACAATGTATTGCTGTATTATTTAATCCTTAAAATTTGGAGGTGGGGATAACTTTATTACTATTGAGGAGAAGATAATTCTCTCCATATTTGAGGTCTGTAATAGGTCTGAGGGACTTGAGGTAGTTCTCCCAGACAAGGATGATAAGGGATGGGAACTTGTGGGTTCTAAGAGGAAGAAAATACACCTTCAAGATATAGGTTTAGTCTCCATCCAATGTTTTAAGGAATTGAAGTGGAATATATTACTTCCACTAAGCCTAAAAAAGGCTTTGAGGTAGCCTCTCAGGATTCGTCTACCCATAAATAAGAGGTAGAGGATGATGATTATTTTTGTTTAACCCTAGGAGAGAAGAAAGAGGGGGGGGGGGGGGGTTGATTTAGGAAACTACTTAGGTTACCTAGGGAAAAAACCATAAAGTGTAAATAAAATTTAAATCTACTTAAATCAATGAATAATAAATCAATATTTAAGATTACTAGCTCTTGATATTATGATCAGAAATTGGTAAGGGACCTGAAAAGGTAGAATTCCAAGAACCTTAAAAATTAGGAGGGTATGGTGAGTTTGTTAAAGAATTTAACCAGGAAATCTAAAGCATAAATAATGATTTTGAGACCTAAGTAGGGAAATAATGAGTTAATTCAAATTTCCTCTCTGTTTCATTAAAATGATGAATAACATCTTTGAAAAATTTGAAAAATAAATATATAAAGAGAAAATAAAATTGAGAAACATTACTATCGTGTCATCGCCTAAGGATAAAACTAAAGTGGGACAAATAAGACTTCCTTGTGGCCTCAAATATAACACTAAGGAATTTATTTCAATTTATGTTGATTTAAAATTTTAGAAACTATACTATATACTTTTCTC
Organism: Viscum album; assembly: GCA_963277665.1. Classification (NCBI taxonomy): domain Eukaryota; kingdom Viridiplantae; phylum Streptophyta; class Magnoliopsida; order Santalales; family Viscaceae; genus Viscum; species Viscum album. Next base: position 1,964,948,597 of record OY728133.1, read on the forward strand.
TTATGATGTATATCTAATGCTCATAGACTTTTTTACCACCATAATTGAAGAGTATATACAATCCATCCTTAAGATTTATATCAAAAAATTATTATGGATATATTGGAGGATCCATTTGCCCCAAGATTGAAAAGAATTGTTTTAAGTATGGGGGGATTCAACATTTTATGTTCAAATAAAAATATAACCACAGTTTAAGTTAAAGGGAAGGTGTTTTTAGAGTTCATGCATAATTCTTCTTCTCTTGGTCCATGAAAAATAGTTAATTTTATTCTTTATTGGTTGTGTATTTATGCTCTTTGTATGAAATTCACAACATGTTACCTTTCTAAATCTCCATGTAAGATCAAAATTAAAATACCATAGTAATTAATTCTCTAAAATATCTCTCAAATTATTATAGTCAGTATCAAAAGAACTTTTTCCATTAAATAATTTATGATTTATCTCAATCTAAAAAACAAAAATAAAATAATAATGTACATGTATTTTCATTTTGGATAGAACAAACAAATTTCCAAGGAAAATCAAAATATTATCATGTTTTACAATGATTTAAACAATAGAATCACAACATTAAAATAGATTTTAAAATCCTCAAATCATCCAAATGAATTTTTAGGCTGCTAAGGAAAGATTTTAATTTTGATTCAAAATCACTTTTAATAAAATAGATTTAAATAATAAAATAACCCATTTGTTTCAAAAAAAATCAACATGCACTCAATAAAAGATTCAACAATTTCATCTTACCAATGATGATTTTTTAAGAACAACACTTTATCCCCTACACATTTATTATAACAATGATAAAATTTTAAATCAATCACAAACTCTTGAATTAGTTTATTTTAATAACCAGGGTAGTATGTATTAGTTTCAATAACTTTAAAATTTAAAAAAATATGTTAAAATTGAAAAAGTTACTCCCCTAATTGTTTATGATTTGTTTCCTTAGTGCATGAACCAATTGATCACTCATCTTTTATTCACTTCAAGAACCAATTAGTATCTCTATTAAAGTATCTACAAGTGTAAAAAAATAAAAATATATAAATCCATTAATTCAAAATTAGTGGAATGAGACTAAAAAAAGTGATAGGATGTGGTTGGTGAGGACACATAAGACATAATGAAGAAGGACTTTTTTTCCAATAAAAACAAAAAAATATAACTTTATTAAACCATAGTTTGCCTCCCATGTAGTGGTAAATTTATAATCTTTATATGGAATTTCCTATATATCTAACCATAGTCAATAGGAGGATTGGTTTTCTATCTATAAACCACAACATGTTGATATCCCATTTTTTGTTAAGGGAAAATTAGATTTTAGGGGAACCCAACATTCTATGGGCACACTCCACTCTCTTAAAAGATAAGAAACCCTATTAGAAATACCTATATATAGTTGTGGATAACATGGTGTCCACTTCTATAATTGATTCAGAATTGAAAGTTTTTAAGTCTTCTTGGTTGGAAAATAATAAGTGGGGTGTTTCTGCAGGTGTGGAATGATTCCCAAATATCTCTTACTAATTTTAGAGCATCAAATCATCAAAAATAAATGTGCACAATATAGTGACCCTAACCTTTTACACATATTATTACATGATTTTAAGAATAATTATATATAAAATACAACTAAGGATCATAAAGTGTAGTGTCTTTGAAATGTGCGGTACATAATTAAAAATCAAGAAACAAAAATAAAAACATATTTTATTTAATCTTCATAATGAGATCCTCACTCCATTTTATCTCTTATATCTTCGTAGGATATCCTGGGGAATACATGAACAAAAGGGATGAGCTAAAAATCCCAGTAAGGGAATAAGAATAAGAATAAATATAGAACATGGGTTAGAAGGCATAACATAATGACCTAAAAGGAATGGAATATGAATAAAAATAAGTAAGAATAAAATGTATAACATGGGAACATATAATTAAGAAATCATAGGAATGTGGAAGAAACATATAACATAAAATAAACATGACTCAAGGATAACTTCCAAGACTATATCACATGGTGGAAAAAGTCCCATAAAGGAATCAAGTTCACTCCTTATCGCAACATAATGTCCCATGAGACTAAAAATTACCTAATGCATTAGAGAGATATCTAGGTGCACCCATCATAAAATTTTCATGAATAAGTGTGCCACATGAATAATCATACATAACTAATCAAACCTAACATAAGGGTTACCCATGGAAAGAAATGGGTATCATAATCATGTCACAAGGCATAACAATTGAGAATATCATAAATGTGTCTGTGAAAGAATGGATTAAAAATATACATGGACATTAATAAAGTAAAATAGGCATGGAACATAATAAGTGATGTCCAATTGAGTTTGAAACATGTAAAAGGAGTGTTTAAGAAACTTTTTAAATGAAACATTTTAAATGAAACATTTTAGTGAGGTTTAAGAAAAATATTAAATATTATTTCAAATAGAAAGGCATAATTGTCTGTATAAAACCAAAACTTAACTATGGTTGTTTTTCATGATTAAATGAGTGATTTTATAAAAATAAATTTCTATTAAAAAATATTATGGATAGAACTTAAAAATGGATAAGAAATCGGGAAGTTCCCCTGAATTGGGCTTGCTTATCGGGAGTAATTGAGAATGGAAACTTTTTAGAAAATTTATTTACCCATACAATAAAGATGATCTAATATGGATATATGAGTTTGGAACTTATAAAAATAACTTATAAGAAAAATAATAATAAATAATCATTAAATTGGAGTAAATAGAGAGAAAGAGTAACCCGAAGGAAAAAATGGTGGTTCAGGTAGAATCCCTTACCTTATGTGTGAAACGGTTCTTCATTTGATCTTAATGTCCTGGAAAATAAATTTAAATCCATTAATTAACTAATTCAGAACCTTTTCTAAATGTATTTTATTTAGTATAAATCTATTAAGATCATTTATGATCTTTTTTATGGGTTATGAGATTCAATTTCATCATTTGGGAGCATTGGTTTCCTTAGTTTTCATGATTGGTTTAATTATATACATGTACAGAAGATCGTGTAAAGTGGGGGTAAATATCCATAATTGAACTTATATGTTATTAATTAAATTATATAGGTTTAAATGATCTTATAAATCATTTTTTATATGGTATGATGATTAATCATTTGATACAAAATTATTTATAACCATTAAGGTTAATTTTGGAAGTTTTCGATTACAAAAGACTCGTTTTGTTTTACCATTTAGTATTAGGTATATATATTAGTTACAAAACCAAAAAAGGTTATAAAATTAATTTTGCAATATTTTTCAACCATTAAAATGGTTTTATGACCATCCTTGAAGGTGATAAAGGAAAATGAAAACTTTTCATCCTTGAAGGTGATAAAACAACATCTCACGAATGACGTTTCCATTTTTAGAAAAAAAGGAAGAAGATAAGAGGTTTAATTATGGATTATCCCATTAGAAAAACAAAATTCCATTATATTTAATTTAATATATTTATCATATTATTTGGATTAAGGGAGGTGAGGATAAAATAATAAAAATGAAATAACTTTAGAAGGAATTAAAAGAAAAGAAATAGGATTTTACCACTTGAATTCTTCCTCTTGAGAACCCCATTAGGGTAATAGTTTTGGTATTTTTATAAGACCAAAGGATTATGAACATGGGGTAGAGTATTGGGAAGTATTTTTGGAATAACTTTTACAAGGATCAAAGCTTGAAAAGTGTGAGGAGAAGAGGTGGCGAGGAGTGATATTTATTGGGGGAAGAGAGGAGTGTTTTTTGATTATTTTAATCATTAGTTTATTATTTTGACTCAAGATAAGAAATAGTGTTTATTATTTTGACTATATATAGTTACTATTACATGTGAGTTTGAACTAATGGTTCTTACCTCATCCTTTCATCAACAATGATTCAAACATTCATGTATTAAGCAATTATCGTAAATGATTGTATTTTACTTATTCACCGAAAATTTACCCTAAAATTTTTTCAATGTGTAGAATTCAAAAATAAACTCCATTTTATTAAAATAATATTATAAATATAAGAAATTTTATTTTTAATTAAAATCATCATTTACTTGGAAAATACCAATTTTAAAATCATAACTGATTTTTTAACACTTTTAAAAATTAATTAAGGCCTCTTAAAATTATCTTATAATCATAATATAACAAAATTTTAATTTATGAATACATTTTATTAAAGTAGGGTTTATTTTAAAACATTATATTAATTATAACATATAAAATAAACAACTATGTGTTATAAAAATATCAACACTTAATTAATAATTTCTAAAACATTTATTTACTTATACTATGATAGAATTATATTATATTTTAATTTATAATATGAATAAATTTTATTTATACTTTTATATGTGAGGTTACTATTCTATTGTCTAGTTTACTATTCACAAGGGTCACATTACTATTACAAAGGCCAAGTTACTATTTCTTTAGTATATGTTCCTTAACTTCTAGAAATACCTATTATTTCTTTTATTATTAATTTATAATGTTTTTATTGTGTTATTAATATGATTATACTATATGAAATAATTATAAGAAGGTAATTTCATAGATAAAAGTTTTGTGATGATACATTCTTCCACCTTATGAAATTTTACCCTTGAAATTTCATTTTACATTCTAAGTGTAAAATAGGGGTGAGTACTTCTCCTTCATTGCTTCCTCAGGTTCCCATGTTTTCTATTCTTACTTATGGTTCCACTATAGTACTTTGACCCAGTGAGTATTCTTTTTTGCATAGAAATTTATCTCTACAATCCAAGATCTTCACTAACTGCTCCTTGCATGAGAAATCATTTTCCAACTGTACCACCTCTAAATTCAGTACATGCTAAGGATCCCATATGTACTTACTTAAGAAAGATACATGGAATACATCATGTACTTGAGACATGGTAGGTGGAAGTTCTAGTCTATAGTCCACGAATCTTACACAATCAAGAATATCAAAGGGGATGATGTAACTGGGAATTAGATTTCCTTTATTTCCAAATATCATGATCCTCTTCCATGGAGATATGTGGAGGAATACAATTTCTCCAACCATAAACTCATGGTCTCATTGATGATTGTGTGCATTTCTCTTTTTTCAATTTTGGGATGCCTTGATGTGTTGCTAAATGGTTATCACCTTCTTTACCATTTTTCAACCATTTAAGGTCCTAGAAGCTTATGTTCACCAACTTCATCCCAACATGTTCATATTCTATATCTTTTCCCATAAAGAGATTCATATGGAGATATTTGGATGCTCGAGTGGAAACTGTTGTTGTAGGAGAATACGACTAGTGGAATATTTTGGTACCATCCTCTTTTAAGTCCATAGAACATGATATCAAAATTTCTTCCAATGTATAAATATTCCACTCAAACTGGACATAAGTTTGTGGATGATAGGCCATACTGAAGTTCAGATCAATTCTTAGAGTATGTTGGAGACTTTTCTAGAACTTGGAGGTGAATATCAGATCTTGATCAGATACAATAGATATTAGTACTACATGTAGTCTTACAAATTATTTGATATATATTCATCAAGTTGATCCAGTGAGAAATATTCTCAAATTTTGATAAAGTGAGTTGTCTTTGTAAGACGATCAACAAAAACCCATATAGAATTTTTTTTCTATGGATGTATTTGGAAGTCCAGTGACAAAGTCCATAGTGATATTTTCCCAGTTCCATATTGGTATGGGTAGTGGTTTCATCATCCCCTTAGACTTTTTTCCTTTCACCCTTCACTTGCTAATATACTTGGCACTTTGATGTATATTTAATGATCTACATTTTCATATTGTCCCACCAATAGTGCTCTCGAATATCACAATACATCTTTGTGATCCCTGGGTGAATAGAGAAGGTTAAGATATGTGCGTCATTCAGGATCTCCTTCTTTATATTTGGATTGGATGGTACACATAGTCGTGACCCAAATCCCACAAATCCTTCCTTATATATTTTTAACTCTGAGGATTTCTCTTTTCTCATGGATTCCACCTTCTTCTAAACTGCCACATCATTTCTTTGAGAGTCCTTTATTTTCTCCATAAGGGATGGTTGAGAAATAATTTGAGAAAGGATTGATGATTTTCCTTACTTAATGATTACCATGTCCATCCTTTTCAAATATAAGAAGATTGTATCCTTCTCAATTCTAATCATTGATAAATATTTGGGATCATTTATACTTAGAGCATCTTATATGTTATTTTTCTTACTATTATGGTAGTGGATTGAGAAGTTGTAATCTTTTATGTGGTTTAATCATCTTCACTAGTTCATATTAATATATTTCTATGTGAATATATATTTTAGGCTCTTATGATCAATATATATTTCAAACTTCTCCCCATAGTGATAATGCCACCAAATTTTCAACATAAAGATCACAACTTCTAACTCCTAATCATGTGTGGGATAGTTTTTCTCATGAATTTTTAAATTTCCTTTAGGTGTAGGCTATCTATTTATCCTTTTTCAGTACACAGCCTAAGCCCTTATTTGAAGCATCTCTACATACCAAAATGAGTTCCCCACTTGTTGGTAGTGTGAGAACAAGTGCAGTTACAACCCTCTCTTTCACTAGTCTAGAAAATATTTTACCCCTTTTGAGTCATCTTGGTTAATGGGTTCAATTTTTTTGGGAAGTTCTTAAAAAATCTTCAGTAATACCTAGCTAGACCAAGGAAACTTTGGATATCCATTACAGATGTTGTCCTAGGCCAATCATCAATTTCCTTTTCTTGGAAGGGTATACATAAATACCTTTTCTGGTGATTACATTCCCTAATAACAATACTTCCTCCATCTAGAACTTACATTTTTTATACTTTTCATATAGTTTCTCCCTTCAAAATGTTTTTAGCACAGTATTAAAATGCTCCTCGTGTTCCTCCTTTATCTTGGAGTATATCAGAATATCATCAATAAAGACTTCCAAAAATTGGTCAAGGTAATATCTAAAGACTCTATTCTTTAAGTCCATGAAAATTGTTGGATCATTAATGAGTCTGAAGGGAATAAATATGAAATATTAGCATCCATACCTCATTCTAAAGGTATTATTGGGAATATCTTCCTTTGTCACATTTAATTGGTGATATCTCGACCAAAAATCCATGTTTGAGAAATAATTTACCTCACGTACCTGATCAAACAATTCAACTTTCTGTGGTAGGGAATAATTGTTCTTTATCATTATTTTTTTTGAGATCACAATAATCAATGTAGAGGCACAATGATCCATCCTTGTTCCGGATTAAGAGGGCTGGCGCACCCCATGGTGAAGCACTTAGGCATATACAACCCTTATCCAGATCCTCCTGTAACTATTCTTTAGTTCTTAAAACTCAATAGTGGCTATTCTATAAGGTGTATTTTATATAAGAAAAGATCCAATAATATGTTCAATTTATAACTCAACCTTTTGATGAGGAGGAAGACCAGAAAATTCTTCAAGGAATACATCAATATAATCCCTCAAAACGGGCATGTATTAAAATATGATTTTATCCTTTGTCTCAAGCATTTGATCTAGATAAGATTTCGCATAATGAAGCAATATCCACAATTGAGATGAATATTCTAAAGGAGACTCAACTTCCACCTTACACTTGTATAGAATTAGAGGATACTTAAGGATGTGAAGAGTGATCTCTCTTTCCTGACAGTTGTTGTAGGATTTATATAAAATATCCAATCCATGCCCAATATAGCATAAAACTCTACCAAATAGAGTATGTAAATATTATATGGGAGGTTCATTACACAAACATTAACTAGGGAGGAGTTATAAAATTTTTATGTAATAATTTTTCCATTTTCTATACTCACAAATAACTCAACCTCTAAATTTTGAGGTGGTGATTGAATAGTTCTACTAAACTTAAAAGATATAAAAGAATGTGTAGTACTAGAATCAAATAGTATGTTACCTATTATTTAATTAATAACTAGTATACCTATCACTAAATAATTATTGAAATCCACTTTATCAATAGTGTTTGAATATTCCATTCCTTACCACCTTGGAGGTTGTTGTTGTTGATTGCCTCCAACAACCATTGGTTTAGTGAAATGGATTGCATAATTCCCATGTTCCTTAAAATTAAAACACTTCACTATAGGCTGAGTATTTATATGAGCCTTACTTTCTTATTATTCATCATTCAGATTCTTCATATCCCTTTAGTAGTTAATTCTTGCACATTTGAATCATCTATTGGTTCACTTTAATCAGTTTCTAGGATGCTTATTCCCACACTTTTGACACGTGGGATGTTGGGTCTTCTTTCCATCATGAAATTTATCTATCGATACACCCATATTAAACTTTATTTTACTCCTTTTTTAACATGGACCATGATACCACTGAGAGTATCTAATCTATATTTAAATCTTAACGGAATAATGAAAAATATCCTCATAATTGAGAAAGTTTTGAATTTAAAATGATTTTTGTAGAAGACTTGTAAAATTTTTCTCATACAACTCGATAGACTCATCTTCCTTATGGTTTAGTCTAAGGAATTCCATTTCCATCTTGAGATGGAGGGTTTGGGGAAAACATTATTCAAAAAATATTTTCATGAATTCCTCCTAATCTATGGAATCAATTCTCTCTTTGGAATTTATGTTCTTGATCAGTGTTCACCATTGATCACCTTCCCCATCAAAATGATAGACCACTAACACAACTTTCTCTTATTCTAAGCACTAGAGGATAGAGAATATATTCTTAATGGAGTTAATCCATTATTTTGTGAGGATGGGATTAGAAGATCAACTAAACATGGGATTAATTTTTCACATTAAGGATTCTATGGTAACTATATATTTCTTAGGATAAGTAGGGAATTCCACAAAATTCAAGTTATTATTCATAACTTGAGCCAGCTGAGCAAGTACTGTTATAAAGTTTTGAGCACCCATTACCATCATATTTGGATTATCATTAGGGAAATCATAATATTAATTTTTGGCATGGGTTTTTATATTTCCATCCATTAAATAAGAAAAATAAATTAAAATTAGCGGGATTGAAGACTTAACTAATAAGCATAATAAATAAAAAATTTAAAAATAAAAGGATAAACTTGTAAAGGAAAAGTATATCTTAACATGAGATTACCTAGATTTTAATATAGGTTATCTATGATATTTTTACTAACATATATTATTATGGGATTTTTTTGTTCCCTTAATAATGGTTCTTAATGAGCTTATAAATTTACCAATGCATATCTCCTGGGAGTGTCAAACCAGGTGCGCAGTAGGGCCTAGTTTCATATACCATGTTACCCTAAGTCAAGACCAAAACACCTTGTCAGAAATGTTACTCCTAGGTACATATATTCCAAAACCACATCCACTTGTAGTATCTAGAAAGGGATGCATTTTATGTATATAACACTTACTCTAAACCAACCAAAATTTAGGGATGTTTTCTTATACTTAGTCTTATCCTTAATGATTTTGCTAGAGTTTTCCAATCCTTATCCCAAAAATAACTAAACTTTTTCTGTGATACCAACTATAGTTACCCTAACCATTTACACATATTATTACATGATTTTAAGCATAGTTATCCACAAAATACAACCAAGTATTGTAAAGTAAAGTGTCTTTAAAAGACCAAGTACATAATTAAACATTATCAAACCAAAACAAAAAAAATCATTTATTTAATCTTAATAATGATATCCTAACTCCATTTGAGCCTTTATATCTTCATAGGATATCATGGGGAATACATGAACAAAAGGGATGAGTTAAAAATCCTGGTAGGGGAATAATCATAGGAATAAACATAAAATATGGGTTAAAAGGAATAACATTATGACATAAAAGGCATGGAACATAAATAAACATAAGGTAGAGTAACATGTTTAACATGGTAAAATATAATCATAAAATCATAGGAAATTGGAAAAAACATATAACATTACATAAACTCAAGTCAAGGCTAACTTCCATAACAATATCACATGGTGGACAACGTCCCATAAAGGAATTTGGTTCACTCCCTGTCCCAACATGACATCTCATGAGACTAAAAATTACCCAATGAATTAGAGCACTATCTGTGTTCACCCATAATAACATGTTCATGAATATGTTTTACACATGAATAAACAGACATAAGTAATCAAACATAACATGAGGGTTACCTATGGAAAGAAATGAGTATCATAATCATGTCATAAGGCATAAAAAATGAGCATATCATAAATTTTTCCATGAAAGAATGAATTAAAAACATACATAGACATTAATAAAGAAAAATAGTCATAAAAAATGATAAGTTATGTCCAATTTAAGTTGAAACATGTAAAATTACTGTTTAAGAAACTTTTTAAATGAAACATTTTAGTGTAGTTTAAGGACAATATTAAAGATTCTTTTAAACGGAAAAGGAATAATTTTTTGTATAAAACCAGCACTAAACCATGATAGTTTTTAATGATTAAATGATTTATTTTATAAAAATAATGGTGTCTAAAAAAATATTATGGATAAAACTTGAAAATAGATAATAAATTGAGAAGTTCCCTATAATTGGGCTTGCTTATCAGGAAGAATTGAGAAGGGGACCTTTTTAAAACATATATTTACCTAACAAAGAAAGATTATATGATTTGGATATATGAGTTTGTAACTTATGCATATAACTTAGAATAAATACAAAAAAATAAAGAATCATTACATTGGATTAAATAGAGAGAAAGAGTAACCCGAAGGAAAATGGGGGTTTTGGTAGAATCCCTTACCTTATGTACAAAAAAGTTCTTCACTTGATCTTAATGCCATGGATAATAAAATTAAATACATTAATTAATTAATTTAGAACCTTTTACACATGTATTTTATTTATTATAACTTTATTAAGTTCATTTATGGACTTTTTTATTGGTTATGATATTTAATTTCATCATTTGGGAGCATTGGTTTCCTTGGTTTTCATGATTGATTTACTTGTATACCTGTACGAAAGATCGTGTAAAGTGGGGGTAATTATCCAGAATTGAAATTATATGTTATTAATGATATTATATAGGTTTAAATTATATTATAAATAATTTGGTTATATGGTATGAGGACTAATCATTAGATAAAAAATTAATTATAATCATTTACGTTAATTTTGGCGGTTTTGGATTACAAAGGGATCATTTTGTTTTATCTTCAAGTATTATGTATATATGTTAGTTACAGAGAATAAAAAAGGTTATGAAATAAATTTTACAATCTATTTCAACTATTATTATTTTTTTCAATATAGACTTGAAGGCGGTGAAGGAAAATTAAAAATTTCCATCTGTGAAGGTGATAAAACAACACATCATGAATGAAATTTCCATTTTTAGAATAAAAAGGGAGACAAGAATAGGTTTGATTAAGGATATTACCTTTAACATAATAAAATTATATTATATGTAAGTTATTTGAGTTATCATACTATTTTAATGATGGGAAGTGAGGATAAAATAAGAAAAAGAAAATAACTAGTAATGAAATTAAAAGAAAAGAAAGAGGATTTTACCTCTTGAATCCTTCTTCTTGAGAACCTACTTAGGGAAAAGGTTTTGGTCTTTTGATGAGACCAAGAGATCATGGAAGTGGGGGAAAGTCTTGTGAAGATTTTTTGGCAGAACTTGGACAAGGATAAAATCTTGAAAGGTGTGAGGAGATGAGGTGGTGAGGAGTGGAGTGTTTTTTGATTATTTTAAACATTAGTTTATTATTTTGGATCAAGACAAGAAAGAACATAGAATTAAAGCACATATAAAGACAATTACATTTCATATGAAGATTAAAAATCATTAAATAATATTGAACATAACAACTAGAAATAATATTGGGAGACAAAAACCAAATAATAGTGTATATAGAAAGGTAAACTCCACTGGGTTGAATTTTCCCATAAATATCACTCTTGTCATAAAAACCATCAAAAGAAAGAGAAGTGCTAGAAATACAATAGTCATTATCAAGGGAAGTGTATAAACTTTTTATGTAAATAATATAATGATTAAGTATGATAATATTGGAGTATGTATAGGGTTTAAAAGGAAATGTGACCATTAAGATTTGATTGTTATATTACGGTTATGAGACTATTGCAATGTGGCCAATATAGGATCGTTGGAATAGTAAAAATACCTAGTAGAATAGTAAAATATAAATTTAAAAGGAAATTAAAATTTATTAAATATAATAATTATTTTTTTAAATATGTTATTATATGTTCATGTACTCTTTAAAAATAAATATGTATAATATTATAAAATTTGAAATTCTTTAAAGTGAATAAATAATGTGCTTCCCTTTAAAAATAGTATTTTATAGAAAATATGTAATTTTTTTATTTAAAAAAATTATTTATCATACTTAGGAATTTATTTAAATAATATAAAAATTATGTTTTAAATAATCACATAAAAATTATGTTAAGGTGAATTATTTTTAATTTTATAAAACACTTTATTTTTCAATGAATAGTAAAAATATAGTTTTATGTTTTTGATATATTTTTTGACTTCATAAATGTGTAATAATGATTTGGTAAGATATATTATGTTTTTAATGACCTTAATTTTTTTTAAATAATGGATTTATTATTTTATAAGTATTAAAATCATATTTAAAATCTATAAAGAAATTCCAATTTCTAAAAATAACTTTTTGACTTAAAAATATTTTTTAGTAAGAAAAGGATTAATTTTATGGTCAAATTAATATATATATATATATAATAGGAATTATATTTTAAAATTATGATATGTAAAAAACTATGATATTAATGTCATAAACTGTAACCTCAAATCATGGGTCTCTCATGGAAAATGAATTTTCCAAAACTTAGAATTCCAAAGGCAATATTTAAAAAATAATAAAAAATTCTTCTCATTTTTATATAAATAACCACATATATAACCCATTTAATTCACTTTAAATATAATTAGCACATACCTACCTATATTAGTCTCTTATTATGTTCTTTAAATAATATGCCAAAGTATCAAGGAATCACCCCTCTAAAAATAGGAAGTGATATTTAAAGTAAGAGGTTCTCTTATTCTTTCCTTATTTTCATTCAAGTACTTACTTTGCAACAATTTTTTATTATTTTAAACTTATTATGTTTTCATGCATTTAAAATCATTAAATTACTATCCACATTATTTTCTATTAATTATAGACTATTTTTTTCAATAATCTCATTCCATAATCCATTTTGTATACCTATTATGTTGCTAAAATTATTCTTTGATTTTCCATGCCATAATTTTATATTATGAATAACAAAACCTATTTTAATTCAATTATATTAAAATAGAAATAATTATACTTAATTGATTTTGGATTTCTATATATGAAACCCATATTTACTACTCCATGGTTAAAAATGATGAAAATTTCAGGTTTTCAAACTCTTATGAACTCTATGATTTAGATGAAACCATATATTTATTCTCAATTGGTTATAGATGAAATTATTTCTTATGATATATGATCTACATGGAACACATAAATTTTGGAATATAAAGGATGTTCCATGATAACCCTCTAATTAAATGGGTAAAGAATTAATCTATAGAGGAAAATTGTTTATGAAGCCTTGAGAGTATGCCTTGGTAATATTTAATGATACCTTGGTGAATTTTTTAATATGATTTATAAAACCATTATTATGAACCTTGGTTATGTGTTTATGAATGTATCATTTTTATATTATAGGAAAATTTCCATGTCATTCCTCATATACTTATGATCATTCTCTTATATTATGCCCCATGATTTATCCATAATGATCACTTTGTTTTCATTCTTCGCTTATCCTATTACTAAGATTTATTGCCACTATTTACTTTTGATATATTCCCTTATGAAGTATTATGTAGTGAGGTGTCCTAATATTGAATAAGAAATTATTATTTTAAGAGGACTAAAGTTCATGTTTTTTATGTGATCTATGTACATCATGTATTATGAACCTAGTTTCCATGTCAATACAATATTTTTATAAGGAATTATATCAAAATTAATATTTGAAAAAATGTGGGTTATCATAGTATGGATTTGATAGCACAAAGTATTCAAATAACTAAAATATTTTCAATATTATTAATAGTCAAATATGGGGAAATTTTATTCCATTAAAATAAATTATACCATTTTTTTCTTTAAATTAATCACTAATTGACAACATGGATCGCTTAAGAGATTAATATGGAAGTAGGAGGAGAAAATATGTGATTTTTTAATCTAATCTTAGGGTGAGTATTTTGAGAAAAATATTTAGTTTAAAATTACAAGAAAAATATTTATAAATAAAAGCTTATAAAAATTAAATTAATATTATAGAAACAAAGTATTGAATAATATGATAATGTGTTTGTCTATGGAGACCAGCTATAAGTTAATTATATTTTTCATTATAGTATTGGTATCGATCATATCTCTATTGGATATATTTGTAGTTTAACAAAATATAAAGTATAAATTAGAAATAATTCCTAGAATATTAAAAAAAATATATGAAAAAAAATATCACATTAAAAAAAGTTACATTAAAAAAATATTAACAAAATAGATGAATAAAACTAAAACAAAAAACTAAAAAATGATTACTAATTTAAATGAATATAAAATAATATATAAAAAAATTAATCTAAACAAAACTTGATTTAATTAATCTAGAAGAACCATGAATGAATAAGAGCTAATTTTATATATAATACCTATATTAAATATAAAACTCACACCCAACAATGATTAATTTCATAATACCTTAATAAACTCCACCTCAATTTATTTTACAAATGATTAAGTTATAAAAAAAGTTATTAAAATTTTAAAATCATATGACTACAACCAAATTTATTTTTTATTACCATAGAAAAAATAATCTAAATAAACCTAGGTATATTGAATCAAGAAGAATCACAAAGAAACAAGATCTTAATTTCCGTATGATACTATGAAAAAAAAATCTCAAACCCAATAATAGAGATGATGGAACCAGAACTAAATGGTTTGATGTTAAAAAATATTCAAATAAAAAAACAAAAATAATAGAGTCAATTCATGTGTCGATTGAGGGAGACTAAGAGGTGGTAATTAGTATATTATCCAATGGTAGATATTGGGGAAGGGGGTCATGTGATGGGGATTTTGGGAGAACACTATACTAAATGTTTTAAAAAACCATTTGTATAAGAGATAAGTATACCTTATAGGAACAATCAGGATCTGTGTGATCACTAAGAGGGGTAGGGGTGAATCAGTGATATTTTATTTTTTATGTTTTCTTAATTCCAAAAAAAAATCACCTATAGTTAAATAGATTCAATTCCATTGAAATAATAAATAAATCACTCCCATATAAACACAAGTATTTACAAGGTGCACTACTAAAAAAGAGTATCTAGTCCTCAAAATGGTTTGGAAATAATTCATGACCATAAAACCACTAAAAAACAATAATTTTGGTCATTTACATTAATAATGAAATATCCATCACTCACATTACACTGTTGTCCTTTGGCAGTGTGTGTGCTCCCCACATAGATAAAATTATATAACATTTTTTAAATAATAAAATAACTTTGAGCAACAAGCTTAAACATTGTCACTATATTGCTTCATTTCTTCATACTTTCCCTTAGGAAAGTTATATATATTTTTATTTCTGTAATAACAATGATCAATAACTTCTCACCATCTTTTTCCCTTCATAACTTCTCACATTCACAAAATCCACACACAAAGTTTTATGAAAACTATCCAAAAAATATCATGTAGTGATAGTTAAAATTTCTATTTCTTATTAATTCAAATATTTAAAACACTACATGAATAATTTAAAATTAAAAAAACTAGGAATATCATATTTGGTAATCATCATAACTTCCATAAGAAATAGTTTCTGCAACATATTGAAACTGATTTGAAACATACAGGTAAATCATGGATTATTAAAACACTTTTAAACCTTCATTAACTTCTTATTAATCAATATAAATAACTAATGAATAATAAGTTCACAAATCATCTAAATTCAATCTACGTGTTTGAACTCAAGAATTATCATATGTATATTTGTGCGAGAAGATTTAGCTATGTGAAAAAATCCCATACGCCATACATTCAGATAAATAAAATAACCTATGAGAAACATTCAACTATGTGGATCGGCTATGGGAATATTTTGGCAATGTGTATTAGTGACATGAACAATTTTCATATTAAGATCATTTGAATATAAAGATTTTTCTATGTGAAGTCTTTGGCCATGTGAATCTTTTGGATATGTTGATTTTCTATGTAAATCACCCACGTAAACCATTAAACTAATTAATTATCCTACATGAATCATTTGGATATATATATATTTGGATATATAATCATTCAGATATATAATTCATTTGGTTATCTGAAACATTAACCTACATGATTTTTCACTTCTCCATACAGTCACCAAACTTATTGAACTTCATCTTCTACATGGTTATACCTTCTTCCTTCTTTCAAAATTAATTCAAGAACAATTTTAAAGAATCATGATAACTTTTATCATGATATTTAAAATTTAAAAGAAAACTTCACCTTGAATTAAAATATTTAATAACTCTTTAATTAACACAAATAGATTTATATGTTGATAAACAAAAACAATAATACAAGAAGATCCACTACTTGATCAACAACTTTTTCACCAAAAAAAACCTAAAAAACACTTGGTATCAACAATATTCCCATTTTTATTTTTTTTCAACCATTGAACATAAAGAATAAAAATTTGAAACTTTAGAAATGGTTCACTTATCCAATAATTATAAACCTATGAGAGTGAACTCGGTGTAGGAAAAAAGGATCATTAAACTAAAATACCATAATTTCCATAAATTAGTTATTAATAAACATTTTATAATTCCTTATTTTTCTCATACTTAGAACAGAAACCTCATTTCAATAAAAATCTACTTGTATAAAATATATTTCTATATCCACTTTAACAAACTATTAGAATAGTTTATAAATGAAAAAATGAAAACTTTCTCCTTTTAAAATCACCTAAATATATGATCTCCCTTGAAAGGTAAAAAAATATAAATGGATAAATTTATGTTACATAATTTATCTCCCTTTGAAAACAATATCCAAAGAAAATACTAGAGAGGGTCTGAATATCATGTAACTTAGCTATTATGATAGTGATTTTATACACCCATGACCAACCTGATCTTATTAAAATTTTCCTTTGGAATCTATTTATTGAAGATATAATAATCTTAATCCATTATAGGAAAGCATGTAGCTTTAGTTCATTTCTTTTATCACGATCTTTGATGAAGTGATATTTAATATCAATGTTCTTTTATTGAGAATATTGTACTAGATTATTAATTATATTTATAGCACTTTGATTATCACAATCCAAGAAAAGTGGATGCTTCACATCAACCAATAAATTTTCTAAAATTTCCTTCATCCATATTAATTATGCTACAATATTAGTGGAATAAATATAATAATCTTATTTATTATTGAAATTTTCTTTTTTTTATTCCAACTCATAAAAATGTGTTCCAAAAATAATACTCCCCCAGATGTGAATATTCTATTTTTGACACAACATGACCAATATGTATCTGTATAACCAAAAAAATAAATCTTCCCAATGCTATCATATTTCAACCCAAAATAAATTATACATTTAATATTAATGATAATTATTTTTCCAACCATAAGAAGATACTCCTTTGGATAACTTTGATGCCTAGAAAAAAGTGTAATAATATATACTAGATCTATTTTCAAAGCTGTTAAATATAACAGTCTTCCAATCATTTTTATAAATTCATTTGGATTAAAATCCTTTCCTTTCCTATCTTTTTTTAAACTTTTTTCCCATTTAAATGGGCCTGGAAACATGATTTTAATCTTCTAGGATAAATTTATTCAATAGTTTCTTACCATACCTCTCTTGATATAGGAAAATGTATTCATTCTTTTAAGATATTTGTAACCTAATAAACCATTTCATTTCTGCCAACATAGACATTTTAAATGAATTCTTTATCTCTTTTTAAATCATTTCTCACATTTCTTCATTATTCCTTATAAATATAATTTCATCAACATAAACAATCATGATGAGGAAAATATATTGTTTTTTTATATAGATATTATAATTAACTATTCCTTTATTGAAATTAAAATTCTTTAAGAAAGTATCCATTTTAAAATAACAAGATCTCAGAGCTTGCTTAAACTAATACAAATCCTTATTCAACTTTCACACATATATTTTATCTTGACAAAACATAAATACACATGTGTTTTTAATATAAACTTCCTTATCAGGATCTCTATTAAGAAAATATGACTTAAAATTCATCTGGAATATACTATATCTTCATTGTATAGTGATATCAATAAAGATTATAATAGTTTAATTCCCTTTCATTGGATTAAATGTATCATAAAAATCAACACCCTCAACTTGTGAGTACCCATTATAAACCAATCATTCCTTGTTTCTATTCACTTCAAATTTATCATTCAACTAATTTTATAAAAAAACACTTTATACCAATAACATTATTATTTTTTGGTTTAGGTACAAGTTCCCATGTCACTTTATTCTAAATATAATATAGCTCTTTATTCATGTAATCAATCCATTCTTGATGCTCTATATATTCTTCAACATCTCTTAGATGAACACATGAATATAAAGAAGTCTATGCAATTAACCTCAATTTTATTGGATGGAGTTGGTGCCCTAGAACCAAATTATATTTAATTTATGATAAAAATGTATTTATTGTTTTAAATATTATTAAAATACTTTTCACATCATGATTGTTCTTTGGCATGACATAATATGTGATAATGTCCTAAAATTAGCTGTCACACTAAAAGGCCATAGAAATTCCCCCCTATGATGAGACCCCAGAAGTGCTATGACACTATTCTTGAATAAATGTTGTATAACTGGATGATATAATTTAAGGGACACAAATGATATAGGCTATTAGGAGTAGAGAGTCATAGGACTTTGAGGCACCTTCTAATGGAGTTCTCCCTTGGTAATATCAAGTAGGATATTATGAGAACAGGACCCACCAGCAAGAAATCCACATTTATATGTGTCATTGGATGTTACTATCCATGGACATGTGTATTGGTACTTGGAATTTAATATTACTGTTAATGAATAATATGAGTCATGTACTTTGATTTATTGAAGAAAACCATGATGAAAAATGTTCGCGGCGAGGTAGGATACGTTGGGTGTGTCACGGGTAATATTTTATTAATGAATAATGAGAGAAAGGATTTATCCCTTATGTTCAATAATAGAAGTAAATATCTCCTACCCTTTTATGGAAATGATATAGTCTAAATAAATCCATGGATATAGTGTTCTATTGGTAAGTTTTATTTATAGAAATTGAAAGAAATAGATGTCGAGCATATGGGTTGATGGTGCCAGCATGCTACCTGATCAATTAGAGATACTGTGATAAAAAGATTACATTACACGGTAAACTTCTATATGATGTGACATTTCATTGTAACATTAACTTCTTTCTCTACGGGTTACATGACATGTTGCTAGATGCTAACCTTGGAATTTAGGACACTTCACCTAATTACATTGAGAAAGAGGCCTAAAGGGTCACAAACTAAGTGTATCCATAATCTTAGTTAAATAATATATTATTATTTATTATTTAATAGGTTTAATAAATATTATTATCATACATGGTTTAATAATTATTCATGTATGTTTGATCATATTTATTCCTTCATTAGTTATGTGAGAGAATATATTGTGAGCAGAATATTTAATAAATATTCATTTTCTATTTAGTGAATATAATATTTATATATTTATTGGAGAATAATGAAGTGATATTTATTTAATAAGTAAATATACATTATTCAAGTATTGATAAATATTGTGGAGGAATGGAAGACTAAGTTTAATGGTCCAGTGTGAAATGATAAATATAGAATATTATTTAATTAAATAATATTTAACTATAATTTTCAAGTTAAGAACATGTTGAGAAATAATAATATTACTATTATTATTTGACATGGTGATTTTTTTAGGATTAAATAACATAATTAAGGGAACTTTTGCAATTATTTTATTTTAACCCTAGAAATATAAATACCTGATTATGTCATTTTTTTCATTAGCCAATTCATTTGTGCACAATGAGTCTCAAAGAAACCACTCAAGCCTAGAGAACTTCCTTCTCTAAGAACTCTCCCAAGAACGGTGAGAAACCCTCCTCCAATGGATCATGGAGAAAACTTTGGAAGCAATTCTCAAGGAGATCAAGGAGGATGGTGTAAGTATAATAATATTATGTGCTAGCACTCATAGACTCCTTAAGAAACATCTAGAGATTCCTAGAACACATGTGGATCATTGATGGAGAAAATACGCACTTGGTTTCTACAATGAAATGGCGGTGCCCCACAGACCTATCTTTGAATTCATCAACAAAGAAATAATTACTTAGAGGAAATTATTTATCTAATAAAATTAATTATAAATAATATGTGTTGATCTTCTGTCACTTAGTTCTGACACACTTATCCTTTGTCTATTTATTTGACTCAATTTTGTGGATCATGGAATTCATCATCGTATAGATATTGAATTTATCATTGATTATGGAAAAAATAAAATTTGGGTACCACCCAATGCACACTTCCACTATGTCCGAAACCTACATTATTTTTATTTTAACCTATTTCCCTTAATCTCCAATGATATTTTGGACCTCCACTTGATTCCTTAGCCTAAGATGAGATGAATGAGATTGTCCTTCATCACTTGAAATAGATGACTCAAAATATTCGTCATGTATAACTTAAATATTATCACTTATATCAAGAAATTTATCACGTTGTTTAACTGAAAGCACTTCATATTCACTTCATCTCATATCTGCAAATGAATATAAAACTCATCTATCATAATTTTATATAACATTCACATTTTTAAAGTCAAAATCTTCCCATTTATTTATTATAGCACATATGTCCTCCACTAAAAGGAATATAGCTATGAAACATTTTATCAACACCTATTTGATCAGACTTCCTAAGCTTCTCACCCTTGAATTTGATAATTTAAGGACTAACAAACACCCTTATGTATTTAAAACATTGGGTTTCTTTGTAATACATCTCATAAGAATTAAAATTTGTTTTTGGACTATATAAATAATGATTTTAAATGAAAACAATCACTCCAATTTATTTCCACCAAAAGAATCAAGAAATATCATGTTCAATAAATATAGTTCAATCCATATCAAAAAAACTTATTTTTGTTTTAAAAACACCATTCTATTGTGGTGTACACAATGCACTAAATTTATGATGAATTCCATGATTTTAAAAATAGTATTTAAACTTCCCATTTTTTTATTCGAAATAATTATCAATTCGTATATTTTTCATGGAATAACCTCATTACTTTTCATATCTTATCCTTAAACACTTAAATATTTTGAGATCCAATAACACATGTTTCGAAAACATAATACATGTAATGTGATTAAAATAATCAATAAAGGAAATCAATTCCTTATCTCTATTTTTCAATTGGTTTCTCATAGACCTGTATATGTCAAAATTTATAAGCACTAATGGATGAGTTGAATGTATCTAAACTTTTTTATGAACTAAGTTTATAATCTTACAATTATAACATATTGAACAACACCAATATCCCATTATTTTCATTCTAGAAATATCATAAATAATTTCTATCTTTTCAGCTCACTCAAATTCCTCTTGAACTTTTATCCCATCCTCTTATGACATACAAGATTTTATTCCATCATGTTCAGATAGCACGAAACCTATGAATCTATAACTTTAAATACGTTTCCCATGTTTCTCTCATTACAAATTTTACATATACAATACATTAAAAACTATATCTTATGAAAAAAATTTGTTACTTTCATCAAAAAGTTGTGAAATACTCAACAAATTGTGTTTCATATCATCAAAAAACAAATCACTTATAGATTTTTTTCCAATAATAACATATCCAAAACCTTTTATTCCAAGTGAATCATCATTTCTAAAAGTCAATGTTACTTGTTTATAATCCTTTTTATTATTCAATAATTTCAAATCCGTAGTCATATATGAATAACACACACTATCTAATATCTATGGTTGTTCTCCTTTTGTATCTTTGAGAGAAGTTTTAATAACTAAGGCCATCTCTTTCCCCTTTTCTTCCTTCAAATAAAGATTTTGATATTTTTCTTATAAAATTTGTCAATATAGTAGCATAACGAGACATAATTTATAAAGATATATGGGATGATCACATATTTAAAAAATAGTTTCAAGTGTTTGAGATATATTTTTAGTTTTCAAATTAGATTTCTTAGGTTTTCTTCTTTGAGTGAGTTGAATACACCTCGAGATATTATTTGTTTACTTCTGTGAATCATTATAGTGTTGATTATTATATTGTAACATTATAAATGTATACCTAAAGCCTCCATAGAATCTGAAATATCCATAAAAATAATATTTTCCTTTGTAACCTACATACTATCCAGAACAATGTAATTTTCTTTAAACATAATTTTGACCGTCAATCTTTAATTTTGTTTTGAACCAACATTTTGGTAAACTCAAATCATATTTTCCTTGAAAATAGGATTCTTTTTATCCTTAATAGAAACACTAGTTGAAGTAGTTATTCCTTCAAATTTGAGTTTCAAAAAATTCCAAAATTTTGGAATTCACCTATTTTAACCACACACATTATCTTATTCCCTTGATTATTATTAATAACATATTCTACCCTATTATCATTATTTTAAGATTAATTTTTTTTATGGTTATGAGAATCAACCTCCTTAGATATTTATCCAACTTATATTACTATATTTTAAAACTTTGATATTCCTTATTCAAATTCAACCAACTTCTATTGAACAAGGTCAAATTCATTATCATTAACATTTATCTTTTATTCAATATTGATGTTTAGGTTTTTATGTTCATCAAGTAACTTATTAATATCACTAATCTATTTTAATAACTTGGATTTTTCATCAAGAGACGATTATAGATTATTTTTTGATAGACTTTATTTCTTCAACCTATAATTATTTTTTTGAGTTGAACAATATTTGAGAGGAATTATCCTAGTTCCTATTTAATCATAAACTCCATCTTAGTCTCCTATAATTATTCTTTATAGATACTAATTTCATCAATGGTAAAGTTCTAATCATCCCATTTTACAATAAGAAACATCTTAGTCGCATCATCAATGGAGTTTTCAGCTTCTACTTGACTATCACAATCTTCCCCACATTTGGTATTTTTTCTTTTTTTTATATTTAGATAACTTATTATCCTTTATTTTTGAAAATGAATTTGATTTTTTCATATTATTATTTAGAGATCTTCTTGAATTTATATCTTCATTATCACCTTATTTTTCTTCCTTTATCCTTGGATAGCCTGCTGCAAAATATCGAATGGCTCAAAAATTAAATACTTTATTGATAACTTTCCTTTATACATCCCCATGAAACTATTCACTTTTTTGAAAAAAAATTCATAAATTCATATTTTTTTAAAACTTTTATATTTAGTGTTAGTGTCATTGAATTCTTCCTCAACTATAATTTTATTAGGCTTTCTTTAATTAGTGGGTTTGAAAGAGATTTATCAATCATATTTATCCTTATTCTTTATGATAATATTTTCTCTACTCATTTCATAAGTGATGAGAATACCATGTAGATCATCCATAGATAGAGTTTCAGGATCTCTATCTTCTAATTATAATTACGTGGAATAAAATATATTAGGAAGGATTCTTAGAATATTTTTAATAACAAATAAATTTTGCAATATCTCACCAAAAAATCTTAGTGTGATTAAATTGTCATTAACCTTTTTAAATAAAGATTCATCATCACCCATCTTAAGATAACCATACTTTAATATAAAATTATATAACTTTTATTTTTTTATCTTTTATATTTCCTTCATAAATATTATTTAACTTTTTCTAAATGACTTTAGTTGTTTCAATACTGTTTACCCTTTTAAATTCACTTTCAAAGAGAGAGGAAAGTATAAAATTTCTATTTTCCCCATAATTCTACAAATTATTCTTACCAAAATCTGTTAAGGGAAAAACCTTAGAAGGAGGATGGAAACCATATGTATTATATTCAATAAATCCATGGACAATGGATATAAGATAAGGTAACATTATATCCATCAAGATGTGATATTGATTTCCATAAAAAGAAGAATACCCTTGCTATTAATAGAGTTCTAAAAATTAATGTTATCTTTCATTTTCTTCATGATTTAGAGAATATAAAACATGATCTATGTAATCACTAAGAGAAGGAGGGGGTGAATTAGTGATATTTTATTTTTATGTTTTTTTACTTTAGAAACAACCTTTTCCTCTAATTAGAGAGGACCATATCTACTAGAAAACAAAAAAAGTACACCAATAGGAACACAATTATTTATAGGTATCACTACCTAATAAGAGTATCTAGTCCTTATAATGGTTTAGTAATAAAAAAATACCATAAAACACTAGAAAAAAATAATTTTGGTGGTTTAAAACAAGAATAGAATATCCTTCACATAAATTACACTATAGTTATTTAATAGTGTGTGTTCTCATCACACAGTTAAAATGATATAATTTTTTTTTTGAAAAAACAAAATAACCTCCTCCAATATGGTTCAATGTTGTCACTGTGATTATTAATTTTATCACCCTTTACATTTGGAAATTTAGATGTTCTTCTTCTTCTTCAGTTTCTTCCATATCATAAATAAAGAACATATCCTCATATTTCTATCTTAATAACTTCTCACTTTCTATAAATCCATGCTCATGGTTTCACAACTGTCCAAAAAATATCATGAAATGAAAATTACATGTTCTATTTCTTAACCAAGATGGTGCGAACCATGGTCAGACCCATGATTATGAAATTTATTGAAAAAAGATAAATAAAGTATAATAGAATATGTGGAATTCTAACATGTGAAAGTCACTTCAAAACAAAATAAATTCATTTATTAAATCATCCACCATCTCTACCTCTTGGGTGATATCCCCTTCGCCATGTTTTATTCTTCTACCATGCCCCATCATTGGTATCTAGTGGGGGAGGTTCATCCACCAGGCTAGGGCCCTTTGGCACAATGTCTTCACCTTGATGAGAATTCCCGAATTCCACATAAAATACCTCCTTTCTATTAGACATATTCAAAATGTAATGAAAGCTAAGTGACCTTACCTGAGAATCATGCATGTAATTGTATTTCATCTTCCCTTGTGCATCATCTGATGATTTATTTTTTAATGATTTCCTTCTATTGATTGACATTTAGAGACTCAGATATTGTCAAGGCAATAATTTTAACAAAGAGAAATTTTGAGCAAGTTCTTTTTGAGTGCATACTTAAAATTGTAGAGTCAACCTCATATTTTTTCTTACCCTTAGAGTCAGAAGATTTAGCTAGACTTATCTCATGTCACATATTGTTATCAATATAGGTCTGCATAGTTAGTTAATTTTCAAATTCAACATGGCCAACATCAATTCCATCACTTGATAACAAGTTATCCCAATAATTAGTTACAGAATTATACCCCTTAGGTATGATAGCCTTTTTCCCAGCCATGTTCACCAATGCATGATCAATCTCATTAACAACCTACTCTTTACATATCTTATCACCAACATTACTCTCACCACCTACTGGTCCTTGACACCCCGGTTTCCCGCCAATAGCCTTATGAGAAGAAATTTATGGCTCTGACACTAATTACTTATCCTTTTATACATCCTTTTGCTTAGAGGGCGCCTGTTTCTTATGTAACATATTGAAACTTCTTCAAAAGATGGAAGTAAATCAAAGATTCATTTAACTATTTTGAGCATGTATTTTATCTATATTAAATCCATGAATATAACTAAAAAATCATCAATGAACACATAATCTAAAATCAATATTCATGTTTGAACACAATAATTCACATACATAGATTTTTCTAAGAAGATTCGATAACTTGAAAAAACCTCGTAAATTTTGCAATAAAATACATTGAATTGACTATGATAAATATTCAGATATGTAGATTGACTATGTGAATATTTCTACTACATGGATTAAATACATGACCAATTTGTATATGTAGATCATTTAGGTATGTATATTCATCTTGGAAAATATTTTGGCTATATGGATTATCTATTTAAATTGCTTATGTGAACCATCCATCTATGTAATTCTCATATGTGAATCATTTGTCTATATATATATGAATACATGATCATTTGGCCATGTTGATCATTTAACCATGTGAAAAATTTTCCTATGTGATTCTTCACTTCTTCATATAGTCACCAGACTTCCCTAACTTCATATTCCTCATGATTATGCATTTTTCCTTCTTTCAAACTTCATTCAAGAAAATTTTTAAAGAATCATGATAAATTTTATCATTATATTTGAAATTTAAATGAACACTTCACCATGAATCAATAAATTTTACAACTCTTAAAGAAAAAAATATTTATATATTGATAAAAAAAGACAATAACATAAGTAATTACACTTCTCTATCAACAACTTATTCACCAACAAAAACCTCAAAACCACTTGGTCTCAAAAATAATAATATATTTTCAAAAATTTTCTTATAACTAACCATATAAAAATGGTGTTTAAAAATGGTTGGTATAGTGCACACTATACCAGTTTGTTAACCAAACCATTTGTATAAGGGTGTGGGTATAACCTTGATTTATAATAATGATGTCCTTAATCATATTAATGTGATTCAAAATAATCATTATTTAAAAAATAATAATAATAAATTTTTATTAGAGAATCATATTATTATAATCTCTTAGGAAATAGGGAACTATAAGTAACATATAAAAGGTATTTAGAGTTTATCTCTAGAATGTAAAATAAAAATATAAATAAATTAATTCAATACATGAACAATATTTATTTGTATAAGTAATATATATTTCCAAGGAGTATAATCAAGAAAAAAAATCATATCATTAATCACTTAAAAAAACTCAAAATTAGAATCACTATAAATCTTTTAAAAAATTTCACTCTTGTTCCCATAATTTATGAGAATTATTAATTAAAATTTTATACATGTGATATTATTTTTTCATGATGAAGGTGTATCCTAGATCATCGAGGGGAAAGGCTAAAATGGGGTCCAGGAATCCCTCACCCACAATTGAATTAAGAATTATCCCCAATTTTTAAATAAGGTGAGAAACTTTCATAGTAAAATTGAATTTAAGTGCATAAAAGGAATGAAACAAAATTATAAGAAAGAAACCAAATTATTACCTATTAAAAAAAATTCTTATTCCATAATTCTTAGATTGATTTATGTTATTATAATACTTGAATTTTTTGGAGTTTTATTTAGTATTGAATTCCCAAAAACCAAAATTTATGCACTTGAAAATCTATAACATCAGAATGATATATCAATAAAGATAAAAAAATATAGTGCTGCTCACAATATCTAGGTCCACATAATTCATTATTAAAATAAAAATAATAATAAAGAATGAACTTAAATAGAAAATAAAATATGAGGAAATAGATAAAAATGGGGTTTGTGAAATCTGAATACTTCTCAATGTCATCCCATGTCTACATATTATGCTCCTAAATTCCATCTTCAGGTAATGTGAAAGTGGATAGAGGGAACTCCTTAAGAGAAAACACCCTCTACTGTTGGATCTCCTTATACTCCCACTATATATTAGCCTCTATAATTAAAATAAGAGGGTGTGGAGGATTTGTATGATAATTATGGGATATAATAGAGATTTTCTTAGATAGTGATAATGGAAATAAAGTCTCAATACCTTGGGATTCCTCTAGATAAGTGGTGTGCTTAGAACACTATGGCTTATTTGGTGGTAGATTAATGGACTGTGAGGTTGGTGTTTCCTCAATTAATGGGGAATTCTTAGATCCTTGAGCCTTGGTGGGAGTTATCTATATGGGAGGGGTCGGTAGTGTGGCAGTTTCTATGATAGTAATGATCTCAATGTCAATCCTAGGCAGCTTCGGTATAATGAAAATAATAACCAGTGTCACTATGGTGGTGTTAAGAGTGAATACTATGTTAAGGGAATACTCAATATTCTCTTGAGCAAGTGCCTCACAAATTGAGATTGAGGATATATGTTGGGTAGCCAGATCTATGAATAAAAACATTAAGTGCACCTCTGATGTATTTCCATTTACCTTACATTGATAATGTATCTTTAACTAGTTGGGGGTATCGACATCGACCAAAGTATTCAGTGCCACATGGGTGAAATGTAATGAACCAATGTTTTATCAATGTAAATTACATTCTTATAATTATTTCATATAATCAAGATAAATCAAAACACAATTAACTACTAAGTACTATGATACATTTAATCATTATATTGTCACTTTTTTATATGAATTTTGAAAATCTAACATACATGGTTGCGATCAGTAAGATGTTCAGAGTCTGATAAGACAAACTTAATTTTTAGTGAATAGTAATTGACCCTTATGAATAGTAATGTTACCCTTTAGAATAGTAATATGACCCTTACAAATATTAAATCATCCAAAAGAATATTAGCCTCACCCATGTATATATAAATGAAATCTAGGCATCTTATAAGTGATAATATTATCATAGTAAAAGTATTGGTATTTTTGTAAGTCATAAATAAATAATTAATTAATTCAAAATAAAACATATTTTTCCTAAAAAGTGTTCATAAATTAACAATTTTATGTCTAATAGATTTAAGATAATTTTATAAGACCTTATGTAATTTTCGAAAGCATTATAAAATCAGTCATAGTTTTAAAATCTGTATTTTTCAAGTAAATTATGACTTTAATTAAAAATTAAATTAATCAAACATATAAAATTATTTTTGAAAAAATGATTTCATTTTTAGATTATACACATCAAAAAATTGTTAGGGTGAATTTTTGGGATTTTTCTAAAATACATGAATTTTTTATGAATAGTGAAATACAGTAATTTACTGTATATACACATTATAAGCTAAATAGACTATTCATAGCATCATCGATGATGTAAGAAACCTCAATTATAATTTAAATTCACTTTTTACTATTTTTGGTCATGAAATCATCACTATTTATTGTCTTATGGAAAAAATAATAAACTAATGATTAAAATATTAAGAAAACCATCCACCCCTCCACTATAAAAACCACCCACACTCTCCTCTTGTCTTAACTCCTCTCAAGCCTTGTGACTTTCTAAAATTCTACCCATATCTCTCTCCAAGATCCTCCCCCACGTATAGCATCCCTTGGTCTCCTCAAAATACCAAATCCTATCCCCTTAAGAGGCTCTCAAGGAAGATTAAATCAAGAGGTAAATTCCTCTTTTCTTTCCTTTAATTTTATTTTCATATTCCTTTCTTCTCTTTTCTTTCCTAACATATACTCATCCAAATGGTATGAAAACTATAGTAACCTACATGTAATGGAATTTTGTTATGATAATGGTATAACTCATTATCATCTCTCATTTATTCTCCTTTTATACGAAGGAAATGAAAACACCGTCTGAGATGTGTTGATTTATCACATTCAAGGATGACAGGTTATCAATTTCTATTACCATCTTTAATTCAGGTCATGAAACCATTTTTATGATTGAACCAGAAAATTAAATATTTATTTTATTTTATGTGATGTTTTGGAATCCTTTTTCATACATGATGTAAAATAATAATACAAAACAAGTTAATTGTGAGAAAAATTGCCAAGTTAATCCAAGCGTTTATCATTAATGTTTTATATAATGATTTACCTTAAAATAAAATAACCAAATGAATTTTATAACCATTTAATCTTATGTATGTTCACTAATTTCATATAACTCTAATTATGGACAACCATTTTAATCATACATGTTTATCCAAACATGAATATAAGTGAACCGATCATTAAAACCAAGGAAGAAAACACTCCCAAGTAATGAAATTGAACCTATTAGATCATTAAAAAGGACATTAATGAACTTTATAGGTTATAAAAAATCTATAAAATGTATTTTAGGTTATGAAATTATTAATTAATGAACCTAATTTTGTTATTAAAAAATTAATATCAAGCGAAGAACACTATCAGACTTAAGGCAAGGTATCCTCTCTTTCCCACATTTATTCAAGAATATCCTCTATGTTATGTCCTTTTATGTGTAGTTACTAATGATGGGGAATGATTTATAACCTTCCACATACTTCCATTATGATTTATAAAAGATTATAAACCCCTTTATCTTTCATTAATCCCTCCTAAGTACACCTGATACCATGCCAATATTCTGTAAGGGATTCTACCCGAACCCCCATTATTCCTTCAGGTTATTCTTACCCTTTTTTACCCAAATAAAATCCTATATTCTGTTTATTTACATATTATAATTTCTTTTTATATGTAAAAAATCATGTATCAAGGTCCAATCATAATTCTCTTTCGAGTATATACATGTTTTTAAGTGGTTCCCTCCTCAATGCTTCCTAAAAAGCAAACCCCTTTAAAGAAACTTCCTGAATTCATACCCAATTTCAAGTAC
The DNA here is from genome assembly GCA_963277665.1 of Viscum album. Lineage (NCBI taxonomy): Eukaryota > Viridiplantae > Streptophyta > Magnoliopsida > Santalales > Viscaceae > Viscum > Viscum album. The sequence goes on from OY728133.1 coordinate 1,964,979,372, forward strand.
ACTATACCATATGTTTTAAGACACCATTGTTTTTATAAAACCATTTTTTTATTATAAAATCCCTTTTTTATTACTTGTGGTTTTTAATAAAAGATTACTCCCTTTTCTATTTTAAATTATTTTTAGTGTTTTCCTTAAAACCGCACTAAAATGTTTTAATGCTAAAAATTCTTAAATACTGTTTTTACATGTCATAACATATATTTGACATAACTTACCAATAAATATTCATATTTTACCTTATTAATGTCTAGGTATTTTCTAATTCCTTTCTTTCATGGAGAATTTTATGATATGATCATTCATTATGCTTTATGACATGATTATGATACCCATTTCTTTTCATGGGTGCCCTTATGTTTATGAATTTTTATGTATGATTATATATGTGGTGAGAATATCCATGAACATGTTAATATGGGTGCACCTAGATATCACTCTGATGCATTGGATAAAATATATTCTCATGAGACGTCATGTGCAACGGTCTTGGTGGTTAGCCTTGACTCGTGCTACCATGTGCAACAATCTTGGTGGTTAATATTGAATTGTGATCCTATATCTGAAAAAATCCTTGAGTCATGACAAATTCATGATTTATGTTTCTGCCACATTAATATTAATTCATTTTTATATGATCCCATGTTTACGTGTTATGATTTCATGTGTTCCATGCCTTTTATTTTCATTATGCCATTCCTTCTAACCCATGTGTTAAAGTTTTATTACTATGATTTTTCCCTTACTAGGATTTTAACTCATACCTCCATTCATGTAATCTACAGGGTACCCTATGAATATGTAAGGTCTCAAAGGATGTTAGGATCTCTTTTTCAATATTAAATAAAGAAGTGTTTTTTAGTCCCATGTTTTAAGTTTTATGTACGTAGTCTTCAAAGACACTGTACTTCACAATCCTTGGCCTAGTTTTTATGTATAATTTTGTTTAAAATCATGTAATGTTATTTGTAAAAGTATAGGGTCTCTATATGAAAACTTAAGAAGATGTTGGCTATATTTTGGAATATATTCTCAAATAAGGTTGTTTTGGGAGGTGGAAGTAGATGGATGAGTGTTGGAAAATTGTGGTTTGTTCATGAAGTGCGGTAGTATCCCCTGGAATTGATCATATAGAAGAGAGGGCGGTGGTTTTGGTATTAAGATGTGAGGTGGGATATATTTTGGGATAAATAAAAAATACATCAATAATAAGATTCAGTGTTGAAGCTTTATATTATACTAAAATGAGTCTTGAAAATAGATATTCATCTTTACCTATGAGACTAATAATGGTGGAAATATATCTCTCTTGATGTTTGTTGGGTTTTGAAGTGGAATTTAGCATATGAATGGTCTTAATTTCCCTTAACCTCCTCTATAATGTAATAATACTCCTAATTCCACATGTAAAATTTACCAACCTTCTTCAATAATCCCATATCATCGAAAATTGGTAAATCAATGAGTTGGAAAAAAGTAGTGATGTCTCATGAAGTATAACTTCCTCTACATGGTTGTTTAATGAACGGGTTCTCACTCAAACCCTAAAAGTTTTTTCCCTAAATATAATATTTATTTTTCAAATAACAAGTTGTATCTTACCAACTAAGGCAAGTGGAATATATAGATCAAATATGTCCCGGTGCTTCACCAATGGGTGATGAAAATTCCACCCAAAATTGAACCCTTTTAATTTTTTATTACCCTCACAATATAAGGATAACTACTTCATAATGTTGATCTTACCCAAATAATAAGTGGTATCCAATAATTCACCCAAATGCTTTACTAAATGGGTGATGAAATTTCCACCCATGATTATACCCTTTACATTTTTTTGATATCCCTCAAAATATAAGGAAAACTATTTCACCATGTTGATATTAACCAAACTATAAGTGGTATCAAATATGAGCATGTTGATATGACTCACTAACCCCTAGTAATCATCCTTGGAAATCTAAGTGTGTGTGTAATAGATCGATGTATAATACATATTTGGATGTTTTAAATCTATATACTCTTTATATTAGAAACAAAATGACTTCTATTTGGGTATATTTCAAGGTAAGAAAAAACTAATTGTATGTGTGACCCACTAGACTCTAGAATAAACATAGTGTATATCTCGGTCTAAAAAAACTTGGTCATGGAAAAAAAAATTTTAAATCTAAAATACATTAATGATAATTCCAAATATTATAAACCTAGTATAAGATCATCTTCCTCCATAGTACACACAATATTTTTTAAAAACTCTTATGACAACTCCCTATAGGCTTCCTATTGCACAAGGATAACAACATATAAATTCATAGATTACAGTGCCTATATGATGGTGTCTCCCATGTCAATAAATTGCATAATGTTCATATTCAGGGTCTAATTTTTTTGAATTATCTTTACCAGAACCCTCAAAATCCTCTCTCTATGTATTGGGTTTATCAAGTGTTGGTGAAACATTTGAGTGTTATTATTTTACACAACATCCTGGGATCACTGGATATGTGATCAGTTTCTATCAAATTAGGATAAATAGAGAAAGTAAAAAGAAATAAAGATAAACATATAAAGAATAATGCTGTTTTGATGAGTCGAGATAAGAGAAACTAGAAACAAATAAAGAAAAAAAAAGTAGTTAGAACCCTATTATTTAAAATTATTTAGACCAATTTTGGTCCTAAATGAATTTTAAGAAGACCACCCAACTCATAAATTTTATTAAGATCAACAAAATGGTACAATAAATGTGAAAAAGAAAAAAAATAAAAAACATTGGAATAAAAATGGAAATACTTAAAGAAATAGTAAATAAAAAAAGGAAACAATTTTTTTGAAGTAGGTGCCTAGTGAAAGAAAAAAGTTTAGAGTTTTAAAATTTTTATTTCTCTTTTTAAGTAATAACATTATATTTTATGATGTGAAACCTAGTAAAAAACCTGAGGATCTTGTATGAAATAATTTAATCATGAAAATTAATTTAAACTATTACCTTATTCAATTTTTCAACACTAGAATTTTATTCTCTTTTCTGGAAACTATTGCTTGATTAAATCAATTTTTGGTCTCTTTATATTTTACAAACATGCTTTAAGAGTCTTATGGAGTGTCCAATGTCATATTATGGGTGCTAGTATGGATTACTGATAGATCTTTTGACATCCCAAAGATCACCACAACACCACCGTCCCTATGATCTATAGAGGTAAACTTGGATCAATTTCTTGGAATGAAACCTTATCTCACTAAGATGTGGGAGAGTTGAGATAACAACTCTTAAATTTGAGTGGATTAATAGTACACCAAATTTGAGATTTATTTGACATAAATAGATAGGTTAAAACATTCAGAAATTTCACTAAGGATCCCAAATATATATTATCTACTAAATAAGCCATCAATGACATCTTATGAACTATTAATAGTGTTATAAAATTCAATAATATTTTCATAACTTACTTGAAATATAATAAATATATTATTTGATAAAGTATGAGTCATTGACCCAAATCGTAATTCACGTAAACATTAAACAAACCTTGAATAATATTTTTTTTCATAAAATATTTTCCCTTACATTCACTAAATAACTTGTGAATACTATTAATAAATAAATTCAATACCAATTATTATAAACTTAAATAATATAAATTTGTTTATTACATGGATATAAATCAAAATTAGACAATACCCAAACCCCATGGTGGGGTCCACCATTTCCTAAACTCCCATTCATAAGAATTGGTCATATTTTTTTGAATATGATAAGTGTGTGATTTTATAGGCCCTTGTCTTGATAGCTATAAGTATTAATCACATATCATGAGTGGAGTCTAGAAACTCATCAAATCCCCTAAGGAGATAAATTATAGTCATAGTAATAATAACCTCTCCTATGCACACATTCTGTGTAATATAATCTCTTTATCATACAATATCTCATAAAGTAGTATACATAATATGTGTCAATTTCTTAACTACTTTGTTTATTATTTTTATGAACTTTAAAATCACACATTGATATTTTATATATTATCACAATTATAATTTTTTATTACATTTTTTTGGGTTTTAGTATCCCATTATTTAATCATTTTTCATTCAATGTGTATTTCTTATTCATGTGTTGATAAATGCATAAAAAAGATTTAATTACACAATGGACCAATTTGATAACAATTCAATATTTTTATCATAACATTATATATAACAATACAAATGTTAAAATTCATTTCTTATAGGATTATATGGTCATGGTATTCAATTCATCCAACCGGACCAAATGCTAGATCTGAGAACAAGAGGTGTAAAAGTGGCTGACAAAGTGAAGAAATTCCAGGAGAAACAGATTGGACCTAACTGTAGTAATTGGTCCATAACCTGGGATTTGGACCTCCAATTTGTTTTATTCTACCTATATTGAATATATAACTCAAATTAACATCTATCCACCAAATTTAAATTCATTATTCAGTGAATAATTTAGTCAACCTTCTAGAAAAATAAGATGGATAAAGTCTACATTGAACATCTCACCTAGTCTCATAGATACTTGACTTATTTTTTGAAAAATGGCATGTAATTATCTATAAAATACCTTACCCCCTTATTCTAAAATTATTAAATAAGAGGGGTAATGTTGAGTTTAACTTGATAGATTTATTCATCCATTTTTACCCTATTCCCCGTCATGTACTTCTTAACCTTTTAGTGATAAATATGGGGGGTGTTCTTTGTTACAATCCTGATTTTCATGTCTGTATTAATTGAAAGATAATTGAATTTTCATAATTTTTATCTATTTATATTCATTTATAACTTTTTATTTCAGGTTTTTGATGGTATTATCAAATAAAAATCATATGAACAAGAATCCTCATTCAGCCATGTATAACTCAGATCTTGTGATGATTTGAGTGAGGTTTCCTATTTTATAATCTCTTCCCTTTCATGAGTGTGATTATGGATTGTTTTTATTGATGAAATATAGAATCTATAACCCATTAATATTCATGTTTTTGTCTTGAGAAAAATTTTAACATAGACCCAAATCCAATCATCTCACTACTACAAAAATGGGCAAGGGAAGCACCACCTTTTATCAATGCTAAGAAAAAAGCATTGATAAAGGAATTATTTATTAGTACCAGTGGAGGTACAACAAAGAGAATATTGGGGGAGGGGAGTTATCTCATGGGTACAGTACCATGAGAGCTTTAGGGTGCGATAAAAATAGGATACTGTGCACCTAATTTTATAAAATGGGACTCTGATTTTATCAGTGCTAATAAAGCACTCATAAATAATCCATTTATCAGTGCTAAAATTTTAGTGCTGATAAAGCGATTATTTATCAGTACTAATTAAAATCTCTAATAAAGAGATCCTTTATCAGTGCTAAAAAATCACAGATAAAGAATCGCTTTATCAGTGCTAAAATTTTAGCACTGATAAATGGATTCTTTATGAGTGCTTTTTTAGCACTGATAAAATCATATTCCCATTTTATAAAATCAGGTGCACAGTATCCTATTTTTATCACACCCTCAAGCTCTCATGGTACTGTACCCCTGTGATAACTCCCCTCCCCCAATCTTCTCTTTGTCGGACCTCTACTGCTAGCCCTACTCCGCCTCTAGCCTTACTCCTTATCCTCCCCCTCGAACACCTTCTGCGGATCCTCCTCCCCACGATCCCTACTTCTCCTTCTCCCTACTTAACCCTAATCACTTTGAACCCTACTCCTCTATTTCTCAAGGGTTGGTAGCTTCTCTCGTGAACCTCCCCCTCTGGTGGTTGCACCTTCTCCTCCTGATGTAGCGTAGAAGGCTCCCTGACCGTTCAAAACTTCTTTTCTCCCTCCATCGTGGGTGAGATCTACTCTAGGTAAGTCTCTCAATTATCCTTTTAGGTTTATTTTTGGTAATTTATCTCCCTTATATACATGTTTTCATTGTTTTAATTCTCATTTGTCCAATGATTCAATGAATAATTGGTGAATGGTCATTGCACATTTCATAGTTGGAATCACGGATCACTTCATATGAAAATGAGACACAGGCAGTGCTAGTCTTTTCTAGACACACCGTATACCCCTAGGGACACATCATGTACTCCTTTGAGGATAGTTTTGAGCTCCATTTACCCTTTTTTTAAAGTTTTTTTGTGAGATTTTTGAGCTTCCATGGACTAGTATTAGTGGACTGTGTTCCCTTGGTCCATTCCTATAAGATCTTGATGCAGCTTTATAACCTTGTCCAAGGATATTGACCCCTCTATATCTTCTTAATGATCAGGGTAGTGCTGGTGAGTTCAATTATTATCTATTTAGTTGTCTTAGTCCACTTATACGAGGGTTATTGTGGAATTAGGTCCCATTCATTGAAACTCATACCCTCAGTGACTTGGAAGATGTATCAATTCAAGGGACCTGGAGCAATCCTCATTTCATTCATGTTTTCTCTATATTGGGTTTGTAGAATTGGAATCACCAATACTTACATGGTCATTTATCCCCTATATTGGAGGATGTTTCAATTTGTGCCTATTGTCCCCCCAGAAAGCCTTAGGAATTAACCCCTCTCTTTGTATAGAGATATGATCTTTTAGATGGTTTATTAGTTAGATGGAGCATGTATCTCAGATGAACCTTCTCAGTTTTCAATATACTTATTCTATAATGAGTGGTCTCAGTTCACTTTTATGGGGGTTAGTATGGAATATGATCCTGAGAAATGGACCATAGGTCACTTAGTGACCTGGAGCTTGTATCCCTCCAAGGGCCCTGATGCAAACCTTATTTCCAATGTGTTTTCCCTATGTTGGGTTTGTTGAATTGGAACGACCGACAATTACACAAGTGTCTATCCCCTATATTGGAGGATTATTTTAGTAAACTCTAGTATCCCCCCATCAAGCCTTGGGCATTGACCCCCTATATTTATATCATGAGATGATATTTCTGATGGGGTATTAGTCTGATGGAGTGTATATCTCGAGTGAACACTCTTTTTATTAAATCCATTAATTTATGCTATTAAATTAATAGACCAACCTCGAGTGGTTTTGGGGAATTAAACATGTAATACTAAGATTTGGATGGATATATTATTGTTCTATGATTATGCCTATGGTTTGAGTTCATATCATAATATTTTAAGGTAGTGATCTTCTGGGATGTAGGGTTAGCAGCACCCATCCACAGTAGGTGTGTGATGCAAGTCTCATCTCAATAGGCACTATAATTCATAGGTACCTCAAGGATATCCCATTACTCCAAGTAATTTAATATTATTGTGATGGGTATATACATATCACATTTCATTTTCTTAATATTCATGCTACAGTCAGAGTGGCAGTTGACGAATAGCCTAGGAAGAGGAAGAAACTAGAGAAAGGAGGTCTGTACAGCACTAAAGTAATGGAGGAGATCAGAGAGAAGAATGAGGTGGATGGAAATTTGGTTTTATTCTACTAATACTACCCCTAAGTAGAACGCTCCTATATTGGGAAGTTAGTGGTCAGAATCTTGGATAGTTGTATTCACTAGAGTCTTTTTACCAGGAGGCTCCAGGAGTGTTTGGAGGTACGATCTATGTTCGTTATAATTTTCTTGTAGTACTATTAGAAATAGGTACAAGGAACTATTTTTGCTAATTTTTTCAATTATTTTCTAGGTATATGGTAGGCGTTGATAGAGCCCCATTTTAGTGATGTTTGGTATGAATTTGGACTTTCAAGGAATATGAACAATTCCCCTATTGAGATGTGTTCTTGAGAGGCGATCTAAAAACATGTGGGAAAGTCAGTGACTCCTAAAGTGGTTACTATATAGGTGTGAGGTTTCTCACTTTCCCCTTTAAAGTGTTTGGAAAATAATAAAAAAATTATGTTGGAGGTGTCATAGAAATCCCTATTTTTAGTGAACTAGTGTGAAATGAAAAGGGTGTGTTCTATGAAATAGGATCTCATAGAGGCTTTGAGTGAGGTTCTAGGTACGAGTTTGGGGAAGGTGAGGGAGAGTTATTGAATATACTTTAGATGTTCATGATAGAATTTATGTTCACTAACCTTAATTTTATATTTCTTATATTAATTTGGGTAACAAAACCTATGATATTCCATAGTAATTTTGGATAAAACTAGGTTATTTGTCTCCCCTGAAAACCCCTTTGTGTTTCGAAATGTATTTAATATATTAGTTTTCTCATCAAAATTGTATCCTTATTTTCATTTTATTTGAGTTTAGTCACTAGTTTTGGGCTATTTAATATTATTATTTTATTATGAATTAGGTGGCTGGTAGGGGTGGTTAAAAGGATGTTTAATATTTTTCTACAAGGGTGGTGGGTTCTAGAACTATTGGTAAGGGGGATGGAAAGTGTGTTGATTTTGATGGGGGGGGGTCTATCATAGTTCTTTTGATTTCCAAATCTTTATTGGAAATGGTTAGGCTCTATTAATCTCTATTTTTATAAGTATGTGGTTCTCTTCTACTATATTTGGAAGTATTTTTTTGTGTATTTGAATTATAAATACTAATATTTTATATTCAAGTAGGATGGATATGAATAAGGATTGGATGGATGCTAATTGTTTGACAATAGAGTATGATAATGGAGTGAAAGAGTTCATCAAGTTTTCAAAAGATCATGCAACAGATCCTTATCAAATCCTTTTTCCATGTTTACGTTGTTTTTATTATAGAATAATTACTCCGGAGGAGTTGGAAGAACATTTTATATGTCACAGAATAGATCAGAGTTATAAATGTTAAAATAAACATGGAGAAAAAGAGAATGTAGCTACTGGATGGGATAAAACTACATTTTATGGATCATCAATGATTATAAATATGGATAATGAAGAAGACTGTATAGAGTGTGTGGTTACATATGTCAATGATGATGAAGATCATATTGAGGAAATGACAAGGGTAGTTAAAGATGAACTCCATGATTGCCCATAATATTTTAAGAAGTTAAAGAGTTGTGCAAAGATGCCATTGTATGCTGGTTGCACTAAATATACAGCATTGTCAGCTGTACTGAAGTTTTATAAATTGAAAGCAGGAAACAGATGGAGTGATGTCAGTTTTACGGAACTATTTTCTCTCTTGAATGACATTCTCCCAGAAGATAAGGAGCTTCCAAGCCAAACATATGAAGATAAACGAATTCTACACTCGATGGGTATGATTTATGAAAGAATACATGACTTCCTGAAAGACTATATATTGTTTTTCAAGGATAAAAAATCACTTACAGAATGCCCAAAGTGTGGTTATTCCTGATACAAGAAAGATGAATCCAGTCCTACGAAAGTTGTATGGTACTTTCCAATCATTCCAAGGTTAGGCATCTATATGGAAGTGAAGAAACTGTAAGACAATTATCGTGGAATGCAGAGAAAAGAAATAAATATGGGACATTATGTCACTCGGCCGACTCTCCTCAATAGAAGAGAATTGATCATGAGTATCTTGAATTTATAAATGAGCTGAGAAACCTTTGTCTTGCATTATCTATAGTTGGAATGAATCCATTTGGTTTTCAAACCAGCACTCATAGTACATGGCCTGTTATGTTGGTAAATTATAACTTTCCACCTTAGTTATGCATGAAATAGAAATTCATCATATTATCTATGATTATATTAGGACTAAAACAACCAGGTAATGATATTTATTTTTATTTGGATCCTTTGATCGAGGATTTGAATTTATTATGGGATTCATGTGTTATGTTTTATGATGCTTATAAAATTTAATTCTTTACATTGAGAGTGATGTTGTATGGGACGATAAATTATTTCCCTACTTATGAAATTTTTTCAGGCTATAGCATTAAAGGAACTCAAGGGTGTCCCATGTGCGAAGAAGATACAAAATCAATTAGGTTGAAACATTCATCGAAATCTGTATTTCTAGGACATCATATATTTATACCTCATCGGCATAAATACCGATCTTGGATGACATCATTCAATGGAAGTTCAGAACAATGCACAACACTTTCTCCACTAACTGGTGATCAGCTGTTTGAGAAAGTAAAAGATGCGAACACTATTTTTGGTAAACCATTTTTGAAAAACCATACACAAATCAGTTGAAAAAATAGATTAGTTTTTTTGAATTACTATACAGGATTTGTCTGTACGTCAGAAATTTTCTTGATGTGATGCATATGGAAAAAAATTTATGTGATAGTGTTATTGGAATGCTTCTAAATTCCCTTGGAAAAAATGATGGAATTCATGCAAGGTTGGACATGGTTGACATGAGAATATGAGAAGAGTTGGCTCCCATGAAGGGTGAAAATTGAATGTTTATTCCTCCAGCTACTTACACTCTTTCCAGGGAGGAGAGATATCAATTTTTCAACTTCTTCAATGATGTAAAGGTTCTAGAGGTGTATTCATCAAATATCAAGAACATTGTGTCAATGAATGAATTGATGTTAAAATGTTTGAAATCACATGAATACCATGTTTTGATGAAAGATTTAATTCCTGTTGCTTTATGTTGCATTTTTCCCAAGAATTTTCATCATACGTTAACAAAACTTTTTTTATTTTTCAAAGCTATATGAAAAAAAGTTTTAGACCTTGCAAAATTTCCAGCTATGGAAAGAGAAATTGTCATCATATTATGTGAATTATAAATGTTTTTCCTACCATCATTATTTGATATGATAGTTCATTTGATGGTTCACTTGGTGAGAGATATTCGACTTTGGGGTCCTGTGCACTATTGATGGATGTACCCCATTGAACGGTATATGAAGATTTTGAAAGGGTATGTCAAAAATTGAAGTCGACTAGAGGTTTGTATTGTACAGAGATATATTGTTGAGGAAGCCATTGAATTCTTTACCGAATACTTATCTGATGTGGAGAACATTGGTCTCTCGAAATCTTGTCACATTGGACACATTAAGGGTGAGGGAATTTATGGAAGAGATGTCGTGACAATCAATATTATAGATTGGGAGTAGGCCCACCTTTATGTTTTTCATAAAATTTGGAAGGTTTATCCATATATTGAAACCCACAAAGAAATTACTAGGCAGTTGAATCCATCAAGGGATGAAAATGGATATCAAATACACATAATCACGAGTTTATAGGATGGTTTCAGAACCATATTTTTAAGGGGTTCAGTGAAAATCTGAATTCAATTTCAGAACAAATTCGATGGCTAGATGTCAGACCAAGTGTGTATGTATTATCTTACAATGGTTATGTAATTAATGGTTATAAATTCTATACAGACAAACATGATGAAGATAGGAACATGAAAAATAGTGGAGTTACACTTGTGGCTAAAGCGATATATGTTTCTAGTAGTAAGGACATAAATCCAATTTATGTGAATATGTTATACTTTGGCATTATCAAACAAATATGGGAGTTGGATTATACAACATTCCAATTGCCAAATTTTCAATAAAAATGGGTTGATAAAAACCATGGTGTTAAAATAGATGAATTGGGATTTGTGAAAGTTGCTTTTAGTAAATAAGGGTACAAAGACGAATAGTTTATAATGGAATCACAAGTGATACAAGTATTTTATGTTCCAGATCCTACAAACTGAAAGTTTTTTATTATTTTATTATCATCCAAAACTATTGAAGGGTCCGATGACAATTCAGTTGAGGAAAATCCTTTTAAAGGTACATTGCAACCATTTCACAGTAGTCCCATTGTATATGATGTTTTGTATGTTAGAGGATATCAAAATGAAGGGATTTGGTTAATCGATAGAGGTGTCAAATCCCTTAAAACCTTGAAAAAAAGAAAGAAAGTTCAATAAATAGGTTATATTTTATTTGTAATATAGATCTTATTATCTCATGTTATTATCTTATCATTACTAAATTTATGTAATCTAAATTAACTGTTCAACCACTTTTGTAGATAATGACTTCTGCACATTCTGGTTCTCCTAACCTCGAGGCTGAACAAGTCTCTCAAGGTATTGCTATTGTTGCTGCTGCTCACAGTTCAGAGCAATAATGAGTTTATGAACCTATTGCTGCTCCTAGTGTTGAGGTCCAACAACCACCAGCACATGCCGTTGCTACTATTTGAGATGAACATATAGATGATGTTGATATAGATGAAATGGTCAGGGATGAAGGACCGACGTCCCATAAAACAAAGGTGCACTATAGTTCATGGTGTTAGCCAAAGTTCTTAAGGCGAAAAGAAAAGACATCAAATTTGATGTTGGATGGAATGCATGAGGCCAACATATGAATACCAACAAGGATATATTTAGTAGTTACATTAGAATTTTCACTCAAAAACGCATGCCGATTGACATAGATTCATGGAACCATGTTGTGTCTGGGCTGAAGGCTGTGATCTGGGAAGAAATTAAGGTAACATTATGATGTTATTTCTTTAGTTTACTAGTAAATAAAATAATGAAACAATGTATTAATCTTATAAATCTCTTAAAGAGTACATTTATAGTAGATGATTCACACGAGAATTATTTACTAAGGTTTGCAAGAAATATTTATCAAGGTTTTCACACTATTTTAACAAAATTTCACCTGAAAGATTACAAAGGTAAAATAAACCCGCACCAACCCCTTGTCTACGATCACCTGATATCCCAAGAAGCATGGGATGCATTTATTGGTCACCATGGGGATGAGAAGTTTCAGGTACTTTGTGCCTGATAATACATTGTTTGAGGATACATGTATTCATCACTTTGATTATCAATATTTCATTTATGAAACAATAACTCAGTAATGAAAATAAGGAAAGTTCATCAAAACCAAAATACCCCTATCATAAAGCAAGGATGGGGTACACTTCACTTGAAAATAAAATGGTACATATTTTAAATTTATAGTAATATTTTCAGGTTCCAAGAAACAACATCATAATTATCTTTCTATATTTATATTTATATTGATGAGTCTAAATCCAAAGACACTTCCATCCCACGTCATGTGCTATGGTAGGAGGCACGTGTGAATAAAGAAGGAAAGCTAGTAGATGAAAACACACAAACAGTGTGGGAAATAAGTGTAAGTATGACATGATAAAAAGTTTTGTTTTAAATTTCTATTACATAATAATAATTACTTATTTTCCTATATCTGAAAGTCACAAGAATAAACTACTCATATAGCGTATGCAGACCTATTATCGACGACTTTGAAGTGGTTAGAACAATACAGTCATGTCAGAGGTGCAAGGTTTGGGGTGACACCCTGAGTATATTTTGAAAAAAAATGGATGATAGAGATGAAGAAGTGAAATGAATGAGCGAAAGACTAGCAACTCTTTAAGAACGATTTCAATAGAAGGGAGAGTTTCTAGCAATTTTTATGTGTGGGAAGAAAAGAGAAGACACAACTCAGGGACACCTAGTGCATGCAGATCCCAACCCACCCCCACTAGCTTTGAGGTGATCCATTCCCCTTAAAGAGATGTCTTAGCTATTGTAACCAATTTTCTAATAATTGTTTCCATGAAATGTGAATAAGACAAACACTGATACTTTTCCTATATTGATCTTCTATAGGGTGATAATGAAGGTGATTTATATCTTTCAACGCCTAACTATCACATTGTAGCAAGGGCTATGGTGTTCAAAACCCCAGAGGACAAGCTGCATAGTAGACCACTTCCAAATGATAATCTGAAAGTGACGATTACTATAGCTCATGAGCCAAATGAATAACTACCTATTCCACTTGATGAAGATGATATTCATATGTTCGAAAAGGCTATTGGGACATTCATTGAATGGATGTTATAACTTGCAAGAGTAAATGTGGAAAAAGAGGTATTTTTTCCATTTTTTTCAAGCTAAACCTTTAATAATTAATGAAAAAAGGTCTGAACAAATGAATGTTATTATAGAAGGAGAAAGGGAAGGGGGTGACAAGAAACATGGTCTCAAAAGCATTTAAAGGATTGACTAACCAATCCCAAAGAGCTATTGAAAGAACAATAACACCACCTATTCTCTATCCACATTTACTATCATTGAAGACTAATGTGGATAAGAAGCTAAAAAATGGTAGTAGTCATATAGTTTCTTTTTAAAAGAATATATACGGAGAGGAAACTTAAGATTCTGTTGCTGTTGAAAATGTAAATGAGATCCTTGAATATGGTTGGATAGGATTCAAGTTGTAAATTTATATATGAAGTATGTTTTCATGAATTGATTTTAAAAAATATGATATAAAGTGATAATTATGATTAAATGAATTTTATATTATTGGCAGGAATATATATGAAAAATAGTTGAAGGGATTTTCCCATGATCCAAAATTCAGACTCGTTAGTCCTCATACCAAATCAACACAAATAACAAAATTAGATCCATAAAAAAGGATGAAATAGTGAAAGGATTGCTGAAAACATTTGAAAGCAAGATTACATATGACAAACTCTTCCTAATACCAACCATGTAAGGGTAAAATTCTATGATTAAAGAATATCAATTATATTTTCACTTCTTTTATTACTTATTCCTTTTTGTGTTTTTAGGAAATATTGGATAATAATTTTTGTGAACTTGGATACTCCAAAGATTTATTTTCTGGATTCAATGAAAGGATATCCAACAAAACGACCACACATGATGGATTTTGTGAATCTGTAAGACACTACATCCTACGTTTTAGGTCTAAACATCAAGTTATATAATTTATATTATCTTTTACTAAGAATTATATTATGATAGGGTGGTGTATCAATATAATCTAAAATAAGGAATGAGGATAGGGGTTAAGCATAAGGAGGCAAGAAAATACTACGTCTGGACCAATATCAAGATATATATAATAAAATTTCAGCATCCCAAGACATATCAAAACAAGTTACTTATTCTTCTAATGATCAATGTTTTTGAATTGTACAAAACAAACAAATGAAAATTATTACGGTTATTATGTTTGTAAATTTATGAGATAGATCGTTTTCCATCAAAAAACTAGAATCTCTAAAGAGGTATTTTCAAAAACAACTTCTATTTCATTTAAATTATTTATTTATATATTTCGCAGTACTACTTTGACTATCGAAAAGCCTCATATTAAAAATATGATATATATTTGTTTAGAAATGATTGGGCCACATACCTGATGGAATATTGTACACAAATAGCATGATGATTTGACTTGGGGACGTGTACAATTGGCATCCATTTTTGAGAGGGGTTAAGGAGATCAAAAGATAAACCATTATTGTAGGTAAATGTTTGTAGGAAAATTGTAATTGTTATTAAATAAAACATAATTTCTCCAATGAGTCATTTTCCCATTTTAAGAGATGAAATTCACCAACACCATGTAAGAATGATGAACCACTTTTCTTTGGTCTTTGGATAAGAAAAAACAATAAAATATCCAAAATACCTTCATATCAAACCAAACGCATTTGGATTGTGTTGATAATTTTTGAGAATGATCCATGGTTCATTTGTGACGTGTACGAGTCAAATCTGACTCAATATGAGGAACGATGTGGCTGGTATCACTCAAAGTGCCTCTCTTTTGTTTAAAATGGACAGAATTTTAAGTGAAAAAAACAACTGACATATGGAAAACCGACCAAGTGCATTCATATTGTGTTGATACATTGTTAGAAAAATACATGGGTCATTTTTGACGTGTATGAGTGAACCCTGTTTCAATCTGAGGCACGATGTGGCCGGTATCACTCAAAATGTCTCTCTTTTGTTTAAAATAGACAAAATTTTATGTGAAAACAACAACTGACGTATGAAAAACTAACCAAATGAATTCAGATTGTGTTGATACTATAGGAGAATGATACATGGGTCATTTGTTACTTTTAAGAGTCAACTTCTCCTCAATACAAGTCATGATGTGGCCAGTATCACTCAAAGTGTCTCTCTTTTGTTTAAAATGGACATTATTTTAAGTGAAAACCACAACTGACGTATGGAAAACTGACCAAATGAATTATGATTGTGTTTATACTTTAGGATAACAATCCATGGGTCATGTGTGACATGTAATAGTCATAAATACCTCAATTAGAGGCATGGTTTGGCTGGTATCACTCAAAGTGTCTCTCTTTTGTTTAAAATGGACAGAGTTTTAAGTGAAAACAACAACTAACGTACGAAAAACTAACCAAACGAATTTGGATAGTGTTGATACTAGGATAATGATACATGGGCCATTTTTGAAATGTAAGAGTCATACCCACTTCAATACGAGCCACGGTGTGGCCGGTATCACTCAAAGTGTCTCTCTTTTGTTTAAAATGGACCGAATTTTAACTGAAAACAACAAATGACATACAGAAAACAACCAAACGTATTCAGATTGTGTTGATACATTAGGAGAACGATCCATGGGTCATGTGTGATGTGTATGAGTCAAAACTACCTCAGTCATAGGAACGATGTGACAAGTATCACTCAAAGTGTCTCTCTTCTGTTTAAAATGGGCATAATTTTAAGTGAAAACAACAACTAACGTACGAAAAACTGACCAAACACATTAAGATTGTATTGATACTTTAGGAGAACGATCCATGAGTCATTTTTGTTTTGTAAGAGTCAAACCTGCCTCAATCCGAGTCACAGTGTGGCCGGTATCACTCAAAGCGTCTCTCTTTTGATTACAATGGACATAATTTTAAGTGAAAACAAATGACATACGAAAATACCCCTTCCTACCATACACACCAAAAGCTTTCATTTTTTCTTAAAGAAACACATACTATTGAAATAAAAACTATTCCAAAACCATTTTAAAATACCAATGATCTTAAAATCCATGAAATTCATTCCATTAAAACCATTAAATCCCCCACCCCCTGGACACCACCCCACCCCCCTAGACACCACCCCAACCCCTTGGAAATTCCCATGGATAGCCCTCCCTGGACAGCCCTCCACCCCTAGGACACCCCCAACCCCCTGGATGACCCCGCACCCCCTAGACGGCCCCACCCCTCTTGGACACCACCCCACCACCTAGACACCCCCACCCCTGGACACCCCCACCCCTATGGATATCCACCCCACCCCCCGGACACCACCCACCCCCTTGGACAGCCCCCAACCCCCTGGACCACCCACCCCCTGGACTCCACCCCACCCCCTAGACACCTCCACCCCCTGGACACCCCCACCCCTTGGACACTCCCACCCCCTGGAATTCCCCCCAACCCCCTGGACACCACCCCACCCCTGGACACCACTATGGACACCCACACCCCCTGAAAATCCTCCCAACCCCTGGATACCACCCCACCCCTCTGGACACCCCCATGGACAGCCCCCCCCCCCCCACCACCCTAGATAGCCTCCCCACCCCTAGACACCCCAAACCCCATGGATGAAGCCCACCCACTGGATGGCCCCCTACCACTCCTAGACACCACCCCACCACCTAGAGACCCCACCCCTGGACACCCCCACCACCATGGACCCCCACCCCACCCCCTGGACACCACCCCACCCCCTTGGACATCCCCCAAACTCCTGGACCACTCCCACCCCCTAGACACCACTCACCCCCTACACACTGCCCCCACCCCCTGGACACCACTCCACCCCTAGAAACCCCCACCCCTGGACACCCCCACCCCTGGACACCCCCGCCCCCTAGAGAGCTCCCCAACCCCCTGGACACCCAGCCCCACCCCCCTGAACACCCCAACCCCCTGGATAGCCCCCACCCCCTGGACGGCCCCCACCCCTCCTAGACACCACCCCACCACCTAGATACCCCCACCCACCTGGACATCCCCACCCCCATGGACAACCACCCCCACCCCCTGGACACCACCCCACCCCCTAAGACACCCCCACCCCTGGACTCCCCCACCCCCTGAAAAGCCCCCCAACCCCCAGACACCACACCACCCCCCTGGACACCACTATGGATAGCCCCAACCCCCACCACCCTGGACAACCCCCACCCCCTAGAAACCCCCATCCCCTCGGACACCCCCACCCCCCGGACACCCCCTACCCCCCATTGGACAACCACCCCAAACCCCTGAACAACCCCAACCCCCTGAATTATGAATTGAATTCTTTATGTATTTAATTAACTTATGAATTATGTGTTAATTTTGTATGGGTATACTTGTTGTATGGGTATACTTGTTGTATGGGTATACTTGTTGTATGTGTGTTATTGCTGTAATTACCTTATTAATTATGTGTTAATTTTGTATGGGTATACTTGTTGATATGATGATTTTTTGAAGGTCTTGTTTGGGTGTGCTGCTATAGAATTTTATATTACAACAGGTAGGGCATTTATCAGTGCTTTTTTAGCACTGATAAAGGGCACCTTTATAAGTTCTAAATAAGCCTTGATAAATAATCCCTTTATCATTGCATTTTTAGTGCTGATAAAGGATCCCTTTATCAATGCTTTTTTAGCATTGATAAAGGCTACCTTTATCAGCACTATGATTTATAGCGTTTTTGTAGCACTTTTAAATCCCGTTTTGAGCACTGATAAAGCCCGTTTTTGTAGTAGTGTCTCATCACCATGTTGATGAAATTCCTTAATTGAGTTTGGTTCTTACATTGACATAATTTTGTTGATATTGAGAAGTTTCTAGTAATAATTATCATTGATTGATAAAATAATAGGTGATAAAATATTAATAACTCACATACCATATTTTTTTAGTATGTATAAATCAAGAAATCAATGATCCTTACCACTTCCATTGGGAGTAATGATGGTTGAACATCAAGGGACAATCACCCAGGTTGATCATGATTTCTCAAATGAGTTTCTATCACTTAGGAACATAGTTTAAATTTTTGTTTGAAAATTATAAAACACCCAAAATATTCATCAAATTATATGTTTCATAAAAACATAATCAACATAAATTAATGATCTAAAGATCCTTTGAGAGATGACCTAGGGTTCTTACTATACTGCAGAAATTATTGTAAAAATAAAAACATATAATTTAACACACTTGACAATGTTATCAAATTTTGTCACTATTAGTGAGGATCAAAGATATTTTTTACTTTTATTTATTTCTTATAATTCCTATTTCTTACTTCATTCAATCTTCCCCCTCCCATTTTGATTTTGTTTTTGTTTTTGTGCATTTATCTCTCTCTCTCTTCTTCTATCTCTCTATTTATGTAATATAGTTTTATAGTTTATTTAAACCCTTAATTTTTATTAAGTGTTTTTATTTTATTTATATTTTATAAAAAAATAATAAGAAATAACAAACTTGAAAAAATATTTTTATAACCCAATCAGGGAAATAAAAAATGTTTGAAATAGACCCTAAAATTGAAAAGTCACTCTACTCAAAATTATGTCTCATAGAGTAGGTAAATAAAGTAACACTGAGGATCCCATTATGAAACCTCAAGTAGTACTAAATCAATTTAAGAGTTAAACAAATAATAACATAGAAAACATGGATGAAAATAATTGAACCTTAAAATAACTAATGAACCCTAATGTGGAGTGCCAACCTGCGTACATCCAATATCTTGAGGAATCAACTATCTTTTAGCTAATATTGAGACTCATACACATCATAACTAAATTCTTTGTTATTCCTAGTGAGGAACCTAAAAAATATCTCAAGGAGTTTTATATTTTTTGTACCACCATGAAACCCAAAAATGTATTTGAGGACCTCATAAATTTAAGGGTCTTACCTTTCTCCCTTGATGGTGTATCCAAAGACTGGATATATTATCTACCTACCATAATTGGGGGATGGAATAACCTTAAAAAACTCTTTCTATAGAATTTATTTCCTACCTACCTAACTATATCCATTTGAAAAGAAATTAATGGAACTAAGAAATAATAAGGAGAGACCCTTCATGAAAATTGGGAGAGATTCAAAAGTCTTCTCTTAATTTTCCCCCACCACCAAATTGGTGAACAATTTATAACTAAATACTTTTACGAGGGAGTTATCCTCATGGATCATGGGATGATAGATGCTACAATTGTTGGTTAATTATTGGATAAAAATAATACCATCACTTGTGAATTAATAGCCAATATGGCTCAAAAATCCCAATAAGGTGTATTCATAGAAACAACAACCTATCATACAAGCACATGTTGTGCAATATATTCTCTTTATCGTACGATATCTCATAAAGCAATATGCATAACATTTGTCACTTTATTAACTAATATGTTTATTATTTGTGTTAAATTTCTAATCATATAGTAATATATCATATATTATCACCCTTATACTCATGTATTACATTGTTTATGGGTTTTATTATCCCATTATTTAAGCCTTTTCCCCTAAATTTATATTTTGAATTGATGTGTTGAAAACAAGCTCAAAAAGATGTAATTACACAATTGACCAATTTGATAATAGTTTATTTTTTTATCATAACATTATATATACTAATCTAAATATAAAAATTCAATTTTTATAGGATTATATGGTCATGGGAATTGAATTCATCAAATTTTACCAATGGCTTGATATGAACACAAGAGTCCTAAAAGTGTCCCACAAAGTGCAGATATTTTAAGAGAAATAGATTGGACCTACTTACAGTTATTGGACCATAACTCAAGATTTATACTTCCAATATGTATGATTCTACCTCAATTGTATATATAACTCAATGTACCATATATCTACCAAATTTAAATCCATTATCCATTGATAATGTTATTCAACCATCCAGACAAATTAGATGGATAGATTTTGGATTGAACATCCCATCCCATCGAGTCTCATAGATACTTGAATTATTTTTTAAGAAATGGAATGTAATTTTATATAAAATACCTCATCATCTCATTATCAAAGTATTCATTAATAGGTACCATAGTGATATGAACTTGATATATTTTATCATTCATTTTCTCCATCTTCCCCATTATGTACTTCTTAACCTATTAGTGATCAATTTGGGGGTGTTCTTTGTTTTAATCCTAAGCTCCATGTTTATAATCATTGAAAGATAATTGATTTTAATGTTTTTATATAATTTTATTCTATTATACCTTTTTTAATGTTTATTATGGTATTATGAAATATTAATCACATGAACAAGAATCCTCATTCTCCTATGAATAACTCGGATTTTGTGATGATTTGAGTGTGACTGCCTCTTTTCTCACCTCTTCTCTTTCATGAGTGTAATTATGGATTATTTTTATTGATAAAATAAAAAATCTATAACCCCTTAATATTAATGTTTTTTTATTGAATTTTTTTAATATAGACCCAAATCTAGTCATCTCATCATCGTGTTGATGTGATGCCTTAATTGAGTTAGATTCTTATGTTGAGATAATTTAGTTGATCTTGAGTAGTTTCTGGTAATCAATATCATTTATTGATAAAATACTAGGTGTTAAGCTATAAATAACTCAAATAACATACTAGTTTTTGTATGCATAAATTAATGAATCAATAATCCTTCCCAATTCCATTGAGAGCGATGATGGCTGAGCATCATGGGACACTCACCTGGGTTGATCATTATTTATCTAACTAGTTTCTCTCACTTAATAACACAGTTTAATTTTTTATTTTAAAATCTTAAAACCAATAAAGTCTTCATAAAATTATAGGTTTAATAAAAATATAATCAACCTAAATTAAAGATCTAAGGTTCCTTTGAGAGATGACCTGGGGTACCTACTATACTGTGGAAATTCTAGTAAAAATATAAACATCTAATTTGGTACACTTGTCAATGTGATCAAATTTTGGTACTATTACTGAGGATCCATGATAGTTTTTTAATTTTATTTATTTATTATCATTTTTATTTGTTAATAATTTAAATATACTTTCTTTCCTTTTTATTTTTTTTGTTTTTGTGTGTTTTTCTGTTTTTCTCTCTCTTCTTCTCGCTCAAGTTCTATAATACAATCTTATTATTTATTTAAACCCTTAATTTTTCTTAATTTTTTTTATTTTATTTATATTTTAATAAAAAATTAATAAGAAATAAAAAGCTTTACAATTTTTTTTCATAACCCAATCTAGAAAAGAAAAAATATTTGAAATAGACCTTGAAATTGAAAAGATACTCCACTCACAATTAGGTCTTCTAGAGTAGGTAAATAAAGTAAAACTAAGAAGACCATTATGAAACATTAAGTAGTAATAAACCGATCTAAGAGTTAACAAAATAAAAACTTAAAAAATATGGCTGTAGATAACTGAACCTTAAAGTAACTAACCACCCCTGATATGGAGTTCCAACCTATATACATCCAATATCTCAAGGAAGATTCAAACTTTGAGTTCATATCATGAATCATGCACTTAATTACTAAATTACATGGTATTCATGGTGAAGAACGTAAAAAATATCTTAATGAGTTTCACATTTTATTCACCACCATGAAACCCCAAAATGTTTTGGAGGAACTCTTAATGTTCAGGGCCTTCCCTTTATCCATTAATGGTGTAACCAAAGACTGGATATAATATCTAACTACCACAATTGAGGGATGAAATAACCTTAAAAAATTCATTATAGATAATTTCTTTCTTGCCTCCTAAACTATATATATTATAAAAGAAATCAATGGCATTATAAAATCATAAGGGGAGAACTTAATATTGGGTGATATTCAAAATATTTTTCTCAATTTCCCCCCACCACCAAATTAGTTAACACTTTCTAATTTAATAATTTTACATGGGAGTTTTCCCTAGGGATCATGGGATGAAATATGAAACAACTAGTGGTTCATTACTGGATACAAATCCTACCATCGCTCACGAATTAATAGCCAATGTGGCTCAAATTGACCAATAATTAGGTACAAGTGCTATTGTACCCACTTAAGGAGTTCATGAGGTAATACATTCATACCTATAACAAATGGTAGATAACAAACTTGATAAAATAGATGCTCAATACAATCAGCTATGAATCGTGGTAATTCACACTCTCCACCCATTCCATTACATTGTGACATTTATTTCTATAACACTTATTTTAATGATCAATGCCCCAAACTTTAGGATTCATCTGATTCTTGTGAAATAGTATTTCATGGGTGTATATTTCATTAAGAATCACCCTTCAGAAAGAATTATTTAGTCCAAATCCAAACCTTAAGTGAAAATCACAACCATTTTACTGACAAGGATGAAACTCAAGCTATCCCAAATAGAATTGGTATCAATAAGGCCAAGTTATAAAACCTTCTTACCCTTTACCTTCTTAGAACAAAAATTCTCTTCCAAAATAAAAACCAAGTCTTAAGGATATAGTAAATAAAATGGAATCCTAGAACCTTTAGTCCCAACAAACCACACAATTAGCTATTCAAGGCCTACAAAATAAAGTGGGATAGCTTGAAAACACCATCTGTTAGATAAATATGCAAGGTTATGGAAAAATACCATCCCAACCCATTACCAATACCATGGAAAAAGGTAATTTATGTGATATAATAATTTATAGTGGTATATAAATTTATCCTTATAATTATTCTACACAACAAGTATGTCCTCCTCTTGAAAAATCACTTTCCCCACCATTGAATGATTCAATTGAATAAAAACAAAACAAAAAAGGTAAAAAAGTTATCATTGAGGATTCCCATGAACAATCTATTCATCTTCATTTTCCCTAAATAATATCTCAAACAAAGAAAAAAATTTGAAAATGAAATTGGTAAATAGATCATAGATATATTAAAATGGTACAAGATAAAATTTCTCCTGGATGCATTTAACAAAATTACTCACTATTAAAAATTTATTATATAAATTTACACCCACATATAGTGACTAAAAGGGAATTAGATATTAAAACTTGGAAGTAATATCCGGAACTTTATTTAACCAGTTATTCCAACCAAATTCAATGATTTAAGTAATTTTATTTAATCTTTAACTATATGGGTGAATTTCATTTCTAATGAAATTATTAGCTTAGGTACTTTGATTAATGTGATTACTCACTCTATATATAATTATTTGAAAGTTGAGAGTTTCAAATAATGGGAATTAGCATGAAAATTTACAACCGAATCACAACACACCTAACATGAGTGATTGAGTAATGAAGATTGAGGTTCACATCGTTTGGCCATAGGAAGGGATGAACTATTTGGCGATGGTTGTGGATCTAGTCCCACCCATAATGGAGTGGGGGGGAGGGGACTCCCTTCATTATATGTTATCTCTAGGCCTTCATTCTCACCCTTTTATAACCCAAAAATTCTTTCCCCTTTTCCTACAATTATGATCATCCCTAAAGTTCCAAACTTCTAGTGTGGTTACCCCCATTTATCACTGTTATCCTCTAAATTCACTGAATAGTTGGCGTTCATGAATCTAACCTTGATTTATATCTTCAAGAAACATCACCCTTTGGTTGAAACCTTTGATATATTCATATTCGGGTAATGGGTATTACAAGATCAAGTGACTGTGGGGATTCTTGATAAATGAAACATGATGGTTCACTTTTCATCAGAAAAGGACATGATCCTAGCATTTTCTAGAGATCATCTTGTATAAAATGGATCCCAATTATACCTTTTTAGTTGGTCCTATGATTTCCATTTAAAATTTTATGCTTATTATATAGATCTTTGGGGTAGTTTTCCCAAACTACCTATTCCTTTCCAAAATCCCTTGATTATTTATTTAAATGGAAATATGGTTAGCCTCTTTTTGTTTTTAGATAGTCAAATTGAGTTGGTCTGTCATACCATATCCCCACATAACTATGTATAACTAGTCATTTCAAAACTGCCTATTAATTGGATTTGGATCATGTTTTGGGAGGAATTTCAGTGAAAACAACTTGTGGTCTTTGAAATATTGAAAAATTACAATTCTACATGCCAACGACTAGGGAAATTTTCAACTATTTTTCGTTGTGGCTAAAATATTCACCATGGGGAGGTTGATTCAATTTCATGGAGTGGGTATGCATCTCCTGTAGTTCCCTCAGTTGGAAATTTGGGTATTAAGGAAACATTGAATTTTTGTACTCCTTAGAAAGTGAATGGTCTTGATGATCTAAGGTTCGTTGACATTTTCAATATCTTGAAACATGATTTGGATGTCAAAAAACACGTAGTGAAGGTTCTTAAATAGGAACAATCGATCCAATCTACACTTTCTCCATCCTTTATTAAGAATATTAAGGTTGGAGGTAATAACAATGCGTATGATCTTTCCCTCTGTACTATTTTCAAGGCTGATGATAATAGGAATTCGGTGTCAAGTTCATATTGTTCATCTTAGGTACCTACAAACCATAATTCTATAGTTTCATCCAAATAAGGATCTTATGGATAATAGAATGAACCAATTTTGATCAAGATTCAAAAATTCTTTTCATCTTTAACTGGGAATGAGAAAAAAGCTACTAAATGTGGAGGGTGGTAGGGACATATTCCAAAAACGAAAAAGAAATATACTAGATCAATATCCATTTAAGAAAAAAATTCAATAAATAAATACATTGACTCTCAAAAAGATAATGAGTATAAGTAGGACCCCTACGGGGACATGAAAATTGATTCCATATTGATAAAGGAAAAGTAGGAAAATATCTTATATGAGAATTTTACAGTCCAAAAGGGATGGAAAAAAATCAATTCCTCACAAATAATAATCAAACTTACCAAAAAAAATTGTAACCAGATCCTCAGGTAAGTCTAAGAATGTCAGGATAAGAATAGGTCTAGCTAAATCCTCAATTGCTAGAGTGGTTAATTCAGAGCCTGAAGATGTGGGAAAGCAAGTGGTTAATAGAGAACATGAATGTGAATCCATTATGTGGGATCTAGGGTCATCACTTAATGGATAATAAATTGCAACAAAATAAGTATTAGAAGAAGGCGACGAGGAGTGTTTGGAGCTCATCCATTACTCTAAGGAACAAATTCTTGAAGGAGACATTCAGGTTAATGCTCCAAGATAGGAGTTCTATAAAATTTTTGAGATAAGGATTCAAGTTCATAATAATGAGGATAAAAGTGTGTGGATAAATAAATAAGACAAAATTATAAATGAAGGCTTGAAAAAATGTAAAATCAATTCAGAGGAATTTATATAAACATGGGACAGAATGGAAAACCACTTTGAAGAGCTAATCAACGATGACCTAGATATCCAGGTAAGTACACTTCACTAGGAATTATATAGAGTGTATAATTATAATAATCCTAGTATTTTATTTAATCAATTTTTGAGTTCTTTTAGTGTATAGTGAACCTTTTGTGTGTGTGGTTTCCCACTTCTTCCTCAATGTGCCTTTGAAATAAAAATTTATATTTGGAGTGGAGTGATCAAGGATGTCCTCATGATAGTAAAGAATCTCATCTTCCTTTAAGACTTATACATTCTTGAGACGGAAGATACCTATACCCAATGACATACTCCTCTCACATGTAGAAGTAATTTCCTTAAAATAGTTAATAAAATCATCAAAATTCACAATGGTAATTTTTCTAAGTATTTTAGGGAAGAAAAGATAAGTTTTAATATCCTTGATGCTATAAAACACCCTATTGAAGAGAACTCCACTCTTCCTATCTATTCAATGGAATAACTCTCCAATGAAACACACCCAAAACATTCTATTCTCAGCCTCTAATATATTGTTTCTTCTATTATTCAGTATTTTATGATTTGGGTTGTAATTCATGTTTCGTGTGTTGTGTGGGTTTAAAAAAGTGTGATTTTTGTGTTTTAATTGATGTGTGTGTTCATTATGAGGTATCCATGGCCATAAATGTTTTTTGAAATATCATTTCCATTGATTATATTTCCATATAGAATAAACATGAGAATATTAATAGTTTTATGGATCTTAGTCCCCCTAAATCCCTTCTTTAAACCCAAAAACCACTGGTTTTGGAATTAAAACCACTGCCATATAATTTAAAATACACATTTATTGAGTTTATTAACCTATTAACTATAATTATTTCCAAAATAATATCTCCACAAAATAAACTAAAACTATTGGAAAATTTTAGAGAGTGAAAAATGAAATAGAATGTATATTAACTGATATTACTAGGATCATCCCATATATTTTCATACACCATATACGTTTAGATGACGAGGCTAAGACTGTATGAAAATATCAATGATAGCTATATCCCACCCACCTTGAAGTTGTAAATTTTGAAGTTAGTAAATTACTTCCTACTAGGATCATCTATCCAATATTTGATAGAAAATGGGTTAGACCACTACAAATTGTGCCAAAAATACCGGGATAAAAACAATGTCAAATGAAATGATTAAATTGGTTCCAAAACATGTGAAAAATAGTTGGCAATTTTATATTGAATACCTTAAACTAAATTAATCCACTTTAAAGGAACAATTTCTTCTACCATTCATTAACAAAATTTTATAAATATTGGCTAGTAAGACCCATTATTGTTTCTCTGATTGATATTAAGGTTATTTTTAAATCCATACAACCCATAAGAATCAATAAAATAAAAAATTTACCTATCTTTTCAATACATTTTTATATAGGATGATTCCATTTGATCTTGTAATTCTCCTAGTACTTTTCAAGACCGTATGTTGAGTATATTTTTAGAGTACCTATATAATTATAATGTGTGTTTTATAGATGATTTCATAGTTTATGTCTCTTACTTTGATGATTATTTTTTCACACATAGGATATTTCCTCTAATACTACATTGGAAAAGATATCTTATTAAATTATGATAAATTCCATTTCATGGTGCAGAGAGGAATAGTTCTTGGTCATGTTATTTTGAGTAATATAATTCAAGTTGATATGTCAAAAATTGAAATAATTTCCCCCTTAAATTTCCAAAATGTGTTTATTAGGTGAAATATTTCTTAGGTCATGCTAGTTTTTACCACTGATTCATTAAATACTTTAGTAAGAATGCACATACCTTTAATCAAATATTACAAAATATATTCGGAGTTTTTTTGAAAAAAAATAAAAGGATACATTTAATTCACTAAACAATGAGTCTCACATCACCCCCATTATCCAACCACCAACTTGGGATCTCTACTTACAATCAAACACTTTTACATTTATTGGTTTATTAAAAAATGGACTAGGTTTTGTTTTTTTCTTAATGAGTGAATCTCAAGATTAAAATAAGTGATTATATTTTAGGAATCATTTTCAATAACTGCTTGTTTAAAGGTTTGGGGATCCTTGGTTATAAAATCCTATTAAATGTTAAAGGAAAATGGTATCATATTAGAATAAGAATAATGAGTAGAAGGACTTATAACCTCTAGATCTATCTCTTCTGAACTGGTAGTCTATGAAATTATTAGAGGGATTACTACCTGACTTAGAATCATTACTAGATGTAACATCCCAACCCAGCTTACCACTAAAATGGTATCTGGACTGGTGGGTCACATGACCTCAAGCGTGTCTATCCATATGCCAGAGTATACAAACTACCAACGAGGGTCTAAAGAGGTGATAGTGAGGAGACTATACCCTCTTATCATAGATTCACAATGGTATTATTAGATAATAACAAAAAAAAAAAACAGTGGAAGCAGTATATAAAGAGATAAGAGTTTTATAAAAGTGGCCAATGACAGTTTATACAAGAATGCATAGTGGATGATGATACGTAATTAAAAGTTGTAAACAATACAAAATTTCTTTCAATATAGATCCAGAATAAAGTGAAGAGACCAAATCCCTATGGGTGATCTCTAAGAGAATCCTAAGCCCCATCTCAGTCCTTTTATCCTAACTTATAGGTACAAAAAACACAATATAAGAAATCAATCATGGTCCGTAGTCCTATTAATAAGAAAGGTCTACATGGGTACCCTAGTGCAATGGTTTCTCGAGTAGGGTGTGAGACATAAATATCATTAGACTGACACCACTGGTGTCTAACCCAATACAGACAATGCATTGTAAATTTAGAATTGTTCCATATATAATAAATATAGAAAGATGATAAGTTAAATAATAGTAACTTGGTTCAGGTTCCTAAACCGAAAATCGTCCCATACTACCTGATTCAGCATAAGTTGGAAGTCTGCAAAGTATAGTTGGGCAAGGAAGAATATATAAACAAGTTCCAATAGTAACATGGAAAACCAAGGAAGGAAAATCCCAAATATTGTTATTTAACTTGGGTTATAAATATCATGTCCTCACATAAGTAAGCTAGTAAAGTAAGGGAAACTTCTCAAGTGAAATCAAAATACATAACAATAAATAAGGATGAACATCAATCATTTACATTAAAAAGCATCAATTTTACAGGTGGAGTCTAATCCTATCCATGAGTTATTTCTATGGTACATCCACTCAAAATATCCAATGTCACTGAACTCATCTAAAGAAATCATTTAAAAGTCCATGTATCGCTCATGGTATGGTAACTATGAGTTTGCCCTGTGTATTGTACATAAGGTACCAAGTATCAATTGAGGAATGGAATAACCATCTTTCCAATGGGTCTGTCCTTAATTACCCCTTTGGGAACCGGTATCACCCAATAATATAATAGAAATCCCAAGGTATCCCTTACCTGGTGAGCCTAAAACATCACTTCCTCGGTGCGTCGTTTTATAACCTATCGAGTAAAAAGATTCCAATTGCAGGTTCTTAATACAAAACCCACGTTCTCTCCCCTAACTAATTTCATTTAAAACCACAATATAAACATATATCATAGAGAAAGTAAGGTATTAAGATTAAGCTACATTGAATAAGCCTTAATCAATTTCATGTCAACACATGCAACTCAATTTCAAAAGCTAAAAAGGTTAACAAGTCATTTTATATGGTTCAATCCACTAAACAGGGAATAATAAATAAAAAACATGCATAATCAAGGAATTATAAAAAAGTCATGTGGCATCAATGTGCCTCTCACCAATATGTCATCAATGACATTTCATCATCTCATGCTATCAATATTGAGTGTGAAAATCCATCCAAACCATTTAAATGGCTCAAGAAAGAATCACCAAATAAGGAATATGGATTTCATTAACAGGCAAGGTACTCATGTAACTTGAAATGAGTAATTTTTCATGTAAGTCATATTTCATTAAAATAAACCTCAAGTATTCTATAGGTAGGAGGAACTACACATGGCAGAAATGATTATGTTCAAGATTAGGCATTATCAAGAGGGACCCAATTTATAATTCATTTCTCATTAATCAATTTAAGGAATTTCTAAGGTTTCACACACAAACCATGATAGTTTTACACATTTTATATAAAGGCAACTTAGGCCATTTATGATGGATCACCCAAAGGGGTGTCTGAGAGGCACGACGAACACCTTGAATGGGTTTGTACATAAGTTAAGGCCACAAAAGACATGATAGAACAAAACAAACAATTTAATACAAGTCAAAAAATTCATTATGGCTAAATAATTTATCCAAGTCATGCCATTTGGTATGAGCCGTCCTAGTAAAGGTCATTCTCACTCAATTTTCCTAAACATAGGAAATTGATTTTAAAGCAAAAGTACCAAAGGGTTTATATTCATTACCCTTAAGGGATTATACCAACTTGCCTAATTCATTCTAACCATTGTATTCACCATAAAATTTTCATTTAACTCACTTAGACATAATAACTAAATTACAAGGGATCAAGAACCTAAACAAGTCATTCATCAATTATAACTCAAGCATAAATAAAACAATAAGGTAATAAGAAAATAATCACA
Organism: Viscum album; assembly: GCA_963277665.1. Classification (NCBI taxonomy): domain Eukaryota; kingdom Viridiplantae; phylum Streptophyta; class Magnoliopsida; order Santalales; family Viscaceae; genus Viscum; species Viscum album. Next base: position 1,965,010,055 of record OY728133.1, read on the forward strand.
AAATCCTATCTCTACATTTTTAGCTTGAAGGCAGCGCACCTCCGTTGGAGGGGTTTTATTACAAAAACATGACTTTTTTATCAAACAAAAAATATATAACTTTTATGAATTTCTAAAATTTATCAAGGAATATTTTGAACTAAAAACCAGAATGCATTAATTAAAAACTAATAATAGCACATTAAGTAATTAATTAATGCATTACTAAAATTAAAGGGTCAAGGAAAGGGACCCAACCTCAGGGTGGAACCCAATCAAACATTTCAAATCTTGTAACTTTCTAACTAGAAGCTTCTACTCCACCACTGAGAATATGCACCTTGACATACATATAAGGATACCTAGAACCTATTCACACATCTGCATGGCCATGAAAATGTGTAAGGGGATCCTTACATATATTCTTATATGCATATACTAGCCTCCACTCACCTACATAGGCATTTTCATACATATATATATAAATAGGAAAACTTGGCCCCATACATGTATATTCACTGCCATGGATTAATATACACATAATAGGGGAACCTCTCACACACACATAAATACCTATGCACATGCAGGTGAGTCACCTTAGTCCCGGTGACTCAAAACCACTTGGAATAGTCCAATGTAGTACACAACAATTACTAGTAACCTTAAAACAATTAAATACCCTAATTTAGAAGGTGATGAAACAACGAATTTGAAGGAAACTTTAACCCCAAAACATTGATGGTGAACCAATACCCCATGAACTTCCTCTCCTTTGGTGGAGATTTCCAGAACATGCATTAACACACCCTAGGAGACCATTTTCAAAACCTAATATCAGAGGGAAACCGAAAAATTGTGTTACCTACACATAGGGTTTTTCTGAACTCTAAATAGGGCAATGGAGGAAAAAAATCAGCCAATTGATTGAGGAGAAGGAACCAAAGATCCTTACCTTGAAGAATTGAAGAGAAGCCATGAAGAAATCTAGATGAAAACATGTGTGGGGAGGGAGATGAAGGAGAGGGGTGCGTTGCATGCTCCATGGGAGGAGAGGCTGCACGTCGCGATCCAGGAGGTAGGATAAAGAAGAGGAAATCCTATTTTGAGGGTTTAAAATAATAATTAAAACTAACTTAATAATAATAAAAATATTCATAATAATTATAATAATATCATTATTATTATTAAATAATTAATTTTTTCACTTTACATTTCCACTAAAGTATTTAATTTAATTTCTTTAAAAATAACACATGGAAAGGTCTCAATTATCGGAATTAAGTTCTAAATCTCTGATTTAAAAATGACTTATCCAGTAAATAGGGAAAATTAAATTCCCCTAGAAATTTTCATCTAATTTAAAACATGACACATTAAAACCTCCCCACCTTATAACTTCTCATCCCTGAAGAGCATTCAAGAACAATGAAAAAAAACCCTAACCCACAAGGGTTGTGAAGTATTTCTCAAATGGCTGCGTTTCATTTCCAATGTCCAACACAAATTTAATAACTTCTTAATCATATGATGCTTACTTTTTCAAAGACTAAGGAAATGCTCATATTCCGATCGAAACACTAAGATGACACTTATGTAATCCCATTTAGATGGACACAGGATCATGTCGTCATCTCATTAAATAGTAGGACCAAGGTACTTCCCATACTAGGATTTAACTTTAGAAAAGGGGTAAATTCTGAGCCACATCACTTTCCATTTTCAGAATTTCTTACAAGACACTTCATTAAGCATTCTAGTGATGCTTCTCACATGATTTCAAAAATGATTAAAATGGTCGATTCCTAATTGACCTCAAAGCCCATGTCAAGCCAACTTTTCATGAAAATCCCTGACCGACACAAACCACACTCATCACATCTGACGATGTACCAAAAAATGGTCCTTCACTTATCGCTCCATTGAATAAGAGAGATAAATAATCGAGAAAATCTGACAGACTATTCCAGAAAACGCTCGGCTTAGATGGCCAAAATTTTTATAAACTAAACTGTGATGAATTATTCCAAGGTATCTTGCATTCACCATGTAAACATCCACCAAAGTCCATAAACCTAACTTTTGGTGATGTTCCTTGATTTAACCATCATCGAGCCTAACAGAAAGTCTCAAATAACCTCATATTGGAATGAATGCAGTGAAAGTAATTAATACAAGATAGTCCATACACCATATTTATGAGTGAGATGTTGGTACAAAGAGAAGACGCCCATATCAGAATATTGATCGAGCCCATAATGACATCAGTCTGGTGGTCAAGTTAGAAGAAATGACTGGTGCACTAAGAGAGCGTCGATAACAACTGGTGTATGGGTGGAAATTCTTGAGGTCATGCGACCCACTAGTCCGACTACCGGTTTAGTGGTAAGTTAGGTTGGGACATTACAAAGGGTTCACATTCATTACCCTTAAGGGATTCTACCAACTTTTCTAATTCATTCTAACTATTCCATTCACCTTAACCATTTTATTTAACTCATTGAGACATGGAAACTACATTACAGAGGCTCAAGAACCTAAACATATAATTCATCAATTATAAATAAAGCATAAATAAAACAATGAGGAAATAATGTAGGAAATATAAAAGTATATCTCAACATTTTTAGCTTGAAGGTAGCACATCTCCATTGGAGGGGTTTTATTAAAAAAATGTGACATTGTTATCAAATAAAAAATATATCCCTTTTATGAATTTCACTAACTTTATCAAGGAATATTTTAAATTGAAAACCAAACTTCATTAATTAAAAACTAAGAATGGTGCATTAAGTAATTAATTAATGCATTAATAAAATTAAAGGGGAAAAGAAAGGGACACTACCTTAGGGTGGAACCCAACCAAACATTTCGGCTCTTGGCTCTTTCTAACTTGAAGCTACTACTCCCCCACTAAGCATATGCACCTTCACATACATATAAGGACACCTAGCCCCTATTAACACATCCACATGGCCCTGAACATGTGCAAGGGGATTCATACATATATGCTTATATGTATATACTAACATACACTCACCAATGCATGCATTTTCATATATATATACATAGGAACACCTAGCCATATACATATGTATTCACTGACATGGATGAATATACACATAACAAGGGAACCCACCCACCCACACACACACATATACTTACCTATGAAAATGGAGGCAAGTCACCTCGGTGACTAGAAACCATAAGAATATCCAATATACTACACAATAATTATTAGGAACCTTAAAACAATTTAAAACCCTAATTTAGATGGTATGAAACCAATGAATTAAAAGAAAAACCTTACCCCAAATCATTTACAAAGAACCAAAACACCCAGAACCGCCTCTCCTTCAGCAATAGTTACTGTAACACACATAAACACACCCCAATAGACCATTTTCACATCCTAATACTTGAGGGAAACCAAAAAAACGAGTTATCCTCCACTTAGGTTTTGGACGAACTCAAAATAGGGCGTCGAAGGCCAAAAATCATCCAAGAGATGGAGGGGAAGGAACCAGAGATCCTTACCTTGAAGAATTGAAGAGAAGATGTGAATAAATCCAGACAAAAATGTGTGCAGAGAGGGATCTGAAGGAGAGGGGTGTGTCTCACACTCAATGAGAGAAGGGGGCTTCACATCATGATCTAGGAGGGGGGAAAATGGAGAGGAAACCCTCTTTTGAGGCTTTAAAATAAAAAAACTAACTTAATAATAATAATAATATTATTATTATTATCATTATCATTATTATTATTAAATAATATATTTATTTCCCTACTTTCTAATTCCTCTAAATTAAATAATTAATTTATTTAAAAAGAAAAAATCTCAAAATCTCAAATCTCAAGATTTAGTTCTGAAGCACCATTTTAAAAACAGCTTGTCGAGTAAATGGAAAAAATTTAATTCCCCAGGAATTTTTTAGCCAGTTAAAAACATAAGACATTACATTAGATTGAGGTTGGGACTTAAGTTGAGGATGAGGTAGAGAAGGTTCAATTTGATCATAAAAGAGGAACTTCAAAAAAAAAATCACCACTTAGTGGCGGCCTAAGTAATCACTATGAATTAAATCTGTTTTAAAAATATATATAATATAGCAATGATTTTATAAAACCACCACTATATTTTTCTTATTTTAACAATTAGAGTCAGTTTTAATTATACTGTAACTAAATGTTTAAAAAACCCTAATTACTCCCCCTTACCTACTCCCTTTACGCAACCCAAACCACTTTTGAACCCCTCCCTCCACCGACATCCTCCTTATTTATTGGCATCAACCTAGACCCTATGACCCTCCTTCCCCCCACCCTTACAAACTACCTCATCTATTCTTGGTAGAGACCTTGACCCCCGTAAAACCCCTCAAAAATTCCTCTCCCATAATTGTTATTCCCATCATCAATGGAGATGCAAAACCCCTCTGAGATCCCTCACCCCAGCTCGGTTCCCCTCCTTGGCAGTGACACGGACCCCCCCTGACCTCCCTCTCCCTGGCTCAGATCCCCTTCTCGGTGGTAATGTAGACCCCCCTAAAGGTTGAATCGTCATCCCCATAATCACACTAAATATATTATTACTCAAAGGGGTTATTTTATTGTAATTTATCTCTATGGTTTTGATTTTATGTATACATGGTTTTAGATTACACTTTATTGGTTAGTGAATATGTAATTGTAGTTGTGTCTTTTGTATTTTCTCCTAAAAAACTCCCTCATAGAGAGTTTATTTATATAAAAAATAGGGTAGTGGGGTTAAATATGTTATGGGTATGGATTTTGTTATCACTCTTATAAGATATTCATTCCAAAAATTAATTGGATAGATATAATTTGATATATGATTCCATATAATAGAGAAAAATGTTGATTATAAAACTACAATATTAATAAATTGGGAATATTTTTTGTAATGAACCAATGTTTTATTAATGGAAATTGATTTATTATAAATATTTCATATATGTTGGTCAGAGAGTGATGGCAAGAGGGGGGGTGAATTGCCTTTTAAAAATTAATTAACAATTTAAAAACAATTTATAAATGCAGCGGAAATAAAAAGGAGCAAGACACAATTTGATAACGGAGTTCGGCTTAAACCAAAGCCTACGTCTCCGCTCCCAACTCAACCGTTGAGAGATTTACTTTAGCTTTCTTTTTAATGGTTGTAGCAAGAAACCCACTAGCCGTTTTAAGGTAGGTTAGATCACCTTCGTACAGCTTGATTTTTTATGATGGTTGTAGCAAGAAACCCAAAATGAAAGTGAGGAAGAAAAGGGTGGTTTGTTTTAATACAAACCCAATGAATAACTAAACAATTGAAATAAATAAATTACAACAAACTTGAGGAAGCCTTGAGCACCAAGAGTGTGAGAGTAGTTGATGTAGAGGCAGCCCAAGCTTCAAGGAAGGAGGTGGATCACAAGTAGCCTTTGAGATTTGTCGTTTAGAGCTTCAAGAGATCAAAATATCATTCCAATGTTTCGGTGGTGTTCCGGGCATCCATCCTCGTCTATTTATAGGAGAAATATCCCCAAATACTTCAATATGGCCGTTGGAGGGCTTTCAGAGCCGTTGGGGGTCAAGTGGACAAGTCTGGTCAAGATCCAACGACTATTTTGACTTTTCTTACTGGCTGACCGGTGCTTGTCCACCGGCTGGCCGGTGCCTTGGAATGTGGAGAGTGCTTCTGCCCAGGAGCCACCGGCTGGCCGGTGAGAAGGCCACCGGTTGGCCGGTGGACATGAAAACAGTCCACTTTTCCTCCTTTGCCACTTCTTGCTCCTGAAATCATGCCTATTAACACTTGAAACAATATTAGATCACGATGAGAGTGATTGTGATCATTAAAATCCAAGAGAGTGGGGTACAACAATCTCCCCCTATTTTGATGATCACAATCACAAATAAGAAATCTTTTAAAAAGGGTATTCCAAGTAAAAAATAAAAAGAAACTTGGACAGGGAAAACTTTAGAGATCATTTTAATACAAGAATTTCATAGATGTACCATGTGTTGAAAATGATATTAATCTTGAAAGGATTGAAATAAAGAGAATGGTTCATTTTGAAATTGTAACCATAGGTCATTTAAAAGAAACAACTGAAATAAAAAACTTAACCATTTAAAAAACAGATCTTGATGAAAGTACTAAATTAAAATTGAACTTGTTTTAAAAAGAGCACTTAATGAAATAAGTAACTAAGTATGTAATAGAGAGATTTTCTCCCCCTTTGGGATTATCAAAAATAGGAGGAAAAGTATGAAAGAAAAATACTAATAAGCAATGAAAAAAAGGATTGAAAGATAAGACAACTTGAATTCCATAAAAGATGAAACGATACATAGGAAGTTCAAAATACAAATACAAATACAAGCCAAAAAATAGGAACGACTCTATTCACTCCTAGAGGGCCGAGAGTGATGGCGACGCCTGAAGGTCGGAGGAGCCGGAGGAGCCTGGACCGCCTCAAAGCGACGATCAAGCGAATCGATCTGTGAGTGGAGCTGATCAAACTGAGAGCTGAAGTAAGAGAACTGTAGGTCGAGCCGGGTCTCAATCTGATCCTGGAAGCAAAGGAACTGATCAGCCGTCACCGACAAGCTCCCAGTATCATCGGAAGGGGGCACAGCCTCAGCAGGCTCCGGTGCATCATCACCCGCTCCATCTCCCTCATCAGCAGTAGCAGCAGCCTCACCTTCGTCGTCACCGCTCCCTTCCTCTTCATCATCACCACTGTCCTCACTATCTGAAAGAGGATAGGCAACAGCAATGGTAGGAGGCATGGCATGGGTAGGAGGGTGGGAATGTGTCTGAGGGGCGTAAGCCTTGAGAAGGCCCTCCTTGTCAGTAATCCACTCCTGACGCCTAGGATGCCAGCGAATGTTCATCCGTTGCACCATCATAAAATTGATGATGCTATCCTTCTTAGGCTGCTCGAAGGAGGTAGCACGGAGAGGAATATCAAGGAAGGTAAAGATTTTGGTCAAAAAACGCCCATGAGGTAGAGTTTTGGACCGGCGTGGGTGCTCGTCCACATAGGACATGGCCCGGAACAGGAACCGGACCAGATTGAAATGTATGCCTCGGGTGATAAAAGAGAGAAGATAAATGTCAATAAATTTTACCGTATCATGATCACCGATACGGGGTGCAAGAGTGGTCTGAATGAGGCGCTCGATGATGCGATGGTTTGGGGTGAGCTGAGAGAGCTTGACAATAGGATCGGTGGGCTGCCCTGTGAGATGCTCAAGGGCGACAGCTAGATCAAATTCAGGGTCCCGAGGAAACTCCCCCTGAGCAAAAGCATGGGGTCCAACATGAGGAACCCCCAGCATCCTGGCAATCTCCAAAGAGGTGATAGTGATGGGTTGCCCAAGAGCAGTGGTGGTAATGGTATCGACGTCGTCAGAGACCGACCACGTCAGATGAGCATAAAATTCCTTGACAAGAAGGGGATAAATGACATCCTTTTCAGGAGGTTCAAAGAAAGAATGCCAGTGTTGATATTCAATGATTGAGAAAAGCTCGAGTCGAGCAGATGAGATCCAAGAATAATCAATTACCCTACCCGGCAGAATGAATTTGTCATGCCAAATGTCCGGGAGTTGAGGGATTGAAGGAGGAGGAGGAGCTTCTTGAGCGATTCCCTTGCCTTTACGTGTAGAGCGAGGACCCATGATTGGCAAAAGGAAGAAAAAAGAGAGAGATTGAGAGAATAGGGAGCTTGAGAGAGCAAGGAGGAGGGTAGGGCAAGGAGGGAGAGGCTGGCTGGACGAGGCGCACGAGAAGGAGAGAAAGAATAGAAAAAAAAGAGAGAAGGGTTTAATTTTAACCCTTCCTCCGGCCGGCCCATATAGCAAAACCCGACACCACCGGTTGACCGGTGGTATTGAAATTCAAAAAAAACAAAAAATTAAAATAAAATAAAAGAGATTAAATAACTTAAAAAGAGATATAAGCAAGCCAAAAAGAGTCAAATATTTAATAGTGCTCATTGACGAATCATTCCTAACTCCCCCTTAATAAATTCAAAACGTTCAACCGGGAGCGGTTTGGTAAAGATATCAGCTAACTGGAAATCAGTGGAAATGAAGTCCAGAGTGATATCCCCTTTTTGAAAATGGTCACGAAGGAAATGATGCCTTAATTCTATATGCTTAGTCCTAGAATGTTGCATTGGATTCTTAGAGATACTAATGGAACTAGTGTTGTCACACCGTATAGGGACATGATCGTAGGAAAGGCCATAATCCAAGGGAGTGTGTTGCATCCAAATAATTTGGGCACAAAAATTACCAGCTGCTACGTACTCGGCCTCAGCAGTAGAAAGAGCAACAGAGTTTTGCTTTTTGCTACTCCATGAAACAAGGGACTTGCCTAGCAGATGACAGGTTCCACTAGTACTCTTACGATCTAATTGACATCCGCCAAAATCAGCATCCGAATATGAAGAAAGTTCAAAAGAAGTATTAGAGGGATAAAACAAACCAATGTTTTTGGATCCTTTTAAATACTTAAAAATCCTTTTGACCGATTTAAAATGAGATTCTTTGGGATTGGCTTGAAAACGAGCACAAAGACAAACACTGAACATGATGTCAGGATGGGTCGCAGTTAGGTAAAGTAGACTCCCGATCATACTCCTATAAATCTTGTCATCCACCGGTTTCTCGGCTTCATCTAACGTAAGTTTACAAGAAGTACTCATGGGGGTACTAATTTCCTTTACTTGATCCATACCAAAACGACTTAAAAGTTCGTTTGTGTATTTTCCTTGGCTTAGAAAAATACCATTTGAATTTTGAAGGATTTGAAAACCAAGAAATTTTTTTAATTCCCCCATAAAACTCATTTCAAATTCTTTTCTCATTAAATCTGAAAAATCAGTACAAAGAGATTCTTTGGTTGAACCAAAGATAACGCCATCAACGTAAATTTGGACAATTAAAAGATCTTTTGAAGTGTGTTTTAAAAATAGGGTACAATCATCTTGACCCATTTTAAAATCATTTTCTAAAAGAAATTTTGTTAACCGCTCATACCAAGCCCGAGGGGCTTGTTTTAAGCCATATAGAGCCTTGGTTAACTTAAAAACATGATTTGGAAATTTTGGATCTTCAAAACCGGGGGGTTGTTCAACAAAGATTTTTTCTGAAATAAAACCATTTAAAAAAGCACTTTTAACATCCATTTGAAAAAGTTTGAAATTTAAGTGAGCGACGAATGCCAACAAGATCCTAATGGATTCCAATCTAGAAACGGGCGCAAAGGTTTCACCATAATCAATTCCTTCTTCTTGATTATAGCCCTTAGCTACTAGGCGAGCCTTGTTCCGGGTTATGTTCCCTTGATCATCAAGTTTGTTCCTAAAAACCCATTTAGTGCCAATAATTGGATGATCATTGGGTCTTTTAACAAGAGTCCAAACATCATTTCTAGAGAATTGATTTAGTTCCTCTTGCATTGCAAGAACCCAATTCTCATAATTAATGGCATCATTAATGGTTTGAGGCTCTAGTTGAGAAAAAAAGGCTTGATGTTCAACCTCGTTGAGGATTGATCTTCTAGTTCGAGTACCGGCTTGAAGATCACCTATAACATTTTCTAAAGGATGGTCTCTAGAAGGTTTCCAGACCTTAGGCAAGGTGGAAGGCGAAGAAGGTGAAGAGGGTTCTTGATGGTCATCCTCCTTGGGAGGAGAAGAGGAATCATTCAAATGAAGCTTATCAAGCTTATCTTCAACATCTTCAATGACCGGGTGAGGTTTTGGAAGAGTTTCATCAAATTTGACATGAGATGATTCTTCGATGGTTTTTGAACGTTTATTGAAGACACGATAGGCTTTGCTTGAGTTGGAGTACCCAAGAAAAATACCTTCATCGGATTTGGCATCAAATTTCCCTAGGTTATCTTTTGTGTTAAGGATGAAGAATTTACAACCAAACACTTTAAAATAACCTACTTTGGGAAATTTGCCTTTCCAAAGTTCATAGGGGGTTTTCTTAAGAAGGGGTCTTACAAGGACTCTATTGATAGTGTAACAAGCAGTGTTTACCGCCTCGGCCCAGAAATATTGAGGGAGGTTGAATTCACTAAGGAGGGTTCGAGCAAATTCTTGGAGAGTTCGGTTTCTCCTTTCAACCACTCCATTTTGTTGTGGAGTCCTAGGGGCAGAGAAGGTGTGATTGTATCCTTGAGAGGAACACAATTCATCGAATTCTTTATTCTCGAATTCACCTCCAAGGTCACTACGGAGAGATATAATTTTATAACCTTTTTCGTTTTCTACTTTCCTAGATAATTTCAAAAAGGTTCTACAGGATTCATTTTTATGATCTAAAAAGAAAACCCAAGTGAAACGAGAAAAGTCATCTACTAGGAAAAAGGTATAGGATTTTCCACCTAGACTTGCTACAGGAGTAGGACCAAAAAGATCAAGATGAAGGAGCTCAAGAGATTTTGAAGTGGACACTTCCTTCTTAGATTTGAAAGAAGATTTGTGTTGCTTGCCAAGTTGGCATGGTTCACAAATCAAATCTTTCTTAAACTTAAGTTTAGGAAGGTCACGGATGAGCTTGTTCTTATTAAGCTTTAGAAGTGAATGAGAGCTACAATGCCCCAACCTTCTATGCCAAAGCCAAGACTCATTGTCAAGATCACTTAAACATTTAACATTTTGGCTAGCTAAAGACTTTAAATCAATAATGTAAACATTTTGAAAACGGGAAGCAGAAAATATCAATTTGTTTTGAGAATTAAACACATTGCATAAATCATTTTGAAAATTCACCGAAAAACCACTATCACAAAGTTGACTAATGCTAATTAAATTATGTTTTAGACCTTTAACAAATAAAACATCTTTAATAAAGGAGGTTCTACCAAAACCAATGGTACCTATTCCGACGATCTTTCTTTTTGAATTGTCACCGAAGGTGACGTATCCTCCATCGAATTCTTCAAGTGAGTTGAACTCGGAGGGATCGCCACACATGTGCCTCGAGCATCCGCTGTCGAGATACCACGAGCCTTTCGAAGGCTTACTTCTTTGGTGTTTATCCTACAAAATCAAGAAAGAATAGATTTTGGTACCCATATAAGTTTGGGTCCGGAAAGATTAGCTAAAAGAGACTTTTGAACCCATACTTGTATAGAGGGATACATCCTAAGATATTCATCCGAGTAAGTAATGATTTTGGGGCGGCCATATCTAGCATTTTTACAATCGCATTCATAAATCATATGTCCGGTTTTTCTACAATAATTACAAAATTTATTTTGAGAGATCCCCCTTACAAAAGTAGTGGGTGATCTAGAAGAGGTGGCTTGCTTGTTAAATCCAAGTCCATGTGTGGTTCTAGCCGAACGTTGAGAACCTAGCAATTTGGTCAAATTTTGTTCACCTTGGGTGAACTTGGCAAGAGATTCCTTTAAATCTTTAATAGTTGAAATCAAAGAATCAACATTTGGAATATCTTGCACCTTAAGGGCAAGTTCCTCATTCTTTTTGAGAAGTTGATCTTTTTCAGAAATTAGAATTTTGTGTTTCTTTTCTAAGGCAAAAAATTTAGAGGTAAGTTCGTGAAAACCTTCCTCTAATTGATCTCTCGCATTTTGGAGATCTTCATAAGACATTTCATTATTAAAAGAAGAAGATGAGGAAGAGGAGTCGGAAGAAGATACCTCATCAAGTGCCATTTGGCATTTTCCACCTTCATCGCTTGTGTCGCTTGAAGACATGGAGTCATCGCTTGCACTCCATGTTGACGCTTTGAAAGCCTTCTTGTTTTTCTTTTCCTTTAACCTTTTCTTGAAAAGAGAGAACTCCAGTTTGATGTGGCCTTTCTTTCCACATTCAAAGCATGTAACCTCTTTTTCTGCTTTTGGATCTTCCTTTCGCACCCTTTGAAGATTCTTCTTTTTCTTCATGAACTTGCTCATTTTTCTTGCAAGTTGAGCAATCTCAGATCCGCTATCATCGGAGGAGCTTTCTTGCTTTGCTTTGAATGCTATTTTCTTTTTCTCCTTGAAGATGTTACCTTCTTTATCGGCTTGTCTCTTCATGGTAATCTCATAGGTCATAAGTGATCCAATGAGTTCTTCAACCGGCATTTTCTTGACATCTTTAGCTTCTTGGATTGCCGTCACCTTTGGAGCCCATGAGCTTGGTAGGACCCAAAGAATCTTCTTGACCATCGTCTCTGCAGAAACATCATCTCCAAGAGACTTTCTCCCATTACACACATCAGTGAAGTGAGTAAACATTTCCGTAATAGATTCGTGTGGGTGCATGGTGAAACTTTCAAAGTCTTGACGATACATATCTAATCTAGTGTCTTTAACTTTGTTAGTGCCCTCATGGGTCACTTCCAAAAGCTTCCAAATTTCATGAGAAGTGGTGCAAGTAGAAATACGATTAAATTCATTACGGTCTAACCCAAAATGAAGAGCATTCATGGCTTTGCCATCAAGCTCAAAATTAGCAATGTCTTCGGGGGTCCATTTAGACTCATCTTTGCTAGAGAGAGTATAACCTTGCAAAACAATTCTATATATAGGATAGCCTATACTTCTAAGAAATGTAATCATGCGAGTTTTCCAATAATTGTAGTCGGTTCCATCAAAGAATGGAGCCCGAGTCATGGAATACCCTTCGGGTGCTTGTGAGGAAGAAGCCATCACTATGGATTTTGAGTTTGTAACCGGTTAAGGTATTACACAAACTCTCCCTCTGATACCAATTGTTGGTCGGAGAGTGATGGCAAGAGGGGGGGGGGTGAATTGCCTTTTAAAAATTAATTAACAATTTAAAAACAATTTATAAATGCAGCGGAAATAAAAAGGAGCAAGACACAATTTGATAACGGAGTTCGGCTTAAACCAAAGCCTACGTCTCCGCTCCCAACTCAACCGTTGAGAGATTTACTTCAGCTTGCTTTTTAATGGTTGTAGCAAGAAACCCACTAGCCGTTTTAAGGTAGGCTAGATCACCTTCGTACAGCTTGCTTTTTTATGATGGTTGTAGCAAGAAACCCAAAATGAAAGTGAGGAAGAAAAGGGTGGTTTGTTTTAATACAAACCCAATGAATAACTAAACAATTGAAATAAATAAATTACAACAAACTTGAGGAAGCCTTGAGCGCCAAGAGTGTGAGAGTAGTTGATGTAGAGGCAGCCCAAGCTTCAAGGAAGGAGGTGGATCACAAGTAGCCTTTGAGATTTGTCGTTTAGAGCTTCAAGAGATCAAAATATCATTCCAATGTTTCGGTGGTGTTCCGGGCATCCATCCTCGTCTATTTATAGGATAAATATCCCCAAATACTTCAATATGGCCGTTGGAGGGCTTTCGGAGCCGTTGGGGGTCAAGTGGACAAGTCTGGTCAAGCTCCAACGGCTAGTTTGACTTTGCTTACCGGCTGACCGGTGCTTGTCCACCGGCTGGCCGGTGCCTTGGAATGTGGAGAGTGCTTCTGCCCAGGAGCCACTGGCTGGCCGGTGAGAAGGCCACCGGTTGGCCGGTGGACATGAAAACAGTCCACTTTTCCTCCTTTGCCACTTCTTGCTCCTGAAATCATGCCTATTAACACTTGAAACAATATTAGATCACGATGAGAGTGATTGGGATCATTAAAATCCAAGAGAGTGGGGTACAACAATATAATCACATGAAATCACAACACAATGAACTACTAACTACCATGTGACCTTTAAACATAATTTTGACACTTATGTGTTTTGAATTTTGAAAATCTAACATACACGGTTGCAATAAGTAAGATGTTTAGAGTCTGATAAGTGAAAATTATTTTTCAATGAACAGTAACTGACCCCTATGAATAGTAATTTTACACTTATGAATTGTAATATGACCCTTATGAATAGTAAATCATCAAAAAGAATTGTAAACTCACCCATGAATTTATCAATAAAATTTAGGCATCTTATAAGTGATAATATGACCATAGTAAAAGTATAGATATTTTTGTAAGTCATAAATAATTAATTTCAATTAATTAATTAATTTAAAAGAAAATTTATTTTCCTAAAAGGTGTTAATGAATTAAATTTTTTTGTCTTCTCATTTAAAGATAATTTTATAAGACCATATCGATTTTTTGAAAGCATTATAAAATCTGTTATAGTTTTAAAATCTGTATTTTTCAAGTAAATTATGATTTTGATTAAAAATTAAATTAATCATATTTTGAAAATTAATTTTGAAAAATTGAGTTCATTTTTATATTCTATACATTGATAAATGGTTAGGGTGATTTTTTTACATTTTTCTAAAATACTCGAATTTTGATGAATAATGGAATACGATAATTTACCGTATATATACATTATAAGGTAAATGGACTATTCCTAGAATCATGGATGATTTAAGAAACCTTATTTCAAATTAACATGCACTTATTTCTATTTTTGGTCATGTAATCATCACTATTTATTGTCTTATAGAAAAATAATAAACTAATGATTAAAATATTATGAAAACCCTCCTCTCCTCCACTATAAATACCACCCTCCTTACCTATTCTCATCAATGATATAAATCCTTGTTACTTGCCTAAATTATGCCCAAATATCTCCCCAAAATTATCCCCCATGTACAACATCCCTTAGTATACTCAAAAGACCAAATCCTCTCCCCTTAAGAGGCTCTCAAGGAAGATTAAATCAAGAGGTAAATTCTATTTTTCTTTTCTTTCATTTTCTTTTCATGTTATTTTGTTCTCTTTTCTTTCCTATCCTCTCCTCATGAAAATGGTATGAAAACTTAATTAACATACATGTAATATAACTTTTTTTATCATAATGGTATAATTCATTATCATATCCCCTTTCCCCTTCTTTTATACGAAATAAATGAAACCACCGTCCGAGATGTGTTAATTTATCACATTAAAGGATTACGAGTTATCAAATTCTATTAACATCTTCAATTATGGTCATGAAATAATTTTTATGGTTGAACCAGAATATTAAAAATTTATTTTATCTTACGTGATGATCTGGAATCCTTTTTCACACATGATTTAAAATAATAATACAGAACAAGTTAACTGTGAGAAAAATTGCCAAATTAATCCAAGAGTTTATAATTAATGTTTTATATAATGATTCAACTTTAATCCAAGTAACCAAATTAAATTTACAAACATTTAACATTATTTATTTTCAATAATAAAATATAACTCCAATTCCAGACAAGAATCTCCATTTTACATGATTCTCTATTCATGAAAATAAGTCAACTGATCGTAAAAACCAAGAAAACAAACAGAACCGAACAATGAAATTGAAGAACTTAACCCATAAAAAAGGTCATTAATGAACTTAAAAAGGTTATAATAAATATTTTAAATATATAATAGGTTATATAAATATTTATTAATGAACCTAATTTTATTATTCAGGTCATTAATATCAAGTGGAGAACACTATCATACTTAAGGTAAGAGATCCTCTCTATTTCACTTTTATTCAAGAATGTCCTCTATGTTATGCCATTTTATGTGTAATACCTAATAATGGAAAATTATTTAGCACCTACCCCACAATTACCTCATGATTTATAAGTGATGATAAACCCCTTTATCTCTTATTAATACCTCTTAATTACACTTGATATCGTGCCGATAATCCGTAAGGGATTCTACACGGACATCCTTTGTTCCTTCGGGTTGCCTTATATTCCTTATACCAAAATGAAGTTTTATTATATTTTTATGTGAATATTTTAAATTATGTGTACATTTACCAAATTCATTTATCAATACCCTTTAATCATTATCTTTTGGGGATATACATGTTTTTAAGTGATTCCGTCCTCAATACTTTCCAATAAGAAAAATTTTCTTAAAGGGACTTCCCAGATTTTTACCCAATTTCAAGTGCACTATATCCTATATTTTAATACACCATTATATTTATAAAATAAGTATTTTATTTATGAAAAAATTATTTGTTCACTTCTATTTTTATATAAAATATTGTTCCATTTTTTATTTTAAATGCTCTATAGTATTTTTCTTAAAACCGTACAAAAATGTTTTAATGCTAAAATTTCTTAAATACTTTTCTTACATGTTGTAACTTATACTTGAAATAACATACCATGATACATGAAATTCTTTACCTTATTTATGTACATGTATATTTTAGTTCTATTCTTTCATGGACACTTTTATGATATGCCCATTTGTTATGCTTTATGACATGATTGTGGTACCCAATTATTTCCATGGGTAACCCTTATGTTTATGTAAGATTGATTATGTATGGTATTTTATGTTGAAAAAATATTCATGAAAAGTTAATATCGATGCACCCAAATAACACTCCAATGCATTGGGTAAAGTTGAGTCTCATGAGATATTATGTGCGACGGTATTGGCGGTTATCCATGGATTGTGCTACCATTATGACGGTTTTGGCGTTGGCCTTGGCTTGTGCTACCATGTGAAACGGTCTTGGAGATTATCCTAGACTCATGATAAAGTCATGTTTTATGTTACTACCACATTATTATGACTCCATGTTTATATTATTCCATGTTTATATGTTATGATTTCATATTTTACATGCCTTTTTATATCATCATGTCATGCCTTCTATCCCATGTGCTAATGATTTGTTCTTATGGTTATTCCATTACTGGGTTATTTAGATCATCCCTTTGTTCATGTGTTCCCCAGGGTACCATATGAATATGTTTGAGCACAATGGAAGTTAGGATCTCAATTTGAAGATTAAATAAAGAAATATTTTATTTAGTTCCATGTTTTTAATTTTATATACCTAGTCCTCCAAGACACTAGACATTACAGTCCTTGGCTTCTATTATAATGTATAATTATGCTTAAAATCATGTAATGTTATATGTAAAAGTCTAAGGTCACTATAGTTGGTATTAGAGAATGGTATAGTTATTTTTTTTGAGATTATTATTAGATAAATTTAGTAAGAACCTTAAGGATGATACTAAGTATAAGAAAACAACCCTAAAATTTGGAAAGTATAGAGTAAGTGGCTTATCAAGAAAATATATCCATGTCTAGATACAAATAAGTAAAGGTGGATCTGGCACAAATGTATCTAGGGGTAAACCCATAAAACACCACTTGGAGATATAATTGAACAAGAAATGTTTTACGACAACAAGCCTTGATGCACTCTTGGTTTGATACTCCTGAGGGATATTATTTGGTAAATTAATGAGATTGGTATAAACCATTTTTAAGGGAATAAAAAAAATCCCATAAGGATATAAGTGAAGAAATAGATCAAGGATAACCTAGATTGAAACATAGAGAATCCGAAGTTAGGATATACTTCTCCTTTATAAGTTTATCCTATTATGTTTAAAGTTTATTTTTTTATGATCAATAGATAAGTATTCAATCCCTCTAATTGTACGTTCTTTTTATTAGTTAATGTTGGGAAATAGAATAACACGTGACAAAAATCAATGTGATAGGGAATATAAATATTTCCCTAATGATATGCATGATATGATGGGAATGGGTGATCAAAAATTCATGAAAATACTTGTTCAGTTGGCTCAAATTATGAATAATAACTTGAATCATGTGGAACACCCTCCTCCTCCAAGGAAAGATCATGTTTCCATTGAGTACTTCATGTGGAAAAGGCCTTCCATGTTTAGTGAATTTTCCAATCCCCTCCTCATTAAATAGTAGATTAACTCCATTGAAAATATATTCTCTATCCTCTAGTGCTCAGAAGAATAGAAAGTCATACTGGAGGTCTATCGTTTTTCTGGGGAATCTGATTAGTGGTGGACACTGATCAAGTATACACAGCCCCAAGAAGAAATTTATTCCATGGATTGGGAGGAATTCGATAGAATGTTTTTCAATAAATAATTTCCCCAAACCCTCCATCTCAAGATAGAAATATAATTCCTCATACTTAAGAAGAAGGAGGATGAGTCAATCGGAGTGTATGAAGAAAAATTTACAAGGATTGAAAGGTACGCCTCTGGAATTGTCATGAACACCGAAATAAAGGTGGATCGATTCTTTAGTGTACTAAAGATTAGTTTATGAAAATCATTGGTGTTTCGAGACTTTAACAACTATGAGGAGTTTTTTCATTGTTCCCTCAAGGATGAAATAGTGATAAGAGACTCTCAATGGTATTGTGGGCCCAATGACAAGAAAAGTAAAAAGTAATCTAATGTGGGTGGTCCCACAAATAAATTCCATGATGGAAAGAAGCCTGACCATCCCATGTGTAAAAATTGTGGGAATAGGCATCCTCAAAACTATCTAAAGGGAATAAAGGATTGCTTAAAATGTATAAAGTTGGGATATCTATCTAAAAACTACCAATAAGATTTGAATAATCCCACAATTATGGAAGAAGAAAGGAAGGTTCAGATCCACACTCAGCCTATAGTGTAGAGTTACAACTGCAAGGAGCATGGGAATTATGCAAACAATTTCCCTAAGCCAAGGGTTATCAGAGGCAATCAAAAATAACATACAAGGAAATAAGTAGGGACTTATGCTATCACTACTACTGAGGTGGATCCAAAAAAAGATGTGGTGATAGGTACTCTAGTAATTCATTCAAGAATAGAAAATATAGTATTTGATTCTGGTTTTACGCATTATTTCATATCTTGAAAGTTCAATTGAACTATTTAAACACCACCTCAAAATTTGGAGGATAAATTATCTTCGAGAAGAGAAAATGGGAAAATTATTGCATCCATGGTTTATAACTCCTCCCTAGTTAATTTTTGTGGACTAAACCTCCCAAAAAATCGTGTCATACTTTCTTTAGTGGAGTTATACACTATCTTGGGCATGGATTGTCTATCTTTATACAGAGACAAAATCAAATGCCGATAAGGGGATATCACTCTTCGAATCCTGAAACATCCTACAATTCTTTACAAGTGTAAATAATAAGATGGATCTCCTTTAGAATCAGTGTCTAAAGTGTGGATATTAATTCATTATGAGAAGGCTTATCTAGATCAAATTATTGAGACAAATGAGATAATCATTCTTGACAACATGCCCATCATGAGAGATTATACTGATGTATTCCCTAAAGAGTTTCTTGGTCTTCCTCCTAATCAAGAGGTTGAGTTCTCAATTGTAATTATTTCTGGATCTCTACCTATATCAAATACACCTTATAGAATGGCCACCGTAGAGCCGAAAGAGCTGAAGAATCAATTACAAGAGAATTTAGAGAAGGGTTTATACACCCATGTTCTTCACTATGGGGTGCACCATTCCTATTCATCAAGAAGAAGGATGGATCAATTCACCTCTGCATTGATTATAGTGAGATCAATAAAATCATGATAAAAACAAGTATCCCTTGCCACAGATAGATAACTTGTTCAATCAGCTTCGTGGGTCCAGTTATTTCTCTAAGGTGGACCTTCGATCAGGATATCACCAATTAAAGGTGAGGAAGGATGATATTCCCAAGACTGCATTTTAAATAAGGTATGGACACTATGATTTTATATTGATGCCCTTCGGACTCACTAATGATTCAAAAATGTTCATGGATTTAATGAATAGAGTTTTTAGAGATTACCACTACAAATTTGTGGTAGTCTTTATCAATGATATTCTAATATACTTCAAGTGCAATGAGGAACATGAGGAGTATTTGAATACTATGTTGAAGACTCTGTGAAGAGAGAAGATATTTGTAAAGTATAGTTAATGTGAGTTCTGGATGGAGGAAGTATCATTCTTGGGGAATGTTATCACCAATAAAAGGATATCTATGGACCCTTCCAAGATAAAAGAAATTGAAGAGTGGCCCAGGAAAACATCTGTAATAGAGATCCTCAACTTTTTAGGTCTAGTAGGTTATTATCGATGAATTGTTAAGAACTTTTCATGATTGTCAAACCCAATGACCAAGCTAACATAAAAGGGAGTGAAGTTTGTCTAGATTCAAGAATGTGAAGAATGTTTTAAGGAGTTAAAAAAGAGTATAATCACAACCCTATTTCTCACACTCCCAACAAGTGGAGAACTCTTTTTGGTGTAAAGTGATGCATAAAAGAAGGGATTAGGCTATGTGATAATGAAAAATGATAAAGTGATAGCCTATACATCAAGGAAGCTGAAAATCCATGAGAAAAACTATCCTATACATGATCTGGAGTTGGTGGCTATGATCTTTGCATTAAAAATTTGGTGGCATTATCTCTATGGGGAGAAGTGTGAGATATATATTGATCACAAGAGTCTCAAATATATATTAACTCAAAAATAGCTTAATATGAGCAAGTAAAGATAGACAGATCTCAGCAAGGATTATGACTTATCAATCCACTACTATCTCAGTAAGGAAAATAAGCTGACAGATGCTCTGAGTAGAAATGATCCTGCATCTTTATCAATGATGAGAGTTGAAAAGGATCCAATATTCTTATATTTGCTGAGGATGGAAATGGAAATAATTAATATAGTAACATCATAAATCATTTATCAAATGATTTCTTAAACATACCTCATAGAGAAAATAAGGTATGCTCAAAGAAAATATATGGAAATTCAGAAAAGAGTGGAAGCCATTAAAAATGGGAAATCCTTAGATTTCAAGATCGATGAGAAAGGAGTTGTACAATTTGGGTCACAATTATGTGTACCATCTGATACAGAGATAAAGAATAATATTCTAAATGAAGCACATAGCTCGACCTTCTCTATCCACCCAGGGATCACAAATATGTATCGAGATATCTAAGAAAAATTTTTGTGGGGCTATATGAATAAGGAGATTGTGAAGTATAAATCAAAGTACCTGGTATTTCAACAAGTGAAGGCTGAAATAAAGAAGTCCAAGAGGATGATGCAACCACTACCCATACTAACATGGAATTGGGAGAACATTTCTATGTAATTGTTTACTGTAATTCCAAGTACATATAGAGGAAACAATGCTATATGGGTCATTATGGATAATCTTACAACGGAAACTCAGTTTATCACAATTCAGGATGACTTATCAATGGATTAACTTTCACAGATATATATCAAATAGGTATTAAGGATGAATGGAGTACCGCTATATATTTTATCTGATAGAGATATGTGATTCACCTTGATGTTTTGGAAAAGTCTCCAACATTCTCTAAGCATTGAACTGAACTTTAGTACAACCTATCATCCTCAAACTAATGGCCAATTTGATTGAAATATTTAGACACTGAAAGATATATTGATAGAATGTTCTATGGACTTCAAATGAGGATGGGACCAATATATTCCATCAGTTGAATTCTCCTACAAAAAAATTTACCACTCAAGTATCCGAATGGAACAATACAAATCCCTTTATGGGAAAAGGTTCATAACATCCGCATGTTGGGATGAAGTTGGTGAGAATAAGTTGCTAGGACCAGGAATGGTCGAAGAAATGGTGGAGAAGGTGAAAACCATTCAGCAGTACATTAAGTCCACCCAAATTCGACAAAAGAGTTATGTAGAAAATCATCGATGAGGCCTTAAGTTCAACGTTTGATACATGGTATTTCTATACATATCTCTATAGAAGAAAGTCATGTGGTTTGGGAAGAAAGGAAAGTTAATTTATAGGTACATCAATCCCTTTGAGATTCTTGATCATGTAGGGGATATATTCTATTGACTAGAAATTTAACCTACCATGTCCAAATAACATGATGTATTTCATGTATCCATCTTAAAGAAGTATATACCATACCCTTCACATGTACTCTCTTCAGAGGTTGTACAGTTGGAGAATGATATATCTTATGAGGAGAAGCCAGTGAAGATCTTGGATCATAGAGATAGAGTTCTATGTAACAAGACTACTCACCTGGTCAAAGTACTGTGGTAGAACTATAAGTACAAAGATGAAACATGGGGACTGGAGGAGGAAAGGAAGGAAAATTACCTGCACCTGTTTATAGCTTAGAATATAAAACAAAATTTCAAGGGAGAAATTTTATAATGGGGGAATAATGTAACCACCTAATGTTTTATCTATAGAAATTAATTTCTTATAAATATGTCATATTATCACATGAAATCACAACATAATGAAATACTAAGTACTATGTGACCTTTAAAAATAATTTTGATAGTTTTTTGTTTTGAATTTCAAAAATCTAACATGCACGATTGCGATAAGTAAGATGTTTGGAGCCCGATAAGACAAACTTATTTTTTGGTTAATAGTAACTAACAAGTATGTATAGTAATTTTACCCTTATGAATAGTAATTTGACCCTTATGAATAGTAAATCATCCAAAATAATAGTAACCTCACCCATGAATGTATAAATAAAATTTAGGCATCTTATAAGTGATAATATGACCATAGTAAAATTATTGGTCTTTTACTCATAAATAATTAATTAAAATTAATTAATTAATTAATTTAAAATAAGATTTATTTTCTTAAAATGTGTTTATAAAATAAATTTTTTATGTATTATGGTTTTAATACAATTTTATATGACCTTATGTAAATTTTGAAAGCATTATAAAACCAGTTATAGTTTTAAAAACTATATTTTTCAATTAAATTATGATTTTTATTAAAAATTAAATTCATCATATTTAGAAAATTATTTTTGAAAAATGGTATTCATTTTTGGATTCTACATGTAGATGAATGGTTAAAATGAATTTTTTAATTTTTGATGAATAGTGGAATATGGTAATTTACCGTATATTTACATTATAAGCGAAATAGACTATTCCTAGTATCCTGGAAGATGTAAAAACCCTTATTTTGAATTCACATTCACTTATTAATATTTTTGGTCAAGTAATCTTCACTATTTCTTATCTTATGGAAAAATAACAAACGAATGATTAAAATATTATGAAAACCCTCCTCTCCACCACTATAAATACCACTCCTTCTTGCGTCTTCTCTTCACTCCCCTCAAACCTTGTGACATTCCTAAATTATGCCCAAATCCCTCCCCAATATCCTATTCATCGTCCAAAAACCCTTAGTCTCCTAAAAATACCAAATCCCCTCCCCTTAAGAGGCTCTAAAGGAAGATTAAATCAAGAGGTAAATTTCTATTTTCTTTTCTTTCATTTTGTTTGATGTTCCTTTGTTCTCCTTTATTTCCAAACCTATCCTCATTCAAATGGTATGACAACCCCAGTACCATAAATGTACTGTAATTTTGTTTCCCTAATTGGATAATTCATTATCATATCTCTTTTCACCTCCTTTTATATGAAAGAAATTAAAACATCATTTGAGATGTGTTAATTTATCACATTCAAGGATGATGGGTTATCAATTTCTATTACCATATTAAATTCTGGTCATGAAACCATTTTTATGGTTGAACCAGAATATTAAAAATTTATTTTATTTTATGTGATGTTCTGGAATACTTTTTCACACATGATGTAAAATAATAATACAAAACAAGTTAATTGTGAGAAAAATTTCCAAATTAATCCTAGAGTTTATCATTAATGTTTTTTATAATGATTCAAATTCGCTCCAAGTAACCAAATTAAATTTTCAACCATGTAAACTTATGTATGTTGAATAATAAAATATAACTCCAATTATGAAAAAACATCCCCATTTTACATGATTCTCCATTCATGAAAATAAGGAAACCAATCATAAAAACCAAGGAAACAAATGGACCCGAACAATGAAATTGAACCACTTAACCCATCAAAAAGGTCACGAATGAACTTAAAATGTTATAATAAATCTTTTAAAAATATAAGAGGTTATGTAATTATTAATTAATGAACATAATTTTATTATTCAGGTCATTAATATCAAGTGGATAACACCATCAGACTTAAGGCAAGGGATCCTATCAATTTCAATTTTATTCAAGAATGTCCTCAATGTTATTCCCTTTTATGTGTAATACCTAATTATGGGGTATGATTTTACACCTCCACCATACTTAACTCATGATTTATAAGTGATTATAAACTCATTTCTCTCTTTTTAATCCCTCTTAAGTACACTCGATACCATGCCGATATTCCATAAGGGATTCTACCCGAACCTCCTTTGTTCCTTCGAGTTGCCTTATCTTCTTTTTAACAATATAAAGTTATCTTATTATTTTTATGTGCATATCATAAATGATATTTACATGTACCAAATTAATTTATCAGTACCCTTTTATCATTATCTTTTGGGTATATACATGTTTTTAAGTGATTCGTTTCTCAATACTTCCCGATAAGCAACTTGTCTTAAGGGAACTTCTTGAATTCTTACCCGATTTCAAGTGAAATCTATCCTATGTTTTAATACATCGCTGTATTTTATAAAATAAGTTTTTTATTTATGTAAATATTGTTTCCTTTTCTATTTTAAAAGATCTATAGTATTTTCTTTAAAGCTGCACAAAAATGTTTTAATGCTAAAATTTGTTAAATAATTTTCTTACATATTGCCAAATATACTTGACATCACTTACCATGATACATGAACTTTTTTTCCCTTATTAATTACCATGTATATTTTAGTTCATTTCTTTCATCCACACTGTTATTATACACCCATTTGTTATGAATTATAACATGATTTTGGAACCAATTTTTTTCCATGTGTAACCCTTATGTTTATGTAAGATTGATTATATATGATTATTTATGTGGAAAAAATATTCATGAAAAGTTAATATGGGTGTGAATAGAATGTTCTATAATTCATTGGGTAAATTTGAGCCTCATGAGACTTTATGTGTGACGGTCTTGGCAGTTAGCCTTGGCTTGTGCTACCATGTGCGACGGTCTTGGCGATTGGCCTTGACTTGTGACACCATGTGCAACAGTCCCGACGGTTAGACTTGACTCATTATAAAGTCATGTTTTATATTTATTCCAAATTATTATGACTCCATGTTTATATGTTATGATTCCATATGTTACATTCCTTTTATATCATCATGTGATGCCTTCTATACCATGTGATAATGCTTTGTTCTTATGGTTATTCCCTTACTAAGCTATTTAGCTCATCTATTTGTTCATGTGTTCCCCAGGGTACCCTATGAAGATGTTTGAACAAAATGGAATTTATGAGATCAATTTTAATATTAAATAAATAAATATTTTATTTAGTTTCATGTTTTCAATTTAATGTACCTAGTCCTCTAAGACACCAGACTTTATGATCCAAGGATTGTACTCTGATGTATAATTATGCTTAAAATCATGTAGTGTTACATGTAAAAGTCTAGGGTCTTTATATTTGAGGGCTAATAAAATTTACCCTTTTAAAATTAATTATAAATATTTATTATTTCATTAGAATTATCATGGAATTGAATCATTTTTTACAATAAAGTTAGAGGGTTTTGTCACCTAAAATCGAGATATTGATATTAGAGATTTAACATGAAATTACTGGGCTGATTTAGATGGGTAGCCTATCTAGTGAGGTATGTTTTTTTGGGTTTCTTGGTTGTCTCTTTTTTTGGTTTTCTTTTGGGTTTTAAGGTTATATACTTTTCCCCAAAGTGGTCTTTCCTAAAAAATGAAATACAAATTTACTTTGGTAAAATCCTTGGAAACTTTAAAATTATAATTATAAACACTAAGTATAGCTTTAACAGATGGTGTTCTATGATTTTCATCCAATATAGTGGTATAAGAGGTGTGTTATATTTTAAAACCATGGTAGACATAGATTTTAATATTTTTCTTATGCATGACATATCGTGAACTCATATAGAGTTGAATATTTTTGTAATTGTAATTTTTCTATCAAAACACATTTCATTTATAATACTTTTTTATTATAAATATTATTAATTATAATTTTATAAAATAAGTATCATTTTTTGATTCTGACATGTAAATATTATCTTATGAATATTTTTTCATAATTTTCATAAATAATTGTTTTGTAGCTAAATAGTAAAAACATACCATTTTTTCTAAAACATTTACTTTCATTACATTACTATAATGAAATAATGTATTAATTTTTTTAATCCCTTTTATATTATAAATATATATATAATAAATCAAAAAAAATAATTTTTTTATTTATAAAACACTTTTTTTTAATTTTTCAAACATATGTAATATTTTAATCAAAATACTGATTTAGTTGAGTAAATTAAAAAATTGGTTTTCTTCACCTATTGAAATTATATCCATAAATTGTGAATTTTATTTCAGATCAATATTATCATATTATTTAACAATTATAGTGCCTTTTTTGGGAATAAATGTATGATTACTAAGATTAATTTTGATGACCATGACAATGGTAAAAATATTATTTTCGAAGAATTATTTTGTTATTGTTTTATAACTGTTAAATGATTGAGAGGAGGACCTAATACCCAGGATTCCTCTTATGTGAGGCATTTGTGTCTATTTATAATGAATAATAAATTTTAAAAATAATAATTAGATCTCGATGTGGGACCCCACACAACTTAACCTCTAACACCCCCCTCAAGCTAGGTGTACCTAGCTTGGACACATAATTAATTAAACCAAATAAAATAAAACAAAGAAATCGACAAACACTGAAAAAACTCCCCCTCAAGATGGATATGATCAAATTGATTAAATATCAAGAAAAAAAGAAAATATAAACTTCCATGGCTGCTTCCCTTCAATTATTTGATGGACGATATTGCTGAAAAATATTGTGCCAACAAGGGAACTACACTTGTATGCACTTCCCACTGGTTGTTCTCCACCTGTTTCACTCCCTCCCATGGATGCTAAAGGAAATATGACCATAATAGAACTATCAAAATCCATTGATGAGGATGACCCTTGATTCAGGATGCTAGATGAAATGACGACCGAAAAATGACCTCAAAATGGTTGGGTGATATGGTTCCAAACTAGAAAACCCTAAAGGCCAGGTGACACGATGTCCAACTTTGCAGACCCAGATTGCTGAGTTGAAATGGAATTTGACTTCCAGAACCAAAATGATTTTGGTTAATATAAAAGGTAAAAATAGGGAGAAACGTAGAACCTTATAGACCCAACGAATCCATTTTACCATAATGTTGAAGGGACACATGTAGTTGGGACATCAACAACATGAAGCACATGTAGCAGAACAGTCAAGAAGGCAGGGTGATGATACTGGATGATGGGTATTACTGAGATTTAAATGACACATGAAATAAATTACAAAAAAAGGGAGGCCTACAGTAGGTACATCACGGGATATCAAGAAAGCATGGGGTTTTCCATTATAAGAGCCTATAAAGTCCAAATCTGGATCTAGACGGTGTGACATCGGTATAGGGGGTGATCAAGAGGTGTCTCGATTGATTCGGTCATGTAGGGGGATGTTGTTGTTGGATAATGTCACATAAGGGAAGGAGTGTGGAGTCAATGCTTCAGGGTGGAAGGGGAAACAATGTTTGGAGTGGGGCACTGAGTTTATCATGACAAAAAGGAGAGGTCACACTAGGGGAGACAAGGGGAATACATACAGGTAGTAAGTAACGATTGGAATGTGGTCATTGTTGTGGGAGGGTCATTATACAAGTTTTGTGTAGGCTAGAAGGGGAAACATGAATGGAAATATTTAATAGAGGCCTTATGAAGGTAGGAAACAAGTGAGAGGTGTGACAGGAGGGGGAGCACCAAGAGTGGTAGGGGGAAGCACTGGCGTGATGGTGGCCAATGGCATGGGGTCACCGCCCCCAATGGGGGAAATAAAGAGGTTTCCTATGATAAAAAAGTTAGATATAGGAAGATACGATAGGGTTGGTGAAACTTTCTTAATACCATGTTAAATTATAAAGAGGTGGAACAAATAACCAATATTCCTCTTAAGAGAGGTCTTAGTGTCTATTTATATTGAATAATAAAGTTGAAAAAATACTTAGAGTTTGATGTGGGACTCCAGACAACTTAACCTCTAACAATAACATTTAAATAATAAATTAGATTGATCTATTTAAAATAATGACACTATAATGATTCCTATAATCATATATGATTATATTCATTGACATTCTATTTTTAATCAATGCATTATAATATTGAGAAAAAATAATAGTAAAAATATCATTTTCTATATAAAATAGTTTTCAAATATATAAAATTTTTTATTTTAAATTTCTATTTTATCATGATTATAAAATTAATTACATTAAATTCATAAAAACGAAGTATGAAGACACAAAAATTTAGTTAGAGTGGTTATTTTATATGTTTAGTAAAACATAATTTATATAGGTAAAAATATGCTACCACAAAAAAAAATAAAAAAAGTAAAAAGTAAATATATAAGAACAAATAATTTTATCTTCCACAAGAAAGACACTTCATCTTCAAACTCTCTATTTAGGAAGACATATTTGATATATTTTAAAATTTTCATGGTTTTAATTTGTTTTAAAATGTATTGTTTCATATTTATGTTTAATTTATTTCTTTTTATTATAACTCATATAATAATTGTTTTATTATACAGGTGGATTATTTTGTTCAAGTTTGGGTGGTTTGGTAGAATATTCTCTTGCTCATGAGATATTAGACTTCTAGCCTATATCTAAGATAATGACTAAAAGGAAATGCATCAAGAATTAATACAACCATCATGAAAATGTGAATTCCTACTACTTAATGAATTTTGTCATTATTTTATCTACTATTTTTAAGTTAATTTGTTTAGCATTTTTATCTAATACTTATTTAGTTTTTTCATAGATATTTTGGGATGTCATATTTTTCTTTCAAATAACTGAAACAAGGCACAAAAGAGATTAAATGTTTCTTTCTACCAATGTTACAATGATTTCTATTTTCATTTCCTTTATTTTTCAAACGTCCAACACCTCATATTTATTCAATGTTATCAGCCAAAAAAACAACACAATTGTTGAAATTTATAATAGTAGAGGATGCTTGTGTTCCCATTATGTAAAATTCTCATGATATAATGGGTAAATGATCTTCTTATGATCTTTTAGCTATCAACAATGAGAAATTTTTTTAGAATAATAACATCAAGTCAATATGTAGTATTTGAAGTTTAAAAAACAAATAAAATGTAAATCATGGTAACATTAGAAGTTATTTTTTTTTTGAGACTTTGGAACATGAACGAATCAACCGCACCTCAATCTAATATATGGTGTGACCAGTATGACTCAAATTGCTTCTTTTTATTTAAATTTGACATTAATTTTTTTAAAAATACAACTTACATACTAAAATGGATCAAAAATATTCCTTTTGTTTTTATAATTTAAGAAAAATATATATAATTAATTTATGACATGTAGGAATTAACCAAACCCCAATATGATACACAATGTTCCTGGTATGACTCGAAGTGTCAATTATTAGTTTAAAATTGATGCTTTTGATCAAAAGGTATCACTCATTGCATAACAAGAAAACATGATCGTATTTTTTTGATAATTTAGGAAATAAATTCATAAATAATTCAGGATATGTAGGAATCAGTATTACATAAAATAGATACCTTATCTGATCTGTATGATTCAAAATAATTGTTTCTAGTTTAAAATTGAAATTTAGTGAAAAAGAAAAGTGGAATAATCAAAACAAAAAAATATTCATTTTGTTTTGATACTTTATTAAATTGATATATAAGTAATTTTAGATGTTTAGGAATCATCCTCACCTCAATCCGATGCACGATATGATCGATACCACTCCAAGTGCATCTTTCTATTTAAAATTGACATTAATTTTAGTAAAAAGGAAAGAATACACATAAAACCAATAAAACACGTTCATATTGTTTTGATACTTTAGTAAAACTATCCATAATTTATTTTTGATGTGTGGGAATATACCTCACCTCAATCTGATACACGATGACCCCATTATGGCTCAAAGCACATCTTTTTTTATTTAAAATTGGCATCTATTTTAGTAAAAAGGACATTTGACCTACTCAAAACCAAGAAAATGGATTTAATTTTTTTTTGATACATTAGGAAAATTATCAATAAGTAATTTATGATGTGTAGAAATCATCCACATCACAATCTGATACACGATGCACCCGATATGACTCAATGTGTCAGTTATTAGTTTTAAATCGACATTTTAGTTAAAAAAGTTTCACTCACTAAAAACCAAGAAAAAACACTTAGATTTTCTTTATAATTTAGTAAAGTGATTTATAATTCATTTGGGACATCTAAGAATTGGTATCATGTCAAACTAATACATGATGTGATTGGGATGAGCCAAAGTGCATGTTTACAGTTTAAAATGAAAACTTCGTAAAAAAGACAAGTGACGTACTCAAAACCGAGAAAAAACATTCATATTATTTTGATACTTTATGAAAATTATCCATACTTATTTGATACATTTATGAATCATACACACCTTAATCTGAAATATAGTGTGACATATATGAATCCAAGTGTATCGTTTTATTTAAAATTGACATCAATTTTAGTAAAAAGGGCAAATAACATACCCAAAACCAAGGAAACACATTTATATTATTTTTATAGTTTATTAAAATGATCCATAAGTTATTTTTGACAAATAGAAATCAACCACACCAGAATTTTATACATGATGTGCCCAGTATTGTTCTAGGTGCATCTTTTTATTTAAAATTGACATCCATTTTAGTAAAAAGGACAACTGAACTACTCAAAACTAAGGAAAAAATTTGGATTGTTTTGATACATTAGGAAAATGATCCAAATTTAATTTATGACATATACGAATCAAATGTTGTCATTATGAATTACGGTTCTCCCTGGATGACCGTAAACACGTTTTTAGTGTTTTAAAACACTAAAATGTGTGTGGAAGAGTCAAAACCATATAAAATGACCTCATATTTATGTGAACTCATTGGAAAACCACCACTAATTTTTTTATGTGTGAAAACATATAAAAAATCAATACTACATATGGTGTGGCCGAAATTACATGGTAAACACTTATTAAAGGTACATGATCCTTTTAAAAACAAGTGTCTGGGTGTCAAAACCTTTAAAATGAAGTCAAATTGCCCCAAAATTATGGGATATAAACCATACATTTAATTATGAAATTTAAGAACTAATGACAAATAATTATAACTTACGGTTTTCCTAATATGGCTGTAAAAATGATTTTAGTGTTTTAAAACACTAAAACATGTGTGGAATGGTCAAAACCGTAGAAAACGACCTCATATTGATATGAAATATTTGATAAACCACTGATGATTTGTTTTTTATGTGTATAATTTGAAAAAAAATGTCAATCCAATTTGAGGTTTTGTTAGAATTACTCAGTAAACACTTCTTAAAGGTATACAATCGTTTTAAATACAAGTGTCGGGGGGTCAAAACTAGATAAATGTTGTTGGATTTCCCTGAAATCAGGGGAAAAGTACCTTATATTTAATTGTAAAATATAGGAATTGAAAACATATAATTTTGAATTATAGTTTTCTTATGATTTCCATAAACATGTTTTTATTATTTTAAAACACTAAAAAGTGGTTGGAACAGTCAAAACCATAGAAAATGACCTCAGATTGATGAGAAATCATTGGAAAAACACCAATGAGTTGTTTTTGAAATATAAGACATGATGTGATATCAAAGTCTTTAGAAATTGTTTATTAATTCAAGTTCAAGAACACCATACATCACTTTAAAAATAAATTAGAATATTTACTTATCCCTTTTCAGTTTTAAGTGTTAAATATTATCTTAAATAGGTAGGTTTATATTTTAAAATTATTTTACCTTATATATTATTTTATTATGTAAAAATTTATTCTGTTTGATTAAAAAAATAATAAATTTTATGTACATTATTCTCAATATTTTATGTGTCTTATTTTATTTCCCATTTATTTTCTTAAATGTATAGTTTTAATTTTAGATGGAATATGTCAGCAGTAGGCATGAGGTTGACCATTATAATCCCCAAAATTCTTCTAGTTTTTACTATAATTTTGATTTATTATGTTTAATTTTAATTTTTTTTCTTTTTTTATTACAGTTGATGAGTTGAAATGGTCGGTTTTAGTTGATAAGATGATGTGGATATTGTGACATGGATTTATATTGGGCATCCATTGTTTTTGGACATATTTTATATGTATATATTGATTATCAAGGTATTGGTTGACTGTTGTATGGGCTGATTGAGACTAAGGTTATGATGACCATGGATGTTTGTATATATTAAAGTGTATGTATGATGTATATATGATGGTTTTATCATTTATTCATGTTTTAGTTTATTTTATATCATTTTTTATTAAATAATTTAAAAAAAATCTGATTTAGCGATGGTTCTTAGTAACTACCACTAAATACATTAAATAAAATATGATTTAGATGTGGTTAAAATTAAACTCCACTAAAACAAACTTCCATTAATATGTTCAATAGAGTTTAGATTTATTTTATTTATATTTTCTTGAGATTTTTCTTTAAATAAAAGAACTGCTGCTAAATAGACATGAAACCATCACTAAATGTTCCAAAAATGACACATAAGAAAACTGCTGCGAAATCAAAAGAAATACCAATAAATGACTAGTGATTGTTCAATACGCAATAGTTTTATTAAATGCCACTATAATATTAGGAAACAATTTAAACCAATGCTAGTCTATAAAAAAATCATCATTAATGACATTTATTTGTAGTGAGGGTTGGCTATCCAGTCTCAACACTCTTTGTTTAAGGTGAATTACCACTCTTTTTAATGGCATACTTAGACTTAAGAGGAACAGATTCATGGAATATAAAACCATGAGATATTATACATTTTTTATAGTATGGTTTATCAAACCATATATTATAGCACTTAATACCATTAGTATAACCTGTGAATATGAACTTTAGTTCTCTATGTTCATAATTATCCATTTTAATATGGGCATAGGGTGTACACCTAAGTACATATAAATTATTATAAGACATAGTTTGATTGCAACAATTTTTTTTAAATTTATTAATAGTATAAGTAAATATATCAATAAGATATAATATTGTGGTAGTATCCTCATACCAAAAAGATATAGGTAGGCCTATAAATGAAACCATGTAGTGGAACCTCCTTGAAATAGTTCAGTTCATGAACTCATCTAGACCATTCTGTTGGGATGTATCCTTAATAGTGCAGTGTCCTATGATTCCTTGAAATTCATATAATTAAATGATAAATATTACATACTATTATTAGTTCTCATACTTTAAAATTTTCTTTTAGTTTAATTTTCAATAGATGGTTTTTTGGTTTTGAATGTATCATACACATCTGATTTATTTTTGAGGGTATAGATATATAATTTCTGATAAAATTCATCAATAATGGTAATAAAGTATGATCCTCCATAATGGGAATGCGTATTATTAGGTCCCCAAAAATTAGAAAGAATTTACTCTAATGGGTTGTTGGTTTTAAATAATGGTATTTTAAAACTTACCCTTAGTTTACCCCAAATATAATTCTTATAAACTAGAATATTGTTTGGTGTTATGTATTTTAATAACCCTAAATTCTTTAATTCTTAAATAACTTTAGATCTTACATGACCTAATGTGACACCATGATATTTTAAAATAAGAAGATTATGTTTGATAACATATATGACATGCAACACTAAACTTAGACAAGAATATAACACCTTGAGACTTTATGAAATATTTTTTAAATAAATTTAATTTCTTCTATATATTACATAATACACAACACCATATTTTAACAAATCATGGTATAATATTAATATTATTATTTAAACAATCTCATTATAACCCAACCATTATTATTTTTAGTAGTAATATGAATAACCAATTTTAAAATTAATTATAATGGTTTTATATAAAGAAAATACATTTATAAATAAATACCAAATTTCTAGAGAAGTCTTTATATGATTTGAAATTTTTTTCTGAAAAAAATGATTTTTATTGATTTTATTCAAAAATAATTTTATGAATTTTTACCAATTTTATAAAACAAATCTTAAGAAATTAAATTAATTTTTAGAATTAATATATGAAAATTATCTTAGGGTTATTTTTTTGTAATTTTTTTGAAAAGATTAATCTTTCAACTAATAGTGAAAAATACTTGTTTTTTATTAAAAAAAATCTTTTTTTCTAAAGAATTTACAAGTTTAATTTTTTTTAAAATGTTTTTGAAAGTAAAATTTGTTCAATAATATATTTTTTAATCTATTTTTTTTCATCAGAATCAATTGTATATTGAATTTTGATATTAAAACTTTCTATACTTATGAAAATTTTCTCTTTGGAAACCAGCTTTTTTCATCGCGTCTACGAGATTAATTTTAAATTAAAATTTAAGAATTTTGTGAATGTAATTTGAAAAAATAGATTCCATATTGTTATTCAAAATAATTAATATTATAAAATAATTTCAACTTAATTTTTGACCATAATGAATGGTGAATCAGTAAAAATTAATTACCGTGGTTAAGGTAATAATGAGTTTATCGGGGGTTAAGATAAAACAATAAGGGTTAAAAATGAAAAAAAAACATTCCTAATTACTATTTAATATTCATATTTTGACCTTATATATTCTAATTCTTATAAAATATCCCATTTTGGAGCTTTTTTTTCATGATAAAAACATAGATTGATTTTTTTTTATTTTCAAAACTTCCAAATTTTTTCTCTCCCCCACTTATAAAAATGCAACCCCTCTCATCTCCTATTTAAAATTAAAAAATCAAATTTTTCAGACAATATATATAAAAATATATTATTTAGTTCCCTAACCTCATCTAATAATCCTTGGTTTGATCATAAATAAATCCTAGTAAGACTTTTGGTGCAAACTTAAATAAGTTGTCTGAAGAAGAGGTAACATCCTTAACCGAGCATTTTATTTTTATTTATTCTTAAATATACTTCAAATATTATTAAAAAATGATTAAATAATAACATAATTATCTTTTATATACTAATATTTTTTTATATTATGTCCATAACCTACAACTATCTCCTCCTCCCTCAAATGGGAAGTAAAACTGTTGGTCGTGTGTATATAAGACTACCACCATGTGAACTGACATAATTCATTTTTCATTACTACTTATCACAGATAGATATAATTATGAATTTAATGTTCATATATGATATTTATGATATAATTATAATTATTTAATTATAATATCACTCAATATTTCTTACTTTCCATTCCGCAGGGAATAAGATAACATCGCTCGTGTGTATGGTGGACTACTGCCTCACAATGGATGTGATTCATTTTTACCATATGATTTACATGGAAGGTGATAGGGATTAGTTTATTATTTATATATTATATTAATTACATATTAATCAATCTTTTAAATTATTATATCATTTATTTTTTTTACCTTAAAATCCATTTATTAATGATAACGTTGTCCATGTGTATGGAGGACTACTACCTCGTGAAGCGATGTGATTTGTTTTGTATTATTGAATCACATGAATAATATATGTAAGTGTATTTAAAAAATTATATAATATTTATTATATAATTATAATTCTGTAAGGGTAAAATAACACTTAGCTTATTTTTATTATGATCATTGAAAAATGCAAATATTTCACATGTGTACATACGACCTACCTTCTCCACGATTGTAACTTAGTTATTTTTTCATAAAAATACTCATAGTTATTTTTAAAAGTGTAATTTATGTATAAAAATGATAATTA
Source organism: Viscum album (assembly GCA_963277665.1). Classification (NCBI taxonomy): domain Eukaryota; kingdom Viridiplantae; phylum Streptophyta; class Magnoliopsida; order Santalales; family Viscaceae; genus Viscum; species Viscum album. Next base: position 1,965,045,715 of record OY728133.1, read on the forward strand.
TTTTATTAATATTATTATATAGATGATGAAATAATAATATATTTGACCTTAGTAAACTTACAAAAATGTTTTTTTACATACAACCAAGTATCGTAAAAATTCCCGACGTGAAACTAAATGACAAAGTAATTGAATGTAAAATGATAATAAATAAAATAAATGGAATAATAAACTTAAAAAAGTTTCATAATAAATTAAATAAGTTATATATTTTTATTATTCTGTAAGATAAATAACACACGTGATGATTCATGCATGAGGTAAAGGTTTTCATCTCAAAACATCCTTCATTAATACACATAGACTTTTATGAACCTAATTTATTTTAAATGTTGTATATAATTAGAATTGAATATTTTATATAATGTAATATTATTATTCATGGTATTCTAACTTCAATATAAAGATATCTATATTTCAATTTATTTTGTTATTAAGATGTTTCTTAAGTCGTAAGGGGTTTATTAACTCAATTTCCATTCAAAGAGTTACACCACTTATTCATTGATTCCATTATTCCAAGATTATGTGTGAAATTAAATTTGATTGATTTATTTTGAATTTTCCATTTTTATTGTGTTGATTTACTTTTTTCATACATAATTACTTCATTGATTAATACCCATTTTAATGTTATGATCTTTTTAGGGTTTATTTAATAATCTCATTTTCAACCAAGATTGTTTATGTTCGAATTTTGGTTAATGGAAATTATTTCATACTAGGATAATGAACCCATTTTATTTTATTCTCCTATATTTATTCATTAAAATTTCAAGTAATAATACCATTTTCCTATCTTTGGGACTTAAAAAGTTTGTAAAAATGTTTTTAAGGAGAGTCGACTTTATTTATCTCTTTGGTAAAAACCCCTTTTTATTATATGACAATTTTTACTTTAATGTGTTATTAATAAATGTTTTTAATATTCCTCTATGATTATAAAAATTCATTCTCACCCTTTTTTACTTTTTATAAAATAGTTTAAAAGGAATATTTCTGTCAGTTTATGAATACGAAACTTCTTTAAATTTTACTAAAAATATGAAAAGATTATTTGTTTTAATGTGTATAAAATGAATAATATTTTCCAAATTCATTTTATTTTATACCTCCTTTATAAGTTTCTAAGGTTATTTTCAAAATGGGATCTTTATTACTCACCTTTTTCTTTAAGCTTCGACCATTATCTCTCTAACTCACTTTATCTATCTCTAAAGTTATGGAATGATTATACATTATGTATATATGTCTCTCACATGTATCCCTATCTTATTATCCCTTAATTTGATGGGGTGATACATGCCTTATGGGAATTTCTCAAATCCATTATTTTATAAATCTATTTTGATTATGTTATGGGACAATATTATGTAACCCATTTCTTTGCATGGACAATTCTTATGTTTATTACTCATGAATTATTTCCTTTTTGTGGCACACATAAATCATGAACATATTATAGTGGGTATACCCAGATAGTGATTCAATACATTGGGTAATGATTTATACTCACGAGACAACATGCATAATGATTAGAGATTATACCTAATACGTTTTGGGACACTGTTCACTATGTGATATTGTCTAGGTAGTTATCCTTGAACCATGTTTATGTCATGTTATATATTGATGGAGTATTTCTTATGATTACATGATATTATGATATCATGATATTTATGTTATTATTCCATGTGATTACTCATGTTCCTTTACTTTTATGATATCATGTTATACTCTTGAATCACATGTTATGTTTCCTTATCATGTTTATTCCCTTACTGGGATTTTTATCACACACCTTTATATTATGTATTATCCAAGTTATCCCATGTAGTTTTAAGAGCTATAATGGATTTAGGAGCTCACCATGGAGAATAAAATAAATAAGTTTTATTTTAGTCTTAGTTTGGCTTGTTATGTACCTAGTTTCCCAATGACAATAGACATGTAGGATCATTATATAGTATTAATGGATAATTATGTTTAAAAATAATGGAATAATATTCATAAAAATATTGGGTCACATACCTAACCTCATATTCCATAGCATAGTATTGTCACTATTAGTGAAATAGGTATTTCCCAACTAACTATAATGGGTTTTCCTATATAAAACATAAATCCCATTAACTAGAGAACCTTTAATGATAGTTCAAGAGCCTTTAGATATTTTAAGTCAATTGTATTCAAACCTGAATATAACACCCTTTTTATCTCAAACCCATAAGGAGATAATATTTATATGTAGGTCAGGACCAACCTAACATCATTAAAGGTGAATAATTAATGGTCATAAAGTTATAAAAAAATAAAACTAATAAACTAAACCAGACATCTCTTATTGTTTATAAATATAACCTATTACTCTACTCTCTTAGTTAATTCAAGGAAGGACTCTCTAAGGGGACACATGTGTAAGGAAAAACTAGATTATAATACCCACTCATATGACGGATCACACTTGAATAAATCAATAACGTCAATACTATCATAACCTTCATATACATATAGAGAGTGATCATCAGGTTCTTCGAGTTTTTGTCATTTTGGGATTGAAACATTCTAGAATTATGTGTCCAGTCTTAGCACAATTATAACAAGTTGCATGTAGTGTCCTATACTTATAACTTATATATCTAGATTGATCGTGGGTTTGATTATTTCAATTTCCTTTACTATTATCTTTCTTCTTACTTATGTTATATGGTCTTCCCCTACCATGTAATCTCTCAATCTAAGACTTTACTTTAGGTTTAATATAAATTTATTTAGAAAATAAAGAAAAATTAACCTCTTTAAGGGTTAAGGACTTCTGTACATATATTATTGTATCAATAATAATTTTATTAAATTCATCAAAATGTGGTCTGATAAAAGTTATTATACACATATTGAATATAAAGATTCTATAATTTTTTTATATAAAAAACCAACTAAAGAAGCATTCATATATAATTTATCTAGTTTTAACTAGACACAAGTAGAAAAATCTTCATATATAACTTCTCTTTAAACATTATCACCTAAATATAATGAAAGAGAACTATGGGCCTTTAAAATAACATCAATAATGAAACGATGATTAGTGGTAGTTGTCTATATATCATCAGACATTGTAATAATATATTTCTTAGGTTTGTGAATGGACTCAATAAACTCCTACTAAAAATGTAGATCCCTTATCTTGATTCTCTAAATATTGAAATAATTTCCTCCATTAAATTTATTTATTTCATATTTAGTAGATTCTATTGTTTATCTAAAGGACCTGATACCAATTTTTGGAGATAAAATTGAGTGGTATTCTCCAATGTAATGGCCTATTATCACTAGATATGTGATTTATTTTCTATAGAGTTTGTGTAAATAGAGTAAGGATGAATAAATGAAGACAAAATTTTCAATAATAATGCAGTTTTGATGTGTTGAGATGAGATAAACCAAAAAAATGAATGTAGTAAATAATAGAGTTATTTAATGTGATTCAGACCAGTTTTGGTCATATGTGGATTTAAATACCACCACATGACTCACATGATGTATTAAGTCCAATAAAAAGGTACAATATATGTTAATGGGATATAAAGATCAATAAAAAAGGAAAAAATAGAAATACTCAAAGTAATAAGAAATCCAAAAAGTGAAATTTCAAAACCAATTATATTACCACTGTTTGGTGTACCTTTAAAGGAGATCTAAATGAACATATTTTAGCCTCTAGATCTAAATTAATGCACAAAGATATTTCTCAAGAAAGATGATCATAATATCTGTACTATACTTTAGAAATGAGATTGAATATTCCATAGGATGATGAAGTATAGATGAAGATCTTCACTAAGGATGATGTATAACAATAAAATCTTGTAATAATCAAAGATCTTCTTATCTAGTCTTTTTTTTTGGGTTTTCACTTAAACATGAATGAGGGTGAGAAAATAATTCAAAAAGGGGTTTTCATTGGATCGAATGATGAGATTCTTGTGGAGGATGAGTCAATGTGCCTGACATGTGCAATAGATGAGGCATCACCATAAGAACCCATAAAATGAATAATGAGCACATTGAAAGATTGAATGATGAAAAGAAATAATGATAATTGATGGATCACATGACCCATGAAATAAATACTTGATCAATAATCCATGTTAGTAGTAACTTAAGGGCTAAGGTCACCAGTTGAACCCATAAAACCATGCCTCATCCCAGAAAAAGAGCGCAGTTGAAAATGACCAACATGATATCCAACAAATAAATTGAGCATAAAAATATAATTTACATGAAAATTTTAAAAAATATAAATGGATTAATTAAATTAATGTAGTTTTATATGTAAATAACAATTCATAATAAGTTTAGGTGGTAATGGAAATGATGTTGGGATGAAGCCTTGGTCAAGGATGAGTGAGGGGATGAAGGCTCTATATGGTTTGGATTTTGAGATGGTGAGGGTCTATAGGATGGGACATGTTATTATTTGGGTGAGGGGTTGGTAGTGTTATTCATGCACTACTTAATATATTTAACTAGCATCTTATTATTTAGATAAGGAGTGGGTTGTTTCTTCCTTTTGGAAGAAATAACAGCTTGTTTCTAATGATACATGATGATTGAGTGTGGGAATGGACTTAGATGAAGTTAATAATAGTTTTATAAGTATTATATAGTGGGTTTGGTGATTATGAAGATGAGAGGTAATGGTTTGATGGAATACGATGTCTTTTGGGTTTTTGGTTATGAAATACAATAATGAATGGGTGGGTAAAATCCCAAGAGAGGTGTAGGAATTTAAAAGAATAAGATTTATAGGGGTTAACTTAATGAATATATCTTTTTAAAAGGAAATTAGTAAGGTAAAATATTAGATTGAGGCAGATATAAAATAATAGAAGATGAATGATCATGGTAAAAAATAAGGTTTTCACCTCATATCTAAAGAATTATTCAATGTTACGGTGTGGCACCCTGAGTTTTGGCATGATGTACCTTTTTATCAAGACCTGTGAAATATTGAAAATATAAATCTATAAACCATTGAATTTTGGGTTTTTCTATCATGGTAAAAACTTAAAAAATATTTTTTCTAGTTTATGGGTGGTGGGTAGGCTTGCAGTGTGGAATGAACCTATGATTTTTTGGTTCCATTCTAATAAATCACACTCTTAGTTATTAAAATATGGTGTACTTTGTATCATAGTGATTTGAATACTAGTAATTTACCTACAAATTATAGGGTAGTCATTTTGGTGTATCCATGAACTCATGAAAATTTGGTTCCCTACTATTTTTTCTCTATAGTTGTATTTCCATGTTAAATGTGATCCTAAAACATTATTAACACTGATAAATATATGAAGATAGATCATTAGATCATGAAAAAATTGTCTACATCATGATAAATAATTCTTTGACAATTTAACCTAAATACTTTATCAATTAATATATTTCCCTTGTAGCTCTAATAAGGAATTATAGGTGATTACCTCAGAGTCTCTATAATGAAAATTTATGAAACAATTTTTAACCTAACACCTAAAGTGTATAAAAAAATTTATACTAAAAAAACATACCTTGTTTTCCTTCCAATAAGTTATTTATTTAATGTTAAAATCTTGACATACTTGATTATTTTAAGTCAAACAATAGAAAAAGGATGCACCCCACTTGTGTATTTTTAAGGTATTGCTTGAGTATCTATCTATTTAACTTTAAGGATACTTCTTTGTTCCTTTAGATCAACAAAAATCCATGTGGGAAAGTTTTCACTACTATGAAAGGTCTCATACTTATCAATTTTAGTTTAGATGAGAATAATAAAAAATCAGAATTGTATAAAACTAACTTACCTTTATAGATTATCTAATTCCTTGAAAAGTGTTAGTCATTTTGCTTCCTTGTTTTATACTTATAAATGGTCTTATTAGAATAATAAAATCTACAGGTATATTTATGTTTATCTAAGTCTAATAATCTCTTTCATATAGCTTCATATTCCTTCCAGTTCACAACCTTTACCACCTAATAATATTTGTGGGAAAGATCCACCAGATTGTGATAGGGTTTGCTCCACACCAAATAGAATAGATAAATCCCCAATAATGTATTATAGGCTGTTTTATAAGACCAAAAATAATCATTAAGTTTCCATTTCCAGTCTTTATCACTTGAATTGGTGGTCTTCTAAAAGATTTATTTTAACTCTTGATTCAAAATATCCATTTTTCTACTAGTTTAAGGGTGGTATGGAGTACTCGTGTAATGTGTAACTCTATATTTTTCTAGAAATACAATCAATAAGTAGTTCTAAACATGTGGTCCAAGATTACCAATAAATAACTTCATAAATCTAAAATAAGAAAATATGTTTTTCTTCAAGGATTTACCCACCACCATCACTGTGATAGTTGTGGTGGATTCTTCTACAAATGATTTTGAGATGTCATTAATACACATAATAATGTATATATGGATAAAATAATTAGGGAAAATACCTATGGTTTTTATCCTCCATATGTTAAAAATGTCAACCTCCATGATGAGATATTGTGGAATCTCATATTTCTTCTTGAAAATTATGGTACATTGCAAATAGTTACATGATTTCATGAATCACCATATATATTTGTAAACATTTAGCCAAAAGAATCCATTTTATTGGATCTTATATTTGATCTATGGTTTCCTCCCATCAGTGAGTGTGAAAAAACTCCAACACTCTCTCCACTTCATTGTTGGGAATGCAATAATAGAAAAATCCATCCCCATACTACTAAAAAGAATAGAATCATCCCAAAAAATAATTCAAAATTTTATAAAGGAATAATTTACCCTTTTGATATGAGAATTATGGGTAGATTTTGCCAATTTCCAAATAGTTAGCAATGTAAGAAAACTATGGTCATTATTTGAGTTTTTTTACAAAGTGGTGTTTATATAAAAGTTCATTTTCAATTTTAAACTATTTTTATAAACTAAGGTATGGAATATACATCCTAAAAAATGGTAAAAAATTATATTCTTTTAGCCCTTATTATCCTTAATAAGATCTCAAATTCCTAGAGTAATAAAATCAGTATAATCAATCAGGGTTTTTATATTTCTTATTTTTATAAAAATTAATAATATATTATCTATAAAAAAACTACTTTGGAGATTACAATATAGAGTCTAAAATTATCAAAATTAAATACCACAACAAGTAACTCCTTCTCTATCCTAGTGTAGTTAAAATATATCTCCATAATAGTTTGGATTTCATCATAGATAGGCTTAAATATTCTACCAATTATTTACCAAATAACATCCCCTACTATGTAGTACCTCTTATTACACATAGTCTCAAATTGATCCTCCCAATTTTATTAGAACCATTATTGTGGTAGTGACCATTCTGGACTTTAGCTCTGTGAAATCTTCCACGAAAATTCTATCGAATGTAAAATCCAAACCATTTACCAAAATATGGGAGAGGGGTCAAGAAATATAGGATAAATATTTCAATTTTTTTTAGTAAAAACCAATATGACCCATGGATCTTCAAATATCCCACACCATCGTGGATTATGAAAAATTCTTGATTAAATTCTATCTTTATGGGGATGAACTCTATCTCATCTTTGTAAATTTGGAGACAAAGAACACATGTCTCAACCATACATACACACTGAAAATGTATGGGATTTTTTATCACTCATGAATGAATCTATCATGATTTAATCACATGATTCAAAGTAGTTTACATGATTCAAAGTAAATGGGTTTATACTAATGGCCCTTGTAATAGGTCCCATTTTCATAATGGAATTTTAAATTTTAAATTTATAGATTTAGTTTTCAAAATTTTTATGTTTTGGTGTAAAATTAAAAAATTTGGGTGAACTAGATGACTAGAAATAGAAGGAATAAGTGTTTCTACTAGAAACCATCAAAATATACCACTATGTACTTTTTATATAACCACCAAGTACATTTTGTGATATGAAAAGAGGGAGGTTTCATGGGTTTATCCACTAGGTACCCATTTGTCTGACATCGATGTTTGGGGTTCAAGCATTAGGTACATGATGTATTTCTAGTTTGTTTTTTAAAAAGAGGATTTTTTGGTAAATTAATAATCACAATATTTGATATTGTAACCCAAATTTCCATAATTATAGGGGACTAACTTGAGATTATTTCTTACCCATATCTCTAAAACCCTCTTAAACTTTTAGAGGGTATTTATTATTTATTTTTGGATGGATTGATAATATTTTTATTGAATTGGAATTGGGGAGGTTAATATATCATTTTACTTATGGATTTGTTTGAAGATACCAATGATTAGTTTTGTATGTGTCATAATTCTCATTTTTATTCTAATTTGGGATGGATAATTAATAAATAGTTGTTGTAAGAGGAATAATATTTCTAATACTTATAAAAATTGTTGATATATCTTGATGTAAGTGGTCCCTATAAATAATAGACCTTAAAAATTACATATTATAGTGTCATTATACTTATATAGAATTTTTTTCATCCCTAAGGATATTTATAGTTTATAATTTTAGAGAATTAGTTCATAAATCATATATAAAAAACCATATATTATAAAGTGAACACTTTTAATAAGTATACATTTTATAATAATATAAAACTTTTAAAAATAAGCATGTTTTATTTTCATGAAAAATCTTTATGACTTTCAATTTGAATTCCTCTATGTTCTTACTTATTCTTATACCTTGTGAATTATAATTGAAAATTTGGGATAAGAAAAACAAAATTAGAAGTGGACCTGAAATGAAGTATTATGTTAGTCTAGTTAAAAACATGAAAACCGATAAAAATATTTACCTTTATCACAATATTCTTGAGTGTATTAAATAAATAATTTCCACATGGAAAACACACACCTTCCTCTTAATAAAAACTTTAAAACCCATAGTAATAAAATAAAAATCAATTTTGAAACCTAGATCATAATATTCATAACCCTTTTCATAAATAATTGGATCCCATTTAAACCTATAGTATAAACCTCACTAGTTAACTCCATCTTTCTTTCTTGTAAAGACATGGAATATACCCAATGAAATTGAGTGCTATCCAGGTGCACCCATCATATAATCTATTTAGAGATCACCCATTTTTATGAGATATATTAGTCTCACCCTTCTTATATGATATATCAGGCTCACATATCATAATATTTAATCTCAAGTACTATAACATGAATAAAACATTTTATTCTTGCATCATTTCATCAAAAAACCCTTGAAAAATACTTTTGAACCCATATGCAAAACACTTTCAGGTATTTAAATACCTTTTTATTTTAAAAACACATTTTCAATACCAAAATTCCTAGAACAAGGTAATGAGAGATTTTATTTGATTAAAAAAAGAAATATTTTGAAGGAATCAAAACTTTAAATAATTATTTTTATGGAGGTAAAATCTTTTGATGTCATATATTTTAAAATATAACATTCATTTTTTATTTTCTATAATGAAATACAAAAAATTATATAAAAATATTCCTTTTAAAAACTTTGAAAGAAATTAAAATAAACATAAAATGTACTATATAATTATCTTATGTCCATATAAATACCTTAAGATAATATTTTTTTAAAAATATTTACATGGAAGAAAAGGATTTAGGAGATAAAAATTAAAAGTGGATTTTTAAATGAAAGTCCCTTATATCGAGTTCTACCCATCACGTATGTTATTTATCATCATAAAAAAAATTATATAGATTATTTACATAGTTAATAAAATTTTTCTTGTTCTTTATTAATTTTATTTTAATTAACACCTTGTTATATAAAATTACTCAATCAATTAAGTTTACGTTGGTTGTTTTGAAAATATTCAGTTCATATATCAAAATGACTTTCATAGATTGAATATAGTCAAAGTGGATATTATTCAAACCACTAAAGAATAATAATAATGAAATAATTATTATATTGATACATAAATTATAATCTTAAAATCAACCATTAAATATAGTTATGAAAAATTTACTAAGTTACAATCATGGAGATGGTAGGCCGTACATACTTATGTGTAACGCTTCTATTTTTCAATGATCATTATGGAAAGACGGTAAGAATTATTTAATCTTAAAATAATAATAATTATATTATTAATACTATATTATTTATTTAAATGTACTTATATATATATATTATATGTGATGTTGTGATGAAAAATGAATCACATCACTTCGTGTAGTTGGCAGTCCACACATACTGATGAACGACGTTACCATTTTTCAATAAATGAAAACGTAAGAAATTAAATGATATATTGTATTTAAATAATGATAAATATTTAGTTAATATCATATATATATATATTAAATCTACTATGATAACCATCCGTGATAGGTGGTGATAGAAAACAAATTACATCGATTCGCGAGGTGGTAGTCCATCGTACAAATGAATGCTGATTTAATTTTTCATTTTATGTAATATGTTTTGGATATAATTTATGAAATTAAAATAATGATGTATAAATATATTTAATAAAAAGGTTTTATTATTTAATAATGGTTTATGTTTATTTTAAGTAGGTGGAAGAAGAAATATTATGAAAATTATTGATTAAGAAATATACCTCTTCTTTGAACAACCTCTTAAGGTTTGCACCAAAAGATTTCCTAGGATGGTTTTATGATCAAAACAAGGAATATAGGATGTGGGTATATATTTAATTAAGGTATTTGGGTAGGTATTGGTATAACCAGAAGGATTTTTATGTGTAAAGAAAATAAGAGAGTAGGTTTCCTTTTATAAGTGAGGGGGGGGGGGGAATTCTGGAATTTCTTAAAATATTAAATTAATGTAAATTATTTATTATGAAAAAATGGATCAAAATTGAAAATATTAAAATATAGTATTATTGTTATTATAAATAATATCATAAAATTAAATTTATAAAAGTTTAATTTATGTTTTTTATCCCTATATTTTTGTTTTAACCCCTATTAAACTTTTTGACCATTATTATGATATTAATGTTTTTAAACTTTAGGGGGAAAGAAACCAAAAATAAAGAATAAAATGACACATAATTTAAATATTATTAATATTTTCATACATTTATGAATCAATTAGATGAATATGATATTTTTAGGAATTTTAAATCATATAATATAATATTGTTTATTATAAAATAACATTAAAGTCAATTTTGGAATTATTCATTTAATTGGACTTTGAAAATTAAATTAATGAAATAGAATTAGAATATAATAATTTCACAGATTAATAGTATGTAATACTAATATTTAAAATTAATGGGATACTTTAACTAGCCCAAATATTATTTTTTTTAGAGTTTTTAAAGTCATTTTAGTGAATTTGTACTACTTGCGCAAGCAATGTGTTAGTGTTGCATAAGAATTTAGAGGAATTATTTCATTTATAAAAATTATAAATAACTTTACATGAAAAAAATAAATTATTTATATTTAAAATTAATATTTATAACCAAACATAACTTCTTTTTATACCCAAGTAAAAAATATAAAGATAACCAAATAAAGTAAATTACATTTTTGAATTTTCTTTATATAAAATAATATAATGGTCTAAATCCCTTCTAAATGGAAAAAAATTCCATATATTAAAATTTTGGATGATTATGTATGAAATATAATTACCTAATAAAATCAATGAAAGTGTTAGGGTTATGTTTTAGTCCTTATCATATTTTTTAACCTTAATTAACCCATTTTATATTTACCATGATAACAAAATTTACTAATATTACTATTCATAATGACTAAATATAAAAGGGATTTATTTAAATAATTTAGAACTACGGATTATAAAATAATAATCTATTTTTTAAGATTCATCTTCTTGAATTGGAAAAAATTAATTTAATATTTAAACACAAAATGCAATGAAAAACAGTTTCTTTTTAGAAAAATACCCTTTTAAGTATAAAAAAGTTTTTATAAAAAATTAAAATATAAAATTCGTCATAAAATAATTTTTAATAGACGAATTAAAAAATTAAATTAATTTGTTAAAATTTAAATTCTGTAATTTGGAAATAATGATTTTAAATAAGACAATATAATGCATGAAAACTCATTTTGGTTAGAAATAAATATTTTTTCCCTTTTGGATGAAAAATTACCTAATATTCTTAAAATGAATATAGATATATAATTAATGAATGAAAATGATTTATTATAACATTACCTAGGTAGTTATAGTCCCGAACTTCTCTAGGTTTCCAATTCACCACTCTAGTGTATTTTTAATGATGCGATACTGGAATTTACTCCTATTATGATGAATTGACAGGGAATTAATTATTAATTCAAGTGGAAATTACTAATATTTTTTTTTAATTAATAGAAATAATAAAAGTAAAAATATACCATATACCTGTGTTTAAATGATTGTGTGATGTGTATGACTTGGAGTAAAAATAAATATTTGATCAATTAGTTATATTACTCAAAGAAAATATTAATTAGAGGTTTAATATATTGAAATAAAATTCTTAATGCATGATTAGTAAATAATAGATAATAATTACATGTTATTAAAAGGGATAAATTGATGAAATAACATATATAGTTAATGGAGGTATTAATTATTGAAAAAATAAAATAAAATTGTATTACTTGTGCTAGAATTTTAGTATAATGGTATTTATTTTTGGTAATCAATCAATATCAATTTATAATGATTTTTTGAAAACATTATGTGACATAGTGATATGTGAATGAAATTTTAAATAATGTACTTTACTTTTTAGATAATATTACTTTAAGTGTGTAATTATAATTTTATTAAAGATTTTTAGTTAAGTGTTCTCTAAGTGATTCAATAATGCAGGGGGTTAAATTAGAGAGAAATTGGAATAAAGGTATATAAATTGTGATTTATTAATGGGTTTAATATGTAAAATTCTATTATATTAGGCATCTGAAATTTGGGATTTTGTTTCATAATTGTTTAAAATACTTTGATGCACTTATATGTTGAAAATGTGTTTTGTTAACTCATGTGGATGTTTAAGGGATTAAATATTTTTTTGGTTGAAATTGATAAGGGTTAAGGGATGAATACATAGTTTGAGATTAATAAGATAATGTTTAAATTAATGAATCATAATGATGAGTCTTATATTGATGTGTTTTGGTTTTAGTATAGAAAACAAATAAATTGGTTGAATTTAAATATGGGTTTAACATTGTATTAAGTAAAATATTGGGATTAGTTTAGGATGATAAATTTTTAATTAATCAAAGTGAATGATATTTTATATTATTTTATTTTAGGATAAATGATCATTTTTGTTTTAAAGTTAATTATTTAGGAATTTGTGATTTAAAATTGTAATTGTGTGTTGAATCTTATAATTTTAAGTACTTTTTATATGTTGGTAATAAATTTTGTGAATATTAAAGTTGGTTAAATTAATGGTATTATGTTATAACAATGTTGGGTAAAATATTCGATAATTAGAATGTTTAAGTAAAGGTAAAAGAGATATTTCTCATTGAATTCTTACCATTACTGTTTATAATTGGGTTTTTATGTGTATAACTGTAACAAATGGGCCCCGATGATATCACATACACCACACCTTAACATGGTCATTCCATCTTGGCCCACTAGGAACCACCCATTTCCCTAATACACATGGTCCCCTACCCGAGTCCCACCCACATTCTTGAATGATTCATAAGACTAATGAACGTTCCCACAGGAAAAAACGTGTTCTCCCTAGTGTGCTTTGTAATCACTTTAACACACCCTAGAAACTTCTCATCAAGGCCACCCATACTTATCACTACTCCAAGATAATAATTATTTACTTTAGAGTTAAATCTGGTAGGCTCATGAAAAGAAAGGTGCACCTTATTTCCATGAGTAATAACATTTAGTATTTTAACCCTTTAACATCTTGGGGTGTTACATTTACCCCAACTTTAGAGAACAACATCTTCATTGTGGACCTTACATCTCAACCTAGGCATTGCAACCACAATTCCAAATGGGTACCTAATCTGATACCTATTTAACAACTAGGACCTATATATAGTATATACACCCCACATTAACATATTAATTTGGTCCTAGCCTACCCGGAACCACTAGTTTTTCAGAATAATGACTATTCCCATAGTCCGAAACATTTTCCTACATGTGTGATTTTTCCTAACTCTCACACATAGTGGGAAAATTCCCATGAAGGTCACCCATCCTGATAACTATGCTAGGACAAGCATGATTAAATGTAGAGTTATAGTCAGGTAGGATCCCAAAAATAAAGGTGTACCATGTCGACATGAGTAGTATAATTTATTCTTTTAATCCTTTAACATCATTGGGTGTTACATTCACCCCACCTTTAGAGCACAACATCATCTTTGTGGACCCTATATCTCATCCCAGGCAGTGCTACCTCACTTCTATCTAGCTTCCTCCTCTGATACCAATGTAATAACTAGGCCCCACTTATAGTACATACAACCCACCTTAACATGGCTATCTGGTCTTGGCCCATCATGAACCACTAGTTACCTTATAGACATGTGGTCCCCCTACTTGGGGCCCACCCATGTTAATGAAATTTCATCAGACTAATGATTATCCCTACATTCAAACACATGTTCTTCTTTGTGTAATTTTTCCTAATTCACACAAATCTTGTGAAACATTCTAGAAGGTCAACCATCTTTATCCCTACTCTAGGATAAGAACACGTAACTTTAGATTTATAATCAAGTTGTATCCTAAAAAAAGGTTCAAATTGCTGACATGAGTAGTAATATTTAGTATTTTAAAGCTTTAACATCATGGGGTGTTATAAAAACTATTTTTATTTGGGATTGATAAGTGATAAGAATTTCTAATGACAAATGAATGGGGTGTTTAAAATGGTTTAATGCACTGAACATCAGGAAATTTAAATCAAATAAGTTTGGGTATTAATATCACGAATACTGAATATAATGGAAAGAATGAAATATGCATTTGGGTGTTTAAATTAGGATTTAATTAATTATATTAGTTTTATAATTATATGGAATTAAGGGAAAAATGAGCATGAATGAAAAATCTAAAATGTTTTATTTTTAAATTATTTTAAGGTTTATCGAGTGATGGGGGAATTATTTTGTCATCATAATGTGATGATGAATTGATTTATATTGTAATGGGTGATATACTGAGAAATTAATGAGGATTGATTATAACAAGTTTTAATCATGTTATTTCTTAAGTATATTTGATGATTTTTTTCAAGGGAAAGACTTGATTTAGGTTATGATATAACAAATAATTTTGTTATAATGTGGTTTAAGCCTTATAATATGATATATTTAGATATTAAATGATTTCATAAATTGAAATACTATACCATGGGTTGTTATTTGTCATGAGTTTAGTAACCATGGGATTTTACCATGTGTTTGGTGGGGTTACTATTTGAGAAATGAGTTTGTATTTGAGATGTTCAAATATACTTTCTATGTTTAACACCCCAAACCTATTCTCCCAAATTTGATGCCATAAACATATATATTACATACTGGATTTGATACCAAATAGAAATTCTCAGACATAATTATCCTTTAATTATATAACTTAAAGAAAATATTACATTACATGTATTCCCAAGACCTTTTAGGTTTAGAGATTTAGAGAATTTGGAAAAAACATAAACTAATAAAACCTATGGATTTCTAAACTAATTGACACATTTTATCCACTATATAAGAAACCACTAATTCAATAAATATTCTTCAACATCTCCCAAAAATTCTCCACAAAATATATTCTTTTTGGAATATCATATGTAATAATTGTTTACATAACCTAGAGAAATGTAAACATAATAAGGGTTTATCTCAAGAAACCAATAACAGAATACATACAACTAAGGTAAACATGGCATAAACATGACATAAATATTATAGAAGAAATAAGTAAACAACATTAATCCACAATCAAAAGAAACTGAGAGCATATAATATCCATGATAATAATTTAAAACACGAATATCAATAATAATAATCTCATACTAATAGAATGCATAATTTTCGAAATAAAAAAAATGTTGTGAAGGAAATTTAGAATGACACTATCCTATTATAGGAAGTGGTATGAAATGAAACCAAATATGTTCTGTGTCATGAGACCTATCGATGCATCAATGTTTTATATAATTTAAGGTCCCACATGTCACTTGATTATACCCAATTCATTCTCCATAATATTTATCAATAATTTTCATAACATTACCCAAGTAATCACTTACTAAATAAAAATATTATTATCCATATAATTAAAGATACAAAATGTCAATACATAATCAACTTGAATTAGAAGTCAATAATCATCAAGAATATCAATATATTTCCCCATATTAATAAAAAAGATAACATAATCATAATTCATCCATAGAAAGAAGGTTGATGGTCAAATAATACATAGTAAACTTTCTAATAATTATCCATATTGAAATAAAAATATATAGAACACTAATACTTTTCCCCATGTTAATAAATAAACATTATTTTTAGGTGAACAACATCTAATTTGAATTTTTAAAATGACATGGTCACACCATATAGGGTAATGAGTATACAATAAATTCAATGTTGGAATAAAATGATAATAATCCATCTAGAAAAACAAAGTGGATGGTGGAAGAAGCAAAAATCTTCAGTTCAATAAAGGAAACATAAGGGGATGTTTATATAAATGAAAAACACCATCACAAAATAATAATTTGAATGATATCATAAAATAATGGATCAAGAATCTAATTATTTGATACCATGACTCCAATCACCAAAATTATTATATATATAAGAAGATAAATCATGAAAAACTAACACTATTATGGTAAATACGTTTGAAAATGTTAATGGAAATTAAAGAAAAAATTAAATGATATTTTAGAAAACATTTTTATCATTGACATAAAAAAATAATATGTCACTTTAAAAGGTATATTTTGAAAAGGTTACGTAAAAAAATTCAAAAGAAATTATTTTTAAAAAGTTTCTCCACTAAAAGAGCCTTAAAAATGCATAATTTTTATCTTGGAGAAATGAGAAGAGGGAAAAAACATTTGAATATTAAAGGATTTTTTTATTATTTTCAAAATATCTTTGTTTAAAACTAAAACTATAAGAAGAGTAAAAAAAATTCATTTTTATTAAAACTTTATTTTCCCAAAGAGGATTATAAAATACAGTATAATAATATGTTATTGTGGGAGAACCCAATACAGGAAAAGAAAATTTCAATAGATATGAAGATTCTATTATACTGGAGGGACCTCCAATATAGTTTTTTGTGATGTATATACATTCCTCTAAGAAGTTATGAATTGTTCCTTGATCTTAACTACTTTTTTTCTAAAAATAAAAGTTTAATATGAAACATTATAACTCAAATAAAGAATATTTGATTCATCAATATCCATTATGAAAAACATACTCCATGAAAAATAAAACATTTAAAAAGGGTTTTATGTTTTAAAAATGTATATAATGTGATAATACAATATAATACAATCAAAGGGAAGCATTAACAAAACTTATATGAAATAATTTCAAGTGAACAATCATAACTCAATGAATGAAAAATAAGTTACCAAAAACTCTTATGACTGGGGAAACACTTGATTCGAAAGACATTTAAGGGAAATAACTTTATTTAGACTATTTTATCCCATGAATTATAATTAAATATAGTATAACAAATTCATGGGATATTAAATCAATAGAACACCATAAAAAAGAAACACGGTGAATAACATGTAACATGTCTCAAAGAATCAGAATTGAGACTAAGAAAACCCTTGTTTCTTGAGAAATTTTTTAATAAAAACCCCTTGAAATAGTGGTATTTTAATTAAAATTTGAATAACATGATTAAAAAGATAATTTTTGATATGATATCTCAAATACGAATTATATACACTATATAAATAAAATTAGGTGCATAATACCAAACATGTATCGAAGGAATTTGAGATGAAAACTATTACCTCTTATCACTAGCTTCCATGAGCATACTTTCTCCATTTGTATATATATATATATATTAATCACTTAATTTATAAGACTAATAATATCCATTTTCATTATTTATTTTCATAAATAGTCATTCTCTATATGAATTCTTTTTTTCCACATTGGGTGTTTATAGTTTTGATTGTTAGTAATAGTTTCATAATAACGGTGTTCATATTCATTATTATTAAAAAGTTAATCATTAATAAGTCATTAAAATTCTTATTATAGATGTTTTATAACTATTTAATATTTTTCAAATTCCTTTCACTAGTGTTTAAGTATTTATCCTTTAAGTTGAAATCGATAACAATCATGTTTTAGTTATTCTTAACAATCAAAGGGTGTTTTATTAATTGATAGTTTAAATATTAATATAAAATCTTAAGAATCCAAAAATAAATAATTATTTACAAATTTATGTTATATTATACCAGTAATTATGTTCCCATATTCATTCATGATAGAAATTTATAGTATGGTTCAAGTAGGTGGTTAAACCAAACATGAACATACCCTAATTTAATGAATGATTATGAAGTAGTTTTTCTGTAATATCATTTTACAAAAAGAATAATGATCTTATTTATTGTTTATTAGTGTGATATATTATAATATTAAATTATTATAAATATAATATAATTTATATAATGTCATTACTTAGAAAGAAGAGATCATTATCCTCTTAGTTCACTCATTTTAAAGGATTGAATTAATGATGATCATTTATTGATAATATCATTAATAGGTTCTAAATTTTTTTACATGAAAACCTTAATGAAATTAAAAAAATAATATTTACTCATTAAAACATTATAGTAACCGTAAATTATGATTGGTTATGACAAATTATTTTTTTTCTCGTGGTAGTGATAGTCTGCACGTACGCACCAATGGCGATTTAATTTTTCTTAATGGAAGGGATATATGAATAGAAAATGATAATGAATTTAATATTTTAACATTATATTATATAAATAATGCTAATATAAGTATGTTAGTGTGTCTATAAATTTTCTAATGAATATAATTAAGAAGAAAAGGTAAGTAGTTGATAATACTCTCGCTGAGGACTTGAATTTTCCTTAGAAGACTCCTTGTAAATGAAGGCATTATTATAAATAATGGTGGAAAAGGACTTTTGAATACAAAATATTGTTATAGGATGATAAATTTGGAAGTGTTTTTAGTATAAATTTTAAGGTAAGGTGAGTCTTTAAGTGGTAGAAGGGTTAGCCTTTTATAAGTGAATGGAAGGGTAGTTTTGGTATCACCCTTAACATTTTCAATAATACGATGTTAGTGTTCCAAGTTAAATGAATAATAAATGAAAAAAGGGTAGGTTAAAGTGTTTTTGGGTTTAAAGTCACCCCAAACACTAATTATATATAAAAAATTCAGTGTTTTAAGTTTTTTACATTTAACTTTTAAACTTTTAAACTTTTACCCTGATTTACTTTTACCTTGGTAATTAAATTTCAACCTTAATAAATAAAATTAAAGAAGAAATTAACATTAAAACCATTAACTAATTTAAACCTTAAGATTTTAAAATCTATAAATTATTTTATCAAATAAAATTTCAATGTTTTTGAGAAGTTAATTTTAATATTAGATCATTTAATGTGTAAAATATGTTTTTATAAAAGTGTGTTTTGAGATTAAAATTTATTTGTAAGGAATAGTTTTTAAAATTATCAATTAACACCAAATAAATTGTTTTATTATAAAACAAATAAATGATATGAGGATTTTATGGAAATCGAAATTCAAATATCCCTATTAAGATAATTTATTTAAATAAAATACTCAAAACCATTTTTATTAAACTAATATTTTAATTTTTTTTTAAAAATGTTGGGCATTGGATTTATAAGATCAATGATTTTTTTTTTAAAATTTATAATGATATTATATATATATATATTATTACATAAAATGTTTTTTTAAACTTCTCAGATACACTTACATAATGTTAAAATCATAAAAACTATAATTTTCACAAAAAACCATATTTTTCGACTAAAAATCAATATTTTTTGAGAAAACCTAAAATTTAAAAAATAGTTTCCATATTTTCAAATAAATTTTCTAAAATTTATAAATTAATTTTTTTAATAAGATCATTAAATATAATGAAAACCTCTTTTTATTAGAAAATGTCATTTTCGAATATTAATTATTATTATTTAAATTTCATACCATTTAATTACTAAATTGGTGTTAACCATTTATTAATATCAAAAATTAATTTTCATAATTGATCATATATTTATTGAAATATATATTCATATTTCATAAAAAGGAAATTTTTAGAATTTTGTTCTAAACTACAAATTATCTTATTAGTAATTTTTGGAAAACTAACTGAATTTAATTCATATTAAAAGTATCCTTTATTTTATTTAAACATATATTTCATATAGTGTTTAATCCTATTCATTCCCAGAAATTCAATTGTTGTGTTTTGATGGCCATACTTAAATATTTACATTTTATCTAAATATATTGCGATTTCATTTAAGTTTGGTGTTGTATTTGGAGAAAGATATCAAACACATTGACTTATTTAAGGTAATAATATATTAAGATCCTAAGGTGTTACATTAAACCATAAATAAATTTCATCCTCACAAATTGTAATAATTAATCATTGAAGAAATTATGTGAATTTATTCTTAACATATTCATCATTTAGGGTATAACCTCAAATATGAAATTTACCGTACTCTCATAGGCTATACTAAGTTACTTATCTTTCCTAAAACAACATTAATCATTAATATAATCATATACTAAAGTATATATCTACCCTAACTATATATTCTCCTTAACATACCTTTACTAAAACTATTTGAATCTCAAAGTGAATAAACCACAATAAAGTTATATATTCCTCAAGAAATTAATTCTATATTTAACCCTCAAAATAGTATTAACCACTAATGAATAAGATCACATAGTAGTAAATTTATATAATAATCATACAACTGTGATAAACTTCACTAAAAATTTCATGAATCAATTATCACTCCTAAGGATACCAATACAATCTAACTTACTTATTCAAAATAAAATAATCCTTTATTATTTCAACATCAAGACTATGTTAATCATAAGAGTTATCCATACCTCAATCACGTTTTCTTCAATAGTTATACCAAAAAATATAAACCTATCATAAAATATCATTTAAAGGTTATTAATATCATTTAACATATGTTTTCTTACCTTTAAATTAAAACTACTAAAGAATAATCCATAGCTGTTTCTCATAATCCTTAGTAAAATTTTAAATATACCCAAATTTCATTGATAAATATCACTCTACTAATTAAAATAGCTAAGATTATCATATTTTAATTTCAATTTTTATATTATAATCACTTCTATATATAAGACTAGTAAACACACCATTTTAATCATAATAGGAATTTGCTGATTTTTTTTAAAAATTTAAGTATTCCTCCTTATTCAGTTATAATAAACAATGGTTTCTAAATACATATCTTTATCAGCTTCATATTTATAATCCTATCTCAACCAAATACTAAAAATATAATGGTTATGATAATATCAAAAATTTGAATATGAAAACACACATTAAAATATTTCTTCATTTATGGCACTTTTTGTTTTTAACACACAATAAATTTAGATCAACCTGTGACTCTCCTTATGTTGAGTCAATAAGGTTTTCCTTATGACTCTTCCATTCCTTATTTTTTGAAAATCACAAAGGGGGATAAGGAAAAAGATCTACTCAAAAGAGGGAGTAGGAAAAATTTCTAAGTCAAGAACTATCCTTAAGTAAGGGGGAGTTCCTCATTACAAAGTTTTTCATTTCAAATGATAATGAAAACTCCACTCCGAAAATTTAGAATACAATCCTTAGAGTTAATAAGCCTAAGGGGGAGTTAGTTCTATTCATAATCATTTATGAACAAAGTGAGATAAGTTTTAATTTCAAATCCTAAAGAAAATTTTCTAAATCCTTATCTTCTTTTTTGAAAGGTTGTTTGTGCTTTCTAAAAAGGGGGTGATTGTTGAGTCAATAAGGTTTTCCTTATGACTTTCTCATTACTTATTGTTTTGAAAATAAAAAACACCTTATACTCAAGCAAATATATATTTTACTTCTCTAAGGAAAATTTCCATCCTTAAGGAAATTTACCCTAACCTAGTTTTCCTTATACATATCAATATTTTTCTTAAGTATAAAAATCATATTCATACCTAAAACATCGGAATCATATAATACTTATATATGAAGAATTGTGTTTTAGGATCCAAATTCTAGATACTAACCCCAATGAAGTTCGACTCCGAATTCTGGATACGAACTTTAATGAAGTTCCACTCTAAATTCTGGATACAAACTCTAAGAAAGTTCCACTCCGAATTCTAGACTCCGAACTTCTATGAGTTCGACTCTGAACTTCTATGAGTTCGACTCTGAACTTCTATGAGTTCGACTCCGAACTTTTACTATTTTTACTCCAAACTTCTAGAGTTCAATGCTGAACTCCTATAAGTTCAACTCTGAACTTTTACTAGTTCGAATCCGATCTTCTATGAGTTTGACTCCGAACTTCTATAAGTTTGATTCTGAACTACTATGAGTTCGACTCCGAACTTTAACTAGTTCAACTCCAGACTTCTATAAGATCGACTCTAAACTCTGTTAGATCAGATTCTGAATTCTGGTGAAACCAGAATCCGAATTTCCTTACAAATTCAGACTCCAGATTTCTACAGAATTCAAGTTCTGAATTCCTATTAAAACAGAATCAGAATATCTCTTTATTATAGACTCTGAATTCCTTTTTGGTTAGACTCTGAACTATTATTTTCTTACATTCTGAACTTCAGTTTTGATTATAATTATACTTGTTTCATTATAAAACGATGTCGTGCTTTCAGTTACACATGTTTTGTTATAAAACGATGTCATCCATTCTGTTTTTAATTAACCTTTGGTTGGGTGACACGTGTACAGTTCCCTCTGAAATTTAAGGAAAATATGACCATTGGAGGAGGGATCCGACCATTGCTAACAAGCCTATAAATTGGAGCTCATTTGAAAGAGCTCAACAACAACAAGTTGATCACTCTAGATACCACACACTGTCAAGGTGATTTCTAGAGAGAGAAGATTTTCATGCCTTGTGCGTACTGAACAGCTCTTTCAGATTTCTTCTTGCGACTCTGATTATTGGAGATTACATTTGAGGGCTTCCAGGGATATGAAGATAGAGGTGCCGACTACCGTGGAGTTTGAGGGATTCCTTGCTGAGGAAGATAGAGGTTCCAACTACATTGAAGTTGAGGGCTTTTGGGGATAACAAGACAGAGACTCCGATCTTTGTATCGAGGGCATACCCAGGTGTGGGTAAGACATACTTTCTTGAAAGTGTAAATCAAGGGACCTTTATCCAAGGTTGTTGGATACCCTTCTCTTTGGGTTAAAGATTTATATTTTGTTACTTGTTTTTGTTACAAGTTTATCTTTTCTGCTGTAATTTTTTACGTTTAAGAAAGTATAACCATCTTATACTTCCTTACACTTGTTTACTCTAATTCAGTTAGATTCTATATAATTTAAGGTAGAATCTCATAATTGTAAACTTTGGTTAAGTTTCATTTTCTGGATCCATATTTTCGGAACCGGTTTTTTGGAATCAATTTCCAAATTTAAGCAAGTGTATAGAGCTAGAAGTTTGTGACTTCATACTTTGTTCCAATCTTTCAATTGGTGTTGTGAATTTTCTTAGTTTAACTTTGTTAAACTTAGATCTTTCCTTTTTTAAGGAAAATTTTAAAGTGTACAATTCACCCTCCTCTTGTATATTGAGCATCTACATCACTATTTCGATCCTATACCTTGTTCAATCCTTGGTTATCCATGGTCATTTTTCTATTAGGTTATCTAACCTATTTAGTTAAAATAATTTTTAAATCCATTATAATGGTTTATAAATAGAATACAATTAACCAAATAATATCCCTTGGGAGTGTCAACCTAAGTGGGAAATTAATCCTCATTTTTTTCACCTAGTGGTATTTGTGTCAATACCCAATCCTCCCTTTTTGAGGTTATACCCCTTGGTATATTTGTTCCAGGGCCTGTATCCACTTCCTGTATCTAGATAGGGATTCAATTTCTAGGAAAACCATATAATCAATAATTTACCAAAACTTATGGATTTTATCCTAGACTTAGATTTATTCTAAGGTTTTTCATTGATGTTCTCTTTTTCTAATCCTCAAAATATTCAATACTACATTAATTAGCATAAAAGATTATATATTCACTTAAAATTAAGATCAAATATAAAATATCAACCCTTAAATTATCCCCAAAAAAAATCCAAACATCCAAATTAATCTAAACCCTACTATGATACAAACTATGACACACCAGATCCACACTCTTAAATTTGGTTATATAAACACATACTTTATATACTAACTTTGATATCAACTATAAATTCATAGACATTATTATCCCATTATTACATGACTTCAAAAAATATCACATTACATACATTCCCAAGAACTTTTAGGTTTATAGATTTAGAGAATTAGGAAAAAACATAAACTAATAAATTTTATTTATTTCTTAAAAAATGGAAATATTTATCCACAACATAAGAAATAACTTAATCTATAACAAGTCTTCAAAATATCCCACAAATTATCCACACAATCTATCATTTTAGGAATATATAGTGTAATAATTTTCTCTATAACTAGGGGAAATATAAAAATAATAAGGGGTGATATTATACACTTGGTTAGGGAAAAAATAAAACTAAGGTAATAATGGAATAAACATTACATAAATATTATTGAAGTAACACATAAAAACATGAATCCATAATCAACTAAAACCGAGAGCATTCTATATCCATGAAAATAAATGAAAACATAGATATCAACAATAAAGATCTCATACTGATGGAATTCATATTTTTGGACATCAAAAACATGTTTTCAAGGCCTTTTTTAAGAAAGTATCATATTATGTGAAGAGGCATACACTAAAACCTAAAAAGTTTTTTCTTATGAGATGTATCGATAAAACGAGGGTTTATATAAATTTCATCCACACTTGTAACATGATTATTCCCAATTAATTCACCATAAGAGTTAAGAATTATTTTCATAACATTTCCTAAGGAACCTATTATTTAAGGAAAAAATGTCTATCCATATAATGAAAATATGAAATGTCAATACATAATCAACATGTGTTTGAAGTAAAAAATCACTAATAATATTAATACTTTTCCCCATTTCAATAAAAGGTATAACATGATTATAACCCATAGAACAAAATAATGTTTATGGTAAAAAATAAACAATCATATTTCCAATAATCATCTTTATTATAATAAAAATATATATAATTCCAAAAAATTTCCCCATGTCAATAAATAAACATTCTTTCTAGGTAAAAATCCTACAATATAAAATTTTAAAAATGATATGTTCACACCATATAGGGTAATGAGTATATGGTTAATTTAATGTTGGAATAATATGATCACAATTCATCCATAGAAATAAAGAAGGTTATTTCAAAATAACATGTCCTTAATGCAACAAAGGAAACATAGGTGGGTGTTGATATAAATTGAAAACACCCTCACAAAATAATGATTCGAACGATATCGCAAGTGCAGGGATCAAGAAATGAATTAATCAATACCATAGGTTCAATAAACTAAATGGTAATATATATATATATATATTAAAGGATAAATTATGAAACGTAAACCCTTTTAGGGTAAATATTATTGAAAATGATAAGGGAAAAGTGATAAAAAGCTTAAAAGATCTTATAGAAATCATTTTTAACATTGATGTAAAATAAAAATTACAATTTAAATTTAAAAGGTAAATTTTGAAAATGTGACATGAAATAATTTGAGAACATATACATTTAAAAATAATATCTAATAATAGAGACTTAAAAAGGAATAAATGTTCTCTTGGATAAATGAGTATAGGAAGAAAAAACATATGAAAGTGAAAAGAAGACATATTTTCTTTATTTTTAAAATATATTTGTTTACAACTCACTTTACAGGAAGAGTAAAAAAATAATTTATATTAAAACATAATTTTCCCAACTAGGTTTATAAAATACCATATAATAAAATGTTAATGTGGGAGAACCCAATAATTAAAAATAAAAGTTCAAGATAAAACATTATATCACAAAGAAAGAAGACTTGAGTTATCAATATACCTTACGAGCAACCTGATCCAAGAAGAATGATACATTTGGAAAGGTTTTTATGTAGTAAAAATGTATAAAATGATATAATACCACATAATAACATCAAATGAAATAATTTACCCAACTAATATGAAATAATTTCAAGTGAATGATAATAACTCAATAAATAAAAATTAAGTTACCAAAAACTATTACGAATGGGGTAACACTTGAGTAAAAATACATATGAAGTAAAAAACATGTTTTTTATTAGTTTATAAAATGAATTAAAAGGAAATAAATTATAATACATTCATGGGATAATAGATCAATATAAAACCATACAAAGGATACATATTTCATAACATGGAAAATGTTCAATGAACTATAATTGAGACTAGGAAATCCCTTGAGGGTTGAGTAAAATTTATTCAATACCCATTATAATATAATTATTGAAATTTAACTTAAAATAAAAGTTTTAAATGATAATTCTTGATATTATATCTCAAATAGATAGTTTATATACCTAAGAAATGAAATTAGATGCAAAATACCAAAAATGTCTCAAAGGGATGAATTTGAGATGAAAAACCTTACCTATTTTCTTGACATCCATGAATATAATTTAACCTATTGTATTAAAAAATAGATATCTAAATAACTTATTTAACATCCTAAATCATATCCATTTTCATTCGTACTCTTCATAAATAGTCATTATCTACATGAATTCTTTTGATTTATCTTATTGAGTGTTTATAGTTTTGATCATTTGTACTAGTTTTATAATTAAAATGTTCATATTAATTATTATTCCATAGTTTATAATTAATAGGTAATTAAAGTTACAATTAGGTATTTTTTTAAAATTATTTAATATGTTTAAAATTACTTTTATGAGTGCTTTAATATTTATGCTTGAAGATGAAATCGATAACAAACATATTTCAAATATTCTTAATAATCAAAGGATGTTTTCTTAATTGATGTTTTAAATATTAATATAACATAATTATAATTAATAAATAATAATTATTTACAAAATTATTTTATATTATACTAGTAATTATGTTCTCATAGTAATTCATGTTACAAATTCATTATATGGTTCAAGTGGGTGGTTAAACAGTCCCAAAAACGAATATACCCTGATTTAATGAATGATTATGAGGTGGATTTTAGTAACATAATTACAAAAAAATCATAATTATC
Organism: Viscum album; assembly: GCA_963277665.1. NCBI lineage: Eukaryota > Viridiplantae > Streptophyta > Magnoliopsida > Santalales > Viscaceae > Viscum > Viscum album. The sequence continues at coordinate 1,965,073,218 of OY728133.1, forward strand.
TTATTTAGTATTTATTAGTTTGATATATCATTATTTTAAATTATTATAAAGATAAGATAATTTATATAAAGTCATTACATAGATTGTATATATCATCATCCTCTTAGTTCTCTCATTTAAAATGATTAAATTAACAAGATAATTTATTGATCAAATCATTGATAGGTTCACCATTTTTTCATAAAATAACATTAATGATATCATATAAATAATATTTAATAATTAAACCATTATAGGAACCATAAATTATGGGTGGTTATGAAAATAAATTTCGTTGCTCTTGGTGGTGGTGGTCTTCCTGTACACATGAAGGACGATTTTTTTCTTAATGGATGAGGTATATGAATAGAAGATGATAATACCCATAATATAGTAACATTACAATATATAAATGATAATAATATCATTATATTAGTGTTTATATAATAAATTTTATTGAATATAATTAATAATAAATGTTAAGTAGTTGATAATACTCATGTTAGGGACTCAAATTTTATTTGTAAGTATACATAGAAATAAAGGCCTTATGCTAAATAATGGTAACATACATTTTTTAACATAGTAGAGTGTTATAAGATAATAAATTTGGAATATTTTCTAGGATAAATTATATGGTAAGGTTATTCTTGAAGTGGTTGAAGGGTTACAATTTTATAAGTGAAGGGAAAGGTGGTTTTGGTAGCACACTCAACATTTTTAATAATATGATATTACTATTCCAAGGTCAATGGATCCGAAAATGGAAAAAATGTGATTAAAAGTAAATGTGGGTTTAAACTAAAATTAAACATCCATCTTGGAGTTAAATTTTATTGTTTAAAGGCTTTTATTTTAACCTTTTGAATTTTACCCCAATTTACTTTTCCCTTGGTTATTAATTTTTAACCTTAGTAATTAATATTAATGAAAAAATTAATATTGAACCCTTTAAATAATTATAATGATATTTTTTTAAATTATAAATTAGTTTATAAAATAAAATTTATAATACTTTTAGAAGTTAATTTTTAGATTATCGCATATAACATATAAAAATAGTTTTTAGAAAAAATGTGTTTTCGAGTTTAAGATTTTTGTGTGATACATAATTATTAAAATTATAAATTATAATGAAATAAAAAGGTTTATTATTAAAAAATAAAAGGTATTATACTTTTATGGAAATCCAAAACTTAATCTAACCTTAAAAATACTTAATTTAAAGAAAAGACTGAAAACAATTTTTATTAGACCAACATTTTAGAAGGGTTCTAAAGGACATAAGATTTATAACCTCAAATAATATTTTAATGTGTATAATGATATTCCTTAAACACATATATTATTATTTAAAAGGTTTTATAAACCTCTAGGATATACTAGCATAATTATAAAATCAAGGAAAATTATATTTTTTTAAACCGTATTTTTCTACTAAAAAATACTATTTTTGGAGAAAAAGAAAAAATTTAATTTTATGATAAAATTTTTATTCTAAATTAAAAAATGGTTTCCATATTTTAAAATTCATTTTCTAAAATTTATAAATTCAAATTTTTAATAAAATCATAAAATATAATGAAAAAACTTTTTTTATTGAAAAATAAAATTTTCAAATATTAAATATTATTATTATTATTTCATATCATTTAATAAATAATTGGTGGTAAAAAATTATTAATGTGAATCATAATTTATCATAATTAATCATAAAATATAATTTCATATCATATAAAATAGTATTTTTTAGAAAAATTATTTTCTAAATAATAAATGATCTTATATGTAATTTTATAAAAATTAATTAAATTTCATTCATATAAAAGTAGACTTTATTTTATTTATACATATATTTTATAAATTATTTAATCATATTCATTACTGCTAATTAAAATGTTGGGATTTAGCATTTATAGTTAAATATTTATATTTTATCTAAATATATTAGGGTTTTTTATGTATAGTGTTTCATGTGGAGAAAGCTATCAAACACATTGGCTTGTTTAAATGTAATCATATATTATGATCATGGAGCGTTGCATTATGATTTGTACTATAAATGGTTAGATAAGGTATATTATAAAACAAATTGGTTTGGTAAGTATTTAATGCATCTTGTTATAATCCAATTACTTTAAATTTGAGTATGCGTTTTCACTATACACTTGTGAGTATGTTAAAAAAGTTGAGATATTTGGGATCTTGGTAGTATTTGTATTTCTCACACCCTATATGTTAATATGTCATTATAACTCTATATAAATGTTTTCATGTAGTTATGGGAGAGACCCCATGTATTTTGGAGTTGTATTTTGAAATCATTTTGATGATATTGTAGGAGATAGAGATGTTAATAAAGACTTTCATTATCTTTTTTTTCAGTTTTATTGAAATTCATGCATTGGGATTTTTTATTATATTTTTGACTATAATAAATTCATGGTGTTAATTATAATTACATTATAGTTTTATATGTTATTAGTATCAATTTCAATTTTATCATTTTTTCTCTGATAAGGAATATTTTGAACAAATGATTTATTATATAGTAAATCACCATACAAATGATATTCATAACCCTAAGAAATTATCACTAGCCTTCAGTGATTGTGGAGTGAATTTGATGCAATGTGATGTTTTCTCTTAGTGTAATAGTTATTCCGAGTGGTTATGTTAAAAAAATGGTTTCATAGAGGTATTTTTTGAGCTCTTGATACTTTGGGGATTTTTATATTAGAGATTGGAAGTTTGGACTTAGTATGGATGCTATGTATGTGTGCTTGACCATAAAAACCATAATAGAAGTTTAATCCATTTTATTGTTTTATGAATGATATTTTAGGATATTACGCACACTTGATTATGAATGAGTAGTGTATTTTTTATGAATCATTTTGGTAGAAGTTGAGTAATAATCCAAAGAAATAAAATCTGTTATATATATATTTATGTAGAAAATTTCACCAAATCGATCATCTTCTATTATTCTTGATTCATCTTTATGAGAAAAAGGAAAAGAAAAAAATATAAATTATCTAAACTGATGATGTAGTGGAATATAAAAAAGGATGAAGAAATTTATACTGTTAAGGAAAAATAAAGATTAATTTATAGGTTTATTATTAAAATTTCTTACTGAGGAATGAATAGGATGGTTTGTGAAAGAGATGAGATGCCTGAAATTCTATGTCGATGGAAAAATCTGGTAGGAATCCTTAATAAGAAAGTAAAATGAAAGTAGGATCTAACATAGATGGAATGAAAATTGTTTTTGGTACTAGTGATCGTTGAAAAAAGTCTCCAACAATATCTTGGTAGTCAAGGTCGCTTAAAACATCTAGTATGAGAGAACCAACCTTCTTATCTTATAAACCTATCAATATTTTTCACCGAACATGATGTTTAGAGCTATTTCATTTAGTGATCAGGTAGCCCAAGGATGCATTTCACCAAATGCCTTGATATGGTGCCAATGTATAAAGTGTTTTCTACCTCTCATCTTTTTTTGGATCTTCTAGTAAGAAAATATGTGAGTTGAATTTTGATAGGATACTCCGTTAAATTTTTTATTTGGAAACTAATACAAAAATAATCTAAATTAATATATTATATTAATCACTCCCTTTTCAATTTTCAAAGTTTAGGATTAATCTGCTAGAGATATAATAATAAGCATAATATTAGAAAATTAAATTACTTGTTTAAATACATATAAAATAAATATATATCCACTTTTATTTTTATAGAACAAATCACCTTATTGATTTGATAATTACACATGAAAAACCATAAATTTAAGAATTTTGTTTTCAATTTTATTAGGAATAAAAATTTTCAATAAATATTATTTTTTAATTATTAATTGTGATTAAAAATAACTTAAAAATTAAGCAGAGTTCATAATGTAATGTCACTAAAATAAATTCTATTTTGATAGAAACTACTTAAAAATTATATTTCCCCCACCATATCCTTGATTATTTTTAACTTTCATTTAAAAAATATTTAAAAATTAATTTAAAATACATCATTCATTATCTATCAACAAAAACGAGTTGAAATTGAAATATTATAATCAATTTTAAATTACATATAAATCTTTACCAAACTAAATAAATGAATAAATATTTTATATAATATATTAAATTTTGTTCATATAGATATATATGATTTCATTATTATAAAAGTGAATTATTGATTTACACAAAGGTAAAATAAAAAGTCTAGTCAATTTTAATTTCTTACCATATATCACCTTGATAATTTGATAAATATGCACGTAAAAATTAAAAATTTAAAAATATCGAGACTTAAAATTATTAATTATGAAAAATTTCAATAAACAAAAAAATTTCAAATTATTGGTGGTCCTGGTAAATGATTAGAAAATTTGGGAGAGTTCATTACTAGATTTCACTAATCTAAATCCCACATAGGTGGAAATTGTATATAAATTGAGTGAATCACTATGTATTATTTATTATTGGTATCCTTTATTTAAAAAATATTTGTAATTTAATTTATGATTTATATTATATAAATAGAAAGGGATTCACATAGATATAATCTCATAATGTTTTTGGATTTAAGATCAATACCGATCACAGATATATTCACACACATTTTCTATAAAATATTTTAAATCTATTCCTTGTATATATATTTTATTCATCTTTTTTATGAAAGTGAATTACCAATTTGAATTAAAATTAAATTAAAAATATAATCTATTTTAATTTGCTACCATGCATCACTTTACCAATAAGGTAATTATATATAAAAAATCTTAAATTTTAATATGTTGTGAGTTATGATTATTGGTAATTAAAATTTTCAATAAACATAAAAATTATTGACTATTAGTGGTATTGGACAAGGATGAATTTTTTTGAAAGCTTTCATTGTCAGATTACACTGAAATAAATCCAATACTAGTGGATGATTATTATAAATTGATTCCATCTATCTTTATAATTAATTATTTATATCTTTCAATTAAATGGGATTTGAAAGTTAATTTATTATTTATATTTCATTATCATTCAACATATAGGGTTCAAAATTAACCATTACTTGATGATGTGTGGATTAATAGGTTATTCATTTCTCTTGAATTCTCAAGGAAGAGGATGGTGGAAGCAGTGCAGTTAAAGTTTCCACTAGTGAAGGACACATGGTTTTATCCCATGATTTTTTTTATTAGAGTGAACATTTATATTGAATGATCTATTGGGATCTTGATAGATTTGGGTACATCATTCGATATAACTCTAGAAGTGTATTTCCTGCTCTTTATAAAACTATTTTATACAATTGGAATCAACTGATTGTAGAGGTAAAATCCATGATTGATGGATTGGTGTTGGAATTATATCAAGGTTTGAGTGATATTTAAATTCAATTAATCTTCCTGAAATGTATTCATGTAATTTTTGAAAGACTGAGGGATATGTCATCATTTGTTTTACTTTTGGGGAATATACTGAGATTGGAGAAGCTGTTTTATTATTATTTTTTTCATTTATTTAAATATATATAAATCAAGATGTTTAACTTGATTATTATTTCTTTAAAGGATGTGTTGGATCCATTTTTTGGTTATGTACATGGTAAAATATAATCCTCTTTACCGATTGATACTCATTAATAATGTCCTTGGTTTTGGGTTCAAGAATACACACACAAGGTTAATGTAAATATAATCTCACAATTGTTCCCCTAATTTAAGACAAATTTTTTATATGATTCATTACTAAAACAAAATATATATTAAATATATAAAATTGATATCACATATATTTAAGTATTTATTCATTATTATAAAGTTTAATTATCAATTTAAATGAAGATAAAATTAAAAATATAGCCAATTTTATTTTGTTACCATAGATCACTTTACTAACCAGACAATTATGTATGTGAAAAAAAAATTTCAAAATGTTGTGAGTCTAGATAACTAGTAATTTTAAATTCAAATGAACTCCTATTGGTCATATTTGGAAACAACTATAAAATTTTATGGAGTTTATCATTGAATGTTACTTAACTAAATTCAATATAGGTGGACACTATGGTGGATTATTTTTTCCTTTATATCTCAACCCAAATGAGTACATATTGAAATAATATTATAATATAATTTAATAATTTGAGATAAATTTTGATCATTCCATTTTAACATACAAAATTTATTTAAATATATTAAATTTCAATAACATAAATATCATTAAATATTTATTATTTAATAGTGATATACTAATTTAAATGAATTTAAGATAAAAATATAATCATTTTAATTTTTATTTTATATAATTGCTTATTATTTTGATAATTATTCTTGAAAAACTCATAATCCTGAAAATTTTGTGATTCGTGATTATTGGTTATGAAAAAATTTAATAAAGTAAAAAATTTCTAACTTTTAATGGTGTTGGATAATGACTAGAAAATTCAAAAAAAAAAACTATCATCAAATGTCACTGAAATGAATCCATATGTGGAAGCTATATATAAATCAATTACCTCCATTAGTATCATTGGATATTCACAAATATTTATTGAAAACAATTTCAAATTTAATTTAAGATTCATCATGAATTATATCTCAACACATAAGGTGACATGTCTCGGTCTGCGGATATGTGAACCCTTCAGACCTACCTCCACTAAGACAAAGTCTAGTGACTGGTATAGAGGTATAAACACATATAATGATAGAAATTACCTCTATATGAAACTCTTTATATTCTAAAAAAATCCACAAATACATAATATGAAAAATAAACACCATCTTTCATGAATGTAAATGTTCATAAACACTATAAGAAAATCTATCATCTGGGATAGAATACCCAGGATAGATATCTTATCCATTCTCAACAGAATACATTTTTTAGTATAAATTATTTTGTGTAGATAGCATAATAATTCTTAATTAGTAACCATAAATATATTTATAATGAATTATTTGGTATGAAATTAAATCCATCCCAGATAAATTGGAATGCATGCATGTCAAATTTTATTTGGGATATATTTTAGTCCTTCTAAGAAAACCTATCACACATATGTTATTTTTCTGGATGTATTTTCAATCCATACTAGATTAGTTTACATTAAAAACATAACTATTACATATTTAAAATCTATCTAAGAAAAATTAATAGTATATATTTGTTATATAAATATAAAATGTACGTATGTACATAACTCTCTATCAGTTATTGACATGACCCAACCCACTGGGACCTCTCTTTGGCCTACAGTAAGTCAAGTGTGCCACCCAAATCCTACCTCTATTAAGATAGGGGTTGGATATAAACATTAATAAGTCATGTCACTCATATATAAGGAATTAATCTATAATATATAATAACCACATATCTTAATGACATAATATATAAAAAATGAAAACCCATAAATATATAAATCAACTAGAGTACATCAAGTCTGTGACCACAACTAATATCCCAAAAAAATCAATAAAGTCCAAAGATATAAACCAGGAAAAGTAAAAATATTAATATCCCATGAAAAACAATTGGGTAAGGGAAATAAAAGAAATCCACATTGCATAAACATCGACATGAACACAATAATAAATGAACACCACCAAGCTCTTATATTCACCAACACCACCACACACACCAGATTAACATCCCTTAAAACTCCCATAGAGCTTTGTGTCACCTGTACCATCACAAAATTTGTGGGTATGAAGTCTATAACAAGTTTAATATAAATGTACATAGTAGGATACCATGAAATAAAAGATGAAATTATTATAGAATATCATCTCAATGGAATAATTATAGATATCCATTTTAGTTAATAAGTAGAAATACATCTTTCACCACATATTATCTCCATTGAAGACTAACAAAAGAAGAAAAATAAAATATCTAGAGCAATATAGAACCTAGGGAATTTAAACCATCTTACACTTGTATCCTATATAGAATCCATCAATAACAGCAGTAATGGAGGACATATACCTTATAATCATAAAATAATATCAGTCTAGAGGGTTACCTACTCCATGAGTGGAAAACCCATGCCTTTCCTAAAGAAAACGTATTTAATAGGGTTAATTAATCTATTATATACATGTAGGACCAATGACTTGGAGATAAATATGCTTTAATAGGGTTTCCAACCACATGGATTCTCCAGTCATCTGCTAACACACATCATCGTCTCTAAAAAACAACGAAACTAAATCTATCAAATGAATCAAATATGAACACTAGATGAAACATATTACCACATAATCACATTTTAAATGGAAAAATACTTAGAAAAAATTACTCATATATCCTAATATAACATTTTTGTGGTAGGATACAAAAAGGTATAAGAGTTTACCTAGTATACAATGTGTCAAATGGGGTGCACAATGTGTAGTAACACTCAGGCGGTATGGTTGTATAATTTTATCACTTAAGTCATGGATTGCTGTCTACAAGACATGTATAAATAGGTTCATTTAATGTAATTGTTTAAAAAACTATCAGGCACACACAACTTATACACACTGATATGCCCTTCATGGGATACATAATGTGTGTGGAGATGCAAAAAACATGTGAGTCCTACCATAAAGACTAGAAATCTATACTGGTTACATGAAAATACATTGAGTCCAGTATTACATGGTGTATTATATAAATAAAAATTGAATATAATATTTAAAATGTCACATAAAATAAAATATGACTCAAATAGTGAGTCACATAGTTCGTTTCTTAGAGATATATTCCATGTGACATTTATTTCATACAGAAACTAATAATAATGACTTACATGGTGTGTGATTGGAAACTATATGGTGTATAGTCAAGAATATTTTAAAAATTAAATTTATCACACTATGAGTGCTATTGTTATATATACCACCAGCCACACCTCCAATGTCTTCTTATTCAGACATCTTCAAACTCATTATCAAACCTTAATAAGGTGATTTATATGTATCCTTCATCATATGTTTGTCTTTTTCTACCTTTTCTTCAAACTATGACTGAATCCCATTAGGCTATCACTATCACATGTTCCAACCCATGATTCTCTAGTTTTCCTCCATTATGAAACAAAAATCAAACTCAAGTGAGATAATAAGAATGATAATCAAGAATGTAGTGGTTGGAGGAATAACTGACCACATAAGAATGGGTTCTGTAACAGCCCGAGATTTTATGAAAACTATTATTTTTAATTTTATTAATGTCTTGTGTTGTACGCTACACCAAAAAGAGCTTGCACAAAATGCATTCTTGACTTTCCTTCCATTACACGCAATCACGACCTTCCTCGATAGCTTGCGTCGTACGCAATACCGAGTTTCACTAAACAACGATATGCTATTAAAATATTATTAAAACTAGCCGTTATGAATAGTAATAACCACTTTTTAAAACTCTGTAAATCTTATTTTTCAAAATGAACTTCATTTTTTGATTCGGAGTATCGAATTTAGCCTAAGGTGAAATTTTGGTACTTTTCGGATAACTTTCATATTCTGATGAATAGTGAAAATTACTAAATTATAATTAAAAACAACTTTTTTAATCGAAATAATTAATAGTGATAAATTATTAATTTGAGTGGTTTTAAAGTATATTTAGAATATATTTTTACAATTTAATACAATGTTGGTCATTGGTTGTAATTTCAGATTTAAACCAGACATAAACAAATGTCAATCTTTTGATAGATATTGTTTCTTAAAAACACGCTATTTGTTTTAACAGCGGGATTTAATTATAAAATTAATTAATGCAACTTTTATGTTATGAATTTGGTAAAATAGACTTCATTTTTGAATTCGGAATATGAAATATAGCTTGGGATGAAATTTTGGCATTGTTCTGAAAAACATCAATTTTTGATGAATAGTGAAACTACTAAGTGGTAGGTTAAAAACTGAATTTTGCATAAAACTTAATTTTACCGCTTCTGTGAATGGAATTTCGAAAATCCGAGAGACACGGTTAATATCAAGGACTAAAATGTGGTTCAATGAGATGAAAATAATTTTTTGGTGAATAGTAACTTTTTACTTTTTTTTACCGCGGTTAATAGTAAATAGGGTAACTAAGGGTAAATATGATATTACTATTACCCTAACACATGTCCTAATTCTATTGGACAAGTGTAATTCGACCAAAAACAAACTTAGGAATAAAATATGACCATTTAGGCCCACTTGGATTAGATTAGGACATTTATTATTAATTTATTTAAAGAAAGGTTAAAATAGTTAAAATCAAAGTTTAATAAGTAAATCATTTTTAATATGGGGTTATACATAAGATAAATTCGATTGTAAATATTCATTAGAAAGCTAAACATATTTCCTACATGATGGTATTTTATTTGTAATTTTTAGACATCAAATAATATAATTTATTTATGACACAAAGATGATGCAGTAATTATCTTATTAATGAAATATTGACATAATTGATGTTATAAACACCATAATAAATGTAATTTGAGCCTTTTTATGAATTCCACTAATTTTCTAGGTTACTATGATATATTAGTGTTTATTTAATAAACTTGGTTCGAACATATAATTCTGTTATGACTTTCAAAAAAATCATATATCAAATAGTGTCAAAATTGACACAAAATAGTTTTTAAATCAAATATTATATTATTAATTGTTATTTTATTCCTAAAAATCTAAGGTTCGGCCAAATGACTTAGATAAGGATATATGTATTAATAATATACAATTTGGGGTTCGTTTGACATGTTATAGTAAGTTTATTAACCATATAGTGAAAGAAAACAAAAAGACACGGTAAAAGTTAAATTATTTAACTTAGAGTTAAATCTAATTGATAAGGTTAAAATAATACCCTAAACTTGTCTAAATCCTATTGGTTGATAGGATTTCGACCCATCCCCACTTTAACTTCGAAATAAGACCCTTTGGAACCATTATAAACCGATTTTGACTTTAATATAAAATAATATTTTGAGATATTCCTAAGGTGCCCCTCTCCTCCCCTATAAAAGGACACCTCCTCCCCCTCCTCCTCACACCAATTTGAGCATTTAAGCTCGGCCAACCCCTGCCAAAATATCTTCTCCACTTCCCTAGAAACATCCTAGAGGTTCTGGTCTTCCTCAAAGACCAATTCTAGTGCCCTAAGAGGAGGTCTCAAAGAGGCACTTCAAAGAAGAGGTAATTACCGTTACCAATTCTTTCATCTTTATTTCTTCTTCCACTTCTTCTTATTAGGTTGTTTCATTATGAAGTAATAACATCAGTATCACTCATATACTGATATGTTATTATAAGTATGAAACAACCCTATTTCACCATCTATCCATCCTACGGAAAAAGAAATCACCGCGCGTGCGTACGTACGGAATACCGTCTCCACGCCGTGGTGTAATCTATTTTCCACCACCACCTTACATGGATGGGTATAATGGTGTAAAGAATAACTATACATAGTTATTACAACATCATATTGATTCTGATATATTGTATAATCCACTCCAATTCAGTTCAATATTTATGGAAATGATATCATCGCTCGTGCGTACGTACGGAATACCGTCTCCACGACGCGATGAGATTCATTCTCCATGTTAACCAATTTAAGAATGATTATAAAGTATATATAAGAAATAATAATGAAATATATGACATTATAAAGCTACTGGATTTATGTATATATATATGTATGTCATCTACTTACTTCCATTTCAAGACAATAAGGAAAGTAAAACAGCGCTCATGCGTACGTACGGACTACCGTCTCCATGAGCGGTGTTTTTCATTTCATTTATCTATCTATTATATATATATATACTGAATATATATGATATATAAATCATATTTTATATTCTGGAAGTAAGTAAATCATGATATAAGTAATAATAATGTCAAGAACAACATGTCAAAACACCTACGATAAATGAAACGATTTTACCCAAAACGCTTCTTTAACATAGAATTTACAAAAGAACGGGTAATATAAAGTCATAAGTGAACCATATATGATATCATAAAAATGAATATGATTCTGTAATAAGTCAATAACATGATTTAAATCATTATACAGGAGGTTCGGACACTTACAAAGCAAGTCGGACCTAAGGTAAGGGAAATATCACAATCTCATTTTTATCCGAGATTGTTTATTCGTAAGTATTTACTGGGGTGTATTTTATCATCCAAATCCATGTTCCCTCAATATGAAATATTGTTTCCATCCACTTTCAATAGTTTAAATCCAATTTTACCCTTAGGTGAGTTTTTAGTAAAGAATATGAAAGGAATCTTTTGTCGTTTTTCCGTACGAGGTACTTTTTGACTTTTCCGACAAAAGTACGAAGAATGTTTTTTTTAACTTATACGGCATGAATGGATTTTTAAAACATTATTTCCAAGAAGCTTCCTTTACAAGTTTTCAAGTTTATTTTTAATCAACTTCTTTTATTTTAAAGTTGTATGACATGTTATGAAAGGAAAATTTTTTTTGAAGAAGAAAGGATATTTTCCTCAAGAATTCAATACAAGTGTTTTATCAAAATTATTTTCCATCTAAGATAATAAAGGGTTCTGTTTCTATCCATATTTTTACATTGGTTTGACTATGTTGTGATGGAATTATGTTTATGAATTCCTTTATCATATATGAATTGATTTATGATGTCATGATGTTTCAAGAATCCCATTTTTGTTATATGTGTTATGCGATGATGTATGTTTTATGATTATGTGACACACATAAGAAATGATTCATTATAAGATGGGTGGGACCTATATCTCCCTCCAATGCATTGGGTAAAGATTTTATATCTCATGAGATAGACATGGCTGGAATGGTAGGTTATACCGGTTCAGTGAAACAGGACTGAAACGAGGATTACTCGATTCAGAAAGGGACTTTGTCCACTAAGATAGTCTTGGCAATGAGTCTTGACTAACAAGAAATGATTCTCTATGATTATGTGTGTATGCCACAATGAGTAATGTTTTAAGTTATGATTTCATTTTCACTTCTATGATTTATCCCATGTTATGATATTATGAGCTCTTTTGCAGGTTATGATTTCCAAAAGCTATGTTCTTATGTATATGATGTGATTGATATTTCTTTTGTTTACCCTTACTGAGCATTTGAGCTCACTCTTTTATGTTTTCTTTTCCCCAGGATATAAAGAAAGGTTTTTAGGTAAAAAAAAGGAAGATCTTTATGGGAGATATTGAAGATCTTTCACCACGATTAGAAGAATACGTTCCGAGTTTCCAAAGACACTAAACTATTACGATCCTTGTGTGTGTGTTTTTGTTATGTACTAAGTATTCCGCAAATGTAATGTAATGTCCATGTACGTCAGGCTTCGGGTCTCTACAGTTGGTATCAGAGGAAAGGTTTAGTCAACCTTTGGAAACTAGGATGCGAAAACGTTAGTGAGATCCCTAGAGATATTTCTAAGGTATGTCTAGGGATGCCCCTAAGGATAAGTATACGTATAGGATATAGTTCTAGAACTATGGTAACGATATTAGATTAAACCAAAGATGATAGATATTTAAGTTACTCCCCCTTTATTACGATTTTTGCATCTAACACTATTCTGTTTGGGTTTTAGAAAATGGCTGGAAACATGATGATTCACAATAATGGAAGATATGATGGACAATGGAATGGTATTCTTCATGAGCAACCAAATGAAATGGGATTTGGATGTCCAAACATCATTATTATGCCGAATCAGCAATCTCACAACATGATCAATAAAGTAAAATTTGGTAAGTTTCCTGACTCGACTAATAAGAGAAAGATGGAGTTCCATGATGATCATAGAGGAAAGAAAGTTCAATTTCCCCTATGTAAATCATGTGGGAAGAGGCATCAAGGAGAATGTTTCAAGGGAACTGGAAGATGCTTTGGGTGTGGAAAAGAAGGACACAAAGCAAGTAAGTGCAAAGGAAAAGGGTCGGTTAACACCATGGATGAGGATAATGGTATTGCTACGACATCAAAAATGGTTAAGTGTTTTAAATGTGGAATGTATGGGCATTATGCAAACAAATGCCCTAAGGGAAAGACTCATGAAGAGAATCAGTATGGTCATATGGGTAGTATTTATGTGGATGATGATGAAGAGACTACAAATGATATGTGAGATGAAAGAAATGTTGAAGCTCGGTCAATGGTCTAAGAATGTAGTGGAATGATTACATGTTTATCATGTGTAGTGTTGTATAAGTAATCTCATGAAATAAGGAGACATCTAAGGATTGTTACACTGTTGTCTTTCCTTAAGTGTATGATGAATGGTACCAGTAACCATGAAAGGTTATTCAGATACTTTTGGAAAGTAGATGATAAGTGCATAATGAAAGGATAAGAAGACAATGAGATGTTTGATTGTATTCATGAGCTCATGATTGATATAAGGACTAAGTGATATCATGGTTTGAGTATATATAATTTTGAGGATTTTGGTATGTGGAAGGTGTTAACTTTTAACTGCATTCATGTTTTCACTAAGTTATTCAAGAGAATAAATGATTAAGGACTTTGAATGTTTGGAATGTGACCAACAAAACATATCTTATGATATATGGGGATCAATGATGGTATTAAATCTCTGGTAATTGTTTTCACTTTGTTATGAGAGTGGACTGTAGTATTATGGATAAGCCTAAGGATTGGAATGAATTATGTTGGAAATAAGTTAGTATTGTTTGTTTTTCGATATTATTTATGTGATGTTATAGTAATGTAGTTTTAGAAAAAGGGACAACCTGCAGGACGGGCGACAGCCCATCGCTTCGGACAAGGCTGTAGGAATCGAACCCACAACCGAAGTGCGACTAGCCTTTATCGCCTACCACTGACCTACAGGAAGTCCCTGTTTAGTAGAAAATAGTTTTATTATATTAAGCAGTATGATATATGAAGTATAAGTCCATTTTAGGAACTATATATGATTAATCTCACTATAGAATGACTTATGTATATTTAATAACTTTTACTTACCTTTTGTTTGAGACAGATGGAATGACCCGTCATTCTATCACATGATCTGCTAACACTTCACGAATAACAAATTCAACTTCATTTATTTAAGATATGAAGTGGAAATTGTTCAAGGCACGAATAATAGTGATATTGTATCAAAATAAAGTAAGTATTTATTCTAATTCAAATTTTCAACTTTAGGGAAATGATCTTGAAAACCAAAAATGTTGTCCTAGTGATCTTATACCTGATGAATCAGATGGTACCTTATATCATCACAAATCTATGGATTTGTGATTACTGGCTTTTCCATAGCCATGTTCTCTACCACTCTCCATCAGAACATGATGGTTAGATTTCTCTTCCATATCCATATTTTCACCTATGTGGAAACCCAGTGATTAGTTTATTTGGGTAATTGTTACATTTCATACTTTAGTTTTTTAAAGCCATGTTTTGGTATTCCTTTTTACGATGTGGGTTTCTATTAAAGAAACTTTCGAATAGTAAACTATTTATAACCCCGACGAATTTCGAGGGCGAAATTCATTTTAAGGGGGGTAGAATGTAACAGCCCGAGATTTTATGAAAACTATTATTTTTAATTTTATTAATGTCTTGTGTTGTACGCTACACCAAAAAGAGCTTGCACAAAATGCATTCTTGACTTTCCTTCCATTACACGCAATCACGACCTTCCTCGATAGCATGCGTCGTACGCAATACCGAGTTTCACTAAACAACGATATGCTATTAAAATATTATTAAAACTAGCCGTTATGAATAGTAATAACAACTTTTTAAAACTCTGTAAATCTTATTTTTCAAAATGAACTTCATTTTTTGATTCGGAGTATCGAATTTAGCCTAAGGTGAAATTTTGGTACTTTTTGGATAACTTTCATATTCTGATGAATAGTGAAAATTACTAAATTATAATTAAAAACAACTTTTTTAATCGAAATAATTAATAGTGATAAATTATTAATTTGAGTGGTTTTAAAGTATATTTAGAATATATTTTTACAATTTAATACAATGTTGGTCATTGGTTGTAATTTCAGATTTAAACCAGACATAAACAAATGTCAATCTTTTGATAGATATTGTTTCTTAAAAACACGCTATTTGTTTTAACAGCGGGATTTAATTATAAAATTAATTAATGCAACTTTTATGTTATGAATTTGGTAAAATAGACTTCATTTTTGAATTCGGAATATGAAATATAGCTTGGGATGAAATTTTGGCATTGTTCTGAAAAACATCAATTTTTGATGAATAGTGAAACTACTAAGTGGTAGGTTAAAAACTGAATTTTGCATAAAACTTAATTTTACCGCTTCTGTGAATGGAATTTCGAAAATCCGAGAGACACGGTTAATATCAAGGACTAAAATGTGGTTCAATGAGATGAAAATAATTTTTTGGTGAATAGTAACTTTTTACTTTTTTTTTACCGCGGTTAATAGTAAATAGGGTAACTAAGGGTAAATATGATATTACTATTACCCTAACACATGTCCTAATTCTATTGGACAAGTGTAATTCGACCAAAAACAAACTTAGGAATAAAATATGACCATTTAGGCCCACTTGGATTAGATTAGGACATTTATTATTAATTTATTTAAAGAAAGGTTAAAATAGTTAAAATCAAAGTTTAATAAGTAAATCATTTTTAATATGGGGTTATACATAAGATAAATTCGATTGTAAATATTCATTAGAAAGCTAAAAATATTTCCTACATGATGGTATTTTATTTGTAATTTTTAGACATCAAATAATATAATTTATTTATGACACAAAGATGATGCAGTAATTATCTTAATAATGAAATATTGACATAATTGATGTTATAAACACCATAATAAATGTAATTTGAGACTTTTTATGAATTCCACTAATTTTCTAGGTTACTATGATATATTAGTGTTGATTTAATAAACTTGGTTCGAACATATAATTCTGTTATGACTTTCAAAAAAATCATATATCAAATAGTGTCAAAATTGACACAAAATAGTTTTTAAATCAAATATTATATTATTAATTGTTATTTTATTCCTAAAAATCTAAGGTTCGTCCAAATGACTTAGATAAGGATATATGTATTAATAATATACAATTTGGGGTTCGTTTTACATGTTATAGTAAGTTTATTAACCATATAGTGAAAGAAAACAAAAAGACACGGTAAAAGTTAAATTATTTAACTTAGAGTTAAATCTAATTGATAAGGTTAAAATAATACCCTAAACTTGTCTAAATCCTATTGGTTGATAGGATTTCGACCCATCCCCACTTTAGCTTCGAAATAAGACCCTTTGGAACCATTATAAACCGATTTTGACTTTAATATAAAATAATATTTTGAGATATTCCTAAGGTGCCCCTCTCCTCCCCTATAAAAGGACACCTCCTCCCCCTCCTCCTCACACCAATTTGAGCATTTAAGCTCGGCCAACCCCTGCCAAAATATCTTCTCCACTTCCCTAGAAACATCCTAGAGGTTCTGGTCTTCCTCAAAGACCAATTCTAGTGCCCTAAGAGGAGGTCTCAAAGAGGCACTTCAAAGAAGAGGTAATTACCGTTACCAATTCTTTCATCTTTATTTCTTCTTCCACTTCTTCTTATTAGGTTGTTTCATTATGAAGTAATAACATCAGTATCACTCATATACTGATATGTTATTATAAGTATGAAACAACCCTATTTCACCATCTATCCATCCTACGGAAAAAGAAATCACCGCGCGTGCGTACGTACGGAATACCGTCTCCACGCCGTGGTGTAATCTATTTTCCACCACCACCTTACATGGATGGGTATAATGGTGTAAAGAATAACTATACATAGTTATTACAACATCATATTGATTCTGATATATTGTATAATCCACTCCAATTCAGTTCAATATTTATGGAAATGATATCATCGCTCGTGCGTACGTACGGAATACCGTCTCCACGACGCGATGAGATTCATTCTCCATGTTAACCAATTTAAGAATGATTATAAAGTATATATAAGAAATAATAATGAAATATATGACATTATAAAGCTAATGTATTTATGTATATATATATTTATGTCATCTACTTACTTCCATTTCAAGACAATAAGGAAAGTAAAACAGCGCTCATGCGTACGTACGGACTACCGTCTCCATGAGCGGTGTTTTTCATTTCATTTATCTATCTATTATATATATATATACTGAATATATATGATATATAAATCATATTTTATATTCTGGAAGTAAGTAAATCATGATATAAGTAATAATAATGTCAAGAACAACATGTCAAAACACCTACGATAAATGAAACGATTTTACCCAAAACGCTTCTTTAACATAGAATTTACAAAAGAACGGGTAATATAAAGTCATAAGTGAACCATATATGATATCATAAAAATGAATATGATTCTGTAATAAGTCAATAACATGATTTAAATCATTATACAGGAGGTTCGGACACTTACAAAGCAAGTCGGACCTAAGGTAAGGGAAATATCACAATCTCATTTTTATCCGAGATTGTTTATTCGTAAGTATTTACTGGGGTGTATTTTATCATCCACATCCATGTTCCCTCAATATGAAATATTGTTTCCATCCACTTGCAATAGTTTAAATCCAATTTTACCCTTAGGTGAGTTTTTAGTAAAGAATATGAAAGGAATCTTTTGTCGTTTTTCCGTACGAGGTACTTTTTGACTTTTCCGACAAAAGTACGAAGAATGTTTTTTTTTAACTTATACGGCATGAATGGATTTTTAAAACATTATTTCCAAGAAGCTTCCTTTACAAGTTTTCAAGTTTATTTTTAATCAACTTCTTTTATTTTAAAGTTGTATGACATGTTATGAAAGGAAAATTGTTTTTGAAGAAGAAAGGATATTTTCCTCAAGAATTCAATACAAGTGTTTTATCAAAATTATTTTCCATCTAAGATAATAAAGGGTTCTGTTTCTATCCATATTTTTACATTGGTTTGACTATGTTGTGATGGAATTATGTTTATGAATTCCTTTATCATATATGAATTGATTTATGATGTCATGATGTTTCAAGAATCCCATTTTTGTTATATGTGTTATGCGATGATGTATGTTTTATGATTATGTGGCACACATAAGAAAGGATTCATTATAAGATGGGTGGGACCTATATCTCCCTCCAATGCATTGGGTAAAGATTTTATATCTCATGAGATAGACATGGCTGGAATGGTAGGTTATACCGGTTCAGTGAAACAGGACTGAAACGAGGATTACTCGATTCAGAAAGGGACTTTGTCCACTAAGATAGTCTTGGCAATGAGTCTTGACTAACAAGAAATGATTCTCTATGATTATGTGTGTATGCCATAATGAGTAATGTTTTAAGTTATGATTTCATTTTCACTTCTATGATTTATCCCATGTTATGATATTATGAGCTCTTTTGCAGGTTATGATTTCCAAAAGCTATGTTCTTATGTATATGATGTGATTGATATTTCTTTTGTTTACCCTTACTGAGCATTTGAGCTCACTCTTTTATGTTTTCTTTTCCCCAGGATATAAAGAAAGGTTTTTAGGTAAAAAAAAGGAAGATCTTTATGGGAGATATTGAAGATCTTTCACCACGATTAGAAGAATACGTTCCGAGTTTCCAAAGACACTAAACTATTACGATCCTTGTGTGTGTGTTTTTGTTATGTACTAAGTATTCCGCAAATGTAATGTAATGTCCATGTACGTCAGGCTTCGGATCTCTACAGGTTCACATTTGAGTTAATCAAAGAATACAAGCAGGAAAGAATGATAATTTTTTTTATCTTTGTAGAATATCATGAATTGGATATTAAAGAAATAGTTATTTTAAATTTATCAAGGAATTATTTATCAATTATAAATAAGAATAATAATATTTTCAATAAGAAGAAACTTTGTTAAGAAGAGAAAACCAAGGGAAATCTCTTAAATAAATTTCTAAATAAACATGGAGGCTTCAACCCAGTTTTTATTCCATAATAGAAAAATCAAATAATCATATGTTCACATATGCATATTTGAAGAGTTATAATTCTTAAATATTTAAAATAAATTCTTCATGAATTAAAGTGAAAAAGTTTGAAATTAAAATTACATGTTTAAATCTTCTTGTATAAAAAAAATCCATATATTTATTTCATCATTATTGATTATTTAAAAAATAAATGATGTCATGCTATAAGAAAGTAAATTTAAGAAAAGTATATTTATTGAACATGTAATGTAAAATTAAGAGTAATAAATTTTATAATATTCCTTCATGTTTATTTTGTTAATATTTCCATTTAAATTTCATATTATAGGTATTTGGTGGAATCTATTTTATTATTTTTTTAAAGAGGAGACTTGTAGTTGAGAAGAATGAGGAAAATAAAACAAGAATAATAACTATGTTATTATAAATTTTCTGAATCTTTATGATCACATCACTATGACCTAGTTGTCATGACTGCCTCCTCCTTGAAGAACATGAATAATGAAAAGGGATTATTATTTTTTGAGTGAAGGTAGGTGATTTTCAAAATAATGTTCTCTTTCCAGTGGAGGGGTGAGGGAGAGAAATATTTTTCACTATAAATTTATAATAGTGTAAATAATTAATTAAGTGAGGGGAATGAATTATTTATTCCCTTAATTATGACCATAAATAACCACACCCGTTCCCCTCATTATTTGAATAATAAAACTCTCTCATAAATTCATAAGATTTAATCCTTTCTTAATGGTGAAGTTCTGCTAAAAATAAGTGGTTATAGAATCTCTCTTACCATTTCATCACCATTTGGAACCTCCTTTTCCATGTCACATGAAATTTAATCTCTACCTTTCCTCACAAAACATAAAAGAAAATAAAATAAAATATTAGTTATTTTCCTAAATTCTAGGCCTTATGGTTTGAAGACTCACTACAAAAATTATATCACCTTAAAAAAACCCCAATTATAGAAAAAAATGCACTATTTGAATTTTAATATAGTCCTCCATTTAAAAGTTATATAGTTTTCATATTCGTGTGGTTAAAAATAATATATTAAACATATAATTTATTTTTTAAATCCCTACGATGAAAAAAATAAAGAAATCAACTTCACTCCCACCTTTAGAAATATTATTAAAAAACGTTAAATGTAATTATATATATAATAATGAGGTTACTAAATACTCCACACCTTTAAGTATTTTCATCCCAAAAAAGACTAACTCACACAAATAAGTGAGGATACTAAGCTTGTATCTAGTTCTCACTTTATCACAAGTTCTTATGTATATTCCCATTATTATAAAAAAAATATAAACTAAGGGAATCAGTCTCATCTAAAGGATCTTCTCCTTAAAATCCTTATAGCCACTGAGTACTCTGTGAAGGTATTAGATCCTCAACATCTAACTCAACCCACTCGATTATGTGTGATGGGATGTGAATATATTACCTTAATTGAAACAAATGGAAAACATTTCTTACCTAGTCCATCTGCAGAGGTAGTACTAGGTGATAAGAAACCTTTCCTACCATATTTAGAATATGGAATGGTCTGATAAACCTTAGAAACAACTTTTTACCGCATCCAATCTCTACAGACCATGTATAGGTAATATATTTAGGAACATATGGACTGTATATTCTAAATCCAAATGTGTTTTTATTCTATCTGTATATTAATTTTGATGGTTTGGGGATATCATCATATGTTCCTTAATCACCCAAACTCTCTATGCTTTCAATAAGACTAGATTAATACTAATAAGAGACCTATAACATAGTGATATTTTTTGTTGTGTGAAAACTCTACTATGGGTTGGTGATCAACCCAAATCCAGTAAAAATCAAGCATACAAGCACATAGAATATCCCCGAGAATCTAGATGTTTCTCCTGGTTTGATAGTCTTTTTGGGGGTGAAAATCCATACTAAAACATAATAGGGTCCTAGAAAGCCTCCTAAAAACTTCTTTATAATAGGGATATGAAATGAGCATCACAGTCAGAGTGAATTATTGTGGATACACCATGAAATCATAGAAGTTTTTCTATGTATAGACCTACCAAGTGTAATTCCCTAATATTATTCACTCTACAATAACTAGATCAGTAAACCACTTTCCCTTAGGTGTGCCTACCCATATTATAAATGTTACCTACTAACATCTAGATTCTAAGAGGTGATAATGTAGAGACTATACCCTATAAAGATACATAATAATAACAAAATGACACCAAAAAAATAAAATTTAAATAAAATTTAAAAAAATAAAAAATATACATAAAATAACCCAAAATAAACCTCTATATTGACATGTTAGTCATAAAAGAGTAAACAAGATGGCCTATAGGCTAATCACATATGTACAAGTCCAAAATCAACCGAAAGAAACTACCATACATATACCGAGGAAATACCCAATCTATATGTAAAACTATACCATCCATAACATGAACCATATGCACTCCCATATCCACTAGGATCATGGTGTTGAACCTTTAACCTTATCTTTACAATGAGATATAATGTATGCATGTGTCCCAACATGCCTTTGTAGTGGGTGACTATGAACTTAGTTGGTGGCCACCAAAATGTCACTAGAAAATATTCATATATATATATATTTATATTAGTGTTTGAAAATCACAATAAATGATAAAAATATAAAAAAATAACCTAATCCATTCATGATCGACCAACCCTAAGTGAAGCTTTTCCTACCTCAATTAGTATCGAATTGGAACTATATATCAAAAATATATCTTACCAGAAGTACCCTTATCCTTTCAAATAATTTCATATCACAAGGAACCAGTATTCCAATCCAACCCTGACATCCCAATGGTGCATCCAAAAACCATATCACAAGACCAATGGTCTTCTAGAACCTTTACCAACCATCATATCAATATCTCAATGAAACAAAAGGCATGATGATACCCATCCTTTTACATGTTAGGATCATCATCCCCAAAAAAACCCACTCACATAGCATGCATCCTGGTTTAAGTTGGTGGTGACAAACACCACCAACTATGGTTAACTATGGTGTATCCCCTTCCATTTTGATGAACTGCACCATCATTTTATGCTTCCTAATTATAAAGGATACCACTAAGAAACTAATGGTCATCAATAAAGAGAAGGATACACCAATATCCAATAACTACCCCTCATAGAAACTCTATCTTCTACCATAGAAATGGTTAAGACCGTCTACATCACATTGGTGAACCTATATTATCCCATACCCAATGATAAACATCACCAATAGTCATAGGGTTACACCCATAATATTCCCAAGGAAATACATTAAGCATAACATATCATAAATCACCTCATTACAATGCATGAAACCATACCCATAAAACCCTAAAACTACACCATAAAGAAAGATAAGAAATACTAGGATAAACCCATAATTATCCATACGAGGTTTCCCATAAGATTCTCAAAACAACAATGAAAACCTCGATTAGTTCCATTATTAATCACACATATATAGTCCTACCCATATCAATTTACTACACATCACATAAACACATGTATAATAATGGAAATACCTATAAAACATCTAATTAGATTTATAAGGAATCTACTCATGGAAGAACTCTAGTCGATCCAACTTCATTTAAAATATATTTAATAATCTAATAAAATATTCATTTTAGGGAATAAACAATATATTATAGAGAAATTCCAATATAAACAAACATTAAACACTCTTGGTAAGATAACCTTAACTACAAATATTCCCTGATTTATACTCATTAAAGATATGAAAATAATAGATGAGTAACTCACTTAGAGATAAATAGGGAGATGAGAGAATGATCTAGGGAATATCCACTGTGTTATAGACAAAATGACCCCAATTTTTGTTTTATAAATGAATTTTTTAATTAATACTTCAATTTAATAATTTTAGAAAAATCTAAG
The DNA here is from genome assembly GCA_963277665.1 of Viscum album. Classification (NCBI taxonomy): domain Eukaryota; kingdom Viridiplantae; phylum Streptophyta; class Magnoliopsida; order Santalales; family Viscaceae; genus Viscum; species Viscum album. The sequence continues at coordinate 1,965,097,167 of OY728133.1, forward strand.
AAGAATCCATTATATTCAAGTTTTGACAAACATAGGGACCTCTACTTATAGGCCTTACCCTTAAATATTTCTCCTTAGAAAACATCGAGACCATTATATATCACCCTATTGAGGACCATTATGTATCATAGGGAACACCAACACATTAAAAAAATTTAATATTCACTTATCAAATGAACTTTATATATCAAAAGGTTACTTTTATGTATCTTAGGGAGAATCCCATACTTTACCAATTTTCAAATAAGGGAACCACCATTTATATATACAAGGAATTAACAATTATATACCATGGTTTCTTCCCATACACTACCATTTTATGGATCAAATATAGATGAATCTTATATAACAATGATTTAATCTTGTGTACCACATGTTAATCTTAACACTTAGAAAAATTTCACCTCATGGGGTGACCCTTGTGTATAAAGGAGTGACTCTTTTGTGTCCCCTTAACTATAATGTTACTCTTATATATAAAGGGTGAATTTAGAGTTACTCATATTTATTTTATGGGTTACGATTATGCATCAAAAATTTACCTTTATACATGGGTACTTACAATTACCTATTATAAGTAACTCAACACTTAGCCATTTTTTCATAATAAGAGAACTCTAACATATGGAGTAACCATGCGTAAGAGTACATTCCATGAATTCTAGTACTTAAAACATTTTTTTTCAAACACTTCAAAAAGTGGATCTTATATATGAAGAGATTACATTTATACATCACACAAGGTTACTCTTAACTAAATGAACCTTATGAACAAGATTTTTCCAAATTTTTAGAAATCTTCTATAACTCTAAAATACACCCAAAATCACCCAAAATATTTACAGGCTTCAAATAGAAAAAAATAAGCCCAAAATTGACCTCCAACCTGTAAAACAATTCCAAATACAACTAGAAGAGGAATTTTTCCCAACTTCATCCCTTGGTATTGGTTTAATTCCAAAGATTTAATACCCATCCAATACCAACACCCCAACACTTATAAAGGATCAAAATTTAAAAGGCAAATACAAGATCCAGCCAAAATTAGTACTTATGAATACTTGATACATTACAACCTCCAAACTATTTGATAGATCATCACAAAGATATCTTTTTTCACACACAGAAAAACCATAATTTAAACACAATTTTCCCTCTCACCACACTCCTAAAACACCAATATTGCACTAAACCCATCCATATCTTCCCAATCACCCTAGATAACTAACTTGAATAGGACAATTCATTACCTGGGAACTCCACACCATAATAATCACTTATCTAGTCATACCAATATATTATCCCACATATTTCATGCACTATCTATCAACACATATCCAATAATTATAAACCATAATTACCCTACATCATACTAATTACAACATTCACCTTGTATTATTCATGATGCACACAAGCATACTGCATCATTCTCTATTCCTCACTTTTACCTAATGACAACACATCCCACAGTTATCATGCATTATATATGATCCTCATACTATAAAGAACCATTTGGTTAATCCATTTAACAAAAACCTATATCATATATCATTAGACATCTTGATAAATCATAATTTTCATAATCACATCACACCTCTAACTATCAAAGAATCCTCAGTATATTCTAGGAGAGTTGGATCGATCACATGTAGATGATCTAAATCCTAAATGATTTAAACCTATCCTCCCTATAGAGTGAAACTAACTAGTTTAAACTTCCCCAACTTCTATGTATCATATACACTATCTCGTCCTATATGTGCTGTCATATCTTTCATACTAGCTTTGGGTACCAATCCTATTCTTACCTCAGATGCTTGATTCTAACCTAAACCACATCCCCTTTCTAACTTCAAGGTCATATCCAAATCACTCTAGATTTATCCTTTAGCCACATGATATACACTACTTTGGTGGTTTATCACACTGGGCTTAACCATTCACTATATTTACACAAGTGAAACCCCTTTTTGAGGACCTAATCTATAGTGGCATCATCTAACACTGCTCTAACCTCCTAGTTGTTTTTTTCATAACCATGCATCTTGCTATATAGAGTTCCATTACCTATCTTTCCTGACACCACTATCCAACTTAGTGTACTCCTATGTCCTAGATTATACTATATAAATAGTGCATGGTTTACCAAATTCTAATAATGTATTCAACTTGGTGGATTTTAATAGCACCCTGATAACATGTAGCAATCCATCATTGAAGCACCATACCTTTGAAATTTCATCACCTACCAATGTTAGCACAAATTAAAACTAATATATAAAACTGGAATTATAATCCATGACCGAATCATCCCCCTTCTCTATGTGCATAAACTATCAATCTCTATCCACTCTCAAAATCTTAGGAAAGTACTTCTCAAAAAACACAACATCAAAATCATTCAAAGATATCCCCTAATTTCTTCTAGACTAAACTTTTACATCCCAATATCATTTCATTATTCCACTAATAATATGTTTAGTCATCATTACCCTATACATTTTTGGGGTCTTTATTTGATTATATATTATATGTATCAATTCAATCCAATACTCTATTACCTAGGGTCCACACTCTCCCTGAAACAAAGGAGAGTTCTATGAATAGAAATCCCATGTAATATATTCAATGTATGACTTAGTTCCTTGATCTCCTTGATCAATACTCTGGATAACTCACATCAAGATACCCCTTATCTAATCATCCAACAATTTCCTAAATTCCTCAAGCTGTTTTAACCGATTTTCCTACCACAATATCTCGGTCTATAGATCATGATCATCTTCACCCTCAGGTGCCACATCTGGTGCATGCCTTATTAACGCCCTATCTATGACCACATGATAATATAAATGTGGTTGTATAGTTTTCATCTCATTAAGATAAAAAGACCATGATTTATATATATATAATAATATATATACTTTAAATGGGAATTTTTTTAAAGGTGGCATGATTCACTAGCCCTTACACTTACCTATTATACCCAAGTCCCATACCATTCTACCTCATGGAACTACCTACTTGTATTAGGGTTAGGTACCACACACACCATCCATAAATGAGATAACATGCTTATCCACAGTAGGGATCATATACTCATTATGTCTAAGTATAATTACACCAATAATATATATGGGTAAACATCATATAGGCCATTCCTCACACTTTCAATAGTTGAATCCCCTTCCAATATAGATACAAAATAGAAATCAAAAGTATCACACACATTTTATATTGTTACTATATGTCTAAAATGATGTATGAGTACTACCTATTTCTTCTCAAGGAAAATATTAAAACTCCATAAATCATTAAAATCAAATACCAATTTATCCAATTAAAATAACTTAACTACAATGACAAAAAATAACAAAAAATCCCATTTTCCCTGGTAACTTAGAAATTAGATCATATTGTGCTGGATAAGAACACAATATGAAATCTATTTCATGTTATATCACATTTATAAGTCCCTATCTTTGATAACAAAAATAACAAAAAAATAGATCAAGTACCAATTTTTAGAAAATTTTACCTGATACCACATTGTCACACGCTGACCGGGCTCACTTGACATTACCATGATCTATATGACACTTGAACATAAAAAATCCTCCCCACAATCAAAAGGATATCAAATAGAAGAGAGGGTATAAGAGGTTATTATGGGGATATGATATCCTTTTAAGTTAGAAAATATTAACAACACAACATTAATATAATAAACATTAAATAATATTCAACAACAATACAAACATACACACGATAAGGTAAAATGAACCACTAAAATGTGATTTTAGTTATACAAGTGTAAACAAGATCAAACCTAGGATGATCACATATGTACAAGTACAAAAGTTACCAAAATAATCTAACCAACCAATAGTGAGGAACAACCCAGTCTATCTGAAAAGCCATACCATCCTACTTGTAAACCATCTATACTCCCATATTCACAAGGATCATGACATTTAACATTTATTCTTACCAGTACCCTCAGAAATAATGTCTACATGCATTCTAAAGGTCCCATATACTGTGTGAGTATGAATTCAATAAAAAACTACCAATGATGTACCTATATGTTATCCATAACTATAACAATGTATGCACATCATAATAAATGATAACCAATTCAGAAAACACAACTTTGTCCACCCATTCTTAATCATCCTTGATTGTGCCTTCACCTACCTCGAATAGTGTAATAGAAGAAGGATTCATCCAAAATCTATATTATCATAAGTATTCTAGGCCTTTAAACCATTTATATATCATAAGGAATCACTATTAAAATTCTTTTAAAATTCCCCAATAAATTTTCAAAAAACCATATTATAAGTGCCATGGTCTTTAAAACACTTTACCAACCATTTTCTAAATAACCCTATGAAAATAAAGTTACAAGGACACTAATACTTTTATAAGTCTGTTTCATCAACCCCAACATATGAAACATACACAATAATCATCCCACACCCATATAGTGGTGTCATAAACCAAAAACCTTGGCTAATAATGGTGTGTCTTCCCCTATATCGATGAAACAAATCATCACCCTATGTCTCTTAACTATATAGAATACCACTAAGAAACTATCATTATCATGTTTTCACATGAACATAATGAACTAAACACCATAGTGATCTACATCAATAACATCCTATAACCCTACCATGGTGAACATCTATCTTCCCATCCCTGGTTATCAACATCACCAATAGTCACATGGGCTGCACCCGTAATGTTCCTCAAGAACCAAATCAAGCATCACATATCTTGAATCACCTCTTTACAATGCATGAAATCATTCCCATAAAACCCACAAATCCATCTACATGTTTGTCCAATAAATACCAGATTAGAATTATCATTATACGCCTGAGAATAACCCCATGTATATCTAATAGATACTGGAAACCCCATGTGGCTTTGTTCATGATCACACATATACAACGCTACCCATGTTCATTTATTACATATCAAATAGACTCAAATATAACACCATAAATAGATAGGTACCACCTACATAGAGTTAGCAAGACACCACTCATTAAAAACATTGTTTTATCTATATTCATTAGGAAAAAATTAGATAATATTTCAACATATATATTCTAGGGAACAATTGGTATAAAATAGATAAATAGTGAGAGAAACCAAAATTAAACACTCTAGGGTATCTAGAATTACCTACAACTAATCTACTTACAACCATTCAAATATTTAAAATGAATCAATGAATAAATCACTTGGAGATGAATAGGGGAATAAGTGAATAATATAAGGTTTATCCATTGTGCTCTGGTTGAAATATCCCTATTTTCCCTTTTATAATCAAATTCCCTAATTAATAATTTATTTTAACTATTTTATAAAAAAATTTAAAAAATAATCATATTCATTTTCTAATAAACATAAGGAAACATACATATATAACATACCCTTATGTATCTCTCCTTATGAAATCAATGGGACTGTTATGTATCACCCCTTTAAGGACCCTTATATAAGACAGAGGACACTGATACTTTACCAAATTCTTACCTTTACATATCTAATTATATTTATGTATTAAAAGGTTTCCCTTATGTATCTCAAGGTGACTCCCATAATGTACCAATTTATTGTAAGGGGAAGGGCCCTTACATGTCCATGAAAATGAACATTACATATCATAGGGGATTCCCATAATTTATCATTTTTTGGCTCAACTTTAGATGTCTCTTATATACCCAAGATTTACTCTTATGTACCATAATGTACTCCCAATACTTTGTAAAATTTTACCTCATAGGGTGACCATTATGTATAAATGATTTACTATTATGTATCCCCTTTACCATATTGTTACTGTTATATTTAAATAGGGTGAATCCAATGTTACTCTTACATATCCCATGGTTCAATATAAAACATCAAAGATTTACCTTTATACATGGAGAGTTTACTCTTATGTATCATAGGTAGCTCAATACTTTGTTATTTTGGAACAAGATGAGGAATATTATATATGGGGAACCCATATATAAGAGTAACTTCCATGATTTTTTTTTAAATCCATTTTTCTCAACCCTTTATAGGGTAACTCTTACACATGAAGTGATTACATTTACACATCACATATAGTTAATATGACCTATAGTGACCCTTGTGCGCATGAGTTTATAAATTTTTAAAAAATATACTACCACTCTTAAATACACCATAAATCATCCCAAAAACATTTCAATAATTCAAATTTCATAACATCATGCCAAAAAATAGGCCTACAACCTATAGGAAACTTCCAAATATAATATGTAACAAAATTTTACACTACCACATCCCCTTAATATTTGGAAAATTCACAATACTTGATCCCCAATATATAAGAACACCCAAAACACCTTCGAAGGTTCTAAATTCAAAAGTAAAATCCATGATCTAAACCAAATAACTAATCTTGAATACAAAATAAATTAAACCTATCTCTCTATTGAACTCTACTTCTGAATGGAAAGGAAGTGATCCATCTTAGTTATCCCGTCAATAATCATCTATATAGTGTCAAGACCTTTATGAATCGTGTAAGTAATATAATAAAATCCTTATATTTAATATCCCATGTTCACAGTGGAACCTCAATTGGTTGGGTTAAACCTATGGGAAACTAATGTTTGGAATTCACCTATTAATAGGATAAGCACCACAAAATGAATTTTACAATACTTCACATTATTCATAACCACCAAAACTGATTCCTATAATTGAATTACATATTCATCATGTTAGGATGTAATAATAAAGGTGTGGTATGGAACTCCTTTAGTACCTCATCATGCATTGATGCAAGAACTACTATTATCCCATATAATAGGATGAAGTGATACACACATTTTGAAAAACTCTCAGGTGAATCTCCAAAGATAATATGATCTATCAGAACCACATAATCAATATATCTAAGTTGGGTTTCCCTCACCTTGTGAAGAATTTTAGGGGAACACACCCTTGGATTAAGGTAATAAATGTCTCATTCCTTCATGAAATTAAATTTTATTGAATCTAACCACTGAAACACCTCTTTCACTAGATAAGAATGGTATTTTCTACTAAGGGTGTAATCTACCACACTTCCTTTTACTAGGGTATAAAATATCTTGAAGTCATACTCATATAGGAACTCCAGCCATAGTCACTACCTCATATTGAGGTCCCTATATTAAAATATATACTTGAAGATTTTTCAATCTAATAAGGCCAAAAATCATTAACTGCAAAGGAAATGTATTTATATCTTCAAGGAAAAAATAATATATATAAACCCTATGTCAAGTGTTTTGTAGATCATTCCATGTGGTCTCAACTTCATATAACCATAAGTAATAACAAATAAAATTTTAATTAGTAATAAACCTATCCCAAACTAGGTGTATTAATAACTAGTAATTAGATTAGAGAATTAAATAGTGGATATCCATTTAAAGTTAATAAGTTGACATCATCAGAGGTATTCATATTCATGTTCTTGTTCAAAGTGATAGGTAACAGATATAGTTTTTCCCTAGAGAATTAGTGTATATATAACATTATTCTACCCAAATAGGTGGGAAAAAAGGGTATGGAGGGTGAAAATGTGGATATACCTCCTCAATAGAGTCAACACCAAAACCTAAAACCTTTTAAGGTGGATAGGGTATCCCTTCTAGAGGCATCTATAGAAGATGAGACACTAGGGTTGAATGATTTTATGATCTAATCCCAACACCACCACAAACATGCACACTACATAAATATAATTGTTTATTAGGTCATGTAATGGGATAAATACAGGTGATATAGGGAAATGAGAAGGTAGAACTCGACATGGTTCAATGTATGATATGTGTTTTCAACCATAACACTCACACTCATTGATAATGGTGTGAATCATTCATTTATTTTCTAAATTTTTTATGAGATAAAGATCCTAGTAAAACTCATAGACCAAACCTTTAGGACACAAGGACCCCCATTAAAACCCTTGATTACCAAATCACATTCATGAAAACTAACATAGGTAGGAATACATAAGGGTAAGTTCTAAACTTGAAAATAACATTGAAATCCATTCTTGAACTTCCGAGATCAATGGTATCCATCACGAATCATGTCATGTGAGTAATTCATATGGTTGTAGAACCTACCTTTGTATTAGGATACCATCATGGTACCCTAATAAAAGTTAAAAATCTCCTACACTAGAATCATTTTCAATGTAACTGCACAATACTCCTCCTTGAATAGATGATTGAAGTTCAACCAAGGTATAATATCCATATGGTGAGTCTATGAAATAAATGACCACTTGTTTATTAATGATCTATATAAATGACTCATTACAAGAACCACTATCTATTTATAAGGTTTTTAACTAGATGTAATACATGGTAAATTTTCTCTAACAATTACTAAATCTCTAGAGGATCCATATCACCTCAAAATTAGAATGGTCAAAATTTTTAGAACCTGTGAAGTAAAATCAACTTACAGTCAGTATAATCTATTATCTGGGGACTACTATTTCCAATATGATATATTCTAATATCTTATAAATTAGTTGGAGATAAAACTATTTATCCATCTATGGGTGAAACACCTCTATATCATGTCCAAAAAATAATGCCTCATCACTCAACTTGTCAGCAACTAGGGGTTGAATTAGTGGCATGGCCCCAATGTGATCATATATCTAAAGATGAATTGTCTTTCTCAAGGGTGGAATACTATGTTTGATAGTATGAACTCATGATTAGTAAAGAATTTTCAGAATATACTAATCAATGTACGAATTAACTAATACACCACTAAGATGGTACATGATTCATGAACTATCCCTTTAAATCTTTTAACTGATGGCTTAGAGTTTTGAATCGACTAATAGGTTTTAAAAGTACCAGTGAATCATTACATCAACTGATCAATCATTAGGTTAATTTTTTTGTTATGATAACTTAGGATCCCCTTAATAATGTTTCCCTAAGTATCCCAAAAAAATCCCCACAATATTACTTACTCAAAACTCCAACCTAAATACTCAAACCACTATAATACCATTATGAAGTGACGCAACCCAATGGGGCCCCACTAGGGTATGCAGTAGGCCAAGTTTTCTACCCCAATTCCACCTATAATAGGATATGGGATAGATAAAAGCACCAATAAAAAATAACACTCATATGGTAGGAATTATATTATAACTTATAATAACCACATATCTCTATAAAAAATTATAATAGTGAAAACATATAAATAAATAAATCAATTAGATTGTATAATGAATATGACCTTGAAAAATATCCTAAAAAATAAATCAAAAAAAAAATAATTAAATAAATTTAAAAATACCAATATCCTATGATAAATACCATAATCAAAGATGAAAAATAGACAAAATACACATCATGTCAACACCAACATTAGAACCACCTACAATAAACACCACTGAGATATTTTATGCATCATCATCCCCAACTCAACTATATTTACATCCTTCCAAACCACCATATATATATGTGTCATCTTCATATACAAAGCATGTGTGGGAAAGAATCCCATTTAGGGGTGAGTTTAAATATACATGGTAGGATAACTGAAAATATTAGAAGAAAGTAGTATAACACACAAACACAATAGAATAAATCTATTTATGTATTTAAGGTAACAAGTATAAAGTCATCATTCCCCATATCTCAACTCTATTGAAGATAAACATGATAAGGTAAATAAAATATCAAGATAACCATAGAACCTAGAGAACCCAAAACATCTCAAAACTGTATCCTTCATAAATTTCCTCAGTAACAACTATAATGGGGAAATTTATATCATCCATGTGTAATGTGTATCAGTTGATAAGATTACCTACTCAATGAGTGGAGGACCTAAAACTAATTAGAAATAAACACTTTTGATATGGTTACTTACACTAATATATACACATATTTCACACAACTTGGAGATAAATATTCTCTAATAGGGTTACCGATCCCAAGGATCCTCTAGTTTTCTATCCACACAAACAATCATCTCCACAAAGCTATGAAAATCAATCAACTGAATGTCTCAAATATATAACCTAGAGAATAGAGATACTTTTACCTTTATGTTATACATGAAAAATTATGTAAAATGGACTACTCATATTTCTAATTCTAACATCCTTGTAAGAATATACAATAAGGTGTAAGAGTCTACTAAGTATATGACATGTACAGTGGAGTACATGACTTTTAAGAACACTTAGGAAAAGTGGTCATATAATTTTATCACCCGAATAATGGGACAATAGGTTGCGTGATGTGTCTCAAGTGGTTCATTATGTGTAGGTATTTATGTGGATAATTCTAATATACATGTTGTATATGTTGAGTTTCTTTTTATGGGATATATGTTATGTGTTGATAATCACACACCATGTGAGTCCTATCACATTTAATGGGAACATATGTATGTTAAATAAAGAGACACTTATTCTAGGATTAAATAGTGTGTGATATGAAGTCACTTAACATTAAATGTTTAACATTTCATGTCAACTCAATCTACATAAAAAAATTAGTCCTAAGGTGTGTATATAAAAGTTTCATGTCTTGTGACATTTAATTTATGGGAAAACAAAATGTTGTAACTTACACGACATGTTATTAATGATTTATTATCATGTAATCATGAATATTCTAGAAAATATATTTTTTATCTCTTGAGTGTTGTTCTCATCTTTTACTTTGGCTGCACCTACAGTTTCAATGGATTTTAAATTCTTAGAGCTCATCATCACACCTCACTAGTGTGATTTTAGGAATCTTTCATTATCTATTATTCAACTTCTACCTGTTCATCAAACCATGACTAAAACCCATCATATTATCTCTATCACATACCAAAAAAATTTATTCTTTTATTTTAATCCATTTTATCATCATGAAAATAACTTTTAACTCGAGAAAAAAACATTTAATGATGATCAAGAAATTAGTGGTCAAAGGAATAACCAACCATGTAAGAATGGTTTACATTTGGGTTCATTAAATAATTTGAGTAAGAGACAAGGATGATTTTTTTATAGTAATGTAATTTCATCCATGGGATATTAGAAATAATTAATTTTAAAATTTATAAATTAATTATTCATTAATGATAAATAATATCAATAATAATAAAATATGTTTTGAAAACCAAACTAAGGGAAATATTTTAAATAAATTACTAGATAAACATGGAGGCTTCTTCATTGTGTTTATTAAATTATAGAAAATTCAAATAATTTTATATTCACATAAACATATTCAAATAGGAAATATTATTGAATATTTGAAGTATACTCTTCATGTGTTATGGGGGTGTAATTTTAAATTATAGTTTCACTTGGAAGCCTTCCCGTTAAAAGATAATCCCTATATTTCTTTACTTATTATTGATTATACATAAGAGAAATTATGACATCCAACAAGAAAGTAAAGTTATAAAAATTATCCTTTTTATTCATGGTAAATTAAGTTTAATATATTTTATATTATTCTTTAATGTTTATCTAGTTAATATTCCCCCTTTAAATTTCATTATTATCTTCATCAATTGAATATTTTTTAATTATTTTTTTTGATGAATATAATTAAAGGTTTAGAGGGATAAGGAAAATAAAATTATAATATAATCTAAATAATTGTTAATTTCCAATATATTGATTATTATTTCTTGATTCATTCTTTTCATTGTCACCACATTGATGAAGAACGTAAAGAATAAAAATATATGGGTCTTCATTGAGTGAATGTGTATGATTTTCTCAATGAATTTGTCTTGTTATTAAAGGTGTGAGAGAGAGGAAATATTTTCACTATCACTTTCTAATTATAAAAATAATTATATTAGTGAGGGGAAATAATAATTTCCTCACTTAATTCCCATCATAATTCACCACATCAATTTCTATCATTAAAAAAATATAAAACACTCTCATAAATTCCTAGGATTCAATCCTTTCACAATGGAAAACATATGAAAAATAATAATAGGTTCTATAATATATATTTTCTTATCATTTCCTCATGGAATATTCTTTTCCATGCCTAGGACATGTCATATCTACCTAACCATGTACAATATGAAATAAAATAATAATTTATTTTATTTATTTCCATAAATTCTAGGGCTGGGTTCAATGATTCACCAAAAAATTATATCACCCTTAAGAAAATCCCTCTAATATATACACCACCACCATGTCAAAAATTTTAAATGGGATTTTCTTTAGGAGTTATAAATTTTTCACACACATAGGGTTAAAAATTCTATATTATATATATTATTTATTTTTCTAAGGCCCATGCTGAAAAAATAAATGAATCAAATTCATGACCAACTTTAGAAATATATTAAATTTTTTCAATGGATTTTTTTTAAAAAATTTGGTCACTACATCCTATAAACCTTCAATTATTTTAATCCTAAAAACCCCTACTCATGTAAATAGGCAAGGTTACTAAAATCACATATGGTTCTCACATTCCCACAAGAACTCCAAGATTATGATTCTATAACAATATATGTACCATGGGAATCAATATTACATAAAGGATACTCTTCTATCAATCTATAATGTCCACCTGGTACTTTTTGAAGGTAGTTTATTCCTCATTATCCAGTTCACCCCAGCTGATTATGTGCGACATGTCATGCATAGACCAAATTGTATGTGTAATGAGGAAATTCTTTTGCACCTTTTCTATCTATAGGGGTAAATTATAAGTGATAAGAAACTTATCCTACTCTAATAAAAATCTAGAATGGTATAATAAAACTCAGGGATAGTGTGATACCATTTTAAAACCTCCTAAATCTACATCATGGTGAGACCTTTATGAATCCATGGTCTACCTCCTCAAACTCTAAAGGTATCAGTATTCTATTAGTGTAAGACCTTTTATCTCTTTGGGGTATCGTATTATGCTCTTATATCACATGAAACTTATCCTTTTTCAATCACATAGGATTCATACTCAAAATATATAAATCCAAAATATTTTCTAGTAAAAGTGTGACCAATAAGGTAACTAATACAAAACCTTGAAAAGTTTCATATCAACAGTAGAGTGATAAATTTAGTGGCATGAGAAATCTAATATTGATATGTGATTATTATAAATCCTTTCAAAATTAAACACACAAGCTCAGAAAATATCTCTAATAACCTATATGGTTATCTCAATTTGAACATCTCTCTGGGATTGAAAATCTATACTCAAACGTATCTAGGTCAAAAAAGATTCCTATAAACTCTTGCACAACTAATATTTGAAACAAATATTTCCATACGAAAAAATCATTGATGGTAATACATGAAATAACACAATATCTTATATATATAAGTGTCCTAATATCCACATTGAATTATGCTCATGAATGGAAAAAAATTGAGTAGACTTGGTTAAATGGTAAACAATCACCAGAATAATTTAATAACCCTTTTCTAATCTTGGATGTATAGGCATGAAATTCATTTATAGAATCTCCAAATTTTGTTATAAAACCTATAAGTTTTGGAAAAACCTGTGGGAACCTAGTGATCTACCTTCACATACTAATAGGTGAAGCACCACAAAATGAACTCAACAAAAATACACTTTATTCTTAACCAATAAAACTGATTCCTAATATTTCGTTACATATTCATCCTAGGAAGACGTATCACTAAAGGGGAGGTATGGATCTACCTCAATACCTCTTAATGCATCAATACATGAACCACTATTTCTTCTAAAAATGGATGATGTGATACCCATGTTTAAAAAATACTCAGGTGCATCTTTAAAGAGAATCTGACCTTATAGAATCTCATAGTTGATGTCACAAAGATTGGATAAACACACCAGATGAAGAAGTGTAGTGGATAACACCATCAAATGATCATAATAAATTTCTCCTTCCTCTATTAAATATAATAAAAAATTATAACTTCTCAAAAACATATTCCATCAACTGAGCATTATATTCCCTACTAATAGAATCTACAATAACATTATAATTTTCTAGATTATAGACTATATCAAAATACTAGGCCTATAAAAAACTCCATATATAACCTCCATATCAAATTGAGGTCCCTGTATGAAAATACATAGTTGAGACTTTTTTTATCTTAGTTGATGAAAAAATTGATCATTGAGAAGATAATTTATACACATATTCAAACAAATACAACAATTGTAATATCTAGGTCATGGGTTTCATACTTCTATCCATGTGGTATCAGTAGTTTGGACCTATAAGTAATCAAAAATCATCTCAAAATTAGTGTGAAACTTTTCCCAGAACAAGAAAATTCATAACAAAGAACTAGACCAGATCCTTGAGTAATATATATCTAGTTTTAGTTGACATGATCATGTAATTATAGGTAGTTATATTTATGATCTCGATCTTGGAGGCACATATCCAAGGGTTTATAGGTTGGTTCTACTCATCCATAAGATAAAGGTAGACTTTTATATTGTAATATAGGATATATGGAATGATTCTATTCCACTAGAAATATATTGGAGATCTCACTAGTATATATATTTTATGGAACACCATAATAGAGTCAATGTATAGACCATAGACCATCCTGAAGTGGACATAGTGGCCCTCCCATAAGTATCTATAAAATATGAGTAGCTATGAGTGGGTGATGTTGTAATATAATACCACCACCACCACCTTTAGGAAGACCATGTCTGAATTAGGTCACAAGAGGTTAGGATAGAATATATATATAGGTGATAGATGAAAAAAAGTAAATATCACCTGATGTGGTTTGAGGTATGATATACATTTTATCTACTTTTTAACTTTTACTCATTAATACTAGTACAAGTCAATAATTCCATCCCATAACTATTGTCTGTGAGATAGATATACTAGTATAAATCATTGATTGACCCTGAAAGTCACTAAGATCATGACTTGAAACTCTCATTTACCAAAGCACTCTCAAGAACTTCGACACAAGTGGGACTGCACAAGGACATAGTCCCTGATCGAATCTCATTCCAAATTATATACTTAAAAATATGATATTGGAGGTATCCATCATGAATCATGTATTTATGATACCCCATGTGGTCAAAGAACCTCCATACATATCTAGGTATTATCATGCTACTTTTTTAGAGGTTAAGACAATTATACACTCAAATCATCCACTACATCGCTGGGTAATGCTCCTCCCTAAACAATGCTCAAACATCATCTTGGTCAAGGTAGCCTCATAATGGGTCTACATGATCAATGAGCACCGGTTTCATACTACAATAATAAGAATAATTATTTTAAGAACTAAAATCCGGTCGATATGTATCCTATGCAGAAAAACAATAGGAGAAATGAATTTCAGTTAGTCCTCCAATGCGTGAGGATCTAGCTTACCTCAAAAACTTAGAAGCCATTGCATCTATAAATAATTAAGCACACTCAACATGTGATAAGTGTCAACATAATATATATGGACTACTATTTACAATGATGGCAGGTATGATCTCTACTAAATTGGTGGGGGATCAACCTTATTCTCTAATAGTGGGGGAAATTCCTCCCTATGAGGTCTCTAAACTGAATCCTTGATTATCATATGATTAGAAATAGGGGGATGAATTTCTGGAATGGGAACAACAAGACTTGGCATCTGAAGTTGATTTATCTATCTTTGGGGAGGAATAATATGTTTGATAAGATGAACCAATTATTATTAAATCATATATAGAAGAGTTGATTGAATGAAATTATGAATTAACACACCACTATAATGTTACTTGATGAATGCAATATCACATTAAATACACCAACCAATTCCATAGAGTTCTAATTCAACTAATAGGTTATTAGATTCATCATGAATGGTGATGTTGGCTTTCTAAACAAATAATTTGTTTTCTTATTCTATTATCCAAACTCAAGCCACCTTAACATCATTTCATTAAGTATCCCAAACTAATCCTCATAATACAAAAATCTATCCCTATGTCGTGAACCACTTTTATACCGTTATAACATGACCCAACCCACTAGGACCCCACCTAGATAGGTTGGGTGTCACACCCCAATCCCACATCCTACAGGTCAAGTGATAGAGACAAATAGAAAGAAAGAATATCACTCATATGGGAGGCCTTATCCTATAACCTATAAAAACCAAAAATATCTAAGAAAAAATATATTACAATGCAAGAAAATAAATGAATCAATAAAATAGATTACACCAATTAATGTAACCATAACTAATATCACAACACAGATGAAATACAAACCAAAGTAGTAAATAAGTAAAAGTAAAAAGTACAAAATCACATGAAAAATACTATCCTCAATGAAGGGAAATAGATGAACTCCATATCACATCAACAACTACCTAAGAAAATAAAAAACATCATTAAGCTCTTCTATACACTGTTACCACAAGTTCCACCATCTTTCTATCCTATGAAACCACCATAATGTTATGCATCATGTGGACATACATAATTCATGTGGGAAAAAATATCATGTAGGGGTGAGTATAAATATACATAGTGGTATTCCTTAAAATATATTAAGAAACTCTGACATCATTCTATCTCGAAAGAATAAATCCAGGTATACATTTATAGTAATAAGTAAAAAGTCATTGTTCACCATATTTTATGTCTACTAAAGAAAAATATGATGAAATACAAGTATCCAGAGAAATAAAAAACTGAGGGCACTTGAACCATCATAATAATATCTCCTCAACAACATCCCTTAGTAGTATAAGTAATAGACAAAACACACTATTCTGTGTGTAATATGAATCAATTGAGAGGGTGAGGTATTCCATAATTGGAGGACTCATCATTCACTAGAAGAAACCTCGGTAGAGAGGGTTACCTACTAAACTATATATATATAAGACCCACTCCTTTATGATTGATATGTTCTAGGAGGGTTACTAACCCTTGGGATGCTCTAGTCTTCTGCACACACATGTGATCATATCTATGATTCTATAAAAATAAATATACCAAATTCCTTGAATATAAACCCCATATGATGATGATAATCATAATATTATGTTATAAATAGAAAATTACTCAAAATGGAAAAATCATATATTTGATTCTTACCATTGGGTGAGAAGATATAAAAGGTACATGATTCTGAATCATAGAAATCATGTCTAGTTGGGTACAAGACATGTAGGAACACTCATAAAATCTGATCATGTACTATCATTTACTAACTCATGTGATGGAAGGTTACACAGTGTGTCTATATAGGTTCATGAAATGTGAGTCTTTATATAGCTACTAGGTGTTTACAACATGTATAAACCACGACTCCTTTCTTTTTATACATAAAGTGTGTGGATCTTATCATGACACTTGATTATTTCCATGTAGATTAGTTATGTACACATGTTATATTCCATGACACCTAGTCCATAGTTACATGAAATGTGACTTGAAGCCACATGATGTGTAATATTTAAAATGTGTTGTCTTCGTAATTTGGGTAAAATGGTCAATGAAATAATAAAAAACTAAAATATACATTCCATGTGAAAATTATTTTTTTACAAAAACTAAAGTTATATATTTCAAGGGATGTGACTAGATACAACACTCTATGTAGTCAGTAATATCTAGAAATTTTTTTTACATGTCATGAGGACGACCATCATCTTTTCATCTTGCCCCACCTCCACTGCCACTAGATTCCATCATCTTAAAACTAATCATCACACCTCATCAATGTGATTTCCATGAATCCTTCATCATCCATTTATCATCATATACCTATTCATCAAAAAACACCAAAAAACCTATCACACTTTCATTACCAAGTGACATAACCCATAATTATCTTATTTTCCTCCCTTGTAGTATCATGAAAATATTAGGTCTGAATAATATGAAATTACACAGGGGGTGAATTTTGTTGTTTTATAAATATTTAAAGATTAAAATTTTATCCCTCTTAATATAATATGAAGATATAAATTATTATTTTATTTAATCAAAGTTATGTAGTAGAAAAACAGATAAGAAGAACACAATAATTTTTATAGTGTTTTAGGTTACAAATATCCTCTAGTCCACTACCCCAAAAATCCCTCAACAAGAATGATTATTTTTAATGGAAAAGTCCTCTAATCACAATAACTTTACAAATGAGTATATTCATTTGGAACCTTTATAATAAGGATTTTATAGGGCCTTCTGGTTATTTTACAAGGAAAAAAAATATCCAAAACTTAGTCCAAGAAGATGACACTCCAACATGACTAAGAATGAGAATCCAATACAATATGAAATAAAGATGAATTGATTTGATTAAAAAATAAATTTAAACATAGTTTCTAAATCAAATGATAGAAAACATATATTCTTCCTCATAGATAAAATATTTCAAGAAAAAAAATCTTTAAGGTGATCCTGGTTGAAAAATATCTTCAAGAAATAAAAAAACAATATTTTAACATTCAAACAACACAAGATCATAACATGTATGTGTCAAAAGTGTATCTCTTCATAACAACAGAGATGTTTCATTAAAAAAGATCACCTATTTGTAAATTATATAACTCTTGGTATTTAACAAAATAATCTTGATTGTACTTTGTATGAACAGATCCAAGAACATCACATGATAAATCTATGTTATTTAAATCTCAAACATTTAAATAATGTCACAACTTCCCTTATAAATATGATCGATTTAATCTATCAAACATAAGACTTTGAATCATTATTTAAGAATCATTAAAAATATATTTAATTCAAGTGACAACATTGTGAAAAATTCATAAAATATCTTGAATTTAAACTTCATCATTGACCATGTCAAATATAGGGTAATTCCCAAAGTACAGCTAAAAACATATGATTATCTTCAAAACATTATGTTTTTGAACCATTCGTTAGTCTCTCAAACATAGGGTTTCTTCACAAACATTCAGTTCCTGATCTATACTTTTACAACAACATAGAGTATATAATTCATATGTTTATTCCAAATATAGAGTTTAAGAACCATACATTCCACTTACATACATAGGGTATGGATAGTGTTTCGAGATTACATAAAATAATATCCAGAACACTTTAGATAAAAACTTTACCCCATAAATAAGATAAATTTCTCAAGAACTATACTCCTAAAAAAACTTAAAGTAATTTTATTAGTAAAAAAAACAAGTGTATTTGTGGGAATAAAAATCAACAAGATTCATAGAGTATTATTTAGATAATACATTCCCAACAATCTCCCCCTTTTTGATGATCACAAAACCCATATATTAAATACTTATAAAAAATTTAGGAAATGTAAACTAAAAATAAAATAGTATTTAAATAAAAATTTATTTTTAATTTAAAATTTTATAAATTTTGAATAAAAAAATAACATTATAAAAGTTTATGAAATAATTTTATATTAACCAAACTAAAGAAATTTATTTTAAAGAATAATGATTTAAATTACTAAATTAAATTTATTTTATTCTTCTTTTTTAATATAACATAGTCAAAATAATATTTGGGTTTACCCAAAATTTATCCCCTTTTATGATGTAAAAAAGAATGTATCAAAAAAATTTTATAACATAATTAATATAGAATAAAAACTGATGTAAATAATTTTTTTATGATAAGAAAAAATGATTCATTTTAATTCATTAGAGATGAAAAGATAATAAAAAATAAATAAACATAATTATGTTATAGAAAATAATTTCATTTTTTTATAATTATAAACAATATTAGACTAAAAGAGATAAGAGGTAGGATGAGTTAAAGGTGAAGTTTCTGGTTTAGATGAGGTGACATTTGTGTATGAAATTCAGGAAATTTTATGAACATCCCTTATTTCTACCATCATTCCCTTAAAATTTTGATTAAACATCTCAACCCACTATTTCATTTTTTTGAGTCCTATCCCATTTTTAAATTTTCAACCAAAATGACCTTAAAGAACACATGGACATTTTCCTCAATCTAAACAAACTACTTCAACATATCAATAAACTAATTAAGAAGACTTCTTACACCTGACTCATCATAATATAATTTATCAACAAGATATTTTTTATTTTCTAATAAAACATGATGTGGAGCACTTTCAAAATGAATAATCTATATCCAATCATATACGACATAATAATCCTCTCTAATAGATTCAAACTTTCTTAGTATATATGGAGAAGTGGGATGGATAGAATCATAAGTCCTTGATTAACTAGATCTACTTCTTATTGATTTGAATTTAATTCCTTGGTATTTCTTTAAATCACAAAAAATATAAATTTTAAATAGATTCTGCCATGAGCTTCCCAATATAATCAAAAAATTCTCTTAGAAAAGCATCAAAATTTCCATTTTAAATATAATTTTCTTTGATAATATTTAGTTGAGCTTGAACTAATTCCAATTCCCCTCTTAGAACAATTGAGTTTTTTAAATCCACCAAATATTTTTTAGAGTCTTCATTCTCAGTTTTCAAGGTTGAATTCTCTTATTTCATCTAATTAAATTTTTAGACCAACTCTTCAATCTATCCATTAAGATAATCAGAATATTCTTATTCCTAATTTAAGATAGTTGTTCAACTTCAACAACATATAAAGACAGTCTTTCATCCTTCCCACTAAAAGATGTTGAAAATAGTCGAAGAACTTCATTCTTCTCTTCATAATCAGTGACATCCTTTTATAAATATTTTATAGAAATAAAATCTATTTTATTTTTAATTATTTTATTAGTTTCAACTTCAAGAGAGTGAATTGTCTCACAATCCTGATAATTCTCCTCAACTTGATCTTCTTCATGAGCTTCGGGCTCATCTCTATTCTCAGGTTGTATTTTTAAGGAAGTAGTTGTTACACATATGAACACCGGTTTTTCAACTTCTTCTAATACAAAATTTTTTTCAACTTGAGCCCGTACTTCGTGTTCTTCTCTTTTTCTAGGCCTTGTGACAATGGAATCATTGTTTAATTATTCTAAGGGCTATTAATAATAACAATGAACATATCATATAGAAAGAGGTCCACTAACAACAAACCTAAGTCTTCTACAAGTTGTTTCAATAATATCCTTTATTTTTTGTTCACCTAAATATTAACCATTAAGTAACATTAACCCAGATAATTTATGGGTACCTTTATACCCCTGAGTATTAGCACCAGATTCTTATTGGTCATTACAACCAACCGACATTATCTTTTTTTAGAGGTTCTCTAAAAGGAACTGAAGTTTATTATGTTTCTAGAAGAAATAATATTTTGATGATGACATATAATGCCCTTTCAAATATCACAATTATTATTCCTCTTATACAAAATAAAATAAATAAGCATTCCATAAGGATAAAAATACATTATTGTCTCTTTCTGATAGTAATGATTCATATATATCAACATATATATACTAAAATTCAACTTGATGTTACTTAACATAAAAAAAATTATATACATATCTGGAAATAGAATTTTTTATAACTCAACAATACTTGGTATTATTATTGACTGAATTAATTTGACTTGTACCTTATGATCAGATTCAATATGTTTAACAAACATATTTCATACTATGGTAGATCTAAAAATAAAATAATTAATATCCTCATATTTATGCTTCTCACATTCATAAGATCATAGATTTAAATGAAAATCCCTTCATAGGGGCACTAAAAAATATTAACTCTCTTTTGATAGAAGACACCGAGAACTCCATATCATTTACCTTTGAAATGAAGATGTAATTTTTAGCACCAAAATTGAATTGGGTATTTTCATAAAACTATTTTCATTCATCATCAAAAAAATACTTCATAGTTTCCCCATTAAAAATAAACTATTGACCTTGGAAGTATAATGATTTCCTTAATAGAAGTTTCGTCTCAAATAACCACTCAAATTCGATGAACTTCCATAGAAGGACTCTTCTTTCAGCTCCTAAAGGGAATTGGTACTTGGATTTTCTTAGACCACCTTCATCTATACTCTTTGTCTTTTTTTAAAAAAAATTTGAAGGTTAGGGGTTCAAAATTAAGGTTTTGAAGATAAATCAAGAGCTCTGTAAATCTAGAGGGTTCAATATTGAGGGTAAGAGTGATAAAGAGATTTTTTGATGGTTTTTTGACATCAATTTGGTTTCTAAAGACACATAATCATATTATTCATTAAATATTTTAATTTTTAAATGTCACATTTTTGAAATTAGTAATAAATCCATAATTTATTAATTAACTAATATAAAATAATTGAAAATAGAATCATTAACATGATTAATGAAAATTTAACGCAAATAAGTAATAATAAAATTTTGATTAAAATTAAATATAATTAACTCCCCCATAATAAATTCCAAATATGTAGTGGGAAGTGGTTTAATGAAAATTTAGAGACTTGGGTTTTGGCCCTGTCAGACTTTGGAATATTCCTACGAATAATTTCAGAGCTTGGTGCGAAGACGGCGTGTGATTCTGAGGCTCGGTGTTCCCGGAATAAATTTTATAAAAATATTAAGTATTTTTATACTATGCACATGGATGGGGTGTGATATCACCTAAATGGTAGCTCAAAACGGGAATCTAAGGGAACAGTAGTGTTTGGAGCGTGCCGTTTACCCTAGGCAGGGTGTAAACATTACGGGCGCGGGCCTGCGGTGAGAAACACCAACAGGGGAATTTTTGTAAATAAATAAAAAAGCTTATTTACAAGCTTCAACTCGAATAAATTCTGAATGGAGTCTCGGATCGAAAATCTGAGTCTGCCGTTGCGTTCAGAACGTCGCATTTACCCTAGGGGAGACCTAAATTCCTCCACGCCGGGAGGTCTTGTTAGGGGTGTTATTTTAAATGAAGGTTTTAAATAAAAAAAATAAATCAATCAACTCCCCCCCATTTCCTCCTACACACAGGTGACACAACCCACCCCTCCCCCATACTTTTCTTCATTAAATCGAGTCAAAATTGTCAGTTTTCTGCGCCGATCGTCAGCAGATCGAGCTTCAGGGCGTCGTTCTGCACCCCAAGCTTCGGCGTTTCGCCTGCGAGGTAGGTGTCTTGAGTTTCGAAATCTAGGATCCTATTTTGGTTGGTTTTCTCTATTTTGAGCCTACATATGTGTAGATATGGTCTTGGGGGTGCGTAGATGCCTTCAGATTTGTGTTTGGCCCATCGGGGTGCCCCCGACGGCCCTTAGAAGGTTCGCTGGCACGGCACCGGCGGCGGTGGGCCACGGGATCTGATCGGGAACGCCGCTCTAGTGGCGGTCCGGCGTCACTTAGGGTTGACCTTACTTTGGGGGTCGGCCATGCGTGCACTTTGCCGTACCACTGTGGCGGCGGCCGGGTCGGCCGACGCCGGCCGACCCAGGCCAGTCCAACCCCTTTTGGTACATAGAGGTTTTAAAACCCCTGTTTCTTGAAATCCATGGGTCGTATTCAGATGCCGTCTATAGCGACGCAACCATGGTGATTCGACTAACCCTTCGGTGTGGGTCTGGGAGTTCTAAGTATCGGGATCGTGGCCCGGGAGATTGAAACGTCAAATAAAATAATAATATTGTATTATTATTCGACTTTGGGCTGTTATATCTTCTACCTGGAGTGTCTGATTAATGTGTCATCAATGGAATTGAGGCCCTCATGATATGGTAGAATTTTCAAGATGGTTTTTGGGTATTGGGATCGAGTTTGGGGTGCAGGCCCCCTGAGGCCGGGTTTGGGCATTTTCGGGGAAACACAACTTTCTCACAAGGAGTCCGATTTTGGCAGATGACTATTCAATACTATGTGTTTTTTTGGGAGGATCGAAATAGTGGGATTCGTTCGATGATTTTCAGGGTCGTGCTGTGGGCCCCACCCCGACTGGCTTCGGTGAATATTACCTTTTTCACCAGGGGTCTGTTTGGGATGAACGAGTAAAGGATTCCATGTGTTTTTCCAAGGGGATCACTGTGGTATAATCCGCTTGAATAGTTTCGAGATTGTTGTGTGGGCCCCACACAATCTAGCCACGGTGAATAGTTCCTTTTTCACCGATTGTCTATTTCGAGCGAGTAAATATCCTATCATGTGTGTTTTTCCGCGTGGATCGTGATGGTGGACTCAGTATCAGCCTTGGAGGTGCACAGTGCGGTGTTGTTGCATGTTGCTTGGGTTAGCGACATTTGGACCAGTAGTGGTTGAGGGTACTCCCTTGGTTCATTCCTGCGAGGTTTCGCGTGACATCACATCTTTCGCATAGGTTTGTGATTCTCTCGATGGGATGTTTAATCTGTTAGAGTTGTGGCATCCCTCTGGTGGGCCTAGAGCGGGATCCTTTAGCATCGTTTCCCTATATTGGGTTCTTGGTATCGCTGTTACTGCTTATCCATGGGCGGCAATCCCCTATCTAGCAGGTTAACCCAGTAGGGTTTGTGGCATCATCCGAAATATGATCCCCTATGCAATACGCCATGCTCATTAGGGTTGTGGAATAGTCGGGTATACGATCCCCTGCTCAGCATGAGGTTTATAGTAGGGTTGCAGTATCGTTGGTTATACGGTCCCCTACTCAGAGAGTGGTGTTGGTAGGGTTGTAGAATTATCAGTTCGATCTCCTACAATCGCGAGTTATACTAGATAGGGTTCTCATATCGTCGTGACCACCTTTACATGGGCGACGATCCTCTATCTGAGTGATGTGTTTCTGTCGAGCACCAGATCAGGTTTTGGTATCCCCCAGTGGACCCTAGGAGTGATCCTCTATCTGTGAAATCTTCGTATACCGGTGTGGGTCCTGGTATCCCCTAGTGGACCCTAGGAGTGATCCCCTATCCAAGGAGTTTGGTGTTTCTGTTTTTTAAGAGAGGGTTCCTCAGTGACAATATCTGACGAGTGTGATCTCTCGGGTGAGCGTCTGGTATGTTTGTGTGAAACCTGATGGAGTGTATCTCTCAGATTATTGTCATCTGGGATGACAGTGATTGTGGAGTGTGTTCTCCTGGTTATGAACCATTGCTGGTGATGAGGTCGGTAACTCATGTGTCTTGGTGTGTGAGCTGAGTATATCTGGATGTTAAAATTGCATGTAAGGGAATATACATGTTTTGATATGAATAGTTATGTTTAGCCGAGGATGGTCACGAGATGGAGTTTCTCTCTCATCTGGGTTCCCTATGGCTGGGATGAGCGGGCCGTTACCTTTCATTTACTCTCTTTTGTTTTGGGTTTTTGGGGTGCCTACTGAGTATTGTTATACTCACCTCTGCACGGGATTTGCCCACACATGTTTGTGTCTTGTGCATACCACATGCCTTTCGAAGGAGTCCCAGGAGGACCCGGAGTAGGTGGAGTTGAGTGAGCAGGTTTGACCAGGGTGTTTACTGGAGCTGTGTCGAGGAGCTTTCCAGCAGGTGTTTTTGGCAGTGTTTTCCCTCCTTCTGAGCAGGTTGGACACTTTTGCAGTTTTCCTTTGGTGGGACCTGTTTTTTCCTTTTGTACTCTGTTGCACTCTAGTTTGGGATAGTCATATGCATTCATTTTATTTTTAGTTTTTTTATATATATATCTCTTCACTGTTTCATGGAGGTGTATGTGGGTGCGTGTGTACAGATACCTTAGGATAATGCCTCCCATGTGTGTGATAGCCTACATGGCGCTGGACGCCTGCCCCTGGCCTATTAGAGGCGGGCATGGGGAGTCACGGATCGAGCCCCGTTGGGTCGGTTTGTGACAGAAAATATCAATAACATGATATTCAATATTAAAAATTATAAATATATACCCTTTTTTATAACATGTCCTCTTCGAAAATGATGCCTTACATCAATATACCAATTTTAGGTTTAACTTAAAGGATTTTTTAATATATTAATTTCACTAGTATTCTCACATAAAATATTAATATTATTTAAGTGATGTTCAAAGTAAAGTAGTGTGTGTTTCTTCTACAATACCTGTGTACTACAACTTCTAGTAGATATATATTCTATCTCAAATGTTGAAAAAGAAACTGAATGTTGTTTCGTACTAGACTATGAAACTAAGGACTTCCCTAAAAAGTGAAAACTTCCAAAATTACTCTTTCTATCTAACATGCATTAGCATATGAATATGAGATTAAGCTAAAATCAAAAGTTTTTTGGGTAAAGTAACTATTAAAAAATAGTTCTTTTTAAATATATAAAAATAATTTTAACAAATATTAGTTGAGGATATTTTGGTTTCGTTTGAAATACGGAACATAGAAAAATAGAAAAAATAATGTATGGTCTACTACTCGTAAGATACAAAAAACATCCAATCATACCACTATATATCTTCTCATCAAATAGTTTTCTAGCTTCATCCCAATCAAGTTTTATATTGGAAAATATGGGATTTATATAAGTTTTATTGTTTTATTTAAAAAAAATCACTAAATTAATACTACATTTAATTTGATTTAAAATATTCCCATAATATTTTTCATAGATTTGAAAACCATGAAATAAATTTAATTCACTCAACGTACTCATTTAAAATTCATTTTTCATAAATTTTGAAAAATAAATACTAATATTTATATTAGTTGAACCAAAAATAACATCATCTATAAAAATATATACTAATAAAATATTAGAACAAACTGTTTTCTTAAAAATATTAGTAACTTCCAATCCTAAAAAAATCAATTTTATAATAGAAAATAACTTATTCTTTTATACCAATATCTGAGTGCATGTTTAAGTCCATAATGATATTTAGTAAGTTTGAAAAATGAATTTAGTAAATGTGGATTTTTAAAACTCTGTGGTTCTTTTATATAAACTCCCTAAATTAAATATACATTTAGAAAAAATAATGTTACACCAATATGATATAATTTTAAATTCATACATGATTCATAAGATAAAAGGATTCTAATAGCTTCTAATATAAAAATAGGTGCAAAGGTTTCATCCAAATCTATTCCTTATTGCTAACTATATCCTTTAGCTACTAATATAGATTTATTTATCATTATTATTCCTTATCAATATTGTTTATTTCTAAATCCCCATTTGCCTCCTATTATTATATGACTAGATGACCTATCCCCTATTTCCCTAACCATGTTTCTTCTAAACCAATTAATCTTTTCTTGTATAACTATTATCCAAATTTTATATTTTAATGATTCCTCTTTAGTTTAGGTTCTAATTGAGATAAAAATGTATAAAATTTAGCTAAATTTCCTACAATCCATCTTATCATAACTCTAGTATCTATATTTCCTATTATAGTTACCAATGGATGATCCTTTAAGTTTCAAGGTTGTCTAGGTAATACACTATCAGGTTCAATTTTTTTATGTTTTTTTGGAAGGGACTGGATTTTACCATATTTTTGTTTATTTTTAAAATCATCTTTATGATATTAAATTCTTACATTGTCTAGATAATTTTTAACATAATCTATTTTATTTATATTATGATCAAAGGGATTAAATTCATAAAACATCACATGAAAAAATTATTCAACTATCATTGAATTTTTATTATATACTCTATAAGATTTAGAAGTTATATAATATCCTATAAATATTCCTTCATCATATTTTGGATCACATTTACAAATATTTTTCCTAGCATTCAATATATACACCTTTAATACAATTACTTTAAAGGATATGAATTTAGGTTTTCTATTATTCTATATTTAATAGGGTGTCCTTTTGAGAAATGGTCTTATTAAAAATCTATTCATGATATGAAAGGATGTGTCAATAGATTATTCCTCAAAAATAGTTATAAATACTATATTCATTCAATGTAGTTCTTTCCATTTCTTTAATAGTTTTATTTTTTATTTCTAAAATTCTATTTTCTTGAGGTGTTATGAGAGTAGAGAAGGAATGTTTAATATCCATGCTCAAGAAAAAATAATTAAATTCTTAATTCTAAAATACTCCACAATGATCACTTCTTAATGAAATTATTTTGTTTTTTTCATTTTAATTTTTTTTTAAAATGTCCACAAAAAATAGAGAACATCACTTCTAAGTTTTAGAAATTAAACCCAAGTAAATCTAGAAAAATAATCAACAAAAAAAACATTAGATCTTATAGATAAAATTTATACTCTTGGTAGTCTAAATAAAATATATTTAGAGAAGTTATAGTGTTTTTGATGTAGCAACTTTATTAATATATTTTATGGATAAATTGAGTTACTTTCTTATTTGGAATGCATAAAAAAATCTATCATTATCAAATTTAATAATGGGAAAATCAGAAGCTAAATGTTTATTAAATAATTTATATAAATTAAATACATTACAATTTATACATAACCTATTCCAAATACAGGATTCATTTGTATCAATAGTTAAACAACTTACTTTTTTTTTAACAAGGAATCAGGATCCAAAGTATAAACATTCATAGTTCCGGGTGCTGTAAATTTAAGTAATGTATCTTTAAAAATAGATAAGAATTATTAGATAAATCATCATAAAAACCATTATCACTTAGTTGAGATATTCTTATCATACCATGCTTCAACCCTTGAATAAATAGTAATTTTTGGATCATAATGGATTTTGTATTTCTAACTGATCCAACTCCAACTATTTTTCCTTTTTCATTATCTTCAAAGGTAACCAAGACACCATTTATTTTTTATAATGTATGAAAATTGGAATAATCTCCACTCATATATCCTTAGAAGCCACTATCCATATACCATAATTAATTTTTTTTTCTAGTGACCTTTTTTCTAGAAAACATTTAATCAAAATCTTGTTCTGGTACTAAAATTTTCTTGGGTCTAGCTGTTTCAGCAAAAAAATATTTAGGTAACCATATTTTCATAATTACTCTAAAATTTATAGAGCTCACCTTATTCATATTTATATAATAGATATACTTTTTTATCATACTGATCTAAGTATTTCTTAAATGATATTTATTAGAATAATGACCTTTAATTCCATAATAAAAACATGTGATATATTTTTTTAACTAGGTATAAAATAAAAATCTATAGAATTTTGATTTTTTTTCCATTTCTTCCTATTCATTATTTCTCATTTTTATGAATATATTTACCAAAAATATGTTTTTTTTGATTCTTTTACCTTATTTAATATACTATAAATACATTTTAATGACTGTAATTCAACTTCTAACACTTTAATTTTGTTTTTATGAATAGGAAAATTTGAGGTGGATTTGATAAATTATTATTTTATGTCCAAGTGTTTTTTTAACATGAAATATTTTTCATTTAAGATGAAATTATGAATATTTTTTTAGTGATTCATGTTTTTTACTAAAGATTCATAATTTTCTTTAGGAATTGATCAATAAGTTGCTAATTTACTATTATAATAAATTTTTTGAATTCGAAGTAGAATAATAATAATATTGTACCTTTTATTTTTATTTATCCATCAATAAAATATTTTATTTCAACATGGTTAGATATTTTTCTGAATCACTTTTATAAGTACTACTGGGTTCCCTAGAGACACTCCAAGAAGACTTTATAGATTTTTTTGTCTTTTTTTTATCATAATTAGTTCTTATCTCATACTTCATTCCTTTATTTTCTATCTTTCTTTTCTCTTATTTTAGTTGTGGGAAACCAGGTCTTATATGTAACATTTTTTTAAATTCACAACATTTTACTTATTTAATTCTTCCACCATATTTCATATGGATCTTCTTGAAGCCTTTATTCTTCTTAAAAAATTTACTAAACTTTCTAGCTAGATAACCTAGTCCCATTCCGAAATATAAATATTCTGAATCATTTGATAGTACTACTTCCTCTTTTGATTTATTTTCATATTTTTTAGTAAATTTAAGAGTGGCAAACTCTATTTTTATCATCATATGGTCTTCAACTTCTTGTTTCATTTATTCTTTGTACATCATTAGTGTTCCAATAAATTCTTTCATTGTTATCTATGAGACCAGATTGGATTGTCTTATTATAGTTAGTATCCCATTCCATTTAGATCATAAGACTCTCAGGAATTTTAAAGCTTGATATTATTGTTTAATTGGACCTCCCAAGTTAGCAACACCATGGAATGTTTCAGTTATTCTTCCATTCATATGAGTGATTCTTTCACTATCATACATTCTAAAAGTGTCAAATTTCTACTTTTCAATATTGTATCTTAATTTCCTGACATTATCTATTCCATCATAAGTAATAGTTATATTTTTATATATCTCATAGATATTTGTACATTAATATGCATGAATAAATTAATCTAGACCATGTCCACATATAATAGCTTTCATGTCTCTAGAATTGACATCATACTCATCTTTTTTAGCAAAATCCCATGTTTTTGGGTTTTTAGGGATTTAATAAGATTTAATGATATTCATGTAAACTTTGAATCCATGATTATTTAAATATATAGTCATATGTTCTTTCTATCATACATAATTCACTGAATTAAAATAAGGAGCACGAATCATCAACACACCTTATTTTATTTTTATCATCTACATATATCTTCATATAGACATTTTACTTTATATTGTTGTAGCTTATCATACTTCTTCAAAAATAACTCCTTTGATAGCAATTTTTAGGTTGGAATAATATGAAGTTACACAAGAGATATGTGGGGGTGAATTTTAATCTTTTACAAATATTGAAATATTCAAATTTTATCCCTTTTTTTACATTTTGAAGATATCCAATGTTCAATTATTCAATCAAAGTTATATTGTGAAAACAATAGATAATAATAACATATTAGTTTTTGTATTGGTTTAGGGTACAAGGATCTCATATTACACTCCACCAACACTTTCTCAGCGAGCTTGATGATTTTCCTGAGATAGGACCTCTTATCAAAAGACCTTTACAACTGAGTACAAGTAGTTGACTCCTTTACAAAAAGTCTTTTATAGGGCCTTATGGTTATTTTATAGGGAACCAAAAATATACACAACTTAGTCCAAGAAGCTGAAAATACACCATGATTAAGTACAAACAACCAATACTATATGAAATCAAGATTAATTGATTTGATTTAAAAATGGATTTATCTCATATTTGCAACAATATTTGAAATAAAACAAATTTTATTCTTTATAGATAAAAGTATTTATGAAATAATATATTTTAAGTGATCCTTTTTTGAAATATATCTTTAAGAAATACAATATAAATTTTTTAAAAATCACACAACACATGATCGTAACATATATGCCTCCAAAGTGTAACTATTAGAAAAAAGAAACATGTTTTATTAAAAAATATTCTATATTTTAAATTCTATAACTCTTATTATTTAACATGATAAGCATTATTTTATTTTGGTTGTTCATATCCAAAAATATCACCTGATAAATTGATAGTTATCTAAATATAAAACATTAAAATATTATTGTAAATTCCCTTATAAATAGGATTGATTTAATCTGTTGAACATAAGACTTTGAATATGTCTTTAGTATCATTAAAAAGATATTTAATTCTAGTGAGGCCATTTCAAAAAACACAGAAACTATATTGAATTTTTACTCCATTGTTGACCATGTCAAACATAGGGTAACTTCTAAATTATGGTTGAAAATGTATGTTTAAACTGAAAAAGTTGGGTTGTTGAAGCATACATTAGTTTCTCAAATGTAGGGTTTCTTCTCAACAACATGTATCATGATCCAAACTTTTACAACAACGTAGCATATCTAATATATAATTTTATTCCAAATACATGGTTTAAGAACCATATATTCTTCTTATAAACATAGGATATGAATAGTGCTTCCAGATTACTTAAAAACATATCTAAAACACTTTAGATAAAATAATTAACCTGTAAATAAGATAAATTTCTCAAGAACTATAATATTTAAAAAAAACATAATGTAATTTCATTAGTGAAACAAACTAGGGTATTTTTGAGAATCAAAATCAATGAGATTCATAGAGTATTTCTGAGACAATAAATTCCAAATATAAACCACCATAAAACTCTAGAAGTTTGAACACAGAATGATAATCAAGAAAGTAGTGGTTGATGGAATACCTGAACAAAAAATAATGGGTTTGGGTTTAGGTTCATCGAATAATACAAGTTTAAGAAAAGGAAATTTTTTTTAATCTATGTGGAACTTACCAATGAATTATTTATCAATGATATATAATAATAAAAATATTTACCAATAAGTACAAACCCTGTTAAAAAAAACAAACCAAGTGAAAAATCCTAGAAAAAATCTAGATAAAAAATGGATTCTTTATCTCAATGTTTATTCCATGAGAGAAAAATCAAATAATCATATATTCTCATATACATAATCAAAGTTTAAAAATTTAAAAATATTTTAAATAAATTATTCATGCATAAAAAATTAATAATTTAAATTTAAAATTTCAAGAATAACTCTGGTATTTTAAATAAAATACCTATATTTATTTTCTTATTATTTATTCTCCTATATAATATCAATAGTTTCCCCTACTAATGTTATGAACATCATTAGTTTGGTTTTTCTTGATCCTTAGGTTTCTAATGTCTTCACATGATAGATTACTGAGTTAAAAGGATGTTCTACTATGGAGTAGAATGATTTCCATGCTCCCAGAAGAGTTAATCTTTAACTTGTGATATTAGATGCGGCCCATACTGGAAGGATTCCATTTGATAAGATGCATAAGGTGAGGGTGAAGGATTCATATTCTTGAATGATAGGAGACTCAAATGTTTTTTTTATTTTTTATTTCTAAATAATCATTAAGTAAATCATGGGTCAAGATCTACATCCATCTATATAGAGGCTCTTATGAAAATTGAACACCATCTAGGGGATTGTGAAATATTTTTCCCAAACACAACAAGAGAGGGATTCACTTAGTGCTAAATGGTTAAAGTTAATCCCTCCAGTAGGTGGTAGGGGGTTTCTAGTTAATTCAAATTTACCCCAAGAAGTCCTTTCAAGGAAAAGGGATAGTTTTGACAGTAATTACAATCGTATATTCATGATGGAAGAGGAAGGAGATCCTAGAGTTTCTCCTATGGTCCTTGAGATGGGCTATGATGGACTCATGGTTCCATAGTGCTTGACACTCAAGCATGTAGTTCTAAATAGGGTCATTTTAAAGTCTCAATTCAAATGACTTTCAATGTATCATAATAAGATACCTCATCTAGAGTTAAGTCAAAAAATCATTTCACGAATTTAAATAATTATGATATAGGAATCAATGAAAATGTGATATGGAAAGTATCTTTTCTGTTGTGTAATAGGAATAAAGCATCGGTCAAGACCTCAAGAGCTTTCCTTATGGAGGAATGTATAGAAGTATAGGGACCTTGTAACACCCCGACCCCAGTTACCCAGAGTCGGTGCATTATTGCGTAACATTGGCATGATCACAGAAGATCAAGTCTCAAAAGACCGATTAGTTTAGTAGCCTTGGAAACACTAGATACATTCATAAATGTTACATTACATCATAAAGTGAAAAACTACAATAACAAAGTCTCCATAGTCTACACTCATATCCTCTTCTGACTATCCCTGCAGGTCATTCATAAAATACTTCTTCACATCCTGGAAAATATTAAAACATTTCAAGGGGTGAGCTCAGATGCTCAATAAGGATAACAATATAGCGGAAGCTTTCATCAATAAACATAAACATTTAAGGCAATGTATAACTGGAAAAAAAAGCCTTTTAAACTTGAACTTCAACATAATATGGAAAAAGTAAAATGAGATAATGCCATTTAATTCTTCACATGGATATTCTACTGGTTGAATAATCACATGCAATATCAATAACCATTTTCATAATGATGGAATGCATAATGCCTGACTATCATAACCACGTAGACAAGGCCTCGTGCCAAGACCACAAATAAGATGTTGTTAAGGCCTCGTGCCAAGACACTAGTTTGTCTCATGAGACCTGCCGATGCATCGAGGAGCTATAACGGGCTCCACCCGTCACTTATTAAGTCCAATGCATTCCTCATATGAACAGGTTTAAACATATCATAAACCATAACATAATCGTATCACATAAACCATGCATTGAGGAAACATAAAATGTCCACATTTCAATCACAAGATATCAATACAACATATTGATATAATAAAAACAATTTCAAAACCATTTTCAATACCAAAATAAAAGAAAATTAAAACTTTGTATTTATTTTTCATTTAAAAAAAGTTATGGCTTGTAGAGGAAGCCGAAACTGAAATAATGGTCACGGCGGCGGAGAAGTCATTGTCACCGCATATGTACAACAAGAAAAACATTCCTTTTTGTCGTTTAGTAAAACGCTTCATATAAAAATATTCCTTTTGAATAAAATTAAAAGTCAAAGGGGGTTTTTACACTGTATAAAGGAAAGTTGTGTATAAAACCAAATATGCCTCAATGAAAGGAGATTGAGACGAAGTCCATTACAAAGATCATTTTTTAAATAAAATAGATATATTATATGTATTCACTATAGGCACACATAAATAAAGTACAAATACAATATAGGACATATTAATATAATGAAATAATTTGAAAGTATGATATTAACCCAAAGAATGGAAATTGGGTTAAGAAGTTCCCTTACCTTGTGTCCGAATTGACTCGATCGTTCTTTAATCTCCTGAATAATAAACTAGAGTTAATTTCTATTTGCTCAAGAACCTTTTTCATGTTCATTATTCCTTTTATATCACTTATTACCATGTTATGAACATTATGTAATTATTTATGTTAATAACAGTCGTTTTGTCGATCTTTGGTACTTGAGTCAAAAATATACTTCTTATAATTACAAGTTGTTCATGTGGTGAAATATCCATTATATACAGAATTATATTCATGATGTAGATATTATATATAACATATATATCCAGTATATACATGCATTTATAATATTACATAACATTTAGAGGTAAGAAATGAAATGCACCGTTCATGGAGACGGTAAGCCGTACGTACGCATGGACGCTACTTTCATTTCTATTTCATATTTTAATGGAATGAAACATAATGATATAAAGGTATAATATAATTACAGTATAATATAATGTATAATACCATTTAATCCATCCTTTATACATCTCACATATGGTATTAACGATTCAAATCACTTTGAGGGGGCGGTAGTCCGCACTTCCTAAAATGAAAATATCATGTTTACCCATAATGGAAACCATAAAGGTATGCCATAAATGAAAAATACAGAACCTTAATTAAAATATAAAAATATTATATATCATATATAAATATAGTTAAATCTTAATTTCCACCTTTGTAGGTGTTATATGAGTGTTGAACAATCATCGTTTCGTGAGGCAGAAATTCTCCATCCACAGAAACAGTATGTTCTTTAACCATTATATATAGGTGTGTGTAAGTGTATCTCGAATACTTCTTTTAAAAACATCCTAGTATATTGAGGATACTGGTTTTGTTACAAAAGAAATGAAGAAAAAGAGTTTAGGGGGTTGGATAAGCAAAATAAAACAAAATAACATAAGAGAAGACATTATCTTAAAATCAGGTAACTCTTTTGATTTGAGCCAAAGGCTTCCTTGGGAAGAATTATGCCCAAAGGGAGGCTTCTAGGAGTAAGAGAGGGAATTTGGGAGAGTATTTGGGCAGAGGTTGGCCAATCCAAATGTCTTGAAGGTGTGAATAAGGTGGTAGTGGTGTGGGACTTTTATAAGAGGAGAGAAGGGGAACTCTTGGAAAGATTGAAATGTTACTTTATTATGAAATGCTTTTAGGATTATAAAGGTCCAAAAATTATATATTTAGAGGATAAGGTGATAAGGGTTCGAAATATACTCATCCAATAGGCTTTGGACAAGTGTAATTCTTAGATTTTACATTATCCTTCCATTTTATTAAAATCGTTAATTAATGATGTAATCGCTGTATCATCATGGTGTCATAAATAATTTAATTTATTTAGTGTCTAAAAATTATAAAAAATTATCATTATGTAGGAAATCTTTTTATATTTCTAATGAATATTTATAGTCAAAATTATGACTTTTATAACCCCATTTAAAAATTGTTTTAGTAAAAGAACTCATGTTTGTGACATTTTTATTTTAACATTAAATAAAACGTATTTAATGTCATTTTCCTACCAAAGTGGATCCATGGGGTCCCCAAGTTGACCCATGAATTTTCTTGGTCGACCATGACTCATCCAATAGGTTTAGGACAAGTGTAAAGGTATTTTCATATTTTTATAATATCATTTTTACCTTAAAGTTCACTAATTACCTTTAATCGCGACTAATTAAACTTAAAAGTTACTATTCACCAAAAACTTATTTTAATCCCATTGAACCACATTTTACTTCTTAATGACAACCATGTATGTTGGATTTTTGAAAATCAAATCACAGAAGTGGTAATGTTTCATTTAAACAAAAACTCAGTTTTTTAACTACCACTTAGTGGTTTCACTATTCATCAAAAATTGAAGTTTTTCAGACCAATGCCAAAATTTCACCCTAAGATGTAATTGATATTCTAAATTCAAAAATGATGTCTATTTTACAAAATTTCAAACATATAAGTTTCATTAATTAATTTTATAATTAATTCCCGCTGTCACAACGAATAGCGTGTTTTTAAGAAACAATATATATATCAAAAGATTGACAATTGTTTATGTCTAATTTCAATGTTAAATTAATTATAATGACCATTATTGGATAAAATAGTAAAAATATATTCTAATTAAACTTTAAAACCACTCAATAGTATAATTTATCACTATAAATTATTTTGATTAAAAAAGTTGTTTTTAAGTATTTTTCACTATTCATAAAAATTGGAAGTTCTCAGAAAAATACCAAAAATTCAACATAGGCTAATTTTGATATTACGAATCCAAAAATAAAGTCCATTTTGAAATGTAAAATATATATAATTTCAAAAAGTGGTTATTACTATTCAGAACTGTTGCTTTTATTGGTCACGGTGTGTTAGAACTCGAGGTTGCGTACAACACACGCTGCTCTATTATTCAAAGAAGAGCGTACCATGGAATCTTGGGGTGTTACATTCTACCTTCCTTCAATAAATTGCGTCCTCATAATTTGAAAATTTTCTTTGAAAATAAAAGGTTAAAAATAGGAAATATCTTTGCGGAAAACCCACATTGGAAATAAGGTTAATAAAAATATAACTTTAAAAGAAAGAAAGATAAGTACAAATGTCACCTGAGATAGCCCATACCAGGATTCTATGAAAATATGGATATGGAAGAAAAATAAACCATCAATTTCTGATGGAGAGTTGTAGAAAACAGGATTAGGAGAAAGTTAACCACAAGAAAATCACAAACTTGTGATTGGTTAAACAGTCATTGAATTCCCAGTTGGAAAAGTTAACCAGCAACATTTTTGTTTTAAGTTACCTTTTATAAAGTTGAGGAATTTATTTAGGAGATTTACTAAGAATGTAAGGAAATGTACTTACTTGTCATGTAGACTTTCATTCTTTAATAAATTTTTACCACAAACCCATCTTTCAATCTAAAAGGTAATAGAACTCAAAAATATTCTATTTATCCTAATTGTATTAGGTTCCAAATATTACCACATACCATTTAGATTAGGAAAAATATTTCGTAACAACTAGGGACTTCCTGTAGGCTAGTGGTAGATAATAAAGGCCTGTCGCACTATGGTTGTGGGTTCGATTCCTGCAGCTTTGTCCGACGCGACGGGTTATCCCCCAACCTATAGGTTATCCTTTTCCTAAAACTATAGTATTATAATATTCCAAAAATAATCTTAAGAAATGTTTTAACCTTAAAAAATAATATCCAAGGTTCAACTTAATCCATTCCAACCTATATAGTTATCCAAAATACCTCTGTCCCGACTTTTTCTAAAAGGTCTCTAAATTCCAAAATCAATTGTAACATCAGATTCCCCAAACAATGTAAAGTTTCTATAATGGTCACATACATAAAATGTGATTACCTTCATCATATTAAAACATTAATGAAAAAACAAGTACTGCAGTACAATCCTTATATATATCACATTATACTTATAACCAGAATATAATCCTTGTTTCCAAAAGCACCAATACATTAATTATTCCACTTCAACTGTAGTAACAGTATAAGATTATACTTGATCCCTTGGCCTTTTCTGAGGTATGTTTCCCTGGCGCTTAGGAAATTCATTTGCATAATTCCCCATTTCCCTACAATTGTAGCATTCAACATTGATAACCTCTTTCATTCCCTTGAAATCACGAGCCTGGTGACCTTTTTCTCCACATTTATAACAAACTCCCATTCTTTTTAGGCAAGCACCAGGGTGATTCTTCCCACAATTATCACATAATGGAAAATCCTTCTTTCTCTTTTCCCTTTATCCGTCTCTTGTTCCACCGTTCTCTTTTTCTCTTGCTTTACTTTGTTGTCATAAGACTTAGAGAATTCCTTTTCTGTCTTGATAGCACATGAGACAATATCTTCGTATGATGAGAAGGATTGTGATACTAAAGCTCTATGGATAAATGGTTTTAACCCATCAAAGAAACGATCAATCTTACTTCTTGGGTTATGTATATAATCTGCATCATGCCTCACTAACTGTGTAAAGTTAGACTCATACTTTGCGACATTCTCGTCCTCCTTTTTCCTCAGACTCAGAAATTTCCTTTCCATATCTTCTCTATGGTCACGAGGAAAGTATTTTTCTAAGAAAATTTCCTTAAACTCCCTCCATTCCATATTTGATACTTCATCATCTTTCTTTGTGTTTTGAATCAGCGACCACCATTGATCGACATCTCTAGTGAGGCGGTAGACTACCATGACAACCTTCTCCCTTTACCTACTCCCCAAGGCGTGGAATATTTTATCTAAGGAGTTTATCCATTGATCATCTACTAATGGATTTGTACCCCCATTAAATGTTGGCAGTTGTTGCCTCATGAAGCGGTCTAACATTGATCCTCCACGTTGCAGATCAGGGTGCTCCATATGAGTAACGTTATTATTCATAACCTGAGTGAGTTGTCCCAGTATGGTAATAAGTTGATCCGCACCAGTTGTATCTCCAGCTCCATAATAATTATCTTGAGCAGGAGGTAAATCCCTACACAGAGTGCGTGCATCGATACAGTTTCCATTCCTTCCACTAGGCTCCATTTCTAAACAATGGCATAAACTAGATTAGTTTATGAATCAAAATACATAATTCCATACGTATAAAATAGTTAACATAAATTTAACTATTTATGGATATAATCCATAATCATAAAAAATGTTTTCTTTGAGGAATTATATACTCATAACCCTTCATAGTAGTTTTTAAAGAAAACGAGAATTATCCTAATAATATCCCCTGGGAGTGTCGTAACCAAGAGTGCAGCAAGACCCGTTGTCGTGCACTAGTTCCCGTTCGAGTCTAGCTCAATGCGGTGTTTTCAGGTTTAACCCCTAG
Organism: Viscum album; assembly: GCA_963277665.1. Taxonomy (NCBI): domain Eukaryota; kingdom Viridiplantae; phylum Streptophyta; class Magnoliopsida; order Santalales; family Viscaceae; genus Viscum; species Viscum album. The sequence goes on from OY728133.1 coordinate 1,965,136,618, forward strand.
GTACATCTGTTCCATAGCCGCCTATACATGCTCGTATCCAGACAGGGATGTATTGCTCGGAAAACTCACAAAATCTCTATAATACCAAAATTCTAGGAAGTTCTTCTATACTAGTCATCAAAGTCTATCTTATGGCTATGCGCTCTAATCAGAGTTTATCGAAATCTAGCTTCCAAGGTTAGTACTAAACTGCCTCTGATACCAACTGTAATGCCCCGACCCCAGTTACCTAGAGTCGGTGCATTATTGCGTAACATTGTCATGATCACAGAAGATCAAGTCTCGAAATATCGATTAGTTTAGTAGCCTTGGAAACACTAGATACATTCATAAATGTTACATTACATCATAAAGTGAAAAACTACAATAACAAAGTCTCCATATTCCACACTCATATCCTCTTCTGACTATCCCTGTAGGTCATTCATAAAATACTTTTCACATCCTGAAAAATATTAAAACATTGAAAGGGGTGAGCTTAGATGCTCAGTAAGGATAACAATATAGAGGAAGCTTTCATCAATAAACATAAACATTTAAGGCAATGTATAACTAAAACAAAATCCTTTTAAACTTGAACTTAAACATAATATGGAAAAAGAAAAATGAGATAATTCCATTTACTTCTTCACATGGATATTCTACTGGTTGAATAATCACATGCAATATCAATAACCATTTTCATAATGATGGAATGCATAATTCCAGACTATCATAACCACATAGCCAAGGCCTCTTGCCAAGACCACAAATAAGATTTTGTCAAGGCCTCATGCCAAGACACTAGTTTGTCTCATGAGACCTGCCGATGCATCGAGGAGCTATAGAGGGCTCCACTCGTCACTTATTAAGTCCAATGCATTCCTCATATGAATAGGTTTAAACATATCATAAACCATAACATAATCATATCACATAAAACATGCATAAAGGAAACATAAAATGTACACATTTAAATCACAAGATATCAATACAACACATTGATATAATAAAAACACTTTCAAAACCATTTTCAATACCAAAATAAAAGAAAATTAAAACTTTGTATTTATTTTTCATTTAAAAAAAGTTATGGCTTGTAGAGGAAGCCGAAACTCAAATAATGGTCATGACGGTGGAGAAGTCGTTGTTGCCACATATGTACAACAAGAAAAACATTCCTTTTTGTCTTTTAGTAAAACGCTTCGTATAAAAATATTCATTTTGAATAAAATTAAAAGTCAAAGGGGTTTTTACACCGTATAAAGGAAAGTTGTGTATAAAACCAAATATGCCTCAATGAAAGGAGATTGAGACGAAGTCCCTTACAAAGTTCATTTTTTAAATAAAATAGATATATTATGTGTATTCACTATAGGTACATATAAAGAAAGTACAAATACAAGATAGTACATAATAATATAATGACATAATTTGAAAGTAGTATATTAACCCAAAGAATGTAAATTGGGTTAAGAAGTTCCCTTACCTTGTGTCCAACTTGACTCGATCGTTCTTTAATCTCCTGAATAATAAACTAGAGTTAATTTTTATTTTCTTAAGAAACTTTTTCATGTTCATTATTCCTTTTATATCACTTATTACCATGTTATGAACATTATGTAATTATTTATGTTAATAACAGTCGTTTTGTCGATCTTTGGTACTTGAGTCAAAAATATACTTCTTATAATTACAAGTTGTTCATGTGGTGAAATATCCATTATATCCAGAATTATATTAATGATTTAGATATCATATATAACATATATATCCAGTATATACATGCATTTATAATATTACATAACATTTAGAGGTAAGAATTGAAATGCACCGTTCATGGAGACGGTAAGCCGTACGTACGCATCAACACTACTTTCATTTATATTTCATATTTTAATGGAATTAAACATAATGATATAAAGGTATAATATAATTCCAGTATAATATAATGTATAATACCATTTAATCCATCCTTTATACATCCCACATATGGTATTAACGATTCAAATCACTTTGAGGGGGTGATAGTCCACACTTCCTAAAATGAAAATATCGTGTTTACCCATAATGGAAACCATAAAGGTATGACATAAATGAAAAATACAGAACCTTAAGTAAAACATAAACATATTATATATCATATATAAATAGAGTGGCATCTTAATGGACACCTTTTAAGGTGTTATATGAGTGTTGAACAATCATCGTTTCGTGAGGCAGAAATTCTCCATCCACAGAAATAGTATGTTCTCTAACCATTAGATGTAGGTGTGTGTAAGTGTAGCTCGAATAATTCTTCTAAAAACATCCTAGTATATTTAGGATACTGGTGTTGTTACAAAAGAAATTAATAAAAAGAGTTTAGGGGGTTGGATAATCAAAATAATACAAAATAACATAAGAGAAGACATTACCTTAAAATCGGGTAACTCTTTTGATTTAAGCCAAAGGATTACTTTGGAAGAATTATGCCCAAAGGGAGTCTTCTAGGAGTAAGAGAGGGAAGTTGGGAGAGTATTTTGGCAGAGTTTGGCCGAGCCAAATGGCTTGAAGGTGTGAATAAGGTGGTAGTGGTGGGGGCCTTTTATAAGAGGAGAGAAGGGGCACTCTTGGAATGATTGAAATGTTACTTTATTATGAAATGATTTTCGGATTCTAAAGGTCCAAAAATGATATATTTAGAGGCTAAGGTGATAAGGGTTATAAATATACTCATCCAATAGGCTTTGGACAAGTGTAATGCTTATATTTTACATTATCCTTCCATTTTATTAAAATCGTTAATTAATGAGGTAATCGCTGCATCATCATGGTGTCATAAATAATTTAATTTATTTAATGTCTAAAAATTATAAAAAAATATATAATTATGTAGGAAATCTTCTTATATTTATAATTAATATTTATAGTAAAAAATATTACTTGTATAACCCCATTTAAAAATTGTTTTATTAAAAGAACTCATGTTTGTGACATTTTTATTTTAACATTAAATAAAAAGTTTTTAATGTCATTTTCCTACCAAAGTGGCTCCATGGGGTCCCCGAGTTGACCCATGGATTTTATTGGTTGGAAATGACTCATCCAATAGGGGTAGGACATGTGTAAAGGTATTTTCATATTTTTATAATATCATTTTTACCTTAAATTTCACTAATTACCTTTAATCGCGATTAATTAAACATCAAAGTTACTATTCACCAAAAAATTATTTTAATCCCATTGAACCACATTTTACTTCCTAATGACAACCATGTATGTTGGATTTTTGAAAATCAAATCACAGAAGTGGAAATGTTTCATTTAAACGAAAAATCAGTTTTTTAACTACCACTTAGTGGTTTCACTATTCATCAAAAATTGAAGTTTTTCAGACCAATGCCTAAATTTCACCCTAAGCTGTAATTGATATTCCGAATTCAAAAATGATGTCTATTTTACAAAATTCCAAATATATAAGTTGCATTAATTAATTTTATAATTAATTCCCGTTGTCACAATAAATAGCATGTTTTTAAGAAACAATATATATCAAAAGATTGATAATTGTTTATGTCTAATTTCAATGTTAAATTAATTATAATGACCACCATTGGATATAATAGTAAAAATATATTCTAATTATACTTTAAAACCACTCAATAGTATAATTTATCACTATAAATTATTTTGATTAAAAAAGTTGTTTTTAAGTATTTTTCACTATTCCTAAAAAATTGGAAGTTCTCAGAAAAATACTAAAAATTCAACATAGGCTATTTTCGATATTACGAATCCAAAAATGAAGTCCATTTTGAAATGTAAAATATATATAATTTTAAAAAGTGGTTATTACTATTCATAACTGCTACTTTTATTGGTCGCGGTGTGTTAGAACTCAAGGTTGCGTACAACACACGCTGCTCTATTATTCAAAGAGGAGCGTACCATGGAAGCTTGGGGTGTTACAGACCTAATTAATCTATTGATGAAGACAAATGAGGTGAGGATACCACCTATCTAATATCAAATTTATATGAAAAATAACTATAGGAAAACAATATATTATTAAGAAATGAAAATTGGGAAGGATGATACCTTTTATATGGGATATTATCCAGTTACTATTGGTAATAAAACCAGAGGGTATATAGATTATTCTCATTTACCTATACTGATGGTGACTAGATCAGTGAGGAAGTATATGGAATCTAAGGATTCTAATCATAAAACCGAATAACCTATGATTGAGGATAATCAGTATCATCATATTCTAAATAAGGGTTCTATGGAATATTTTGAGGCTATAAAATATTGACTTTATATAGAAAATGGAGGGGAATAGGAAGGTAGGAGAAAGGAGATTCCAAACAAGCACCTATAATGGTATTTATTATGCACTCCAAGGTGGATATGGTGAAAGAGATTATTCTCATTAAAACTGTAAAGGAAGACATTGGCATGATGTATATAAGATAACTTTATATTGATACAACTGGAAAATAAGCATCTAGGATATTCTCTTAGGAACATATTTTTCTGTATGGTTTTATTGAAGGTAAGATTAATATGGTGAAGTATATTAAGACTTGGGACAATATGGATTCTATCTTCAAGGATCTCATTCAGGATGATCCCAATTGGGAAAAGTATTTTATTGACTTTTGTCTTAAAATAGAGCATCATTTTAATATTTTAGGGTTTTTATAAATAAATTTGAGGCTTCCTTAGTGATTTAATTTATGTGATTTTGTTCTATGCTTGTTAGGGCTCACATTTAACCCATAAAATTGTCCTGATTAAAATTGAAAAAAGGATTGTTTAGAATAGAATCATCATAGGTTTAGTCCACTTCAATATATTGGTTGAGTTCTTTCATCAAAAATATGGTGGGAAACAAATATAACTTGTTATTATTGGGATACAATGGAGGTCCACTACTATGGTTTATATGCCTGTTGGAAGATGGTTTAAGCTACGAACATAATGCTATAGTATATAGAGTGTTTATATTAAGTGTTGAATATGGGTATGGTGTACATTAATTTTCCCAACCATGATGAGTAATAAGATATTTCACTAATAAACTCAAGTGGATGGATTGTCTTGGTATGACCAAGGTGTGTGAAGATAGAATGTTCATTGGATACTATTTTTTATGTTTTTTCTTAAACTTCTACAGCCACACCTGGTTGGTGATACTACATGAATTGATCCATATTGGTATAAGATAAATCCTTTTTTACTGATTATTAAAGTGATGTAATCCTTAAATATTAGGAAAACTTTATACTAAAATTTACAGGTTTAGGTAACTTACGTTTGACTATTTAGAACTGAAATCAGCCCTAGTAAAATGATATGGGTTGAATATCGAGCTTTCTAGTGTCGAGTTGGGTGAATCTATGTACTGATTAATAGCCATTGGAGTTCATGGATGAGTCTTCAAGGGATACAAATACATGGTTCAATAAAATTGATATTTGGTTGATAGTATTATTTTCAATTAGATAATTCATATTTTACATCATCAAGGACTACCTCCATCTTTAGCTTGACCTTGACATTAGAGACTTAACTTAGAAATATTGGTTTGATATTTTTGTCCTGAAAATTGGTTATGGATGTTAATATTTTATAAATTTTTGTTGTGTTCTTTGTATTTGTTGGTGTATATTGTTTTTATTCCACATAACGGTTTAGAGAGATTTTGAGTATTTGAATTGTGGTGGATATTATAGTTTTAAGGTTTCATATTCAACTTAAAAGTGTTTTTTGAATAATAAAAAATAGAGTGGGATGTATTTATTGCACACAATAGAAATGATTACACACAATAAGAAAGTAAAGTAAATATAATTATCCTTGTTGTGTGTATCGTTAGAAATAAATAGTAACATATTTTATATTATTCTTTCATGTTTATCTGATTAATCCCCCATATAAATTTTATCATTCTCATCGTTGATGGTCTCCCTATTCCTCATATCCTTTTTTTGAATAATAGAATTATAGGTTGTGAGGGGTGAGGAAAAAAACAAGAAGAAACCCTAAATAATTTTCAATTTCACATTTCCTAATAATCACCTCAAAATTCATAGTTTCCATTTCCACATCATCTATGAAGAATACAAAGAATGAAAGGGGTTTTTTCTTCGTTTAGTAAAGGTATATGTCACACCCCAACACAACACTTCATGGTTATTTTAATTATTTTTGATTTTCTATTTATATTTTTTAATTTTTGAGTTTTTTAAATTTAAATCAATTGAATTAGAATAAACATAAAATTAAAGAAAACCTAATCTAACCCCCTTACCTCATAGTGAAACCCTTCCCCTCCTCTTCATGTGGCCAACACCCTTTCCCCTATTATTTATGTAGCCAACCCCCTCCCCCCTTCTTTTTGTGTGACACAGACCCCCCGATTCCCTTTAGCCGCACATGCTCACCCCATGCTGTGGGCCTCCACTACACAACTCCTCCCATTTTCCTTCGGTTTACATGTCATTTCACCAAGGTATGTCCCAGCCTTATTTATTCTTGAATTTTTCTATCATTGTTCCCTCTTCCCATGGACCCTCTTGTCTCAGACAAACCCTAGGTCATCAGTGGACCAAGTTTTGGTAATTTCTTTAATATTTAGGGTGTGCGGTGTGTCTTATCGATCTTCCTCATGCGGGTTTCAGCATTAACCACCAAAGGTGAAGTGCTTAGGTCCATTCTGGTTCATCCTCCACCAATTGAGGTTATTTTCCTCTACCCTATTTTGTTTACTTCAATATTATTTAAAGTATTTTGTGATTTTTGGGTCCCTACAGGTTAATTAGATCATTTGGTAGCTCTTGGAAGGTTCACACAAACATACATAGGTACATATATCTATATATATATAAATCCTCCTTGCAGATAGCCCCTCATGGTGTGGAGAATATGTGCATTGGATTAAGGGGTATATATATAGGAGTGTAGGTGTGTGAAATTGTGGAATTCTCTTCATCAAGGACATCGAGTGCCAAATTGTTCGACTTGGTTCTATCCTCTTGAGGTTGGTTTTACCTATTCATTAGATATTAAATATAAATAATTATTTATTTGATTCTTTTAGCAGCCTTATTTAATGTCAATTAGTAATATATGGTCCTTATAATAAATTATTGCTGTGAACTAGAGTAATTTTATCTTTTTATTTGAATGACATAAATTTTTTTATTGAATGGGAATGCCAAGTGTTTATAAAATTGCCCAGTTGGACTTGGTAAGTAAATTGTTTTTTTAAATAATAGTTGGGTTATAAATGCATGTGATTATATATATATATATATTTATTTAAATGGTGTTGAAATTGTTTTTAAATTTAAGTAATGTTTATTTGGTTCTTTGAAAATAATTTCTTGGTTTGAAAAATAGTGGTTTCTCCCTTATTTTGTGATAAGTGGAATTTCTTTGTTAAATATTGCACACCAAGTGTTTGATTAAATATCCAGTTGTATTTTTTGATTAATTTTCAGTATGTAATCCATGATTTGAATTTTTAAATTTGTAATGACATGAAAATTTGGTTTGGGTTTCTTGAATGAGTTATCCAAGTGGTTGGGGATTTAAAGGAAATGTGTATTTGGGTTTGAAAATCGGTCTGACATGTGTTGGTGGTGCACGACCTATTTTAAAATTTTCATGAAAGTGGATTTGGCTAGAAAATTTGATGCAAAGTGTTTAAATATGATTTCTCTTAAATGATTTTGAAGTGGAAAATGACATCTTTGCACATGGATTTTATTCTTGAAAAAGGTGATGATTTTGTGAGTGTGTTTGAGGCCCATTTGGAACTTTTTTGAAAATGGTGAAAATAATTATTATGAAAACCCTCTATGGATACTCTCTTTCCTTTTTTATATTAAATGGTTGGTATTTCGTTATTGTGGAATCCTCAGGACCCATTTACTTTGATGAGTCTAAGTAAATGGGTTCATCCTTAGGGTGACTCGGGTGATGCCTATTGTGGATTATTATTATATATGTGTATGTGATTGGATTCTTGGTTGGCATAGGTGATCTCACAATATTTATACATCTTGACATGGGAACCTATCATAGAAAGCAAATTTTTAGGGAATGATTTTTGCATTTGTTTAGATTACGTACTGGCTAGTGGCCTATAGCATGAGGTTATATTTTGTAATTATTTCTACGGGATTGGGTCCCTCGGTCAGGTCAGGTAGGGAGAAGATCAGGTGTTTGGGAATTGTGATTTAATCATGTAGGGAATTACTTCAGGATGAGTCACATGTATAGTATGTTATAGAGTATTCATGATCTCCCATGTTTCATCCATGTCTACTGACATGAATGTTTTGACGCATTTTTTTCTAGATACACTTGGTTATTTTTTTCCCATTTCCCTAGTTGTATTATTGTTGATCTTGATTCTAGAATAATTTTTATTATTTGTTAAAATGATAAAGTGTTTTTTATAAGGTTATGTAAAACAGTTTTGGAAATGTTTTATACTCACTCTCTCCTTTATGACTGAAATTTCATCTCTCTTTTAAAAAGAATTTGGTCCCTCCTTAGGGAAGAATATGGTTTTGAATAGTAAAAAGGGAAATAAATTATGTTTTTATTTAAAGGTAAAATGTCTTAAAAACTTACTTTTATATATTTTAGTTCAAATCTTAAATTAATGTTTCTTTTATTTAAAAGAAATTTATTTGGGAATAGATTACTTGGTCATGCTTAATGAGTTTTAACACTCACTCCTATACTTCATTATCATTTTTAGTCTCAGGTGCAAGTTACATATTGATCTCAATATTCATTGGTGATGTTGAGTCTTGGAATCGGTGAGTGTCCAATGAGATCATGTGGAGTTTTAGCGGTCATCAGGTTCGGATAGTTTTGATTTTCAGTTATTTCTTAGTTGTTTGGTTCCGTTTATTTATTTTTTTGGGATACTATTTTATTATTCAACTAATTATATTTATTTATATTTGGAGAAATCATTCCCATAATCACTCTGTTGATGCCCCTGGTGCTTTTCGGTAGCCCGAGAGGATCAGTAACGCCTCTCAGGCCTTATCATGGGCTGAATTGGGTGACCGATTTAGGGTCAACTCAGGTTAATTCATGATGAAATGGTATCAAAAATCGGTTCTTTAGAGGAACTATCATCCAGAGAGCCCTTATTTATTTGGGTTGGCAAGGTAGATGATGTAGGACTATTAGAGCTTGGTTTTTAGGTCCGGGGGAGGTTCTGGAAAACACTTTATGGACTGAACCTTAAGTTACCAAGGGAATTTGGGGTTTTCTTAGTTTATTTGGTTCTTATGGGTTGCTTGGTATATGGGAAAATGAAACTAGATTTAGGAAAATTGTCTCAGTGAGATCATAGGGCTTGGAAATCCATGTGGATCCAGGGAAGTGGCCCTGAAGGACTCTCAGTGATGGTGGGTTGATTGGCATATAGCTGCCAACCATATGACCAAGTCACCTATTAATTCTAGTTTCTCCTGGTGTGTTGTTTTGGGTCATTTTTAGATTTTTTTATTTTAGACCCATTGAATGGTAGGTTGGTTTTTTTGTACTTAAAGAAGTCTTGGGATGGTTCTGGGGTGTTTTAGTGAGATTTTAAAATGATGTTTGGTTTGAAAAAATGGTGATTGTTTTATCAAAAATGAGTTTTCCAAAACCAATACATTGAATCTTTTTGAGATTGAAATGGGTTGTTTTAAAAATTGGAGTTATTTTGGAAAATGTTTTGTAGGTTTCTGAAAGGTTTTTGGAAATGTGAAATTGAAAAATGAATGTGGAATTTGAGAATGATTTTCATTGATGATGAGATGTTTTAAAATTGGTTGAGGTATTTTTAATGTGGTTTTGAATGTGATAATGTTTATTTTATCTGACTCTGGGTATTTATATGAGTACAAAAATATATGTATATAGATGTATAAATGTGTTGAGTGGATGGTTATTGGTATGTATGGGTGAGTGCTTGAGCTATCTCCAGAGTGTATATATGTGAGACTAAATGGAATACCAATAGTGGGTGATTGGTTCATAAGGATTATTATGTTTTTTGAAAATGTTCTTCAAAAAGGGTAATTTCAATGTTTTAAAAGGAATGAGTGAGTGATGTTTCCTTTTTTGGTGTTTTCCTTTTTAGACTTTGGATTTGGTGTATTGAAGGTGTGATTGAAATCATGTTTTGAGTTTGGGTTTCTAATATGAATATGAGATGTGGAATTTTGATTTATGATATGTTTTGATTTGGTTTCATACTCCCTATTTTTAGGTTTCATCACCACTGAGTTCTAAGGGATATTGAGAAGAATCTACAAGTAGTTATTCCACCTCATATATTTTTTTGATCAAGCCATTCTTTAGATATTTAGTTTATCTGTTTCGGATATAGAGCTTGTTGGTTCTCAAAACCAAGAGTTTGTTTAGATATTTCAAGATTCGGACCCTCCTCATTTTGTTGGTAATCTAGAACCAATAAAATCTAAGGAATGGTTGTGAAATATTGAGGATATTTTTGTTCGTCTTGAACTTTATGAACCTATCAATATTGAGCTTTCCACTTCTATGTTGGAAGGCCTAGGTCATGAATTGTGGAAATCGGTTCTTCAGGCCAAACTGTAGAATAAGTACTCATGGGAATTCTTTAAATCCATATTCATCCAAAAATATTCCCCTAATGATGTGAAGATATTGATGGGTTCATGGTTTTTTTGTCCTTGAGGTGGGAAATTCAATGGTGTTGGAGTATGCTAATATCTTTACCAAGATGGTTCCGTATCTCTCAAACATTATTAGGGATGATTTTTTTAAAGCTAAATTCCTTGAAAGGGACATTCGATCAGAATTCCTTCAAGAAATTTATTCTTTCCCTACAGAATATGAAGAAGAAGTGAGGCAGTTTTTTTTAGGTCGAAGCTGGTTTAGCTGTGTCTGGTCAGTTGAGGAGATGTACAAAAAGGTCAATGTTTTCTACCTCACCAAATTCATCCGAGAGTACCTACAAGCTGTGTTTTCAGTGTGGGAAGTCAAGGCATAGTAAGTTTTCATATTTCAAACCACCTAATATTTATTATACCAATATCCATTTAGGTTATTTTAACATGTTTTTCTACGGTGACACTAAGAAGTGACATGGGTCCAGATCTACTCCCTTGGAGAACCTTCCATCTTAGTTGGATGAACATAGCACTGACACAAGCTTAATACAAATCTTTTCTTTTGTTGCAAATTTTTTGTTGTTGTAATTAATTTAATATGTGGTGTTTTCTTCATTTGGGTATGGATAATGATGGTGTAAGTATTTTGGTAGTTCATTTTTAATGAGGATGTCTTTATAATGTTCTTAATGTTGTTGACGTAGAATGTCGGTGTTTGTTGTCCCATGCTTAGTTTCTTTGTTTTTTTCTAGATTTTGTTAGGATATGAGAGTTGTTTCAGTTTGAGAAATTAATGTTTTTCTTGAGTCCTAATATGGTGTGGAGGCCACCATGGTATGAGCTCATGATGAATCCATCTTTTAGGTTTTCTTGACAAAGAAATTTTTTGTTTCCGCTCTTCCTGAACCTAATCCTGGTTGTTGGTTGACTTGGATAGTGGGTCATGTAACAGATTCTTGTGAAGATTACAAATATACCAGGACTAGTTTCTTTGATGGTTTTGTGTTAGGGGTTGGGGTGTTCCTTGTTGGGTTGTATTTAGAAAAGAGTATGTCACCTCTCTGTAATCTCTTTTTTGTTTATTCTATCTATTTGTTCTTGTGAGATGTTTCCTCCAGATGTTTGTCCTCTTTTGAGGATGGTATTGTAGTTTTTTTTGAGAATCCATAGTTTTGAATTTTTAATAGAAGTGATTGTGGGTACTTCAGTCTTTGAGTTTTTAGGCCATTCCTTGGTTATAAATCATCCTTTCTTTGGTTTTGATCAACCAAATCTCTTGGGACTTTCTGGGGGTAGAAAGTGTCATGGTGGGGAGAATTGTCACACCTCTACCTTATAATTCGTAGTTATTTTATTTATTTTTGAGTTTCAATTTAATTTTATTCATTTTGAGTATTTTTTTAAATTTAAATAAATTGAATTAGAATAAAAATAAAAATTAAAAAAACACTAATTAAACCCCTCCTCCTTAGCTCATGGAAACCCCCTTCCCCTACTATTCATGTAGCCAACCCCCCATTACCCAACTATTCACATGGTCGTCCACCTCCCTCTTTTTTATTGCATGATGTAAACCCCCCCCCCCAATCCCCTTTGACCGCGTGCACTCACCCCTTGTGACGAGCCTCCTCTCCATGGATCCTCCCATTTTCCTTCGGTTTCTATCTTATTTCACCAAGGTATGTCCTACCCTTCTTTCTTCTTGAATTTTTACGGCATTTTCCCTCTTCCTGTGGCCCCTCTTGTCTTGGCCAAACCCTAGGTCATGGGTTGACCGAGTTTTGGTAATTTCTTCCATTTTTTGGGTGTTTGGTGGGTCTCCTGGGTCTTCCTCGTGCGGGTTTCAGTATCCACCACCAAAGGCAAAGTGCTTCGGTCCATTCAAGTTCATACTCAATCATTTTATGTTGGTTTCTTCTACCCTATTTTGTTTACTTCAATTCTATTTAGAGTATTTTGTGATTTTTGGGTCCCTATAGGTTAATTAGATCATTTGGTATATTCTTGAAGGTTCCCAAACACATACATAGGTATGTGTATATATATCCTCCTTGCACATATTCCCTCATGGCTCATGGAATATATGCAATGTATTAAGGGGTATATATATAGGAGTGTATGTGCATAAAATTGTGGAACGATCTTCATCAAAGTCATCAAGTTCCGAATTGTTTAACTTGGTTAGCTCCACTTGAGGTAGGTTTTTCTTAGGCATTAGACTTTAAATTTAAATAATTATCAATTTCATTATTTTCACACCCTTATTTAACTCTAATTAGTAATTTATGGTTCTTAAAATACATTCTTTTTGTGAAATAGAGTGATTTCCTCTTTATATTTGAATAACAAAAAATTGTTTAGTGAATGTTCATGCTAAGTGTTTATCAAATTTCCCAGTTGGCGTTAGTAAGTAAAATGTGTTTTTAAATAATTTTTGGGTTAAAAATTTGTGTGAATTTATCAAATATATATATATATATATTCTTAAATGGGTTCCAAATTGTTTTTATAGTATAAGTGATGTTTATTTGTTTCTTTGGAAATAATTGTTTGGTATGAAAAATAGTGGTTTCTCCCTTATTTTTTGATAAATGGAATTTCTTTGTAAAATATTACACACCAAGTGTTTGATGAAATGTCTATTTATATTCTATGATTAATATTTGGTATGTAAACGATGATTTGAATTTGTAAATGTGTAATGACATGAAAAGTTGGTTTGAGTTTCTTGAATGAGTTCTCAAAGTGGTTGTGGATTTAAATGAAATCTATATTTGGTTTTGGAAATTGGTTTGGAATGTGTTGGTGGTGCGGGACCTATTTAGAAATTTTCATGAAAGTTTTTTTGTCTTTAAAATGTGATTAAAAGTGTTTAAATATAATTTATCTTAAATGAGTTCTCCACTTGAGGTAGGTTTTCCCTATGAATTAACCTTTAAATTTAAAGAATTATTTATTCCATGCTTTTTTCACCCTCATTTAATTCTAATTAGAAATGTATGGTTCTTAGAAGCGAAATAGTGTGATTTCATCATTGTATTTGAATGAAATAAAATTGTTTAGTGAATGGGCATGCCAAGTGTTTATCAAATTTCCTAGTAAGACTTGGAAAGTAAATTGTATTTCTTAAAGAATGGTTAGGTTATAAATGTGTGTGATTTTTTCAAATATATATATATATATATATATATATTTAAATGGGTTCCAAATTGTTTTTAAAGTAGAAATGATGTTTATTTTCTTCTTTTGAAATAATTTATTGGTGTGAAAAATAGTGGTTTCTCCATTATTTTGTGATAAATGGAATTGCTTTCTTAAATGTTTCACATCAAGTGTCAGATTAAATGTCTAGTTGTATTTTGTGATTAATATATAGTATATAAACCATGATTTGAATTTTTAAATGTGTAATAACATGAAAATTTGGTTTGGGTTTCTTGAAAGAGTTCTCAAAGTGGTTGTGGATTTAAAGGAAATGTGTATTTGGGTTTGAAAATTGGTTTGGAATGTGGTGGTGGTGCACGAACCATTTGGAAATTTTCATGAAAGGTGATTTAACTTAAAAATTTGATGAAAAGTGTTTAAATATGATTTCTCTTAAAAGGTTATGAAGTGGAAAATGACATCTCTGCACATGGATTTGATTATTGAAAAATAAGATGATTTTTTGAGTGTGTTTGAGGCCCATTTGTCACTTTTTTTAATATGGAGAAAATAGTTATCATGAAAACCCTCTTTGGATACTCTCTTTCCTTGTTTATGTTAAATGGTTGGGATTCCATAGCTATGGAATCATCAGGACCCATTTACTTTGATGAGTTTAAGTAAAGGGGTAGATCCTTGGGGTGACTCAGGTTATGCCTATTGTGGATTAATATTATATATGTGTATGTGATTGGATGCTTGGTTGGAATAATTTATCTCACCATCTTTATACATCTTGACATGAAAACCTAGCATAACAAGCAAATTTTTAGTGAATTATTGATGTACTTGTTTAGATTACGCCCTGGCTAGTGATCTATAGCATGGATTTATATATTTTTTGATGGTATTAGGCCCCTCGTCTAGGTTAAGTAGGGTGAAGACCAGGTGTTTGGGCATTATAGTGTCATCAGGTAGGGCATGCCTTCTGGATGAGTCACATGTATATTATTTTATAGATTATTCACAAGCTCCAAGTTTTCACCCATGTTTACTGGCATGAATGTTTTTAAGCATTGTGTTCTAGATAATATTGTGTATTTTTTTCCATTTCCCTTGTTCTATGATTGTAGATCTTTCTTGAAAATAGTTTGGATTATTTTTTAAAATGATTAAGTGTTTTTCATAACGTTATAGAAAAAAGGTTTTGGAAATGTTTTACACTCACTCTCTCTTTTATAACAAAAATATCATGTTACTTTTAAAATGATTTTGGTTCCTCCTCTAGGGAGAATATTGTTTTGAATTGTAAAAAGGGAAATGGACCATGTTTTTATTTAAAGGTATAATGTGTGAAAAACATAATTTTATATAATATAGTTCAAACCCAAAATTAATGTTTCTTTTGTTTTAAGGAAATGCATTTGGGAACAGATTACTTGGGTATGCCTATTGAGTTTTAATACTCACACCTACACTTCCTTATTGTCTTTAGTCTCAGGTGAAGGTTCTATCTAGATCTCAATCTCCATGGGTGATGTTGATTCTTGGGATCAGAGAGTGACCTATGAGGTCACATGGAGTTTTAGTGGTCATTAGGTTCAATTATTTATTCTTTTTAGTTCTTTCTTATTTGTTTTGTTCAGTTTATTAATTTTTGGGCTGCTCTATTATTATTCCACTACTTATATTTATTTATATTTTGGGAAATCATTTCCATAGTCACTCTGTTGATTCCCTTGGTTCTTTTCACCAGCCTGAGAGGATAGTGAATGCCTCTTGGGCCTTTTCATAGGGGGACTTGGGTGACCAGTTCAGGGTTGACCTGGGTTGGTTTGTAAAAGTATATGGTTTTCTCAATGAAGTTCTATTTCCAATGAATAGGTGAGGGAGAGGACATATTTTTCAATCTAACATAACAAAAGTGTAATGAGTTAGAGGAGTGAGGGGGAATAATAATTTCCTCTCTTAATCCTCATCATTAATCATTGGATCATTTCCCCTTACTAAAAAATAATAAAATACCATCTTAAATTTCTAATATTTAATCCTTTCATAAAAAATTTGGCATGCTAAAAATAAGTGGTTCTTGAATATCCCCTACCATGTCATCACCACATGGAATCTTCTTTTCCATTCCATGGGATATGTCATCACTACCTCCTTGGACACAATAAAAAATAAAATAATAATTTATTTTATTTAAATCTAAAAATTGTTGGCCCCGGGGTTCGAAGACTCAACAAAAAAATTATATCATCCCTAGGAAAACCCACCATTCCGAATACAACCAAAATGTCATAATCTGAACTTAAGAATATTTTTATGAGTTATAAAATATTATCACACATAGGGTTAAAAATAATATATTAAATATTTTATTTATATTTTGAAATAATTTGTTTCAAAAATAAATGAATCTACTTCAAGACCACCTTAAAAATATTGTAGATAAATTTCTTGGAATTTATTTACACAAAAACTAGGTTTTTACAGACTCTATACCTTCTATGATTTTAATCCCAAAAATACCAACTCAAGAAAAGTGGTGATGGTGCTAAACTCCCATCTAGTTATCATGTTCCACTAGATGTCCTGGATATTCCCATGTTGTTACTAAATATAAACTAAGGAAATCAATCACCCACAAAGGATATTCTCCTAATGTTCCTTGATATACACCTGATATTCTTAAAAGGTAGTTTCATCCTCAATATCCAACTCACCCCAATGAATTATATATTACGATTCAAGCATATAACACCTTAGTTATGACATATTGAAATCATTGTGTACTGTGTTCGTCTATGGAGGTAAATCTAGGTGATAAGTAACCTCACATACCCCACCAAAAATTTCGAAAGCTCTGAAAGACATCAAGGTTACATTTCTACCCTATCCAAACCTCCCCAAACCACATCAAGTTGAGACCTTTATAAAAATATAGTTTTCCACCTCAAACACCAAAGATACCTATATTATATTTGTGTAAGACATATGATTACTCTCAATTATCATCATATGATCCTTGATCACTTTCCCCTTCTCCATCATCAATCACACCAGTACAAGCCTCATATGAGATGAATCACTAACATCCAACCTGGAAAGGGGTGACTTGCAAGGTCTCTCATATAAAACAACAAAAGGTTTCATACCAATATTCAATAGACATTTGTTTTTTCAAATAAAATCTAATAATGTTGGATGATCTACCGAAATCCGAACAAAATTTAATATAAAAACTCACAACATAACCTCATGAACTTGGAAATTCCTTGATGACTGATAAAATTTACATATTTTTGTCAAATTTTTAATGTATTTTAAACCAATAGTTGGTCAAAAACCCAAGAAAATCATTTTTTTGATACTTTGTTAAATTTTGGAATTAAATGATAAAGGGATTTAATCATGTTTTTCAGTGGTTTTAATAATTTTTTGGATTCAATAGAAAAAATATACATTGAATTGGAGGATTGGAATCACATTTTTTTATGGTTATTTTATTTGAATCAGTTTTATTATTTTATTATATAAATAACTAAAAAATACTATATTCAATTCTATTTTCACTATATGTATGTTAAATATTAAAAATGGAAAAGTCTCAATTGACAGATAAGCTCGATAAGTTGTGCCCCTAAATAGGCCACAAAACTCAAGCTACCACATATTCATATCAAGTGAACATAAGGGTAATTTTAATCAACTAAAAGAAGATATAAACCCATAATGATAAAGATTTATAAAAGGGATGGAGTGACCACATGTTAAAATCAACTGACCATGAGAGTTAAAGTGACCACAAGTGTATCAAATATGGCCATGTGAAAATAAAAAACAAGAAGATATCTAACTGAATGTAATAGTTTAAGATTCTATAATAAGAAAATTGTACTGATAAAATATTCAATAGACCCTATGTGAGTATTAGAAACAAAGGTTTAAGAAACTAAAAATAAAAATAAAAAACCATGCATGTCAAGAGACTGCATGACCGATCATGCACTTAGTTTAATAAAATCATCATCTAATTGACTACATGATGAATATAATTGATAGTTACATTAATTTATGTGGCTTATCTAATAATTATCCAAATTAATTGGAGACTATGAGGATTAAAATCCAAATTTCACAAATATTAAAACATCAGCCTAGAATTGAATTAAAACCCGATTATAATGGATTTCCCAAATTGAGAGGAATCTCCCAAGAAACCGCCTGAAAAAAATCCTTTTATTAATAGAAAAATGAAGCTTGACGATTTGATATTCCCAGCAACCTCAATCATGACCCTTGAGCTGTTAAAATAGTAGAAATAAAAGAAGAATAAACTAGGCATGGATTTTAGGAATTTATTGAAGGAAGAGGAGGGTAATGTTTTTTATGTGAAGTGTGGATATACAAAAATGAGCATTAGGATTCTGATTATTCTATAGAAGGATGATTGTTAACTCGAGGGGGGGGGGTATATGAATGTTTGATCAACTAGAGATACTAAATTCCTTGATTTCTTTTGAATTTTCTATTATGACATGAATAATGGAACACTAGGCCATTAGTGGTTGAGCTAAGGATAATTTTTCCATTCCATAATATTAATTCTATTTGTTAATATTTAATATATGTTTCCCAATTATCAGGATGTACTTAACTATATAACCCATTATTGTTTTCCATTAACCCTTTATTTTAATTACTTATTATCTCATTCTAATAATTTCATACATAGGCAACTTAGATTCACTCCACTGGTTGTGATAGTCAGTAGTTGGTAAATCTGAAAGTGACCATAGATATTCAAGAACTAGGCCGGGAAAGAATAGTGGATACTATTATTATTATAATCCCTTATTTAAGACTAAACAAACATGGGAGTGTAATAAATGATATATCTTTGATTAGATATATATTAGGAAAACATCATTATTAACACACTGATAACACTCTCCTCTTTAGTTACAACTAGAGTACCACTATTTTAATATTTTACTTGGGTTCATAAATTCATTTTTTTGGGGGCCTAAAACATGTTCCTCATCATCCTATCATCATTTCTATGGATTAAAATGTTGTTTTCTAATTTTGTTTTGTTTAAAATTATTTTAATATATAATGATATATAGTTCAACTCAACTAATTGGTTTTAATCTAGAGGTTGAAGGAACAATGTTGGAAAGACTGAGAACACTAAAAATCAATGAACAATAGGAAATAGTGTTCATCATTGTTCCCCTAAAAACTTCCCATCCTCATCAATTTACTCCACTAGAGTCACTATGGGAAGTGAAAAAATGGATGAAAATATAGCTCAACTAAAAAGGAAACTTATGAAGTTATATGATCATAATTTCAATAATAATAATAACAACCTTCAATAACCAAATAATCAATAGGATTGTAAGATTAAAACAATAATTATTGGGTTAATTCCTTAATTTTACGGTTTTTCAGGAGAAGATCCCAACCAAAATATGAGAGAATTCGGAGTAGTTTAGATATAGTGGAGTTAATGAGACTCAATTACCTATAATACTTTTCCCTTATATCTTGAAGGATCAACTAAATAAATGATCTATAATCTGTAGATTATGGAATTCACCACCTTGGATGAGATAAAGAATTCTTTCTTAAAAAATTATTCCCTTCATCAATGAGTTCCCAACCAAGGAAGTAAATATATAGAATCAAACAAGAATGTGGAGAAACCTTTTATGAGTTTTGGGAGAGATTAAAGTGGCTGACAAAATCCTTCCCACACCAGCCATATGAAAACCCCCATTTTATGGTATTCATTTTATAAGGGTTCATGTATAATTACTATAACCAACTAGATAATTACTTTAAATGATTATTTGTAGTAAAAGAAAATGAATAAGTTAAATAATTGATTGAGATCATTTTCTAAAATCCCTATTAATTTGGCATAAGAACTACTACATAGGGAGTACATGAGGTAAGGAAATCTAACTCACATTTACTTAAAATTAAAACTCACTTTTATTATGAGGAAATAAAACTTTTTAAAAATACATTAAATATCACATTACATACACACACTAAATATAATTTCATATTTTATGATCCTTGAGAAAAAACAATGTTGTATTCCTTGCAGTTAAAGGAATCCCAAACAGTGGTATTATATTCTAAAGGAAATTCCAGAAAAATCCTACTCACAATCAAGGATTTAGAAAGTATTCAAATACTGTATTTAGATATGGAAACCAATAAGTATCAAGAACACCCTTCGAATATGGTTTTCAAAAAAATTCTTTCCTCTAACTTTACAGAGACCTAGTTATCAACCTTATATAATCCTCCAATTATGACAATCTAAATAAACAACAATGGAGGAACTAGTAAAAATTATTTTAGAGTCTCAAACTGCTGAAAAATATACACTAAACACTTATAGATTATAATTAAAGTTTCTTAATAGATAGTTCAAGCAGATCATATCCACCCTCAATAACTTGTAAAATCAAATTTCAAGTAAAATCCCAGATTAGTCAATTCCTAACCCCAAAGGAAATATTAGTTCTATTTAAATAAAGAGTGGAAATTAGATGAAAATTAATGAAGAACTAACCATGGAGATTGGTGTTGGAAGTGTATAACCTAATGAACCTAAATAATCTATCCATAAAAGAGAATATAAATAATAATAAGGTATAGAGACCCACCCAATGAATAAGTATAAGGGATAGGATAAGGTGGAAGACCAAAATCCTCCATAACCTCACTTATATACAAGTATTAACCAACCCAAGAGAATTGATAAAGAATAATTACAATAATAGATATTTGATATATTCATTAGATTTGGGATTAGTATCTGTTTATTGGAATGCATCCACCAAATGCTATGGTATGAAAAATTCTATAAGAAAATGTTTACAATAAAAAGTAAATTTTAAGGAAATGATTAAGTAAGCTTAGTAAGAACTATATCTACCCTTGTTACACCACAATTACCTATGAAATTCTAAGATTCAAGTAATTTAATTATCCCTTTCACCATAAGATAACTCAATTTTTCAAATTCATTACTTGATTTGGGAGTATCAATTAATTTAATTCCATGCTATGTTTATTATTCCCTATATACAAGAGAGATCAAATCCACCTGGGTGGTTATAAAAATTGCTAAATAAAGCATTGTATACCTAGTTGGAGTTCTAGTGGAAGGTCTAGTGAGAATAGAAGGATTTTTCTTACTTAGTGACTTCAATATTCTAAACATGGAAGAAGAAAGTATTAAATATCATTCCCCTATTATCTTTGGTAGGAGATTTATTAAGACTTCCAAAATAATAATAAATATCAATAAAGGAAGAATCTCAATGAATTTTAGCTAGAATAAAGTTAAATTTAACATTATAGACTAATTAAAATATGCTCATAATGAACAATTTGGGTTTATAGGGAACCATTTTTAATTTCCTTATTTTTTCAAGGAATAAATTAAAATAGTTGATTAAATAATTCAACTTGGAGAAGATTGGAATTAACATGATTTATTTTATGATCATTTTTTTGTAAAATGGACTTAATCTGTAATCTTTTGGTGTTATGAATAGTTTGAAGAATTTGATGATACTTATTTTAAGGATTTACTCAAAACCTTCACTGATATCTCAGGATTACATGTTCAAGATATAAGTATGGATAAAACTAATATGAAAACATCATTATAATAAACCCCTAAATTATAATTGAAGTTACGTACATCTAACATAAAATATTCTTTTCTAAGGGAATGTGAAAACATTCAACCTCAATTTCAAAAAATTTGACAACCACTTAAGAGTATCAAATTCAAGAAATTTTGAAATAAAATGATATAGTGATAGGATAGTCCTTAGGGGGAATGTTGTTGACTATCCACACTAATTGTATGCATTAGATATTTCTAGATAATGATTATAAACCCATGAGACAGTAACAAATGAGGATTAAACCAAATTTTATAGAAGTTATAAAAAATAAGTTGAGATAATTTTAGGAGAAAAAATACATTACCCCATCCCAAAATCCCAATGGGTAAGCCCCATTCAAATCATACCATTGAAAACTAGATTCAAAATGGTAAAAATGAAAATAATGAGTTGGTGACTATAGAGATTCAGAATTTTTGTATAGTTTTAATTGATTATAGGATATTGAATCATGTCAAAAGGATTTACCACTTACCCATTCCATTTAGGAACAAAATGTTAGATATGCTATCTAGGAACATTTAATAATATTTTCTAGATAGATTTTTTGTTGTTTTTAGTTTACAATAACTTGAGGAGACTATGAAAAGACTATATTCACATATTAATTTAGTATGTTCTATTACATAAGTATTAAATTTGGTTTAGGAAATTCCCCAGGTAATTTTCAATGTTTCATAGTGATTATATTTTCAGACCTGATTGAGAGATTCTTGGAGGTATTCCTTAATGATTTTTTTATTTATGGAATATGTTTCCAATGTTTTCTTAAAAGTATGGAAATTGTTTTAATGAAGTACACTCATGGTAGAGAAGGTAAATATTTTGGGTCACATAATTTCTAAATATGGGATTTAAGTGGGTAAATCCAAAGTTGAAATTATTTCGACACTGCCTTACACAACTATTGTGAGATATATCCTATCATTTTTATATCATGATGGATTTTATTGATTATTTATTAAATATTTTAGTAAAAGTTTCATACCTTTAAAGAATTTTCTCAAAAAGGAGACAAATTTATTGTTTTATGACTCCTATAGGACAAACATTGATAGGTTTATGTAAATATTTTCCATAACCCCTATAATCTACCCCTTGACCAAAACAAAGCCTTTGAGATATTGTGTGACAACTCAAACAAAGATGTGGGAGCTATGTTGTCTATAAAAAATGATAGATACCAAAAAGTGATAGCCTACACTTCTCAAAACCTATACATAGACAAATTAAATTACATAATAATAGGGAAGGTTTTTTATGTCACTTTTTATTTCTTTATATAATTTTAAGTATTATTTTTTGGGAAGTAGGGTGACTATTTTTTTCTAAACATAATGCACTTAGGTATTTGATCAAGAAAGACAGAGTGAAGAATATGTTAGTGAGGTGGATATTTCTTCTACAAGAATTCGACTTAGAGATCAAGGATAATAAGGTCCTGGAAAATATAGTGGAAAACCAAAAGAGTAAGTTACCTTACATTATTAAGGTAGAAATACCAAATAAAACAAGCCCAAATGACTCATTAAATGGTGAGATATTATAAATAGTCACCCATGTGCCTTGGTATGCTGATTTTATCATTTATATAGTCACATCATAGGTACCACTCTTATTTAAAATGCATTAATCTATTAAATTTAATTATAAGTAATAATTTTATATCTGGGAGGATCTGTATTTATAGAAAATTTATAATGACCATGTAATTTAGAAATTCATCCATAAGGAAGAGGTTTTGTATGTTACTAAATTTTTTCATAAACGTTCATGTGGAGGCTATTTTGGACCTTAATTAACTACCAAGAAAGATTCAAAGGCTGGATTATTTTGGGCCTCAATTTTTAATGGCTCACATAAATTCTACAAAGCATGTCCAAACTATCAACCTACTGGGGGATTTTCTAAAATACATGAAATTACCCAATAATATATAATTTTTTATGATATATTTGGTGTATGGGGAGTGGATTTCATGGGAACATTTCTTATATCTTTTGGATTTTCCTATATTATATTAATAGTGGACTATGTTTCTAAATATATCGAATAAAATACACATAAACTGATGATTCCAAAGTTTTAATTGAGTCTTATGAAATTATAATATAGAAGCCATTATGAAGAGTTATAAAGTGCACCAAAAGACCTCTAATTCATATCAAACTTTGAAAAATAGTTAGGTTGATGTATACAATAGAGAGATCTAGAATATTTTGGAAAAGATAGCATAATCTACCCGGAAGGTCTGGAGTAAGAAATTAGTGGATGTATTATGGGCCTATATAATTTCCTACAAAACCCCCTTATAAATTTCCCAATATAGAATATTTTATGGAAAAAATTATCACTTTCCAATTGAGTGGAAACACAATTCCTTTTGGGTTTTCATGTGAGATAATCTAAAGTTTAGAAAGGATAGAAATTATAGGAAGTTGCAGATGATGGAAGATGAGGAGCTGAGGATGGAGGTATATGAGAACACAACTTTGTATAAGGTAAATCTAGATATATTAATGATATACTCATCCAAATAATAGACTTTCAAGTTTAAGATAAGGTGACACTTTTCTCTCCAAGGAAGGATCTCATTCTTGGTAAACTTCTTTCCAAGTGGGCCAGATCATACATAGTAACTAATAAATTTCCATTTGGTGTAGTTTATATCAAATGAGTTTAATCAAAGTAGATATTTATGGTGAATGGGAAATAGATAAATATATTTCATAAAGACTTTTGGAAAGATACAATTTATTAGTTAAATCTCCTCCTTACAAATATTGAATAAAGAAACCCCAAGTTATATATTTCTTTAACACTAATCTAGATAATTTTTTATTTCAAATACATTTTCTTAAAAAAATCATAGTTAAATTATTTGAAATTTTGTCTTTGATAAGTATAGGGAGAGTAAAAGTAGATTATGATGTAAATATTTATGTATTTTATTTTTTATTTATTTTTGATCTAAAACAAATTTTTTTTGTTTCTATAATATATTTTTTATATTCTATATAATATATGTTATGTTTTTTATATTTTAGAGTATGTTTAGATTGGTTAAATTGAGACCTAAAGCTGACTTACCTAAAAAATACCAAACTTGAGTAGAGGTATTTCACTTATTTTTAAATTATTTAAATTCAATTATTTCTAAGTGAATTTGGTTATTGTTATAAGGATATGTTTTTTAGAACTACAAAAATGAGTGTGAGTTAAATTATCTTTATGAAATTGAAATTATAAAATGATGACATTGGAATTTTGAACTTATTTATAGGTAACTTGGTTTTTTTTAAAAACACTATTTGAGAAAAATAAAAATAGATTTAAATAAGTCCTTTGAAACTAGAGTAAAATGGGAAATTTGGATCCCACAATGATGCTCTAAGACACCAGACCCTAGGTATGTGAGTAAATAAAATCTTTTTTAAATCTCAATATGTAATTTTCATAGACATGGTTGGGAAAAAAATTCAACAAGTTCCTAATCATCAAAAATAAATTCATTTAGGTGAGGATAATATTGAACCTGAATGAATAAGGGGGAAATTAACATATAAAAATCTCATTTTAGTTGTATAAATGATGTGAAAACTAGAAATTTCGTATAAAGAACTTAGGAGAGAGGGATAAATGGATGTTTCACTTGTTAAATTTTAAATTCCATCAAAATATATTTATTCACTCCTAAACTTAAAAAAATTTATTGAAATAAATTGAATTAGTGAGAGTAATTCATAGAGGAGGCATGATAATTAAAATAATGAAATTGGTGTTTTTCTTCCTCATTTTATTGATTACTTGAGTCTAGGTATGACATATATTTTTGAATAAATATAATTCCTTTTATTTTCTTAGAGTGAAATAAGGTAAGTGTGGTGGAGTGATGAAAGCCCAAATGTCTATATTTTTTGTTTACTTTTCATTTTATTTTGATCCCAAAATTAATCTAAAACATTGAAAAATAATTTATCTTAGATACTTTGGTAAAATCTAGAATTAAATGATAAATGGATCTATTTCTAATTTTAGGAAGTTTTAATCATTATTTGGATTTAATGGATAATCCATACATTGAATTGGAGTATTGGAATCAGATTTATTTAAAGGATATTTTATATGATTTAATTATTATATTCGGCTTTGGAAATAAGTTGAACAATGTATAAATTCAATTATTTTTCCACTATGTGTAGGTCGAAGCTGAAAAAATGGAAAATGCCCGACCAAATATAAGGCTCGAATGAATATTCACCCTAATAAAATATACAACTCAAAAAACCAAAAATTCATTTTAGGTAACTAAAAGTTAAAAGTAAATCGGCCACAATAAGAGATTGACCTACCATTTTGAAAATTCAGAAAAGGGATGAAGCAACCTCATGTTGAAACCAACAGAGTACAAGATTCAAAGCGATTAGAAGGGAATCATAATTTAATATGTGGAAATTGAATTCACTAAGTGATATGACTGACCAAAAGGGTTAAATATACTATAAGAAGAAACTCATATCAACTACATGTTCAATTGACTATAAGAAAGGACTGACCACAAAAGTCCAAGCTTCCAAAAATGAAGATCAAACTATCACATCTGTCAATAAACTACATGACTACCATGACCCTGGATTAACCACACATTCATCCAATCAAACTAATGATAAATCTGACTGACCAATATTTCCCTTCATGCTATTGATCCCGTACTTAGTTAAATTTCAAGGAGGCTACGATGATCAAAATCTAAATTTCCCAAAATTTCAAAACTAAAACTAAAATTGAAATAAAACCCATTTCTATTAGATTAACCAAATAAAGAGGAATATCTCAAGAAACCAAGTGGATTACATCAAACAAATTAATTGAATGAAGAATATAGAATATTTAAGATTCCTAGATACCATAATCAAAACTATTGAGCTGTATGTGTGGTGAAAATCTAATAAAAATGAATTTCGAACAGAATTTGAATAATTTATCAAAGTAAGATGAGGTTCAGGTCATAAATCGAGAATTTGGAGAATATGAAGCGAGTATGAGGATTATTATGATGCTATAAAAGGATGATTTTTCACTAAATGGGGGGGGGGGGATATAATCATATCTTGATCAACTATAATTGCAACATTTTGTTTCATTTTCTTATTATGAATATGATGATGGAACACAAGGGAATTAATTGTTTATTGAAGGATAATTTCCTCATTCCAAGTTGTTAACATTTTTTCATTAATGTTTAATATTTTTTACTCATTTATTTGGACTTATATAACTACATAATTTATCATAAGTTTATTCTAACATATATTTTAATTACTTCTTCTCTCATTATCAGAATTGAAAACAAAATACACTTGAATTCACTCTATTAAAAATGTTAGTGAGAAGTGGTTCAATATAATAGTGACTAGAGATATATGATCACTTGGATAAGAAAGATAAGGGGATATAATGATTATTTTAGTCTATTATTCTAGTCAAAACAACCAAATGATGGAAATCAATGAAATATCATTTTATTAGAGAAATAACAAGGAAAAAACATAAATAATGATTCAATAAAATAATGGGAGAATGATATAATATTAGGCCACTATTTCCAAAATTTAATTAAAAAAAAACCAATTCAAAAATTTTATCAACACACTGAACCTGCAGTGACCCTCTATTTACAAACATAGACATTACATATCTTTTGTGGAATACTTAAACATTATACAAAATGATTCCCAAAGACCGTAGTTGGTATAGTGCCTTTGGAATCATAGAAACATAAACAATTTTACATAAGTGAGCAACATCATCTCCCACAGGGTTCTTCTTGACTAGCATCCTTATTAGACATATCAAACAAAGTACATACCATCATAACCTAGGGGAAAGGAAACATAAAAGAGGTGAGATAAAATGATAGGTAAGGGTAAAAAAGGGTGACATGTAAGCGTAAACATGAGCATAAGGGTATGAGAATGTGGTCATGAAAATAGAATATCATACCCTACGTATCAAAGATCATATACCTGAATCATGAAATAAATCTTGGTAGTTCATAAGAAATGAATCAAAATAAAGTAAAGGACATAATCCATAAAATCATAAAATAAGATTAAGACATGTAATTGTGTAAATACATAATCATATACTGATTTCCATAGTATCCTTATCATCCATTCAAAGATCATATTAGTGGAAAAAGTTTTTTACTGAACTGGGTGAACCCCCATTCCAGTACTATATTACTGAATTGAGTAAACCCTTATTACAGACTTTTATTACTGAACTGAGTAAAGCTACATTCCATACATTTATTACTGAATTGGGTAAACCGTCATTCTAGCCCTGTTTTACTAAACCAAGTAAACCCTCATTCCAACCATGTATTACTGAACTGAGTAAACCCTCGTTCCAGCCCTGTATTACTAAACTGAGTAAAACCTCATTCTATCCCTATATTACTAGACCAAGTAAACCCCCATTCAATCCCTATTTATCTTCTGAGATATAAATCATTATGCAATGCATTGGATGTAGATATAGGTCCCACCCATCACATACTAAAATCATACATATATGTGCTACAAGTTTATAAATAAATATATCTTAACCCATAAAATGAAATGGGTATCATAAACATGTAAACATATCATAACCTATTGAAAATTTTATAGGATTCATAATCATTTCATCAAATGCATAACCCATAAAGGAAGTGGGTTTCAAAAGCATATAACCCATTAAATAGAAACAAGCTTCATAAATACCATGACATTAAGCATAAATCATTCATAAAAAGCATTTGAATGTAACCTTAAGATCATTTCCTAGAAAGGAAGTAGTAACATTAATAGACTTCATATTAGATGGAAAATAATTTTGATGTATCCTTTAAAAAAAGTTCTTGAAGAAAATATCCTTTCTTGTTTGAAAAAGTATTTTTAAAACATAAAACTATTTAAAAATCATTTTCTTAGAAAATACCTTGAAAACCTATGAAATAATTTTGAAAAAAATTTTCCTTGAAAAATTATGAAATAATATTCAAAAAATTTTAAATACATTTTCCTTTGAAAACACTTTGAAAACTTGTAAATAAATCTTGAGAATGTTTTGAAAATCATTTCTTTGAAAACACTTTGAAAAATTATAAACAAAAATTAAAACTTTTTTAAGAAAAATTTCTATAAAAACACTTTGAAAACATATAAATAAGTCTTTAAAACATTTTGAAAGCCATTTTATTTGAAAATATATTTTAAAAACATTTTCTTAATTATTAACCTTTTGAATATGGAAAGGTATCTTCGAAGAAATGACAACAGGTAAATCTGTACATGTAGTACAAGGTCAAAAGAACATTCCTTTTGTATAGTAAAAAAGATATAAAAGTGCCTTGTTTGGAAATCAGAAAATAATATTCCCTTAAATATATCAGTAAAATACAAAAGGCTATTTTTTTAGATATTATAGGGTAATGCTATAATAATATTGGAAACAGTTTTTTGAAAACATAAATTTCTGACTGAAGTGAGGGTAAAGTCCATATTTCCTTATAACACTTTATTAACTAACATATGTACCCAAGACTAGAAAATGGTACCAATAAATGAGTATATCATGAAATAACAAAGTATAAGTAAAATAAGGAATATTATCGATATATGTATCATTAGATCTCATAAAAGGAATTATAAACATAAAAAATCTTGAAAAGCAATGATATTGTCTCAATAAACTCTTATAACTTGGTATCTTGGGATCATGATCTCCATGTAAGGAAAGGAAATTACATGAAGCATATAATATAATGAAATATTTATATTCATGATATTTAATGTAAAATGGAAGTATATTCACCCGGAAAACAGTGTTTAGGTGCTTAATAAAACATGAGTCTCAAAGAAGGAAAATTGAGTCAAAAACATTTTCACCAGTTTTGTAACTTTTGAAACTTAAAACTAATGAAAGACAGATCATAAAATGGGAATGTGAATACCCATAAATTTAATTATAATATTTATAGAATAAAATCATTGGCATTAAATACACCAAACAAAAGGAAATAGTGGAGAACATAGCTTGTATCTCAAAGAAACTAAAGGTGAGATGAAATCCCCCTTACCTTGTGTCTTGACTCTCTCCATAATCATACAATATTAGTATATAATAAATATAATTTTATTATAATTATTTTAAGTAATCACATTATTATATCTATTACCATATAATGTTTTATTATAACCTTATATTACCTTCTTGTTAATGATCCTCTGTTAAGGTTTAACTTCGGGTGATATTCACTTTGTTCTTCACGTGCATCTTCATTTGTTATATCGTTGATCCATATACTCATATCCTTATTAATGAATATAGAACATGATATAAATATAAGTTATATATAATATAAGTGTATTATAATAATTTATATCATAATTAAGTATGTAATGGAATACACTGTTCATAGAGATGGTAAGTCGTATGTACGCATGAACACTGCTTTCCGTTTTTATTATCGTATTAAAGGAAAGTATGTAAATGATATATATATATATGTATGTATATACATATCATTATTAAATTTTAATTAATATATCATATATATCATATAAGTTCATTAAATCTATCCTTAATACATTCTATGTGGTGTGTGAATGAATCACATCACTTTGAGGGGGCGGTAGTCCACACTTCCTCAAAAAAGATTATTGTATTAACACTAAATGGAAGGTAAAAAGATGTGTGTTATAAAAGGAATATAGAAGCTTAAATACATAATAAATATAATATATTAAATATATAAATATAGTGCCCATCATAATGGCCACCAATATTGGTGGTAAAGGAGAAATGAACAATCATCGTTTCATGAGGTAGTAGTTCACCATACACAGAAACAGTATGCTCAAAATCTATTAGATGGAAGTGTGTGTAATTTTAGGTCAGAAACTTTGCATAAAAACATACTAGTATATTTAATATACTATTAAATTCACACAATAATTAAATAAAGAGAGTGGATGGGGTGGAGAATGAAAATAAAGGAAAGGAGCTTGAAAGAAGACGTTACCACCAAATCGGGTAACTTGATTTGGTTTGTGCCAAAAGTTTTCCTTAAGAGGGTTTCTAACAAAAGAGAGGATTCAAAGTAAAAGAAAATATTTTTTGGAGTATACATGGGCAGATATTGGATGAACTTAAATGTTTTGTGAGGTTTGAGAAAGGGGTAGAGGTGGTGGCCTTTTATAGGGAAGGAAATGGACTCACATGGAATTTTTTAGAAACAAATTAGGTGTGAACATATTATTACATAAAAAGAGTATTTAAAAACCAACCAAACACAATAATAGAAGGTTTATAGAAGAAATAAATACTTACAGTGGGTGTTGTACAAGTTTATAGGTCATTTGGGCCCTTATTTTTAAGGCTTAGTCCCTAATTAAGCTTAATTTGGCTTTAATTGTTGTTATTAATTTTAATCTCTTTTACTAATAATTTTGGTCAAAAAATTAACACGGTCTAAATAGAATCTAAATATTAGACTTAAAAAAATTTTATATGTCAGATTTTTGAAATTCCAATCACAGAAGAGGCAAAATTACGATTAGTGCTAATCCCAAAGATGGGAGGAAATAACACGGTTTAAAAGTTAGAAAAAGTTCAAACGTTTGTTAAGATTTTATATTCAGTATAAAAGTATAATTGATTCTAATGAATTAAATTTTATTAGTATACGTAATATTTATCTAATTTAAACTTAAAACATATTTATAATATCATTTATCATTAATAATTAATTATACAAAAATGAAGTTTTTAACTAAAAAGCAGTATTTTTCACTATTAATCAAAAAATGAAGTTTCTCTGAAATTTCCTAAAACATCACCCTTGGATAATTTTGATTTTATGAATTAAAAAATAAATTATATTTTATCCAATTTAATTTATAAATTTTCATAAAATTAATTTCATTATTAGAATATATTCATTCATGAAAATAATGTTTTTAAACCTAAAAAGAACTTTACCAAAAATATTCTCTTTCATTATCAATATGTTTTATTTATATGAAAAAATGATAAAAAATATTTTAATGGTTGTTATTACTATTAATATTACTAATTTAATGGATATGTTATAATTATCTTATTTAAATAATTAAAATAATAAAAAGAGATGTTTCGTAGAAACTCAATGTTGAATGCATCGTACGCCAAGTCGGTGTTGCTTGTAGCGCAAACCAAGTTTGTATTGAGTGTGAAAGGGATGTTTTACTTAGTTTTTTAATATATATATATATATATATATATAAAGAAATATTTCTAGTGTCATGTGATATGAAAAATATCAAAAAGATAAATTAATTCAAAAACAATTCTCAAAATATCTGGGTGTTACATTCTACCCCCATTAAAATGAACTTCGCCCTCAAAATTTTTCTGTGATATCAAAGGTTTAATAATTGAAAATTTCATTCCTATAAAACCACATCATAAAAATTGATACAAAAACTTCCCTTAAAAAGGGAAATTTGGAACCATAATGGTTACCCAAAGT
The DNA here is from genome assembly GCA_963277665.1 of Viscum album. Classification (NCBI taxonomy): domain Eukaryota; kingdom Viridiplantae; phylum Streptophyta; class Magnoliopsida; order Santalales; family Viscaceae; genus Viscum; species Viscum album. The sequence goes on from OY728133.1 coordinate 1,965,168,687, forward strand.
AACATATAACTGGGTTTCCACATAGGAGATCATAGGTTTGGAGTGAAGATTGGACATGGAGGAAAAGTGTAAATATTTATAGGAAGTGATTGATTTCATCAATCCCAAACAAGTGAATGATCAAAGTAAATTTGAGGGACTCAAAATCATAAATTTTGGATGATTTAAAATCCCATCAGCTCAACAAAAATTAAGGTATTAGGAGAACAATGTTTTTTATCACTTTCATAACATTAAGTAATTCTTGAAACTTTTCTTTAAAAAAAAATCATTCTTGGGCTATTCTTTGAAAAATATATAATATATCCATTACCTCCTAGAATGAATGTCTATAAATTAACTTTGATGATTATTTCACAAAAATATTCTTTCAACGAATCCTAAGTCCCATAAAAGAATAAAAATTCTAAATATTTGTCTCTTAAAAAACAACATGAATTAATCTATAAAAAGTAACACTAATAGTTCATCATAAATATTTATTCATTAAAAATAAATATACATTACATAGGAAATCACGAAGGCCATTGGTAGCCATAAAAACCTTATCATCCTTCTTTCATGGGTTCAAGACCTGCGGCCTTTCCGGACTTTATTGGTTGTCACCAGGCATACATGATGACTTTTTTTTAAAACTGAAGTAATATAATATATAAGATGGACATCCTTGAAATACGTTTGATCACTGATTATCATTTTAAATATGGTTTTAATCACAAAATTAGTGCATAAATAAGTCTACCAATGTTAAACTTAAACATTTCATGAATGGATAACCTTATAACCCCTCAAAAAGATGAAAATCCAAAACCTTAAAAAGAGAGTCACAAAATTAGATTAACATTAATTCCCTTATATCACATAGTATCTCTTGGTTTTAACATTCCAAACAGTTGAATAAACTTATGGTATATTCCCTTAAAACATGGTAACAACCTGAATAAACATAAATCCTTTTGGAAAACAAGTATGATTCCTCATTCCAAAGTATATTAGATTTACTCCTTAAATAATAAAATGTTGCAAACTTCATTAGTGGCAGCATAAACCACCTATAAACAAGTCCTTAATTACTTCCAAGGTAATCAATACTATCCAATTTACTTATTAATATCCCACACATATTTATCCATACAACATTATCTTATCATAAAGAACATGTTAAGGGTTACGTCCCCTTATTCAAAATGTTAACTTTTATGGGATAACCATTATATTTCATCATGACCATTCAACATATTATTGAAAATCATTAGAAAAACATAAACTGAACAATACATACATAATTCACCATTCTAAATTATGGAATCCAAATACATAAATACTTTTATTACTTCATCCGTAATCCATTAATGATAATACCTTTTTCCTTTCACATTTCATCTGCAGTCTCGTTATTATCCACAATGTAACCATTACTCACAACACCTCACTGATTCTCTTCAAGAACATTCCTCTTGTGACATTGGGTTGCATAATGAACATTTTATCCACATTTAAAACACTTAGCCTTCAATGATGACTTGGGGAGGCTAAAATTCACATTAATTTTGTTAACTGAACTCTTCATTTTTCCCTTGTAGTCTCTTTCTTTATTTCCTTATTTTCCACAGTCAAAACACCTTCTTGTTACTATAATACATTAAATTAGGTGATTCTTTCCACATTATTGACACAAATTAAACTGAATCTTATTTCTTCCATGGTCTCCATTACCTAAAATCTTAGTGAACTCTTTCATTTTCTTCCTTAGTGACTTCGAGATTTGTTTAAGGAAAACATTGTTAATCATATTCTGTGAAAACTATTTAGGCATTATCACGACATCTTTCACTATAGTGATCAACCCACTTGATTGGTCATAAAAAAAATATCCCATCACATTCAACATTATTCCAGTTCCTTCTAGTTCTCACCATTGACTAATACCAGATGCATAGTGTGAGAATTACTTATTATAGAATAAAATCACATAGTCATGAAATGAATTACTTATAGGATTTCTAAATAATTAAACCTTCCATAATCTATGACAAATTGGGTTTATAATAGGTTATTCATAGCTAACTTATATATAAATCCCTAGTGATGGTTCATGAATAGTTTTTGAATTCCCAAAGAATATCCCTGGAGAGTGTCAAACCAGGTGTGAAACAAGGCTCATTGTCATGTACTAGATTACCTTGATTCAATCTTGAAACATCTTGTTGGAGTTATTTCCCCTTGGTGTATCTGTGTCAGAGCCACATCCATATGTATTATCTATACAAGGATATATTTCTAGTAAACCACTCACTATTTCATTTACCAAAATTATAGGACATTTTCCTAAATGTTAACTCATACTTATAATTATTCTTAGAGACATCCTTATACACATCCTTAGAAATAAACCTAAGAATCTCACTAAGGTTTTATTATTCTAGTTTCTAAAGGTTAAATATAACTTTTCTTGGATACCAACTGTAGTGAACATCACTTTAAAAACATAGAAATTATATAAATTTTGCAGAATATATAAACATTATTCAAAAATACATCCTAAGACCATAGTTGGTATATCACCTTTTCAAACATGGAAACAAAAATACTAGTACATAAGTGAGCTACATCATCTCCCACTAGGTTCTTCTTGACTAGCACCCTTATTAGACTTGTCAAACATACTACACATCATCATAACTTAGGGTAAAGTAAACATAAAAGGGGTGAAATCAAATTCTCAGTCAGGGTAAATAAGGGAGACATGTTAGAATAAACATGATAATATGGGTATAATAATGTGATCATGAAAATAGAAGACCATACCCAACATATCAAAGATCATATGCACGAATCATGGAATAAAGCTTAGAAGTTCATAATACATGAATCAAAAGGAAGTAAAGGACAAAGAATTTAAAGAATAACATAAGAGTAATACATGGAATTGTGGAAACACATAAGAATATACTAAATTACATAGCAATCAAGGTATCAATGCTAATACCATCTTAGTGGAATAAGTCCTTTAATGAACCTAGTGAACCACCATTACAACCCTGTATTATTGAACTGAGTGAACCCTCATTCCATCCCTGTATTACAAAAATGAGTAAACCCTCATTCCATCGCTGTATTACTGAACTGAGTAAACCCTCATTCCAGCCCAGCATTATTGAACTGAGAAAACCCTCATTCAGCCCTGTATTGCTGAACTGAGTAAACCCTCATTCTGGCCCTGTATTATTGAACCGAGTAAACCCTCATTCTAGCCCTGTATTAATGGACTGAGTAAAACCTGATTCCATCCCGGTATATATCATGAGATATAAGTATTTAATCAATTAATTAGAGGGAGATATAGGTCCCACACATAACATAATAAAATCATACATACATGTTCCAAAATATCATAAAAAACATATCTTAAACCATAAAATGAAATGGGTATCATAAACTTGTAAACATGTCATAAACTGTGGAAAATTTTATAGGTTTTATAATCATTTAATCAAAATCATAACCCATGAAAGAAGTGAGTTTCAAAATCATATAACCCATGAATGATAAATGAACTTTATAAATACCATGGCATTAATAATAACTCATTCATAGAAAAGAAATTAATATAACATTAAGATAATTTCCTATAAAGGAAGGAGTAACATCAATATATGCTATCTTAGATGGAAAATAATTCTAAATTATCATTTAAAAACGTTTCTTGAGAAATATATCCTTTCTTGTGTGAAAAAGTCTTTTTAAAACATAAAACCATTTGGAAATATTTTTCTTAGAAAATACCTTTAAAACTTATGAAATCATTTTGAAATCCTTTTTCTTTTAAAACTTATCAAATAACATTCAAAACATTTTAAAATCATTTTAAATAGTAAAAACTTTAAAAAAAATATAGAAATCTTTAAAAAAAATTACAACTATTTATTTAAAAAAACCTTGAAAACTTGTAAATAAATCTTGATAATGTTTTTAAAACCATTTATTTAAAAACACTTCAAAAACTTGTATATAATCTTTAAATTTCTTTGAAAGCAATTTATTTGAAGACACTTTGAAAACATGTAAATAATGCTTGAATTTTTTTTAAAATTATGTTATTTAAAAATATATTTTAATTTTTTTTCTTAATGATTAACCATTTAAAAATGAAAAGGGATCTTTGAAGAAATGATGGCAGGTAAATCCGTTCATGTCGTACGAAGTCAAAAAAACATTTCCATTACATGGTAAAATTGATAAAAAAATTCCTCGTTCATAAAGTGACATGAATATTCCCTTGAAGATATTGTTAAAATAAAGCAGGTTAATTTTTTTATATATTATATGGGAATGGTATAATATTCATGGAAACACTTTTTAGAAAACATAGATTTCTGGATGAAGAGAGGGTAAATTCAGGCTTTCCTAAAAACACTTTATTAACTAAAATATGCACCAAAGTGTAGAAAATGGTACTAATACATGATTATATCATGAAATAATAGAGGATAAGAAAACTCAGTAATATTCTTAAGAGATGGATCATAAGATTTCATTAATGGAATCATAAACATAAATAATCTCAAAAAGCAATGAGATTGTCTCAATAAACTCTTATAACTTGGTATCTTGGGATCATGCTCTCCATGTATGGAAATTAAATTAAATTAATAATATAATTTCATGAAAATATTTAGATTCATGATATGGTATATAAAATTTAATTATATTCATCCACAAAATGATTTTATGTGCATAACAAAACATGTGTTTCAAAGAAAGAAAATTGAGACAAAAACATTTTCAATAATTTGGTAACTTTTTAAAATTAAACCTCATGAAAGAAGGATAGTAAAATGGAAATGTGAATAAACATAAATTCAATTACAAGATACAGATAATAAAATCATGGGCAGTATATACACCACACAAAATGAAATAGAGGAGAACATAGCTTGTATCTTAGAGAAATTAAAAGTGAGATAAAACCCCCCTTACATTATGTCTTGACTCTCTCCATAATCATAGAAGATTCCTATATAATAAATATACTTTTATTATAAATATTTTACAGAATAATATTCTTATATATTTTAACATATATGGTTTGATTATAACCATATATTACCCGCTTGTTAATGATCCTATGTTAAGGTTTCACTTCGGGTAATATTCACTTTGTTCTTCGCATGTTTCTTAATTTATTATATCATTGATACTTATACTTATATAATTATTATATAATGTATAAAATGATATAAATATAATGTATATTATTTATAATTATATTATATTAATCTATATCATAATGAAGTACGTAATGGAATACACCGTTCATGGAGACGGTAAGCTGTATGTACGCATGGATGCTATTTTCCATTTTTATTGTTGCATTGATAGAAAGTATGTAAATTAAAAATGTTTATATATGTATATATATAATTATTGAAGTAGAATTTATATATAATATAAGTTCATTAAAACCATATTTAATACATTCTATGTGGTGTGTGAATGAATCACATCGCTTTGAAGGGGTCGTAGTCCACACTTCCTTAAACAAGATTATCATATTAATAACAAATAGAAGGAAACAATATGGATGTTTTAAAAGGAATAAAAAAGATTTAGGAAATAATAAAAATAATATATTACATATATAGATATAGTTTACATCATAATGGCCACCAAAATTGGTGATAAAGGAGAAATGAATAATCATCATTTCGTGAGGCAATAGTTTTCCTTACACCGAAACAATATGTTCAACATCCATTAAATGAAATTGTGTGTGATTTTATGTCATAAACTTTTCATAACAACATCCTAGTATATGTAATATTCTTTTTCTTTCATAAAATGGGTAAATAAAGAGATTAAATGAGTAGAGAAAGAAAATAAAGGAAAGGTGATGGAAAGAAGATGTTACATCTAAATCGGGTAATTCCTTTTAGTTTGTGCCAAAAAGTTTCCTTAAGAGGGTTTTGACCAAAGTTTGGATTAATATTAGAATATATGATTGTTGGGAGGATACTTGAGCATATATTTTATGAACATAAAAGGTTTTAGATGTGGGAGGAATGGGTAGAGGTGGTGGACTTTAATAGGGAAGGAAAATGACTCACATAAAATTTTTAGAAACAAATTAGGTGTGAACATGTTATTACCTAAAAAAAGACTTAAAACCCCAAAAAAACTCAATAAAGTAATGTTTATGGAAGAAATATGGACATAAAGTAGGTGTTGGACTAGTTTATAGGTCATTTGGGCCCTTAAATTTAAGGTTTAGTCTCTAATTAAGCTTAATTTGGCATTAATTACTGTGATTAATTTTAATCACTTTTACTAATCATTTGGGTCAAAATATTAACATGGTATTATTATAATATAAATATTAGACTGAATAAAATGTTGTATGTTTTATTTTTTAAATTCAAATCATAGAATAGGTAAAATTAATATCAGTGTTAATCTCACAGACGAGAAGAAATAATGGGGTTTTAAAGTATGAAAAAGTTCAAACATTTGTTAAGATTTTATAATCAGTATCAAAGTGGGATTGTTTCTAATGATTTTAATTGTATTATTATATGTAATATTTATCCAATTTTAACTTATAACATGTTTATAATATCATTTATAATTAATAATTAATTAGACAAAAGGGTTGTTTTTAACCAAAAAGCAGTATTTTTCACTATTCATCAAAAAATGAAGTTTCTCAAAAAAATTAAAAAAATTCACCCTAGGATAATTTTGACGTTATGAATTCAAAAATTAAATTTATTTTATAAAATTAAATTTTTAAATGTGTCTAAAATTACTTTCATTATTAGAATAAGTTTATTCGAGAAAATGTTTTTTTAGATATAAAAAAGACTTTACCACAAATAATATATTTCATTATAAATATGTTTTATTTATATAAAAAAATATAAAAAATATTTAAAAAGTAGTTATTATTACTATTATTACTATGTCTGATTTCTATGTTATAATTATATTTTTTAAATAATTAAAATAATAAAAAGATATGTTTCATAGAAACTCAGTGTTGCGTGCATCGTATTCCAAGTCGGTGTTGCTTGTAGCACAATCCAAGTTGGTATTTTGTTTTAAAGGGATGTTTGACTTATTTTTTTAATATATATATATATAAATAACTATTTCCATTGTCATGTTAAATGAAAAATATTGAAAAGATAAATTAATTTGAAGTAAAGAATTCTCAAAATCTCAGGGTGTTACAAAACCCATAAAATAAAAGGAGAATAGAACCATAACACTCTCCTATTCAGAGGAAACATGATTCCCACTATCTATAAATTTTTATTGGGTTCATAAATTCACTTATTATAGGCCCCACAAAATTCCTCTTATCAATACTCTTGGTATAAATATCTATTTGGGGGTAAAAATTGATACTCAAACATAGAAGGGTCCTAAAAACCCCTTACAAACTTCTCCACAACTAGGACATGAAATGAGCACCATGGATTGAGATAATCATAGAGGGAACTCTATGAAAACACACAATATCATATGTGTTCAAGAATCCAAATATCTCCACCAAACCCTACTCCTGAATAAGAATGAAGTGATCTGACTTAGTCATTCAGTCAAGAATTAATCTGATATTGTCACGATCCTTCACCGATCAGGGAAGTATATCCATGAAATACATTTTTATACTACCCCAATTCAACTCTATGAACATTATTTGTTAGATAAAACCTATGGGAACCTGGTGCTCAACCTTCACATGCTGATAGGTGTGGCTCTAAAAAATAACTCCTCAACACTATGATTCATAACTAACCACTATAGTTTATCCTTATGATCCTGATACATATTTATCATACTAGGATATACCTCAAAAGGGGAGGCATGAAATTCCTTTAACACCTCATTCTACATCAATGTAGGAACCATTTTTCTCCCTTGTAAGTGTATAGTATGATCTACACCTTCATAACTATCCTAAGAAGCATCTATAGAGAGAATTAGTTCTTGTAAAAACTCAAAATTGATATTTCTATGTTGGGATTCCCCTATCTAGAAAAGACATTTTGGGGATGAAACCATTGAATAAATGTAATAAATGTATCCTTCATCTATAATATATAACTTTAATGAATCTAAATACTCATACATATCTCCCATCAGTTGATCATGATATTTTCTACTAAGTTCTTTAGCTTTAAGATTTCCCATTAATGGAGTATAAAATATCTTGAAATCATAGTCATATAGAATCTAATGTCACAAAATTTTCCTATATTTTTGGAATATCTATTAAATAATATACTTGATGATTTTTTTATTGAAAAGACAAAAAATTTATCACTAATAAGATAATGTCTTCACAACATCAAGTAAAAAACATCAACAATAAACTCTTGGTCATGGGTCATGTAGTTCTATTTATGTGGTATTAGATTCTTAGGCCCATAATAAATCATATATCATCTATGTATTAATATGAAACCTATAACAAACCAATAATAGTCTTATCCAAGAACAATAGAAGATCTATTAATAGTGGATTTCCAGTAGCTATCTATGAGATCACATCATCACTGGGAGATGTATTTGTAATCTCGATCTCAGAGGCCAAAATATGAGGGTTCCTAGGAAAGTTCTTCCAAGTATGAAGATAATGAATGTTTTGTATGTGGATATAGAGGATATATGACATGATTATACCCTACTAGGCTAGTAGTAGAGGGTATCTATGATGTCATAGTTGATATACATCCCTTATAGAGTCAACGCAAACATACCAGGGACCTCCATGAGGTGGATTGTGTGACCCTCCCAAATGTGGATATGTAATATGAGAAACATGGGATGAGAACTATTATGATACACCCCCATAGAAAAATCCTCTAGAAAGACCATTTCAGGATCTAAAAAGAGAATGTTAGGGTAGATAACAGATATATGTGATATAGGGATATGAGAAATCAGTTCTCAATATGGTTTGAGGTATGATATGTCATTTCTCTACAATAACATTCTTACTGATCAATACATTTGTGGTTCATTTGTTTCTTATTGAGAAAACCTATTCATAATCTAGAGATAGCTGTATAACTCCAAAACAACCCCTTTTTCCATCAGGACCTTTCCTAGAAACTCTTGATTACCAAATCATACTTAATAAATCAGGAATGGGTGGTAATATACTAGATTACAATCCAAGATAAATATCACACCGAAGTCTATACTCTAAATTCTATGCTCGAAGGTAACCATTATAAATAATATCCTATGAATATATCATAAGGTTTAATAATATCATTACATAATGGGAAACCTCCATACAATGTTTTTAAATGTTAAACATCTCCTATAATCATATCATCTATTATGTTTCTAGGTAATACTCCTCCATTAAAATATTCTAAAACTCTATCCAAGGTAGGGTAGCCACTTTGTGAGTCTACATAATCAATTGAAACAATTATCCTATAGTTCCATAAAGAAGACTCATTTCAAGAACCACCATATGGTTGGTAAGTGTCATAAAAACATTGAATACAAAGAAAATAGACTCTAATACTTCCTCTAATGGACAAGGATTATTCTTACCTCAAAACATAAGAGGTCACTGTCTATGAAAATTGTGAAGTGCATTGAAACTATGGATAATATCATCCCACTTCATGTGGAACACAATTTGGGTCATGGGTTAGTCTACTATCTAATAAATTAGTAGGGGATCAACCCTCTACTCCAATGATGGATAAAAAACCTCCATATTGGGTCCCTAAACTAAAACCTCATCCCTCAAACTAACAATAATTAGGGGCTGAATCAGTGGATTGAGAATATCAAGACTTAAACATTTTATTTTAGTTAGATGTCCATGGGGTGGAATCCTGTACTTGAAATAATTAAACCTTGATTAGTAAATCTTATTTATAATAGATATTTTAATGAAATTATCAATGAATACACCAAAAAAATATTATATGATGCATGAATTTTCCTTTTAAATATCATAACTGATGCGTTAGATTTTTGATTCAACCAACAGGTTACTAGAGTCTTAGTGAAAGGTTATTTCAGATGTCCACATAAATCATTAGGTTCTATGTTCTGTCATCCAAACTCAAATCCACTTAACATAGTTTCCCTAAGTATCCCAAACTAATCTTCATAATAATATTAACATTAATATCTGTCCCTTAGACTCTAATATTTTTGAAACCATTCTAACCCAACTTGACCCATTGGGACCCCACCTAGATTGAAAGTAATCTGATTGGACTACCAAAATCCCACCTCATATAGGTTAAGGGTTGGATACAATCAATAATAAGATATATCAATTATATTGGAGTCCATATCATATAACCCATAAAAAACACATATCTCCCGAAAAAACATATAAAATGATAACCCATAAATAAGTAAATAAACTAGAGTATATCATGCATGTGACTATAGCTAATATCCCAATAAAAAGGAAATAAAAATCGAATTTGTAAACAATGAAAAGTATAAATCCCAAAATACCATGATAAATACCAAACTCAAATAATGGAAATAGACAAACTCCACATAATGCAAACATTAAGATAAAAACTACCAGCAATGAACACCTCTAAGATATCTTATTCGCAAGATTTATCATCTTCACATCCTCTAAAAATTTTATAGAACTATGATTTATCTAACTAAACTCAAAATGTACAGGAATGAAGCCTGTATAGGTGTGAGTATATATATACCCAGCAGGAAACCCTGAAATACATAAATAAAGGAATAATAGTATCTTAATAGAATAAATCTTGAAACATATTTAACATAATAAGTCAAAAGTCATAATTCACCAGAACTCATATCCATTTAATACTAACATGAGAAAGAAGCTCAAATATCTAAATCATCATAAACACTAGGAAACCTGAACTATCTCACATGTGTGTTCTCCACAACATCTCATAATAGCAACCTTAATGAAGGACATGTGCCTTTCCATGTGTAATGTGCATGGGTCAAGCTGGTTGCATACTCCATGAGTGGAATACTCATTCTATGATGGAAGACATCTCAATAAAGTGGGTTACCCACTCTACTATATACATGGAGAGCCTTCAACCTGAAGATAGATATACTCCGAGTGGGTTATCGATATTGGGGGTTCTCTAGTTATCCACCCACACATGTCAGGTTTCTATAAAGCTACAGATCTCAATATCTTAAAATCCTAAAATACAAACCCTTGATGATGAAGAGAATAATACAATCACATTCTATATGGAAACTTGACTATAATAGACTACTCATATATTCAATTCTTATATCTTGGTTAGATGATACAAAAGAATTATACCTCGTACACAACATATCCATTGGGGTATATGGAATGTAGGACCAATCGAGAAGGTTGGTCGTGTACTACCTTCATGGAACTTATGTGATGGAATGTTACAAAACATATCTAGAGAGGTTCAAGAAATGCAGTTCTTTATATGGTTACTGGGAACGTACATCTTGTACATGCCAAGTGACCTTTACTTGGATACATAACGTGTGTGGAGATGAACATGGTATGTGAGTCCTTCTACATAGACTATGAATGTAATTTGTTTACACATTGAGATACTCAATCATTTCTTGGTGTGTAATATTTTAAAAGTTATGTATGATAAATATGAGTCAAATATCGAGTCACACAGTGTGTATCTTGAAGATAAATATTGTGAGACATTTATTTCACATGGAAATTAAAGTTAGATTCTTATATGGAATGTCAGCAAGGACTACAAGTTTGGTAGTTTAGAATCTTCTAGATACTTCATTTTTTATGCAATGAGCACTGATTTCATCTCTAATTATCGTCATGCCTCCACTATCAACCGATTATAATATATTTAAATTCATCATCACACCTCACTGGGGTGATTTTTAGGCATCCTTCATAATTATTTTTCATCATCTTCATATTCATCAAACCGTTCCCAAAACCCATCATAGTGTTATTTAGTGGCACCTTTCCACTTTACAGTATTTTGATAATTACTAAATCCCACATTGTTTATATTTTTATATTTACTTCACCCTATATTTATTTAATAGGTTTTACCATAGTTTTTTCTTAAAATATTAATCATTTATTCACTATCCAATATGTTATTATCTATTAACTAATTATTATTCACTATTATATATGTTATTAGATGTTGGTCATGGTTTATTTATATTCTTTAAGAGTTTATGTCTGAGCCATATATCTTAAGTGCTTTTCATATTTAAAAGGTAAATATATTTTGACTATGTTTGGAGCTACTATGCTTGAAATATTACACATATTGTATTTTAGAAAGATAAGAATATTATATAAATCTTCTTCAATTATAAAAAAGCTGAATCAATAATTTTATATTCTATTTTTTATATAAAGTTGTTTCATGTTTCTCAAATTGTTTCTATTATTTGACTATAACTCAATCTAAAGTGGTTAGATTTTCACACAACTAATTGAGTTCGATATCTAATATATTTATCTGCATTAAATTAATTTACACGAAATATTGTAATGGTCTTTTTTTTCTAAAACTTCACCAAAGTTGGTGCAATACTTTTAGAATTTTGCAGTTTACAATGGATTTCCTTTTTAGAGATGATGCTACATGTTGCACTGAATCCATGAGTTCACTAAACATAATAGAGCTCTTGAAATTTAGAATATAGGTGTCACGACACATAAGATAATACATAAAATGATACTACATGAAAGGGTTAAACGGCCCATGTCATGTAATGATTCAGGTTATTAGAAATTATAAATAATATTCCAGTTTTTGGAACTTAGACTAGGTATAGGAAGATTTGAAAATACTAAATATGACTATAAAGATCACATGTAAGAAATATAATATTGTAGAATGGGAACCAAAATATAGGATGCAGTGAAAATAGAGAAGGAATTTCAGAAGTTACAATACTTTATTTTTCCACATTTCCAAAATTTTAATCTCTTTTGATATTATGTGGTTGAAATATATATCAAAGTTTAAATTTATTTTATTGAGTCTATTTGGAAGATTATTTCAAAAAATAATGAAATGGTGCTTTAATCTTAGATAATTTTATGGAACTTATTTGACAGATTTATTTTGAATTTCCAAAGTAAGAGGATCTTCTATAGTTATCGGATGTTTTTCATTCCTTATACAAATATTTCTCTCAATGATTCAAAAGGATTGTGTGAGAACTCTTTATCTTAAAAAAGTAAAATGTTATGCACAATTTGATATTGTTTTTGATATTGGTAGAAGATAGAAATGATTTATATTTACATCATTATTCTCTCATAGTGTAAATAAGAATAAGTATTACTTAATTTTTTATTTTTTTATTTTTTTTGAAGAAGAATAATTTTATAACATTGAATATTTATTGGTTATTATTGAATAATTGATCAAAGATCAAACCATCTGTCAGTTTTAGATGCAACTATGAACTAAACAATTATTAACTGTCTAAATCTCATCTATATTATTTTGGAGTGTCATCCTCTTGTACTAAGTTGTAGTTATCGAGGTTTCCTATAAAAGAACTCGAAGACCATATAAAAGCCTTGTTGTATGGTATTAAATGTCTGCACTTAGTTTTCAAACTCCCTTGATAAAATAACATGTTTAGTGAAAATAAACAAGATAGAAGAAAGAAAATTGGTGGAGTGAAATAAGATATTTTTGTGCCTATAAACACTATACATCATCATGTCCATCTCTTTCGTTTATTTATTTTTCACTTTAAGACTCTTTATTAAGATATAAGGACAAGATAATTTTATTTCAAGAATGATAATTTAAAATTTTTAACATTTTTAAAAGGAAATAATTCACCCCCTCTTATGTGTCCATCATAATCATCTCAAGAAAATAGATTTCATTATAACGTACCAAAACCCATTATTATATAGTTTTCATTTGTTCTATCATCATGAAATAGTTGTGTTTTAAAGGATTGATTAATACTTTAAATAAGAATCAGAAGCAACAAGAATCCCAAAATTCCAAGAACACCATTCATGAAACTCAAAACCATGTTGTATATAAAATGAAGAATCGGCTATCATGTGTACCACACAATGTATATTCCCCAATAACTTATCCTTGTTCTTAATTATTCATAGTTGATAAATATTACTAGATGTCATATATCATACTCTATTGTCTATGTTGTATTCATGGGTGGAACCAATCACTGAACACTTGAGTGGGACCCTTTCATTACCCACGATATGCTAGTGCCTCTCGAATGATAAGGTACAAAGAGGAATATAGAATCAAGTTTAAGGGAAGAATTAGCCATGAGATTCCCTAGGTTCACACATAAAACAATATGGCCTTTAACCCCATTTATATAATCCCTTGAGGATATTCCTTGAGTTATATGAATTTACTCATGCATTACAAAACGCATGAGTAAATCCTTACCCATTAATGCATTCATCAAATGATACATTGATTCTCTCATGAATTTTATCTTATAAAATATCAATTACATTGATTATTATTTTTGGAATAAATTCAAACATTAACAATCCGACATTCGGTTTCCATGTCCATCATAGGTAATGTCATGGTATCATATACCATGCCATAAGATAAAGGAACAAGGAGTACACTATTACTTTGGAACTATTTATGTCATACCCTATGACATACTCATATCGTACGATATGATATAATTCTTTTTGAATATCTCCTTTAGAAATTTTCCTTAATGTCAAGTAGGAATAACGGAGAATGATAACCAAGAAAGTGGTGGTTATAGGAATAACTAACCACCCAAGAATGTGTTAACAATCGGGTTTTTTCAAAGAGTGTAAGTAGGAGGAAAGTATATATTATTTTTATTTTCATGGAATTTCATTAATGGGATATTAACAATGATGTTTTTTTAAATTTATCAAGTAATTATTTATCAGTAATAAATAATAATAAAAATATTTTCTAATAAAAAAACACATTTTTTGGAAAACCAAACCAAGGGAAGTCTCCAAAATAAATTTCTAGATAAACAAAAAGTCTTCATAACTTTGTTTATTTCATACTAGAAAAATAAAATAATCATATATTCACATACACATAATCAAAGAAAAATAATTATCAAATATTTACAATAAAATTTTCATATGTGAAGGGGGGATATTTCCAAGTTAAAATTTCACGTGTAACTCTTCTATTTTGAAAAAAATCATCTTGTTTATTTTTATTGATTGTACATAAAATAAATGATGACACCCAGTAACATAAATCTAAGAAAATTATCCTTTTTACACATGTCATGAAAAATAAAGAGAAATATATTTTATATTATTCTGGAATGTTTATCCGATTAATATTCCCTATTTAAATTACATCAAGATCATTATCAGAATAATTTTTTTGAAGAAGATAATTAGAGGTTTTGAGGGATGGGACAAATAAAATAATAAGTATAGAGTTTTTTATATAAGTTTTTTTTATTTTTTTTAAACAATTCTAGGTTAATTTTTTGGTTTCCAATACGGAAAGGCGGTAGAGGTCCTACCGTCATTCCTTTTAATTGAATGGTGACACATCCAATGCCACCTTTTACTCTCATTGGCGTGTATCAATAACATGGAAAATATGGCATAGACAACACTTCATTTTGACTAAAGTAAAACAAAAGGTAGTTGTTGTGATGCCACCTATTTCTTAAATAAAGGCAAAAGGTGGAATTACCCTTGTCTCCTTTCCCTCAAGTTCTTATAAAAGGGAAACCCCTCAATAAAAAATTATATCATCTTTATAAGCATTACTCCCACTTTCCCTAAGTTTCACTCCCACTCTCTCTACAATTATCTCGGTGGTTCTTCCATTGTTTCTAGATATTTCGGTTGCCAAAAGGGAGTTCGGAATTTTTTGAGTCATTATTTAAAGGTATTATTCTTATTTATTTTATTGTTATTTATTTATTTAATTGATTTATTTTTATGTAGATGTAAATATGTTATTTAATTACTAGTTTAGTTAGTTAGACATAGGTTAGAAATAATAGTTATTATTAGTAATGATTAAGTATAGATTAACTAATAAATAACTTAGTATTAAAGAATTATTTGACAATGATTATATAATAGTAATTAACTAATGAACACTATATGATTAACTAATGAGTAAGTCATAACTAATTAAGAATTGAGTAATGTTTCAATAATGATTATCTAATGTGTAAAGATTGATTAACTAATGAATAAATAATGAATAAATAATGATTAACTAATGATTTAAGATTGATTAAATAATGATTAAAAAGTGATAAACTAAGGATTAAATATTTATTAACTAATTATTAAAGAATAATTAATTAATTAATAAAAAATTATTAAATATTTATTTACTAATTATTAACGAATGACTAACTAATGATTAAGTAATAATTAACCTATGATTAAAGAATGATTAACTAGTGATTAAATAATGATTGACTAATATTTAAAAAAATATTGACTAATGATTAAAGATTGATTTATTAATGATTAAATAATGATTAAAGAATGATTTAATAATGATTAACTAATGATTATAGAATGATTAATTAGTGATTAAATAATGATAAACTAATGATTAAAGAATTATTAACTGATGATTAAAGATTTATTAACTAATTATTAAATTATGATTAACTAATGATTAAATAATTATTATCTAATGATTGAAGAATGATTAAAGAATTATTTTCTAATGATTAAAGAATGATTTAATAATGTTTAAATAATTATTAACTAATGATTATTGAATGATTAAAGAATGATTAAATAATGACTAAAGATTGATTAAATAATGACTAATGAATAAATAAATAATGATTAAAGAGTGTTTAACTAATGATTAAAGAATGATGAACCAATGAATAAGGAATGTTTAAATAATGATTAAATAATGATTAAAGAGAGATTTTCAAATGATTAAAGAATGATTAACTAATGCTTAATGAATAATTAAAGAACGATTAACTAATGATTAATGAATGATTGAATAATGATTAACAAATGTTTAAATATTGATTAACTAATAATTAAAAAATTATTAACTAATGATTAAATAATTTTTATATTAAAATTAAAGATTTATTAAATAATGCTTAAATATTGATTAACAAATGATTAATTAATGATTAATGAATCATTAAATAATGATAAAATAATGTTTAAATAATTATTAATGAATGATTAACTAATTATTAAGGAATTATTAACTAATAATTAAATAATGTTTAACTAATGAGTAAAGATTGATTAACTAATGATTAAAAAATGATCAACTAATGATTAAAGAATGATTAATTAATGATTAATGAATGTTTAACTATTGATTAAAGATTTATTAAAGAATGAATAACTAATGATTAAAGAATTATTAAAGGATTATTAACTAATGATTAAATAATGATTAAAGAATAATTAAATAATGATTAAATAATTATTAACTAATGATTAACTAATGATTAAATAATTCATAACTAATGATTTAAATAATTATTAAGGCATAATTAATATAATATTATCTAATACTTAACTAAGTATTTGTTAATAATTAACTAATGAGTAACGTATTATTAACTAATGACTAAATAATGGTTCATTAATATTAAATTAATGATTAACTATAAATTAACTAATAATTAGATATTAAGTAACTATTGGATATATATTAATAATGAAATTATTAAATAAAAATTATAGAATGATTAAGGAATAATTAATATAGGATGAATTAATGATTAAATAGTGATTAACTAATTATTAATTAATGATTATATATTGATTAACTTTGGATTCACATTGACTTAACATATGATGAAAGATGGATAACTGGATAAAAAAGGGGCTTAATTGCACACAATATTTGTTCCTCCTATGATTCAGATGATTCATACCATATTGAACACTTAGTTTGTTACTCTCGATGGATATTTTTTAGATAATTTCCATTCTTTTTATAAACCACTGAACATACCTTTTGGAAAATTAAAAATTGTACTACGAAACATTAGTGTCCTCATTTAGGATATAATAAGTTATTCTAAAATTTTGGTATCATAAAGATTATGTGTTTTTCTAAGAAATAAGATCCTTTTTGGATACTACAAGTGGAAGTGGATTTGGCACAAATTTACCTAGGGGTAAAACCAGAAGACACTGCATTGAGCTAGACTTGATCAGAAACTAGTGTACAACAATGAGCCTTACTGCACACCATGTTTTTCAATCATCGGGGATATGATTTAGATGATTCATATTTTCATTATAAAATAATGAACATACCTTTAGGAAGATTAAAAATTTTACTATGAAATATTAGTTTCATATTTTAGGATATTATAATATTTTCTAAAATTTTGGTATCATAAAGATTATGTGGTTATCTAATCAATCAGCCCTCAGTCTGGATATTACAAGTGGATGTGGCTCTGGGATAGATGTACCAAGGGGTAAAACCTAAAAACACTACATTGATCTAGACTAAATTAGGAACTGGTTCATGATAATGATCCTTTCTACACATCTAGTTTGAAAATCCTAGGAGATATTCTTTAGATGATTCATATTTTCATTAAAAAAATACTAAACATACCATTAAGTAGATTAAAAAGTGTACTACAAAACATTAGTTTCATCCTTTATTATATATAAATATGTCCTCAAATTTTAGTATCATAAATATTATATGGTCAACTGTCATTGTAATTATTATTTATACTATAATAATCATGATTAGAAAACATTTCTGACATATTTAATCATGTTTTCCTATATCTACTTATACTGCGAAGTTATTAAAATCAATCAAGGAGCTTCTTATAGAACACAACCAATAAAATGGTTAGGAAATATAATTCTATAACCCTAAGAGAAATTCAAGAAAATAAATTTGGTTTCATAAATATGGTACTTGATCCAGATATCCAGTATATGAGTTATAGACATTTTCAATTCCTAGATACACTATTGTAATAACTTGATTTTTTCACTAAGGTATGGGTCCTTGTAAATTTGGTCTAATTATTTATTTTGGACCTAAATTATATTCCTAATGATTTCACAGGTGTCTCATGGGTGTCTAGGGATTGTTCGGAGCCCATAACCCAGCTTTTTGGGAGAAATTGGCTGGTCGTATGATAATTAGAAACAATGCGGGGTAGGCTGCATGATTACTAATAACCATATGGGTCTAGAAAACAGGGTGGAGTAGGGAGAAAAGTTTTTCCTAACCATGCACTAGGGTCTGCATGACCATGAAAAAACTGAATACATTTTTGAAGCAGTGTTTTTCACAGTTGGCACATAGTTTCTCTAATAGTGTAGTTTAACTTTACAGAATGCCCCCGTGGTTGGTGCATGGTTTGACCAACTGTGTATCCAAACTGTAAGATGCCAATTTCTGGGTGAGATTACCAAAATTACCTTAAAATATTATTTTTTCATAACCCTTCCACTTATTTAATTTCTATAAAGCACCCCCTTTTCTCCCTCTTAATCCCCCTTTTTCCTCTTTGATAGTATTTGATCTTGATCGTCTGTCTGGAGTCTAATAAATGAATAATTTATCCCATTTCATCCATGATATTAATATATTAATTACTATTTATCCATTCTTCATTTTTCTTTCTCTCAACTATGCAGTTTAGATGCAAGATCATATGCCACGTTTTTAGGGATTTCATCCATTCTTCAGATCTCTTCCAATGCATGCCAAACTAGAGGTTCATACCAGATGAGAAGGTTCATACGAGTACGAGGTATGTGGTCTATAGCTCATTCCTCATGATTCATTGTTTTATAAATTTCTTTGTGTTCATGCTGATTTAATCGGGCATCACCAGCTTAATTAACATGTCTTTATTATCTTCATTAGAACCGTATTCTAAGAATCATACTATAAATGTTATTTATCATTATAGGTTGTGAAATCAATGATGACCACCCCATGTAGGGTAATTTTATTTAGTTATGGTGAAATGGTGTGTTATGACACTTCTTATCCACCATTCGGGTGTGTGGATTGACCCTTATAATGGTAAGTCCCTTTAATGAGATGAATTGTGAATTTATAAATGGCTAGTACCATGTTTTCTTCCAATAAGACCCTATTATGGAAAGTTCCCCAATTTTATTAATGAACCTTTAAATGGTTAAATTGGAAGGTATACCATGTATATGAATTGGATTAACTGATTATAATAGAATGTCTTGGTTTCACATCTTTAGAACCATTTTCCATGTCTAATGGAAGGTATCATAGTGGACCTTACTAAATAACTATGACATAAATCAATTAATGAATGGTTGAATGTCTCAGAGATTCCTTTTAACTTATATGAAAGACATGGAATGAACCATTGAATAATTAAAAGGAAATATGGTTACATGTCCTAAATTAATTAAATGAATCAATTATAAGGTGTGTTGTATACATACCTTGACATTACTATAGGATTGTTCAAACTCGAGGTAGCCTTGGATTCCTAGGGGAATGCCTTGAGCACTTGTGGAAGTTATTATGATTCAAGGATTTTGGTTTCCTTGATTGTTACCCACCTTCGAAACTAATACTCATCTATTCAGTGGATTCTCATTATGAAACTATTAGATCTCTCTTTATTTGTTATTATAGGAAGCATTGGATACACTCCTTGGATCTAGTGTGACATATACAGACATGATACTCCTTGGATACACCCTTGGTCCTAGTCACCAATTTTCCCATTTCACCTTGGATGTATTCCTTGGACTTAGTTAGAATTATTATTGAGGAATGACTTAGATGATTATCTTTAGATCACACTTTTACCCCTTATTTGGGCTACATGTCACTCCTGAGTTGGCTTGACCACCGAGGTCATTGATTCCTTAGTGATTACCTTGGATCCCTTCATTATTAATATCTTTATAGGATGAATTGTTATACGTTGGATCCATAACCATTATCATATTAGGATTTAAATGGATTTATGACCTCATGTGACTTATTTATATAAAATATAAATTAATTTATTATTAAACAAGTTACAAGTTTAGACACCAGCTGAGGGCTAAAGTAGGTACTCGACTATTTAAATTATTTTTATGGTTTATTTTTATATATGCATACTTTCATACTATTTCAGTTTATGTCAAATAGATCAAATATTGTAGACACTGATTATGGTGGACTACTAAGATCACACCCTATCCAGGCTTCCATTTTCACCCGAGTATATTACATGTATACTGGTGTTGACAAAGGGAATTATACCTCTTTAAACACTTGATTTCTTGATTTTTTAGGATGGAGATGGTAGTAGATGACCGAGTTGGAGATTGGAATACTTGGATAGTTTTTGGATTCCTCTTTTCTACTTTTGTTTATAATATATTTTATTCTACTTGTAACCATTTTTTACATATTAATTAGATACATTACATATCATCACCAGCTTTTATCTATCATTAAATATTGTTTAGTTATTTATTTATTCAGTCTATTTCTGATGAGCCATCTGATATACTTCTTTTTCTATTTACTTGTTATCTTATTCATCCATCATGCTATAATCTGGTAATGTGTGAATATTCTCCCAACCGAAACACCATATGCCCTCACTGCTAGTCAAAAGCCTTTGGCATTCAAGGAGATGCACTGAGTCCATGTAGTGAACCATGCTTGGGGAACCTTCTAGTGGCATATGGGCCCAGGACATCACAAAGTGGTATCAGATTGGTTCCTTTATTACATTACTATTTGGATTCAATATATTGGATATTATTAATGCAATATGACTTTATTATAAGTCATACTTGGGTTTAGCTAACCTATATTCTGGGTAAATGCCAAGTTTCCTGAATTATAATTGTTGTTCTTATTTGTCCAAATAAAATTGATATTATTTTACCATTGGGTGAAACACATGATGTATTATGGTTATTTATATTTTTATTATTATGATTAATGATTTTGTTTCGTCCTTGGACTAATTATATGAGGTAAATGATCATTGTTACATAAATCATCATAGGCTCCTATAATTCACATTCCATGCATATTTTTATGCCATATAGGTGTATTTCACTACCATTTTCTTGATATGCCTATTATTGTTGATTAAGCCTTGTTTGTATATATATATGCTTAGCTAATATTTGGATGTGATTGAGTGATTTCTACTTTCAATTCATGTGGCGTATTATCCCTTGTGGGTTGGAATGAGTTGTCTAATGAGTTAAGCCATCTTATATAACTCATCACTTTCTAAGACTGAATGTATAATGAGTTAATTAGAATTTAAATGGGGTTTTTATTTCAGTGATAAGAAGTATGGGCCGTGATTCACTAGGGTTGACAACTCATTTTAAATCAAAATTTGATAAAATTTTATATGAAAATGAAATTGTAAAAGTGAAACCTAACATATAAAAAGAAATGATTTCCATTAAATGATGAGGTAAGGTATAGTTGAACCTTCATCTACCAGAAACCCTCTAATTCATACATGAATACTTACCAAAACCTGACCTTATAAGGGGGTAGTTGGCATAGTATACAATGGGTAGTGACCCGTTTCCTTATGTTCAACTTCATTTATTTATATCTATTAGCTTTTAATCTTGTTCCAAGGCCTTTGATTTTCATTTTTAGACTCCACATTGTCCTCATTTTGTGCGACTAGAGGGTGGAAAGGACCATGATCCAGAAATAGTGGGATCTAAGCCCCCAATCCTACATCATGGAGTGTCACTTGAGGCACCACCTGTCATACCTAATCTAGGAACTGATGCTCATCTTCGTGATAGTTTCCTAAATATGATGCATTCCTTGAAAGGCGCTCCACAACTTGAACTTAGGATGGATAATCTAACCTGTGAGTTCTAGCTGCAGCATCCTACCACCTTCTTAGGGGACAACGGTTCACAAGATGTAGAGTGTTGGATAAAGGATACCTTGTCTATCTTTGAGCATCTAGAAACACCTCCATTGTAGAGGGTCAATATTTCTTCTTACATGTTGTGATTTTTGACCAAGTGTTGGTGGGATGTGATTACCCATGATGGTCATTATCAGGGAATGGTATGGTCTGATTTACAAACTACATTGTATGATCAGTTCTTTCCTTAGATGCTGATATCTGGTTGATCTAGATATTTATTTCATCTGAAGTAAGTTTCTATGTTATTCATGGAGTATTGAGTGCATTTTATAGAGTTTCAGTGCTTTGAACCACTTCTATTCAGTGATGAACTTTTGTGTGGTAGACGCCTTGAGGATGGGCTTGTATATGCTATCCATACTTAAGTGAATGTATTTATCCTACCTAATTTCTCTAAGATCATTAATCAAGATCCTATCACTAAGAACAACCTAAGGGATGATGATAGTACTAGGCATAGAGGACCACAGAAGAGGCATGCCAATAGTTCTTCAGGTGGAAGGAAACGTTCTCTTGAGGTTTCCCATTAGGGAAGTGGTAGCTAGAGTCCTCATAATGGTAGGTCTATGGTGTGTCATCAGTGTGGATGATAGGGGAATATGAAGCCTCAGGGTTATAAAGACCCTATGGAGTGATAGGATTTTGGATGTATGGGGAATCTTTAGATATTATTTTTGACCATTCCATAATCTTCTAATGGAACAGATTTTGCACCAGCTCCACCTTCAAGAGTCGGTTATTTTATTCCATCTCAGGTAGAGATTTGGAGTAGCACTAGAAGGACTGCACGAGGAGGAGGTCATGGCCATAGTAGCTAGACTTAAGATATTTAGTAGCACTAAAAGAGTGGTCATGATCATTGTAGTCCATTTGTTGCACAAGGCTGTGGATTAAGTCAGTTTCATGCACAACAGCTGATACCTAAGGATCAAGATACAAAACAATCTATAGCACGAGGAACTATTCTAGTAGCCTCTACTATAATATATTCTTTATTTGATATAGGTACTTCACACTTCTTCATCTCTTCATCTATCATGGAAAGTATCATAATTGAAATACAGTATTAATACGGTGTGATGACCTTGGATACACCATTAAGAGTACAGTCATAGAGCATATTCCATTTCAGGGAACACCCCCTTGATGTAGGCAGTTATACATTATTGTGGGACCTATTTCTTCTTGAGATAACATGATTTAATTTCATTCTCAAGATAGATTGGTTATTTCTGTATCATGCCTTTGAAGACTACTATAACTACATGGTATCATTAATATCACAATTGGGACTCTGTTATCTAAACATGGGTGATTGGGAGGTCTAGGGTTGTAGAGCTGGACCAGAGAATAATTAGCTAGGTGGAGTGACTACTGAGATTGCTAATCTTTTTATGATGGATTGGGGTTTAAATCAGGTTGAATTCTCTCTGGTAGTATATCATTTTAGGGATGTTTTTACTGATGATTTTTATATCTCACCTACAAAGATAGATGTAGTGTTTAAAATCATGTTTGTTCGAAGAATACCTCTAGTTTCCATTCCTCTATATAGGATGGTACCTATGGATCTCCAAGATATCAAGTGGAAGATAGAGGATCTAGTGTCTAAAGGTTTTATATAACGCAATATTTCCACTTGGGTTTTGCTGGTGATGTTTTACAAGAAGGAAGATGGGACCATTAGTATATGAATGGATTATAAATGGTTGAAGTAGATTAGAGTCAAGAACTGTTATCCAATTCCTTGAATAGATGATCTCTTTGAACATCTCCAATGATCTACGGTGTTTTCTAAGATCGATTTGAGATTCGGCTATTATCAGTTTTGAGTCAGGACATCAGACACACCTTATACAAGTTTTTATAGAAGTTATGGTCTATATGAGTAGTTTTTATGTTGTCCAGTCTTATAAATGCCCCCTATTTTCATGGATTTGATGAACAGGGTGTTCCATCCCTATCTATATTCCTTTTTCGTAGTATTTTTGGATGACATCATAATTTATTCTCACACTTTTAGAGACCATGATAAGCACCATGAGATTGTTTTTAGTAGACTGATAGAGCATAATATTTATTCCAAGATTGATAACTTCCACTTTTGGATCAATACTTTTCACTTATTGGAAAAAAATATCTTGGATTCCAGAGTCTCTGTTGAGATAGAGAAGGTGGGTGCTATGTTTTCCTAGGATCATAGGAAGAACATGTTTGATAAATGAAGCTTCTAGAGGATAGATGATTACTATAGAAATTTCATATAAGACTTATCATTCCTTGATGTACCTATTACTAGTCTTACAAAGAAGGGTGTTAAGTTCCCATGGTCATAAGCATGCGATAAATCATTTTAGGAGCTAATAGAGAGGCTTGTATCAACACCCATTCTGATTATTCCAAAGCCTGGAGGAGGCTATACAATGTTCTGGGTTTCATCAAGAATTTCCCCAGGAGTAGTGATGATGTAGGAGGATAGATTCATTGCATACAAATCTTGAAAGTTGAAGCCTCATGGGAGAAATTACCCAACATACGACCTGAAGCTTGTAATAGTTTTCCATGCCTTACGTTACAGGAGACACTATCTGTTGGGTGAGCACATTGTGGTGTATACAGACCACAAGACCCTAAAATATATATTTATATATATTTAATTGAATCTTATATATAATATGTGCGTAGAATATCTTCAATACTTTAATTTTGAGCTTTCTTATATGCCTGTAAGGGGAAATACGATTGCAGATGCCCTGAGTCAGAAAACCCGGGCACATGATGTATAGAAATCCACTGATGATTGGAAACCGATGGACCTCTTTTCTGAGATAAATATTGAGTATCTTAAAAGTCATGATTATTATTATCTATCATCCTTGATAATTACATCTTCCCTCCTTAAGAATGTAAAGAGTAGTCAATTTTCAGATTCTGAAGGCTTGGTTATCCATGAGATTATTTCAAGAAATGACCCACCTATGGATTGTTCAATATACAGAGATGACATCCTTCATATACATAGATATTTTTAGGTTCTTATCAAGATTATATATGAGTTAATGAAAGAGTCACATGCTTCTCAGTGGACATTTCATCTAGGTATTTCCAAAATATATCATGATATGTGACCCCAATATTGGTGGCCTTGGATGAAATGTCAGATAATAAGGTTTATCACTAGGTGTTCCACCTCTAAATAGGTGAAGGAATATTACCAATGACCTACTGGCTTGTTATATCTGCTTCCATTCCCATAATGGAAATGTTAATATTTTTTCATGGACTATGTGGTCATCTTATCAAGGTTCCCTAGAGGTAGCAATACTGTTTGGGTAGTTGTTGACAGACAGATAAAAGTAGACCACTTCTTTCCCATCTAGGAGACCTTATCAGTTGATGAGTTGGGAATACAGTATGTTTGTGAGATCATACAACTAAATCAGGTCCCTTTCACTATCATTTCAAATAGGGACACTCATTTCACGTCATGTTTCTAGAAGGGGTTGTAGAATGATATGGGTAAACATGTTCTTCTGAGAACAACCATTCACCCTCAGACCGATGGAAAATTATAATAGACGATACAAGTGTGAGAGGATATTCTATGAGCATAAATCCTTGATTTCAGAAGTTCTTGGAAGAATAATATACCCCTCATTGAGTTTTTCTATAATAAGTTCTTTTATGTGACTATACATATGGATCCTTCTGAGGCCTTGTATAGTAGGCCATGCTGTTCACCCCTGTATTGGCTAGAGGTAGGGGATACAACCCTAATAGGTCCTCATCTCATGTAAGAAACTTCAAAACAAGTTCAACTGATTAGGAAACACATGTTCACTACTCAGTCTAGAGAGAAATCTCAGGTCGATCCCTATAGAAAACTTCTATATTTTGAAGTTTTGGATCATGTTTTCTTGCATGTATAGGGTAGGACACAAAAAGATACATAGAAAAGGGAATTTGATGCCACATTATGTAGGTCTATTGGAGTTCTTGGAGATATTTGGGATAATATCCTATCAGTTTTTATTACCTCATAGGTACCATGCCATGCATGATTTCTTCCACATTTGAAAACTTTACTGGTATCATGCTGACCCATATCATACTTTTCAACCTAAGGAAGTTGGGTAAGATTATGATTCTTCTTTTAGGGAGTATCCTATATGCATAAATGTCTTGAGGGTGTTAAAGGCTTGTTTGGAGCCCAAAACCTAGCTTTTTTGGGAGAAATAGGTTGGTCACATGGTTAATAGAAATCCTATGTGGAATACCATAAATTTACTTCTAACCATGTGGGGGTGGTCAATGAGCTAGAGTAGGGTGCATGATTTTTCCTAACCATGCGCTAGGGGATACCCAACCATGAAAAACTATATATATTGTTTCAAAGGGGTTTTTAACAATTGGCATAGGGTTTCTCTAACCGTGAAACCTAACCATGGAGAATGAATCTTACTACAGTAGATAGATCACAGTGGGCACATAGTTTGTACAACCATGTAGCCAAGCTGTGTCATTCCCATTTTTTGTGATTTTACCAAAATCCCCTTAAATGATTATATTTTATTAGTCCTTCCTGCTATTTCATTTCTAGTGAAAAGAACACCCCCTTTTCTCGCTTTTGATATCCTTTTTTCTTCTTTGATAGTATTTTATCTTGATCAACCATATAGATTCTAATAAAAGAACCATTCATCTTATTGGATCCACACTAGTAAGATCTTAATTTTTTAGTTGTTCTTAACTTGTCTTTCTCTTGACAATACTATTTAGATAAATGCTCATATTAATTATTTTTAGGGAATTCATCCATTATTCAGATCTATTCCTATCCATTCCAAATTAGAGAATGATACTATATGGGGAGGGTCATACAAGTATTATTTGGGTGTTCTATAAATCATCCCTCAAGATTCTTTGTTTTATAAATTTTCATGCGTGCACACCGATTTCATCAGGTGTCTCCTATTTAATTATTATCCATTTCTTATTGTCATTAGAACCATATTCTAAGACTCATTCTATAAATTCTATATATCATTGGAGTTTTTTTCCTTAATGACGACCACCAGAAGTTGGGTTATTTCATTATTTATTCTTAAATGGTGTGTTATGACACTTTTTCTTCACTCTTCGGGTGTGTGGATTGACCCTTATAATGGTAAGTACCTTTAATTAGTGAATTTTGAATTGATAAATGGTTAGTACCTTTATTGTTTCCACTTGAAACTACTATGTTATGTGCCTCAATTTGATAAATAAACCTTTAAATGGTTAAATTATTATACCATGTATATGAATTAGCCTAATTGATTATAATAGAATGTCTTGGTTATATACATGTGGTACCCCTTCCCATGTCTAATGGAAGGTATCAAAGTGAACCTTATTAAAAAACTATCAAACATATTAATAAATGAATGTTTTCAGGTCCCAAAGATGCCTTGTCACTTGTATGAAAGGAATTGAATGAACCCTTAACTTATCAAAAGGCAAGATGGTTACATGGAATTAATTAATTAAATGAATCAATTATAAGGTGACTTATATATGTAACTTTAAATTACTATAGGAGTGTTCATACTTGAGATTTTTTTAGATTCCTGAAGGAATTCCTTGAGTAGTCATGGAATCCATTTCGATTCAAGGTTTCCAGTTTCTTTGGTTGATACCCACCTTGGAATCCAATCCCCGTCTATTTAGTGGATGGATAATATGAAAACATAATATCCCTCATTCATTATTATTATATGATTCCTTGGATACCCTCCTTGGATCTAGCATGAAATATACGGACTTGAGGAACCTTAGATACACCATTGGGATTAGTCACCACTTTTCTCATTTTACCTTTGATGTATTCCATGAACTCATATAGAATTATTATTGTGGAATTCCTTGGATGACCCTCCTTGGATTACACTCTTACCCATTATCAAGGATTCATGCTACTAAAAAGTTGGCTTAACCCCGTAGGTCATGTATTCCCTGGTGATTACATTAGATCCCTTCATTATTAATATCTTTATAGGATGAATTATTGTACCTTAGATCCTTCACTATTATCATGTTAGTATGTTAGAGCAGGTATTACCTCACGTGAACTATTTATATAAACTAGAACTTTATTAATTAATGAACTTGTTACACATTCACACACTAACTAAGGGCTGAAGTAGTTCCTTGAATATTTAAATTACTATTCTAACTTTTATATATGCTTTCTTGGACACTGTTGTAGTTTATATTACACAAACTAGATATTGCAGACTTTGTTGGTGGGGGAATACTATGATTTATCTCACACCCAATTTGAGCTTTCATTAACAACTAGGTATATTACATATGTGTAGGTGTTGACAAAGGGATGAGTACCACTTAAAAACATGATTACTTGATTTCTTATGATGGATCTGGTACTAGATGACTGAGCTAGAGCTTATGATTCTTGGATAGTTTTTAGATTCCATTTTCAACTTTTTTATAGAATTTATTGTATACTAAGTGTATCCATGTTTTCAAATTTTATCAGATACATTACATATCATCATCAACTTTTATATATCATTACCCATTGTTTAGTTATTTTTTCCTTAGTAACTTTCTACTGTGCCATTTGATATACTAATTCCTCTATTTACCTCTTATCTTATTTATCTATTATTCTATAATATGTTAACAAGATAATATTATCCCCACAGACACACCATAAGACTTCACTACTATTCAATAGCCTTTGAAATTAGGAGAGATGCTTATGAGGTTAGGTGGCTAACCGGGTTCTGGGTACCTCTGAGTGGTATCCAGGTCCAGGACATCACAACTATGGAATCTTGACTATCTAATGTCTACTGATGAGAACTAGGTCCAAGAAATAACTTTATTTCCTAAATGTTCAGATGGTTCTATGATGAGTTATATGTTAAGGTTTCTACTATACAACAACAACATCTAATTGTATGAAGATGTATAAATACAAGAGTGGTTAAAGAAGGTCCATCCTAAGAAATTGGGGCTATTCCCTATAATGTTGAATAAGATAACCTGTATGATCTCCCAGATATACATTTAAATATGACTTCTGATGAGGAATTTTCTAATGAAGTAAAATAAAGAGACAAAAATTATAATAAGGATGAAGATGTAGAATTTGGGGAAGAATTTTCTATAAATTCAATAGTTTTAAAACAACCTCAACCAATAATAAACCATCCACCACTCTTCACATCTTGGTTAGAAGAAATAAAAAAATTTCAAAAATTCAATTGGAATGTTATCACACATGAAACTGAGTTTCTTATAGTTGTATAGGATATTTTTAGTGAGTTAGATAGAAAATTATATGTTGGAAGGTATTTTACAAGAAAATATTCATTGAAAATCATACTAAAAAGATTAGAAATTGAGAGGTACTGCAGATATTTATTTAAAAAATAAAGCCTTAAAATATAAATTATAGGGTGTGATAAATATGGGGATGATTGTAGATTCTTCTTGAAGGAAATTACTGACATTTTATTTGGAGGTTAGATAATTTCAAATATTGAGGCAGCTCATACTTTCATTCAACCAAACCTGACACAAGATCATACTTCATTGGATGTTGGATTTGTTTCACCTATTGTTGTTGAGATGATTAGCACCCTCTAAGATGTTCATGTATCCCTTTTGGAAGATACGATACAAAAAAATTATATTATTTCCAAAAATAAGGCATGGATGGTGAAACAAAAGGTAATTATAATGGTCTATGGTGATTGGGATGACTTTTATTGGTTGTTTCCACTATTTCTAACCATACTGAGACACAATGTTAAAGTTTTATTCCATATTGATAAAAATAAACATGTGTCTCAAGATAACTAATTTGATCCATATCATGTTAAATTTCATCTGTTCTATAGGTAATTCTTCACCTGTATTTCTGCATTAAATTTCTGCAAAATGTTTTAAAAAATTGATAGAACTTTTCTATATAAAAAATACAAGGGTGTATTGTTGATTTTGGAAATCCTAGATGGAAACCATTCACCTATGATGCTTTCATTTTACATTTTGTAGAAGTAAATTTAAGAATCATGGAGTTGGTTTTTGTAATGTATCAAAACCCATTTCACCTAAATTCAGGTTATCTGTTTGATATCAGATCATTACCAGGAAATCAATGAAAAAACCAATGTATATCATGATACATGGAGACTCCAAGATTCACATAATTAGTACTACCTCATACACATTTCTAGCAATCTGTTGAAAATATTTCATGATGAACCTATGAAGAAAGAAATCATGAGGCTTGATATTAAATCTCTATATTATTTTTTACTATTTTAACGTAATGATAAAATTAATTTATGTGAAATATTTTCACTTATGTGTAGAATATGAGTTTTATTAATGATGTATTGAAAAATGTTTCAAAGAAATCCACAAGGCTAATTAAGGAGTGTATTATCATATGATGTGGATTTCAAAAGAAAAACATACATTGGCATATGACGGGGGAAGAGGTATGGACACATGACCATAAAAACTTTGGAGTGCATTAATGGTGTCTTCAAGGGGCTTCAAAAGTTAACTATAATTATCCTGGTTCAAGGGACATTTTATCATTGTGTGAAGTACTCTGTTGATAGAAAAAAATAGGCATCAGATGAGATTCAACAGAGGATAAGGTATGTAATACACTTTCAATGAGAGATTGAAAAGAATATTGAATATTATTATGGTTATTGAATATGTGTTTACCACTAAGAATATTATCAATTTGAAGTGAAAGAGTGTCTGGACCCCATAACAAATATTAGTAGTCGAGTATTATTGGTATTAATGGAAGTGAGGAAATGTAAATGTTGAAACTTATAGGCATTACAGTTTCCATGTGTACACGCCATCAAAAAATATTCCTCTTTGAACATATCATGGGTTGCATATGTTGATTTAGTGTTGTAGCTGGACACCATTACAAAATATTATACTGCACTATGGATGTGTATTAGGGAGTTTTGATATTTTCCAATGCTATAAGACAAGCCTATATTGATACCTTACATAATATTGTTGCAACAACAAGGGATAATGAAGTCCAGCAAGATGCGGAATGGGATGGACTGACATCAAGAACAAGGGAAATGTTTGAGATGCGCCATATGTTATCAAGAAGTTCATAACAAGAAAAAATGCTCTAACATTGATTGATTGAGTTCGCACTCTCAACCATAATGATGTATTGTCTCCAACATGGTATTTTAATATTATCAATTAAAATGTGTTAATATAAAATACTTCATTTTTTAGAATTTTATAACATTTATGAATACATTTACTTTCAAATAATAATAATCCTTTCATATTCACATTACAAGGAATATTAAAAGTACATGTGAGGTGACATGAAATCATAATCAAACTATCCATGGATAAACGATAATGAAAAGATGTGATAAAATAGTCATGAAATACACCATCATGTGGGAAATCCTATATAAATTAAAAAGAAAATAATTTGGGATCTAACTTATTAGTTAAAGTCAAACAAAGGTTGTGATGGGATATAAACCAAATTCTTCATTTTCGAAAATTTTATTAAAATTATATTAAAAAATGTTTTGTAAAGTGAGGTTGAAAGAAGAGAAAACATCAAATGAATCTGTTCTCCATGAAAAAATGAAAATTATAATCATTTAAAGTGAAATCAATAAGAATAAATCCATTAAATAACACATGAATTCTTTAAAAAATAAAAAAATTCCTTGACATTTTTTAATAGATTAAATTTTGGATTAGATAAGTCTTACTTGAGATGTGAAATAAAATCCAACTTATTTTCAAGTTGAATCTTAATAAAATCTTCCAAAGGTATGTACATAACTTTTGAATTTTCAATAGATTTCAGTATTCTAATGAAATATTCAATGTATGGGGATTCCTTTCATTAGAAGGCCAAAATATATTAAAAATTAAAAAATTTAAGTACATCCATTTGGAAGATGTTATTAAGATACTAATTGAAATTAATATGTATTTTACTTCTCTTTTGAAGGTAGGCTTATCACATCCCAAATCCATACTATTGAAAAATTTCAAGGTATTTATTTTCTGTTGTAAATCATTCACGTGATTTTTAATTTGTTTCTTCTCGTCCATATCACTTTATATGATCATAATTATCATTTTATCATAGATAAATAAATAGATTTGATGTTTTCTATTTTTTTACCTTACTTTTAAAAATATTTTGTAGCTGAATTCTAATAAACATTTAGAAAATAAATAAAAAATGTTTACATATATAAATATATAAAACCATATATTACAAAACACCATTAACAAGGTAAAACCATATATAAAACCAATTTATAAATATGTTTTGAGAAACATGAATACATTCCATTTTCTTTTAGTAAGAAAGTCATTTTAAAACAATAAGAATAAAGATTTCATTTCATACATTCTACCCATCATAACATTCTATTGAACATATAATTATATTTACAATTTACACTTGAGAACAATTTAATTTTTATATATAGAGAAAGATGATACTATGATACTCACTGAGAAATATAGGTATGTTTCATATGTTGTGCTAGAAGGATATGAATTTTGAACAATTAGGGTGCATAGAGCACATAATTATGATCACATTATACCTCAAGCTACCATTGTACCAAACCTATGCCATGCTGGATTTTATGGAATTGTAGTTTCAGATTTTAAATTCATTTATCATCACCTCATTTCTCATCTCACTAAGACATGGAGAGCTGAGATACACATATTCCACTTACCTGTGGGAGATATGTCCATAAAACTTGAGGATAAGGTTGTTATAATCAGTTTTCCTATCCAAGGGGATGCAGTTATAGGAACCAATTGTAGATACTAGTCAGAGCATGTACATAGATTTCTAGGTGTCAACATTGTGGGGGATGATGATACTATAGATTGCAGGTCGATATCTATGAGGTGGCTTGAGATTCACTTTGAACTGTTACCTGATGACACTAACGAGAAAACTGTCATGCATCATTCCTAAGTATATATCTTCTTGATCATTTCTAGGAAACTATGCACCAATCACTCTGGTATGCATGTCCACATGATGTATCTGGGGCTACTGGAGAATTTTTATCAGGCTAGGAGATACAGTTGGGGATCTG
Organism: Viscum album; assembly: GCA_963277665.1. Taxonomy (NCBI): domain Eukaryota; kingdom Viridiplantae; phylum Streptophyta; class Magnoliopsida; order Santalales; family Viscaceae; genus Viscum; species Viscum album. The sequence continues at coordinate 1,965,202,796 of OY728133.1, forward strand.
TGTGCTTGGATTACACTTATAGAGCATTATGCTCGACACGATGATCAGATCAAATGGATCTTGGGGGATGTTTCATCCTTATTCAGATATGGGAATGGGAGTGTATACCTCCCCTCTCCCTTATTGTTGATGGTTAGGGTCTTCATATAGATGTGATTCATGAAACTCTATATGGATATTAGTATGATCACTCATTTCTATTTTTTTATAATGCTACTATGAGTTATTAAATTAAATTTCTTATTATTTATCACTTTCTTTGTCATACATTATAGGTTGAGTCAAGAAAACCACTTTTTCAAAATTCAAAAGCACAACATGGGTGCATAGTGTCATAAGATGGACAATATAGTACCCACCTATGCAAGTATTTGTAGTCATTACTTGACTAATAAATTTCATAATATTATATTTTTTGGTTTTTAGTAATTTTTTTAATAAATGTAACATGTGATTTAAGATATCATGAATAACATATTGGGTTTCTATTTGACCAGCATCCCACATACTACATTGATGAGATTCATGATGTCATGGATATAGTGCATCTTACTCACTTTCATATTATTGAGTGGAACTATCCAGGTAGAGTCATGTTCCAGTTTGGATTTGTTAAGAGTATTCCATTTCCATTAAGAAAACCATCAATCCTTTATTTTGTGAAGTTGATAGCAAGGTAGGATGTCGACTGCCACTGACTTCATGAAAAGTATCAATATCTCTGACACAGATGAGTGTCATTTAATATCGAGGGTATATGTACTATGTGATTCCATCAAGTAGAGAAGCTCATGTATGATCCATGGTATAAAATAAATTCTACATTGTATCTTACTCCACACAGTAGAGGGAACCAAGATCTGGTAAGTTATTAAATTTCTATTTGTTTGTTTTTTAATTTTTTTAATTAATTGTGAATACATTTATAGTATACTCAACAATAAAATATTATCTTCATGTCTAATCTAGAGGAGAATGAGGTTTTTATCCAGGAAGCATACCATGCTACAATGCAGGGGATGATTCTAGCATATCATGTTTTACATGATTGTATATTTAATCATCCACCCCAGGGAGATTCCTTTTCTGTATAGGGAGTAAAGGTTCCTACTCAAAAATATCCTCTAGTACCTGCTGATGTCGAGAATCCATGATGATGAAAGCGTAGACTTCATCATGATCCTCTTGTGGCCTCACATATTGCACAAAATAGGTCATCCATATAGTATTCTAGGATCATCCAATTTGGAAGTGCATCAGAAGGCATGAGAAACATTTATGTTATTAGGATATCCATAGTTTTCTCTAGGTAAAAGTGATCTGAGATACTATTAGGGGTCATTTACCATACCTCCACCATTCATGCCCAAGCCTTCACAGATTGCATGGTTCCCCAGGAGATGATTTTAGGTCCTTCTACTCATGTAGTGAGAGAAGGATTAGGTGCACCTGATTATATCAGAGCATCTTACATTTGAGGTTCCACTACTAAAGGAAGATCCCTATCTAGATCGTCATACTTCACCCCAGCACAGAGGTTGTCAATCTCGATATGGGAATCCCATTCTCACACTAGATTGTGGGACATGACTTCATCATAGAAAGTTATTGTACTCATTAATTAATATGAGTTATATTAACATAAAGTATATCAAACAACAATGTATTATATCCTCTATATGATTTTCTGTTTATTAAAATGATTGATTAATTTTTACTATCAACCATTTTTAAATGTTTAGAAACCTTTTCAATTTTCATTCATATTTTAGTTTCATTTTTTATTTTAAAAGCTTTCAAAGTAAAATACTTGAAACATATGAAAAATTATTAAATTTCAAGTTAGTAAATTTAAAAGATTATAAAATATAAATTATAGAATAAATCTATATAAAACTTAAAACATATCCTAAACATATAAAGATTTATTTAAGATAAATATAATTTATTAAATATAATAAATATTTGAAAATGAAAGGAATGTAAAAAAAATTATAAATACAAGTTTAAGTGTTTAAGAAAACAATATATTGTGCCACTAAAATTACTTTTCATTAATTATTTTTATGAATTTTTTTATTTAAAATTCTTTTTTATATGTTCATTATGTGTATCATATTTCATTTATATTATAAAACTAATTTATTATCTATATAATTTCAAATCCACTGACTTCAAACATTATTATGTTTGATGTAAGTGACTTTGAAAGCATATAAATTATAAAATTTACATATAAAATAAATGATATTTTAAAAACTTACTCAACATATAAAACAAAATTGATAATAAAAAATAATAAAAATAATAAGTTTAATATAATTTACATGTCCAAAAATTTATTTCTTAAAAGTATAAAATTTTCAATTTCAAATGTTAATGGACATAATTCTAAACAAAATAAAATAAAAACAATATATATATATAAATATAGAAACATATATATTTTTAATTTTTTTAATTTTTTTTATGTTTTTGAAAATGTTGGCATTGACCTTTGTACCTTTGAACTAAAACCCAAATGCGGAAAGGCTGACACCGCCTACTTCCACACGAGTAATAAAAATATTTTTAACCTAGTATTATTTAAAGAAATAATTTTTTATAAAACATATATATAAAAACTCATAATAATCCCTACCTCATTATTGATTTCTTAAAATTTGATGATCATTTCATGATTCCCGATTTTAATTTCCATTTCCTCCATGAAGAACATAAAGAAAATAAAGATATAAATCTTCATTGGGTGAAGGTAGATTATTTTTTCAATGAAGATCTCTTTCCAATGGAGGGGAGAGGGATATGAAATATTTATACTCTAAATTTAAAATTGTGGAAATATTTTGACTGAGACGGAGGAATAATATCCTATATTAATCCCCATCATAAACCACATTATCAATTACACTCATTAAAAAAATAATAAAACAACCTCATAACTTCTAAGGATTTAATCCTTTCTTAATGGAAAAGGCATGAAAAAAATAAGTGTTTATAGAATATCCCGTTACAAATTATCGTTACATGAACCTCCTTTTCTATTTCATTGATATTTCATTATCTATTAACTGTGCACAAAAATGAAATATAATAATAATTTATTTTATTTAAGTCCATAAATTATCACCATGAGGTTCAAATACTCACCAAAAAAATTGTATCGCCCTTAGTAAAGAATCCTCATTTTTGGAATAACAGCATTGAAATTTTTTTAAATGGGACTCCTTTTAGGAGTTATAAAAATTTCACACATGTTGGGTTAAAAATAATGAATTAAATATTTTATTTATTTTTCAAATGCCTATGATGAAAAGATAAATGAAATGAGTTCACGACCAGATTCAAAATTATTATTAACAACTTTCAATGATTTTTTACATAGAATTAGGTCACTACACACACACACTCTCTCTATGTGTGTGTGTGTGTATTTCTATTTTGAGAAAATATATGTGATTACACAGACAAAAAATCTTATTAATTTTTAAAATTTTATTACATTAACATCAATGTATGTATTTACAAAAAAAATATTTTAATTTTTATACATATTTTATGTATTTATTTATAAATATTATTCCTTATTCTTATATTTAAATAGAATTTTTTTCAGTGAGTAACATTGGAAATAAATAATTATGTTTTTCTTAAATGAAATTGAAAATAAATATTTCTCACTATGTGTGTATTTTTTAAATTTATATGTAAATTATTATATGTTTCAATATATATATATATATTTATTTATATTTAGATTGGTTATATTTAGTTATTAAATATATATTTTTATAGGATTTAATATATATGAAATATGTTAAATTTTTTACCAATAAATAAATAACACACACACACTCACTCATATGCATTATTTAGTATTAAAATATAGTTAAAACATATATTTATATTTGACTATATTAATAATACAAAATTAATATATATAGTACATAAAACTATATTCCCAATAACACGATACATTATATATATATCCATATATATATTTATTATATTACTATATATATCGAAAGAGTTAGCTAGGAAAAATTTATATCAGTCACATATAATTAGTACTGTACTAACATATTTAGGGGGGTTTTAAATTTTCCCAAATAATTGTTTATGTGGGATGGATTTCTTATCCATCCTAGATATATTGTTTTTGGAAAGTTTGTATGGGCAGGAATAAATCCATCATAAAATACTATATAAAAATAAATATATAAATATGTATGTGTGTTATAAATAAATATTTAAATAGTATAATAAATAATGAAATTTTAAAAATTATTTTTTAGAAAGAAACATGCATAGAATCTTTAAATTTTATAGTGATAAAACTTAGTACAAAGTATCCATATTTAAAGACAAAAATAAAATTATAAACAGAGATAACCACAACCAAAAATAAAAATAATGTTTGGAGTGGACAAGCATTTCTATAATTCCTAAAAACAATAAAAGTTGAGATACTACCTCAACTGTGTCCAATTAAATTATAATTCATCAAAGAAAAATCAATTGATTTGGATTTTATTTCAATCCTAATAACCACTATCAAGTAAAATATATTCATTGGTTGGTTTTGGTTGGATTTAAACTCAATTCGTGTTGCATGAAAAATATTCACATTGGGGATTTCTTTTGAAATAATAGATGATTTTTCATAAATATAAGAGTCTTCCTTACCCATAATCTTCTCAATATCACATCATTTTATTTATTTTCATGGGTAAAGACCACCAAATCTTAAGAAATAATTTGAGAGTGACTTGTAAAAACAATTATAGGAGTAGATTCATTATCCCTTCATTGATGAGATTTTTTATATTTGACATACATGACACCCTCCACATCAATGGCTAGATACATTCCTTTATTAATTTATTAACTAACATCGACTAAAATATTATCTAATAGAGATGAATGGGGTGTAAGTTGGATATACAACATTCTATTAAAATTAATGCATCAATATCTACCTCTTGGGATGCTATATCAATAGCTTGTAAAATATTTGGATAAAATAACTTTTTTGTAAAAGGGGAGAAGTTTTTAGGTTATTATAACCATTTAAATCCTTGGTTTCATCCTTATAATTTAAGGAATCAATAAAGGTCCTTAAAAAATATATGTGGTTTTAGTGTGAAATTTTATTTCTGGTTAATTTGTTAGAAATTCAGGGAATTTTATTTTTCAAAAAAAATATTGCAAAATCCAGATGAAGATAAGTTCAAATTCATAAAAGTGAATTCTATGTGAATTTTTATTCACTTATTTTGTTGTTAATTAAATTTATAATTTAATATTCCTATGTTGTTTTTTGAAATTTAGTTCTTTTAATTATTATATTTTAATTGTGTTTCATTGTGGAGATATTTTGGGAGTTTCCATATGTTTCCCCTTTTTTTCATACTTTGTGAAGTTATGATCAAGTGATCCCTCATCATAAACATGTCCATATGGTCTATTTCATAGATGGAAATTGAGAAATGAGAGGGCTGTCAGAAACACAATACTTGTTCACTGGAGGAGGATCCACGATAGAGGCAGTATGCATCATCATATATTTATAGGAAAAAGGAGTGACAATCCCTTGGAACCTTATTGTCATTGCACATAGATATTGACTACAGATATAGATAGCGGTGGTCGATCTTTCACCCAGAGGGAGATGATTTTGGTATGTGTAGACCAAGATAGTAGGGGTAACGACTCCCCTGTGTCAGTGCCTTGCACAACACCATCATTAGTGGACATGAAATCTTCCTCTTAAACTAGGAGGTATTTGAGCCTCTAATTCATAATTCTCTTGGACACTAACAATGATCCCATATTTCCTTGATCCTGATAATTTTACACAAAGAATATTATAAAATAATTATCTTAGAATTATGAAAATCTTATTCCTCAATAAAGGTGAGACTGAGCCATGATAAGGGGGTCTCAGTCTAGTATATATTTCTTCATATTATTGATTTTTTACAATCCCCATTCATGATACTTATTTTTCCATAATTTTCATCTTTCATGAATCCATTATTTTTTTAATTATTTTTTACATTCTGGTCAGCTTCTTTTACTCTACTTTTTGGTATAGTAAAACATTTGATGATTCTACCCCATGCATATAGGCCAATTGGCAGAAGCATGTAAATCATATGTGTCCCATTCAATGATTTTCATTTATTCTTTAATTCAACCTGTAAATTTTTGATCAATATTTTCATATTGAATAAATTCAAATTCATGTATATAAATTTGAATTTTTTATTCAAGTTGATGTTGACTACTCTTTTTATGCTTAATTTATCATCATTTCTCCAACCTTCATTATTACTTATTGTCGAACCTTATTTTGGATTGTTTGAAAATTCCAAAAATGAATTTATTAATCTATAATTTAATTATCATTATTATTTATATTTTAATTGAATCGCTATTTACATATTAATTTTTTATTAATAAGAATTAGTGAAAGTATTGAAATGCTACAATGGTCACTACTATCATGGGTTATTTTAACTGTTGGTAGTCATTTGAATATTTTATTAGATGTTTTGGAATTGAAATTGAAATTTTATTCTTTTTATTTCCATTTTTTTGAAATAAAATTTAAATAAAAAATATTTTCTCATTTTTACTTTTGTTGAACCAAAAAAACCAATAGATCCTAAGATATTGCATGGGGACTGTCTCTCATGTATGTGTGCTCCCCACAACATTCTAGATCTAGGACTAAAACAACAACAATAACATACATGTTTCAGAGGAAGAGACATATGAGGATGATTTATATATGGTATAATAGTTTTTTAGGAAGTGATAATATTAACAAGAAATTGATTCCAATGATGGAGGCTATATAGGATTAAAATGATATTGTATAGAAGTATCCTAGGGGTTCTAAAGGTTGCATAAAATTAATATTAAGAAATGTGGAAGATTAATCTGGAATCAAAGGATGATCTGTATTATTTCTATAGAGTATAGAAGTTGGGGGAATTTATTTTTCATAAGTGTACATGGGAATAAAAGAAAATAGAAAGAGAATTTTGATATTTCATTTTACATTGGAAGGATTAGTTGATGTAGTGATGCTAAGTTGATTTCCTTGTTTAAATAGAGGGACAACCATTATGTTTAGAAGGTAGTGAATCTAGAAAACCCACTGGTATCTATATAACACCTCTATAAATAGAAGGTGTAGGAAAAATTTATTTATGTGTAAAATTTCTAGGGTGAGTTGAAGTGGTGTCCATTCCAATGGGGGAGCTTCCCCATAGAGCTCTTACAGAAGGTTCTTTCCACTAGAGGCATTGTTTTAGTTTTTTCATTTATTTGGGTAGGTTTCCAAAAACATCAGTTATTTTATAACTCATTTGTTCATTATTGAATAAATGTTGCAGTTTTTTCTCCCATGGATTTAAATGAAGTTTGGATTACATAATTTTCTTATGTTGTTCTTGTTCTATTTCTTTGGTCGTTTTATAGTTCTTACATGTTCATTATCTTTATTTTGAGATATTATCTTAAGTAATCTAGGGGATTAAATATATTAGAAAGAATTTTAGTGTAGTATCTTGGATGAAATGTCTTTATAGTTATGGACATAGAGCTCATAAGTTTTACAATTCAATTCATACCTTCCATAGGTTTTATTTTTTGTTTTAAGTTTAAAGGAAAATTTAGGGTCCATGGACTTAGATCTTTATGAATTGTGGATTCTAGACCTAGTGTTAACATCAAGATGGTGGGTGGATTAATCCAATATATAATATATGGTGTCATAGATGATGTTATTATAATGAGTGATTCCACAAAAAGTGGCATCAAGGATTTTTTTGTAGAAGTCTCTGGCAATTATCGGTGACCATTTTTCTAAGTTTCAAATTAACCATAGTCTAGTGGTGTTAATATTAGTTTTAGACTACATAAGGTTTCATACCCTATATAGTTTTTAGAGTTTAGTTAGGCATAATAATTCTATACTTGGCCATGTAGAATATTTCTAGAATACAATACTAATTACTATAAACTTTTCATACTCACTAAGTGTATTTTTTTCAAAGGATGGTATTGAAAGCGGATAAGGTCTGGATGTGATTTTCAGTGGTGAAAGCTCTAGATCATAGAGAATTATATATGTGATTATTTTTGAGAATATATAATTTGTATTGATGGGATATAGTTGGAATCATGTTTTTCTGTAAAATAGAAATCCATAACAACAAGTATAGGAATTGTTCTGGATGGTGTATCTAGGATTAACGACAGATAATCTAGATGGTAGATTTCAATAACTATGATATATTTAAGTGTTTAGAGGAATGATTTAATTAAATTTGGATGTTACCTCATTTTACATCTAACATTGTGATGTAAAAGATAGGCATGAGACTATTTTGGATGAAAAGTTCATTTTAGATGTTTTTTCAAGATATTCCACACGTACAATAACTAAATTAATGGTAATTTTTTTTATTTAGTGTTTTTCATCCATCTTGAGTAGTGATTGTTATATCTGGTTTTTTTATCACTTTACACTCGAGAAGGGGAGCAGGTGTCTATTTTTTAAGGATTTAGTTTGGGTTCTCGAGATGTATAGAATGTGGTGGTTAAATTTTATTTTGGAATCAAGTATTTTTGGGATGAAAGGAAATTGCAATGTCCCCAATCATTTATAAGTTGATTCATGTGATTAGTTGTAGAAGTGGGTGATGATTTTTTGATGGTGCGAGGTTTATATAGAGGGGATGTAACTATAAAGAATTTCATTATATTAATGTAATTTAATTAAGTGTTATAAATAAACAAATATTTTATACTTAGATCAAGATATATTAAATTTTATTGAAAAAATATCCAACTCTGACTTCGGTACAAGAATATTTCTTTAAAACCCAAAAGTCTCCAACTAACTAAGAAGATGAAATTAAACCTATAAGGATCATCAATAATAAAATTTGATAGAATCTGATAAACATCTGAACAATGATATTATATCATAGACCATTGAGATCAACCATGATTAGAAAAAACTTAATATGATGAGAAAAGTAATGCGTAAAAGGGGGAAAATAAGAACTATCCTTGTGAGAGATATATTTTCAATTCATTGAATTTTGTTTATGAAAATATGTCAAAAGGGGGTATTTATAGAACAACTGATATGTATATGACAATTGGATAATTACAATTATAATAATTTTTGAAAAAAATATAATAAATAAATAAGATATTATTCAATTTAGAACATTTTATAAAATAATTGGTTGGAATATAATTTTAAGAAGAGTAATCTGTGAAGTTTAATATTTGTGAATTTAAAACTCCTTATTGATAAATAGTAATATATAAAAATTATGACAATATAAAGTATCCTTAATATAAATACCTCTAAAAATTTTATTTGTTAATATTAATAATTTTTTAATGTTTTTTATTTATAAATAAGTAATTATCAGTATTTTTTTTATCAAATTTATATTTTTAGGAAAATATATTTAAAATAATATAGTTAAAATAGTTTGAAATCTATAATTAGTGAAAACATTATCTCAAGTAAACATTAATCTATATAAAATAATAATTTATAACATATATTATTTAAGGTGGTTATTGGACTAAGTGTATTTAAGTTTAAAAAAATGTTTAATATAAAAAAATAATAGTAACCATGTTTAAAAAAATATGGCCAACCATAAAACCATAAGGAAATGACCTTCTACCCTTGAAGTGTATAGAAAGATCTACCCACAGGCGAGGTCCATCCAAAGTGTTTCATGGTGTAAGAAGATGTGAATGTGATTTTTTATAGGCATGGGTCACCTGGCGGGATAACATGGATCCCATAGGGTGTGCACGAGGCACACATGTTTTTCCGTGGACTGAACAATTGGGTGGTGCGGCCCGAGAGGGCCTTTTTATGTTGTGTTTCGGGTGTCGATCCCCCACTTCCTTGAAACTAGCTAATATTAGTAGTGGTTAACTTATATATAAGTGCTCAAACATTCATTTTTATGTAGGATTTTATAATGAAGGTTCTGTTCACCCTTGTTAAAAACATCCATATATAACAACACTCATCCGATAAAAAGGACGTAAACTACCCAATCTTCCCCATCCTCCATCTTACACCTCATACCAGCAGACCTTATCATTATATTATTAGTATTCTTCCCCTTCATAAGCATGTTATCATCCATATATATATCTTAAAAATAGTTTATATCGATAGCACAACCTCCACTATCATTTTACCTTGGTGAAAAATCTATAACCCTTGATAAACCAAACAAGATGATAGACGCTTCAATGGTATATTCGGCCCCCAAAGAATAAAAAACACTAGTATTATGAAGTGATATTCATCATTTTCAAATAAAACTTCCTAAATACAATTATAAAGAAAAAAAATAAATGATATATATATATATAACAAGATAAAACAATAGTTAGTCACCAAAAAATCATCATCAGTTCATTTTAATCCGCAAAATTTTTTACTTTATCCTCTGGTTATAATAGCCATGATGAATATGAACACACACACACATATGTAAAAATTAAAACAATGGCATTATTATCCCCATCCTTCTTTGCAAGACAAAATAGACACAAGATTCTCAAATCATTGAGCCTTATAGGCTTTTATTCATCATTGAAATATGGTTATACCCTACGGATTTATAATGATACTTAATTATATTTTTCAAGAATTTCACCTTCTACATACTTCATTATATCACCTTCATCATTATTAAAAAATGTGTGCAATATATATATATACATACATCATTTTAGTATCCAAATTTCTGTAAATACTAAAACTTCCTTTACTCACTAGAAAACCCCAACTTAACTACTCATATTCTCTCATTATAACATTCTAAATTTTCATTTTCCAATAGTGTAAGTGGATAGTACCTATTATTAAGCTCGATTTGGTTTTCAAATTTATGTTAAGAGAAAATAGTTACTCTAATTATATTTTCTAAAACCCCTATATAAATGAGATTTATTTTAAAACCCATCTTCAATATTTTTCAAAACTCTTCTCAAAGTAAATTATTTTATCTAAATTTATATACCCATATTTCAAGGAATTTTTAATTTTAAAACCCTTCTTTAAAAAATCCCAAGAAAAGATAAAATGTTTTATTTTATTTTCAAGCTTTTTTTTAAAAAAATATTTATTTAACGAATTTTATTTAAAAATTTCAAGTGTATTTTAATGTTATCATTTTATGCATAAAACGTCTTTTAAAATTATGGATGTCATATATATAGGTATTTACATGCATATATTTTCATTAACATTCCACAAATTTTGAATAATGTAGCATCCCACCTCAGATTCCACTTAGTGGTGCTCAAAGATGGTGGTCACAAGACCTCAAGTGCACCACCTCAAATGTTAGAGGCTATCGACTAGTAGCGGGAGATGGGGTTGTGTCCATGGGGGAGTATATTCTATCATTGATCAAAGTGTATCACATTAGTATGTAAGAAATAATAAACAACAAAAGAAGGCACTATCATGTTGTACCAATAACCTGTTACAGCGGAAGCAGTAATAACAGGTAGATAATAGCTAAACAATAATAATTAATCATGCAATATAAATAAACAATTGGAAGAAACTAAAAATAAATAGATACAAAATATGATGACCATGATGTAATGTAGCTAAACAAATAAGCACGTATGAGAAATAGGGGATACAAACATATACCACATGATAACAAGATAAAAAAGGAAAAACTATTACTACTATAATCAAGAGCATAAGTTTAGTCCTCTACTCTCATACTTCATCCTAAAATAGTGAATCAAACATCAGAATATGACCACTTCCCTTTATCCATACTCGCAACCATGAAGTATGTTTGGGTACCAAAGGAGGCCCAATTAGTGTGTGAGTTATACTTTTTAGGCCACCACCAATGGTGTCTAGATCAATACAAATATTGAAATATAAAATTAATATTGTACCTTAGATGATAAATGAAAGGAATAAATGAATAACTAAATACCTTAGGCTGGGTTCCTGTAGGGAAACCCGTCCAAATATAGCTACTTCAGCCTTAGATATTGTGTCTAAACTAAGGGATATTGTACAAGTAAAGTAAGTTGTATATGTATAAGAATATAGATTATCCCTGAGATTTTGATTTATCTTGGAAAACTCGTTATTGGGATTCATATTCACTCATACATTTCTTACTCTTTAATTCATTTAACATCTTGAAAAACTATTAATAGGTGCCCTGAGCCCATCCAAGGTGATCCTAAGAGAATACCAAGTATTTATCTAGGGGCTCTATACATGTCCAAGTGTCATGGGAGTCTATCCAAGGTGGTCCAAGTATGATTTCCCAAGTTTCAATCCTCACATTGTGTGATAACACTAACAACTAACCTCTGAGTCCATCCCTAGTATTGCATGTAGGGTCTCAAGTCTCTCTCATGGCATGATAAAACAATTATTCCACTGAGTCCATCCACAAGGTATCCCCTAGGAAACCAGTGTCACTCATCTAGAGGTAAAAATAAAAAACTCACGATGAGACCATCCTTGACTTAGCTTGTATTTCCCCCCTGCATATTTACTAATCCACTAACATTTAACTATAAGGCACAAATATCCCACCCAAGGGGTCTTTAAGTTGGAACCAATTGTATTTCCCTTGGAACATATGTAAAGGAAAACATTTATATCAGGATTATTAAAGTGTCCATGGCATTTAATTAAACAATATGTTAATAACATAATGTGTAAAGAATAAAAACTTGACCGATTCATGTAGTACAACCATTTAATTTATTTCATGAGGTGTAAGGGGAGAAATCATGGTTCATAATTCTATTCAATTCAATTTATAACTCATGAAATTAATATTGAAGTAATACCCCTCAAGTGATGTTTAGGTAATTTAGTTCAAAATGGGAAAATATTCCTCTATGTTAGAACATTCCATTTGGATGGAATATGTCAAGGTAATCAACATATGTGGTGACTATGAACTAGATAAGTTTATAACAAGCATGGAACACAACTAAATTTAATATATTAAAAACAATTAGGCATCTCTAGAAGGGTTTGGTGCACAAGAAAATGGAACATGATATATAAATCATTGATAATAGAGAAAGAAGGTAGACCAAATACCTTAGGCTCGTAGAAGACCAATCATCTATTATTGACCCTTAAATAAAGATAGAACAAGAAGATATCTAAGAAATCAAAAAATATATTGAAAATAGGTAAAATGAGGTTTCAATTAAATAAAAAAATATAGAAGAAGAGAAACATGAAATATAAGGAAAAAGATTATAGATCTTACCATAAGATTTCTGATGAATTTGATAGAAAATTAAACAAATGGATAATGAAGGATATATCAAAATCTATACCTTGAAGGATGATGGGAGATTCACACATGAGGGTAAGGGGACACCTAGTAGAGAATTAATGAGGAAGGAGTGGGATGATTTATTTAAATCAATAAGGGAAAAAATGGAATTGCATCCACATAGCACACAGTTGGCAAAACCATGCACCAACCATGTGCCAAGACACTGTCCCAAAAGTCTACAACCCCAAAAAGACATTATCCTGGGGTGAAAATTTGTATAAACAATATGTGTCCCCCCTACACCCAATTGTATCACATTGCACAGTTTACGGAAACCATGTAGTCTGGGTTGCATGGTTTCTCCTAACTATGAGACCCAATCTGTTTCCCCAATTTTTGAAGTTCTGAGCTCCGAACGAACCCCAGAAACCAAAGTGAACTCCATAAATACCTTAGAAAAAATTAATAGGCCAAAACAGTGAACTAAAACAAAAAAGGTTTTTACCTTTGAGAAAATTTTGGATGTTACAACCTCCCCTACTTAAGACAACATGTCCACAAGTTTTTCTTCTGAGGGTAGTAAAACATCGTCTGATAAATGTTTCGGCCATAAAACATAAATATAGGATTCTCACACCTAGTTATCATCCATTACACAAATGTGATACCAAAAAACCTGGACTGGAGGGACCGAAATTCATTGGAGAGACTTTGTACTCTGATCAACAATACATATCAGATGCTCCTCGAAGGACACATCCAACTCTATCTCAATATCCTCATGTTCAACTGAATGATATGGGTCTACATGATACCATCGAGTATATGATGCATGGAATATATCATTCATGGAATACCACATCTTAGGAAACTACAACTGATAGGATACAAGATTGAATCTATCCATTATCTCTAAAGCCCTGACATAATAAGGAGATAACGTAAACTTTCTCTGAATTCTTCTATGACCTAATGTCAGTGATGCACACAGAAAGATATGATGTCCCACCTCATACTCTAGAGGTCGATGGTGAAGATATGTCTACTAATTATTCCTAGATTGATCTATATCCATACAATTCTAAATCAAATGGACATTATTTGAAGTCTCATGCATGATATGAGGACCCAGTAGAGCTGCCTCACCTACCTTTGACTAGAGTAATGGTGAAAAACATAGCCTACTATAAAGGGACTCATACAGATCCATCTGAATCATTTCTTAAATGATTTTTTTGTAACAAAACTCAACAAGATGGATATTATTTTCACACAAACATATTATGTCAAGGATACATTCCCGAATAATATCCACTAACACCTGTATTGTCCATTGGGACTGGTCGTCGGTCTGAGGGTGATATGCTATAATCATAAGCACTTGTAAACCCAGTTCCTTATGTAACCCTTGATAGAATCGTGATGTCAAATGGGAATCTTAGTTTGATATTATATATTTGGGAACACTATAAAGTCACACTATCTCTCAGATATAAATCCTCCCATGTTCATTAATTGAGAAGGTCTCCTAGATTGGCTGAAAGTGTGAAACCTTGGTCAACCTATCAATGATAACCCACACCACATCACTCCTTGAGGGGATCTCAACAAGACCATCATGAAATCCATTATGAAATCATTATATTTCCACTCAAGAATAGATAAATTATGTAAATGTATAGGAAGTTGCTGGTGATCATCCTTCAGCTACTGACAGGTGGAGAATCGAGTGATAAAACAAGCCATCTACCTCTTCATACCAAACCACCAATACTGACAGCGTACATCTTGATACATCTTGGTAATCTCGGGGTGAACTTACTATGCTATGGAATGATATTCTCACATAAATTATTCAAATATATCAAAAAAACCCAAACATTCCCATATAAAAGTATGATCTTACTTGCATGAACAACCCAAACTAGTGGTGGGTTCTCACCAGAGAAACTTTCCCTCAGAATGAGTCCCTTGGAATCAGAATGTTTTCTCATCTAAACCCACTATATAAGAGAATATGTCACTTCTAGATATTCTTAGACTTGTTTTCCATGCTGTTTCAAAACCTCCAGGTGCATCTCTGAAAACAATTCCATCAACTACCACTCGCTGCTGTCCTACTAGGTGGCTTGTGTCTGATTCTTCTAGTTCAAGGCACATCCATGAAATTACCCTTATCAAGTGTGTATATGGGATCAAAATCGAATGATTGTTGGTATTATAACCGCCCTAATTCCCTCATATTAAATTATAGATGTGCGTAGATGTATTTGAGACTTTTTTTATCCATATAAAAAATGAACTAATCACCCCAAAGATAGTGACTCCAATGTAGTAAGGCATAAACCACGCCTATTGGATCGTGTTCATGTGTAGGGTAGTCCCTCTCATGCTTCCTCATCTAGAGGGATCCATATTCCATGACTCAATCACCCTAAATAAAAATTGCACCCATATCGATTATTGAAGCATCACAATAGAATTTACAACTTCTTCCAATCTCAGGAAGAATTGGGATCAACTCTGAAGTGAGTCCTCCCTTAAACTTCAGAAAAGATGTCTCACAAGCTTCATAACAAATTAATTTCACCCCTTTGTTTTTCATTCCTATAAGAGGAGATAAAAATTGTGATAAATCATTAATGAATATCCTATAATATCTAGCCAACCCAAGAAACTATGTATATAAAACACATTATTGGGATATTTCTAGGAAACCATGATGCTCACATTATATAGGTCTATAGATACACCTACCTCAGATATTATATGACCAATCAAGTAAACCTTTGTAATCCAAAAGTGTCATTTTATGAGAATCAAAAACAACTAGTTCTCTCTTAGTTTATTCATCATGATCTCAAGATGGTTGGAATGAACTTTTCTAGTGTGATAATACACTAATATTTCATCTATAAAGACTACTATAAATGAATCTAGGTATGAGTGGAAAACCAGATTCATTAGATCCATGAAAATGGTTGGTGAGTTCGTAAGCCCGAATGACATAAACAAATACTCATAGAAGATGTATGTGATCTGGAACGCTGAACGTAGTATGTCTGATGGTCTCACATGCACATGATGATAGCCTAAACTCAAGTTGATCTTGGAGAAAATTGTCAATCCTGAGAGCTGGTCAAAGAGGACATCTATACAAGGAAATGGATAATGGTTCTTCACCATAAGTTTATTCAACCATATTAAATCAATGCACAATCTAAGGGCACCATCCTATTTCTTGGAAAAAAGGATAGGTGAACCCCAATGTGATGTTCTTGGTTAGATAAAACCTTTTTCCTCTTGACCTTCAAGATACTATTTGAGTTCCTAGAGATCTATAGGTTCCATCTAATAAAGAGGAATGGACACTAGTTCCACACTGTGCACTAGATCAATGGTGAAATCAACCTCTCTTTTTGGATGAAAGAACGAGAAATGATTAGGGAAAACTTCCCTGAAACAATACACTATAGGTGGGAATTACACAAGCTATATTCCCATGTCACTCATAAAGATACTAACCATCTGAGATGTCACTCCACCTAGACCTTTTCATTTTGGTCCATCTTGACTAGCCTAGATATCCCATTCACCAATGTGCACATATATTATTCACTTAGGTGATGTAAAGGACACCTGAAAATGATAGAAATTGACATGGGGATGATAAGGAACTTGCCAATCCATACCAAGAATGATTTCAAATCTGATCATCACGAGAATAAAGATGTTCCAAAAGAAATGGTACCCACCCATGTCAAGGGGATATCCCTAAAATGACATTTATTCTCTGATCATCCTCCTAATGGTGTATCAGGAGTCATCACACTACTGTAGTACTAAATTTTTAGGCCTATACTTTCCATAGTTGAATCAGATAGGAAAGAGTGAAATGATCCATTATCAAACAAGGATGATACTAAAGTAGAGGCGTAAAAAATAGTACATCTAACTGTATATGTCTTTAAACTGTGATCCTTAGATATAGGTTGTACTGCATAAATATGGACCAAAATGTGGCCCTGAGATGTAGCCTGACTAGCCTGGGTAGGTCCACTCAGCTGGCGATGAACATTTGAAGCTTGAGTACCTCAACCATGAACACCTCTTCCACCTGATCAACTAAAATAAGAACAACTCCCTAACTGATGTGAAGATTCTAGTCTTGCATCTGAAAGTGGTGTCGATACATATCATCACTCAATGATATTTGGAGGAAAATATTTTTAAAAATTCTGGAAGTTACCCATCATGCTACAAGCATGGAACTCGATCAGATTCCTTATACCCTAAGGCTTCGTATGCTCTACTCTACAACATTGGTGACAGACCTCTATATGTTCCACTTGGTTGGTAATTTTTTCACATGCACCATGATTACAACACTTCCCTATGGTAGATAAACCATTTCCCTACCTATAACTTGAACTATCTTGCCTCACATTGTCAGACTCCCTTAGCTTGCACTTAGTAATGAGGTCCTGGTTCACTATTTTTGAAATGGTGGTCAGGTGGAAAATCTTCACTTGTTATAAGATGGTGTATACAATCCCATCCTCAAAACACATCACAGTCACCAACTAATCACCAATCAAAGCCAGTGAAAAATTCTATAATTCAATGAAGTGATATGAATATTCCATCACTGACATTTAGCATTGCTGAAGGTGTATGAACCCCCTAAGAATAGTCTCTTCTCAAGGTCTATAGAAAAAATTTGGAAAAAAGGATGTCATAAGTCCACCCAAACCATACCATGGAGATGAGAAACTGGAGTGATGAAATCCTACCAATACTAGGTGGAGTCACCTAGCATATAAGTGGTGATATTTACCCTCTACTCTAGAGGATTCTCAATATGTAAAAAAGTTATATAGCATGGAATCTAGCAATGAATCAGTATCCTAAGGTCCTCCATCCCCCCAGAAGGTAGGAGGATGTTTCTATTGAAACATCCAAGCTAGCTCTACCATAATAGGGGAAGGTTGAGGATCACCCTAAACAGATTGCATGAACCAGAAGAATCTACACCAGAACTGAGCATTAGCGCCTAATGGAAGATCTATAGAATGTGCCTTAGCTAGAACTGTAGGAGGTATCTTGGGTGGCTCAAGGCTATACATCTCTACAGTTTTCTCATCACAACATTATTATTTTATGACATGATGATGTTTTGGTGGTATATCTCTCGAAATTCTAAGCATACTCAGAAAAATTTTAAGTTAGGAAGGGAAAGTGATAAAGAAAGGACATACACAAGGACATCCTACAAAATAAACACAAATTTGTACTTAATAATGAATCCAGGTATAGGAGGTTAGAAATGGTCACTAACAAATCACAGAGACATGACCTAATACCCATAACTATGGTCAATTCAGGATTAAGGTCTGATATAATACAATAAAGGTTTTGATATATGGAGTTTCTAATGCAAGGTATAGAGGAAAACACCCTTTACTTTTCATTTGGAATATTTATATATCAGTAACCATTTTTATCTTTATGATTTGATTTATTTAAGTTCATTCTTATTTATTTATTTATAAACATCACATCCCAATTAAATATGCCACCAATTCTGAATTTAGAAGGCCCATAAACTCATAAACTAAAATTGTCACACCATGTAACTGTGTTCTAACCTGAAAATCTAATATCATGGTGTAGCATTTCATTAATAGTGATTTGATTAAGTGAACTAACCTCCCCAATTTATTGAAGTACTTTCTTCAAAAATTTCATTTGGAATTCATCAATAAAATAAAATAATATGGAATAGTTGGTTAATTAAGGTGTCACAATCAATCTATTTTTGAAAACACCATTTATATTGATGTTGAAACATTAATTGAACCAATTATTCCATGTTATAAGAAATACTAACACACCTCATGGCATAAAAATCAATCCACATATAGAAATCACATGAAATACAAGCAATGCACACAGAAAAGTAGATATGACGTGATATAATGCATGAAATTTAATTTCCTATGGTGACTAGTATGATGCATGAATTTAATTTTCCCTCATATCATTGGGACATAATAGATAAACCCATAATAATAATATAAATAATAATAACAAAAAAAGAAAATTTTCACCCAATAGTGAAATCCAGGAAACTGTAACAGTTCCACCAATAATAGTATTTACCCATCTGAGGAAATTTGTTTTCCACCTATACATGGGTTAGCTACTTCTAGGTATATTATTATTATCAAATTCAATTTGTTAATATTATCCTATCTAACCCAAATAGTAAGGAAAAAGGAAAAATATGGATACGATACCACTTTATAGTATCTTGCCTCAGATTCCATTTAGCGTTTCTCCAAGACGACGACCACAAGACCTCAAGCACACCTCCCCGAATTCTGGAGGCTGCTGACTAGGAATGAGGGACTAGGGTGTGTTAGTGGGGAGACTATTCCCTCATTGATCAAAGAGTAGAGTAGTAGTATATAATATATAATAAGTAGGAGAAGTAGACACTATGTTTCTAGACTAGTAACCAACCATAGAAGAAGTAGTAATAATAGAAAAAGAATAGTTGAAGAATAATAAGTAATCATGAAATATAAATAAACAATTGGAAAAATATGAACAAAAATAGATACAAAAGATTATTATAATGATTTCATGTAGCTATAAAAAATAATCCCATATGGTAAATAGGGGATATAGTCATATACGACATTATAAAAAAAATAAAAAAGGCAAAAATAGACACTACTAGCATCATGATCATAGGCTCGGTCCTCTGATCCCATACTCCATCCTAAAATAGTGAATCAAACATCATATGCAGGATGCTTCCTTTTATCAATACCTATAACAATGAAGTTTTATTGGGTACTTAAGGTGTCCCATGGAGGGTGAGAGATATACATAGTAGTCAACCATCAATGGTATCTAGATCAAAAAGTTTGTGTAGTATAATATGAATAGTGTTCCATATATGATAAATGAAATATGTATATAAATAACTAAATACACTAGACTGGGTTCCCCTTAGGACAACCATCCAAATTTACCCACTTTTTCTTAAGATATTGTGTCTAAACCAAGGGATATTTCATAAGTAAATTAATTGGTATATGTATTAGAAGATGGACTATTTTTTATGTCAAGAAAATAATTTATTGAGAAAGAATCGAGAGAGGAAGGTTACATGAAACAGAAAGATGGTATCTTATTACAATCTCTAACGAAATGGGGAAGGAGATCAACCAGCAGAGAGTCACTCCATGTCATGGCTTGGTTGACTCCTTTGTTGGCAAGGACATCCGCAACTATGTTTGCTTCTTGATATGTATGGGTGGCAATGTGTCTGATTTCAAGAACGGAATTGAGGTAGTTCATCCATCGGGCAGTGAGAGGTCATGCAAGGTGAATAACTCCACTCTATATAGCATGAACAATGGTGGTGGAGTCACTCTCTATCCATATGTTGTTAAATCCTTTTATCTTAACAAAAGAAATGTCCTGAATCACTGCCATCATTTCAGCTTCAAGGGTAGAGGAAGTGCCACAACTTCCAAAGAAGCAGCCGTGACAACGACCAAGATAATCTCTGAAAATTTCCCCAAATCTCGCAGGGCCCAAATTTCCTATGGAGGCTCCATCAACGTTTATCTTGATCCATCCAAGAGTTAGGGCTTGCCATAACACCTCAATATAGAGCTTCGACATGGTGTAAACACCATCAATGTTGAGGCGTCATAGAATCATAAAGTCCCCAACCGAGGTGTTGCAGTGTCCATTCTGAAGGAGGGTTGTGTCCCAAATGGAAATAATGATCTTCATCTGACATGAATTAAGATTAAATGAGTAATTGTTGCAAATAATTACGTTTCTATCATACTATATCACATGAAGGAGCTTAGAAATCGCAGATAGGAAAAGATTCTTGATTTTCCAATAAGAGTCAAGTTCCATACAGTGTTTTATTTGGGAGTAAATAGAGTCGTCATATAACCATCTACAGTACAAAAATGTCAGTAACATAATTCCAAAGAGTAGAGTCTATAGCACAAGATAAAAATAGGTGATTAGTGTTTTCCCTGTGTTGGTGAAAAAATTTACATTTAGAGCATAGCTGTAAACCAAATGACTGAAGACAATCCTCTGTAGGAATGTGATTGTGGGAGATGCGCCAGACAAGGTTAAGCCTTGAAGGTTTAATCCAAGGATTATAAAAAAACATCAACCATGAGATAATGGGATCAGAATTATTTAAACAATGATGATATAATATTAGAAGATAGACTATCTATATGCTTGTGATTTGGATTTGCAGACACATCCTTGAGTTTCATATTCACTCATACATTTTTTACTCTTCAATTGATTTAACATATTTAAGAATTATTAAGAGGAACCCTGATCCCATCTAATGAGATCCCAATGGAATCATAATTATCATTGTAGGGTCTCTATATGTTTCTAAATTCCATGGGATTCTATCCATGGTGATCCAAGTAAGATATCCCAAGTGTCACTCTATTTATTGTGTGATAACACCAAGAACCAACCTATGAGTCTCTCTCTAGTATCACATGTAGGGGACCAAGTATCTCTCATGTAATGGTATAACCATTTTTACAACAATACCAAACATGAGGTCTCCCCTAGGGGATTATATTCACTCATCTGAAGTTAAGAAATAGAAAACACACTGTGTGTTCATCCAAGGATTATCCAGTATCACCTTTGGCATATTTACAAATCCATTAAAATATAACTATATACAATGGTGAGCCTATCCAAGGGTCCCTTAAGCCATAACCCCTTATATCACCTTCAACACTAAGGTGAAGGAAAACATTTATATCAAGATTATCAAATAGGCCACGATATTTAATTAAAAAATCCATTTATGGCATAAGATTTAAAGAAAAATCACTTCACCAATTCACTTAGTTCAACCATTTCATTTATGAAATGAGGTTTAGGGTACTAAATGATGGTTAATAACCCTATTTAATTCAATTTATAACTCAAGGAATTAATTACAAGTCAATAAAACTCAAGGAGTGTTTAGGAAATTTAGGATAAAAGGGGAAAATAGGCCTCTAAGGTAGAACATGAACTTTAGGTGGAATGCATTGAGGAAATCAACATCGGTGGTGATTCAACACTATCTTTATTTATAAAAGGAATAGAAAATACATAAATTTAATTTATTGAACATTTTTATGTGTATTTGGAAGGTTAAGGTGTGCAGTACAACGACACATGATATATAATGAGTCAATACATTGGTAAAGAAGTTAGGCCAACTAAATTAGGATTTTAGAAGACAAATCATCTATTGTTGACACATGAATCAATATAGAATAGAATATATCAAATAAATTTAAAATTTCCCATTAAATAGGTAAAATTTGGTCACTACTAAATAGTACAATAGAGGAGAAGAGAAAATCTAAATAGAAGGAAGAAGATTTTAGAGTTACCTCAAGCTTTGTGATGCATCTGACGATAAAGGAAATGAATTAAGAACAAAGAAGATATCAAAATCCCCACCTTGAAAGAGGAGGAGGGGATATTCATGCATGAGGAGAATGAAGGCTAAGAAATTATGGTCTATACCTTTAGTATGGGTGTAATAGAAGCATGACCAGGTACAAGATTAGACTTGGGTGTGAGAGGCAGATGTACGTGATCATTGGATGAAGTTGTTCTCGGGTAGCATTTAACCACCCTTGAAAGGTTAAATCAGGGATGATTTCCTTTAAGGGGGTATACTATAAGAAGTCAAATTTTATATGAGGTATATATCCGTAATTTGTTGTATAATTATTTGGTTTTTTCCAAATATGGATTCCTAGTGATGATATGGAGGAAACATGAGTGTCCAGGGCTAATTCGGAGCATAGAGCCCCACTTTTTGGAAGAAATCACCGGAAAAATGGTTAGTAGAAACCATGAATCCCAACCCACATAGTTTATTCTAACCTTTTAGGTAATTTAAGAGGGAAGATAAGGGTGCACAATTTTCTCAAACCATGCACCTAGGGTCACAAACTTGTGTAGGATCTGTACAGTTTCTAAAAGAGTCTAATCATATGTTTAGTGCATCATTTTTATTACAGTGTTCATTAACCATGTGAGATTGGTATTGAGGTATTGTGATGTTCATTATTAGCTCAAGGTTTGGTAATCCATGCTTCCAAACCATGTGACCCATTAATATTGGGTAAATGAAAAAAATAAAATTAACAAGTTTTATGATTAATCCTCAATATTCCATTATTCATTCTAGTGAACATAGGCCTTCTTTATCCCTTTAGAGATCAATCCTCCATCAAATTAGGATCCAGAATAAAAATTTGATACAAAATTTGATTGAATCTTAATTTATCTCATTATATTCGCATGGGTAAGAGATTCATTCAACTTGTTCCTTTCATAAGTTTTCTTTCTTGAAATGGAGTTATTTAGGTGTAGGATCATATGTACTATTTTTAGGGTGTTCGTATGTTTTTCCATTTTCTTCTGATTTGGACCAAACAAATGGATGATACTGGATGAGTTCTACTTTACATGCATTAGGAAGGTGGTATAGAATTTATCCATTAAATTCATGATGTGTTATATTATGCGTTATTTTGCACATGTTGAATTCACCATGCGTTGAACCAAAATTGAATCTATCATAAATTAGAATCCCTAATTGAGAACCTAATGAATATCTTGGGTCCCCTCTAACTGTTTCCAACCCTTGAGGTGTTCCCATGTAATTTCCCCTTGATGTTATAAATGTACAAACAACCAAAAAATCATCTATATGGTTTTGGGTGATTTATAATTATGATACATAAATGAAATAAATATTTTTTGTTTTGTAACATGAATAACACAATCATAAATTGATGATTAATTAAATTAAGGTTAGTGGTAAGACAATTTAACCTAATTAAATAGAATAATTTTTACATCATTATTCTTAATGAATTTTAATGATTTATGATTTAACTGTTGGATCTGATTAAATCCCTTGACTATTTATAATTTATATAATTGGGCATGGATACCCTTCCATTATAATTTTGAAATGGAGATCCCTTTGTAAAATGTTTTTTGGGCATGTATTCCCTTTTTATTTTTATGTATGGGCATGTCGTCCCTTTTAATTTTGTGTTACATGTACATGGTGACCCTTACAACTATGATACATGGGCATGGAGACCCTATTTACATGGTACAATCATGGGGACCATATTTAAATGATATGGGAATGGTGAACCTATTTATATGATATGGGAATAGAGACCATATTTACATGATATGGGAAATGTGGCCCTCTTGATAAGTTAAACAGGCATGAAGACCCTTACTAATATATATGGGCATGGCGAACCTGCAACTATGATACTAGGAATGGAGTCCCCTATTCATGTGATACTAGGTATGACATCCCTTGATACTAGGGATACTGATGCTTCAACTTATGGATGCCTGAGTTACACCTCTGGTCGCGGCTATTAGTAGTAGCCATATATATTTGGTTGTATATGTCACTATGTATATAATACATATATGTGTATATACATGGTGACTTATTGAAATATTATCTAGCTTAGGCTGAATAAGGTACTGTTATCCTGGTGTCCTTCAATAACTAACGCAAACTCTTTACAACATTGTTATTGCTTACCATTATTACATGCACACTGCCATATTATATTCATTGACTAGATATTTATAGACATCGTTGGTGGTGGCCTAATGAGTTTATCTCACACCCTATCCAGGATGCTAATGGTACTCGGTAAGATTATTTGGATACAAATAAGGACATGGGGAAGGTGACCATTACTTGATTCTAGATTTCAAAATAGCATGGGATCAGGGAAGCATAGGACCGAGTTGTGGAATGTGACGCGATTGGATATAGTCATTGTTGGTATTTTTTCTTTTTGATACATGTATTTTATAGCATGATTTCTTGATAATTTTTGTTAGAATTATGACATATAATCATTCTGTATATGATACTAGTTGTTGGATATTAGTTATTTATTTTTGATGAATGTTTTACATTCTAATGTAAATTATCTATTATACTACCATTATTTATCTATTTGTTTCACCGTTGTGATACTCTGATCATGAGTGTATAGTCTCCCCACTGTACCACCTTGGAACCTCGCTTCTATTTGTCAGCCTATGACATAGAGGGAGGCACACTTGAGGCCATGTGACCCACCGGCTTGGGGAATTGTTTTAGTGTAATCCAAGTTGGTACGTCACAATGAATGTAGAAAAGGGGGAAACTAAGAATCATCCTTGTGATGGAGATATTTTCAATGCATAGAATTTTGTTTATGAAAATATATCTAAAGGTGTATTTATAGAATAAAAATATATATATGTCCATTGGTTAATAACTGTTATAATCATTTTTGAAAAAAATCATACAATAAATAAATAATGTAATATATGATTCAATTTAAAACCATTTATAAAAGCATTGGTGGGAATGTAATTTTAAGAAGAGTAATGCATGAAGTTTAATATTTAATAATTTAAATCTCATTAATGATAAATATTAATATATAAAATTATAATTATAATATAATTTTCCTTAATATAAATACTTCTACAAATATTTATAAGTTAATTTTAGGAATAAATCTTAATGATTTATTTTTATAAATAAGTAATTAACTATATTATTTTAAAAAAATTATATTTTTATGAAAATTTATTTTACTTATGTTATGTAAAATATTGTGAAATTTGAAATTTGTAAAAACACTAAATTAAGTAAATATTAATGTAAATAAAATGAATATAGTATAAATTATGTTAATTAAAGAGGTCATTGTGCTATGTATATTTAAGTTTGAAAAAAACATGTTTAATGTAAACATAATAAAAAATAACCAAGTTTTTTTAAATGTTTGGCTAACCATGAACCCATATGTTTCATCCCTTATACCCTATATGTGGGGAAGAAGCATTACCTATAGGGGAGGTCCATCACAAGTAGCAGCATTGTGGTAGGAGATGTGCAAGTACCTATGTACATGCATGGGTGACTCTGTGGGTCAGCATATATCCTTCAGGGTGCACACGAGGAACTCATGGGTTCCTATGGACCACGCAGTAGGGTGTTACGACCCATTTGGGTGTTTGTGTGGTGTGTTGTGGGTGCCGATTCCCCACCGCTTCGCACAAAATAATATTTTAAGTAGTTAAATTATATAGAAGCACTCAACCGTGTGTTATTTGATAAGATATTGGATAATTTTTTTACTATTCAGCCATTTAAACACCTCTATATATAATGATAGTATTCCCATCAAAATGATGTAAGCCACCCGATATTTCCCATCCTTTTTCTTCAACCTCTCATTGGTATCCCTCATCGTCATTGTCTTATTATCCTTATAACACAAATTATCATCGACATATTCAACCAAAAAATAGTCCATCTTGATACCCCTACCTCCCATGTCATTTTCCCTTGGTAAAAAATCTATAAACCTAAATCTACCAAGTAAGAGGATAGACCCTTCAAATGTCAATTCAGCTACTAGTGAACAAAAAGCGCTGGTATAATCAAGAAAAATTCATCATTTTCAAATAAAACCTCCAAAATATTCCTAGAAATATTGAAATAAACAAGTTTTACAAATATATATTCATATTTATAACAATATGAGACAATGATTTTTAACCAAAAAATCATCATTATCTCATTTTAATCCCCCAAAATCATCACTTTCTCTTTAGGTTATAACATCCACAATGACTATATATATATATATATATATACATTTTTAAAAATTAAAATAATGTCTAGAGGATTGTTTCCCTATCTAGAACACTTTAAAAGCTAAAAAATTATAGTGGAGAATCCATGTATTGGTCATCACCATACATGGAAAGGATGTAGCTACTCTTATTGAGTAGTGAAACTTGTAAAAATATCATGTGTATATTTTTACTGCTTTCTATTATTACTTGAGATAGGGGAAAGAGAGTAAGATAATAAAGATTCTAATGGGCTAAGAGGTATAGGGATAATAAGTTGTAATTGGTTTTAAATTGAACCCAATACTAATTTACCCCCCTCTCAGTGTTAGGTATATCCCAAACCGGTCCTGTCAATTGGTATCAGAGAGAAATGTCAACATCTGTTTGATTATATAAAGTGAAGATATCATATCCTAAGTTAACAATGACGTGATGGTTTGGTGAAGAGTCAATAATCTCTAAGTAGAATTATATATCTACCATGACCATGATGAATAGGAAAAATAAGGAGAAGAGAAATCTGAAGAATAAGCCCCTCTTATTTAAGGAAGAGGATGTTTATGTATCTCCATGCCTTGCTGAAAATGGAGAGATATCATGTTTAGAAATTAATGAGTAGTTGGATCAAGTTTCTAATAAGAAAATGGATAACCTTTCAACATCAATTAATCAGGAGGTATGTGTTAGTAAATTTGAAAATTATTTTCTTAATGAAAATGCTGGCATAAGCTGTGAGGATCAATCTACAACCTCTCAAGAATTATCAGTTGATAGATTTAGAGATATATTACATGATATCCCTGAAGAAAGTGCATCCCTGGTTTATGGATTATTCCAATTTATTCAAGATGATATCACCCATCTAGAAGAAGAATCTAATGTTTTGGAGAAGGGCTTACAAGAAAAAATTATTGAATGTTTAATTCTCTCCAAACAGGTTGGAGCCTTTGAAGCAACAAAGAGGTAATTTGAATTACTTTCTTAAATATGGATCA
The DNA here is from genome assembly GCA_963277665.1 of Viscum album. Lineage (NCBI taxonomy): Eukaryota > Viridiplantae > Streptophyta > Magnoliopsida > Santalales > Viscaceae > Viscum > Viscum album. Next base: position 1,965,230,928 of record OY728133.1, read on the forward strand.
AAGAGGTTTAATAGAAATATGAAGTCAATAAGTAACTAGAAGCTAATATCCATGCACTTAAAGATAAGATTAAGAAGAGCACTGAATTCAATGGTTTATATTTGGAAGAATGTTTCAAGAAAATAAAATAACTTAACTCCTTATTAAAAAAAATATAAAGCATCATGAAGATGAATTTGAAAGACTATTGAAGGCTTGTGAAGAGAGGACGAATATGATTTAAGACTAGAAAATAATCCTAAATATGAAATGTATAAAATTGGAAGCTCAGTTGAGCAATATTGAGAAGACATGTATTGAGTCATCATAAAATAACAAAACAATAGTTTCTGGTACTCAATGATCACTGGAGGATTATAAAGGATAAATACCTTAAACATATGAGAATAAGATCATGAATTCACCCAATGATCTATCAAAATTACTTGATAAGGAAAACATACCATCTATACCATCTTGTACTAATGTTTCTAATTTTTTTCCTACAAAAAGTGTGGGGTGGAAGAAAAACTCTTAAAAAGTATGGATGAAGAAAAGTGATAGTAAACCCATCACCATGACTAGGGTGGATAGGAAAAAGACATTGTAAGGTGGTTCCCTACAAAGATAACAACACATCAAGAAATATGACCAATCAAATAATATAGAAGATATCAAGAAGTCTAGATTTGTGGGTCAATGTTGGTGCTGCAACAGGTTTGGTAATTGTGCATTAGATTATTTTCACAATTCCTTAAATTTAAAAGCACAAAGGAATCCAATTTCAATGGATAGTAAGACAAGAAATAAGAAGAAACATACACAGATCCATAATCAAATGGACAGTGTAAATAGATTTGAAATTATAGACAACATCTGTGAAGTATGCAGTTTGAGTGGTTACAAGGTTGGTACATGTTCATATCAGTAGTTACCAAAAGATTATAAAAACAATATAATAGAATCTATCTAAGAAATATTATGCATCCAAAAGATATACTAAGAAGGATATCACTCAGAATAATACATATGGAAGATCCAATCTTGATGCCTCAATTCCTAATGACCTTTTAGTTTTCTGGCTAGAAGATTTGGATAGAATGAGAACAAAGGAAGATTTACAGGCTAAGGCTAGTGCAACAAGAATTAAGGGGATTCCATGTGAAGGTAAAGATGTATTGCCTATGAGGTGAAATAAGGCTGATTATACTATTAGCAACTGCATTGAGTTTATTCATTGCCAAGAATAATTCATTAGAAAGATGAAAGTTGCACTGGGAGATTCTAGTGCTTTGAAATATCTTAAAGACACAAGGATCACACATAAAGAAATGTAAAAAGTGATAAGATCCACACAACTACAATCATAATTAAAGATCAAATGTGAAAGTGTAATGAATGAAGCATCTGTGTTGAGAAAATCATCTCAACTTTGATGTTCACATTGATGAAGCAAGGAGGATACCCAATATTCCCTTAAATCATTGTGTATTGTATTTATTCTAATAATATATGGAATTACAAGTGATGCATGTTATCAGGGGAGAACTTAAGAAACATTGATGAGAAGTGTTCCCCTTAAGGGGGAGACATATAAAGAAGATTCCAAAGTTATTATTTCAATCACTATCAACTTTAGTTGGTAACAAATTCCATTACTTTTAAAATTGATTGAAGATAATCTCATTGGAAAAGTTATGTAATTTTTATATCTCTCAACCTTATTTACTCAAAATAAAGACCATTCTACAAAGGAGGAGTAACTGATTTACTCAGTGAAATAAGAACAATGGTAGTCCCCCAAGGTCACTTATCCTTCCTATTGAAGATGAATATTTTGGATTCATTTTTTGAAGTGAGTGTATGAGTTTCAGGTTGATTATTTCATATCATTATAATTATCCTCAGTCTAGAATGAAAGTGGAAAACCCTTGAAGACAAGTATCTATGTTCTCATCTCACAAGGCATCATGATTAGTGGGTAATGGATATATTTGTTTTATAAATAAAATCCTCTTGTTTTCGACCCTCAGAATAGATCAAGTGGAATTAGATTGAAATAATTTTTGGAACATTTTTTATGTATGGACTGATAACATCTCTACAATGACCTTTGTATTTATTTTCAATAAGGGGGAGATAATGTGAATTGATGGTTTTAATGAAAAGTAAAGGGGAGGGATAAGACTCACACTTTGATATCGACACATTCATTTGAGATAAATTTATAGTATTTCCAACAAATACAAAGGGGGAGATTGTTGGGACCACTTTATGTATGATTTTTTATTTGTTGTCAATAGTTTTCAATACTTGTCAAAATAAAGAATAAACTCCTCAGTTGATATATATTGTTTGAAGTTATGATGTATGGAGAATTTTTATGGATTCATAGAATTGTATTCCATGATTGGGAAATTCTCCATGTTATTTTTATTTAGAGTATTGATGCACTGATTCAATGTTCAAAGAACTTGTATCAAAGGTGACACAATGTTTACATCAATGAAGTATCAACCATTTATGATGATTGAAGTTTTATAAGTGTGTTATTTGGAATTAATGATCCAAATGAAAAGAAGGAAGATGGTTGAATAAGAGGCTTTATATTTATAGTATCCATGAATGCTTTTTATGATTTAAGGTGTACATGAAATCTGACACACAGAAGTATTACTTTTCTTTGTGGTCTTACTTAAAAAAATTGGGCCAACCCTTGAGCTAAATAGCTAGCCTCAACCTGAGGTGAATGCAAGACCACAAGGGATAATCAATCCTAAAGGGATGAAATATAGGCCAGTCCTTGAGGGGTAGGGCCTGTAGTCCCGCAGAAGCACATGAGGCAAGGCTCATGAATAGTTAGGACGAATCCCATATAATGGGTTGGAATAGAGATCGATCATAGATAACAAAGTACGAGGAGGTACTATGGAGGGAGATGGATTAATCTGGGAAGTGGTTGGATCACTTTGGTTGTTATACTGAACTCCAGTTGTGTTGAAGTTTCGATGTGGGACAATGACATGAGTACTGTTCATCACTTAAAGAAATATGGGAGTAATCCTCTCCATCAATCTCATCTATATCCTGAGATCTAATTCTCTATTTCCCCCACATCCGCACCATGCATTTTTTAATGAGGAACATCTAATGCTCCTGTGGTCGTGTTGTCTTCAACCCCCGGACCCCTGAATGGATCTCGACGGCACAACTCACTCGAGTTGCAGCCGCACCACCTCTATCAATCTTTCGACCAAGATGATGATCCAGTCCACTGCATTATGGCCATATGAGATTCAAACAATCATGCATGAAATTTAATTTTCATCCGTGCAAAAAAATTTAATTCCCATGCATGCAACGAAATGGTGAAGTTCAAAGAAGGTTGAGGAAAACAAATTTTCCGAGGCCACATCATAGAGCTCAAATCACTCATGAGTTTCATGCTATTCCTAGTGCAAGAACATGCTATATTTACTAAGAGATATCAAGCATGAAAAAGAAACAATCCATGATATCCAAAAAAATGTTCACATGGGTTTGAGAATATTTAAACATTGAATATCTTAGGCATTCAAAGGATGATCCTTTTGTTAATTCAAGGAGATAATTTTTACAGCATATCAGTGGAATTTGCACACAGAAAAAGATCCCATCTATGCCTATAAAAGGAGAACCCCTCAAGGTATGATAGGATATTACTCTCATATACTAAAGACCTCATGTTTTGAAAAACATAGTATGCCGAAGATTTCAATTCATGAAGAGCAAGGGAAGAACCATGTACCACTCTTGGATCATGAAGAGAGGAGCCGTGAACCATTATAGGTTCATGGGGAGTGATCCAAGAACTATCCTTGTTTTCAAAGGGGGTCAACACTCTTTGTTTATAGGATAACCACACAATACTTGCGTGAGGAGATGCTGCAAACAACTATGGTTTAGTGGAGAATAACTACACACCCTGTGAAAAGAAGAATCATGCATTTCATGCACATAGAATAAGAAGAAAAACCAAACCAAACCCTTGATGTGTTTTGTGAAGAAGACCAGAAAAGAACATGGTTTGAATGCTCATGTTTTCACATTGAATAATATTCATTCATAAACACATAAATAATAAACAAAATTGAAAGAAACCCAAGGCTGTGTGTTCATGAAAATGAGAGAAGATAAAATTTACAACATGCATGCATCAAATATTTTAAAGAATAGGTAGTGTGTGTACAAATAATTATACCTGTTTGGGTTTTCACACTAGAGAAAAGGGAAGTATAAGATGTGGAAGAAAAGGATATGTTCCCTTGAATTCCACATGCATGATCTCATGCATATATAAACATAATAGAGGATAATAATATGATTCTGATGAATCCAAATAAGTTGATCTTCAGTGTTTGAACAATAAAAAATTATTTTGTGATTTTATCTAAGAAGATTAATATGTTCTAATTCATTCAGTTTTTGCACTAAAGAAGAAAAAGAATAAGAAGAAGTGTGCATTCTGTTTTGCACTGAAGAAGAGGAAGAGAAGAAGATATTTTCCTGCCTATTGCTTTGCAAGTAACCAAGTAAATATAACTAAGGAAGATCAAGAAAAGAACCTACCTTATAAAGAAGGATAAAGGCCATATTTAGAGGCAGTATAAAGAACCATTAGGGAGATAAAATTGGACTTACACATCTTAGGAAGATAGGATTGTTTTCCTTCGCCCTCCAAAGTGCAGGGACTCACATTGGAAAGAGGATTGTTTCCTATTCCAAAACACTATAAAAGTTACCACATTATAGTAGAGAATCCATGTATTGGTCATCACCATAAATGGAAAGGATATATTTTCTTTTATTGAGTAGAGAACCTTGTAAAAATATCATGTGCATATTTTTTCTACTTTGTATTATTTCATGAGATATGGGAAATGGTATAAGAGATTCAAGATCCTAACAGGTCATCATGTACAGGGATAAAATGTTGTAATTGGTTTAAAAAAGTCCTCAGCACTAATTCATCCCCCTCTTAGTGTTAAGTATATCCCAAACTAGTCCTCTCAGCAGGAAGAGGGGTGTCACTATTACGTTCGATGTCTTGTACCTATCCTATTTGTGATAAAATATTTACCATGACCGAACCTATATGAAGAATTAATTTGTAATTTTTAGAGATATTCCACCATGAGATTCTCTAGTTGTTTTCCAGAATGGTGGTGAAGAACAAGCTCTAGTGGTTATGGGCCCTGAGCTACCAATGCTACCTAAAGTATTTCCACCAATGGAACCTCCTATTATCCTGGATGTGAGAAATGAAATATGGTTCCAAGGGGATTTTTTAACTTATGTAGAATATCCAAGGAGCTATATGGCCTTCCCCTTCTATAGAGAGCTTATGTATGAGTTCCAAAAGTAGTATCCACCTACATTTTTTTGGAGATGGTATTCCCTTGGATGAAAAGATATGGATGGAGATAGTCTTTTCTATCTTTGAGAACATAGAGACACATCGTGAGATGATAGTGAAGATCATTTAATATATGCTTCAGGGATCTTTGAAACACTGGTAGGATATTCTAAACTTGGTGGGATAATATCAGGAATTGGTTTGGAGGGATTTCTAATCAAGATTCTAGGAGTATTTATTCCCTGAGACCCTGAGGGACAATTATTCCAGAACATTTATGAAATTTCAGTAGGGTTTTATGACATTTATGGACTACACAACTGATTTTATAGACCTGTAGTTATTTTCACCTATCTTTAATGCTAACAAGCTAGTGAAAGTGATATGGTTTGAGGATAGACAAAAGAATCCTACACATTGTCAGGTGACTATTTTCTAGTTGACAACCATTTAAGATATAGTGAACTAGGAACTTATCCTTGAGAAAAACCTGTGGGAAGTAGGCAGTGTGATCCAAGGTCGTTTAGAACTGAGATAGGTTAGCGGATTTACTTGTGGTCAGAAGTGATTCTTTTAGACTTCATGAGAGAGAAACAAAATCTAGGTGACATCCACTGACGGTTACATAGTTTTTCCCTAATGTGAGTAGCCTCAAAATAAGAATCACCATTGTTCTAAAGACCCTATTGAGTGATGAGGCTACAGTAGATTGTGAAATATATAACATTTTTATAGTACCTTACTATCTATTCCTAGTAGAAGAGGATCCATATTAGATCTGCCTTCTAGAGAGAGATCAGGGGAACCTCACCAAGAAGGTAGCTGGAGTAATATCAACTATATATGTAAAGGAGGAGGTCGTGGTGAAGGTATCTAGGCTTTAGATACATAGTTCCAGTTGTGCAGACCCATTCCATGTAGTCAGGTTCCAACACAAGGACAAGGATTAGGACATATTTATTCCTTGTATCCTATACCAGAGGATTAGGGTGGCGGGCTATCTACAATTATTGGTTCTATTGTCATATCCTGTACTATTTTTCTACCTTTATTGACATGGGTACTTCATATTACTTTATCTCTGTGGAAAATATGGAGATCCTTGATATTTATTTTTAGTACTTATGTGGCATGATGACACTGGATACCCCATTAGGTATATATTAAGAGAGTGTATTCTTGTGTATGTAATCCCCCCACAAGGTAGGAGGCTATAGTTACTTATGGAAACCCTTCATCATCGAGTTGGTGGGAATTTATTTTATTCTCGATATGGATTGTTTGGTCCCCTATTACACCTATGTGGATTTTTATCACTAGAGGGTGTCATTTACATCACTATATAGTCAAAGTTATACTCATAAGGGTAATAGGGATGTCAAGGTTGTTAGAGTTGGAATAGAGAATCTTAGAATATGTGGAGTGATTGCCAAGATTTATAGCCTTTATATGGATGATTTGGAATTATATCATAATAAATTATCTAATGTATTCCATCATTTTAGGGATGTTTTCCCAGATTAATTTTTTGGACTACCTCTTAAGAGAGAGTTAGAGTTTTGTATCGATCCCGTTTTGGGAGGTTCAACGATATCCATTCCTCCTTATAGAATGGATACTACTGAGTTGTAGAAGATATAATTTTCACCAAGAAGGGGGATAGAACCCTCATGATTTTTCTATGTTACTGAAAATAGAATCATTTGATGATCAATAACTGATATCCCTGACCCCGTACAGATGATAAATTTGACCAGATCAGCGGAGAGAGGGTATTATTGAATATCAACTTGATATTAGGATATACTCAAGTTCATGTTACAGCTTCTGATATAACACATAAAACCTTTCACAGTCAGTATAGTTTATATGAATATCTGGTTATACTATTTGGTATCATGAATTCATCCATCGTATTTATAGATTTGATGAATAGGGTTTTCCATCCCTACCTAGATTCTTTTATGGTAGTCTTTATAGATGACATATTAGTTTATTCTCATACCCGAAGTGACCATAGAACACATCTTGTGATCATTTTGAATATAGTGAGAGAGAATCAGTTGTATGATAAACTCATTAAATTGCACTTCTTTATCAACAAGACTCACTTCTTGGGTCATATTATCTCAAGGTCATATGTTTCAATTGACCCAGATAAGGTGAGATATATAGTTTCATAAGATCATCCCAAGAACATCTTCAATATAAGATGTTTCTTGTAGATAGGTTGATATTAAAGAAATTTTATATAGGACTTATCATGCTTATAAATATGTCTTATAGGATTCACTAATTAGGGTGTGGTTTTTATATGGTCAAAAGTTTGTGATAATACGTTTTGGGAGCTAAAAGGGAGACTGACTTCACCACCAATTAAAATTATTCCAGAGCTCAGTAGAAGCTATAAAATATATTATGATGAATTAGGTATTAGGTTAATATTAGTTATAATATAATAAGACCATGTCATTACATACGAGTGGTGGAAGATGAGGCCTAATGAGTGGAATTACCCAACACACGATCTATGGTTGGAATATGTTGTACATGCTTTGCATTGTTGGAGACATTACCTACTGGGAGAGAATTTTTTGTTGTTTATGGACCACAAAATCCTCATGTATATTTTCACATAGTGTGACTTGAACCTTAGGAAGATAAGTTAGGTTGAACACCTACATTAATTTAACTTTAAGATATCCAATATTCCCAGGAAGGGAAATGTAGTTGACGGTGCTCTATGCAGGAGGACTCAAACGTGGATGGTTCAGGAGTCCAGTAGTGAGTGGAAGATTATGGTAAATTTTTATGAGATGAAAATAAAGGGTTAGGACTTTCATGGACAATCCGTAATTTCATCATTATCAGTGAACTTTTTTTACATCTGGAGATAGTGAAGATGAAGGTGTTTTTAGATACAAAAGGCTTGGTACTATGTGAGAATATTTTTGGTTAGGACCCACCACCCAATTGTTTTGTTGATGATGATAGCATCCTATATATACATGAGAATATCTAGGTCCATACTAACATTAGAGAGGATCTGAGTTAGAGTCACAATATTCTCAATTGTCAATTCTCCCGGTTATCTCCATTATGTATTGTGATATGTGATAACAATATTGGTTTCCATTGATGAAATGTCAGCTACCAGGTTTTATCACTTGGTGTTCCACCTATCATCAGGTGAAGGTGGATTACCCGAGACCTTATATCTTTTTATAGTTATTATCAGTCCCATAATGTAAATGGGAAGGTATTGTGATGGATTTTGTATTCAGATTACTAAGGTCACCTGGAGGCAGTGACCTGGTTTGGGTAGTCATTTATTGACTAACTAAAGTATCCAACTTCCTTCCTATCTGAGAGGATTTATCTATTGGTGATATGGGAAGACTGTATATCAGTGAGATTACATGCCTACATATGGTTCCTCATACTATCATTTTAGACAGGGATTAACATTTCAGATCAAGGTTATGATAGGGGTTATAGAGAGTTATGGGTACACAGGTGCTTCTGAGCACATCATTTCACCCTCAGATTGATGGCTAGTCGGAGTGGACTATACAAGTACTGGAGGACATGGTCCAAGAATGTGTCCTCAATTTAAGTAGTTCTTAGGAGAATAATATCCATACCATTGAGTTTTCCTACTATAATATCTATCAGGAGATGATTCATATAGATCCTTATGATACCCTATATAGTAGGTTGTACCATTCACTCCTGTTCTAGTTAGATGTGGGAGAAGAAACAATATTGGATCCTGATCCCATTAATGATAATTTAGTTAGGGTATATCTTATCATGAAGTGTATTTATATCACTTATTCAAGAGACAAATCTTATGTTGATCGCCATAGATGGTCTCTAGAGTTCGAGGTCAGGTATAGTGTTTTCTTGCAGGTATCACCTGGAATTGGGTATAGATGGATAGATAGGCAAAGGAAGTTGTCACCTTGTTTTGTCAGAACATTTTTTATATTATAGAGAGTTAGGCAAGTTGCCTATCAGTTTTTATTACCTTATAATTATTGTTCCAATCATGGAATCTTCCACATTTCATAGCTTTTCCATTATTAAGACATCCCATCTCATATTTTTGATACGGAGGATGTTGAGTTAGCTGTTATTGTTTCTTTTGAAGAAGTTCATATAAACATAATTGATTAGTGCATGAAGGCTCTCTAAGGATACTCTATCCCTTTAGTATGAGTGTAGTGGCATCATGACTAGGTATAGGATGAAACATGGGAGTGGGAGGGTGACGTACATGCTCAGTGGCTAGAGTTATTCTCAGACATTATTTTACCACCGTTGGAAGGGTAAATCGGTGTTAAGTTCCTTTAAGGGGGGAATACTATAAGAACCTAGTTTTTATATGAGGAAAGGATCCTTTAATTTTCAGTTTCACTATTTGGTTTTGACCTAATATGGACCCCTAGTGAGTATATGGAATAAATGAGAGTGTACAGGGATTATTTCCATCCTAGATCCCTGATTTATGGAATAAATCACTAAGACACACAGTTAGTAGAAATAATGAATCTATGCCCACATGGTTTCTATAAATCTTTTGGGAAAATTCGGAGGGAAATTAAGGGAACACATTTTTCCATAACTGTGTGCCTAGGGTTGCACGCTCGTGTAGGTTCTCTACAATTTTTGATAGAGGATAAGAACATGGTTGACAAATAGTTTGTCTAACCATGTGCCATGACTATGAGAGATGGGTATTGAGGCAACGATGTGCACATGGTTGGTGTACGGTTTGGACAACCATGAATTCTATCCATGCGATTCAATAATTTTGGGTAAAATGACTAAAATCACCTTAAAGTGTTATATGTTTAAACCTGCTTATTTTCTTCATTCCAACTAAATGTTGAATTATTTCTCCCTTTTGAGATCAATCCTACATGAACCAAGAAAATATTATAAAACTATGATGTAGAATCTGATGCGATCTCTACTCATGTCATTAGATGCGCATTGGTAAGATCTTTATTCAACTTTCACTTGTCATCATTTTTCTATCTCAGTGGAGTTATTTAGGTGCAGCCACATATATATTATTTTTAGGGAATTAATTTATTTTCTACTTTATTTTTATCTAGAAAAAACCTAAGGCAGATACTCGGTTATTTCCCATTTATAGGAATAAGGCAGGTGTTCTAGTATTTATCCCTTAATTTCATGATGATTTATATTATGTGTTTTTTATGCATATTTTTTTCATCGTGTGTTGCACATTAATTGAATCAATCTTAAATTGGTATCCATAATTGAGAAATTAATTACTCTCTTAGGTCCCCTTCATTTGTTCCCTTCTCATCTAAATGGACAAACTGTCATCTATATGGTTTTGGGTGACTTATAATTATGATATCATTAATAAAATGGATAATTTTTGCAGTTTAGAATGGATAACACACTCTTAAATTGAAAATTAATTGAATAGAGGTGATTGGTATGTCACTATCACCATATTAAATAGAACCCGTGTTACAACCATGTTATTAATGAATTATAATGAGTTGTAAATTATCTTTTGGATTCGATTAAAGCCCTTAATTATTTATAATTGATATAATTGGGCATGGAGACCATTATGTTATAATTTGGGCATGGAGATCCATTTTGTAAACGTTTTTGGGTATATATTGCCTTTTTATAATTTTATATGGGTATTTTGTCACATATGATATTATGTTACATCGGAATAGATACCCTTACATCTATGATACATGGGAATGGAGACCCTATTTACATGATTTGGGCATGGTGTCCCTATTTACATGATACGGGCATGGAAACCCTATTTATAAGATATGGGAATGGTGACCATATTTACATGATATGGGCATAGAAAACCTCTTGATAAGTTAAACTAGCATGACATTCCTTAATGTGATATACAGTCATGACAACCATTATTGTTATGTATGGGCATGACAACCCTATAACTATGGTACTTTCCATGGTGTCCTCTATTCATGTGATACTGGGTATAACGGCCCTTAATACTAGTGATACTCATGATATAACTTATGGATTCCTGAGTAACACCTCGGGTCCATGATAGTATTAGTATCCATATATGTATATATATTTTTGAAGATTCCATTATGAACACAGTTCATATTTATGTATACACATGGTGACTTGTTCAGAGATTATCCATCCTAGTTCGAAGAAGGTAATGTCAGACTGGTGTCCATTAGGAACTAGAGCCTACCCTTTACAACTTTATTAATTATTACCATTATTACCTATACACTACCATATTATATGCACTGATTGGATATTTATATACATTATTGGTAGTGGCATACAAATTTTACCTCGCACCCTATCTGAGATGATGATGGTACCCGAGTAGATTATGTAGACATAAATAAGGATAAAAATATGATCTCATTGTTTGATGCTTGATTTGTAAATATCATGGGATTGGGGAAGCATAAGACCAAGCTATGGCTCATATTGTGATACGAGATAATACTTTTTGGTCTATTGGTATTTTTCATACTGTATTTTATAACATGCTTGCCTATTAATTTTTTTTATACTTATGACATATCATCATTTTGTATGTGATAGAAGTTGTTTTTAGATCATTACTATTGCTTGGTGCTTTATCTTTCCCAGTTAGTTATTTGTTATGTTTCCTCTATTTATCTATTTTTTATCCATTGTGCTACTCTGATCATGAGTCTATAGTCTCCCCATTGTACCACCTTGGACACTCCCTACTAGTTGGACACCTCTAAAATACGAGGATGCGTGATTAAGGCCAAGTGTCCCACTATCCTGGGGAACTATTTAAGTTGAATTTGGGCTAGGATTCCACAAATAATGCATAGAAGGGGAAACCTAAGAACCATACTTATGAGAGAGAAACTTTCAATATGTAGAATTTGGTTTGTGAAAATATTTAAAAAGCGGTATTTACAAAATATCTATATGTATATGACCATTGGTTAATACCTTCTATAATATTTTTTGAAAAAAAGAATACAATAAATAAATAAAGTAATATATGATTCAATTTAAAACCGTTTATAAAATCATTTGTTGGAATGTAATTTTGAGAAGAGTAATGTGAAAAGATGAATATTTATTAATTTAAAACTAATTAATGATAAATAGTAATATATAAAATAATAATAAAAATAAAAATATGATGTTTCCTTAGTATAAATACTTATAAAAATAGTTATATTTTTATATTAGGAATAAATTTTTAATGTTTTTTATTTGTAAATAAGTAATTAACTAATTTTTTTAAACAAATTTATATTTGTAAGAAAATTACTTTAAATTATGGTATTTAAAATAATGTGAAATCTATGATTAATAAAAATATTTACCCATTTTAATATTAATTTAAATAAAATGATTATAGTATAACTTATATTAATTAAATCTTTTATTGTTCTTAGTATATTTAAGTTAAAAAAACTAATGTAAAAATACCAATAGTGACTATGCTTTTTTTTAAATTTTTTTGCCAACCATGAACACATAAGGTCCATCCATTTTACCCTTTTTGTGGACAGGATACCCATAGGGGAGGTCCAACCCAAGCGGTTGCATTGTGGAAGGTGACATGCAAGAACCTACATATATGCATGAGTGACTTGGTGGGCTAACATAGAGCCTATCAGGTGTGCATGAGGTACACATGGGTTCTTGTGGACCATAAAATAAGGTTTTATAGATAGTGAGGGTGTTTATGTGGTGTGTCGTGGGTGCTGATACCCCTATTCCGGAGCAATAATGAATATTAGAAAGTAGTTAACATATATAAAAGAACTAAACTACATGTTTTTTCGATATGGGATTGGAGAATGTTGGTACTGTTCACCAATGTTAAACATATCCTTATATAATGGTAGCCGTTCGATCAAAGTGAGGTGATAAACCCAATCTTACAAGCATTTCTCTTCAACCTCACATTTGTGGCCCTTGTCCTCATCTTTGTATTCTCCTTCTAACTCAAATTATCATCCAAATATTCGAGCTACAAGCAGTTCATCTCGATACCCCTACCTCCCCTATCAATTTTCCTTGGTGAAAAATTTATTACCTTCGAGCTACCAAACAAGATATTGGACCCTTCAAATGTGAATTCGGCCCATAGTGAACAACAAAAATTGGTATCATCTAGTGAGATTCATCATTTTTAAATAAAACTTCTTGGCAATTCTTGGAAAGGCCATATTAAATGGGTTGTAGAAATAAATAAATATATATATATATATATATATATAACAATATAAGATAACCAATTTTAACCAAAAAATTATCATTAGATCATTTTAATCCCCCAAAATAATCTCTTTATCCTTAGGATATAATGTCTACAATGAATATATATATATATATATACACTCATATGTAACAATTAAAATAATAGAACTTTCATCCCTAGCTTACATTTCAAGCAAACAATGACTCGATCTCCTCAAAGCATTGAGCATCATATGTTTTTTTTCATTGAAAAAATGGGTATATCCTAAGGATTAATATAGATACTTGGTTATTTTTTTCATGGATATCACCTTCAACATTTTTCTTGACAATACCTTCTTTACACTTAAAAAATGGGTTCAATATAAATATTTTTAGTATCCAAATTTCAATAAATACAGACCCTCCCTTAACTCACTAAAAAACCCATACTTCACTACCCAAATTCTCTATTTTTATGGTTCCACAAATTCATTTTGTAACACCACAAGCTTCCATGGTATGCTTCTCTTTAAATAATACAGCAGCGTGTGTTGTACCCAACTTCGAGTTCTAACACACACCACAACCAATCAAACTAGCCGTTATGAATAGTAATACCCCATTTTTGAAATTTTATAAATGTTATCATTCAAAATGGAATTCATTTTTGGATTCGGAATATCAAAATTATCCTATGGTGAAATTTTGGTATTTTTCTGAAAACTTTCAATTTTTGATGTATAGTGAAAAACACTAAGTCATGGTTTAAAACAGATTTTTTATTTAAATATTATTTTTTTATTTAAATTTAATTAAGGTAAAAATGGATACATAATACCTATATAAGTTCAATTTAATTAATTGGAGTTAGTTTAGAATCATTTTAGATATATAAAAATTTTATGGAACTTTTTACCGTCTTTTACCGACCTCTTAGGAGAATTTGGAAATTCACATAAAACTTAATTTTACCACTTATGTGAGTGGAATTTCAAAAATCCAAGAGACACTGTTAACATCAAGGAGTGAAATGTTGTTCAATAAGAGAAAAATAGTTTTTGGTGAATAGTAACTTTTTTACTTTTATTTAGCAGAGTTAAAAGTAAATAGGGTAATTAAGGGTAAAAATGATATTAATATTACCCTAAAACATGTTCTAATTCTATTAGAAAAGTTTATCTCGAACAAAAAAACATTAGGAATAAAATATTATCATTTAGGTCCACTTGGATTAGATTAGGACATTTATTATTATTTAATTCAAATAAGAGTTAAAAGAGTTAAAATCAAAGTTTAATAACTAAATTTTTTTTAATATAGGGTTATACATAAGATAAATTCAATTATAAATATTCATTAGAAATATAAATAGGTTTATCTACATAATGGTATTTTATTTATAATTTTTAAACATTAAATAATTCAATTTATTTATGACACAATGGTGAGGCAGTAATTACCTAATTAATGAAATATTAAAATAATTGATATTATAAATATCAAAATAAAAGTGAATTTAGACTTTTTATGAATTAAAATAAATTTATAGGTTAATATGACATATTAGGATTGGTTATAAAAATTGTTTTCGATGTAATAATAATGTTATGAAATTATCAAAACCAAAATACCCAATAGTGTCAAAATTGACATAAAAGAGTTTTTAAAACAAATATTATATTTTTAATTTATATTATATTTTTTAAAATCTATGGTTTGGCCAAAATACTTATATAATGATATATTTTTCATTAATAGAAAACTTGGGGGTCTCTTTGATGTATATAGTATGTTTATTAACTATATAATATAAATATACAAAGAGACATGGTAAATGTCAAACTAATTAACTATGAGTTAAAAAAAAGATAAGGTTAATATAGTGACCGAAACCTATCTAAAACCTATTGTTTGAATGGTTGGATACCTATCCCCACCATAACATTTAAATAATACACTTTTTAGCCACTAGAAACCGAATATGAACTTATTATAAAATAATATATCTAGCTTTTCCAAAGGTTCCCCTCACCCCTCTTATAAAAGGGAACTGCCCCTTCTCTCAATTTCACACCTTTAAAGCCTTTTGGCTCGGCCAAAACCTGCCCAAATATTCTCTAAACTTACCTCACTTCGTCCTAGAGGCCTTATTTTGATCATAAAGCCAACTTATGGAGCCCTTTTGATCAAATCAAAAGGAAAAACCCGAAGAAGAGGTAATGTTTTCACCACCCTCTTTCAAGTTCATTTCTTCTTCAACTTCTTTTTTCTTTGTTATTTTCATTATAAAATAATAACTTCAGTATCTTCTATATACTGTGATGTTATTATAAATATGGTACAACAATATTCAGCATTCTATCCATCCTTTGAATGACATGTCACCATACGTGCGTACGTACGGCTTACCGTCTCCACGTCGTGATGTAATTGTTATTCAATATATTATTATTTGGATGGGTATAATAATGATGTGTAATTAAGGTAAATAACAAGTATAACATGATAATGATTCATTATATATGATATAAAATCCAATTATATATTATTTTAATATCAATAGAATGATATTGTCGCTCGTGCGAACGTACGGACTATCGTATCCACAAACGCGATGAGATTCATTCCCCATCGTATCCATTCAAGTATAATTCTCATTTGATGATTAAAAATAATGTTTAAGGAATTGATATCATTCTGGATATGAATAAGATACAACCTATCCATAACAAACATGACTTATGTAACAAAACGTATAAAAGAAAACGAGTAAGTTAACACCCGAAACGACGATAATACTAAAATATTATTAACAAAGAATTATTAGAAGATCATATATGACATCATAATTATGTATATGGTTCTTGTATAATTTAATAACAATGTTTTAACTATTATACAGGAGGTTAACATACCATAGACTAAGGAAACGTACAAGGTAAGGGTTTATTTTATAATCTCTTCATTATCCGAGGTTGTTTATACGTAATTATTTACTGGGACCTTTTTATCATCCACATCCATGTTTCATAAAAATGTATTTCAAATAATTCTTACTATTTTACAGAATATGGGTAAAATTCATTTATACCCTTTTTTACTTTTTATAAGAAGTTTATAAAGGAATCTTTCTGTCATTTTACAAACAAGGTCCTTTTTAACCTTTTCGACAAAATTGAGGTAAGAATGTCTTTTTTCACTTATACGGCGGGTGTGCCTATTTTCCACCAATATTAAATCTTAGAATCTCCCCTTACAAGATTATAAAAAAAATTTAAAAGTAAATGTTTTATTTTATAATTATGTGACTTTTAAATGATTTCAAAAAAAGATATATTTCTCTCAAATAGTTTTGATTTCATCTATGTCAACATCCTTTGATGAATTTTATGCTTATTTGAAGTTGATTTATTATGATACAAAACTTCAATATTGTATTGAAGGTTTTGTGATATGTTTGACTGTGGATGTGTTATTTTTATACCATTCATGGTTTATGGAGAAAGTATTTACAATTCGTATGCTAGTTTTAATATGAATGTTTATGTTATGTTTAAACCTGTTCATATGAGGAATGAATTGGACTTAGTAAGTGACAGGTAGAGCCCGCTATAGCTACTTGATTCATTGGTAGGTCTCATGTGATAAACTAGTGTCGTGGCACAAGGCCTTGACAAAATCTTATTTGTAGTCTTGGTACGAGGCCTTGACTATGTGGTTATGATAGTCTGGAATTATGCATTCCATCATTATGAAAGTGGTTATTGATATTGCATGTGATTATTCGACTAGTAGAATATCCATGTGAATAAGTAAATGGAATTATTTCATTTTATCTTTTCCATATTATGCTGAAGTTCAAGTTTAAAAGTCTTTTGTTTTAGTTATACATTGCCTTAAATGTTTATTCTTATTTATGAAAGTTTCCTCTATATTGTTATCCTTACTGATCATCTGAGCTCACCCCTTTAAATGTTTTAGTTTTCTCAGGATGTGAAGAAGTAATTTAAGAATGACCTGCAGGGATGGTATAAGGGTATATGAAGACAAGATGTTGTTGTAGTAGTTTTCACATTATGATGTAATGTAAATTTTATGAATGTATCTAGTTATTCCAAGGCTACTAAACTAATCTGTCTTTTGAGACTTGATCTTTTATGATCATACCAATGTTATGTAATAATGCAGAGACTCTGGGTAACTAGGGTCAGTTCATTACAGTTGGTATCAGAGGAATTTTAGTATAAACCTTGGAAGCTAGATTTAGATAAACTCTGATTAGAGCACATAGCCCTTAGATAGACTTTGAGGATTAGTATAGAAGAACTACCTAGAATTTTGGTATTGTAGAGATTTTGTGAGTTTTCTAAGAAATACACCCATGTTTGGATATGAGCAGGTAGAGGCGGATCTGGCATATATGTACCTAGGGGTAAAACCCAAAAACACCGCATTGAGATGGACTCAAATGGGAACTGGTGCATGAAAACGGGCCTTGCTGCTCTCTTGGTTACGACACTCCTAGGGGATATGCTTAGGATAATTCTCATTTTCTTTACAAACAATTATGAAGGGTTTATGAGTATATAATTCCTCAAAGAATATTTATTTATGATTATGGATTATATCCATAAATAGTTCAATTTATGTTAAGCGTTTTACAAGTATGTAATTATGTATTTTGATTCATAAACTGATCTAGTTTATGCCATTTTTTAGAAATTGCGCCTAGTGGAAGAAATGGAAATCGTATCAATGCACGCAATCCATGTAGGGATTTCCCTCCTGCTAAAGATAATTATAGTGGTGCTGGTGATGCAACTGGTGCTGATCAGCTAATCACTATACTGGGACAACTCACTCATGTTGTGAATAATAACCTTACCCATATGGACCACACTGATCCACAGTATGGAGGATCAATGTTATATCACTTCATGAGGCAAAAACCACCAAAATTCAATGGGAGTACAAATCCCTTAGTAGCTGAGCAATGGATAAATTCCCTAGAGAAAATATTTCAGGCTTTGGGGAGTTGTGAAAGGGAAAAGGTTATCATGGAAGTTTATCACCTTACTGAAGATGCTGATCAATGGTGGTAATTGATACAAAACACAAATGAAGATGATGAAGTATCAAATATGGAATGGAGGAAGTTCAAAGATCTGTTTTTAGAAAAATACTTTCCTCGTGACCATCGAGCAGATATGGAAAGGCAATTTCTAATTTTGAGACAAAAGGAGGATGAGAATGTCACAAAGTATGAGGCTAACATTAAAAGGTTATAAAGGTATGCTAAAGATTATATACGTAACCCAAGAAGTAAGATTGATCATTTCTTTGATGGGTTAAAACTGTTTCTATGTCGAGCATTAGTCTCACAAAACTTCTCGTTGTACGAAGATATTTTCTCATGTGCTATCAAGACAAAAAAGGAATTCTCTAAGTCTTATGACTTTAAAGGAAAACATGAGAATAAGAGATCTGCTGATCACTCTGGGAATGGAAATAAGGGGAATAAGGGAAAAGTTGAATATCCATCCTGTAGTAAATTTGGGAAGAAACACCCCGGTACTTTCTTAAAAAGAATGGGAGTCTGTTACAAGTGTGGTGAAAAAGGGCACCATGCTCGTGATTGAAAGGGGAAGAAGGAATATACCGATGTAAAATGCTACAATTTCTGGGACATGGGACATTATAAACATGAATGTACTAAGCGTCAGGAAAACCTACCTCAAAAATGGCCAAGGGATCAAGGCCGAGCTTATGCTATCACTACTGCTGAGGTAGAAGCTCTGAAAGACGTGGTGACAGGTAATTTAATGGTTTCATCAAGTTTAGCAAATGCATTATTTGATTCTGGATCATCACATTGTTTCATATCTTCACATTTTTCTAAGAAAATTAGACATTTCTAATTTGATCTAACAAGGGAGTTGTCAGTTAAAACTCCTAAGGGAAGTATCATTGCAACAATGTTTTGTGAATCAGTCCCAATTACAGCACATAAATGTTATTTATCCGCTGATCTCATCATCATACCTATGATTGAGTTTGATATAATCCTCGGTATGGATTGGATTTCAAACCATGATTCAATGATTTATTATAAGAAGATGGAGGTTATGATTTTTGATGATGATGATAAGGAACACCTTATCATTAGAGTGAAATCATCACCCCCTAATTCTTACCTAGATCCACCCCCTGTAGCTCAACTAAATTCAATTATCGGGGAGAAAGAGAATGAAATAACTATGGGTGAGGAAAGGAATGTTCAAATAGAGGATGTACCTATTGTGAGAGAATATGTTGATGTTTTTCCGGAAGATTTACCTGGACATCCTCCGGAACAATAAGTTCAGTTTTCGATTGATTTAATTCCTGGATCAAGGCCTATATCGAAGACCCCATATAGAATAGCCACTGTGGAATTAGTTTAACTAAATAAACAACTATAGGAATTGATTAATAAGGGATTAATTCTCCCTAGTGTTTCTCCATGGGGATCCCCTGTTCTTTTTGTTAAAAATAAAGATGGATCTAGGAGGTTATGTATGTAATACATGGAGATCAATGCTATAACAATAATGAACAAGTATCCCCTACCTCGCATTGATGATTTATTTGACCAACTGCATGGATCTCAATACTTTTCAAAGATTGACCTTTGATCTGGATATCATCAGTTGTGTGTGAAGAAGGAAGACATTCCCAATACAACATTTCGAACCAGGTACATGCATTACGAGTTTATAGTAATGCATTTTGGATTGACTAATTCACCCTCTGTATTCATGGATCTAATGAATAGAGTTTTCAACGAATGTCTCAATGAATTTATGGTGGTATTTATTGATGATATCTTGGTATACTCCAAAATCTATGAAGATCATGAAAATCACTTTCGCATTATCCTGAAGACTTTGAAAAGACATGAGTTATATGGGAAGTTTAGCAAGTGTGAATTCTAGCTTCAGGAGATTTTTTTTCTTGGCCATATTGTCTATAAAGATGGAATCTATGTTGATCCTTCTAATACCAAGGAAATCCAAGAATGGCCTATCCTGATGAGTATAAATAAGGTACGCGGTTTTATTGGTTTAGCAGGTTATTATTGACGTTTTGTCCTGAAAGTTTCCCAGTCGGCTAACCCATTAACAAAGCTCACACATAAAGGGGTTAAATTTGTTTGGACAAAAGAGTGTGAAGAATGTTTAGATGAACTGAAGAGAAGAGTAGTCAATTCTCTTATATTGACTCTACCATAGGGGAATTATGAGTTTGTTATTTATAGTGATGCATCAAAGAAAGGACTTGGTTGTGTCCTTATGCAGAATGATAGGGTTATTTCCTATGCATCATGACAATTGAAAATTCATGAGAAAAACTATCCTACTCATGATATCGAGTTAGCACCTGTGATATTTTCTTTGAAGATATGGAGACACTACCTCTATGGTGAAAAATGTGATATTTATACTGATCACAAGAGTTTGATGTATATTTTCTCACAAAAAGAACTCAACATGAGTAAAAGGGGATGGATTGAATTACTCATGGATTATGATTGCACGATACACTACCACCCAGGGGAGGAAAATAAGGTGGAAGATGCTTTGATCCGAAAAGATCATGGAGTTTTGACCAATATGAGAATTGAAAGGGATCCAATTTTCATGGACCTAGAAAAGATGGACATGGGAATAACCATGGAAGGTGAAACATTAATGCTTTTTCAAATGGTTTCCAAACCATCTTTAATATAAAGGATTAAGATTTCTTAGACCGATGATGAAGAATTTCAAAAGAAGATTAATGCTGTGAATGATGGGAGATTAAGAGACTTTGTGTATGAAGAAGGAATTTTAAAATTTGGGAAGAGACTTTGTGTTCCCGATATACCTGATCAGAAAAGAGAATTGTTAGATGATGCTCATAGCTCCATTTCTCTATACACCCCGGGAGCACCAAAATGTATAGATATTTGAAGGAACATTTTTGGTGGGACAACATGAAGAGGGAGATTGCTGATTTTGTGACAAGATGTATATTTTGTCGACAAGTGAAAGCTGGAAGGAAACAACCTGGAGGAGTCATGCAACCTCTTCCAATACCAGAGTTGAAATGGGATAATATTACGATGGACTTTGTCATGGGGCAACCAAAGACTCCTAGAAGGAACAATGCAATATGGGTTATTGTTGATCGTCTTACCAAGTCACCACATTTTCTTGCTATAAGAGAAGATCTACCACTGGAATGTCTAGAAAGACTATATATTAATGAGTTTGTGAGACTTAATGGAGTATCCCTATCAATTATTTCTGATCGTGATCCCTGTTTTACTTCAAGATTCTGGAAGAGTCTTTAGAAGGCCTTGGATACTGAACATCGTTTGAGCACTGCCTACCACCCTCAAACAGATGGACAATCCAAACGGACTATTCAAACCTTATATGACATGTTGAGATCATGATCACTTGACTTTCAGGGTATGTGGGATCAATATTTACCTCTGGTTGAATTTTCCTATAACAATAGCTTCCATTCAAGTATTTAGATGGCACCATATGAAGAATTATACGGAAAGAGATGTCGCACACCAACCTGTTGGGATGATGTTGGTGAGAGAAAACTCTTAGGCCTAGAACTAGTGGAGGAAACGATGGAAAAGGTGAAGGTAATCCAAAACCACATCAAAGCAGCTCAAAGTAGGAAGAAGAGCTATACCGAAAACCAAAGGAAGGATTTGGAATTTCAGGTAGGAGATCATGTTTTCTTGAAAGTATCTCCATGGAAGGGAGTTATACATTTTGGTAAGAAAGGTAAATTGAGTCCCAGGTACATTGGACCTTTTGAAATTCTAGAATGGATTGGTGATGTAGCTTACCGTTAGGAAATGCCGCCAAATCTCTCCCATGTTCACGATGTGTTCCCCGTATCACTGTTGAGAAAATACATGTCTGACCCAACATATGTACTCACCTATGAAAAATTAGAACTGGAACCTGATCTGTCTTGTTGTGAAGAGCCCATCAGGATTCTTGATACCAGAGAACATGTGCTGAGAAACCGAACGACTCGTCTGGTAAAAGTTCTATGGAGAAACCATAAGATGGAAGAGGCAACGTGGGAACCCGAGGAACTTATGATGAAGAATCACCTGAGTCTTTTCATGCGGTAGTATTCTAGAAATTTTGAGGACGAAATTATTTGAAGGAGGGGAGAATTTAACACCCCAAGCTTCCATGGCACGTTTCTCTTTGAATAATACAGTAGTGTGTGTTGTACGCAACTTCGAGTTCTAACACACACCACAACTAATCAAACTAGCAGTTATGAATAGTAATACACACTTTTTGAAATTTTATAAATTTTATCTTTCAAAATGGACTTCATTTTTGGATTCTTAATATCAAAATTAGCCTAGGGTAAAATTTTGGTATTTTTTTGAAAACTTTAAATTTTTGATGAATAGTGAAAAACATTGAGTCCTGGCTTAAAACCAATTTTTTATTTAAATAATTATTTATTTTATTTAAATTTAATTAAGGTAAAAATGTATACATAATACCTATATAAGTTCAATTTAATTCATTGGAGTTAGTCAAGAATCATTTTAGATATAAAAAAAATTTATGGAACTTTTCACCGTCTTTTACCCACCTCCTAGGAGAATTTGGAAATTCACATAAAACTTAATTTTACCACTTTTGTGAGTGGAATTTCAAAAATCCTAGAGACATAGTTAATATAAAAGAGTTAAATGTGGTTCAATAAGATAAAAATAATTTTTGGTGAATAGTAACTTTTTTCTTTTATTTACCACAGTTAAAAGTAAATAGGGTAATTAAGGGTAAAAATGATATTAATATTACCCTAACACATGTTCTAATTCTATTAGACAAGTGTATCTCGACCAAAAAAAACATTAGGAATAAAATATTAGCATTTAGGTCCACTTGGATTAGATTAGGACATTTATTATTATTTAATTCAAAGAAGAGTTAAAAGAGTTAAAATCAATGTTTAATAACTAAAACATTTTTAATAAAGGGTTATTCATAAGATAAATTCAATTATAAATATTTATTAGAAATCTAAAAATATTTCCTACATAATGGTATTTTATTTATAATTTTTGGAGATTAAATAATTTAATTTATTTATGACACAATGGAGATGCAACAATTACCTAATTAATGAAATATTTAAATAATTGATATTATAAATATCAAAATGAATGTAATTTGAGACTTTTTATGAATTGAACTAAATTTATAGGTTAATATTACATATTAGGAATTGTTATATAAATTTTGTTCGCAGTAATAATGCTGTTATGAAATTATCAAAAACAAAATAATCAATAGTGTCAAAATTGACATAAAAGAGTTTTTAAAACAAATATTATATTAGTAGTTTAAATTCTATTCATAAAAATCTATGGTTTAGCCAAGATACTTATATATTGATAGGTGTATCATTAATGGACCACTTGGGGGTCTCTTAAACGTATATAGTAAGTGTATTAACTATATAATATACAAATACAAAGAGACATGGTAAATGTCAAACTAATTAACTAAGAGTTAAAACTAAAAGATAAGGTTAATATAGTGACCCAAACCTGTCTAAAACCTATTGGTTGAATGGTTTTTGACCTATACCCACCTTAAAAGTTAAATAATCCACTTTGGATCCATTAGAAACCGAATATGATCTTATTATAAAATAATATATCTAGCTTTTCCAAAGGTGCCCCTCACGCCTCTTATAAAAGGGCACTCCCCCTTCTCTCAATTTCACAATTTCAAAGCCTTTTGGATCGGCCAAAACCTGTCCAAATATTATATCAACATCCCTCAATTCGACCTAGAGTCCTTAGTTACATCAGAAATCCAACTTAAGGAGCCCTTTTTATCAAATCAAAAGAAAGAACCCGAAGAAGAGGTAATGTTTTCACCGCCCTCTTTCAAGTTCCTTTCTTCTTCAACTTATTTTTTCTTTGTTATTTCCATTCTAAAATAATAACTCCAGTATATTCTATATACTGTGATGTTATTATAAATTTGTTACAACCATATTCAGTATTCTATCCATCCTTTGAATGACATGTCACCATACGTGCGTACGTACGACTTACCGTCTCCACGTCGTGGTGTAATTATTATTCAATATATTTTTATTTGGATCGGTTTAATAATGATGTGTAATTCTTGTATATAATAAATATAACATGATAATTATTATTTAGATATGATATATCATCCAATTATATATTATTTTAATATCAAAAGATTGATATTGTCGCTCGTGCGTACGTACGGACTACCGTCTCCATGAACGCGATGAGATACATTTCCTATCATATCCATTAAAGTATAATTCTCATTTTATGATTAAAAATAATATTTAAGGACTTGATATCATTCTGGATATTATAAGATACAACCTATCCATAATAAACATGGCGTATGTAACAAAACATATAAAATAAAACGATTAAGTTAACACCCGAAACGACGATAATACTACAATATTATTAACAAAGCATTATTAGAAGATCATATATGATATCATAATAATGTATATGGTTATTTTATAATTTAATAACAAATTTTTAACTATTATATAGGAGGTTAACACACCATCGACAAAGGAAAATTACAAGATAAGGTTTTCTTTCATAATCTCTTCATTATCCGAGGTTGTTTATACGTAATTATCTACTGGGACCTTTTTATCATCCAAATTGATGTTTCTTAAAAATGTATTTCAAATCATTCTTAATATTTTACAGACTATGGTTTAAAGTCATTTATACCCTTGTTTGACTTTTTATAAGAAGTTTATAAGGGAATCTTTCTGTTGTTTTATAAACAAGGTCCTTTTTAACCTTTTCGACAAAATTAAGGTAAGAATGTCTTTTTTAACTTATACAGCGGGTGCAGATATTTTCCACCATTATAAAATCTTCGAAGCATCCATTACAAGCTTATAAAAATATTTTCAAAGTAAATGTTTTATTTTATAATTATGTGACTTTTAAATTATTTTAAAAAAAGATATATTTCTCTCAAATAGTTTTGATTTCATCTATGTCAACATCCTTTAATGGATTTTAAGCTTATTTGATGTTGATTTATTATGATACAAAACATCCATATTTTATTGAAGGTTTTGTGATATATTTGACTATGGATGTGTTATTTTTATACCATTCATGGTTTATAGAGATTGTATTTACAATTCGTATG
The DNA here is from genome assembly GCA_963277665.1 of Viscum album. NCBI lineage: Eukaryota > Viridiplantae > Streptophyta > Magnoliopsida > Santalales > Viscaceae > Viscum > Viscum album. Next base: position 1,965,256,809 of record OY728133.1, read on the forward strand.
CTAGTTTTAGTACGAATGTTTATGTTATGTTCAAACCTATTCATATGAGGAATGCATTTGACTTAGTATGTGATGGGTGGAGACCATTATAGCTCCTCGATGCATCGGTAGGTCTGATCAGATAAACTAGTTTCTTGGCGCAAGGCCTTGACAAAATATTATTTGTAGTCTTGGCATGAGGCCTTGACTATGTGGTTATAGTACTCTGGCATTATGCATTCCATCATTATGAAAGTTGTTATTGATATTGCATGTGATTATTCGACTAGTAGAATATCCATGTGAATAAGTAAATGACATTATTTTATTTTATCTTTTCCATATTATGCTCAAGTTCAAGTTTAAAAGGCTTTTGTTTTAGTTATAAATTTCCGTAATTGTTTATGCTTATTTATGAAAGTTTCCGCTATATTGTTATCCTTACTGAGCATCTGAGCTCACCCCTTTCAATGTTTTACTTTTACCAGGATGTGAAGAAGTAATTTATGAATGACCTGTAGGGATGGTATGAGGGTATATGAAGAGAAGATTTTTTTGTAGTAGTTTTCACTTTATGATGTAATTTAAACTTTATGAATGCATCTAGTTATTCCAAGTCTACTAAACAAATCGGCCTTTCGAGACTTTATCTTTTGTGATCTTGCCAATGTTATGTAATAATGCACTGACTCTAGATAACTGAGGTCAGGGTGTTACACATTTCCTAGAAAAGGAAGTGGGGAGTACCTCCACCTAAGCTCATTTTGGTTTTAAAAATAACGTTAAGGGAAAATATTTCTTTTAATTGTTTTTCTAAAAACCCCTATGTAAATGATATTTATTTTAAAACCCCTCTACAATGTTTTCAAAAAAATATTCTTCAATTAAAATACATTATATAAATATTTATAACCTTATTAAAAGAGATATTAAAATTTAAAACCATTTTTTGTAAAACCCTAAGAAAAGGGAAAAAGTTTTATTATATTTTCAGGACTTTTTATGAAAAGGTTTATTTAAAAAAAAAATATTTACAAGTTTCATGTGGATTTTAAATTTATCATTTTTGTGTAAAATTTCCTTTAAAATAATGGATGATGAACATTTGGGCATGGAATCGCACTATATTTTCATTAACATTCCATAAATTTCATGAAGAACATTTAGTTAATTTCTAATAATTATTTATTTATTTTTCTAATGAATGTTCAGTCTATTTCTAAATACAATGAATCTCCATTAACCCAGTTTTTATTAAAATTTATCAAATATGTTATTATTTTACTCAATAATTACATATAATAGATGTTTGTGAATGGTTTTAATAGATTTTAATGAGAAAATAAATCTTTTATAAATATTTTATTACAATTTTTAGAACCTTGAAATTGGTCATGCAAATGGGGAATGGGGAGTGAAACCACAGACTCAAGGGGACTTTATCCTAAATTGTGATCCTTAACATCCTTAGTGGCCTCATGGTTTTCATAAAAGTTTTACAAGTATTATTATATTATATAATGAGTTATTATTTTCAAAATTAATGTTTTGATAATTTCAAGAATAAATCCATGTTAATTTCCAAAAACTATTATATTTTGTACTAAAATGAGTTTTTAAAATGATATGTATTTTAATATATTGAAAAAATATTTATTAAGGATTTTTATTGAAATACATTTATATATATTTGGAGAAAATTATTTATTATATCAAAATGTATGTATTTTATTATAAAGGGATTATTTTTAAGAGTTGTATAGTGTTTATAAGAAAATAATTTTACCCCTGCTTTTAAAACCCATTATAGGGATTTTTTTGCGCTCACCCTATGTTTGAAAATTATTTTTACAAGACTAGTGATGAGTAGAATATCTATAGTGTTTGATGTCAATTAAATATTTAAATCTTTTGAATATGTATAATTGTTATAGAATTTTTATAACTCTAATATGTTGTAAAGTTTTCTCTTATTCCTATAAAACCTAAACTAAAAAGATCTTCGAGTATGTAAAAGACTATGTATTTTTTAGTTGAATATTTTATAAAAAATATATACATAGTAAGATTTAGAACCACATATAGAAGAGTGAGTTCAAGCTGTCTCAGGTCCTATATGATTGTGGCATAGTATGAATGATGGAGTTTTCATCTTGATGGTTTTTTAGAAGGATCATGAATGATGGTGAAATAAACTTCTATAACTAAGATGATATGGAATGGGAATCTCATTCACATATATGTGAGAAGGAATATTGGGTGATTATTCTGAAATTAGAAGTATTTATGAATTAGGAACTTATCTAGTCTTTTTCTCACATGGATCTTATAATTTATTCCTTCAATGATGATGCAATGTTAACTAACATGTGTTATTTCCTAAAACACAATGTTTGAGATTTAAAATACATTATTAAAGAATAATCATGGATTGTAAGATAAAAAATAAATTATGGATCTAAATGTCTTGTTGTAGTTTGAGCTGAAATGAGTTCATATGCATTAAGAGTTTATAATACCTGATGGTTGATTTTGTACTAGTTTTGGAGGTGAAATATTTTTTGGGTTTGGTTAAAAAATTGGAATATTTGATGAATAAATGTCTTTCCATTTTCTATGATGAATAGAAACTTCCAGAAATAAGCCTAGTGAAAAAGGGATGTTTTTTTACTCTAATATGATGCTTTAGAAAGTTCTACATACCACCACGTCGATTTCAGAAGAGGGGAACCCCCATGTACTGAGCATCTTTCATTGGAAAGGGGTATAAGTAAAAAATATTGATTTCATATATAGTATAAAAACGAAAAAAATTAATCAAATTTCAATAATGATTACTATAAAGTTAATGGGATTTGAAGATCTTGTAACATGGCTAAGATACACTAGGAGAAAAGGACCACACTTTTCTTGGTATAAATGAGAAATGATGAACTTTTACTTGGATGTTTTTGTAGAATTTAAACTGTTACAAGATATTATACATCCCAAAATAAATATTCAGATGGATATTGGTCTATTGGTACTATTGGCACTGAATTCCTATTAAATCCACCAATGGCCATATTTAAGTAAACTAAAGACACCCTTTGACTCAACGGAACATTCCATGAATGTTAAGGGAGTTGTTCATAAGTTTTACAACCTATGCACAAGATTGAAATCTACACAGAATTCCCTTCTGTACTGAATGTGACTTCAAAGGGCCATAATCGACACCATATATCCTGAAAAGGATAAATAAGGTTCATGAAAGTGCAAAGGTTGGTGCATACAAGACTGGACCACGCATAATTTTCTTATGCGCTTAATGAGACTTCAAATGCCCACTTATGTTCCAAAACTCTTATGCACATCCACCAAGTATTTTTCCAATAAATATAAGGATGCCTCTTTCTTCAGGGTAATGATCCATAAGTCAAACTATCACTCTTCCACTTGCAATACTGCATCTTCCTCGACAACGTGCCAACAATGGATCCCTCAAGGTACTAGATCTTATAAAACAGGTCCCCTATGGGCCCCTCTTTGGGTTCACCCACAAGGTATTTACCCTCCCAATTTTCCTTTTAGACTAAGTTAATTTCATGCAAATACCACTCTTACGTGCACCACCTACCCTTATGAACACCACATCTTCTTCTCAAGACGCTCTCTTTTATGTGAAATCCTTCAATCTTGTGCGTACCCCTTCCCTTAAACTCTATGGGGTTCCTTTACTCAAAAGAAATATTTTTGAGACCCTTTTGAGTGTAAATACCATATCTCTTATGCACCCCCTCCATGTGGACCTCCAAGATTACACATAGTAATTTCTGGGTCCCTCATTTGGTGTTCCTTATTATGTTTCCTACCTATTTCTTTTCATCATAGGTATGTTAATGATTGTTTATTTACACATAGTCATGCTAACATGGACCCCCACTATCGACCAGTCCTCCACCTCACTCCCGTTGGGAATTTCTGTTTCCTTCCCTTCCCCATGTACTGGTGGTTATTAGTTATATTAGTCTAAGGAGTGAAGAGTGATTTCCCTCACATACAAGCTATAGGATTCTACACTTTGTAGCACCAATTTTTTCAACAAATGATGCTCAACAGTGATAGCCTAGTGTGTGGAATGTCTAGAAGGATCAAATAGGGGATGGGTACTGGGAACCTTTCATTTTCCTCCTTCTCAATATTCCATCCCAATCCCTTTTGGGATTTGTGTCCATGTGTGCCTTGGACAATCTATGTGTAAGCCATGACACACCATTGATATGGTGATCTATGTATGAATTACAAGGAATGAGATCCTCCTCGTACAGTAATACCTCATCCCTGGGAAGCTCCTACGTATAATACCCTAACAAACACACACTAATGCATATTTTGCGATGAGACCATTAGGTCAGTTGCTGCCTCTTCTTTCCCAAACCAAGCATGAATCATGTGGGAATATAGATTGGTAGTGACGATGACCCTCCTTCCCTTCCAAACTACCTGGGTTTTTATCCTTGTATTCTAAGTAGGGTATGTTGGACGCCTCTATGAGTTTCAATCCCAACCAATGGTAAACTTAGGTGTTCCCTACTAGGTATATAAACTCATGATGTGACATCTCCCTTTTATTAGACACATACCCAAGACCCGCCTCCATACAATGTTCTGATCCATCATCCATTTCATCCATTATCCATCATGATTCTAGTCAGGTAACCACATCCCAGTAATATCTTGACACCTTTTTCCCATCATTATTTGGGCCTCCTCCCTAGGTGTAACCTCCATGATCTCCATTATAAACTATATGGAACTTGATTCGCAAACATCTAGGATACATAATAAACCTCTTAGGGGTTCAAGAGAAACATTCCCAAAATTCACTCCATCACCTCACCCTTATCCTGGTGATATCATTACATCTATCTTGCTCATCCCTACATGTAATCCCCATCCATATCATTTATACTACTAGAAGCACCCGTGAAGCTAACCATGCATAATCCCCACATCACTCATCATACAAACAAGATATATCCCCTTACGATGGGATGTTACAATGCATAATCCCCACACCATTCCCTCTTGAACTACATGTGTTTTGATCCATGTCTTCTAAACATGGTACACAAGATGCCTCTCTAAGGCTCAATCCCAACCAATGGTAAACCTTGGGGATCCCTCCTAGGGATGTACCCCTTCACAATGTGACACCATATCTTTATGATACACACCATCTAGGGTCCATTGTTATTGTCTATTCAGATCCATCCATCTGGAAAACCATTCATGTGTTTCCTCATAGGGATGAAGCTTTCTGATCTACGTTGACGGGGCATTTTGATCATTCCCCATCCATCTCCACAAGAAGTTAAACTCATGAACTACCCCATGTTAAGCATGGGAATTCTAAGTAAGATCTCAAAATAAATTCATCTGGAATAATATATCCCATGATCGATGTGGGATGACTCAGGTTCTATGCCCTTTAGAAGTCCTCTCATGAAGAATACATGTGACCAATTTTCCAGCATCGAGACAGGCCAACAATGCCCAATGTGACTACTCCCCTAACCAAAGGTTTCAAACATATCAAGACCCATTGTAATTTTCAGAAAGAAGCAGCATAATTAACTAGCCTCCACAAAGGGATGTCATGGTGAATGAGTTTCCAAAACTACATCTTAATCTATAAGGGAGACCCGGACTAGGTAAAGAATTCTGAGGATGAATCCATGGAAGGAGGGACCGACATCACATCATCCCATTTAAATCAAGGGGAATACTTCTATGAAGAATTAATGATTTTTTTATTCCTTTAACAAGTGGGAATTCAGGGAAAAAAATTGTGTTCCAATGAATGATAACATGCAAGACAACGCGCCTCAGTGAAGGAGTCACAAATTGAAATGGCGAATCTGAATTGAAAATCTTTTCCAAAATATGGGGATTAGTAGTGATCAAGAAATCATCAAAGAAGTGTGTCATTGGATCCATATATCCATCCCTAAGTCTCGACAAGAAAATAGTGGGCATGGCATGGAATTTACCAGAATTTGGGACTATTAATCATTGGTAATTCCGGTCTGCAACATCGTCAATGTCGATCTCTCTATCCAACCATGGAATTTTGGATGGTGCAGGAGCATTGCACATTTCTTTCCTAATATCCATACTAGTAGCTAGATATTACTAATTTGTAGGACTCTAGCTATAGGAAACCAATCATCCCCACTTGTAGACATAGGTTAAGGAGGAAAAAAAATGTGAAAACCCTGCATGACTCCACCTCTTCCACGACGTCATCCATGAACACAACTACAGGGTGACCTATCCCTACCTCACAATCACAAATATTTAAAAGGATAGTTATTGAGAAATCATACGATGGGACGGGTAGGAGGTCCATGAGGTAGATGTCCCTCTAGAACCTGGAGACTTCTGGGCCTGTCCATCACCACCCCCAAGGGCTCTGTAGGGAGCCACTACTCCCCACTCCCACATCCGACCACTTTGGGATCCTCTCCCCAAAGTTCTCTTATGACTTTATCCCCTATGCCAATGAGGTAGGAGATTATAAGGTAACCTCGGCTATGAATACTTCCAAGGAGCTTCTAAGGAGGGATCCCACCAAGCCTTATCAATGCCACCAACGATTGGTCTCTCACAATGAAGAATAGGTGGTCTAAACCCCTACTCTGCTGGCCCTAGACTGGATTACCTTACTCTAAGATCATGTGAACGCTTAGGAGGATGACCATTAGGGGGAATCATCTTACACAGATTCAGTGGCCCATTCCACCCTCGGTTCATTCCACAAAATCCCCAGTACAAAAAAGGAGGGACTCATAAACACCCGATCATGATCAAGACCTTAGCCATCCCATGGGTGAGCTAGGTTGACTCTCTCTATCACTGACATATCCAACATTTGTTATAAGACAACCTGTGATGACGAGATCTTGTACAGAGGCCCCCATACCATTTCCAACCAAAGTTGAGGAGTTCCCCGCACCATAACTCATCACCACAGAGGTCCTCCCCACACATCCAATATTAGTCCATGTGGAGGTCCTCACCACCTTGTTGACATCCAGTACAGAGTTCCTCCTTATTCCTATGGTTTCTAATACAGAGGTCATCCCTGTGTCACATATCATCCACATGAAGGACCTGCTTACACCATTTCTAGATCAAAATGAGGTCTTCCTATCATTGAAGGAAACTAATACAAAGGCCCTCCTTGTTTCACAACCAACTCAAGAAGAGGCCCTCTAAACTCCATCCCTAACCCTCATAGAGGTTCTCCAATACCAAATATTTTCCCTACTTTGAAGAGTCATCCCAGGGAAGAACGGAGAAACATTACCGCTGAAGGAAGAACTCCGATAAGTGTCAAACCATTGTCGATACATCCCGCTTCTAAAATTCTGAAGTGGAATGTGAATCAATGATGGAGTCTTCACCCCAATCCTATACATCAAAGTCTATGGTAGGATCATGGAATGTGATTTTTTTCATCCTGGAAGATGAGATGCACTAGATCCCCAAATACCTTCATAGGTACATGCAGGGGAAGAACATTTTTCTCCCTTCCAGTTTCTTGTCATTCAAATGGTTCTATCACCACTAGTTTCATTCTCTACATCAATAAAAAATCACAGAGTTATCTTGGGGCATGGTAGATGATGAGAAATCTACATATCTACCATCAAAATCCACTACCCTCGTGCATGAGGTGGTTTTCAGCACCCCATTCTATAGGGACACGATGATATGGTTGGTACCACCTCTGAGAGGTGAGAAAACTAGAGGTGAATAGCCAACTTATGAAGTGGCTACTTCACCTCCTAGTTCACCAAAATACTATCCTACATCAGTTTCACTACCAGTTTCTTAGCCAAAGGTGGTAAAAGTTTAGAGAAATAAAGGTTCAGACCCCGCTTCCAAACATTGAATCTTGTGGGAAACCCTTACTATAAGTCAATTGTCTGAAATTTTTTGGCTGATCGCATCTCCCAACTAAGATATTCCAGAGTCTCTCACCCAATATGAGGTCCTGTATTTTCATCAGAACATTTATGTGATGCATTTTCTCCTCTATTACAATAATTTTTATTATCCAAAGAGCCATGATAATTATGATGACATCAACCAGTAGTGTTGTGTGGTTGAGTTAGCAGTGCTTCCCATGTCTCAGTACACTACATCTACAAGACCAGCTATCACCAAACCCATAAGAAATTATTCATTTAGATATTTACCAAGATCTATATAATTATTTAAGAGTTGACCCTAAATATTCATATTCATAGTTGGGGGAATTATACTTCTCTTCATTTCATTACTATCCTACTCCAACCTAAATTTTCTTGTGATATCAAGGATATGCCACCGGGTGTAGTCACGAGGAATATGGATGAAAATTATCAAATCAAATAGAAGGAAAATGATGTAAAAATTTATTAAGAGGACTTTCTTCTTTATTTAGTCCTCCTCCAGTGGCCCGATGGCCTTCATTTATTATTGATTTTTTATAATACACCTTTCAAGGGGTGAGGTGGAACCCTTATAAGGCCTGTAGGCATAAGTATTACATGGCCCGTAGGCCTTAGAGGAATTCATTTCCCATAGGCTTAAAAATTTTCATGCAACCTAGAAAAACTACTTGGAACTGCTCCTTCTTAGCATCTTCATCGTGAAATCAGCTCTCCACCTTCGCATGGCTGTTCGGCCAGGCTTTCCTATGCATGAATAGGCTTGTCCTGATGGTAGGTGTCATACCATCTCATTCTTGCAATCCATTTAGCTTCTTCTATGGTGAAATCTCCCTTCTCCTCCTCCTTCTAAAGCTTGTTCCTTGTAGGTTGTCTAGTTTTCATCTGCACTTAAGGTGGCCCGAAGGCCTTAAGGTGGCCTGAAGGCCTTACTGACCCGAAGGCCTGGGTGGCCCAAGGGCGTTAAAGGACTCAAGGACCAAATCAGTGGCTCGAAGGCCCAAATGGGGGCATATTCCCAGCTGCTACAGTGTCAAACAGTTCCTTCTACAGTCCCGCTACCGTGTGGACACTCGAGAATCATCACTTTTCAGAAAAAGAAGATACTTTGCCTTTAGATCCCTCTAAATCATTTCCATTTGGTTGAGAACCTATTAAGGTTAAATAATAGGTCGAGGCCTCTAAGCCCTATGACCCATCTGGTGTAGTATATAAGATGGAGGTTGATCCTTCTAAAGATGCTTTGGTCCATCAACTTGCATAATAGAAAATTTTTATTGATGAGATCCTTATTGAGTGCCCTGAAAAGCGATGTTTGGACTATAGTGATCCATTATTCAACATTGTACCTCATTAACTAGGGAAGTAGGGGTATCCAAAGTTCCCCCTCATCCAATTTCCTCTTGTCAATCATGACAATCTCGCACATCCCAATATGGTAGAGATTGAATCCTATGGAAAGTGACCATGGTATTTATCACCAAATATGCTCGAGCTGCATGAGAGACCTCTCTGAGACCCGGTTCAGGTTGTTCCTCCAGCCACTCCATAAGTTATTCCTCCGGTGTCTCCACATGCCTCAATAGCCTCTCCAGGATCCATTGAGACAACCTATCAAGTTTAAGAGACTTCCAACACACAGGTGGTGGGGAATCATCATTAAGATAGGAATCCCCACCAAGATGATATGATGGATCCTCTCATTTCCCACCTCGAGGACCTAGAGACATGAATGGTGGAAATACCACCTAATAGAAATCCATATTCTACATGGGTGGATGACATACAACCACCCCCGTGATTTTGGTAATCCAACATTCTACCCCTTTAATGGGATGGATGAGCTTCGACACCATATATCCCACTTTATTTCAAGCTGTGGACCCATGATGGGTACTCCAACATAGTAGGAAGTAGCCAAAATTCATAGGGTGAATTGATGTTTGGGAATATCTTTACATGTATTTTATTTATCAATTAAGATCCACCACCCAAAAGACTAGTATTTTTGACCTCCATAAATACAAGTAACGACCATATGAGTGTGTCACAGACTTTATCACCAGGTGGAAAGGACTCACATATTTTGTTGACATGACACCAACTCAATAATAGCTACTGATGATGTGTGTGGGGAATTTTAAGACTGAACTAGTCCCCTCCCTCATCACTCAGAACATTCTAGGTGGATTCTAGGATTTTTCTGACAAGGATCAACACCTAGAAGAATTCATGCAGCAATTTAAGAAAGCATGACTATTGCCTCTTCCATCTCCTATAAGAAGAGACACTAATGTTGAGACTACTGTCATCACACAAATAGAGGCCCCCCAGGGTGGTAGAGTTGTTACTAGTAAATCCTCACCCAAAACCATGACAAGGGAAATAGCCCCATGTTCAACATCACCCACCTTCGGCATGCACCCCCATGTAATGCACTACTACTGGCTAGATTAGAAAACGAACCTCTTTCCCCTCACCAGGCTCTATCCCCTCATCAGAGATAGAATCCCAAAGATCCCTTCTCAAATAGTAGAAACCAAATATACTCCTTTAATGAGGCTCAGGTTCCCAATTATTTCCATAGTGACTTCTATCAAGGTATTCGTAAGCTTATAGAATGTAATAATCCCCAAGAAGCTAGGCTCACCGATCACCTTGAGTAATGTCATTATCATAGAATCCTTGGATATACCATAAATCAATGTTATGTGTTCAAGAAATTGCTTCAGGACCAGGTGGATAATAATGTGGTCTGACTGGTCCCTTCCCCATCATTGGTGGAATGTGTCTCTTCACTAATTTACATCGATAGGGAAGGTGAATGGTAGTAGGTTTCCAACCATGGCACTTAGAAGTATAAAGACCGGTTGGCTCATAGATTAGTCACTCATGCACATGGTTTCATCTCTGCCCGATTGAATCAACTTTTGCCTACTGAAGTTTTCACTCCTCCTTTGGAAACTTCTTTTACATCCACATAAAAACCTTATAATTCTCATGAGAGAAGAAACCAATGGCATAAGGGAAAGAAATTACCCTGCTGACACCAAATCCATATCACACTCCCAGTGATTTCGTACCCCTAGAGATGGGAATCTTTCCCAGAGTCCATCCATCATTGTAAGGATCCAATGATTTATACCAAGATTATGCCTCCGTGAATACCATCGAGTTGGTGGATACCTATATAATCCCTGATAACGAGGAGTATCAGGCATGTCCTCTTAGTGTCCTAGGTCGCCACCATCATTGATAGGGCCATCAATATGTGAATCGTCAGGATGCTCAAGTCATCACCTAAAACCAATTCATGAAAACTATCATGACCAGACAATAGTTTTGTCTAAAAATTCAGTGGGGACAGTACTCTCAGGCTACCTATTCATATTATCTTCCATCATCCTTCATAATACTTGACCTACAGTTGTGATTGTATAGTGTTTGGCCACACATAGTTGTGTCCATGCCTCATCTGTTTAACAGTAAGAAAGTAGTGATCTTGCATGATTCAGTTGACGAGTAGTAGGAAATTTCCAACACTAGTCAGAATCCATTGGTTTGGCCAGTAGTGCCCGTCGTACCTCCATCCAAATAAAAACCTCTTACCATTAGAAATGTGCACCTCAAAAGGAAGTATGATGTGATTAATAAACACTCTAGTATTTATAAAAAACTCTCAATCCATGATACCCTCCATATATCATAAGACATGAATGAATCCGTCATAGAGTTCTTGAAGATCCCCCCCCCCCCCGCAGTTTGAGACAAAGGTAGAAACAACAAAGGCATTCAATGATGACGACATTGAGTTAGTATAATGCCAAGATGTCATCTCATTCTCAATATAATATTAAGGATCCCTATTATAGGGACACATATGCCTATTGTAAATCACTGGAAAATTTAATGGCATAGAAGTCCATCACTGTCTAGTTGACAGAGGTTCTAGGATCAATCTCATCATGATCTAGATGCTCTACAAGATAAGACTTACTGAAGTAGATTTTAGTCTATCTGATATGAAGATTTAGGGTAATGATAAGACCGAGATAACACCATGTGGAAAGATCAACTTGAATACCTAGTTCAGTGGGATGGTTTCATGCACTTTGTTCATGGTCTTCTCATAGGATACCACTTACAATGCGCTGATGGGTAGAACCTGGATCCATCTTCATGCAGCAATTACCTCCTTGTATCACCAGTGCCTCAAGTACTCCCTCAATATTTGAGTGGGTGTTCTCTAAGGTGTTGTGTCTCCCATTGCCTCTTGTGAATCTCACAATATGTATGCCTAATATTACAAGAGTAAGGAAAAATGGGTTTAGAGCAATGAGGTCAAGCACACTACTACTGTTGACGACCCTCAGATAGACATGGATGATGCTTTCATCCTCTTGATCCAACGGTTAGATTCCATGACCCTAGAATTGGTACACTTCTTAATTTTTGAGAAAATAGGAAGACATGCTTCCATGTAAAAGGAACACTGGAATATTGCCTTCTACTCCTACATGGGTTATGCTTGGGTAATAGCAGAACCCCTACCCCTTTCAGGTATCAAGACATTCACCCAATGGCTACATTTTTTCTCTAGACCTTAATGTTCTGCCGAGATGGTTTGAATCATCACAAACTGTCCCACCACCATTTCTTTTATATAATCAAGAATGGACCCCTTGGTCAAAGTCTTGATGGAATCGGGTTGGTAAGAATTGTTTCCATGGTTTCAACAGTGCAAGAGTATCCCAATGAGGATTCCACATCCACCCAAGCGGGCACCAATGTTCTCCAAAAACCAGTTTACTTTGATTAATTTTCTCCTCTGATTAACCCCTAAGACTCAGATGATGAATATAACTTGGAATATGTACCCCTACATTTTAATAAGGCTTATCCGCCACTATTGATGAGTTGGTTTAGGTGAATCTTGTTAAAGAGGTAGAACAAATACCATCACTGATTAGTGAATCCATTCCTACAGAGGAACAACAATAGTACATGGATTTTCTAAAGCATCATCATGATTTATTTGATTGGAGCTATGAAGATATGTCATTACTAGAACTTCAAGTTACTATCTAGCATCTTGAAATCCCAATAAGTCATCTCAGGTACAAGCATCCTACCAAGAAAATGCACCCTTCTCATGGTGCCATGGTTAAGGATGAAGTTGATAAGATCTTTAAATACAAATTCATCAAGGAGTTTCAGTAACCTTAGTGGTTGGATAACACTGTTTCTATTAAAAATAAGAACAAACATATCAACGTATGTTTTGAATTCTAGTATTTCAACCAACAATTTTTGAAAGATTATTTTTCCCTTCCTTTGGCAGAGCAATTGATCAATTACATAGTTGGTTTCTAGGCTCTCTCCTTCATGGAGGTTATTCTAGGTATAATCAGATATAAATGGCCTCTAAGGATTAGGATCCCACTGCCTTTTGGATGTTGAAATGGAAATTATTCCATCATATAATTCCCTTTATATAGGAGAATGTAGGGGCCATATATCAGTGTTCTATGTAATGTATATTCTAACTGATCCTCAGGTTACTAGTGGAATGCTATGTGGACGGTTTGGTGGTCAAATCCTTCCCGCATCAGGACCATATTATAGATCTTGAGAATGTGTTCAGCTTCCTTTTCTCCTACCATATGATGATGAACCCTTTGAAATATTCCTTTAGGGTTACCTATGGGAAGTTCCTTAACTTTTTAATTATGTATAGAGTCATGGATATCAATCTAGGGAAAATCAAGGCAATCAGCCAGATGCATGCTTCAATAAACCTCTTAGAGTTCCAAGGTTTTTAAGGCCACTTAGCCTAAATACACTAATTCATCATGAATCTGGATGAAAAGTGTAAGAACATTTCTAGAATCATAAATAAAGATACCAACTACAAGTGGGATGAAGAGTGTGTGATTACATTTTAAGAGATCAATTAGTATATTCTATTACATACGATTATGATGCCACCCATATCCGAGAATCCTGTAGTCCTCTATATGACCACCCAGAAATGATATCACAGTGTTGTGATCATTCATAAAAACAATAAAGGGACATAAAATAATTAATACTATCTCATTCACATGCTCCTTGACACAGAGTCTATATAATATCCCATCGAGAAGAGCCACCTAGAATTGGTTTTTTAGAAGAGAAGTTGTAGCACTATCTATAGATTCATGATATACAACTGGTATCATATGTAGATGTACTAAACTATATACTAAATCTACCCATATTGATAGGTCTTCTAGCTCATTGGGCATATATTATTCAGTATTTTGACATCACATTCATTCAGAAGAAATTCATTAATGGTCAGAAGTTTGTAGACTTCCTAGCCACCCATTAAGTCCTTGAAGAGTAGTCCCTAGACCTTTATTGTATAGTTGAGACCATCATTTCAGTAGATCAGGCTATTCCATGATGAAAGATTCACTTTGATGGTGCCTCTTGGATCTTTACTGGTAGAAGGCTCAATGATCATAGACTGAATAGAGTAGGCTTGGTAATTATCGTCATCACACCTACACAGGCTATCCTTCCATATTCATTCTTACTATCAGAAGGCAAAACCAATAATGAGATAAAGTATGAGGATATCTTTATTAGTATTGAGCTAGATCTTGAGATTTATTTTCCCAACCTATATGTGAAAAGGTACTCTGAGTTAGTCATTAAACATATCAATGAAGATTATACCACTAGGAATCCAAATCTCATGCCCCTTCTAGAGAAAATTTCCAGTCGGTGGCATAGTTCCATTCTCTTCAAAAGGTGACTCATATACCACAGTCGTAGAATATTTGAGCTGATTTCCTGACTGGTTTAGCTCTATCTCTTTTAGATCCTTACAAGGCTGATTTGTTTATCCATGTGTTGAATCGAAGGTTCATTTCTCCATTTACTCCAGATGATGGTGACAACCAGCATGTAAATCACCTGACTGTCAATGCTTCCACATTAGGATATCTAGATAATCCTATAGCTAAAGAGACCTCTAAAGGGACAAGATCTTTCCTTGATTATCTCCATCATGACAATATACCATTATAAAGTGCCAAATGTGAGAAAATATCTCGGCGTGAAACATAGTTCACTCTCCAGAGAGGTCTAAATCTCATGTATAATATCTACAAACATGGGTTTGAGAGAATTATCCTCCAATATATTCATAGATGTGAGATTTTCTAGGTTATGTAGGAAGTTCAGGCTGGGTATTGTGGTTCTCATCAGGAAAGGTTTAAGATTTCCCCCTAGATTCATAGGCCGGGCTACTTCTGTCCTACCATAGTCTGAGACTGTATTGAGTTTTCCAAGAGGTGATACACATGTCAGATATGTTATAATTTTTTTCATCTACCACTAGTTCCCCTTCATACTACTAAGTACTCTTGGCCCTTTTAGCCTAGGGGCTCGAAGTCATGGGACCATATCCACCAACAACATCTCTCTAGTGTAGTTTCATTCTGACCATCAAAGATTTATTTTCCAAGTGTACAGAATCGATTCCTCTCAAGGAAGTCAAGGAAAGTTCTATATTTTAGTTTGTGAGCTCCAACATCATCTATAGATTTATATTTACACACATTATTCTCCTTGATAATGAAACCAAATTCTGTGCATCTGAGATAAAGAAATTGTATACCAAGTAAAATATCTAGTCCAACCCTAATTCCCGCTATCATGTGCAAGAAAATGGAAATATTGAAAAATTAAAAAAGACCCTATACAAAATTTTCTAGAAGATGGTGGGATAGAATAAAAAATGTTGGCCGAACAAGCTCCCCAATGCTCTCTGGGATTTTCAAATGATGACTTATAATTCCACCTTGGTGACTAAATATTCCCTGGTGTATAGAACACATGTAGTCTTGCCCATAAAAATTGAATTTCCATTTCTCCAAAAAACTATATATGATTAGCATACGTCCAAAAAAATAGCAGAGATATGTCTAGATAAACTTTAATTCCTCAGCGAGGATAGGCTCTAGGACTTGCATAATCTAAAGAGGCACCAGAATAAGATAACTGGAGATTTCAACAAGAAAGTTCTTCTCCAATCATTCCATCAAGGTGACACATTATTGGATATAAGGATGTCGATGATTCCTAGTAGGAATCCACCTAAATTGTAACCCAAATGGGAAGGGACTAACATTATCACAAGGTCTATCCCAACAATGCATATTCATTGGTCACCATGGATGGGGAGCACATGACTCATCCAACCAATTTCATTTTCATTAAACAGTACTACACATGAAATTTCCTCCATATTATTCACATGATGTTAAACTGTAACAAGAATACATCCTTGAAACATGATGTTAAACTATACCCCAATGTTATAGCCTCACTATGATAAATTGTGTAGCAACTGGCATCCTTACCACATGACATTAAACTACAAGAACCAATCCAAGAAATATGACCATAAACTATGATTTATTAATCCCCTATAAAATTACATTAAACTATTCTTCACTATGTATCTATAACCTAATGTTAAACTATGCTTATTTTCCTTATTTTATGAAAATAATCTACACAACATTTTCCATACTAGGAACATGATATTAAACTTGGAACCCAAGTTAAATCATTATGACTTTAAACTATATGCATGATTTCTTTCAGATTGTGTTGTGTGGTGTTGAAACCTTCTATGTCCTCAACCACTTCAGATTTTCCATATCACCACACTACACACATCCTCTTTAATCCCTTTACCCAACAATATGAATTCTACAACCTAAAAATACAACCCATATAGTCCAAGCTATACGACTCCAAAAAGAATATAATCATGATGTTATCTCCCGACAGGGCATCACATTTGGCACCACTTATCTACCATTACATGTTTAATAACTATGTGTGCCTTGATTATCATCCTTATTGGATACACAGCGATGGCCACACACTTTTTATTTGAGACCAGTGGAAAATTCCTTCAAATTTTCATCCCCTTGACCTGAGTTTCTTTTAATATTACATGGAGTGGTATGGGACCTACCTATTACTAATTTATGTTAGGTTGTAATGCATTTTCCATGTGACTCCATTGAGAATACTCCTCGGTTCCAATGGCCTAGTCACATGATGATAAAATGTGTTACAATCATCATCCTAACTGAACAAAGTTAAATCACATGGAAACATTCCAAGAACATGATGTTAAACTGGGATCTTGATCCGGTCCCTATGAACATAAAATAATAACTTTTGGAACCTAATCCATGAGGAAATATTTGATCCCACCTTCAGATATCCCTCTCTGACATGCTCAAATTCACTATGGTGTGAAACATAGAATTTTGGATTCTATATGAACATTATCTCAATCCATCTTCATGCTTCACATGTCTCTTAATTTATATATTCATTATCTTCCATGTCTAAAGGGACCCCCTAATGGTATAGTTCATGGAAACAATGGATCACCTACCATCCTGGGACAACTCCCTAGAAGACATTGGAAAACATTTTGAAACAGGTCCCTTGTTGTCTAACTTGGTCAGTGGTCAACCCCTATTTTTCTATCCCTATCCTAGGTAACACAATATGGGTGTTGTGTTTAGAATATGGTCAAAAATTATCCTCCATTTTCATGCCACCCTTATTTTGTTCTGGATATTAGTGATTGTGATTCACTATTTTTTACATCCTTATGTTTTGATGGAACTCTAATACATTTGATGTTACCCACTCATGAATCTACACGTATTGAGTAAAAAGATGGGTGTTTTCAAGACATTTTTTGACTCAACATTTTATCTCCCTTACTGTATGCTCTTATGTGATGGGGAAATCCTCATACCACTCCTTGTTTCTCACACTGATCATGAATCACATGGGTTTAAGAGTATTTATGGGGTATTTACACACATGGAAGAGCTACACAATCTCAACAGTCTAAAATATGTGACCATATACTAGGAGTTTGAGTCCCTAGTGTGTGACATTAAAATTAGACATTTGATTCCAAGAATAATGACTTTAAACTATGCGTGGATCCCCCTGGAAGTGTGTTGTGCAATATTGACCTTTGAGGTTCTCATTCTTCTCCACCACACATTCATTTCCTCCTGAAAATTCCCAAATATTGTCAAAATTAAATGAACCTAAACTAAGAGCCTATGGTATTAGAAACATGACCATAAACTATCAACATCAGCTCCATTAATTTTGAGTGAAAGCTATTTTTATCCTCTATAGTCCTAGAATCATGACTCTAAACTACATGAAAGTCTCAGGAATATATGGTGTGGCAATGGGACTTCTTGTCCTTCATTCACATTTGGTTCATCACATCACCATGCCACATATATCTTTTAATGAATCATGAAACATGGTCCAAATTATATGACCCTAAAATAATAATCATACAGTCCAAGCTATATGACTCTAAACTGCATGGCTCCATCATAGAATTCATTTTTGAGAGTACACCATTTCGAGCACTGGTCTTCTACCCCATCGTCATGAAGAACTATGTGTGGATTGATTCCCATCCTTATGGGATACATAAGAATTCATGAACACTTCATCTTTGGGACCAACTCTAATTTTAACCTTTTGAACCCTTGGCATGAGGTTCTCCTAGGAGTGTGTGGTGTGGTGCGGGTCTCCCAAGTCCTCATTCACATCGGGTTATTTGTATGCCCCATAAAAATACACTATGGGATACCTATCCCACCAATGTCATAGCTGTATAATGATAAATTGTGAAGAAACTATAGTCCTTAACACATAGTGTTAAAAAGAATGAACCGGTCTGGTCACATGACCTTAAACTACAACATCATAATCCATGCCACATAAAGATAAATGACACAACATTATGGTGTTCTCTCCTGAGAGAAAATCACCCTTAAAACTGGTCATCCACCATGGCACCTATCAAGAACTACATACAACTAGATTCTTATCTATAAAGGATATATATTGATGCCTAATATTTCCATCCTAGTATAGTCACTCGCTAAAGAAAGATAAATAAAAAATTAAGAGAATAAAATATATTTAATTCCCTCCCTCTCAGTGTATGGGTTAGACCAATAGAGATAGATTCCCTTTTAATAACTATATGTGTCTTTATTTTCATCCTCATGGGATATATAGGAACACCTGAGCACTCTACCTTTAGGACCAACAACATCATTTCCCCACATTCACATCAGTTCATCTTAATCCTAACAACATAACATTAAACTCCAAAGAATACCGAAACTACATGTCACTTGATTCCCATCCTTACATGATACATAGGAATGCCTAGATACTTCTTCATTGGGCCCACTGAAAAACTCCCTCCACCCTTCGGCCCCTTGGACTCTATCACAGACTATGATATAGGACCCTAAATGGAATGTAGTTCATATTAGGGTGTCTATGTGACATGTGATCTCTTTTTTCCATTATTCACATTAGGTTTTAACTCTTGTGTGTCACATGTGCACCATTAGAATATGTGTTCCTTTCTATATTCCAAGATGCACAACTTGAAACTGCATGCAAGTTTCCTCAGGGACACATATGTAGTGTGTGGACCCCCCAGGTCCTTAATAATGTTTGGTTTGTTATATCACCACATTAAGTATATTCCTCTTGGAGTGGTTACCTTATGGTCCAAACTCCATTAACTTAAACTATGAGCTTAGTCCAAGAATAAAAACTTTAAACCATATGTGGGTCTATTCTGGGATCTGTGGCTTGTGGGACTATTAGTTCCTCATTCAAATCGAGTTTATCAATAAAACCACACTATATATACACATTTGAGATATCATCCCTCATGGTACAAGATTTATGACCTTAAACTAAGAGTTAACATCCTCAAACACATGAAATTAAAATATGATCCTACCATGAACAAGTTTAGAAGTCCCCATAATAATTGTGAGAAGCTTCTTCTTCCCCCCCAGAGAGGATTCCCCCCCACCAGTGTTGGTCTCATACAACCCGGAGTTTTAGAACTATGTGAGGGTTGATTCCCATACTCATGGGATACAAAGAGACACCCTTACATTTTTGTCTTCAGGCCTATCCATAGGTTCATAAACCCTTTTTAGCCATTTTTCCTCAATCACGGTCAAATAATTATGATCTTAAACATCATTCCATTAATATTAAGGTGTTTATGCAACACATGAGCCTCCTTGGCTTCATTCACGTCAGCTTTTACCTCCCATGTGTTGCATGCATATCTTAATACTGGACATATCCCTATATTTTGAGGAACACAAATTTAAATTAATTTTCATGGTACATGAAAAATAGACTTAAAATATTTTCACACCTAGGTTTGAATCTCACACTATTATGCATTTGGTCCACACTTTGAGTCCTTCTTTTTTTTGGGTTTTCCATTATCATTCAAATCCATACGGACCCCTTACTGATGATGGTATCATTCAATTTTGGCTCACCTCCAATTATGGGCCAATTACCTAATGGATCTTGGGAAACAAGTAGAGAATATTGTGTTTTCAAACTTGTTCAATAACCAATTTCGCATTTGATCACCCCATTTTTTCCTGGTGCAGTTTTTCTCCCTATGTTTCGAACATTGTCAACAATAACCCCTTATTCACCAACATCCCATTTGATCCAAGCTTTGAAATTATTGAATTATGTATTTTTTTACATCCATATATAATGTTGAGGTTTCTTCCTTGGTTTCACCCCTCAATGTTCACTAACACATGTTAGATAGACCCTTGTACTATGCCTTATTTTCCACACCAAACATTTCTCATGTAGGATTAGGAGTACTGGTATAGTGTGTGTCGATGTGGTCGAGACACAATTGTGTTATTGGGTCCATATGCTATGACCCTATACTAATAACCTAATAGGGAAATGTGGTATCTTGTGTTTTTCACTACTCCACACCACATATAACCAATTTTGGGAAGCCTACTTCACACCTATTTCCATATATTTGTATGGTAAGAAAGTAAATTTTGGACTATTCACATTGGAGTTTCTTTCCTATGTACTGCACAAATATTCTAGAAACAAACAATTAATAGTTGATGAAATTAAAATATAAACTATTGGACATGGTCTATGTAATATGACATTAAACTATTTAGAACATCCCAGTCCCATTGTAGCATCACTCCTTTTTAATACATAACTTTTCATTACATTTTACATACAGAGGATCTTTAAAGTCTAGTGTCTTGGAAATCAGGAACTTAATACATGAAGACATGAAACATTATTATTAAACACTTGAAAGGCTTCTTAATTTTTCATCCTATGTTCATTATAGCATCTCATAACCTAGGAGCATACATTAAAGGAAAAGGTGAGCAGAAGGCCTAGTAAGGGAAACAAGAGAAACATTTTACATTTGAACTTGAGATACATCAATAAAGTCATGGTAAATAACTTTAAGGCATGAGAAATAGATCATGAGGAATATAATAATAAAAATAACATGTTTCATAACTTGAATATGTGGCTACAACATTTAACTTAGACAATCATTTCTTTATAACCAAGGTCCGTCCCCAAGGTGTCATTAAAAAATTAATAGGGTTACTCACCAAGGTATCGTTAAAATGGTCATCTCTAGAGATTAAGTCTTTACCCAATGAATTAGAGCGCTATCAGGGTGCACCCTTAATTTTCTTTTATTATAATGTGAGCCACATATATCATCATAAATAATTTCATAAATAATCCATATAACATAAAATAAATGGGTTTCATTTTATAGTCATTACATTTTAAAAAATTTCTTTAAAGAAGAGATATTTATGTCACTTTAAACCCACAGAAAAGGAAAGAGTGTCTCATGTTTGTAAATCCCAGAATTTAAAATATAAAATTTTGATATATATGTGAATAAACCTGTATAATAAAGTGTTTTGAGTATTCACTTAATAAAATAAAATAATTTGAGAAAAAGAGAGAGACATTTTGAGACAAAAATTCGGCAGCATAACAGCTATGTTGTAGGGTTTTAGAAAACATTGAAAAGAGAGGGGACATGGGTAAACCACTCATAAATGATACATAAAATAGTATAGGGATAGAATATAAAGTATATAAGAACATGGTAATGAAATTTTAAGAACATACCATATGAAATGAAAAACTTGAAAGGAAGACAAAAATAAAATTTCTCTTATGAAAAAATCGGCAGCCTAACGGCGTCACTTATAACTTAAAAAAAGAATGAATCAGATTTAATAGGGTCTATAATAATTTTAAAATAAAAGGAATGCATGATAAATATATATATCATACCCCAACATGGAAAAAAGAAACTTGAAAGACTTGACATGAAAGTAGAACTTTTAAAATGGGAAGAGTGAAAGAATCCCTTACCAATTTGGTAACTTACAAAACATACGCCACATGAATGAAGGATCATACAAAGAATATGTAAATACTCATAAATGAAAGTATATTACACAAAGTGTTCAATAATGGTATGTACATAAACCACACAAAAATAAATATTGGAAAATATAAAATGAATATCACATGAATAAGAAGTGAGATGAAAATCCCATACCACGTTGTATTTAATCAAATCATATGACCAAAAATTACTAAACACCAATAAAATCACAGGATAAAATGAATATAAAAATAATAATGATAATATATATCCAATTTCAGTACACAATACACCTCCTTCTATAAATAAGTGGTGAATAATTGAAATCTCTCGGACTTGAAAGTGAGATAAGAATGCCTTACCACGTTTTCGACTTGACTCACTCATATGTTCCTTGTTCTTCTTGAATGATAAACTTAAGTTAATTTATACTTTATTAAGAATAATTTTCATTTTCATTATCTATTTTATATCACTTATTATCTTTCTGTAACAATTATTTAATTTTTTGAGTTCATAATGGACATTTTGTCGATGTTCGGAACTTGAGTAAAAAAATGGACTTCTTATAATCAGATGATGTTCATGTGGTCTAAAGTTCATTAAATCCATAATCATATTCACCATTTATATGTAATATATATATCCATTATATAAATGTACTTATAATAGTACATAACATTTGGAGATAATAAATGAAATGCACCGTTCATGGAGACAATAAGCCGTACGTACGCATGAACACTACTTTCATTTCTATTTCATACTTTAATGGAATGAAAACAAAATGATACATATGTATATTATAATTACAGTATAATATATATGTTATATATGGTACATAAGTTCATAAATTATATCCTTTATATGTTCCATGTATGGCATTAACAATTCAAATCATTTTGAGGGGGTGGTAGGCCGCACTTCCTAAAATAAAATTATCGCGTTTACCAATTATGGAAACCATAAAGATATGACATAAAAATAAAAATACAGAAGCATAAGGAATACATAAACATAATATATATATATATATATCATATATAAATACAGTGACATATTAATGACTACCATGAGAGGCGGTAGGAGATAATTGGACAATCATCGTTTCGTGAGGCAGTAGTTCGCTATCCACAGAAACTGTATGTTCTTCACCCATTAGATTAAGATGTGTGTTAGTGTATCTAGAATAATTCTCATAAAAACATCCTAGTATACTTAATATACTGGTTTTGTTACAAAATAAAGGAATAAAAAGTGTTTTGGAGTTTGGAGAAGCAAAATAAAACAAAAGAACATAAGAGAAGACATTGCCTTTAAATCGGGTAACTCCCCATGGTTTGAACCAAAAGGGTTTCTTAAAATGCTTTCCTCCTAAGGTAAGGAATCTAGGATTAAGAGTGGGATCTTGGGAGATTATTTGAGTAGAGTTTGGATGAGACAAATGGCATGATAAGTGTAATAAAGTGGTAGGAAGTGGGGTCTTTTTATAAGGGAGAGGAGGGGCTCTTTTGGGAAGCATGAAAATATTATTTTATTAAATAATTATTTTCGGTTCATAAAGTTCGAAAAACCATTAAAGTAAAATATTAGGTGTCCCATGTTCTAAATAAAATCATCCAATAATAATTGGACAAGTTTTGGATATTATTTTAAACTTTATCTTCTTATTTATTTAAATCATTCATTAATGACGTAAACACTGCATCATCATTGTGTCATAAATAATTTTATTTATTTGATTTCTAAAAATTATAAAAAAATTACCATGAATTAGGATATATTTTTATATTTATAATGAATATTTATAGTAAAAAATATAACTTATATAACTCCATGTAAAAAATGTTTTAGTAAAATAATACATGTTTGTGACATTTTTATTTTTACTTTAAATATAATGTTATTAATGTCATTATCTTACCCATGTGTCTCCATGGGCCCCCCAAATTGACCCATGGATTTTCGTGGTCGGATGTGACTTATCCAATAAGGTTGGGACATGTGTCAAGGTATTTTAAATTTTTATAATATTATTTTAACCTTAAGTTACCCTAATTACCTTTAATCGCGGTTAATAAAACTCAATAGTTACTATTCACAAAAAATTATTTCCATCCCATTGAACCACATTTTACTTAATAATGAAAACCATGTATGTCAGATGTTTGAAATTCAATTCATAGAAGTGGTAATATTTCATTTAAATGAAAAATTCAGTTTTTTTAACTACTACTTAGTGATTTTACTATTCATAAAAAATTGATGTTTTCAAAAACATAAAAAAAATTAACCCTAAGATATATTTGATATTCCAAATTCAAAAATGATATCCATTTTACCAAATTAAAAAAATAGAAGTTTCATTAATTAATTTTACAATTAAATCCCGCTGTCAAAACAAATAGTGTGTTTTTAAGAAACAATATCTATCAAAAGATTGACACTTGTTTATGTTAAATTTCAAAAGTGAAATTAACTCCAATGACCACCATTGGATTAAATGGTAACAATATAGTCTAATTAAACATTAAACCCAATTAGAAAGATAATCTAACCATATAAATAAATTATATTAAAATGAGGTTTTGAATTAAAATGCCTCATTTTTTAATGTTCATTAAAAAATGAACTTTATTAGAAATATAACAAAAATTTACACAATGTATATTTTGATGTCCTGATTCCAAAGAAAGATTTTATTTTGACAAATATAAAATATAAAAGTGAAAAAAGTTGATTTAAAAAGGGTTCACCATCAAAAGGTAGTTAATCAACCTTTTAAAGAATATTAGAATATTTATGCTTAAAAGTGGATTCCTTAATATTTTAAGCCTTTAACATTTATAAATGTAATAATATTTAATGAACAGATATAATCATGTTTCAGCTAGTTCTATTAATTCCTGCCAATACAATGACAAGGAATTAACTACCATTTAAAATAATATTATTATATTATTAGTGTGCAACGTAAGATTTCAAATAAACCCGTTGTTGTGTTTCGGGTACTCTATCAAACATAGAAACCCATTTACATGTATATTAATATTTAATTCAAAAATATTAATAAATAAGAACATTTTAAATTCTTTATTTATCTGAGATGTTACATTCTTCCCCCCTTTTGGATATTTCTTCCTCGCGATTTTAAAATTGGGCTTGGAAACTTCATTGAAAGTCCCACATTGGAAAAAGAGTCAGTAAAACTATCACTTCAAAAGAAAGAATGAGAATTACAAAGGTCACCTGAGTTAACCCATAATAGGGTTCCATGTAGGAAAACATGGATATAGAAGAGAAAATAAACGGTCAGGTTCTGATGGAGAGTGATAGAAAACATGATTAGGAGAAAGTTAACCATAAGAAAATCACAAACTTATGATGTGTGTAAACTGCCTTTGATTACCCAGTAGGAAACGTAAACCAACAACATTTTTGTTTTACATTCCTTTTCATAATTTTTAGGAACTCATTTACTACATAGAATAAAAAAATAAGGAAATATAATTACCTTCAAGTAGAGTTTCATCCATTAATAAGTTTCCACCAGGACTAATCTTTTCTCCAAACAACGATCATTCAAAATGACTTGGTCACATCAAAAGCAAAAGGATCATCTTCTAGAGAATCACCTAATCCACAAAAGAATAACTATATTTTTCCCTTATCTTTAGTCATCAACTAAAACTAAAAAGGTTAGTACGATATCATATAATCCCCATAAATAATAATCCTTTATAAAAAAAACTACTATTAAAGTCCAAAATTTAACAAATAGTACCCAAAGTTCTAGAAAGACCATTCAATACACAACCATCCTTAAAATAATTCAGAATAATACAAACTAAGATTAGAACCAAAAACTCTGAAGGATTTAATCACATAGTCTTCCCTAATAAATCTTAACATTTATCTTTAAATAACATTAACTACTCTTAAAGTCTAATACTAAAGTGTAATTAACCTAATCACATATTTTCTATGCCAGGATAATCATTTTCCATAAATAACCCAAATCACCATATGTACACAATAAATACCTAGATTCTTACAAAATAAAAATTTCAACCATTCCTCCACAAATCAAATCCTGTAGTTTTTTATTTTCCTTAGGCATATAATATTCCAAAAGAGAAAACATCTTCCAAAATAACCTTTTTCATTTAATAAAAAAATAATTTTCATATACAAAGGATATCCATTTTATAAAACATAATTTCCCAAAATAAACTTATTCTTGATCCATAAAATCATTTAACTAAAAAGTATAATTCATACTAACTAAAGACTTCATGTAGGCCAGTGGTAGGCGATAAAACCCAATGGTACTTTGGTTGTGGGTTCAATTCCATAGCTTTGTCCGACACGATGGGTTGTCACACGGTCTGCATGTTGTCCTTTTTATAAAACTAAAAAAATAACCCTAACATGTTTTAACCTCAAAGGTTTTGTCATACCTTTCATTTTCATCCCATCACATTAAGATAGTTCTGCTCGTATCTAGATAAGGATGAATTTTCTTGATAAACTACTTACTCCATACTCACCAAAATATCATGATTTTTTCTTATATTTAAAATTTTATATAGGGATCTTCCTAAAGTTTCCATAGACTAATTTCCATAAATAACTAAACTATCCTTTGATACCAACTGTAGCATCCCACATTTTTAATACATAACTTTTAATTACATTTTACATACAGAGGATATTTAAAGTCTAGTGTCTTGGAAATCAGGAACTTAATACATGAGGACATAAAACATTATTCTTAAACACATGAAAGTCTTCTTCATTGTTCATAATGAGATATTTATAGTATCTCATAACCTAGGAGCATATATCAAAGGAAAGGGAGAGAAGAAGGCCCAATAAGAGAAATAAGATAAACATTTTACATGTGAACTTGAGAAACATCAATAAAGTCATGATAAATAACTTTAAGGCATGAGAAAAAGATCATGAGGCATATCATAATAAAAATAACATGTTTTATAACTTGAAGATATTGATACAACATTTAACTTAGAAAATCATTTCCGCATCACCAAGGTCCATCCCCAAGGTATCATTAAAGAATTACCAAGGTTTTTCACCAAGGTATCGTTAAAATGGTCATCTGTAGAGATTAAGTCTTTACCCAATTCATTGGAGTGATATCAGGGCGCACCCTTAATTTTTATTTTTTATCATGTTATCCACATATATGATCATCAATCATTTCATAAATAACCCATATAGCATAAAATAAATGTGTTTTATTTCATAGTCACAACATTTTAAAAAAACTACTTTAAGGATGAGATCTTTATGTCACTTTAAACCCATGGAAAAGGAAAGCAGGTATCATGTATGTAAATAACAGAATTTAAAATATAAAATTTTGATATATATTTCACTACCTTTTTAGAATAAAGAGTTTTTAGTATTCACTTAATAAAATAAAAGAATTTGAGAAAAAGAGGGAAACATTTTGAGACGAAAATTTGGCAGCATAACAGCTATATTATAGGGTTTTAGAAAACATTGAAAAGAGAGGGGACATGGGTAAAACACTCATAAATGATCAATAAAATATTATAGGTACAGAATATACAGGATATAAGAACATGGTAATTAAATTTTAAGAACATACCATATGAAATGAAAAACCTAAAAGGAAGACAAAAATAAGATTTCTCTTATGAAAAATTTGGCAGCCTAATGACGTCACTTAAAACTCAAAAAAAATAGATGAGATTAAATAGGGTCTCTCATAATGCGAACATAAAAGGATTGTATGATGAATATAGAGATCATACTCCTACATGGAATAAGGAACTTGAAAGACTTGACATGAAAGTAGAACTTTGAAAATGGAAAGAGTGAAAGAATACCTTACAGATTTGGTAACTTACAAAACATACACCACATGAATGAAGGATCATATAATGAAGATGTGAATACTCATAAAGGAATGTATATTACACAAATAGTACAATCATGGTCAGTACATAAACCATACAAAAGGAAATAGTGGAAAATATACCATGAATCTCACAGGAATAATAAGTGAGATGAAAATCCCTTACCACGTTGTATTCAATCGAATCGTATGACAAAAAATTACTAACCACCAAAAGAATCACAAGATACCATGAATATAATGAGAATACTGATAATATATATCCAATGGCAGTACACAATACACCTCATTCTATAAATAAGTGTTGAACAATTGAAATCTCTCGGACTTGAAAGTGTTATAAGAATCACTTACCACGTTTTTGACTTGACTCGCTCGTAAGTTCCTTGTTCTTCCTGAATGATAAACTTAAGTTAATTTATACTTGATTAAGAATACTTTTCATTTTTAATATCCCTTTTATATCACTTATTACCTTCCTATAACAATTATTTAATTGTTTGAGTTCATAATGGACATTTTTTCGATGTTCGGAACTTGAGTCAAAAAAATGGACTTCTTATAATCACATGATGTTCATGTGGTCTAAAGTTCATTAAATCCAGAATTATATTCAACATTTATATGTAATATACATATACATTATATATATTTACTTATAATAGTTCATAACAGTTGGAGATAAGAAATGAAATGCACCGTTCATGGAGACGGTAAGCCCTACGTACGCATGAACACTAATTTCATTTATATTTCATACTTTAATGGAATGAAAAAAATGATACATAGGTATTTTATAATTACAGTATAATATATTTTTTATATATGTTATATAAGTTCATAAATTCTATCCTTTATATGTGCCACGTATGGCATTAACGATTCCAATCATTTTGAGGGGGTGGTAGTCCGCACTTCCTAAAATGAAATTATCATGTTTACCTATTATGGAAATCATAAAGGTATTCCATAAAAGTAAAATACAGAAGCATAAGGAAAAAATAAACATAATATATATATATATATAATATAAATATAGTGACATATTAATGGTCACCGTGAGAGGCGGTAAGAGAGAATTGAATAATCATCATTTCGTGAGGCAATAGTTCACCGTCCACAGAAACAATATGTTCTTCACCCATTTGATAAATGTGTGTGTTAGTGTAGGTCGAATAATTCTCATAAAAACATCCTAGTATATTTAAGCTACTGTTTTTATTTCACAATTAAGGAATAAAAAGAGTTTAGGGGTTTGGAGAAGCAAAATAAAACAAAAGAACATAAGAGAAGACATTACCTTTAAACCGGGTAACTCCCCTTGGGTTGAACCAAAAGGGTTTCTTTAAGTACTGTACTCCTAAGGTTAGGATTCTAGGATGAAGAAAGGGATCTTGGGGGATTATTTGGGTAGAGTTTGGCCACACCAAAGGTATTGATAAGTGTAATAAATGGGTAGAAAGTGGGGTCTTTTTAAAAGTAAGAGGAGGGGATCTTTTGGAAAGCATGGAAATATTATTTTATTATATAATGATTTTCGGTTTCTAAAGATCCAAAAATCATTAAAGTCAGAGATAAGGAGTCCATTGTTCGAAATAAAATCATCCAATAGGAATTGGACAAGTTTTGAATATTATTTTAAACTTTATCTTCTTATTTATATAAATCATTTATTAATGATGTAAACACTGCATCATCATTATGTCATATATAATTTTATTTTTTTGATGTCTAAAAAGTATAAAAAATTACCGTGATGTCGGAAATATTCTTATATTTCTAATGAATATTTTAATTTTAAAAGACATCTTATATAACACCATATAATTTTTTTAGTAAAACAATACATGTTTGTGACCTTTTTATTTTTACTTTAAATATAAAGTTATTAATGTCATTACCATACCCATGTGTCTCTATGGGGCCCCCAAATTGAACCATGGATTGTATTGGTCGTCCATGACTCATCCAATAAGGTTAGGACATGTGTCAATGTATTTTTATATTTTTATAATTTTATTTTTACCATAAATTACTCTAATTACCTTTAATCATGGTTAATAAAACTCAACAGTTACTATTCACCAAAAATTATTTTCATCCCATTGAACCACATTTTTCGTACTAAGGACAACCATGTATGTCGGATTTTTGAGATTCAATTCATAGAAGCGGTAATATTTCATTTAAAGGAAAAATTTAGTTTTTTTTAACTACTACTTAGTGGTTTCACTATTTTTCAAAAATTGATGTTTTCAGAAAAATACCAAAAATTCACCCTAAGATATATTTGATATTACAAATTCAAAAATAATATCCATTTTACCAAGTTCAAAATATATAATTTTCATTAATTAATTTTATAATTAAATCCCATTGTCAAAACAAATAGCGTGTTTTTAAGAAACAATATCTACCAAAAGATTGACACTTGTTTATGTTCAATTTAAAAGTGAAATTAACTCCAATGACCACCATTGGATTAAATGGTAAAAATATATTCTAATTACAATTTAAAACCAATTAAAAACATAATATATCCATATAAATAAATTATATTAAATGGAGGTTTTGAATTAAAATACATCATTTTTCACTATTCATTAAAAAATGAACTTTATCAGAAAAATAACAAAAATTTACACTAAGTAAATTTTGACGTCCTGATTCCAAATTAGGATTTTATTTAGTCAAATATAACATATAAAAGTGAAAAATGTAGATTTAAAAATGGTTCACCATCAAAAGGCAGTTAATAAACCCTTTAAAGAATATTAGAATATTTATGCTTAAAATTGGATTCATTCATATTTTAAGCCTCTTAGATTTATAAATGTAAAAATACTTAAAAAACAGATATATTCATGTTTTAGTTATTTCTATTAATTCCTGCCAATACAATGACAAGACGTTAACTACCATTTAAAATAATATTATTATATTATTAGTGTACAACGTAAGATTTCAAAGAAACTCGTTGTTGTGTATCAGGTACACTATCGAACATAGCAACCCCTTTAAACTAGTATTAATATTTAATTCAAAAATATTAATAAATAAGAAAATTTCATTTTCTTTATTTATCTGAAATGTTACACCCATGATGTTAAAGTGCAGGACAAACCCTGATCACATGAAATTAAACTGTACCATGTATCTTCCTTACTGTATGACATTAAAATACATGTTCATCATCCTTACTTGCATGATGTCAAAATTAAAAGCATCATAAGCTTCACCCAAGAGGTATTTTCCCTTAATGATAGCCATCTGCCACATTTTTCACATCTTCAGATATCACTCAACATCCAAGATGATAAACCTATGGAAGACAGGTTTGATATTTGTTTAGACTAGTGTTCTCACACTATTGTTTTCTAAGACATGGTGGTATAACATCAAGAGTTTTGGAATCCATTCAAACTTTTTATCACTCAACTCCCATCTTTTCCATGCCCTTTATTTCGATCCTCTTCCTCTTTCACATCTGATGAGACCCCCTAACGGAATGGTGTCTAGATAATTATCACATACCATCCTGGGCTAATGTTCTTAGAGACTTTAGATGATAATTCAAGAAAGGTCCCATGTTTTGAAAATGATCAGTATTAAACCCTTGTTTGCTTGTCCCCATTTTAGGTTAAGTGGTATGGATACAGTGTCATCGAACAAGGTTAGCAGTTATCCTATCTCATGATGTAGCTCCCATTTTTTATGAAATTTTGGGAATTGTGATTCCAAACACCTCATTCCATTTTGTTTGTATAGATTCTAATGCCACTGGTTTTACTCATTCGTACACTAGAGCACATCAAAAAGGAAAGTTGGACACCCTGAGAGCCCTATTCTATATAAAGAACCTCTCTCATCCCATACACTCTTGGTGGTTATTACATGATATAAGACATAAAATGATAGATAATTATTCTACATCTGCATACAAAGTGAATGGTTATGTTGTCATACATTGTTTCAAATACTGTGCACGACCCACGTGAGCTTAGGGGTTGACCATTGGTTGTTTCATAGATATGATTTAGATGAAATAATTAAAGTAATCAAGAATTTTTCCATACTATAAATTAAAATAATTTAAAAAATAAAATTTATTTTATATGTTTTTCAAAACATATCCCCTATGAATTGACTCCTGCGATGGAATGATTTAGCTCTACCACCTTCTGATACGTCACCTATCAGGTTTTTTATTGTCACCTAAGCTCCCTCTCTTCATCAATGTCCATAGATAGAAGCTCATTATCCCTGATATGTTCCCATTAATTCTTATCAAGGAGGTAATTTACTTGATGACTTGCATATCTTAGCTTTCCCTGAGCTTCTTCCAGCTGGTCCTTCAATTGTGCGACAGGTTCGGATTGATTTTTGATGAAGTAGGCGCCATCATTCATCTATTCTTCCAGATAATGGATCTCCTACTCAGCCTCATGAAGCTTTCGTATACTGTCAGATTTATCATGGTACTAGGTGACATCTAAATTATGACTGCTTTCCTGCATATTCTTAGCAAGATAGTCTCAGATCAGCATGGGAAGATCACGAGCATCCACCCATCTGGTGCATATACAACACATCTAGTTGCAGAGTAATCTCATTAGGGTCGTCCATTATGCCTCTAGGGAAATAAGAAAACTATTGATGAATTTTCATTCCATGTGTTGATTCATGTAGATTTTCTCAACTTCTTCTAGATTAGATTCATCCAACACTTTAGGATCAGTTGGTTAATACATTGGAAAGATGGCCAGAAGTCCAACTGAAGGGTCTTCCTACAACATTCTCACTAAGGGATTAAGCTCTCTGACATGGGGATGGACGTATTCACTTGTTTCTTCTTCATAAACCTAATCTCCTCCATATTCAAGCTCTTCCCTATCAGTGTCATCATTCGTAGCTAACACATCCCACTCATCTATAAGAGATCCTGTGGATGTACCAGAATCATCTAGTTACCGATCCTATAGTCTTCTAATAAATACATTGGATATAAAATTTAGTTAATTTGATTATAAAGTGATAGGTATGGGTCTGTGAAAGTGGAAACTTATAAGAGTTGAGTGCAACCAGATTAAGTTCTCGAGTCCCCATAGGGGCTTCCACCACTGAAGACCCTTCCATTTTTTAACTTCAATGATCAAAACTATTTTTACTTGGATAAAAAAACATCATAGGATTCCGAGGTTGTTTCCTTGACCCCATCAACTATCCCACCACTAGCTACCTCAGACACAACCAACTCATTTTTTGGCTTAATTCTAGATGTAGGCTCAGGTTCATGTCCTTATACATCCATTGGCACATTCTCTGCCCCTATAGCATGGTCTCAATGATTAACACCAATGTGCTCCTGTACAGGATAATTATTGATTAGTGGATCTGATTTTCGAAAGAAGATGGGACCAAAGAAGGTATAATTTAATACTTACTAAGAGGTATACATAGACCCCCTTGGTAGGTCCCATGATCTCATCAATCTCTTGGGGACACCCTTGATGAGCTTTTTTCTATTGGGATTACCAAAAACTAGGCTATTAATCCTCATCTTTTTTTCATCTTCTTCCTCAGCCTCTCCTTCTTCATCCCCATATTCTTCTTCTTCTTCATCATCACTGTCGTCCATGGGAGGAATATCTTCCAAATCAAGTTCTTGACTGAGAATCACTTTCACTAGGAAAATTTTCTCTTCTTATTGCCCCTATCATCACACACAGATGTCTATGAATATGAGGTACACATGCCACTAACAAGAGTACACCCTATATTCAATCCATATTATCTCTTTCATGAACTGAATCCGGTTACCTTCAAAACTGGCACCCGACCCAGTCCGTGGAAAGGCTCCAAGGGCATTCCTAATCCCCATGGGCTGGCACAAGTGCTCGGGTATCATAAAAAGAGAAATGGGAATACTATACTCATGTTTATAAACATAAAACAACAAATGAATCCAATAAGACGAATCTGGATTTTTCAAACCAACCAATATTTAATATAAATTCAGAACTGAATTACATAGTTTAAAACAACTCACCAAGACTATAAAAATGGTACAAAAACAAAAGGAAACAACCCAAGAACCCTCATGGAAAGGGGTACCACCCTCAATCCATCTCCACAAGACTTCACCTCCAAGGACCTATTATGAACATGAACCACTGGAACAAAAAACTGTATTCGACCTACGACAACAAGAAATAACCAAGTCTACTTACACCCAAGGCTGTAAGTAGGGTGTGAACCAATTCCTAGTAGGATACCACCACTAATAGATTCTATTTGATAAACATTCGAAGATGAAAATATTGCAAGTTTTCATAAACATGAAACACAATTTACAATTTCTAAAAGATGAAATTTAAAAAATTAAAATAGTTTTAAAGTGGAATATCATTAAAAATAAACACTTTTAAAAAAAATTCAACTCTACTGAAATTTTCAGCCAACCATATGATATTCCAACAATAATCAAAAAGTAACTAATCATCACAAGTAATAAGAAATAACCCCTAGGAACTAGCTCGTTGTGGGTCCCAGGTAACTTGTTTCTCAGTGAGAGAACCATCACAAATATCCATTCTCGTGCATGAGCCACTAGTATGGAACATAAATATAACCTAGTGGTCCTAAATCATCATCATCATAGTTTAGTTAGAGTTGTAAGTTTCAATCTTTCTATGTGAAACTGAGTCCAAAACACACAGATTCACTAGCATACTAGTACACGTCCACCCACCTAGATACCCGGGTTCTCCCTTTGTGCTAAAACAAGTT
This sequence comes from Viscum album, assembly GCA_963277665.1. NCBI lineage: Eukaryota > Viridiplantae > Streptophyta > Magnoliopsida > Santalales > Viscaceae > Viscum > Viscum album. Next base: position 1,965,291,853 of record OY728133.1, read on the forward strand.
CAAAAAGTAAAGAAATATACACTTCACTTGAAAATATCATTTCCACATCAAAAATTCATCAAAAAACCCACATGTATACCACACAAGTCACAAAATTCCACTTTCATTCAAATTGGTTTTGAAATCTGACTCACACCAAAATAGCCCACAACACTTTTCATATTTCACTAACACATCCAAAAATCCATTAAATTTTATTATAAAACTATTACAGTATATTACAACTCACATAACATCCCATTCACAATTTACATAATACCCTTTTCATAATCAAAATCCATTTTTCATATCACACTCACACAAAACATCCCACATCACTTTCACTTATCTTACACACTTTAGTAAATCCTTAAAACATTTCTATAAAACATTTACAAGATTGAACACATCACAAAACATCCCCTCTCACATTTAAGATGTACCATTCTAGAATATACACTCTCTAAAATAGTTTTCCAATATGGTTTCACCTCTTACATAAATCATTAAATCTTTAAAATCATTCATAAAACAATTCCAAAGAGTATACCCCAAATTTGATCATAGAACCCATTTCAAAACCATATTTCAAGGACAAGACCACACCAAAACACTACGAATGTAGAATTGAAAGCCCTGGAGATGTTTATAAAACCACCTTAAAGTGTTATAAAATCTCCCTAAATAATACTACGAAAGATACAAATAAAAACATCCATTTTCATAAAATGATCTCAAGAAGTATGACAAAGTTTTAAACACCAAATCTATTCCAAAACCCCCTTATAAGGTCCACATGTCTCTGAAGCATTAAAAAACAGGATTTTTTCCCCTTTCAACAACTTATAAATTAATTTCATATTTTATTAAACTACCATAAAAGATAAAAAATGTGTTACATTTGAAAAGTTCACAACTTTAAAAAAATGATATTATAAAATTAAATACTTAACCAAATCCCTCAAAAATGTATTTCACACCACACATAGTACATGGGGAACATGAAAAACTAGTAAAAAAAATCAAACTAACTCATCAAGGGATGGTTAAACATGGAATCACCTACCGAAAGTGTCGAATCCCTCAAAAATTAGTGTGAAACATCAACCACGCCATTGCCGCACAAAAGTGAAGATAAATCCATCCCTATACGAAAATAATTGACAAAAAATACACCAGACCAATCCCTAGGTTCGAACCCTAACTTCTAGACATTTTAGAACATAATGAAAGAGGGTGGAAACCCTAAGGGAAAAGGAAGAAACCCAGAAGGAATCACTTACCCTAAAAAATATTAAAGAAATAACCCCAAATACACCAGTAGCTGAAGTTGAAAATAGCCAGAAATTCCAGGGAGGTTCGAACAAGTATTAAGAGATCATGTAGGAACTAGAATGGGGAAAAGAGTTAGAAATAAAGATGTTTTGAAAGAATCAATTTATCTCTTCAAATCCGTGTGATTTGAGAAATTCAGATAAGTTTCATCCAAATTCGCGATGAAACTAAGCTCCAAATAGGGGGATAGGAGAATGGGGGCGTGCTGTTGGTAGGTGTGCTCTGGAGATAGTTGTAATCAGTGAAAAAATGTTAAAATTTAATGATATATTAATGAATTAATAAATTTTTTTAATGCAGGAAATGGGATTTCGGGCAGGCCCAATCCCTTAAATAAAAACCAAAATCCACCATGATTATGGATTCCTAAATGGTTCAAATTAATATGGTGGTGTTAATTGGTCAAGGGATGCCAAGTAGGAATCAGAATGAATGAAAAATGTTGAAAAATGTAAGAGTTATAAAGGAATAAAAAATTATTATTAAACATAGAATTAGGCTTACGGTTTGGCCCAAATCATGAAAACTCACCCATTTCTCCAAAAATGCATAGGAAACCCCCCCAAAAAGAAATAATGGAAATTAAATTTAAAATAACTTTAAAATAAGTTATGTATGTGAAAATTCTCCCCACCATTAAAACATTCCACCCTAGAAAGTCACAGTAAGGCCAAAACAACATTCAAAGCCAACTGAGAAACCTGAAATGTACTCCTTCACCAAGTTCGGTCTGCCCCTAAAAGGCCAAAACACCTCCAATGATAAATTAAGGAATAAATACTCTCACAAACCAAAACATAAATCAATTTTCTGAAATGATCAAGAAAATTGAGACTTTATCCCCAAATGGAATGTACTAAAACACTATCTTAACAAGACTCGAGTAATCTACCCAGAAGAACAACAACAATGAACAAGGTTACATTTACTTTGCTTTAAGTAAACAGTTGGGCACTCTCCAATCCCAATGTTTACCCCATGAAGATGTTGGTAGTTAGATAGCTCTGAACAAGACTACGTCCCGCTAAGCTAAGAACAAGGACCAATCTGATTTACTAGTATGGGGAGACAGAAATGGGCTCCCCACTATATGAGACAAATTAAATTTTCTTGAGATAGATTAAAGACACTAACAGGGGGAGGCCTGAATGGAATCCCCAGTTCAAGGGGTATAATTCATCGGAACATTATAAAATAACTTATATAAGACTCATAGTGGGTCTCCCCACCATAAGAACCAACCATCTTAACCGACCAGCACGTACCGGTACTGAAATACCAAAAAATTTAAAGAGTTAGGATGGTCACATGGTTAGTCGACATGCTTTGGGAAACCATGTGTTAACTGTGGGGATCATTCTATTTACATGGTTTTATAGGGAATGGTTACTACTAACCATGCGAAAACCATGCACTCAACCTATCTAGAAAAACTTCAAAACTTATCCAAATACCCAGTCAAAACCAAATGGAGAAAGTTTGAACTCAGGATACACATGAAAACGAGGTCCTCCCACCTCTACCACCAAACGGGAAGAACTGGAACAAGATAATGACACCATAGGTTCAAAATCTTTCTATCATTCATACTAAGGATAAGACTTTGTACAATAGTTTTAACGACCCTTGGATTTCCACTGACTACGTTACATCTTCTCTCAGGGACCTATGGCTGGATCTCAAATGATTGAAGAATCTTCGCCCTCGTACTTAGGCTTTGGAAACCACCTAAACAGAACTTCTTCTCCTGGTGATACAAACAACTACACCAAAATCCCCAATAAGTTTACCAAAAACAAACACATTCCAAAATCACTTTACCCAAACCCAACATTTATATGAAACAAGGTCTTAGAAGATTAGAACACATCACACCTTGTTTCTTTGGGTGAGAAACAACAAAAGGAAAGGACACATATAAACAAATTCCTTTAAAATAAAGGATTTTGACATTTTTTCAAGGGAGACATACTCCCAACATAACAGAGACTCTTAGAGGATTTCACAACCTTCACCTTTACAGTCAAATAATCACATTACATTATAAGGAATAATCTAACATGACCATTGTGACTGATAAAAACAATACATGGAACAAGACCTTATGCGAAGTCCCTAAACAACACACAATTCTAGAAAGTGGCTACAATAGCCTCTCATGACTATATTCCTAAAACTGGAAGTTTGACAAGAAATCCTACTTCAATGAAACTGTGAAGAACCCAGAGGCCCTCTTTGACACCATCAAGACACTCATCCACACTAACAACCCTAGACCACTTCCACCTTCGACGAACTAGGAAACTTACGAAACTAAGGTCTCTTTCAGCCTTACACAATCACTCTCCCAATAAAAAGGGATCCACAAATCAAATAAAGGTTTTTTAGACTTAATAAACAAATATCGATAAAATATTCCTTATATTGATCAACTGTAGTATTTTGCAATGGAGAAGAAATCTGGGTTGCACTTTAGTTGGGCATTAACCCTTAATGGGGGCGTACCTTATCCAATGAGAGAACCCAAGGACCCAAGCAAGATGGTCCATTGGTCAAAACATGCCACAAAAAAGATCCAAACACATGATGGGAGCCACCATAAAGGTGTCCCGAAACATATCTCAGAAGAGACTACTAACCAGTCCTTTTACCCAGCTTACTGACCAAACACAAACCCAAAACACGGTTCGAACAGGAAGGGTTCATGGACTCAAAAAAACCCACAACATCAATATTTTACAAAAATATGTAATATACAACATCCCAAAAAATTCATCAAGACATCGTGTTTTTCTTTAAAACATTTCTTTGAAAACAAACGGTTCATCCGTTAGTGTATCCACCAATGGTATACCATGGGCCTCACACATGAATGTTTCTATGCCATACCGAGCACCCTCATAACATATGTTCCAGAACTCATCTAGTCATTCCATCAACCATCCATCATTCCATATAACCAAATTCATGTGGTCTCTCATGGAAATACCAAGGTTTAAAATAAATTATTTCCACTTTTCAAAACCAAAATGGTCAACCAACACATCCTTTTTCTGAAAACCGCTAACCACAAGATCAAAATCCCAATTCACATGTTATAAAACATTTCAGAAAGGCACAATCATTTAGATAAGAAATCACTTTAATGTTATTCACATCAATTTAAAAACATCTAATCCCATTAAAACACCCTTTGAATGTATAAAAATATCTATTGGAAACCCTTTTTCAAAACCCACTTCAATATAGTTCCTGCTTTCAAAAGAAGTGTAAGCACACCATTTCCCATATCAAAATAATTCTGAAAATTTAGTTCCACTATTTCATAAATCAAACCATTCCCAATTTATTTGAAAATCATTTCACAAAAACTATTTTATTCTTAAAATGATGTCACTTTAAAACCAAATTCCCATGATTTCAAAACTAAAGAACACAAGACAATGCGAGAGGAAACTAGTTTCAGTTGGTGACTTGGACATACAGATGGCAGCCATATTCTAATCACTTCACTATCACATAGACTGTTCTAGGGAATATCCCTATCTCTACATGGATTTCCAAGCCCTGTGATCTCACTGAGACCTTAACCCAACTCTCTTTTCATTTCCCCTAATCATCATCAAACCAAGAAAACTGAAGGACTTAGATAAATCATGAATTCCCTTGAAAAATTAAATCCCATCATGAGGTGTGGTGATCAGGAACACTAACCAAAGCTGGAATACCAAGTCCCCACAATCCTTACTTCATAATATCCCAACTCTTCCCCAAATAACATAACCCAAAGAGTTAACCCGAACCTCCTCTAATACCATTTTGTCACAAACCGAATCTAGTTGCCTTTAAAACTAGCTCCCGACCTGGTCTTTGGCAAGGCCCGAAGGGAATTCCTAATCCCCACGGGCTGGCACAAGTTCCTGGGTATCATAAAAATATAATTGGGAATGATTTACCCATGTTTATAAACTTAAAACAACAAATGAAACAAATAAGATGAATCTGGATTTTTCAAACCAAACAATCTTTTACAAAAATTCTGAACATAATTACATAGTTTAAAACAAATCACCAAGACTATAAAAAAGGTAAAAACCAAACAAAAATATCCCAAGAACCCTCATGGCAAGGGGGACCTCCCTCAAGACATCTCAACAAGACTTCACCTCCAAGGACCTGCTAGAAACTCAAACCACTGGCACTAAAAACTGTACCCAACATGCGACAATAAAAAATAACCAAGTCTACTTACACCCAAGGGTGTAAGTAGGGTGTGAGCCAATTACTAGTAGGATACCACCACTAAGAGATTCTATTTGATAAACATTAAAAGATGAATATCTTGCAAGTTTTCATCAACATGAAATGCTAGTTACAATTTCTAAAAGATGCAATTTAAAAAAAAATTAAAACTGTTTCAAAGTGGTTTATCATTAAGATTAAACACTCTTAAAAATAATTTCAACACTACTAAATTTTCCAGCCAACGATACCGTATGATGATAGTAATCACAAAGTAACTAATGAACACATGCAATAGGAAATAACCCTTAAGCACTAGCTTGTTGTGGGTCCCATGTACCTCGTATCTCGGTGAGAGTAACCATCACAAATATATGTTCTCGTACGCAATCCACTGGTAGGGAACATACCCATAACCTAGTGGTCCCTAATTATCATCATCATAGTTTAGTTAGAGTTGTAAGTGACAATATTTATAAGTGAAACTAAGGAAAAAACCCACATATTCAATAGCATACTAGTACATGTCCACCCCCATAGATACATGGTTTCTCCCTTTGTGCTCAAACAAGTTCAACTAGTCAAGAAATATACTTTTCACATGAAAATATCATTTCCACATCAAAAATTCACCAAAAATCCCACATCCATACCACACAAGTCACAAAAGTCCACTTTTCATTCAAATTGATTTTGAAATCCGACTCACACCAAAATAGCCCACAACACTTTTCACATTTCTTTAACACATAAAAAAATCCATTAATTTTTTTTATAAAACCATTATAATATATTACAACTCACATAACAACCCACTCACATGTTACATAATACCCTTTTCATATCCAAAATCAATTTTTCACATCACACTCACACAAAACATCTCACATAACTTTCACATCTCTTACACACTTTAATAAATCCTTCAAACATTTCTATAAAACATTTCCAAGATGGAACACATAAAAAAAACACCCTATCACATTTATGATATACCATTTCATAATATTCACACTCCAAAAGAGTTGGAGAATATGGTTTCAACTCATACATAAATCATTAAATCTTTCAAATCTTTTATAAAACAATTCCAAAGAGTATACCCAAAATTTGATCATAGAACACATTTCAAAACCATATTTCAAGGATAAAACTGCACCAAAAACAGTACCAAAGTAGAATTGGATGCCCTAGATACAATTATGAAACCACTTTCAAGTTTTATAAAATAAAATTGAATAATACCATGAATGATACAAATCAAAACACCCATTTTCATAAAATGCTCTCAAGAAGTATAACAAAGTTTTACACACCAAACCTATTCCAAAAACCCCCTTACAGGGCCCAAATGACACTAAGGCATTAACAAAACATAATTTTCATCCCCTTTCTACAATTAATAAATTAATTTCATATTTTATAAAACTACCACAAAAGATACCACAAGTTTTACATTAAAAAGTTCACAACTTCAAAAAAATTCCATTATAAAATTAAATACTTAACCAAATCCCTCAAAAATGGTTTTCGTACCACACAAAAGATATGGGGAACATGGAAAAATAGTAAAACAAGCAAAATAACTCATCATGTAATGGTTAACCATGGAATCACCTACCGAAAGTGTCGAATCCATCAAAACATGTTGCGAAACATCAACCACACCACCGCTACACCACAAAGAAGATAAATCCGGCCCTAGATCACAATAATTGACCAAAATTACACCAAACCAATCCCAAGGTTCTAACCCTAACTTCTAGACACTTTAGAATATAATGAAAGAGGGTGAAAAAGGGAAAAGGAAGAAACAAAGAAGGAATCATTTACCTTGAAAAATATTGAATACATAGCTCCAAATACACCTATAGCTGAATTTGGAAACAACCAAACATTCAAGGGAGGTTTGAAAAAGGACGAAGAGATCATGTAGGAACTACAATGGGGGAAACTAGTGAGAAATTAAAGAGTTATTAAAGAATCAATTTACCTCTTCAAATATATGTGATTTGAGAAATTCAGATAAGTATCATCCAAATTCACGATGAAACTGAGCTCTAAATAGGGGGAGAGAATGAGGGCGCACCATGGGTAGGTGGGCTCTGGAGAGAGTTTTAATCATCATAAAATGTAAAAATTAAAGGAGATATTAAAGAATTAAAAAATATTTTTAATGCTGGAAATCGGATTTTGGTCAGTCCCAATCCCTCAAATAAATACCCAAATCCACCATGATTAAGGATTCTCAATGATCAACACCAGTGTAATCCTGTACAGGATAATTGTTGATTAGTGGATCTGAGTTTCTAAAGGGGATGGGACTAAATAAGGTGTAATTTAATACTTACTAAGAGGTGTAAATAGAGACCCTTGGTAGATCCCATGATCTCATAGATCTCTTGGGGACTCCCTTGGTAAGCATTTGTCCATTGGGATTACCCAACACTAGGCTATTCATCCACATATTTTTTTCTTCTTCTTCAACAACCTCTCCTTCTTCATCCCCATATTATTCTTCTTCGTCATCATCAATGTAATACTTGGGATGAATATCTTCCAAATCATGTTCTTGACTAAGAATCACTTTCACTAGGACATTTGACCCTTCGTATTACCCCTATCATCACACATAAAACGTCCATGAACATTAGGTACACATGCCACCAACAATAGTACACCCCATATTCAATCCATATGATCTAAATTTTTGGTATCATGACCTCTTCCCATATCAGTTTCTACCATAGGTCTACTGAAGATATTGACTTTTGTAGTGTTCTCCAGGTCGACCAAAGTGAAAAAAGATAGCATAGACACACGGTTGAAGAATATATCTCACTTTCTTTCTAGGGGACTTAATCATCGTCCCCTGAGGTTGCATTCATGACCACATCCATTCATAAGGAGAAGGTAAAACCACACCTTGTGATATACCTGCCACTCAGGTTCTAACTCATTCCACCCTTGTTGTTTGGCTTGCTTCTTGGCCTATCCCTTAGGTTACAGCCTTCCTTCCCTCCTACCACCCGGGTTCTACACTCTCTAATTAAATCTTTGAAATACTTATTCTCAAGATCACCCATAGGTATGCCACCACATAGTTTTTATTGTACTCCATTAATAACCAAGCATCAATATATATGGGTGGTAACATAATGGTTTTGAAAAATCTAGTGGTCATCAACATACACCATAACTGACGGAGTATTTAGGGGTGCGGCTTTTTATGAACCTCTATATACATATTCTTCGAAATCAGCTATAAGGACCCAATGTTTAATCAATGAAATTTCCTTTCTTATCATTATGTCATATAGTATAATCACATGAATTCATAACATAATGCCACATTATTATTAAATAAAATACTAAATAACATGTGACCTTTAAACATAATTTTTTCACTTTTGTGATTTGAATTTTGAAAATCTTATATACAAGGTTACGACCATTAAGATGTTTAGATTCTAAAAGGACAAACTTAATTTTTTGTGAATAATAACTCACCCTTATGAATAGTAATGTGAAACTTATGAATAGTAATATGAACCTTATAAATAATAAACCAGCCAAGTGAATATTAACCTTACCAATGAAGGTATATATAAAATTTATCCATCTTATAAGTGACAATATGATAGGATTTGTATTTTTGGTATGTAATTAACAAGAAATTACAATTTTATGACTAATTTAAAATTTTAAATTAATAATTTTTTAAATAAAATTTATTCATAAAATAATATTTTTATTCCTTATGAATATAATATAATTTTATGATACATTATTTAATTTTTTGAAGTGTAAAAAATACATATTTAATTTTAACAATTGTATTTTTCAAGTAAATTATGATTTTAATTAAAAAATAAATTTCTCATATTTTGAAAATTATTATTATAAAATCAAGTTAATTTTTTGATTATACACATCAAAAAATGGTTAGGGTGATGTTTTTGGATTTTTTTGAAATACTTGATGTTTTGGTGAATAATGAAATTCGATAATTTACAAAATATGGTAAATAAATGAATTTCTGCTTCATGATTGATGCATGGATGATGTAAATGGCCATTTTTTCAAAAATATATGAACTTATTAATATTTTTTTCACAAGAATAATCACTATTTATTTTCTTGATAAAAATAATAAAGTAATGAATTAAATATTGAGAAAACTCCCCTCTCCTCCACTATAAAAACCACCCTCACAACCTCTTCTCCTCACATCTCTATATTCTTGTGCCATGTACATATTATGCTAAAATATATCCCTAAAACTCTCTACCACATCCAAGATCATTGTTTCTTAACAAAACACCTAAAACAAATCCCTTAAGTAGGCTCTCAAGAGGATGGGATCTAGTGGTAAAACCCTCTTCCATTTTCTTTCAATTTCTTTTCAAGTTCCTTTGTATTATTTTCTATCCTCAACTATCCTCATAAAAATGGTGTGATATATCCAATAACATAAATGTAATATAATTTTGTTATTGTAATGGAATAATTCATCATCATCTCTCCTTTACCATCCTTTTATACTAGAAATGGAAACACCATCCAAGATGTGTTAATTTATCACATTCAAGGATGATGGGATTTCAATTTATATTACCATATTAAATTAAGGCCATGAAACCATTTTTATGGTTAAACTAGATTATTATGTATTTAATATATCCTATTTAATGTTTTATAATCATTTTTAAAAATGTTTTTAATTTATAAAAAAAATGAATTCATTGTGATAAAAAACCATCAATTAACCTAAACAGTCATCCTTAAAGTTTTATATAATGATTCATCCTCAGTCCAAATAAACAAATGAATTTTATAGATATTTAATATTATGTATGTTACATAATAACATATAACTTTAATTCTATAAAACCATCCTCATCTTACATGATTATCCATACATGTATATAATTAAGCCGATCTTGAAAACCAATGAAACAAACACTCACAAACAATGAAATTGAACCTCTTAACCCATAAAAAGGCCATGAATGAACATGATAAGGTTATAATAAATCAATTAAAAATATAATTGTTTCTTTAATTATTAGTTAATGAATATAATTTTGTTATCCAACACATTTAGATCATGTGAAGAACACTTTCAGACATAATGTAAGGGATTCTACCCGAACCTCCATTATTCCTTCGGGTTTCTTTATCTTTATTTTTACCCAAATGAAGTTATATTTTATTTTTATGGCATATTATAAATGATATTTATATTTTCCAAACTCATTTATTAATATACATTCATCATTATCTTTTTTAGATATACATATTTTTAAGTGGTTCCTTTCTTAATTCCTTTTGATAAGCAATCCCATTTTAAGGGAAGTTCACAAATTCTTACCCAATTTCAAGTGAACTCTCTCATCTATTTTAAGAAAAAAATGTTTTTATAAAATAATTATTTTTATTATGAAAAAAATTCTTGATTCACTTATGGTTTTATATAAAATATTATTCTATATCTATTTTAAATGCTCTTTAGTATTTTCCTTAAAGAAACACTAAAATGTCTTATTGATAAAATTTATTAAATACTTTTCTTTCATGTTGTCAATTCTATTTGACATAACTTACCATGATATATGATCATTTTTTCTTATTAATTTCCATGTATGTTTTTATTCCTTTATTTTATGGACACTTATATGATACTCCCATTTATTATGCTTTATGAAATGATTATGTTACCCATTTCTTTCCATGGGTACCCTTATGTTTATGTTTGATTGATTATTTGTGATTATTTATGTGGAAAACATATTCATGAAAAAAAATTATGATGGGTTCACCTATATATCACTCCAATGCATTGGGTAAATTTTAGTCTCATGATACATTAAGTGCAATGGTCTTGGTAGTTAGCCTTCACTTTTTCTCCATGTGAAACTGTTTTAGTGGTTCACCTTAACTCATGATTATCTATGTTCAACAATCCTTAACTCATGATTTATTCATGTTTTATACCATAGACACATTACTATGATTTTATATTTATATTATCTCATGTTTTATATGTTATGGTATCATATGGTCAATCTTGTTCCATGATTTTTTTATATCATTATGGTATTCCATCTAACCCATGTACTAAATATTTATTATTGTATTTATTAACATAATGGTCTTTTTAGCTCATCCCTTTGTTCATGTTATCCCTAGGTTATTCTATGCATATGTATGAGAACAAGTGAATTTTGGATCTCAACATGGAGATTAAATAAATGCTACTTTTATGATGTTTAATTATATACCTAGTCTTCCAAAGACACTAGAATTTACGATCTTTGGCTAGCATTTTGATGTTTAATTATGATTAAAATCATGTAATGATATGGGTAAATGGACAAGGTTTCTATATTTGGTATCATAGGACAGTTTAGATATTTTTAGAGATTAAGAATAGAGCACTTTAGAAAGAACATTATTGATAAGACTATGTATAAGAAAACATCCCAAAATTTTGGTTATTATAGCGTAAGTGGTTTATCATGAAAATACATCTCTGTTTGGATAATACAAGTGGACATGGTTTTGGAATAGATGTACTAAGAGTAACAAATATGACAAGTTCTTCCATTCATGACTCATGGAAACAAAGTAAACAATAATGGACCTTACTTCACACATAGTTTGAAACATCCATGGGATATGATTTGGTAAAGTAATAAGCTAATTATGAACAATTATTACGAAAAAAAGGTCCCATAAGAATATAAGTTAAGAAAAATAATAAGGATAACCTAGATTTAAACCTAGGTAATCGCAATTTAGGATATAATTTTTCTTTAAAAGTTTATCCCTTTATGTTAAAAGTTTCATTTTTTTCTTATTAGCTAAGTATTAAATTCCCCTAATATGAAATTCACTTTCTAGTTAATGGTGGGAAATAAAAGAACACATGTTAGAAATTAATGTTATTGGAAATGTGAGGATTTCCATAGTGATATACCAAATATTATAGAAATGGGTGCTCAAATATTAATGACAATACTTTCTTAGTTGGCTCAAATTATGAATAATATAATGAATCATGTGGAATGACATCCTTCTACAAGGAAATATAAAGTTGTTGTATATTACTTCATGTTTCAAAGGCCTCACATGTTTAGTGAATCTTCTGATCCCCTCCACACATAACTGCGGATTAACTCCATTGAAAAGATATTCTCTGTCTTCCAGTGCTCAGAATAATAGAAATTCATGCTGGAGGTCTATTGTTTTGATGGGGAAGATGATTAGTGGTGGAAAATGGTCAAGAATATGAATTCCCTAGAGGAGATTGATCCCGTGGATTGGGAGGAATCCAAGAATTTTTTTTGTTCAATAAATATTTTCCACGAACCCTCTATCTCGAGATGGAAAGAGAGTTCCTCAGACTTATGTTGAAGGAAGATAGTTATATCGAGGCGTATAAATAAAACATTAAAAGGTTTGAAATATATGCTTCTAGATCTATCATGAAAACCAAAATAAAGGTGGATTGCTTAATTAGTGGACTAAAGATGAGTCTATGAAAAACATTGGTGATTTGAGAATTCGACAGTTGTTAGGAGATTGTCCATTGCGACCTAAAGGTTGAAATAGAGATTGGAGACTCCCAATAGTCTCATGGGCCCAGTGAAAAAAGGGGGAAATGGATTATAATATGGGTGGATCAGAAAATAAATCCCATGATGGAAAAAATACCAAATATCCCACGTGTAAATTGTTTTGGAAGAAGCATCCCGAGAACTGTCCAAAGGGAACTAGAAAATGCTTCAAATATAGAATAATGGGACACCTAGATAATAATTTATATAGGGAGATGAAGAATTCCACTAACATGGAAGTATAAAGGAAGGTTCAAATCAACACTCATCCTATAGTTAAGTGTTACAACTGCAAGGAACTTTTGAATTATGAAACTAATATCCTTAATCCAAGGGTTGATGGAGGCAATCAACAAAAACCTCCAAGGAAACAAGGAAGGTCTTATTCTATCAGTAAAATTGAGTTGAATCCAAACAATGATCTGGTTACATGTACACTATTTATTCATTCAATAATAGTGACCATACAATTTGATTTTGGTTCTATGTATTCTTTCATATCTGGTAAGTTTAGTACAACTATTCACACACCACCTTTAAATTTTGAGGTTGACTTATCTGTGAGAATATCTAATGGGGAATTATTGATTACATGGTTTATAACTCATCCTTTTTAAATTTTTTTTGACTGAACCTCCAAGAAAATATTTACATACTTCCTCTAGTGGAGTTTAATGCTATTTTCGGCACGGATTTTCTATCTTTATACAAAGACAACATTAACTGTCAGGAAAATGAGATCACTCTTCACATATTAGAGTATCCTTTAATATAGTACAAGTTTAAGGGGAAATATGAATCTTCTTTAAAATAATTATCTCAATTGTGGATATTATTCCCTTATTATGAAGCATATCTTTCTCCAATGATTGATACAAATGAGAGAATCATGCTTGAAGACATTCCCATCACGATGGATTACAATGATGTATTCCCTAATGAATTGACTAGTCTTCCTCCTGATTGAGAGATTGAGTTCTCAATTGAACATATTATTAGATTCCAACCTATATTAAAAATAGATTATATAATGGCCACCATATATATGGAAGAGCTAAAAAAGTAGTTACAGGAGAATCTGGAGAAGGGTTTTATATATTTGAGTGCTTCACCATGGGGTGTGTAACGTCTTGGATCTGGATGCTACGAAATTAGAGCTCCATAACTAGTTGGTCACATGACCTCAATCACATTTCCTTAAAGCCAGAGGCTTCCGACTAGTAGCAAGGGCCTTGGGTGTGATATTGGGGAAACAATCCCCTCATTAGAGGTGTGTAACATAGCGGAACAATGATATACAATAGTGGAAGAAGTAAATGTCGTACAACTAAAACAAACAACAGAAGACTGATTATAAAGATAAAAAAAAGTTATATCCTACTAAAGATGATTATTCCTATCACATGTTATAAGAAAGCATCCAAAATAGTATACATTATAGTAAGATACAAAATACAATACCAAGGTACATAAATACAAAATAAAACTCAGAAGCATCGCAATCATTGGTTTGGTCCCATTCTCTTGAGTTACTAGCAAAAAATCAAGTAAATGTATAAGGGTGCTTACTCTTATTGACACATGTAATAATATAATCTTCTTGGGTTCATAAACAAATCCCAAATAGGGTGTGAGAAATTAATCCTAGTAGGCAACCACTCGAAGATTTGTGCCAATCTATCAGTGAATATATGCAACATGTAGTGTACATAAGTGAAAGTAGTAAACTATGAAGTACTAAAAAGTAAACAATACTCAATGTATTATTTTCCATTTATTCATTTAATTTTCATTAGACAATTTATTTGTATAGAATTATAATGATCTCAATATTCAGCCTTATCCTGTCAATCCCCTGTATAAAGTAAGTATAACTGATATCTCAAAGTTCATCTAAATAGATATATGGGAAGGGAAAATCCAATCTTTATCATTGTCTTGGAAGACATGTCAAAATTAATCCATTATAATATTCAGTTTATAATCCTTCCCTTAGGCATAGAAAAAACCCCACTCGTAGGCATAGAAAAACCTCACCCACAAGCAATGAAAACCCCCACCCGCAAGCATTGAAAAACTTCACCCCTGATATTTCATCAACCGATCATGGTGAAACCCAATATTTATGCATTTCATCATGTGTCATATTAAATACTAGTATATAAGATTTTCATTATGTTTCAATTAGGCATGAGACTAGTATATCATCATTTCCGCATGTGTCAGGGTCAAAAACCAATATATAAGCATTTCAGCATGTTTCAATCTTGGACGAGCCCAATATATCAGCATTTCCGCATGTTTCAAGGTCAAAACCCTGTATATAAGCATTTCATCATAATAAAAAATGCATGTAAATTACCTATTACATGGTTAAAAAATTAACAACTAATGTGGGAAACAATCATATCACAATACTATTAAGTAATCTAACCATTACCACTTTTAACAATTATAATCGCACATGGAAAGTTTATATATAAAAAGAAAAAACTATGAATTAAACTATCACAAATGTTAATAAATTTTCATTTCACATGGGAAACATTCAATTAACTAAAATTCATTTTAAAAAAACCTTAAAAGGGACAAAAGGAATGCCCATAGGCATCCTAGGCCAAATGGATAAATTATGGTCATCCGAGGGAAATGCACCCATGGGGTGGACCTTAATCTAGAAAGACAAGCTCAAACATTCTTAAATTAAATTAATCCATTCCCTAATCATCATTAGACAACAAAAAAGGATCAATTTCCATTCATGTATACACCCTAAACATGGGAGAATGAAAATATGACACATATAAACAACTCGACATAGAGAAAAAGGCATAAGACCACCTACCTAGTCCTCTGGTTACTCTCCTCATCCAATATCAGCCATCAATTCAAGATAGAAAAAATCATATCTAAAAAAAGAGGTAAAAATTTGAAGTTACAATAACTTTGTTGAGAGAAAAAATCACAAAGAAAGACTCAAGGGGAATTGAGATCTTATCGGCTAGGTTTTGATGCATCCAATGTCGATTGAATCAGAGTTCATATGATGATTTGGGATCCAAAACACCTTCCAGTCGTACTATCTCATGAACCTGGTGCCTCCTCTATTTCGAATGAAAGAAAATGAGGCTACTACCCATTTTAGAAAAAAAATAGAAAATACACGGCATGCAATAATAACTAAATGTTGTGTAGGCTATTTTTCTATTGATTTCACAGCCAAATTCTCTTACACATAAATCACTAACTTTCTATCTTGATTACATAGTGTATAATTGAGAATACACTACATGTAACCACCAATTCTATCCCTGTAAAGAGTAGAGATAGTATACAACCTCTTTCATTCCTTTTCCTTAAGTATAAACCAAAAAGGAGAGGTTTGCATCTCAAAAGAAGAACTGGGTTCTTTCAAACGTCCCCCCTTAAAGAAATTTGTACCCAAATTGACCTTCCAAGGGAGATGAAGAAATATCTATGAAAAAATATGGTCACTGTGATCATACATCGTTTTCCCTCTCTAGTACTTTTCCTACACTCAGTCGTACTTCCATAGCACCCGTACTAAAAGAATATACCATCCACAAAGAACCTTCGTGCTATGATCTATAATTCAATACGATAATCTTCAAAGGACGTATCTACTTGGAACTCAACCTCCCCAGGTTGAAAATAATGAGATGGATCTGAAAACAACGCTACAACTAAGAAACATGGAAGACATCATGCATAGCCCAGTACCTATGAGGTAACTTCAATCGACAGGAAACTGACCAGACACATTCTATAATCTCAAACAGCCTAACATATATCAGTGAAAGATTTACCTATCTCCAAATCCTATTGTGTCCTATCCTTGGTGAAATACACAGAAAAAATCGATCCCCAACCTTGAACTCCAGTGGTCATCCGTGAGAATCAGTATAAGATTTCTGACGATAATGCATAGAAGCCATCTACTTTTGAATCAACTAAACCTGCTTAGTGGTCTCTTGGACAGGACGACGTCCCATCATAGCCGTCTCTACTACCTACATCCAACATAGGGGTGATCAAAATGTTCTATCATAAAAATTATCACAAGTCTCCATCCAAATAGTATATTGAAATCTATTATTATAGGAGAACTCAACAAATGGTATGCATCACTCCCAATAACCCCTGATATCTAGGATGAATTCTAGAAGCATGTCCTCCTGCACTTGAATTCTGTGCTCTGACTGCCCATCTGTCTTAGGGTAGTATGTTGTGCTAAGAAGCACCTGTATACCGACCACCCTCAAAAAACTATTCCAGAAATGATATATAAAGTAGGAATCCCTTTATGAAATGATAGAATGTGGAACCCCATTAAGTCTTACCACATCACGAATATACAACTTCCCAATCTCATCAACACTGAAGGTCTCCTTGATCAGAAATAAGTGAGAGACCTTCATAAGTTTGTGAAACACCACCCACATAGAATCATTACCTCTAGCTGACCTTGGCAACCCAGTCATGAAATCCATCATGAAATCATACCATTTTCACTCTAGAATACGTAAATTCTGTTAAATACTAGTTATCCTCTAATGTTTGGCCTTTACCTACTGATAGGTGGAACTCCTCTAAATAAAACCAGCCACCTATCTCTTCGTACCCGACCACCTGTACTGGCAGCACAAGTCATAATACAAGTTTGTAACTATGGGATAAACTACCCAAGATGAATCATGAAACTCCCACATCAACTCGTCACGTATATCCACTAGAACCTTAACACTTCAATTGATATATAAGATATCATCATTAACTACTATCCAACAAGGAGGTGGATCCTCACTTTCTACACTCTCCCGTAGGACTAGGCCATCAAGAACTGATAACGGTCTCATAATCACTCTGTTCAAGAGGGTAGAAGTCACAACTAAAGAATAAAGGAATGTTTTTCCTGGACTGTTGTGAACCTCCAAATGAATCCTAGAGAACAATGAAATAAGCTTCCACTCACCACTGGCCTCCTGCACCACCTGTATCTATGTCCTCTTGCTCAATACATCAGCCACTACATTGCCTTTCCTAGGTGTGTAAGATAGCTTAAAATAGAAATAATGAAGGTATTCCACTCACCTTCACTGTTTCAAATTTGGGTCACACTAAGTAAAGATTTATTTGAGGATTTTATGGCCCGTGTACCCCAAAAAGTGATCTCTAAGTAAATTTTGTTTCTATAAGTGAAAAACTTGTATAACAATAGTTAACTCCAAATCGTGCGTGGGGTAATTCCTCTCGTGAGGACTCAATTACTGTGACCTATAGGCCATGACTTGATCTATCAGCATTAGCACTTCCCCGATCCTAATACCTTGAACTTCACAATAGACTGTATAACTATTTCCCTACTCTAGTGTTATCAGCACAGGTGCTGATATTGGTCTCTACTTCAGCTCCAGAAAGGCTATCTCACAAGCATCCGACCACACAAACTTCTCACCCTTCTTAGTCAATCCCATCAATGGTGTTTCTAATCATGAGAAGTCCTGTATGAAACACCTGTAGTACCCATCTATCTTCAAGAAACTATGTATGTCAAACATGTTCTTGGGATATTCCCAGGAAACTTCTGACTTCACCTTCTCCAGGTCCACTGACACTCCTGTCTCCAAGATAATGTGACCTAGGAAGTGAATATTTTCCATCCAAAAGTGGAACATTGTGATATTAACATATAACTGATGCTCTCTCAGTGTGCTCAAAATGATTTGAAGATGTTTGTAATGGTTGTGTTGATTATGATAATGCACCAAGATACCATCCACTAAAACCACAATGAATGAGTCAAGATAAATATGGAACACACAGTTCATCAGTGCCATAATGACTGTAGGCACATTCGTGAGACCGATTGACATGACCAAAAAATCAAACAGACTATACCTTATTTGAAAGAATGTGTGAGGTATGTATGATGATTTAACATGCACATGATGATAACCATATTTAAAATAAATCTTATAGAATACCCGATATCCTTAAAGATGATCGAGGAGATAAATTATTCAAGATAGAGGATATTAGTTCATAACCATCATCTGGTTCAGTTTCTGATAGTCAATGAATATCTTGAGGGTACCATCCTCATTTTTTTCAAAAAAGGATCAGAAAACCCCACAGATAAGTATTGGTTCGAGTAAACCTTTTTTCCTCTAAATCCTCTAGCTACTTCTTGAGTTATTATAGCTCTCTCATAAATATCCTATACAGAGGAACGGATACTGGTGCATCTCCTAGTACTAGATCGATTGTGAACTACACCTATCTCACCAAAGGTAACCCAGAAAAGTTGTCTAGGAAAACATCCCTGAAACTATCAACCACTAGAGGGAACTTTGTCTTACATGTCCCATTTTCATGTAGATTTTGACTCATAATCTGGGATGTCACTCCACCCAACCCATGATTCTAGGGTCCAGCTCTACCCACCTGGACATCCCATTCACCTATGTGTAAAAATGACCCCCTCTCTGATGATATAAAACTCACCTTACAATGATAAAAATTGAAAAAAACTCAAAAAGGAAACAACCAGTCCATTTCAAGAATGACATAAAACACTGTCATTTCTAAGACATATAGATACCATAATAAGTGACACACACCAAACTCATGGGGGAACTATTTACAGTGACACACACTTTCCATTCTTGTCTCTACCGAAGTGTCTAGAATCATAACATCATCATAATATAAAACACAGAGCCGAAGGCTCTCTCTAATGGGAACATATATAAAACCGTGTGAAGCACCTATATCAAAGAATGAAGAAGATAAAAAAGAGGTGGCTAGAATAGTACCACTTATAGTTGAGGGGTTGAGATCCTACTCCTGTTGGGATTGTTTAACTACATAAGTCTGACTGATACCATTTCTCTACGACACTGACATGATACACTGAGTTGATCCAAAATCTTTTCATTGAAACCCTGGGGTCTGTCTACCATAGCAACAACCACCACCTCAGTATGAACACCCTAATTCACCCCAGATACTAGTCAAATGAGAATCTAATGACCCTTCTCAATAATGTAGAGTCGGTGAAGAAACTCTCTCACTAAATGTTGGTGGAAATTCCCTACAGAAGTGAAGTAGATGGCTCATATTGTTGGAATATCGGTACTCAAATAGGTCTCTCAGACACTATGGATTCATATGCCCAGATATTCCACACCATTAACACCTTTCCTGACTACCATAATAAACATTCCGACTGCTCGTATCACCATGAGAAATCTCCATACGATGTTTCTTTCTCCCATTCAAGACAATACCGGATCTTAGTGGCGAACCACCATGGTTCGAACCACCATCTTCTTGAATATTACACTTGGTAATCAACACATAATTCACAATGGAATATCCAATTGGTAACCTGAAAATGTTCACCTGTGATCATATGTCATACCTAAGACCATTCTCAATTCACCTATCCCTTGATGTCTCATCACTCATTAGAATAGGTGAGAATATCTAAAGATCAGTGAAATGGGAAGAGTAGTCCGTCACTAATATAACACCCTACTCTAGATGCATGATCTCCTAGGCTCTATCAGTGCTCAACGTCTGGGGAAAATAGCAGTCATAGAAGTCCCATCTGAAAATCTCCCTATGCCATGTCCTGATGATGCTCTGTTGGAGTGGTAACATTATACCACCTATTGTTCAAATAATGCAGCATATAATCCAAAATATTGACCCTCATCTCAAGAGGCATCTCTATATGTTCTATGATAGAAATTATTGATTCCATCCATGACTCTATAGCCTATGGTCCACAATCCCCTGAAAATGTAGGCAGATTCTGCTGCTGAAATACTCACATCAGTTCTTTAATAGACGTGGAAGACTAAGGTACTCCATAGAAGGTCTGTATAAACCTCATGAAGCCTTAATGGAATTATACATCTACACCTATGTATGGTATACCATTTTGTTCCACAAGAGGAACATCTAAAGGATCCTATGGTAGCCCATTCCCTAACATCTCCAGGGTATGATCATCACCACTTTCATGTCGTACAACTTGAGGTTATCGTGTTGGAATGAATCTATATAGTCAATACCACACCTTAGTTCTAGTTGTGATCAAAATTCAATGCCCAATAGTGAAATAACAAAATGAGAGAATAAAACCCTCAAAACTTAATAAAAGATGAGTATACAACGTGTAGAGACCATACACGACAAGTACACATAATCTATTACATGGTCGTGTACATATTCCAGGCTGGTCCTGTAAACACCCCAGGTACGTGGTGTGTTATTCGGGTACCCAACATGTACATGGGTCCCCCCTCCTACTCATGTACTTGTACATAGTTGGATTCACAAGGTGTTTGTCTGAGGAATCCCACATGATGTGTATCGAAAGTACACAATCATGTACTTATGAAACACACCACCCCTTGTTCCTTATCACATGGTCGGACACATTATCACTTACCACATGATGTTTACTACTAGTACATGACTTGTAACCATGAAAATAAAACTTCTTTCCCCAAACAGGAAGAACAAATAGTGTGTTAGTCGAAACTACACGCCGTGTAAATTAGGTTTTTTTCAGGATAGAAACTTCAGATTGCCCAAAAAACCCCTATTCTATAGAAAAACCAACCAGTGGTATGTCAAATTCTGATCCCTAAGGGACCATACTCATTGTGAATCAAAGTTTGGAACCCAAGAATAACATGTCACAGTACAATTCTATACAAAAGGCTGAAAGAAGATCCACCAAATTCCCATCCAAGAGAGACCATACACATTAGGGATTAAAGCATGGAATCCATAAAATTCAAACCATAACACATATCAATACAACTATCATAATTGCAGGTATATGTGTTATGGTACCTATCACAACAACATGAATCTCTAGCATAACATCTATCCCAACAACTTTCAATCAGTAATGCTCTCAAATGGCATGGAATAAATTAATGGAATGTGGTTTATAACAAGTTCATATATGATGCATGATATGGAATACCCTCATCTCATTGGGTTTCCAAAAATTGAACCATAATAATATCACTAATTATATCACAAAACAAGTGAATCATCCAACAGTGAAATCAAATCAAATGTAATAGCTCAAAATCTAAAAATCACAATTCAATTTGAGGGAATTTGGATTTTCCCTATACATGGGGAAGCTACTTCCTGGAACATAAAATTGCCAAATTCCATTCCTTTATATACCTACATAATGTCTCTAAATAGTAAGTCCAACCAGAAAAGAACCTATGATACCACTTTGTAACATCCCAGATCTGGAAGCAACTGAACTGGTGCTCCATACCAGGTTGGTCACATTACCTTAGCACATTTCCACAAACCTCAGAGGCTGCTGACTAGAAGCGAGGGACTAAGGTTTGATAGTGGAGAAACTATGTGCTAATTTTCGGAGTGTAACAAATTAGAAAAATAATATACAATAGAGGAACCATAAATACCATACAACTGAAAAAAATAATAGAATACTGATAATAAAGATAACCAGAAGTCATATCATAAAAAAGATGATGCTTCATGTCACATGTTCTAAAAAATCATACAAAAATATGATACACTGAAGTTAGATACAAAATACAATACCTAGGTACAAAAATAAAAAATAAAACTCAGAAGAATCACAAGCCTCGGCTTGGTCCCAAGACCTCCTTCTCCTAATAGAAAATCAAGTACCTGTAGAAGGGTGATTATCCTTATCAACACCTGCAATCATATAATTTTCTTGGCCCCAAAAACATGGCCCAAATAGGGTGTGATAAATTAATCCTAGTAGGTAACCATGAAAAGATATGTTCCAATCTGTCAGGGAATATATAAAACATGTAGTGTACCAAAGTGAATGTAGTAAACTAGGAAGTACGTAAAAGCAAACAATACTACAAGTAATGTTTTCCATTTATTCAGTTCATGTTCATTAGAGAATTCGATTTTATAGAATTATAAAGATCTTGGGATCCTGCCTCTGCCCATTAATACCCCATATAAAGTAAGTACAACTGATGTCTCAAAAGACCATCTAAATAGATATAAAGAAAGAGAGAATCCAAACTTGTGCTTTGGATTGGAAGACTCATAAAAATTCATCCATTACCATATTCAATTTAGAACCTATCCCTTAGTCATATAAAAAACCTCTATAGTAGGCATAACAAAGCCTCTCCCACATACATAGGAAAACCTCACCTGTAGGCATAGAAAAACCTCACCCGCAGGAATTTCACCAATCAATCAGGTCCAAATCTGGTATATAAGAATTTCATCATGTGTAAGGGTAAAACCCACTATATAATAATTTCAGTATGTTTTAATCTATTATGAGCCCATTATATCAGCATGTTAGTATGTGGCAGGGTTAAAACCTAGCATATATGCATTTCAGCATATTTCAATCAGGGATGATCCATGTATATCATCATTTCAACACGTGTCAGGGTCAAAACCTAGTATATAAAAATTTCAGAATAATAAAAAACGCATGTAAATTACACTAATACATGGTTAAAAAATTAATAACTCATGCGGGAAACAATCATGTCACCAGACTATCAAGTAATCTAACCAATACCAGGTTTAAAAATTATTATCTCACATGTGTAGTTTATATATAATAAGAAAACATGTGAATTAATCTTTCACAAGGCTTAATAAATTGTCATATCACATGGGAAAACATTTAATTAACCAAAATTCATTTTAAACATCCATTAAAAGGTATAAAAAGGCATTACCATAGGTATCGTAGGCCAAATGGCTGAACAATGGGCATCTGAGGGAAATTCACACATAGGTTGGCCCTTTATCAAACCAAACCAGCTAAAACATGATTAAATTAATTTAATTCATCAGCTAATAATTATTAGGAAACAAAAAGGGTCAATTTCCATTCACGTATATACCCTAAAAATAGAACAATGACACTACAACACATATAAACAACTTGAAATGGAGCGAAAGGCACAAGAACACCTACCTAGTCCTCATGCGACTCTTCTCATCCAACATCATCCTCCAATTCAATATTGAACGAAATAGATCTACAAAAAGAGATAAAAAATTCAATGTCTAACAACTTTTTGAAATCAAAAATCACAATGAATATACCAAGAGAAATTGAGAGCTTACTGATTAGGTTCAAATGCATCTAATGGTGATTGAATTGGAGTTTGTATGATGATTCGAGAGACAAACCCCCTTCTGATGTTTCTTCCTCGCGAACCCACTACCCCCTATGTCCAAAATTATAGAAAGGAGGATACTACCCATTTTAGAAAAAAATTTATAAAATACACGACTGTAAGAGTAACTACACGACGTGTAGGTTCATTTACTATTCATTTCACTGCTGACTTCCCTTACACGACATGCACCGACTTACCGATTTGATTACATGGTTTGTACCTGAGAATACAAGGTTTGTAACCACCAAGTCTAGTCATGTAATGTTTAGATCTGGTATTTAACCTCTTTTATTCATTTTCTTTATGTATAAACTAAAAAGAAAAGGTTCGTACCTAAAAAGAAGACCCGGGTTCTTATCGGTTTCACTAGTCCTCCTTGTTAAGAAGAAGGATAGATCAATGCACCTCTTAATTGATTATTATGAGCTCAATAAAATCATGAAAAAGGAAAAATATCCCTTGCCTTGAATAGATGACTTGTTCAATCAGCTACATGGGGCCAATTATTTCTCTAAGGTGGAACTTCAGTTAGGATATCACCAATTAAAGGAAAGGAAGGAAGATATTCCAAAGAATGACTTTCGAATGGGGTATGAACACTATGATTTCATAGTGATTCCCTTAGGGCTGACTAATGATCTAGTAATATTCACAGATTTAACGAATAGAGTCTTCATAGATTACCTTGAAAAATTTGTGGTAGTCTTTATCGATGATATTCTGATATACTCTGATAGAAATGAGGAATATGATGATCATTTGAATATTGTGATGAATACTTTATGAAGGGAGAAAATTTATGGAATGTAAAGTATATCTGATTTCCAGATCAAGGATGTATAATTATTGGTGAATTTTATCACCTGTAAAGGGATATTTGTGGATCCTTCCAAGACAAAGGCAATTGAAGAGTGATCTAAGCCCTCATTTGTAATAAATATCTTCATCTTTTTGGGTATATCTAGGTATTATCGATGATTTGTGAAGAAATTATCATGATAGTCAAACCCAATGACCAAGTTGACATGAAACGGAGTGAGTTTTGTCTGAACTCAAGAATGTGAGGAATCTTTAAGGAGATCAAAAACAGGCTTTTCATTGCACCAATACCCACACTCCCGATAAGTGGAGAACTCTTTGTGGTGTACAATGATGATTCAAATAATATATTAGGTTGTGTGCTAATGAAAAATGATAAAGTGATAGACTACAGATCATTGAATCTGAAAATTCCTGAGGAAAACTGTCCCACACATGATCTAGAGTTGGAAGCTATGATCTTTTTGTTGAAAATATGGATGCATTATATCTATAGGGGGAAGTGTGAGATATAAACTGATCATAAGAGTCTCAAATATATATTCACATAGAATGATATAAATATTCACCAACATAGATGGTTAGAGATCATCAAGGATTATGACTGATAAATCCACTACTATCCTAGTAAGGAAAATTAGATGGAAAATGATCTAAGTAGAAAGGATCATGCATCATTATCAATTATGAAAATTGAAAAGGATCCAATATTCTTAAATTTTAAGATGATGGACTTGGGAATAATTAAGGGAGAAACATCATCAATTTTTTCTCAAATTATTTCTTAACCATCCCTTATAGAGAAAATAAATGATGTATAAAGAAATGATGAGAAAATTCTAAAAAGGGTTGAAGCTATGAGAAATGGAAAATACTTTGAGTTTGACATTAAAAAGGATAGAGTCATAAGATTTTAGATCCAGACTATGTGTACCATCCGAACAATAGATAAATAATGAGCTTCTGAATGTTTCACATAGCTAAACCATCTCTATTCTCCTAGGAATCATAAAGATGTATCAAGATCTTCGAGAGAACTAATTGTGGGACAATATGAGGAATACGATTTCAGAATATACAACAAACTCTCTGGTATGTTAATAAGTAAAGGCTGAAAGAAAAGAGTCTAAGGGAAATGATTAAAACACTACCCATACCAAAATGGAAGTGAGATAACATTACCATGGAATTTATCACAAGACTTCCAAAGAAATCTAGGGGAAGTAATTCTATATGGGTCATTGTGGATCATCTTACAAAGTTAGATCACTATATCTCATTTCTATAGGAATTATCATTGTGTAAAATTTCACAGATATATATTGAAGAGGTGTTAAGGATACATGGTGTATGACTATATTTAGTATCCTATAGAGATTCAAGATTCACGTCGAGGTTCTGGAAAAGTATCAAACATGTTCTAAGCACTGATCTGAACATCAGTACAACCTATCATCCTCAAATTGATGTCCAATCTGAGCAAACTATTCAGATGCTATAAGACATGTTGAGAGAATGTTCTATGGACTACAAAGGATGATGGGACCAACATCTTCCATTGGTTAAATTCTCTTACAACTATAGTTTCTACTTCATCATCTGAATGGAAACATATGAAGCACTTTATGGGAAAAGGAGCAGAACACCGGCATGTTGGGATGTGTTCAGTGAGCGTAAGCTGATATAAACTGAAATGGTCAATGAAATGGTGGCGAAGGTTAAAAACATTCAGTAGCATATCAAGGTATAGAAAATTTGGAAAAATAGTTATGCAGACAATCGTCGATGATTCCTTGAGTTTAAATATAGAGACATAATATTCCTCCATATATCTCCATGGAAGAAGGTCATAAGAGTTGTGATGAAAGGAAAGGAAAGTACTATGTATAGTTCCCCCTTCAAAATTCATGATTGTGTCAGAGCTATGGCCTATCGAATAACACTTACACCGACCATTTCTAAAGTACAAAATGGATTCCATGTATCCCTATTAAGAAAGTACATACTAGATCCTTGACTTATATTTTCTTCAGAGGTGGTACAATTGGAAAATGATCTTTCTTACAAGGAGAAGCCAGTGAATATATTTGATCATAGAGATAAAGTTCTACGTAACAAGACTAATAACCCAATCAAAGTACTATGGAGGAACCATAAGTATGAAGAGAGTATATGGGAAATGGATGAATCAATGAAAGAAAAGTACGCACACCTGTTTTCTTCTTAGGGTGTAAAATGAAATTTGAAAGGTGGAATTTCATAAGGGGGGAGAATGTAGTGACCCTAAGTTTAATCAACTAAAATCACCTTATTATAATTATATCATATAGTAAAATCACATGAAATTGAAAAACAATGCCACATCATGCATAAATTAACTAATAAATACTATGTAACCTTTAAACATAATTTTTACACTTCTGTGATTTGAATTTTGAAAATCTGACATACACAGTTGCGATCAGTAAGATGTTTGGAGTCCGATATGTCAAACTTAATTTTATTTGTGAATAATATCTTACCCTTATGAATAGTATTATTACCCTTATGAATAGTGATATTATGATTATGAATAGTAAATCATCCAACTGAATAGTAACCTTTCCAAAAAAATTATAAATAAAATTTATCCATATTATAAGTGACAATATGATAGCTTTGGTATTTTTGGAAAGTCATAAATACTTGATTACAATTTTATGATTAATTTAAAATATTAAATGTAAATTTATTTTCATAAAATGTATTCATAAAATAATATTTTGATGTATTTTGATTATAATATAATTTTATAAGACATTTATTAATTTTGAAATTGTTTCAAAAAGCAGTTTTAATTTAAAATTATGTATTTTTCAATTAAATTATGAATTTAATTTATAATTAAATTTCACATATTTAGAAAATTCTTTTAATAAAATGGCGTTAATTTTTAGATTTTACATGTTGAGAAATTATTTGAGTGAATTCTGAGGACTTTTTTGAAATACTTAATTATTTGCTGAATAGTGAAATTCAATAATTTGCGAAATATGCTAAATAAATGAATTTCTCTATCATTATTGGGTCATAGATGATGTAAATGGCCATTGGTTCGAACTCACATGCACATATAACTATTTTTGGTCATAATAATCATCACTATTTATTGTATTGATAATAATAATAATAGAATGAATTAAATATTGGGAAAACTACCCTCTCCTCGACTATAAAAACCACCCCTCACCACCTCTTCTCCTCACACATCTCGAGCTTGGTTTATTGTTCGAATTATTCTCAAATATATCTCTAAGACTATCTACCATGTCCTGTATCTTTTTTTCTTAATAAATTACCCAAAATAAATCCCTTAAGGAGGCTCTCAAGAGGATGGAATCAAGAGGTAAACCCCTCTTCCATTTTCTTTAAATTTCATTTCAAGTTCCTTTTTATTCTTTTCTATCCTCACCAATCCACATCCAAATGGTGTGAAAATAAAATAACTTACATATAATAGATTCTTTTATTCTAATTGAATAATTCATCATCATATATACTTTCCCCTCCCTTTATAATATAAATGGAACCACCATATGAGATATGTTAATTTATCACATTCAAGGATGAGGGGTTTTCAATTTATACTACCATCTTAAATTCTGTTCATGAAACCATTTTATGGTTGATCCCGATTATTATTTATGTAATATATCCTATGTAATTTTCATGAATATTTTTTTTCAAATGGTTTTAATTTATAAAACAAAATGAGTTTTTTATGATCAAAAACCTCCAATTAACCCAAATAACTATCCTTAAAGTCTTTTATAATGATTCATCCTAAATACAAACAACCAAATGAATTTAGAAACATAAAATATAATATATATTATCTAATAATATATAACCTCAATTCTAGATAGCCATCCTCATCTTACTTAATTATCCATGCATGTATATAAGTAAACTGATCATGAAAACCGAAGAATCAAACGCTCCCAAGCAATGAAATTAAACATATTAACCCATCAAAAAGTCCATGAATGGACTTGATAAGGATATGATAAATCAATTAAACAAAGAATAGGTTTTTGAGTTATTAATTAATGAATCTAATTTGATTGCACAAGACATTAATATCATGTGAATATCACATTCAGACTTAAGGTAATGGATTCTACCCAAACCTCTATAATTCATTTAGGTTGCTCAATATTTCTTTTTACCAAAATGAAATTATCTTTTATTTCTATTTAAATATTATAAATACTATTTATATGTTTCAAACTCATGTATCAAGATCCATTCATCATTATCTTTGAAATATATACATATTTTCAAGTGGTTCCCTTCTTAATTCTTCATCATAAGAAAACCCGTTTTAAAGAAACTCCCCATATTCTTACCCAATTTCAAGTGCACTATATCATTTATTTTAAGAATTTTTTTTATAAGATCATTATTTTTATTATGAAAAACTTATTGTTTCATTTATTGTTTTTTATAAAATTTTATTCCCTTTTCTATTTCAAATTCTCTTTAGTATTTTCCATAAAACCACACTAAAATGTATTAATGCTAAAATTTTTTAAATAGCCTTCTTACATGTTGTCATTTTTATTTGGAATCACTTAATATGATATATTTCAATTTTAACTTATGAATTTACATTTATTTTTTAATTCTTTTCTTTCATCGACACTTGTATGATACACCATTTATTATGATTTATGACAAGATTATGATACCCATTTCTTCCCATGCGTACCATTATATTAATTTATGACATATTATATATGATTATTTATGTGGAAAAAATATTCATGAACATGTTTTTATGGGTGTACCTAGATAGTTCTCTAATTAATTCCGTAATGTTTAGTCTCATGAGATGTTATGTGCAATGGTCTTGGAAGTTCTCCTTGAATCGGGCTCCAGGTGCAACGGTCATGCTGGTTAGCCTTGACTCGTGATCCTCTATGTGCAATGAGCCTTGACTTGTGCTAAAGTCATTTTTTATTTTTATACCACATTACTATGATTCCATGTTTATATTATCCCATGTTTTATATGTTATGGATCTATAGGTTCAATCTAGTTCCATGAATTTTTTGTATAATTATTTCATCACTTCTGACCCATGTATTAAAGCTTTATTCTTATGTTTATTCTCTTACTAGGATTTTTAGCTCATACCTTTGTTTATGTTATCCCCAGGTTAACCTATGTAGATGTTTGAGCACAATGGATGTTAGGAGCTCAATATGGAGATTAATTAAATGTATCTTTGATGATGTTTAATTACATACCTATTCTCCCAAAGACACTAGAATTTATGATCCTTGTCTTGTATTTTGATATTTAATTAAAATTAAAATCATTTAATGATATGGGTAAAAGGATAGGTTCACTATACCTACTAATGGAATCTAAATTGTTTGGAGAATCGAGATGACACGTATGGTTCACGAAGTATCTTTCCATCAATCCAGACCACTAGGAAACCACCTTTGATACTCTATAAATACTCCATAAACTTCATTGAGACTCATAGGTCAAACCGCATATGGACAACTAGAGTATGAAATGGGTGGAAGTTTAAGTTCGTGTTATTAGAAATCTGGAGCTTGGCCCATTTATAATTGAGATATATTGGATAGATCCCAGAAATGTTTATAAGAGATGGTTGTAGACCATTGATTGAAGGAAAAGTGGTATTTGGGAAATCATATCATCCAATACAAGTTTCTATTTATCTGTGTAGGATCTGGAATGACTCATATATTTTCCTAGGTATGACTCCCCTTGATATTCTCCCTAGAATGTTGTAAAGCCTATCCAATACTGGCACCCCTAGGATGACCTTGTTGTGAGCGACCATGATCCCCACCATCACCAACGTCCCAGGGCAGACCCCCATTATTGTGTACCTCACCGAATACATCCTCCCACTTAGGATAGAATCTAGGAAATCAGTGTAGCATACAATTGGGTCCCCTCTCTCATCCATACTATACCCCCATATTTGATATTCTCCTACATCTAGGATAACCTAGTAAAATCCCACCTTTCCCCTCTATGATGCATTCGAGCACTGCTTCCCTCTTCCTAGAATCATCACTTTCTTATCCTTTTTGAAGAATATATGAAACAATATAAGGAATTGAATGTAATTTTGGATATATTCAATGTTCATCTTCTCTTTTCCCACATTAAAGAGATGTCATGTTAGGATCAGGGTTGGTGATCTATCGTCCCAGATATTCTCTGTAGGTAGGAACATGTGCTATATCCGCACAGATATTCTCCATTCATCTTCTATTTATATAAATTCTAGAGATTCCATGTTAGGATAAGGGTTATTTCTTCATCAGTTATGGTGAACGTCCCACAGGATGATGCTGACCTCCCCATGGTGGATGTTGAATGATTTTATGTCAGGGGACCATCAATTTAACCGATCCAGCACTAGCTCCCGTTGGTGATATAAGTGGAACTAAGATTTCCAAACTACTTCATACAACATGATGTTTCATAGATATTCTCTAAAATCACCACACGTGTTGTGTACCTAGTATTATCATTCCCACTCAGTTGCAAAATTACCCCCAAACCTCAGGTTCCAATTTTTCTTCCAGCCCACAATTTCGTCCCTTATATTTCTTTTTAGTGTACTTTCATAGTGCGATGGGGAATCTTCAGTTACTATATCATTAAACATGATTTTCATAGTTTTTTCATATATGAAATTGAAAACTATGTCTCAACTCTCCCTGGTAGCATGGACATTTACATAGATGTTGTATCATGATAGGTTGTCTTCCCATGTGAACCATGACTGCGGTTCATCAGTTTAAAATCACGAGCTGGCTATTTCATCTAAAAACCAGAAATTACATAACAAAAGTTTTTCACTAAGAAGGTAATCTTTCTTTAGCTACATAAATATTCCTAAGAAAATCCGAATGTCTTATATGACCCTTTAAGCATGAAGTATCTAGGGATTTATGGTCATCTATGCTTTCTGTGAAGTAATGAAATCTTCCCTCTCAATAGTTCTCTATTGATTGGCCATATCGGTAGATTTTAAAACCCAAATTCTAGCACATGAAAGATTTATGTTTGTTGTGAAAAAATATTATACAGTACAAAATATTGGGTGGAGGCCATGAAAAATCCAAGCCAAGTTTGAAGCTTGCATGAATCTAAAGGTTGCACATAAGGTAGTGACTAGACTGCGGTTTCCCATGCAGGGTTCAGTAACATACATGTACAAGAGAAGAATCATTTATCATATGGAAATTCAAGGTTCTGGGCCTATACCACCTCATATACCAGGTCTTTTGTGCATGCATAAAGTGACCTCCACGCCATCCATCTACACTTTCACACCCTTACCTGAATGCACTATTCTCTTCAGCATTTCCCTCAGAACCTGACCTTATGGTCCCCTTTTTTCTCATATTCTATAGAGGGGAATTTTGTGGCATAGAATTTGACATGAATCCGTAAGCATTCATCTTTAAGTAAACTGAATATACCCTTTGACTCAATGGAACATTATGAGAATGACAAGGGATTTTTGTGCAAGATTCCCAACCTGCGCGCAAGATGAAAATCCAAAAAGAAGTCACTTATGTTACCAATGTGATTCCAAATGGACATATTCCACCCCATCTAGTCAAAAGTGGCTAAGGAAGGTTCATGAAAGTGAATAGGATATCACATAAAAGACTAGTCCATGTGTAAGTTTCTTACACACCTAATGCGGCGTCAAATTCCCACTACCATACTGCAACTCTTATGCACCGCCATTAAGTATTTTTCCTATAAATAGAAGGAAACCCCTTTCTTTGGAGTAAGGACTCATAATTCAAACTGTTTCTCCACTACGAGAAGGACTACCTCTTCTACGAAACTGCATAAACCATGTATCTCTCATGGTTCTGGATCATGTGGAATAGGTCCCCAATGGGCCCCTCTTTGGGTGGTTCCACAAGGGATTAACCCTTTCCCATTTCCTTTTACCCTAAGTCAAGTTAACGTAGAGACCACTCTTGCAAACAACACCTTCCCTTATTCAAACCTCATATTCTACTCAATCCCCTCTCTTTTGTGATAAATCCTTCAATCTTGTTTTCAGCCCTTCCCTTAAGCTCCATGGAGTTCATTTACTCTAAATCACCTTGTTTGATCTTATTTTGAGTGAAACTCCCACATATTGTTCACACCCCCTCTATGTGGCCCTCCAGGATTGCACATAATGTTTTATTGGTCCCACTTATGGTGTTCCTTTTTATGTTTCCATACATCTTTCTTGTCAGCATATGTATGCTAATGACACTTTCTTGAGAACACAAGCTTGCTAACATGGACCGCACTATTGACCACTCCTCTACCATACTCTCATCTGGAATTGTTGATTCTTTCCCTTCCCCAAGTGTTGGTAGTTATTAGTTCTGTATGTCCAAGGGGTGAGAAGTGAGTTCCCCCATGTCTGAGATGAAAACATTAAACTTCCTAGAACCAATGTCCTCAAACCATGATTTGTAACTATGACTACCCTATGCGTGGAAAGTCTAGAAGGATCAGAGAGGGGATGGGAAATGGGACCCTTTCACTTACCATGTTCTCAATCCACTGTCCCTCTCCATTTTTTTCACCATGTGTTCTTTTAGTAGTCTCTGTATAAGCCTCAACATACCTTTGATAGGATTCTATGTGTATGACTGACATGGAATGGTATCCTCCTCGTATAGAAATACATCCTCCTTGGGATGATCCAATGTGTGATCCCCACACAACCTCTTGATGAAACATATTTCATGACATGAACATTAGGTCTACTACTACCTCTTGTTTATCACACTGAGTATGACTCACATGGGCTTAGAGATTAGTAGTGATCACGACTCTCCATATATTCCAAAATACATGGGTTTTAATCCCTCTCTTCTAAATAGGGTATATAGGATGCCTCTCTAATGTTTAATCCTAAACAATGGTAAGCTCAGGTTCTCCATCTTTGGGATGTAACCTCATTATGTGAAATCTTCCTTTTATGGGAAACATCCACAACATCCTCCTCCATATGGTTTTTTGATATATCATCCATTTCATCCATCAGGCTTCCTAATTCTATAAAGGCCACCACATCCTAGTAAGATATTGAAACCTACCCCCTTCATTATTTGGGTCTCTTCCTTAGGTGTAATCCCCATTCCCCCCATTCAAAACTGCATGGACGTTGATTCCCAACCAACTAGGATACATATGAAATCTCTTAGGGGTTCAAGCCCAATATTCCCAACATCCACTTCATTACCTCACCCTTATCCCATTACGATCATTCCAGCCATCTAGGTCAGCCCTACACATAATCCCCATACCCATAATTAATTCTCCTAGTGGAAACCAGGATGTTAACCATGAATAAGACCAACAACACACAAAATCCAACAATGAAAATACTCTTGTGATGGGTAGTTCCAATTCATAATTCCCACACCATTTCATCTAAAATAACATCGGTTTTGAGCCTTTTCTAATAAACATGGTATATAGGATGCCTCCATGAGGTTCAATATCAACCAATGGTAAACCTTGTTTCTTACCTCCAAGGGATGTATCCCTTCATAGTGTGACACCTTATCTATATTGGACACACCATCCAGGGTCCGCTATCATTGGGAATTCAGATCCATCCATCCAGTAAAACTTTAAGGTGTTCCCTCATAGGGATTCACTTTCTTGATCCACCCCCACTAGTCATTTTTATCATTCCTCATCTATCTCCACAAGACATTAAACTCATGGCCTAAGCCATGCTAAACATGGTATGACCCAGGAAAACCTCAAAATACATGCGTCTAGCGTAAGATATCCTATAATAGACATGGGATTCCTTGGGTTCTATTCCCTTGAGAAGTCCACTCATGAGGAATATATGTGACCAATTTTCTAGTCTCCAAACATGCTAGTGATTCCCAACATGACTACTCCCTGACCAAAGGTTTCATCCCTATCAAGAACTCCTGTAATGTCTCGACTGGAGCAACATAATTAACAATCTTCTGTAAAGATATGGAATAAGGAATGATTTTGATAAAATAATTATTAATCTATAAGGTAAACCCAAAATAGGTAATAAATTCCAAGGAGGAATCCATGGAAGGGGGTACTGACATCCCATCAACCCATTTGTATCAATGAGAATACATATCTTAAGAAATGATGAATCTCATCTACCATTGGAAAGTAGGAATATAAGGCAAAAATTGTGTGTCATCAGACGATAACACACAAGGTGGTGTGCCCCAATGAAAGTGTTAGAAATCGGTATAAAATACACCTTTATGATAAAAACAATAATAAATTAATATGGTGCTCATGAATATGTTCTTTATATGAGTTACTCAAAGTAATTTAGATAATTTTATGGTTTTATAGAATGGGTGGTCAGCTTCAATAAAATCATGGGAGGATTTTCCATTTTGGGGATTTTATGATTTCAAGATTTGTGGGGGGATCTAAGAACACTAAAAAAGAATTAATGTTGTAATATTTCATTCATAGTTGGATGGTTGGACTTTAAAAAAATCCTTCAAAGTTGGGTTTTTGGGAAAGTTATTCAGTTTCTCCTGATATAGTATTTCAAATGGAGGTCATAGGATAAATGTGATTAGATTAAGAGAATAAGAAAATGTCTATTAGATTAATGTTTTTTTGTGTTGTTTTAGGGAAGTTAGGGAAAAAATTTCACCTAATAGATTCCGTCAAATAGACTTCATTTAATAAGATGAGATGATAGAGTCACTAGATGGAGTTCTCATAGATGTTTTTCACTGGGTGTTAGTTACTCATTGTATAGAATATGTTCTTGGTAAATAGCTATTGGATATTTAATTATATCGTGAAACAATGTATCAGAGGTTTTCCAAGCCAATGAGAGGTTAACTGTGAATCTTAGAGGTTAGTGCAACATGTTCACTAGACAAAGACCTCTATATAAATGTGGTGGCCAAGCTCTGATGGATGAAAAGTCTTGTTCATTTAATATGTTGAATAGTGGTATATTTTGAATTAAATATTTAAAACTTTATAAGTAGTTATTAAGTGAGAGTTGATCTTTATATTATCTTACATCTCTAGTAATGAAAATGTTTACAATGTTTTCACAGGGATGTAAGACATTTTTCCAAACCACATAAATATTTTTTTTCATTTTTCATTGTCTATTTTGTATTGATTTTCATATGTGAGGTTTTTTTTGTGAATTTTGTGTGGGGATTATGTGGAATCTCATATTAGTTCCACTAAACATGATTTTAGGATGAATTTATCAAACAAACCTCCATATGATATTAATTTAAAGCTTTATATTGCACAAGTTGAGGGATATTAGAAGAATTTTCTTCTGGTTTATGATGTGATTTCTATGTTCTTTTGGTGGAATAGTAGGAGTGATTATTTAGATACCATCATGTTCTATTAAAAAAGATTGGTTCTACTTAACAAAATATTTATGTTATTATCCTCTCTTTGGATTACAAGTTGTTTGATTTCAGTTGTTTTTACTATTATTAGAAGAAATAATTCAGAGGGAGGAAAGGTTTGTATCGAAATGTTTGATAGAACCTAATTTGGAATTTAGATAATAAAACTAGAGGATATTTTGATACAACAAGATCTAGATTCTACTTTTTATATAATGTTTTTCTTGGAACAAATGATAAAATGGAATGGGTGTAGTTAGATGTCAAGGCTTTTTCCTTGACTAGTATGTCACTTGCATGTAATGTTTCATTCAACAAAAAGTAGAAGAAAAGTTTGTTAGAGGTTATAAAAGTATTCGATGAAATATATGAGAATCAAATGACTCATAAAAAGGTTTTAATGATGAAAATATATTTTTAAATTTTGGTTATCCTATGGATGACCTACAACCAATCTTGTGAATGAATTCAGTATGATCTAAGGGAAGCTCGAATCAATGAGGGAAACTATGACATGTAATCTATGGTATATGAATCTTCTTTCATCACTTCCAGAAATCTTTTATTACACGGTGATAGTAGTGAGAAACTCTAGTGGGAAGGAAATTTATTTTGTTTAATGAAATTTAAAACATGATCTTGAATGAGTAGTTAAGGTGAAAGGAATTCTATAATCCATACAGAAGTACTCCCAATGCTATCGGATGGGGTGGATCCCCTCGATAGAAGAAAAATCATAAGAATAAATATTTAGATAATAATTACCAGAAAAGAAGTCAATAAAAATAAACTATTCAAGGTGTTACATGTTTTATTTATAAGATGAACTGAAATATAAAGATGTATTATAGGAATTAGACAAACGATATAACATCCAGATAGATGAAATTAGTAAATATAATGGATGTCGGTTCTAGTTTTATACTGAGTATGATTACTCTGAAGGAGTAATGGGTTATTAAATTAGGTGAATCTTTTTATTCAACAGATGATCATGGGTGTATAGTTTAATATGTATTAAGAATTTTGGGAAGAATACATCTAATAGACAATGAATCTATATATATAGTTATGAAAGGTGATGTTAATATTTGATTTAAAAATGGAAGTGTCTTAATATTGAAAGATATTAGAAATATTCCAAGTCTCTATAAGAATCTCATATTTTGGGGAGACCATGATGATATAGGTTTCATAATGAATCTTTTGAATAGAGCTTTAAAGATAAGAAGAGGTTCCATGATGATTTACTATAGTGTTATGAAGGGAAACTTTTATTTGACTAGATATAAGGATGAAGTTCCCGTGATCATAATCACTTCATCGAATGGAATAAAAATATGGAACTTATGTTTGGTCACCTTAGTGAAAAGAATATAAAAATTCTAGAATAAAGGGGAATAGTTAAACTTGGACACACATACCGTATAATATGCGAGAGTTATATTCTAGGAAAAAAAGAGAGTTCCCTATAAATTGTATGATAGAAATCCAAGGAATCAAAATATATAACCTATTAAGTATGATGTTTAAGGATAGTCCCATGTTTATAGAGGATCAATGTACTTTGGGAATTTAATTGATGATTCCACTAAAAAGTTATGGGTTTACTACCTGTTGAATAAATTTGTTATATTTCAAAAATTTATTTAGTGGAAATTTTTGGTTGATAAATAGCATCAAAGAAATTTTAAATGTCACAAGACATACAATGGTGGGGAATAAAATGGAAATTGTTTTGTAATAGTTGTTGAAGTAGATGCATCAGGCATGAGAATACAATTCTAGGAACTCCATAAAAAAACAAAGTGGCTAAATGGGTGATTCAGACTCTAAAAGAGAAAGCTATGAGTATGAGGCTTCACTCTATAATGCGTATGAAATTTTATATTTCAATGAATAACTTATGTGAAAAAAATCAGAAATTGGTTGAGAAGGAAGATGATGTTAGATCAACTCTCAAAGTTCTGGGTGATTAAAAAGAGGTTATAAGATTGAAAATATTCCTAGAAACATTATGGGAAACATTAGAGGATGATGTTTTAATATTTAGGTTACATAATCACCAATTAGAAACACCATTACCGGATGGAGAATGATTGAAAATCTCATTACCAGAAACTGAATGACCAGACATATGAATATTATAAAGAGAGATGAGAACAAATAAACATTAGGTTTTACTAGGAAAATATCCAATAATATCAAAAACTAGTTTAGAAAACTCATTTGAGTGGAAAACATAAAGGGTTTTTTAAAAAAAAGGTAGGGATTGAATTTCCTGAATATTTATTACTAGTGTTGAAGCACATAACCATTCAGATAGTTCTTAACATTGTTTCATATAATGATCTAAACTTATAGAATATGGATGTAAAGATATCCTTTTTTCATGGGGATTTAGAGAAATAAATTAACATGGTTCAACCTAAGTGTTATGAAGTTAATCAGTAGAGGGATTTTGTTTTTTTAAAATAAACTCTTTATGGATTGAAGGAAGCCCCAAGATAGTGGAATCAGAAGTTAAAAACTTTCATTCTTGAAGAATGTTTCTATTTATGTGATTTTTATAATTTTTGTTATATAAATCAATGTGATGATAGAATATATAACATACTATTGTTGTATGTGAATGATAAATTGATTTTTCGTCTATAGTTTCATCATATTGAGGAATAATAGAGGAATTTTTCTTAAAGTTTTGATATTAAGAATCCTGTACAAGATAAAGAGATATTCGGGATGAGAATTGAGAGGGATAGTAATGTAAAATATTTTGTTTTATCCCAGATGGAATATATAATAGAGGTTATATAATGATTTAGAATGACTGGTTGTAAACCTATATCAACCCCCCTTTTAGACACCTAGAATTTTCTAAATCAAAGAAACTATAAATGGATGGAGAAGTTCATGACATGGGTAATGTACTAATGTTTATATATTAACTTTTTGGTGGAACAAAAATTTTATGGATGTCTCAGTTGCATCTAGTTGTTACTTTATCTAGAATGGAATTAGAGTTTGTTGCTATTATCGAAGAAGGTAAATAATTGATATGTTTGATGCAATTACTGAAGGATATTTGAAATATATTTGATAGAGGAATGTTATTTTATGATAGTTAGAGTTGTATTCATAATTCTCAAAGTCCAGTGTTTCATGTAAGAATAAAAAATATTGACCTTAAGAATCACTTTATATAAAATATGCGAGAAGATAAAGTGTTGGTGTTGTATATGGTGTCTAGGAATCCAAATCTTATGTATATTCTTACAAATGATATAGTCCAAGAAATTATAAGAAAACATTGGACCTATATGGGACTTGGATGATCGAACTAAGTTGATAACACTTCGTGAATTAGACATAGGATTATCTCATGTTAGTGGTTGAATAAGGATAAAATCTTGAAGCGATTTCGAAGTGAGGGATTGTTGGATTTTGTGGGAAGTTATTAATTTTCATTGAAAAGAGTCTTCTAAACAGTGGTCATTAGGCATATATTAATTCATGAAGAGCATCAAATGGTGTCCATTGGATGGATTTGTTTACTATGATGTTTGAGTTCAGTTAGGGAAGAATGGTTTCACTAGACCGATTTCACCATATGTAAACCATCTGACAGACTTAATTGAATATAGATGACCTGATAGAGTCATCATATAGAGTTCTCATTGATGTTTCTTATCAAGGTAGGTGACTCATTATATAGAATGTGTTCTTGTTGATAAATTTTTAAAGGTTTCGTCAGATGGTGAAATAGTGTATCAATGGTTTCCCAGGTCAAAAGAAGGATGACTATTAATGTCGAAGGTCGGAGGAACCTATTTACTAGATGATGACCTCTATATAGAGGTTTTTTCCCAACTATGATAGATGAAGATTTTTGGGAATTTATTATACGGAACAATGGTAGTTTTTGACTTAACTTTATGAGACTTTGTATGTGGAAAGGAAGTTAGTGATGATATTTTTATTTACATATATCCATAGTAATGAAAATATTTTCAATGCTATCCCATGGATGTAAGTCATTTTTCTAAACCACATGAATATTGTTTTTATTCTATGATTTTTTGTTTGTATACAATGTTTGTTTTAAAAATTTTGATGGTGATTAGGTTGACTCTCATCCTAGTTATAGAGAATAAGCTTGAAGGATGTGGCTATTAGAAAAACCAAAATCTAACAACATTGTGAATATTTCTTCTATAACGGATGATGGTGATCGAAAAAATGTTCATTTAGTGTAAGTTATAAGTTTTAAATTCATCTAGTGGAATGGAAAAATAACTTCCTTGGATCCCCATCATTGATAACATGATTAAATTGGGATATTTTTAGTATTATCCTATGAAAATAGTTATCAACTAGGAGATTATTGGGTTTTGGTGTGAAAACTGTTTTCTGGATAAGTTTTCTGATATTTAAGAACCTATATTTCTATAATGATATATATAGAACCACTATGATGATTAGTTAAACTATACAAAATGAAAGTCCAAATCCCTTTCAATGGTAAATATTTATATTTTATAGGTTTATAAAATACTTAATTTGTGTTTTATTAATGTCTGGAGGCATCAAGAGGGTATTCATTATCATTTTACTATTGAAATTTTCTATGTTTTCTCTCATAGTCACATGAATAACCATGTTGTATCTTGTCTCTTATTATGTTTGATAAGACCCTTTCTGTGGTTTCTTAGTCTAATCATGCTGTAGGTTGTTTTTTTTATATTATGTTAGTTTATTATTATATTCGATTGATTTTTTTATATGGTTGATAAGTTTGTTTGTGTGGTTGATTGGTTTCTTCATGTAGTCGATCAACCCCATCATGCAGTCAATCAGTTCTTTCATGTGGTCCATCGATTGGTCATGCAACCACTTGTTTGTTCCTGCTGTCAGTTAGTTTGTTCATGAAGTCTATCAATTTATTTATGTAGGTGATCTATGTGGTTTCTTGAATTAATGAAATCAATCCCATCACACAGTCACTCTAATAGTTTAAAAAATACTTGATTTTCAAAAATATCATGTTTTTCCTAATTTGATGTAATTAAAAACTTGTAACATAAAAAGTGGAAGTAAATGGTTAAATAAATTTTCATAAATATATTTTTGGGGATGAAGTTGTATTTTTGAATTCCTTATGGGTTTTGAATTTAAATGAGTACTTTTTCATGAAATAAATGAAATATAATTAATATGGAATTAACTAGATACATGGACCATGTATCTTTAATGAGACCCTATTATTTCTAAAAAATGAGAGATATCCTTCTTCAATCTTTCGGATTGATTCCTCTCATACCCAGACATTCCTAACCTGAAAATTGAAGTCTATATAATCTTTTTACAATCATTTGAGTTCATCTTGGGGGATCCAAACATGGGTGTATCATCTCTGTTTTCATTATTTTTAGTATAGTGTGACATAAAACCATTCTTGGTAGGGTCCTTGTTTTATCTTCCTGTGTGATTCTCTACATTTAGAATTATTTTATTTTCTAGTATATGGGTATTAAAGATTAAATAATGAGTATAATAAAATGGATTAAATTGAATTGAAATTGAAGGGGTATTTTCGCATGTGTTTATCTATTTTCTTGTTATTGTTAATTTTTTTTCTCTTGAAACTTACAACACACTATGATATAAATGTTGTGGATACTATGAAATTACAAAATCATGTTGTATATTGAATAAATTTTCCTTAATTATTGTTTAAATACACCACTTATAAAAGGTTAAGTACTTATATGTGACTAATGAATGGGTTTCCTTTTTAAATATGTAATTGTGTGAAAATAACCACGCATGAGATGATGTATTAATGAGAAATACATATTTAAATAAACTATGGAAATTATTTGAAATAGAAATATATTATTTATTATTTTAAGTATATTTTTTTCCATTTGGTTGTGTGTGGCCTTTGTGTGTGTGTGTGTGGGGGGAGGGGGGGGGGGGGTTGTACAATGATGGTGGTGATCGAGTTTTTTGAGAGTTTAAATTATGGTTGTTTATATGTGTTTTTTTGGTGAGATTATTATTATTATTTGTTTTTTGAATTTCATATTGTGGTGGTAAATAAAAAACTTAGCATACAAAGATAATATAACTGAATAGATGAATATTCATTATATAACATAATGATCCATGCTTGAATCAAATGGGTAAATTTACTTTGGATACTTGGATACACAATCTTCTTATTTCATAAAATATATTCAAAATCTCCCAAAAATATCTTCCCACATAGTAATCCTCTTAGACATACCCCAATTAAACTATTAATTACAAAACGGGGAAGGAAACATAAGAGAGAGTGAGATCAGATGCTCAGTGAGGGTAAACAAGGAATATATGAACATAGAATGAGAATAAGG
Organism: Viscum album; assembly: GCA_963277665.1. Taxonomy (NCBI): domain Eukaryota; kingdom Viridiplantae; phylum Streptophyta; class Magnoliopsida; order Santalales; family Viscaceae; genus Viscum; species Viscum album. The sequence goes on from OY728133.1 coordinate 1,965,334,956, forward strand.
GTTTGAGAACAAAAGAATACTAATTTAAAACCATACAATACACATCATAGATCATAAAAATGAGTCATGGAATAAATATTGTTAGTTCATAAGATATTAATTATAAATAAATAAAATAAAATGATCCATGACAACATAACATGGGAAAAAGAAAAATATTTTTGGAATACACATAATCATAAAAAATATTATATCAAATCTACCCACTAATACATTTATAACATGTTACTCTTGCGATATCCACCCGTGTACTTACATTAGGCTTCAGATAACCACCACTATACCTAATTTTTCAAGATTTGGATAACCACCTGTATACCCACTATTTTAGGCTTGGGATAAAATATTATGTACCCTATGATCTATTGGAACATTAATAATTACCCAATTCATTGGAGGGAGATATAAGTCCCACACGTCAATTAATCCATACATTATTTTATCAAAAATCATGAAAAAAATCATCATATGCTAACCCACATAAATAAATGGATTTCATAAACCTTTCATTATAGCATAACCCATATAAAATAAAAGGGTTTTATAAAAGTATTTTTCTTTGTAGACATAAAAATAATCCATTCAGATAAATAATAAAAATGGAATCCTTCAATAATATCCCTAGTTAATCATAACTAACATCAAAGGGTGTCATTAAAGAAGGAAATTTATTTTTAAATAATGGAACTTTCTAAAGGAAAATAATCTATTTTTACTTTGAAATCACTTTAACTTTTAAAACATAAAAAATTACCAAATAGGAAGGAAAATATTTTATTTGAAAACAAAAATTAAAACTAATAATGTAAGATTCAAATAATATAGTGTTTATGATGGTAGAAAATTCCACACATTTTATATTAATTAAAATGATGGTTCCTTTCATATTTTTTGTAAAAATTCAAAATGGCCTAATTAGGAAAATGAAAAGAATATTACTTTTGAATAATTTTTCAAAATGTAAAAAATGGGTAAAAATGTCTCCAAACACTCATGGGATAATGTTAAAAACAATTTAATTTTTTTTGTAAAATATGGATATTCAATAAAATGATGTTTTGATCGGAGAGAGAAATAATGTCATTTTTTTGTTAAAAACATATTTTTGATCTCTTGAGTGCTCAAAGGGAAGAAAAATGAAAGTAAAAAAAATGTATTATCATGAAATAACCATAGGATAAGAAACTTAATTATAATTATTGATATTTATATCATTAAATTTTATCATTGGAAACTTAACCATGTACAATCTAGATAATCAATTAGATTGTAACATAAAATCATTACAACTTTGCTAACACATGGAATCATAAACCCAATGAAAGAGAGATCATAAAATAGATATTAAATCCCAATATTTTTCATTATAATAATATTAAAATACATTCATGTGTATTATATTCACCACATAAAATAAATAATTTGTGAATATATCATGTTCCTCTTCAAAATAGAAGTGAAAAGAAAATCCCTTACCTTAGGTCTCACCTTCCGTCGTACACATTTGAACCTATTTTATTATAAACACATATTTATTATACATTTATTTAAGTTCAATAATTATATATATAATATCATATATGATTTAATTATGACATTTAATTACCTGTATATTAGCAATTCCTTATTAGAACTATGTGTCGGGTAATAACTACATCATTTTTCACCTATTTTTTGGTTTGGTATTTTCAATCATTTTACTTTGATCATGATAAAATAATTTAAATAATTATATCCATGTTATAAATTTAAAATATATTCATTATATATATATATTTATATTAATCTATTAATGTTTGATATAGAAAAATTAATTACAGTATTCATAGAGATTATAGGTCATACGTTTTCATGAATGCTATTTCCATTTATCGATGGAAGAAAATAAAGAAAGATAAATAATATATCAACCATAAAGTTTAATTATTATGTAATATATATCATATTTATATAATATTAATTTAATCTATAGTTAGTACCATATATGTAAAATAAAAATGAAAAGCACATCAGATTAGTGTGTGAGGTGGTAGTCTGATGTACACACGAGTGATGTTGTTGTTTTAATATTGGTTGGAAGGAAAGAATATATATGTGAGATTATATTTATATAAGTATTTTTAGGACATAAATATCACATTTATTCATTAATATTATCATTATTACCTTCCATGTAAATCATAATTGAAGAACAAATTACATAGTTTTTCAAGATAATAGTTTGTCGTACACACGAGCGATGTTATCATATCTCCAATGAAATGAAAATTAAAGAGTCATATGAAATATAATATTTAAATAATTATAATAATTTTCTAAATATAATATATATAATTTATATATATTATTATAACATGTTGTGATATGTGTTGATGGAAAAATAATTCCAACCGTTCGTGAGGTGGTAGTACGCCTTACACATGATCGACAATTATGTTTCCCATTGAAGGAATATGGGATGGATATAGGCCATTAACATAAAAAAATAACATATAAGTATATTTAATATACTAATTTTATTATATTATCATGGTTATATAAGGTTTTAAGAATGTGGAAGAAGAAATAAAATAAAACGATTGTTTGAGAACATTCCCTATTATCCGAACAAGCTCTTTATCTAGCACAGAAATCATTCTATGAAGAGATAAATAATAAAAATAAGGCCTCTAGGAAGTGATTATTATTGTTTAAAATAAATTTAAGAATTTTTTCCTAAATAAAAGTGTTTTGGATGTGTGAAGATAAGAGGATAGGGGTGTCATTTTATAAGTGGGGGAGAGGACACACTTGAAATTTTTGAAAAGAAAAAGATATACCCACATATTTCACATGAAGGAAGGATAAAATGGGTCATTATATAAATTTATAGGTCATAGAGCCTAAATATAGCTATATAATGGGTTTATAACACGTTTATAAATTATTCAACACTTTATCTTTTTAGTTTAACCCCCAGTAAATCCGTTTTATCCATAACCATGGTAATTAATTTTTACTATTTTTACTATTCATTATGGTAGAAAATTAATTTTAACTTGTTATAAATTATGAAATATTTTTATTAAAAATATTTGATCCATTTTACAATTTATATCCGTATAATTAGAAGAATTTAATTTAAAATTAAACCCAAAGATGAGATATAAAAGTGGTTTTCAAAAGGAAAAATGTTTCATAAGTTTAACAATTATTAACATAAATATTAAAAATTAAATTGATTATACTAACAAAAATTGTATTAATAAATATATAATATGAAAAATTATATTTTTATAACCATCTTCAAAAATTTTATGTTTTTTTGTTCTTATAAATAAATGAAAACTCTTAATAAAAAATAATATTTTCACTCTTCACTAAAAAAATTATCTTTTAAGAGAATTATTAAAACTTCACTATAAGATAATATTGACATGATGATTTCAAAAATGGATTTAATTTTATATTTTTTTTGAAAAATGGAAAAACATTAATTTTAAAATAAGTGTGAAAAAGGATATAAAACTGATTTTCAATGTTTTAAGCATAAAATCAGATTTTTTCTTATCTTATACAAGTAAAAATTGAATATGAATGTTAAAAAATATGACTGAATATATAATATATAAATTTCCTTAAAATCATTCACCAACATCTATTTTTTAGATAAAATGTGTTTGTGTGAATAAATATTTCCATTATTTTTAATTGGTCTTTATTTTAATTTCTAATTAATTTATTATCAAATAAATCATTTTATCTTTGTATAAAACATATATTCTAAAAATTTATTTAATCCCATCCATTACCACTGTTAAAATTTATTGGGGATAACGATCATATTAAATAAAATATTTTCATATTACATCATAATTCTCTTAAACTCAATATTGTGTGTAATAAAAGCTAACCTCTGTGTTGCTTGAAACATACTATATCGAAAACTATGAATTTATTTGAAAAACTCTTTCTCAAAATATTGGGGTGTTAGATTATAAATCCTTAAAAAAAATTCATCCCCTTAATTTGATCTTTTAATTGGTAATCTAGGGTTTAAAAATTATGTTATGTAAAACCCACATCATAAAAAGGGTTAATAAAACTTCTTTATAAAATAGATAAAGGTAAATATAAAGGTCATAAAAAATGACAAAAAAAACTATATATCGAAGAAAGGATAACATTAGAGGGATGTGAAATTATGGATATGAAAGGTAAAACTAACTCCTAAGGACTAATAAAGAGTGATAAAGAACATTTTCATGAGAATTTAACTTCAACGAATCCATATGTTTTCATGGAGTTAAGAGACTATCGATCCATTAGAAATGAATATAGTAGGAATTTTTTTGTCTCAAAATACTTTCCTAAATTTGAGGATTTTTTTAATATTAAGACATTGAACATGATAAAATATACGTACTTGATATCATTACATTTCTTAAGTACAATATCATGCTTTTGTTGTGCTTTGATCAATTTCCACTTCATCTCTTACTCTATGAAACGAGGATGGATTTTTAATTCCTGACACTAATAGATCATAAGATTAATGAAATAATGTTATGTCATTCATTTTATCTCTCGGTATTATCAAAACAAAAATGCGTAGAAAAATTTATCCAATATGGATAAATAATCATACAATGAAATAACACATTAATCTCTACAACCTTATCTAGGGTTCGATTCAAACCATTTCATAAATGGATAACTTTAATATCCTTAAGAAATTCAAAAAAATTAAATAAGGTATTTAATTTTCCAAAATCGTCTAAATAGAAATTACCAAAATATAACAAAGTATATATTTATTTTCATATATCAATTATGAAAATACCTTTGTCATATATTCTCCAGAAATATAGTAATAACCATAATTACCATAAAACCATAATGAAAACATGAATGATTTTAGAAATTAACTCTCCCACATTCCATAAATATAACTACAGATTATTGAATATATACCATGAATCTAAAATGTGGTAAACTCCACCAATTTTTTATCAAATCACTAATTAGTTCCAAAGGCATCAATAATATAAAATTAATTTTATCCATATCAATAATCTCTTTATCCCAACATCATTTTCTCAACATCAGGAACATATTAAGGGTTATATTTCCCTCAATTATATGTTATTTGTAAATCCCTAATACTAGTAATCCTGAAGTCAGTTCTTACTACCATTAAATAGAAATATATAAAATATTAATATTCTAAAGGGATAACAAGTTTAATAGTCTTGGTAAATAGTATACATTCATAGGTCTTGTATTACAAATGAATACACAAAATACAACATAATTGTTTTTCTTTTGATCATAACTTTATTCCATCTAGCATATCCTTTCATATCATTATTAGTACAATTCATGGAATACTGGGAAAATAAATAATGTAAGGGTGAGATCAAATGCTTAGTAAGGGTTAACAACAGTAGAAGCTCTCATGATTCCATAATGAATAATCAATATGTAAAGGTTGATAACTGAACACACATTCCATTTAAATAACATGATAAGGCTTAATCAATATAGAACGAAAATAACTAAAACACATTCCATTTAATAAATAAAATAAGAATGAAATGAATTTATAGATAATTTCAAATAAAAAATCTCATAGATAATAATAACTGAATTATGAATTTAGACTATGCTTAAATATTTGATAGTATGTCTGAGGTACATGAAAACCTATACCATCAAGACCTTCTACAAGATGTTTGGAAACTAAATATAGAAACCAATTCAATTTTGAAAAATAATTTGTATCATCAGACACATTTATGTATTGAAGGGATATATAAATTATGGGCCCCACTAATCATTATCAATCCAAAGCATTACTCATACATCTAATAATCAATTTAATTCATTAATAATGTGAATTATCAAATATCTATATTGTGTAAAGAATATAGATTTATCAATATATTCATAGATAATCATTAAATATCAAGGTAAAAAACATGTATAATATTAATATGAGGTTTATAAAATAACAATATCCATGACAAATAATGTATAGATTTAGGGTAAATTTAATGTTCAATGGTCACTATAAAGTGAATAACTCAAGGGAATGTTAAGGACAAAAAAAATGATTCAAGGAAGTTAATTTCAATACTATACTTGGTACAAATAATCATAATACATCTAGAGGAAAATAAAAAACATATCAATATTATGTATACACATTATAGTAATAATAATAGTTCTTGTTGTTGATAAATAGAAATACAATAAAAAGATCATTAAAAAAATTATTTAGGAAAATATCATTTTCATTTTGATTATTTATTTGATAATAGTTTTCATTGAAATTAACTTTTATAAAAAAATTATTTTAAAATATCTCCATAAAATTGAAAAGGAGGATTCAAATAAACAATGATCGTTAATTCCTTATATACTGTATAAGGTAAAAAGAGCATTACTTTTGCATTCTAAAATGGTTAAAAAGTTCCTTGTTAAAAATAAAAAAATAATGTTAATTTTAATAAATTTAGTGAAAATTAAAAATAGGTAAAAATATCTTTAACAAATCATTTTAAAAAGGCTAAAAATATTTTTTAATCATTTTTATAAAACATGGTTTGGAAGAAAACATGTTTTTGACCGAAGATAGAAATGAAGTCGGGTTTTCATAAAAATGTATCTAAAAAATAGTAAGTACCAAATTGTAGAAAAAATGTTACTATTACATGAAAAAAATTATGAATAATTATGTTAAGATATAATTAAATTTTTTATTAAACAATGATCAAATAATATCTTTTAATGGAAATTAAAGTGTAAACAATCCTGAATAAAACGAGATTGTGAAGTAAACCATTTCAAAGATCATAATTTTGTAGTAAGAATTAACCAATGAATAGATTATTTGTATCAAATTTAAATCCAAATAAAACTAGTGGAAATAAAAAAATAGATAATCATAATATAGTTTAAAAATAATCTTATAATATTAACAAGAACAATAACAAATTAATATAACATGATGAAAAGAAATTTAGTGGTGAAATTATTTACCACATCGAAACTTTTAATTCAAAATCCCCAAACATGTAATAATTATAATTGAAACTTAAAATACCATAAATAATTAATTATTAATGATATTACATATCAAGGTGATTCATATACACTATATAAAAGTAATTAGTTATATAACATCACAATATTCCTTAATGAAATGAAATTGATACAAAATCCCTTACCTTACGCACCCTTTTGATTGAACAACATTTAAACTCTTTTATTATGGTTTTAATCTTTTTATTAACTTATAAAAGAACCATATTAGTTATTAAAATATCATATATGATACTTTTTTAACATCTTATCACCTGTTTTTTGGTAAATTTTCATTATTTTCATTGTTTTGGGTGAGCATCATTCTTTATTATGTTTTGACATGTTATTTTTTTACTACTCTTATTTATATCATGATTTCATAATATAAGAGATTTAAAAACCTATTTTAATATCATATATATTCATTATATATGTATTTATATTAATCCATAAAATTTGGTGATAGGAAATGAAATACATCGTTCATGGAAACGGTAATCCATAAGTATACATTAACGTTGTTTCCATTTTCCTTTCATATTTTAAAAAAGAAAAATAAATTATATATTTTTATATATCATAATTATATTTTAATTATTATATCATATATATTATATATTTTTATTAAATCCATTCTTAATACATTCAATGTAAAGAGTGAATGAATCACATCGCTTCACGAGGAAGTACTCTTTCGTACACACGATCAACATTATCATATTCTGAAAATGGAAAGCATGAAGATATGTGTTATATAATAATTATAAAAGAAGAAAAGCATAATAAATATAATATATATCATAAATAAATAGTATTTACATCATTATTTCCAACCTTTAAAGGTGTTAATGGAAAAATGAACAACATTAGTTCGTGAGGCGATAGTCCGCCATACACACAGACAATGATTTTGTAACCCATTTTATAGAAGTGTGAGAATTTATAGGTTATAAACAAAATATTAAAACATATAAAAATATTTTATATACTTATATTAATATATAATCATGATATAAAAATAATTTATTGATGTAGAGAAGGAAATAATATAGAAGCGCATATAGAAAAACATTACCTCTTTTTTGGTTATCCTCCTTATGTTTGAAATAATGCCTTCCTAGGTTTTATTTATGACCAAGATAAGGCTTCAAGGAAAATAGGAGGAAATTTTGGGAGTTATTTCTTCTGTTATTTGTCAAACAAAAGTGTTTTGAGTAGTGTGAATAAGGGAGAGAGTGGGAGGACATTTATAAGTGGGGTGAGTGGAAAACTTATAAATTCTTGAAAGAGGGAATTACACCCATATTTTTTCCATGTTAAGTGGATCCAATAACGAATAAAAATATATCAAATATGGTATAAGCCTAAAATATTTCTATTAAATTATTGTTTTAAAAGTTTCTAGGTCATTTTACCCTTAAGTTTAAAGTTTAGTCCCTTGGTAAACTCATTTTTCTCTTAATCACTGTAATTAATCTTGACTGATTTCACTAATAATTTGAGTCAAAAATTAATTTGAACTTATTATAAATTATAAATTTATACGATTTAAAATATTTAAACCAATTTTATAAATTTAAATCACAAAATTGGATGAAATTAATTTAAAATTAATTCGATAGGTGAAATGAGAAAGTGAGTTTTTAAAGTGAAAATGTTAAAAATATTACTAAGATTTTTTATTTAAATTAAAAATAAAAAATTACTCAAATGACATAAATTTAATTAATATATGTATAAATGATCTAATTTCACTTTAAAAATAAATTATAAAATTATTTAACAATATAAATTATTTATAAGAAATGTCATTTTTCAATTAAAATTCAATATTGTTCATTATTCATCAAAAAATGAACCTTCTGAAAAAAAATATTGAAAATTCACCCTAATATAATATTGAAATTATGATTTAATAAATGAATATTAGTTTTCCAAATAAAATTATCAAAGTATCAAAATTTAGTTTTCAAATAAGCGGGCCATTAAAATGGGGTAAGACTATATTCAAAAAAATACAAGTTTTTATGAATAAAAATGGATTTGTTTGTATCATATGCCTAAAAAATCTACTCGATGAATACGAAAAAATTTATCAAATTTATAATATATAAATTCAATTAATATTATCCACTAATAGTAATTAATTTAATTTATTAAGATAAAATTTTATTGGTGGATAAAAATAGTTTTTTTATAAAACATTTCCATTATATTCATTTATTTTTTTTGTATTCCTTTACAATTAATTAGTAACAAATGAATTAAACCACATATTTATATAATATAGTTAATAATATTCATTAAAATCAATTTAATATCTAGGAGATAATTTTCTTTTAAAATAATAATATTAATAGTTTTTAGTAAAACTCAGGCTTGTGTGTAACATAAGACATCGAAGAAAGTCATGGTTACATGTAATGAAAGCTAACTAAATATTGTGTGAGTTGAAAGATATAAAATAGATTAAATTTATTTAAAATAGTACATATATCATAAATTATTTAGATATTATATACATTAATATACTTGGTGATTTTTTTTCACATACATAATTGAATATAATGTTCATATATAAAATTTCGGGGTGTTTCTATTTTCCATAAAACATAAAATTTACATTAAATATATTTTTTTAGTTCATCAGTTAGAGAAAAAAAATATTGAAAATACTTAATGAAAAAAATTCTTCAAAATAATCCTTATATATTTTATGATTCATAATTATTGAATTCAAATATAAAATCTTCAATCATTACACTTCATTATTAAATAGTTAACTAGGATTCATCACTATATTCATTAACACCTCCTTCCTTTCACGTGTCAATCGTAGCCTCTTCATCAAAAAATAGAATCCTTTAGATAGACAACATTACTAGTATTGGTTTTGATATTTCCCCTAGGAGATTTATTTACATAATTCCCAATACTTCCACATTAAAAAAATAAACTATTGATGACACATACAAAAACTATTGTTCTCATCAATTGCAACAACTAAGATTTTCATTTTTTTTCTTTGTAGGTACTTACTCTATTCCATTCTTCTCCACACATAAAACATATTCTATTTTATTTGAGTCATCTGTTTCACTTATTCTTCCCACATTATTTACATGTGGGAAACTAAATTTCCTTTACTCTATGTTCTATACCACTAGGGATCCCATATAACTCTATCATTCACTTAACTGGTGAGTTCAAGAGTTAGTTAAGATGAAGGTTGTTAATCATGTTTTATTATAACGTATTAGTAATAATCAAAATATACTTTAGTCTATTCATTATACCATTTAGTGGATCATCAGTAATTATTCCATCACATTCAATGTTAATCTAGTTCCTTCTCATTTGATCCATTGAGTAAAACAAAAAATTATAGTGTGAGTAGCACTAATCAGAGTAGGAAATGATATAATACTGAAAAATATTTTATAGGATATCTAAATCAAAAAAACTTCTTTAAATATATGAAACCTTGGCTTAAAATATGATATTCATGGTCATTATTCAAATCCCTCATGATGGTTCACAAAGATTTTATGAATTTTCTAAAGAATACCCCCCGAGAGTGTCAAACCAGGCATACAAAAAATATTTTTGTGTGAGGAACTAGGTGATGATCAAGTCAAGATCAATGTTGAACTTTCATAGTTATTTCCACAATGTAAAATTGTTTTATTTCTACATCCAGTTGTAAAATCTTGATATGGATATATATTCATTGAAATCACTCACTCTATCATTCACCAAACATTCTAGGACATTTTCTTAGACTTTTAATTATACTTATAATTATCCATAGTGATATGATTAAAAATATCACTAATGTATTATCATCCAAGTTTTAAAATTTCAACTAAACCTTAATCTAACACCAACTGTAATGACCCAAACATCTCATACATAGATATCACATCTTAAGAGATGGATATTCATTACATAACATAATGATCCAAACCAAAATCATATGGTTCTATTACCGTTGGAAATATGGATACACAATATTATTATTTAATGAAATTTCATAAATATATTCCAAAAATATCTCTCTAAATATTACCCCTCTTAGACATACCATATATAAAAAATTATTCAAAACATGGGGACAAAAACATAAGAAAGGGTGAGATCAGATTCTCATTAAGGGTAAACTAGGTAGATATCAACATAAAATTAGAAAAAGTGTATGATAAATTGTGGGTAACATTTTAAAACCATACCCCATATATTATAGATCATAAACATGATTCATGTAATAAATCTTTGTAGTTCATAAGACAAGAACCAGAAAATAATAAAATAACCTGAGAAATAAGAACATAACATGGCCATAAGACATAGATTTGTGGAATACACATAATCATATAAAAACCATATTTAAAAACTACCCACAAATATATTTATAAAACAAAATTATTTGGATACCCACCCATGTACCGACTTCTGGCCTATGCTAACCACATTTGTACCCTCTTTTTTGGGCTTGGTCTAACCACCCATGTAACCTATTTGTTTGGGCTTGGGACAACCTCTCTTATACCCTATGAGATCGTGGAACATTAATAATTATACAATGAATTATAGGGATATTTAGGTACTAACCATCGTATAATATATACATTTTTTCACCCAAAAAACTTAAAACATTCATCAAATCACAACCAGTGAAAAGAAATGATTTCATAAATATTTCATCCAAGCATAACCCATGGAAAAGAAATAGGTTTCTTGAACATCCTCTCATTGTAGACAAAAAACATCCATTTAGAAAAATAATATGAATTCTATACTTGTATCCTATACCATAAAATCATAAATAACATCAAATAATGTCATCTTATATAGAAAATTATTTTAAAAAACCACTTAAAACATTTCCTGAGGAAAATAACCTTTTTACTTTAAAATCACTTTCTCTTTTAAAACATAAAAACATACCAAATATTACCCAAACAATTTCATTAAAAATAACCCCAAAAACATATAAAGGAATATTAAAATAATGGGGTGGTCATGATGGTAGATAATTATTTAAATATCATATATAAAAAACAAATATTTTTTTTAAATTTTTTTAAAAAAAGTCAAAACGGATTCATTTAACAAATGATAAGAATATTTATTTAAAATAAATTTTTAAAAATTAAAACATGGGAAAAATGACTTTAAACACTCTTTGGATAATGTTAAAAAAAAATTTATAACATTTTTTTAAAATGTGGATATGGAATAAAAAATATTTTCGACCAGAGATGGAAATAAAGTCGGTTTTTCTTTAAATATTTTTTTTGATATCTTGAGTTATTGAAGAAAGGAAAATTAAATGAAAAAAATGTATTTTATATAAATAACTAGGAATAATAATATTTATGATAATTCCTTAGAGGTATGTCATCAGATTTCATCATTATAAACATAATCATGGACAATCCTGATATATAATGAAATTGTAAAATAAAATCATAACACTTTTGTAACATTTGGAATTATAAAACCAATGAAATAAAAATATTAAAATATATATTAAATCCCAATAATTTTCATTATAATAATCATAAAATACATTCTTGGTTAATATATACACCACATAAAATAAATAAGTGGTGAATATGGTTTTTGTGTCATAGAAATAAAAGTGAGATGAAAATTCCTTACCTTAGGGATCAAATTCCTCCATACAAGTTAAAAATTCCCGTATAATAATTTTTTTTATTAAAATAAATTAAATTACAATTACTATACATATAATATTGTATATGATTTATTTATAAACTTTAATTTCCTATTTATTAACAATTCTTTATTAGAATTATGTATTTGTTAATAACTGCATCATTTTTCATGTATGTTTTGGTTTGGTATTTTTTGTATTCTAATTTGATCATGATTAAATAATTTAATTAATTTTAACAATGACATAACTATCATATAAATTAATTATATATTTATTTATAGTAATCCATTAAATCTAGATATAGAAAACAAATTACACAGTTTATGGAGACATTAGGTTTTACCTATGCATGAATGTTGTTTCCATTTCCTCGATGGATGGAACATAAGAATGGTAAAAAATATATCAAAATTAATTTATAATTATTAATTAATATATATAAAATATACATATATCATATATTTTCATTTAATTTATACTTATAACCATCCATGTAAAATAGAAATGAAAAACAAATCACATCAGTTCGTGAGGCTGTAGTCCGCCATACACACAAGCGTTGTTATCATTTTTTGATGGGTTGGAAGGTAATAAGTTATTTGTAATATTATATTTAAATAATTATTTATAGGTCATAAAAATGACATATATTCATTAAACTTAACCTTAGTACCTTCCATGTAATGCATAAGTTAATAACAGATCACATCGCTTCGTGAGGCTGTAGTCCTCTATACACCCGAGCAACATTATCCTATCCCTCACATAATATAACGTAAAAAAGAATTGGAAATATAATATTTAAATAATTATAATGATGTCACAAATATCATATAAAAACTCTAAATCCATAATTATTAAAATCAGTAATATGTGATGACATAAAATGAATTATATCGATTTGTGAGGAAGTAGTTCATCGTACACAGATTCAATGATTTTGTTTCCCATTTGAGGGAATGTAATATAGAAATAGGTCATGAAAATAACATAATAGCCTCTAATTATATGTAATTAAGTTATTTTATTATAATATAATGTTTATTTAAGGTTTGAAGGATGTGGAAGTAGAAATAGTATAAATAGATTGTTTGAGAATGCCACCACTTATTCGAACAACCTCCTTAGGTTACCACCAAAATCCTTCTTAGGATAACTTTATAATCCCAATAATTAATAAATTAAGTGATTAAAAAAGTGAGTAATGTATTTTGGAAGGTATTTGATGAACTAATGGGTTTCATAAGTGGGAAGATGAGAGGTGATGGGGTGGCCTTTTATATGTGCGATAGATGATATAATTAGAATTCTTAAAAAGAAAAATGTGTACCCCTATTTTTCACATGCCACAAGATGAAAAATGGATAATTATTGATCTTTATAGGTTATAAGGTAGAAATATTCTTATAAAATCGGTATTGTAAATGTTTTAGATCATTTTACTCATTATTTTAGTTTAACCCCTGGTAAACCCGTTTTAACCATAACTGTGGTAATTAAATTTCACTATTGTTACGATTAACTATGGTAAAAAATTAGGTTTATGTTATAATAAAAAATATATTATTCTGATTAAAAATATGGGATCCATTTTTTAAATTCAAGTTATAGAAGTGGAAGAATTTAATTTAAAATTAGATTCATATGGCCAATGGAAAAGTGGTTTTCCAAAGTGAACATTTTTATAATTTTAAAAGGATTTAATGAAAAAATTAAATATGAAATTGATTATATTGGACTAAATTTTATTAATAAATATATAATTTAACTAATTTTACCTTTAAAATGATATAAAAAGATTTTTTTTAAAATTCTTTAAAATAAATGACAACTCTTAATAAAAAATAGTATTTCACTATTCACTAAAACATTTATCATTTTATAAATTAATAAAACATTCACTCTATGATATTGTTGAAATTATTATTGAAATATTTAAGTTTAATTTTATTAAAAAAATTTAATAATATTAGTAAAAAATAATTTAAAAACAAGTCTGTAAAATGAGAGAAAACATTTTTTTACAGTTTCATATGTATAATTGGATTTTTTATTATTTGATACCTAGAAAACACATAAGACGAATGTTAAAAATTTTTATTGAATATAAAATATATAAATTTCATTAAAATAATTCAAAAAAATTATCCATTTAATTTATTTATATAAAATTTGTTTGGGTGCATAAAAATATTGTTTTTATTTTTAATTGGTCTTTATATTAATTTCTAATTAATTGATAATAAAATAATTCATTTTATATTTTTGTAAAAAATATATTTTTATAATTTAGTTAATACGATTCAAAACCTCCAATCAAATGGATTGGGTATAACTATCATGTTAAATAATAATATTTTAGTGGTATGTCGTGTTTCACTTAAACTCGGTGTTACGTGTAACCAAAGATAAACTTGGTGTTGTGTGTAAGGAAAGATAAACTTGGTGTTGCATGTAATGAAAGATGTCAAAAAATTAAATTTATTAGAAAAAAAATTAAAATAAACATTATAGTGTTACAATCATTGTGGATATGATAGGTGGTGTTGTTGTGTCTAGTTTTTATATTGGCAGTGATATGGCAGGTGTGTGAGGGTTGAATGAGGTAATGGTTGGTGTTGTGAAGATAATGGATTAATGAGTGATTATTTAACTATTATAGATTTATTGTTATGAAATATGGATTGGTTAATGATGTATTAAAATTTAATGGATATAAGTTAAATAATATTGGATGGAAATCTGTGTGTGGTAAAATAATTGGTGGCTTAAATGTCAACAAAAAGGGATAAAATTGAATGGAAATTAATGTGGATGTTAGCTAGAGTGGTTTGTCCTTAAATATAGAATTAAATTGATTAATAAATGAATGTTGGTTGGTAATGTATTAATATAGAAAATTTTGGAATTGGAAAAATCTATAGAATTGAACTTTGGGTTGTGTGTGGTTATTTCATGTGGGGATGTTGAATTTGGTAGTGGAAGCATGTGGCAACAGTAGTATTGTTTTGATAGTAAGATGAAGATGATGAAGTATTGATATGAAACCTTTAAACAGAGATTATTTTATACCTATATATGTATATAATATTTTATTTTCATGTCACATATATATTAACCCCACCCATGTTTAGTTCTATGTACCGATACCTAAATATTTTAATGTGTATTTTCCCCAACATCAAAGATGGTGAAAAACAGAAAGATGATTACCCCCTCTTCCTCGTTATTCCTTCAACAACAGTATGTGGTAGAGATAACCATTTAGTGGTGATTAAAAACCAATGATGGTATAGTTAGTGGTGATTCTAAAATATGGGAGGGTGTGATATATAGTAGGGGTTGTGTGTGGTAGGAGGAGGGGACATGGTTGTTTTCATTTACATTCATGGTATCTTACTTTACAGGTTATGAGGTAGCGGTTGGATGTGTGATGATGTGAATGGTGATGTAGAAGCAGCATGTGAGATGTGGATACTAACTGATTCTTACATAATATGTTGGTCCCGACAGGAGGTTAGGGTTGGTAGGGTTGTGACTTGACCAACATCAGATAAGGTTTAATACATGATGATGAGATGACATGGAAGAGATGAGAACACATGACATTTGACGTTGGGGTGTAAAAGTGGTAAATAAATGGGGATTTTTATATGGGGTTTTGTTATTGATGTACACTTGATATTATATTACTACATGCTTAAGTTATTTGGTGACAAGACCATGGTAAGTTTGGGATAGATAATTGGCCTATTTAGCTGCTTATTGGTTCTTTTTTTTGATCATCGATGTATTAGTATGCTCTTTTCACATTTTCATGGGAGATCTTGCGCATGATACTGCTGAGTATACATGTTTTTCTCACTTTATATATATATTTTTTTCTTTTAAGGATTTCAGGAGGGTTTTTAAGGCTATTCCAGGCATTACTACACTATGGGAAAAAGGACTTTTTGCGACGGGAGTAAATCCCATCGCAAAAAGTCCATCCAAAAGGTTATTTGCGACGGGGGTAACAACCCATTGCAAATAACCAATTATTTGTGACGAGATTTCTTCTCCTGTCACAAAAAGTTTGGCGTTGTAGCGCGCCAAACCGCGCGAAGGTTATTTGCGACAGTGGGATCCCACCGTTGTAAATAGTGAAGTATTTGCAATGGGCCCCGTCGCAAATACTCGGCGGCAGTTAATAGCTTTTTGAGAAGGGATGTCGTCCCGTTGCAAAAGGTGTGTCGGCAAAGACTATTTGCGATAGGACCCATCGTAAATAACTTTTTAACTGCCGACATTAATTAATGCGGGCGTAGGTATTTGCGACGGGTCCCGTCACAAAATATACTATTTACGACGGGATACCCGTCACAAAATATACTATTTACGACGGGATACCCGTCCCAAATAATCTAACCTATATATACCCCCATTCATTTTTCCTCTCATTCCTCTCAATTCTTAGATCCTGTTTCTCTCTGAACTCTAATTTTAGAGGGAAAATTTTTCTAAGTTAATTTTTTTGTTCACAAAGAAGTTGTGAAGCTGTCTATATCAATAGAAAATCAAGCTTAAAGGTATTTATGTTTTATTTAATTTATTATTTATTTCATTATTTATGTTAATTTTTATTATTTTTGATTAGTTTTAATTAAATTAAATTTAAATAGTTTTTTCATGAGTATATATTTGTACTAATAAATTGAAATTTTTAGTACTATTTGTTAATAATTAGTAGTAATTAATAATTATTAACGATAATTAGTAATGTATGTAATTAATTTGTAGTGATTAATAATAATTGGTAATAAATAATAAAAAATACTAATAATTAGTAATAAATATTGATAATTATTAAAAAATATTAATAAATAGTAATAATGAGTAATAAATAGTAATAATGAGTAAAAAATAGTAAATAAATTGTCAAAAATAGTAATAAATTGTAATAATTAGTAATAAATTGTAATAATTAGTAATAAATTTTAATAATTAGTAATAAATTGTAATAATTATTAATAAATAGTAATAATTAGTAATAAATTGTAAAAATTAGTAATATATTGTAATAATTAGTAATTAATTGTAATAATTAGAAATAAATTGTAATAATGAGTAGTAAATAGTAATAATGAGTAGTAAATAGTAATAATGAGTAGTAAATAGTAATAAATTACAGTAAATAGTAATAAATTGTATTAATTAAAAATAAACTGCAATAATTAGAAATAAATTGTAATAATTAGTAATAAATTGTAATAATTAGTAATAAATTGTAATAAATTGTAATAAATTGTAATAAATTGTAATATTTAGTAATAAATTGTAATAATTACTAATAAATTGTAATAATTACTAATAATTAGTAATAAATTGTAATAATTAGTGATAAATTGTAATAATTAGTAATAAATTCTAATAATTAGTAATAAAATGTAATAATTTGTAATAAACTGTAATAATTACTAAAAAATTGTAATAAATTGAAATAATTAGTAATATTTATTAATAAATACTAATAATTAGTAATAATTAGTAATAAATATAGATAATTAGTAATAAATACAGTTAAGTAGTAATAATTAGTAATAATTAGTTATAATTAGTAATAATTAATAATAATTAGTAATAAATACTAAAATTTAGTAATAATTAGTAATAATTAGTAAATTTTATTAATAAATAATAATAACTAGTAATAAATTGTAATAATTAGTAATAAATACTAATAATTTGTAATAAAAACGAATAATTACTAATAAATAGTAATAATTAGTAATAACTAGTAATATTTATTAATAAATACTAATAATTAGTAATAATTTGTAATAATTAGTAATAAATACAAATAATTAGTAAATAGTGAGAAAGATGCAAGTAAATGAGCCGTCAGACAAAAGAGTAGTCATCAATCCACTGGAAATTGAGAAGGGCCGAGCAGTTGGTATCAGCTCTCATGTGACTCCTGGTACTTATTATGGTACTGTTGCGATGTCGACATCCAGATCAAGGAGCTTGTAGAGAGGCATCATCTTCTGCCTCACCGTATTAGGAGCAGTTCCGTGCTCAGAACGACCTTATAGAGAGTTTGCAGAAGCATCAAGAAGAGACGCGTCAACAACAGCATCATCAGAAGTAGCATCATGAGGAGGAGATGCATTGATGGCAGAAGCAACATCACTAGCAGATGGAGTACATGCGCCATTTGACTCGTAGTTTATGGATGAAGTTTACTCCAACATCTCCTTCAGCTCCCCCACCTCCAGAAGACGACCCCAGTGATTTTTTAAATTAAAAACATTTGAATTTAACATTTGTTGTAAAGTGAACTATTTGCAGTTTGTATTTTAAATCGGTACGAATATTACATGATTTAATTATTAATATTTTATGATTTTTTTGTGAATATTGAGAATTTTAATAATTTTTATTATTTTATTATTTTAATAATATTAATATTATTGTTTCATTAATCATAATTTTATTAAATATATTTTTTTAGTATTATATTTTATAGAGATTTTTTATTGTAATAATAATAATAATAATATTTTATGTTTTTTAATATATTTTTTTTGAATATTGACAATTTTAATATTTTTTAATTTTTTAATATTTTAATAATTTTAAAATTAATTTTTTAATAATAATAGTTTTACTAATTCTTTTTAAATTTATTTTTTATTTTCAACAAGATCTATTGCGACGGGTTCCCGTCACAAATAACCTAAATAATTTTTTTTTAAAAGTATTTTCGATGGGATTATGGGTCCGTCACAAAAAGTATTTGTGATGGGCCCATCACAAATGGTCTCAATAAAAATTTTCAAAATGGTATTTGGGACGAGATTACGGGCCCATCGCAAAAATGTATTTGCAACTGGCCCGTCGCAAAAAAGTTTATATATATAATGTATATAATAAGAGACTTATTTGTGACGGTGAAGTTTCCCATTGCAAAAAAATATTATGTGCAACGGGCCCATCATAAATAATATTTTTTGTGATGCCATTTTCTGCAACTGGCTATTTGCGACGGGACCCCGGCACTAAAGCTTATTTGCGATGGGATCTTGTCATAAATAACCCATCGAAAATACCTAGAATTCTAGTAGTGTTAGATTGATGGTTTTTTCTATTACGGATTCTATGCCTTAGGCTTTCCTTTTTTCTATTTTACTTTAGATTTTTTTTGTTTTTTTTATATTTAAATGATTTTTTGGTTTCTTTTAGGTTATTTAATGGATTCATCTTGTGGTTTTTTGTCTTATCTCTTGGTCCTCTCTATATACTATGGTAAATGAATCCCATTTGAGTGTTTTATACCCTCAATGTTAGTCGCAAACCCAGGGACTACTAGAGGTGAGGATTAGGGACCACTCATTAAATTGAGAGATAAGATAGATTTTTTTATTACACAATAGTAAGGATTTCATGGGTTTTTAGAGAAATAGTGTTTTTCATACATAGTGTGTGATGTTGTAGAAGATACTGGCTGGGACACAGATGATTAGGTACCCTTGTGATATAACAAAATGACATTAATTTCATTAAACACCCTAAGTGATATAATTATGATTGTGGAGTATAGACCTAGGAAAGGTATATGCATCAAGGTTTATTACAATTATGTTTTAATGAGGTGTTTTGAGAAATTAAAATGAATTTAACTAAATAAATGTTGATAAATTTCATGCTACTAGACATCATTTTCCCTTCTATTTTTTAGAGATAGCTACTGGTCTTCATTTAAAAATGGTACATGAAGTTGAGGCTTAACATGATGATCTAGTTTATTTTAAAAAGTTTGACCCAATGTAGGAGGATGTTACTTAGCTTTGGTTGTTGCACTCTTTCCTGTATCCGGGTCTGGGAAAGAATGAGGGGGAATCAATGATCAAGTTATGGAGAATTGGATGGAGGTTCTTGAGAACACATTTGGTCTAATTTGGGCCCTAGTTGAGTACTAGGTTACATTGGTAGTCATTTAGATTCTAGGAGTGGCATGTCTGTGGAAGATATTAGACCTTGAAGATAAAAATGAGGATGATATTTCTTAGGAATAATTTTAGATGGAGTTTCATTTGGAGTTAAATTTGTCGATGCTAAAGACATAAAAGAGGTAGGTGATACTTTACCTTCAGCAAGGGATCCTAAGTGTGTGGAATATTGGGATTTGGTTTAAATAAATTCTATATTTTGATCTCTATATCATTTCTGATGATGAATCTATAGAAGAAAATCTAGAGGATGCATTGTGTCTAGTGATTAAATCTACAGTTTCCCTATTTACGCTTCCTACGTATCTAGTGAAGGAGAAAAATGAATAAGTGATTAAATGGATGAAATCATAAGGAGGATTTCTTCAATAGATATAGCAAAATATAGATTTTTAAGGATAAGAGTTCTATGTGGGGGATTGTTGATGCCCAGGCAGTTGAAGTTCCCATCAGTAGGGAGTCAGTCATAGTATTATTCTTCTGTCTGTTATTAGATCAGTGATTCTTGAGAATTTATTGTGGTCTTTTTTATTATGTGCTATGTCTATAGAGGTCATTAAAATTTGTAGTATTAGTTTCTAAACAATCATGGAGGTCAGGATGGTCTGGGAAGACAAACCCCTTTCTACGTGCTTCAGTAACAGAGGCAACTAATGTTTGTTTGGAAGCTAGGTTAGCAAGATTATTCTCAACCAAAGGGAGATTGAGCTAGTAGAGTTAATACCCTTGAAGTTCTTTTTACATAAAGATCTATAATGTAGAATTTATATGGAGATCATCTATAGTTAGGTAGAGGAGTTGGGTTTTGTTAGATTCCTATTTTGGTGGATCTAGAACTGGAGGGACCAGAGGTTGTTCAAGGTACTATATGTTTATAATAAACATTAGTTTTTTAATTTGTTTGATTATGGATAATTATACTCCTTTATTTCACCCACTTTAGTCTGCACATTAGGAATGTACATGGAGATTATTCCAGTGACCTCGGTGTTATCCATTCTTGTTATAGGCTAAAATTTCATGTTTGATGTGTGTCAAGAGTATACACTAATTATGGAGAAACATCATTTGTGGTGATTTTCATCTTATTGTAGATACAAAAATATGATTTCATCCTTACTATGGACTAGTTTTACTCTATACATGATGTTTTTGTCTGTTTTTAGAGGATATTCAGGTTTTATGATGAAAAAGGATAGTGATTCATGATCATTGGAGAGTAGAGTTATTAGATTGGAGGAAGGTGTTTGAATCCTCTTCTATCTCAATTTGTGGAGTTTCCATGGAAGATCAACTGGTGGAGGTTCCTAGAATTATGGAAGAGTTTCTAGATGTATTTACAAATGAGGTTGTGACACTACCCCCTCAACTCAATGTAATGTTTAGGATATAGTTACTACTATGTCACTCTCTAATTTTTATGGGTCCTTATTATATGACACCCACAGATTTTCATTAGATGAGACACTAGATCAATGATTTTAAGTATAAGGGATCCATAAGATATAGAATATCCCCTTGTGGTGGTATAATGTTGTTTTCAAAGAAATAATATTCTAGTATAAGGCTATGAATAGACTAACAGAAGTTAAATATTATGATGATCAAGAAGCATTACCCCCATCCAAGGATAAAAGATATTTTTGACCAAATGAAAGGAGATATGTAGTTTTCAATGATTAAATTTATGTATGGATTTCACCAAATGTGGTTGAAGAAAGAGTATATCCAAAATACTACATTTCAATGAAGGTATGGAAAATTTATGTTTGTGATCATGTTGTTCAATGTCATGAGTGCACGAGTTGTGTTCTTAGGGACCATGAACTATATCTTCCATGAGTTCCAAGACTATTTCATAGATGTGTTCACCAACGATATATTTATATACTCAAAATCATAGGAGGATCATGTCGAGCATCTCAAAGTTTTCTTGTAGGTTTTTTGAATCAATCAAATTTATGTGAATCTATTCAAGTGAATGTTTAGGATGTAATTGGTGAAAATTCTTAAACATGTGATATCTCAGTATGATGTGGTCATGTGACCATCAAATATAGTGACAATTCTTTCTTAGGTAACACCCAAGAACATGGATAAGGTCCACTGCTTCTTCGGTATTACAGTATATTACCAGAAGTTTGTCTCTAACTTATCATAGATTACATCTTTGATAACATCTTTGACCTGAAAAGACCAGTCTTTTATAAAGACTGGTCAGTGTCAAACAACCGTTGACTACCTAAAATATCGATTGATTAGTTCCACAGTGCTTTGAATTCTAGAGTAAGGGTTGATGTTTAAATCTTTTGTTAGGATTCTTGTTTGGGTTTGGGATGCATCTTGATATAGTAGAGGGTAGTGATCTCCAATGGGTTCGAGTAGTGAAGTACCAATGCGAGTAACATTTCTACCCATTATTAGGAGTTGGTAGCTGTGGTGTTTGTCCTAAAACTATGGTGACATTACCTCATCATCCAGTGCTTTATGGTTTTCATGGGAAATAAGAGTATGAGGTATGTTTTATCTCAGCAGGATCTAAACCTAAGTTAATGGAGGTGGATGAAGTTTCTATAGGATTATGATTTTGAGATCTCCTACACCCTAGTAAAAGAGAATGTCGTTATTGATACATTGAGATAGAATTCATGGGAAAATGGTGTTCATGAGTTTTAGGATGTTTAGAAATGGATAGAGGATCTTTCATCGATGTATCCTGATGAGTAGGATGTTAGTTCAAGATGTTTTATATATCATATGATAGTGGAATCATCTCTGATGTGGTCGGTGGAAGAGTTTTGGTCAGTAAACTTAAAGGTGGATGTGATATAAGACCATGTATGTCACAGTGATTTTTTAAAGGGGTGTTAATTGGATTTTTAGAATTGGATTTCATTTACGAGAGTTTGTTTGATCTTCTAGTCATTCATGGGGGAGTTTTTTATGAGTTTCAATTCTCACCAATGGTGGTAAATCCGGGTGTTCCTAAAATGTAACGTAGCTTGGGGAGGCATATTTTTTTATCCAAGGATAAAGTAGTTAGTGGCAGAATTTATGGAATTATGTCTTGTTTATTGGTAGGTGAAAGTAGATAACCATGTTACAAGAGTTTTTTTGTATTATTTGGATATCCCTAGATTGGAGTGGAAGGAAATATTATTGTATTTCATTATCAAGTTACCCTGAGATTAAGTAGGTTTTGATATTGTTTGGGTGATTGTGAACTGAATAATATTGACCGATTTTCTTGTGATTAGGTAGTCTAATTATTTAAATTCCCTAGAGAGGTAGTATGTGGATGAGGTGGTGAGACTCAATAGGGTTCCAAAGATCATTATATATGACTAGTATACTCATTTTACTTTAGGATAATTTTGAGTATTTTAATGTTCTTTTTTCTCTCAAATATTACTTAGCAATTATTTTTATCACTAGATAGACTGGTAGAAAATGTGGACCATACTAAGAATAGAGAATGTGTTATGGGGTTGTATATTGGACTATGGTATATCATAGGTGAAGAACCTACCATTGGATGAGTTTATATAAAATAAAAAATATCACTTATCCACTAGTATGGCTCTGTTTGAGGGTTTTCTTCGGTGGTAATGTCCATATGTATTATGACGAACCGATGTTGGGAAATCAATATTCATTGGTGCACATATATTGCAGAGAATTATAGATAATATATAGATGGTTTTACATTAGATAAATATAGTATAACAATATTAACAGGATAATAATGATCATAGGCAATGGTCTATGGAATTCGTGGTCAGAGACCTTGTGTTGTTTAGGGGTTCCACTCATTTTTTGTAGTTAAGGGTTGGATAAGGGAGTAATATGTATCATTGGTTCATCAATTATTTTGATATTTTGGAGTGTATTTATGAGATTTATTATAAGTTGAAACGTCCACCATGGTTGGATAGGGTTCCTAATGCCTTTCGTGTGTCCCTATTTCATCATTATATTCATGATGACTAACATATCATTGATTGGGGAGAGTATGATATTGAGGATAGAGATGAAGTTTTTGAGTAACTAGTTAAGATCTAAGATTTCTAAGGGAATTATATACATTGGAAATTTATCCCCTTGGTTCATGTGTTGTGGAGGTAGAACAGTTTGGAGGGGACAACATGGGAATGTGATTCCTAGATGTGTGCTCAATACCCCCAATTTATTTTGATGTTTTATTTTTTCCTATTTTTATAATTTTTTATTCATTATCATGATGTTATATAATATTGGTTCTCTTTATTATAGATGATGTTTTATGGTTATGTTATTATTTCTCTAATGTGTGGTTATGTTCTTTGTATAGAAGAACCCTTGAGAGGTATCTCATGGGGTGGTTGTTCTGAACCCTTTCTCTTATTTTGGGGTATTATTTTATTCTCGAGGGTTTTAATTTTTTTTACGAATTTTTAATTTATTGGGTATTTAAAACCCTTCCATTGTGTTATCTTGAAGTCTAGGGGTGTCAATATTTCTCCCTTTGATATTTTCTAGGTTTTATCTCACAATCACTTGACTAAACTTGAGGTTGATTGTTCTTTCGTAAGGTAAATTGTTCCCTTTATAAGGTCACTTGGTATAGTCATGTAGTTAGTAATTTTTTTCTTATGATGGGTTATTTTGTTCTTGAATTTGATCAGATTCTTCATGTGGTCAGTCAATTTTTTCATCTGTTTGATCGGTTCCTTCATGTGGTCAATTGGTCCCTTTATATGATAAATTGGTTCCTTTATATTCTTGGTTAGTTTCATTGTGTGGTTGAACTATTTCTTCATGTTTTGTTTCTATGTGGTATCTTAAATCAATTTGGTTGATCCCTTCATGTAGTCACTCCAAGAGTTGTAAAAATCCCAAATTTTCAAAAATACACAATTTATCCTAGTTTGACATAATTAAACCCTTTTAATATAAAAAGTGGAAATAAAAAC
The DNA here is from genome assembly GCA_963277665.1 of Viscum album. Classification (NCBI taxonomy): domain Eukaryota; kingdom Viridiplantae; phylum Streptophyta; class Magnoliopsida; order Santalales; family Viscaceae; genus Viscum; species Viscum album. The sequence goes on from OY728133.1 coordinate 1,965,360,650, forward strand.
TTAAATAAATGTTTTTAATGTTATTATGTATAGACTAAGAAAAATATTTTTATTACTTATGGTTTGGGGCTTTAAATGAGTTATTTTATTTGAAATAAATAGAATTTAATTAATTGAGAATTAAATATAGACATGGACCTCATATCTTTGAGAAAACATAGTTATTTATAAAAATTGATAGGTATCCTTCCTTGATTTTTTTTGATTTCATCCTCTCGAAACTAGAAATACTATATGTTATTGTTGGATTCTAGTGAATTCTTCTATCATCATTTGAGTTCATCATGGGGGATCAAATCTTGGGTGCATCATCTCTCATTTCTCTACTTTTGGTGTATCATGATATAAAACCTTTCCAGGTAGGGGATACATATTCTCTCATACTTTTTGAATCTGTGTATTTGTAATTACACTATTTTCTAATGGGTAGGCAGTGCAGATTAACTAAATAAAATAATAAATCTTATTAAATAGAATTGAAAGTGAAGGGGTATTTTCATATGTTTTTATCTATTTCCCTGTTAATTATTTTTAGTTTCTATTAAAACATATAACATATTATCACAGGAATATTGTGTCTACTGTGAAATTATAAACCTCCAAAAATACTATAATAGAGTGGAAAAGGCTTCTGCTTTGCATCCAAGAGACCCATGATTAAATCTGAGTGGGGGTAAATTTTTGGGTTACATTATTAGTAGTACTGTAGTGGGTACTATAGCAGGTACTATGAATTACTGTAGCATCAAAACTATTCATCTGATTTGAGACATTGAAGAAATTATTTAGAGTTACTGGTCTAAGGGCTATCTGGCCACCAAGGCCTTCAGTCCAGAAGGCCTTCCGGCCACCCAAATCTTTCAGACCATAGGGCCTTCAGGCCACTGGGCCTTTGGGACAGAAAGGACCAAGAAACAACTTGGGAAGACTATAGAGAAGAAATCCCCATAAGGGGATTCAAAGAAAGTATCATCCACCAAATTAGAGCTAACTAGATTGAAATAATGGGAGGGTATGCAAATTTCCCTCAATACCAGGAACCATGTCGCTATGCACGAGGAAATGTTAGTCAACCAACCATATAGGGTGGGGAGATAGGCTCATTCAAAGATGTAAAAGCTGGGGAGGGGTATTTCCAAAGTATATTTAGGTATTGGGCCATCAAAGGTCATTTACTAGGCCTTTGGGTCATGAATGAGACTTGTGCCTCTAGGCCTACAAGTCATGTAAGGGTTCTCCCTCAACCCCTAAAAGGAGGATTCTCCAGAAATAAATAAAAATATATGGCCTTTGGGATTTCAAAGAAATTATAAACCCTTATTATATATTGAAAACCTTATCATGAATTATATTTTGAACCCACAATTTATAAAAGGTTAAGTACTTATGTATAACTAATGAAAGGGTTTTCAGTGTAAATATAAAAATGTGTGAAAATACCCTTGCATGAGATGATGGATTAATGTGAAATCTCTATTTAAATAAACAATGGAAATTATGTGAAATGGGTATTTGTTGTAGTTTTATTCTAGTATGTTTGTTGTTTTTTCTATGGTTATGTATGCGATTTATAAGGGTTTGTACAATAAGGGTGGTGATTAGGGAATATTAAGGGATGGAAGTGTGGTAGTTGATATAATATTATTGTGGAAGGATGTTTGTTGTTGTTTTTTTTATTGTAGTGTGGTTTTGTCTATGAGAGTTAGTGTAGTTGTGGTTGGTTTTTGTGATGGTAGTGATGTGGTTGGTGTGTGAGGGATGCATAAGGTGATGGTTTTTGGTGATGGTAGAATGTGTCTTTATGTGGTGACTTTTCATAGTACCATGCTACTAATGAAATATGAAGTTGTTAGTGATGAATCAAAAAGGAATGGGTGGAATTGAAATAATAGATATTGGAAATTTATGTGTGGTAATTGAATCAATGAATTTAATGTTAATAATAATATTTGGAATTAAATGTAAATTAATAAGGATGTTGGATAGAGTGGGTTTTCATTAATTATGAGATTGGATGGCTTAGAAAATTAATGGTGGTTGGTAATGTAATAATCTAGAAAATGGTGGAATTGATAAATGTAAGAAATTGAACAATGGGATGTGTGTGGATATTTTATTTAATGACGTTTCACTTAGTTTTGGAAGAGTGTGGAGATGATAGTATGGGGTTGATGGTAAGATGAAGATGATGAAGTATTAATGTGAAACCTATAGGCCGAGAATATATGCTTTCTATATATGTATATATGATTATATTTTAATGTTACTTCTATACACACACCACCCAATTTGATTACTATGATAGAGATAATATTTTACCCATTTTATATATTCATTTGATTTATTTAATCCCTCCCAATTTATTAATTTTATATTTTTTGAATCAATTCTATATTTATGGTGTGTTTTGAGAACAAATGTAAAAATTGGTTAAATATATATTTTTGAATGAATTTTATCACAAGTTTTTTTTGGCATATGATTTATAATATTAATCCAATTTGGGTGATTCTATTTTTTTTTTTTATTCCTTGATTTATTTTTATCAACTTTGTATTTTGGACTAAGAGTTAATTCGAATATCTAGAGTCTCAAAAAAATCATTTAAGTTGAAAAATATTCCAGGAGGACAGCGTAGACCCAAAAATCATAATATAAGCATAATTCAGGGTGCACACTTACAATTGAGGAGGCATCCTAGAAATATCATCCATAAAAAATAATAGTCAATGAAAAATTCCTAAATCCTTCCTATATGGTCTAATTAAGATGAAATATTGAGGGTGAACGAAGAATACATTTACCAACAACTTTTATGAATGACGGAACACATGAATTTTTGATCTATTAGGTTAAAAAACACACAAAATTTTAGAGAACATATTATAGTTTATAAAAGGAGGAGATCTCTTCCTTCCCAAATCATTCAACTTAATTATATTCCATTTCCATTACATTCTATTCCTTTTGAGGAACCAAGAATGAGATCTATGACAAGAGAGTCCAACCATAAATATTCCACTTTTCTTCTTAATTTATTTTTTTCTTTATTTTTTATTTTTCAATTGTAATTTAGATTAAAAATAAATTCATGAATTCATAACATTATTCCACCATGTTCTTCTTCTTCTTCTTCTTTCCCCACTCTCATTCTATTTATTTTATTATCCTCCATTCTTCTCTGTCAATCCACTATGACTTCTTACCCTTATAAATGATTGGATAACCTGAGGTTTGGACTGGAGGAGGAATGTAGAAATTTCATTTATTATGCGCTTAAATTATTATGTTTTACTATGTTTTTGATGAGGAGGAGTGACATGCATGGGTGTGGAGATCATCCACCATGACACTGAACTCAAACTCATTTACATTATTTTATTAAATCTTTTCCCTCCACTTTACTGGATACAACCTCTTCACATGATGGAGTTAATCCATTAAGTGGATGAAATGGAATAGGATGAATCAATGCCTTGGAAAATTTCACACTATCGATTGGGGAGTAACATTAACCCTTATTATAGGATAAGGTATAATTAATATTGAAAAATTCATTTGAGATTTCACATCATTAAATAACATACTAGTAATTCATTCAAAATTGAATTATCAAACATAATTTAAACATCGACAAGAGCATGATGGGACCCAAAAACCATCCCAAAATGGCCAATTTATTTCTCCATTAATTGCATTTTTCATTTCATGTTAGTTTTATCATTTATTTAAATTAAATTCCATTTACTTATTATATTAAACAGAAAAAAACAAGAATAAGTAGTTTAGGTGAATTAGATTATGTGACTGAACAAATGAGAATTCTCTTCAAGTGAGAAGACATTGGTTAGCCTATGTGATAAATTAGGAAAATAATTTTATTTTGTGACTCCACATAATAGGGGTGCATTAAAACTAGCACCTTTTTTTGGTATCTAAATAGTTATTTCAATCAATTTCTATATTTTTATACTTCATATATATTTTCATTACATTAAAAAAAAATCATTTTTCCTAGTGTATTTAAATTCAGATTATTATTCATGGTTTGATTACACATAGGTGAAATAACAAGAATGAAAACAAGAATATTATAATAGATATAAAGTTCAAGAACATAGAGAAATCATAGAATAACTGGAGAGAAACGATGAAAGAGTATTTATCTATGTTTGAGAAAAAATGGAGCAACCCAATCCTGAATCGGAGCAAGATCCTATGAAATCTGTGGAGGAAATTTTCTCTACTAGTTTTTGAAGTTGAACAACCCGAGGGGGTAAAAGAGGATGTCATTAGAGATAAATTCCATCTCTGATGACCATTTCTAGAGGATAAAACTGAATTATTATTTTCTAATGATTTACAAGATGGTGATCATGTTAATTTAGATAAATTTTGGAGAAAATGGGTAGACATTGAAGTGGAAAATGATATACTAATTCCACATGAAGTAGAAGAAATACCACCACTACACCTCTCTGTATCCTTGTAAGAATAAGAAATCACCCACATGATGGAATTTTATTAAATACTAGAGGAGCCTAACTACCTACCTCCATCTATTGAATATCGACTCCAAGAGGCACATTCCATATAAGAAGAGATTCAAGAAAAACCTACTTAGCGAGATGATAAATTCCAAAAATCAAATTCATTTAATTTTATTGAAACTAATTTGAGTATAACTCCAAACTATTTTTAAAATTTCATAATATAATCACTCTTATTATTCCCACTAGGATGATGAGTAAAAAGAACATTCACCTATTTAGGAACACATGAAACTCCCTAATTTTAGTGAACATACATTTGAGGAAGACCATGAAGAAGTCCAAGAAACTACATTTGTGGAAATCAAGATAAAAGAATGTCATTTTGAAAGGGAGAATATTTTTACAATTTCAAATTTAAACTTTATTCAAAAAAATTTCCCTTCTTACTTTACCTTAGATCATTCAATTTAAACATCCCATGCTGAGCCGTCACTTGAAAATATAGAGATGGTTGAATATGTAGAAACCAAAGAAGAGGATAATCCATTCATCATCCTACCCTCACCATGCAAGATGTACTTAATTGTGAAGTGGATAGATCTAGTATACTCTATCCATAAGTCATTTCTAACCACCAAAAAAGAAAAAAACACTGGTAAAGGCCACATGGGGTGGTTCAAGTCCAAAAAATACACCCACCCATAGACTATGGGTAACCATAGGTACTTCCCATATGGAGGTACTAAAAAACTAAGGTACCACTTGGGGGATTGTAATAAGATTTATCCATTGATTTTTTTCTAGAACTTTAATTTTAAATGTTAGGAATTTAGATTTTTAAATTCACTTTTATGAATTAGTATAGCATGTAACCCACTCCCCCATATATTTTTTAGCATACATGAAATTATCCTAATTCTTAATTTATTAATTTTATTTTTTAGGTTCATGTTGAAAAAAAATCACCATATATCCATGTAGGAAAGAGGACTAAGCCTTATAGGAAAGGGATTTAAATTTTCAAATATATATTTTAAACTCATTACATTTTTTTCCAATAACATGTTTTGAGCTTTAAAGTTGAAATTTCATGACCACACTGGAATTCATTCTTTACTTGACTTTTCTAGGAGACATGAGTTTCTTAGGAATCCAGTGATGCTATGTTTTATATTTCAATGTCAATGAAATTTAATGAATAAAATGGAAAATTTTATATTTAAACTGAAGCATGGTTATTGAAATTATGACTCATTAATTTAATGAATTAATTGATTCATGTAAATGAAATTTCCCAACTATTTTTCATTCTTTGATTTTATAAAATTCATGTGAATTGATTTGTTATTATTAGTCATGCCTTGAGTGATTGTCTGAAACCATATGCCCCATTCTTGAGAGGATTTCTATAAAAATTAATTCCTATTTATTCATGATCATATTTCTTTAGTGATCTCTGGACATGTCACCTCCTAGAACATTTATTGAATCTTGTCAAAGCTTCTGACTAGAGAAAAAAAATTAAAATGATTGAGGAATCTTTATAGATGACCTTATCCTTAAAAAACCATCTTTAAATAAATCCTTCTTTATCCCATAGAGACCATGAATGAAATTTATTGGAATGAACCATGTTTTAAGACATTTTTATCCATTCTTACCCTACTCTTTGTATTTATATGATATTTTAAATTTTAATTGCAGGGGTAAAGGGAATCATGCTGAAAGGGATTATGTGAATTATATGTAAGAAGTGTGGGGGTAATATATTTGGTAATGAGAATTATTATTTTATTAATTCATTATACTCTTTATTTTTTTTCCCATATTTAATAAAAAATAGAAAAAAAAACAAAAAAAAACAAAAAAAAAGAAATAAAAATCAGTTAAGATTTGAGAAAAAAATCACCATTACTAGACTGATTATTTTTATCATATGTGGTTATGTAATTTATTTAAGGTTTATTTCAATCATAAATTTTGAAAAAATAAAAAAAAAATGAAAAAAAAATATTTGAAACAAAAAAATTCAAGAGAGTGAAAAAATCATTCATTATGTATAATTTGATCATTACCATACTTTGAGTTTAGGGGAAGCGGGAGTTGCTAATTTGAAGGGATAATTTTTTTAAACTTTTTGATATCATGCATTCTACTTAAGATATAAACCTCCTCCTTGAGACTTGACTTTTAAAGTTTAAAATCCTACCAACCTTGAGGCAAAGAGTCATTTGAAACTTTATTGAAAAGTACTCATGATTTTATGTTCCTTATTTCATTTAAAAAGGTTGAAATTAGTTACTTAAGAATCCTATATATAATTATATTATTCTCATTACATGATTATAATTACATATAAATTTTATAATGATAGATGAGAGAAAAAATTGAGGTGAGATAAATCCTAAAATGGAATGTTTAATAATAATGAAATGAGGAGATTGAATGAATGAATAGAGAACTTCCATAATTTGTCATTGGTGGAAAATTAAAATACAAGAGTAGACTATTTATCTGAAAAATGTGAAATTAAATTGATATTTTATGTAGATTATTTAATGTTTTATTTAACATTGAAAACTTTTTGATTTTATTACATTGGAATTTGATTATTGGTAACATTGGTGTTCTCTGAATTCCATGTTGATATTTTATGCTTAAAGAAATGAATGGTTTAGGTGTGTGAGAATTGATAGAGATAATATTTTCCTCATTTTATTTATAAATTTAAATTATTTAAACCCTCACAATTTATCAATTTGAGCTTATATAGATAAGTTTTGGATTTATTGTGTGTTTTTAACAAAAATATTAAAATTGGGTAAATCTATATTTTTGATAGAATTTTACGACAAGGTTATTTTGGGTATAACCTTTAAAATATTTATCCAATTTTATTGAATTTTTCTTTCATGATTCCCTTATTTATTTTCTTCAATTTTGTATTCAAAACCAAGAGTTGATTCAAATATCTAGAGGCTTGAAAAAAAATCATTGAATTTGGAAAATCCTCTATGCAGAAAGCATGGACCCCACCTTCATAATGGAAGCATAATCCAGGATACACACCTCCAATTGAGAAATATTCCAAGAAATTCCATCCATAAAAAGTTATAGTCAATAAAAAATCCATAAATCCTTCCTCTAGTGTCAATTAAGCTAAAATATTGTGGGTGAACACACATGATATTTATCAACAACTTTTATAAAGGATGAAATGCGTGAATCATCCATTTAATAGGTATAAAGTGAATAATATTTTAGAGAATATATTTTGGCCTATAAAAGGAGGAGAGATCCTCATTCCCAAATTATTTCATTATATTCCATTCCATTTCCATTCCATTTCCATTTCATTCCATCTGAGGAACAAAGGAGGAGATCTCCAGCGAGGGAGTTTGGCTATAAATCATCACCTTTTTTATTAATTTATTTTTTTCTATATTTTTTAGTTTTTAATTGAAATTTAGATTTGAAATAAATTCATGAAATCTTATCTTTTTTCAACCATGTTCTTATTCTTCTTATTCTTTCTCTGTTATCATTCTTTTTATTTTATTCTCCTCTTTTGTTCCCATTTTATCTACCATGACCTCTTACTCTCAGAAATGATGGGACAACCTCAGGCTTGGCCTCAGGGAGGTATGTGGAAATTTCCTTTATTATGAACTTAAATTCATAATTTTTTATATGTTTGTGATAGTGAATAGAGACATGAATGGGTGTGCCGATAGTCCACCGTGAAACTAAAATCAAAATCATTTATATTATTTTATTAAATATTTTTCCTCTCTTTTATAGGATACAAGATATTCATACGATGATGTTTATCCATTCAGTAGATGAAATGGAATATTATGGATCCTAGCCTTGGAATATGTCACACTCTTGATTGAGGGGTTACATTAACTCTGATTATAGGAGGAGGTGCAATTCATATTAAAAAATGAATTCAATATTTCACTCTATTAAGTAAAATAATATTAATTCATGAGTGAGATTTGAGAATTGAATTATCAAACTCAATTTAAACACCAACTATGAGAATGATGGAACCCACAATCTGACCCATAAAGGCAATGTTCTTTCCTTATTAATTACATTTTATAATTTTATATTAGTTTTTTCTTCCCTTAACATACTTGATTAAATAAAAAAACCAAAAAGAAGTAGTTTTGGGGAATTATATTAAGTGAGTGAACAAATAAGAAAGATCCTTAACAGAGATGAACCTGGTCAGCCTTTGTGATGCATTAGGAAAATAATTTGCTTTTGATATTCCCTATGATAGGTGTGTGTCATACCATATATTGAAACCCAAATGTTTTGTGGGTGGGGGGGGGGATATTTTACCCAAAATTTAGGATGCTGATAAACAGATGGATAATTTCCTCCCCTTCCTTACCCCTCCTTTGGAATTAATATATAGAGGGGTACATAGTTGGTGGAAAGTACTGAATAATGATGGGAAACTTTGTGATTATTCATAGATACAAGAGGATGAGTCATGAAGTAGGGGTTATGCATGGTCGGAGGTTGGTATGAGGTTGATATCCTTCATGTTCATGATACCCTAGTACATTGTTTAAGAGGTTTTAGTTGGATGTGAGATGATGAAGATGATTATGAGGTAGTGAAATATTTGATGTGGATACTAATTCATGCCAACCCAAGATGTTGTGTCTTGAGGGAAGTTGTTATACTAGGTTTGAGACCTGACCCATGTCATAGATGATGAGATACATGATGATATGTTGAAATATAAGGGATAAAAGCATATGATGTTTGAAATTGGGTTGTAATAGAAGAAACTCAACGGGGAATATGATGCATGGAACCTTTATCAATGTTCACTTGATATTATCTAACTAAATTCTTTCATTATTTTATGAGTGGGATATGGTGAGGTTGGTATTAGTAGATAGCCTATTTTGGTGTTTTTTTGGTTCTTCTATTTGTTCACTACTGCATTAGTATTCACATTTGACATTTTAATGAGAAACATTTAGTGTGTTTCTATTATGTATAAATGTTATGATCACTATATATACATATAAACTTTTTCTCAAGATTCCAGGATGGTTTCAGAGACTAAGTTGGGATTACTAGAATATATTTTTGAACTATTATAGAGTCATTTCCTTATGATATCTATTCTGATATTCTATTTTGGATAATGTTAGGTTATATGATGGAGTTTTTCTGGTGTATTTTTATCTTATCTCTTTATTCTTTCCATATATTTAGGGTAATTCCACCAATTAGAGTGTTTTATAACCTCTGTGTTAGTCACCAAACCTGAGGCTTACTAGAGACAGGACTCTAAGGTAATTCCTTATTTTTTCTATTTAACTTGGAGGGGTACCAATTATACCACCCCAATAATTTATAGTGTGCTTCTTTTAAAATTATATCAATTAATTAGATATATTATAATATATAAAACCCTTATTCTTGGTCAAATAACACTTTGTTATAGTATTTATTATAACCTAGCCATTAAACTTATATTTACGACTTTTGTGCTTTGAATTTCAAAAAATGGACATACATGGTTGCGATTTAGTTAATATTTTGAGTCCAAGAGAATTAAATTATTATTTTTGGTGAATAGTAACTTACCCTTATGAATAGAAACTTACCCTTATGAATAGTAATTTTACCCTATTGAATAGTAATATGATCCTTATTAATGGTAACCTTACCCATGAGTGTATAAATAAAAGTTATTAACCTTATAAATAAAGGTGAATATTTTAATTAAGTGTTTTTATTATTGCGAGTAATAAATATTTACTGAAAATATTATAATTAATAAAAAATTTTAAAAAATAAAATTATTCCATAAAATGTATTCATAAATCAATATTTTAATTCATTATGATTTTTAGGATAATTTTACGAGACCTTGGTTAATTTTTCAAAGTGACATAACAATGGTTAATATTTTTAAATTGGTATTTTTTGATTAATTCAAGAATCTAATTAAAAAATAAATTTACCATATTTAGAAATTTATTATCCTAAAATGGATTTCATTTTTGGATTCTACATGTCAAAAAATTTTTAGGGTAAATACTTGGGATTTTTTCAAAATAATTGAATTTTTTGTGAATAGTAAAATTCGGTAATTGTGGTATAAATACAATGTGATATAAATACACTATTTATTTTATCATTAATTATTTAAAAAACTATTAGTTTGAAATTACACACACTTATTACTTTTTTTAGTCATAATAATCAATCAAATTTATAGTCTTTAGGAAAACCAATAAACTAATGATTAAAATAATGAAAAACCCACCTTTCCTGCACTATATAAACCATCCCTCACCCCTCTCCCTCTAACACCAATAAATCTTTGATATTTTACTAAGTTATAAAAAATAAACATTCCAAGACCTCCCCCCATGTTCGAGACCTTTTGGTCTCACCAAAATTAAAAAAACAAAGTCCTTAATGAGATTCTCAAGGAGGAGTACTAAATAAGTAAATCTCTCTTCCTTTTCCTTTCAACCTCTTTTACAAGTTGAATTCTCTTATTTCACTCTCCTATCCTAACCTCATAAAAATGTTGTGATAATTCTAGTAACTTAAATTTATTGTAATTTTATTATGCTAATGGAATATTTCATCATCATCTCTCTTTCCCACACCTTTTATTCTGAAAATGAAAATACCATCCGACACGTGTTAATTTATCACATTAAAGGACAATAGGTTTTGAATTTGTATAACCTTATTCAATTATTGTTATGAAACCATTTTTATAGTTTAACAAGATCATAATATATTTTATATATCCTATTTAATATTCTAGAATCATTTTTTACACAAGGTATTTAGTTATAAAAAAAATGCTTCTGTGGTGATAAAAAAATCCAAGCATTTATCATTAAACATTTATATAATAGTCAATAATATAAAAAAAACCAAAAGATTTATATTACCATTTAACCATATGGATGATCATTAACAAAATTACAACTTTAATTCTAGTTTTCAATTTATATTTTACATGTACTTTCATACTCTTATAAAATCAAAATGACATGAAAACTAAGTAAATGTGCTCTCCAAAATGATGAAATTGAATCTATTTACCCATATAGAAGGCCATAAATGAATATAATGAAGATATATTAACTCAATTACATTTATATAAGGTTCATTAATTTGTAGTTAATGAATCTAATTTGATTACATATGAAAGTAAGATCATGTGCAGAATACATTCAGACTTAAGGTAAGGGGTTTCTCATATCACTTTTATTTCTATGAGATTTTCATTTTTCACCACTTATTTCTTGTATGAGGTGTATTTATACTGCCATTTGATATATAATATCATGATTATATTTATATCCATGTTATTAAATGATTAATTTGATGATTATTAATTTTTGGTCAGGTGATTCGATTGATTATAATGTGGTAAGGGACTTCATCTCAATTTCTATTTCTTTGAGACTTACGTTGTATTCTACACCTAATAATTTTTCTGTGGTATATCTAATTTCCCTTTTAGATCATTGTTAATTTAAAATTACATTCCAATTAAATATCTATTTCATGGTATAATGGATATGATTATTTTTTAGCTATATACACTTTTATATACAATGTTTATTTTGAATTTTGTTTTAACTGTTGAAATATTGATGAATCTGTATCCTCAAATCAATATGAAAATTGATAAGTAATATTTATATGGAATTTAATTTTTTTATAAGAAGGTTTTTTACTTCTAGTTATGGTTAGGTCCCACTATATCTCCTTGATGCATCGATAGGTCTCATGAGACAAAATAGTTAGCAAAAAACCCTTCAAGTTTGTTTCAAAAACATTATCAGATGAGTACGTATCCAGAGAATTAAACTATCTTGATGGTATTATGGGTCATGTTCTAGATACCTGAAAACCAAATAATAATAATTCTCTTTATTCATTATTCAATTATTAGTTTCTAGAAGGTTCTCACTATGAAAAAAAATGTGGATACATTTTTATTCTTAGTTTATTGATGGAGTGTGTTTTTCATTTATTCACCATTACATATTGATTATGTAAAATTTATTATGATTAAATTATTATTGATTCATTATTTTTGCATATGTAACCGTTACTGAGCATTTTATTCCACCCCTTTAATTTTTTTTCTATACACATGTTTTCAAATAGTGATCATTTATTGAGTTTCCTTGGATGCATTTTATTAGATTTTATCTTGTATTTTATTGTGTTTACTTTTCCAAATGTAAAATTGGATCCTTGTATGTATCTAGTTTCTTATTGAATAATAATCTAGTTAGTCATTTGGGATTTTATTCCTTATAATCATGCTAATATAATTATGTAATGTACCAGCTCCAGGATACATGGGTCGGGGTGTTACAGTTGGTATTCGAGGAAGTTTAGTAGAATCCTTAAGAGATAAATTTAGAAAACATGTCTTAGGGAACATAACCCTAAGATAGAATTTGAGGATAATAATAGAGTAACATCCTAGAATTTATGGTAAGGTAGAGACTTTGTGGGTATTTCTAATAAATATATCCCTCTCTGAATACTATAAGTGGACGTAGTTCTGGCACAGATGCACCTAGGACTAACAACTATGACAAGGAGTTTTAGGCTTGAACCAGTATATCCTGGTACAAGACAATGGGCCTTACTGTGCACCTAGTTTGACAGTCCCGAGTGATATGCTTAGGATAATTCCCATTTTCTTTACAAACCATTATCAAGGATTTAAATGTAAATAAAAACCATGTTTATGATTATGAGAGTAGTTGTGCATAAATTTTCAAATTATGTTCTGTGTTTATTAGCTATAAATTATGCATTATGACATAATTTTTTTCCATTGTTTAGTGATGGACCCTAATAGAAGAAAAGAAATCAATACCCATAGGTAATATAGGGATTTCCCCACTGAGCAAGTCAACAAAGTCAGTGTTGGAGTAGATTAGATCATGAACATATTGGGACAACTTACTCAGGCTGTGATGAATAACCATGCTACACTTGTGTTGGATCATTTTAAGGATAGAATCCCCTATCTCATAGTGGGACTACTAATCTAGTGGAAGCTTATTTGTGGATCAAGTCCCTTGAAAATATATTTATGACATTAAGATGAAATGAAAATGATATGGTAGTGTTGGTAGTATATTACCTCAAGGGTTATGTTGATCAATGGTGGCCCTAGATCAAGAATACCATAGAGGAAGAAGAAATAAATTATATGAAATGAAGAACTTTTAAGGAAATATTATTTGAAAAATATTTCCCTTGTGAACAAAAAACTGAAATGAAGAGTAAATTAATTAGATTAGAGAAAATGGAAGAAAAGAGTGTTGCGGAGTATGAAGAAACCATCACATGGATGACCAGGTATTCCATAGATTACATATGTTACTTGGAAGACAATATTGATAATTTATTTGAAGGTTTTTTTCCAAATATTTGAAGGGAAATAGCTTCTCAAAAATTTTCATCAAATGATGAAATTGTATTAAGTTCCCTCTAAATAGAGAAAGAATTTTCTAGATACAATTTGTTACAGGGAAACCAAGATAAGAAAAATTATTATGATAACCATGGAAAAGGTAAATATCCAAATAAGAATAAGGGAATGAAACAATTCCAATTATACAAAAACTGTGGAAAGAATCATCCTGGAAAATGTTTGAAAGGCATAGGAGTTGTCTATAATTGTGGAGAAAAGTGTCACTGATCTGATGAATGTAAGGCTAAGAGACAAATAAATAACATTAAATGGTATAATTATAGAGATGTGGGATAATATAAAAATGAGTGTCATAATCTATAGGGAAAGTTTCCTAAAAAAGGCCACGAGAGCAAGGGAAAGCTTATGCGATCACAACTACAGAGGTTTATGTTCTTAATAATGTAGTGTTAGGTACTTTAATTGTTTCCTCAAACATAGAAAAATCTTTATTTGATTCTGGACTATTTCATTCCTTTATATCTTCCCATATTTCAACGAAAATTAGATATTTCAATTTATATTTAATAATTGAGTTGTCAGTCCCAAATTCTAAGGGATTTATCATTGTAACAAAGATGTGTCAGATAGTTCCCATTATGGAATATAAACATGCCTTATCTACTGATTCTGTCATCATAACCATTGTTTAATTTTATATAATCATCGGTATGGATTGGATTTCACGTCATGATATATAAATCTTTTGTAAGAAGGATGAAGTTACAATTTTTAAGGATGAAGCAGAATCCCTTATCTTTAGAGTAGGAACCTTTCCATCTGATTCATATCTAGATCCACCCCCCAATATCTATACTAAATTATTTTTTTAGGGATTATGGGAACTTTGTATCTATGAGTGAGAAAAATATATATTTAAATTTAGGATGTACCTATTTTTTAAGAATTTGTTGATGTGTTTCCAAAGGATTTACCCGGACATCCTCTAGAGTGGAAAGTTGATTTCACTATTGATTTAATTACTGGTTCAAGAATTATATCAAACACTCCTTATATAATGTCACCATGGAATTAGTAAAACTCAATAAACAACAATAAAAATTGATTGATAAATGATTTATATTCCCTAGTGTTCCTCGATGGGGATACCATGATCTATTTGTCCTGAAAAAAGACATAGATCTATGAGGTTGTGCATTGACTACAGGGAGGTCAGTGTTATTTTGAAAAAGAAGAAGTATCCTCTTCATCACATTGATGATTTATTTTATCAACTTCATCAAGACCAATATTTTTTGAAGATTTTCCTTTGAACTAGATATCATTAGATGTGTGTGAGGAAAGAAGATATTCTAATGAACAAATTTTGAACTAGGTATGGGCATTACATGTTTATAGTGATGCCTTTTGGACTGACTAATGTAACCTCTATTTTCATGGATCTAATGAATAGAGTTTTTAAGGAATATCTTGATGAATTTGTTGCGGTATTTATCGATTATGTCCTCATATACTCCAAAATCTACAAATACCATGAGAATCACTTGTGGATCAGTCCAAAAACTCTAAAAAGAAATGAATTATATGGGAAGTTCAGAAAGTCTGAATTTTGGATTAAATCGGTTTATTTTTTGGGTCATATAGTCTCAAAGGATGGAATGTTAGTTGATCCTATGAATACAAAGGCAATCCAGTAATGGCCCACACAAATGAACATTACCGATATATGTAGTTTTATTGGCTTAGCAGGTTACAATTGGTGTTTCGTTCAGAATTTGTCCTGATTGGATAACCTGTTAATCAAGATCACACTTAAAAGGGATAAGTTTGTATAGAAAAAATAATTTAATGAATCCAGTGAATAATTGAAAAGGAGACTGGTCAATGCTCCAACTTCGACTCTTTTATCTGGAAATGATGGATTTGTGATATATAGTGATACATCAAAGAATGGAATGGGTTGTGTCCTTCAGAAAAATGATAAACTTATTTCTTATGAATCAAGGTGGTTGAAGACTCATGTGAAAAATTATCCAACTCTTGATATTGAGTTAGAAGCCACAATATTTTCTCAAAAAATATAGCGAAACAATCTCTATAGTGAAATATGTGAGATATATATGGATCACAAGAGTTTGAAATTTTTTTTACATAAAACTAACTTTACATGAGGAAAAGGATATGTATCCAGTTAATCAATGATTATTATTGTTCAATACAATACCACCTAAGATAGACATATAAGGTGGTAGATTCATGAAACAAGAAATATCATGGACTTATAACCCAAATGAGGATTGAGAGAGATCATATATTCATGGATCTGGTAAAGATGGGTATGTGAATTATTAAGGAAGTGGAAACATATTTCCTTTTTCAAATTATCACAAAACAATTTTTACTAGAGAAGATAAAAGGATGTGAATTTGATGATGACAATCTACAAAAGAAAATTAAATCTGTTAAGGATGGAATATTAGAGAACTTCATTTATAAGGATGGAGTTATGAAATTTGGAAATAGGTTATGCATTTCATCAATACCTGAGCTAAAAAGGTAACTATTAGATGATTCTCATAACTCAAATATCTCTATTCACCCTAGTAGCACCAAGATGTATAGAGTTCTAAAGGATCATTTTTGGTGGGATAACATGAATCGAGAAATTACTGACCATGTTTCAAGATGTCTAGATTTTTTAAAATTGAAGGATGATAGACAACATCCTATAAGGGTTATACAACATCTACTTATTACTACATGTAAGGGGAATTACATTATGATAGACTTTGTCATAGGAGTACTGAGGACACCTAGAAGGAATGGTGTAATATGGTTAATCATTGATCACCTTACAAAATTGGCACATTTCCTTTCAATAAGAGATTATTTTCCACTTGGGTACCTAGAAATACTTTATATTAATGATGTTTTAAGACTTCATGGTTCACTCTTATTGATTGTGTCCAATCAAGATCCCTGATTTACCTCAAAAATATAGAAAAGTCTCCAAAAGTCTTTGGATACTGTTCTTTATCTGGGTAATGCTTATCACCCCCAAATTGATGGACAATAAGAAAGGATTATAAAACATTGGAAGACATGTTGAGATCACACTCTATTCACTTTCAAGGTATGTGGGATCAATAATTACCTTTGGTGGAATTTTCCTACAATAATATTTTCTTTTCTAGAATTCATATGGTGCCATATGAATCATTATATGGAAAGAGGTGTCTAACTCCAACTTATTTAGATGAAGTTGGAGAGTGGAAACTTATTGGCACAAAACATATTAAAGAGACAAATACAAAGGTAAAAAAAAATTCAATCTCATATTAAAGCAACCCAATGTAGACAAAAGAGCATGTTGACAACCATAGAAAGGATTTGGAATTTCATGTGGGAGATTATGTCTTGATGAAATTATCTACATGGAAGGGTTTCCTAAGGATTGGTAAGAAAGGGAAACTAATCCCCAGGTACATTGAACCATTTGAAATACTATATAGAATTGGTGATCTATATTTCTGTTTAGTAATACCGCCAAGTCTCTCCAAGGTTCATGATGTGTTCATCTTGTCTTTGTTAAAAAAGTACATGCCAGAACCAACGCATGTACTCACCTATGAGGAAATTTAACTGAAACCTGACTTGTCTTACTATGAAGAGACTATCGATATTATTAACAGTAGAGAGAAAGTATTGAGAAATTGGATGAGTCAATTGGTAAATATTCTTTATAAAAAACATAAAATTGAGGAAGCAATGTGGGAACCTAATGATGTTATGAATAATAAATACCTACATCTTTTTAGAGGGATTTATATATGAAAAATTTCAAGGATGAAATTTTTGAATGAGGGAAGAATATAACACCCCAATATTTTATGGCATGTTTATTCTTAAATAATTTCATTTCATTAGATAACATATAATTTATGCAACATTGAGTCCTTGTCAAACAAAATTTTATTATAGGAGATAGTTATAACCTATCCATTAAACTTAAATTTTCCACTTCAATGTCTTAAATTTCAAAAAATGAACATACATGGTTGTGATCGGGGTGATATTTGGAGTCTAATAGAATTAACTTAATTTTTAGTGAATAGTAACTTAACATTATTAATAGTAACTTACCCTTTTGAATAGTAATGTTACCCTTATTAAAAGTAATATTACCGTTAAGAATGGTAACCTTACCAATGAGTGTATAAATAAAATTTTGGCACCTTATAAATAAAGGTGAATATTTTAATCAAGTGTTGGTATTTTTTTAGTAATATATATTTAATTACGATATTATAATTAATAAAATTATTTAAAAGACAATTAATTTTCATAAAATATAATCATAACTAAATATTTTCTTTCCCTATGATTTTTAGGACAATTTAATGAGACCTTGGTTAATTGTTTAATTTGACATAAAATCAGTTATAATTTTTAAATTGGTATTTTTTGACTAAATGGATATTTTAATTAAAAACAAAATTTATCATATTAAAAAAATTATTTTCATAAAATGGATTAAATTTTTGGATTATAAAAATGGAAAAGTGGTTAGGGTGAATTTTTGGGATTTTTCTAAAAAAACTTGATTTTTTGGTGAATATTGAAATACAATAATTATGGTATCAATACATTATGAGATAAATACACTATAACTTGCATCATGGATGATGTAAGAAACCATTATATCGAAATCTCATGCACTTATTACTATTTTTAGTCACAATAATCATGATGATTCATAGTTTTGAGGAAAAATAATAAACAAATGATCAAAATAATGCAAACCCTCCTCTTTTTCACTATATAAACCTCCCCTCACCCCATATTCCTATCACACCATTCATGCTTTGATACATTAATATGTTCTTCTAAATAAAATTTCCAACCCCCCCCCCCCCACATATAAGACTTACTGGTCTCCAAAAAATTCAAAACATAGGCCTTAAAGAGATTCTCAATGAGGAGTACTCAAGAGGTAAACCTCTCTTCCTTTCCTTTCAACTTCTTTTACAAGTTCCATTATTTTGTTTCTCTCTTCTCACATGATCTAATACAAATGGTGTTATAATTTAATTACCTTAAATGTACTATAGTTTAATTTTTCTAATGAAAGATTTCATTATCATCTTTCTTTCCCCCTCCTCTTATACTGAAAATGAAAACACCACCCGAGAAGTGTTAATTTATCACATTCAAGGATGATGGGTTTTCAATTTATATTACCCTCTTCGATTTTGATCATTAAACCATTTTTATGGTTGAAACAGATAAATATATTTTTAATATATCATATTTAATGTTATGGAATAATTTTTTACACATTGTATTTAATTATAAAATAAAACAAGTTCATGGTTATAGAAAAACCATAAAAATAATCCATGTGTTTATCATTAAAATTTTATATAATGATTCATCATCTCCCAAAATAAAAAAAAGGATTTATATGATCATTTAAACTTATATACGATCATTAAAAAATCACAAATTCAATTATTTTTTTTTCAATTTCCATTTTACATGAACTTCCATACTCTTATACAAGAAAAACGATCATGAAAACTAAGAAAGTGTGTACTCCCAAATGATGAAATTGAATATCTTAACCATTATAAAAGTCAATAAATGAAATTAATGAAGATATGAAAAATAAATTACATGTATATAAGGCTCCTTAATTTGTAATTAATGAATCTTATTTGATTAATCCATACATTAAGACAAAGTGCCAAATATATTCGGACATAAGGTAAGAGGTTTCTCATCTCAATTTTATTTCCATGAGATTTCCATTATTCACCAATTATTTATTGTATGTGGTGTATGTATACTACCCTTTTATATATAATATAATAATTATATTTATATTAATGGTATTAAAACATTCATTTGATGATTATTAATTTTTGGAAATCTGATTCGATTGATTATAACATAGTAAGGGACTATACCTCAATTTCCATTTCTTTGATATTTACATGATATTGTGCACCTAATAATTTTTATGTGGTGTATATACTACCCCTTTTAGATCATTTTTAATTTTAAAATACATTCCTATTAAATATAAATATTATTTTATAATATTTATGATTATTCTCTTATTCGTATACCCTTTTACATATAGTGTTTATTTTGAATGTTGTTTTAACTATGGAAATATTGTTGAATATGTATCCTTTATTCAATATAGAAATTAATAAGGAATATTGTTTTGAAATTAAATTTTTTTATAAGAATAATTTTTAATTTTAGTAATGGGAGGGTTCTGCTATAGCCCCTCGATGCATCGACAGGTCTCATGAGACATAACAGTTGACGACAAACCCTTTGATTTTATTTCCAAAACATTATCAGATGAGTATCTACCCACAGACTTCAACTGTCTTGATGGTATTATGGTTCATGCACCAAATAGTGAATTCCAAATAACTACTATACACTTTATTCATTATTTAGTTATTACATTCTATGAGGTTTTCATGACGAAAAAATCAATGGATGCATTTTCATTCTCATTTTATTAATGGGGTGTGTTTTTAAGTAATTCACCATGCCATATTGATTATGTCTAACTGATTATGATTAACATATTATGGAATCATTCTTCTACTGTATGTAACCCGTAATGGTCATTTTATCTCACCCATTTCATTTTTTTCCTTCCCTAGGCTATAAAGAAGGAATCATTTATTGGGTTTTCATAGATACATTTTATTAGATTTTGTTTTGTATTATGTTTTGGTTGATTTTACAAATGAAAAATGAGATCTATGTGTGTATCTAGTTTATTTAAGACTACTAAACTGATTGATACTTTAGTATTTGATTAATGTTATTCATAAAAATATTTTTATGTAATGCACCGGATCTAGGCTATAAGGGTTGGGGCATTACACCATAGAGGGGGGTCATGAAAAAAGTAGTAGAATACACATTCTAAAGGAACTGATTCATGTGGATGTTCTAAATGTGGAAAGGATGTTCTGTTGGAAGTGGAGATGTTATTATGAAACCAATTATAGTGATATAATCTATGTTGTTTTAAACTAATCTTATATAAGAGTATTCTTGGAGTTTCAAAGCTTCTAGAACATGAAATTTTCACTAGAAGGGTCTATTATGGCAGTGATTCCTAGTTAGTTTCCATTTTTGAATAGAAGGTTTCCCAAGAAGTTTAGAATGGGGGAAAAACTGGGATAACCTACTGAAAATTTCTAAGTGAATTTATAAATAGAGGGTGATGTACACTTTTTTATTATGTTTATAATTAATTGGGTAAATTTGATTAGTATTTATTCTCATAGGGTAACATCCATAATAAGTACTCGTGGAAAGTTATTTCCACTATAGGCATCACTTGATTTCTTGTGTTTATTTGGGTAGGGTTTTAGAACATAGGATACCCATTAAATTGTGTTTTTTCTTTAATTAAACTTGTAGTATCTTATATAATGGAGTATAACTATGTCCAAACTATGTAATTATATTGTGTTGTTCATATCCCATTTATTTTTTATGTGCATATCCTTGCATGTTCATTGTATTTGTTTAAATATATTTTATTAAGGAATACATGAAATTGAAAGAATATAATGGTAGATCAGAGAAATGGATAGGGTGAAATGTCTTTCTATTTCTAGATACAGATTCTATAGGGGTTACAGGGGGATTTGGACCTTCTAGAGGCCATGTTATGGGTTTGAGGTCCTGAAGCAACTTCCAATTTTGGGGTGTTGACCTTTTCCAAATTTTTGGTTGCATATGCAATATTGGTGTTAGGATAATGTGTAGCATAATTTGATCCCAATAAAATAAAACTAACTTATTCCAATAACTCTATCATTAGGTGACCAATTAGCATAATGAAATGATGTATCATATTGATTATTATCCTTAAATTCTAAATAATTATGAGTCATTATTAGTGGATTCTCCAAGGAAGCTCCATGACTATCCACCACAGTAGGTTACTCAGACACATACTGGCTAGATGTGATATTAGGTTCAGTAGAAATAATATGGTTAGACCTAAAAGGATAAGTTATCACTATTTCGACCTCAGTATTATTTTTATAATGAAATTAATGTGAAAGAACATGGAACATAGAAGACTGAAGGAGAAGCCTAGGCTAGTGATGTAGCAATAAGAACTTTATCAACACCCCTCATTGAAACATACGACTGAGTAGATAATTATTTAAAAAAATTATTACTAAATTGAACCCACTCATGTTTAACATGGGGTTGAAACAAATTAAGATTTGATATAACCTAATCACTGAAAAGTCAAATAAAAATGAAGAAAGTTATCATAGAAAACAATTTTAAAGAAACTTGATTTTCCATTTTAAAGCCATATTTTTAGAAAAACACATTAAAAAAACTATATTGACATGGTTGAATTTTATACTTTTTTTCACATATTTTTTATAAAAAATATATCATTTCTAGAATTTAAATGTGTTTTAATTGGAGAGTTATTTATTTTTCACCATTATTTTCTAAAAATGTAACTTTAATTTTTTTATGAAAATGTTTGTTTTTAGTGATAAAATATTTGTTTTCGTCTTCTCTAATTATCATATATTTTATGAACATTTTTCTTTTAATTTTTTGGTGTTATTTTAATTAAAATATTTTTCGTGAAGGGATTTTAATGATTTTAGGTTTTGGAATTTATATTTTCAATATTAAAGGATTTTATTTTAAATATGTTTCTTTGTAATGTTTTTACTTATTTATTTTTGTTTAAAACAATATTTTTTGGAGAAGGATATATGTAAAAGTAGAAGAGTCAATATATAAGAGTCCCACAACTAGTGAATTTTTGTGTGGAAACCAATATGTAAGGGTCCTACTGAATGTCGGTGATTTATATGTATCTGAAAATTTTCTAATTTCAAGTAAAAGAGTGATAAATAAAGATACCATCATAGTGAATGGGTATACATAAGGTTCTCACCCTTCATGAAATTCAGTATAACAAGCCAATATTTAAGGATGACATATTTTGATTTTTTTGGAAAATGTGATTTGTATGTTTAATATTGTCTACCAAATTAATGACATAGGGATAGACGAAAGTTTCTATAATTGATCTTAACGACTATGTAATAATGATTCAAGCATTTAAAAAGAAAAATGAGATTAAATAACCTCTCATATCAGATTAATTCTGTAATATAACTTCACATATAAAATCAGTTTCTCTCCCCACATCAGATTAAACCACATGTGATTAAATTTCAAATTCAGACCTCATGCGAGATCAATTATCCATGAATGAAGCTCATGTGAGATTGTTTCAATCTATATTTAAGGTTAAAGGATAGGGTATGCTTGTATAATATTTAAAGGAAATCACCACAACCTACATAATGTGTGTCTAGATGAGACTCAATCTATGAAAGAGAAAATGTTTTCCATAGAATATATGTTTAATTTTTGTATAAACATAAGAATTTAATGTAGACTAAAATTTGACAGAATAAACCCTATTACTCTCACAACTAAAAATTAATGGAAGGGAATCTGATCTCGACAAAATTGGGTACTTAAGAAGATATTAAATATTATTAGATAAGAATGGAATATTGAATCATGTTGGGTTGAATTCCAGGTGCAGATTAATTAGATCCAAAAATAGATACACATGGGGGAGTATGGTGAAACACGCGGCTGATTGTCACCTATCGACCAATAAATGTTATGATGCTCTGCTAATATGTATAGCATCACTCTTGTAACACCCCAAGCTTCCACGGTATGCTTCTCTTTGAATAATACAGCAGCGTATGTTGTACGCAACTTCGAGTTCTAACATACACCACAACTAATCAAACTAGCCATTATGAATAGTAATACCCACTTTTTAAAATTTTATAAATTTTATCTTTCAAAATGGACTTCATTTTTGGATTCGGAATATCGATATTAACCTAGGGTGAAATTTTGGTATTTTTCTGAAAACATTCAATTTTTGATGAATAGTGAAAAACACTGAGTCATAGTTTAAAATTGGATTTTTATAATTATTTATTTTATTTAAATGTAATTAAAGTCAAAATGGATACATAATACCTATATAAGTTCAATTTAATTAATTGGAGTTATATTAGAATCATTAGAGATATATAAAATTTTATGGAACTTTTCACTGTCTTTTACCCACCTCCTAGGAGAATTTAGAAATTCACATAAAACTTAATTTTATAGATTCTGTGAGTGGAATTTAAAAAATAATAGAGACACGGATAATATCAAGGAGTAAAATGTGATTCAATAAGATAAAAATAATTTTTTTGGTGAAAAGTAACTTTTTACTTTTATTTACAATAGTTAAAAGTAAATAGGATAATTAAGGGTGAAAATGATATTAATATTACTCTAACACATGTCCTAAATCTATTGGACAAGTGTATCTCAACCAAAATCAACCTTAGGAAAAAGATATTATAATTTAGGTCCACATGGATTAGATTAGGACATTTTCTATTATTTAATTCAAAGAAGAGTTAAAAGAGTTAAAATCAAAGTTTAATAACTAATTTTTTTTAATATATGGTTATACATAATATAAATTCTATTATAAATATTAATTAGAAATATAAAAATATTTCCTACATAATGGTATTTTTTTATAATTTTTTTATATTAAATAATTTAATTTATTTATGACACAATTGTTATGCAGTAATTACCTAATTAATAAAATATTAAAATAATTGATATTATAAATATCAAAATAAATGTAATTTGAGACTTTTTATGAATTAAACTACATTTATAGGTCAATATGACATATTAGGAATGGTTATATAAATTTTTTTTGAAGTAATAACGCTGTAATAAAATTATCAAAAACAAAATACCCAATACTCTCAAAATTGACATAAAAGAGTTTTTAAAACAAACATTATTGTATTAATTTATATTCTATTCCTAAAAATCTAAGTATCGACCAAGAGACTTAAATAATGATAGGTGTATCATTAATGGACCTATTTGGGGTCTCTTGGAAGTTTATAGTAAGTTTATTGACTATATAATATAAAAATACAAAGAGACATGGTAAGTGTCAAACTAATTAACTTAGAGTTAAAACTAAAAGATAAGGTTAATAAATCAACCCAAACCTATCTAAAACCTATTGGTTGAGTGGTTTTCGACCTATACCCACCTTAAAATTTAAATAATCCACTTTGGAGCCATTATAAACCAAATATGAATTTATTATAGAACAATATTTCTAGCCTTTCCAAAGGTGACCCTCACCCCTCTTATAAAAGGGCACTCCCACTTCTCTCAATTTCACAACTTCAGAGCCTTTGGTCTCAGACAAAATCTTCCCAAATACCCTCTCAAATATCCTCCCTTTATCCTATAGGCCTTACTTTAGTCATAAATCCAACCAATGGAGCCCTTTTGGTCAAATCAAAAAGAAGAACCCGATGAAGACGTAATGTTTTCACCACCCTCTTTCAAGTTCATTTCTTCTTCAACTTCTTCTTTCTTTGTTACTTCCATTCTAAAATAATAACTCCAGTATCTTCTATATACTGTGATGTTATTATAAATATGGTATAACCATATTCAGTATTTTATCCATCCTTTTAATGATATGTCACAATACGTGCGTACGTACGGCTTACCGTCTTCACGTCGTGGTGTAATTGTTATTGAATATATTTTTATTTGGATGGTTATAATAATGATATTTAATTCATGTAAATAATAAATATGACATGATAATTATTCTGTATATATGATATAAAATCCAATTATATATTATTTTAATATCAAAAGAATGATATTGTCGCTCGTGCGTACATACGGACTACCATCTCCACTAACGCGATGAGATTCATTCCCCATCGTATCCATTCAAGACTAATTCTCATTTAATGATTACAAATAATGTTTAAGGACTTGATATCATTATAGATATGAATAATATACAACCTATCCATAACAAACACAGCTTATGTAACAAAACATATAAAATAAAATGAGTAAGTTAACACCTAAAACAACAATAATACTAAGATATTATTAACAAAGAAATGTTAAAAGATCATATATGATATCATATTAATTTAAATAATTCTTGTATAATTTAATAACAATTATTTCGCCATTATACAGGAGGTTAACCTACCCTCGACCAAGGAAAAGTACAAGGTAAGGGTTTATTTCACAATCTCTTCATTATCCGAGGTTGTTTATATGTAATTATCTACTGCGACCTCTTTATCATCCAAATCCATGTTTCTTAAAAATATATTTCAAATCATTCTAACTATTTTAAATACTATTGGTTAAAGTCATTTATACCCTTCTTGAATTTTTATAAGATGTTTATAAATGAATATTTTTGTCGTCTTCCAAACAAGGTACTTTTAACCTTTTCGACAAAATTAAGGTAAGAATGTCTTTTTTTAACTTATATGGAATGTGAAGCTATTTTACACCGTTATAAAATCTTCGAAGATTCCCTTAAAAGATTATAAGAATATTTTCAAAGTAAATGTATTCTTTTATAATTATGTGACTTTTAAATGATTTTAAAAAAAGATATATTTCTATCAAATAGTTTTGATTTCATCTATGTCAACATCCTTTGATGGATTTTAATCTTATTAGAAGTTTATTTATTATGATACAAAACTTCCTTATTGTATTATATGGTTTTGTGATATGTTTGAATATAGATGTGTTATTTTTATTCCATTCAAGGTTTATGGAGAAAGTATTTCCATTTTTTATGCTAGTTGTAATACGAATGTTAATGTTATGTTTAAACCTGTTCTTATAAGGAATGAATTGGACTTAATAAGTGATGGGTGGAGCCCGCTATAGCTCCTCGATGCATCGGTAGGTCTCATGAGACAAACTAGTGTCTTGGCACAAGGCCTTTACAAAATCTTATTTGTTGTCTTGGAACGAGTCCTTGACTATGTGGTTATGATAGTTTTACATTATGTATTCCATCATTATGAAAGTGGTTATTGATATTGAATGTGATTATTATATTAGTAGAATATCCATGTGAATTAGTAAATGGAATTATTTAATTTTATCTTTACCATATTATACTGAAGTTCAAGTTTAAAAGGTTTTTTTAGTTATACATTTCCTTAAATGTTTATGCTTATTTATGAAAGTTTCTGCTATATTGTTATCCTTACTGAGCATCTGAGCTAATCCCTTTCAATGTTTTACTTTTCCCAGGATGTGAAGAAGTAATTTATGAATGACCAGTATGGATATTATGAGGGCATATGAAGAAAAAATGTTGTAGTAGTAGTTTTCACTTTATGATTTAATGTAAACATTATGAATGTATCTAGTTATTCCAAGGCTACTAAACTAATCGGTCTTTCGAGACATGATCTTTTGTGATCATGCCAATGTTATGTAATAATGCACCGAGTCTGGGTAACTGGGGTTAGGGAGTTACAGTTGGTATCAGAGAAATTATATTACAAACCTTGGAAGCTAGATTTAGAAAAACTCTAATTAGGGCACATAGCCCTAAGATAGGCATTTAGGATTAGTATAGAAGAACTTCCTAGAATTTTTGTATTTTATAAAGTTTGTGAGTTTTCTGAGAAATACATCCCTCTCTGGATATAAGGAGGTAGAGGTGGCTCTGGCACAGATTTATCTAGGGGTAAAACTTGAAAACACCGCTTTGAGCTAGACTCGAATGGGAACTGGTGCACGAAAAACGGGCCTTGCTACACTCTTGGTTACGACACTCCTGGGGGATATTATTAGGATAATTCTCATTTTATTTACATACCATTATGAAGGGTTTATGATTATATACTTCCTCAATGAAAATATTTTTATGATTATGGATTATATCTATAAATATTTCAATTTATGTTAAGTGTTTTACCAGTATATAATTATGTATTTTGATTCATAAAATGATCTAGTTTATGCCATTGTTTAGAAATGGTGACTAGTGGAAGAAATGGAAACCGTATCAATGCACACACTCCACGTATGGATTTCCCTCCTACTTAAGATAATTATTGTGGTGCTTGTGATGCAACTGGTGATGATCAGCTAATCACCGTACTAGGACAACTCACTCAGGTTATGAATAACAACCTTACCCGTCTGGAGCACACTGATCCACAGCATGGAGGATCAATGTTAGATCGCTTCATGAGGAAACAACCACCATCATTAAATGTGAGTACAAACCCATTGGTATCTGAGCAATGGATAAGTTCCCTAGAAAAAATATTTCAGGAATTGGGGAGTAGTGAAAGGGAGAATGTTATCATTGTAGTTTATCGCCACACTAGAGATGTTGATCAATGGTGGCAATTGATACAAAACACAAAAGAAGATGATGAAGTATCAAATATGGAATGGAGATAGTTCAAAGATATTTTCTTAGAAAAATACATTCCTCGTGACCATCGAGCAGATTTGGAAAGGCAATTTCTGATTCTGAGACAAAAGGAGGATTATAATGTCAGAAATTACGAGGCTAACTTTACAAGGTTATCAAGGTATGCTATAGATTATATACGTAACCTAATAAGTAAGATTGATCATTTATTTTATGGTTTAAAACCATTTCTCCGTCGAGCATTAGTCTCACAAACATTCTCATTGTACGAAGATATTGGATCATGTGATATCAAGATAGAAAAGGAATTCTCCAAGTCTTATGACATTAAAGAAAAGTAGGAGAAAAATAGATCTTTTTATCACCGTGGGAATGGAAATAATGGGAAGAAGGGAAAAGTTGAATATCCATCCTACAGTAAATGTGGGAAGAAATAACTTGGCACTTGATTAAAAGGAATGGGAGTCTTTTACAAGTGTGGTGAAAAAGGCCACCAGGCTCTGATTCCATGGAGAAGAAGGAAGTTACCGAAGTCCAATGCTACAATTGCAGGGAGATGGGACAATATGCAAATGAATGTCCTAAGCGTCAGGGGAACTTACCTTAGAAAAGGCCAAGGGATCATGTTCAAGCTTATGCTATCACTACTGCTGAGGTAGAATCTTCGAAAGACGTGGTGGCAGGTAATTTAATGGTTTCCTCAAGTTTTGCAACTGCATTATTTGATTCTGGATCATTGAATTGTTTCATATCTTCCTAGTTTGCTAAGAAAGTTAGATATTTCCAATTTGATTTAACAATAGAGTTGTCGGTAAAAAATCCTAAGGGATGTATCATTGCAACAAAGTTTTGTGAATCAGTCCCCATTAGAGCACATAAATGTTCTTTATCTACTGATCTCATCATCATACCCATGATTGAATTTTATATAATCCTCAATATGGATTGGCTTTCGGACCATGATGAAAAAATTTATTGTAATAAGAAGGAGGTTACTATTTTTGATGATGATGATAAGGAACAACTTATCTTTAGATCAGAATCATCACCACCCAATTCTTACCTAGATCCACCCCCAGTAGCTCAACTAAATTCAATTATTGGGGAGGAAGATAATGAAATGACTGTTTGTGAGGAAAATAATGTTCAAATAGAGGATTTACCTATTGTTAAAGAATATGTATATGTATTTCAGGAAGAATTACCTAGAAATCCTCCAGAATGAGAAGTTGAGTTTCCCATTGATTTAATTCCTGGATCAAGGCCTATATCAAAGACCCCTTATAGAATGGACACTGTGGAATTAGTTGAACAAAAGAAACAACTAGAGTAAATGAGTAATAAGGTATTTATTCTCCCTAGTGTTTCTCCATGGGGAGCCCCTGTTATTTTTGTTAAAAAGAAAGATGGGTCTATGAGGTTATGTATCGATTACAGGGAGATCAATTCTATAACCATAAAGAACATGTATCCCCTACCTCACATTTATGATTTATTTGACCAACTTCATTAAGATCAATACTTTTCAAAGATTGACCTTCGATATGGATATCAGCAGTTGTGTGTGAAGAAGGAATACATTCCGAAGACATCATTTCGAACAAGGTACGAGCATTACGAATTTACAGTAATTCCTTTGGGATTGAATAATGAACCCTCTGTAATCATGGATATAATGAATAGAGTTTTCAAGGAATATCTTGATGAATTTGTGGTGGTATTTATTAATGATATCTTGGTATACTCCAAAAGCTACGAAGATCATGAAAATCACATGCTCATTATCCTGAAGACTCTGAGAAGACATGAATTATATGTGAAGTTTAGCAAGTGTGAATTCTGGCTTTAGGAGATTTATTTTCTTGGCC
Organism: Viscum album; assembly: GCA_963277665.1. NCBI lineage: Eukaryota > Viridiplantae > Streptophyta > Magnoliopsida > Santalales > Viscaceae > Viscum > Viscum album. Next base: position 1,965,390,878 of record OY728133.1, read on the forward strand.
ATATTGTCTCTAAAGATGGAATCTATGTCGATCCTTCTAAGACCAGGGAAATCCAATAATGGCCAGCCCTGACAAGTATAACTGAGGTGCACAGTTTTATTGGTTTAGTTGGTTATTATCGATGTTTCATCCAGAATTTTGCCCAGTTGGCTAACCCATTAACAAAGATCACATGTAAAGGGGTTAAATTTGTTTGGACAAAAGAGTTTGAATAATGTTTCGAAGAACTGAATAAAATATTAGTCAATGCTCCTATATTTACTCTACAATCGGGGAATGATGGGTTCGCTATTTATAGTGATGCATTGAAGAAAGGACTTGGTTGTGTCCTTATATAGAATGATAGGGTTATTTCCTATGCATCACGACAGTTGAAAATTCATGAGCAAGACTATCCTACTCATGATCTCGAGTTAGCATCTGTGATCTTTTCTTTGAAGATATGGATACACTACCTCTATGGTGAAAAATGTTAGATTTATACTGATCACAAGAGTTTGTAGTATATTTTCTCACAAAAAGAGCTCAACATAAGGCAAAAGAGATGGCTTGAATTACTAAAGGATTCTGATTGCATGATACACTACCACCCAGGGAAGGAAAACAAGGTGGAATATGCTTTGAGCATAAAAGATCAGGGAGTTTTGAACAATATAAGAATTGAAAATGATCTAATTTTCATGGATCTTGTAAAGATGGACATGGGAATAACCATGGAAGGTGAAACATCAATGCTTTTTCAAATGGTTTCCAAACCATATTTACTAGAAAGGATTAAGATTTCTCATACCGATGACAAAGAATTTCAAAAGATGATTAAAGCTGTGAATGATGAGAGATTGAGTGAATTTGTGTATGAAGAAGGAATTTTAATATTTGGGAAGAGACTTTGTGTTCTCGATATACTCGATCTGAAAAGGGAATTGTTAGATGATGCTCATAGCTCCAATTTTTCTATACACCTTGGGAGCACCAAAATGTATAGAGATTTGAAGGAACATTTTTGGTGGGACAACATGAAGAGGTAGATTTCTAATTTTGTGTCAAGATGTATGTTTTTTCAAAAAGTGAAAGCTGGAAGGAAACAACCTGGAGGAGTCATGCAACCTCTTCCCATACTGGAGTGGAAATGGGGCAATATTACGATGAAATTTGTCATGGGGATACCAAAGACTCCTAGAAGGAACGATGCAATATGGGATATTGTTGATTGTCTTACCAAGTCAGCACATTTTCTTTCTATAAGAGAAGATCTACCAATGGAACATCTAGCAAGACTATATATTAATAAAGTTGTGAGACTTCATGGAGTACCCCTATCGATTATTTCTGATCGTGATCCCCGTTTCACTTCATGATTTTGGAAAAGTCATCAGAAGGGCCTTGGATAATGAACTTTGTTTCAGAACTTCCTTCCACCCTCAAACAGATGGACAATCAGAACGGAGTATTCAAACCTTATAAGACATGTTGAGATCATGCTTACTTGACTTTTAGGGTATGCGGGATCAATATTTACTACTGGTGGAATTCTCTTATTACAATCGCTTCCATTAAAGTATTCATATAGCATCATATGAAGCGTTATATGGAAAGATATGTTGCACACCAACCTGTTGGGATGACGTTGGTGAGAGAAAACTCGTAGGCCCAGAACTAGTGGAGGAAATTATGGAAAAGGTGAAGGTAATCCAAAACCACATTAAAGCATCTCAATGTAGGCAGAAGAGCTATGCCGATAACCAAAGGAAGGATTTGGAATTTCAGGTAAGAGATCATGTTTTCTTGAAGTTATCTCAATGGAAGGGAGTTATATGTTTCAGTAAGAAGGGTAAATTGAGTCCCAGGTAAATCGGAACATTTGAAATTCTAGAACAAATTGTGGCTGTAGCTTACCGATTGGAAATGCCGCCAAGTCTCTCCAAAGTTCCCGATGTGTTCTATGTTTCACTATGGAGAAAATACATGCCTGACCCAACACATGTACTCACCTATGAGGAATTAGAACTAGAACCCGATCTGTCTTATTGCGAATAGCCTGTCAAGATTCTTGATATGAGAGAACAAGTGTTGAGAAACTGGATGACTCGTCTAGTAAAAGTTCTATAGAGAAACCATAAGATGGAAGAGGCAACGTGGGAACCCGAGGAACTCATGATGAAAAACCACCCAAGTCTTTTCACAGGGTATTATTATAGAAATTTTGAGGATGAAATTATTTGAATGAGGGAAGAATGTAACAACCCAATCTTCCATGATACACTTCTCTTTGAATAATATAGTAGCGTGTGTTGTACGAAACTTTGAGTTCTAACACACACCCCAACCAATAAAACTTACCGTTATGAATAGTAATACCCACTTATTGAAATTTTATTATTCTTATCTTTCAAAATGGACTTCATTTTTGTATTAGGAATATTGAAATTATCCTAGGGTAAAATTTTGGTAGTTTTCTGAAAACATTCAATTTTTGATGAATAGTGAAAAACACTAAGTCATGGTTTAAAACCGAATTTTTATAATTATTTATTTTATTTAAATTTAATTAATGTCAAAATGGAAACATAATACCTATATAAGTTCAACGTAATTCATTTGAGTTAGTTTAGAATCATTTGAGATATATAAAATTTTTATGGAACTTTTCACCGTCCTTTACCCATATCCTAGGAGAATTTGGAAAATCACTTAAAACATAATTTTACCACTTCTGTGAGTGGAATTTATAAAATAAAAGAGAAACTGTTATTATCAAGGAGTAAAATTTGGTTCAATAAGATAAAAATAATTTTTTGTGAACAGTAACTTTTTACTTTTATTTACCATTATTAAAAGAAAATAGGGTAATTAAGGGTAAAAATGATATTAATATTACCATAACAGAAGTCCTAATTCTATTGGAAAAGTGTCTCTAGACTAAAAAAACATTAGGAATAAAATATTATCATTTAGGTCCACTTGGATTAGATTAGGACATTTATTATTATTTAACTCAAAGAAGAGTTAAAAGAGTTAAAATCAAAGTTTAATAAATAAAACATTTATATTTTAGGGTTATACATAAGATAAATTATATTATAAATATTTATTCTAAATATAAAAATATTTCATACATAATGGTATTTTATTTATATTTTTTATACTTTAAATAATTTAATTTATTTATTACACAATGGTGATGTAGTAATTACCTAATTAATGAAATATTAAAATAATTGATATTATAAATATCAAAATAAATGTAATTTGAGACATTTTATGAATTAAATTAATTTTTATGTTAATATTACATATTATTATTGGTTATATAAATTTTTTTCGAATTAATAATGATGTTATGAAATTATCAAAAACAAAATACCCAATAGTGTCAAAATTGACATAAAAGGGTTTTGAAAACAAATATTATATTATTAATTTATATTCTATTCCTAAAAATTTAAGTATTAGACAAGAGACATAAATAATAATATTTTTATCATTAATGGACCACTTGGGGGTTGCTTGGAATTTTATAGTAAGTATATTGACTATATAATATAAAAATACAAATATACATGGTAAGTGTCAAACTAATTAACTAAGTGTTAAACCTAAAAGATAAGGTTAATAAAGTGACCCAAACCCGTGTAAAACCTATTGTTTTAGTGGTTTTTGACCTATAACCACCTTAACCTTTAAATAATCCACTTTTTATCCATTAGAAACCGATTATGAATTTATTATAAAATAATATTTCTAGCTTTTCCAAAGGTGCCCCTCACCCCTCTTATAAAAGGGCACTCCCCCTTCTCTCAATTTCACACCTTCAAAGCCTTTGGACTCAGCCAAACTCTTCCCAAATACCCTCTCAAATATCCTACCTTAATCCTAGAGGACTTACTTTAGTTATAAAGAAAACCTATGGAGCCCTTTTGATCAAATCAAAAGGAAGAACTCGAAGAAGAGGTAATGTTTTCACCACCCTCTTTCAAGTTCCTTTTTTATTGAAATTCTTATTTATTTGTTCTTTACATTATAAAATAATAACTCCAGTATCTTATATATACTTTGATGTTATTATAAATATGGTAAAACCATATTCTGTATTCTATCCATCCTTTGAATGACATGTCACTATATGTGCGTACATATGACTTACCATCTCCACGTCTTGGTGTAATTGTTATTCAATATATTATTATTTTGATGGGTATAATAATGATGTGTAATTCATGTAAATAATAAATATAACATGATAATTATTCTTCATATATGATATAACATCCAATTATATATTATTTTAATATCAAAATAATGATATTGTCACTCGTGCATACGTACGGACTACCGTCTCCATAAACGCGATGAGATTCATTCCCCATCGTATCCATTCAAGACTAATTCTCATTTAATGATTAAAAATAATTTTTAAGGACTTGATATCATTTTGTATATGAATAAGATACAACCTATCCATAACAAACACGACTTATGTAACAAAAAATATAAAAGAAAATGAGTAAGTTAACACTCAAAACAATGATAATACTAAGATATTATTAACAAAGAAATGATAAAAGATCATATGTGATTTCATATTAATTGAAATGATTCTTGTATAATTTAATAAGAATTAGTTCACCATTATACAGGAGGTTAATCTATCCTTGACCAAGGAAAAGTACAAGGTAAGGGCTAATTTCAGAATCTCTTCATTATCTGAGGTTGTTTATACGTAATTATCTTCTGGGACCTCTTTATCATCCCCATCCATGTTTCTTAAAAATATATTTCAAATAATTCTTACTATTTTACAGAATATGGGTTAAATACATTTATACCCTTGTTGACTTTTTATAAGAAGTTTATAAAGGAATCTTTCTGTCATTTTCCAAACAAGGTACTTTAAACATTTTCATCAAAATTAAGGTAAGAATGTCTTTTTTTAACTTATACGGTGGGTGCGGCTATTTTACGCCATTATAAAATCGTCAAAGCTTCCTTTAAAAGCTTATAAGAATATTTTGAAATTAAATTTTTTCTTTTATAATTACGTGACTTTTAAATGATTTAAAAAAAATATATATTTCTCTCATAGAGTTTTGATTTCATCTATGTCAACATCATTTGATGGATTTTAAGCTTATTTGAAGTTTATTTATTATGATACAAAACTTATTTATTTTATTGAAGGTTTTTTGATATGTTTTACTATGGATGTGTTATTTTTATACCGTTCATGGTTTATAGAGAAAGTATTGACATTTTGTATGCTAGTTTTAATACAAATGTTTATGTTATCTTTAAACCTGATCATATGAGGAATGAATTGGACATAATAAGTTATTGGTGGAGCCCTATATAGCTCCTTGATGAATCGGTAGGTCTCATGAGACAAACTAGTGTCTTGGCATAAGGCCCTGACAAAATCTTATTTGTAGTCTTGACACGAGGCCTTGACTATGTGGTTATGATAGTATGACATTATGCATTCCATCATTATGAAAGTGGTTATTGATATTGCATGTGATTATTCTACGAGTAGAATATCCATGTGAATAATTAAATGGAATTATTTCATTTTATACTTTCTATATTATTCTAATGTTCAAGTTTCAAAGGTTTTTGTTTTAGTTATACATTGCCTTAAATGTTTTTGCTTATTTATGAAAGTTTCCACTATATTGTTATCCTTACTGATCATCTGAGCTCACCCCTTTCAATGTTTTACTTCTCCCAGGATGTGAAGAAGAAATTTTTGAATGACCTACAGGGATAATATGAGGGGATATGAAGACAAGATGTTGTTGTAGTAGTTTTCACTTTATGATGTAATGTAAACTTTATGAATATATCTAGTTATTCCAAGGATACTAAACTAATTAGTCTTTTGAGACTTGATCTTTTGTGATCATACCAATTTTATGTAATAATGCACCGACTCTGGGAAACTGGGGTCAGGGCGTTACAACTCGGGTGGAATCCCCAACAATGATACTTTTTAAATAGTCGACTGTTTTTAGTTGATTGTATTTTTATTAGGGGGGTTTGTTTGCAGAGATTAATTTAAATGATTGATTGATTATGATTGATTTAACAAATTGATAAAGATTTGGGTGAGTTCATCATTAGGTAGTTAAGCCTGTGAAATCATTGAGCCTTGCTTTGTATTTCATTAAATTAATACCCACTTCACTAGATAACGTTGATTGGAATTCCTAAGTGTTAAGGCTTTAATTCAAGCCTTAACATAACTTAAGGTTCTAACCTCAATCAATGATTTTTGATGGTGGTTTAATTATGGTTCCAATAATCCATGGAAACCAAACGTAAAAAAAGTCATTAATCCATGACATGTTAAGTCCAACATACACAATGTTAATTCAAAGAATATTCTTCGAGCAAATAATCTCAATCACATAACATCCCTAAATTTTGAATCACCCCAATAATGTATTTAATCATCCGTTTGGGTGTTTAATAATCTTGTTATAATGATTACGATGAAAAATTATGGAGGGAAGAAAAAGAAAGGAATAAGAAAAGAGTGGTACGTCGAACACACACACACGAAAAATGATGATAATTAAAAAAAGAATTTCGATTGAATGAGGATGCAAAAAAAGTGAAGGGGATTCAACTATATTTAAACTATTTTAAGAACATTAATATTAAACTACAAAATGTGGATGATAATAAGAGACATTAAAGAAGAAACTTTAATTAAAACAGAATTACAAAAGAAATACTTACAAGATTACATCAAAGAACACTACAAAAGTAAATGAAAAGATGCAAGGAGGAATGGTTTCTCAACTAAATACATGAGTATAGAAGATCCTCCCAAGACTTTGGAAGATCCTTGGTCGTGCCAACCAATCCTCCTTTGATTTGAAATTCCAACCTCTTTGAAGGAGAGGAGGGGAATGTATTTATAGCCCAAGGAAGTGGACTGTTGGCATTCCCAATCTGTCCCTCTACTTTCCTCAACCATTTAGATATAAATAATGCCAAATCTTGAGATATCTACCTCTTCAAAGTTGTAGATAATAATTGTTTCTGACCTCTCTCAAAATTTGGATTCACTTGGACCTATGGAACTAAATTTATGGATGTTTGATTAAATAAGGTTAAACTGTCCATTTCAATCCATGCTTTTTCAATGGCAAAAATGTGAATGGATTTTAAAATAGTATGATGCCTTCAAAGCCGACTAATTTATTCAATAAAGTCTTCCTACTATACCTTATTTTTTACACTGAAATATCTCATCTTCATTTAATGACTAGATCAAGAGACATGTCATGAATAGTATCCGGATTTTAATTTCATACCATAATGGTGGGCTGGACTTTATGGAATTATTTGGGATCTAATTTCTTGTAGATGGACCTTAAAGTTTTTATCCATCATTCCTTTGGATAATCTATAATATATGGAAGAGTTTCATAAAATTTAGGCTTCAGGGTTTAGACTAGTATCTCAATCATCATGGAAGATCTAATTTCATCACAAATTGTTTTTGTCTTCTTGTGTGGTCCTTATGGTCCTTAAAATGGTATAATTGGCCAAATGATTCCTTCTAATGCTATGTGATAAATTGAATAAGTAATCATAAAAAAAGAACCACAAAATTTGAATCAGTAGGGAAAGATTTAAAAAAAATAGTAAATTGACTCAATTGGATTACTTTTAAAAATGCTCAAAAATTATACTTATTATTAAAACATTAATATTTCACACAAATTATGCACATTTCATATAAAATAATTAAAGGGAGTATATAATAAGTCATGAAAATATTAATAACATAAACTCCCCCACACTTAGTCTTGTGCATGTCCTCATGTGAAACAAATATGACAAAATCATCTTCACTCACAAACAAATATTAAAATTTTGTTTTCTTTAATCAGGGGAGGTTTAGAATATTTCACTCATCCATATTTAATTACACCATAAGTTGTTACAGACAAAATGTACCAAAAAATTACTTTTTTTCATGCTCATATTTAGAAATGGAAAATGTGGACACTCAAAACTCACACCTCTCAAGATGATAAAATTCATTTGTGGAGGTTCACTATTTCACCAACCAGGAGGGAAAATTGTAGAGTTTGAAATAGATCTCAGCTTCCAATCCCTACCCATAGTGTACAAGAATCATGCGGTCTTTTGATGGGGTTTTTCTGTAGCTATGGGACTGTAGAAATATAATTTCAATGAGAGAAAAAAAGTGGGGTAAAACACTAACATAGAAAACACAATGCACAATATTTTTGAAATAAAACATGAAAAGAAATGGAAACACATATTTACAAGGTAATGAAAATGTGAAATAAGACACAAAAGTGGAAGGAAATATTAAGGGAATGAGAAGATGGAATATTTAAAAAACCCAAAACTTTTCCCAATAAGAATATAATGCAAGTGTTCTTTTTTTCTTTAAATTTTTTTCTTTGTTTTTTTTCAAAATTTGACCTTGAAACATATAACACACTCATATCCCAACCCATGTTTGATCTCCTCATGACACTAATTGTAATATTTATACCAAGATCAAAGGTTGAGGAAGAGTTATCTTTGACATACCTAAGACACAACCCATTTTGTTTTTTCATTTTTTCCATTTTTTCATCATTTTTGATTTTTAAACACTTTTCAATAAAATTTACAAAATTACAAAAATATAAGTACATTACATTCCCGATGAAGCCTCTCCCCCACACTAAAATGGATTCTTACCCTCAAGAATATGATAACATGGTGAAATCAACAAAGGGTACCCAAAATGAAATCCATTTCCTCCACATATAAATTTCAAAAAAAATGCAACGAAAAATCCATGTTGATATTGGGTGGGATAAGGTATTTGGCTTGTAATGTGGATAACAAAGAAAAGGTTTTCATCGGCTTGAAGGGTCTTTCAAAAAGAGTATTAATGTATGATTAATGGGAGGCTATTTGGAAATTGAGATTCTCACGTGGTTCATAAAATGCCTTTATCATATTAATCCACAATAAAGTAGGAAATTAAGCTTGAAGGTCCATAAACTCAAGATTCAAAAATAGAGATTAAAAAACACTCATTTTGAAAAGATGGCCATAGGTAGCCTTGGCATGAAATCTAATGTTAGTTCTCACTGTTTAGGAAAATCATTTTCCAAATCAAAAATTGAGCATTAAAAATTCGTTTGTTTTGAAACAAAATTATTTAACCAAAGTCATGATGAAAATAAGAAAAATTTTGAGATGAAAACATGCCTGTTGACTCCCCAAAAAGGTTGGAAAAATTTCAAAACTCGATGATGAGTAAGCATGAATCTTAATGTTTTTGTATTTTTTTATGATTTTTTTAGAGTTTTTTTTGTTTTTAATAAATACACCCCCACAAAAAAGAGAAAAATAAAAATAAAGGGTTTGAAAAAGAATGTCGTAAAAAAATTAAAGAGAGAGGAAGAAGAAGAAAGAGGTAGAGGAAGGGAGACAGATAGAGAGTTAAAGGGAAAGAGGTGCCTCATGGTTTGGATTTGGTGGCGTCCATCTCCATCTAGTGGTGGGTCGACTGTAGAATTTGGGGATCCAATGGAAGTCGATGTTGATCCAGGATTGTGCGTCCTCTCATAGTGATTCTTTAATCGATGTCCATTAACCGTGAATTTCCTTTTGGAAGAGGGGTATTGGACTTACACTACACAAAATGGGTAAACATTAGTAATAAAAAAAGACCTTCCCAATGATAATTAAGCTTACCTAGGTGAAGATGAAATCGATAATTACAGAGAATTACCTTATCACCTTTATGGAATACCTTTCTCAGGATGTGTTTTTCCTGGAGTGCCTTGTATTTTTCTTTGTAGAGATTATAATCCTCGTAAGAATCAAGTCTAAGCTCCTTCAGTTCAGCCAATTGCAACAATCTTTCTTCACCCAATTTTTCACAATCAAAATTATATGTTTTCACAACCCAAAAAGACTTATGTGGGATTTCAACTGGTAGATGACATGCTTTACCCAAAACTAGCCAAAAAGGAGACATCCCAATGGGTGTTTTATAGGCAGTTCGATAAGACCAAAGTGCTTCACCAATTCATTTAGGCTAGTTTTTTTCTAGTGGGTTTTATAATTCTCTAAAGCACTCTTTTCAACTCTCTATTAGAAAGTTTAGCCACGCCATTTGCTTGGGGGTGATATGCAGTTGAAGTTTAATGTTTATCCCCCATATTTTTCAAAAGATATTCCGTGGTTTTATTACAAAAATGGGTTCTTAAGTCACTTATCAAGGCACAAGGTGTGAAAAATCGGTTGAAGAAGTGTGTCTTTAAGAACTCACTAACAGTATGTGAATCATCCTTTCTAGTGGGTTTTCCTCAACCCACCTAGAAACATAATCAAAAACAAGAATAATGTATGAAAATTCATTGGAAGGGGGGAATGGTCCCATGAAATAGATTCCCCAAATATCAAAAATATCACAAAAAATTAAAGTCTTTTGGGGAATTTCATTTATCATTGAAATTGTGCCAAACTTTTGGCAAGTGGGACATGGTTTAAAGAACTCATGTGAGTCCTTTAAGAGTGAATCCCAAAATAATCCAGAGTCTAGGACCTTTCGGGGTATCCTTTGTTGTCCAAAGTGTCCACCACCAGGCATTGAGTGACAGAATTCTAAGTTGAAAGAATGTTCATTTTCATCAACGCATCTCTTTATTACCATGTCAGCCCTAGTTTTCCAAATTTTATTTTCTTCCAAAAAATAGTATTTTGAATCACTTTTCAACTTCATTTTTTGTTATTTTGAAAATTTTTTAGGAAAAACACCCGAAACCAAGTAATTTATAATTGGGGCATACCATGGTATTTTTGGGGTGAGAGATGAAAGGTTCCCAGTTAGAAATTCTTGATCAATTATTTCAGAATGAGAAGAATTAGAAATTCTACTCAAGTGATCAACCATAGGGTTTTATTTTCCTAAAATATCTTTTATTTCAAATTCAAACTTTTGGAGTATTAGGATCCATGTTATTAGCCTTGGTTTGGAATCACTTTTCTTGAGTAAGAACTTTATAGCAGAATGGTATGTGAAGATAATGATTTTGGAACCTAAGAGATAGGGTCGGAATTTATCTAAGGCCAAAACAACTGCTAAAAGTTCATTTTCAGTGATAGTGTTGTGATATTGTGTTTCATTCAATGTTTTGAGGAATAATAGATGGCATGAAGAATTTTTTATCTTTTTTGACCAAGAATAACCCCAACATCTCTATCAGAAGCATAACACATCAACTCAAAGGGTAAGGACCAATTTGGGGGTTGGATTATCGGGCATATGTAAGAGTAGTTTTGAGTTCAATGAAGTCTCTCTTTAAAACCTCATCCAAATAGAAAGTGACATAATTTTTGAGAAACTGGGTGAGTGGGAGGGAAATTTTACTGAAGTTATGGATGAATCACCGATAGAAACCATCATGACCGAGTAATGAACAGATGTCATGAACAGAAGTGGGTTCGGGAAGTGACTGGATCATTTCAATTTTGGGAGGATCAACTTTAATACCATATTTTGAAACTATGGGCCCTATAACAATCCCATTTTCAACCATGAAGTGACATTTTTCAAAATTTAACACAAGGTTACAATTGACACACTTTTGAAGGACTATAGAGAGAGAATTCAATCAAGATTCAAAGGACTCACCATAAATGGTAAAGTCAACCATGCATACTTCCATGTAGTGTTCAATGAATTCAAAAAATATAGTCTTCATACACCTATGGAATGTTGTAGAAGAATTTCAAAGGCTAAAAGGCATTCTCCTATATTCATATGTTCCAATGGGGAAAGTGAAAGTAGTATTTTCTTGGTCCTGAGGTGCGATTGGGATTTGGAAGTAGCCAGTGTATCCATCAAGAAAGAAATAGTGTGACTTTCTAACTAATCATTCTAGCATTTGATCAATAAATGAAAGAGGGTAGTGATCTTTTCTTGTTTCAACATTCAATTTCCAATAGTCGATGCACACACACCATTTGTTCTTCACTCGAGTTGTGTATACCTCCCTATGTTCATTTGTGAAAACAATTTTCCCACCCTTATTAGGTACAACTTGAATTGGACTAACCCATTCACTATTAGAAATTGGATAGATAATACCAGCTTGAAGAATCTTTGTGATCTCTTCCCTAACTACCTCAGGTATGAGTGGATTGATTATTCTTTATGGTTGTGCAATTATTTTGGATGATTTCTGAAGATGGATGTGATTCATGCCAAGAGCAGTGTTGATTCCTAGTATGTCATCTAAGGTCCATCCATAGGACTTTTTTTCCTCCAACACTTGAAAAAGTTTGGACTCCTCATTTTTGGTAAGTGAAGAAGAGATAATGGCAGGATAAGAGTGATCATGGAAAAGTAATGCATATTTCTAGTGTTCAGGAAGAGGTTTTAGAACAGTATAATCTCTCATTTGTGGTTTAGACATCTCAGGAATGGATGAAGGGACTTCAGTTGCTTCAGATTAATATTCCTTGATACTTTCAGTGGTGTAGTAGTAGAGATCAGAGTTGATGTGGGATTCAAGAGAGATTTCATGTTCTTCTAGATTATGGAGTCTATTAATGAGAGGTCCACATCAACTTCACCATTTATGACTTGGTTAATCATGTTACATATTTCACAAGATTCATTATCATCAAAACAGAACGAAGATGATGGAATGGAGTTCAATTGACTCTTAGAAGTTTCCTCGGAAGCATGGATTGAGAGTGTAGAGTAATACTGAGATGGGTATCACATGGCTCGGAAAATGATGAATTTGACCTGTTGGTGACGAAATTACATGGATAAGATGGCTGAATGGACATCAATTTTGGTTCTAGTAGTAATGAGGAATGGTCTTCCTAGAATTAGGGGGGATCGAGAAGAGTTCGTCTCACCTTTCATGTCAAGGACATAGAAATCAGCAGGTAAGATAAGACCATTAAAACGAACAAGGACATCCTCAATTATACCCTCAGGACTAGCAGTTCTTCGATTGGATAACTGAATGACAACACTCGTTGGATGTAAGGGACCTAGACCAAGGTTGGAGAAGATGGATTTGGGAATGACATTAATTGAGGCTCCTAAGTGTATGAGTGCATCATCAATGTTAGAACTTTCAATTTGGCATGGAACCATAAAGGTCCCTGAATCTTTGCACTTCATTTGAATAGAAAGCTGGGTAGAAACATTTTCAAAGGTCCTTTGTTGCCTCTTGTTGGTTCACAATTCCTTAAGAAACTTGGCATACATAGGAATTGGTTTGATGGAATCTAAGAGAGGATTGTTGACTTCAACATGTATAAACATGTCGAGCATTTTAGGATCAGGTTCAAATGACTTATTTGGCTTAGAGAAATCTTGTGGAAAATGAATTAGATTCCTAAGTGGAATGGAATGAGGTGAGGGAATGGATTAATATTGCTTTTCAAGTTTCTTTTTCTTTTCATTTTCTAGTTCAACATTCAAAGGAGGTTTGGAGGACTTATCTTGGGGTATAGAAATTTTCTTTCCCGATCTAAGTGCAATTGCACTTACATTACACTTGGGTTTGGGTAATGGTTGAGCTGGGATTTGGGATGAATTGGATGGTTGTTGTTGACTAAGGTGGGATGCAAGTTGACCAATTTGGGTTTCAATGTTTTTGAGACTAGAATGGGCAATGGAGTAAAGAACATATATAATGCTTTCCCATGGGTTCATGGAAGAAGAGTCTTGTCCTGGATTGGGATAACCTTTATTTTGGTTCTTGGAAAGCGATTTTATTGGTTTTGGAATTGGGAAGGCTCACTAGGATAATGGAATCTAGGAGGAGGATTGTTCCTTTGAGGTTGAGGAACAAAAGGATAGGGCTGTTGGAAGTTTCAAACACCTTGACCATATTGGAATTGGTGTGGATTTTTAGGAGGTAATTGAGGGGGATAAGAAATAGGAATCCTATATCTCAAGATTGGGTTATATGTAGAAGAGAAAGGCTCAGAATGGGGTTGGTTGGAGTTTCTAACAAACTGACCTAATAGTTGAGTCTTGGTGTTCCTCTAAGATTATGCTGCATTGAGATCCATTGGTCTAGATGAATCCGATTGATCCTCTTGAATTTGTGGAAATGTGTCAGTTGGATGAGATCGATAGTTGCAGATTCCACAGTTTTTGATAGTTCTAGGAAACATTGATTGTGGAGAAGATGAGGTTGGGGATTTGGATGCCACAACAAGTTGCCGCACAAGACCAGTAAGTTCACTCATCCACTTAGTCATCTTGTTTATCTCTATCGATTTATTATCTTGGTCTTGTTTGACTTGAGTATGTGCTCGATTATGGAATTGTTGTGTGCTTTCAACCATTTTTCTTATAAGATATTTTTCAGCTACAGGAGTTTTATCAACAAGAGCACCACCACTTGCAGCATCAATGAGAGTTCTCTCCATAGCCCATAAAACCTCATAGAAGTGTTGGATCAAGAGTTGGTCAGGGATTTGGTTTTATGGATAGGTTGCAACAAGATTTTTGAACCTCTCCTAGTACTCATGGAGCAATTCACTTCAGAATTGACGAATACCACTTATTTTTTTTCAGATATAAGCAGTATGAGAAGCGGGAAATAATTTCTCTAAAAAGAGTCGCTTCATGTCATTCCATGTGGTTATGGAACTAGGAGGTAGGTAGTAAAGCCATGACTTAGTAGTGTCATCTAGGGAAAAAAGGAATGCTCAGAGTTTGATTTGTTCCTCAGAAACCCCTTGAGGATTCATGGTAGATCACACCACTTGGAACTCTTTAAGGTGGGGATGTGGATCCTCACCGGCTAGCCCGTGGAAATGAGGGAGAAGATTAATCAAACCCGATTTAAGTTCTAAGTTAGCTTCTATTTTTGGATATTTAATACCAAGAGGTTGGTAATTCATATTGGGGGTAGCAAGTTCTTTTAGTGTATGATCCCTAGGATTGGCCTTATCTAATTCAATTGGATGGCCAAGGACTGGTTCTTGAATGAGTTGATTATCTCTTATATTCCTCATAATTTGGAAAAGTGTTCAATAAATTTCAGGATCAAAAAAATCTGAGTGATTGTTTGGGAGGCTAAGGGGCATTCAGGGAGATGTTGGAAGGAAATGGAATACAAGGTTTTCTTTGTGTTTTTTCTATTTATGATTTTTATGAGAAGACTTTTTTTTCTTTGTGTTTTTCAAATCAACTTTTTTTTAAAATTTTGTTTTTTTTGCTTTTGTTTTTTACAATAACCAGAAACTAATGACTACTTAAAGCACCATCCCCATAAACGACACCATTTGAAACAAGTGGCTGCTTTTGATCTATCAACCATCCAATGTTCTGATGCTCTGCTAATGCGTATAACAGCACTCGGGTTGAATCCTCGACGATGATACTTTTTAAATAGCCAATTATTTTTAGTTGATTGTATTTTGATTAGGGGGTTTGTTTTCAGATCCTAATTTAAATTATTTATTGATTATTATTGATTTAACAATATGATAATGATTGGGGTGAGTTCATCATTAGGTAGTTAAGCTTGTGAAATCATTGAGCCTTGCTTTATATTGTATTAAATTAATACCCACTTCACAAGATAACATTGATTTGAATTACTGAGTGTTAAGGCTTTAATCCAAGAATGAAATTAACATTAGGTTCTAATATCAACCAAGTCTTGTTGATGGTGGTTTATTTATGGTTCCAATAATCCTTGGAAACCACACGTTAAAGAAAACAAGTCATTAATCCAAGACATGTTAAGCCCAACATACACAATGTTAATTCAAAGAATATTCAACAAGTAAATAATCTCAATCACTTAACATCCCTAAATTTTGACTCACCCCAATAATGTATTTACTCATCCATTTGGGTATTTAATAATATGTTTATAATTATTATGATGATAAATTAAGAAGATAAGAAAAATGAAAGGGATAAGAAAAGAGTGGTGCGTCGAACACACACACACACACGAACAATGATGATAATTAAAAATGGACTTTCGATTGAATGAGGAAGAAAAATAATTGAAGGGGAATCAACTATATTTAAACTATTTTAGGAAAATTAATATTAAACTACAGAAGGTGGATGAGAATAAGAGAAATTGAAGAATAAACTTTCTTTAAAACATAATTACTAAAGAAAGACTTACAAGATTAAAAGAATGAACAAAACAAATGTAAATTAAAATAAGCAAGGAGGAATGGTTTCTCAATTAAAAATTTGAGTATGGAAGAGCCTACCAAGCCGTTGGAAGAGCCTTATTTGTGAAAAAATATCCTCTTTTGATCTGAAATTCCAACCTATTTGAAGGATAGGAGGGGAATGTATTTATAGCCCAAGGAAGTGGACTGTTGGAATTCCCAATCTATCCCTCCACTTGGCACAACAATTTGGATATCCAGATAACCAATTATAGAGATATATCATTCTTCAAAGTTGTAGATAATAATGTTTTCAGACCTCTATAAAAATTTGGAGTCATTTGGACCTATGGATCCAATGTTATGATGGTTTTATTAAACAAAGTTAAACTGTCCATTTCAATCCATGATTTTTCGATGGCCAAAATGTGAATGGATTTTGGAATAAGAAGATGCCTTCAAAGCCGATTGATTTATTAAACAAAGTTGGCCGCCTATATATCCTATTTCACACTGAAACATCTTAGATTTATTTTACTAATAGATCAAGAGACATGTCATGAATAGTGTTTGGATTTTAATTTCCGTCCAGAATGGTGTGCTGGACTTCATGGAATTATTTGGGACCCTTTTTCTTATATTTAGACCTTAAAATTTTTATCCATGATTCCTTTTGATAATCTAGAAAATATGAAAGAGTTTAATAAATTTTTTTCTTCGGGGTTTAGACTAGTAACTCAATCATCGTGGAGGGTCCAGTTTCATCACAAATTATTTGGGTCTTCTTGTGTGGTCCATATGGTCATTCAAATAGCAGAATTGGCCAATAATTACTTCCAATGATATGTGATAAATTGAATAAGGAATCCTAAAAAAGATAAACCACACAATTTGAATCATTAGGGTAATATTTATAAATAAAATGGTAAACTGACTCAATTCGACTACTTCTAAAAATGCTCCAAAATTAAACTTAGTATTAAAACATTAATATTTCACACAAATTATGTGCATTTCATATAAAATATGTAAAGGGAGTATATAATAACTCATGAAAATATTAACTAAATCAACTCCCCCACATTTAGTCTTATACATGTACTAATGTGAAACAAATATGACAAAATAATTTTCACTCACCAACAAATATTAAAATTTTGTTTTCTTCAATCATGGGAGGTTTAGACTATTTCACTCATCCATATTGAATTACTCCACAAGTTGTTACAGAAAAAATGTTCCAAAAACAATTTTCTCATGCTCAAATTTAGAAATAGAAAATGTGGATACTTAAAACTCACACCTCTCAAGATGATAAAATTCATTTGTGGAGGTTCACTCTTTCACCAACGAAAAGTAAAAATCTTTAAGTTTAAAAGATCTCTCATCTTCCAATCCCTATCCAAAGTTCACAAGAGTCAAGAGGTATTTTTAAGGGGTTTTTCTGTGGCTATGGGATGGTAGGAATATAATATCCAAGAGAAAAAAATAGGGATAAAACAACAACATGGAAAACACAATGCACAATATTTTTGAAATAAAACATGAAAGGAAATGGAAACACATATTTATGAGGGAATGAAAATGTGAAATAAGACACAAAAGTGGAAGGAAATATGAAGGGAATGAGAAGATGGAATATTTACAAAACACAAAACTTCTACCAATAACAATATAATGCAGGTGTTCCTTTTTTTATTTTCTTTTTTTCTTTGTTTTTTGGAATGTTGACCTTGAAACAGATCTAACACTCATATCCCAACCCATGTTTGATCTCCTGATGACACTAATTGTAATAGTTAAAAAAATATCAAAGGTTGAGGTAGAGTGATTTTTCAAGTACCCAAGACACAACCCATTTTTTTCATTTTTTTCATTTTTTTTCATCATTTTTGATTTTTTGAGCACTTGTCAATAACATTTACAAAATTACACAAATGGAAGTACATTACATTCCCCAAAACTCACTGAATGAAATCCTCTCCCCCACAGTAAAATGGATGCTTTCCCTCAAGCATATGATAACATGGTGAAATAAACAAAGAGTACCCAAAATGAAATCCATTCCTCCCACACTTAAATATCAAAAAAAAATGCAATAAAAAATCCATGTTGTTATTGGGTGGGATAAGGCATTGGGCTTGTAATGTGGCTAACAAGGAAAAGGTTTTCATAGGCCCGAACGGGATTTCAAAATGAGGATTAAAGTATGTTTAATGGGAGGCGATTTTGCTATTGTGATTCTCATGTAGTTCATAAAATACCTCTATTATATTAATGCACACTAAAGTAGAAAATTCAGATTAAAGGTCCACAAACTCAAGATTCACAAATAGAGATGAAAAAACACTCATTTTGAAAATATGGCCATAGGTATCCTTCGAATGAAAGCTAATGTTTGTTCTCAGGGTTGCGGAAAATCATTTTCCAAATCAAAAATTGAGCATTCAAAATTTATTTTTTTTGAAACAAAATTATTTATCCAAAGTCATGATGAAAATACAAAATTTTTGATATGAAAACATGCCTGTTGACTCCCAAAAAAAGATAAACAGAATTTCAAAACTTGATGGTAAGTAAGTATGACTCTTTATTTTTTTGTATATATTTTTTATGATTCTTTTTTTGTTTTTTATAGATTTTTTTAGTTTTTAATAAAGACACAGTCACACAAAATATAGAGAGAAAAAAAGGTTTTGAAAATTAAAGTGGTAAAAAAAAGAAAGACAGAGGAAGAAGAAGAAAGAGGTAGAGGGAGGAAGAGAGAGAGAGAGATAGTTAAAGGGAAATAGGTTCCCCCTAGTTTAGATTTAGTGGGTTACAATCTCCATCTAGTGGTGGGTCGACTATAGATGTTAGGGATCCAATGGAAGTTGATGTTGATCCAGGATTGTGTGTCCTATCATGGTGATGCTTTAACCGATGTCCATTAACCGTGAATTCCCTTTTGGTAGAGGGGTCTTGTACTTGCACTGCACCAAACGGGTAAACATTAGTAATAACAAAAGGACCTTCCCAACGAGAATTAAGCTTACCTGGGTGAAGCCTAAATCTAGAATTAAAGAGCATTACCTTATAACCTTCATGTAATACCTTTCTCAGGATGTATGGAGTGCCTTGGATTTTTCTTGTAGAGACTAAAATTCTCATACGAATCAAGTCTAAGCTCCTCTAGTTCAGCCAATTGCAACAATCATTCTTCACCAGATTTTTCACCATCAAAATTACAGGTTTTCACAGCCCAAAAATACTTATGTTGGATTTCAACTGGTAGATGACATGCTTTACCAAAAACTAGCCAAAAAGGAGACATCCCAACGGGTGTTTTACAGGCAGTTTGATAAGCCCAAAGTGTTTCACCAAGTCTTTTAGGCCAGTATTTTCTGGTGGGTTTTACAATTCTCTCAAGAACTCTTTTCACATCATTATTATAATGTTCCTCCATTCCATTTTTTTGGGGGGTGATATGCAGTTGATGTTTTATGTACCACCCCATTCATTTTCAAAAGAGATCCCATGGTTTTATTCCAAATATGGGTTCCTAATTCACTTATCAAGTCACGAGGTGTTCCAAATCGATGGAAGATGTGTGTCTTTAGAAACTCACTAACAGTATGTGAACTATCCTTTCTAGTGGGTTTGGCCTCGACCCACCTAGAAACATAATCACCTGTAAGAAGAATGTATGGAAATCCATTAGATGGGGGGAATGGTCCCATGAAATCGATACCCCAAACATAAAAAATCTAAAACAAATTAAAGGCTTTTGGGGAATTTCATTTATCTTCGAAATTGTGAAATTTTTTTGGAAAGTGGGACATGAATGAAAGAAATCATGTGAGTCCTTGAAGAGTGAAGGCCAAAATAATTCATAGTCTAGAACCTTTCAGGAGGTCCTTTGTGGCCCAAAGTGGCCACCACCAGGCATTGAGTGACATAATTATAAGATGAAAGAATTTTCATTTTCATCGACACATCTCCTTATTACCATGTCAGCCCCAGTTTTCCAAAGTTTATTTTCTTCCCAAAATTAGTATTTTGAATCACTTTTATACTTAATTTTTTATTCGTTTGAAAAATTTTCAGGAAAAACACCAGAAACCAAATAATTCACAATTGGGGCATACCATGGTATTTTTGGATTGAGAGATGAATGGTGCTCAGTTGGAAGTTCTGGATCAATTATTTTAGAATGATACGAATTATAAATTCTACTCATGTGATCATCCACAAGATTTTCTTTTCGTGGTCAATATTTTATTTCAAGGTAAAACTCTTAGAGAATTAGGATCCATTTTATTAGCATGGGTTTGGAATCAATTTTCTTGAGTAATAACTTTATAGCAGAACAGTTTGTGAAGACAATGATTTTGGCACCTAAGATATAGGGTCGAAATTTATCTAAGGAAAAAACTACTAAAAGTTCTTTTTCATTGATAGTGTAGTGAGATTGAGTTTCATCCAATTTTTTTGAGGCATAATAGATGACATGAGAAATTTTTTCTCTTCTTTGACGAAGAACAACCCCAACAACTCTATCAGAAGAATCACATGTCAACTCAAAGTGTAAGGAACAATCTGGGGGTTGGATTATTATGGTAGATGTAAGAGCAGTTTTGAGTTCAATGAAGGCTATCTTGCAAACCTCATCGAAATGGAAAGTGACATCATTTTTGAGAACCTGAGTGAGTGGGAGGGAAATTTTACTGCAGTTATGGATGAATTACCAATAGAAACCAGAATGGCCGAGGAATGAACAGATTTATTGAATAGAAGTTGGTTCAGGAATGGATAGGATCACT
Organism: Viscum album; assembly: GCA_963277665.1. Lineage (NCBI taxonomy): Eukaryota > Viridiplantae > Streptophyta > Magnoliopsida > Santalales > Viscaceae > Viscum > Viscum album. The sequence continues at coordinate 1,965,411,850 of OY728133.1, forward strand.
TCAATTTTGGCAGGATCAACTTCAATACCATCTTTTGAAACTATGTTACCTAGGATAATCCCATTTTCAAGCATGAAGTGACATTTTTCAAAGTTTAACACAAGGTTACACTTGGCACACTTTTGAAGGACTAGAGAGGGTGAATTCAAGAACGATTCAAATGACTCGCAATAAATGGTAAAGTTATCTATGAATACTTCTATGCAGTGTTTTCGGAATTCATAAATGATACTCATCATACAAATCTAGAATGTTGCAGGAGCAATATAAAGGCCAAAAGGCATTCTTCTATATGCATATGTTCCAAAGGGGAAAGTGAAAGTAGTATTTTCTTGGTCCTAAGGTGCGATTGGGATTTGGAAGTTTCCAGTGTATCCATCAATAAAGCAATAGTGTTACTTTCTAGATAATTATTCTAGCATTTTCTCAAGGAATGGAAGAGGGTAGTTATATTTTCTTATTTCAACATTCAATTTCTTATAGTCAATGCACACACACCATTTTTTCTTCACTCAAGTTGTGACTACCTCCCCATGTTCATTTGTGACAACAATTATGCCACCCTTCTTAGGTACAACTTGAATTGGACTAACCCATTCACTATCAGAAATTGGATAGATAATACCAGCTTGAAGAAGCTTGGTGATCTCTTCCCTATCTACCTCAAGTATGAGTGGATTGAGTCTTCTTTATGTTTGTCTAATTAGTTTGGCTGATTCCTCAAGATGGATGTGATGCATGCAAAGAGGAAGGTTTTTTCCTAGTATGTCATCTAGGGTCCACCCGATGGCCTTTTTGTTTTCCTCTAACACTTTAACATGTTTGGACTCCTGAGTTTTGGTAAGTGAGGAAGAGATAATGACAGGATAAGAGTGATGATGGAAAAGGAATGCATATTTCATGTGTTCGGGTAGTGGTTTTAGATTAGTATCATCTATCATTTGTGGGTTAGACATCTCAAGAATGGATGAATGGAATTCAGTTGCTTTAGATTCATTTTCCTTAATATTTTCCTTGGTGAAGTAGTAGAGATCAGAGTTGATGTGGGATTTAAGAGAGTTTTCAAGTTCCTTTAGATTGATGGGGTCTATGAATGAGAGGTCCACATCAACTTCACCATTTATGACTTGGTTAATCATGTTGCATATTTCAGAAGATCCTTTATCATCAGAATAGGATGAACATGATTGAATGGGGTTCAATTGACTCTTTGAAGTGTTCTTGGAAGCATGGATTAAGAATGTAGAGAAATCCTCAGATGGGTATTGCATGGCTTGGAAAATGTTGAATTTAACTAGTTGGTCACCAAATTTTATGGATAAGATGCATAAATGGACATCAATTTTGGTTCTAGCAGCCATGGGGAATGGTCTTCCTATAATTATGGGTGGTCGAGAAGAGCTCATCTCACCTTCCATGTCAAGGACATAGAAATCCGTTGGGAAGATAAGATCATTAACACGAATAAGGACATCCTCAATTATACCCTCAGGACTAGCAGTGCCTCGATTGGATAACTGAATGAAAACACCCGTTGGATGTAAGGGAACTAGACTAAGGCTAGAGAAGATGGATTTGGGAATGACATTATTTTAGTCTCCTATGTCTATGAGTTCATCATCAAAGTTAGAACTTCCAATTTGGCCTGGAATCGTAAATGTACTTGGATCTTTGCACATTATGGCAATAGACTACTAGGTGGAAACATTTTCAAAAGTCCTAACTTGCCTCTTGTGGGTGCACAATTCCTTAAAAAACTTGTCATACTTAGGAATTTGTTTGATGGAGTCTAAGAGAGGAATGTTGACAACAACACGTATAAACATGTAGAGCATTTCAGGATTAGGTTCAAATGACTTATTTGGATTAGAGACAGCTTGTTGAAAAGGGATTGGATTCCTAAGTGGAATGGAAGGAGGTGAGGGAATGAATTCAGATTCCTTTTCAAGTTTCTTTTTGTTTTCATTTTCTAGGTCAACATTCAAAGGAGGGTTGGAGGATTTATCTCGGGGTATAAAATTTTTTTTTCCCGATCTAAGTCAAATTTCACTTACATTACCCTTGGGGTTGGGTAATGGTTGGGTTGGGAGTTGGGAATAATTTGATGGTTGCTGCTGACTAAGGTGTGATGAAAGTTGACCAATTTGGGTTTCAATGTTCTTGAGACTAGAATGGGTGAAGGAGGAAAGATCTTCAATAACTCTTTCCCATTGTTTATTGGATGAAGAGGCTTGTCCCCGGTTGGGATTACCTTGTTTTTGGTTCTTGGGAAAGTGATTGTATTTGTTTTGGAATTGGGAAGACTCACTACGATATTGGAATCCAGGAGGAGGATTGTTCCTCTGAGGTTGAGGAAAAAAGGATAAGGTTGTTGGAAGTTACCAACACCTTGACCATATTGGAATTGGTTTGTATTTTGAGGAGGGAATTGAGGGGTATGAGATATAGGATTCCCATATCTCATGTTAGGGTTATATGTAGAAGGGAAATGCTCAGAATGGGATTGGTTGAAGTTTCTAAAAAACTAACCCAATAGTTGAGGGTTGGTGTTCCTCTGAGAATATGCTGCATTGAGCTCCATTGGTCCAGATGAATCAGATTTATCCTCTTGAAGTTGTAGACATGTGTCAGTTGGATAAGATGGAGGGTTGCAGATTCCATAGTTTTTGACAGGTCCATGAAGCATTGATTGTGGAGAAGACGAGGTTGGGGATTTGGATTCCACAACTAGTTTCCGCACAAGACCTGTAAGTTCACTCATCTACTCGGTCATCTTATTTGGCTCTATAAATTGATTTCAGGGGCTTGTTTGACATGATCATGTGCTCGAGTATATAATTGTTGTTTGTTTTCAGCCACGTTACTTATAAGATCTCTTATAGCTGCAAGATTTTTATCAACAATAGCACCACCACTTTCAGCATCAATGAGAGTTCTCTCCATAGCCATTAACCCCTAATAAAAGTATTGGATCAAGATTTGGTCAGGGATTTGGTGGTGTGGCTTGGTTTCAACATTCTTTTTGAACCTCTTCTAGTACTCATGGAGTGATTCACTTGGGAATTGACAAATACCACTTATTTCCTTTCGGATAGAAGCAATACTAGAAGGAGGAAAAAATTTCTCTAAAAAGAGTCACTTCATGTCATTCCATGTGGTTATGAAACCAGGAGGTAGGTAGTAAAGTCATGACATAGAAGTGTTATCTAGGAAAAAAGGGAATGATCAGAGTTTGATTTGTTCCTCAGAAACCTCTTAAGGCTTCATGGTAGAGCACACCACTTGGAACTCTTTAAGGTGGAGATGTGGATCCTCATCGGCTAGCCCATGGAAATGAGGGAGAAGATGAATCATACCCGATTTTATTTCGAAGACAGATTCTATGTTTGGATATTAAATACCAAGAGGTTGGTAATTCATATCAGGGGAAGTAAGTTCTTTTAGTGTTTGTTCCCTAGGATTGGCCATATCTAATTCAATTGGTTGGCCAAGGATTGTTTCTTGAATTAGTTGATTATATCTTATGTTACTCCTAATTTAGCGAAGTGTTAGCTCAATTTCAGGGTCAAAAAAATCCTAGGGATTATTTGGGAGGCTAAAGGGAATTCAGAGAGTTGTTGGAAGGAAAATGGATATGGGGTTTTCTTTGTGTTTTTTCTGTCTATGATTTTTATGACAAGACGGATTTTTCTTTGTGTTTTTAATCATTTTGGAAAAAACAATTTTCTTTTGTTTTTTTAAAATAACCAAAAAATAATGACTACTTAAAGGACCATCCCTAGAAATGGAACCATTTGAAATGTGCGGATGATTGTTTCCTATCGACCGGTCAATGTTCCGATGCTCTGCTAGTGTGTATAATAGCACTCGGGTCAAATACTCGACGATGATACTTTTTAAATAGACGATTGTATTTCGTTGATTGTATTTTGATTAAGGGAATTATTTTCAAAGATTAATTTAAAATGTTGATTGATTATGATTGATATAATAAATTGATAATTATTGGAGTGAGTTCATCATTAGGTAGTTAAGCTTGTGAAATCATTTATCCTTTCTTTATATTGCATTAAATTAACACCCACTTCACAAGATATCTTTGATTGTAATTCCTAAGTCTTAAGGCTTTAATCCAAGACTTAGCTTAACTTAAGGTTCTAATATCAATCAGAGATTGATTATGGTGGTGTATTTATGGTTTCAATAATACATGGAAACCACACATTAAACAAAACAAGTCATTAATATGTGACATGTTAAGTCCAACATACACAATGTTAATTCAAAGAATATTCATTGAGAAAATACTCTTAATCACTTAACATCCCTAAATTTTGAATCAACCCAATAATGGATTTACTCATCCATTTGGGTGTTTAATAATCTGGTTATAATTATTATTATGATAAATTAAGAAGAGAATAAAAATAAAGGGATAAGAAAAGCGTGGTGTGTCGAACACACACACACACGAATAGTGATGATAATTAAAAATGGACTTTCGATTGAATGGGGAAGAAAAATAAGGGAAGGGGATTCAATTGTATTTAGAATATTTTAAGAATATTAATATTAAACTATAGAAGTTGGATGATAATAAGATATAATGATGAATAAACTTTCATTAAAACAGAATTACAAAAGAAAGACTTACAAGATTACAACAAAGTACAATACAAAGGTAAATGAAAAGAAGCAAGGAGGAATGGTTTCTCAAGTAAATAATTGAGTATGGAATATCATCCCAAGACTTTGGAAGAGCTTTTTTCTGGCCAACCTATCGTCCTTTTCATTGAAATTCCAACCTCTTTGATGGAGAAGAGGGGAGTGTATTTATAGCCCAAGGAGGTGGACTATTGGCATTCCCAATCCATCTCTCCACTTGGTTTGATGATTTAGACACAAAGACAGCCGAATCTCGAGATATCTACTTCCTAAAAGTTGTAGATAATAATTTTGACCGAACTATCTCAAAATTTGGAGTCATTTGGACCTATGTATCCATGGTTATGGTGGTTTCATTAAACAAAGTTAAACATTCCATTTCAATACATGATTTTTTGATGGCCAAAATGTGAATGGATTTTGTAATAGGAAAATGCCTTAAAATATGATTTCTTTATTAAAAAATTTAGGCCTCCTATATTACATATTTCACAATGAAGACTCTCAGCTTGATTTGATGAATAGATCAGAAGACATGTCTTGAATAGTGACTGAATTTTAATTTCCGACCCGAATGGTGGGATGGACTTCATGGAATTATTTTGGCCCATTTTTCTTGTAGTTGGGCCTTAAAATTTTTATACACGATTAATTTGGATAAAATAGAACATATGGAAGTGTTTCATAAAATTTGAGCTTTGGGGTTTAGACCAGTAACTCAATCATCATGGATGGTCCTATTTCATCACAAATTATTTGGGTCTTCTTGTGTGGTCTATATGGTCCTTAAAATGGAAGAATTGGTAAATGATTCCTTATAATTATATGTGATAAATTGAATAAGTAATCCTAAAAAAGAGGATCCACACAATTTGAATCAGTAGGGTAATAGTTATGAATAAAATATTAAACTGACTCAATTGGACTTCTTCTAAAAAAGCTCAAAAATTATACTTAGTATTAAAACATTAATATTTCACACAAATTATGCACATTTCATATAAAATAATTAAAGGGAGTATATAATAAGTAATTATTATATTAATAACATCACATGGTATTTTTTAAATGTTTACTTGAGTCATTTTGAAGAATATAATGAATAGTGAAGGCTTCCATGTGGAGTTTTAGGGTGTGTTGTGATGAGTCAATGGATATGAAAAAAGTGTTTGGGAATATTCTAATTTGATTAGAGACATTATTTTGAAAATGGGATTGACTAGTTCTATAAGACAGATGGGTGTCTTGTTGAGACCTCGACCCCAGTAACCTAGAGTTGGTGGCCACTTTATTATATTGGTTATAGATACAAGCATTCACAATCCAAATTACCAAATAGTTTATTTGTCTTGGTCAACTAGTTTGATACTTGAATATATTTTATATTTGAAAAAATAAAATACCTAAAAAAATGTATGTGAGAAAAAAAGTATTCCCTATGTCAAAAACATGCATATCAATTATAAAGAACTTCTTTGCATCTTGGGAAATGGAAAAACAAGAAAGGGTGATCTCATATGGTTAGTAAGGGTATGTGTGCATCGAAATATATCAATGATCACGTAAGAATAACATGAGTATATGGGTATGAGAAGGTTATTATCACATTTCAAAAGACATACCATGCCTATGGAAGAACATAATCTAATGACATGACATAAATCTTGTGAGTACATAATCCATGAATCATAAAGGAATAAAATAAAATATATCATTATATCATAACATAGGCATAAGACATGAAACTTTTGAATAAACATAACCATAGAACATAATTTACAAGGTAGTTAAGGCTCAATACTAAGGATATCATAGTGGAATGGGTTCATTCCCCAAAACATCCTAGTAGTCAAGGTTCACTCCCAAGACAAACATAGTGGAAAAATTCCCTTACTGAATTAGGTTCACTCCCCATTCCAGTCTTATCTATCTCATGATATTTAAATATTTACCCAATTCATTATGGGGAGATATATTTCCTACCCATCACATAATGAAAATCATACATATTTGTTCCACAATATAATAAAACACTTACATATCATAACCCATAAAAAATATGGGTTTTATAGACATTTAATCATATCATAATTATGGAAAAGATATAGGTTTCATAAGGATTTAATCATTTAGAAATAGAATAAACCATATAAAAGCTATAAGCTTCAAAAACATATTTTCATCATAATCATGAACATAAACAATAAATATATAGAATAAGGATGGTATCAATGGATAATATCCTCAATAAAAAATGAGTAACATCAAACAACACCATCTTGGATGGAAAAATATTTTGAATGAGCACATGGAATATTTATTGAGGAGAACATAATTTCTTTAAAAATAAAATTTTTAAAACATTAAATTTAAAAGATATTATGGAAATCCTTTTCTTAAAAAGTAATATTTAAATATAATTTAAAAACAATTAGTGAGGAAAATATCATTTCCACTTGAATTATATATATATATATATATAAATTCATAAAACATTTTTAAAATTAATTTCATTGAAAATTACATTTTAAAACATGTAAAATAATTTTTAAAACATTTAACATTCATGACATTAGAAAATACTATTCATGTTATGCCTTTTAAAAACAAAGATTCATTTGACATTTTTGATAAAGGATAAAATAACATTTTTGTGGAAAATGACATGAAGATTTCTTTAAATTTTTTATAGAAAGAAATATATGGGTAAAAATTTATTTAATTAGTCATTTATATAGTTTTTAAAAACATTTTAGAAAACATTTTTAGAAAATATGGTTTTAGAAGAAAGTGGGGTTTTCGATCGAAGATAGAAATAAAGGGGAATTTTTTTAAAGAGATTATTTGGAACTCTTTGTTATATAAAGTGATTAATATGAATGAAAAACATATATTAAAATTACATAACTATAATATAATAATATTAATGAGTTTCGTTATAGAAATATCATAATATTTCATCATTTTAATCATAATACTAAACAATCCCAATCAATGATGATACTGTAACATAAAACTCTTAGCACTTTGGTAACATTGAATCATAATACCCCTGAAAGAATAAAATTAAATGAAACATTAAATAATATTAAAATAAGTATATTCATGATATAAAATGTAAAATTGGAATTATATACACCACATATATAGAGATAGGTGTATAACATAACTTATTTTCCAAAGATGGAAATTTGAGAAAAAAATACCTTACTGCATTGGTAACTTTTTAACCATAAACAACATGAAAGATAGATCCTAAAATGGATATATAAATCCCAAAAATTTAATAATAATCAACATAATATAAATTCATTGGTATTATCTACACCACATAAAAGAAACAGATGGTGAATATGAAATGTGTCTCATTGAAAAATAAATATGAGATTGAAATCACTTACTGCTTGGGTAACTTTTGAATCATGAGCCCCATGAAAGAAAAACAATAATTGACACATAAAATTTCATTAAATAAAGTAAATTACTGATATAAAATGTCATGGGGGTAGTATATTTACCTCAAAGAATAATCTAGTAGTTAATATGACATATGTCCACCAGAAAAAAATTGAAACTAGAGATACCCTTACAAAGATTGAATAATTAGAGTGAGGTTTAATGACTAAAAAAGTTATGTGTGAAAAATTTAAATCCACAAAAAAATTTGAAATTAAAAATAGTAAAATAACAGACCATTTCTCACATATTCTTGTCATAAAATAATAAATTAAGTAGAAGTTTAACCCAATGAATTGAAATTTTGTTAGTAAACTCTGTACCTTAAGTCTTGATGTCCTTCGTACACATTCAAAACTACAATATAATAAATATATGTTTATTATAAATCTATTAAAGAACCATTATAATGTTTATAATTCCATATATTACTTAATTAAAACCTTTCATTACCTATTTATTAATAATTACTTGTTAAAATTACATTTCGGGTAATAAGTATTTCATTTTTCATGTTTGGTTTGGCTTGGTATTCTCGGTCGATTTACTTTGATCATGGTTAAATATCTTATAGAATGTTAAAAATTATATAAAAATCATATATATTCTTTATATATTTATTTATAGTAATCCATTAATTTTAGAGATAGAAAATGAACTATACTGTTCATAGAGACGATAGGTCAAACATAGACATAGACACTATTTCCATTTTCCTGATGGAAGAAATGTAAAAAGGTAAATAATATATCCCCATTGTAGAATAATTATTATGTAATATATAATATATATATATATATCTCATATATATTCAATTATTTAATCTTTATTACCATAAAAGTAAATTAGAAATGAAAAACACATCACATTGGTTCACAAGGAAATAATTTGTTGTACACACAAGTGATGTTATTGTTTTCTATCAGGTTTGAATGTAAGAAGTTATATGTGATAATATATTTCTATAAGTATTTTTAGGTCATATATATCACATATTTTCATTGACATTAACCACATTACCTCCCATGTAAATGTTAAGTGAATAACGAATCACATCACTTCGTGATGTGGTATTCTGCCGTACACACGAGCGACATTATCGTACCTCTCATGAAATAAATAGTTTAAAGATATAGTCAATATAATAATTGAATAAGTTTAATAGTTTTATATATATCGTATATATAATTTAAATTCATCATTATAACAATCCATGAGAAGCAGTGATGAAAAACAATCTATTTCAGTTCGCGATTCAGTAGTCCCTCGTACTCATAATCGACCGTTTAATATACCTTTATAGAGAATATGAAATGGATATAGGTCATTAAATTGGCATAAAAATTCTTAGTAACTTTAATGTAAATATTTTATTTTTTTATTTGTTAAAAAATAATTTATGGAGGTGTATGAAGAAATAAAATAAAAAAACTTGTTGAAGAATGCTACCTTTATTTGAAAAGATTCTTTTGGTTTGCACAAAATTTATTACATGGTTGATTTATGACCAAAAATATATTCTAGGATGAGTTAATGGAATTATATAATTTATTTGAGTTGGTTTTTACTAAACTAATGGGTTTTATAAGTGGTAATAAGAGATGATATGGGGAGAGCTTTTATAGGTGAGGTGAGTGACACAATTATAAATTTTCGAAAAGATAAAATTCCAACCCCGTTTTATTTCTGTAACAAGGATAAAAAACGTACCATTATCTATAATATAAGAATAAAGTTCAAAATATTTCCATAAAAATGGTTTTTGACTAGTTTTGGATAATTTTAAATCCTGATATTTTATGTTTAATCCTCGATAAAACCATTTTCACCTCAATCACGTTAAATAATTTTTTCTGCTTTTACTATTCATTCTGGTAAAAAATTAAGATGGAATTTTTAGATAATTTAAATTATTATGTTTCCAAGTATGGAATATATTTTTTTAAAATCCATTCAATGAATTGGTAATTTTTAATTTTAAATTAACATTATAGACATGACAAGAAAGTAGGTTTTCAAAAAGAAAATGATTAAAAGATAAAAGTTTTTTATATAAAAATTAATTATTAAAATGATTTACTTGACCTATATTAGATTAATATATATATATATATATATAATTTAACTAATTTAACTTTTAAAATTATATTAAAAATAATTTTTATGTTTTTAAAATCTTTAAATGAAATTACAAGTCTTAATGAAAATTGATATTATTCACTATTCACTAAAAGCATATATTTAAGAAAATTATAAAAAATTAATCCTAAGATAATTTTAATACTATGATTTTTGAAATGAATTTTATTTCCTAAAATTAATTTTATAAATGTAACAATAAATAATTTTAAAATAACTAAGAAAAATGCAACAAAATTGTTTTTAGAAAAAATACAAATGTTATGCATGAAATTGGATTTATTCTTATCTTATGCCTCTTAAACCAATTGGATTACTGTAAAAACATTTTATTGAATATATAAAATATAATATCAATAAAAATAATTCACTAATAGTGATTAATTTTATTTATTAAGATAAACCCCCATTATGTTCATAAAAATAGATTTCATAAATACACTTCCTTTATAGTCAATTGGTTTTTATTTTGAATTAAAATTTATTGATTAAAAATGAATTATTTTTATATGTGTGTAAACCATAAATTTTAATAATTTATTTAATCCTATTCGTACCCTTAATTACAACATCTATGTGATAACTGTAATATTAAATGATAATATTAATATAATATTTTTGTTTAGTAAAACATGGTGCTAATTGTAACACAAGCTATCAAAGAAATTAAATTTATCTTTTAAAAAAATTATTTCATAAAATATCAGGATGTTACATTATAACCACATTAAAATTAATTCCTCCCTAAAAATTTCACTTTTCCACCAAGGGTTTACCATTTTAAAATTCCCTTTTTGAATCCCACATCAAACAAAGGAATAATAAAAAAATCCCTTTAAAAGAAAAACATGGAAACAAATAGGTTACATAAAGTGGAACATATCTAGGTTCCTATTTGAAAAAAATAAGTGTAAAATTAAAATATGTACATAGAGGAGAAAAATAAGTCCCATGTACTAATAGTGAGTGATATAGGTTATGGTGAAGATAAGGTTAGTGACCACAAAACAATAAAATTAAAATGAGTTAAGGGACCTTAAATTTTTCAGAAATGAATGTAAAAGTAAAAATTTTTTATATCAAGATACATTTCCTAATATTGAGGGATTAATTCACCACATAAATTAATAACATAGAGATGTATTCTTACTTTATAAGTACAATTTCCTCCTTTTATAAATTTATACCACAATCACATCCTTTCCCCCAATTAATGAGTATTCAAGATGAATTTTTTGTTACTAAAGCAGTAAAATAAACATTTAATTGATCAAATAATCCAAAAAAATATAAAACAATACCCCCTATATTTATAAATTATACAAATACAAAATGGTTAGCACATTATAATATTATTCAAAATCTAAAGTTTTACATAAATAATTCCATAAATATTTAATAGTAAGGATCCCTGAAAAGGTTGAAATAAAAAAATAGATAGAAGGTCACTAAATTTCAAAATCAACTTATCATTAATACACTAAACAACTTGATGTAGATAATAATATCACATTCTAATATGTGAGTACCTTGATCCAATATTCTCTAAAAACAAGGTAATATCCTTAATTACCCTAATACCTTAATGAAAAATTGTATGCTCTAAAAAATTAAATATTTACTCATTACTTAAATAAAACTATATATTATTTAATATAAACCACAAATACAAAAAAACTATGAACTCCATCCAAGATATCATAAACCACCTTGTTATCCTAATACTAATCAGTTCTATGATAATCATACTATCCTATTTACTTTTTCACAATCAAAAAACTATTTATCTCATTATTATTATAACATCATTCACATATTAAGGGTAATATTTTCCATAATCATGTGTTCTATAAAAATATAACCTTACAACCAAAATCAATTTTATTGGTTATCAGTACCATTCAATAAATTCTTTCAAATATTTAATAAAAAACTATTACTGAAAAATCCTTAAATGTATCATTATTCCATAATACAATAAAGGTAATTCTACAACATTATAATTTAATTAAAATATATAAACACTCAATCATTCCACTTCCTTCTTAAACCATTAACAAAGAATAATTGTTTTATTCCTTAACAATTATTTTCTTTCATATTTAATTCATAGTCTCTTCATCATTAGTAATATAATCATTACCCATATAACTATGATGATTCTATTCATAAGATTTCCCAAGAGGACATTAATTTTCCTTACTCCAATACATTCCACATTTCAAAAATTTAAACATCGACGATACCTTAGGTAGAAAATTATTCTCAACAATTGTGTTAATAAAACTTTTATTTTCTTCATTCCAATTACTTTGTGTCCTTTTCCACACCAAAACATCTTCTTTTTTTGTTGAAATTGTTTCCTAAATGCTTATTCCCACATAATTTACCCGAGGAAAATTGAATTTTTATTCCTTTATGGACACCATAAAACATTATCATTCTCTTATTAGGTGCATCATGAAACTAACGTATGTTCAGATTGTTGATCATATAATGAGATTTATAAATCGTAATAATAACAATATTTCACATTTTGGGTCCTATTTAATTTGGTTTCTCAAGAAGAAGATCATTAAAATATCCATCACATTCACCAAAAAACATGAATCCTTCTAGTTCTATCCATTGCCTAAAACCAAAAATCATAGTGTGAAAATAATAATTATAGTGGTAAATATCAAAATCATGAGAACCCATTTTTAGGATATCTAAATCTTGAAACCTTATTTTTAATCTATGACACCATAGGTTTAATCTCCATGATTATCATATATTCAAATGCATCATAATAATTTGTAAGGAAAATGTTAATTAACTAAATCAAATCACCCAACAGTGTCAAACCAGGTATACAGTAAGACTCATTATCATGTACCAGGTAATACTCAAGTCAAGCCCGATGCACATTTTTTAGAGTTATTAACCCGAGGTTTATTTGTTCCAGGACAACATATATATGTAGTATCCAAATAGGGATATATTTCAATGAAAAACCATATAATTTATTCCTTAAAAAATCATAAGTTGTGGAAAAGTCCTCTTGAATTACTCTCAAATGAACCAAAATAGGTGGAAGAATATCTAACACGTCCTCCTAGAGGCGTTCAAAATAGATCTTAGAATACCAAACATATATTTTATCTTTATATAATAAATGTAACAACCTTTGAGGTAGGAACCAAATCCACCTAAATAATTTCACCATGATTTTATTTTTTATGGAACAATTGCAGTCTTGGTAAGACCAATTTCATTCATAACAAACTTCAAAAAATCAACCCTTACATGGTATCTATTGTTAAACCCAAACAATAGGCTTCTAATATTTATTTATTTTCAAATAGAAGAGGTGTTCGTGAGTTTCTTCTTATAGATCCTCAAAATCAACACATCAGGTTGTTCTTGAAATCAGACATCATACTTTAGTTGGTGGAGTATTTGAGACAATTTATCGCCATCAAGATCACCTCAGGCACATATTGTATCTTCTTATTCTTTATTTATGGAGAATTTTATTCATGTGATTGGGAGACACTAGGTAGTGACCTATGACTCTTCAATACATAGTCTAATTTTTGGTTCATCGACTGGGATTTCAAGGTTGTCATGTAAATCTTAGAGAATAAAGGCCACATTTCTTTTGCTCACAAATACAGTCAATATTTAGTTTTGTTTGTATCTTTAATCAAAATGTTAGACATGGAGTTTACTATGTACTATTTCACCTGGTACAATAACTAGAAGGTATTGTATCACACCTGGTGTCATCTGGATTAGTGCATGGGGAATATAAACTCTTTTTCATTGTATCCAGATGATAGAGTTATACATTTTAGTAGAGATCTATCTGATCATTCAGTCATTTTTATGACATTGTCATGAAAAGCGATGAGTGGGGGGAATTTTGTTTCCCCCATTGGTTCACTAATCCTAATTCTCATTAAATTGTAAGATCCTTTTGGTGCATGTGAGTACAAGGATTCTGTTGGATATGTTTTCACAACAATATTCATAGGCTTAAAGGTGATGTGGAAACATGGTCTAGAAACCCCCCCTCTTACTTTCATGCTTCTCATATAATTAAATTAGAAATTGGGAACTTGAATCTATTTTGAGGATTGTTATAATGATGAGTTTTTTATTATATTTCACATAAAAATATATCATTGGATGAAATTATTCTTGAAAATGAAATTCAGACCCATGATCAATCTTGGATCGAGTGGTTAAAGGATGGTGACTAAAATAAGGTGTTTTTTATGATTTTGAGAAAGAAATGATGTGGTTTATAAGGATTAAATTTTATTAAAGAATGTAATTTACTCTAAAGAACACAATGAGGTGGAGAATACAGAATAACTTCATTTTAAGTCCATTATCATTGATTTAAATCATTAAATGGAAGGAGGATTCCATAAGGGTATCGGCAAACTATTTGATGTCATCCCCTGGATAGTGTTGGTCTATGATAATTAGAGGTTCGAGTTGGTACCTGATGAACCAGAGATTCACAAAGCAGTTATGGGTCTCAACCCGGAAAGTATGTCCAACCCTCATAGGTTTCTCATGTTTTTATACAAGGATTAATGGGACCATGTTAAATAGGGTCTTTTTAGTGTTTTGTAAGAATTTTCTCATGGAGAGTATCTTTAATGAGTGTGAAGTGCAAAATTGTTGGTGCATACTCCCAAAATCAATGAACTGAACTCTTTGTCACACTATCGTTCCATAATGTTTTGTGAATTTACATAAAAAGTATTTTCCAATGTCATCAATAAGAAGATTTCATCGTATCTTTAAATATAAAATTTGGTGGAAAAGCATTGTTTTTTCAAAGATAGTGTAATTTAGTGCCCCATCAGGTTGGTTAAGTAGATGTTTAGGGACATCAATCACAAGGAAGTTGGTTGAAATATTTTGTTCAATCTCAATATATCGAAATCACTCAACATAATGAAATGAAACATTATGATCAAGGTTCTTACTAGCATAGAATTATCTACCAGTTTTAATAATATTTTTTTAGATGATTTAGTTCATCCTGGATTAGCATATCCTTCTTCTTAAAGAGTCATGGTTTTTTTCGATCTAGTGTGGGTTTTTAGGCAAGGAGACCCCAAATATCATAGCCTTTTCATCACCATGTGATAATCCCTCAATCAAATCATTAACCAGAGGCTTTCAGTCAGTGAAATTCTTCTTTATCGGTGTGGGTAGTCCTCTAGAGGTGTCTCTCATCTTATGTATGTGGATGATACTATCATGTTATTTAATGGAATAAAACTATCCATTGATGTTATTAACAAGACTTTGGAAAATTATTTCAAGTGGAGTGACCATCTCATCAATAAAACAAAGAGCAGTTTGTTCATTACTTCAGGGTTCTCGGATTGGAGGGATAATAATTTTGGAAGATGATTGGGAATTAGTAGGAAATGCTTCCCAATGGACTATCTTGAAGATAACTTATCTCAAAATAGGATTTTAATTTTCCACTTCAATAACTGGTATATAAGATAACCAAGTGAATTCTCAACTTGAAGAATCTCTATCTGTTGTTTAGTGGTTGTATAAATCTGGTAAACTCTATGATCTCTTCAATTCCTCTTCTTATCCTTTATGTGGTATTGAATCCAAAGGAATTCATTTATGGTATTGAAAACATTGTATCATCATTGATTTGTGATTCCAGTCAGGACAAGAAGAACCATTGGGATTCATGGTCGAGGATGGATCATCTCACACGGGAAGGTGGTATTAACGTTTGGAGGGAAGATTTAAGTGGCTTTAATTCCAATATCATGTTGGGAGGTTATAGAAGTCCTAACCTTATAGGGGGAAACTTGTTACATAGAAATATGTTAATATTACCAAAACCCATAAATGAACTCTTATTCATTATGGAATGAAATCCAACCACATTTTTTGGCCCTGCAATGTCATTCTAGGTGGATATATGGAAGGGGTGATGTCAACTTCTGGTTCGAAAGCTGTGATGGATCCATTATCAGCATTCCCTGGTGCCTATTTCCCTATATGACAGTCAGGAAAGCGAAGGAGTTCTTTTTATTTACTCACGCCTTCTTGAATGAAGATAATCATAGGCTCCTTGATCTCATCGAGCTAACACTCGACCCTGATTAATGTATCTTTTCATTTTCCAATTTGGGTGTATTTTGGGATATACTACCACCATATTCTGAAAACACGAACATAGAAGGATGTGTGGGTGAATTTTTATGGTGAAAATAAATCCCAATGAAGCTAAAAATTCTTTAATGGTACATTTGGAATAATGCTCTCCTCACAGACAAACTCACTAAACTTACTGGAATCAACCCATCTTCCACGTGTCAAAAAGTGCCACGTTATTCACAAAGTAGTCAAAATGCATGTAGTAGAATTATATCAAGATTAATTCGAGGGAAAATTTTTTCTACATGTTGTTGGTTCATATTTAGTGATAGGAAAAAAATCCATGTATGAAGGCATTAAATTTTCACCGTTGTCCCTCACCACTAGAATCCATAGTTTTCTCATAGAACTCTCTTTTCTTATAAAAAATTTAAGTGAATTTTCTTCCCTAAGGTTCCTATTGAAATATGGTGTCCCACGTATGGATTCTCTAATATTTTTGGGTCAGATTATTTTTTAGAGACCATAGATGAATAGGATTAAACTGAATACAAATGCATATTACAGAGTGGAGAGAGTGTGGGGTGATGGTATTCTGTGGGATAATAATGTGTCTATTATTTTTTATTTAATATTTTATTATGGTAATATAGACTCATTATAGGTGGAATATAAGGCTTTTCTCATAGGTATTGAGGTCTTTGAAAAAAAAAACATTATCTTGGATATGATTGAGACTGACTAAGAAATTATCTTCAATTGCATTCATGGAATTATTTACAACCTGTGGAATATATTTTACTATATCCACAAGTGTTGGAGTTTTTCCAAAAATCCCATTAATATCCTTCATACTTGGTGAGAGGGTAATAAATCACTGAACTTACTATCATCCAAGGTCACACTAAATGAGGTTCTTACTTTATTATATGGCATGGGATCTTTTCCCTTTGAAGGGATCGACATTGTTCATGAGGACACACTTGGTCATTATTATTTTAATCCTAAATATCTTTATTTATTTTTATTTTTACATAATACCCTATATTTTTATTAATAAAATAAATAAATAAATTTATTGATTTGTTCTTACCAAAACATTAGGATAATTCTCTAAGCTTATACTCAAAGTTAATCTTAGGATTTTGTTATCTAATCTACATTTTCCTATATCTAGTTCCTAATATTTTTTTAAAAAAAATATATAATACCAACTATAAAGGCCTCAACCCCAGTAACCCATAGTCGATCATTACTTTATTACATTAGTTCTAGATACAAGAATTTACTCCCCAAAGTACCAAATAGTTTAGTAATATTGGTGAACTAGATACATAATTGAATATATTTTACATTTTATAACATAAAATACAATATTTAATTTTCTTTGAACCATTATTCCATTTTTTATCCCTATATATCAATCATAAATTACTTCTCATAATCCTGGGGAAAGGAAACATAATAAAGACTGATCTCAGATGCTCAATAAGGGTATGCATACAACTAAAGCTATCAATGATCACACAGGCATAACATAAGTATATAGGAATGAGGAAATGAGCTTAAAATTTGAAAACCCACCCATTTTATATCAATGATAATAATCTTGAGACATGGAATAAATATTAGCAGTTCATAAGACATAAATCATAAAGGAATCAAATAACATAGTCCATGATATCATAACATATTCATAAGACATGGAATTTTGGAAAACACATAAGCATAGAACATAATTTCTATAGTAGTCATGGTTCACTATTAAGGCTATCATAGAGGAATGAGTTTAGTCCCCAAACCATCATAGTAGTTAGGGTTCACTACCATGATAATTATAGTTTACCAAGTCCCTTACTAAACTGGATTCACTCCCCATTCCAATCTTGTATATCTCATAGGATATAAATCTTTACCCAATGAATTGGTGGTAAATATATGTCCCAACCTTCACATAATTAAAATAAAACATATTTGAGCTATAATATCATAAAAAATTCATCATATCTTAACCCTTAAAAAATATGGATTTAATAAAAATTTCATTATATCATAACCTGTGAAAAATAGACAGGGTTCATTATCATTTCATCATTTCATCATAATATAACCTATGGAAAAGTTATGGGTTTCATGAACATATTTTCTTTATAATAATGACCACAAATCATCCAGATAAAGAATAAGGATGGCATCAACAGATCATATCCTTAATTAAACTTAACTAATATAAAAGGATATCATCATAGATGGAAAATTAGTTTGAAAGATCACATAAAATATTCTTGGTTGAAAACAAACATTCTTTGAAAATAAATTAATTAAACTTGAAATTAAAAAAATCTTGTGAATATCATTTTCATTGAATATAAGATTAAAATATCATTTAAAAATAATTCTTGTGGAAAATATCATTTCCACTTGAAAAACATTTCTAAATATAAAATATTATAAAATATTCGTAAAATAAATTTCCTTGAAAATAGAATTTGAAAACATGTAAAATTTTATTTGAAACTTTGATCATTCATGATAGTGGAAAATATTGTTAATACTATGTATGTTAATGATTTATTTCGCATTTTTAGTAAAAACCAAACATGCACTGTTTGGAAAATAACATGAAGATTCATTTCAAAATATTTATTAAAAATATAAACATGGGTAAAAATTTCTTTTATAAATATTTTGAATAAATTTTATAACAATTTTGAAAATATTTTTATAAAACATGATTTTTGAAGAAAAATGGATTTTCGACTGATGAGAGAAATAAAGATGATTTTTATTAAAAATGTTATTTTGAACTATTGAGGGAAGAAAGTGAGAAAGATGAAGGGAAGACAAGTATTCTCATGAAATAATCATATTATAATAAAATTATAGATTTTATTAGGGGAAATATCATAAGATTTCATTATTGGAAGAATAATCATAAACAATCCCGACAAACGATCAGATTATAACATAAAACTCTTTGCACATTGGTAAATTTTAATCATAATCCCAATGAAAGAATAAAATTAAATATAAAATATAATAGAATATAAATATGTATATTCATGAAATAACATGTCAAAGGGGAAGTATATTCACCTCATAAAATAATATAGGTTCATAATATAACTTATGTCCCAAATAAAGCAATGTGAGACAAAAAATACCTTATGTTTTGGTAACTTTTGAAGTGTATAAATCATCAAATTTACATACATAAATGGATATTTAAATCCCAAAAATTTAATTATAATAAAAATAAAATACATTCATAGTCATTATCTAGCCCCATATAAAAGAAATACAATGGGAATATGGCATGCGTCTCACAGATAATAAAAGTGTGACGAAAATGCCTTACTACTTGAGTAAAATTTGAATCATGATTCCAATGAAATAATAATTTTTTTAGACATTAATAATTAATAAATAAATTAAATTCTTGATATAATATTTCATGGGTTAGTACATACACCACACAAAATAAACGAGTAGTGAATACAGCCTATGTCCCGTAGAGATATAAGTGAAACTAGAATTCTTTTTACAATGATCGAATAATTATAGCGAGGATTAATAAAAGAGTTATTTATGTGTGAAAATTATAAACCCACATAATATAATTTTAAATGAAACATAATTCAATCATATTACATTTCACACATTTTCTTGGAATAACATAATCACTGAATTAGAAGTTGAACATAATGAATGGAAATTGATTTATGAAATCTATTTCCTTAACTCTCAAAGTACATAGTGCATGTCCGAACCTATATTATAATAAATATAAGTTTATTATATATATTAAAAAACTATAATAATTGGTATCATATAATATATTATTTAACCA
Organism: Viscum album; assembly: GCA_963277665.1. Taxonomy (NCBI): domain Eukaryota; kingdom Viridiplantae; phylum Streptophyta; class Magnoliopsida; order Santalales; family Viscaceae; genus Viscum; species Viscum album. The sequence goes on from OY728133.1 coordinate 1,965,432,098, forward strand.
CGACTTTTTATTACCCATTTATTAATAATTCTTTGTTAAAATTATATTTCTGGTAATAACTGTTTCATTTTTCATGTATGTTTTGGTCATATATTCTATGACTATTTTATTTTATCATGGTTAAAATATTTAAATAATTTTATACATGATAATTTTATACTATATATTCATTATATATGTATTTAGAGTAATATATTAATGTTATAGATAGAAAAAGAACTACATTATTCATCGAGACGGTAGACCTTACGTACATATGAATGTTGTTTCCATTTTATTGATGGAAGAAATATAAGAAAGGTAAATAATATACACTCCATATATACTAATTATTATGTCATATATATCATATATATTCATTTAATCTATTATTAATATCACTCATGTAAAACATAAATGAAAAAAACATCACATCGCTTCGTGAGGCATTAGTCCGCCGTACACATGAGCAATGTTATTATATTCTATCAGGTTTAAAGGCAGGAGGTTAGATTTGATATTATATTTATTAATGTATTGTTATTTTATATATATCACATATTTTCATTAAATCTATCATCATTACCGCCCATGTAAATAATAAGTGAATAACGAATCACATTATATTTCAAGGCAATAGTCCACCGTACACCCGAGTGATGGTATCATATCCATCATGGAATAGAAATTTAAAAATACATATGTGATATAATAATGTTCTATATACAACATATATACTTGAAATTAATAATTATTACAATCTATGAGAAGTGGTTATCGAAAATGAACTACGTCGATTCTTGCAATAGTAGTCCTCCATACACATGATCAACAATATCATTTCCCATTTGAGAGAATATGATGTGGATATAGGTCATCAAATTAACCTAACAAAATATCATTATATTTATGATAATTAGGTTTTAATATGGTTATTCTTAAAAAATAATTGAATGATGTGTAGGATGAAATTAAAAAATGCTCATTGAAGAACATTACCTTTCTTTAGAAAACGTCTTTTGGTTTGAAAAAAATGCCTTACCTGGTTGGATTTGTGACCAAAAATATCTTCTATCATGGTGGAAGAAAATTAGATAATTTATTTGTTTATATTTCATGAAAACCAAGGGGTTTTTTTACTGTTAAGTGGAGAGGAGAGGGGGGTGGCCTTTTAAAAGTGAGGTGAGTGGTACACTTGTAATTTCGCAAAAATAAATAATTGCACCCAAATTTTCTTCATTTCAAAAGGAAAAAATGTAAAATTATAGATAATGGAAGGGTTATGGTCGAAATATCAGCAAAAGTTAGTGTTGGACAAGTATTTGGTCATTTTTTAACTCTTATCTTTTATGTTTAACTCCCAGTAAACCATTTTTACCTTAACCATGGTAAATGATTTTTACCTTTTTTTTCTATTCATTATGGTAAAAAACTATGTTGAAATTATTAGATAATATAAAAAATTATGATTAAAAATATGAAACCTATTTTTCTAAATTTGATTCAAATAGGAGAAAAATATTAATTTAAAATGTATCACACGAACAAGATGAGAATACAGGTTTTCAAAGAAAAAACGATCAAATGTTTAAAACATTTTTATATAAAAATTAAATTAGAAAATAATTCAAATGAACTATTTTTGATTAATAGATATATAATTTAACTAATTTTACTTTTAATTATATCCTAAATTTTTTTATGTTTTTGAAATATTTTAAATAAATTAAAATTCTTTAAAAAAACAAAATTGTTTAGTATTCAATGAAAAACATTTCTTTTCCAAAAAACATAAAAAATAAAATTTAATATAATTAAGACATTATAATTATAAAAATTATTATTTCCCCAAAATAATTTTTTAAAATTTACAAAAAATATTTCCAATATAAAAGAAAAAAATCAACAAAATTGTTTTTCAGAAAAAAAGATATAGTTTTTAATTGTAAATTTCTTTTATCTTATATTATTACTATAAAACATATGGATGAATCTAAAAACATACTATTGAATATATTATATATAATTTTCATTAAAAAAATTACAAATTGTCATTAATTTAATTTATTAAGATAAAATACTATTGTCTGCATAATGTTTTTCATAAAAACATTTCCTTTATATTAAATTTTTATTATTTTAATTTATACCAAACAAGTCCATATAGAAGAAAAATATTCTAAACATTTATTAAAAATGGAACAAAACGTAGACATGAAAAGCAGGGTGGGTAAATCATAGGAGATTCCCTCATTCATCTAACAACAATGTTAAACATCATAATATGACAAATAATTTGTAACACCCCGAGATTTTATGAGAAATATTCTTTTAATTTCATTAATGTCTTGTGTTGTATTCTACACCAAGATTACATTGCGCTATACAAAACATCGTATTAGCTTGCAGTATACGCAACACTATTCTTGGATCGTGTTACACACAATTTTGATAATAGTTATTCTATGCAACATTGAGTATATATATATATATTCAATGTATAAATGAAATATGGTTGGATTATGTTATACGAAACAACAAAGGATTCATTCAGAACACGCACCCCTAACTTGGCTTACATTACACGCAATCACAACCCTCCTCGATAGCGTGTGTAGTACGCAATACTGAGTTTCACTAAACAACGATATGCTATTAAAATATTATTAAAACTAGCCATTATGAATAGTAATAACCACTTTTTGAAATTTTGTAAATTTTATTTTTCAAAATGGACTTCATTTTTGGATTTGGAATATCGAAATTAGCATAGGGTGAAATTTTGGTATATTTCGGATAACTTTCATATTCTGATGAATAGTGAAAATTACTAAATTTTAATTAAAAACAACTTTTTTAATAGAAATAATTAATAGTGATAAATTATTAATTTGAGTGGTTTTAAATTATATTTAGAATATATTTTTACAATTTAATACAATATTGGTCATTGGATGTAATTTCACATTTAAACCACACATAAACAAGTGTCAATCTTTTGATAGTTATTATCTCTTAAAAACATGCTATTTGTTTTGACGGTGGGAAATAATTTTTTAATTAGTTAATGTAACTGATATGTTTTAAATTTGTTAAAATAAACATCATTTTTGAAGTCATAATATCAAATATAGCTTAGGCCTAATTTTTGGTATTTTTCTGAAAACTTTCAATTTTTGATGAATAGTGAAACCACTAAGTGGTAGTTAAAAAACTGAATTTTTCATAAAACGTAATTTTACTCTTCTGTGAGTGGAATTTCAAAAATTTGAGAGACACGGTTAATATCAAGGACTAAAATGTGGTTCAATGAGATGAAAATAATTTTTGGTGAATAGTAACTTTTTACTTTTTTACCATGGTTAAAAGTAAATAGGGTAATTAAGGGTAAAAATGATATTATTATTACCCTAACACATGTCCTAATTCAATTGGAAAAGTTTAATTCGACCAAAAAACAGCCTTAGGAATAAAATATGACCATTTAAGCCCAGTTGGATTAGATTAGGACATTTATTATTAATTTATTTAAAGAAGGGTTAAAATAGTTAAAATCAATGTTTAATAAGTAAATAAATTTAAATATAGTGTTATACATAATATAAATTAGACTATAAATATTCATTAGAAATATAAAAATATTTCCTACATAATGATATTTTTTTTGTAATTTTTAGACATTAAATAATTTAATTTATTTGTGACACAACGATGATGCAGTAATTATCTTATTAATGAAATATTGACATAATTGATGTTATAAATACCCAAATAAATGTAATTTTAGACTTTTTATTAATTACACTAATTTTATAGGTTAATATGACATGTTAGTATTGATTTAATTAACTTGTTTCGAACTAATCATTCTGTTATGAGTTTCACAAAAATCAATTACTAAATAGTGTCAAAATTGACATAAAATAGTTGTTAAAACAAATATTATATTATTAATTGTTATTTTATTCCTAATAATCTAAGGTTCAGAAAAATGACTTAAATAAGGTTATATATATTAATAATAAACAACTTGTGGTTCGTTTGGTTTGATATAGTATCTTTATTAACCTTATAGTATAAGAAAACAAGAAGACACGGTAAAAGTTAAATTATCTAACTTAAAGTTAAATCTAAATGATATGGTTAAAATTGATACCTAAACTTGTCTAAATTATATTGGATGAGAGGATTTAGACCCCTAACCACCTTATCTTCGAAATATATCAATTTTTAGCTATTAAAAACCGAATGTGACTTTATAATAAAATAATATTTTTAGTTATTCGAAAGGTGCCCCTCTACTCCCTTATAAAAGGACACCTCCTCCCTCTCTTCCTCACACCACTTTGAGCCTTCAAGCTCAGCCAAAATCTGTCAAATTATCTTATCCACTTCCCTAGAAACATCCTATGGGTTCTGGTCTTCATCAAAGACCATTTTTAGTGCCCTAAGAGGAGGTCTCAAAGAGGCACTTCAAAGAAGAGGTAATTTCCGTTACCGATTCTTTCACCTTTATTTATTCTTCCACTTCTTCTTCTTAGGTTGTTTAACTATGAAGTAATAACATCAGTATCACTAATATACTGAAATTTTATTATAAGTATGAAACAACCCTATTTCACCATCTATCCATCCTACGGAAAACAAAATCACCGCGCGTGCGTACATACAGAATACCATCTCCACGCCGTGGTGTAATCTATTTTCCACCACCACCTTACTTGGATGGGTATAATGGTGTAAATAATAACTATATATGATTATTTTAAAGTGATATTGATTCTGAAATAGTATACATACACTCCAATACAGTCCCATGATCATGAGAATGATATCATCGCTCGTGCGTACGTACGGACTACCATCTCCACGACGCGATGAGATTCATTCTCCATGTTAACCATTTAAGAATGATTATAAAGTATATATAAGGAATAATAATGAAATATATGACATTATAAAGCTACTATATTTATATATATTTTTATTTCATCTACTTACTTCCATTCAAGACAATAAGGAAAGGAAAACAACGTTCATGCGTACGTACGGACTACCGTCTCCATGAACGGTGTGTTTCATTTCATTTATCTATCTATTATATATATATATACTGAATATATATGATATATAAATCATTATTTATATTCTGGAAGTAAGTAAATCATGATATATGTAATAATAATGTCAAGAACAACAAGTCCAAACACCTACGATAAATGAAACGATTTTACCCAAAACGCTTCTTTAACATGGAATTTACAAAAGAACGGGTAATATAAATTCATAAGTGAACCATATATGATATCATAACAATGAATATGATTCTGTAATAAGTTAATGACATTATTTAAATCATTATACAGGAGGTTCAGACACTTACGAAGAAAATCAGACTTAAGGTAAGGGAAAATATCACAATCTCATTTTTATCCGAGATTGTTTATACTTATGTATTTACTGTGGTTATTTCTATCATCCATGTCCATGTTTTGTAAAAGTGTTTTCATGAATGTTTAATGTCCTTTTTACCCATTTTTGGCTTTTTGACTTTTACTACATGTAATGTAATGAATCTTTCATTTTTTTACGTTACAAGGTACTTTTTTTTGACTTTTCCGGAAAAATTACGAGAAGAATGTTTTTTTAACTTATACGGCATGAATAGACTTTTAAAACATTATTTCCAAGAAGCTTACTTTACAAGTTTTCATTTTTATTTTTAATCAACTTCTTTTAGTTTAAAATTTTATGAGATGTTAAGAAAGGAAAAGTGTTTTTGAAGTAGAAAGGATATTTTCCTCAAGAATGGGGTTCAAGTGTTTTATTAAAATTATTTTCCATCTAAGATAATAATGGGTTATGTTTCTATACCTATTATTACATTGATTTGATTATGTTGTGATGGAATTATTTTTATTAATTCCTTTATCTTATAAAAATTGTTTTATGATTTCATGATGTTTAAGAATCCCATTTTTATTACATGGGTTATGGTATGATGTATGGTTTATGATTTTTTGGGACACATAAGAATGGTATCATTATGAGATGGGTGGGACCTATATCTCCCTCCAATTAATTGGGTAATGATTTTATATCTCATGAGATAGACATGGCTGGAATGGTAGGTTATACCGGTTCAGTGAAACAGGACTGAAATGAGGAGTGAACTCGGTTCAGAAAGGGACTTTGTCCACTAAGATAGTCTTGGAAATGAGTATTGACTAATAAGAAATGATTCTATATGATTATGTGTGTATTCCACACAGTTTCATGTTTTATGTTATGATTATTGGGATTACATTTCACTACTATGATTTATCCCATGTTATGAAATTATGATCTCTTTTGTAGGTTAAGATTTCCAAAAGATATGTTCTTATGAATATGACGTAATTGATATTTCTTTTGTTTACCATTACTGAGCATTTGAGCTCACCCTTTTATGTTTTCTTTTCCCCAGGACATAAAAGAAAGGATTTAGGTTAAAAAAAGGAGATCTTTATGGGAGATGTTGAAGATCTTTCACCACGATTAGAAGATTATATTCTGAGTTTCCAAAGACACTAAACTATTACGGTCCTTGTGTGTCTATTTTTCTTATGTATTAAGTATTCCGAAAAAGTAATGTAATGTCCATGTACGTCAAGCTTTGGGTCTCTACAGTTGGTATTAGAGGAAAGGTTTAGTCAACCTTTGGAAACTAGGATGCGAAAACGTTAGTGAGATCCCTAGAGATATTTCGAAGGTATGTATAGGGATTTCCCTAAGGATAAGTATACGTATAGGATATAGTCCTAGAACTATGGTAATGATATTATATTAAACCAAAGATGTTAGATATTGAAGTTACTCCCACTTTATTATTATTTTTGCCTCTAACACTATTATTTTTGGGTTTTAGAAAATGGCTGGAAACAAGATGATTCACGATAATAGAGGATATTTTGGACAATGGAATGATATTCTTCATGAGAAACCAAATGAAATGGGATTTGGAAGTCCAACCATCATTTTTATGCCGAATCAGCAATCTCATAATATGATCAATAAACTCAAATTTGGTAAGTTTCCTGACTCAGCTAATAAGAGAAAGATGGATTTTCATGATGATCATATAGGAAAGAAAGTTCAATTTCCCCTATGTAAATCATGTGGGAATAGGCATCGAGGAGAATGTTTCAAAGGAATTGGAAGATGCTTTGGGTGTGGAAAAGAAGGACACAAGGCCAGTAAGTGCAAAGGAAAAGGTTCAGTTAACACCAAGGATGAGGATAATGGTATTTCTACGACATCAACAATGGTTAAATGTTTTAAATGTGGAATGTACGGGCATTATGAAAACCAATTCCCTAAGGAAAAGTCTCATGAAGAGAATCAGTATGGTCGTACGGGTAGTATTTATGTTGATGATGATGAAGAGACTACAAATGATATGCGATATGAAAGAATTGTTGAAGCTCGGTCAATGGTTTAAGAATGTAGTGGAATGATTACATGTTTATCATGTGTAATGTTGTATAAGTAATCTCATGGTACTATGGAATAAAGAGACATATAAGGATTGTTACATTGTTGTATTTCCTTGAGTTTTGAAAGTTTATGATTAATGGTACCAGTATCCATGAAAGGTTATTCAGATTTTTTTGGAATGTAGATGATATGCGCATAATGAAGGGATAAGGATAAAATTAAATGTTTGATAGTATTCATGAGCTCATGACTCATATAAGGAGAAGGTTATGTAATGGATTGAGTATATAGAATTTTTATATTTTGGTATGTGGAAAGAGTTATCTTTTGACAGCATTCATTTTTTCACTAAGGTTTAATGGGTTTTCATTTTTCAAGAGAATACATGATTAAGGTATTTACATGATTGGAATGTGACCAACAAGATATATGGGGGATAAATGATGGTATTCACATGATTGGTTGATGGCATTTCAAGTAATCGTTTTCCTTATACTATGAGCTCGGATTGAAGTATTTTAGATAAGCCTAAAGATTGGAATGGATTATGTTGGACATAAGTTAGTATTGTTTAAGGATAGAACTTTTCTTTTGATATTATTTATGGGATGTTATAGTAATATAGTTTTAAAGGACAACCTGCAGGACAGGCGACATCCCATCGTGTCGGACAAGGCCGTGGGAATCAAACCCACAACCGAAGTGCGACTGGCCTTTATCACCTACCACTGGCCTACAGGAAGTCCCTGTTTAGTAGAAACTAGTTTTATTTTATTATGCGGTATGATATATTAAGTATAGGTTCATTCTTGGAATCGTATATGATTAACCTCACCATAGATGGACTTATGTATATTTGATAACTTTTGTTAACCTTTTGTTTGAAATAGATGGAATGACCCATCATTCTATCACATGATCAATTAACACTTCATGAATAAAAAATTCAACTTCATTTATTTAAGAGATGAAGTGGAAATTGTTCAAAGTACGAACAACAGTGAGATTGTACCAAAATAAAGTAAGTATTTATTCTAATTCAAATTCTTCAACTTTAGGGAAATGATTTTGAAAACCAAAAATGTTGACCTGGGGATTTTATATCTGATGAATCAGATGGTACCCTAAATCATCACAAATTTATAGTTTTGTGATTGTTGGATTTTTCATAGCCATGTTCTCTACCACTCTCCATCAGAACATGATGGTTAGATTTTTCTTCCATATCCATAATTTCACCTATGTTCTCCTACGTGGAAACCCAGTGATGAGTTAATTTGGGTAACCGTTACATTTCATACTTTTTTTTTAAAGACATATTTTGGTATTCCTTTTTACTATGTGGGTTTCTATTAAACAAATTTTTGAGTAGTAAACCATTTATAACCCCGATAAATTTCGAGGGCGAAATCATTTTAAGGGGGGTAGAATGTAACACCCCGAGATTTTATGAAAAATATTATTTTAATTTCATTAATGTCTTATGTTGTATTCTACAACAAGATTACCTTGCGCTATACACAACACCATATTAGCTTGCAGTATACGCAACACTATTCTTGGATCGTGTTACACACAATTTTGATAATAGTTATTCTACGCAACATTGAGTATATATATATATATATTCAATGTATAAATGAAATATGGTTGGATTATGTTATACGAAACAATGAAGGATTCTTTCACAATACGCAACCCTGACTTGGCTTGTATTACACGCAATCGCGACCCTCCTCGATAGCGTGTGTAGTACACAATACTGAGTTTCACTAAACAACGATATGCTATTAAAATATTATTAAAACTAGCCGTTATGAATAGTAATAACCACTTTTTGAAATTATGTAAATTTTATTTTTCAAATTGGTATTCATTTTTGGATTCGGAATATCGAAATTATCTTAGGGTGAAATTTTGGTATTTTTGGACAACTTTCATATTCTGATGAATAGTGAAAATTACTAAATTTTAAATAAAAACAACTTTTTTAATAGAAATAATTAATAGTGATAAATTATTAATTTGAGTGGTTTTAAAGTATATTTAGAATATATTTTTAGAATTTAATACAATGTTGGTCATTGGATGTAATTTCACATTTAAACCACACATAACCAAGTGTCAATCTTTTGATAGTTATTATCTCTTAAAAACACGCTATTTGTTTTGAGGACGGGAATTAATTTTTTAATTAGTTAATGTAACTGATATGTTTTGAATTTGGTAAAATAAACATCATTTTTTATATCATAATATCAAATACAGCTTAGGCCTAATTTTTGGTATTTTTCTGAAAACATTCATTTTTTGATGAATAGTGAAACCACTAAGTGGTAGTTAAAAAACTGAATTTTTCATAAAACCTAATTTTACCACTTCTGTGAGTGTAATTTCAAAAATCCGAGAGACACGGTTAATATCAAGGACTAAAATGTGGTTCAATGAGATGAAAATAATTTTTGGTGAATAGTAACTTTTTTACTTTTATTTACCACGGTTAAATGTAAATAGGGTAATTAAGGGTAAAATTGATATTATTATTACCATAACACACGTCCTAATTCTATTGGACAAGTGTAATTCGACCAAAAAAAAACCTTAGGAATAAAATATGACCATTTATGACAACTTGGATTAGATTAGGACATTTATTATTAATTTATTTAAAGAAGGGTTAAAATAGTTAAAATCAAAGTTTAATAAGTAAATCATTTTTAATATAGGGTTATACATAAGATAAATTAGACTATAAATATTCATTAGAAAGCTAAAATTATTTCCTAAATAATGATATTTTATTTGTAATTTTTAGACATTAAATAATTTAATTTATTTGTGACACAACAATGATGCAGTAATTATCTTATTAATGAAATATTGACATAATTGATGTTATAAATACCCAAATAAATGTAATTTGAGACATTTTATGAATTACACTACTTTTCTAGGTTAATATGACATGTTAGTATTGATTTAATTAACTTGGTTCTAACTAATCATTCTGTTATTATTTTCAAAAAAATCAATTACTAAATAGTGTCAAAATTGAAATAAAATAGTTTTTAAAACAAATATTATCTTATAAATTGTTATTTTATTCCTAAAAATCTAAGTTTTCGCCAAATGAGTTAGATAATATTATTATATTAATAAGAAACAACTTGGGGTTCGTTTGGATTGATATAGTAAGTTTATTAACCTTATAGTATAAGAAAAAAAGAAGACACGGTAAAAGATAAATTATCTAACTTAAAGTTAAATCTAAATGATAAGGTTAAAATTGATACCTAAACTTGTCTAAATTATATTGGATGAGATAATTTCCACCCCTACCCACCTTATCTTCGAAATATATAAATTTGGAGCTATTAAAAACCGATTTTGACTTTATAATAAAATAATACTTTTAGTTATTCCAAAGGTTCCCCTCTCCTCCCTTATAAAAGGGCACCTCCTCCCTCTCTTCCTCACACCACTTTTAGCCTTCAAGATCGGCCAAACTCTAACAAATTATCTTCTCCACTTCCCTAGGAACATCCTAGATGTTATGGGCTTCATCAAAGACCAATTTTAGTGCCCTAAGAGGAGGTCTCAAAGAGGCGCTTCAAAGAAGAGGTAATTTACGTTACCGATTCTTTCACCTTTATTTATTCTTCAACTTCTTCTTCTTAGGTTTTTTCATTATGAAGTAATAACATCAGTATCACTCATATACTGATATTTTATTATAAGTATGAAACAACCCTATTTCACCATCTATCCGTCCTACGGAAAACGAAATCACCGCGCGTGCGTACGTACAAAACATCGTCTCCATGCCGTGGTGTAATCTATTTTCCACCACCACCTTACTTGGATGGGTATAATGGAGTAAATAATAACTACATATGATTATTTTAAAGTGATATTGAATCTTAAATAGTATACATACACTCCAATATAGTCCCAGGATCATGAGAATGATATCATCGCTCGTGCGTACGTACGGACTACTGTCTCCACGACACGATGGGATTCATTCTCCATGTTAACCATTTAAGAATGATTATAAAGTATATATAAGAAATAATAATAAACTATATGACATTATAGAGCTACTGGATTTATGTATATATGTAAGTCATCTACTTACTTCCATTCAAGACAATAAGGAAAGGAATACAACGCTCATGCGTACGTACGGACTACCATCTCCATGAATGGTGTGTTTCATTTCATTTATCTATCTATTATATATATATATATATATATACTGAATATATATGATATATAAATGATGTTTTATATTTTGGAAGTAATTAAATAATGATATAAGTAATAATAATGTCAAGAACAACAAGTCCAAACACCTACGATAAATGAAACGATTTTACCCAAAACGCTTCTTTAACATGGAATTTACAAAAGAACGGGTAATATAAAGTCATAAGTGAACCATATATGATATCATAACAATGAATATGATTATGTAATAAGTTAATGACATTATTTAAATCATTATACAGGAGGTTCAAAAACTTACGAAGCAAATCGGACTTAAGGTAAGGGAAAATATCACAATCTCATTTTTATCCGAGATTGTTTATACTTAAGTATTTGCTGGGGTTATTTCTGTCATCCATGTCCATGTTTTATAAAAGTGTTTTCATGAATGTTTAATGTTATTTTTACCCATTTTTGACTTTTTGACTTTTACTACATGGTATGTAAGGAATCTTTTATTTGTTTACGTTACAAGGTACTTTTTTTGACTTTTCCGGCAAAAGTACGAGAAGAATGTGTTTTTTAACTTATACAGCATGAATGGATTTTTAAAACATTATTTCCAAGAATCTTACTTTAAAAGTTTTCAAGTTTATTTTTAATCAACTTCCTTTAGTTTAAAATTGTATGACATGTTAACAAAGGAAAAGTGTTTTTGATGTAGAAAGGATATTTTCCTCAAGAATGGAGTTCAAGTGTTTTATTAAAATTATTTTCCGTCTAAGATAATAATGGGTTCTGTTTCTATCCCTATTATTACATTGATTTGATTATGTTGTGATGGAATTATTTTTATGAATTCCATTATCTTATAAGAATTGTTTTATGATTTCATGATGTTTAAGAATCCCATTTTTATTACATGGGTTATGCTATGATGTATGGTTTATGATTTTGTGGCACACATAAGAATGGTATCATTATGAGATGGGTGGGACCTATATCTCCCTCCAATGCATTGGGTAATGATTTTATATCTCATGAGATAGACATGGCTGGAACGGTAGGTTATACCGATTCAGTGAAACAGGACTGAAACGGGGAGTGAACTCGGTTCCAAAAGGGACTTTGTCCACTAAGATAGTCTTGGAAATGAGTCTTGACTAATAAGAAATGATTCTCTTTGATTATGTGTGTATGACACAAAGTTTCATGTTTTATGTTATGATTATTGGGATTAAATTTCACAACTATGATTTATCCCATGTTATGAAATTATGATCTCTTTTGCAGGTTAAGATTTCCAAAAGACATGTTCTTATGAATATGACGTAATTGATATTTCTTTTGTTTACCCTTATTGAGCATTTGAGCTCACCCTTTTATGTTTTCTCTTCCCCAGGACATAAAAGAATGGATTTAGGTTTAAAAAAAGAAGATCTTTATGAGAGATGATGAAGATCTTTCACCACGATTAGAAGATTATATTCCGAGTTTTCAAAGACACTAAACTATTACGGTCCTTGTGTGTCTATTTTTCTTATGTATTAAGTATTCCAAAAAAGTAATGTATTGTCCATGTACATCAAGCTTTAGGTCTCTACATAATTTTCCTTAAAAAAATCATCAGCAGTTTCTCATTTAGATTGAGAATTACCTAGATTGAATATTTTAAGGATCACTGCATTATCACTTCTTGATTCATTATTGTATGATCTCATAGAAATAGTCTTTGATAGGTTGGAGTAGTCCTTCCCCACCCTTCTCTTCATAGAAGAAAATGTTAAACATTATTATTCAATCAGATTTTTCTTACCATATATAATAATATCCTTGAAAGAGTCATGGTCACTACCCAGAGCTTTAAAGGGCACACTGGTGGTCACCCTTTCATCATCTGAAATGTTCCACCATTTATTAAAGATCTTTGAGGAGTTATGTAGTTTTTAGATATCCTTATGATAGTCAACAACTTTTTCATCTGTGATGAGATCACTATCCTATGGTGACCATCTGGGAAGCTCAGATTCCCCAGGATGAATGTGTCCTTCACCCATTAATGAAGGCTATGCATTAGAGTTCTCCAAAACCACACATTGCATGGCCTCACAAGTAGCCTATTCTGATGCAACCCACTACATTTCCATTCCATCCAATGTGGCTCCTATAACACTATAATCCAGATATTTTTCCTCATATACTCTATGTATCATTCCTTCAATCACCAGATTCTCAAATCTATTATAAACATTCACATTTATATTGGTCTCTCTTGATCTAAATCTACATACTTCTTTCACCCAACCTCTATTGCCTTCAATGTTTTTATAGGCCACAGAATATTTCCCCCAACCATCTATAACACCTCTTTATCATGTGCTCCATTTCCCACTACCACTTCATCCTTATTGGGTTTCTCAAAAAATGCTATACACCTCCCCTCTAAATTTCTTTTCAACATGTCATATATACTAAAAAATCATGGATGATTGAGTTATTGTGGCTCCTTCTTTATGTTGGAATCCTTATTAATAAAATCTGTTGTGATTACAGTAGGTAGGTCAGTCCTTGCTGACTCCCCAAACTCCCGTGACGTTAAAATTTTCTTTTCCATGTAGTCACCACACATAGATGACACACCATCATGGACCTGTTTCTTGGGACTAACCAGAAACTAGACACAACACCTATACCATTTCCCCTACCATTTCCTTCCAAAACCACACCCATACTATGAGAATAATTCATTATCCTACATTGACACATGCTCTTAAAGTGTCCCATTTTTTTGCATGAGGAAAAAAAGTCAATCCATGACTGAAACACAACTGATTTCTTGTATTGCATCTCCCCTTGGACTTTAATCCAAAAAAATTTTGTTGGTGTTATAGAAACATCAACCCCAACATAGATTATTAGAGAAATAAGATAACAAATAGACCTGGTTCTACTATCAGAGAATAGATATCGACCAACAAGGTCCCCTAACATAAGTATAACCAAAGGATTTGTAAAAGGGTGTGGGAGTTCAGGGAATCAAACCTAAATTTTTTATATAAGGATTATCTTGTTTCATAATAAAATCACAAGACCATCTAAAGAAGAAAAACCAAAATCCTTCTCAGATGTGGGTAGTACAAGAACATGACTATATAAAATCACACTTCAATTTAAAACAAATCGTTATCCATTTGTTTTCATGGAGACCCACAATAAAATTCTCCCTCAATACCTATGATCAAAATATAAATAGATGAAATTCATACACTAACAAATGAAGTTTCTAAAAATGTCCTATCAAAATCATATTTAGCAAGGAATAAACATCAATGAACTCCGTCTGTGAAAGAGAAAGTTTTGTAAATCCATTATATATATATAGGACATTAATACTAATCAAAATTTTTGGGAGAGATGGGAGGAAATCAGGGTAGGAGAAGGGGGATAAATAATGTGGTCGAGTACCCTTATAGGATGGTGGAGGTCCCTCTACCATCATGGGGGGATAGAATTCCTCATCCACCATCACTACCTAGGGAGAAGTAGGGTCTCCTCACAGAGTAAAATCATGAGAATACAATTTCTTATAGAAATAATCACAAAGTAATTCCATATTTTAACCTATAGTTAATTGAGAATTGATGAATTCATTTTATAAATACATAAACCATAAATTTAAATAATTTAGTTGTTCTTATTCAGACCCACCATTCAAATAGATATTTGACAAATATAATTTTAAATAATAATATTAATAGTATTTTATTGTCGGTAAAACTTTGTGTTATGTGTAATGTAGGTTATTGAAGAAATTAAATTGATTTCAAAAAATAGTTTCATAAATTCTTATGATGTTACAAATCAAGGATATGCATAGTGACCTGAGGAATTTGATGGAATAGAATATAAAACATAGAGAATGTGGAGATAGAGATAGGGAGAGGTTATATATATGAATAAAGAGGATTTATTTGACATTTTTTATTATTTATTCTTTGGCCTATTATGTATTCTATTTATTTTTATTAAATTATCATGAATATGTATAGCTAAATTTCAATAGGGATTTTATATAAAAATTAATAAATTTTATTTACTATTTTATCTCATATTTCTACATGATTATCTATCATTGTTTTTTGGTTTTATCAAAAAAATTTCATTATTTAATTCTCTAATGATAAAATAAAAAGTAGTATTGGAGTATAGAAATTTCTTATATTGAGAAACAAATTTCATTAACACTAATAGATCAATAGATTAAAATCAGAAATAATTAAAAAAGATATAGTATAAAAAAATATCATTATGTTTCCTCCTTTCACATTATTTTTGAGCATCTTTTCTACACTATTCTAAGTGTCAAAAGTTGATAAAAAATAGATATATAAAATCAAAAGTATCAAATAAAGTATATAATATAGAAATTATTTAATTTTATCATCTCTATTAATGAATCATTCATAATTTTAATTTTAGTTGTAAAATAATTTTTAGAGTGATTTGATAGAAAAATATTTATAGTCGAGTGGAAATAATGTGATTCAAATTCATTTCATCATATATCTTTACATAATTTGATTAAAATGGATGCAATTAAAAAATATTTTTCATCAGTTCATACCAGTCTGATCTTTTTCCTTTAATGATGTGGTTTTAGTCAAAAGTCATTTTTGTCCTACACTGATCTAGTTGGTATAAATATATATTTTTTCTTTTGAAGGAGTGGATTCAGTGAAACATAATTCTTCTTTAGGGAAAAATCATTTATTATCTAAATTTTTGTTGAATTTTGTTTTATTCAAAGTGATTTGATAGAATAATTTTGATATTTGATTTATAGTGAGGTGATACATATTAATATAATTACAATTTTTTTCAAAACTATAATTAACACTGATGAAAGAAAAAAATGAATTTTTTATCAACTCAAAATGGTTTGGTCTTCCATGGTTCATCTATTATTTTCCCTTTGAATTATTTTTTGATGTTTAACACCCTCCTACACTTTTCATCCATTTCATCACTATTTCACCTCATTTCACTTCCTCAACACCTTTATTAAAACTTTGTATTGTGTTTTTTTCATTATTTTATTATTTTTCTAGTTTTTATGTTTTTTGTATCACACAATTCTCCTTTCCTATGGAGACTAATTTTAACTTCTATACTAGTTTTGTAGACTGTAGGTATAAATAATAATTTTTCAAAATTCTTTGGTAGTTTTTATTGTAATTTTTAGTGAAATATTATTTTGGAGAAGTTTTATGAACATCATTTGTTTGGGGAGTTTTTCATGTCACTTTGAAGAAGAAAATTAACAATGAAGGAGATGGAGATTTAGGGTGTTAAGTGATGAGATAATTTTGGTAGGAAAGAATTTCAGAACCTTTTAGTTATATTGGTTACTCTATTTTAAAAGGGGGATTAATTAATTTAATAAGGTATAATGGAATTAAGGATCCGAGTAGAGATAAGGGGTTTTGAGGAATATATTGGTAAACACATGGAGATTAGAGATAACTCTAGAGGACATGAGGCATATATTAATAAAGAATATATATTTTTTATTTTCTTATTAATTTTTTATTTTCTTATTAAGTTTTTATTCATTCCTATTATACACTCTCTATATGTTTGTGTTTTTTATAATGGGAATTGAAAATACAATATTTTTATACATTTAACTTTTTTTTCTACGAATTTAAATCCCAATATCTTCATGTTTAGTGGGGAATTATCATATGTTTAGATTAAAAGATTATTTCATATTTAATTGTGGAAAAGGGATAACAATTGAGTCTTATTTATCTAATTTATATTTTTATTTATTATAATTAAATACTAAACATAATTCTAGATTTATTTATAATTATTTTTTGTGTTTAAAGTTTATTTTGAAGAAATTAAGTTGATTATATGTTAAAATGGGAATTTAGAATGCAGTAAGAGTTCACTACATAATTTTTGACAAAGAAACCAATCATAAGAATTTCCAAATCCATGTCATATGACATTTGTGATGTACACCAAATGAATTTGATGGTTAGACTCTACGAGTTTGATTATTATAATCATAATAATTTTGTTTGTTAGATCATTTGAGAAATTATAGGATAATATACTCAATATAATTAGATAGATCAATGGTATAAAATATGATAGAATATGTTTGAAGATACTAATGATTTCCTATAAGTATTATTATTGTCAATGAATTCAAAAAAATTTACATCTACTCTCAATGTGTTGAAAATAGATGAACTAGGCATATGATGACTGGATTATGGTTGTATATGGATAGTACAAGTTAGTGAAAGTTAAAACCAAAATAAGAAATGATTGTTAAAAACGTTCAATATTGTTTATTTTTGAATCCAATCAAGTTCATTAAGACTTAGGGCAATAAAAAAATTAATTTTAATAAATCAGAATGAATGGATTATCCAATACATACCTAAATAAGTTTGTAAGCTCTAGGGAATTTCCCTATCAATTAAGGATGTAGAAGAAATTAACTCTTCGATATTGAAAGTAATGTGACACAGAATGTGTATTTTATAAATTTTTGTAATCATACAAGACATTAAAATAAAAAGACGAATTTATTGTATCTTTTAGTTTATATTCATGAGATTTAGTGAATAGTTATTTCATTATGTATTTGAATGTAAAGGATTTTTTCAAGATCAAATAAATAAAATTAATATATGGGTTTCTTCAACTCATTCTATTATATGATAATATAAGTTGTTCAATTACAAAGTACTATTGTAAAAAAATTTGATATGATTAAATTAATACAAATGGTTTATAATTAATTGGAATCTATAACTTGTTTTTAGAAAAAGATAAGTATATAACTGTTTTATCCAAAAAAAAGTGTTTATCCATTTATTTGTTAAAATATGGTGGAATGTGTTCTCTCCCAGTAGTAGTTTATTTTAATGAATAAAATATTCAAAACAAATATGATACCTTATGTGATATGAAAAAATAGTTTATTTTTTGGATATTCATAATTAAAGAGAATAAGAGTTATTCTATAAAAAAGTATTTTGTGTTATATCTTATGAAAATATTTTGAAAAAAGTATATTGTCTAATAGGATACTAGGAGTATTTCTGAACATTGAGAGGTTAAAAGTAAAACATAAATGATTATACATGATTTTTAAGTGATTGTTTACATTATATCATAAATAGATTGGATATGTTATAGTAAATAGAAATGTAAATGATTATATTCAGTTATTGGGACAAAGTTATTATCACTTTTAACTAAAGAATTATATCTGTATAAGATAATAGTGATTCTTTAATTATTATCCTAAATTAGTTTAGGATATGTGACATTACAATGTAAAGAGTTACATTTAGTTACCATAACCAGTGAAAATAAATATTCCATATTTATTTATACTATAAAATACACAATGTGTATGACTTAGGATCCTAAAAGTGTTTAGGGTAAGGTTGTAAAGAGAAATGTAAAGGGTTTAATTAGTTTCTATTACAAAGTTAGTATCAATTTATCCTAATGGATTTTAGGATGTTCATGTAAAGTGATAATGTATATAGTTACCTTATTTACAAAATATTTCAAGGGAAAATTTTGATAGAATGGGTTCTTATGATTATGATGATATACTTTGAATGAGTTAAATGTAGGAAACATAATATAACATCATAAAAATTGATGTTATAAAGTTAAGGAGTTTGAATATAAGTTAAAGGAGTTGTAATTAATGAAAACAATTACTTAGACTCACCATTATTCAAACTATAATACTCCATAAATGTAACTCACTAATAGGTTTGTGGGAGTATTTTATTAGAAGGTTAGATAGAGATGTGACAAAAAATACATATGAATGTAATGATCAAGATCCTTTTTTTGCAGCAAAAAATGAGATTCATATAAAATATCATAAGATATTGGTTATAATTATTGTAAATAAATCACTAAATTATAATAAATTAAATCTCTATTTATAATTTACTCATGTATATTGAAATTTACTTTACATGAATGATCACATGATAAATATCCCATCAAAGTATGAACATTGGGTTATCCCTAACAAATGATTATCATGGAGTATAATGGGTTGTGATTATATGAAAAGAATATATGTAATAGTTTCTCAAATCTATTAAAAAGGGTTGTATATGAGATATTAAGAATATATTATTGAGTTAATAAGTAGATAGTTATTACTTAGACTGATCCATGAAACAAATTTCAGGGAATTTCATACGATCATAGATATTCTTAGGAGTGTACGATTATTATAAATCATTATTACCAATGGTTATTGGAATACTTATCCTGAGAAACTACATAATTTTGTTCACAACTTATGAAATTCAACATATGATCTTAGCTAATACAAGGATCATTGGGTATGTTTTGATCGTTTCAGCATTTGGAGTGTAACCAAGATGATATTTTTCCACTTATATTAAAAGAAATTATATATGACTCTTAATATAATTAGATTGAATAAATTCATGGTCATTTGTAGTTGTTTCAAATATGATGTTTTCAACTACTTGGATTAGTGACATGTGTTGTACTTATCAGATAGATGAGTGACATGTAATGTATTCGTTGACTGGTATGTATTGTTTTGAGAATCAAGAAATAATGAGAGTGCAATATAAGATTAACATGCTCAATGTAATATGGTATCTCTATATGATGGAAAGGGGATTATTGAACACACATATGATGTATATTATATGTCTTGTGGTGGATATGTTTTTATAGAGATATGATTATGTTTGATGGAGATCTCACTACACCCTTTAGTAGATTAAGTAGCATTAAAGCTTTTCTAGAGGGTACTCTTTACATACATATATGAAATTAAAATTTCATAGTTGTTGAAAATGATTCAAAATTCCATAGTGTCACATGATTATGCCTTTATTTAAGGATAAAATTTTAGAAAATAGTGTTTTTCAAAATGAATGGATTTTGATTTAAAAAACCATATTCAAAAGAGTCTGTATGGATTCACAAATATTTTTGAAGTATTGTATAAATTCCTTATGGGATTTTAGTGCATGTGGGATATTTTTGGGTGGGCACTAAAATGTATAGGAATTATATTCATATACCCATTAATATAATGAATTAAGTATATATATGGTATATTATATTATATATATAGTGTTCCTTTTATTATTTGAATATAATACAAAAATTTATTATTCATATGAAGCCTAAATATAATAAATATATATATATATGATAAATATATTTATTATTATTTCCCTTTAATGGGTTTTCATCCATTATAGTTAATTATTAGTGAATAAATCCCTTCCATTAAATTCATTGAAAATGTTAAATTAATTATCCCCAATAGTATAAAATTCATATAATGTGGGCAGCCTCAGGCTTCGACTACAAAAGAGAATGTGGTACTCTCCAATTGGATATATGTGAAAGTGATATTTCACACATGAACCGCCATTTATCTCATTTGTTAAGGCACTATAAACCCATTGGATATAGGGTATCCTCATGATACGATCATGGATCCAAGTGGTAGGTGTACTCCCTTGAATTCAGGGTGCATTTGTTCACTACTCCATGTGATCTTCCTAAAAATTTCTACACATAAGGGAGATAAAAGTTGTTGTAACCTTGGAATACCATGTACTATAGTTTTATTATTATTAAAACTTTATTTATTGAAGAAAAATATTTTTATTTTTTGGTTTTCTTCATTTTCAAATGATCATGTTATGATTATACGAAAACCAAAAACCATGATTAGCAATGTGATTTATATGATGTTTGAAATGTGATTGAACCTTATAAATCAGCTGTGACGAAATATATATAGGTGGTATGTGATCAATCATAAAAAAATATGAATAAATAAAAATGTTAAACTTTCTCCTCTATTGTTATAAATAAATAATTAGTGTTCTCTCATGTAGTATGATTAAAATCAGAATCTATACTTTAGTTTGTTTATTTCAATTGTGTGTTTGTTTCGAAAGTTAAGAGTGTTATAGGGAGGAGATTTAGTTTGGTGGATGGGTTTATTTTTTTTCTTAGTTCAAGTATATTATTTCATTGATTCATCTATTTAGTTTTTTTTTTCTATGATTGAAATTTCAATGTATGATTCTAGTCACATGGTTTTTTATACCCAACAAGTGGAATAATAGATTATTGTTCATCAAGGATTAATTCAAATTACATTAGAATATTATATAATTTTTTTGTCTTTATAAATTTTCATTTCATTGGTAGTTTTTTATTATATAAGAAATGACATCGCAAAAAGAGAAATTCCATATTGAAAATTTTGATGGGATAGTCTTTATATTTTAGAGGATTAAAATAAAGGATTATCTATTCTAAAAGTAACCCAAGATTCCATTTAAAGGAGTCATACTTTAAGAAGTAGATAAATATTAATGGTAAAGGCTTTATAGGAAGCTACTTGTCATGATACAAATTTCATTGTTAAGGAATGTTTCAGACAACATCCAATAGGTGATGACTGCTAAGAAATTAATGAAGTATTTAACTACTATATTTGAGAAACAAACAAAAATAAAAAAGTGTTTAATATTTTGATGATATTTATCATAAGAATATCTGAAGGAAGGATAATAGTTGATAATATCAATTACTTAAACATGATACAAATTCATTTGGAATTGATATGAGTGAGTATTTTAGAACGAGTATGGGTACTGTTTTTATTATCATCGCCTCTGAAATCATTATCATTGATGGTTACAGTTTTCAATAATGATATTGGTAAGAGTGATATTCTATTAGAGGATTTTTTGATCTTTTTTTAATGAGTAAATCAAGAGTAGGGAAATCTTGGAACATTCCCAAACCATGTTCAGTGTGAATGTTAGAGGAATTTACAATCATAAGAAATATTAGATAAAAATGGATGATAAGAGGGATAAAATTAAAAGTAATATATCCAAACCTAGAACTGTATATTGGAAATTTAGGAAGGAGGGGCATATGATAAAGGTTTATAGTGGAAAAAAATAATTCTAGAAGGATTTATTATAGAAGTTCTAAAATATAACATTCTAGGTTGTAATTAGTTTATTAAATATTGTTAATACTCCAATGGAATCTTTTATTATTGATTCTAGAGTCTAATTTGAGAGGGGGATAATGAATAACTATGTTTATTGAAGATTTTGGGTGGTTATTCTTGAGGATTATGTGGATTTTGAGATTTTAAGAAAATTTGATATGAAATTTAACATCTCAAATTATTTTTCTTCCAAGGTTTGAAATATACCTAATTTATGGAATAATATAATTTTAAATGGACACCTGGATAAATAATGGGTTTAAAAAACATTTATGGATGGAGTGTGGATGTTCACTTGGGGGACCATGTTTATGGCCATATGTGTTACAGATGAAATGTTGTATCTAACAATAATATCAAATCAAACAACAATTGTTGAAATGATAACTTCTGAAATTTTGGAGTTGTGGCATTATCGTCTTAAGTATATTAGTGAAAATAACATGACACTTACATTACTTAATGGGACACTGATGCTTGATCACAAGTGTTTCAGAATTTTTGAGAGGAAAATTGGGGGAAACAAGAGAGGCAAGTTGTTTTTCACAATTGTAAGGACATCCAAATCTTGAAAGTTAGAGCTTGAGAATATAGATGTTTGAGGGTTTTCTCAAATTTAATATCATGGACTGTCATTATACTATGTTACCTTTATTTATGATCACTACTAAATAACATAATTTTATATATTATATAAACAAATTTTCAAGTGAATTTAAAATTCAGTGGATTTTTTTTAGCATTAGAAATAACACAGTAAAAATCAGACTTCATTAGTACTAAAAAATAACTGATAAAGGTGAAACAAATATTCCTTAAATACTTATATTTAAGTGATATATATATATTTTGATTTTGATTCACATAAAAACTTATTATTTTATAAAACTTTCGATTATAATAAAATGATAAACAGTTATCATTTTTTGTTTCATCCATCTAAGATATCATTAAATATATTCATTCCATATTTATATGAAACATACATGGAGTAAATGCATTGGATGTATGAACCAACCATGGAAATTATTAATGAATTTTAATTTATGAATAATTCAAGGATAATCATGGAGCATCCTTGGTTAACTATATAATCTAATTCCACGAGATTATTGTGAGTGTGTTAATCCCTATAGGCTTCCACGAACCTCTTTATACCCTAAAATCTTTCTTAATCTTGTTTCTCAAGGATTTAATATGATGTGGAAGAAGGATGTATCCCTATTATGTTATAAGATATTCATATTTGACCAAATATACACAATGTCGGTGATAATACTTTATTTTAAACATCATTATCTCTCTAAAACACATCCTATAGCGATCAATATTGATTCAATAGCTCTATAGTGTAAGGAACACTATATTTACAACAGTTCTTCATTTTTGTTTTTACACAATTTTAATATTATATTTCATAGAAATCCTCAAAATGAGGGTTTTAATTACTTAAACTACTTCTAATAAATCGTATTAGACTATAATAAAACCATTCCATGGTGTTAGAGTTAACCATAATTATGTTTTATGAATCTTGCACTAAAATGTAGAAGAAAACATAAAAATAGAGTTTTGTTTTCATTTTCTGGAAATTCATTCTTCAAAATGCTTTACCCTTACATAGAAAGGCTACATAACTAATGTGTTACCTTTATGTAGATGGGTTGTATAAACATAACTGATTCATTTATATTATATAATGACATAAGGGTAAATACAGATTTCCCTTACAAAGAAGTGTTTTACATAATGTTCATCTGGACTTACTCATATGCATATTAGTTCGTGTAAGAGTAACCCTTGGCTCACGTTAGGTTATGATCTACATAAACATGGTTATATAAAGGCAACGAAGAACATAACTTTATATGTAAAATGACTACATAAAGGTAAAAATATGATTTCCCTTACACTTATAGGTACTAGATCCACTGCGTAAAGGTCCAGATGTTTACCTTTACGTAGCATAACAAAATAAAAAATTACATTTAAAAAAATGCCATTTGTAAATGTATTACCTATAAATGATACATTTTATAAGGTATTTTTATTCCATAACCTTATTAAAGGGATCCATAACCGATTTAACCATATTTATATTTTTTTTGAAAGGGTGGAAGGAGGTTAACCTTATGAAGAATAGGGATTATACGTAAGTGTAAACATAGTTTTTTTTTGAAAAATTATTTAAAAAAATTAACATTTAATTTTTCTTAAATGGTTTATAAAATTTTTATAAATAATTATAAATGGTATTTTTAGATATATTAATTTATATAATAATTATAAATTAATTAATTATAAATTTTTATAATTAATTAAATGTTTATGAAATATTTTATTCCCAAATATTAAAATTTAATATTTAAAATTTCTTTTATCAAATTATATAGAATTTTTTATGATATATAAATAAAAGAGTTTATTTAGAAATTATAAGAAATAAGTTATAAATTATTATAAATTATTAAACAAGTAAAAAATATAAAAATTTTATATTTAAATTATTAATTGTTCATAATTACCTATTTTGAATTATTCAAAATAAAAGGGAGACTAATTTGAATATTATTTAAGCCACATAATTTTTTTGGTAATTTATAGATTATGATTTAAATATTTATTAAATTTTTTTCATTATATTATGTAAAAGTTTTACATTATATGAATTGAAATGTAAATTATATGTAATTAATAAAATAACACATATTTGAAATGTAAATTCCATATAATAATAAATGTTAAAGTGTTCATGTTGAAATGAATATAAAAATTTTTATATTAAAAAGAAAGGGATGTTCATAATGTTAAATATAAAATTACAAAATTCATATAATTATATTTTATTCATTAATTGTTCATAAATGTTTGTCCCATGCTTAAATATGTGAATTGTTCATTCATTTATTTTTTATTCCCTATTTTATTCATAGTTACAAATTTTTTGTCTTATGAATGTCTGCATTACAAAATTTATATGATAAATTGTTTCTAGAATAAATCCGTGTATTATATGATAGTATTGACTCTATAATGAATTTAGTTTTTTATCTACCTTGAATTCAGTTTTCAATTGAAGTTATTAACTTGAATTTACATTTCGATGATAGTTTGTAAATATTTTGTGTTAGAGTTATGATGAATTGGATACTGTATTGAGTAATTTATCCCTTGGTAGAGGTACTTGGGTTTATACAACATATATAACTAGAGGAACATTCCTTGTATAGGAAAGTGAATGTGGTTGTCTATTAGTCACAATGGACATACTCATATAGAGACTGTAAACTTCATTTAATTTTTTTCCTTTACATGAAGTTTTCATGTAACTTATTTATATGATTCATCTTGATATTTATGAATATGTTTCATATTTATTTTTGGGTGATTAACAAAAAATTGCGGGTTATGAAAATAGTTACACATGAATATATCTTGGACATATTAGTTTGGCGGAGGTAGTTGGATTCCAAACTAATGTACTAGAAACATGCATACGTAAAAGAGAATAATATGAGATAAGATGGTGAGACTAAGATCTACTTCAAATAATAAGTCTGATATTTATTCCAATGTGTAACTTTTCAAGTCCTAGATCATTTAACTATGTATTATAAAGCTCATAACGAGTACCCCAAAATTATCTTGTGTAAGGTAAGAAAAATAAAAGTGACATTGTATTATATTGATGTTATTGTTGAGGATAGAATTAGTATCTCTTGATTATCCTTTATGATCTTATTCTTGTAATTTTAATTGCGTCATACTATATTAGAAGTCCTAAATGTTAGGATACCAGAGGAATAGAGTATGGTTTATCCATATGATGGATTGGAAAGGGGGTTGTCCACTCAAATATCTAAGAGTCAAAATTGTTATTATTGGGATGATTTCATAGATCAATATTCATGGATTAGTTACATGATAACCAGTGAAAGTCATGGTGAAATATGGATCTTATACCATGAATTGATATGATGGATTTAAAAAAAGTTTCATAATTTTAGTGGGAGACCATTTAATACAATTTTTTATCAAATTGTGGGTAAAACATGATACTCATCTAATAAATGTTTCTATTATAGATAATATCATCATTGTCATCCAGATAAACTTTGTAATTATTCCATGTAAATGATATACTTAATGTAGGTATCTCATAAGATAGGTAACCTTATAAAATTTCTTAAGAAATATCAGTGAATTATAAAAATTTATTAAATAATATTCTATGTGTTAGAACAATTCCATCCTTATTAACCAAGTGTTGTAGTTTTCTAACAACTAAATTTAGATACTTATGGGATCATATAGGGAATATTTATGGGTTTTAATGGAATTAAATGAAAAATGAAAAAAGTAATAATAGTCTTCTCACATATAATCAATATGATTTGGTATGAAAAATGATATTCAATATGATAGAATATGCTTAATGACATGGAGATATTAAAGGTTTACTTAATGAATTGTTTTAGTTTGAAAATTCATATTCTTTTCATTTATGAAAATATTCCGAAAATATGATTAGATTCAAATAAAGTTTTACTCAATAATATAAAATTATGGAGAATAGATAATCTAGGCGTATGATGTATGGATTCTGGTACTATATAGACAATACAGGTGGGAAAATGTTCAAACCATATGGAGAGAAATTAGTTTAAAATTTTAACAGTGTTTCTACAAGAATCTAATCTAGGTCATGAAAACTAGGGTTTTAAAGAAAGAAGAGTAATACTTCAATATGATTGAATTATCCGAGATATCCCTAAAGGGGTTTGTGAAAATTACTGGAACATCTATGTCAGTTATGGATGTTATAGAAATTAAATTATTAATTTTTGAAAGGTATGTGATATTGATAGTATATTATATATATTTTTTAAATATATTATAGTTTGAAATCAAAGGAAGTATTTATTGGGTTTCTAGTTAATATCCATGAGATGGAGTAAACAGTTACTATATCAAGGATTTGAAAGTAAATTAATTTATTAGGAAAAAATGAAACTATGTAAATAATGGCTATATTCACCCCATTTATATTATATGATAATAGAACTTGTTTAATTTCAAATGGATGTTGGGGATAAGTATAAGAAGATTAATTGTATACACATGTGTGATGATTCATAAATCTATCTAAGATATTTTGAGAAGAATATATGGATACAATATTTTTATCCAGAATAAAATATTGATCCGAGTATTTTTAAAAATATGTGGTAATGCGTTCCCACCACCCATCAGTGGTATATTTTAATTGTTATTTTTTAAATAAAAAAGGTCCAAACACACAGAATACAATATATGATATGGAAAAAATAATTTATTTTTTAATTATTCCTTATAAAAGAAAATAAATATAATTTCCTTACAAAACATTGCTTTGTGTCTTTGAAAAATGCTCTAAAATAATAGTGTATAAGAGGACCATTAGAGTATGTTTAAATATAGAAGTTCAAACTTAATATATATATATATATATATTACAAAAATATTAAGTTAATTTTTTTATTTATCTTAAATCAGTTTATGAAGACCATTAAAAAATAATGTTAGAAGTTACCTTATTTTAAGGAAATTTGTTGATGAAATAAGGTTCCAAGGATAGTGATTTTGAACATAGAAAAATTTCTAAATAGACAACAGAAGTTGACATTATAACATTTGATGTTGTAATGATTATAAGTTTGAATATATTCACGAATATTAATAGTTGGGGATATAATTCCTAAATTTCAATGTTATTTAAACCGAATTAGCTCAAATATGTTTCTCACTAAAATTCTAGTGGGAGTGTTTTTTCATATGGTCACATAGAGATGTGATATTTATTATATATGATGTAAATCATTAAAAATCCAATAAATTATATAAAATATAAAGATAATATGACATATTATCATATATGATATGATAAACTTGTATTTATTTTGGTTTTGTTTAATATTATTAAAGAGATAAAGAATATTAAAATTTATCATATTTAGAGGAAACCTTAATTTTATCATTATTTCACGTTGGATATATTTATATACCCATTTTTTAAAGTCAAATGATAATTTACATCTTAAATTATGGAATTGATTTTATCCCTAACCACTATTTTTCAGGGATTATTATGGGTTGTGATGAATTGTTAGGTTTATTGTGAGTAGTATTCTTGTATTGAGATACAAAATATTCCAAAGAGGCACCAAAAATAGAATAGAATTCTTTGTGTTCATTTGATGACCCTCTAAGTATACCACATCGATTTTCATAAAAATGTATTTGGTATACTAGAATTACATGGATCATATATGAGTCCCCACTACCTATGGATGCAGAGATAATTAGTATGAGAATATGTATACTTTGAGACCCTACTTACATATGTCTACATTTTGACTTATAAAATATGGGTGTGGTTGGGTATGTTACTGATCATTTCATTAGTTGGAGATTAACCGAGATAGTATTTATCCTCTTATATGATAAGTGTGTAATCAGGGTCCTAAATTGTGATAAATTTTGGAAGTTTGTGACTATACATAGATATTTTATATTTATCTAGATAAGGGGAATATGATGTGATTATCTATAAGGATTAATGACATATGATGTATTCGTCTATCATTTTATTCTACACATAGGGAGTTGAGAATAGATGAGTTGTCTATAAGGGATTTACATGTTCTGTGTACCATGTTTACACTATGTATTGGATAAAGGATAAAATACAAGAATACCAATTTTTATAGGATGCAGACTGGTGGAAACGGGTATAAAGATATATGTGTTTGATGAAGAACATGCTAGATCCCTTTATAGCTTGAGTATCATTGGTTCTTTAATAGAGGATACCCTTTTCTTACATATATGGATCAGGAAAATCATATTGATTATCTATGTTGTGAATTCTAATTGGGTCACACTTTTCGGTTCACTGAATGGGGACTGTGTTTGGCTCAATGAAATACTCTAAAGTGGATTAGAGTTAACAAAAAAGTATTTTCAATGGTGTTCACAAGGTATTTCATATGATTTAATGAATGGTAAAGTTAATGATAGATTTACAAAAGTTTTTTGGAAGATATTGAAAATAGTTTTGGATATGGTTTCATATGTAATTATATACGACATAATATAAAGTGAAATGGAACAATGCGATTTAGGATTTAGTGGAAGTGCGAGATTGATGGAGATATTCCCTAAAGCCTTATTTAAATGATATATATATTGATTTTCAATAATATAAGGATATGTTATTTTATGTAATTTGTGGTTATAAAAAATTGATATGCAATTATCATTTTTTGTTTCACACACATAAGAAATCATTAAAAGGAATCATTTCATATTTATATGAAATGAACAAGGAGTTAATGTGTTGGATGTATGAACTAAAAATGGAATTTATTCATGAATTTTAACACATTAATAAATGATAGGATAATCAAAGAGTTTCTATGATTGAATATAGAAACTAAAACCATGTGATGGAATTGAGGGTGTTCTTCTCTAAAGGCCGGGATGAACCTCTCTTTTCCCAAAAAGATTTCATTAAATTATTCATTTACACTCGAGGCACTAGTAGTCTATAAAAGAAAGATTAATCCCTCTCACATAATGAGATATTTATATTTTCCTACAAATATACTATGGAGGTGGTAATCCTTTTTTTCCATATTGTGATCTCTCTCAAACTCATCTTAATGAGATCAAGATTAGTGTAGTGGTGCTACAGTGCAAGGTATACCATATTTAAAGGATTTCATCATTTCCATTTTTCTAGGGGTTTCATATAATATTACATTGAGATCCATGGAATGATGGTTTTAATTAATTCCACTTATTCTAATAAATTTTATTGGAATCTAGTAAACCCCTTCAAAAGGGACCCTTTATGAGCATTTTTTAGCACTGATAAAGGGAGATTTTATCAACGCTAAAACTAATGTTGATAAAATCTCTATTATAGCCATGTGATGCTATAATTTACATCACACTGCAAAAAATAATATTAAATTTAATTTAAAATATGCTTAAATGACAATATAACAAAAAATATTGTATAATTCTTACAAAAATTACAATTTAATCATTAGTATGTACAATTACATTTATATGAATAATTTTTTAAAACATTTATTCCAATAAATTCAAAAATACTTAATTTCATTGTCATTGGAATCCCATTATAAAAGATCCTGATTGTTATACTTTTTTTTGAATGAACCACTCAAATAAAAAAATATAATATTTCACCTGTATTAAAAAAATTATGTTAGTAAAACTCTAAGAAAATAAATGAAACAAAAATATGATACAATAATGAATTGATAAAAATAAATAAAAAAGGAAAAACTAAATGCTAAATGATAGAACATAAATAAAAATATTTAAACAATACATAAACAAAACATATTTTATTGTAATATTAGGACAATGTGTGTATGTTTTCTCAATTTTTAGTGAGTGATTTGTGTTTTGAACTAAAATGCTTTTTTAATCTGAAAACCAAAACCTTCAGTCATATTAGACAAAATTTGAGTCAGATTATTGCGTGGGTGATTCTTACACATAATAAATGAATTATAGTTAATTGTACAAAAATATCAATACAATCCATGTGAGTTTGATCAGTTTTGAGTATGTGAAACATTATTTTAACTAAAATGTCATTTTAAAATCAAAACACATACTTTTAGTCATATTGGATACACCGTGTATCCGATTAATGTTCGGTTGATTCCTACACATCAATAATGATTCGCAATAATTTTCTCAAAGTACTAAGATGATCTAAACATGTTTTATTTATTTTTAGTATGTGATGAAAATTGTGAAATGAAATGCCATATCCAAATGAAAATATACACTTTTTATCATTTCAACCACACCATGTGATGAATTAATTTGAGGTTGATTCCACTGCATAAAAAATATATCATGGATCATTTTAATAAATTATAGAGACAATATGAGTGTGTTTTTTTGTTTTTAAGAGTGTGGCAAATATTTTGAACAAAAATATCATTTTTAATTTAAAATAATATACTTTCATTGATACCAAACACACCTTGTGTTTGAATCACATGTGGTTGATTCCGACATGGAAAAAATACATATGTATCATTGTAATAAAGTAACAAGAATATATGATTATTTTTTTCTCATTTTTTGTGAGTAATGCATGTTTTAACTAAATTTTATCAGTGCTAGAAAAGGGCATTAACAGTACTAGAAAAGTACTATTAATCGAGGAGAAGATAAGGGGTCCCTTTTATCAGTGCTAAAAAAGTGCTGATAATGACCCCTTCTATCAGCTCCAAAAGAACTGCTAAAGGACATTTTTATCTGTGCTTTTTCTTAGCGCTGATAAAAGTCAAAAAATAAAGTAAAAAAAAGATAAAAATAATATATTATTGTGGGGAAATTTTAACAGTACTTGACCCCCTTTTTTCAGTGCTAGGCAGAGCCCCCTCCCCCTCACCTCACACACCGCACTTTCCCGCACAACCCCCTCCAACTTTCCCATGCCCCTAATACCACCAGAACTCAAACCCGAGACCCCCACTTGAACTCCTACACCTTTACAATTAATGCATTTATTTTTTTCTCTATTTAATTATATATATATATAGTTATATTTATTCGTATATTAATATAGATTTATATTAATATTAATATATTTAGTTATATTAATACATATATATTTATACATATATTAATATATATATATATATATATTTATTCATATATTAATATAAATTTATATCTATATATATATATTTTTAGTTATAATTTTTTATTTGTATATTTATTTTTATATCAATATATATATTTATAAGACTAGTTTTAAATAAATTTATAAGATATGTTTTTTATGTGTGTTTATAAATAAGTAAACAAGTAAATAAATAAATACATACATATATATAACACACACACACACAATCACACACACACATATATAAATTTACAAATTCAAACACACACACACACACACATATATATATGTCTCTAAAATTCCAAAAAATGTTAAAACGACCATAACTTCTATTCCAGAAGCCCATTTCCACTCCACAATCAGTCAAATAGAATAAAATGAAACAATATGAGATAGGATATGTGGTATAGTCCAAGAGGAAATCCGAATCAGAAGTTATAGCTATTTGAATGTTAAAAAATTAGGGTGTCCTGACTAAAAACTCAATTTTGGGGTCCTTTTGGGAATTTTTTTAGCCTAAAAAATGTGAGAGAAGGTTCTCTTGGGTCACTACTATGTATAGATCGTCGTATGCTTTGATTCAATATGATTTATAGCTTAAACGAACACCCAGATCAGAAGTTATGATCATTTGAAGGTATAATTACATTTTCAACTTATTTAAGATCTTTTTTATTTGATTTTTTGTTCTTAAAATTGTTGTTAAATGATTGTTAGTCAATGATAATATGAAAATTATTAATTAATAATATTTTTTAGAATATTTTAAATCCATTTTCACTAAATTTATTATATATTAAATGTAATAGACTATTTATACTTATCTAAAACATATTAAAAAAATATATTATATTTATATAATATATATATACTTATATATCAATATATTATTTATGATGATTTTTTTGAAATATAAACTTCATCAACACTAGGAAAAAGCGCAGATAAATCCCTCTATCAGCATTACTAAAATAAGAGCTGATAAAGGGTCACTTTTAATAGCTTTTTTTAGCACTCTTAAAAGTGCCCTTTATTTAGAACTGATAAAGGCAACCCCTTTATCAGCGCTTTTTTTAGAGATGTTAAAGGGTGGTGTTGCGGTATCCTTGTTTTATGGTAGTGGATTTCTCTCATACCGATCACATAGTGTATTAGATTGATGTGTAGCTGATTTCTATACATAAAAAAATGACCTATAGATATTTTTACTAAACAATATAGACAATATGGGTGTGTTTTCTTAGTTTTAGTTGTGTGATGCATGTTTTTTACTAAAATATCACATTTAAAATAAAAAATCACTCTTTTAGTCATATTAGTCACATTATGTATTAGATTAATGTGATGATGATTTATAAATGTCTATAATTACTTATTGATAATTTTAATAAATTGTACTAATAATAAGAGTTTGATTTCTCATTTTTTTGTGAGTTACATACGTTTAGGCAAAAATTTCACTTTTAAATAAAAAACAAACACTTTTTGTCTTATGGGGAACACCATGTGTTAGATTGATATTCAGTTGATTCCAACCCATAAAAAATATTTTATGGATCATTTTACTAAATTAACAAGATAATATGATTATTATTTATTGGTTTTGAATATGAGGCCCTTGTTTTGAAATAAAATTTCAATTTTAAATAAAAATTCACTTTCAGTCATATTTGGCACACCGTCTGTCATATTGAT
The DNA here is from genome assembly GCA_963277665.1 of Viscum album. Taxonomy (NCBI): domain Eukaryota; kingdom Viridiplantae; phylum Streptophyta; class Magnoliopsida; order Santalales; family Viscaceae; genus Viscum; species Viscum album. The sequence goes on from OY728133.1 coordinate 1,965,466,273, forward strand.
GGAAAGTTGATTCCAATACATTAAAAATGATGTGTAAATAATATTAGTTAATTATAAATATAATAAAATTGTGTTTTCTCAGTTTTAAATGAGTGAGAAATGTTTAAAACAAACATCTGACTTTTAAATTGAAAACACACATGTTGAGTTATACCTGGAACATCGTGTGTCATATTTTTATGAGGTTAATTCATACACATAAAAAATGATTTAAGGAACATTTTATTAAAGTAGAAATACAATTTGAGTGTATTTTATTAGGATAAATTTATTTAAATTTGTTTTGAACTAAAATATCCATTTTATACAAAAACATGGAATTTTAGTCATACCGGACACACCATGTGTTGGATTGACTTGGGGTTGATTAGTATACATAAAAAATGATTTATAGATTTTTCCAAAAAGTATCAAGATAATAATAATGAATATTATAAATTTTTATTATGTGCCATGTGTTTTGAACTAAAATGTGTATTTTAAATTAAAACACACACATTCCATCATATAGAGCACATTGTGTGTCAGATTGATGTGTAGTTAATTCATACACTTCAAAATAAATTGTGGATTGTTTTTATAATGATTTAAGATAATATGTGTGTATTTTCTTGGTTGTGAGTATGTGAAACATGTTTTGAATTAAAATTTAGATTATAAATAAAAATAGACAATTTTAATAATTTCGCACACACTGTGTGTCAGATCAATTTTTAGTTAATTCCTATATGTCAAAATTACACTTGGATAAACTTGGATAATTTTTATAAGGGTTCAATAAAATATGATCGTGTTTACTCGGTTTTGAGTATGTGAAAATTTTTTTGAACTAAAATTTCAATTTTAAATAAGAAACAAACTTTAAGTCAAACCGGACACACCATGTGGCAATTTTACAAGAAGTTGATTCATATTCATCGAAATTGAAATATTAATCATTTTTTAATGTATCAAAAAAATATAAGTTCATTTTCACATTTTTTTATGTGATGAATATTTTGAAGTAAAATATCAATTTTAAATTAAAACAAATATTTAATATCATCAAAAAGCACCATGTGTCAGAATGCTATGGGATTGATTCCTAAAAATCACAAATTATTTTTGGGTCATTATCATAATGTTTCAAGATAATTCATGCAGTTTTTATCAAATTTGACTATATTAATCATAAAGAGAGTGGAAATAAATGTACTCAAGTACCCTAAAAGGATTATACATAAATTTATAGAAGTGAAACTTTATTTTATGTTGGTAAAAAAAATTCATCCCGCCATCATGTTTTCAAAAGGTCTTGGACCCAAAATGTAACAAATAGAATCACTACTAAACATAAAAGAATAGGTCAATAGGGAGAACACTAAATAGTTTATAAGGGAAACATCCTTTCTAAAACCTTTATCAAGAATTTTTTTCAACATGAATTTTGGGAATATATAGTGAAAAAATGGCCTCTATATAGTGTTAAGGGTCCTTATAGGCTAATATCATTTTCCCATTTAGAACCAAACATCTTGTATTCTAATAATTTACACTTTAAAATATAGGTTTCTTCTACATAGAAATGAATTTATCCTTTAAAAGGGTCCCTAAACTCTATATAGATTCCTTTTCCCTATTCCTTGGAATTAACACTTATTGGAAAATTAGTGGGAAATCACATAATTATGATCATTTTAAAAAATAAATAAATAATTTAAAGATAAAAATGATAAGAAAATCAACTAAATAAACAAAAAATAACATGATATGAAAATTAACTAAATAAGAAAAGGATAATACAACTTGTTATGATCTCTTTGAAATAGAAAAATTAAAATGTGATAGGAAATCACCCCTTTAGGATATTTTAAAACATTCAATCTCCATTTATTTTTAAACTAATTTCTAAACAAATATATTTACTCTTTTGAATACATGGACTAACAAAAATCAGGGTATTATTAGAACAATAAAAATAAATAAATTATTGGCAAATATTTTAAATGAAATTTGAATTATTATAATAAATACCTCTTCGAGGATGCAAGTTTATTTATGGAATATGATATAATTCATAAATTTAAAAACACAAAAATTAAAATCATTATGATTACTTTATTTTGGAAAATAATTAACATATTTTGATATATGTTTTAAAAGATAAATATTATTATATATACCCTAATATGTAACCATATTTATAAATCCAAAGGCATCTTATGCTCATTGATGATCGACATACCATGATTTTGATGATATTCAAGCATTTCCCTATCATAAAAAAATTATCTTTAAAACAAAAAATAAATCATATAATTTGGATTTTATTTTTTAAACACAAAATTTAGAATTTTAGAATTTGATAGAGGTCATTATATGTTGTATATTTGTTGGTTATCCTTAATTTAAAACCAAAAAATAAATATTTGAGTGTTTAAATTGAGTGTAATGATCATTAAATTATTTTTAAAATATCAAAAATAATAATTAATAAAATAATTTTAAATATATTTAATATTATTAGATTATAGAGTATTTCACTTTCATTGTCGGTATAAATAATATTTTTCCATCTATATTTTTTTTCAAAAATTATAGGGGTTTGCTACACTATTTTTTCAATTTCATTTTTTAGATGAACCATTATCTGTTGAAGTTATTTGAGGACTAATGTGTCCAGAATTTTGTTTGCAGAGGTGTCTATTCAAATAGTACTTAAATATAAACCTATAAAAATGAATAGTATTTGATAGTAATTAACATGGTATATCATTTATTGATAAAAAATAATACGAAATTTTATATCATGTATACACTCACAAAAGTGGCTCAAAGCCATTCATACTTGAGAATTTCATTTACACACTCAATACCAATCATGTCTAGAATATAATCTCCATACATTTTTTATTCAAATTCAATATATTTCATATTGTTATTTAGAAGTGTTTTATCCTCATTAACATGTAATGTTAGTAAATGATCCAGTTTTATTGGAAAGATAGAGGTACTCTTAGAAGGAATTTTAAATTTATTGGTTTATATTATATATTTATTTTATCAAAACATCTATTTCCCCATAATTTTCTCTATATGTGATAACATTCCCCAGGTCAAACCTTTCTTAATTTAATTTTATAGGTTTTTAATAAAAATAAATTCTAAAGGACATGCCTTGTTATTTTAAGTTATTTTTAAAATATTAAATATCCATTAATTGATAGTTCCAATAATAATTTCGACCATTTAAACACTATATAATCTTGGGGAATATGTATCCCAACTCTTAACTCATGATCTATGTGAATATCTTCTCTCACAAGACCTTTGGGAGGTTGTTTATTGTGTATAATATTTAAGGGTTTTTTTGGATTCTAATAACAATTATCAGATCAAGTGGAAGTTATTTAAACCCTTGTGTAAAGATCTACCATGAAAAATATGAAACAACATATAATATCTAAAATGGAGAATGGTAATAAAAATCATGCCATACATCGAAGAGGATTTGCTGCCTTTGATCTTAATTTGATATTCTTCATAAACTCACTACAAGAGTATCTAAAATTCATCCCCTCTCCATGGGCATCAAAGGTATGGTAAATCATGCGATGTTTAGATAAGATTATTCTTCTATTTATGATGTGTTAGAATCTCAAATGAAAAGAAATAATGAGTGAATCTCGTTTTAGGGAGGTTTATTCAAGAATCAACTACTTCACTGCCATCATATGATAATGGTTTATAAAGTCACATAGAAACCCCTTAGATTATAGAAATTAATCATGAATTCATAATGCATGAGTGAATTATTTGGCCAGTAAATTCATCCATCATATTAATGTTATACCTTCTCGCCATTTTATCTTATGAAACATATCAATAAATGATAACCATGGTAGATAATGGAACTTATGTCCAACCCCCATATAAAAAAATACAAAAAAATACAAATATATGTATATATATCATATATATATGTATCAACATATATATATATCATATGTATGTATAAATATACATATATATATATATCATATATATATAAAGCATTCGGGAATATTTCCTTAAATCTATCACTTTCAATAAATCCCAAAAGACTTTGTTCCATTTCACCTTATAATATATACCATACAATGAATTGTGAAACCACATCCAATAATATTTTTGATATCCTCCAAAAAAATTTTGGAAGTCTATAAATAACTTCTCCTTGTATCATATTTTATGTAATACCTTATACACTCCCATCTAAAATACTTTTGGATTAATTAGAAAACATTTTAGAATATCTCTCCAATTCAAACTCAATCCCCATTCAGTCAACCAAAAAGTGAGACCTCACGGACCATTACAACATTGAAAATTAATTTGAATCTTAAGGTCCATATATGTTTGAAAATAACAGCCTTTAGAAAATGACCAATGTTACTAGATAAATAATGGGTTCTTCCCTGGTCTTCATCATACACAAATATCTCTATACCCATTTCCACCAGTCTGCATCATATGAAAACAATAATCCTCATATTTTCCTGTTTCTATAAGATATAGATTGAATACAGGTCATAGAACAAGTCAATCCAATATATCCAACTCATATGTTATCGATTCAGAGATATTAGACTAATCTGATAGATTAATACATCACATTTTATTCATGCTTATGGATAATTACATCTTATGTCCTTTATCTAGATATATATACAATATCAGGGGGTGACCAAACACTCCCACAATCTATCTCAATTAAGGGCCCATATGTCATAATCATCATATGAGAGTACTAATCCCATATTTGTTAGGCTTCATGATCAGAAAAATACCGAACTACCCTCATATTAGCGAAGTCAATATATATACTTTCATAAGTAGGGTATCAAGGTATAAAGGTTCTCATGATAGGTATCTCTACAACCTAAGGTAACGAGGACTCAAATATAATCCATGCACCCCTACTATACTAAATACATTTTAATGAGACTCTACTTGGTATGCTTAGTAGTTCATTTGATTCATGCCAAGAATCGTATTCACTGTTTTGTGCCTTATGAACATATTTTATATCTATTTACAAGTATCCTAATCATGCTAAACTTAAATTTTAATCAAAACATTAATACTCCACGATGAATATCAATTATTGATAAATTCAAATTAAAACTCCGAGTGGTCAATTATAATTTAACTTCATCAAATATACACAAACACACACATTTATGTCTCCAATGTTAAATAATGAAAAAAATGAGGATTTCTTATATCCTAATACATTTTAATATTCTTAATCCCTTTAAAAATATTTAACAAACATAACATAATCATCTATTTATCAAATTAATTATGGAAAACTACCATATTAGCCTTATGTTTGCTATAAATTATGGGTTTTGTTAATATTTTACATCATATGTAATCAAAGTCACATCTTTTTGAGACTCTCTGTAAACCCCACACTAAATCATTAATCAAGAAACACTTAAAAAAATCTTTTATAAATATTTGTGATATTTAGGAATAATATTCCAAACTATTCAACTAATTGAACAAATAAAAACTTCTTAACATTAAAACATCAAATGCTACGATGTAAACTTTTTATACAAATTAAAACTATTTCTAAATTCGTCATAATTATTCTTGGAACACAATTATATAAAACTTTTTCCATGAAATAATGTAACTAATTACCTTATTTGTTTTATCAGTCCTCTTAAAATATTTTAGGATAAAGAGAAAAATACATTAATATGGTAACTAAATGTATGTCATTATATTTGTAATTACCTTATATCCTAAAACACTTTTAGGATGTAAAAAGTAATTCAATTTTCATTTTGACTAGTACAATCCTTCATGAAATAGTGTCTTTGATTTTTAATAATAACTAAATGTAACTATTTACATATTTTTATCATCACTTGTCAAATGATATTTAGTGAAAAACCATTTAATCATGAACTTGTATAATGCATTAGGAAATAGTGATTTCTACATTTAAATGGTAGCTAAATTTAACATTTTACATTTTTATTACCATCACATTTCCTAAAAATTTAGCTTACTAAGTGGAAATAACATTAAATTTAGATTAGTATTATCCTTTTTTGGTAATTATATTTAAGTCCAAATGTAATCCCACTTGCCCCTTAGACAATATATTCTCTTTAAAAAATCTTTATAATATACCTAAACCATTTTATGTTAATAAATTACATTTAATTTCATTAAATATGAAATCCAAATGTAATCCCACTTGCCCCTTAGACAATATATTCTGTTTAAAAAATCTTTATAATATACCTAAACCATTTTATGTTAATAAATTACATTTAATTTCATTTAATATGAATATTTAGCTAATAAAATATTGTCTCTATATCATATATGATATTCTATGTGTTAAGAACATTTTAATTTGAAAATTATTCTATATTGTACTATACCATTGATGGGTGGTAGGAACACATTCCCACATATTTTAACAAATATTTGGAAAATCATTTTATCCTAAATAGGTTTTTATCCATATCTTCTTTTTTGAACATGATCTAGAACACAATAAATCACATACCATGTGTATAAAATTAAAAATCACATTTTTTAATAAAATTTCTTTGTTATTTAACATGTTATCTTATCACAAAAGGTAAATTACATAAATGTACACATCTTCTACTTAGATTCATTTATACTTGATAAAATACATTCCATTAAAATCCTTAAAATAGTAACAATTTACTTCATATAAAAAATATAAAGTATAAGCTTAATCAATTATTCCATTTACTTTGAACTCCTATATATTTACAAAAAATTTTAAACTATACCATCAATATCACATACCTTTCAAAATTAAATAATTAATTTTTATATTATCTATTTATGACATGAACGTTCTTTGGGGATTCAAAAAATCCTTTAATAATTTCCTAGATAATCCCATCATATTCAATTATTACAATTATTTCCTATGAACTATATATTTCAATGACCATTATTTACTTCTTGAAAAAAAAATTCAAACTTTTTATCCAACTTATATTCTTACCATTTGAAATTTTACCTTCATTTACTTCCTATAAATTATTTAAGATCCTACAAATCAAATTCTTAGATCATAAATGTTCCTAAAATTTTGAGAATATGAAGTAATTTTTCTTTTAATTAAATTATATTTTTGGAATATTTCCACAGATTTCAATAAGATAAATTCCCTAATTATAACATGAAATTTTTAGTTTCTCCATAAATTATGTTATAGAATTAAACAAATGATAAATCATGTGCATTAAAAACAAGCGTCTCATTTTATTTAAGTGACAATTTTTTACATTAACCTCTCAAGATATAAATGAGATAACACACACATTTTATGAAAAGTGTATCCAAGATTTAGGTAAAAAACTATTAATTTATCAACTCCTTTTCTCCACTAATTTAAAGACAACATTTAAACTCTAAACATTTTCTCTTTATAAAAAATATATATATTTAATAATTTTTTTAAAACATACACTTGACATCATTTATCTATTAGAATAAGAAAATTTATTTCAATAAGAAATATATTTTTATAGAATCCTTTGGTCTCATTAAAATCAATATATTCAATCATATTGAATATCATTTTACATACACAATAATATTTAGTATATGAGACTAAAATTCCTCAAATCATTGATGTAACCTATCATATTAAGTTCATGCTTGGAGGAAAATATTTATTTGGAATTTTTTAATCAAATTCATTTGAAACCATAAATGAATCACTCTATTCTTCAATAAGAATATATATTCACTTGTTCAACAATTCCAATACTTGGTCTATAAGGAAGTAATTCTTCTTACACATAGATATCCTTCCCTTAAAAACATTTCCTAAATCACCAATATTATTTAAGAATGTTTTTTAAGTCTTCAATATAAGGATTAATTTAAATTATGTTTCTCCTTCCAAGGAATAATCTCAATGTTCGATGATGATGATGCTATTTATCTAAAATAGAATCTTTTATCAGATGAGTATCAAATTTCATAAAACATTTAATAATGACTGTTATTAAATTATCTCCCTAAAAATGATGACCCCTTTTAAAACCATAATATCTATTAGTGGGGAATGATCCACATTTCACTATGAAAATGATTCATCTAGGGCATTCATCTCACCACTTAGGTATTTAGGTTTGGAATCATCACAACCACAATAGTTACAACTCTTGGATAATTTAGATGACAAATTTTTATCTAAATACATCAAATGGATTCAATAAACTATATTACTATGGTATCATAACTATTAGGGCCTCCCAGATAAGTGTCACCCATAGAATACGTCAAAATAAGATAAAATTGGACAATATATGGGCACCCATATAAGGAATGAAACTACCTAGAAAGAAAATATAGTTTCAATTATTACTTTATTTCCTTACTTGATATAATATTCATGCACCTGACAATGAAATATATCTACCTATTTGGATTTTAGAGGTCTTGAAAGGTGTCACTTTGGATGTAATAAAACACTGAATATTTTATGAAGTTTTTAATCCCACCATCTTATCTCATGTTATTCCCTTTTATGTATGTATGCTTCTAGTAATTTAGTACAGAATATTATTCCATCCATGAAATCAATTTATTCAAACCATATTCATGTGTAAATATTTATACAATCCTTATATTTTTGTTACTCACTAAAAAATGGAACTCAAGTATATTTATAAATATCTGATTCCATCTTATACATAATGTACATGAAAAATAAATATAAAGGTTTAGATTTATATAAGATTGATTATTTCCATTTGATTAAACCTGGAGTGACATACATCAAACCCTATTCATCATCCTTGACAAAACATAAGCCTCCAGTTATGTATGTAGTCCAACCCCAAGTCCCTCTACCCATGGATACTTTACTCAAGATAAAATCTCATTCGTCATAACACTATCACGTAATATTAACGTACTATATTTAACAACAAAACTGAATCCATTAACATCATTTAAAAATTAAGTTCAAGGAAGATGAAAAAATTAAATTCATCATGAATACATGCCTAGCATGAAAATTCAATGCTCTAAACTATAAGAAAAAAATTATATATATTATAGCCTACAAATATTCATAATATAATCATTTCATAACAATGAATAAAAAAAAGGAAAAATCATTAAATAAATATTCTATTCAATTATTTTCACATGAGGTAAAAATTTATGAATAATTCATAAATAAAATATAATTTCTAAAATTTTATAATTTTCTATTTATATTATTAGAATTATATAAATATGAACATAAAATTTTATATTCATTCGAACAATTTTGAATATACATACATTATATTCAGGAAAATATAAACTCTTTCATATTTATCATTATATAGAATTTCTATTTTAAATATACTATATTATATAAATTATAAACTATTTATAATAAAATTATATAATGTAAAAATTTTACAAAACTTGAATATCATATACTTAATGTTATTTATACCATTTTCATATCATTAATCCAAAAAAATTATGTGGCTTGAATAATATTCAAATAATATCTCTATTGAATTTACAAAATAAAGTTGATTAATTATGAAAAATTCACAATTTAAATATAAACATTTTACAATTTGGCCTCAATTCATAATTTATCACTACTGAAAAACAACCCTATAAAAATGGTTCTGAACGATTGGTATATACCATAGAACAATTGGTATATCCTATACCAATTGTTCTATAAATAATGCGGTATTTAGCCATAAATATATGTTTATTCAAATATTTCTCATTGAAATCATTGGTATAGTCCTTGGGAATATTTGAGTACCGATGGTTTATGATAAACTATTAGTATAGATTTATACTATCAGTTCCCAAAAACTATTGGTGTAGGTTTGTCTCCCTAGACAGCACCGCGGGACCTTCCACCAACTCTACATAATCAATACCACCACCTGTAAACAAAATACTAACAACTATACACATTCCATATAGTACATGTATTGTATATTTATCATTTAACCAACTAATTACTCTATCTATATTTTCAAACCATTCACAATACTATAATATACATCTAAAATCAACACAATCAATCAGTTATAGTCATTAAACACTATACACACATTTTTTTCTTTACTGTAAATAAACAAATGTATGGGATCAATATCACCATGACCACCACAAATTCCATCATAATCATTACCAGTGTCACAAAAATCTAAACTAACATTATCATTTTTAGCAGATCATCATCACTAGAAGTGTTATCACTTGGACCACCACTAGGACCATCATTTACATCAACCAATGGATCATATAATGAGCGAATTTTAAACATACATGAATAAAAAACCAAATAATACACTAACATAAGTGATGGATATAAAGTTGTTATAGACTAAATGAACTACTCGGTGACCATTTTACCCATTATACACTCATGTATAGTGATTATTTTGGCATCAACTACTTCTAATGGAGAGTGTTGTAGCTCAATGTTGCAAGATATTTGATATGTTATCAATGAGGGTAAATACCTAGTGGGTATTATTCTCTTTATAGATTGACATTATACTCTCCCCAGGTGGTCCTCACCTAACACCTATCTCAAATTTTCATTAGACCCAATGTTTTCATCTTTCTCATTGAAGGCCTCTATGTCACACTGTTAAAAAATATAAATATGATATTTAATTATGAATTATTTATCAAAATTTTAAATAAAAATAAAAATAATTACAATATTTTATGGTGTTTGTTCAGCTACAACACTTCCATATTTTTTCCTTCCACTTGAGAAAAAAGTTAACTTGATGCAGATGACCTTTAATATTAATCATCTCTCGATGAAAGTGGCACTAATAACTATAATAGTAAATTATTTAATAATATGAAATTAAAAAAATAACATTAACACATTCTAGATAATATTGGTCTGATCAAAACCAAAAAAATAGTTCAAATTTATATTTACTTTGATTAATTTGGTTGAGGTATATTCAAATTTTTTTTATTAAATTTTTATTATGTTAGGTTGGATTGGATCTTTAATTTAACTTTAATTATTTTCATACATTTTGAATTAATTTGAATAGGTTTGAGATAGTTCATTTTATTGAAACATTTTTACGAGGTTTTTTAAAATTTCAATCTGGGTGAATTATGTATGGTTTAAATTTAACCAGTTTTGTTTAATATATGTAATTTTAGTTTATTTGGTTTCATCTCAATCAACATCAATTTTTTTGGTGATTTTTTTTATGTGTTAGTTGGATTCACTTCCATTAAATTAAATTAAATTTTATTTGAATCAATTTCATCTAGTTTGATCCTCATTGAGTAGGATTTTTGTAGGTTTTTGTGGTTTAGGTCAGTTATTTTGCATCTATTTCTATTTTTAGGTGTTGATCATATCTACTCAATGTGGTTTACATGAATTCCAATCACTATGATTTTGTTCATTTACCATTATTTTTTTCATGATGATTCAATTAAATTAATTTTCTATTTTTTTCAAATAAATATATTTCACTATATTTCAATTTCATTCAATTCACACAAATATAATTTGTATTCCATTTGGTTCTATCTATGGTATGCTAATTTTTATTGTATTGGATTGATATATTTGAATTATATTTTTGGTAATGTTAATTTGTTCCATTTGGTTTAAGTGGGTATTGTCATATTTGGAAATGGATAATAGAGTTGGATATCTATGGTTTTGTTTTATTCTATTTAAATTGATTAAGATCTATTTATTTCAGATCAACATTGTTTTGGTCTATTTGGTTTGATTTGGTTCCAATCATTTTAGGGTGGGTTTAATAAGGATGTATTGGTTAAATAGTGATAATATAAGAAATATTTGGTTTGATTATTTTAGGACTCAACCTAAAGCCTTACATAATTTTGAAATAATTTAATAATTCACACTGAGGATCTTTTCCAGTTTATAGATTTAGAGAATTAGGTTCTAAATTATACATAAAAAATTGAATAATTATAAGTAGACACTTCTACTCACTAACCTTTTTTTATCATAAATCAAAAACTTTAAAAAAAACATATACAGTTCTATGTATTAGATAGCATGACTTTTGTGTGATCCCATCCTTGAACCTATTCATCTTTAACTCCTTTGAAAAAAATTTCCAAAGTTGGGATGAGCATAAAAATATCAGTAAGGGATACATAAGGAATAAAAACTGTTAGTTTTAAAAAAACATATAAACCATGAATAAATTATCATAAAGAAATGCATTTCAATTTAAAGAAGTAGAAAAAATACTTCAGTGAATATAAGCTCATTTCTCAACCTTTTTTAACCAAATTATTACCATAAATCCCAAAGAAAACAACATATATCATATAAAGGTTACTTGGGACATAAATATACTTAAATGGAATAACTGTACGGTCGACTTCCACATATATCACTAAATGGAATATCCATATGACTGACTTTCATACCAAATGCATTGGAGGTTATAACATAACCAAATTTCCTAGGATTATCATGGAACCCCCGTCATTTGGTTTATCTTGTAACCAATCATCAAATGTCTAAGTACCATTATATAATCATAACACATAAAATATTGGTAATATTAACATATCACTAATAACATTTCATTTTAAATCACAAGAAATCATTTCAATATATTGAAACACTCAATCCTGAAGTGCACTGTGTTGCATTTGTTGTCAATGAGGCATGAAGTTGTCTTGGAATGAATGGAAGTCAAGGAATGTCAAGAGGTGAATGACAAAGGTTGTGATGGTGTTGGTGCTGAAGAGAGAATGACCATAGTACAAAGATGCATGTGACTTAGGAGATTCACTAAGTGACATAGGAGATGATGGTTGACACATTCTCTAAGAACATCTGACGATTGTTGAGCTTCTCTTAAAGTTCTAAGAACTTGTATCCTGATGATACAATGTCACAACAATGTTAGAAGACCACGCATTGTACTGACAATGCATGAGGAGATAAAGAGAGCCATCCACAACTTCTAAGTGGATGAAGTGAGATGAAGAAGTCCATGTACTAACTCTTAGTGCATGTGAATTTGAAGATGATCCAATTGATCTCTGATTAGATCAATGAAGCACATTGAAGAATTTAAGTGATTCAGGAGTTTGGTTGAAGATGAAGAACCTTCGGAATTCCCTCCTAAGTTGTGAAATGTTGAAAAGTTATTAAGAACATGAGGAGGAGACGGGTAATTCCTAAGAAGAAGAAGAATTATGAAGAAGATGGCTTGGAATGTGGCATTTGGCTTGAACTTATGGAAGAACATTGTATTTGACAAAGTATTATTCTTTGCCTTAGCCAAAAATTATGGCCAGCCAAGGCACCTTGAGGGTTCAACCCCAAGGCATGGGCACTAGGGCACCACGCCCGGGGGAACACGTGGGGCGAGCCAGGGCGGCAGGGCGCACCCGTAGGGCACCGCATGGGCGCCTGGGGCACGCCCGGAGGAGCGCAGAGGGGCCGTGTATAAGCCCCGAGGGCACGCGGTGGTGAAGCCCGCGCACCCGTGTGTGCATATTGGACGCTAGAGCGCGCCCGCAGGAGGCATGAGTGGGCGCAGAGCGCGCCCGCAGAGAGAACCCGGTGCAGGGCGGCACCGGGAGGGGAGAAGATGCAACTGAGGAGTAGCGGCGGGCGCTTGGGTGATAAAGCGCGGAAAAACCGCTGGAGAATTCGATGTGGGACGCGCATTTTTCACCGGGAAGGAATCCCAGCCGCACGATTCATCGCGCGCTTGATCTGCGCCGCACGATCCATCCGCGGCGCCGCGATTAGATCCAGGCCGTCCAAAGACCTGATCCGACGGCTCCGAGGCGTCTCCTACCACGAGCTCGTGCCGAGGCCATGCCAAGGCCACCCGACGACCGCCGACGAACCAGAGGCATCCCGACGACCTATTTCGAGTTCCCGTCCACCATTGCCGAAGCCGAAGGCTCCATAGTGCTCGTCTGGCCACACTGAACACAACCATGCATTAAAATGAGCCTGCATGCAACAAGGGGAGAATTTCGGTTGAGGCCGAGGCAAGAGAAGCTGCCGAGGCCACGTGGTTGGTGTTTTTTCATGGGATGAGCCTAAACCGAAGGTCGTGCATGCGTTATGAGTTGCATGCACGTAGAGGAACAAAAAATAAATAAGCCCGCGTCAAACCGAGAATAAATATCAAGAATTGGAAATATCTTTGAAGATCCGAAGATCTCGGGATTTTGAGTTGAATCACGCGGATAGAACCGCCTCTCCTCTGCCTATATAAAGAGAGGCCGAGGCTCTCATTATGGTTGCTGATGCGCTGAAAAGTTGAAGAGAGTCCCGCGAGCACCCTGTGCTTTGCGAAGCTTTGAAGCCCCGCGCATCCCACTTGTGCGGTTGTTGTTCTCGGTTCCACCCGAGGCCCAAAGGAGTTCCCTGCGCGCCTATCTTGCGCGACAGGAAGATCCCGAGCCGCTTGAATTTGCGTGCTCAAGGATTGGCACCCTCACTGCCCGCATACTTGTGCGGCAGGAGGAAGTGCCCGCGGGTGCAGCACTTGCGCGCCCCGCGGCAGGAGGAGCTTGCGCGCTCGAAGGCTTGTGCACCCATGGAGCCTTGCTCCAAGACACCTTGCGTGCCTTCCTTGAAGGCAGTGGTTCGGGCAAATTGAGAACCCACTTGGACAGTGAGCAAAATTAACAAAGAGGCCGTAGCCTTGGGTGTGTGCAAGAAATGAAGTGTTGGCCACAACAAAGAAGAACTCATTCAAGTGTGTGTGCAAAGTGAAGAATTTGTGTGTGCGAAACAAGTTGGCCGAACCTAGTGTGTGCACTAAAAGTGTATACACATTAGAAGAAGAAGAAGAAGTTCCACACTAAAGTATAACACACTTTTAGTGTGTGAACAATTTGAATATAGTGTGCGAAGATTGGTGAGAAGGTGTGTGCTATAGTTGACTACACCCTCTGAGGGTTTATTTCACCAGGAAGAGAAGAAGGGGAGTGCATGCTTACATGCATGCACGTGCACACGTGAACAGTGCTAAATCAGTTGTGTGCATCTGAGGAGTCCAAGACTTGAAGTTCTTGAAGAATTGAGTAGGCCATGCTATCAGTGCATGAGGATGAAGAGCTGCCATGCACTCAGTGCATGAAGTTGAAGTGAACTGAGACTGGACCAGACCGAAGATAAAGATATCAGTTGTCTGAGCATTCAGTAGTTGTAGAGAGAAGCCAGGTCATCCTGAAGAAGGAGATAAAGCCTGAGCTGGACGAGAAGCCCTGATCAACCACAAGTGATCAGAAGAAGAGCAAGGCCAACAGCCTTTATCCCAGGCTGCTGAAGATACTTGAAGAAGCTTAAAGTGAAGAAGAGCTACTCGTGTGACTCAAGGAGCCAGGAGAAGACCCTGTGGGACTCAGGGAGAAGAAGTCTTCAGTGGGATTCTGGAGCAGGCCAGTGGGACTCTGGTAACACTGTGGGACGCAGTATAAAGACCCTCCTGTGGGACTCAGGAGAGATACAGTGGGACTCTGTATCGACCATTGTAATTTTAACAGGTTATAATGGAGAATCCATGCTGGGAGAGCATGGAAAGGATGTAGGCCTTTGGTGCCGAACCTTGTAAATCCTTGTGTCCTGTGCCTTTTCATTACTGCATTATCCGGGAAAGGTTGACAGATACAAGAAGAGTGGATAGAGGCTTTAACCAGCCATAGAGGTTTAATTTATTAAGAATCAATTAGTAAAAAGTTTTAAAGGATCACTGATTCACCCCTTCCCCCTCTCAGTGATTTACACTGATCTGGGCACTTCAATTGGTATCAAAGGGAGGTTACCTCTAAAAGATCCAAGGGAGTCTTTATGAAGTGCAGATTTGAGGAAATGAAAGAACAGCCTCAAATGGAGATATCTGCCAAGACTCAGAAAAATAGAAAGAAGAAACAGGCCAAGAAGATGAAGAAAGCCTGTCCTAGCTGTGATGAAGTTGAAATAATGAATGATCTTCAAAATGTACTCAAATATCTTCAGAAGACAGTTCCCATGGAAGTGGAAAAGTTTATAGCTACAGGAATCCATGATCTTCATGAAGAAAAATCACAGTTAGAAGAAGAAGCCAATGCTATGGAAGATCAGCTGGCTAAAAGGGTTGGCATAACCAACACTCTCAGAAAGCTGGTAAATGCCAAAGATGAAACTGTTTCTCTTTGCAATGAAAGATATGAAGACACTGCTGAAGAATTGCAGAGAAGCCTTTCTGAGAAAGAATTCTTTAAGACTGTGGTCAAAGAAGTTTTCCATGCACTGGAAAAATTGCACAAAGTTTCAATGAATGTCAGAGATGCTCAACTTGAAGATAAAGTAAAATTGGTGAAGGAGCTGGACAATTCATTGCAAGAATTGAAGAAGGTGCATGAAGACCAGATGAAACAACTGGTGGAGAATTGGGAAGGAAAGCTAAGAACTGTTGAGGATGAGAAGAACTCCCTCAATATGAAATGCTTAGAACTAGAGGTGATATTGAAAAATCTGCAATCACCCAAAGCTGAAGCCTCCCAGTCAGCTGAAAGGAGAAATGTTGCTACTCAAGTATGCATTGAGCAGGATGATTCTAAAAGAAATACATCCTCTAATAAAAGGGCAACAACTTCTAAAAATAAGGTACCATCCATCCCATCTTGTACTCATGTTTCTAAATGTGTTTCCACAAAAAGTGCAGGATGGAAGAATAATTCCAAACAAGTATGGATGAAGACAGTGAAGAAAGAATGCTCTCCTGAAACAACACAACAATTCAAGAAAAGTACCCAACAATCAGAAGGACTGAAGAAGTCAAGATTTATGGGTCAGTGTTGGTGTTGTAATAAGTATGGGCACTGTGCAAAGGATTGTTGGTACAATCCACTGAATGGCAAAGCACAAAGGAAGCCCAATCCAAGGGGGAGCAAGCCAGAGGAAAAGAAGCAGCATCCACAGGTCCAGAGACATCTGTTTACTGCTAACAGATTTGGATTGCTTGACAACATCTGGGATGTTTGCAAAAGTGGTCAAAATGATACATGTCAATCTCCAACTGTATCCAAAGATGAAAATAAGAGAAGATCACTGAACCTGGCTAAAAAGGAATCCTTGGGAAGCAAGAAGAAGAAAGCTGAAAAAGCTCCCAAGAAGATGTTGAAAAAGGAAGAGAAGTCCTTGGAGTCTAAATCCAAGAAGGGTGAGTCATCTAGAAGGACCACCAAGAAAATATGCTTCTACTGTGGAAAGAAAGGTCATACCATGGATCTTTGCAAACAAGCCATGAAATTCAATAGAGGGAGACTGGACTCAAACAGACAATCAATCCAGAAGAACCAGAAGGGATTGGTTGAAAATAAGCTGCCTAAGAAAGGTAGCTTAACAGTATCAAAAGAACCATGTGGAATATCCAGAACTGAGGCCACACTTCCAAGTGACTTACTAGTCATATGGCCAAATCAGTTGCAACTTGCCAAAGAGCTGCAAAGAGCTGAAGATGAAGTTCTGGCAATTGCTAAGGCAAAAGGGAAGAAGAATATTTCACATGAAGATGTGTTGAGATCCACACCAGCACAAACATCATTGAAGATCAAATGTGCAAGTGTGAAGAATGGTGAAAATGGGACATCTCGGTTGAGAGAATCTTCTCAACCTTGCTGTTCACATTGATGAACCAAGGAGGTTCCATCTTATTCCCTAATCACTTGTATTTACATGTGCTGACATTGCAGGGAATTGAAGATGATGATCATTCTCAACTGGAGGATGGTTTGGACAGAATGGAGTGCACCCCTTGAGGGGGAGCCAATCTGGAGAAGATGATGTTCTGAAATTAATATCATCTTGAGAAAAGTGAAGGTATTCCAATCATACTTTCATCCCTTGTTTCTTAATTGTATTCATCATGACAATTAAGGGGGAGTATGGATTGAGGACAAATGGATGAAAGGGGGAGCTTTATCTTTGCACCTGAACTTTCTAATGAGTTTTGTGAAGTTGTGCAGGATTTAGCAAATTCATTGTTATATCTGAAAAATTTCAAACCCCTAAGAATGATCTCACATGTACAGTGAATGTTGGACAGCATTGAGTACCTTGGTTACATCACTCTTGTTTTCTACACCGGGTTAGCCCAAGTAGACTTAGAGTTGATTTACTAAAGGTTCTTTGCTAAAGAGAACATGTGACATCATCCCTCTCTCAGTGTCTTTCAAGAAAATACTTTTCAAAGGGAGGAAGAGATTTTTGAAAGAGAACCACACCACACCTTTTCATTTGATTTCCAATAAGGGGGAGAAATATTGGCACACATATTGACCCATTCATATGTGCTGAAGGAGTGTATTGACAACAAATACAAAGGGGGAGATTGAAGTGCACTGTGTTGCATTTGTTGTCAATGAGGCATGAAGTTGTCTTGGAATGAATGGAAGTCAAGGAATGTCAAGAGGTGAATGATAAAGGTTGTGATGGTGTTGGTGCTGAAGAGAGAATGACCATAGTACAAAGATGCATGTGACTTAGGAGATTCACTAAGTGACATAGGAGATGATGGTTGACACATTCTCTAAGAACATCTGATGATTGTTGAGCTGCTCTTAAAGTTCTAAGAACTTGTATCCTGATGATACAATGTCACAACAATGTTAGAAGACCATGCATTGTACTGACAATGCATGAGGAGATAAAGAGAGCCATCCACAACTTCTAAGTGGATGAAGTGAGCTGAAGAAGTCCATGTACTAACTCTTAGTGCATGTGAATTTGAAGATGATCCAATTGATCTCTGATTAGATCAATGAAGCACATTGAAGAATTTAAGTGATTCAGGAGTTTGGTTGAAGATGAAGAACCTTCTGAATTCCCTCCTAAGTTGTGAAATGTTGAAAAGTTATTAAGAACATGAGGAGGAGACGGGTAATTCCTAAGAAGAAGAAGAATTCTGAAGAAGATGGCTTGGAATGTGGCATTTGGCTTGAACTTATGGAAGAACTTTGTATTTGACAAAGTATTATTCTTTGCCTTAGCCAAAAATTATTGCCAGCCAAGGCACCTTGAGGGTTCCACCCCAAGGCATGGGCACTAGGGCATCACGCCCGGGGGAACCCGTGGGGCGAGCCAGGGCGGCAGGGCGCACCCGTAGGGCACCGCATGGGCGCCTGGGGCACGCCCGGAGGAGCGCAGAGGGGCCGTGTATAAGCCCCGAGGGCACGCGGTGGTGAATCCCGCGCACCCATGTGTGCATAGTGGGCGCTAGAGCGCGCCCGCAGGAGGCATGAGTGGGCGCAGAGCGCGCCCGCAGAGAGAACCCGGTGCGGGGCGGCACCAGGAGGGGAGAAGATGCAACTGAGGAGTAGCGGCGGGCGCTTGGGTGATAAAGCGCGGAAAAACCTCTGGAGAATTCGATGTGGGACGCGCATTTTTCACCGGGAAGGAATCCCAGCCGCACGATTCATCGCACGCTTGATCTGCGCCGCACGATCCATCCGCGGCGCCGCGATCAGATCCAGGCCGTCCAAAGACCTGATCCGACGGCTCCGAGGCGTCTCCTACCTCGAGCTCGTGCCGAGGCCATGCCAAGGCCACCCGACAACCGCCGACGAACCAGAGGCATCCCGACGACCTATTTCGAGTTCCCGGCCACCATTGCCGAAGCCGAAGGCTCCATAGTGCTCGTCTGGCCACACTGAACACAACCCTGCATTAAAATGAGCCTGCATGCAACAAGGGGAGAATTTCGGTTGAGGCCGAGGCAAGAGAAGCTGCCGAGGCCACGTGGTTGGTGTTTTTGCATGGGATGAGCCTAAACCGAAGGCCGTGCAAGCGTTATGAGTCGCATGCACGTAGAGGAACAAAAAATAAATAAGCCCGCGTCAAACCGAGAATAAATATCAAGAATTGGAAATATCTTTGAAGATCCGAAGATCTCGGGATTTTGAGTTGAATCACGCGGATAGAACCGCCTCTCCTCTTCCTATATAAAGAGAGGCCGAGGCTCTCATTATGGTTGCTGATGCGCTGAAAATTTGAAGAGAGTCCCACAAGCACCCTGTGCTTTGGGAAGCTTTGAAGCCCCGCGCATCCCACTTGCGCGGTTGTTGTTCTCGGTTCCACCCGAGGCCCGAAGGAGTTCCCTGCGCGCCTATCTTGCGCGACAGGAAGATCCCGAGCCGCTTGAATTTGCGCGCTCAAGGATTGGCACCCTCACTGCCCGCATACTTGTGCGGAAGGAGGAAGTGCCCGCGGGTGCAGCACTTGCGCGCCCCGCGGCAGGAGGAGCTTGCGCGCTTGAAGGCTTGTGCACCCGTGGAGCCTTGCACCAAGACACCTTGCGCGCCTTCCTTGAAGGCAGTGGTTCGGGCAAATTGAGAACCCACTTGGACAGTGAGCAAAATTAACAAAGAGGTCGTAGCCTTGGGTGTGTGCAAGAAATGAAGTGTTGGCCACAACAAAGAAGAACTCATTCAAGTGTGTGTGCAAAGTGAAGAATTTGTGTGTGCGAAACAAGTTGGCCGAACCTAGTGTGTGCACTAAAAGTGTATACACATTAGAAGAAGAAGAAGTTCCACACTAAAGTATAACACACTTTTAGTGTGTGAACAATTTGAATATAGTGTGTGAAGATTGGTGAGAAGGTGTGTGCTATAGTTGACTACACCCTCTGAGGGTTTATTGCACCAGGAAGAGAAGAAGGGGAGTGCATGCTTACATGCATGCACGTGCACACGTGAACAGTGCTAAATCAGTGGTGTGCATCTGAGGAGTCCAAGACTTGAAGTTCTTGAAGAATTGAGAAGGCCATGCTATCAGTGCATGAGGATGAAGAGCTTCCATGCACTCAGTGCATGAAGTTGAAGTGAACTGAGACTGGACCAGATCGAAGATAAAGATATCAGTTGTCTGAGCATTCAGTAGTTGTAGAGAGAAGCCAGGTCATCCTGAAGAAGGAGATAAAGCCTGAGCTGGACGAGAAGCCCTGATCAACCACAAGTGATCAGAAGAAGAGCAAGGCCAGCAGCCTTTATCCCAGGCTTCTGAAGATACATGAAGAAGCTTAAAGTGAAGAAGAGCTACTCGTGTGACTCGAGGAGCCAGGAGAAGACCCTGTGGGACTCAGGGAGAAGAAGTCTTCAGTGGGATTCTGAAGCAGGCCAGTGGGACTCTGGTAACACTGTGGGACGTAGTATAAAGACCCTCCTGTGGGAGTCAGGAGAGATACAGTGGGACTCTGTATCGACCATTGGAATTTTAACAGGTTATAATGGAGAATCCATGCTGGGAGAGCATGGCAAGGATGTAGGCCTTTGGTGCCGAACCTTGTAAATCCTTGTGTCCTGTGCCTTTTCATTACTGCATTATCCGGGAAAGGTTGAGAGATACAAGAAGATTGGATCGAGGATTTAACCAGCCATAGAGGTTTAATTGATTAAGAATCAATTAGTAAAAAGTTTTAAAGGATCACTGATTCACCCCCTCCCCCTCTCAGTGATTCACACTGATCTGGGCACTTCAAATCCATTTCAAAATCTGTTTTCAATACCAAAACACCCAAAAATGGAATAAGGGGTTTCTTTTTTCCATTTTAAAACATTAAGTGTTATATAGGAAGACAAAAAATGTTTATGGCGGTGGAGAGGTCATTAACACCAAAAATGTTAAATAAATTCCTTTTTTGTTTTATTAAAATACATAAAAGATAAAATATTCCATTTGAATGAAAGTAAATGTAAAATGGGTTTATTACACACCGTTTAAAATAAGAAGGTGTATATTATCAAGACATGCCTCAATGAAAGGAGATTGAGACAAAGTCCCTTACCTCGAGTCCAACTTGTCTCGTATGTTTTTTATTGTTCCTGAATAATAAAATAATGTTAATGTACACTTGATTCAGAACCTTTTTCAAGTTTATTATTCATTTTTTATCACTTATTGCCTTTCTATAACAATTAGTTAATTATTTCAGTTCATATCAGACATTTTTTTGATGTTCGGAACTTGACACTACTGGAAAATAGGTCTCTACCCACGGTTTTCCAAAATCGTGGGTATAGGGATAGTATGTGAACCTATACCCACAGTTGTGCCAAAAACCATGGGTATAGTTTTCTTTTAAGACCTATACTGACTGTTTTGGAGAGAACCGTGGGTATAATGTATTTTCCGAAGACCTATACCAATGGTTCTTGAAAACCGTAGGTATTGTGGGTTTTTTTTGAAGACCTATACCCACGGTTCTCCAGAACCGTGGGTATAGATTTCCTGCGTTATGGCATAGAATGAAATTTAGGCAGGACACAGAAAAAATTTGGTGGGCAGACATTTTTTCACAGTTTAGATTAATATATTTATATATATATAAATATAATCTTACAAACGTTATTTAGCTCGGTTGGTCTGTCGGTGGGCCGCTATTCTGAGGTTCTGCATGAGTTGCGTGTTCGAACTCC
Source organism: Viscum album (assembly GCA_963277665.1). Taxonomy (NCBI): domain Eukaryota; kingdom Viridiplantae; phylum Streptophyta; class Magnoliopsida; order Santalales; family Viscaceae; genus Viscum; species Viscum album. The sequence goes on from OY728133.1 coordinate 1,965,488,749, forward strand.
GGCGAGCACTTTTTTTGAATTTAAATACCAAATATTAATATATATAATAATATATATTCATATATGACATATAGAAAATCCAGGTTGGTTGGTGGCATGTTTCAAAGGGTTTGCATGAGACCCAGGTTTGAAACCCCGCGTGCACATTTTTTAAATTTAAACACCGAATATTAATATATAGAAGCGAATATATATACAAATAATAGATAAAGAGTCCATCTTGGTTGGTGGCGCACTTGTGTGGGTTAGCATGAGTCGCGGATTTGAAACCTGCTGGGAAATTTTTTTAAATTTAAATACCCCACGGTTTGAAAACCGTGGGGTCTGTTGTGTGCCACGCTGGAACAGCCAGTGTCCCACATGTGACTCCCCTATACCCACGGTTTGGAGAACCGTGGGAATAGGATGAAACCCCTATACCGACGCCATTCCATCCCACAGTTCCCAAAACCGTGGGTATTGCCTATACCCATGGATTTGGGGGCTATACGCACAGTTTTGAACCATGGGTATATGCCGTTTTTCCAGTAGTGTGAGTAAAAAATGAACTTGTTATAATTAAAAATTGTCCATGTGGTCAAGATTCCATTATTTACAGAATTATATTAATTATTTGGATAACATTTATATCATATATATATATATATATAGTATTTATGTATTTATAATAGTCCACATCATTTTGATATAATAAATTAAATGCACCGTTCATGGAGACTGTAAGCCGTACGTACGCATGGATGCTAATTTGATTTATTTTTCTTATTTAAAGGAATGAAAAATAAATGATACATAGATATATTATAATTAAATTATAATATATATGTTATATATGTTACATATGTTCATTAATTACATCCTTTATACTTTCCATGTACAGTATGAACGAGTCATATCACTTTGAGAAGACGGTAGTCCGCACTTCCTCAAATGAAATTATCGTATATATAGAACATGAAAATAATAAAGGTTTGTCATAAATGAAAATTAAATAATCATAGAGATAAAAAATATCATATATATCATATATAATTATAGTGGCATCATAATTTCCACCATTAGAGGTGGTTGAATAATATTGAACAATCATCACTTCATGAGGTAGTAGTTCTCCATCCACATAAATAATATGTTCTATACACAGTAGACGGAGGTGTGCATAAGTTTAGTTATAATATTTCCCATAAAAACAACCTACTATATTGGGGATACCCATTTTTTATGTAAAAATTTAATAATAAGAGCATAGGGAGCGGAGAATGAAAATAAAAGAAAAGAACATGAGAGAAGGCCTTATCATTAAATCGGGTAACTCCATTTGGTTTGAACCAAAAGGCATTGTTGAATTGGATTCTACCTATAGGAAGGATTATACGAGGAATATAGGGATTTTGGGAGATTATTTGAGCATATTTTGGATGATACAAGGGGATTTAGAGGTGTGAGTAATGGGTTATAGGTGGTGTCCTTTTATAAGAGGGAGGAGGGCAACTTTATGAATGTTTGAATGTATTATTTTATTATAAACTGAATTTAAAATTCAAAAGGTCTGAAACTCATTTAATTAAAATTTAAGGTGAGTATTGTTCTAATTTCACCCATAAAATGAGTTTTATACAAGTTTAGAAAATAAAATTAACCTTATCTTTTAGCTTTAACCTTTAGTTAACAAATTTAACTTTTACCATGTCCTCTTGTATATTCATACTATATGGTTTATATATTTACTATAAAATAAGAAGAGACCGAAAAATGGACCATTAATGACATTTTTAACATCATATATGTCATTTGGACGAATCATAGATTTTTAGGATTGTTTATCATTTAATAAAATAGTATTTATTTTAAAAACCCATTTATATCAATTTATAAACTATTCATATCAAGACTATTAAAAAGTACATAAAAACATGATTATTTCCCAAAAAACTACATTGATTAAAATATAAAAAGTTATAATCATCCATAAAACTCAGTTACGACATAAAAAGTTTCAAAATAAATTTATTTTAATATTTATAATCTCATTGATTTAAATCTTTCATTAATATGGTAATCACTACATCACCATTGTGTCGTAAATAATTTTATTTCTTTGATGTCAAAAAATTATAAATAAAATTCCATGATGTAGGAAATATTTTGATATTCATAATGAATAATTTTAGTAAAACATATCACTTATATAACCCCATATAAAAACTATTTTACTAAAAGATATATGTTTATGTAACATTTTCAGTAACTTTAAATTAATTTTTATAAAATGTCATTTTCACTTACAAGTGGCTCCATGGTGTCCCAAAATTGACCTAAGGATTCCCATGTTTAGAAAAGTATCATCCAATATGGTTAATTCACATGTTAGGGTAATTTAATTTTATTATAATATTAATTGTTTACCCTTATTTACCAGATTTACCCTTAAACCATGGTAAATCAAATATTTACTGAAATTATTATTCATAATATCTAAAAATAAAATTTACTTATTTTCAAACTTTTTACCTCATAATTAAAAATATGGAATCCATTTTTTAGAATTCAAAACACATAAGTTGTAGAAATTAATTTATAATTAATTATCATTGTCAAAACCAAAAATCATGTTTTTAAAAAGTAAAAACTACGAAAAAGTTGACATTTGGTTATGTCTTATTTCAAAGTAAAATTGCTTATAATGACCAAAATTGGAATAAAAGGTAAAAATATAATCTAATTAAAAATTGAAACAAACATAAATTAAAATTTAACTATATAAATACATTATATTAAAAGGTATTTTTGAATTAAAATGTAGTATTTTTCACTATACATAAAAAAATAAACTTTATCATAAAAATACCAAAATTTCACCCAAAGTAAATTTAGATGTCCCAATTCTAAATAATAAGTTTTATTTATAAAATGGATCATATAAAAGTGATAAATATTATATTTAAACAGTTTTCACCATCAAAATATGGTAAACTAATGTTTTAAATATATTATAGTTTTTCATGCATAAAATTAGATTCATTCTTATTTAAAGCCTGTAAAACTTATTAAATAAAAGTAAAAAAATTTAACAAACAAATTTAATAATAAAATATTTATTTTCATTCATTACCACAAATAAAATGGGTAGTAATTAACTACCATTTAAAATAATAATAATAATATATTATTTTTTGTATAAATCAATGTTGTGTACAATGTAAGATTTCAAAGAAACTTGTTGTTGCGTGTTGAGTATGATATAAGAAATAGAATCCCAATTAACATATAATTAATATGTAATTAAAAAAATTATAAAATATGAAAATTTAATATTATTTATTTACCTGGGATGTTACATCCTTCCCCCATTTGGGAATTGTGTCCTCCCAATTTTAAAATTTCCCTCATAATCTTTATTAAAAGCCACACATCGAAAAAAGAATCAATAAAAATATCACTTTAAAAGAAAGATGGTGAAGTATAAAGGTCACATGAGATAACATGTACTAGGGTTACATGTAGGAAAACATGGATATTGAAGAGAAAATATATTTCAAGTTCTAATAGAGGGTGATAGAAAAATGATCAAGAGAAAGTTAACCACCAGAAAACCAAAAACTTGTGATAGGTTAAATTGTATTTGATTCCCCAGTAAAAAAATTAAACAGACAAAGTTTTTTTTGTTTTAATTTCCCCTTCATAAATTTAGAGAATTTATTTATGAAATTGACTATGGACATAAGGAAATATACTTACTTTGTCAGGTAGAGTTTCATCCTTTTATAAGTTTCTACTAAGAACTCATATTTTCTCAAAACGATGATTATTCAAGAGGAATTGGTCACATTAAAAGCACTAGAATAAAATTTGTGAGAATAAAATGATCCCCATAATATAAACCATATATTTACCTTATCTTTATACATTAACCAAAACCAAAATAGTTAGTACAAGATTAGATAATCCCCAAAATAGACAATATTTTATAAAAATAAATACTAATCTTAATCTCCAAAATTGATAAAACTATACCCAAAGATCAACAAATACCATTAAAAAAAATTTACTTAAAATTATTCAACATAATAAAAACTAAGTTTGAAACCTGAAATTCAGAAGGATTTCATCACATAGCCTTCCAAAAAAATCTTCACATTTTTCTCCAAATAACATCTTCTACTCATAAAGATTCATAATTAAAAGTAATTAACCTAATCAAATATTCTCTATGATAGGTCAATTATTTCCATAAATAATCCAAATCCCTATATGTTTATAATAAAAATATAGATTCTTCCAAAATAAAATTCCAACTATTACTCAACAAATTAAATCCCATAGGATTATATTTTTCTTAGGAATATAGTATTCCTAAATGAGAGAATGTCTTCCAAAATAACATTTATCACTTAATCAAAAAATCATTTTACTATACTAAGGATATCCATTTGATAAATCATATGTTCCCAAAATCAACATATTCTTGATCCAAAAACTATTTAGCTAAAAAGAATTAATCATACTAGCCTGGGACTTCACGTAGGCCAGTGGTGAGTGATAAATCCTAGTCGCACTTTGGTTGTGGATTCGATTCCCATGGCCTTACAAGATGTGATGAGTTGTAACCAATCCTATAGGATATCATTTTTATAAAAACATATCATTTTTATAAAATTCAAAAAAATAAGTTAATTTCCTCAAAATAACCATAACCTATTTTATCTTCAAAGGTTATCTATTACCTCTCACTTTGCATCCCAAAATGTAATAACCTTTTATCACCGAAAAAAATATCATATGAAACCCTTAGGTTATACATTATGTCCACACAATAATAGATAATTCTCTTTTGAATAATATTTTTACATATCAAACATTATAGTTACACATAATAGAAAAATTCTTCCAAAGTAATCCTATCATCAAAAGAGACTATATACTTTTAAGCATTTCATCATCCTAAAATCTACCATAACTCTTGAATCCCTTATATGTTGACTTATTACTCATTCAATGTTCTTCATTATCTATTAAACATTCTTTTAAAACATCTTCTGTAATACTTATTTCCAATAATCAAAATCATAAATCATATCCTAATATTCAATAATGTTGAAACATCAACTAAGAATTAATCCATAAATTTCATTGGTTATTGTAATTTTCATCATCCTCAATTGGAATGAAATTAGGTATTGGTAAACAAATATTTTTACGTTACTACTGATCCCATTACTGAACCTTCTTCGTAAGAAATATATTTGTATAATGACCATGCACACTACATTTAGAACATTCAATTGATCCCTTAGAAAGAACTTGTTTCTCTTTCTCATAGTCAACTAGAAGCTTCCATTTTTCATGAAAGGTTCTTCCTTAATGACCTTCATTACCACAACTATATAATCTTCCAATCCCTTTGAAGAACTTTCCTAGGTGTTTCCTTCAACCACCTTTACACATAGGTTTTTGAATATACATACCTTTATGATTATTAACTGAACATCCGTAGTGATTTGTTTCTCGCATATATGACCACTTATGAAAATCACCAAGGTTATGGTGGTCAAAAATGATTTTAGATAATTGGTTGGGAACAAACACAAGAGTTATTATTTCACCTCCCATTTTATTCAGTTGCTTATTCAGAAAATCATCACAGTTTTCCTGACATCCATTATCACTTTGGTGGCTAATAGATCTAAACATTTATTGAAACAAAAAAGGTTAGTGTGATTATATCAGTAAAATCATCATATAATATCTTATGAAGAGGGAAAACACTATAACACACTTTTTCATGTTATCCTAAATGCATTCAATTTATCTAAAATAAATATGACTCTTTCTAATTTGATAACCATTATGGTTATTTCACTTATTCTTATATAACACCATAACCTCAAATGTTATCTAAACCGACCTTAGATAATAACTATAAGGACCTAGCCTCAAAAAAATACATAATATTGAATTAAGTTAATAATTCACATAGAGTATCTTTTCCAGTTAATATATTTAGAGAATTAGGCCATAACATATACATAACAACTTGAATAATTACAAGTAAAAACTTCTATTCACAGTCAATTTTTTAAATAAAATAAAAACACTTAAAAAAGATACATGTATAGTTCTATTTTATAGACATCATGAATTTTCTTTTATCCCTTCCTTGAAACTATTAATCTTTAACTCCAATGGAAAAATTTAAAATCTTGGGATGTGCATAAAAATCTCAGTAAATGATATATAAAGAAGGAAAACTATTAGTTTTTCAAAACAACATGTAATCCATGAATACTTTATCATAAATCAATAATTTCCTCTTTAAATAAGTAGAAAAAACACTTCACTAAATATAAGCTCATCGATTACAATTTTTGTAACTAAAAGATTACCATAAAGCCCATATAAAACAACATATAGCATATAAAGGTTACTTGATACATAAACATATTTAAATAGAATAACCATACTGTGGACATCCACACATATCACCAAATGGAATAGACATACGACTGACTTCTATACCCAATTCATTGGACGTTATAACATAATCTACCATCCTTGGTTTATCATGGAATCAAAAATAATTTGGTTTATCATTTAACCACCCGTCAAATTTCCAAATACGATATGTAATTATTACACATAAAATACTACAAATATCAACATTTCACTAATAACATTACATTTTAAATCACAATAAATAATTTGAAGATATTAAAATAATCAATCAATTTAAAAAAACATATTCAATACCAAGACACCAAAAAATGGAAAATTGGTTTCTTTTTTTCCTATTAAAAACATTAAGGCTTATAGACGACGCTAAATAATGATTACGACGGCGAAGAGGTCATTGTCGCCGCAAATTCTAAAAACATTCCTTTTGATGTTTAGTAAAATTCATCATAGTTAAAATATTAACATCTAATTAAAGTAAAAATCAAAGGGTTTTATTATAAACTAGGTAAAATAAATAGGTTTATATTATCAAAACATGCCTCAATGAAAGGAGATTGAGACGAAATCCCTTACCTCGAGTCCGACTTGTCTTGTATGATCCTTGTTATTACTGAATAATAAATATAAGTTAATTTATAATTTCATTATAACCTTTATCATGTTTATTATTCCTTTTATATCACTTATTACTTTGGTATAACGATTAGTTAATTATTTTAGTTCATATCAGACATTTTGTGGATGTTCGGAACTTGAGTAAAAAATGAGCTTGTTATTATAAAAAATTGTTCAGGTGGCCAAAAGTAAATTATATCCAGAATTATATTCCTGATTTAGATATAAAATATATCATATATATACAGTATATATGTATTTATAATTGTCCATAGCATTTGTATATAAGAAATTAAATGCATCGTTCATGGAGACATTAAGTTGTACGTACGCATGAAGGCTAAATTAATTTATTTTTCCATTTTAAAGGAATAAAAAATAAATGATACATAGGTATATTATAATTAAATTATATAATATATTTTATATAAGTTAAATAATTTCATCAATTACATTCTTTCTATGTACCATGTATAGCATGAACAAGTCATATCACTTTGAGGTGGTAGTAGTCCACATTTCCTCAAATGAAATTATCGTATATATACAACATGAAAATCATAAAGGTATGCTCTATATGATAATAAAAAAATCATAGAGATAAAATAAATATCATAAACATCATATATAATTAGAGTTCTATCATACTGGCCACCCTGATATGTGGTATAAGAATATTGAACAATCATCGTTTCGTGAGGCAGTGGTTCGTCATCCATAGAAACAGTATGTTCTATACCCATTATACGGAGGTGTGTGTAAGTGTATATAAAATAATTATCATAATAACAACATTGTATATTGAGGATACTGGTTTTTTTATTAAATAAATAATAATACGAACATAGGGAGTGGATAAGGAAATTAGAAGAAAAGTACTTGAGAGAAAACATTGCCTTTAAATCGGGAAAATCTATTTGGTTTGAACCAAAATAATTTTTTTAATTGCCTTATTCCAAGGGTATGTATTATAAGAAGAAGATAGGGATGTTGATAGATTATTGGGGTATTTTTTGGATGAGACAATGGGCTTGAGATGTGTGGGTAATGGGTTAGAGGTGGTGTCATTTTATAAGAGGGAAAAGAGACACTTTACAAAAGTTTGAAAGTATTATTTTATTATAAACTGAAATTTTATTTCAAAAGGTCCCCAAATCATTTAATTAGAATATAATGTGATGAAAGTGTGAAATAATCTCATCAAATGGGTTTTAGAAAATTTTATCGAATAAAATTAACCTTATCTTTTTGCATTAATATTTAGGTAACTAATTTTACTATTACCAAGTCCTCTTATATATTCATAATATATAGTTAATATATTTACTATATAAAGGAAAGAGACCCCAAAATGGATAATTATTAAAAATTTTAACATAATAATTTTTAGTTGGCCGAATATTATATTTTTAAGATTATTTTATCATTTAAATAATAGTATTTATTTAAAAAACTCATTTATGTCAATTTATGAACTATTCATATCAAGACTTTTTAAAAATCTACATAAAATTGACTATTTTGAAACACCAAAATTAATTCAAGTATCACAAGTTATAATCGTCCAAAAAAATTTTGTATGGCATAAAAAGTTTCAAAATAAATTTATTTTAATATTTATAATCTCATTTATTTAAATATTTCACTAATACGATATTCACTACGTCATCATTGTTTCATAAATAATTTTATTTATTTGAAGTATAAAAATTACAAATAAATTACCATGATATAGAAAATATTTTTAAATTTATAACGAATATATATAGTCAAAAATATCACTTTTATAACCCCATATAAAAATTGTTTTACTAGAAGATATAAGTTTATGTTATATTTTCTTTAACTTTAAATTAATTTTTATAAAATGTCATTTTCACATACAAATGGATCTACGGGGTTCCAAAATTGACCCAAAGATGACCATGGTTAGACATGTATCATACAATAGGGTTATGATACGTGTTAGAGTTATTTAATATTACTATAATATTATTTTTTACCCTTATTTACCAAATTTACCTTTTAACCATGGTAAATAAAATATTTACTGAAGTTACTATTTATAATGTCTAAGAATAAAAGTTACCTATTGACACAATTTAGACCTCCTGATTCAAAATATAGAATTTATTTTTCGAAATTCAAAACAAATTATTTTCAAAAAATAAATTAAAATTAATTCTCGTTGTCAGAACCAATAAGTGAATTTTTAAAAAATAAAAACTACCAAAAGATTGACATGTGATTATGTTTAATTTCAAAGTGAAATTACATATAATGACCAAAATTGTATTAAAAGTTTAAAATATAATCCAATTATAATTAAAAAAATTGAAATTACAATCTTACTATATAAATAAATTAAATTAAATGACAGTTTTGAATTAAAATGCAGTATTTTTCACTATTCATAAAAAATTGAGCTTTATCAGAAAAATACCTAAATTTTACCAAGAGTAAATTTTGATATCCCGATTCTAAATAAGAAGTATATTCTATTTAATGGATAATATCAAAGTGATATAAACAATATTTAAAATGGGTTCTCCATCAAAAGGCAGTAAAACGACTTTTCTAAAAATATTAGAGGTTTTAATGCTTAAAATTGGATTCATTATTATTTGAAGCCACTAAAAATTATTGGATGAAAATAAAAACATTTAAAAAATATGTATAATCATATTTTTGTTAGTTTTTTTCATTGTCACCATTTCAATGGCTAGGCGTTAACTACCATTTAAAATAATAATAATATTATATTATTTTTCAGTATAACACAAAATTGTGTGAAATGTAAGATTTCAAAGAAACTTGTGTTGTGTGATAAGTATTCTATCAGAAATAGAATCCCCTTTAAATTAATATTAATATTTAGTTCAAAAATATTAATAAAAATTGAAAGGTCATATTCTTTATTTACCTAGGATGTTACAGATTAGATTTTATTCTATTCGGTTTTAGTGCGTATTATCTTTTAGGCATATGATGGATCAGTTGGTTATGTGAGTTTTGATTTTATTATATTTCATTTGTCTAACTTTAATTTAGTTTAGTTTAACAAATCTATATTTTATTTCAGTTTTTTTGCACCTAGTAAAACTCAATCAGTTATAAAAATTACTTATTGCCTCACATGATCATTCATTGTAGTGCATCTCAATGTGTGCATGTAATTCATAAAATATATGATATTTTTTGTTTAATTATGATGAATCCTGAAAAAAAGAATTCAATACAATTAATAAGAACTAAATTTGAAATACAAACCATTAAATTTTAAGAATTAATTAATCTCATTACTCATATAATAAATGAAATTTTATTGGTATTGTGTAGTTAGATAATCCTTGGAGATTGGTAAACCCTCTAACTCAGCTTTGAATCTACTCTTCCAACTAACATATAGTTCATGTTTATATGATCACCACAATTCCCCATGTTCTATAAATTGTGTCACCTTCGTATCTTGACCATTTGGAATGTTAAATAGGTGCTTCCATGAACATGGTAAATCATATAAATAAAATAAAAAATATATATTTCAATTTAAAAAAAAATTATTACCCACAAATCATCCCTTGAATTCACTTTGATTGGATTTCTTGAATGCCTCCATGAGACTGGTTAAACTGGAATGATATCATTATACATGGATAACATCTCTATGAAAATTCTACATTGTTTAAAGTTTTTTTCTATCATTTAGTTATATTCATAATAATCTACCATGATATATGTTTGAAGTTTCATGGATTCATGAATCAGGGTACACCCACATCACCTATTAGAATATCCCACTAAATAATATGAAAGAAAAAAGTATAATTAATTCATATCACCACAGAAAAAATGATGTGAAATAATTTAACATAATTATAAACACAATCCTTATCCAAACTAATCATTAGGCTCTGATGGATCATTGGGATATTCTAGATAGGTTGCCTATTAAGGATGTTCCAATTCCAAGGAATTATCTAGGATATCTATTTATTGTGGAGTAGGTCATGTATTCTTTATACAAACAGGATGTGATAGTTTTACCTTCATTCTCCAACCAAACTTCATTGCATATATAGGTAAATAATTTATAGTATATAAAATCAAACGACACATCTGAAATTTATGTTTTGAAATAGCATCGAATGCGTGCACACCCACATCCAAAATATGATTCAAATGTTTTATTAATGGTTTAAAGTACACATGTATATCATTAAAAGGATTAGAAGGTAACAATGTTATAATAATCATGAAAATGAATGGTTTTTTATACACTTCCACTTAGTATGATTATATCCATGAATAAAAACTGACCATGCAATTTGAGATGTATGCATATGACCAAATGAATTAAAACCATCATAGGAAAACCCAACCTAACATTATTCACCTCTGAATTAAAATCAGATTTATAGGAATTAAAATTCTACCATGCTAATCTATATATAGGATGAAACAACTCATCATTTCATTAATTCTCTTAGTATCATTTCATCATATATTTATTGATATTTTAGTAGATAGTAATATAGTTTTTAGCATAGTAATAAAGGAAAAGTGTTGTATACCTTGATTTGGAACACAGGATGGTGTTACATTTTCATTCAGCTTCTGTAAATATGTACCAAATTCTTTATAGGAACTTAGGTCTTATGTTTTCCTATTTGTATATAATACATTCATTTGTGAAAATCATGGATCTTATTCGAAGAAATTTAAATCTGGTTAATTAACTTGCACACCTTATAATTATTTGGAAGAATATTTTTATTATTTTGAATTATGTCCTTCATAAATTTAAGAATATATTAAATGGTGGTATTATATATTCTATACAAGTTTTTTCCATGATATAACCACATTAAAAATTTGATCATTTTCATTTTAGTACATTCATAATATACAATAGTCCTGTATTTATCCATTAATTGTTTTACTATAAAAATATCAACATTTTCATTATATTCATCAAATTTATTGATATCATTATCCTCTCTCCTTACCATACTATTTTTCTCTTTATCATTCACAAATGGAAACCGATCAAATATAAAATTTCCTATATCACTTCTTCCACTTCATTAATGAACAATAGAATATTTTTTAATCCCTACATTGTGAAACCAAACATAATAATTTGTTTATAATCTAATATTTTTATATGGTAGATAATTTTTTCCTAATATAACCATGGTTTTATAACATAATTATAACATAGAAAATGTATACTATGTCTATCTAAATCATTTTTAAATGCATAATTTAAAAATATCCAAATTCTTTTGAAACATTGAGATATGAATAGTATGATACATCCAGCTTCTATATATTCTATTATAAGAGTAAAAATTTATATTAATATGAACATTGTAATTTTTTTACAAAATTCATTATAACTAATTTTAATATAAAATCCATCAAGAAATACCTATAACTAGCTAAAAATAGAATAATAAAAATGAATTATGCTATAACTAATTCATATATGCAACAAAAACGAACAACATATAAGACATGTAATGGGAAACCACAATTAAATATTCCAATTAAATACATATGTCTTTATAAAATAATGGGTTTTTAAAACAATTTTGTTATTTTTAATATGATAGATATCCAATTAAATACATATGTCTTTATAATGGAAAAATTTTATTCAAGAATAATAACAATGTCTCACCCAACATCATGACTATTGTCTTATATATATATATATGTTATTATCATGTAAACATTCATAATAGCATCAAGAAATGATTTAGTGTTATATGCATGTATATATTTTACAAAAATATAATCGAAATACAAATTTTAAAATGAAATTAATCAAACCATTCTAGTAGATAGGAAAAATAATAATAACAAATGACATATGATATAGTCAATGCATACTAGTCATGACCTAAATAAAGTATAAAACATGGAATTGAATCAAATAATACATACTACTAGATTGAAAGTAATTATAAAAAAAATATATATCAATTATGAAAATAAAATAAAAAAATGAATAATTTAATTTCCCTTGATACATTAAAAACATATTAATATAATAATTATTTACATAATCAGTTAATATAAATTACACAAAAAAAAATATTATACTGGATTATTGTAAAATTAGAAAATAAATAAATTAAAAAACATATTTCTACTATAATCATATTTATTAGGAAATACTCTAACAAAAAAATCTATACAATCCTTTTTTCAAATAATTTGGAAGAATTGTGACCTAACATGATCGTGTTTAGGTTTTCACATGTAGATTAAAATTAAAATTATGATCATAAAAATAGATGATGGATTTGAAACTCACTAATATGTTGTTGAAGAAAAATTGAATAAAAAATTGTTGATTTAGGAGAGGTCTCAAGGAGAGAAGAAATGAGAGCCCACCACTTGGGGCAGGGGGATTAGGGATCATGGGTGGGGAGGGGAGGGGAGGAGGAAATGAATATTATTTCAGTACTCTACACAAATTTATTTTAAAAAATAATTGGTATTGGATACTCTATGACAATAGTTTATTAAGACCAGTTGTATAAGATTCTTTATACAAGTAAAAACCAATGTTATAGGCTGTTGGCTACGACCCAATACCAATGGTTATAAAAAAACATTATTATAGATACATGGGTTTGTTATAAAATTCTTGTAGTGTATAACCCATTATAAATTATTTCTGATGATTTCTAAATAAACAATTTTATTTTTTCGATCATAAAACAATCTATATAATGTATTTTATAACGAATTAAAAATATAAACATTTAATATTTATGGGAAAATTATTAATAAATATTTCATAAAAACTTATTAATTAATTATAAACACTTTATAATTAATTGATTAACTATAAATTTATTAATGAATAAATATTTACAAATAACTTGTAATTATAATTTATAAATAATTTATAAATTACTAGAAAAACATACAAAAAATTAATTTATTCTATTTACTTATATGTATAAGGGAACCTCTGTATGAAGGTAATATCCTTCACCTATACATAGACCTTATGGAACTATTGTGTAAAATTATAAAACTAGTTACCTTATGTGGTGCTGAGAAATCTCGCTGCTAGTAAGTAAAACCATTCTACCTGGACAAAACATTGAGATAAGACTAGATAACTTTATTTTGAATCCATTGACCTTTATTTAATCTTTTAAATATCATGACTACCCTTACGAAACTAATTAAAACCTTCGTTATTAAATCGTATATTGAAATTCAAAAACCCTAGAACAACCTGAGAGGGGGGGTTAATCAGGGTGTCAACCTTTTCTCTTCTTTACTGGATCTTGTTCCCACATTGGTAGGAACCCTTTTTTAAAACCTGTATGATCGATATTCATAGTAAATAAAAAATTCACATGCAAAAGGATAACACATAACTTTTACTTGGTTCACCACTAAGGGCTATATCCAATGAGCATACGTTGATAGGTTGTCTGTCATACCTAATCCCACTAATCTTCACTATATTTAGATTAAAAAGATTCAGGTACAGTCACTATGTCCCAAGAAAACTATCTAAAGATTTAGGGATAACTCGTTGGCTTCCTTTGGATCACTTCCGTAGACTCCCCCTGACTCACTTCCTTGGAAAGGTCTTCACTCAGTTTATTGACTTCAAGTTCACTTCAATAGATTGGCATGAATGTCATTATCTCTATTCAGTATGAGACACTTCTTGCATCAGAGTCCCGAATTTATACTCTTTTATCTTCAGTTTTCTCATTTAGTGAAATTAGTAAAATCACTACAACTTATTCTCATTTTCTCTAGAATCTCAAACACCCTTTATGAACATTTTTCTTCTATGAATTGTACCTGATTCTGTGCAGTGTTTTTGATCTATGTAAAATTCCTTCTCTATGTACCACACCAGCTCAGTGTACCATGCCTACTCCATGTACCGTGCCTATTACGTGTACCGTACTAACTCCCACACCACGTTTGATTCACATACAACACCTAATCTGCATATCTTTCTTGCTCTGCACACCACCTCAGTTCACCACCTCCACGTACCACCTCTGCGTATCACCTGGGTGTATTGTTTCTAACTTATGCATACTTCTTCTTCATGTTCTGTGAATTATTTTTTCTTTTGCATACCACTTTTTTCTATGCCGAATCTCATACGTGGACTATTACTTCCAATTTTATGAACCATTTCGTCTTTCATGTACTGTTTCTTCTAATATAGAATCTCTTCCATGGACTATTCCTTCAATTTTCGTGAATTGTTTTTTCTTTTGCATACCAATTCATCCTATGCAGAATCTATCTCATGTACCACTTTTAGACCTAGAAGAGTTCTTCTGCAATGATGATATTTTCTTATAGAATTGGATCTATTTTAATGATGGGATTGAAAATCCTTTTATAGGAAAATAACTCTGAAAATTTTACTAATCTGTTTTACCCAAATTTTTAATATTGTAAAAACTTCACCACATACTGAACTCTATCTGTGTACTATAAACCTCCACCACATAATACATTCCTTTAACATATACCGTTAATATTTCATGTATCGTAAGCCTGTAGGTTCACGTACTGCGTCTCTTATTCAAATGACAAGCCATCCGACTTACCACAACTCCATCTACCATGAACCATTTTTCAGTACTGTGACCCATTCTACAAACCATCCTGTGTAACTTTCCTTCTACATGGTATGCGGTCTCAAACCATTCCCAAACATGGTACACAATCCATGTTCTGACATATGTGGTTTTTTTCGATTTCCTTCATAATTACACTTCTCATTCACTTTTATGCAGAAATCCTTCCATTTGTAACAAAACAAAATCTCAATTTGGAGGTCAAAAAATTTGGAAAATGCTGCCAAACTACACCACCATAAATATCTACTTCGACAAGAACACACATGCTTCTACACTATCATCTGGCTTCTTAAACAGTCAGCAAATTTTATCACCAAATCCATCCACTGTGATATATAATCTTTGAAAGATCAATTTCAGCATTGAAAAATTCTCCAGAGAATGTACTGTAAGTCCCCAACCTCCCTGTATTCCAGAAATATTAGTCTTTCTAATCAATAATGATATGAATGGCATCATCTTCGCAGCTTTGTATTATCATTGTTAAATCTTCAAATCTCCACATGATCCTTCATGCAATAATGTGTGTGTCTTCAAGTAAGATCTTGAATGGTCTCTTTGAATAGATAGATGTTTCATGATCACTTTATAACATCAATCCCTTCAACAATCTATTTGATTGTTTCATTTTTTTAGAAATTATATCACTTTTGATACATGTACTTTGACCTTAAGATCAATTTGACAATTTTCTGAATTACCACTCTCGATAACATTGGAGTTCTTCTTCATGTCCTTCTTCATTTTTATCTTCCTAAAAAACTGTTGAAAACAAATTCAACCTTATACAAAAAGTGGTCTAAACAGCAATAAACTTTACTTGAGCTATTAAATTGCAACATTAACTTTACGTAGCATTAGGAAAAATGTGTGTACCATTATGTAAACACATTCACGTAAAGAGAATACATGAGTTACCTTTACATGACCACCAATATATAGATAACATTCTGGCCACCCATACACATATTAGTCACGTAAGGATTAGGCCATGGTTACCATTACACATAGCATCTATGGGGAGGTAAATATTTTTTTCTAGTTAAAAAAAACTAATAAATGATGTCTCTTTTGGTTTTATTATAACTTTTCACGTATGATTTCATAAAAAAAACACAAGATTCCTTTGATACCAATGAAGAATTTTTTAGTGTCAAATAACAATTATCATACCATGTCAAAGTGATTTAAATGCCTTTTTAGGGATCTCCCATGCAAGAAATATGAAAATGTGTATAAAACCTTAAATGAAAAAATAGTATAAAAACAATACCTTACACTGATTAGAATATGAAACCATTGATCCTCATTTGATATTACTGATAAATATCACAATAAGATCATACAAAAAACATCCTATATACTTAGGTATCCATGGGTCGAGTGATTCATTTGACATTCAGATGATATTATTTTTTCATTCACATTGTTCTATCTTCTCAAAATAAAAGAATGAATATAGAAGAAATTATGGTTTTAGGAAGTCTAAGCCCAAAATCAACTACTTCTCCATCATCATATGTCATCAGTTTATAAATACATAAGAAGCCACCTTAGATATATCATTTAACCATTCATTTAGAATTCTTGAGTGGATTATTTTTCTAGTAAATGCATTCATCATATGAATGTTATAACTCCTCATTGTTTCATTTTTTCAAACAAGTTTTAAAATTATATCCAAAATGGGGAATGGATCAAGTGTCTTGATCCAATTTAATATAGTAAAAATATACATCATATATATATACGATCTTATATATATATCATATATGTATAAATCTTAATTGAATATTTACTTCAAATATCCTCTTGGATATTGTACATTTTACCCCTCACAATTAGAAGATGGGTGCATACTGATAGATTTAAATTGTATCCAATTTCACATTAGAAATTATGATACTGGAATGGTATCAAAATATTATAGATTCATATTTCATAGAAACAATTATTACAAAATTTATTACCACTATAAAGGTATACTTTTGGGGGGAATGGCTTTCCTCGATGATGGGTTTCAGAGTGGGAGGGGTGGCTCTTCATATAATAGTTGTTGTTTAATTTTTTATTCTTCTTGATTCCATCCCATAAATTCTCTAATAAATTAGTCTTCTAATTATTTATTTTTCTTTTTACTAATATTTCTATGCCTACATGTTATATACTATATTATGTCTACCCCTTATGTCTTTGATTTATCAAAATATATCCAAGGTGACACTCTACAACCTTCACCTATGATGCAGTGAAATTGGTTTGGCCGCATGAAATACATTGAAAGAAATAATTATTTGGGTATAAAAGATTCTAATTATTGAGTCAAAAATATAGAAAAATATAGAAAAATAAGTATTATTTGCTATTTAACACTGATTTAAATTAGAATAATTTTTTTTATTTCATATTTACATACAGTTCTCAAAAACTATGTCTTTTCATCAACTATTTTCCCTATTTATTTACATGAGCCTCCTTCAGTTGAAAACGATGTGGTATGGAAGTGGATTTGGATATGTATTGATCAATCTATATATAATCAAAGGAAAATAATTATGTTCTTATTCCATATAACATATAAGTATTACTATAGATATAAAATAGATACTTTTTTTCAAGTGAGGTTGTCACGACCCCCTCCCCACAAGGTGTACAACTCCTGGGTCAGCAATGTGAGAAGTGAGATAAGGACCCCCGAGTCCCACCTCCAGTAGGACCTGGGATGGAAACTAGAACCGTGGGTATAGTAAACACACAAATGGGAGGCTTTACCCTCAAAGAGAACACATGTGAAAGAGAGAGAGATAAGATAGACACCATCCAACTCCAACTCAGAATGAAATACAAATGGAAACACAAGTGCACATATATGATGTCATGAAAATCTACTACAACTAGATGGGGAAAATAGCAAGTACCCAAAAGAAAGTAAAAATAGCAGCAACCACAATCTTGAACAGCTCTTGCAACCCCAAGCTAGAAGAAAATATCATGATCTCAAACCTACTCTAAGGGACCTGAAAAATAGTATATATATACATAGGGTGAGTATAACAATATACATAGTAGGATCCTCCCCAGAGCCTCTCATGGAATAGTAAATAAAGAATGCTAAAGCACAGTAAACAACAAGTGAAACTAACTCGTCACCTAAACAGGTATACTTTGTTCCCAGCCTTTCCATGGATACTCTCACCAAGTATCACAAACAAGAGTATATAATATAGTGAAGATTATCAAGGGTACCCTTCTACTACTTCACCACTAGTTTTCCTCTTTTCCCCAACATCACACATCCTAAGCATCTCTCTCCAAAAAGTCTTTCCCACGGACACTAGGGCGAAGCACCACATTATGCACCTCATACAACAAAACCACCACGTCCACAAAATAAAGTAACCAGGTGGTTTCTGGGAGCCACCATAGCTCGTATAACTTGTATCATACATTGATTATTATACCTTAATCCTTTACAGCCAATACACCGAGTAAGTATCCTCAACCCATCACAACCTATACACGTTACATCGATAGTAGTCCATAGGATACTATATCCAGAATACATGTGTGTGAATATCCAAAAGTCATTACAGCCCTCTACACACATATATGGGGAAAACTAACGACTGCGCCTACCAGCACAGGTAACTACCAAGAGAAGAGAGAGGGGCCAAATGGGGTAGTCAGCCATCCATACTCCCTCCGAAATGTTAGAGAAAACACCCCCAGGGCTCAGAATCCCCAGGTTGTCAGATTCCCTAACTAACAAGGTGGATTAGCATATAGAAACAAAGAAAGTACAAAATACACTATATCTCACAACCACACTATGCGCATAAACTATTATTAGACTCAACTACAGCTAACGTATCTCGGACTCCCAACTGCCACTTCTAAGACTATGTATCATATAAGAAAACAACCATTTAAAGAGATTTATTTCCTTACTTCATTCCCTTTTTATCAGTTCCACTTTATGTTAATTAATTATTTAAACATTAATTAACCATTAAAAGTTCCACATTAAATTTCATTAGCATCACACCCAAATTCCACTGTCCCTTTAAAATTGTAACCTAAAAATTTCGTTCCGTCAAGCTCCAACACCATGGGTTGACATCATTTATTCAATAATTTATTTATAGCATTACTTTATCATATTCCCAGGCATTGTAGAAAAAAATTTATGCTACGAAATAGAAGGGGGGTCAACACGGTGAGTATATAAAGACCTGTCGATTCCTTACCACCTATAGCAAGAGTGTAGACTCATCTTCCCTTGAGAAACTAGACCCAGAAAGCACGTGGAATACCATATGCCTCTTCACCCTTTTCAGAATAAGGGTAAGAAAGACCAGCTACCTTGAGCAGTGGGGAATGAAAAACAGATAAATAACTAATAAGAATTAGCCAGTATCCAAACATTCACATCCAACTCATTCTGTCATCCATGATTTCCTCCATGACACCTACATGTATAAACTGATGCATCTCGCCACTCTAGGAATCAAATTGTGCCACAACCAATAGGACTCCCTACCCCCACATATCACAACATCCATCCAGGCTCACATCACAACACAATCAGTAGGAAAAACAAACATCTTATCAATTGGGCTCTTGAACCTCAAACCAGAAAGAGGGTAACTCAGAACCCATCAAGTATTATATTTTATCAAATAACCAGTTCTTTAATCCATATTAGACTAACTGATTTATATTTCCTAGGGTCCAAATTTGGGAAACCTAAAAAGTAAGTTATCACAAATAATTAAACATGATTACTGCACCAATTTGATTAAGATAAAATTACAACAACATCAATCAGATTCTTTCACATGCCTCTTTATCTTTAGCCAAGCGATTATCAATTAATTCTGACTTTAGATTCTTTACCAATTTTCATCAAGAATGAAAATCTAAACAAGAAAGATTTGATATCACACTATCTAGAAAAATAAGAGGCAATATCATACGATCGACTTCAATTTATTTATCGAGTTCAAATATTTATCATGTCAATTTCATTGTGATCTAGTGGGATAAAACTGGTTAAAAATATAGTTGCATGCAAAAAAAGATAGAACCAATGAATCCCCTACCTCAAATAGTCTTTGACATTATTTATACGAGAATGATCTACACAACGGGTTATGATCTCCTCCCATATGACAACTGTATCCACCCAAGGATGCAGAAACACCACCACATCGGCCAAAACCCAAGAAAATCCCATTAGGAACATGGGGTAAAAAATCAATAAAAAATGAAAGGAGAAAGAAGGAGATGAACCAGAAATAATAAAAATAGATCATACCTTAAATCAAAGACTGGTCGATATTGATTGGTTGCATCAAAACAGAACAAGGAGAAAGAACTTGGGAGGAATATATCTCGTCCCTTTAGAATATTTAATAGAGCAGTGATTTTAGATAAACTGTGTTTTCCATTAAAATAGGATCACATTAAACCACGCGGTTTGACCGAGTAAAAACATTCCAATTATTAGGAGAAATTAATATAGGAGTTAAGGCCTTTGAATTAGCCTTATATTCCTTAAAACAATGATTTAAATTTATGTTATGTCAAATGAAACCTTAAAGGGGAAAAACTATAGGAAGCTGAAAACACTATTCATGAAATCAAAACTTGGAAAAGGAAATCACTATTTATGAACCTCACCATTCTGGAAGCACTATTCATTAACCTCACCATTAGAACCTCACCATTGGAACCTCACTGTTGGAACCTCACCATTCTAGAAACACTATTCATGAACTCATAATTTGGCAAAGGAAAAAGGTCACCGTTGGAATCTCACCATTCTAGAAAAACTATTAATGAACCTCACCATTCTGGAAACACTGTTCATAAACCTCACCATTATAGAAACACTGTTCATGAACTCAACATTTGGCCAAGGAAAAAGTCACCATTGGAACCTCACCATTCTAGAAAAATTGTTCATGAACCTCACCATTGGAACCTCATAGTTTTGGAAACAATCTTCATAAACCTCACCATTGGAACCTTGCCATTTTGGAAACACTATTCATGAACTCAAAATTTGGAAAAGAAAAAAGATCATCATTGGAACCTCACTATTTTGGAAACACTGTTTATAAACTCAATATTTGGGAAAGGAAAAAAGGTCACCGTAGGAACCTCACCGTTTTGGAAACACTGTTTATAAACTCAAAATTTGGAAAAGGGAAAAAGTTCACCGTTAAAACCTCACCATTCTGGAAACACTATGCATGAACTCAAAATTTGGAAAAGGAAAAAGGTCACCGTTGGAAGCTCACCATTCTAGAAACACTATTTATTAACTCAACATTTGGAAAAGGAAAGAGGTCATTGTTGTATCCTCACCATTTTGGAAACATTGTTCACGAACTCAAAATTTGGCAAAAGAAAGAGGTCACCGTTGGAACCTCACCGCTGCACTGTTCATAAAAGGTCACCGAGGACACTATTCACATAAGGTCCCCGATGGCACTGTTCATAGAAGGTCACTGATGACACTGTTCATATATGGTCACTGATGTCACTGTTCACATAAGGTCACCATTACACTGATCACAAAAGGTCACCGATGACACTGTTCACAATAGGTCACTGATGCACTGTTCCCAATGGTCTACTGTTGGAACTGTTCACTGGAATATAAATATGGAAAATTGTTGGGGATAAGTCACATTTACCTTCCGAAACACCTTGTACTACTGATATTTGCAAAGGAATGGACCAGAGAGGTCCATGCCATTACATCTGATACCTCTCAAAACATTCTCGTCCTCGAGAATTCAAAACCCACCTAAAGGGAAAACGAAACAAGGTCTGAACAACTACCCATTGAGATACCTCTCAAAAAAGGTCAATCCACAAGAAGCAATAAAATAAATCTATATTATAAATATGAACGATCTATAACCAAAAAGGCTACAACAATACATAAAAAAAGTTAAACATCAAACAACTCTGGGAATTGAGCATGTATCTGTGACTCACATTCGTAGGTACTCTCCACTATGAAATTGTGTCTCCTTAAGACATGAACCAAGGGTAAAGAACACCTATGAAAAACCTTCTATTTTCTGTCTTGGATCTCCACAGGTTGCTCTTCAAAGGTCGCATCATCATCAACGTCGATCTCTCCCCAATCGATGATGTGAAATTCATCATAAAGATAACAACAAAGGTGTGATACATGGAAAACATCATGTATCTGATTCATCTATAGGGGAAGTGCTACTCGATATGCCACAACTCCAACATGAGCTAATACATCGAAAGGGCCGAAAAAACCAGGGAGAAATCTTACTCGCACAACCAAACCTTCGCTGCCCATGATGGCGAGTAACCTTCAAAAACACGTGATCCCAAACACCAAACTCTAAGGGTCTCCTCCTTTGATCTGCATATGATTTCTGAAGATCTTGTGATGTCTTCATCCTCTAATGAATCACTTGAACCATCTCTATTTTATTCTGCCTTAGTTATGGTCTGAGAACTGCTGACTCTCCAACCCCAGTCCAACACAATAGTGAACAACAAGGTCGGCCATAAAAGGCTTCAAATGGTGCCATACTGATGGTGGAGTGAAAACTATTATTGTAAGAAAACTCCACTAAGGGAATGTGACTCATCCACAAACCTCCAAAATCTAGGACACAAAAGAGTAACAGGTCTTTCAGAGTATGGATGGTTCGATCTATCTGACCGTGCATTTGAGGATGAAAAGCAATGCTAGGGCATAGATAATAACCGAAAGCATAATAGATACCTCTCTACATCCTAGAGGTAAAATAAGGATATCGATCAGAAATGATCATCTTTGGGTCTCCAGGAAGTCTCACCACCTATTCAAATAATTCGTCGACAAAACTCTCACTGAGCTTGACTCTGTGATTGATATGAAGTGGGATGATTTTTCTAAACGATCAATTGCCACCCAAATAGCATCATGTCCTCCCTGAGATCGAGGTAAACCTGTATCAAAGTTTATTGAGATGTCCTCCCACTTCCGCTGAGGAACATATAATGGCTAGAGTAGTCCACCCGAAACATAGTGTTCGGCCTTCACCATCTGGTAGACCAAACATCAAGACACAAACTCCCCAACTACACGCTTTAGCCTAATCCACCAAAACTAGCTCCTCAAGGCTTGGTACATCTTTTTCACGCCATGATACACTGCTGAATGGGAACTATGGAACTCTATGAGAACCACCTCGCACATCATCAAAGGAACAAAAATCCTTCCATGATACAACACTCAGTGTTGTTCATCCTCAGACCAACCATCAGGGGTCTCGCCACAAACAACTCAGTCTCTCCAGACCATCACCTCTAGATCCCCCAAATGGGACTCTTCCACCATCTGCACTAGAGATGAATGCACCATCCTCTAGAAAAGACAACCTATTCCCCTGACATCTCCCATATCAAGATGTAATGCGAACAGTTCGTCCATTACTCTCTAAGAGTCACCAGATTCATGCACTAAATCACTACATAACATCCGCCTCAGCGCATCAGCTACAAAATTCCCTTTACTAGGTGTATATGATATTTTGAAGTCATATTCCTATAAGAACTCTATCCACTGACGCTGTTGTAAGTTCAAGTCACACTGGGAGAATAAATACCTTAGGATATTATGATCTGTGAAAACCACAAACCGCTCACCAATGAGGTAATGTCTCCAAAAATTCAATGAAAACACCACAACTTCCAACTCAAGATCATGGGTGAAATACTTGCGTTAATGAGGGGAAAACTACCGAGACCCATAAGAAACAACTAATCTCTACTTTATCAGGACACAACCTAACCCTAGATGTGAAGCATCATAGTAAACATCTAACTAAACTCCCTCTATAGGAAGACAAATAACTGGGGCACTTACTAACTTCTCCATTAGATACTTGAAAGATGCCTGACATTGATAAATCCATATGAACACCTAATACTACCTGGTCAAAGTGGTCAGAGGAGTCACAACTCGAGAGAAATTAGCTATGAACCTCTTGTAGTAGCCTGCGAGACCAAGGAAACTTCACACCAATGACACAGTCTTGGGGGATTCCTAATACAAAAACTCTTATATCTTTGAGGGATCCACTACTAATCCTTCTTGGGAGACCACATGCCCCAAGAAACAGACTTCTCAATCCCAAAACACACACTCGTCAACTACCCAAACCGCTAATATTGATAAAGAACTCCCAAAATAGCATGTAGATGCTCGGTATGCTCTTCTTTATATGTGGATTACATAAGGATGTTGTCGATGAAAACTACTATGAATTTGTCCAGGAACTCATAGAGAACAACGTTCATCAATCCCATGAACACATCTGAAGCATTTTTCATGCCAAACATCATTACAATGAACTCATAATGCTTATAACGATAATAGAATGTAGTCTTCAGGATATCCTCATCCTTCACATGAATCTGATGATATCCTGACTGCAAGTCAAGCTTTTAGAACCAACTTTCACTCATTAGATGATAAAATAAATCATCAATCCATGGAAGAGGATAGAATTTTTTTATTTTCACTTTGTTCAAGAGATGATAATGGACACACAACCACAAACTACCATCATCCTTCTTCATGAACAAAATTGGTGCACCCTACAGTGACACACTTGGCCAAACAAAACCATACTATAATAGGGCATCAAGATGTATACATAGCTATTTTAACTCATAAGGGGATATATTATATGGAGACATAGATATAGAATATTCTCTTAATTGTATCTTGATCCCAAAATCGATCTCTCATTGAGGGGGTAATGCTACAACCTCTTCTAGATGGACATCAGGGTACTCTTCTATGACCCTAAGAAATGCCAACTGTTGATCCTTTGATTAAATCAAAATCATCTCATCCATCATGGATGATAAAGATAGAACACACCTATGACCCATCCGAGGACCTTCTCGCAAACAAACACCACCAGCTCTCCATCCGCATCGAAGAAAATGACATGCTTCTTAAAGAAATCCATGACAGCCTCTACCGAATACAACCAATCCATGTTGAGGATGACATCATATGGTTGTATTCATAAACATAGGATATATCTCTAAGATTTCTGCTGCCCCAACACAATCTCACAACCTAAACATACTTTAAACATGTCATTTCGGCCTCTAAATAGAGCAGTCAATGCCAAGGGCACTGAAATCTCTCCTAACTCAAGTCCCAATGTATAGAAAAGGGTAGGTGATATGAAGGAGTTTTTTACTCCTAAATCAAACAAGGCATACACAAAGGTACAAAACAAGAAAAGGGTACCTCGAATGACGTCTGGATCATATGGATCTAGAAATGCTAAAGCATGAAGCTGGCAATAAACTCCTCCATGACCTCTCTGACCTTAATGACAACCACCACCATGTCCACACTCTACTCTCTGAGGACGAGGAGCATCACGAGGATTCCCTCTACCTTCCCCATCTACCCTCTACTGATCCAAAGATGGTGCAACCTGCTATTGCAGTCTCTATTGGAACTGCCTCAATAGAGGAACCGGGAACAGAACACCTGGTGCATAATGATTTCTCTGAAAGGTCATGCACTCTCACTATTGTTGAACTCGACCAACAAAAGAAAAACAAGCGCCTAATCCTTTAGCATAGGCCTGAGAGATACTACCCTCATAGAAATTAGATACTGAGGGCTGGGACCTACCCCTGTCCGAATGAAGACTCTTCTTCCCTGAAAACAAAGTACCCAAGACCACATCTCGGATTTGTGAGGAATGATGATGACTCCCCTCTTGGGATGATCTGGTTTTGTCTAATGTCCACTCAATGAGCTCTTCCCTCCTCATCACCTCATGATATGTATTCACCATAAATGGGGTAAGCTAGCACTAGATTTCTGGATGCGAAGCCTCCTTGAAATGCCTTCCCCTGGCCTCTTCATCTGATAATAGGTCCGAAGCATATTATAAAAGGTTCCTGAAATGGATTCCAAACTCTCTCACACTAGAAATCTCCTATCAAAGGGTAAGAAGCTCATGGTGACTGGAAGGAATGGGATGTTCTAGTGTCTCACAACTGAGAACAAGGAGGAAGATATAGGGAGGAAGATATCTCATCCCTTTATAAGATTTAATAGAGTAGTGCTTTAAGATACGCTGGGTTTTCCATTAAAAGAAGATCGCATTAAACCATGCGGGTTGACCAAGTAAAAACATGCTGAGCCTTAGGAGAAATTAATATCAGAGTAAGGACCTTTGAATTAGCCTTAGTGTCCTTAAAACAAGGCTTTGAATTTATTTTACATCAAAGGAAATGTTAAAGGGTCGAAACTATAGGAAGTTGTAAATATTATCCCCAAACTCGAAATTTGGCAAAGGAAAAAACTATTTATCATCCTCACTATTGGAACCTCACCATTCTAGAAACATTGTTCGCGAACCTCACTATTAGATCCTCACTGTTTTGGAAACACATTTCATGAACTCAAAATTTGGAATAGGAAAATGGTCACTGTTGGAACCTCACCATTCTGGAAACACTATTCATGAACCTCACCATTGGAACCTCACTATTCTGGAAAAACTATTCATGAACCTCACTGTTGGAACCTCATAGTTTTGGAAACACTATTTATGAACTCAAAATTTGGCAAAGGAAAAAGGTAACCATTGGAAACTCACCTTTTTGGAAACTCTGTTCATGAACCTCACTATTCTAGAAACACTGTTCATGAACTCAAAATTTGGAAAAGGAAAAATCTCACCATTGGAACCTCACCGTTCAGGAAACACTGTTCATGAATGCAAAATTTGGCAAAGGATAAAAGCTCACTATTGGAACCTCACCGTTATGGAAGCACTGTTCATGAACTAAAAATTTGGGAAAGGAAAGAAGTCACCGTTCTGAAAACACTATTAATGAACTCAAAATTTGGAAATGGAAAGAGGTCACTATTGGAACATCACTGTTTTGGATACACTGTTCATGAACTCAAAATTTGGCAAAGGAAAGATGTCACTGTTGGAACCTCACAGTTGCATTGTTCACTGGAGTTCACCGATGACACTGTTCACATAAGTCCACAGATGGAACTGTTCATAGAAGGTCATCGATGCCATTATTCACATAAAGCCATCGATGTCACTGTTCACATAAGGTCAGCATTTCACTATTCACATATGGATACTGATGACACTGTTCACATAAGGTCACTGATGACACTGTTCATAGAGGGTTACGCATGCACTGTTCACAACGGTCTACCGTTGGAACTATTCACTGATGGAACTGTTCACAGGAATGAAAACTTGGCTAAGTGTTGGGTATAAGTCACCTTCACCTCCCAAAACACCTCATACACCTGATTTTCACAATGTAATGGATCAGAGAGGTCTGGGCCATTATAGAAGTAAACCCCATCTTTGCTTTATGGTAGGAGTATATTGGTTTGAATCTATACTTCTTATTTTCATCACTCGGTTATTTTTTCATAAATTAATAATTCTTATTCAATGTGATTAATAAATATAATGCGATGTAAAATATTACCTATTACAGTGTACCTGAAATCATCTATCACTCTAATGTCCAACAAATTTTTTTCGTTTTTCTTTGTTTATCATATATGTATGTGTGTGTGTGTGTTTGTGTGTGTGGGTGGTGGGTGGAAATTTACATTCCATTCAACATCCCTCATATGATGCTTAAAAATAATTTACAAAAAAGAACTATTATCCTTTCTATGTACCATTAATAAAAATTTCATTTTATATTCATATAATATAAATTCACTTTATAAGGGATAATAAAGTGTAAATCAATGTTTTATTATTTTAGTTTTTAGTAAAATAGAAATATTATATGATAATGTAACCCTAATATCTCCCCAAATTAGTTTCTTCATCCTAGGAACAACATTTTATCACAAATATATATCAATGAGGACATTCATTCAGCTGGTCACCCCATTGTATCTAATTAAAATAGACTTATTGTGGTTAACAATTGAGACACATGCATTCCATCTATCGTTGAAATATATGCCTATACTTATCACTTTAAATGTTTTTTGGACTTTCATGCTATGATGAAATTTTTTATTATACAACCTATGTTGATCACTTTCTATTATTTTATCCAATTCAACACTGTCAATATAGTTTTTCTTCTTCCTCAAGAATGGGACAATTGGTATGTTGAGAAGCTATTATCTTCAATTTTTTGTGAATATTTAATTTATATTACATTAATTTAGTAGTGAACCCACAATATTATAGGTTTATGAACTGTATATTAAAAAACATTAACTTGATCATTGAGATCTACTTTTTTTCTTTATAGGTTGGATTGATTATCCCCTCTATTTAGTATTCAAATCCCCTCATTTTAGTCCCCTTTGAAATATGATATTCCATCTATATTTGGAATACAAAAAAAATTAATGTGATGCCCTAATTAAATGGTCATCATCGATAGAATTTTCATTTGAATATATAGTTGTTTTTGTTGATGACAATACAATTGACCAGTTTCTATTTTCAAGATCTAGGATTTAAAATACATGTACTTCTAGTGATTCCATTATGAATGGTTTTCCCCTATAACCTATATTACTAAAACTCACGTTCATGAATACCAATTCATAAATTTTAATTTCAAACATATTATATACCCATTTTAATTGAAAAATATTCACATATAATGTTGTATAATCATAATCCCAAATATATTTAATGATTAAAAAGTATGAAGTATTTAGGTAAATTGTTTTTCTATCCTTGGTATGAGATACATGAATTTCCTCTACAATAGGAGTAACTCCATTGTTTTTTCTAGTACTGAATCCATCATGGACCCTTATATTGAATGTATAACCATTAATTATATAACCATTATAAGATAAAACATTCACATTTGGTCCCATGGATATCCATTATTATTACTTTTTGAATTAAATTTCGATTTTATGATTTCCCTTTATAAATATGATCTCAAAACCATCTGATAAATAGTTTTTTTTTGTATTTTTTATCCATTTTTCATCTCTTAATGGATTCAAATTCCTATGAATAGTAATTTGGGTTTCAACATATGGTGAAACATCAAAACATTTATTTAAAACTTTAAGGTGAGAATGCCCCATCTCTATAATAAAATTTTGGGAGACCAATTCTATCCCTATTGAAAATATATTCTATATTGAATTCTATGTATTCATTAAAAAATATCACATTATTGTACATCCTTCTAAACAAAATTGATTTTTACATTCTCTTTCCAAATCATTATATACTTTTCAATGGGGGTACATTCATCTTTAATGTACATAAATACATAATCTGATCTCTCTAACCAATTAAATCATCATATAAAAGATTAATTATGAGAAGAAAATATTCAATTCACTTAATATGATATAAATTTTATTTTCTATAGTTTGAGACTTTACAAGGTCTATAACATTTCAAAATATATTTTTGAAAAATAAATAAAAACTTGGTTAACGTTTGGCATAAATTGTTTGGTAGAATAAAATATAAATTTAAACATCAAAACAAGATAATCATATTATTTTATACTCTTTATCTTGAAATCCATAATTGAAATTATATATTTATATTATAGGAAATCCCTATTTATAACTTTACATCATTCAGGATGTTGAAAAATAGATATCTCTCTTTCCTGAAAATAATGTAAGCTATTGGAGGAAGAAAAGACTTCTTATCCCAATTTCAATCATATCCAATGTACCCTTAATTCAATATTTTATATTTTAGATTTATTTAGTAATGTGATAATGACACTATCATATAAATTTTTTCTATGTTCACGACATCAATATAATTTTTAATGTATCAAATAATCTTGTACAATAATGTAAAAATATATTTTTTTCCAATCAGTTTTTAAAAGGTTTTTCTAATTTTCTTTTACCAAAAATAGTGACTATATCCATTGATTTATCAAATCATTGATCACCTATTAGTATAGATGATGTTTCACCTCATTTGAGATTCCCATAGAATTATGTTGTCCAATATTTTTATGTATGTCATTTGGGTAAAAAATTCAATTTCTTAATGGCCACACCCACCACAAGGCACAAAATATTGCATTCCCTGCACTACAGACTAACTAGATAGCTAGTGGCAGTCATGGTCGATCCATGGGAAAGGAATGAAAAAGAAAATTGTATAAAAATGTCGGTGAGTTTTGATTGATTATCCAAAAAATTAATGAATTAGAAGGGATGAGAAACATGATTTTTTTCAAAAATCATTCAAAAAAGAAGGGAATGAAAAACCAAGGAAAAAATTTGTCAAGGTTGAAACTCAATTTGGGTTAATTAAAAAAACTATTAGTAATTATTAAAATTGTTAATGAAATTTTTTTACCATGGGGATTCAATATTATTGAGTTTTATTTATTCGATAACAGATAATTACATATTTAAAAGTTCAACGCCTTTGATAAGAGATCTATTATTGAAAACACATTTTAAGTCTATTACCCATAAAATAGTTTAAAAATTCTCTCTCAATGGTTATGGATTTTCCTATTGAAATTACATTAGTTCTCACCACTAGTGTAATTATTGTTCCCATAAAACACTAACAGTAAACATGTAATTAATTAATTATCGTAATTGTAGAACAAGGATCGTAGTAAAATTAAATACCCCTGAATTTATATTAAAAAACACCCATAACATTATTATAACCTCCAAACTAGAAAATCATCCTCTTATGACCATAGAAAAAATGTTACAGTTGAGTAGAAACTCAACTCCAACCATGGATACAAGGGGAGAAGGGGAAATGGGATTAATTACAATAACAATAGAAGAAAAATGCTACTTGAATTTGGGGGAAGATCAAAAGTAAGAGTATAAGAACCTCCCCATGGAATAAATAACCCAAATTCTAGTGTTATGTCTTACTATTTATAAAAAAAATAAAGTACATGGTGTCTACTCAAAAGTACATATTGTGTATTCTGGTCAACCAATAATTTCATAGTTTTCACCACCAGTACGTTGACAATTATTCCTCCCATTGAATTTTAAGAATCCATAGTTTGTTAGTAGAAGTACATAGCATGTTTCACCACCTTACATGGAATATATGCTCCCTATCAGCCACTAACCACTTCTGGAAGGGTGTGCATGGAGTGTAGAGTGAAGTTCATGACACATTGGTTATGGTTGGCAGTATGGGTGTGTACTCCGGATGGACAAGACATTCCTAGGAAAGGTACATGAAATGTGTTTATAAAGTACTTGTCATGTATATGTTAAATTTTGTTCTTGTTATCCATGATTTTTGAATTTGGATAAAACTCCTAAAAATCTCCTCAATCACCAAAATAAAGAATCTAATCAATAAAACAATGTATAACTAGTGAAAAAATGATTTTTATTATCATGAAAATTTGTTAATGTAGTATAAAAATACCAGACAGATCAAATATCCCCTCATATTGTTATTTCCTTCCCCTTAAAAAAAATCTCAACATTGAATGAATGTTATACATACTCTAAATGGGAAGCATTAAATTAATTACAACTACAAATATTATAATCATAGTAGAGAAATTTAAAATAAACAAAACATATTTCTATTTAATGATATTCTAATCATGACTCATATATAAATTATTTAAATACTTTCATCCTCTTTTAGTTACATTTTTCAATTTTTCATAAATATTAATGACATATGATGATTAAACTTAATAGAAAAAAATGTCACACTCATCACTCAAGACCATTTAATCATAGTTATACTCAATTTTATGTATATGTAATCTATCCATAAACTTTCATGTAATCTAATTATCCACTTATAAATTGAATAAAAAAAATCAGGAAGCCTATCAACACGGTTGTGATGATTCTAATGTAATGTTTAGGTGGGAAATGATGTGAAAATAATCTCAGAGGCTTGAAAAGGGAGGCTGATTTTTTTAATAATAAATCATGATATTCAATGAAAAATATCAATGAAAATGAATCCCTATTAAGATTTATCAAAGGTGACCATAACTACTCTCTTCCCTTTCTTACATGGGTTTTTAAACCATCTATGTGTGTAATGGAATGAATATGGTCCTCTTTTTATTTTTTAAAATAGAGGGACCAATTAGGGATACAAGGAATGGGGGTTTTGGAAACCTTTTTCCTACCAAAAAAGTGACACTCTCCCCCACACTTAGTTTCATGGTCACTCACCAAAATGTACCATGAATCACCAAACTCCATCTTTAAAACTCAAAGGAATAATTGTGAAATATTATCAAATAATTAGGTTAGGGAGGATAAATAGTCTTGTAATGTGGATTCTTATCAAGGTAGTTCATGGTAACTATGGGTTTCAAAGAGATAAGATATATGGAGGCTCTCAAAGACAAAAGTGATTGAAAAAGACATTCATATTATTTAGTCATTTTAATGTGATTAAAAATATTCTTATTTTGAAAATAAATACTTGAAATTTCTATTAGTTATATATATCATAATAATATCTCTAGAATAATGGTATAGGGAAGAATATGAAAAATTTATTATAATACCTATCAGGAATGAGGATAAAAAATGGGTCAATTGGGTTATGAAATGAATATAAATGAGTAGTATATTAATTTAAAATGGATAATAATTTTATTAAACAATAAAACTACATCAATAATCATTTGAAAATACATGACAATTAAAATAATATTGTATTATTTTTAAATAATCATCTATGTATTATCATTATTAATTATAACTAATATAAAAAAATACAAATTTAAAAATATTTCCACTACTTAATTCTATACCATAGATTGGTTTAAGGAAAAATAATAGTGAAATCAAGAGGCTCTCCCCAATACTTAATATTACACATGGTTCTCCAAGTAAAACACTAAGGAGGAGAAGAGGATGTGTAATGGAGAAATAAGACTAGGGAGAGGGTGATCAATGGTAGAAGAAATATAAAGAATGTCAATGAAAAGAAATAAAAAAATTATAATCCCCTCATTACATGCTCGAATAGTCGAAAAAAGTTGAAAATATATTCTTATTATGTTCCAGAGTACTTGTGACTATAGATGATATGGAAAAAGTATTCTGCATGCATAAAAACCATCACATCAAAAGAAAAAAGATGCAATTATCTGTATATGTAATAAAATAAATGTCCATCAAAAATAGTAATTGAGTAGCCTCAGGAGAGTCATTTTCTGGTATTGGAGGATCTTATATGGAAGGGGTAACTTTACAAGATGTTGGTGGTGTGGGGCCCTTATCGTACTATGTGGAAGTGGCTGGTAAACCCTGATATTAAATTATAGTAGATGTTTCTCCAAATATATTAAAAGATACAATCAAAAATTCAGTGTCCATGTGAAAGAGCGCTGTCGTGGGAGCCCTCAAATGATTAGTGTGATTTGGGGTACTTAGGTGCAACAGAGTAGCTGACAAAGGTCGTCTCTCAAAGGAGGAAGTGAATTTAACAACTTATTAGAGGTATTCTAAAAAATAAAATAAAATAGAATAGAATAAAAACACTACTTTAAAAGATTGGGGTTTGTTTTAGTTTATGAATCTAGAATAAGTTTGCTGGAAGAATATTTTATACTTTTTTTTTTAGTTTTGAAATGAATTTCGATTAAAATGACACAACAAGAAGATATTTTTTTAGAAATCTATTTAAAAGGAGTAATCGATCTAACTCTACCTCTTCACTTTATTATTAATAATTATCATTTAAATTAACATTCACTTAATTATGATCCTTTAATTTGTTAAATCCCGAACCCTATGAGAATTAACTTTACCACGAAGATGATGTGAATTTAACCCTAGGCTAACTTCAGAACATGCAATCGCAGCACCCTGCTTTGATTGATGATCTAAGTTTAGATTATGGTCAGTGGTAATTTAAGGCACATATCCATTCTGGAAATGAGGATGAATTGTGTTTAGGGATTATATTTCAACTCTACAAATTTATCCCGTGTGGTCTTGTATTACCGATTAAGATCGCTCTCTCACAATTTACACAAAATCCCGACCTCGCGTGTTTTTGTGTTAATTGTTCAATTACTTTCTTAGTTTCCTAAAATTTAAAAACACAATTCAGGGATCATATTAATTGAATTATAGTAGCTCAATGATTCAAAATAATTAAATGAAGAGGGTAGAAGATATATCGATTACTAAAAGACTACTCTTCCATGGGTGGCGTAATCATTGTAGAAGCGTTTTGCATTTGCAAAGGTTTATAATGGGTATAACCCAATAACGATTCTACTCAAGAATTACAGCCCAAAGAGGAATATTAAGAGAAGAATAAATTTAAACAAAACCGAAGAAAAGAGAAGAAATAAAATATAAACAATGATGTTTATTACACAAATGAAAACATTACAAAATGAAGAAGAGAAGGAGGGTTCGATGAGGGGATCCTTGCTTCAAGAGCTACCCCTCTTACAATGGTTGGAGAATTTGGGTGAAACAAATTCTCCTCTTCCTCAAATCTCCCAATGCAAGTCCCAACCCCTCCAAATGACAAAAACTCCAATTTATAGAGGGAAGGGGAGGAGAGGTTACAAGTGGTTTCAAGTGTGAATGTGGAAATTCGGCCAAATATTTTATTCCAACTTGCACCGCCCATTTGACCACCAAAAAGCGTGAATTGGCCAGACTTACAGAAGGATAAAATGTGAGGATATGGGTCCTCTATCTCCTCTCCAAATTTGGGCTAAATAAAAGCCCATATGTAGGAGTTATGACTGCAATACAGAATCATATCCATTCTGGCGAGTCCAGCCCAGCTTTGACTTTATGGCCCAATTACTCCATTAAAATGCATTCTTTTGATATAGTGTCTTGAATAAAAGTTGTAGAGAATTAAGTTATGAATACTGTTACAATATTTCAAATTCAAATAATAAATATAAAATATTTATATTCGAAATACTACAGTGCACTATTAAGGGTAAAACTGGAATTTTCACCAAATTTTCAAATGAATGATCAAATCCCAAATATTTTATAAATAAAAATATTTAACACAATGTGAGGAAATTATATCATTTATTATCAATAAGATATTCAATAAAATAGTGTTTTATCAAATCCCCCACACTTACCCTTTTGCACACCTGGGTAAAACCTCATATCAAGTAAACATCAATATCAAATCAAAACCAATTTTAAAAGACATATCCTTAAGATCAATCAATTTCACACCAAGAATCAAAAGATATCATGCCTCATAAAAAACCTTATTTCAAGTTCTCCATTTATATCATTCAATATATTTCCACTTCATTTATCCGCCCATGCACAAAACACTTACCTCGCTTGAATTTTCTCTCATCACTCAAATATCAATTTTTTTCCATTGTATTTCTCATCCAAACTCATACAAGTGTCACCATAGGCTTGATAGATTCCTAAATCGCTACCCGATATGATCCAAGGACATATATTTATCATGAGGACTTTTCAGGGTTGTTCTGTGGCTTTCGGTTGGTAGGATTAAGATGTGAAAAACTCTGAGGCTGAATGAGGAGGGATTGACTCTTTTGAAGCAAAATTGCATTAATCTTTAAATATGGTCTTCTCCTCAATCCACATAGTATCAACTCAGCTCCATCATCATGAAAATTCATGAAAGGTTTACACCATTCATCATTTAAGCATAAAAAATTTCAATCTTCTCAAACATGATTTTCTTGAAAGCTCCAGATGGGCACAACTTTCCACCTCAATTAGAAGCTCTAGAAAAGGCACAGCTTCACTTGTCATAAAATCTCCAGAAAAGGCACCTCTTTCAATATAATGAATTTCTTCAGCAACAAACACATCTCTTCAGAATTTAATTTTCCACCCAATGTATCACAGAATGTGGTGGCAAAACACAAGACAACTTCCCCCACACTTAAGCTCAACTAGATTATGCAATTTTACTTCAAGAGTTGGTTGGATAGGGAAAATTGGCTTGTAATGTGGCTAATCTAACAGTATTTTCAGGTCTTATAAGGGCTATAAGGATTAAATATTCAAGGTAGGACATTATAAAAAAGGATTATTTGAAATAGGGGCTTTAATACCAGACAAATGCCTCAATCATTTAAACATAAGTACCTCAAACCCTCAAGTTTTGACAGGAATAGATCAAATTCTGGTTAAATAAAGCATGGTTTGGTTCTCTCAAGAATTGAAGTGAATGTAAAGAATATGAAAATAATGGTTCAGAAGCCTCACAGGAAAGTGATTTCAAATATAAAGATAGTGATATGTGGCATGGGATTCAAAATTCAGTGTACTTTTCATGAAATTACTAAATATTTGAACTTGAAACAAAGTCATTTTCAGAATTCATTTAAGCTCAATTTCAAGGGATAAATTGTTTAACTCATTGATATGCATTTCCAAATTGTGATGAGAATCATTTCAGCTCAAAAATTTCAAATACACAAAGAAAATTGAAATAAACACACAAAATTTGAAAAAAAAACACATTTTTTTTGTTTTTTTAAAGGAAAACAATTGAAATTACTAAACTAAAAGGTTCCCTCCCCCACACTTAAAATGTTGCATTGTACTCAATGTGAACCTATGAGATGATATATGCACATGAAATGAAGAATTTTTAAATATGACAAATAATATAAAATTGAAAGGGTTAGGAACAGCCTGATGTGATCAAGTGATGATGGGGTCATGCACTGTGATAAAATCCACTGTATTAGTAGGAAGTCCCTCAATTTATCTATTCAAACGTTTCCCATTGACTGTAAAGCTCCTTCCAGTTTCCTCTTGTGTGATCTCCACTGCACCATAAGGAAAAACATTAGTCACAACATAAGGACCTAACCACCTGGAATGCAACTTACCAGGCATCAACTTTAGTCGTGAACTGTAGAGAAGGACTTTCTCTCCAACATGAAACTCCCTTTGTTGGATCATTTTGTCATGAGATACTTTTTATCATTCCTTGTAGAGCCTTGAGTTCTCATATGATGATAATATAATCTCCTCAAGCTCTTGAATTTGCAGCTTCCTTTGGATTCCAGCTTGGGCCAAATCCATGTTTCATTTCTTTATAGCCCAATAAGCCCGATGCTCAACTTCCACGGGGAGATGACACGCTTTCCCCAAAACAATCCGAAATGGGGACATACCAATGGGGGTATTGTATGCTGTCCTATAATCCCACAATGCATCATCCAAGTGCTTGCTCCAATCCTTCCTATTTGGCTGCACGGTTTTCTCCAAGATTTGTTTCAACTCACGATTTGAAACCTCAGCCTGGCCATTTGTTTGGGGGTGGTATGGTGTTGATGTTTTGTGTGTCACCCCATACTTTCGAAGGAGGGAAGAAAAATTCCTATTGAAAAAGTGTGTCCCTTGGTCACTGATGATGGCCTTTGGTACTCCAAACCTGCAGAAAATTTTACCCTTGACAAAATCCACTACAACATGAGAATCGTCAATCATGGTGGCCTTGGCCTCCACCCATTTACTCACATAATCAACAGCAACCAAAATATATAAAAATCCAAATGAACTAGGAAAAGGACCAATAAAATCAATTCCCCATACATAAAAAATCTCACAGAATAGTATGGGTTGTTGGGGCATCTCAAGTCTCTTAGAAATGTTCCCAGTGTATTGGTAACAAGAGCATGACTTACAAAACACATGGGCATCATGGAATAATCTAGGCCAATATAATCCAGAGTCCAAAACCTTCCTAGCTTTCCGTTGGGGTCCAAAGTGTCCACCACAAGCAAGTGTATGACATAAATGCAAAACAGACTCAAACTCATGATCGAGAACACACCTCCTAATGACTTGGTCACTACACATGTGCCATAGGTAAGGATCATCCCACACATAAAACCTAGACTCACTTTTTAATTTTTGGACTTGATGTTTTTTTAAATTTGAGGGGATTTCAGAGGCAACAATGTAGTTCAATAAATCAGCATACCAAGAATGCGTACCTGAGGTGGAATAAAGATGCTCACTGGGAAAAGTGTCCCGAAGTGGTACCTGGTCCAAGGTGTCATCCTCTAGTGTGTGAGTAAGCCTACTCATGTGATCTGCCACCAAATTCTATGACCCCTTCTTGTCCTTTATCTCAAGGTCAAACTCTTGAAGGAGCATCCAACGGATAAGTCTTGGCTTTGCATCTGGCTTCTTCAGGATGTACCTCAAAGCTGCATGGTCAGAAAAAACAACCGCTTTAGAGCCCAATAAATATGAACGGAATTTATCTAAAGCAAATATGACAGCAAGAAACTCATTTTCTATGGTAGTTTAGTTTGATTGGGCTAAATCCAATGTCCTTGATGCATAGGCAATCACATGTGAATGTCCTTCCACCCTCGGAGATAAGACAGCTCCAACCGCGAAGTTGGAGGCGTCACACATGAGCTCAAAAGGAATCTCCCACAGTGGGGGCTGTATGATCGGTGGAGTGGTTATACACTTATTTATCTCATCAAAGGAAGTCCTGCAAGAATCATCAAACACAAAAGCAGAATCCTTTTGGAGTAATTGTGACATAGGAAGAGCAATCTTACTAAAATCTTTGATGAAGCGCCGATAAAATCCTGCATGCCCTAGGAAATATCTAACATCACGCACACATGAAGGATATGGTAAGGATGAAATAATATCTACCTTTTATCTATCAACCTCTATCCCATGTTTTGACACTACATGCCCTAATACAATGCCACGCTCTACCATGAAATGAAACTTTTCAAAGTTTAGGACCAGATTCTTCTCAATACAACGATTCAATACCTTTCCCAAACTATTTAGACATTCATCAAATGAGGATCCATACACTGTAAAATAATCCATAAATACCTCCATGCAGGTCTCAATAAAATCAGAAAAAAATACTCACCATGCATCTCTGGAAGGTACCTGGGGCATTGCAAAGTCCAAATGACATCCTCCGGTAAGCAAAGGTACTGAATGGGAAGGTGAATGTTGTCTTCTCCTAGTCCTCCAGAGCTATAGGAAGCTGAAAATATCCAGAAAATACATCCAAGAAACAATAGTGTGTCTTCCCAGCTGGTCTCTCAAGCATCTGATCAATAAACGGGAGGGGGAAATGGTCCTTGCGAGTGGAATGATTTACTTTCCTATAATGAATACACACACGCCAACTGTTTTTCACCCTCATTGGAACTAACTCATCTTTCTCATATTTAATAACAGTAACGCCACTTTTCTTAGGCACCACCTGAATAGGACTTACCCACTGTGAATCTAAAATGGGAAAGATTATACCTGCCTCGAGAAATTTCTCAACTTCTTTTTTAACAACTTCCAGGAGGGTGGGATTGAGTCTCCTTTGTAGCCGTCTCACCGGTTTAGCCCCATCCTCCAAGAGAATCCTATGTATGGAAATGGAGGGGCTAATACCTAATATGTCTACCAAGGTCCACCCAATCGCCCTGATGTTCTCCCTCAAAATATTCAAAAGATTTTCTTCATGTTCAAAAGGGATATTGTTAGCAATGATAACATGTAATCTCTCACTACTCAACAAGTATGATTATTTTAGATATGGTGGTAATGGCTTGAGTTCTAATGAATGAGGGTGTAGTATGGATGGAGACATTGAAGGAACCGAAATATGTGCACAAAGGGCATCAGTATCAGAATATACATCATCAAAATCAGAGAATAATACATCAAATCCATCAGCATACTCTATAGCCATGTCATAATCAGAGTTCACATGAACAATATCAGACTATGAATCCATTTCAAAATCAAATCTTAGAGAGTCTTGTTCATTAGAAACAGGTGTGGAAGTTCTCTTAGACATTAAACCAGAACCAATACTCATAATCTCCCTAAGCATAGGACAATCAAAATCCATGGATTTTTTACTTGGTGGTTCAAAATGCGAGATAAAAAAAGAAGAATGGTCCTCATAGGGGTACTTCATGGAATCCATAACATTAAATATCACAACTTCATCCCCAAATTCCATGGAAAGTGTACCCTCATTGACATTTATGATAGTTTTTGCAGTTTTGAGGAAGGGCCTACCTAAGATAATGGGGGCATGAGAACTTACCTGATCATCCTCCATGTTAATAACATATAAATCCACTGGAAAGATCATGTCTCTTACCCGGACAAGTACATCCTCAAGGAATCCCACTGGATATGCTGTAGCTCTATTTGCCAATTGCACCACTACTCTTGTTGGCTTCAACTCACCAACCTGCAAGGAAGAGAATACAGAGTGAGGCATCACATTTATTGGAGATCCTAAATCACAAAGAGCATCAGAGAAGTGAAACTCCCCTATGGTACATGGGATGGTGAATGTCCCAGGATCCTTGCACTTTGTTGGCATTGCTAGAGTTGGTGTAATGAGTGCTGAGACATTCCTTCCAAGGTTGATCCTATCATTTCCCTTGAGCCCTCTTCGATTGGTACAATGTTCTTTTAAGAATTTTGCATACCTTGGAATTTTCTTAATGGCTTCAAGTAGAGGAATGTTGACCTCCACACGCTTGAATGTGTCCAAAACCTCCTTTTTCATTGCTTCTTCAGCTATCTTCTTGGTTTGAACAACCCTTTTTGGAAAAGGAAGGGTTTTAGGAGGCACATCATCAATATTTTTCTTACCTTTATCTTTCTCCTTGGATTTCTCATCAGCTGGTATGGAATGCGACTTCTCTAGATTAGAGGTGAATCCCGGTGGAATGGTAGGTCCAGATGTATTGTTCATTTGCTTCCCACTTCTCAATGTGATGGCACTAACATTCCCCTTTGGATTTGGAGTGTGTTGGGAAGGTGGATTTCTAGAATTCTTACTCACAAGTTCATGGAGGGCGGTGGCGATCTGACTCATTTGAGTCTTCAACTCTCTCAGCTCCGAACCTTGACTCTTCAGCTCATTCTATTGATTAAGAACAATTTGTTTCAAAAGATCATCAATGT
Source organism: Viscum album (assembly GCA_963277665.1). Classification (NCBI taxonomy): domain Eukaryota; kingdom Viridiplantae; phylum Streptophyta; class Magnoliopsida; order Santalales; family Viscaceae; genus Viscum; species Viscum album. Next base: position 1,965,530,458 of record OY728133.1, read on the forward strand.
TAGAGTCTAAATTGTATTGGATATTCCCTTGTTTCTGAATTGTTGATGTTTGAACTTCAAATCTCCTTTCGGGTTATTGGAAACCCTGTTGGTAAGGTGGAGGCTGCTGGAAGTTTGGTTAAAAAGGGGGCCTTTGTTGTTGTCCAGAGCCATACCTCATGTCTGACTAATCTTTCCACCCTTGGTTGAATACTGTATCAAACTTCTTTTAGGGATATGGTTGTTGTTGTTGCTGCTGAAATGGTCTCCCAGGGAACACCGCTGCACAATCTTCTGTCTCTTGTAGTTGTAGGCAACAGTCAGTTGGGTGGCTTGTCTCAGTGCAAATTCCACATGGCCTTGAAGGAGGGGGTTGGGATGTATTTTGAGCCAATGAAATCTTCCTCACCATAGTTTTCAATTCTTCTAACATAGTATCAATCAAATGACTTTCAAGAGAAGAAGGGCTTACTTGATGTACTCCTCTGACATGTGGTGTACCTCTATCGGCAAATTGTTGAAATAATTACTTGCCTCCCCGGAAATGGTGCCAATTTGAAAGAGTGATGTCGTGGGCACCCTTAAATGATTAGTGTGATTTGGGGTACTTAGGTGCAGCAGAGTGGCTGACCAAGGTCGTCTCTCAAAGGAGGAAGTGAATTTAACAACTTATTAGAGGTATTCTAAAAAATAAAATAAAATATAATAGAATAAAAACACTACTTTGAAGGATTGGGGTTTGTTGTAGTTTATGAATCTAGAAGAAGTTTGCTGGAAGAAGATTATATAATTTTTTATGTTTTTAGTTTTGAAATGAATTTCGATTAAAATGACACAACAAGAAGATGTTTTTTTAGAAATCTATTTAAAAGGCGTAATCGATCTAACTCTACCTATTAACTTCATTATTAATCATTATCAATTAAATTAACATTCACTTAATTATGATCCCTTAATTTGTTAAATCCCGAACCCTATGATAATTAACTTTACCATGAAGATGATGTGAATTTAACCCTAGGCTAACTTCGGAACATGCAATCCAAACACCCTGATTTGATTGATGTTCTAAGATTAGCTTATGGTCAGTGATAAATTAAGGCACATATCCATTCTAGAAATGAGGATGAATTGTGTTTATGGATTATATTTGAACTCTACAAATTTATCCTGTGTGGTCTTGTATTACCGATTAAGATCGCGCTCTCACAATTTACAAAAAATCCTGACCTCACGTGTTTTTGTGTTAATTGTTCAATTTCTTGCTTAGTTTCTTAAAATTTAAAAACACAGTTCATGGATCATATTAAGTGAATTACAGTAGCTCAATGATTCAAAATAATTAAATGAATATGGTAGAAGATATATCGATTACTAAAAGACTACTCTTCCATGGGTGGCGTAATCATCGTAGAATGGTTTTGCATGTGAAAAGGTTTATAATGGGTATAACCCAATAACGCTTCTACTCAAGAATTACAGCCCAAAGAGGAAGATTAAGAGAAGAATAAATTTAAACAAAACAGAAGAAAAGAGAAGAAATAAAAGAAGAACAAAGAAGTTTATTACAGAAATGAAAACATTACAAAATGAAGAAGAGAAGGAGGCTTCGATGAGGGGATCCTTGCTTCAAGAGCTACCCCTCTTACAATGGTTGTAGAATTTGGGTGAAACAAATTCTCCTCTGCCTCCAATCTCCCAATGCAAGTCCCAACCCCTCCAAATGAGAAAAACTCTAATTTATAGAGGGGAGGGGAGGATAGGTTACAAGTGGTTTCAAGTGTGAATGTTGAAATTCGGCCAAATATTTTATTCCAACTTGTACGGCCCATTATACCACCAGAACGCGTGAATTGGCCGGCCTTCCAGAAGGATAAAATGTGCAGATATGGGTCCTCTATCTCCTCTCCAAATTTGGGCTCAATACAAGCCCATATGTAGGCGTTATGGCCGCAATACAGAAGCTTATCCATTCTGGCGAGTCCATCCCAGCTTTGACTTTATGGCCCAATTACTCCTTTAAAATGAATTCTTTTGATCTAGTGTCCTGAATAAAATTTGTAGATAATTAAGTTAGGAACACTGTTAAAATATTTCAAATTCAAATAATAAATATAAAATATTTATATTTGAAATACTACAGTGCACTATTAAGGGCAAAACTGGAATTTTCACCAAATTTTCAAATGAATGATCAAATCCCAAATATTTTATAAATAAACATATTTAACACAATGTGAGGAAATTATATCATTTATTATCAATAAAATATTCAATAAAATAGTGTTTTATCACCATGGATAAGAATGGGTCATATAGTGTGGATGGTTTAGTATCTCGTTGAGTAGTATGTTCTGGTGATAATGGAAGCCCCATGTGCTGAAAAAGGAGGCCCAACACACCCTCTATCTGATCAAGTTGCTGATCTCTAGCATTGAGGTAGGTAAGAACTAAATTATCATACAAGGGTGTCAGAGGAGGTGGGGATGTGGAGGGTCTAGTAGATGTAATTGAAGAAGATGATGTAAGGTTGGAAGAATTGGGGAGGGGGAGAGAACGAATATCCCCCTTTGGAGTTGGTGGTGGGGGTGGAATCAGAGAAACAATACCCTCGAAGGAAAGTGGATCATCTCTTATCGCAACTAGTGTTGGGTGGTCCTACATGAGAACATAGGTGCTTCCCTACTTCTATATTAGGTTCATGTGAATACGCATGAGAAATTCCGTATGATGGGGAGAAACTAAGTGATCATGGGGGAGATAGGGCTCAAAAAACCTTAAATGGTGTGCCAAAATGGTGGCATTGAACCGATAATTTAGGATACCCTGATGTTCTATTAATATGGAGTGGACATATGAGGTTGTAAAGCAAGGGAGGTTAGGGTAATTATGATGGATGATACAATCCAGAAGCTCTATATCACACTCAAACATGACACAAATTCCTTCATTTATTGGGGTGATAATGACACTAAAACATTGGTGGCTGAAGATAATTATAGGGGAAATTATCAGGGTTTTCTTCATTGTGGTTGGAACATACCACACATCATGCCTAATAATATCCCTATAAAAAAGTGTAGTTCTGAGCGGTCATGGTGGTTGAGAGTAGAAATAGGTGGTTCATTGGATAGATGTAGTTTGAAACCACACCATATTCTAAACTCCTCCATCATGAGTGAGAAGAATCTACCACTGAGTATAAATTTGAACAGAGTCGCCTTGTCACTGGGCATCTCTTGATATGTGATCCCATAAAACTAAAAGGTCATAGATAACTCGAAAAATAAATCTCTAAAATTGGTATTTCTAACATAGAGAGTGAAAATAATATGTGTGTGTCTAAGGAACACTTTAATCTCAATCCAGATGCCTAGTCTCTCTAGAACATTGATGTCGAGAAACTTACTGCTCAACTGGTTTGTGAATTTTGGAAACCATTGTAACTGGTCACTCATAGGAAGATGATCATCATATATTATACATGGGTGTGGATAGGGTCATGAATCTTCATGCCCTAGCAATGGTGGTGTACCTTCCACTGGCATAAAAAGATTTGATGATGCAGAGGCTTGCATAGAGGCTACAGATAGTGCCGCAAAACTGGGTCTCACCATAGGTGTGTAAGGTTTCACGGATGCACCTGATGGTGTTACAGTGTCCAAAATACTTGAATCTTATGTCTAGGATATCACAAATGGTGTAATATATTGAAATATCACCAATTATAGTGGATATTGAGTTATCATATCATCCACAACATGCCCTCCAAGTGTCCTAGTCCTGATTTAATGTGTTGTAGGTTGCTCCTCATCAGAAGAAAGCATGGGACACTTCCCATATTATCATTCCTCATATTTATCTAGAAATAATGAAATGTATAAAACAAAAAATAATAAGATAAATAACGAAAACTATAATATGAATGTTACACGACATGTAAATCCAAAGTACACGACTTGGAGTCTTTTCAAGATTCCAACTTGTGTTCTATGGATAAAAACACTGAGTAGGATGATTTGTGGCTATATCAGAGTACACAACATGTACAAAACACAGATTCCATGTGTATATATAGTATATTTGTTAATGTATCACTATGACATGACCTATTCTAATTGGGGGAAGAATTCAAAGGACACGATGTCTATCAAACGCACATGTTGTGTGTGTGAATATTGGATCCAGACCATGCGTGTTTCCTAAAATGAATAATTCATTGGGGAAATGTACATGTAATGTACCTAACACTAATTTCATGTGTATTATATGGTATGTAATTCCATGTAATATTGGTTTCATAGGGTCATCCCGGCCGGGAAGAGGCATTAGTACACAACGTGCACCGAATGAACACACTATGTGTTTTTAAATTCATAGAAGAGAAAATGTGTATGAGTATAGGTTATATACAATGTGTTTTCTTCATGAATTCCATTTTACTATGTGTTTTTATTTGAACATATTTGGGATATGTAAATAGCCTAAAATTCATCAAAACCTTGAAATAAAGGGAGAGGAACGACATACCTGGATCAATGATCGAAACAGAAATGATCTTCGGGCATTAATCACACTAAATCTAAAGACTGAAATAGGGGATGTTGAATGAATTATAATGGAAGATAAAGGGGGAAAATATGGAGAGGGTAATGGGTCACATCAGGTTAGGGTTCTTTGATTTTATAGGCAGGACACACGATGTGTACTTTTGAGTACACACCGTGTATATATATTTTTTCATATATTAAATAATATTTAATATATAGTTATTATTATAATTTTTAAATTATTTATTATTTTCAATTATATTTAAATAACTAAATATAAATATATAAAAATACTAATATAAATATATATATGTAGTGTATCATAAGAATACACTTCATGTTTTCAAAAATGGGAAAAGGAGAACTACAATATTTAGTCTAGTGATTGGGGTTCAATTCGACTCAACGACTGGCTCGATCCAACTACACACCCCAACCACTGGGTTGAAGGTTTTAGTATTGAAAATTTTGTTAATTTATGATATTTTATAAATAGTCTAAACTCTTCACGGTGAAAGGAAAAATAAACTGTGTTTCTTTTTACTTATTTGATGATTGGGATAATGTAGAGTGATTAGCCGAATTCAAATTTAAACCCAAGTATTTTGATCCCATGGTTATTATTATAAAAATCAACAAATATACCCTCAAGTGATTTATTAGTTTTAAAAGAGTTTTAAATTATTGAAGAAAATAATATTAAAAATATAAAAGGCATGTAATGAAATACATAAGATGTGTTCTTAATTTATGTGAAAAATATAGAAGTGAGTCAGCTAGAAGGACTCAAACATGGGACTTTTGAACCATGTGCTATAGCCCGAAAAACAATTCCAGCCCCTCCATTGGTTTTTTCTAATTTAAAATGATTTTAATTACTTTTGAAAATATAACCCACAATGTTTAATAAAACGTGGGTAAAAAATAATTAATCATGTACAAAATAAGGGTGTATAGGAATTCAAACTAGTGATATCTTGGATACATTCTGGTGACCTATCCCTTGTACATTCTTCATTCTTGTTTATTAACATAAACATTTTTTATTTATACACGAATTAATTTTATAAAATACACTAAATAGAAAGGTATATGTGATGTAAAATTATACACATTCCATGTGACCTTATTTTATTCACATTTAATTAGTAGTTTTAAGAGAATATAAAGAATATGATTTTACATGTTGTGTAATATATAAGTTCACACCATGTATTTATTAAAAACAGAAGAGTGATAGAGGAAGGACAAATTTTTGGGTTTCCTTCTAGAAAGAGACTTTGTTTTTGGTCCTTAGATCAACCTGAGGAAGTATAATTACTAATTATTAGAATGATGATTGCCTTCCACTATGAAAACAACCACATATTCCCAACACCATCATCTTTTATTAGTTTTCATTGATATTTTGGTGTTCTGGGTGGTGAATTATGGCATCCTTACCCTGTGTCCAGTAAATTCTAAAGTTTGATTGGTTCCTTGGTGTGATCATTATGTCCTCCACCTCATTGGGTTCCTAATTTGAAATACTAAACACTTGAAAATAACCATATGAATCCTTTGGAGTAGGTAAGAGATCAAATAAGGGTTTAGAGAAAAATACATTATCATATTCATTATTACCATGACATGAAATATTCCCATATTTAAATTTAGTGTTTGGAAAATAATTTTCATATGATTTTAGTGAACAATAAGAGGGGACCATGTTATAACATTATTCCTTAGTTGAAACATAATTATAACACCTAGATTTATACTTAACTAGATTAAACATATTATAAATTATCTTAGAATGTTGCTCTAATATATTCCAAGTGATCCCAACATTTCTATTTGATCCAACATTCATGTGATATAGCCTTCCATCATCGATGTTTTTTGGTATTACCTGAAAATGGTTCTGAAAGAGAATAATTGGGTGGGGTAAAGGATGTACATGGGTATTAATTATAATGAATCCCATCGCCAATGTATGAATAATCCACTTAGAGAAAATGGTATGCCATCACTAGGTCATATTAATATAAACACTCTCTAGGTGAAGTATAATAACCTCTACTTTGATAATTATCCATGGGGACCTGAGGTTGATGTTCCCAAGATAATGAAATGAAAATGAAAAACATTTAGAAAATGAATCAATACTTAGAATATCTTTTTTGTGATACAAAAATACTTGACAAAGGTTCCCGAATTTGACCATACCCATTGCGAGGTGAAAAAATTGCATCCCCTTCCTTATCGACTAACTGGGTAGCTAGTGGTAGTTGGGGTCAATCCATGTGGGAGGAATGGAACATCCATGGGAAGATGCAAGTCAGAGAGTTTTGATCGATTATACAAACAAATGAATTTGGTATATGGAATTAAGAATTTGATAACATTTGTGAAAATTATTCGAAACAAAAAGGAATGAACAACCATAAAAAACAAATGTTTCAGAGTTGTAGCTAGATCACGGTTGATTTGAAATTCTATTCATTAGCATTAAAATCATTAGTAATAATTTTTTACTATGTGGATTCAATTATATTTCTATTTCCTGGTCTTATAATATGAAATTACATATTTAAAAGGTCAAACTTTGGGTACATAGATTAATTACTTAAAACATGTTTTAGGATCATTACCCCTAAAATAGTGTCAAGAGGCTCACCCAATGGTTATGGATTCACCAATCAAAACTCTGTTAGTACTCACCACTAGTTTCATTCTTGGTCTGATATGACACCAAAAATAAATTTGGAATTAATTCATTAATTGAATTATAAAATAAAGATCATAATAAAATTAAATACACAAGAATTGATATAAAACACACCGATAATATTATTACAACCCCAACACTAGAAATTCAGCCTCTTATAAACATGGTCACAATGTAAAGGTTGATTAGGAGCTCATCCTTTTAAATGGATAAAATAAGATAATGGGAAAGGGGGAGAATTACAATTAAAATAGAAAAAATATGCTACTTGGATTTAATGGAAGATAAAATGGTAGAGCAGAAGCACATCCCATAGAATAACCAAACCAAAATCAGGAGGGCTCCCTCACTATTTATAGAAAAATAAATTACATGGTGTGTAATCAAAAGTACATGAAATGTAGTCTTCTAAACAACTATTTTCTTTTTTTTCTCTATCAGTAGGTTCCAACCATGCCAACCGTAGAATTTGAAGCATCGGTGGTCAGTTGGAGAAGGTATGTGGCATTGAGTACCATCGTACATGGTGTGTATTCTCTCCATCAACAACCAAACACTTTTGAAAGGGATTACATAGTGTGTAGAGTGATGTTTGTGGAGTGTTAGTTCCAGTCCGCACAATGGGAATTTACTTAGGATACCCGATTCATGCTTGGGAAAGGTATATGGTGTGTGTTTATAAAGTACATGTCGTATATATTTTAATTTTTGTTATGGTTATCATTGATTTGTGAATTTGACTATAAACTCATAAAAAATAACAATAAACATATAAGTAAAGATTTTTATCAATAAAACAATTTATATCCTATGAAAACATGTTTTATGATAAATTAAATTCATGAATTTAGTATACATAAATTGGGAACATCATCTAGAAACACTACCTTGGTGGAATGGTTCATCTTAATTTTGTGTGTACCTTATTTACAAACGAGACACCTCAATATTCATTTAATATTATATACAAATAAATTTACACAAGTAGGAAAGTTATATATTATCACTTAAAACTTGAATCTCAATTTGGAATATTCATTTCTCTAATCATCATACAATGTAAAACATAAATACCACATTAATTTCATATTTTCAGTCATTGAAGTGAGATAAACATCAATATCATTACCCAGTTTTTTTGGTCCTCATATATGTAGATACAACATAATATATATTAAATTTAAATATAACCACATTGGTAACAGATGATTTACTAGTATAGAGGTACATATCCTATGAGTGCTAATTTTTACACCAAATAGATTTATTCTATCTATGGATACTGTAAGAAGGAGGTTTGTCGACATGTTTCTAAATTTAGGATACTCACAATCAATTTTATTCCAATAAATAGAGTCTTTTGTGTGATGAAGTTTCCATTATTAAATCATTTTATCTATATTCATTATTATTTACCATATAATCTCCTCAATTCCATATAGGTGTAAAAAAATTGAAATAATTGGAATGTTATATAAACAAATTTATAATGATTTTATTTATTATTGATATTTCTATTCGAACCACACTTAAGAGAGGTTTTTAAGTAATTCATATGCCTTGAGAAAATATATGCATTCATTTTTATAGTAATTTATCCTTTAAAAGATCATACACATTTCACATAACATTTGTTTAGCATCAAATGTTTCAAAAATAAACTCATTATCTTCTGGTATCATTCCATTAAAGAGAGCGAGTAGTTTTGAAATGTTTGAGTCACTCTATCTACTTCCATATTTAAAATTATATAGATTCAATAGGGATAAAAATGTTTTATATTTATTAAAACCATCATATAATGAAGTCATTTAAAGACTCTTAAATTTCTAAAACAACTTCATATAGTTGTGATGTTCATATTTAACTGCTATTGTCATATCCTCAACATCGTCTCCATCATCATTTATAGTTGTAATCATATATTTTACATGATAGTAATTACTATTCAAAATTTTAATTATATCATATGATCTATAAAATTATTTTTTATCCAATTCCCCAATTACATTTAGTTCTTCCCTATATTTAGTAAAACACTTATAACTTCAATATATTGCATGACAGATCAATTGTACTTAAAACTACTCTAGAAAAATAATTCTTGAATAAAAAAATGTAAACATAGAGAAAGTATTAGAAAAGGCTCATATTCATGATCTTTTACAAACTTAATGAAATAATTTTCCCCATCCTCATACTAATTTTTCATGCGATTGAGATCCATCAATTTTTAGTTCATATTCATCCTATTTGATTCAATAAAATTCATAATTAACAAAATAAATAAATAATAATAATGTATGATCAAAGAACATTAAATGATGAATATTTATGGGAATAAAAAATATAATAAAACTTTTTTATTCTAGGAAGTCACATATCATAAATCATTATATTTTTTGGAATGAATTAATCAAGGGTGGACATGAGCCTCAGTCCAGTTGGTGAGGTCTCTCTATGTGAATCTAAGATACCCAGTTACAAAACTAGGTAGAGGCATAATTTCATGTTTCAGAAGTATCACTGTAGTAGGCATTTTAGTAGTACTACAATAGTACTATGTGGCTACTATAGTAGGCACTGTAGCAGGTACTATTTGGTACTGTAGCAGCCAGAACTATTCACCTTGGGCCACTGGTTTGAGCTTGGATTCCTTAAGGCCTTTGGGTCACCCAGGCCTTAAGGTCAGTTAGGCTTTAGGGCCACCTCATGGCCTTCAAGTCAACCCAATATATTGAAGCACAGACAAATTCTACAAAGAACCATCTCCAGGGGAGGATTTGAGAGTAGGGCGCATTCACTAGAGTAGGGCTAAACGATTTAGATGAATGAGAGGGTAAGACATTACCATCAGTACTGGGCCTGTGTATCTATAAACATGATAGATATCCAAACAACCATGCAAAGGTAGAATGAAGATCACAATGCAGATTTTGGGGAGGGGTGGTTTCAAGAAGTCATAGTCTGTATGATTTCCTTAAGACCTACAGGTCTTGTAATGTCTCCAAGGCTAAAAGAAATGTAATATCTAGCCTACGAGCCTTGTAAGGTTTCCCCCTCATCCCTTGAAATGAGGGTTATCAAAAATCAATAAAAAAACAAGGCCTTTGGGCCACTCAAGAAAATTTATCAAGGGTGATAATTCATTCCCCATCACTATCAAGTGTACAATAAACATATGGATTTATATAACTAGATAATTATTATTGTATATATAATAAAATTTCATTATCGAATAATATATAAATACAAATTACTTATTTTTATGAATTTTTATAAAGTGTTCAAAAGAAATTTATCATAACAATTGTGGTTATTACATTTTGTAAAATTATGAAAGATATCATATTTCACGAAAAATAGAATCCAAAAAGTGTTATATACTAAATTTCTATTTTTAACTCATCCTTGAAGTGTGTAAGACTTTTATTTATATAATTGTTTGAATATTGTTTAATTAATTATTTATATATATAATTCCATGAAAAGCAGAAAAGTGTGTTTTAAGAAATAAGATGATTATATATATGATTTTTGGAATTCATTAGTTAAACAAACACATTATAGAATGGAAATAGGAAATTAAACCATGGTTTCGATGTCAAGAAAAAATAATAATGATTGTTGTCAAATTTTATAGTGTAAAGAGAATAAATATAATGAAACCATTCTTATAAAAAAAATTAAATAAAGGTGATTATTTTCCCATAAACACATAAGGAATATGTTTATTTGAATAAATATAGATATCGATGATAAATTATAGTTTATAGAATAAATATTGAATCATAAATATAGAGATTATAATTAATAATGGATGATTGAATTGATTGAGAGAATAATTTTAATGAGTAATTTACTATAACAAAATAAGTAAAAAATATTATATATTTTAATACATTGAGATATCCCACCCAAAATAGAATAAAATGATTAATTATATGATGAATCTATTCATTTCGTGAAATGCGAAAATAGATTGAAATTATACTTCCCCTCTATTAATGTTGGAAAATTGTATATCTATATGATTGTTTTTATTGATTTTTTTAAAGGTAGAAAATTTTTATTGATAAAAAAAGAGTTTACACACATTTAAAGTAAGGAATTTTGCTAACAACCCGAGCATAAAAAGGGATTAAATTAGGAGGGAGATCATCCATCCAATTTAAGTCGTAACTCCTAGATTGGAAATACCATCAGTGATCATGTTGGCTTCACAGAAGGTGTGAGTGGCGATGATGTTAAACCCAAAAAGAGAATTCAAACAGTCCATCCAGTGGGTAGTGAGAGGCTAAGAAAGGTGGATGGTACCATTCCAAATGGCCTAAATGATAGTAGTGGAGTCATTCTCTATCCAAATATTGTTCCTGCTATGTAATCTGGAAAAAACTATGGCATGGATGACGCCCATCATCTCAACTTCCGTAGTGGTAGGGGAACCGCAAGAGCCATAAAAGCATCCAAGAATCTGGTAATTGGTGGTGAATTAATCTTATGAGGGAAAATAGAGAACTTTTATTGTCATGTCATGAACAAACCTGGATTACCCTAGACCCAAAAATCATACTAGAACATGAGATGGCTAGAAGGGTGTTCCCAATCTTTAGAGGCTAACAACTAGTTTCTGGGCATCGAGGAAATCCATTGGGAATGATTTTCTAAATACAATGACCAACACTATCATAATGAAATCATAATAAATATCCATTGATTATTCTATAACAAGGGAGAATACATGATTATAAGTAGATACATCCACATAGATGTACCAAAATAAAAAAAAATAATGGGAATATTAAAAATGATCCACCCATCTCCTTGTGACATGTTGGCCAACCACCCAACATGTCATCCTCATCACCTGACCCAAAATCTACTAGTAAGGGTACATATAACCTCTATCTAACCCCTTACTTCTAGTTGAGTATGATAGAATGAATTATACATACACTCATTGGGTGAATGTAGGGTTTGTGATCAAATTTCCTAGTACGATCTCCCTATGTATTCCATGCATATCCATTATTAGAAAAATATAAAAAAGTTATTTCTAAAGGAAATATGATTTAATTTATTATTCATACTTTAAAAAATATTTATGAAAATTTGGTAAATTGATAAACAAGTGAAAAAATAAGCACAAGAACCAAGGAAAAGCCTAGATTACTATCACAGGGTCTCATCTTAGGATCTTCATACTCTTGGTGATCATTCCATACATAATTAATCCTATGCATGATTCATTGGGAAGTTCAAATCAAAAGTACCATGGTTATATCAGATCATAACAATATTTAGTTAGTGTTTTGACATGATCTCGAGCTCGGTAGGGGCATGTAAATGCCTAGAATACTTGTCGTAGTCAACCCTCCTAGGTACCCAGGGTTCCCAATTGCCTCTTTCCCTTCCACTTCCTTGTTATAAAATCCATATTCATCAAATCACACAGTAAAATATTCCAAATAAATTAATTTAAAACCCTTAGAAAAAGAATAAAATAATTCAAATACATTAAACACACAACAATAGCCTTGAAAACATTATTTCTATGCACTAAATTTTCTAATAAATTATTTAAAATGGAATCAAACATAGTAAATTCATCAAACAATTGTACAACATGAAACCAACTACCTTTTCCCTAGAAATACCCAATAACTTGTTGGAAACTGCCTAAAAATATGAGGAGAGAACCAATAAGAAGAAGAACATATCATAAACTTAAATAATCACACCATACAGTTCATATTAGATAAACAGTAGGTTGTTAAAACCATTGGGTAAGAAGAAACCTATTAATGAAGAGAGAAAACCTAAAATTAAAGAGATAAGAGACACTTACTGGAGTGTTTCTTAAGAAATATTGGAAACAACCACCCAAAAATTGATGTATAGATGTAATGGGAAAGAGGGATGGAATTCCTAGGGATGGATATTTTTAGAATGGAGGGAAATGTGGGTAAAAGGGGTTAAATCGATCCTGGAGTAGTTTAGGGATTTACAAAAATATATGTAATGGGAGGGATGTATGATTTTGCCACACAGTTTGAAAAACCATGCAACAACCATGTTAGATCCTCTATCTTAGAATGAATGTTCTCTTAGAGGTTCTACATGTTTTGAAAAATCATGTACAAACTATGAAAAACCCCATGACCTGGGGTCCCATAGCCTTTGCATGATCGTCGCACTATTATTGGCTATTATGAACCAACCATGAATCATGACTAGTCCAACCAAATACTTAAAATTTTGAGTAAAATGGTCATGAAAGGTTAGAAAATGATGGGATTAAAATATATAAACAAAGAATACCTAAAAAAGGAACTATGTGTTTGACATTTCAGGGTTATAAAACTTGAGTGACGGTTCATCCACTAAAAATGTTGAAGAATAACAAAAAACTAGTCCGAAAAAGGAGACAATACATTATGTAGATTAGAATAAACAAAACATTGTGAAAAAAGTTCCAAAACATCGATAAAATTATAATAATAATAAATAATAATGAAAAACTATGTGTTATTGATTAAAAAGGATTAACGGATAACATACATTCTATTTTGAGGGTCGATCTATCCGAATGATTCTAAGGAGGTGACATACTACTTTGGATTTTGTGAGTGCATGAAGAGTGAAAATGAGGTGTGATCACTTTTAAGGTTTATTTAAATTTGGGGAAATATTTTTATAAATTTTAGTAAAAATAACTAAAAAAACATACATTTATTCATCCTAAAAGTAAAAGCATTGATAAATTTTCCCATTATAATCACTATTATAAAAATACTAATAAATAATGTTGAAATTCATAAATCTAAAGGCTTTTACCTTTACACAGGTAAAAAATTTTAAAAAGAAAACTCAAAAAATATAATAAATTAATAATTATATAAAATTGAATATTTAAATTTTAAAAATTACTTCATAATAATAAATGATAAATACTAAAAAATATGAGACTATTCATTCCCTCCAAATAAGCATAAAAAAGTCTAGAATTAAATAAAAATTTGAAGCATGGGTATTATTTTCTCTTTAAGAAAAATGGATGAGAAACATGACTACATGAATTCCAAGTATCCAAATCATATAGATTGCATAAAATCTAGGAGAAAACATGATCATGTGACATTTGTATTGTCCGAGGATAAGGTCATATGTTTCAAATGATCTACTGATTATCACATGAATCCCATTTAGTGAGTCCCTATGACCATACAAATCCCCTTCGACGATCCCTCCTCTTATATCAACAACATCCAAATAAGAACTCATGATCATTTAGAGGCTGCATGATGATCCCCTTCGATTGTTTGAAACATTGGGTGGTAAATATATGAGAATCACCCCAACCCCCATGTAAAATAAATAAATAAACCGAAAAATGTGGGGGCTACTTGGGGTTTAAGTTAATTTTTTTATATGAATGGTTTAGATGCATCCTATGGTAACCATCAATCACATTAAGGTCCTTTTTCATGCCACCTTAATCTCATGAAATATATCTGACAATACATATTGATATCATGAAGGGATGCATACAAGTTTCTGTGATCATGTGAATGCCTCATGGATAGGTGACTGATCTCATGAATATTCTCAGACATGACAAGATGTTCTTCAAAAATCCCTTAGATATATTAATTATATCATTCAACACATCAAAGAATGGAAAAGATACTATCCATAAAAATGATTATACATCATCATAAGAACCATCACCAATCAAGTGATTCCTTAATGGACAACCAAT
Organism: Viscum album; assembly: GCA_963277665.1. Classification (NCBI taxonomy): domain Eukaryota; kingdom Viridiplantae; phylum Streptophyta; class Magnoliopsida; order Santalales; family Viscaceae; genus Viscum; species Viscum album. The sequence continues at coordinate 1,965,545,459 of OY728133.1, forward strand.
GACTAGGTCATTGAAAATAATGAGAAAAAGGTTGAAAAAGTCAGAAACCTCTAGGAATGTGAAAATAAATTTATTTTCATGTGAAGGGGTTATGTGCCTCATATGATCACCATTGATCATGGAAATACTCATTGACAAGACAACTTGATTTCATGAGAGTCCCTTGAAAAGCAATTTTAATCTCATAAAGGACCCTAGAAATGTCCTATTTGATAATGAAAAATCTTTTCCACAGGCATCTTGATGTCTCAAATACTATTAGATATGTTGGATCAATGGTAAAATGTCATTTCACATGTCAATAATATTATGATAAATCCTTTTGATAAGATAGGGTCTACTATATATGAAAATTATTGATTTTTCTCGCAGCCCCTATTTATAATGCAACACCTTGGAAAACATACAGAAGGATCATGCTATGTGTATGATAGAATACTCTCTCCATTGACTCCAACTAATATCTACGATTGATTTACCATACAAGGTGACATATAATTGAGGAAATGAGGCATATAAATTCATCTTAATCGACACATGAAAACATAGCAGAGATATAAGGCATACTCATGAGATCACATAATAGAAGACTTATCTGAATGTAAATCTACGACATTGTGAAGACCATCCACCAGGTAAAATATGTGGAATTACCTATGGGATTACATGGAATGAATATGTACTTAATATGATCACCCTATAGACCTTGTCAATAACTTCTATAAGGCTAACCAAATTTTGTGAAGGAGCTTCCATGAGTTGTATTGGTCATGAGAAACATCAAAAAGCTAATTATTGATGAACATGGGGCACATATGTATTAAAGACTGATAAATATAAAAGTCTTATGCAAAGATAGATACACTAAAATTCATGATAAGGCATCATTCGCTTCATATAACCTATCCAGATCATCCGAAAACACTAATACATGTCTCCTAAGTCTTAAAAAGTGTTTTATACATGAAACCATGTATTTTGAAGTCCTCTGAACATGTCAACCAAGTCATTATAAGTACTTTGGACATGTCTCCCAATTCCTTCAAAGGCCTCTCGACAAGTCACCCATGTCATGAAAATTCCTTCATAAACATTATCCAAGTGATGCGATAGGCTTATTGAATGTTATCCTAGATCACGCTACACCCTTGTACATGACTTCATTAGCGACATGAAGTCCCTTGTCTGTTTCAAATAAGCCACGTGATATTCCTATAGAAATTCTAACTAGATCATGTGATATATCTCCAAATTATCTTCTGAAATCATCTGAAGTACCCTAATAAATGTCATCCATTCCAGAAACACATTCAAGACATGTCATACAGGCACTTAGTACATGTCAAGAAGAAACCTAGAGATATGATAATATTTTATTTTATAAATATTTTTACATACCTTGAACTAATCTATGATACCTCTTATTCTTGTCCAAAAATTATATATAGGATGTCTTCCTAAGGCCCGAGTTCCAATGGGTATCTGTCTTGATGTAAGTCCCTCCAAGTTTTAGACACTCAACCATGGGACCTACACACTCTTATGTGTTACTCATCCTTTTGCATCTTTCAACTGATTGAGATGATAACTAAGCTATGAGGAATCTAATTACTACTATAAATAGGATATGTAGGATTCCTTCATAAGGCATTAGATCTATGTCAATCACCCAATTAGGGATACCCAGTGTTTATGTTCGGTATTCATATGTTTTCAGATATATCACTTTCTATATCTTTTTTCTCACACTAAGAGTAGATCACATGGGCTTAAGGATTTGAAAAATATCAATTACTCACATCATAACCCTCCCCTCCCCCGGATAGGGCAACCATAGTGTGTAATACCCATTCAGTGGCCTAATATGACTTCCCCCATATAATGGAATATATCTAGGTGTATGTCCCAAAGAAACTTCTATATTAGTAAATCCTTTGGAAATAGCCTTCACATGAATTAATCGTATTTCACATTCCATCAGTTGGTTTTGGAAATATTGAACTAAAATAACTCTAATTCATGTTTAAGTATGAAACATAATATGAGTTTAGATGAATTGATCTAAATACCTGGTTTCTATGTTCCATAATATTTGACATTTTTTATGATGTTATAATTCATGGTATAAATGAACTATGTGAGTTTTGATTCCTCTTATACATAGGATACATAGGATAACTCCTGAAGGTAAAATTCCATTCTCAAAACATCAATTGTCTCACGAGATGGTAGTAAACTTCTGAGTTCCTGGTTATATGTCTTAAAAATATAAATAGTTACCCATTAATATGAAATTATAGGGAAAATATGATTTACATCAGATACATATAGATGGTCTCATTAATAGGACCCAAGTCACTCACAAAAAGGATTCGACACCTAATAATTTTAGAAAGGTAATCAGTCCCGTATCGAGATTTTGAAGAGATTACCAAACATATCGTTAATCTATTTAAGAGTAATAGAATATGAAAATATTTCCCCCAGAAGGGTGTGATGAGAATAAACTCTAATACTTTCATCAAATGTGATTTATTAAGTTCTATTGGGTGTAAAACCCCAAATGAACACATTCCTTTGTAAATATGGTTTGTACCTTGTTATGGATGTCAGAGTCATTGGTAGTTTCTAAGAGATAAAAATGGCGAATTGGGTGTGAAGGATTGTTAAAAAAAACAAGAACCCATGCATTCCATCCTAAAAAATTAAATTAAAATGGAAAACCCATTATAAAGGCATGTAATGGTAGAATAATTTAATCATTATGAATGTTTGAAACCTTGTCTCATAAAATCATGGAAACACACATTTTTGAGTGAAACAAAAATGGAGAACCCTATATAAATTTATTAAATTTTATAAATTATTTGTGGATCATACCTTGGGAAAATTTATTTTTCATATCCATGAAAATGAAAATGGCATGGCTGATGTGAAATTTTATATAACCAGGTTTCTCATAAAATAGGTCATTCTCACAATGAAAATCCCATGCAAGATAAATAAAGATACTAGGAATAAGAAAAGGAAAATTATGTTAACTATTCATATCTAATTGAGAATATTTAACACATTTAATGATGAAGATATTGATAACCATGTTCCTTGTTGTCTTTGTTATACCAGATAATGCTCTTACAAATAACACCTTTACCCAAGATCATGACATCATCAAGAAAATATTCTGGAACCTTAGCCATGACATCAACCTCTACATAACAAAAAAGTACCTCTACCACATGAAACCTTCCTCTTTGGATGTATAATGTAATGGTTCAAAAATACCATTGGCATAGTAAGAACCTAACTCTCAAGAATATACATAAAGTTCTACAGATTTTAAATTTGATGAGCCTATCTTGATCGTGGAAAACTGCAATGAAAATAGTGGCCCTCATTGACACCACAAACCTCTTAAAAATATTATCCTCAGAAATTGTAAATAAAAACCTTCAATATATTAAGAAGGTGGATCACGTATTTTACTATGACACCATTCCGATTTAGGGGTCACTGAGGAGTGATCCTATCAACCATAATCACCATCTTCATCCTGTCGGTGACCCTCAGTGGTCTACTGAGAGAACCACCAAACACATTTCCACCCAAGAAACTCATTTATGGGTGCCAAGGAAGTATTGATAGGCATGAATAAAGGTGGATAAATGGAATTGGACTCATAACCCACTTATACTGATGAATCCCATTGACATATTCCAGTGATAGCCAGTGGAAATACTCATATCCCTTCCCACTACTGCCAAGTCTATAATCATATTTCTATAGAAATAATGGGGATATATTATTACCCCCACACATGAAGCACATTGATAAATTTTAATGGAATAATATGGAATGGAGTGGGATTATATCCTTGCTTCAATTAAAGATATATGAAAGTATAATTTGGATTTTAGAAATTCGAAGGCCTATATTCCTACACACACTTTGAAAAAGTACCACTACGTTCTACAAATAGCTAAAGAATTCCACTGGTATATTTTAGAAATGGTATAGATACAGGGACAAGAACATATTCCTATACCAATATCTAGATCATCACATCACCATGATTAGTATAAACATGTGGATAATCTAGATCAAGAACACATTATTGCTCCCATCAAAGAAGATTATCTTTGTATTCTAGTAAAGAATGCGGTATAGGATTGGGATCATATTCCCATTTAAATTGGGGATCTCCAAGTGAGAGAGGCACTTACCTCGGGACATGTTCACATTCCTGTTGAAGAAGACTGGTGGAATACTCTAAAGAAACAATACCAATCTCATATCACCATTTCGACAGGGGATAACCATGTTAAAATGACACATTCCATGGGATGAGCTCATATTCCTGTCCAAAAGGGTATGCGGCATACTACAAAGGCATAAGATTAGGCTCATATCCCTATTATAATTGAGGTTGTTCAGGACAATAAGGAAATAACCACAGATTAGGCTCATTTCCATTCCAGTGAAGCTGCCTGGTGACTTCCAACAGCTCATGGAATCTAGGATCAAGTCCCAACTCTTTTTGATGAACAACTTCAACATTATCATTAATAGTCTATACAAGAGGATTATTATATCCCTTATCACATTTGGAGGTCCTTCATCTTATTCTGATAGGAAGTGCATATTTGAGCCTAGATAATATCCCATCATTAGATGGGATTCACTAGCTTATTCTAAAAACCACTTGTGGGCAGGATCATATTCATACCGATAACACAATATATCATCAGTATACTCTAACAACCTCTTAGAAGTGGGACCATATTCTTATAACCCAAGATACTTAACCACATATTCTAGTAGTCATCATGTAGTAGGACCATATCGTTGATCAAATCCAAAAGATAGATTATCATATTTCAGCCGTGACATAGGATGAGGCTCATATCCTTGATCTGTTCAATGCCAATATCCCTAAGGCTATTTGAAATATATTCACAACAGCATAACAGTATCTCAATTCTAAAACTGAAGTAAAAGTCTATATTTAACTTTATAATCATCCTTGTGGTAGTATAAAAATTAATCACAGGGACTCCGCTCCTGACATCCATTGTGGTCAACATTTCCATGGTAATATCTCTCTTAGACAAGGAAATCCTTCCCTTTCCCAAACACCACTTTATATATAGGTTCTTATAAAAAAGAAACATTTATATAGATAGGTTATCGAATCACCAGAGTTAACTATATATATAATCCAATCAATTATCATCAAAACATCACAATATTCAATAGGCGTCCTAGAAAAGAAACATATATGGTCTTACAATGTTTAGGTATATAAATATGATGAAGGGGAGGACAATATGTTTATATGGAGATATTTTTCTAGAAACAAATATTTCAAAAAGATTCTTCCCTCTCAACACTTCTGACTATGAGATACCATATATGTTAGAGATAGAGTGCATTCCTTATATATGCCAAAATATATGGTAAAACCACCAGTTGTAAATGTCTATCCACCTCCCCTATATATGATACGAGGGTCACCATAAGTTCATAAACACCCTCTATTGTTAGATGGATTTGTACACACTATCCATAGATTGAAGCCCATGAATGGATTATTATAATAAATGCCTATGTAGTATTTGTCTATGTATCAAGAAATCTCTCCATCAAAATATTTCTAGAACCCTATAAAACAAACCTATCTAAGGATGATTAAAATATAGAGAAATAGACTTAACTACATACCTCAAACAAAAAAAATCCATAGATAGGATATCCTATAATATCATAGTATCCATTGAAATTAGGGGACTGGGTAATGTGTGAGTCAGTTGTTCAATACAACAAAATTCCCAACATTAAGGATAAAAATGTATTTTTAACAGAGGGATATAGATACCAATTGACCTTTAAGATGGGACCCTTCAAATAATGGGAACGAATTTAAGAAACAAAATACAATGTTGTGGCCATCTCGATGACTTCCATATAAAATGACTCCCATTATGGGATACCATTTCACCCGTCTCATACAAGATCCTAATTTCACCAAAATAAACGGGTCGTAATAATAGATTCCATAGCAACCATCCAAGAGAAAATCCAACCCATAGGGCTGGGAGAATATTTACCATCACCTCCGCCCTTAGGACATCACACCCTAAGAAGATATTGAAAATATAGGTGGCAGATACAAACTAACCCCAACCAAAGCCAATGGGGTAATTGTTATCTCAATATCTATCACTAGGTTCATCACTATAGTACCCAGAATTAAATGATTCTTTTAGGGAAAATTAAATTGGATAATTTTGAGACTTGGCTCATAGAAGAAACATAATTCCAAGGCCTAGAGTATTCAAAATGAATTTTTGGACTATTTTTAATGTTTATTAAATAAACACAAGATCTGGTTTTTCTAACTTTTAAACTTTTTCCTAGATCAAAATGTTAAGGGAACTGTTGAACATAGTGCATCGGTATTCACCAAGAATGATCCTAACAATGATTGGCGTGGGTCACAAGTGAAAATTAGTTTTTCGAAATAAATAAAATCATTAAGTAACAATTAATTTATTTTCAAATCTTTATAACTAGAAAATAGTAACTCGGATTGGAAATCCTACTGTACCATTGAGCTCATGAGGGAATGTTTCCCTTCAGTGGATCTTAAACTCAATCGGCATTGGTCAAGGGTGAATATTGACTATTACAATTTTAAGAAGAAAAATAAAATAACCTAAAAGGTTATTTTAATTGTTTCCTTCATTTTTGAGAAGTGGAACTTCAGCACTACAGTGCAACAAAGAGGAGATGATGAATGTCATTAATGAACCTCATTAATGATTCAACGTAATGACACTACTACCCAGTTTTATAGAAACACTGATTCATGTTCGTCAATTAATAGAAAAATAAGTAACGTAGGATTGGTGGCACAATATTGGAATTACACTTAGGTTTTGTTGGCTGGAGACGACGAACAACAAATGCACCTTCTTCCACCTTTCGATGAATCACCAGCAACTGTGGACTGTGGATCAAGAATGAAGAACAGAGGCACGCGATCCCATTCTTCCTCAACCAAAAATTCAATCCCATGTTGGGGGGTTTTATTTTAAGTGGATTATTTCCTTTCCCCATTCTTTCATTTAAACAAGGAACACATGTTAAATCATAAAAAAGTTAGCTTACAGATCGATCGTTTATGCGGGATGGTTAATACTGCTGGATAAAAAGGGGATATATTTCTCTGTAATTATTCCACCTTATTTCTTAGTTCTTTGTGATACTTCTAACAATAGTTCATCCATGTCAACATGAACAAAGACTCAGATCATTCTTTGGGTGTTTCTGTGTTTGAATCCTTCCCCTTCCCTCTCCTTTCATCCTTCCCATTCTTCGTGATGAAATAGTGGCGCGCACATCGGCTGAGGAGACGCTAAGAAGAAGGGTCATGAACATGCAGGTTGCAGCACTAGGGAGAGGATGCGACATGAGGCTACAATGATGGTAAGAGGCTGTGACACCCATATTTGATGGTGGTACCAGGACATGAAATCTCATCCATGACGTTGATAGGGGATACCGACACGGGGGGGCCAAATGGATGCGAATGCAACCACCCAACCACATCAGAGGAACCATGTGGTCCATGGACCTAGGTGGTGAGATGGGCCCACAAAAAAAGAAATGGTTCATGTGGGGTAAATCGGTCTACATGAGAGGAATTATGTAGGAAGGTGGCACTACTAGGGAATTGTGTTGGTAGGGCAGCCCATGTCAGCGGGCCGCGACAGGGGACTGGTACATGGTCCTCATGGGACCGTAGGTGTAAATGTGATTATTGACCATAGTTGGCTATGTGCAACATGAACTGAATGCCCAGTGGGTGTCTGGGCAAGGGGAGAATTGTCCTGCTATGGGGCAGGGCCGGTGGCATGAATAGGGCCACTAGGCGGCCTGGGATGGAGAAGAGCTAGCACACCGATGCGGGCTGGGCTGACAAGACAAACTATGCCGTTGGGTAGCCCGAGATGGGAAATAAATGAACCACCAATTTCGGGCTACACAGGATAAGAATGGGTAGCTAAGCGACCCGACGGGTTGGACCCACAACTGAACCAGGCCAGGTCCAGTAGGGCCCTATGGCCCTAGCCCAATGGCCATGCCGAACCGGGCCAGCCCAGAACCCACCAGGTTGTGTTGGGTCAGCTGAACCAGGTTAGTTTGGGTCATCCAAACTAGGTCGGGTCATGTGGGACCCCCCCGAGGTTGGTTGGTCGGGTCGGTCTGACCTGGTCAGACTGGGCCCCAACACAATCGACCCCTGTTTACAAAAACATTAATATCTTTCAGACTAGATGTATGATTGGCACACCATCTGTGGCATTGAGACCATTGAGATAATATGGTCCATTGGAAATACTATAAGTGAAATTGTGTGGAAGTTTAAGTGTAAAAGATGTCTTGAGAAATAGATTCTCCTGGAATTATGCATTCTACGAGATAGAATCATATAGCTGGATATGATGCGAAGGATATGATGAGTGGGTCAAAGTGATCTAGCTAACCCAATAGATGAGAGGGTCTTAGTGACCATTTGGTCCATATAAGAGAAAGTCTAAGTGAACCAGCTGTCTTAATAGATGAGTAGGTCTTACGGATCGAGATAGCCTAGAGACGAGGGGGTCTAAGTGATCTAGTTGTCCCAAGAGACGAGTGGGTTTTACTAATCCAGCTAGCTCAGAGATGATTGGGTATAAGTGATCCAGCTGGCCTAGAGATGAGGGGGTCTAAGTTATCTGGATGGCCCCAAAGATGAAAAGGTCTCAGTGATCCATTGGGACCAGGAGATGAGTGGGCCCAAATTATGAATCCCTCAGCAATATGAATTTTCATCTTTACAACTAATAATTATATATCTTATACTTTGAGTAAAACTTTGTGTGATTTGTTTTGATTTGTGATAATGGTTTTTGTTTTTTCTTTGTGCTCATATTTTGTGGTCTTTCCTTTGTGGATTGGGGTCCCTATTGAGTGTTGTGTTACTCACCCATGCACAGGCTTCGCCCGCACATGTTGTGTCTTGTGCAGATGACCGAAACCTTGACAGAGGACTCGATGGCCTAGGACTAGGTGGTGATCAGTGATATTAAGAAGGCATGGTATACTTCTATGGCTTCTAGTAGTTACTCTACACATACCAATCAGTTGGGATTTTTAGCGGACGACTTATTAGGGATCTTTTACTCCTTTTTTATGGGTTTCTTTTGTTGGGATTGTATTTTGGACCATTTAATTTATGTTTTTAATGTACTGATAGTATTTTTTTATAATATTTGTGGTTTACTTAGTTTTTAACTTTTCTTATTTTTTGATGTGTGCATGTGTACATGTTAAATTAAATGACTTCACTTTTTGTGAAATGCCTTTTCGGTACTGGTGACCAACCCCTACCATTGGAAGGCAGGTTTGGGGTAGTCACGGTTCATACCTTAGGGGATGGGTCATGACAAAATGGTATTAGAGGATGATGGTTCTATGATAAGAAATAAGAGTCTGTAAATTTTGATTGGGTAATAGTACTATGTGTTTTAGGATTGGCATTCAGGGCAAGGAGTCTAGTGTTGGTGTGGTGGCCTACATGTCCATACACCAGGACCTTGAATCAGATTTTTCAACTCGGTATATGAAAATACTAGTTGCAGGAATCTTTGAGTATTTTCTCTTTATCTTTTTGAGTCAGAGTCATCTCACCGGGTATAATGTATTGATTGTGGTTCATATTGACATCTTTCGGGATTCCCCCACAAAGAAATTCAACCAGGATTCAAGTGTGTGACCATGAGAATGGTCTACAAAGATATGAGGATTTGGTATAGGGACCGTTTCTTGAGATGTAACCTTCTAGATGTGTCCCATTGATACCACCACCCATTTCATAGTAGCTACTACTAGAAAAACTGGTTGAGGATGTACGTAGGCTCAGTGCCTTACACGAGTTCCAGTGACAGAGACCTCCCAGATTTAAAGGAGAGATAGATACATAGGTCACTAAATATTGGTCCGAGGTAGTGGCATTGGTCTTCTTGTTAATGAGGACACCACTTGACCAGATGGTAGTTCTAGTACCGATCCTTCTTCATGGATCAGTGGGGAGATGGTGGATTTTGACCACTCATACTCACAAGGAGTCGACCCTCAGCTAGTCTGAATTGAAGTGAATTTTTAGGGTGGATTTCTTCCACAGAACATTGCACTCATTGCGTATACATGATCTTCTTCACATACATTAGGGCATCCAGACAATATATGAGTACTCTGAGAGGATCACAGACCTCTTCTGTTACATTATGGATATGGTGTGAGACCATTTCTTCGGGTCCGAAACCTTTGAGAAGGGACTTCAGCAGAAGATCAAGGAATCAATGATTTACCTCCATATTCCTATGCAATATGTAGTGATGAAGTGAGATCTACTAGGGGAGAGCTTTCTCACCGAGTAGGCACCAATTGTGGGAGCCACCACTGGGCGACAGGTGGCCGAGTCATCCATTGTGGGTAGTCGATAGGTGACGTGAAGGTCTAAGTAGGCCAGACCATCTGAAGGATGACCCCAAGACTCTGGGTCAGTGGTATGAGGCCACCAACACAGTAAGAGTTAGCAGAGGAGCAGGGCATGATACTCATGTGGTGGTCATGGACACATGGCTTGTGACTTCCCGCCCCACCGCACAACAGATCATCAGATGGTCGAAGGGCTTACAAGGCTACGACAGAGGTTTGCGAAAGGTGTTCTGCAGGGGTTAAGATGTGTTAGGGGAGTGGGAAGAGTGGAAGTTGGTGGACGGAGGCTTGAAGTACTACCACCACCACCCCCCCATGTTGTCCAACATGGGATTTTAGTGCTAGTACATAGAGGTGAGGCCGACTTCAAGTGATGAAGGCTTATGACCATGACACTCAGAGATGATTAAAGGTATAATTTGTGTCTTCTCCACCTTAGATACAGTTCTTATAGATACATGTTCCAATCACTCCTCCCTTGCCACATGCCTTTTTTAACCTCAGTGATTCTGGTGGATCTATTGGCTCGATCCTTACCGTTAGAGACTCCTAAGAGATGGGATTATATGATTACACACTGTTTCCAATAGTGTTGGAATAATATTGGAGGCAAGATATTTAACTAGGATATCCTAGTAGTAGCTTCGAGGCCATATGAAATCATCATGGATTTGGACTGGTTATCAATAGTCAATGCTCAGATCAATTGTTTTAGGAACATAGTGTGGTGTGTCTGTGGAGATGGAAGTAGGTTTTCCATTATTAGTGAAAAGGAAAATAGAGAAGTACAAGATGGAATCTCATAGATGAGGGTGTAGCTGATCACTCATCTGTTGTCTAGCATGACCCTCGTTATAATGGATTAGGAAAGCCCACAATTTCTTGCAGGGGTGGATGAGTACGAGTTCATCTTTCTACAGGATGTTACAGTACTACCTCCCCATAGATAGGTTTAATTATTGATTGATCTATACCTTTGTATGGAATCGATATCTACACTTTCATATCAGATGGCTCCCTCAGAGCTACATGATCTATGGGTATAGTTGGAGGACATAAAGAGGAAATGGTTTTTAAGTCCCAAAGATTCACCATGGACAGCCTCAGTGTTGTTTTCCTAGAATTCAGATAGATTCTTGAGGATATGATTGGAACTACGGTTCCTGAACCAGGTGTCATGAAGAACAGGTATCCTCTACCGAGGATTGATGACCTCTTTTATTAGTTGAAGGGAGAGAGATGGTTCTCAAAGATAGACGTCAGATTAGGCTATCACCATCTTCTGGTGCGAGATAAGGACATATCAAAGGCATCTTTTAGATGTCGGTATATCCACTACAATTAATTAGTGATGTCATTTGTAATGACGAAATCCCTTGATGTGTTCATGGGACTAATGAACTGGATCATCTAACCATACCTAGACTAGTTTTTAGTGGTCTTCATTAATGAAATCTTAGTGTATTAAACGTTAGAGGAGGAGCAAGTGATACACTAGAGTATGGTTCTAGACACACCCTGAAAGTGCCAGATTTATAGTATCCTCTTGAAGTGTGTGTTCGGGATATGAAATGTCCACTTCATGGGACATGTCATCTTAGAGACTAGAGTTGTGGTGGATCCTTCGAAGATCGAGGAGGTTCTTTATTAGGAGTCACTAAAGAGCATTACCAATGTAAAATTATTCCTTGGGTTGGCTGGGTACTATCAAATGTTTTTAATCGACGATTATAGGGTGGAAGCACCCATAATGGCATTGAAGAAGGAGGGAAAACCATTCATTTGGACAGAAAGATGCTAGTAGAGCTTTCAACAGTAGAGGAAATGCTTGGAGAGTTCTCCCATATTAAGGTTTTCATAGGAGGGTAACGAATATGTGGTGTTCTGTGACACATCAGGAACCTAGATTAGTCATGTCTTGATGCTCACCGAGGTGCGGAGTTTACTTGGGTTGGATGGGTTCTATCGAAGGTTTTTACCCAATGTTTCTAGGGTGAAAACACCCATAACGGTGTTGATAAAGGAGGGAAAACTCTTCATGTGGAAAGATATATTCCAGTAGAGCATTAAACAGCTAAGGCATAGCTGATGAGTGCTCCAATATTGATGTTTTTAGAGGAGGTAACTGACAATGTGTTGTTCTATGACGCATCAGGAACCGAACATGGTCATTTCTTGGTGTAGGGGAAAGTCGTGATTACTTATGACTCATTATAGTTGAGACCATATGAGTAGATCTATGCGACTCATGACCTTGAGTTGGCATTGGTAGTCTTTTCATTGAATATGGGGTGACACTACCGTATGGGTGAATGATTCATCATCTACTCTGACCACAAGAGTGTCATGTATATCATTTCTCATAAAGATCTGAATCTGAGATAGATATGTTGGATAAAGTTCCACTAGGAAAATAATATTGAGATATTCTATACTTCTAGGAAGAAGAACGTAGTGGAAGATACTCTCAGGAATAGATGAAGTTCAAAACTACTGAATGAGGCCTGAGATAATTTGGACTTGTTTTAGATATCCCTTTGGGATAGAGATTCCGTTGATTATCTTCAGTGTAGGGTAGTTTGCCCTCTACTCTTACAACAAGTTCGGGAGGTGAAACTCAAAGATTCTAGTTGAATACTACATGTGTCGAGGTGTCCTAGGAAAAGCTATTAATGGATTTTAAATAGGTGGGGATCACATAATCCTTTTCATATGATGCACCATAGTACTAGTGGTATTGTGGGATGAGGTGTTTAAGGAGTTCCATACACCCCCCTTAGAGGTACATCTAGTTTTGGAAAAGATGTGATAGGACCTCTGAAGTTAGTACTGGTGGGGAGGAATGAAGAAAGAGGTAGAAAAGTTTGTCTTGAGATGCCTAACTTGTTACCATGTGAAGGTTGAGCACTAGGTTCCGACAAGTTTGACACAACCCCTCGAGTTACCAGAGTTTAAGTGGGATGGGACATTGATTGACTTTGTGACATGATTACCATTTACATCTAGGGGTATGATACCATCTAGGTGATCATAGACCGACTCACCATGTTAGCAACCTTCCTACCCATTCAAGAGTATAGTTCAGTAGAGATCTTTGGATGTGTCTACATGAAGAGGATAGTTTGACTCCATGAGGTCCTATCTAATATTGTATCAGATCATGATGGATACTTTACATCTCAGTTTTGGAAGGAATTGAAGGAGGATTTTGGGACTCACATGCACTTGAGCACAACCTTCCATCCATACATTGATGGTTAGATAGAGTAAACCATACATACCTTGGAGGACATGCTTCGTTCTGGGATCCTTGATTTTGGTCGTAGTTTAGAGGACCACCTACCACTGGTGGAGTTTGCGTACAACAGTAGATACGACTCCACCATCGGTATGGAATTATTCAAGGAACTGTATGGATGACCATAACGGTCACCATTATGCTGAAAATACCCAAGGTAGTCAGTACTCTTGGATTTGGAGATGGTATAAGCTACCACTGAGAAGGTGTAGGTCATTCAAGTGAGGATGATGACTAAACAGAGTCGAAAGAAGTCCTATGTTGATAGGAGATGAAGACCCTTGGAGTTTGAGGAGGGGGACCTCATATTCCTATAAGTATCTCATCGAAGAGGGATACAAATATTTGGTTGGGGCGGAAAGTTATCTATGTGGTTCATCAGACCCTTCCTAAAATTTCATAGAGTGTGAGAGGTTGTGTACCACTTGGATCTACCTTTGTAGTTAGAGAGGGTGCATGAAGTATTCTTCATATCCAAGATGAGAAGATATGTGGATGCCCCATATCATGTCATTTACCATAGAGAGCTGGAGATTGAATAATGGGAGAAATTCGTGGAGTACTCGATGGAGATAGGGGATTGATAGAAGAGGATCCTTCATGGATGGTCGATACATCTGGTGTGTGTTTTTTGGCAGCACAAGAATTTCAATGAGAGAATGTGGGATCTGGAGGCTCAGGTTCAACATTATTACCCCTTCTTGTTTGATTATCATTGTCTTATGAGGATATAAATCCCCAAAGGGGGGAGTAATTTAATACCCCAATATTCAATGATGTTTTTTTAAAAAATTAAAAGGGATTATTTCGAAATAAGGATCAAAGAAAGAACATAATTTCGAGGAACAAAGTGGCTGAAATGTATTTTTGAACAAATTTTAAGTTTCATTAAATAAACATTTGATTGGGTTTTCAAACTTTTAAATCGGTTCCTGGATCAAAACTCTAAGGTCACTATTGAACACAGATCATATGGATTTTCCTAGAAAGGGCCTATCATTGGCCGGTGTGGGATAATAGTGGAAAGTGGTTTTTATCCATAAATAAAATAATTTAGTAACAATTATTTAATTATAAAATCCTTATAACTCATAAATTGTAACTCGGATTGGAAATATGAGAGCACCGTTGAGCTCGTGAGGGTGTGTCTCCCTTAGGCAAAGCATAAACACGACCATTACGAGTTGAGGGTGAATGTTAATTTTCATATTTCTTGGAAGGAAAATAAAATAATTGAATTTTTTTAATAGTTTTCTTCATTGTTAAGAAGTGGGACATCAACATTGTAGTGTGGTGGTGAGGCAATGATGAATCTCATTAATGAACCTCATTACTGATTTAGTGTAATAACACTATAACATGGAGTAAGAGAAACACTGATTGACATTCTTCAAATAATAGACTAACAAGAATATCATGATTGTTGGCATAATACATGAACTACTCTGAGGATTTGGTGGGTGGTGAAGATGAATTCACCTTCCTTTACCCTTTGGAGAATCGATTGAGACAGTGGGATGCAGATCAAGAACAACAGACAGAGGTGAAAAATACCATTCTTCCTTGAACAACAATCATATCTCAGGTAGGGGGTTTAATTTTAAGTGAATTTTGGGTTTTCTTAGTCCTTTCTTTTATACAATAAATGCGGGTTAACTCACAAACATGTTAACCCATGGATCGATCATTCGTGCAGGATGCTCAATGCTTCCAAATAAAAAGGAGATGTATTTTTTGATAATTATTCCCAATATTTCTTGGTTCTTCATGATCCTTCTATCAATAATGTATACGGGTCAACCAAAACCAAGACCCGAATGTTTCTTTGGTTTTATTTGTGTGTGACTCCATTCCCTCATATATCCTTTCGTCCTTCCCATTATTTGGGATGCAAAAATATCCCACACATTGGTTTAGGAGATGCATGGAAGAAAGGATACGACATGAGGCCGCAATGGTGGAAGGAGGCTATGACACCTAGTCGTGGTGGTAGAACTAAGCCATGACACCTCGGTCGTGGAAGAAAGTGGGAGGCGGAATGCTGGCAGCACACCACAATGGCAGCATGGGCTGCTGGCTGGAAGTAGTCATACATGACCACCAGGTAACGTCAGGGATGCCACACATTCCGCAGACTATGGTGGTGAGCTTGGACAATGGAAAATATATGAACCACGTGGGGGAACCAATCCGTGTGATAGGACTGATGCTAGAGGGCGGCACCGCTAGGGCACCATGTTAGAGGAATGACCAACATCGGTGGGCCATGATTGGTGTCTAGCATGCGGTTCTTGCCGGATAGCATGTGGAGATGGGATGGTTGGCCTCATCCAACCGCATGCGGTATGAACCAGAATCCCAAAATTCTTTCGAGTAGGGGTGAACTAGCCCGCCATAAGGTCTGGGCCGGTGGCAAGAACCGGGCCCCTAGGTATCCCAGGCTATAAAAGATCCAGCACCCCAATGCGGGCCGGGCCAACGAGACAAACCAGGCTGTTGGGGGCCCAACTAGGAAAGAACTGGAATGCCTATTTCCAGCCATGTCGGATGAAACCGAGTCATTGTGCAACCCGATGGGAAAGACCCACAACTGAACTGGGCAACGTCCAGCAAGTCCTAATGAGCATGGGCCACTAGTTGGACCAAACCTGGCCTGCCCAAACCCCACTGGGTTGGGTAGGATGATCCGGACCAGGTTGGGTCATGTAGGACACCCATATCGGGTTGGTAAGGTCAGACTGACCAGGTTAGGCCGGGCCCAGATATAACAAGCCCCTATATACTAAAACACCAATATCTATCAGACCCAGTGTCAGATTGACGCAGTTTCTCTAGAGTTGGGATGCTTACGATGAGGCTATACATTGGGAATACTCTAATCAAAATTTTGTGGAATTTTAGATGCAACCGATGGATTGAAAAGTAGATTCTCCCAGAATCAAGTGTGCTATGACCAAGAAACATATGGTTGGTCATGACATGAATGCTATGAAGAGTGGGTCTAAGTGATCGAGTTTGCTCAAGAGGCAAGCGGGTCTTCTGCTCCAGCTGGCCTAGATATGGGCGAGTCTAAGTGATCTAACTGGCCCAAGAGATGAGCGTGTCTTAATGATCCAGTATGCCCATAGATTAGTGAGTCTATGTGATCCAGATATACTATAGACGAGTGGGTCTATGTGATCCATATGGAGATAGGGACGATAATGTCTCAGTGGTCTACCTAGACCAGGTGATGAGTGGGCCCAAATGATGAATCCATCAGTAGTACGAATGTTTAGATTTATGAATTATAATTTATCTTCCTATATTTTGAGTTATACAACATGTGATATACTTTTCTTTGTGATCAAGAATTGTGGTTTTTTTTTGTGGTTATGTTTTTTGGTCTTTAATTTATGGATTGGGGCCCCTATTTTGTATTGTTTTACTCACCCCTACATGGGCTTCGCCAGCATGTATCTTGTCTTTTGAAGATGAATAATGCATTGAAGGAGGGCTCGATGGCCTAGGACCTGGTGGTGCCCCGTGAGATTAGGCAGTCGTGGAATACTTCTACATCATCCAGAATCTACTCTACACATACCCATTAGGTGTGGTTTTTAGCAGATGGTTTATCAGAGATCTAGTACCCCCTTTTGTTTGTAATTGTCTTTTGGTGGGTTTTTATTCTAGCACATTTACATTCAGTTTATATTGTCCTCATAGAATTTGTCTTGTGACAGTTGTGGTTTACTTAGTGTTTACCATTCCATAGTTTTTGTTATGTCCATGTGTACAGGTTAAAGGAAATGCCTTCCCTTTTTGGGATATTCCTTTTCGATGCTAGTCACCAGCCCCTTGCCTGAGGAAGGTGGGCTTGGGGTAGTCATGGTATGGGCCCTAGGGCACAAGTTGTAACAATAACACCCAAAGATTTTCCCAGAGAAATTAGTATCAGTTCCATATCAAATAGTTCCTATAGGTATAGGGGTATTTATATCCCAATTTCTATATTAGGATTCATCCAATCCTTGACTGGAATCATAATATCCTCAACAGTGGGATCAACAAGTTCCAATAGTAGCCCCAAATTATTCCTAGATCACAGGTATGAGGGAATTTTCATCACTATCATCACTAGAGAGGTAATCAATCTTCTATAGGTTGGGAGGTAAATATAAACAATCAATATCCAATCCATTACTCCTATCATAAGAGAAACATTTTTTTATTTGGGGAGCATTTGGAAAGCATGATCAAAAACTCCCTGAAGGTCACAATTCACAGACTGAGACTAGAAGATGTATGACTAAGTAAATAAAACCCACAAGGATATTATAACAAAATGGTTCAATATGGCCAAGGTTTAATGAAATAAGACCGATGCAACACTCAATAGAGGTGTAATTGGTGCATAATCAATATATTGTTTTGAGAGTATTGGGATAACTAGTAGTTCCCGATATAATTCAGTGAATATTTTCCCCATCAATATAATATATAATGTGAACCAACACACAAATTAAGAGGGATGAAATTCTAAAACCATATATCGAGAGAAGGGTGACCTAGGCCGACCCCCTAAGGCTGGCCATATACAAGAATTAGAGGAGGTGTCGAATCCTAGAACCTATGAATATTTTCTTTCCACCACTATGGAGGAATTATGTCAAGGATAAAGGAAATGGTGACACTAAAACCCACTCATCACCTAGAAGAGACAAAATTCCAGCCATGGAGGAATGACTAACATAATATGCTAATGAGATGGAAAATATCAGAAAACATAATGAGGGGCTACTGAGGGGAAACATTCCCATTCGGTATCATCTTTAGACAAATAAAAATATCTGTCATCCCACACATAAGGGGATATCTAATCAACCTATAAGAGTGGAATATGGGCATTAGGATGGATAAGAATCTTGGTCAACTATTTATATAAATGATGAAGTTTAAGATGATCACAACTTCCTTCCACTATGACGATAACCTCTCCACCTCCAAGGTGATCATTCAATCCTATCACATATCTGAAATTAGTGGTACATGAAAATAGAGCCACCTCATCCATAACCACCAAATTTTTTTTATATGAGAGGTAGCCCAGAATGTGGTACATATGAAATCAATTAATGCCAATGAATCCTTGGTTATTCAAATTGAAGACATGGAAGGGTGGTACACACCCATGTAGCCCAATAAAAATCCATATCTAGAATGGGTGGATCACACTTTTCCCCCACCCAATTTCAAAAATAGTACCTTCTCAACCATTTATGGCATGGGAGATCTAGAAAAATATCTCACACACCTCATGTCAATATGTATCCCTATGATGGTCCCCCGAGACCATTTGGAGGTAACCTATATATAATGTTTTATAAAGACTCTTAAAGGGCCAAATATCATTTAAAAAAATACTTATATCATGATTTATTATGGGATGAGAAGGTCTTTGGATTTAATTCCTTCATCAGTTATGATATATTCTAAGGAAAAATATTTTTTTTGAACTCAAAAAATAAAAGCAACACAAAAATGGTAGAGTTTTTAAATTAATTACAAAAGTAAAGGGCTTGACCTATAAACTCAACAAATCTCTCTCAAAAGAGAAACGATTGGAACTCTATACTAATTTTTTTAGATTCGATGCAAATAACTTTGATAATGATGATGTATAAAAAAGTATTCTATGATTTTGTAAAAATGGTGCACTTCATAGAAGATTCCATTAATTTTACCTGAGATAAATCTCAGCATGTGTGCTCAATAATGGGAAAAGGATTAGTAAGGATGATAATACTGATATTACTCTCAAAATAGTAGTATTTATCATTAAAGAACCCAGGTAGGACCTAAATAATTTGGCGACTTCCTTTGAGAAGTTGAAACAACAAAATTGTTGTCACCTAGAATAAAAAATAGATAAAATTTATCTATTATTCAAGGAATAGGTGAATAAAGAGTACTCAATCTGAAATGAGAAGCTCCTCAGTTATTTCCTTACAACAATGAAAAGTAACCCAAAAAAGAAGTTGTAGCCAAGTAAACCTAATGGGGTCAACTTCACTGATCCTCCGGACTAATTCCATTTCCATAAGATTATAGGATACACCATCCATGAATCCTTTTTCTTCAAAGATGTTCTCCAAAAAATTATTTATTCTGGATAGGTGATACTAGATAATTCCCCATAATAGGAGACTTATGTAACTGTAGAAAAATCAAAAGAAGAGGGTGAATGAATAGATGATCTATAAATTCATGGATTGATGCTAAATAACAAGATGAATCAAAAGATAGTTGACAGATCTCATACCACCCTGGGAGAAAAACATCATAAACACATGATGATCTAGTCACCTAGGGAGGTGACATAAAAAATACCTCCCAAAGGTGTACATAATCGTTAGACACATGAAGTTACAAGAGAATAAGATTCATATTCAACTCATATGAAATATCTAACTCTTGAAAAATTGTTTCATTCAACATCTGGGGAGTGGGAACTACCCCACCAAATGGAACCCTCATCAGATGGATAAAATTTATTTTGTTATGTTATTATAGTAAACTTGACGTACCCTTTATTTAATGATGAATACTGCTGTAAATATGATCCCCCATGCCTGATCAGGGATCTTGAGGCTAAAGGAATATGAGACGAGGATACAAAGGATAGATCAGGTATGGTGGAACCCTATATTTCAGTCACATCCCCACATAGTTAATATATAAAGCTGATTCCCATGGTCAAGTACTCCAACAATCCTAAAGGAAGCAAAGATGTGTCCCAGATCCCTCTAGAAGTCATCTAAGACTAATCATCTTACATGACCATCTGGTTGGGGTGTGATTTTCAGATCCTCCCAGACAAAGGGTATGGCCTACACAACCTATGCCACTTTAAATAAATGCCTCTTCAACCACTTCTTGAGAACCAGTCCCATCAGCCCTAAAAACCTCAAATCGCAAGCCATATAATAAGGATAACCCCCACCTTGGAAATCATAGTCATTTGGAACAAAAGAATGTCATTATTAAAAAATTAACAATTTTTTCAACCAGACTAGCAATCATATATTATCTCTATATTTTATAGAAACTCAAATATGCTCTCATCAAGTCCATTAATTTCCCATAAGAGTTTGAGTCAAAATTCATTTTAACTGAGGTTTATCAAGGAGAGACTATGCCATCAAAATTACAAGTCACCATATTATTCACAACATAGGATCATGAAGAAGTAATCTAGGTACATATCGGACCCCTCTATTTTTTGGGAAATATCTATAATATTAATATTCAATGGGATCTAATTGAAAATGGTTTTGGGATGAACCTTATCCTAATTCATACCCTTTGACGTTTGTGATATAGAAAAATTTATTTTTCTGCTACAAAGGTAACCATTCAAGGGTATGATAAGAGTGAGAAATGTATTCTCGGAATGATCAAGCTCAAGTATTAGTTTGGTGATCTCATGTATAATTTTGAGTTTATGGTTATCCAGTAGGACATGATATATAATTTTCTACTTGGAATACCTTGGCTTCATAGCCAAATAGCAGTACCTTTAACATTTCATAAGTGTTGGAGAAACCCAATCATTGGGAAGTTTTTAATACTACATGGTGATAGTTCCCCATTAGATTCCTATGAATCTGTATATGTGCATGAAGTTTCCTATAAATGTGATGGAATACAACCACTAATGGATGAAAATATACAGTTTTTAGGCCTCAATGTCTTGGGGACTACCCTTGAAAATCCCTGATGTATAATCAATTAATATTATATGATACCCATATAACCGAATGAGGTAGTAGAATCAATTCTAGATGTCTAATATCCTCATGCCCCTGATGATAGCATAAAAAGAAATCCATTATCTCCAGAATCACTCTTTGATGACTTCAGAAGTTTAGGATGATAATATATCTTCACATGAAAGATCTTACCTTGATAGGGAAAATATGCTCCCAGGTTATCCATCATGTCTAAAAATGACTCCACTGAGACAGAGGTGTAAGAAGAGGAGGATGACCTTAGGAACTCTCCTCCTGCATTTGAGGAAGGTATCTCTAGCACCATCGATGGGATCTTGTAGAAAAATCTAGGAACATATGTAGAATCATTCCCTATATTTATTATTTTCTCCATGCTTCTCAAAGAGTATGAGATGTATATTTCATTTCTAAAGCAACATTGATATGTGTTTTCATGTAAATATATGGAAATTCTAGTGCTGAACCTCAACTTGGCTAGGAACTGTCTATGATTACCCTATGATAATCAAAGTTTTAAGGAGGCATACAAGAGGTTACGCCCCTCCCATTATAGGAATGTATAATTTGTATTCATAAAATTTACAAAATATGACTTCATCTAAGAAGTAAATACCCAAAATTGATCTCAAACATCATCCCAATAATGAAAAAGAATAGGATGATTAGGGTCAATATTAATTTTAGTGGTCGTAATCGATACTTTCTGAAGGACCACATCCCATTTAGGATTACACAACCTATAATCGATTCAAAAAATAGCTTCTAAACCATTTACTTTATATATGGGTATTTATATTATCATAAAATAAGTATGTCCCATGAATATGAGGAATCTAACACCTGTAGAGTACCTTAGGGGATCTTTTTCTGGTCAGCCCTATGGATTAAAGAATGATGGTGCTACCTACCAATGTGCCATGGATATTACCTTTATACTATTAATGGGTAAAATATAAAAATGTTGTTTTTAAGGTGTATTAATTAAATATAGACAGTGATGTGATCACCTCACATATCTAAAAACTTTCTACAGTGAGTTGTGATAGTATAGTTTGAAGATAAATCTACGGAAGTGCTCTTTTAGGGTAATGTTAGGGAAATTATTTGGCTTTTTGGTACACCATCATGGAATCAAAGATGAACTAGAAAAAACTAGTGCAATTCTATAAATTTTACCTCCTCATAATCTCTTAGATTTATGGGGGATCTAAGGGAACCTCTCTTACATTCAACATTTCATAGCTAACCAAGATGAAATATCTCTCCCCTTCACCAAGTTAATGAAGTAGGGAGTGACCTACCAATGGGATAAGGACTACCAAGAATCCTTTAAGAGTCTAAATTGGTACCTGCGACATCCACCGGGCTTGATGAAGCTTGTGGAAGGTAGGCCGCTCAAATTATATTTTTCTTTTAGGAAATGACCAATTAGTTCTCCCATCACAAAAAAAAATGATGTAGGGAATGAGAATAGTCTCTACTACCTCAATCGAATGATTCTAGGCACTATGTCCTGGTATTCTGATATCAAGAACAACTACCTCACACTACTATTTACATTGAAAAAATTGATACATTACTTGCAGAATTATGATGTACACTTGGTCTCTTGTATTTACACACTAAAGTACCTCATTAGACACCCTATACTGAATAGGAATTTGGCTTGATGGGCGGTTATTCTATAGTATTACAACATCCAATTCATGTCACGAAAGGTAGTTAAAGGCATGCCCGGACTAATTTTATTTTTAAAATATCTCACCCCAAAAAGTACACTAGTGGAAAATGAACTTATAAACGTTGAAGTTTTCTATACCCATGACACTCCCTGAAAATGGGAGATGCATTTTGATGGTTCCTCCTAAAGTACATTCACAAGAGGTTGGAAAAATGAAATATTAATCAGGGTTTTTAAGGGATTTTATTTTTTTTCTATAGACAAATAAAAATTTCCCTACTCTTTCTCACTGTCCAAAGGCTTAACTAATAATGATACAAAATATCAAGCCATCATTGTTGGCATAGAATTATCTCTAAACTCTGGAAAAAAACTACATAAACAGCCAAGGGGATTTGGTGCTACTAATAAAATTGGTCAATGTTAAGAATTACAACAAAATGTGGAATTTTACCCTCTCATCGGTTAGGTCATAGGATAGATGGCATAATTATCTTTTGAACCGATATTGCATCATGTACCTTGATCACAAAATTACCCTTACAAAGCACTGGCTAATTCAGTCCCAATTTTGACTGAACCTGAATAGGATGGAATTTATTTTTGTATCATGATCCAAAGGATGGTCTTAGCAGTTATCATCTCTAAAATGGAGGAAATCAATAAAATCAACACTTACCCAGATCATGATGAACTAATATCCACCCCTGGATAGATGGATCCCACAATTGATTATCTCCATAATGGGATCCTCCCATTTGGTTGAACTAAAAAGGAATATACCCAACTCTATGCCCCAAAATTTACCCTTTGGGATGCAAAAAATAGGAAAAAATCTTCTACATATCAGGCATTAATAGAATCTCCCTCTTATGAATAAAAGAATGGGGGATTCCAACCATCATAGAAGAAGTCCATATAGGATCTTGCAACACTCATTAGTAAAGGACCATACTTTCACATCAATTTAAGCGTCTTGGTTACTAATGGAAATAATTATATAGAACTATGTATAATTCACCATGAAATTTCATTCATGATTGGTTCTTGAAAACATCATCCATCAACCCCCAGATTTGATACATAAAAATAAATATTTGTGGATTTTTTCATATGGGGAATAGATGTTGTGGGGCCATATCCCTAGCCACAAATTAGAAGTTTAAGTATATCATGATTCCTACCGAATTATTTTCTAAATATGATGAGTAAATTACCCTCAAGGTAGGCATTATAAATAATATGATTAACTTTGTATAATATAATATGATCACTAAATTTGGAGTACCTCACACTACATTGACGGAAAACAACACAAACATCTATTATAATGACTTGAATAAATTGTTTCAAGAGTACAACATCGAGTCCAACCATTCAACCAGCTATCCATCAATCAAATATTTTGAAATCTTATTGAAAGATGACCTATCTTGAAAACAAAATTGGGGTCTAAAATAATGAATCCCAAGAGAATAATCTTTCACAATATTAATACACTCCAGGTGAAGGGAACCAATTATATTAAAAATGATAACCGAGTTTTCTAGAGATCCCCTAAAGGCATGGTGGTCTGCCACCATATTACACTCACACCATGTACAATTATTATCAATGCTATTGGATAGTATTATATTGGATATCCTCCCAAGATATGTGATAGACAAAGTTATTGATATGTTCTTTTTTAAAGACCCACGAAGGATAGATGATTTAGTTTCCACCTCTAACAGCAAAATATTATGGGAAAGACACACTTCCAATTTCTTATGCATAAACAATGTTTCCTCTAGAAGTGATTCACCACTGCAAAAGTTAGTACTGAAGGAAAGTGTAATAGAACCATCCCAGTTATGAACAACTCCACCTCTCACATAATACCACTAATACATGACCCATCAATATTTAATTTAAACCACTTAACAAGAGGGTACCATCAAACCCAATAGGCTTTTAATAGGGGGTTGTGAACCATTTCATCGTTAATCATACCATGTAAGAGGTGTTATAGGGAGGGAGAGGATTTCCAGTGCTTCAGAAAAGGATCCAGTTCAATTTCCAAGGTGTGATATTTAGTCATCATAGCCATAAGAGAGTAAAAAACCCCATCATGACACCCCTTATTCAATGTGTTACAATGGGTCCAACATCCTAAAGCTAGGAGGAGTGATCTCACCTTGTGTTCATGGAAATTATTAGTGGAGGCATGAAACCAATCTTTAAGTAATCCATTATTATGATGTTGTAGTCCGAAAAGACAATTACATTTGTGAAAATCAAGACACAATGTGGAGGCCCAATCACCTTCAAATAATATATGATCCAAGGTCTATTTATGTAGAAAATAACACCATATACACTGGGACTCCATTGAAACACCTCTCCTGTAAACCATCTATTCTATAGTTAAGGATTTATTATGCACCCACCATAAAAAGAAATGATTCATAGACAATATTTTATTACACCAAAAAGTGTCTTCACAAGAATCATTATCATATTACCCAGGTACGATGCACCAGTATTCCTTCATCAATAAATACCCGGATGAGAATCTTGTGAAAACCAATCTATCATTCTCCTAATTGATGGAGACACTATTGAAGACATCTTGCTACTAATGATTAATAATTGTACTGATAAAAAGATGATAATTACTTGCTTTGGAGAAAGAAGTATATTGCATAAGAAAAATAGAGAAGGAAAAATATCACATGCCCAGTTGTCATTACAATAATTGATGGATTCCCAGCCAAAGACCCAACATGAGTGAAGTTGGAGAGTAGGTAGGTGTTTTCTAATTGAATGAAACACAATGGAACTCATTCTCACTAGTCCCTTTCAAAATGTACCATATTTATTGGAAATAATTTTTTCAAAAAAATACTTAACTTCTATATAGTCCCATGTTGATCTGTCTTGGAGGCAGCTCACAGATTCATCAAAGCTTCTAAGACTGATGCTTCCACCATTAATTTCCCCATCCATACTATGCCATGAAGCCGAATGATTCCTTCCTTCACTGTGGGAATAACAAATGAATGTGGCTGGACTTTTTTCAATTTTATTTAGGAAAATCATTAAGTGCAATAATAGAGGACAAGGAATTCATAGGAATTGGAGATAGGATGGTGTTAACTATGGTGATACGACCACCAAAAGAGATGATTTTTTTTCTTCCATTCAATAATAAATATGGTAACTTTATCAACAAGTGAATCAAAGTGTTGGATTATAACTCTACCCTGAGAAATATGTGATCCTAGATATTCTATGGGAAATGATCTTTTTCAGACTCTTGTAAAATCAAAAATTATTTTGACCCTTTAATCCATACATGATTATGATAAATAGACACTATTATTTTCCAAATCGATGGATTGTCCGCTCCAATGAATGTATTCAGCGGGATTACGGTCAAGATCATGAATTTTTCAGACATTTCCTTTAAGGAAGAGAAGGAGATCATCTGCAGTGAAATGATGAGAGGGTCCCTGATGTTAGGATTTCACAGAAAGGGTATCAGGCATCCCTCATCAAACTACATAATAAAATATCTGATAAAAGATTATTGGTATAATATAAAGATAGTGGGAGAGATAGAATTTACTTACCTGAGCCCTCAGACCAATTTTAAGAATGTGTAGATTCTCCCCAAGAAGGTGATATAATACATAAGATAAATCATGAACTTGAAAATAAGATCAATAACTTTCTCTGAAAAACCCAAACCACATAAGACATTAATTTTGAAACACCACTCCATCCTATCATATGAATTTTACATATCCATCTTGATTGCATTTAAGGACCCAAGGAATATCTTATTAATATCACTTATCATTTAATGAGAAATGAGAAATGGTAACCTGAGTTGATCTTCCTCGAATGAAAACCTATATTTCTTCAAATATCCATTTTAGCAGGTATATGGATAATCTCTTGTTGATTATTATAACATGTACTTTATAAGAAACGTTTCACTTGATAATTGGATGAAACTTCTTGAGTGAGGAAGGATTCTTGACCTTCAAAGAGAGGATCAAAGGAGTGGCAAAGGACACTCTAGGAATACATCCACCATGGAAAAAATTCCTGAATGATATTCAAAAGAAATTTTTTAACAATGTACCATGAATTAAACTAGAAATACTTTGGGAAATAATCTAGACCCAGGGCACTTCCATAAGTCAAGAAAAAAGATACTCTCTATCCTCCCTCTCATCTGGTATTCCCTCTAAAATACCATTTGAATCAGCAGATACACAATGATGTAAGTTACCAAATAGAACTATAGGCCCTGTAGGATAACCATCACGTATTCATGGATTAACACCATCAAGTAAGGAGGAAAAGTGAAATGAATCCAAACCTCCTACAACATGTGTATCATAAGATAAGGAACTATCCTAAAGAAATATGTTTGAAGTAATGTGACTTTTATGTTCTTGTATGCATTCCTGGAAGAATGTGGAATTACTATCTCCCTCTTTGAGACAAGTCACTCTAGATCTTTCTCTAAAAGTTTTTTCCTTCTAATGAAGCACTTCAGAAAGACGAGACTTCATGTTAAAAAATTTTCTGAAAATGTCATCATCCATATGTGATTCAAGATTCCTCTCAGTTTGTTCAATATCCACTAGAAGACAATCAATTTCCTAAACATGAGAGGGTTTTTTGGCCTCCCAATTAATTAGGTCCCCTTTCATGTTCCAAATATTGTTATGAAACCTAACCTAATATCTTTCATTCATAAATTAACCCTAAGAAGACTATACAAAACATGATAGCTAGGGTCAACTTTCCACCACCTTGAATAGATTTTTTTTGTCTCTGGCATAATCATCATTCTAGATAATGCACAAAGGAGAATGGTAAGAAAAATCCATGACAAGGTGATAAAATTTCTCATTACAAAAGGGTGAAATGGATTTAATATTATTCAAACAACGATCCAAATGACACCACCTATGATGATCCACCTTTTGGTTATTACACCATGTGAAATTTTCACCCTTGTACCCCATGACAAGAAGACCATTATGGGATACGAATCATACAAAATATTTATTTTCCTTCCATGGGTTACCCCCTCATCCATTCTTCTTAGATGGATTCATAATGATTTTGAAATCACCACCAATGATCCAAGACATATCACCTATATTAAGATTTCCCAGTTCCAACCGGAGATGTATTCTATGCCTTGCATTGTACTTTTCATAAACAATGGAAATGAAATGATTGGAATTATCCAAGAAGACCATTATAGAAAGATGCTGATCAAAGATAGAAACATTCTTCACTATGATATAATTTTTCTAGAAAACCCAATTGTAATTTTTTTCAAGCTCCCCATGCATGAAATTGTGGATACCATGCTTGAAAGATAAATTATTAATATTCCCAAAATATTTTTTATAGTCCAATTTCCCTTTATTCAAATAGATATTGATGGTCAACTATTGGATGATGATCGATTAGAAATGTTTCTATATGAGTTTGGATGGATCGATGAGAAAGGGTTTTGTACACTACACAAATTTGAATTCCCTCAGAATCAGATCACAAGGGCCTTAAATAATTTTTTTCTCTATGCATTCCTTCAAGGAGAAATGGTATTGGCTCTCAGAATCCCAATAATGTTAGGAAAGAATTCTCTAAATATATAACTCAATGGTGAAGGTCCTTAAATCATACATATGTTTTATTCCATTGAAGCTAAATTATTTGACACAATGGATGGGGAACCCGTCAACCCCCCACTAATGAGAGGCTTCTAATGAAATACTTATCATAAATACCATCAAGCATCTTACAATATAGCCTTTTGATGTTAAATTGTAATGAAAACAATTTTTTTATATAAAATTAAATTTCATGATAGATGCATCCTTAGAACATGATGTTAAACTACATAGAAGGAGTAATTGTAGTAATAATTTAAACTACATAATATCTTACATCCTGACTAAAAGATGTTAAAATATAAGGAAAATGTTTGGGTCACATGATGTTAAACTACATGATATTTCCTTTTTGCATGATACTAAACTGCATGGAGAGGTCTTTATTGTGTTCCTTTAATAGAACAATCCATATATTCTTAATCACCGTACATTAAACTATAGAACATTGTCTTAAACACATGATGTTAAAATGTAACCTTAACATGTGTACCAAGCATTGGACTCCCTGGGAAACTAGCTTAGAAATCCTCATGTCACAAACATGTGATAACTCCCATGAGATATTTTCATAATCACTAGGATAGTGTTTATAGATCCTCAAGAATTCCTTTTCACATAGGGTAACCTTCTTCTTTACCACATAATGTTAAACTAAATGATTTAATTACCTCTTATTGGATGTTAAAATTTTCAAAGAACTACCTACATTTTTATTCTCATTATAATGAGATACAAAGGGACACCAGTACCCTTTATCTTAGATCAACCACCACATAAAAAAATTCCCATTTCCTTTCGTTTAATCGCCTCTTTGTGGTGTGTGAAACATTTTCCATTCCATATTTCTCCCACCAAGAATATCTTGTGTGGGCTTAAGAATTTTTTTAAGGGATATCATGCATGATCAAGGCAGTTCAATTCATATTAGGTTTATCATGGCCTGAGATGAAATAAATTAAAAGGCACACTATAATCCATTACCAAATTATGTTTAATTACCTAGTTGATGTCTCTTTCTTGATATAAAACAGTGTATTACTATGGACCTCACCCAATAAGACCAATATCCTTGGTATTGGTCTCCCCTATAACTCAATTCAGTAACTATGTATGGGTTGATTCATACCATCAAAGGATATATAGTGACACCCATATCTCCAATCCTGGGTCAAACTATAATAATCAACGTGAAAATTTCCCCCTCTGCATATACATCAGAACTACGTGGAATGTTTACCATTCCATAACTATGTGTGTCTTTATTTTTATTATCAAATTATATTTAGTGATTCCCATATATCTAATCCAAGGTCCATCTACAAAAATCAATTGGAACAATGCCCTCCTCTACATATTGGCCAAACTTACTTTGGTTGTTTGTAATTAAATAACTACATGTGGATTGATTATTATCATCACATGATATGTAGTGATGCCCGGATCTCCTATCCTTGGTCTATCCATAATAATCAATAGAACCCTCCCCCACTACATATTATTTGAACCTACATGGAGAGTTTCCCATTAAATAATTACATGTGTCTAGATTACTGGAATCACTGGATATGTAGTAACACCCACATCTCCAATCCTGGGTCCAGCCATAAAAATCAATGAGAACAATTCCCCCTCTACATATGGTTCATACCTACGTGGAGATTTTCCCATTTAAGAACTACATGTGGATTGAAAATTAATATTATATGATATTTAGTGATTCCAAATTCTCCAATCCTAGTTCTAGCATCAATAATCAAAGTGACTAATTCCCCCTTTGAGTTTGGGTAAAACATTTATTGAGAGTTTTTATTCAATAACTAACATGTCTTAATTCTAACTATAACATGATGTGTAGTGAGGCTTGGATATAAAATCCTTGTTCTAGTAGTAATAATCAATGGAAATAATGCCCCTTTGTATATGGTTCGGTCTTGTGTGGAGATTTTCACATTAAATAACTATCTGTTACTTGGTTCCCTCCATCAAAGGATATATAATGGAACCCAAACATCTAATCCTAGATCCAACCATAACAATAAATGATAGAAATTCCCCATCTATATATGGGTTAGGCTTTTGTAGAGTGAATTCCGTTCAATAAATACTTACGGCTCGATTCTTACAATTACAAGACACATAATGATTCCTGGATCCTCCATTCCATGTCCAACCATGGATTACCATCACTCCTAATCACATCATTTGGGTATAAGGCAGATCTACACTATAGATTCTCTTTAAAGGAGATGATTATTGAATGATTCTCAGCCTTACAATATACATAGGGAAAACTAGCTATAAAAACAAAATATACCTCTATTTAAAGAGGATTTAGTCATACAATATCACTATACCTACACATGAGTTAGATCTATGTACGAGTTTCATTCATACATGATAAATTGAGAAAATAATGGATATATAATACGGATACCCATCAATAAGCCTATGTAGGGTCAAAATGTGTATCCTACATATAAATTCTCATGACAAGTGAAAAGTTTCCCAAATGATATATTGCAAAATTTAACATTGGTTCCCACATCTTATGCAAATGATGTTAAACTACATGGAAAATTTACTTCTCTTATGGTGTTAAACTGTACAGAAAATGTTCTTGTTTCATGATGTTAAACATCATGATAGATATATCCCCAATACATGATGGTAAATTTTTCAAACAATAACCCATCATCATTCCAGATCAAAGAACCATAAGAGTCTGACCCCGGTTAACTAATGTACTATGTAATTCAATCATATTTTAATCAACATAACCAAAAAATCACACTTCATGTATTTATAACCTTTGGATTCCTCCAACCTTTCATGGACCTTGAAAAGGAGAAGTCATCTCTCTATTTGACCATGCTATAGGTGGATCTGGATAAGGTTTATGGCCCCCAACCAGAGGAATATTTGACAATCATGAAGGTATTTATTATCCTTATGATATTCTAATGTTACGATGGGGGAAATCGTCACCTTAGGGTGTTCTTATTCATACCTTAAATTATTTTTCCTTGACATTACTCAATACCTAAAAACCCTGAGCTATGGCTTACAACATTTTTATCTCCCACTCAAAAGGAGGTTAGAGTACTATTAACCATGGGTATTCTAAATAGGGTCTTTTGTAACGTTACCCTCATAAATGTTCTACATGCATAATGATCTTAATATAAATGAAATTTGGATGAAGTTGTATGGCCTTAGACCATATCCTTTCATTAGTCAAAAATCACAATACCCTATACAGCTAGTGACTGAGACAAAACTTTCCAGGTTGAGAACCTACAAAGGATGACCTAAGAAAAATTCAATTATTCTATTTCTAAACTCTTATTATTTAGATTTAATAAAAAACATAGAGTCTAAATAAACAATGAATAAAGATCATAGGTCCCACTTTGTGTCCATATTAAAATTAATTCCATACCGGACCCCCTAGTATTGGAAATAGTTAGAGTAATGGGTTTTTTGTATCTTCTAATCATGATAATGTGTTCACTAGGTGGTGACACAACTTCAAGGGTTCTAAAACCTTAATTGAATATTAAATTTTTTGATAATATATATTTATATATTTTAAGCCTGAAACAACTAGTTCCCTGAGTTAGTATCCTTCTCTTGGAACCATATAGAGCTCGAGCTCCCTTCCTCCCAGTTCTTCCTTTTAGGAAATTGGTAATAGGGGCCAACTAATCCAAGATGGACCCTTTGGTCACAAAACACCCTCATATCCAAGTGTTATTTTCCTAAATAGATAGATGATTATAGGTTTCCTCCATTACCAATGGTTGACATATACACACTGATTTTTACCACCAATTAACTAAGATATTCCTTGAGCATGATTTATTATCCTCATAACCAGATTATTCAAGTAGATCTAACATCCTCAATATAAATTCACTGTGTATTGTACAATTTCACAAATTTGTATTGTGACACCCCATTATAATACCTTTTGATGGAAAATAACATGTGACTCGAAACCGCATGGCATAGGGACCGAGCCTACCAACCAATAGCCAAATTGCCCAAAGGTTTCAGATCCCTCCCAAGATAGTATTCTTTTCATACCCCACTTCATCATCGAGAAGCTTGAGTCTTCACAAATCATTCATGGACACTGGAAAAAGGGTGGGAAAACCTCTACATAACAATCCATGTTTTCCCCATGGGGCCATTTATAAGGGCTGATGACCTATAAACTAGAGGCATATATTCTTTGCAAGAAAGTAACAATAATCCCTATAATCCTTGGTAACAATATAGTGGAATTGTCACCTTAGGGTGTTGCGGTTTATCCTTGGTATGTCTGGACCATTCCATATTCATCAATTAAATATTTAGGACACATGATTTACACAAC
Organism: Viscum album; assembly: GCA_963277665.1. Classification (NCBI taxonomy): domain Eukaryota; kingdom Viridiplantae; phylum Streptophyta; class Magnoliopsida; order Santalales; family Viscaceae; genus Viscum; species Viscum album. The sequence goes on from OY728133.1 coordinate 1,965,578,823, forward strand.
CCATATTCCAACTATCCCAGTGGACTCAGGTTCCCTAATATTTTTACCAACCGTCATTACTATCTAGAAAAAATCAATCATGACCCTTGGAAAAGAGATGGGATCCCCTTTACATGACCATACATGTAATACCTATGGGATCATACATAAGTAACTTTTACAAAAAAATGTTATCTTCTTATTATTGGAAAGTAAATCCAATCCTTGTGAGCCTCAACAAAACCAAGGAAGAACTCCATAGCCTAGGATTTTCTGGGTCATCTGGGTAATGTCTGCACAATTCTGTATTTATCAGTTAAGACCTTACAGTAAGAATATAATATTCATAGTATCTCATATCATAGTATCAATAATCTAAACTATGAAATTTACGAAGTATTGAGCTAGAAAACCTTAAACTAAAACACTATATGGTCTGATATGGAAGAAACTAAACTATTGTTCAAACATAGTCTAATATTTAAGAACTTAAAATGACCAGTTTAAAGAGACAAAATGATCTATAGGTTAGGAAAATGAAAAATGGGACCTTAGGAAAAACTAGATTATCTACTCTCTAGACATGAAATTTTTGTTATCCAAACAATATTAAGTACATGTAAAATGGAAGAGGCACAAAAATTGTGAAGTCAAAAACTTGTGAAAGTGTAGTCTAAGAAAAATTCATATCCAAACCCACTATGCTTATCTCATATAAATATTAGGAAAAATTTAGGGAAATGAAATGAAAAATATGATAATCAAGTAGGGACCATTTTTTCCCAAGAAAACATCAATCTATGCTCACTATGTCTATTGACTTTGGAAAAAATTAGAGCATTCTACCTCCAAGAACTATATCTTACACAAATTTTCCTTTTTAATAATATTATCTCAAGAAAACTAGAGTAGGTACCCCAATAAGGAATCTCATGTTGGTTGGAATTCAGGATAAATTCTAAAGATAAATAAATTTTGATTTAGACATTCTAATACATACATTTGGGTGTATTGGGTATTATACAAGGGATGAGAATCATTCATGATCCATAAAATATCATATTTTTGGAATGTCATGCACATCATAAATGAAAGAAAATATATACAATGTTACATAAGGTTTCGAAGATTTATTTATTGATAAATTTCATAATAAAGAGTAATATCCAAATTCTACAGCCTCTATAAGGATTCCATAACAAACATATGTGATCCAACTATAATAAAGTTTGATGGGATGAATTTTTCAAATCAGTCAGAGTCTGGTGAGAAATTTCAATTGAGAATTAAAGCGTCATCCACCCACCTTATAATGTTGTTTCTTGAGGATTAAGACTTTTGAAAAATGAGGACCACTCCTCAAATCCATTCTAATTATTATATAATAATTATGATGATTCTGAAGGATTAGACTTTGAGAGATCTATGATCTCCTCCGGTTTCCCTATTTGTGTGGTCATGTCATCCATATGGGTGTGAAACTAAGAAATTATTTGATATATCTACTCTAACACATTATAATCATACCATATTAGATTAATTAGGGGGTCCCCATCAACAAAATCATGAAATTAACCTTGTTACTGTCCAATTGTTGTTGGGTTAGGGTAATTTGTTTTATGATATCATAAAATGACTGGAAATAAAATACACCTACCCCAAGATCATGAAAGAGACGAAGAAAGTATTCCTATAAGCCATGAAACCATACTAAGGTAGTATTGGTAATTAGGTCATGTATTAGATTCCATATTTTCATTTGTATGGTTTGGTTCTCTCTAACCACAGGGGTGGGCATGTCAGAAGAAGGAATGATAGGATGAGTTGACAAAAAGAAAGAGAATAAGTTCCATGTTCTCTACTCTCAATTGATACATATCCCATAGCTAATAATAATGGATTATCCTCCCTAAAAAATTCTATCCAAAAAATGGGTTTGTTTTTCATTATGATGATAATTCTTCCTTAGAGACTTTCCTATGTCCTACATCAAATCCACTATGGCTACATATAAGGGAGTCGGTGAAGAAAAATGTTATTCCAACTGAAGAAACAATATATTGAGTACATAACCTATGTAGGAATCCACCCAAGACTGGGAATAGTCATAATATACAAAGATAAGTAAATCAATAGGTGAAATAATGATCTCATCATTTTTTTCTTCATGTTGAAACATAATCCAAAATTAGTGAATAAGTCTAAGATGTTGCTCTTCCTGCAAACCAGCTAAGGGGAGAGGATAAACCCTTTGAATATAGATAAAATGGAGAGTGAAATTATATGAATTATATGGATCACATATAAGTATCTCATCTATATGGGCCATAATAACACCATCTAGGAGAGATATTTTATATAACCTCTCATCGAGAGAGCCACTACCATCATCAACAATTTTCATGTAAGTGCAGGATAAGGCATGTTGTTTAAATGATCATGTGAGATAAAATATTTAATAACTTCATCAAAACCCAATGTCATCACCTCATCCCCATAAACATTCAATATCTTGGGACAGAAAGAAGTATTATGAATTCTAGTAGTGTTATGGTATTTGTAACACTGAAAATGATCGCCTATCCATAAAAATAAGAACTAGAAGGATAATTTAATCTATTAAAGAATTTTTCCTTTCTGGATATGACCACAGTGTTAGTAAAGGCAAGGAAGAGTCAACAATATAAGATAAAAATTCTTACACTAGGCTAATTGAGCATCCATCACAAATACACCCACTTAAATTCCCAAGCGTGCATATTTTTCAATGAAAATTTATTTGTTAAAAAACATAGCTAAAAATCCTATTATCTGATGTCTTAGGGATACCTTCATCATCACTCAATATACCCATGAGGAATAATCTCTATCCCCATTGATGGTCTAATATGAGATCGTTCTATTAAGAGTCTATTGGGAAGGGTATCGGTGATGGTGTATTGTAGTTGGCCAAATCCTACTATGGTAGAGAAATATGTAGATCTATACCTTAATGGAAAAGAGTGAGAATAGGTTCAGAACCTTCCTTAAATCCTTCTTCATGATGGTGAGTATGTCCCTTGAAAAGGATATTGTTTGTGTGGGATCATTGAAAACATCCATAATAAGAAGAAATTCATCATACATCTCCCTAAGAAGGGGTATTCTTACCAATCGATAAATATCCCAAAGGTTGATACCTAATTATACATGGGGATAAGGAAGGAATTAGTACCAAGATACCATAATATAATTAGTTATTTGATAAAATCCAACAAATGAAACATTAAAAATTGAGAAGTCCATGTCATCTCATAAATATGGATAGAGTGAAACAGGATATAGAATTATGAGCATCTCTGCAAGACTCAGAATGGCTATATCAATTCATTAAAGAAATTACCACCAAGTCCTAAGTCCCAATTTGTGCTCCAACCACTTCTTAGTTTATTTAAATATGAGATGTGTATGATCAATTAGTGATGAGAAATTGGATGATGGGCGAGATCAAAACCATCTAGACCTTGAGGGGAGTTACCCATCATAAGAGATAAACCATGGAGCTGTGTGATAACTAATTAACTATCCATAGAGATTTTTGTTTAGATACAGTTAAGGGGTGATGAAAATAATAAATAAGGAATATTATAACCATGTTATGAAATGAAACCATCATCTAGTAGATCAAATCCCTATAAATTTAGTGGGTATCATAGGGGACAATTCTGATGTTCAGACAGAAGAATCCCCTTCAAAGTCACTTTTTTTAGAGAACACATGATACAAATGATTGGAATTTCAATTACCATAAATCATATCCCTGTGGTTGGAAATTTTGGAATATTTATGATTACTATAATCCATCTGTAGAAAAATAAAGAGCACATGTTAGATGATTGATTAACCCTTCTAAAAGAGGTTCATGAATCATAATGTTTATTGAAAATCAGATGAACCATAAAAGGATTCATGATCACATGATTTTTATAGGTATATTAAATCAAATAATCTAGGAAAAATATCATGATTTAATGAACCATTGAGATAATTATGATCACATGACCATAATATGGTCACACAAACCACTTAATGATCAAGCGATCAGGTGACCAAGTTAGCAGATCATGTGAATCCTAAAAAATAACCATGGATCAAGGAAATAGGTCAAGGTTCAATAAAATTACCATAAATTGATTAGAATGTTTTTTAAGAAAACTTTTATGTTGAGGGATGTCACAAGGTGAAATCATGTTATCATATTTCTTGAAAAAATCTCAAGAAGAGGCTGTCTGATTGGTTCTTACAAAGTGGTCTTACAAAACAGATCTTGTGGAAAGGTCTTGCAAAGTAGACTCACAACAAGATAAATTCAAAAGATCTATGAGAGTTCATGTCACTAGTTTAATGAGACTTCCCATAATTTCCCTGTTTATATAACAACCCATGGAATACCAAAGGCCACCTGAAAGACCAAACACCACTTGGGACACCAGTCAACAGAAACCTGAAGGACTCAGGTGGGCATTTACTATCCTCAGAATTGAGTCACTATCCCTATAGACCTTGCTCATAGGGGGGGGGATTTATTGACACTCACCCCATGAAAATTGGTAATTATATAATTTAATAAATACTCAAATCTTTGGTATTATTTTCTCCATAAGACAAATGAAAGAGTTTCAAGACTACCTGGAGTCTATGAAGTCGAATCATGTGGATCATGTAATCTCTAGTAGGACAAGCAATTTAATGACCTTTGGATGTTCATTGGAAAATTTCATGAACATTTCATGATATATGGATGATCATGAAAATACCATTTAGTGAGTCCCATTGATTATAAAAATTACCTTAGATGAGCCCTCTTATTCTTACGAAGGTGTCCAGGTAGAAACTGAATATCATATAGTGGATTCCCATAGATATCTTTTGATCAATAATAAAATCAGGAATAATATTTCCAGAAAAAAAATATCCTCATAAAATAAAGAAATAAACATTAAAAGTTGGGGGCTTCATATGGTTGAAGTTATGAAAATATTTATATAAATGGGTTATGCACCTCTTGTGATCAACATTGATCACACAGAGGTTCTTTGGCATGTTGCCTTTATCTCATGAAAGATCTCTAACAAGACAGCTTGATCTCCTGAAGAGCCCAATACTTTTCTCCTTAAATATGGTAAAGCCTCATTCATAGCCGACCTTGTATCGTGAATACTCTCCGACATGTCATAAAATTTTGAGAAATCCCTTCGACATATCTATTTGATCATGCAATGTATCAAAGATGACCAGAGCGACTTTCCATGACAATGATCATACGTAATCACAATTCCATCATCTGTCATGTGACATATTAGAAGACACATGATGAATAGGTCTAGGAATATAATGAATAAAAGGATGAAAAGTGCAAAATCTTATCATAAATGTAAGATACATTGATTTTCATATGAAGGGGTTATGCGCCTCATGTGATAACCATTGATCATGTGAAGACCCTTCAACAATCATGTTTTATCCCATGAGAGTTTCCTAAAAAACCATATTAATATCTCAAAGGACCCTAGAAAAATCATTTTTTTCTCATATGAAATCCTTTCTGCAGGTGTCTTGATCTTGAGAAGGCTATCAGACATGTTGGCTCAATGGGGAAAATATTGTTTGACTTGTCAACATGATTATGAAAAATCCATTTGAGAAGATGGTTTATAATTAATTTCATGATGAATATGTGTTTTTGTGTTCACTATTTATCACGTGACAACTTGGATGACCTGAGGAAGGATCATGTGAAGCATGTGATTCAATACTACCTCCACCAACTCCAATTCATATCTACAATATGCACGTTGTTCAATGTGTCATATAACTAGGGTGGTGAGGCCTATAAATTCCCCCACCTTATAATAGAAAAAAAAATATGGGATGAAAAGAATATCTGTGGGAGAACAGAATAGAGTAATTCTGAGAGTGAGACAACATTCCATCATGAGGATCATCCAGTAGGTAAAATATATGGAATGAATTAAGGGATCAAACAACATGAATATGTTTTTCATGTGATCACCCTATAGAAAACATTAATAACTACTGGAGGGTTAAACAGATTATGTGAATATGATTATGTGAGTTATCTTGGTCATGGGAAACCTTAACATGATAATTCTTGATGAACCCTAGGGAATATATGAAATAAAGATGAAAAATATAGAAGACTTATGTGAAGACATATACACTAACATTCATACATGGAATCATGATTAGTTAAATACCTATCTAGATCATGTGACTGCACCAGGCCATGGCGCCTAAGTATTTTGAATTCCCTAAAATGTGTCTCCAAAGACTTGAAAAGTTCTCCAGACATTTCCCCCAAGTCATGAAAACTTCTTTATATATGTCACCTGATTATTGTGAAGTTCTTTGGATATGTTTCCCATGTTTATTGAAGTCCTTTGGAAATGTATCTCTAGTATTGAAAAGTATTTCAGAAATGTCACCCATGTCATGAGAAGTTCTATATAAATTTAATCCAAGTCATGAGACAATGTTCTAAAATGGCATCCTTGATCGCAAGACACCCTTAGACATTTCTACACTGATCATGATATGACCCTTAGATTTTTCAACCAATTCATGCGATAATACTCCAGAAATGCTAGATAAATCATGAGATAGAACTTTAAAATGTATTCTCCAATCATTAAATGTACCCTAAGACATTTTATCCATGTCATAGAAACACTCAAGATTAGTTAGGAAGGCACTCAGAAAATGTTAGGCAGAGACCTTGAGATAAGATAACCTTGTTTATTATACATATTCAGTGTAGAGACCCAATTCTTGACGTACATGGAAATTACATTACTTTTGTGGAATACTTAATACATAACAAAAACAGACACCCAAGGACTGTAATAGTTTAGTGTCTTTGTAAATTTAGAACATAATCTTCTAATCATGGTGAATGATCTTCAATATCTCCCATAAAGATATTACACATTTTTTTTCTTACCAAAAACCTTTCTTTATATCATGGGGAAAAGAAAACATAAAAAGGGTGAACTCAAATGCTCAGTAAGGGTAAACATGGAGAACATCAAACAATCCATAAACATTTGAATGTAAAAAAATGAACATAAAACATGAGTAATGACATAAATATTGGCAGAACATAAGGCATAGATTAGAATCGAAAATTAATCATGATAAAATATCATGGGAATAAAACATGTAATTATGGAAAACCATTAAGCACATGATATGATTTCCATAGTATCCAAGGCATTGAGTCCAAGACCATCATAGGGGACAAAGCCCACTACTGAACCGGGTTTACTTATCATTCCAGCCCTATATTATTGAACTGGATTTATTTATCATTCCATCCATGTCTATCTCATGAGATATAAATCATTACCCAATGCATTGGAGGGAGATATAGGTCCCACCCATCTCATAATGAAACCATTCTTATGTGTGACACAAAATCATAAATCATACATCATAGTATAACCCATGTAATAAAAATGGGATTCTTAAACATCATTCCATCATAACATAATCCATATAAGATAAAATGACTTCTTAAAAATAATTCCATCATAACATAATCAAATCAATGTAATAATTTGGATAGAAACATAACCCTATATCATCTTAGGTGGAAAATAATTTTGATTAAACACTTGAAATCAGTTCTTGAGGATATATCCTTTCTTCTTCAAAATCATTTTTTGTTCTCAAAATAATATGAAATTTTAAAAGAATGAATTTTGTTGAAAATAATAATGAAATCCTGCATATGAAGCTTCATAGAAATAAGGCGTTATGAAACTGAAAAAGACCATTCACACCGTATAAGATAGAGAAATACTTTTCTTGTAATTTTTCATGAAAAGTCGACAAAGGGTAAAAATGAGTTTAAACATACATGGAAGAATAGTAAAAACTTTATAAAAACATTTAATAAAACATGGACATGGATGATAAATTTAACCCCAGTAAATACTTATGTATAAGAAATCTCGGATAAAAAAGAGATTCAAAAATTATCCCTTAACATAGGTCAAATTTCTTCCTTACGTGTCCAAAAATATTGTATAGTGGGTTTAAACATATTATTCACTTATAACAGAACCATAATAATATTTATGATATCCTATATAATTCATTTATGACTTTATATTACTCATTCTTTTGTCAATTCCATGTTAAAGCACTGTTTTGGGTAAAATCGTTTCATTTGTCGTACATGTTTGGACTTGTTGTTCTTGATATCATTACGTATATAATGATTTATTTACTTCCAGAATGTAAAACATGATTTATATATAATATATATTCAGAAGATAATATATATAATAGATCGATAAATGGAATGAAATACACCGTTCATGGAGACGGTAGGCCGTACGTACGTATGAATGCTGTTTTCATTTCCTTATTAAATTGAATGGGAGTAAATAAAATTTATATATATATACATAAATTCAGTAGCATTTTTATGTCATATATTTCATGATTAATTATTATATATACTTTATAATCATTCTTGAATGGTTAATATTGAGAATGAATCTCATCGCATCGTGGAGATGACAATCCGTACGTACACACGAGCGATGATATCATTCTAATAATTATTGAATGGAATTGGAGTGGATTATATAAAATATCATAATTATTATCATGTTATAAAAACCATATATAGTTATTATTTTCACCATTATACCCATCCAAGTATGGTGGTGGTGGAAAACAGATTACACCATGGTGTGGAGACGGTATTGCGTACGTACGCACGTGCGGTGATTTCATTTTCCGTAGGATGGATAAAAGGGGAATTATTGTTGTTTCATATTTATAATAATGTATCAGTATATTAGTTATATGGATTTTATTACTTTATAATTAAACAAATGATAAAGAGGAAGTAGAAGAATAAAGAAACTTGAAAGAATCGGTAGAAGAGATTACCTCTTCTTCGACGCGCCTTTTCTAAACCTCCTCTTAGGAAACTAAAGTTGGTCATTAATGAAGACCAGGACATCTAGTATGTTTCTATAGAAGTGGAAATGAGAAATTTTCAGGGTTTGTCTGCTCTTGAAGGCTCAAAATTTTTTCAAGAGGGGAGGTAGGAGGTGCCCTTATATAAGAGAGGAGAGGGTCTCTTTTGGAATCCTCAAAAATATTACTTTATAATAAACTCAAACCCCACATAAAAACTTCCAAGGTGACTCAAATTTATATATGAGATAATTTAGGGTTGTTATATAATCATCCAATTGAATTTAGACATGTTTTGATTTTATTTTAAAACTTATCATTTTTATTTGTCCTTATTTAATCCATTTAATTTTATTTCTGGTAATAATGTTATAAATTTTAAATGGATATAAATACTTACTTTTGTGTTGTGAAATATCCATAATTAAATAGTTTATGAAATTTTAGACCATATAAATTTCAATTTATAATTTTTAAATATTCTTCGTATTTTTTAACAATTTAATAATATGTTATTTGTATAAAATATCAATAGTGTCAATTTTGACACTATTCAATTATTTGATTCTAAATAAAATACAAAAAAAAGATATATTCAAAACCAAATTTTTAATAGATTACTAACATTTAATATTAATCTATAAAATTTCTGTATTACCCTAATTAGTTCATATAATATTTATTTTAATATTTTTAATACCATTTATTGGATATTTCTCTTAATAAAATAATTACTACAACATTTTTGTATAATTATTTAATATACTTATTTGTTTCATAAAAATTAAAAATTAAATACTCAGACGAATATACATATAATATATTTCATAAGAATAATTTTAGTCGAATTTATCTTCTAAAACAACCAACTTTTAAAATTTTATCTTTATTAAAGTATGAAAGTTACAACTTGACATCATTTAAAATAAAATAATATAAATGTCGTAATCTGTTTTATAATGCTCCAAATGGTTCCCAAGTAGACCATTGTATGATTAGGGTATATATATACTCTAAAAATAATATTCGGTCATGTTTATGGTCCTTTTTAATGGTATTATTATTTTAATAAAAACTATATTTTTGATTTTTCAGTAAATAAATAATTTCTGCATCATTAATGTATAATCTATTTAGATAATTAAATATTTACTAAAAATTACAACTAAATAACCATAATAAATAAAAACATTTTATCTTTCCAATGAGTATTTATAATTTAATTTATATTCTTTATAACATTATATAAGAAATACATTAATTATTAAAGTTTGAGTGCGACATATTTCACATTCTTTAAATAAAATAAATTAATGGTCCTAATCACATCCGAGTGGGTTCCAATAGATTCCATTTCGACCCAGTTATGTTTTAGAGAGAAATATAATCATCCAATTAGATTTAAAAAAGTGTTATGGTAATTTTATAATATTATTTTACCCTTAATTACATGATTTACCTTTAAATGTGGTAAATAAAATTTACCGTAGTTACTAATCATAATGACTAAAAATTAAAAGTATTATATTAATATAATTTTTAATTACTAATTAAAAATATGGAATCCATTTTTTCAAATTCAAAACACATAATTTTTAGTATTTAATTTCAAATTAATCCCGCTGTTGAGAAAATGGGTTTTAAAAGTTATAACATTGAAAAAGATTATAATGTTTTTACTTATGAATTCAATGTAAAATTAATAATAATTAATTACATTATATTAAATGGTAAATATATATTATATTTATACTTTAAAACTATTTAATATTATAATTTAACTATATAAATTATCATGATGAAAAGAGTTGTTTTTAAGTAAAATTTAGCATGTTTTTACTATTCATCAGAATAAGAATGTTGTCAGAAAATTATCAAATCATTATCCAATGTAAATTTTTATATCCTAATTTAAAACAATAAGTTTTTTTTTGTAAAATTGAACTTATAAACTTGTCATAAATTATATTTAAAATTGGTGCGCAATCAAAAGGCATCAAAACTGCATTTTTTTGAAAAACACTTATTTTACCCGAAATAATTATTTTGTTCTCATACCATGTTATAGAATATGTGTAAGATGAATGATATTGTTACAAAATTAAAAATCTGGTTAATATAATTCATAACGGCTAGTTCATAATAATATTAGAAAAATATATCATTGTTTAGGGAAACTCAATATTGCGTACAACACACGCTATTGAGGACGGTCACTCTTGCATGCAACACAAGCCAAGAAGAGTGTTTTCATAAACTACAACCTAATACGGTGTTGCGTATAGTGCAATCTAATCTTGGGGAAGTGTAAAACACAATACATCAATGAAATTAAAAATAACATTTCTCATAAAATCTCACGGTGTTACATTCTACCCCCCTTAAAATGAATTTCTCCCTCAAAATTCATCGGGGTTATAAATTATTTACTACTCGAAATTTCCTTCATAAAAACCCACATCGTAAAAAGGAATACCAAAACTTAATTTTAAAAACTAAAGTATGAAACGTAACGGTTACCCAAATTAACTCATCACTGGGTTTCCACATAGGAGAACATAGGTGAAAATATGGATATGGAAGAGAAATATAACCATCACGTTCTGATGGAATGTGTTAGAGAACATGATTATGACAAATCCAATAATCAAAAAGTCATAAGTTTGTAATGATCTATGGTTCCATTAGATTCATCGGATATGAGGGTACTAGGACAATGTTTTTGGTTTTTAAGATCATTTCCCTAAAGTAGATGAATAAGGATAAATACTTTCTTGATTTCAGAGTAATATCATTGTTGGTCATTCCATGAATAATTTCCACTTAATATCTTGTTTAAGGAAATGATATTGAATTTATCATTCTTGATGTATTAGCAGATAATGTGATAGAATGATAGGTTGTTCCATCCTTCTCAAAATAGGTAACAAAAGTTATTAAATATATATAATTCCATCTATGGTGAGATTAACCATATATGATTCCAATAATGGAATTATAATTCATCTATCATACCTCTTAATAAAATAAAACTAATATCTACTAACTAGGGACTTCTTGTAGGACAGTGGTAGGTGATATAGGCCTGTCGCACTTTGGTTGTGAGTATGATTCTTGCATCCTTGTCTGACGCGACGGGTTGTCGCCCATCCTATGGGTTGTCCTTTTTCTAAAACTATACTATTATAACGTTCCACAAATAATATAAAAATGTTCTAGCCTTAAACAACACTATCTAATGTCTTACATAATCCATTCCAATCTTTAGTCTTATCCAAAATACTTCTATCCAATATAATAGTATAATGAAAAATATTACTAGAGAGGTCATATAAAAATCATGTGATTACCATCATTTATCCCCCATATATCATAAGATATATCATGTTGGTCATATTCTAAACATATGAATACCTTAATCATGTATTCTCTTGAAACATGAATTACCATAGAACCTTAGTGAAAACATTAATGCTGTCAAAATTTAATTATTTCCACATACCAAAATACCAAAATTTCTATATACTCAAACCATGATGTCACTTTGTCCTTATATCAGTCATGAGCTCATTAATACTATCAAATATATTATTTTTTCTTTACCCCCTCATTATGCGCATATCATCTGCTTTCCAAAAATATTTCAATCACTTTTCATGGTTATCGGTACCATATAATTATTGAAAACAATAGTAAACCAATACATAGATATTCTAAAATTCCATGATACTATAATTGATATTCCATAACACTATTTTGGAATCCTATTACATATACACTTAATCATTCCACCACATCGTTGTCATATTCAAAATCACCAATAGTGATCGCATGTGACTTCCCTTTGTCCTTTTCCTTAAGGGTTTTTTGTTGTAGATCATCATTAACCCTTGGATTAGGGCATTGGTTATCATAATGCCCCATTTCCTTCCACTTTTAGCATTGTAGTTTCAGTGGTTCATTATCTGTAGTCTTTTCTCTATTCACATCATTAGCTAATTTTTTCCCATTACTTTGACCCTCAAATGCTCGATAACCTTCTTTTCCATACATAAAACATTTTCTAGTCCATTTATAACAATCTTCACCATGCTTCTTTCCACAATTTGAGCATAACGAAACATTCATCTTCCTTTCGCCATTGTTTAGAGATTTTTTCTTAAACTCCATCTATCATTTCCTATCAAAACCATGAGATGGATATGTAACACCAACTTCGAGTTCTACCTTAATAGCACAACGTGAAATTTCCTCATAGATACTGAAGTCTCTTATAGCTAATTCCAATCAAGGAATTGGTTTTAAGCCACTGAAGAATCAATCAACTTTACTTTCAGGTTTGATGACAAATCCAAATTCATACCTTGTAAGCCTTGTAAAATTCACCTCGTATATTCAAATAGATTCATCATCCTTTTTCTTAACCTCATGAAATTCCTTTTCAATATTTGTTCGAAGAATACGAGGGATGTACTTATTGAAAAACAAGTTCTTGAACTCCTCCCATTCCATGGATTCAATTTCATCTTGGGGACTTGTATTCTTAATTAGAGTCCACTATTGGTCTGCTTCACCTTCTAAATGGTAAATAGCCAAAATGAAATTTTCATGTTCTTAAAAGTGAAGTATGGAAAATATCTTTTCAATGGTACCAATCCATTATTCAATAAAAAAGTGGACCAGAAGACCCACTAAAAGAAGGTGGATGTTGCCTCAGGAAGCAATCAATAGAATATTGTTCCTTTCTCTGCTCAGTTGGAAATCCAGAATGATTCATAGGTTGTTTAAATATGGAAATAAGATTTTTTCACTCCATTTCCCATAACATTTTGTGGTTCATGAGGACAATCATTGCATTGAACATTGCATTAATCATTAACACGGTTCCTTCGGGTTCCATCCATTATCTATAACCAAAAAAGAATAGTGTGAGAGGCAAAAATCATACTACGAAAACAACATAATCAAGGGGAGTACATTCAATCTATAACATCTTAGGATTAGTCCTAGTTTATTCGCAATCATTATCAAAATTCCAGGACTGTAACCTATACTTATACTTAACCTTAGAGAAATCCGTAAACATACCTTTGAAATATCTCTAGGGATATCACTACAGATTTTGTATCCTAGTGTCCAAAGGTTAACTAAACCTTTCCTCTGATACCAACTGTAGAGACCCAAAGCATGATGCACATAGACATTAAATTACTTTCACAGAATACTTAATACATATCAAAAACAGACACCCAAGGACCTTAATAGTTTAGTGTCTTTGGAATCTCAAAACATAATCTTCTAATCATGGTGAAAGATATTCAATATCTCCCATAAAGATCTTATACTTTTGTTTTCTTACCTAAAACCTTTATTTATATCCTGGGGAAAAGAAAACATAAAAATGGTGAGCTAAAATTCATTGTAAGGGTGAACATGGAGAACATCAAACAATCCATAAACATTTGAATGTAAAAACATGAACATAAAACATGAGTAATGACATAAATCTTAGCAGTACATAAGCCATAGATCAGAAAGGAACATTAATCATGATAAAATATCATGGGAATACAACATGTAATTGTGGAAAAACATTAAGCACATGATATGATTTCCATAGTAGCCAAGGCATTTCTTCAAAGACCATCATAGTGGACAAAGTCCATTAATGAACCAGGTTTACTTCCCGTTACAACCCTGTATTACTGACCAAGATTTATTTTTTGTTCCGGCCATGTCTATCTCATGAGATATAAATATTCACCCAATTCATTGGGGGAGATATAGGTCCCAACCATCTCATAATGAAACCAATCTTATGTGTTCCACAAAATCATAAATCATACATCATAGTATAACCCATTTCATAAAAATGGGCTTCTTAAACATCATTCCATCATAATATAATCCATATAATATAAAATAACTTCAAAAAAATAATTCCATCATAACATAATCAAATCAATGTAATAATAGGGATAAAAACATAACCCTATATCATCTTAGATGGAAAATAATTTTGATAAAATACATGAACTCAGTTCTTGAGGAAAATGTCCTTTCTTATTCAAAATCATTTTTTGTTATGAAAATGACATTCAATTTTAAAAGAAATGAATTTTGTTGAAAATAGTTATGAAATCTTGCATAGGAAGTTTCATGGAAACAAGGCGTTATGAAACCGAAAAAAAATCCTTTCACGCCGTATAAGATAAAAAAAACATTCTTCTTGTACTTTTTCCGGAAAAGTCAACAAAGGGTAAAAATGACTTTAAAAAAACATGGAAGAATATTAAAAACTTTATGAAAACATTTTATAAAACATTTACATGGAAGATAATTTTAACCCCTGTAAATACTAACGTATAAGCAATCTTAGATAAAAATGAGATTATAAAATTATCCCTTACCTTAGGTCCAATTTCTTCCATACGTGTCCAAAACTCCTATATAGTGGGCGTAAACATATTATTAACTTATAAAAAAACCATAATAATATTTATGATATCATATATGATTCACTTATGACTTTATATTACCCGTTCTTTTGTCAATTCTATGTTAAAGCAACGTTTTGGGTAAAATTGTTTCATTTATTGTACGTGTTTGGACTTGTTGTTCTTGATATCATTACATATATAATGATTTACATAATTCCAGAATGTAAAATAGGATTTTTATATAATATATATTCAGAATATAATATATATAATAGATCAATAAATGGAATAAAATACACCGTTCATGGAGACGGTTGGCCGTACGTACGCATGAATGCTGTTTTCATTTCCTTATTAAATTGAATGGAAGTAAATTACATATATATATATAAATAAATGTAGTTTCATTATTATATCATATATTTCATTATTACTTATTATATATACTTTATAATCATTCTTGAATGGTTAAGATGGTGAATGAATCTCATCGCATCGTGGAGACGGTAATCCGTACGTACACACGAGCGATGATATTGTTCCCATAATTATTGAATGGAATTGGAGTGGATTATTTAATATCTCATAATTATTATCATGTTATAATAACCGTATATAGTTATTATTTACACCATTATACCCATACAAGTATGGTGGTGGTGGAAAACAAATTACACCACGACGTGGAGACAGTATTCTGTACGTACGCACGCACGGTGATTTCATTTTCCGTAGGATGGATAAAAGGTGAACTATTGTTGTTTCATATTGATAATAACATATCAATATATTATTTGTACTTTTATTATTACTTTATAGTGAAACAACTAAAGAATATGATGTTGAAGAATAAAGAAACTTGAAAGAATCGGTAGAAGAGATTACCTCTTCTTCGACGTGCCTCTTCTAAACATCCCCTAAGGGCACTAAAGTTGGGTTTTGAAGAAGAAAAGGACCTCTAGTATTTTTCTGGGGAAGTGGAGGAGGGAAATGGGTAGGGTTTGTTCGAGATTTTAGGCTCAAAATATTGTAAAGATGATAGGGAGGAGGTGCCCTTATATAGGAGAGGAGATGGACACTTTTGAAATCCTCAAAAATATTAATTTATAATAAACTCAAACTCCACATAAAAATATCCAAAGTGACTGAAATTAATATATGAGAAAATTTAGGGTTTTAATATAATGAAAAAATCAAATTTAGAAATTTTTTGATTTTATTTTAAACCTTATAATTTTGATTTATCCTTATTTAATCGATTTAATTTTATTTGTGGTAATAATGTTATAAATTTTAAATGGATATAAATACTTGCTTATGTGTTGTGAATTATCCATAATTAGATACCATATGACATTTTAGACCATATAAATTTTAATTTATAATTATTAAATATTTTTGTGATTTTTAAGCAATTTAATAATATGTTATTTGTTTAAAATATCAATAGGGTCAATTTTGACACAATTCAATTATTTGAATTTAAATAAAATACACACAGAATAAATATTCAAACAAAAATATTTAATAGATTCCTAACATGTCATATTCTTCTATAAAATTCTTGTAACCCATTAATTATTTCATATAATATTTATTTTAATATTTTTAAAACCATTTATTGGATATTTCTCTTAATAAAATAATTACTACAACTGTTTTGTATAATTGTTTAATATACTTATTTGTTGCATAAAAATTAAAAATAAACTACTTAGATAAATATAAATCAAATATATTTCAAAATAATACTATTAGTCGAATTTATCTTCTAAAACAACCAACTGTTAAAATTTTATCTTTATTAAAGTATGAAGGTGAAAACATGATATCATTTTAAATAAAATAATATAAATTTCATAATCTTTTTTATAATGCTCAAAATGGTCCAAAAGTTGATAGTTGGATGATTAGGGTATGTATATACTCGGAAAATAAGTTTTGGTCAAGTTTATGGTCCTTTTGATGGGTATTATTATTTTAATAAAAACTATATTATTCATTTTTCACTAAATAAATAATTTCTACATCATTAATGTATTTAGGTCATTGAATATTTCATAAAAATTACAACTAAATTACCATAATAAAGAAAAAAAATTTATCTTTAAAATGAGTATTTATAATCTAATTTATATTATATATAACCTTATATTAAAAATACATTAATTATTAAAGTTTGAGTGAGACATATTTCACTTTCTTTAAATGAAATAAATTAATGGTCTTCATCACATCCAAGTGGGATCCAATAGATTCCATTTCGACAAAATTATGTTTTAGAGAGAAATATAATCATCCAATTATATTAATACATGTGTTAGGGTAATTTTATAATATTATTTTTATCATTAATTACCTGATTTACCCTTAAGTGTGGTTAATAAAATTTACCGTAGTTACTATTTATATTGCCTAAAAATAAAATGTAGTCTATTAATATAATTTGAACCAACTGATTAAAAATATGGAATCTATTTTTTCAAATTCAAAACACAGAAGTTGTAGTATTTAATTTAAAATTAATCATGCTGTTGAGAAAACATGTTTTAAAAGATAAAACATTACAAAAGATTGAAATGTTTTTACCTATGAATTCAATGTAAAATTAATAGTAATGAATTTAATTATATTAAATGGTAAAAATATATTTAAAATATACTATAAAACCATTTACTATTATAATTTAACCATATAAATTATCTCAATGAAAAAAGTTATTTTTAAGTAAAATTTAGTGTGTTTTTACAATTTATCAAAATATGAATGTTGTCCGAAAAATATCAAAAACATTATCCAATGTAAATTTTTATAACCTGATTCAAAATAAAAAGTTTATTCTATAAAATTTAACTTTTAAACTTGTAAAAAATTAGATTTAAAATTGGTGCGCCATTAAAATGCAACAAAATGGCATTTTTTGAAAAAAACTTATTTTACCCGAAAAAATTATTTGTTCTCATACCATGTTCTAGAATATGTTTAAAATGAATGATATTGTTATAAAATTAAAAATATGTTTAATAATATTTATAACGGCTATTTCATAATAATATTAGAACAATATATCGTTTTATAATGAATCTCGGTATTGCGTACGACACGCACTATTGAGGATGGTCGCTCTTGCATGCAACACAAGCCATGAATAGTGTTTTCATATACTACATGCTAATACGGTGTTGCGTATAGTGCAAGATAATCATGGTGTAGCGTACAACACAAGACATCAATGATATAAAAAATAATATTTCTTATAAAATCATAGGATGTTACTTTCAGACATACCGAAAACTGAATTATGAGAACTCTAATTCTTCTCCAAACAGGATATGCAAGATGTCTTCCTAAGGCTTGAGTTAGGATCGGAATCCACATTAATGCCAGTCCCTCTATATCTTGAACACTCAAAATTTTGGGACCCAAAATCTCTTATGGGTTCATCATCCTTCCTCTTCCATCACTAGATTGATAAAATTACTAAACTATGAGAAATATGATTCCAATTGTAAATAAGATTAGTATGAAACCTTCCTAAGGACCGAGCTCCATGTAAAACACCCCATTAGGGACTCCACAGTTCATATGTACCATATTAATATTCAATGATATTTATCACTTTCTATCAATTTTTTCTCACACCGAGCATGGGTCATGAGGGATTAGGGATTTGAAATGATCATATCACTCAAATCATAAATCTATCACATATAGGAAAACCATAGTGTGTAATCCCCATTCAGTGGAATGGTATGACTAACCCCATATAAGGGAATCCTCCTAGGTGTAATTCTCAAAGGCATAGTCAAATCAGTAAAGCCTGGGGGAATAACACTTATGTGCATTAATCATATATCACCTCTCCTCAGTAAGTTAAGGTAAGATCAAACAACACTTACCTTTGTTCTAATCTAAAAAGGATATATAGGATGTCTTTGTATGGATAGCGCCTAATACATTATGCCTAAGTGACATCATATATGTCCTTTATTAATAACATTAAACTGCATGGTTTAAATGAACTATGTGGTTTATTATTATTATTATACATAGGATATATAGGACACCTCTTGAAGGTTCAATCCCATCCTCAGAACCTCAACCACCTTTCTAGTATGTTGTAAACTCTAGAGTTATAGTAATATGGCATCAAAATATAAGCAGCCACAAATTTATAATAAAGTAAAAGGAATTTGATGAAGAACCACTTATTCATACAGATGGTATCATTAATAGAACTCACGTTCCATAAAAAAGGATTGAAAAAAGAGTCATTTTATCAGTGTTATAGTGACCCATGATTTTTATATATAAATATTATATGTATTTGGATTAATATTAAATACATTAAAAAACACAAGAGAGAGGACTATAATAATTTAATTCCGTTAGAAACTTGGAACACAATCTTTGTAATTTGGTGAATTATCTTTAATGTCTCCCACAAAGATCTTCCGCTTTGGCACTCTTCACAAACATACCCTACATAAACCATCCTTAATAACCTAGGGAAATAAAACATAAGAATATGAGTGAAAAAATTATCATTAAGGGTAAAAAAGGGAGATAAGTAATCATAACATGAGTATAAGGGTACGAGTACATGAGCATAAAATTTAAAAACTACACCTAGCATATATAGGATCATAATCCTGAATCATGGAATAAAGAATACCAGTTCATAAGGCTTGAATCATATATAATCAAAGGACATGATCCTTGAGAGATTAACATTGGAATAAGAAATCTAATTTTTTGGCATAAAAATAAGCATATATATTAATTTCTATATTAGTAAAGGTTCACTCCAAAGACCATCATAGTGGACATATTCCCTTACTAAACCAGATTCACTCCCCGGTCTAGCCCTATCTTACAGAACTAGGTTCACTCATCAATTTTTCACTATCTTACAGAATTAGTTTCCCTCCACATTTCATCCATTTATACTACATGAGAGATAAATATTTACCTGATGCATTAGTGGTATATATAATTCCCACTTGTCACATAAAGAAATCATACATATGTGTGCCAAACGAGCATAACCATTCATCATATCATAAATGCAACATCCCAAGTTTTTAGGGACATTTTTTTCAAATAAATTAACTTTCATTGAATATTTCATTACACTATGTCAAAAATCCCTTTCATATAGCACCGTCTTGGCATACATTACACACAACACAATCTTGGCTACATTATGCCACATTGAATTGGTGTATAACACATACAACATTGAGTTTATACGAAACAATTTTTTTATAATAATTTAAATGAGATAATTTTAAAATAGATGTTAAAATTATTAATATTAATATTAATAACAAATTTAAAAATATTTTTTATAATGTAAGATATAGTTTTTGGTAAAGTCCTTATATGTTTAAAAATACAGTTTTCTCAAAAAAACTGCTTTTTTATGTACTTCTGCAAAAAACAATAGAATAATATAAATACAAACATAGAAATTTAGTTGGATAAAATATAATTAATTTTTGAATTTATAATTTCAAATTTATATTTGTATTAGTTTTTGGTATTTTTTTAGAAATATCATTTTTGGATTAATAGTGTGAAATTCTAAATTTTAATTCAAAACTGATTTCTTATCTAATTTATTTATATGTAAATATTATATTTTAAATTAATTTAAGGTTTAATTAGATAATATTTTTATCAATTAATCCTATTTAGTTCATTGGAACCAATTTCAAAATAAATTCTATATAAAAAATTAGAAAATATTTGATCATTTTTACTTTAAAAACCCGCAGTGTCGTCCCTTCAGCGGGGCTAATTTTAATTTAATTTCTACCACTTATGTGATTGGAATTTGGAAATATGTTTTTTATATTTTGAATTATAATAATTTCGTGTTTCTAATAATGTCAACTTAGTTTTTGACAAAAAAATATTAGTTAAGGCGATTAAAAATAATTACATCAATTAAGGTAAAAGTAAGCTTAATAAAGGACTAAACCTAAAATGTAAGACACAAAACACTTGTCCAAGAGCCATTATCTAGCCATATTTTGACCCAATACTCCCTTATATTTAATTTGGTCCATTTTTGATCCAATTCTCAGGGGAAAATGTGTGATTCATTTGTCAAAATATTAGAAGAGTGGCACTTCTCCTCCACTATAAAAGGGTCTCCTCTCCTCCTGCTTCCTCACAACTCTCAAGACTCTTTGGCTCAACCAAAATCTACCCAAATATATCCTTTTAAATTTCTACCATTCTCCTTTAATCATTCCTTTGGTCCTAAATCCTTCATTGTAACCCTTTGGTGCAAACCAAAAGGAGTTACCATATTAAGAGTTAACACCCTCCCTCAAACTCATTTATTTTATTTTCATTATCCACTCCATAAAATTTTATTATACCATTATTATACAAAAAAAAGGTGTCCTAAATATAACGTTATGTTTTTATTTTACGTTTTAAACCTAAATATTCACACACTTCCATCTAATGGGTAATGAACATACTGTTTATGTGCACGATGAAGTATAACCTCACTAAACGACGATTTCCCATTTTTACATTACCACCTCTCATGGAAGAAATTATGATGTAAAATATATTTATATATTTTATATGTAATATTTATTATTTTTAAGGTTATTTTTCCTTTTACAGTACATATCATTATACTTCTTATTTTTTTAAACACGATAATTTCGATTGAGGATGTGTGGACTACCTCCCCCTCAAAGCGATGTGATTCATTCACACACTACATGAAATGTATTAATGATGGGTCTAGTGAAATTATATGATATATATGATATAATAATTCTATGGGAATAATTATATATATACCAATATATATAAATATATTTTATTTACATTCATTCTTTCAATACGACAATTAAACAGAAACTGCATTCATGCATACATACAACCTACCGTCTCTATGAATAATGCATTCCATTTCATACTTATATGTCATATAGATTATTATGAAAAACATATATTTAATATAAATGATATTTGAAACATGTTTTAAATTATTTAAATCATGATATAAGTATAAATACCAAAGATATAACAAATTAAGACACATTTGATGAACAAAGTGAATATTAACCGATGTGAAACCATAACATATAACTATTAACAACTAGGTAATATAAGGTAATAATCAAACCTTATATGGTATTATATATAATATTTTTTTAAATATCTATAACAAATTAAATTTATTATATAAGAATATTTTATGAGTACAAAGAGATTCAAGACAGAAGGTACGAGAAATTTCATCTCACTCTTTATTTCGGTGAGATACATGCCATAGAAATCACTCTTTTATTTTTGTGGAATATATAATTACCATGAATTTATTCTATTTTTATTATTATTAAATTTATGTTTATTTAAATATTCATTCTATGATTTCTCTTTAATGTTGTTAATGTTTCAAAATTTACCAACTCGGTAAGATAGTTTTGTCCCAATTTTGCTTCTTTGAGACACATGTTTTCTTATACACTTTCATTTTTTGTGGTGAATAAAATTACATTTGAAATATTAAATCATTATTCAACTTATTTTTACCATATTTGAAGCTTCATTTAATTTCATTTTCTTACATGTAGATTATGATCCCAAGTTACTAAGTAATAAGTGTTTATTGAAATGATCAAATCACCTTTTTGAGATTGTTAATCATTTTGCTTTCTATGATGAAATCTTGAATCCATATATCCAGAATGCTCATGATTTTCCTAATACTATGATTATTCAAAATACCTCCATGAATTATTACTATTTCTTGACTCTTTGTCACTTAATATAAATAATAAAATGTTTATAATAAAAATATTACCATATTTCTCTCTTCGATCAGAAACCTGTTTTATTTAAAAAAACTATTTTTTCTAAAAATTTTTCTGAAATTTTTTCAAATGATCCTTGAAGATAATCTTCAGGGAAAAAAGAATTTTAATTTGTTTATATTTTTTTCAATGTCTTGTTTATATGTTTTTAAATCTATATTCAAAAAAAAAATGTTTTCAATTTTTTTATGATTCAAAAAGTGTTTTTTTAATGAAGAAAAGTTAGTTTCCTCAAGAGTTTTTTGAAAATGTCTATAAAAATTACATTTCATCTAAGATGGAATATTTTGGTGTCACTCATGCCTTTCTTGGAAAATTATTCAATGTTTCTAGATATACTATTTATATTAATGGATTATGTTTTGACATTATGATGTTTATGAAACCCATTTCCCTTTCACAGGTGACATGCTTTTGAAACCTGCTTCTTTTCATAGGTAATTATTTTTACGAAAGGATTATGAAACATTTATAATTTTCCAAAAGTTATTATATTATTATATGAATATGTTACCCATTTTATTTTATAGGTTATGATATTTTTTTTTAATTTTTTGGCACATGTATGTATAATTTCACTGTAATATGGGTGGGACCTATTTCTCCTCAAAATGCATTAGGTAATGATTTATATATCATGAGATAGACTAATATGTATTGGGAGTGAACATTGATAACTAATATGGACAAGGGAGTGATCAATTACTACCGATATGATATGATGAGTGAACTCATGCAACTAATATAGCTATGGGAGCGAACCATGAAAACCAAGTTGGTATGGGGAGTGAACTCACACCACTAAGGTGGCCTTGGATGTGATGTATTGAAAACTATGGAAATCACATTATATTATTATATGTCTAACACAATTACTTGTTTTATTCCTATGTTATGTTTTCAGGGATTATGTTCTTTATTTCTTTATGAATCATATCATATGAACTGCCAATATTTATTCCATGATTCATGTTTATGATATTTGATATGAAGTGTACGACCTTATATTTTCTTGATCATGTTATCATACTCTTATGCTCATGATCATGCTTACATGTCTCCCTTTTTTACCATTACACAAAATCTATGGTCACTCATTTTTATGTTTCCTTTCGCATGTTATGAATATATGTATTATGTTAGATGTTTCTAAGAAGGGTGGTCGTAAAGCAGAACCTAGTGAGAGATAATATAGCTCATTTATGTACCAATTTTTGCGATTCCATGTTTCCAAAAGCACTAGAATACTACGATCTTTGGTCTTATGTTTGTATAATGTTTTTTACAAATTTCTCCAATTTTATGAAATTTTAATGTATGAAAATCTAGGGTCGTTATATATGGTTCCAGGGTAATTTTTTAGTTACCCTTTGGAATCTAGTATGAGAAAACCTATGTGAGAACTCTGAAGACATTTCTAAGTATAAGTATAAGGATGAGTAAGAGTATGGGAAAATGTATTGGAATTTTTGTAAAGGATATAGTGAGTGGTTTCCTAACAATAAATCCATATCTTGATACTACAAGGGGATGAGAGTCAATCATAGATGTACTGAAGGGTAATAACTCTGACAAGATATCTTAGGCTTGACTCGGGGTAATCTCATACAAGATAACGGGCCTTAGTGCACACCTAGTTTGACACTCCTGAGAGACATGATTTGGAAATTTACAAACTCTTGAAGAACCATTATGAAGGATTAAAATTGAAGGTGATAACTATTAGAAATACTATTAGAGATTTTTCATGATTATGTGGTTCCCCATTATGATAACTATTTACTACTCTATGCTCTTGGTTTTAGTCAATGACTAAAACCCGAAAGAACTGTGTTAATTGTTATTTTGGGGGACAATGCAATGATTGTCCTCTTAAGCAACCAAATTTTATGGGAGACGGAATGAAAAATATTATTGATATGTTAAAATATCTTTATCAAGCTATACATCACGTTGAACTTCCAAATGATCAAAGGAAAGAGCAATATTGTAGAGAGTCTTTCATGGGGAAACTTCAACTTTCTTTTAGAGGGTTATCTGATTCACTTGTTGCTCAAAAAAGGATTAGTACTACTGAAAATATATTCACCATTCTATAGAATTCAGACCATGACAAAGTTATTCTGGGTATTTATTTGTTAGAAGGAAAAACATAAAAATAATGAACTCTAATTAATAATACGATGCAACAAGATGAGATTGAACCCATGGATTGGGATGAGTTCAAGAACATGTTTTTTAATAAGTACATTCTCTATATTTTTCAAACCAATATGGAGAAAGATTTTATTGAGTTAAAGAAAAGGGATGATGAATCTTTTTATTCCAACAAGACTAATTTCATGAGACGTTTGAGGAACGCTTCAGTAATTATCGTCTAACCATAAAGTAAAGTTGATAGGTTCTTCAGTGGCTTAATTCCAAGTCACAGAAGGTAATTCTCCATAAGTGACTTGTAAGTTCTCGGATTCTCCATGTATTTTTTCTGAATATTATATGGAATTATTTCGAGACCATACCTTTGTGACGGTGTTCAATTCCATGGCCCGAAGTTCCAGGAATAAATGTTTTAAATAATTTAAACCTTTTAAGCAGCACACATGGGATGTTTTCCTGAAAAAGTGGAATATATTTTAAACAGGTGCCCGAATTAGAAATATGAGGGCACCGTTGCATTCATAGAAATAATTTTACCTTAGGTGGGGCATAACTCCGACTGGCGTAGGCCAACTACGAGTCTTAGTTTTTGGATACTTTAGTGGAGATAAAAATAAATTAATAAATTTTTTTATTCCTTTGAAATGTTTCATTTTTGGTTAGAGAAGTAAATCCTCCCCAATAAGTTCATGCTTTTGGAATGTTTGTAGGGTTTGCCTCATAACCCTGCAAATTGTGAGAGAGTCTCTTGAAGCTTTGGAGAATAACCTGTTGGCAGACGTCGACGAAACAACTCGGATCCAATGAACCACACCAACGAATGCAGCACAGATATCGTTCTTTAACCCATTTGAGGTAGGGGTTGTTATTTCGATTCTTATTTCCCCATTTTTGGATTTAACGATGAACGCGGGTCAACCACGAACATGTTGATCCACAGATCGTGTGTTCTTGTGGGAGGGTGTTATTTTCCATTTCTTTTAGGGTTTGATTTGGTAATTTTATATTGTGATAATTTTTGGATTATCTTTTTGATTCAACTTGTTTAATCCTTCTAACAGGAGTAGATCAACATTGTGAAAAATGACGGTGGAGGTTCGTTCCTCATTTTGGTGTGTTGTATTTTCTTCCTCTTTTCTTTGTGTTGTTCATGGGGTGATTGAAAACAGATCATTGCGCATCCGTTTCGAGATGGAAAGATCCCAAATTGAAGATCCAACATCGTGGAGACCTAGAGGAGGTGTGACAAAGATTGTGGTAGACGAATTGACACAGTTCGAGAATTATCATTCTTCGACTATTCTTCGCACGGATGATAAAAAAAGATTTTCAGGGCCGATCATAGGCCCGAAACAGACCGAATTGGCTTCATAAGGATCATGAGACCAAAACCCTTGAGTTTCATGGTGAGCGGATGGCCGGATCGAAGAACAGGGTAGAATGGGAGGTATGACTATAGATTTTTGCGATTCTGGAAATTTTCAGAATACACGGTGTGCATCCCGACGAACACGACATGTGTACCGTCTCTACATAGGCTAGGGTTTTAGGTGTCAGACTGGCATCAAATGTCATGTGAACCCAGTCACACAGTGTATTGGACCTTCCCTAAAGCTCGGTGTGTATTCTGGGAAGTACATGAACACAGGATGGAATACAGAGCTGCAGAACACAGCGTGTAGACCCTACGCAGCATGGTAGAGGAAACTATGTAAGACTCGGTGTGTATCTAGAGATATTCACGGACATGGGATGAAGTACACATCTGTTTACTAAACCACAAGGCCAGACAAGGCTAGCTACATGGGTTACCCCATGCACTGGTTACCCGGGATGGTACACACGGGATAAATCCATATACGGGAACATGGCCGCGTACACGGAGTCGACCCCAGCTACATAGACACGGCGTGCATTCTATACTACAAACTGTGTACTGACTTTTCTACACAACCAGCCATGCGACATGGGCCGTATTACATGGGAATTACCTGAGGTCAGGAGACACGGCATGTGAAATTTCTTCACATAGTGTACTTTTCATTACATGGCTTGATCTTCTTGCCCACCATATCTTGGACGTGTTTCATTTGGGTTAGTGTCGCCTTTTCCTCGTTCCCCTGAAGGTCAAGTATCGTTTCCTACTACATAAGTATGATCCCTTCCATAGGACATTCCAAGATAAAGTCAAGTATCACTCTAATAGGCCTGGATCAAGATCCTCTATCCATTCTTATCCCTAGGTAGAGTTAGGTATATACGTGAACACTTTCACAGGGTTCCGATCATCTACATAGCACGTGAAATCTGATGAGTTGTGGTATCTACCAAGGACCTGGAAGGGATCCTCCTCTATTTATAGTGATCTTTTCCCCACTCAATAGTGTGTTCTCCCAGAATGAGTGAGTCTATCTCTTGTGACCTTTCCGGATGTACAATACTTCTCCGATAGATGTCATTAGAGCAATCAGACTCATGGAGTGAGTTCTCTCAGATGAGTGCTTCTTATAATCTTCGAACTAAATCCCTAGTGGGGGTATGTTGTTGTGTGACTTGTCCCTAGACTATGTTTTTGGGATTTTAGTATATATAGATTGTTTTCTCCTATTATATGTTAAATAAATATATACTATGTAGAGCTTCATGTGCCTTTCATTTGTATATTACTTTGTGGTTTTTAGGGTCCGCAACTGAGTATTTTTTTACTCACCATTGCACGGGATTTTCCCACACGTGTCATGTGTTATGTAGATGACAAACATTTTTATAGAGTCCAGGGTGGACCAGGACATGACTGAGCTCTCTGAGTTCCTTACCGGCTAGGGTGTTCCTACGGCTACGTGCAGCAGTCCCAGTACCTCTCTCTGTTTATAGGTTGGACTTTGTAGTTTTCAGAAACCTGTTTTCGGTGGGCTATTATTCTGGCCCAATTTACATTTTGTACTCTACTTTCTATCATAATATATTGTTTGGGTTTAGTTGTATGCATTCATTTTTGTTGCCTAGTGGGTTTCTTTACATTTTAGCAGTGTGGCCTTCGATATGTGTGTGTGTGTGTACATGAACTTAAGAAATTCCTCCCATGATAGTAATATGCTTACATATAGCAAGTCACCAGCCCCTGGCCTATTGGAGGTGGTCATGGGGAGTTGTGATGTGGGACCCACTAGGACATTTCATGATATAGTGGTATCAGAGTTGTGGGGTTCTACCTTATGACCAAGAGTCTGTGATATTGGTTTGGGGAAACAATGTTAAGTGTTTCGATCTCGGATTTCAGGCCAGATACACTAGTGTTGGTGCGGGCGGCCAACGTATCCGTACACCAGGACTTTGATAACATGCTTTTCGACTTAGTACATGAAAACACTAGTTTTGGGGAAATAAAATAATGGTACATGCATCATATAGGAATGGTTTGTGTTTTCCATGTCCTTTGTGTCAACTATCCAGATATACTTGTTAACCATGGTACATCTAGTTTTCATACAGGATTCCTCTGCAATGCATACTCGTTGGGATTAAACAACGTGATCACGAGGATGACCACCTCAGTGACAAGGCTTTGATATAGGTATCAATTCCCCAGGTGTTTCCACCTGGTGGTGCACTTGCTACACCACCACAAGTGGAGTAGCCCATGGTACCTATAGTACCGACCTATGAGGAGCGCAGGCTGAGCGCGCTCCATGACTTCCAGAGATAGAGACCCCTCAAGTTCTGAGGTGAGCCCGACCCTTAGGCGGCTGAGGACTGGCTTGAGGTGGTGACTATAGTTTTCTGTCTAGTGAGGACACCAACGATCCAGATGGTGATCCTTAGAGCAAGCCTTCTTTAACATTTGTTGGGGTGATGGGGGAGTCTGACTACACAGACTCACGACAAAGAGACACTTTTTTGGATGGAATTTGAGCGACTCTTCAGGGAGGAGTTCTCTCCAGTCACGATGAGAGTAGTGCACATCCACGAGATTCTTCAGCTCCAACAGGGCTGTTTGATGGTTGGTGACTTTTCATCGAGGTTCACCAACATCTCTATGTACTCAGTGGTTATGTTAAAGGATCAGTAATTTAGAGCTCAGACCTTCGAGCGAGGACTACAATGGAACATACGAGCTAGTATCATGTCTCTATGAATTTCAACTTATATTGAAGTGCTCGAGCAAGCCTTGGTTACTGAGAGCTTCTTAGAGAAGTATAGACAACCGACGACAGTCAATAGCAGGCAAAAAGGTACAGAGACCTCGGTATTAGGGAGCCAATGTTAGGCACAGGAATCAGGAAATGGGAGACATCATAGGAGAACCCATGAAAAGGGATCAATAGTCTAGGGATCTTAGGCTGGATCCAGTCAGTATAGGGAGAGGTGGTACTACTCGTGCGATGGTAGGGGACATATCGCTAGAAATTTCCCGACACATCGACCTACTAATAGGGAGGCAGTGTATGGAGCACCAAGGCAAAGGCAGAGAGTGGAGCAGATAGACCTGACAGGCGGCGGATGTGGAAGAGGAGTAGGGAGAGCTACAGGTGGTGGCAGACGCTTTGATCTAATTCCACTACCACCCTCATGAGGTCCGCACTAGGATCAGGGAATAGGGGGATAGGGGCGGGGACAACTGCATTCAGTTTAGGCGTATGACCCTAGGAATCCAGGGATGATCTGAGGTATTATTTGTGTCTTCTCAAACATAGATTCCATACTTATTGACACAGGATCCAGTCATTCCTTCTTTTCCACATGTCATTTGAAAAACCTTGAGATTCTGATAGAGTCGTTGACTTGATACTTACTCCTTGAGACACCAATGAGAGGAGACTCGATGATCATGAACCTTTGCTGATAGTGTGATCATACCCTTGGAGGTTAGAGTTTTGGTTGAGACCTCTTGGTGGTAGCATTGAGGCCTTATGACATCATTCTCAGTACAGATTGGTTTTCTTCATTCCATGCCTAGATTGACTGTTTTAGGTGAAGGGTGCGGTGTGTCTGTAGTGATGGGATGAGGTTTTCTTTTGTTGGATAAAAGGAGACCCGACATCATAGAAGGAGATCATGCATAGGAGGGTGCAGCTGATCACTAATGAATGGGATAGACCTTCCCTCAAACTAGTAGATGTTATGAGAACCCAGTTCCCAGCAATAGTGGCGGAGTACAAGGACGTTTTTTTGAAGATGTTCCAGGACTACCTCCCCACCGGGAAATCAGCTTCTGCGTCGACTTACACCCCGGGATGACACTAATTTCCTCATCATCTTATCTGATGGCTCCTGTAGAGCTTCACAAGATGAGGGTGTAGTTGGAGGATTTGTAGAGAAAGGTTTTTGCAGGACCCAGTGTTTCACCCTAATTGGCCCCAGTCTTGTTTTCCAAGAAGGCAGACAAGAGTTTGAGGTTGTGTGTGGAATATCGACGCTGGAATTAGGTAACTCTGAAGATCATGTATCCCCTGCTGAGAATTGATGACCTATTCGATCAGCTAAGAGTGGAACAGTGGTTCCCCAAGGTTGAACTTCGATTAGGTTATCACTACTTACAATTACAATATGAGGATATACCTAAAAAGGCTTTCAGATACCACTACGGTCACTAAGAGTACTTGGTTAAGCCTTTCGGTGTGACAAACGACCCCACAGTGTTCATGGGACTTATAAACCAGATCATCTAGCCATACATGGACCAGTTCATAGTGGTATTAATTGATGACATCCTTGTGTACTCGGTATCAGAGGAGGAGCAGGCAGGACACCTGCAGATGGTTCCGGACGTACTTTGAGAGCACCGTATTTAACAGAAGCTTTTGAATTCCCAGTTCTAGATTCAGGAGGTCCACTTTTTGAGACATATCATCTCAGCAGATGGTGTAGCTATGGACCCATACAAGATGGTGGTAGTGTTAGCCTGAGATCCACCTCAAAGCATGACAGAGGTGCGGAGCTTCCTTGGGTTGGCAGGATATTACCAGAGATTCATTCCTGATTTCTCACGAATATCAGAACTGATGACAACCATGACTAGGAAGGAAGAACCCTTCGTATTTACAGACAAGTTCCAGTAGGCTTTCGAGTAGTCGAGAAAGAGTTTTACGAGCACCCGTTCTTGAGATTACCGGAGGAGGGTGTCAAGTACGTCGTTTTCAACAATGCATCAAGGACCGGGCTTGGCTATTTCTTGATGTAGAGACAAGACATGAATGCTTATGTTTCTCACTAGCTTAGCCCACATGATCAGAACTATGTGACCCATGATATCGAGTTGGCATTGGTAGTCTTCGCGTTGAAGATGTGACGAAACTACCTAATGGGTGAGCGGTTTATCCTTTACTCTGACCACAAGAGCTTCAAGTACATCTTCCCACAGAAGGATCTAAATCTGAGGTAGAGGCATTGGCTAGATTTCCTCCAGGACTATGATTTCAAGATCATCTATACTCCTAGGAAGGGAAAAAATGTGTCAGATTCTCTTAGCAGAATGTCGATCTTACAGCTGTTGAGTGAGGAGATAGAGCAGTTAGCCATGTTGTAGCTATCCTTCATGGATAGCGAGGATGCAACATTCCTTCAGTAGATGGTTATCACCCCTCGACTCTTACAGTGAGTTAGGGAGGTGCAGCTCAGGGATGTCGAATGTGAGGTTTTACGTGCTCAGTTATCCATATGAATATTCCTGATGGATATTTACATGATGTAGAGCACATACATTCTTTCAGAGGGAACACTATTGTGCCAGTGGCATTGTAAGAAGTGGTCCTGAGTGAGTTTCATACATCCACCTTGGAGGTACATCCTGGAGTGGAAAAGATGTACCAGGATCTTCGATGACAGTTCTGGTGGTTAGGCATGAAGAAGGCAGTAGTAGAGTTCATTTCGTGATGCCTTAAATGCTAGAAGGTAAATGCTGAGCACCAGGTTCTAGCATGATTAGCTCACCCCGATAAGTTCCAGAGTGGAAGTGGGATGGAATATAAATGGACATTGGGACGGGATTACCACAGACACCCAAGGGGAATGATTCTATCTTTGTGATCGTTGACCAACTAACCAAGTCGTCCCACTTCCTAGATATTAGGGAGAAGAGTTCCGTAGAGAGCTTGGGATACCTTTATGTGTAGGAGATAGTTCGGCTGCATGGAGTTACTTCGACAATAGTCAGGGATCGAGATGCCCACTTCACATCTTGGTTGGAGAAGGTATTTAAGGAGGCTTTTGTGACTCAGCTATGCTTGACCACGGTGTTCCATCCCCAGACCGATAGTCAGACAGAGAGGACCATTCAGGTTCTGGATGATATGTTTTGTGCCTGTATCTTGGACTTTGGTCATAGTTGGGAGGACCACCTACCAATGGTGGAGTTTGTGTACAACAACATCTACCACTATAGAATTGGTATGGTACCATTCGAGGCATTATATGGGAGACTCTTCCGGTCACAACATTGCTGGACCGACCCCGGAGAGTCAGCACTCATGGGTCCAAAGTTGATACGAGATACCATCGAGAAGGTGTAGATAATCCAAGAGCATATGTGGATTGCACATAGTCGGTAGAATTCTTATGAAGATATGTGAAATAGACCTATGGAGTTCGAGGAGGGACACCATGTCTTTCTTTGGGTCTCACCTCTACGGGGGTTACATAGACTTGGATAGGGTAGAAAGATATCTTCGAGGTTCCTCAGACCTTTCTTGATACTTTGTAGAGTAAGTGAGGTGGTGTCCCATATAGATCTACTACCATAGTTGCATAGTGTACTTGATTTCTACCACGTGTCACAGTTTAAGAGGTATGTGCATGGCCCATCGCTCGTCATCGACTGGGGCGACCTGGATATCGAGGATTGAGTGAACTTTCTTGAGTACCTGGTAGAGATCGAGGATCGAAATGAAATGATCATTTGTGGGAAATAAATCCCCTTGGTGCACATTCAATGACATCATGGGAATATTCAGGAGAGCATGTGGGAGAAGGAGACTCAGATCTGTGCCTAGTACCCACATCTTTTTGGGTAGCCTTTGTTTTGGACTTTCAGGGACGTAAAATCCCAAAGGTGGGGAGGATGTAATGTCTTGGACTTTCTGTGTATTATTTTTGAATATTATATGGAATTATTTTGAGACCATAACTTTCGACGACATGCGATTCCAAGGCCTGGAGTGCCCAGAATAATTATTTGAAAAAATCAATCCTTTTAAACAGCGCACTTGAGTGATTTTCTAGAAGAAGTGGAATATTTTTTAAATTATTGTCCAGATCATAAATTAGATGGAACCGTTGCGTTTAGAGAAACTATTTTACCTTAGGAAGGGCCTAACTTTGACCGACAGGGGTCAACTGCGAGAGTTAGTTTTTGGATATTTTAATAGAGATAAAAATAAATTAATAAGTTATTTTTAATCCTTTGAAATGTTTCCTTTTTTTCACAGTGAATGAAATCTTCCCCTATAATTTCATTCTTATGGAAAATTCATAGTGTTATCCTCATAACCCAAAAAATTGAGAGAGAGCCTCTTGAAGCTTTGGAGAAGACCCCATTTTCAGATGTTGAAGATCCTTCTCGGATCTGACAAACCTTGCCAACGAATGTGATGCGGCAATCATTCTTCAAACGGATCAAGGTATAGGTTTTTATTTTGATTCTCCTTTCCCCATTTTTGTATTTTACAATTAATGTGGGTCAAACACGAACATATTGATCCATGGATCATTTTTTCTTGATGGAGGGTGCAATTTTACATTTTTTTCAAGGTTTGACTTGGGAATTTAAATTGTGATAATTTGTGGATTACAGTTTTGAATCTCCTTGTTTAATCCTTCTAATAGGAGCAGATGAACATCATGATAAACTACAGTGGAGGTTCGTTCCTCATTTTGGATTGTTGGATTTTCTTCCTCTTTTCTTCATGTTCTTCATGGGGAAAAAAATAATGGATTGTTTCACATCCATTTCAGAATGAAACGATCCCAAATTGGATATATAACATCATGGAGACAAAGCGTAGGTGTGAAAATGATGGTGATGGATGAATCAAAATGGTTTAGGATTTATCATTCATTGACCATTCTTCGCGTGGACGATCAAAACACATTTGCGGAGCCAATCAGAGGCCCAAAACTGACGGAATCAGCTTCATAGGGATCATGCGACAAAAAATCATGAGTTTCATGGTGATCAGATGACCGGATTGAAGAACATGGAAAAAGGGAGGTGCAATGTTGGAGGATTGCGATTCTAAAAATTTTCAGAATACACAACATGTATCTCGACAAACAAGATGTGTGGTACTGGATTAGCGGGAGCTAGGGGTTCGGGTATCAGACAGGCATCACACGACATGTGACCCCAGTCACACGGCATGTTGGACCTTCCCTGCAGCTTGGAATGTATTCTAGGAAGTACACGAACACGAGATGGACCACAAAACTTCGGAACATGGCTTGTAGACCCTACGCGGC
The DNA here is from genome assembly GCA_963277665.1 of Viscum album. Classification (NCBI taxonomy): domain Eukaryota; kingdom Viridiplantae; phylum Streptophyta; class Magnoliopsida; order Santalales; family Viscaceae; genus Viscum; species Viscum album. The sequence goes on from OY728133.1 coordinate 1,965,613,696, forward strand.
ATGGAAGAGGTGACTATGTGGGACTCGACGTGTATCTAGAGTGATACATGGACACCAGATGGAGTACATGGCTGTGTACTCCACCACATGGCTAGACCAGGCTGGCTACACTAGTTACCTCTTGCATCAGTTACAAGAGATGGCACTCACAGGATATATCCATGTACGGGCACACGACCGCGTACACGGAGCCGACCCCAGCTACTCGGACACAGATTGTGTTTTGTACTACACGCCATGTACTAACTTTTCGACACAACCAACCATGTGAAACATGCTATAGTACACGGGTAGTACCTTGGGTTAGAAGACACAACGTGTGACATTTCTACATGCCATGTACTTTTCAGTACATGGATTGATGTTCTTTTCCACCGTATCTTGGACATGTTTCTTTTGGGTTAGTGCCCTTTTTTTCTCATTCCCCTGAAGGTTTGGTATCATTTCCTTCTACATGAGTATGATCCCTTTAGTAGGAAATTCTGATATAAAGTCAGGTATCCCTCAGAGGGGCCCAATGATAGATCCTCTATCCATTCATGACCATAGGTAGAGTCAGGTATCGACATGTCCACTTCCATAGGGCACCTATCCTCCACATAGAAGGTGAATCTGGATTAGTTGTGTTATTCTCCAAGGCCATGTATGTGATCCTCATCTATGTATCATGATCTTTTCCCCATTCCAGAGTGTGTTTTCCCAAAATGAGTGAATATATCTCTCATAACCTTTCCCAATGGAAAATACTTCTTGGATGGATGTCATTAGAGCTACCAGACTCATGGAGTTAGTTCTCCTGAATGACTGCTCCATGGAATCTTTGAACTGAATCCCTAGTGGGGTTATACTATTGCGTGACTTGACCTTAGACTATGGGTTTGGGATTTTAGTATATTAGTATTGTGTTCTCCTATTATATGTTCAGTAGACATCTATTGTGTAGAGATAACTGTACCTTTACATTGTATATTTCATTGTGGATTTTAGGGTCTTGTATGGAGTATTGTTATACTCACCCCTGCATGAGCTTTTCCTGCACGTGTCGTGTCTTGTGTAGATGAAAATCCGTTTGACAGAGTCCAGGGCGGACTAGGACATGACCGAGCTTTCTGAGTTCCCTATAAGCTGGGGTGTTCCTATGGCTATGAGGAGAATTCACAGCACCTCTTTGTGTTTATAGGTTGGACGTTGTAGTTTTCAAACTCTTGTTTTTGGTGGGCTTGTATTCTATCATAGTTTACCTTCAGTACTCTACTTTCCATCGTACTCTATTGGTTGGGTTTAGTTGTATGCATGCATTTTTTTCCTCTAGTGTTTTTCTTGACATTTCAGTATTGTGGGATTGGATATGTTTGCATGTGTACAGGTACTTAGGAAATGCCTCCCATGTTAGTAATATGCCTACTCAGTGCTAGTCACCAGCCCCTGGCCTATTGGAGGTGGGTAGGGGAGTCACGACATGTTCAACACTAGAATAGGTCACGAAAAGACTTTAGTATATATATTGAGATAGTGTGTTGTGCAATCAAGGTTGAAATAGAGGTTTGAGACACATATCAATCTCATTGTTTTGAAAATAAAAGGAATATGGAGTTTAAATGAAAATATAAAAAACCATGAAGAGAAGAATACGATCCTTCCATTATTCTCTAAGTGTTGTAAGAATCATGGTGGAAATTTCCTTAATGTGTCTAATAAATGTTTTATGCATAGAAGGGAAGGCCATCATTCATTTTATTGCTGAATTGATGGGAAGAAGTTAAAAAATAGTGAAAATGGTGAAAATGGGGAACATAATACACCTCCCATCATTCAGTTCTACAAGTGTAAGGGGAATGATCATTGTGTTAGCCACTTCCCAAACCCAAGGGATAGTGATTAGGAATGGAATCATCAACCTCTTAAGCTGGGGGGAGAAAGGGGAAATCTCATGCAATATATATTTCTAACGAGGGGTGTGATGAAAATGTGATAAAATGTACACATACCATCCACTCTAAAACTAATAATGTATTATTTGGTTCTAGATCTACCCAATCTCTTCAAATCTAATTTTTTTAAGGGTGTAACGATTATAGAAAAATTGTTATATTTGGAATTTGAATTGAATACCCTCGATGGTACGATGATTTCATGCCAATTATATGATTCCTCTTTGGTTAATGTTTATGAGAATGTGCTTCTGGTAAAACTTTTCATTATTCATTTGGTTGAATTTTTTGTCATCTTAATAATGGATTGGCTTTCTATGCATAAATCCCACATCAATTATCATGTAAGGTATATTGTGTTTGATATTGAAAAAAACTCTTATGGTCACCCCTTAATGTTATAATAAATATGAACTTCCTATGGCGTTTGCATCCAGTGATTTGGTCTTAATTCCAATTCAGAAAGGATATTTATCTCAAATGGTTTGGGAGAAAATATACATCAATGATATTCCAATTGTTCTGGAATTTGTGGATGTCTTTCCAAAATAGTTTCAAAGCATTCCACCAAAACATGAAGATGAGTTATCAATAAAACTAATACCTAGTTCCAAACCAATTTCAAAGACTCCCTATAGAATGAAACCAATTGAGTTGTAGGAATTGAAGAAGAAAATCTAAGAAAACCTTGATAAGGGATTTATTCAACCAAGTATGTTGCCTTGGGGTGTACATGTTGTTTTTGGAAAAAAATAAAGATAGATCAATGTGACTATGCATTGATTATCATGAGCTGAATGAAATCATAATCAAGAAAAAGTATCTTATTCCCCATATTGGTGTCTTATTTGATCAAACTGGAAAAAGATCAAAACATTTACATGATTGACCTGCGTTCTAGATATCCCTAACCAAAGGTCAAGAAAGAGGATATACCCAAGATAGTATTATATACAAGGTATTGACACTATGAATATATAGTAATTTCTTTTGGTCTTACGAATTCCCTTGACATCTTCATTTAGATAATGAATTGATTATTTAGAGATTATATCGATCAGTATTTGGAAGTCTTTATGGATGATATTATTATCTTTCCAAGATCATGAAGGAGACAGATGACCACATGATAATTGTACTAAAGAACATAAGGAAGGAGAAACTACATTCAAAATTTAAAAATTTTAAATTTTGGCTGCAAATGGTACCATTTTTGGGCCACATAATTTCAAGATATGGTATAACAGTAGATCCATCAAAGACGGAGGCTCTTGAATGTTGAACTAGAACAACCGTAGTGACTGAGATCTATAATATTCTACTGATTTAATATTCTTTCAAATGATTAGTGACTAAATATATGTGTTCAAGAAAATATGAATAATTATTAAACCATGTATGAGAATACTTTTTATTGAACATGTTAAATTACTATATAATTTAACTAAAGTCCCTAAAACACAGTATGTGACCCTCCATGACCCTTTCTTAGTGGAATTTTACATTACCACCTAAATTATAAGGTTAACATCTAAAAATATTTTATGTCACCCTAAAAAATAAGTTAAATTCTACAATTAAAATAACCATATACTATAGGTTCCGACAACATTAAGAGCATGTGGTGGGATGTTCCCAATATTAACTGCTATTATGATCAATGATTAATTATAGATTTAAATTAATATGAACATTATGATCAATGAAACTGAATAAACCAATGTAGAAAATAAAAAAATGACAGAATCAAATCATATGATCATCACATATTATTTATAATTAATTTATGAAATTAAATAATTACCTTGTGAGAAAATTTTTCTTCATTTTTAGACTAGACCATGAATCTACATCGTAATGTCACTAGGTTGTAGGGATCAAGATTAGATTCCATCTAGTGGTGATCCACCTGTGTTCCAAAAATATCCCAACGTCAATATAGGAATATCGAGGTGTTATCACGATAGATCCTATCAAATACATTTTTCACCTTTTATCTCCTATATAATTTCTTACAAAGAATTATCTTTGAACTCTCTTAACACGAGAGTGGAATGTGGAGGAAGATTTATCTATGTTCTTGAGAGCATTCTTGGAGAAGGGATCTCTCTAGGGATTCAAGTTGATTTTCCAGATTTCATTGTGCAAAACAAAGAATGAATTCGATCTATTGAAAAATAATATAATTATGTTTATATAATATTAGGATTATGTATAAATAATTGTTCCAGTTACATTTAATATTTATTTAATCCTCATAGAACCCCATGTCTATAATAATAACAATATTTTTATTTCTCTATATATGTTTAAATTATGTATTAATTATATATTATTTGATCAAATAATATTCAATATATATAATATTTTTCACGTGAACTATAAAATTATCCCCCATTCCATGAAAATATTTATCGGGCCTTGAATAATGAATTAATATTAAATAAATAAATATCACTACATTATTCACCAAAAAATAAATATATATTATATTCACTCAATAGAAAATAAATATTTATTACATATTCTGCTCAAATAATATTCTCTCCAATAACTAGTGACATAATATATATGATCATGAAAACCTGAATAATTAACAATACATAGAGGGAATAATATTTATTCAACTTGTTAAATAATAAATATTAATAATTTACTTAATTGAGATTCTGGATACACTTTGTGTTTCACCCTCTAGGTGTCTTTCTCTATGGTATTAACTAAAATAGCCTAATTTTAATGGTTGGTGTCTAGAATAACACAAATGAACCCATAGAGAAATAATTTAATGTTGTAATGACATAATACATTATTTAGATGCTTAATGTGTAATGTAATCCGTTTATCGTTATTTCTCTAATCATGTAGGCTACACGCAGGTGCCACTAACCTCTATGCCCAATGTCTTTTTATTTGAATTTCTGAAAATTCAACTTTACTATAGACCACCATGGCCATAAATTTATTTATGATATATAATTCTCATATAAGTTTCTATGATATTATCTTTTGTTAAAGAATTGAATGTAAAATTATTTCTCCCAATATTCATTAACAAAATATTACTCATTACACCCCCAATGTATCCTACATCACCACGAACATATGTCATCATAATTTTCATCAATGAATAAAAGTACATAACTCAGGAAAATAAATAATAATAATACTAAAGTGTAAGTATCAATATAAACGCCTACGTATAGGAATATATAATGACACATATAATATGGATTTCCTATTAGAAGTTCTCATTTTCATAATATCCTAAACTGGATTTTACCAAGGGTTTACACCATAAGAAGGCTACTCAATGTACTATGAGTATCCACCCATGATAGCCTAAATAAATTGTGTCCATCAACTTATTTCATCCATCTATAGAACTAATATTTAAGAATACTTTCATTACACTTATGAGTTCTAACCATAGTGGGGAACTACTGCAACCTTTTAGTGTGATGACAATTCTTAGGACATTATCACAAAATATTTCACATAGATGAATAATCTTGATCCAATAAAGATTTTATTAATATTAAAATACATAAATACATGTTATTATAAATTATAAAAAAGTTGGTTTTATGGAGCTTACTCCAAAAGACTCTCACTTGCACTAGATCTAAATATTAACAACCTTTAATCCATTTTCTCTCACATGATACTCATGATTCAAATGATATAGGTCTTTAGTTAAGTGTTCCATCACATTTTGTTTTGTGTTAAATTATTTTTATTGAATATTCTCCCATTTGATTAAAATCACTCGTGAAGTGATACGTTGGGAGTATGTTCTTTCTTCTATGGCTTGAACTTGGTTCTTTTGAAAGATCTAGCACTACATTGTTATCACAATACCCTGTGATAGATAATTTACTAATAGGTAAGACATCAATATTTTTGAATAATATTTATAGATGAACAAATTCCTTGTATATATCAGACGGTTCTATATACTCTTTCTCCACTGTAGAATCAGTCACAATTGGCCCCTTTGTACTCTTCCATCTAAAAACTCATCGGTTGAAATTGAAAACATATCTTAACTATTAAATTAGATCATTATAATCTATTTGAAAAACAAAAATAGTATAACCCATGATGAACAGATAATTGTCTCCTCCGTACACCATGAACATATCCTTATTTCTTCTTAGACACTTGAGGATAACATTAATAGTAGAACAATTAATCTGCTAGATCATCTTGATATTTGGATACTAATATTAATGCATAGGAAAAATAATGTCCATTACATAACATGTCATACATTATTGATCTTATCGTGTAATCATATAATATCTTACGCATTCTCTCAATCTCCTATTGTGTCTATGGACACATTTTTTAGAATAATGTATACCTTGTGACACTAGAACCAATCCCCTCTTGGATTGTTCCACACTAAATCTTTTTAGTATCTTGTCAGTGTATATACTTTGACTTAGTACATGTAGCCTCTTGAATATATCACAAATTATATTGTTTCCTACAATATAGGTTTATTCACCTATGTCCTTCATGGAGAAACACTTGTTCAACCTGTCCTTAACAAATTGTAAAAATGGTATTTTGTTTCCAATAAGTAATATGTCATCAACATATACTTCTAGGATAATGAATTCATTCCAACCAAACCTCTTATAGACACATGGATAAAAATAATTCTTAATGAAATCAAATTCTTTTATAACGTAATTTAATGAAATGTTCCAGGAATAAGTTTTTTACTTAAATACAAAAATGGATCTATGTAACCTAAAAATATTTTTTGCATCACCAAGAGTCACAAACCCATCTGGTTTTGTCACGTAGACATATTCCTTAACATTACCATTAAATAAATATATATTAACATCCATTTTACATACTTCATAGTCCTGGTATTCTAATATATCAAGTTTAATTATGAGATCTCTAGGGAAAATTTTTAGTAGAGAATTTCATCATTATCAACCAATAATGAGTAAACATGTTCAGTAACAAGAATACCATATCTCTCCGGTAATCATAACTATATAATGCTCATACATAGTACTTATGTTTTGGGAACTACTTATTCCATGGGAATCTATGGAATATATTCCTCTACCAAATCTTATGTATCATGAGTATCATCATCATCGATGCAAATATTCCTCCCATTATCCTTTTTAAGGATGTTGTACCTCTCAAGAAAGGTGACATTTCTGGAAACAATAAATGTATTTTTAGAGGTTTTTTGTTGTTATTACCCCTTTGGTTCCTTAGGATACCCTATAAAGATACACTTTTTCCCTAGGGGTTCTAGTTTAGTTCTTTATAAGGTATTTCCAATTGCATCATAACTCCAAACACATGTATGTAACAAAACTTGTTTCTTTCCACTATATAAATCAAACGGAATTCCATTTTCCACTTTTATTGGTACTCAATTTTGCGTGTATGTAATATTTTTTAATTCATATCCCAAAAACAATAATGGAATATCTGCATGACTCATCTTCAACCTTACCATTTCTGACAAGGTACAATTCCTTTTTTCCATCCATCCAATGTTAAATTTTTTATTGAAAAAGAAAAACAGTGAAACAAGAAAACCAAAGGGATACAATAAAAGGAGATGAGAAACAAAATAGTCGACAAGAAAAGAGCCACAAGAAACATACACAAGTAACTTTCACGAGTACCATAGGTCAAGGGGCTCCAGAAGTAATGTAGAACAAGAGCATCTCCTCTAATCAAGTTAAACCCCCCAGGTTTCAAGAGGTTGATCGAAGTAATGAAAGTGATGATGGGACCCAAGTTCTCAATAGACGCAAGATGATCTGAAAATTTATTCCCCTCCTGCCAAGTATGATTCACCTCGATATTATGGGGAAGGGAAAGCCAGTTCCTAACCGTGTATGAAATAAAACAGGGTATGTGACCCTTTCCATTGAGATAGTTATGTAGAATCAGGGAATTAGTCTCAGCTTGGATAATCATGATGTTTCTATGCTTACAAAGAGATAGTCTTATAAGCAATGATTTGTCCTCTGCATGGAGTGGGGAACCCTTCCCATAGGATATGGTGAAAGCAAACATAACACTGCCCCACATGTCCTTGACAACGCCCCTGAATTTCATTTCCCTCAGCTGATATGAGCCATCTTAATTGAGATTATATCCCGAAACAGGAGGTCACCATTGTATCCATTATCCTTGTGGCTTGTTTCATGAGTAGTTAGCTGGGAGTGCACTCACCTAAAGTAACTTCAACGAAGGAGCCTCCTGCCATCTGGGAACAAGTGTAACCAGGTTCACCAGCAGGTTCCGTGACCACGCCACAATGACCCTTTCTGTAGGCATAACCCCTTTAAACATATACTGGTTCTTGGCGCGCCATATGCACCACCACCCAACCCAAAAAATCATGGAATGCACCCCCTATCCATGTTTGTAATATCCAACATGTGATACCATCTATCTAGAAAAGAGGCGTTCCCCTGAGAACTAGTGGATAATGTTGCGAGGCTTCCCAAAATAGACCAAATGGCTTGGGCCCAATCACTATCAAAAAATAAGTGAGTAGTTCTCTCCTCCCTCGGACTACAACAACAATGGAATCTGAAAACCAGAGTGATGCCTGCCTTTTTAACCTGATCATCCATGGCCAAAGCATTCTTCTTGATCCTCCATGTTAGAAAATTTTATTTCAAGGGAATTTTTTTACACCAAATCGTGGAATTCCAAGTGTCATTTTGGAACGGTGAAACCAAGATATGGTGATAATCCTTGGTAGATAATCACCCCAAAGATGATGCGATGAAGAAACATGTGTCAGGATCCATGTTAATAGAATTGGACTTGAAAATCTCTTGTTATTTTATATCCAACACTACCTTGATATATCGAGGGTGGAGGCTGGCTTCCTTAAAGGTGAGAAAGGGGTCCGGGAAACCTGGAAATCCAAAAACAGATCCAGTCCAATTTTGTTTCCCAAACAAAATGTTACCTTCCCCCAAAATCTAGCGTGAGTTATGACGAAGGGTGCGGATGAAGTTATAAATCGTGGAATAGAAGGGGGATTCCGTACATTCAGTGTGCTCCTCATCTCCCACCCTGATGTGAGACATAGACTTCCCCAAATGGTATTCCATTCAATAACTTCCCATGGATGCTTGGAATACATATAGTGAAGCGTGGATTCTAAACTCCATACATCAACACCCCCTGCCTGTATGGGCCTTTCCATTCCTTCCCATGAAACCTACTGATTCATTCCTACAGAAAGATAATCCCACAAAAAACCAGCCAAAATCCAATCAACAGTTCTAATGACACCTTTAGGAATAGTAGTGGTGGACAATGAATGTATGGGGATAGCCAGCAACACACTATTATCCAAAGTAATTCACCCCCAAAGGAAAGAAAGCAGTTCTTCCAGTTGAGAACCCTACCTGTGATCCTACTTAAAATATGATCAATGTCATGAATCTTGAGCCTCACTGGAGACATAGGAGTTCCGAGGTAATCCATTGGAAAAGACCCACATTGCATGTCAAGCCTTTTCCAAAGGGAGGAGGCCCTGCCAGTTGGGCACTTGTTCGAGATGTAAAGACTACTTTTGGATTTATTAATAACCTATCCACTCCAAAAGAAGAATTCTTTAAGAATTCTATTTATGCAATTTACCGATACCCTACCACAATTAATGAAGATCAAAGTATCATCCACAAACATCATGTGGAATATAGGAGGGGTGGGGGGGGGGGGTTCAATCACCTGCGACAAGGTAGTAAGTCACCATTAGATAGGCCCCTGCTAATTACGCGACTAAGCGTGTCCTGTGAAGGAATGAAAATACTGGGAGAGATAGGAACCCCCTGCCAAAGCCCTTGGGTAGCCTTGAAAAACCCATAAGTCATTCCCATGAATGAAACATCCATCCATGACGAGCTGAAACATCAGAAGATGAGGTCCAGAGCCTTATGAGAGAACCCCATTATTGTAATAACTCTTTTAATGAAGCCCCATTCCATCCTGTTATAGGCCTTATCCATGTCTAACTTGATAGCCAAGTTCAATCTAGGGGTTTTCGTGTTAATATATCTCAAAACATCCTGATCCACTCCAATAGCCCCTTGGATGGATAGGCCTTTGAAATACCCATGTTGTTCAAGGGAAGTCTAATACGGAAGGAATTTGGACATCCTCAAGATAATGATACTAGCCAGGATCTTATAGGGGAAGTAACACATACTCAACAATCTATATTTTGAGAGAGAAGAGGGCTCTCTAACCTTTGGAATGAGAACTAAGGTAGAGGCACAAGAAACCCTCGGAAGGCTCCCCCCAAAAGAAATATTGAACAACAATAGTGATTTCACCCTTCATCACCTCCCATGAATCCATATAAAAAAACCAGGGAAGCCATCAGGGCCTGGGGCACTCTCTGGGTTGAAATTAATCATGTCCGAGTGGATTTCATCCTCGCCTAGTATCATTTATATACATTCATTGTCCCAATTAGAAACATATGTGGCCACTACCTCCCAAATTACCACATTCCCATTGGGGTATCCCATGGCCATCCATGGATTTGTGCTGACCAAGAGATCCCTAAAAAATGAGTTCCCCATACTCCCCACCACTTCTCTATCATCCATATACAAACCATTGTCAAGAATAATGTATAGTATCATGGGATGCCTTTTTTCCTTCAAGCATTCTTGAAAAAAGGTTGAGTTCCTATCACCCTCTTACAGCCACTTAATCCTGGACATTTCGCATGCCGCACGTTCATGCTTAAGAAACATCTCTGCCCATGAGTTCTTCTTTTCTGAGAGCTCATCAAACATCGAGTCACTCCGGTTCTCTTCTAGACTAGACTCCAGACTTTTGATTCATTGCTTCATCTACTCAATGTTCTAATCAAGGTCTGAAAGGTCCTTGGCCCCCACCATTAATCCCAGTTTCATCCGCTGCTGTTTGTTGTGAACTACAACCCACGAGTGCCCTTGCCCTGGCTCACCCCACGACTCACTAATGATCTCTTTGTATTTGGGTATGTGAGTAAAGTTGTTATAGAGCCTAAATCCATCCATGGTTTCTAGTCTTGGAGAAAGGGAGATCATTAGGGGTGTGTGATCTGAGATCCCTGGAGTGAGGTGCTTAACCTGGGCATTGGGAAACGTGGAGGTGGAATTGGTGTTTGCAAGGCATTGATCAATTCTGATGAAGCACCTCCTACTGCCTTTTTTATTATTACACCCCATTAAAGGATCTCCTGAGAATATTAGGTCAAGAAAGCCATTATCAGCCATGAAATGAACAAAGGCTAGGCTATCCCTCCTAGGAAATGACCCTCGACCCTTCTTCTCCTCCAGATCAGCAATAACGTTGAAATCCCCCCCATGAGCCAAGGAAAATATTGCAAATCAAATGAACAGAGATATTGCCACAACATTTTATGACACTGGGAGTCACATCTGCCATACACAAAAGACACCAGCACACTATCCCCATCCTTTTTTACCTTTCCCGTAATGAAATGGTCTTCCGAATAGAGGATATCAACCATAATTCCGTTCGACCAGAATAACCATATGTGCATGTTCACTAGGTCTGATTGCATGGCACAATGCATCTTTATCCTACAACAAAACTGTTGGAGCTTAGAAGGAATCTACTTGTGCTCAATAATAGCAATCAGATATTCTTTATTGTTTATTATCTTCATCGAAATGAAATCAGTTTTTACCCGAGCTCCGAGGCCCCATGACTTCCAGATTATAAAGGATAACATTTAAACAAAATGTGGCCTGGCTTTGGCCCCAGGCCCTTTAGTCTCTCATGATCGAGATATTAGTTTCTCCCTCATCTACTTCAATTTTAGGTAGGTACAAATCCAAGGACTGGAATCGGGGTGATAAGGTGTAGGCTGAGCCATTGTGAAAGCCACTGTGATGGTTTTCCCCCTTCAATAAGCTATTATGATGGTTTTCCCTCTCATTGTGAAATCCATTGTGATGGATTTGGCCTGGTTTTCACTGACACCATTCCACTATGGTGTGTATAGTGGATTGGGTTTAGATAGACTCCTAAAATATCTTAAAATAGTGACAAATCATGTTTAACTTATTCACTACCTCGATATGATAAATGGTTTGTTATCTTATTTCTATGTTGATTCTCTACTTCATTCTTGAATTCCTTGAATTTGTCAAAGGACACCGACTTATAAATCATCAAGTAGACATATCCATATATAATCAAGTCATCTGTTAAAGTTATGAAGTAATAATATCCACCTATAACTTCCTTTGGAAATGGTCCACACACATCAGTGTGTACCAATCCTAAAAAAAACTATGGATCTTTAACCCTAACCACATAATTGCAGTTTTTATATTATTCCTTATAAACATGAATTCCGTATTTCCAGTGGTTTTTTTCTCAAAAGTGTCTAAATAACAATCTTAATAGTGTTTTTTCAAACACATCATTATTACAAGAAAAATATGGTGACACTATAGTTGGATGTTATATGAGACATTTTAAGATGATTCTTTACCTATTGATAATACATGGCTTTTGTAATTTAATACATAGAAGATCATTATTTAAATTTTTCCATACCAAAAAATATGATTTATTTATAAAAGGCATCACTTTTATTTCCAAACGTGAAAATAAAACAAATGACATCAAGGAATGAAACATAAAATATATTCTTGGTCATAGTTGGTACATAATAATAGTAACCTAAAACAAATATAATTACTGTTAGTAATAAAATTTGGTAGTCACCAATGGCTAGAGTATCATACCTTACACCTTTGGTAACTCACAAATCCACCTCCCGTCTAGAATTCTTTTTAAATAAACTAGGTTCCTATATTTGGATATATATGGGAGCACGAAATTATATATCTAATAACCAATGTGTATATATTTGAATATTAGATTAAATAAAAATTCACATTTAGCCTCCGATTGTTTCTAGTTTTCGTTCTTCTTAAAGTGGCCATTCTTGACACATGCAAAACATACTGGCTCCTTTTCCATGCCCTACCTCTGGATCTTCCTCTTCATTGCAGGATGGCACTCAAATGATTTATAGATGTTATGAGTATTGGGACCCTTTTCACTTTTATTTATTTTCTCAGTCACTACAAGTAACATGCACATACTAGGCCCCATTTCTTTTTCCACTTGGAGAATCAGAGTTGGATATTTTGAAAGATTATTCTCATTATTTCTCATGTTATAATTATTAGTAAAATTGGATAAGGTATTTGGTGGTGTGGAAGGTATGAGATATGTGTTAAAATCATCGAAGAAATAAATCCCTAATATGTTTAATAATTCAATGTAGCCAATAAGATTGATTACATGAGGCCCAACAAGTGTAGAATCTCCAAGGTTAGTTGTAAATAGAGCATTAGAGATCAGATATCTCTATTTTCTCACCATATATTGATAGAGATACTGAAGGTGATATATCATGATATATGCATCAATGTACTCATGTTTCATTAAAATATAATTCTCTATGGATGATATCATGAAACACTAAACATAAATTGTATCACTCAAGTGTTTCTCATATAGTGTGAACTCTTCCTCACTAGCCTCATTATCAATCACATAAGAAATAAGATCTTTGAATATATATAATTCCTCTCAAGGAATACAATAAAGGGTAATATCCCTTTCTACTCATAGAAATTTGTACTGGTGAGAAGGGAATCTTTCTCATGTGTGGATCATAGTGATAGGTTTGAAGCCATTTTAATTAATATTTATTAAAAATAAGATGATTATAGTTTTGGAAATTTATTTGATAAAATTTTGACAAAAAATAAATATATTATATTATTTAATCTCCCACTATTTTATAAAAACCCAATTTCCGACACCTTTTGATTCATAGTATCCAAATTCTAAGACATAATAGGGTATAAGATCCATTTTACCCTTCTCATCACCCCATATTTGGATAGTCAATCAATTTGAAGGGGTTTGGGTAGTCATTATAAATTCCTTCCAAATTAAATGCCAATTCCAATAATTTTAGAGTGGAATCCTCAATCCTAAAATACTTAAATTGGATTTCCTAATCCTTTTTCACTTAATTACACTAATTCCTACATTGTAAGTCAACCCTTTATTTAAACTATATTAAATCAATCTAAAAGATTTATTAGAATTCATTGGTAATTGAAAGTATCCCATGTTAGTCTAGTTGGGAACACTAAATCATGGTTGGATTTAAAATGAAGTAGTGAATGGCTATAATGACTTATTATATATAATTTAAGGATTTTAAATTATATGCATTATTATCTTTATTATATGGTTTTTAATATTATGCGGATTTAATTAAGTGTTTAACCATGTCCCAGAAAATATTTACATATAAGGAAATTTATTTTAGATCTACTTTTTATTCTTATAAATTAATTAATTTATGTGATCATGAAAAAACATCCGTAATGAAATAACAATGAAAATTGAAGAAATATTAAAATAAATTTGTGAGATCCTAAACTTTTAATAATGGTTAGTTTATCTAATGGATGATAAACTAATCGTTGACCTATGTAAAAACACATTGAACCAGTTAATGTTTTTGTTGAAGCTTTCCACTTATCAACCTATGTTTCAAAATGGGATTGGTTTCACCTATACTCCAAATTTGAACCACTTCCATTATCATGGGAGCTCCATCCATTACATATGTTTTTACATACACATAGGTGAGGGTAACTAAAAGATTAGTTAAGGGGCATACAGAAAATAAATAATGGGCATAGAAGACCTTACATAATAAGAGGATAGAAGATATAGATGAAAATAATTTAATGTGATAACAAATTAAATAAAACCAATCACATTCAAAGGTCTTTTGTAGGCTCATGATAATCCACATGCATGAAACTAATTATGTATTTAGTAATATTATAATTCAATTATAGTCATTATAATTTATGATAAATAAAACTCAAATTAATTAATTATACTCTCTAATTAACCAATTATTTTATCGCAATTCTCATATGAATTTTCATTAGATTCTAATACGTCATAATTTTTAAAAAATAAATATTTTTTAAAAAATTAACTTTATACAAAATTTACCATGGAAGAAGCATAGTGAGTACCCATATAAACCGTCCAATATTTATTATACTTATATATAATGTTTACTCTTGTGAAATTTGACATACACAGCATAATCATGTAATTTAATGAAATTTACTTTTAACTTAATAATCACACGGTTATATGGTATTTATTTAATGTGTTATAATTCATGTACAATTATATCTTCAATAAAAATTTAACATGATATGTAGATCCAAACATTACACACAAATTAATTATATATATATAACTCATTACATGGAATGTCTTGTCAACTTAATGACCACCCACAATAATATTTTGATAAGGTTTTGACAATACAATAAATTCATTTTAATTCTTTTTAAATTTGTAAGATTACATGAAATGTACATTAGAGCTACACGGCAGGTATATTTGTTTTCACCATAAATTCATGGATGACACCTAGGGACTCAACATGTAACTATTACCTGGAAAATATTGGAGTACATGGCATGTACATGGGGTGCACTGTGCGTGGTCTCCAATTTACATGGCCACTAGTCATGTATTCTGTGTAAGAAGATACATGGATCACAAGTGACGAAAGGAATACACACTAAGTATGAAAGTTAAATGATATGTACTATGGATAATTGTGTCCAATTCTATCCTGGTTTACATATGGTGAATAATTAAATTCACCACGTGTAAAAAATACACATATGTTTAATTAATAATAAATTATTTCTTAGTATATTAATCACTAGTATATGGAACATACCTTTGAGTTACATAGCTTTTATTATTGTGTTATCCAACTAGAATTGTAAACACCTCTAAATGAGTTCTTTAAATTTATTCCATTCCAAAAATTAATCGATCTAATTATATTTCTATGAAATGAAGAGAAGAAAAATTAGATATCACAATACAGATTAAATAAATATTAAACTGGAATTGAAAACCAATAATAAAGACCTAAATAAATCAATGATCTATATATAATTATAAATAATAATGAAACCTATCTCTCACAATAATTTTAGGCTCCGTGAATAGTGGAATCATGTGATGGATCATTCCCAATATTGTTTTTTCCATGATAAATGATTAATATGATATTTACACAATGATGAATTCCATGATCAAAAAAATTGAATCAATGAATTTAGAAAATGGATAATCATCAGAACCACATACCAAGATCATCACATATTTTTTTAATTAATTTAATAAATTAATTAATTACCACAGGAAAAATCATTTCTTTATTGATGTGTTTGATAGAGGATATATATCATACCATCGTTGAGTTGTTAGAATCAATATAATATTCCCTATAGGTGTGGTCTACACATGTTCTCAAAATATCTGAACATCACTATTGGAATCTTTGGGTTCTAGTATGATTGATCATATCACATGATTCATTCACCTTTGATCTCCAAGATAGTCACTTCCAAAGGATTGTCTTTGATTTACAATGAATTGATAGTGGAAGGTGTAGGGAGATCACTCTACATTTTTGAGATCATTCTTAGCAAAGGGACGTCTCTAGGGATTCAAGAGGAATCTTTGTATTTCATTGTTTTCAAAAAAATGAACTCACTCTCCTGAAAAGTAATATAATTGGGTCTATATACTGTTGGGTTTAAAAATAAATAGTTGAAAAATTTTCCTTTAATATTTATTTAATCCATGAAGAACCGGATTCTATAATAATAGTAACATTATTATTTCTCGACATTCACTTAGATTTAAAATAAAATCTATTATTATTTAATCAAATAATATATATATATATATATAATTTCTCACGAGAACTATATACTCAGTCCACTATTCCAATAAAATATTTATCGAGGCCTGAATAATGACTATTTGTTTAATAAATAAATATCACTAAATTATTCACCCATAAAAAAATAATTATTATATTCACTAAATAGTAAATTAATATTTATTCAATATTCCACTCACTCAATATTCTCACAAATAATTGGTTATAGATTAAACGTAATTAGTAAAACTTGAGTAATTATTAAACCACACATGGGATTAATATTTTGCAATATTTTCTAAATAATAAATAATATTATATTATTTAACATAGATTAAGGATACACTTAGTTCATGAACCTCTTGGCCTCCTTCTCAGTGGTATTAGGCAAAGAAACCTAAATTCCATGGTTAGAATCATGAAATAAACCAAGGCACCCATAGAGAGTGAATTTAATTCTATAATGATAGAATACCTCATACAAAAATGTACTATATAATATAATCCCTTTATCATGATATCTCTAATCAAGTAGGTTGCATGCCAGTTCCATCAACCTATGTGCTCAATGTTTATTTCTTTGAATTTACATAATTTTAACTTGCCTATGTAATACCACAGACATGGATTTATTTAAGCTATATAAATTTCATAAAATTTCTGAGATATTAACTTTTATGAATGAATATAATGGGAAATCCTTTCTCATATTATTCATCAAGGAAATATTACTCTAGACCCAATCAATGTGAACATATCTCGTCATTATTTCCATCAATAAGTCAAAGTTTAAAACTTATAAAACTTATTAATAATAATATTAAAGTCTAAGGATCAATACAAACATTCGTATATTGGACCCTCCAATGAAACATATAAATGTGGATTTTCTATTGGTGGGGATTTTTCTCATAATATCTTGAAGTGGATATTAACAAGGGTGTACAACATGAGAAGGATCTTCACATACCTATGAGTACCCAAACTTGATAGACTAAATCATTTTTCCCTAAAATTATTTATTCTTGATATAAAAAAGTTATATATAAGAGTACTTTAATGGAACTTATGGGTTCTCATCATAGCGGGGCACAACTATGACCTTTTTGTGCAATGACTATTCTTAGGAAAGTATCACATGCAATGTCACATATAATAACAATGATGATGTGATATAAAGTTTATTAATATTCATAATAAATAATACATGTTATAAAAAAGCACATAAAATTTAGTTTTAGGGAACCAACTCCATTACATATGAACAAACACTGTTTAATATAATCTCTTTATCATAATAATTATAATCAAGTTGTTTTCATTTTGAGGTCATCAACATATGTTCTAAGTGAATTTAAAGATTCTAGGGTGTAGCAGAAGTGTGTTGAGTAGTTGAAAACATTTTTCCCATTAAATTTATGATATTTATCCTCAAATATAGATAGAAATACATTCCCAAAATCCATGAAAATAGAATCTTTCCACATATAATTTATAATTTATTTATTTATTTTAAGAATTATGATTTTTTAATTCATTATTATTTAACTAATCAGTATACCACTATTGTCACACTGTCATTTCATCAAAAAAATCAAGAAATGATTTCCTCCAATAGTGATCCACATGTGCTCGAAGAACCTTTGATCGTATCTGTAGAATTCATCTCGTGTTTCAATAAATTAATCTAGTGGTTTTTATGATCACAGTTGACCACAAATGAATTCATTAGGGGAGAATAGATTCACTTTGGTGGAGGGGGATAAATGAAATTCATTCTTTAGAGAGTTATAGGGAGGTATCTCTCTATGTATTGAGAGGATTTTCTCTATAACTCAATATTCATAGTGATGGAATGAATCTTTTCAATCCAAAAAATGTAATTATCAAGTTTATATAGTGTTAGGGTTTGAAAAATAAATAATTTCACAAGAAATTTTATTATTTTACTAATCTATAACAAACCACATGTGTTATAATAATAGAATTTCAATTATTTAATTTACATGAACTAAACTCAAAGTTAAAATAAATATTGTTTTCCTTGAATAAATAAATTAATATTTATTAAAATAATATTTAATAATACATTTCTCTCTATACCATTAAACCCGAACCAAAAATCTTTTTCAATATTTATTCAGCATTGAACAATGAAAATGTATTCATTTAATAAATGTCACTACATTATTCACTAATAAATATATATATAATATATTCATCAAACTAATGAATCAATATTTATTAAATATCCACATAAATAAATGAATCCATATTTGGTTACCTTATGAGTTAAACATAATAAATAAATATCTAATATTTATATAATTAAATAAATATGTACCGAATGAATTAATATTTATTAAATATTCCACTCACAAATACATTCTCTCGAATGATTAGTGATTGAGTATCTACGTTTATACTAGGATGAATAATTATTAAACCACATACGAGTATAATATTTATCCAAAATTTTAAATCTTATGTAATTTAACTAAGGTTCCTAATATATTTATTGTGTGGCCCTCTAGGACCCTTTCTCAGTGGAATTAGGCTATTCTACCTAAATTCCAAGGATAGCATGAAACGACATGCTAAGTCTCACATATTGAAAGATTCTAATGTCATAACTACATTCAACCTTATATGAATGTACAATATATAATATAACCCCTTTATCTCAAAATCTCTAATAAATTTTGTTTAATACTAGTTTCATCAACTTATATGCTCAATGTCTCTTTCTTTGAGTTTATAGAAATTAAATTTCAAACAACACCTCCATGGTATTTGAATTAATCAGTAAATTTTACTCCCATAATAGGGATTGAGATAAAAAAATCCATTAAAGAACAGGTTGGACGCATACCTTATCATGTTATTCATTAATAAAACATAACTCTTGAGGAGCCCAATATATCCTACCTCACTGTGAGAATATATCATCAGGTTTTGCATCAATACATCAAATTATGTGAATCAAGAAATATATTAATAATAATATTAAATTCTAATTGTCTTTACAAATATTCACATATATTAATATTCAACGAAACATATAGATATGTATTTCCTATTGGTGGGTCATGTTCTTAAAAGATAATGAACTGAAGATTACCATGGGAATAGACCATGAGAAAGTGTCTCAAAATCCTATGAGTCTGCACCCCTAATAGAATGTATCATTTTTTTACTATCAAATGATATAATATTTCTATTTAACTTATACTTAATAATAATTTCATGATAATTCTAGGATCTCCTCATATTAGGGAACTACTATCACCTTAAAATGTGATAAGTACACTTAGGAAATTATCACATACTATGTACATGCATGAAATAGTCCAAAGGCCTTATATTTTTATTTTTTATTTCATGATTAGTCCATTTTATAATAGAGTTAAGAGAGAACCATTATGTGGTTAAAGACCTAGTGGCACAAAGACCGATGTTAATGACATAGAAGCCCGTAGGAAAGAGAACAATACATATTTATGACTTGACTACATTAGAATAACCCCTCCCTGCTACCTCTTCAATTCTACATCATCTCACCACCTAATATTTATAATAATTTTAAGTGTCTTTATGAAGTGTTGCATGGGTAGATTTTTAGAGCAATATCCCTTATTCTATCCTGGTATTTTGTTCTCTACAATGTGTATTATTCTTCTCAAATCCATTAACAAGGGGTTTCTCTAATAATCCAAACTCACTCTACTTTATGGAATGGGGTCCATATGGCCCAATGGTATTGAATATATTTTTCTCATAGTTTATATGGCCCAAATAACCATGGATGGATCAGAGGACCTATGACAAGAAAGCCCAAATCATTATCTTGAATGCCTAAACTGGGTGAATAGTGTTTCTACTATAATACCACTATAATAACTTCTACAATAAAATTAAATTCCTCCCTTTATAAAATTTGAACCAACGTTTTTCATGTAAGATTACATGGTGCATACCAAAAATCCAAACCCCAACTTCCATGATCACGCACTATGTCACATAACAGAAAAATCACATCATGATAATTTTTTTTATTAAAATTAAAATACATGAATACAAGTAATAATAATGTACATAGAAGTTGGTTCAAGGAAAAAAATCCAAAAGGCTCCCACTTGCACTAGATAAAACTATAAACAAACTTATGACTTTTTAATCTCACATGATGTTTATACATTTGCTGAGATAACACTTTGGTCAAGGGGTTTGGCATGTTTTCCTCCATCGAATATATACTTATAGTGACTTCTCCTATTTAAGAAAAATACCTTAATATGTGATATTTACATAGTATTTTCTTAATCTATTGATGTAACCTTGGATCCTTTGTGAGAGTCCCCACTATAGTTGTATCATAATAAAATGTAATAGTATCTCTACTGATATTTATTACATCTAGCTCTTGGACAATGTTTTGAATCGAAAAAACTTATTTGAATACATCAGAAGACATTATATACCCATACTCTACTGTAGAATTAGTGATAACAAGTTTCTATGAACACTTCCATATTATAGTTCCTCTATTTAGAAGGTTGACATATCCTAACCATGAATTTAGATCATTCTGTTCTATTTGAAAACTAGTATTATTATGTCATATGATGACTATTTTCTTTTTTATCCTCTATACACTAAGAACATATCCATAGTATGACTCAAATTATTAAGGATAACCTGAATATAAGACATATTTTGTTCTCCTAGATGAACGTGATATCTACCTACCTTTATTAATATGCAGTAAATATCAAGAATAGTTGATAACATATCATACATGATGAACCCTATCATAGATGTGTATGGGATCCAAATAATTCTCTCTCTTTCACTCTCTCTACTATTTCATCTAAGTTCACCTTTAAATACAGAGATTTATACCACATGAAACTTTAACCAATCCCCTCTAATATTATCTTACACTAGATATCTTTAGAATCAGGAGAATTTATGCACTTTGCATTTGTCGAGGAATCCTTTTGGATCTCTCAAGAATGACCATGACACGAAGGATTTATTCTATTTCACCTTATTCCATTATAGAGAAGAACTTTTTTAGTAATTCCATAATAGTATATAAGAATGGTATATCTTTTCCAATATGTAATATTTCATCAACATACACTACTTAGAATACTACTACAAACCCACTAAAGTTCCTGTAAACACATTACTAATATTCATTCTTTATGAAACCAAATTATATTATGGCTTCATCAAACTAAATGTTCCATGACATAGATTCTTACTTTAACCCATAAATGGATCTATTACACTTTCAAATATTATTGGAGTTTTCTATAGTTACATACCCTTTTAGGATGTGTCATATAGACATCTTCTTAATGGCTTCTATTATAGAAAGTTGTTTTGAAATCAATATTCCAAATCTCATAGTCATGGAAACATTTTATGGAAATTAGAATCCAAATGGATTTAAATATGCAAACTACAGATATTTTTTCATTAAATTAAATCACATATTTGACTTTAAATCCTTTATCCAATAACCATGATTTATAGGTACTCACATTACCGTCCATGTCCAGATTTATCTTGAATACCCATTTTAACCCTTTGAGATTTTCATAATCTTGAAGATATACTAGAACCAAAACTTGGTTATGATAAACATAATCCATATCATAATTCATGTATAATTTCAATCTTGTATATTGAGAGATATCTACACCATTCTTATTGGAAAGTGGATCATTATTGTCAACTAATAATGAGTTACCATCTCCGGTGATTAGAAAACCATATATTTTTGTTGTCAAACCTCTCTGGTTCCTCTATGATATACTTGTGTTTTTGGAATAATATATTTCATAAGGACCTATGGAATTTGTTCTTACACTAATAATTTTATATCTCGAGAATCAAATTCATTAAAGTCAACCATTCTTCCACAATCCTCTGTGAGGATTCCTTAACTCCCAATGAAAATGGATAGTCTTGAATTAGTCATCTTATTGTTAAACCCCTTGCATGAATATGTGAAAACAAAAGTTTATGTCCCCTCCTTAACTCAAAAGGAAGACCATCTTCATCTTTAGTTGGTAAACAATTAAGTGTGTATGCCACAATGTGTAATTCGCATCCCTAAAAGGATAATGGAAGATCTCTATGACCCATCATCAACCTTACCATGTCAATATGGGTATGATTCCTCCTTTAACTAACTCCATTCTGCTGTGGTGTATAAGTAAAAGTGAGTTGTGATAGAATATCACACTCTTATATAAATCTAAGTAATTATTAGTTAAGATATACCCCACCATGATTTGATCAAAGATTCTTTAACTTATTACCCATCTGATTCTCTATTTCATTCTTGAATTAATTGCATTTATCAAAAGACCCCAAACTATACATAATTAATTATATATATCTACATCTAGATAAATCATTAGTAAAATTAGTGAAGTAAGAATACCCACCTCGAG
The DNA here is from genome assembly GCA_963277665.1 of Viscum album. NCBI lineage: Eukaryota > Viridiplantae > Streptophyta > Magnoliopsida > Santalales > Viscaceae > Viscum > Viscum album. The sequence goes on from OY728133.1 coordinate 1,965,636,957, forward strand.
CTTCTATTGCAAATGGTCTACGGACATAAGTGTGGACCAATTCTAGAAGATCTATGGATCTATCACCAAATCCAACAAATGGTGGCTAAATTATATTAACTTATAAACAAGTCTGACATCTATCAAGTGGTTTTAGATAAAAAGAGTCTATGTAACCATATTGAAATAGATTTTTCGAATGATTCTTATTTACATGGCCAAGATAGGGATATCACAACTCGGTGTGATATCCATCATGAAAAACTGATTCGTCATCAATTTCTAATAATTGGTTTTCATAATTTAATACATAAAGAAAATTATTTAAATGACTCATACCATAATATATGTTTTATTTTTAAAAGAAACAACATTTATTTTTGAACTTGAAAATAAAACCATATGTATCTAAGAATGATAAATTAAATATATTTTAGGTAACTAGTGGTACATAATAATAGTCTTTTTAAATCAGTACCATCCCAACTTTAAATAGAATATGGTAGTCTCTAATGGCTAAAGAATCCAACCTTTAACCACTAGAAGCCCATAAATCGACCTTTCCTATGGAAATTTTTTTATGTTTAATTATTTATTTCATATGAATATAGATGTAAGAACCATAGGTTGTATCTAGTTCTAAATAAAAAGTTATAGAAATATTTCACTTAATAACAAGAGGACTTGAAGTTTAAATTAACTACTTTAGTAGGGTTTAGTCCTTCTTCCAATGGCCCAACATGACACATGAAAAAAATACTACATCATTTTCCTTTTCTGATCTTTGGAACGTCCTTTTCATGGAAGGATGGTTCTTGGGATGCTTAGACTTGGAATAAGTCTTTTCCCTTCTGCCATTTTCTTCCTCTTATTCACCATAATGTCCATATTCTTTTCATTCCCCATGTCTTTATCAACATGTATAATCAATGTAAGGAGGGTTGAGAGATATATCTCAATATTTTATGTATTATAATTAATAATGAAACAGTAAAAGCTCTTAGACTATGAGGACACAATCAGATCTGTGTGCAACTCCTCAAGGATCATAAATCTTAATATGTCCAAGTGCTAAATATAGCCAATAATCATAACTATATGACAACTATATTGAACTGATTTTCCATGTTTACATGTGAACAGTGCATTTGATTATCATATCTCTATTGTATTTATTTTTCTTTATAATGATCCTAAAGTTGTTACATAATTCTATATGAATCTATATCCTTATGTTACATTTGAATATCACTAGACATGGATGTTAGAAGAAAACATTGAAAATATCTGGCATAATCTAAATGCTTCCTATATAGATACATTTCTTATTCACATGTGTCTTTTCAAAATGTCTATGGAATATGTTTTTCTATAACATATAATTTCTATTCATGGTGCAATATAATGCTTAAACACCTACACCATTCCGATAATTTCGATAAGGTGAGAAGTTTATCTTTATCAAGAATTAATCAAAGTGATATAGTCATATTTGTTTGGGTTTACATTTATATAATAAACAATAGAATCATTTCAGTACATTATCTGGATTATATATTAGATTATACATTGTATAGAATTTATTAATATCCAAATATTTTATCAAAACCCAAAAAACCCACAACATTTGTTTCATAATATCCTGTTGCACAAATATTCTAGTCAAAAGGATCCATATTCCTTTTATCATAACCCAAACACGGGTTTGAGAAGTTATTTTAAGGGTTTTAGGAAGGCATAACTTTCTGACTACATTAACTCATAACTCTGTGATTTTTTGAGTGGACCCCCAATACAGAAATCCTAGATAAAAATTTCCTCAATTCTTTTTCTCTTAGTAACACCATGTCCTTCTTAGAATGTAAACCCTTAATGTGAAATATGTTAACTATACCCAATAACTCAATTTACAATTCCCTAATAATTGAAAACACTCTTACAATTGTTGATCAAGCACTTTCAAAAATGGTTTTATTATTGCAAGAACCTAAATCTTCCTTTTAGGTATGGATATTATTTTCGAGTTGTTTTAAAAAAAACAGATTCAAAGAGGATTTTCTAAGTACACGTCGGGTACTTATGAGTACATAGTGTATATCTAGATTGCTACATATAGTGGTGTTTTTAACATGTGATGACTGAGTACATGGTGTGTCGGGACATGACTGACCTTTTTAAGTAGGGGGTCGGTTTAGGATACTACACGGCATGTAGTGTTAATGAACAAGCCATTTACTTTTTATTTTATTTGTTATATCAGATCATGGTTACGTCTCATGTCTGAAAACACATACTTATTCCCATGTTTTGTATAGGAGTGATCCAAAATGACTAATGAAGTTTGATATCCAGATTCAACATCCAAGATCCGATTGAGACACCATTATTTGTATTGGAATCCAACCACTGAGTTCACAAGCCATCTTAATCCCTTATTCCCGAATCATATTCTCATGTTTGTTATTCATTGTTGGGAGTTTTTCACCTTTTTGTAGATTTTTTCTGATCTAGGATGATTTAATGTCTGACGTTCAAGTATATAAATCATATGAAATCAAGGTATGTGCCTTGTGCCTTTAATTGTATGTATTTGGATTATATATGCTAAAAGTACAGTATGACAACATTTTGGGAATTGGATGAATTAAGATTAAAACCTATTATTATCCATTTTGGATTGATTGATTGATAAAGGTGTTTTTCTTATGCATGTAGTTAGATACCTTATCTAAGGGACACCCCATGGGTGAATTCAGCTTGATTTTTTTTACTTACGACCATTTGGTATATGTTTCATATGAGGCGTACCTTATTTTCCATGCCTTGTTTGATTATGATTGAGTTTGATTGATTATATGAAATTTTTTTGATATGCAATGTGAATCTCTAGCCATGTAGTAGTTTTTGATTACATGAGCTACTTTGATATGATATGCACACTATTTTTCTAATGGAATGTGGGAGCCTTGGACCAGGAAGACTGAGGAGATTTCTATATTATTTTATTCTATATTATATAAAATCAATTTCTTTTCTAATGGATCATGGGATCCATGGACAAGGAAGACTAAGTGGACATTTATATTATTTACACCGGACCATGAGAACCTTGGTGTAGATGTTTGACCAGAAGGGGATAAACCGTGAGTGATTTCCCAATGGATCTTGATTAAATGATTTTATGCTATGTTGTACCAAAGGGGATAGACTATGAGATATTTCCTAGAGGGTTGTGATTTATTTAATTGTTTCTATGTTGGACCAAAGGGTTTAGGCTGTGAGAGCTTTCCCAGAGGGTTGTTTGTTAATAGATGAATGTTTGTGACACGCCCTCCAAGACAAATTACATGTTTGGATTTAGTCATACTTGATCGCTTAGATGATCTTATGATTTGTCTATTTTGGTTATTCTACCTGGAGGATATAGAGATTAGGCTATATCCTAGGGTTACACGATTCGACAGATGAATAATAAATGTTAAATTAATGTAACAGAAAAGTGTAGGATTGTTTAGTTTTGAGTAATTCCTAGTTATATTACTATTAGTATTCCATTGTTTACTTTTGTTGTTTATATATTAATTTTGATGTTTATAATCACCCAATGAGAGAATAGTTTCCCCGTTATCATACCTTGGCCCTCGCTGCTAGTTGGAATCCTCTAGAATTATGGGAAATGCGCTTGAGGTCATGTGACCACTTGGGTACAGGGAACCATTGGGTGGAACTCGAATTAGAGACATTACAATGTAGTATCAGAACAGTTTTATTTTGTAGTTGTTCTTACTATTTGGAAACTTTAGAATGGGATGGGAAGTAAATAGAGTTTGGTAATTGGCTATGCCCAGAAGTAGCTACCCCGTGTACAGGGAAAATCCAAATTTCCTCAAATTGAATTGTATTTTTTGGACTTTGAACTATTATAGATGATTCGTTTTCACTATTGGGTAAAGCACATATTTTGTGCTATTATTATTGATATCATTGTGGTTCTATTTTGTTGCAACTTGACTAGATGAGGGTATGCCATCTCATGCATCATATAGTCACCTGTTAGAAATCACATGTCATGCATTATTTCCATGCCATTTAGAGTGCATTAATTATTTCATGTTGTTTGACATATGTCATTCCAGATATGCATGCTATTGTGATAGATGAAGAAAAATAATCACCTATTATTTTGGTAGGGCTTTGTTATATGCATAGTTTTATTTGGATATATTCCAAGCATTGGTTTGTGACATGTAATGGGCCCTCTTAGCTTAGGATTTGGTGGATAAAGTTTTAATATTAATTGAGTTCTGTTAGGATATGATATTAATAAGGATATAAAAATTTGATTCATAGAGTGTATAGGCTCTCAAAAATCATAACATGGCATGTATTTTCCAGATTTTAGAATTTTTGGGGTTTCAGAGATGTTTTAGAGACTCCCTCTCCATAAATCCCAAAAAACACTGCATCTGATGTTATGAACATACACCATGTTTTCTTTTATTTTGTAAGAAATGACATTTATTAAGTATATGCCATGTAGCATAATTACACGTTGTGTAGTGGTTAGCCATGTGAATGACTATGTGAGAAGAGACATGGGGTTGGTAATGTTTTGGAAGAACATGCCATGTACTGTGAGTAAAATCCATGTTGTATTCAAAAATGTATATGTCCATGTGGCTAACAACACAGGTGGATGTAACTTCTGTTGTACACAACATTTCTATAGTGTTAACTTTGTGTAGTGTTCTAATATCAAAACCATATAGTTCTAGATGTGTAGAAGTACCTGGGTAGGAGGGAATATGCAGGTACATGTCGTGTTTTAGTAAAAACATGCCGTGTGCATGGTGTGTTACATGACCAAGTTGGAAGAGATACACCCCCTGTTAAGGCTTAAGGGAACATGTTTTTTAGTGTTTCTACGTGACATGTAACTCTATTCCGTAAAACATGAATTCTTTCTTTCACCGATACCGTTATCTCGCTCTCAAGTTGCAGTTTTTGTTAATCTTGAGTTGAGACGTTCCCTTGAACTTTTAGATTCATGCCACCGATATGTCCTCCGGTTGTATGCCAAGTACATGAAAATGATCAGACACCAAAAAATGGTAGATCGAGGACTACCAACAGATCCTCCCATCATGCCTGTTTTTTGCACCAAATATTATACCAGATACAGGTTTTGATGAATAGTTCTTTGAAGGATTTATGAGGATGTTGCAGACCTTCCAAGAAGCACAACATCCTTCCTTGAAAATGGTAGAGTCAACATAAGTTTCCCAAAAAATAGCATACTTCAACTTTTTCTGGGTTTTCTGGACCACAGGATACAAAGTCATTATTGGAGGCCAGGATTTCTATCTTTAAGCATTTGGAGACACCTCCTGAGAGGCGGGAAGAACTCGAAACTTACTTGTTGTGTAATTCCTCATAGATATTTTGGGATGATGTTTCATAGGCGGGATTCCATTGGGATATGTATTGGGAAGAGTTTCAGAAGACCTTCTATGATAACTTCTATCACAAAACACTGAGGACCGACTGAGCCTAGGAGTTCATGCTTTTGCAGTAGGGCTCTCTTTCAGTGATGGATTACTCTTCTCACTTTAAAGAGCTTCAACACTTCAAACCTATTCTAGGGGTGACGAGTTATCCCAAGATAAGTGATTTGAGGATGGTCTCAGGTATGAAATATGATCATAGGTGAAAGTTTTCATGTTAAATTCTGGTGACTCTTATCGTAAACCAGGTGATAATTACCGAGAACAATCTAGGGGAGTTAGTGGCTCGGATCAAGGGTGGTTTAACATCTAGGGCTGGTACTTCTTTGACTGATATTAGGAAGTTCCACAGGGACCCCTTATGGTTTGGTTATAGTAGAAGGGATGTATCTCTAGGTATCCGTGTGAGGTTATACTAGTTCGGGAAGAGTGGGAACATGAGTCCACATTTCTCGAGAGACCCAATTGAGTGACAATCTTGCGGCATGATGGGTCATATTCATATTTTTTTAGGATGTTCTCACCAACATCTAGTGATATGGGATCTGTTATGACTCCATGTATAGGAGTGGGACCACAAGTTACTCAGCTGTTATGGAACTTGAGTTCCTTAGTCTGTTCAGGTCGAAGGGGTTGTCGTGGCCATCATTTCCTAACAATACGTTTTCAACAATAATAGGGTGTATCATATTAGGGTATCCAGACAGGTTCACAAGAACTTGGTATTGGTCATTATTTTGTGATTGAGGAGACCTATAAAGAGTTTGATCGCAGACCCTCTACAGTTAGAGGTATGATACTCGTTTCCTCCGTTTTAGATTCTACTCTTTTTAGTTTTATATCTTTTTCTGCTGTGGGGAGCCTTGGGCCCTGTATCATTACTTCTGATGATTTCATAATTATAAAAAATCTATTGGGGATTAGGAAGGCTATTTTACATTAGTTCAAGGAGTTCCCTCTTGAAGTTGGTGGTTGTAACTTCTTATGGAAATTCTATGTCTTGAGATGACATGATTCAATTTCATTCTCGAAATGGACTGGTTTGTCTCCATTCAAATATTTTTTCAATGTTATCACTACAGGGTGAGTTTCACATCACCAGAGGAATATATTTCCTTTTCAAGGGTGAATGGGATGTCTAAGAGAGTAGAACTAGACCCGAGCATCTTGGATCTTGAGGAATCACATGAAATATTACTACTTTATATCTTGATGACCAGGGGATTTCATAGATTGAATTTCTTCCAGTGGTGGATCATTTAAGATATTTATTTACAGATAACTCTTTAGGTTTACCTATGGAGTGAGATGTGGAATTATCTATTGATCTTGTGCTAAGAGGGGCATCAGTGTCCTTTCCTCTTTATAGGATGGCTACACCAGAATTACATAATCTCAAGAAGTAGTTGGAGGAGTTAAAGTCAAAGGGTTTCATCTAACCCAATACTTCTCCTTGGGGTTCTCCTGTCCTTTTTGGGAAGATGGTGGATGGTACCCTCAGACTTTGTGTGGATTATTGGAAGATAAGCTAGGTAACGACCAGAAATTGATATCCCTTGCTGAGAATTGAGGGCGTCTTTGATCATATTGGAGGATCCATGGTGTTCTCAAAGATTGAATTGAGATTCAGTTATCATCACTTTCATTTTAGACCATCAAATATACCTCTTACAAGTTTTCATAGTAGGTATGGTCTATATAATTATTTGGTTATGCCGTTTGGTCTCATAATCATGTAGGCAGTTTTCATGGAACTGATGAATCAAGTGTTCCATCCTTACATGGATTATTTTTTGGTTTTCATTGTGGAAGAAATCTTGGTGTACTCTCACACTCAGCATGACCATGTATTCCATCTTGGGATCTCTTTGAGCAAACTAAGATAACATTTTATTATATTAAAAGATCTTAAAGTGACACTTTTGGATGGACTTGATTCATTTCTTAGGTCATGTAATCTCATATACAGGAGTATCAGTTGACCCAAAGAAGGTGAGAGCGGTAGATTACTGGGTGTATCCAATGAATGTATTTGAGGTATAAAGTTTTCTGGGGCAGAATGTTATTACATATGCATTATTTAGGGCTTTTATGCTTATAAGATCTACATACAGGCCTGACTAAGATGGGTGCAAAGTACTTGTGAGAAAATTCATATGATTCATCCTTTCATGAGCTGAAAGGTAGATTGACTTAAGCACTGATATTGTTTTTTTTTCAAAACTGGTAAATATTTACATTGTTTACAATGATGCATTAGGTATCGGGTTGGGAACAATGATTATGCCGAGGGAAGGAGTCATTGCGTAAAAGTCTCTTTAGTTAAGCCCACATGAGAGGAACTACCCTACACACTATCTCAGGTTAGATGTAGCTTTTTATGCCTTTTTCAATTAGAGACATTACTTACTGGGAGAGCATTTTGTGGTATACACTTACCACAAAAGCCTCATGTATATCATTACTCAACATGATATGAATTTGAGATAGTGAAGGTTGGTTGAGAAACTTTAGTCTTTTGACTTTGATCTTTCCTACATGTTTGGGAAATGGAATATAGTGGTTTTTGCATTGATTAGGAGGACTCAAATAAATGCAGTTCGTGAGGCCAGTAGTGAGTGGAAGCTTATGTCTATGTTCTCTGAGATGCATTTTGAGGTTTATGGCAAAAGGGGCAGACATGAATTTCCTCAATAGTTGTTACCTCTACACTACTGGATCGAGTGCAGATGAGGTAGCTATCAGATTATAATGTCCCATTCATATAGAAGAGTGTGTCAGGAATTTACCCTACTCCTTGGTAGAATGTTGGAAAGGATGAGATTTTGTCTTTTCATGGGCATGTATGGGTGCCATCTGACATATGTTAAGAGATATTTTGAGATTTTAATGTCGTATTATGGGAAGTTTATCCTGGTGTCACCAAGATGTATCAAGATCTACATCATCAGTATTGGTGTCTAGGAAGGAAGAGGTATGTAGCTTGTCTTTTATGAGATATTACTCCTAATTTTAGGTGAAGGCTAAGCATCATCGACTAGTCGAGATATTATAGTAGTTACCCATTCATGAGTGGAAGTAGAATGATGTCACAATAGATTTCATGATGGGTTTACCAAGGTCACCTTGAGGAAATGATTTTGTATGTGTTGTTGTTTATAGAATAAAATAGTTTTCACATTTCTTACAGATCATGGAAACCTTCAATGTGGATGAGCTTGGAAATTTGTACATCCAATAGATAGTACATTTTCATGGGTTTCAACACTCTATCATTTTAGATAGGGATACCTGGTTTACTTCTCATGTCTAGAAGGGACTACAGAGGTCTCTGGGTAGATAGGTACTTCTAAGTACACCTTACCATCCCTAGATAGATGGCTATTCTAAGTGCAAAATTTAGGTTTTGGAGGTCATGATTTGAGCATGCGTCCTAGATTTAAGGGGATCTTCGGTGAGACACATACCCATCGTGGAGTTTTCCTAAAATAAAATTTTTTAAGAAATGATTCATATGTAACCTTATGAGGATTTTTATGGTAGGCCATGCCAACTATCCCTATGTTAGCTAGAGTTAGGAGAGGTAGCTATGCCATGACCTCATCTTGTCTAGGAGACCACTGAGAAGGTGGAGTTGATTTAGAAGAGGATAAATACTACATTATATCACCATAAATCTTATACTGATTGATAGAGATGACCTATGATGTTTGAGGTTGGAGATCAGGTTTTCCAACATGTCACACTGAGGTTAGGGAATGTAAGGATTATGAGATAGTGGAATCTTTCACCAATATACATCAGTCTATTTGAGGTCTTAGAGAGAGTCATGCCGGTCTCCTATCTTTTGCAGTTACATCATAGGTACTGGGTTATGCACCAATTCATTCATGTTTACCATCTATGATGTTACTTTTTAGTCTCATCCGATGGTTTTAAACCAGAGGATGTTGAGTTGAAGGTGGACACATATTTCGAGGAGAACACCATCTATGATGTTACTTTTTAGTCCCATATCATGTTTTTAAACTTGAGGAGGATGAGTTGAAGGTGGACACATATTTCTAAGAGAACACTATTTGGATTGTTGATCTCACCGCGATGGTTCTATGGGGTTGGTCGGTTCCTCTATTATGGGTTCTATGGAATCACGAGAAAGTGTAAGAAGAGACTTGGGAGAGGGAGGTCTATTTTCAATCACATTGATTGAAGTCTTTCACAGATTCATCAGCACCCATGGAAGGGAAATTTGGGGAAAAGTTTCTTTAAGGGGGGTAGTTTGTAATAACTCAAATCTTCCTTTTAATAATGGATCTAGTTTTTAAGTTGTTTTGAGTAAAAAATAAGAATATATGATTTTCTATTTACACACCGTATACTTTTGAGTACACCCCGTGTACCTAGATTTCCATTCATAGATGCATTTTGGCAATGTAATGGCCGAGTACATGGCCGTGTGGTGACCTGGAAGGTTCGCTTAAGTTGAGGGTTGATTGATTCTACTAAACAGAATGTAGTGTTAATGAACACACTGGGTAATTTTCTTTTTTATTTATTATATTACAGTAGGGTTGAGTCTCATGTATAGAAACACCTTCTTCATCTTGTGTTTCATATAGGAGTTCTCTATAATGATGGATGGACTTCGATCTCCCGATTCTCCATCCAAGCTCTGATCAAGACACTTTCGGTGGCATTGGAATCCCACCGGTGAGTTCTCAAACCTACTAGAGTCCTTCTACCTAATTCATCCTCTTTTGTAAGTTATTCAAGGTTGGTTGTTTTTCACCCTTTTGTTGATCTATGCTGATATTGGATGATTCAAGGTTTGACGTTCAAGTATATCAATCATTGGACATCGAGGAATTTGGTTTGTGCCTTTATTTTATTCTATTTGGATTATTTATGCTAAAAGTGATGCATTCCCATGTTTTGGGTATTACATGAATTGGAATTAAGCCCTTCTATTACCTAATATGGTTTGATTGATTGATAAAAGGTTGTTTATTATGCATAAGGTTAGATTCCTTGACAAAGGGACACCCCATGGGTGTGTTTCCGTAAATTGTTTGTTTATGGAAATTTAGTGTAGGTTTTCTATAAGGCGTACCTTGGTTTCCTTGTATTTTTTGATAAGGATTGATTTTTATTGTTTATATGAAATGACTGTGATATACATTGTAAATTTTTATCAATGATGTAGTTTTAGATTACATGAGCTTCTTTGATATAATATGCATGCTACTTTTCAAATAGATTGTGGGAGCCTTGGACAAGGAAGACTGAGGGGACTTCCAGATTATTTTCATTAATATGATATGTACTATATTTATTTTCCTATGAACCATGAGATCCTTTGACCTGGAAGACTGAGGGGACTTTCAGATTAATTACACAAGACTGTTAGAGCCTTGGGGTAGATTTTTGACCCGAAGGGGTTGGACCATGAGAGATTTCCTAGAGGGTTGTGATTTAATGATTTGATGCTATGTTAGACCAAAGGGGTTAGACCATGATAGATTTACCCGATGGTCATGATTTTATGAATTGATGTTATGTTGTACCAAAGGGGATTGAATGTGAGAGCTTTCCCAAAGGGTTGTTTGTGAATAATAGAATGATTGTGATGTGCCCTCCAAGCCAAATCACATGTTTGGATTCAATATTACTTGAATGTTTAGATGGTTTTATGAGACGTCTGTTTTGGTTACATTACATGATAGATATGGATCTTAGGCTAGATCCCAGGGTTACATGATTCAATAGATTAATATAAATGTTAAATGAGTGTTATTTAAAACTATAGTATTTTTTTACTTTTGAGTACTTCTATGTTTATTACTTCATTCTTGCATAACACCTATTATATATAGTCACTGATAGTTAGGAACAAATCTTTTGGTTGTTGGCTTCTAGGATTCGTCTCACAAAAAATTTGGGACATGATTTTGGACCCAAAAAAATTATATTATTATAGGTATAGATAAGGGAAATATCCCTTCTTCATCAAGTACGTGATTTATATTGGAGCTAGAGAGTATGGGATCAAGCTCAAGCATGCAATGTTGATGGATTTTACTTTCTTTTCCTTTCTATTTGATTGTGTTTTACTTCTAGGTTTGGGATCTATTTTGGATTATTTCCTAGACTCATGTGACATGCACCATATATATATATATATATATATATATATATATATATATTCTCCAGTAGATTTATTATTATCATTCTTTCAATATTTAATTCTGTTGTATATTTTTTAATTCCACTATGTATACTCTGCCAATGAGGGAATAGTTTCCCCATTATCAGACCTTGTACCTCACTGCTAATCGGCATCCTTTAGTGTTTATGGAAATGTGGTTGATGTAATGTGAAGAACCAAGTACGGGGTGCCATTGGTTGAAACCTATATCTGGGATGTTACAATTATAACCAAGTTAGTGTAAGGTTATGCCGACTTAATGTTAAATTTGAGGGATATTATAATTATGTGTAAACTTCCCTTTTTACCTTGATACATGATTTTTTATATTATGTTTATTTTACATAAGTTATTACACATGTCTAAATGAAGTCTACATATATTATAATATTTGTATTAATTCCATATTTCACTCTTGTAAATTCATTAATTTAATGAATTAAACATCGATAAATAATTAGACATGAAATTGATTGAAATATAAAAATAATGTTTAATGAACATGACCATATTTATGGGGTGATTTATCTTTAAGAGGATAAAACAACCCTTTAACCTAGGAAATAATTCATGGAACCATGCCTGGTTTGAGATTCATAATTCTTTCTATACTCTTGTGTATCTTCTAGATTGGATTCAACTCGATACTAAACATGAACTGCCTCCAATCCTCTAGGATCTCCAAATATAACATAATGTTACTCACAAACTAGTGATAGGAACCAAAAATATTGGTTAACTGGATTTACATAATAGAAACCACAGTCATACATTCCCTAACATAATGAGAAAAGAGGAACTATTCACATGCATTATTTAATTTAATAAATTACTGAAAAACCATACAATAATAATAAATTAAATAAATCAAACACATAAAAAGGTTTTTTTTAAATAATGGTCATCCATATAGAGTAAAATGAATATTCAAAAGCCGAAAAGATAACATTCACTTATATTTATTCATTATTATTATGAATAGATTTCTAGAATTAATTCAATTAATTAATTATTTCCTTTTATCGTAATGAGAATTTTACATCACTTGGAGATACCATCCTAAATTCAACATGGTAAATTAATTGTTTGATCTATAATTAAAAAAATGCTTATAATTAATTTATCATTTATTAATTCTACAATTTTTTTTACATATCCAACACATAAGATGTCAATAGTGAAATTAGGTTTTTAATACTACAACAATTATACTTTACTTAATTTAATTTTGTTATTTAATGGGTGACTATATAGTGTTTACTAACTAGATAAATTCCATGTTTTTTACATTCCATTTATCCAAGATTAAAACCTAGGTAATCAATGTGTATCTCACTGGGGTTTCATGGTGTTTACTGACATTACATGCCGTGGTTTTTTCTTCCCTTGTGTCCACATTACTCACCTATTGACTTGACCTTTTTTAAGACACAATAATTAATGAGTCACATGATAGGTACACAAAATACACATTGTCTATCTCATTAATGATACAATATTCCAGTCTCATACAACATTATGTCATATATTATTTTACATGGTTAGTATGAATTTGACTACTAAACTGGGTAGACTACATGGTGTGTATTCTAGTTATACATCATGTGGTCCAACATATTGGCTTCCAATCTATTTAGGTCAAGACATGGATTGCATTAAATGTGCCACAAGTTATTTTTTCTCAGTGTGTCATGTATCCCATGACATATCCAGGTGTAGTGAACATGTCTATGTGGCATATACTTTGATCAGACGCTCTGGATCTCTATCTTCTAGGAAGAATCCTCGGCACCTCCCAATGGAATATCTGATCATTCTTCATCTATTATCAATCAATTTTATTTCATATGATACTTGAAAGAAAATAATTAATTTGTATTTTTGAATTCAATTATTGTTTAAATATTTAATAAACTAGGAGTAAAAAACCAACAACAATTTCATATAATTTATTAATGAATAATAGATAATTATATTTTTTGTGACCCCTCTTATACCACTTGATGGTTCTTGGGTATAATAAAAGGATATTGGATGGTTCCAAAAAAAAATTCCATCAATTTATTAAAATTTTAACTTATAACTATATTGATATGTTTTCATATAATCTATGAATAGATGATCTTTCCTATATAATTTTCTAATTAACTTATTTAACTAATGGATTACCTTTCATCAAACACTTTATTCATCGATGAATCAGTAGACCAATACTATTTTGTTGACAGGGAATCATAGGAATTAAGGTAGATTATTTTAGTTGTGATATGTATATATTCTCTATGAACGTCCAACCATCATTGTAGAATTATTGGAGTGATAGTGCAGATGAATCAAACACTTGTGATGATCATCGTTTATCGCAAATGAACCCTTCAAGGGAGAATGGATTAGATCTGGTGGTAGAGAAGAATTTATCTATAATCTTCAGAGTTTTATAGTGAGGGATATCACTGGGGCTTGATAGTATTATTTATAGAACTCGTTGTTCACAACTATTGAATGAAGCATTTCAATCTATAAAATTTCATAAATGATTTTATATAGTGCTAGTGTTAAAAAATAAATAATTTTGAAATATCCTTTATTATTTTATTAATACCTCAAACAATTTGTGTCTAAAAATAATGGAATTATTCTTACATACTTGATATGTGATAAATTAATAGATAGAATAAATATTATTTTTCTCAAATGAATAAATTAATATTTATTCAAATACTATTCAATATGAAATTTCTCATTAGACCATTAAAATTAGTCTCCCAATCCCAATCAACATTTTTTCAGTCCTTGAATAATGAATTTTTATTCATTAAGTAAATGTCACTACATTATTCACCAATAAATCAATAAATTTTATATTCCTATAAATAGTGAATAAATATTTATTGAATATAAAAAGAACTAAATAAATTAATTTTTTACCTTGGGAATTAATAAGATTAAATATATATTTTACATTCATGTAATTAATTAAATAATTAATTACTAAATATATATTTATTAAATATTAAACTCACATAAATATTTTCATGAATAATATGTGATTAAATATCTATGATCAAAATTAAATGAATAATTATTTATCAATTTTTGAGAAGAATATTTATCGAACATGTTAAATTCTAATAGAATATAAATAAAATTCTGAATATACGTAGTGTGTAACCCTCTAGGATCCTTTCTCAATGGCATTGGTCTACACAACCAAAACCCCAAGATTAGTATCTATAAACCTTCCAAGTCTCATATAGAAGAATATATTAATTTCATAATGACATGTAACCTCACTGTACTTTACACTATGTAATATAATTATTTTATCTCGATATCTCTAATCAAGTATGTTTTATACTAATGTCATCAACCTATAAGCTTGATGTATCTTTCTTTAAATTTCTAGAAATTAACTTTACAAAAAAACTACCCTAGATATGGACTTAATCAAGAAATAATATCCCCACCAAATTGACCAAAATACCAACTTCCATTAATTAACATTAGAGATAAATATTTTCTCTCATTATTAATTAATACAAAATCAACCGTGACATAGATAACGAGTCATACCTTTCTGCAAGAATATGTCATCACAGTTTTCATCAATAAATCAAAGTAAACAACTCATGATATACATTAATAGTAATATTAATGTATAAGGATAATTACACATTTCCAAAGATAAGACTATTCAATGACACATATAAATGTGGATTTCAAATTGGCAGTTCATGCTCTCATAATCTCTTGCACAGAAGACTACCAAGGCCATACACCTTGAGAATGTGTCTCAAAATAATATGAGTATCCACCCCTTATATCCTATATCATTTGTGTCTCATAAAATTATATCGTCTTTCTATAAAACTTTTATTTAATAATACCACTGTGTATTTTATACATTTTCATCATAGAGGGGAATTTCTATGAACTTTCAGTGATACAAGTACAGTTAGAACATTATAACAAACTATGTCACATATAATAAAAATCATCAAATCATAATATATTATATTATAATTCATGTACATTAATAAAAATAATCATAATGTACACTGAATTTTTTATAAGGAACAAACTCCAATATTCACTTTCTTTAACATTATTGAAATGAACATGCCAACAGACTACCATAGACTTAGAATTTATCATGTAGTTTCTTTCCCAGGAAAGGTCCAATGATATAAAAATCAATTTAATTGAGAAGTGAAAAATCCATCATCAAATTATTTATTTATACAATGTAACTTGTGATGCACCCAACATATCCTACTTGACTGCGAGAATATATCATTATAGTTTTTATCAATACATCAAGGTAAATGACTCCAGAAATGAATTTATAAAAATTTAATGTATACTCATATGTTCAATAATCCATATATAGAAACATCCAGTTACATATATAAAGTTTAAATTTACTAATGGGGGTTCATGTTTTCATATTATCATGCTCTAAAGATTATTGAGGGAATACGCCCTGATAAAGTGTATCAAAGTCCATTGAGTCTCTTCCCCTAAGATATTGTATCATTTGTATCATGTAAAATGATATCTTCTTTATATATATCATATGATTACTAATACTATCAAAGCACATCTAGGTCATTATCATAATGTGGAATTACTGTGACCTTTATGGGAAATAAGTACCCTTAGAAAATTAACAAATAAAATATCATAGAAAAGCTCCATAATGATGTGATAATACATTTATTAACATAAAAATATCTAAGTATACTACTAATCATAAAGTACATATAATCTGGTTCATGTGAATTAACTCTTAAAGAATATCACTTTCACTAGATCCATCATTTTATAAATTGTAAACTTTTATCTCTCACATGAAGTTTATGCTTCTATTGAGATAATAGTTTAGTAAATGGGGCCAACAAATTCTCCTTTGTGGGAATATGATCAGATGGATTTCAACCATTTGAGAAAAATATCTAAAGAGGTAATATTTTAAGGGAATGTGATATGTTTATTGATGTGACCTTATATCCTTTTCTAGATATTCCATTATATTATTATCACAATATAATTTGATAGGGTATCTACTATAATAAACCGCATGAAGTTCTTGAATGAAGATTCATATTTAAATAGATTCTCTAACTCCATCAGAAGATTCTATACACTTGAAATCCCCTATTGAATTGGTGACAATGGGTGGTTTTGAACTATTCTGATGCATAGCTCCTCCATTGATATTGAAAACACATTTCGAACTCTATGTGAGATTTTTTTAATCTATAAAAATTATAAAAAATATATATCCCTTAATTACTAGCTCATAATATTATCAATAAAAAAGGAACATATCCTTAGTTCACTTAAGATACTTAAGGATAACCTTAACATTAGACCAATACTATTCACACAGATCGAATTGATGTATTCCTACCATGATCAAGGAAGAGGAAACATGAATCCCAATACATAAAATTATATAAACTTTTTATCATTTAAAAGAAGAATTTAAAATCATACTCAGTATATATATATATATATATATATATATATATCCCTCTCCCTCTCCATCTTGTTGTGTCTAAGTATACATTTTATTGGAGAGATTTATAGCATGTAACACTATAACTAATCCCCAATTGGATTTTCCCTAATACAACTCTTTAGTATATAAAATATTTGTGTACTGTGACTTATCCCAAGAATCCTCTTGTATATATCAAGAATAATCTTGATACCAGGGTTGAATACCACTTTAGTTAAGTCCTTCTTGAAGAAGAGATTGTTTACCTGATACTTAATTGAGTGTAATACTGGTATTTCATTGTAATAAGTAATATATCATAAAACTTTACTACTAGGATAACAATAACACTCCCACTAAACAACTTTTAAATACCTTTATCACATTAACTATTAATGAAAGAAAAATCTCTTGTTGTTTTATCTAAGCTAATGTTCTAGGGCCTGGATGGTTTTATCAATTCATAAATAGATCTTTATAACTTTCATATATTTTTTGAATTATATAGAGTCCCAAAATCTTTTTTTATTTTATTTTAACATCTTTATAAAATTTCTCATTAAATAAATATTTTTTTACATCCATATTAAAAAAATCATAGTCATAGATAGATTCTATTGAAATTAAAATTATGATGGATTTAGACATAGATATTGAAGAAAAGATTTCATCATAGTTAATGACTAGAATTTTTTATCCCTTTATCCACTAGCCACTCTTTATAACTACTATATTTAATTTTTGTGTATAGTTTTCTATTGAATACCCATTTTCACCCAATGATTTTTACATCAAATGGTAGTTCAACCATAACCTAAACGTTGTTCTAAAACATTAAATCCATCTCAAAATTTATAGATTATTTCCATAAATTCACTTCTTATCTCTCCAATACCTCTTTATAGTAAATAAAAATTTTATTTTTAACCAATAATAAGTCACCCCTATGAGTGGATATAAAAATACAACATTTTAGTTATCTAACCGCTCTAATTTTCTTAAACAGTAATTCTATTTTTGGAACAAAATATTCAATGGGGACCTATAAAATATGTTTCTATACCAACTATGGTTTCTCCTGACCATCAAATTCATTGATATTAATATTTCTACCACTGTACCTATTTTGGATGTTCTCCCTCTCAAGAAAAATATCCTCTCTAGCTATTATTTATTTATTATATGAGTGGTTGTATAGAAAACAACACCTAGTTTCTTTTGGATTTCCTATAATGGTACTCTTTATTCCTCAAGGTGATAGTTTTCTAGTAGAGTTGGCCATAAAAAATTCCCCTAAACCCCATTTATGAGTATGTGAGAAAATAGGTCTCTTTCCACTCTATAACACACAAGTTATACGATTCACTACTAAATGTTATACATGGTTTAGTGTGAATGTTGAAGGACGTAATGAATATCCCTAAAAGGATAATGGAATAACTATTTGACTCATCTTCATCCTAACCATGTTAATAAAGGTACGAATCCTCCATTAACCAACACAATTCCCCTATGGTGTGTAAGGAGTACTGAATTACGATGGGATCCCACACTCCTATAAAAGGCCGAAGAATTCTTTATTAAGATACTCTCCCACTAAATCATAACATTGATTCGTTATCATCTTACCAATTGAATTATCTCTTTAATTATTTATCTCCTTGAATTTATCAAAGGATTTTGACTTATACATCACTACGTAGGAATATCCATATCTACTTAAGTCATCAATAAAATTTATAAAAAAAGAATACCCACCTCTATATTATATTAAAAAAATTTACACATTAGTTTGTACCAACTATACAATCTCTATAGCTCTTTAAACTACCACCAAAAGGATTATTGATCATTTTTCCTTTTAAAAACGTGATACATCTATCAAGTAAATTTATTTAAAAATGATTTAAATATCTATCATGATAGATATTTTCAACCACTTTTCATTTACATGACTAGGGCAGTGATTCCACAATAGTGGATGAAATGAATCTTATGAACATGATTATTTATAAATTACCAATAAATGTTTTTTTAATTTAATAAACACAAAACACTTTTTTAAATTATCCATACCATAACATATTTTTTCTTTATAAAATAAAAGAAACTTATTTTGGATGTTGAAAAAAACCTTTTGTATATAAATAAGATACCAAAATTATGTTCTAGTTAATAGTTGGAACATAATAATGATCCTTTAAAACCCAAATAAACCATATTAAAAATGGATTGTAGTAGTATAATATTGAAAGAAATTTAAGATGTGATCTATCAGCTTTATGAGGATCCACATTCCTCTATATATATATTATAATCTACTAGATTTCTACATTTGGATATAGATGCGAGAAGAATAAGCAATATCTAAAACTTAATGTATAGAAATATAAAGATTTAATTTATTAAAAAATGAACCTGAAGCTTCCCCATTATTTTTAAACTTAGTAAATTTTTTCTTCTAGTGCTTTAGATTTCCACAAGAAAAACATATCATGTTTTTTCATTTTCTTGTCTCTGAATCTTCGTCTTCTTAGAAGGATAGATATCCAGAGCCATAGGCATGGAATAAGTCTTGGGTACCTATTCATTGTTTTTAATTTTTTTTATTAAATATACAGTTCATAGGATTTTCAAAGAGGATGTGTTTAAAAACTTGGTGAATTAATGTAATATGTTCTGAAACAGTCTTCTAACTATTTCTCATGTTATAATTTATAATGAAACTAGAGATGTCCTTAGGAATCTAGGATAGAATGAAATGTGTTCATAGATCATCATGGATATTAAATATAATTATGTATAAGAGTTATAAGTATCCAATCATCTTGACTACAAAAGTTTATGTGGATCTTAATCTCTATGTTTTCACATTAATAGTGCATTGGAGATTTCATATTTTTGATGTCTCTTCATCTCTTAATAAAGATAATGAAGGTGATGCATCATGCTATATGTTCCCATATCATCATGTTGGTTTATGTTGTCACTATACATGGATGACATCATTAAACATTATAAATTTTTGGCATCATCCATAATTTAAATATAGAGAGATACTTCTTCCCCACTAGCCCCTTATGCAAGTGAATTGGGAGCGTGGGTTTTTGTCACATATAATGTATATTCATTGAATAATATAATGTGGAAGTGTCTATACCATTCCTAGAAATTCAAGAGAGTGTGAAGGTTGTCCATATCTATAATGGATCATAGTGACATATCCAAAGTCAGGTGACTTTCCATCTCTGTAATAAACAAACCATAATTTTTGTACATTATATTGATTAAAAAAAATAGATAATAAATTTTAATTTTATTATTCTCCCACTAATTTTTCAAAACCCTATACACCTTTCCATTTATTTTATAATATGTTATAGCATGGATAATCTAGTGTTAAGGATACACATTAACCTTCAAATAACCCATCCTCGGAACTGGAAAGTAATTTTAAAGGGTTTTAGGTTGGTGTAACTATCCCACTATATTAACTCGCATCTCCTTTATTTGTTGAGTAGACTCCCCAATCATGAAATTATAGATAAGTATTTCCTCAATGATTTCCTTTTATAAACACTAATAATTTCTTGGGAAATCAACCCTTGATGTGAATAAAGTTAAATTGACCCAAAGCTCATGATAAAATTTCCTGATATTTGAAGGCACCTCGACATGGGATGGTCTATATCATTGAACTATATTTTGATTTTAACATTAGTAGTGTAAGTCTATACTAAATTAATATATTTATTTGATGTATTTTTGTCTTCATGTGTAAAATTAAACCTTTTATGATTATTACATTCTTTTTAATATTAAATAAATTTTACTTGAGTGATTAACTATGACTCATATAGGCTTACACATAGTCCGAATTATTTTTATTCCATCTTGAATAATTTTTAATTAATTAAATATATGATCGAGAGAAAGTATTCACAAATAAATTGACTATGAAACATGACATAACTATAGTCCTAAAGTGGTATAGTCATGAGATTTAATAATGGTTAGTTTATATAGATGATGAAAAACTAATCCTTGAAACTAATGGAATATAAAATTGAAGCATGACTTGGTTAGTGATGCATAATTCCACTTATCCACCATTTTATCTCATGGAATGTTTCGTCCTCAACACTATAATTGAATAACCTCTACTCAAATTGGTTCTCTGTCCAATACATATTTTTTAATCTAATACAGATGAGGGGGAACTAAAGAATAGGTTAAGGGAATTAATATAAAATAAATTGTTAACATATAAGCTATCACATAAAGAGATGAGGGGGGAAACACATAGAATATGATTTTATATAAAACTATAAATTTTGATGAAAATTTAAATAAAAAGTGTTGTGTAAAAAATCCATTTTTTCTATTTAACAATTTGAAATATTTAAAATAATACATTTGGAGTTATAAGTGGAGTCAAAGAGTAATTTATCGCCTCATGAATCCTAGATATTGATATAAAAAATATAAAATTTAATAAATCACATAAGAGTATAAATTCAAAGATAATTAAAAATATAATGAACAATGTATCTTATGGTAAAACTTAGTCACCAATATTTTTGATATTTGGGGTTTTCCCTAGGTGTGATATAAGTTTTCTACACATTAGAAATTTTCTTTATGTTTAGTCATAGGTGGAATAAAAGAAAAGTAAATTAATTAATTAATTATATATATATATATATATTAAATCCTAAAATCCTAATCTACCTCTATATAAAAAAGATTATAAAAAATATACTAAGCTTATCCACATAACCCTAGATTCTTGGTAGAAAGAGACCATGGTGGACTTTGTGGGTGATGAATGGAGTTTGATCAATAGTGATTGTGGGGTAGAATCTTTGAATATTTTCAATTTCAAGGCAAGGGGTTCATTATTCATTAATGATCGATCCCTTGTTAGTGGTATAATATTTAATTTGTTGGTTTAATTCCATGTTAACGATTTTTGTTAATGAACATGAATTAATTAATTTAGAAACTAAGTCATGCATTGATATTCACAGATTATTTAATTTTTTTCAGAATTAAGAATTGATGATTAGTTTGACACCACAAAGTCCCCTTTTCTTCCAACAATGATTTTGGATAATAATAACATGTCTAAAATTAGTTTATCTCACTTTTTTGTTCCTTCAACCCACTATTATTTGATCATTTATCATTACTATTTTGATTAGCTGAGGATTCAACCATATCCCAGAACCCATTTCATGGAACAAATTCTCATTTTTTGGATTTTTATGTGGTTTTTATATTGAGATCATATATCATATTGGGGGTTGAAAATAATGAAATAGATCTGATGATGGTTTGGATACTGATGGTTTCATGAGAAATATAATGTAGGTACATTGATAGGTTTGATGATGATCATTTTTCAATAAAAGGGTTTCCGAAATCTAGAAACCAATGATGACGGTTTATTAGTCATTGTGTATGGTGAACATAGCTACTAGGACTTGAAAAAAAGTGAAGGATATGATGTTATGGGTGGAAACATGTAGATGAATCTCAAAAAATTGAGTTTCTTAGAACACTTAGTGTGTATTTTGGAAGAACACATTCCATGCATCCCTTTCTAAATGAATGATATGGTATATGGAGAAGTTAAATATCACACACTATATAGGGGACTCGTATGTTGTGTAGTCATTGTCTAGTCATCTCGGTGTGTTCATGGAGTAAGGACCCATATTTTATGTAACCCCACACACCATGTGCGTGTTGGAGAACACCACTATGTACTTCAGAGAGTACATAGACTCAGGTAGACAAAAAACACCCATGTTTCAAGTTATAACTCTACAATGAACATGTTATTAGAAAAATCCATTTATATAGAGAAAGACATGATGTGTGAGGCAAAAAGATAGGGGTCTTACCAGACATCGAGAGACACACCGTTTATCCCTAAATAATTCTATATACTCCTTTAAAGGAATGTTATATCCCTTATTTTACTCAGTCTAGATTCAATATTTTCATGAGTGTGTTCCCTCAAACTGATCTTGTTTTAGAACATCCCCTTGGCATGTATCTATAAGCGTATTGTGTGAAATCACATCCTGAGCATAGGATGAGAGATCCCCTCTATGGGATAGTTATTTATAGAGTCATGTATCCATCCCTAAATATTGGTTTGTGATCCTCTATCTCTTTCTTCCCTAGGATGGTTTAGGTATCCCATATTTGATATCTAGGCATGTAATCCCTTTTATAGTGGGTTATTCCAAATAGGGTCAGGTATCCCCTATAGGCCATTTATGTGATCCCTTACCTATGTATCGATATATTATGTATTGTCATTCGTGATTCCACCTATAAATTCTCAATGAATATGAAATTTTAATGAGTTAAAAATTTTAAGATACCTAAGGTGTGGGATCCGTTAGATGTGTATTACCACAGATCCTTGTATAGAATATATAAGCTAGAAATGAGGTCATGGCCTTAATCTAAGGCTGAGATTTTATTTATAAGAATTCACAAGTTTTCTTTCCTTCTTATTTCCTCGCCTTAATACATTATGGAGATAACTATTTTTGATAATGTGTTAGGTGATTTCAATGTGTTTTATTCAGTGTGTTTAAACATACCCCTACATGGTGTCTACTTTCACATTTTATTTATTATATAGATGATAGGTATTTCAGTGGAGTCCTAGGTTTAATAGGAGTGAGTGGGGTGTAGTGGAGCTTAGTGATGAAGATTTTTGGTATATGGAGTTTCATTGGGAGAGAACACATTTCTTGTTAGCAGGTTGGGATCCACTTCTGGTTGGTGGGAGTTTACTTTTCAACTTTTCTTTTTTAGTAATATATCATTTCACTCATATGTCATATATGATGTTATGTATGCATTTACAATATTGGTTATTCACATTAATTAATTAATCTAGTGTATGTATTTGTGTGTGTGTATTTATAGGTACCTTAGTCTTAGGCCTCCCATGTTTGTGATATACCTACTCAATAAAAGTCACCATCTCTTGACCTACTGGAGTCATTCTTAGGGTGTCACTCTCGGCTTATAATCGACCGTGTAGGCCCGATCGGGTCGTGTCATGATAGTTTGGTATAAGATCATGATCATCCATAGACATGCAATGAATAAAAATATTCACTCAAGATTAAATTAACTTCAATTCAATTTTTAATTAATATAAAAATACATGAATTAATATAATTAATTATATATTTAATGAATTAATTCAATTTGTATTATTTTCTTCAAAGTCACCCTAGAAATTTACATCATACATAATTCTAAATAAATTGAATAAATTAATTTCATTTAAAATTAATAAATTATTAAAGTATACTCACATTAAATGTCATGTACTCATTCAATCTACACATGTAACATTCCATAAAATAAAAAATCCATAATTATTTTAATATAGCAGAATTCTAAAGAAAATTGTACTAAATGGATTGTATGAAATGTAACACCGATTTCATAAGGGAATATAAAATCCAAATACTTTACAATATATTTACTATTTTAAATAAATTAAATCTATTATATAGATTAGAATGAACACAACATTGAGTTAACTTGAATTATACGCAACAAAATATGTTGTTTAGTTGCCTGTGTTACACACAAGGCCGAGTTTTACCGAACACCAATATATTATTAAAATATTTTAATAAATTATAAAAAATCCATTAAATGAGAGGTTATGAATAGTATTAATTAAATTATTAAAATATATGGTTTATAAAATTTTAAGTTAATTTATATGTTAACAATTAATTAGAAATTAATATAAAAATAATTAAGTTTATATGAAACACTTTTATGCTCACAAAGGTGTTTATCAAAAGATTTAAAATAATTAATATTATAGAAGGGTATTAATTGAATATATATTTTATATATTCAATAAAAAATTATTTATATTCATTCTATCTATTTTATAGGCATAAGATAAAAAGAAACCCAATTTTATGCGTAACAACTTATATTTTCCTAAAGATAATTTTACAACCTTGTAATGAACAACTTATTTTAAATCAAAATTTTGGAAAAATTAAAATAATTATATGTAAAAATAAAATTCATTTTAGATATCCTAAAATAAAAATTCTTTTGGTGTTAATTTTTGGTATTTTTTTGTTAGGTTTCTTTTTTTATGAATAGTAAAAAACAATGAGTTTTAATTCAAAACTTCCTTTTCTTCTAATTTATTTCTACGGTTAAATTATATTTTTTCTATTTGTTAAAAATTTATTAGAAAATTTTAATATTAATTAATAAAATTTAGATTATTATAATAAATTTCACTTGGTAATTAGATATATAATGTTAGAAAACTTTTTATCATATATACTATAAAAAACCCTCATTGTCTTCCAATCCGAGGGATTAATTTTAAATTAATTTATACCACTTACTTGATTGGAATTTTGAGAACTATATTCCATATTTGTTATCAAAATAACCTATAATTTATAATAATTTAAACTTATTTTTTACCAAATATTTAGTGACATTGATTAAAACCAAATATATTAGTGAATTTGATTAAAAGTAAGTACATTGATTAAGAGAAAAATAACATTAACAAAGGACTAAACCATAATGTAATGGCCAAAATGACCAAGAAACATAAAAAAAATACATTGTATATTATTATAAATACCATATACACCCATGGATATAATTTTTACTAGTATTGGTTCCACATTACTTGGAGAAAAGTGGGTGTAATTCCCTTCAAAAAATTTACAAGAACGCCACTCCTCTTCCACCATAAAAAGACACCCACCCCTCCCACTTATTCACACATATAAAGCCCTTTAACTTTCCCAAAATATTCTAAAATAATCTCCCAAAATACCCTCATAATCCTAGAAACCTCCATTTTGGAATAAATCCAACCAAGGATGTCTTTTTGTACAAACCAAAAGGAGTAACCTGAATAGGAGGAAACATTTTCAAATGACCACTTTTATTCATTTACTTCTGAACCACTTCAATTATTTTGATATAATGATTATATAATAATCATAGTATTTTTAATATAATGATATGTATTTATGTTAATATTTCTACCAAAATTTTATTCAAATCCGTAAAATGGGATTCCAAATCATCCTTTGTGTGTACGGTGAACTATTGCCTCGTGAACTAATATCGTTCGTTATACCATTTAACACATTTCATGGTTGGAAATATTATTGGATTTATAGTTTATATATGATAAATAAGATATTTATAATTTAATTATGTGTAATTAATTCTTATATAACTCATACCTTCATGTTTTTTATTTTTTGGGAATACGATAACATCGTTTGTGGATGTGTGGACCACCGTTTCCTCAAAGCGATGTGATTCATTTACGGTATACATAGAATTTATTAAGGGATGGTTTTTAAAAAACATATGTGACATATCTGACATAAATATGATACATAAATTATAATATATATATATATATATATATATATTATTCAATATTCATTATTTTTATACGATAAAGAAAGGGATGTGGCTTTCATGCATACATACGACCTACCGTCTCCATGAATTGTGCATTTAATTTCCAATATCCAATTTTTATGGATTATTATAAATACATATATATTGAATATATATTATATTTAAATCATGATTTAATTTATTTATATGATTAAACCATATTTTAATTAATTGAAAAAAAAGAAAAAAGTTTAAACATACTTGAAAAACTATCCAATTAACACAACAATTACTGAGAATAATAAATTATTGTTAACAAATTAGTTATAATATATTATAAAAAGTTAATATATAATATTTTAAATATTTTTATTTTTTAATAAGTTAAAAACATTCTTAAAACCATTATAGTAGATGGTAAAGGACTTTCACTCAAAAGGAAACAGAGGGTTTGAGATTTTTATCACACTTTTTACGTTTGTGAGATAAATGTCATATTCACCAATTAATTATTCTATGTCATGTATATACTTCTCCATGGTTTTTAATATCATGATAAACTGAAAATTAATGATATTTTATGTTTAAATTTTAACTATATCATCGAAGGGGTTTGACATGAAAATTGCCTAGTGGTAAAAGTTATCTTTACAATAACACTTTCTTTTGTGATTGTTAACTTTATATTGAAACAATAACTTCCTTATGATCATTTTTTGTAAATTAAATTTATTTTATATATAAATATTATAATTCAATGTATATTATTATTTTTAAAACCATATATCATTTTTTTATTTGTTGTTCACTTTCATTATTACTGGATTAATTTTAGAAACATTGATAAATATGTATCCTTTACTCAATAAAAATATTTAATAATTCCTACTGTTTATGAATTAAATAAATGATTTAATATATAAATAATTATTTATAATTTTATTAAATAGGATAGTGATCATTTAAATTAATCCCTTTAATACATCAATATGTTCATGAGATGAAACTGTGGACCAAATTAGATTGGTGTATAATAGATATATTAAACCATCCTATGAAATTTTTTAATGGTAAAGGTACCATGTACCTAGGAAACATGGAATCAAATAATTAGGTATTTCATTTATCTATAATTCAATTATTATTATTACTAAACATGAGATGTTTTCTTTTATATTATCTATTGATTTATTTCATTCATAGTTATTTGATTAAAAGGCATGTGTCCTAAGTTATTTACATTTTCATATTGATTATTCCTTATATAGTTTGTTTAACTAGAAATAATGCTAAGTTATTTAACATAACTCATTTCTTATTCTTATTGAATCATTATTTATTTGATTATAATCACCCTTATTACGTATTTTATCTCACCCTTATTTTTATTTACTTTCCCTTGGTTATGAAGACGAATACTTTGAAAGATTTTTCGGGATGATGAGCATTTATTTTTCGTTATGTTATATTTTATAAATTCCAATATATTATTGGTATCATGTATAAAATCGGGTTTTCCAAAACTACTAAATTTCCCAGTCCTTTGGGATTTGAATCTTGTATCTATGCTGATGTAATAAAGAATGACATTGGCTTCAAGAATCTATAGTCATGGCGTTACAGTTGATATTAGAGAAAATTTAGAAGAAATATTAGAAACAAGATTTATGAAACATATATTAGGGAACATAAACCTAAGATTTAATTTTAGGATAAGTATATAAGAACAACATAGAATTTCGTTAAGGTAGATATTAAGTCGGTCTTACTAAAAATACATAACTGTCTGGATATTATAGGTGGATGTGGTCCTAGCATAGCTGTACTTAGGGGTAACAAATTCAAAAAGGCATATTGGTCCTAACCCAAGGAAAACCTGGTATAGGAAAATGGGCCTTACTATGCACCTGGTTTGGTGATCCTAAGGGATACACATAAGATAATTCACATTTTGATTACAAATCATTATGAATAAATTGAAATTAAAGATATCCCTAAAGAAACCATGTTTATTATTATAAGACTAGTTATGGATTTTGTTTTCTATTTATGATAAGTGTTTCACAAGTTTTGGGATTATAAGTTATGTTTCATAGTGTTATGATCTAATCTAGTGTATGATATTTTTTATAAATGGCACCAATAATAAATAAGGGTGTTAATAATTAGAGTTAATGTAGAGGTTTCCCTACTGAGAAATATGATATAGATAGTATTGGAACTGAGAATGTAATGGATATATTAGGGATGATTATTAAGGTTATCACTCATAACTTTTCTTGGATGGATCAACTTTTCCACAATAAGATTCGCTGATGTTGGACCACTTTATGAGATAGAGGCCCCATAATTTAGTGGAACTACTGAGGTAATGAAGCATATATAATGGATTATGTATTTGGAGAATATATGTATGTAATTGAGTTGTGGTGAAAGGGAAACACGATATAATTTCAATGTATTGAAACAACGGAGATGCAGATCAATGGTGGTCATTGATCCATAATACTAAGGAAGAAGAATGAATATAACTCATGGAATTGATAACATCTATGTAGAAATTATTCAATAAATAATTCAGCTATGAGAAATGAACTGAGATGAAGAGAAAGTTTCTTATTTTAAAGAAAAATTGTGTAAAATTTTTGTGGAGTATGAATCTACCTTTCATAGGTTAGTAATTTAGGCTGTGAATTTCATATGCAACATGAAATGAAATATTGACCATTTCATTGAAGTACATATGCCAAATCTTTGAAGGTTGAAGGTTTCTCAAACCTTTTCATCATATTATGAAATATTTTTATATCCTATAATGATAGAGAAATAATTCTATAAGTCATATAGATTCAAAGGTAATAAGATAATAAGATAAAGGAACATTAAATAAAAGACAAAGGGAAGAAAGGAAAAAGTGTTTTACCACATGTCATAACTGTGGAAAGAATCACCCAGTAAATACATGAAACTATTTCTAGTTTTTTAGAAGTGTATATAAAAGTGTAACCAAGAAAAATAATTCCAAGGGAAGAATAAAAATGCTACTATTTAGTGCTACAATGGCAAGGAGATGGGTAACTAATCAAAAAAATTCCCCTAGCATAAAAGGAATATACCTCAGAAGAAGCTAATAGATTAAGGTAAATAATATTTTATTGTCACAAATAATGTGTAATAACTAATGTAATTGTTTATTTGGATGTAAGAAATATGTTGTAATAGTATTTCAATGATGATGTACTCTTTATATGAATTACTAACATATAAGGATTATACTGTAGTAGTTTTGATTAATGATTTGAGATCATATGTTGAATGGTACTATGAAAATTTATTTAGTATGAAGTTAATTTTTTTTTGAAAAATACATGTGTAATTGAAAGATAAGACTTTATATATTCTTAATGTTGCTAAAAAGTTTTTTGGATAAAGAAATGATTGATTTTGATATGCACTGACTACCTTGGAATTTATTAATTATTTTTTGAAAAAGTGTTTTATTTTTTCAAAGATGGAGTTTAAATCACGTTTGGATTTAGGTAATATATCCAAAAACATGTGATTTACTTATGTAATAAGGAATGATTCATGTTTCTAAGATATGTTTATGGTAATTCAAGTTATTACCACACATTAATTGAATACATAATGAATGTGTTCACATGTTTAGTTTGTTATGATTAAAGAGCTACTTCATTTTGATTGAAAGATAATGATAAGTTAATTTTGGAAATTTTGTGACCTTCTTTCTAAATTGTGGGATCATAATCTTTTGGAGAAGTTAAATATTTATGAAATAGATTATGTTGATATTTGGATGTCGTTTTAGAGGTTAATGTATTACTTCCCCATATGATGAATCATATTCTAGGAAATGAAGTAAATTTTTTTAAGGAACAACCAAATGATAATATTGGTCTTATGAAATAGAAACAAATCAAATAAATATATTTTCTTAAATTCTTATAGAGTGAATGAATTTTTTAACTCAAGGAAAAGGGCTTCAAAACAAAAATGTCATCCTATTATCATCATTTTTTATGATATCAATGACATTTTCACACCTCTAGTTTAAGGATTTATGGTCATACACTTTCATCTGAACATGTTCTCAATCACTGATTATCAAAACCTGATAGTTTTATTTTTCGTCCATTTTTAGGTTTTCACTAATGGTCTCCTATTTGGAACCTAGTTTTGTGGAGACCTTCACATTTCGTTTTCACTGTTGTTAAGAATATGTATTGTTAACCCTATTTATGATGCGGTTCTTTTAGTATATATTATTTTGAAATATCAAACTATATATTACTGTGATCATTTATAAATTTCTAGGACACAATTTTATTAAATTTGGGAGAATGTAATGCTCAAAAAATCTTAAGTATGAAAATTTTATTATATGATATGTATGACACAAAACAATGATTACATATGGTAATATAATATCCCAATACTATAAAAATATTTTTTATTTTAAAAAAATTCAATCTATGATATATAATGTAATGCATACAACATTGAGATAGCTTTCATTTTATGAAACAAAGAGTTTCTTCGATAGCTTACGTTACATGCAAGACCGAGTTTTACCAAATGACATTATGTTATTAAAATATTATAATAAGATATAAAATAGCCATTAAATTAGATTTTATTAATATTATTAAATAAATTTTGAAAATATATGGTTTATAAAAATATAAAACTTCTCATAGGTTACCAATTAATTATAAATGAATATAAAAACCTATTGAATATTAATGAAATATTTTTATGATCACAACGGTATTTTATCATAATAAATTAAATTAGTTACTATTATTGAATAATATTAATTAAATATGTATATATTATATATTCAATTAACTTTTTATATTTATATTATAGATTTTATGGGAATAATATAAGAACAAACCCAAATTTATCCATAAAAACCTATATTTTTCTAAAGATATTTTTACTACCTTTTATTGGAGAACATATTTTAAATCCAAATTTTGGAAATTTTATAAATAAAATATTTCAAAATAAAATATATTTTTGAAATCATAAAATAAAAATTATATTAGGGTTTATTTTTTGTGTATTTTTCCATGATGTTTAATTTTTTGATAAATAGAAAAATATACAAAATTTCAATTCAAAACAAGTTTTTCATCAAATTTATTTATAATGATAAATTATTTTTTTATTGGTTTTAATGATTAATTTTCTAAATTATAAATCATTTAGTCCAATTTATTTTTTTATAATCAATTTATCTTTGAAATTAGATATAAAAATGTGGCAATCTTTTGAACATTTTTACTTTAAAAACTCACATTATCATCCCATCTGGGAGATTATTGTTAAATTAATTTCTACCACATCTATTATTGGAATTTGGAAAAAATGATTCAATTTTTCGAATAATAATAATTTATAATTTATAATAAGTGTAAAATAGTTTTTTACCAAAAATAATATTGAAATTGATGAAAATTCATTATAGTGAGTAGGAGAAAAATTAGCTTAACAAAGGACTAACCATTAAAAAGAAGGCCCAAAATGACCGAAAAACAAGACCAAAATCCATTTTATGTTCTTATTTCGACCCTATACTCAATTTTATAGATCTTATACCATTATGTTATCCACTAGAAATGTGAAAAACGTGGGTAAAAATTTCTTTTAAAAAATTTACCGGATTTTCACTCCTCTACCACTATAAAATGACACTCAACCCTCCCACTAATTCACATATATCAATACATTTGGGACGCCAAAAATATACTAAAATAAGATCCAAAAATCACTCACCTCATCAAAAAATGCACATTTTTTAATAAATCTAGCAAATTATGTATTTTTCTATAAACCAAATGGAGTTGGCCAAAAAAGAGGTAACATTTTCGAACGATCATTTTTTTATTTACATCTCCAATAATTCAATTATTATTGTTTAATTATTATATAATAACCTAATTATATTAAACATACTAATATTTTGTTATCATAAGATTTGTATCAACACTTTCACAGACATCTATTTAATTGATTAACAATCACCATTCGTGTGTAAGACAGACTGCTGCCTCACGAAACGGTGTTGTTTGTTATTCCATTTACGAACTTTAAACATTGGAAATAATAATGGATTTGTAGTTTATATATTATATATATGATATTTATAATTTAATTATTATTATTTAATTATTATATAATTCATACGTTCAGGATTTCCATTTTGTGGGAATACGATGACATCATTTATAAATGTGTGGATTATAACCTCCTCAAAGTGATGTAATTAATTAATGACATACATGGAATATGGTAAAAGATAGTTTTAATAAAAAATTTAAAATAATTGAAATAAATATGATATTATAATTATAATAAAAATATATATCATTTACTTTTCATTATTTTAATATGTCAATGAAATGGATGTAGTGTTCATGTTTATGTACGACCAACTGTCTCCAAGAATGGTGTATTCCATGTCCTATCTCCAAATTTTATGGATTTTTATAAATAAATATCTAATATATATATATATATATTATTGACATTATGGTTTACATTATTGAGATGATTAAACCACGATCTATTTAATAGGAAGAACAAGTAAGAAATCCAAACATACTCTAAAAACTAAGAAATTAACACCAAAACAGTACAAAACAAATAAATATTGTTAAAACTTTAGAAATAATAATTTTAAGTTGTTATTATATGATATTATAAATATAATTATGGTTTGGGTAGAAGTTAATAAAATTCCATTATACACATGTTTAAGGTACGTTCACTCAAAATTAAATGTACGGTATGGGATTTTCATCTCACTTTTTACATTATAGAGATAAATATCATATTCACTGATTAATTATTTAGTGTGATGTATATAATAACCCCTTGTAATTAATATTTTGATTCAATCACAATTAATGATATTTTAATTTTCACATTGAATTATGTCATCAAAGGGGTTTGACAAGAAAACTTCCCTGCGGTAAAAGTTATATTTATAATATCACTTTCTTTTATGATTGTTAAATTTATCTTTAAAAAATAACTTCCCAATGATATTTTTTTTATATTAAATTTATCATAAATATCCATAATATTATTAAATTGATATAATTCTTTCCTAAAATGTATATCATATTAAGGTACAATGTTTACATTGATAGTTATTTGATTAATTTTGAAAATATTAACAAATATGTATCCTTTACTCAATATGGATATTTCATAAGGTATAGTGTTTAGGAATTAAATAAATTAGTCAATATACAATTAATAATTTGGAATGGTATGAAATGGTTCGAGGAACATTTAATGAAATACACTAGACGTATCAATAGTCTCATGAGGTGAATCTGTTTTCCAAATAAGATGCATTTCAACCTGATATTTTAAACTATCTTCTGAAAGGTCTTAACAGTAATGGTACCATATACCTAGGAAACATGGATTCCAATAATTAATCATTTACTTTATTGAGAAATAAATTACTATAATTACTATCTATGAGAATGTTTTATTTGTAATTATATATGGATTTATTTCATTCTTGGTTATTTGATGAAATGGAATGTGTCCTTAGTTATTTACCTTTCCATAATGATTATTCCTTATATAGTTTTTTAAATGGAAAGTTTGTCTATTTATTTACATTTATATATTTTTATTCTTATTAATTAATTATTTATTCAACAAAACTCACCCTTACTAATATTTTTAGATCGATGTTATTTTTATTTCCTTTCCCCATTTTAAGAAGAAAAATACTTTGAATGGGTTTCAAGGACACTAAGATTTTATTTTTTTGTTATGTTTTATTTTAAATTTTTAGTGTATTATAGGTACCTTTTATAAACTATGGTTTTCAAAAACAACTTAATAGTTTGGTGCATTGGGATTTTTATATTTTATCTATTATGATTTAAAAAAGTAAGTGTCAGCTCTGAGATTTTGGGGTCGAGGCATTATAATTACTTAATTTATAAAAGAGGTTGGACATTATTAAATTTAAAAGATCTTTTTGGCTAAATTTTTTGTATAATTTGGAAGAATAATTATAAATCAAACCCTTATAATAAAAAGAGGACAGTTCCACTGAATGTCTATTTTATTCCATGAAAATGAGAATCTTGAATTGAAATTCATGTTTCATTCAAAAGATGAATTATAAACTGAAATTGAATATATCTTTTAATATATACCTAAAATCTATAACTTCTCAACATGACTCACTATATTAATAGTAACTAGACTAGAATGCTTCATTAACATAGGTGTTCCTCCCCATATGCTATAGGATTCCGACTAGTGATGAAGTCCTATAAAAACAATGTGGGAAGAATATGTCCCCATATTATAGTATAATAACAATGTAAATAAAATGAAATAGATAAAATCTAGTCCGACAACATAAATATTTCATGTAAAAACCAATAAATATAAAATCATATGTAATGATAAATGAATGCATTATATTTAACATATCCCCCATGGGTGGAGTGCAGACAAGAAATATTGAAAGGAATAGAATAAATGGGGCTAATAACCCATCCCCAACAGGACTTGAGTCCTTCCTGGTCACATTTTCCAATTTGCTCATAAGAATCCAAAAAAATACATCAACATCATTCTTTACCTAAAATATCATACCTATGAAAAAAATGATTCCTAATCGAGTATCCATGTTTCATGGTGGCTTGATTAGGGTGTTAGTATTAATCACAATACCACCACTAGTGGAATCCCAAAATATATGTTGTCTAATAGACACTTCATGAATAGGTTATCAAGTAAACAATTGGAATAAAACCATTTAAAACCTTTAATCTAGAAATCATAAAAAAACTAAACTTCAGGACCAGGTTTACCCTGAGAATGGTATATACCTACTTCATCCTTTATTGGGGTATCTTTGAGAACATTATAATTACCATGCCAACCATCTCCCAACTAAGGTTAATATACATTTACATAGTAAAATATGTAATTTTGGGGTAATATACCCATCCCCGAAGTCCCAACATCCACTCAGGTGCAATTATCACCCTAGGTTTAATAGTCTGTCTCAACATCCCCTAGGGATCATGTTCACCCTGGGTTAACTATAATTCATAGCTTCTCATGATGACCATGTCTACCCCAAATTAACCATAAATCCCATATATCCAAACATACATTATTTTGATGGCATAACATATACAAAAGTGAGGAAACAAGAATCACTAAACATTACTATTCAAAATGAAATCCCAAATTCTATTAACCAAAAACCATTTAAAAAATTCAAAAATGACAATATAAAAATAATTTCCAAATCTAAATTCCATTTATGAATCACATTTAAAAATTCACTTTTAAACAAAACATAATAAATTCTTTTTATCCATTTTAAATTTCGGTTTCCCAACCTAACTAATTTATCATTCTATATTTACACCATTTATTTATCCCAAATCAAAGGAAAAAATCATTTCCAAGGTGTTCCACTAGGACCCAACTTCTTATAAGAATCAATAAATTAAGTGGTTGTTAACGAAGGAAAATTTCAATTGAAAAATATTAATTAATTTAAAATTTTATTACCCAAAAACCAGTGAGATTTCCATTACATGCACTAAAATGATAAAAAATGATATAGTTGAATTTAAGGACCACCTACCTTATTTGATGATATCACACATTAATCCATAAGGCCAATAATTTCCTCTTAGTCTATCAAAGCATAGATGAGGTCCATACCAATAGACATGGACTTTAAATCCACTAAATCAATCTAAATCACCCATGTTAATTAATCATAAAAAATTCAGAATTAATTAAAAAGATACAATTAATTTATCAACATAAATCAACATTGAAAAAATCTCAATTAACTCACCATATAAACAATAATTAATGACACCTTAAGAAACCATCCACATGAGGTCCCTTGAGGACTCTCTCCCACATTTTGAGGCATAATTCTTAAATAATGTTTCCCACAATAAAAATTTAATTTTAAGAAATACACCTTATAAAATTGATAACATAACATACCTCTATCAAAATGAAATGTTTAAATCATCTTGATATGTTCAAAACAAAAAACCACATGAAAGAACCATGGTACATAAACGATTCTTCCTTGATTCAGTGGAATCTATACAAAACAAAACTAAACAAGGTACCTAGAATTTTGAGAGGAGGAAGGAGAGGATGAGTGGAAACTACTGAAAGGGAAGACATATGTTGAATAACCAATAATGAAAACAAAACACCCCCATGATAAAGTGGTGTTAAAGGGATAAATTGAGAGGGTTGATGGGTGCCTCACAAACCTAACAAAGGGTAAATAGGGGGGGTCCTTCATAAAACCGAGGGAGAAATATGGTAAACCCTTGTAAAATCTCACCAATTATCCAGTGGATGTGGCCACTACCAAAAATTAGGTGGTGGTCTATTAAAATATATAGCATCCATCCCTACCACTCCTCGCCACTCCCAAAATATTTTCCATACTTCATAATCCAAGAACCATGTAAAAGAAACCTCTCTTTATGTTCTCAAACTCTTAATACATTGTTCTAACACTTATTTCAAAAAATTTCAAATCCACCAGTTGCAAATTAAAGCACCACCTCAAACTCTAAACACCCACGTGGATGATAAATATTAGAAAATCTCCAACATAACTCTTATTATACCGAATAAGTTTTATTGTCCAATCAACCACATTCCTAACCTACATCAACCATTGATTTAATTCCAAACAACCTTATTTCATTCCAAAAAGTCAAAACCTATCCAAGGAACAATTTCAAACTCAAGGTGGTCAAATGTCAAAAAACACAAGATAACTCCTATAATAATTATTGAAACACAAATATGAATCTTACTAAAGCCCATATTTATTGAAAACTTTATGATGTTTTAATCCACTCTTGATAGGCCTATGGTGCTCCCCACCATATTTTTCATCTTACCACCACCATTTTTAATGTTTATCACATCTACCATCAAAATTTCCCATTGAAATATATCTCCACATCCCAGGACATGAATGATTTAGATTCCACATCACCACACCCAAATTTACATTATAATACCATTTAAACACTAGTACCCATAATCATCACCAAATTATAAACTTATATGGATGCATAGCTGTTGTCTATGCATATGCTAGGGAAAATACCAACCTTTCCTGAAAATATTTATTTTTTTTGTAAAAATTCATCTTCTATCACCAAAAAAATTATAGATATGATTTTAAACTTAAAAATTTCATTTTTATTTAGAGACCAATGTTAGTCTTTCCTTGGTTTACTCATCTAAAAAACACCCAACTCTAACCATGGACACATTAGAAACCTACCTTGTCAGGATACTAACATTCCTTAAGGCATACTATGACTGAGTGATAATTATCATTGGAGTCTATACCCAAATCCAAGTAGGATTACATTTATATAACCTTAACCGAGTCAAAACATTTCTAGGTCCTACAACTCACCAATGCATAAATGATCTAAGCACCCTTGGATTTCTTTTACATCTCTCTAAGGCCAAAGGCAATACTCAACTCGATCCACAAGATCATCTGATATTCAACACAAAATTCCACATATATTCCAAGAAAAAACATCATTAGTAATTAAAATTTATTGTAATGCCATAATGAACATCTCATGGTCATCTTTTCATGCCCACAACACTTTCAACACGGGGGGTCATAAATCGATGACTGATACATCACTCCCCACCATAAGAGTGTCACTGTCATTGTGTCACTCGAGAAACTCAAACTACCATAGCCTACATTAAATTAATTTATGATCTCAAAAAAAGGATATGGACATAACACTCTCACACAATGGAAAAAATAATGCACTAACTACCACCTATTCTCAGCTCCCAAGAATTACACTGAGGACATTTTCTGACACCGAGTCTGTAACAAAGATCTCTCTCTGAAATAGCCGATAGTAAACTCCCCACCACATATATTTTATTATATATATATATTAGAATAACATAGTAATATTTAGATTTAAAATCGTGTTACACTCTTATAATATATACTCTATGAATCCACGACCCCTGAAACATCTCTATGTATCAAAACTGAGCACCTATTCTACATCTCTCTAAATCATCCTTGAAACCACCTATCATAGTAGGGAAATCTAAAAACCCATTTTAAGGACCTGATACTCTCTTCTCACAAGTGTTTCCTAAAATGCTTCCCACCCATGTTCAATAGGTACACATCGACTGAAACTCACCATAACCCCACGACTCCCTACCAAGAATCCACAAGTTTACATTCATGGTGGTACGACCTCCACTAAACCACATAATATAAAACACCAAGTCATAAACGGTTATAAATGGAACATATATGTTCAATAATACCATTAAAATTTCCTACCATACCTTTTAATATTGTGTTCATAACACCATGATCTCATTGAAATGTAATAGGTTATTTCTATAGAGCCATGTGATCATAAGGCCTGATGACATCACACATCTCTAGTGTGAACCTACCATTCCTAACTCCTCAAAACCTTGGAGTCACATACTCCCCCTATTATTATTAACTAAACACAACTTAACATCCCATGAGTAATTCATCACCAATTCTAATCCCACATTCCCACTTAACATTGGACCATGCCCCCTGGCTTATCAGTCTCATCAGGCTAGAGGCATTTCTGATGATTTTATCCAATGATATTAACATTATATATAAGAAAATTCAACTTGATTACCACCTATTAACCAAAAAATCATTTAAAGGTAAAAGGAATCCACCCACACTCCATCCTTAGATTCATACACCAGGGGCAACACCGAATTCCGCATCTTGACAACTTAAAAAATATGTCCTAAAATCTTAATGATTATATCCCTTTGAAACTATAATCAAAACCCAAAAAAGAACTCATAGTTCTCCCCCTTATAACAGATAAGGTATATCTATGCCACTTACAAGGACCTGTCCTTAAAACATTACATAATCTTGAGTTATATTAATAATATTATTTTAGCTCACATTAAAGATCTTTTCTAGTTTAGAGTTTTTGATAATTAGTCAATAACTCAAATATAACTAAACCACAAAATACAAAGTAGAAACTTAAAATCTATATAGATGTTTTTAAACCTTATAAAATATTTAAAAAATAAAACATGATATATTTTTGGAAAACTCTCCATGACTATCAATATAAATTCTTCCAATACCATACACATCTATATGTCTATTGAAAGGAAATAAAAAAATGTGAAATGATAATAAAAACCTCATTAAGGGATATAAAATTTAAGAAACTAATAGTTCATTTTTAAACATTAAAAACCTATAAAAATTTTACCATTAAGTAATACTTTTCACCCAAATAAGTAGTCAATACTTTCGTTTGATAATATTCTCATTTAATTTCTTTTTTATAGTATAAAGATTACCATAAAACCATAAAAAAATAAAAAATACA
Source organism: Viscum album (assembly GCA_963277665.1). Classification (NCBI taxonomy): domain Eukaryota; kingdom Viridiplantae; phylum Streptophyta; class Magnoliopsida; order Santalales; family Viscaceae; genus Viscum; species Viscum album. Next base: position 1,965,677,097 of record OY728133.1, read on the forward strand.
TAAATGTAACTTGTAAAATCATTATACTTATCACTCTTAAAAATGGAATAACCATACAGTCGACTTCCATACATGTCACTCTTACAAATGGAATACCCATAAGACTGACTTCGATACTAAATTCATGGAGGGTTATCATGGACTGACCCGTCATTGGTTTATCATGTAACTGCGCATCATTGGTTTATTACATAACCACTCATTAAATGTCCATGTAAAATTTATATAATCATAACCCATAGAATATTTAAATTTCCAAAATTTCACTCATAAAGAATGAATTTTAATAATAAGAAACAATTCATGATATTGGAATAATAAATCTTGTTTAAAACTCCATTTTTAATAAAAAACCCAAAATAAAAATAAGGTTTTTCATATGAGAAAACATGACATCTTTAAATGGAATTAAAAAATAAAATAATTCCCATGGAGGAATAAAAATCAGTGTCACCATGTATGTTAAGAATACAACATTCCTTATGTCATTTTTCAAAACCATCCATATAAATAATGTAAAATGATTTATTTTAGAAAAAAATTTAATGAAGTTAAAAATAAACATAAAATTACCTTTATAAACCATTTATGTATATATAAATAAATATATAAAATACTATCATTAATATTTTCATGTAGAAAAGATTATAAAATTATGTCCTTAAACATTAAAAGTTTTGCTTATATCTTTAAACATTTAAATCATAAGCCCCTTGAAAGATTAACATTTAAAAACACAATAAATAACATGAAGATATATATAATATGTATATGTACTGTAAAATTGGATTTATATACACTTTATAATATAATATAGTTTCACATCACCAAGAAATGTCTAAATTAAAAGAGATTGAGATGAAACCCATTACCTTGGATCCGACTTTTCTTGTATGTCATTACATTTCTTAATAAATAATTTATATTAATTATATAATTTTTTAAAACCTTTTTTAAATATTATTATTACTTTTATTTCAATTATTACATTGTTTTATACAACTACTTAAATAATTAATTTTACATCAGGTGTTTTCACCATATTTGGTTTATGCGTCAAAAATGACTTTGGTAGGTCAACTATGGTCAAAAGGGTTATTATATTAACATATAAAGAATAATAATCCTGAAATAATTATCATATATATATATCAATTAATTTTTTTAAAAATCGTTAATTTTTTTATAAAAAAAGAATGAGCATTATAATCATGGAGACGGTAGGCCGTATGTATAAATGAGTAACGTTATCATTTTTTTATGATTTTTATAAAAAGATGGTAAGTAACAATTTATATTTATATAATGATAATTATATCATATATACCATATTATTTATTCATATAAACATATATATTCATAATTATGTTGATGTAAAATTAGTCACATCACTTCGAGGAGGTAGTAGTCCACATGTCCATGAATAACGTTATCAGTTTTTTAGTGTGTGTAAAAGTGTTAATTAAATGATGTGTTATATTTAAATAAAGTAAATTATATAAATAATATCAAAAAAATATATTTATGTAACATATATATAATTAATCTCCTCCATAATACATTCTTTTATAGTGTGTGAACGTATCACATCACATTGAGTAGACGATAGTCCACACATCCACCAACCATGTTATCATATTAAAAAACAGAAAGTATAAGGGTATGTGTTATAAAATAATTAAATAAGAATAAATACATAATAAATATAAGATATGAAAAATATAAATAAAATTTCATCATCATTCCCTACCGTGAAAGGTTTTAAAGGAAAATTGATCTATCATCCTTTCATGAGGCGGTTGTTCGTTGTACACATAAACAATATATTTGTTAACCAGTAGATGGAAGTGTGTGAATTTTGGTAAAACAATTATAAAAAAATTCTCATTATCTTGAAGATAAATATGTAATTATATGATAATGAAATAAGGATAATTTAGGGGGTCGATAATGGAAATAAAAATAAAGAGATCGTTGAAAGATATTACCTCTTCTTTGGGGTAACTCCTATTGGTTTTCACCAAAGGGATTATTGAATGGATTTAATTAAAAAAGGGAGGCTTCTAGGATTGTTTTAGGGATTTATAGGACTTTTGTTTAGTTATTTATTGAGTAAATATGGATTTAGAGTTTTGAGGAAGTGGAAGGTGTGAGTGCCTTTTTATAGTGCAAGAGGAGTGGCAGTATTGTAATTTTTTGATAAGGGAATTACAACCACATTTTTCCCATGTCACATGGATATAATAATGGTGAAAATTAAATCCATGGATTATATGGTCTAAATATGTCCATAAAATATATTTTGGACAAGTTTTTGAGACATTAGGGCCCAAATTTTAAGGTTTAGTCCCTTGTTATATTAATTTTTTCTTATTTGTTCTAATTAATTCTAATTACCTTTACTAATATTTTTGGTCAAAAACAAAGTTGAACATATTATAAATTATAATATAAGGTGATTCAAAATATGGATTAATTTTTCATAATTTTTGTAAGAGAAGTGGCAGAATATAATTTATATTTAACCTCACACTCGAGATGTGACATCAGGTTTTTAATGAAAAAATGTTCAAAATTTCACTTAGTTTTTATAACCATTTTCAAACTGAAATTTATACCAAATAACTAAATTTCTACAATTGGTATAAAAATAATATAATTCAACTTTAAAACCTCTTAAAAATATAATTTATCCCTATAAATAAATTACATCAAAAAATAGATGTGAATTAAAATTTATTATTTTTCAATATTCATTAAAAACGAAACATCCCAAAAAGAATACAAAAAATTTACACTTAAATAATTTTTATCATTAAATTTTAAAAATAAAGGTTATTTTTATTGATAAAATAAATAAAATTCCCAAAAATTGGATTTAAAATGGGTTCGATATTAAAAGTTGGTAAAAAATATTTTAAAAATATAATGTTTTTAGGCTTAGAAATTGATTTATTTTTATTTCAATGTAATAAAATTGATTTTATGAATGAAAAAAAGACTAAAAATATTGGAATATAATATAGTTATTCGGGTTTATTCTTACTGACACAAAAATTAGGATATAACTACAACTTAAAATAAAAATATTAATAATATGTTATTTTTCTGTATAATTGAGTCCTGTGAGAAATAAAAGACTTTGGATAAAATAATTATTATGTGTCAGGTATGGTATCAAACATAGTGTCCGTTTTAATATAAATTTAATATTTAATTCATAAATATTAATAAATATGTAAAAGTATTATTCTATAATTACTTGGGATGTTACATCCTTCTCCCCTTTTGGGAATTTCATCCTCACAATTTTATTTAGTTATCAAATAAGTGGGATTTTTTTCTGTCTTGGAATTTTTAGATTCCAATGTTGCCTATTCAGACATATGGGCTATACATAAATACTTTACTTGTTTAATTATCTTATTTTGCAACACTTTCCCTCTATGTTATAGATTTTGACATGTTTGTTCCTCATAAGAAACATTTTATTCTAGCAGAACTACTCCAGGGCTCAAAACATGAGATGAGTCTGGTATATACATCCTTAACCTAGAAACATGAAATACATCATGTTTATAAGATAAAGTCCTATGTAAGGCCACTTGATAGGAAAATAATCCAACTTTATTTAGGATTTATTATGTTAAAATAAACCATGGAATCCTTTTCCCTATTTTACCAAAACGCATCACACTTTTACAAGGAGAAACGTTTAAAAATACATTATCACCTACCTCGAAAGAAAGATATTTTCTCCAGGTATCCATGACACTATTATTCTTACTTTGATCTTTACTCATGTGTTACAGAATCAACCAAACATTCCATTTTTTCCTCTACCAAATCTAGTCCCCTTAACATCCTTTCATCTATATCATCCCAAAAGATTCAGTGATCGATACTGCTTTCCATATAATGCCTCGAAAGGTTCCATCTATATACTGTAATGAATACTATTATTGTAAGAAAACTCAATTAGGGAAATATATACATACCAACTTCCCTGGTAATCTATTTATAAATAACAAATCATATCTTCCAAGATTTGAATCACCCTCTTAAAAATTCCATCGAATTGAGGATGAAAAAAAACACTGACATTTAATTTAGTACCTAATGACTTATGAAGGCCTTTTTAAAAATTTGACGTGAATATAAGATCATAATACGATAAAATGAAGAGGGGAACTCCACGTAACCTCATAATCTTATTAAGATATAGTCTATAATGATGACCTAAATACATTATATCTTGAATGGGAAGGAAATGTGAAAAAATAGTTAATCAATCAAAAATAACTTACATCACATTATTACCTTAATATGCATTTGGTAATCCCACCAAAAAATACATTGATATATTTTCCAATTTTCACTCTGGCATTAGAAAAGGATGAAGAATACCCTTCGGTAACATTCACATTACATTAAACATTTGACAAGTTAAACAGTTCATAGTGAATTCAAAAATATCTCTTTTCATTCAACCCCACCAGTAAAACACCCAAAGGTCTCTGTACATATTTGTGCTACCCAAATGAACTAAAAATGGAGAACTTTGAGCTCCAGTAAATAAATCATGTTTTATATTTGAATCGAAAGGCACACATAATCTTTTCCCAGAATCATAATGCACCTTCATCATCAATATTAAAATCTGGAAACATACATTTCTTAACAGATTCAATATTTTATTAAAAATATTGATCCACCTTTTGAGTTGTCTTAATTCTTTCGAAAAAAATTTAATCCACTAAAAACTGAAAAAATAGAGGAATTCCCTACATCCCAAACATATAAGCCAAAATTCATCAAATCATTAACTAAAGGGTCACATTACAAATATAACATGGTTAATATAGCATTTATTTTTTAACTCAATGCATTATCCACCCATGTTTTCTTTTCCAAGATGATAATGAATTGAGTTATCATAATCCTTGATTAGTTTTATCCATCCCCTCTATCTCATGTTCAACCATTTTTAATTGAATATATACTTCAAATTTTTCTTGAACGGTATATAATTTACACTTCACTCCAAATAAATGATGCCTTCTAATTTTTTATGCAAAAATAGAAATAGCTAATTCCAAAAAAAGTGTTGGGTACTTTAAATCACGAGTTTTCAACTATCCTGAAGCATAGAAAATTACCTTTTCATTTTGCATTAGGATACAACTAATACCTTTTAACGAAGAATAATTATAGATGAAGAATTCAACATTTTTTTAAGACCATCCCATAACCAGAGCATTGTCGAGTCTTCTTTTCAATTCATGAAAACAACCATCACATTATTCTATCCAGATCAACTTAACTCCTTTTTGAGTTAACTTAGTCAATGATCTAGATAACTGAGAAAATGTTTCACTAAACCTTTGATAATAACCTGCTAATCCAAGAATGAAATTAATCTTAGTGAAAATTGTATTTCTTTTCCACTCATCAACGTCTTTTATTTTTGAATGGAAAATATATTTTCCATATTTTAAAAAATATGTCAATGGAATGGATTTATTTTCAATCAAAATTAACTCTTAATAAACATTCCAAATTTTTTCTTTTATTTTAATATTTTAAAAACAATACTTATGTTCTATTGATGTTCCTATTGAATTTTATATTATACCAAATTATTATCTATGAACACAACCATATTCTGATCCAAAAACTAATGGAAGACTATATTAATATTATTCATTAATACAATATGTTCATTATATTACCCACATAGAATAATTAAAATCTAATAATGACTATATATTTTCTAACATATAGTCTTTGGAATGTCATCTTCCTTCAACTTCAGTTGATGTTATCGAGACAAAAGATCAATCGTAAAAAAATACTAAGCACCCTAGAGCTGATAAAAAAATAAATATGAGGAAAATGATACTTTTCCATAAAATTGATTTTTTTCATGGATCTATAATCAATGAAAAGTATCATGGTACCATATTTCCTTTTAAAAAATAAAATACTAGCACCCCATGGTGACGTTCTTGGTAGAATGAAACCTTAATCATGAAATTATTGTAACTAGTTCTTCAATTACACATGTTATACTTAAGCCATTAAAAATGGGGGGTTATAAATAGGGTTAGAATTAGGAACTGAATCAATAATAAATTCAGAATTCTTATTATGAACAACACCATGAAATTCTCCATAAAAAAAATTCTTAAATTAATTTAATACTAGTATTACACTAATAAAAATATTTTCATTATATTCAACAACGTGAGATAGATGACATTAACTACCATATTTAATAAATTTATTATCTTATTGTTATTTTATCAAAGGAATTAACTAATTAAATAAAACTCTCCTGTATTTTCAATCTAATTTACTATGATAATATAAAATAAATTCCATAACCAAAAATATATCAAACTCCAAAATGGGATATTCCACAAGACATGTAGAAAAGATCATCCCACTAATGTTAATAATGATATTAATTTAAGTATTTTTTTCTCTAAAACTTCTACCAAAAGTTCTTACCAAAATATCTTTATTAAATTAATGAGGTTCAATTTCAAATTTTCATGAAAATTTCATAGAAATGAAAGAATTTGAAGATCGAGAATCAAACAGAGTGTTGATATAATTTTAATAAACAAGTAATATACCTATCAACACTTGATTTAATTATTCCACATGAACTACTGTAACAGAAAAAAAATTTCCACACCCTTTTTATTTCAGTATTTCTGGTTTTCACCAGGGCTAATCAAATTTGGACACACATATTCATAATGGACTAACAAATTTCAACTAAAACGTCTTACCACTATCCTTTCAATGTTTTTATGATCATATTCCATGCATTCGTGAACCATATGACCAAGATTACCACATCATAATAACCTCTCAAACATTGAAAGATATTATCCATGATTCTTTTTACTACACTTATCACAAGATGAAAATTTGGTTATCTTACCTCCAAAATTATTTAATGAATTATTTATCATTTCATTCCAACTAGACCACTTCTTTTTCTTATTTTCATGGGACACATTATAATTAGAAAAACCTATTTCTACAATATCTACACATCAATTAAGTTTCTCATAGGTCTTGATGTCACAAGATGCCAATGCCCTTGGATATCATGGATTCAATCCTGAGTAAAACTGATTTATATTACCTTAAATATCTCAGATAAAATTTAGGTCTTACCTCACTGGTCGAGTGAAGTCTTATTCATATGAATCCACTAAATATTCCTCCTTTTGTCTCAATTCCATGAATTTCTTTTCCATCCTAAATCAAATAGCTTAAATAAAATATTTTTGAAATAAAATATTCTTAAATTCATCCCATTCAAAGGTATCAATATCTTCACTTTCGATAATATTATTAACCATTGAACAACACTAATCAGATTCACCTTCAAAATGATAAATTGAAAGAGTTTCCTTTTGGTGATCTGAACAACCCATGATATTAAATATTTTTTCTAGGGATTTAATACATTCTTCAGCTATCATGGGGTTATATGTTCCTCTAAATTATTTGGGTTGTTGTAGCATAAAATAATCCAATATAATCATGTTTATATGTATTATATCATGTTTATCTCTCACAAGGACACCACCACCGTTTATAGCCTGATTAAACTGATTCATCATTGTTAACAACTACATAGTTCTGATTTCGACAATATGAAGATACTAATTTGAAAGGATATTTTACTATCAGTTCCTTCCAACTATATATTCCATGTTTCCTATATGGAAACCCATTCTTAAAAAAATAATTTAGATGAATAGATATGTTAATAATAAATTTATATATAATTTTAACTTAACCATATTTTAAAATCTACCATTTCCTTGTTACAAATACTAACCTAAACTCTAAAGTTATCTAAACCTTTCCTCCGACACCAACTATTAGGACCCCACATTAAAACATTAAATAATCTAGAGTTAAGTCAATAATTTTATTTTATCTAACATTAAGGATCTTTTAAAGTTTACAGTTTTAATGAATTAAGAAAGAAATCATATATAATAAAACCGTAAAATAAAAATTTGAACCTTCTAATCATTATCCATTTTTTCTAAAATATAAGACTTTTAAAAAATAAAAACACGATATCTTCTATAGAAACTCTCCATGAGTATCCACACAAATTATTCCAATTCATTACCCATCCTTAGGGCCTATAAAAACATTAAAAATGTGGTAAGGGAATAAAAATAACAACAAGGTAATGAAAGATAAGGAAACTGTTAGTCTATTTATAAATAATGAAAACTTATTAATCTTTTAACATTAAGGAATAATTTTCACCCTAATAAGTAGTAAATACTTTCCTTTTATAATAATATCATTTCATATATTTTATATAATCAAAAGCTTACCATAAAACCCTAACAATCATAGAAAATATATAGAGTTACCATGGAACATCATTTTACTTGTCACACTTATAAATTGAATAACCATATATTCGACTTCCATACACATCTCTCTTACAAATGAATTATCCATATGGCTAACTTCTATACCTAATGAATTGGAGGGATATCACATAACCACTGATCATTGGTTTATCATGGAATCGCCTATAATTAGTTTATTAGGGATCCACTCTTAAAATGTCCCAGTACAACTTATATAATCATAACACAAAAAATATTTCAATTTTCAAAATTTCACTAGTAAAATTTTATTTACAATCACAATAAAAAATTTCAAGATATTTGAATAATCAATACATTCTATAAAAAAATTTAATAAAAAACAAAAAATAAAAAAAGGATATTCATTTTAGAAAATATTAATTCATTTAATGTAATCTAAAAATAAAATAATTCCCACAATCGCAGAAAAATCATTATCACTATGTACATTAAGAATAGAACATTTATTTTTTATTTGTCAAAACATTCAATATATATCACATAATAAGAATTTTTTTCAAAATATTTGAAAGAAATTAAAAATAAATATAAATTCCCCTTATAACCCTTTTATATTCATAGAAATAAAAAAGTAAAATAATATCAATATTATTTCAATGGAGATAAGATTATGAAATTAAGTCCTTAAACATTAAAAGTACCCCATTCCAATTTGAACATTTAAATCATCATCCCCATAAAAGAAAATAATTTAACAACAAATTAAATAATATAATGATAGATAAAATAGGTAAATGGATATATAATGGGGCTTTATATACACATTATAAAAATAATTAATGTTCATATCATCATGAAATATCTCAATGAAATGAGATTGAGATGAAATCTTATACCTTGGGTCTGACTTGTATTGTGTGTCTTTAACTTCCAAAAAAAATAAAAATATAACAATTATCTACAAGATTGAGGAAATATTATACAGTTTATATTTAATTTTTTTTCAATTATTCTTTTTTATACATTTACTTAAACAATTTTGTTTATGTTGTAGGTTTTAAGCATTTTCAGTTTATGTGTCAAAAATGACTTTGGTAGGTCAAATATGGTGGAAGGGGTTATTATATAAACATATATAGAATAATAATTATGAAATTATTATCAAATATAAATATCAATTACAATTTTAAAACCAATCATGAAATTTTTTTATGAAAAATTGTACTATCATTACAATCATGGAGACTGTAGGTCATACGTACACAATAGTAATGTTCTAATTTTTTGATGATTGTTTTATAAAGAAGGTAAGTAACAATTTATTTTTAAATAATGATAATTATATCATGTATACCATTTTATTTAATAATATATAATTATATATACATAATTTTAGTTGTGTAAAATTAATCACATAATTTCGAGGAGTTGGTAGTCCACACGTCCATGAACGACATTATCACTTTTTCATTGTGTGGAAAAGTGTTAAATAAAATTTTGTGTAGTATTTATAAAAAGGTAGTTATTTCATATATATCATATATAAGTTATTTATGTCACATATATTTAACTAAACTTATCCTTAATATGTTCCATGTATTGTGTGAACTTATCACGTTAGTTGAGGAGGCGGTAGTCCACACTTCCACAGGTGATGTTATCGTATTTACAAAAAATTGAAAGTATAAGGGTATGTGTTATAAAATAAAAATAGAATAATAAATACATAATAATTATCATATATAAAATATATAAATATTTTTTTCATCATAATTCAAAAAAATAAAATGTGGTAAATAAAAAATTATCAACCATCATTTCACAAGGCAATAGTTTACTATACACATTAACAGTATGTTTTCTACCCAGTAGATGAAATTGTGTGTAAGTATAAGTATAAAGAATATCCTAACAAAATATAATTATGTGTAGTATATTTTTTGGTTATATAATAATGTAATAATTTCTGTTCTGGGGGTGTATAATGTAAATACAACTGAAGATCCTAAGCATGGAAGTTACCTCTTTATTGGGGTAACAGTGTTTAGTTTTCACCAAATGGATTCATATAAGGTTTTCTTCCCAAAGTGAGGATTATAGGATGATGGGAGGGATTTTCAGGATCATTTTGTGTAGATATTTTTTTTATATAATGTGTCTTGAGATGTGTGAGTAAGTGGGAGGGGTGAATGCCTTTTTATAATGGAGGAGTGGTACTTTTGTATGTTTTGGAAAATGGAATTCCACCCATGTTTTTCCCATATGATGTGGACCCAATAACAGTCCATATTTTATAAAAGTGAGCATATGGTCGAAATATTTCCATCCAATGGATTTTGAACAAGTTTATAATTCATTTGTGACCCTATTTTTATGCTTTAATACCTAATTAAGCTAATATTTCTCTTAATCATTTTAATTAATTTTAATCACATTAACTAATATTTTTATTAAAAAACCAAGTTGAACATATTAGAAGTTTTAAATTATTAATATTCAAATAAGGAATCCAATTTTCCAAATTCCAATTACATAAGTGGTAGAAATTAATTAAAATTTTACCCCATAGATAGGATGTGATAGCAAAGTTTTAAATAAAAAACATTCAAAAATTTACTATGTTTCTATGTCCAATTTCGTGGTGAAATTGATTCCAATGACCTAAATTGGTTTAATTAACAAAATATAATCTTATAAAAATTTAAAACCATTAATAATAAAATTTATTATTATTAATAAATAAGATGAAAAATTATTTATGAATTAAAATTCATTTTTTCAATATTTAGTAAAAAATAAAACTTCACATAAAAATATAAAAATTCACACTGACCAAATTTTTATGTTTATATTTTAATAATGAAGTTTATTTTGAAATAAATAATAAATTAAAGTTCCAAATATTGGATTCAAAATGGTGCTTCCATTAAAAGGTAGTAAAACTAACTTTTATAAATATATTTGTTTTTATAATTAAAATTTGATTTTTTCTTATTTTAAGCATATGAAATTTATTATATGAATGTAAAAATAAAATTTATTAAAAATGTGTAATCATTATATAAATTTTCCTATTTATTCCTTTTGAAATAATTTAAAGGTTATAACTACAACTTAAAATAATAATATTAACAGTATATTATTTTTTGGTATAACTCAGTCTTGCCTGAAACTGAAGATTTCAAAGAAACTCATTGTAGAATTTTTGGTACTCTATCGAACATAACAACGCTTTTAAGACAAAATTTCAATATAATTGATAAATATTAAAAAGAAATATTCTATAATTACTTGGAATGTTACACCTATACCAATAACCTTGATATCATATACCATGCATTTATTCTACATTTGAAATCATTTATCCATGCCTTAGGCGTCAAAAAAATCCACATAAATTGGGTAGCCCCTCTCACAATCAACCTTAATCAGTAAAAATTCCAACACATCAATATCCTAATTCACATTCTGGAGATCAATATTCTCTCACACCTAGCCCTAATTTTAACTCCCACACAAGCCACTTACCATATATGGTGCACTTATCCCTATTCAAAAACACAAAACATCTAACTTGAAAAGTCCACCCACTTACTCCAGGTCCCTCACCTATAGATACAAAATGTTATCTCAATACTACAAGCCAATAAATTGAGTCTAGGTTCCAACACAACTTAAAATGGTCACAACCCACAACTTTCATAAGAAACCATGATGTAAGGAGACACTTCACAATATAATGGTGACACCCCAAGTGTTGAAAAAAAGGAAACATCCCTCCACATAGAACATAAAACCCATCAAGGTATCATAATCCATAACTAGGGGTCTCACTACTCATGATCTCCCATTATTCTCAAATAACCATACATAATGTCAGATCACATCCATATAGGATAACCCCCACTAAGATCTGTACACATGCAAATATTTATCACTATAATTTAATTAATCATTACCATTTAAACCATAGGATTCAAATTTAAAAACTATTCATTATCCATAATATACAAAATTCTGAAGAGTTATTAAATTTTACAATCCATTGTTTTGGATAGATAAATTTTATACAAATTTTATAAGGGAAAAAATTATAAGAGTCTTACAGGAACTATATTTAACCAATTACATCACTTTATCATTAATTTATTCCATCCTATTTAAAAGAAGTCACCTATTGAGTTAGTCAAGTGAAGATGAACCACACACTTATATGGAAACCATATAAATTTCCATAGAAACATTAAATTACATTCCATATTAACTACTAAAAAGCATTTGTGGACATAAATTACTATAATAAAAAACCATAAATATCAGAAAAAAATACCATCACATGTGTATCCCTTGAAACAATTATTCACATGTAGCAGAAATATGGCACATCAATCCTATATTACAAGAATGATGCATGTATGCACACCCTCTCATGCTATAATGGTATAAAATAAGAAATCCAATAAATAAATAACATCACACTCATGAAATCCACTAAAGGTATAAATCATTCAATGTTAAAAGTGAAAATTAAGGAAAATAATTTAACACCCTTAGAAAGATGGTTTTCCTTATATGTGGGGTAATATCACCTATGAAAAAGATAATTAAAAATCTCTAATACATCCTAGTCTGATATATACCACACCCAAATCTTTAAAAAAATTAAACCTTTTGTGTTTCCACTTTTTAATACCCAAGACCAACTCAATCTATGAACAATAATCAGACCAGAATGTTGCATGACTTAAGGAACACCTACACATATGATAGAGGATGTTAACTAGTGGAGATTTCGCCTAATAGAAATGCGGGGAGACAATTCTCTCATAATAGATTTCAATAATAATGTAAATTAAATGAAACAGATTATATTTTGGTATAAATAAAATACATGAAACATTCCAACCAATAACTATAACATCAGATGTAGTACTAAATGAATATTTTGAATATAAGAGACCCCATGTGGGAGGATCACACACAATAAAGACTAAAATAAATAAAATTATTGAGGCTAAAAACTATCCCAAACTGATCCCAAGTCTTCCCTAGACCAACATTCAAACTCCATAGTATTCATCCAAACAACATACATCAACATTGCACCTTTCTCAAAAACATATACCCGTGAAAAAAAAATTTCTTATCAGGTAACCTAGTTCTATAATAATGCGATAAGGGTGTGAGTATAACTTATAAAGACACCACCAATAATGTTTCTAAATATAAACAATAATATATGAAGATTTTATTATGTAAATAGTTTAAATAAATCATTTTAAAACATTTATGAAAAAAATTATACAACAAATATTGAACCTAACGGTCATGTTCACCCAGGGAATGGTGCATACCTTCATTGTCCAATGTCATGGTTTCTATAATAATGTCATAATAACCCTGAAAAACATCTCCTATAAATGGGTAATATTCCCATCCCTAGACTAAACCTGCATCTGGGGGTAATATATCCATCTTAGAAGCACGAACATCCACATAGGGATCATGTTCACATTGAGTTTAATGTTCTGTCTCAACATCCCTCGGGGGATGTGTTCACCCCAGGTAAACCATATGCCTCTATGTCTCCATGGGGATATATTCACCTCAAGTAAACTATAAATTTCACTATCCCCTGGGGGATACATTCATTTCATGTTATCTACAAGTCTTTAGGAATGAAAGAATCATTATTTACATATTATAAAATAAAAAAAGCAAGGAACTTCAAATCATTAATATTTTTTGATCCAAAATCAATCTCAATTAAAATTATCCAAAAACTATTAGAGAATACATATCCAATTTAAATCTAAAAACAATTTCAAAAACAATTTCCAAAATTTCGTTTCAAATTTACATTTCAAAATTTCATTTTGGATAAAACCTGACATATGACTTCAGTCAATTTCACATTTTTTTCAAAACAACACTGACATACCATTCCATATTGAAACTATTTATTTAGATGAAATTTAGTGATAAATTCATTTCCATGTTGTTCTATTTAGATCCACCTTCATATAAGGATAAAGGAATGAAGAGGGTGTCAAAGAAGTAAATTTTCCTTTTAAAACATTTAATTAATTTTTGAGGTCATTACATGGAAACTGATGAGACTAGAATTATATACCCTAAAAAGATAAAATGAGAATATGTGTAATTTTAGGGAAAAATTAATTTATCCAACACTTTCAGAATTTAATTACATAAATTGATAGTAGCTGACTTGTCTGTCCATGACCAGACCCAGTTCAAACCAACCAACATTGACATCCAAACCCCTAGCCAAATCCCAAGAACCCATGTTAATTAATGATAATAAATTCATAATTAACTAATAACCTAGCATTGATTTATCAAGTTAATTCAATGTGGATTAAATTTATATTAACTCACTGATCACACACTACTCCACATAACCTTATGAAACCACTCATAAAAGGTCCCCCACATACTCGAAACCACATTTATGGGCCCAAGAACTAGAAAACGATTCCCAAGAAAACCAAAAAAATTTAATATTATGGGGAAACCCATATAGAATTGATGGTACAATATAAGTCCATCAGAATGATATGAAACATTGTGAAACATCCATAGCAAGATGTCCCAAATTCAAGGAACATGAAATAATTATGGTTCTTTGAAGATTCCACCACGATTAAATGGAATTGGAAATGAAAACCCTAAATAATGAACCCAAAATTTTGAGAGGTGCAGGACATGATGAGATTATGACACTGAGAGAGAGGATATGAATTTAATTGTAAATTTAGTGACCTCGACCCTGTTATCCTAGAGCCAATGTATTATTTATTTCATTGGCGCATGATACAAGGAATACCAACCCGATGGACTGAATTGTTTAGTAGTCTTGGTGAAATAGATACATACTAGAATTCCATATTAATTTTGAAAACAAAAATTAAAAAATAATTTTTTTTTCAAGAAAAACATTACACCTTATAGCATATCCTAGAACATAAATCTTAGTACACTTTATGGAATTCTAGGACAGGGAAAAAATAAGGGTGACATCAAATGATTTGTAATGGTTAAGGACAATATAAGCTATCATAAATCAATAAATAATAATAAATATGGAATGTTAAATAACAAAATATACAATAAATTTAATTAATAACTTAGTTATCATAATCAGATATGGAATAATCAATATGGAATAGAAAATTACTAAAAACATTCAGTTTAATTAACTAACTAAAAATGAAATACATTTATAGATAATATCATTATGAATATCTCATGGATAATAAGATATTTCATAATCAATATGTGAAGGTAAAATAATGAAATAAATTTCTTGTTAATCAAGAAACTAAGAATGAAATTAATCTAGAGATAATATCATTGTGAAAATATCAATGATATTAATAAATGAAATCTTTATGAAGGAAATTCTAATTTATTATAAATAATGATATCAAGTATCAAGATACATCTTTATTCATGACTATTCAAAAGATAGTATACAACTATAGGTATAATCCTATATAACTTAAGGAATTCCTTTTTTTAAATAGGTAGGGGGGATACCACTTTTTATTAATCCAGTAATCCTCTCATTTTTTTGTTAGAAGATAGGAATAATAATACTTGGACTAATAGGACCCTCGGTATTAAACCCTGATACATTGATTAATACCAATAATAAAAACTGAACCTGCCTTATACCATCTAATATAGGTGATTTTATGCCTCAACATCACTGTGACATGTCTTCACTAATGTTCCCCTCTCGTCACCAAGATCATCTATTACCGACCCATCAAAAGAGTACAATCATGCCTCTAATCGCCTCCAAAATCCAATGTTGGTCGATGCTTCCCCTCCAATAAAGAAGGTGGTCTTCCTTTACATGAACTCTACCACACATTGTTCCCAGCCTTCTTCACTATCACCTTCCTCAATAGGGGTTATCCCACACCTTAATGATTCCACACTCCAACACTCATCCAATCCACATTCCACTATCGACCTTCCAATCCTATAACAAACATTTGAAAAACCCTTTTAGAAGGGTATATCAAGGGTCAAACATATAACACCCAAGAAAGTGGTGCTAAAATATGGTAATGGTCACCACTATACGAACACCCCAATAAAAATTCTTGGCATTCCTCATATATCTAATAATTAATTTAATTCAGAAAAAATATCCCTTATCATAAAATATATAAATTTTGGTTAGTTTTATTTTTACCTCTAACCACATAACATATATATATATATCCATGATAAATAATAAAGATATTTTTGTGAAATATTATTTTCAATGGTCATAGGTTAGTGAATATTTGAAGGGAATATTAATGGATACAAAAATAAATCAAGAAAATAAATTTAAACTATTTCCTTAGTCAAAATGATCATAAATCATATATATATAAAAATATCTATAGTATTAATTAAAAATATACCCATTAAAATATGAATAAATTGTTTTTGTTATTGATGAATAGAAATACCATAAAAATATCCTTAAAAATAGTTTGGAGAAAAATATTAATTTCTTTTTAAAAATCTTCTTTAAAAACTAAAATTTCACATAAAATTATGAAAATAATTTTCGTAGAAAATAACCATTAAAAATTATACAGTAATATTTAAAGCATTTGAGTGGTTATGTGTAATACACTAGAAAATTCCACGTAATTTTTTTTCATTTGAATGGAATTATTTTTAGACCAGACTCTAAGACGGATCGTGATTCCAAGGCCTAGAGATGCTAAAATGTGATTTAGAACTTCTTTTAATGTATGTTAGGTAATTGTTCGAGATTTTTTTTCTATCTTCTAAACCGATGCTCAGGTCAAAAATCTAAGGCGACTATTGAATTCAAAATACTGAGATTCACCTAATAAGTGACTAACCATCGACCGACATGGGTCAATTGAAAAAGATAAATTTTTAACTTTTAGTGAAAAATAAAATAATCTTAAAAGAAATTAAATGTTTATTTTATTCAACCTATTTCCACTGGGACATATTGACCATTCAGCACTACGGTGCAGTGACTTGGATTCATTGAATCATTAATGAACCTTATTATTGAAACAGTTTGGAAATGCACAAAGCATCTCACTCCTTTAATTAAATAGGTATCCAATGTTTAATAACAACACTAGTAAATCATCTAATGAATGAGGAATCTCTCTCTATATCTCTCTATCTCTCTCTTCGACGATGAAGAACACCATCGATGAATTCCATGGAATCAGGGATTGCCGAATGCTGGTGGGATAGATTCAAGAGATGATGAACAATGAAGAATGCTAATGAAATTAGGATCAAGGATGATTTGGAGAATTTTCCCTTGTCAGCAATGAATCCTCAAACCAGATTGGGGTTATGTGTTTTCTCTATGATTGCTTATTCCCATTCATATTTTTAAACAATGAGCATAGATAAACCCACGAATAGGTTGACCCATGGTCCGGTCATTCCTTCAGGTTGAGAAATGAAATTGCGGAGAGTTATGGGATTTGGAATTTGTGTATTAATTATAAAAACCCACTGATAACGTTTTTTAAATTCTAATGCGGAGGGATCAGGCTGACATGAACAAGGCTCAGATCCCTCCACAATATGTGTTTTTGTTATTTTTGATCGAACAATGGAATAAACAAACCTATAGCCCTGAGGTTGTGGTAGTGATAGCGGAAACCAAAGAGGACAGAGGTCATAAAAGGATTTTAAATAAAACCATCAGAGCAGAAGTAGTGGAAAGAAGAAAGCGTCCCCGGTGCAAAACCATTAGCGTGGAGGCATAAATGACTAGCGGTGGTGACCTGCAGTGAAAACCACATGTAGAAGGCATTGACACCAATGTGTCACATGTAGGATATGGCGACCTGCCCTCATCGGTCGTGCACCATAATAGAGGAGGGTTGTGGCATGTCGGTCGTAGTTGCTTGCTGGAGGCAGCGCCAGCATGGAACCACGTATGTGGAGCAGCCTGCTCAACACAGGCCATATGTTGACCAAGGGGGTGGTCAGCCGTGTTTGCCCAAACTGGACTGGTCGAGCTAGTTAGGGATGCATAGGATCGGCCGAGCTCATATTGGCCGCTCGAGCATCCTGGATAATTTTGCGAGCCGATCTGCTTTAGCAGACTGGGCCGATGAGATAAAGCTAGGCCGCAGAGTGGTTCATGCTAGGGAAAAGAGACTGTCCTACTAGTGAAAGCTAGGCCAAACATATTTGGGTCACTAGGTGACTTGGTGGATTGGACCCCCCGACCAATCTTGTCCATATACCATGAGGCCCAATGGACCATAAGGAAAAGATTGGGTAATATGGGACCCCGGGCCGGGTCGGTCAGGACAGTCTGAACCAGTCCGACTGGGCCTAGATTCAACTAGCCCCTATTTATAAAAAGGGATGTAACTCTCAAACCATGAATCAGATTGATGCATCATCTGTGGAGTTGAGA
Source organism: Viscum album (assembly GCA_963277665.1). Classification (NCBI taxonomy): domain Eukaryota; kingdom Viridiplantae; phylum Streptophyta; class Magnoliopsida; order Santalales; family Viscaceae; genus Viscum; species Viscum album. Next base: position 1,965,695,943 of record OY728133.1, read on the forward strand.
CCCAAATAATGGGGGTGTCCTTTTGAATTACATTAAGTAAGATTTCATGGATGTTGACTTAGTAAGACTTTGTGACTCAGTTACCTAGAAAGGATCTGTGACTTAGTTATGTGTGAGGCTCCGTAACTCAGCTACCCAGTGAGGCTCTGTAACTTAGAAATCAGTGAGGATCCAGGACTCAAATACCAAAAGAGGCTCTGTGATCCAGCTATCAACGAGTCTGTGTGACTCAACTACCCAACGAGGCTTCATGACATAGCTACCCAGTGAGGTTTCATGGCTCAGCTACCGAGCGAGGCTTCGTGACTTGGATATTAGTGGGGTTCACAACTTAGCTACCCAACCAGGATTTTTGACTCATATACTGAATAAGTCTAGGAAACCTAGCAATATGAAAGGAATCATTGGAGATGAGTTCATTTCTAGAGAATATATAGTGTTTTCAACAGTTGGTTTTTCTATCAACACATTAAGTTATACCTTTGTCGATATGACTTTAATGACTCTAATATTTATTTAATTATTTTTTTATTACCTTTTTGGGTTTCTGTGAGACCCAAGTTGGTTTCGGGGTCCCTACTGAATATTTTCATCCTCACCCCTACATGGGCTTCACCCGCACGTATTTTTTTTTGTGAAGATGATGAACAACTTTGATTGGGATCTTAGGGAGCTAGGGCCATCTCGTGCTCAGAGGTTAATATGCAGATAGAGTATGCTTTAACGACATTTGACATGATCTGCACTTACCTCTTAGGTAGGATCCTTGGTGGATGAACTCCAGAGATTGTATTTATTTTTATTGTACTTTCGCTTTTTATTTGGGTTTTTATTTTGGCCCTCTTTTCCTTTCTGTTTGACCTTTACTTGAATGGTTTCTTCCTTGTGTAAATTTTTTTGTTGGTATCCTAGTTTCAACATTACTTTACACCATGTGGGATGTGTGTGTGTACAAGTTTAAAGGCAATGAATTCCCTTTTTGTGATATGTCTTTTTGGTTCAAGTTAGTATCCCTTGGCATATGGAAGAAGGGTATGGGTAGTCATGTCATGGGCCCCGAGGGACGGGTCATGATAGAGTGGTATCACATGGAGGTTCGGTTCTATAAGAGGAACTAAAAATATGTAAAATCATTGATTGGGATATTATTTTAAGTGTTTCAAGTTCGAAATTCAGGTTATGAAGTCTTGTGTTGGTATGGAGGCTAATGAATCCATAAAACATGACCCTAAATTAGGCTTCTTGACTCGGCGCATGAAAACACCGGTCACTTGCATCTTTAAAATGTTTTCCATGATATCTTTGAGTCAGAGTCAGCTCGCTAGGTATAATTAACTACTCTTGGTTCATCATGATTTCTCATAGGATTCCTCAATGTAGAAATTGAGCCAGGATCCTAGTACAGTATCAATATGTTGGTCCACCAAGTGCTGAGTCATTAGTGTAGCGACCAAGTCAAGAGATAGAACCTTCAGGTGGTGTACTAGAAGCACCACCAACGGTCAAGTAGAAGATGCTACAAAATTACCATCAGAGGATTCATGTCAACTAAGCGTGTTTCATGAGTTCCATAGGTACATGAATATTAGGTTTCGAGTTAAGAAAGGACCTCAATCAGTTGGGGATTGGATGCAGGCGGTGAAACAAGTTTTCTTCTTCGTGATGACACCTTTAGACCAGATGGAATCTCTAGCTATTGGATTTCCACAGGGCACATCAAGGAGATGGTGGAGATTGAATCTACACATGCATGAGAAAGAAACCCTCACATAGGTAGACATAGATCAGCTTTTTAGGGAGTATTTCTTCACCGTGACCTTGCACTCAATATGCATACAGGAGGTTCTCCACTTATGGTTGGGAAGGCTAACCTTGGGTAAGTACACTGAGAGGATCATAGACCTCTCCCAATACTCTTCTAAAATGGTCCAAGACCATTTATTGAGGTCTGAAACGTTTTATCAAGGGATATGACTGGATATCAGACCATCTATGATCTCACTCAGCATCCCTATGCATGCTGGGGTGATGGAGTGAGCTCTTATAGTAGAGATATTTCTTGATCAAAACATGCACAGATTGTGAGAGCTAACATTTGGAGGTAGGTAGAAGAGTCTTCATCACCAAGCAGGTGATAGATGACACATGGTTCAAAGAGAACTAGATCCTCTTAAGGTTAACCCCACGATATTGGATCTGCAGTTCGAGACCCCTTAGGCAGTGGACACCAGTAGAGGGGCTTGTTGTTCTTCAAGTATAGAGGGCATGGGCACATAGCTCGAAACTACCCAAACCATCATAAATATGACCATAAAATGGTTGATGGGTCTATAAGGTAGAGGAAGAGTGTTAAAAAATATGGTCCATAGATATTCAAATGTGATAGGGGAGCTGGAATAGCGACATGCGGTGGGAGGTGATATGAGGTACTACCACTACCACCGACATGCAATCCTCCATGAGCTCCATGGGCAAGTAGATAGGGGTGGGGCCAGCATCAAGTGATGTAGGTCCATGACCATGGAAATCCAAATATGATTAGAGGTATGATCTATGTCTACTCTACTTTAGCTATAGTTCTTATAGACAAAGGTTTCGGTCACACTTTCTTGGCCACTGACCTTGTTCGGAGATCAGAGATTCTGACCAAGATGTTGGCTCGAACATTGTGATGAGAGACTCCTACAGAAGGGATTTTGGAAATCACACACTCGTGATGACAATGTGATCTTACTCATTGAGTTGGGAGATTTGGTTGAGAAGTCATAGTAGTGTCATTGTGGCCCTACAACGTTATTTTGGGTATGAACTAGCAATCAGCAGTCCATGCAAAGGTTGAATATTTTGAATGCATGGTGCAATGTATCCTGAGAGATGGGAACCAATTTTCCTTGGTTTTCGAGAAAGAATACAAGTCAGAATGAGAAGGACTTGAAAAAAGTAGGGTGCATCCGATTACTCACCAGTTGGTTAGCATGACCCTAGGTTTAGTGGATGAGGCGAGTCCACACTTTCCTAAAGTGGTGGATGCGAATGAGGACATCTTCCCAGAGGATGTTCTAGGACTACCTCCCCATAGAAAGGTACACTTTCATATTGATCTATACCACGATATATCATTGATATCTACTCTTTCATATCAGATGGCTCCCGTAGAGATCAGAGACCTGAGGTTACAATTAGATGACTTGTAGAGGAATGAGTTATTGAGGCCCAATGTAACACCCGGGACTTTTATGTTATATAAATCATCAACGGAATCTTTTTCTACCCAACACTTTCTTAGCTTGCTTTACACGAAATCGCGACCTTCCTGGATAGCTTGCGTCGTACGCAATACCGAGTTTCACGAAACAACGATATGCTAATAAAATATTATTAAAACTAGCCGTTATGAATAGTAATAACCACTTTTTGAAATTTTATAAATTTTATTTTTCAAAATTGACTTCTTTTTTGGATTCGGAATATCGAAATTAGCCTAGGGTGAAATTTTGGTATTTTTCTGAAAACATTCAACTTTTGATGAATAGTGAAACCACTAAGTGGTAGTTAAAAAAACTGAATTTTTCATAAAACATAATTTTACCGCTTCTGTGAGTGGAATTTCGAAAATCCTAGAGACACAGTTAATATCAAGGACTAAAATGTGGTTCAATGAGATGAAAATAATTTTTGGTGAATAGTATCTTTTTACTTTTTTTTACCATGGTTAAAAGTAAATAGGGTAATTAAGGGTAAAAATGATATTATTATTACCCTAACACATGTACTAATTCTATTGGATAAGTTTAATTAGACCAAAAACAAACCTAGGAATAATATATGACCATTTAGGCCCACTAGGATTAGATTAGGACATTTATTATTAATTTATTTAAAGAAGGGTTAAAATAGTTAAAATCAAAGTTGAATAAGTAAATAATTTATAATATGGGGTTATACATAAGATAAATTCTACTATAAATATTCATTATAAATATAAACCTATTTCCTACATAATGGTATTTTATTTTTAATATTTAGACATTAAATAATTTAAGTTATTTATGACACAAAGATGATGCAGTAATTATCTTATTAATGAAATATTGACATAATTAGTGTTATAAACACCTAAATAAATGTAATTTGAGACTTTTTAGTAATTACAATAATTTTCTAGGTTAATATGACATGTTAGAATTGATTTAATTAACTTGGTTTTAACTAATAATTCTGTTATTATTTTCACAAAAATCAATTACTAAATAGTGTCAAAAATGACATAAAATAGTTTTTAAAAAAAATATTATATTATTAATTGTTATTTTATTCCTAAAAATCTAAGGTTCGGAAAATGACTTAAATAAGGTTATATATATTAATAATAAACAAATTGGGGTTCTTTTGGCTTCTTATAGTAAGTTTATTAACCTTATAGTATAAGAACACAAGAAGACACGGTAAAAGTAAACTTATTACACTTAATGTTAAATCAAAATGATAAGGTCAAAATAGGAACCTAAACTTGTCTAAATTCTATTGTATGAGAGGATTTCGACCCATCCCCACCTTAGCTTCTAAATATATCAATTTGGAGCTATTTAAAACTGAACATGACTTTATAATAAAATAATATTTTTAGTTTTCCCAAAGGTGCCCCTCTCCTCCCTTATAAAAGGGAACCTCCTCCCCCTCTTCCTCACACCACATTGAGCCTTCAAGCTCAGTAAAAACCTACCAATTCCTCCTCTTCACTTCCCTAGATACATCCTAGAGGTCCTGGTATTCTTTAATGACCAATTTTAGTTCCCTAAAAGAAGGTCTCAAAGAAGCACTTCAAAGAAGAGGTAATGTCTGTTACCGATTCTTTCATCTTTATTTCTTCTTCCACTTCTTCTTCTTTAGTTGTATCATTATGAAGTAATAACATCAGTAGAAATCATATACTTATATGTTATTATAAGTATGAAACAACCATATTTCACCATCTATCCATCCTACGGAAAAAGAAATCACCGCGCGTGCGTACGTACAGAATACCGTCTCCACGCTGTGGTGTAATCTATTTTCCACCACCACCTTACTTGGATGGGTATAATGGTGTAAATTATAACTATATATGATTATTTTAAAGTGATATTGATTCTTAAATAGTATACATACACTCCAATACAATTCCACGATCATAGGAACGATATCATCACTCGTGCGTACGTACAGAATACCGTCTCCACGATGTGATGCGACTCGTTCTACATGAACTTCATTTCATAATGATTATATAAATGAATTGAATGAATTAATATGATATATATTACAATAATACCATTCTGGAAATGAGGTATCTATAACCTAAATATAATAATAAGAATTTATTTGACAAAACACGCATAAGAACAAAAAGTTATAAAGACCCGAATAACAAGTATCAATGGAATATTACTACTAAGAAGCTAAGAAAATGAACATATATGATATCATAAAAATAAGTATGATTCTGGAATAAGTCAATAACATTATTTAAATCATTATACAGGAGGTTAGGACACTTACAAAGCAAAACAGACCTAAGGTAAGGGAAATATCACAATCTCATTTTTATCCGAGATTGTTTATACTTTAGTATTTACTGGGGTGTATTTTATCATCCACATCCATGTTTCATCAATATGTAATATTATTTCCATCCAACTAAAATTTTTGAAATACAATTTTACCCTTCGGTGAGTTTTTAGAAAATGATATGAAAGGAATTTTTTGTCATTTTCCGTATGAGGTACTTTTTTGACTTTTCCGACAAAAGTACGAGAAGAATGTTTTTTTAACTTATACGGCATGAATGGATTTTTAAAAACTTATTTCCAAGAAGCATACTTTACAAGTTTTCAAGTTTATTTTTAATCAACATCTTTTAGTTTAGAATTGTATGACATGTTATGAAAGGAAAAGTGTTTTTGAAGAAGAAAGGATATCTTCCTGAAGAATGAAGTTCAAGAGTTTTATCAAAATTATTTTCCATCTAAGATAATATTGGGTTCTGTTTTTATCCCTATTATTACATGGATTTGATTATGTTGTGATGGACATATTTTTATGAATTCCTTTATCTTATATGAATTGTTTTATGATGTCACGATGTTTAAGATTCCCATTTTTATTACACAGGTTATGTTATGATGTATGGTTTATGATTTAGTGGAACACATAAGAATGGTATAATTATGAGATGGGTGGGACCTATATCTCCCTCCAATGCATTGGGTACAGATTTTATATCTCATGAGATATACATGGATGGAACGGTAGGTTATACCGGTTCAGTAAAACAGGACTGAAACGAGGAGTGAACTCGGTTCAGAAAGGGACTTTGTCCACTAAGATATCTTGGCAATGAGTCTTGATTAACAAGAAATGATTCTCTATGATTATGTGTGTATGCCACAAAGTTTCATGTTTTAATTTATAGTTATTGTGATTACATTTCACGGCCAGGATTTATCCCATGTTATGAAATTATGATCTCTTTTGCAGGTTAAGACTTCCAAAAGTTATGTGCTTATGTATATGATGTGATTTATATTTCTTTTGTTTACCCTCACTGAGCATTTGAGCTCACCCTTTTGTATGTTTTCTTTCCCCAGGTCAGGAAGAAGGTTATTAAGTAAGATATGCCAAAGGGGGCTATAGATATGATGAAATAAATGGGAGACAGTGTAGACGCTTTATGAACCAGTTGTTTATGTTTCCCAGTTTCTAAAGACACTATACCGATACGGTCCTTTCATGGTTTTGTTATATGTTGTAATAAGTATGCCTCAATTTTGAAGTATTAACAATGTATGTAAAGTATGGGTCGTTATAATTGGTATCCGAGGAAATGTATAGTCAACCTTTGGAAACTAGGATGTGAAAGCCTTAGTAAGAACCCTAAGGATAAGTCTAAGCATATAACACAATATTAGTGTTTTAGAAATGGACATGAATAACCTAGGATAAGACCATAAGTGTGAAATTTTATTCTTGATTATGTGGTTTTCCTATTATAATTAGTGTTGCTCACACTATTCTTCTTGGTTTTATTCAATGGTCGGAACCCGAAGGAACCGTGTTAATGCAGAATGCGACGGGCAATGCAATGATTGTCCCCCTGAGAAACCAAACGTTATGGGAGCTGGAATGAAAAATATTGTAGCCATGCTCACACAACTTTCTCAAGCTATGAATCATACAGGACTTCCAAACGAGCAAAAGAAGGAGCAACATTCTGTTGAATCCTTCATGAGGCAGCGTCCACCTTCTTTCAAAGGGTCTACTGATCCATTAGTCGCTGAACAATGGATTAGTACTACTGAAAAGATATTTTCAGTTCTTCAATGTTTTGAACATGATAAAGTCATCCTAGCAGTGTATCGTTTGGAAGGAGATGCTGATCAATGGTGGAATCTTATTAAGAATATGAGGCAAAGGGATGAAATTGAGTCCATGGAATGGGACGAGTTCAAGAACTTATTTTTCAATAAGTACTTCCCTCGTATTCTCCGAACAAAGATGGAGAAAGAGTTCTTGAACTAAAGCAAAAGGATGATGAATCTGTTGGTACCTATGAAGCAAATTCTACAAGACCTGCAAGGTATTCTTCTGGTATTATTTTTCAACCTAAGAGTAAGATCGATCGATTCATTAGTGGCTTAAAACCAAGTCTTCGAAGGGCATTAGCCATAAGGGAATTCAATAGCTATGAGGAAATCGTTCGATGTGCTCTCAAAGTCGAGATGGAGATTGGAGTAACCCATCAGTCATATGGGTTTGATAAGAAGAGGAAAATTGAATTCAAAGGAAAATCTAAAGAGCACACTGAAAAGAAGATGATCCTTCCCTTATGCTCAAAGTGTGGAAAGAAACATGGAGGGAGTTGTCTTAAAGGGACAATTAAATGTTTCAAATGTGGAAAGGAAGGTCATCGGGCATTTGAATTCCACGATGATGGGAAGAAGATGTCTAATGATGAAAACAAAGGAAGGGATACACAGAATGAACCTACTACACTTCAATGTTTCTAGTTCAAGGAGATGGGACATTATTCTAATAAATTACCTAATCCAAGGGTTGATGATGATGGTCGACGTCAACAAACTCTTAAGGCTAAAGGTAAAGGAAAGTCACATGCAATTTCTATCAGCGATGTGGAGTATGATAACGATGTGGTCAAAGGTACACATACCATCCACTCTAAAGTATCAAATGTTTTATTTGATTCTGGATCCACCCACTCTTTTATTTATGAAGAATTTTCTAAGGGTATCACTGTATTACCTCAACAATTAGATGTTTAGTTAGCTGTGACAACACCTAATGGCACAAAAGTCGCATCAAAAGTTTATAATTCTTCTCCGATCGATGTTTGTGAGAAAGTGCTTCCTAAAAATCTTGTGATCCTTCCTATAGTGGAATTTTATGTGATTCTTGGCATGGATTGGCGTTCTTTACATGGAGCTCATATCAATTTCCAAAGAAGGGAAGTCACATTTCATATTCCAGATCAATCTATGATCGTCTATCAATGCAAGGATGAACATAACCTTCCAGTGGAAATTTCTTCCATCTTATGGGTCTTGATTCCACTAAATTAAGGTTATTTATCTCAAATGGTTGGGTAGAAACTCACGATTAAGAATATGCCCATTGTACGGGAGTTTGATGATGTCTTTCTGGAGGAATTACCGGGACTTCCACCAAATCGTGAAGTTGAGTTTTCAATAGAACTCGTACAGGGTGCTTTGCCTATTTCAAAGACACCTTATATAATTTCCCCAATTGAGTTGCAGGAATTGAAGAAGAAACTCCAAGAGAATCTTGATAAGGGATTCATACGCCCTAGTGCATCACCTTGTGGAGCACCTGTTCTATTTATTAAGAAGAAAGATGGATCAATGAGAATCTGCATTGATTATCAAGAACATAACAAGATCACTATCAAGAAAAAATATCCTCTCCCATGCATTGATGACTTATTTGACCAACTACAAGGAGATCAATACTTTTACAAGATTGATCTTCGTTCAGGGTATCATCAATTAAGGGTCAAAAGGGAGAATATACCAAAGACGACTTTCCGTACAAGGTATGGACACTATGAATTTATAGTGATGCCATTTGGTCTTACTAATGCCCCTGCTATCTTCATGGATCTGGTGAATAGAGTCTTTAGATACTATCTTGATCAATTTGTGGTAGTCTTTATAGACGATATTCTTTTCTATTCAAAGAGCAAGGAAGAACATGAAGATCACTTGAGAATTATATTGAAGACCCTGAGAAAGGAGAATCTTTATGCCAAATTTACCAAGTGTGAATTTTGGATTCAAAAATATTCATTTTTGGGTCACATAATCTCAAAAGAGGGGATATCTGTGGATCCAGCAAAAACAGAGGTTATCGAAAGATGGTCGAGACAAACAACAGTAACTGAGATCCGAAGTTTTCTTGGTTTGGCTGGATATTATCGGCCTTTTGTGAAAGATTTTTCACGATTATCTAATCCACTCACCAAGTTGACTCGGAAAGGAGTTATGTTTGTCTGGACGAAAGAATGTGAAGAGAATTTCAAGGAGTTGAAAAGAAGGTTATCCAGTTCACCTATGCTCACACTACCTTGTAGTGGAGAAAGGCTTGTGATCTATAGTGATGCATCCAAGAAGGGATTGGGGTGTGCTCTTATGCAAAATGATATGGTGATAGCTTATGCCTCACGATAGTTGAAAATCCATGAGAAAAATTACCCAACACATGATTTCGAGTTAGCTGTGGTAATTTTTGCATTAAATATTTGGAGGCATTACCTTTATGGTGAAAGGTGTGATATTTATACTGATCATAAAAGTTTAAAGTATATTTTCACACAAAAGGAGATGAATATGCGTCAAAGAAGATTGTTGTAGCTGATTAAGGATTACGACTGCTCAATCCATTACCACCCTGGGAAAGAAAACAAGGTGGCAGATGCATTAAGTTGACAAGACCATGCTAGTTTATCCATGATGAGGATCACAAAATATCCAATATTTATGGATTTACAAAGGATGGATCTTAGAATTATAATGGAGGGGGAAAAATCTTATCTTTCTCAAATTAATGTTCAACCATCTATACATGTGAAGATTAAGGAGGCACAGAAAGAAGATGTCGAGTTACAAAAGAAGGTGAGAAACGTTCTTGAATTCAACCTTGATTGTGATGGGATAATAAAGATCAGGAATCGGGTTTGTGTTCTCGCCATCCCCGAATTAAAGAAGGAGCTGCTGGATAAGGCTCATAGTTCTTCATTCTCTATTCATCCTGGAAGCACGAAGATGTATAGGGACCTGAAAGAGTACTTCTGGTGGGATGACATGAAAAGAGATGTTGCTGAATTTTTCTCTCGATGCTTCGTTTGTCAACAAGTTAAAGCTGAGAGACAGAAGTCTAAGGAGATGTTACAACCATTACCCATACCCGAATGGAAATGGGAAAACACCACTATGGACTTTGTCACAGGACTTCCTAAAACATCCAAAGGCAATAATTCTATCTGGGTCATAGTTGATCGTCTTACAAAGTCTGCACACTTCATTGCTATTAGAGAGGATTTCTCTCTGGATCAGCTTGCTAGGATATATGTAAAGAAAGTGGTAAGATTGCATGGAGTACCACTTTCTATTATATCCTATCGGGATCCGCGATTTACCTCAATGTTATGGAGAAGTCTTCAGCATACTCTGGATAAAGAGTTGAGTTTCAGCACTGCTTATCATCCTCAGACAGACGGTCAGTCTGAGAGAACAATTAAAACCCTAGAAGATATGTTGAGAGCTTGCTCTATGGATTTCAAAGGTGGTTGGGATCAACACCTACCTTTGGTGGAATTTTCTTATAATAATAGCTTTCACTCCAGTATTCAGATGGCTCCTTATGAAGCTCTCTATGGAAAGAAATGTAGGACTCCAACATGCTGGGATGAAGTTGGGGAAAGAAAGCTATTAGGACCCGATCTCATTGATGAAATGGTAGAAAATGACAGATATATTCAACAACACATAAGATCATCTCAGAGTCGACAGAAAAGTTATGCCGACAACCGAAGAAAAGACCTAGAGTTTGAAGTGGGTGATAAAGTGTTATTATGAATATCTCCATGGAAGAAGGTTATGAGATTTGGAAAGAAGGGGAAGTTGATCCCTAGATATATCGGTCCTTTCGAAATACTGGATCGTATCGGGAAGGTAGCTTATCGATTGGTGCTTCCACCGAATCTCTCTCAAGTACACGATGTGTTCCATTTCTCTCTCCTGAGAAAGTACATACCTGATCCTTCACATGTACTCATCTCAGAAGTTGTACCGCTGGAGCATGATCTTTCTTGTGAAGAACCACTGATAGTGATTCTGGATCGTAGCGAAAAAGTCCTACAAAACAAGACCACTCGATTGGTGAAAGTTTTAGGGAGGAACCACCAATTAGAAGAAGCTACATGGGAGCTTGAGGATATGATGAGGGAGAGGTATCCCCATCCGTTTGTTACAAAGTGACGAATTTTGAGGGCAGAATTCATTTTAAGGGGGGTAGAATGTAACACCCGAGACTTTTATGTTATATAAATCATAAAAGGAATATTTTTCTACACAACACTTTCTTGGCTTACTTTACACAAAATCACGACCTTCCTCGATAGCTTGCGTCGTACGCAATACCGAGTTTCACTAAACAATGATATGCTATTAAAATATTATTAAAACTAGCCATTATGAATAGTAATAACCACTTTTTGAAATTTTTGAAATTTTATTTTCAAAATTTATTTCGTTTTTGGATTTGGAATATCGAAATTAGCCTAGGGTGAAATTTTCGTATTTTTCTGAAAAATTTCAATTTTTGATGAATAGTGAAACCACTAAGTGGTAGTTAAAAAACCTGAATTTTTCATAAAACATAATTTTACCGCTTCTGTGAGTGGAATTTCAAAAATCCGAGAGACACGGTTAATATCAAGGACTAAAATGTGGTTCAATGAGATGAAAATAATTTTTGGTGATTAATAACTTTTTACTTTTTTTTACCACGGTTAAAAGTAAATAGGGAAATTAAGGGTAAAAATGATATTATTATTACCATAACACATTTCCTAATTCTATTGGATAAGTGTAATTCTACCAAAAACAATCTTACGAATTCAATATGACCATTTAGGCCCACTTGGATTAGATTAGGACATTTATTATTAATTTATTTAAAGAACGGTTAAAATAGTTAAAATCAAAGTGGAATAAGTAAATAATTTTTAATATGGAGGTATACATAAGATAAATTCTACTATAAATATTAATTAGAAAGAAAAAAATATTTCCTACATAATTAAATTTTATTTTTAATTTTTATACATTAAATAATTTAATTTATACATGACACAAAGATGATGCAGTAATTATCTTATTAATGAATTATTGACATATTTAATGTTATAAACACCAAAATAAATGTAATTTGAGACTTTTTATGAATTCAACTAATTTTATAGGATAATATGACATGTTAGTATTGATTTAATTAACTTGGTTCGAACTAATAATTCTGTTATGATTTTCACAAAAATCAATTACTAAATAGTGTCAAAATTGACATAAAATTGTTTTTAAAAAAACTATTATATTTGTAATTGTTATTTTATTCCTAAAAATTTAAGGTTCATAAAAATGACATAGATAAGGTTATATATATTAATAATAAACAAATTGGGGTTCTTTTGGCTTCTTATAGTAAGTTTATTTACCTTATATTATAAAAACACAAGAAGACACGGTAAAAGTAAACTTATTTAACTTAATGTTAAATCTAAATGATAAGGTTAAAATAGGAACCTAAACTTTTCTTAATTCTATTGGAAGAGAGGCTTTAGACCCATCCCCACCTTCGCTTCGAAATATATCAATTTGGAGCTATTTAAAACCGAACATGACTTTATAATAAAATAATATTTTTAGTTTTCCCAAAGGTGCCCCTCTCCTCCCTTATAAAAGGGCACCTCCTCCACCTCTTCCTCACACCACTTTGAGCCTTCATTCTCGGCCAAACCCTGCCAATTCCGCCTCTCCACTTCCCTAGAGACATCCTAGAGGTCCTGGTATTCTTTAAAGACCAATTTTAGTGCCCTAAAATAAGGTCTCAAAGAAGCACTTCAAAGAAGAGGTAATGTCCGTTACCGATTCTTTCATCTTTATTTCTTCTTCCACTTCTTCTTATTTAGTTGTTTCATTATGAAGTAATAACATAAGTATCACTCATATACTGATATGTTATTATAAGTATGAAACAACCCTATTTTACCATCTATCCATCCTACGGAAAAAGAAATCACCGCACGTGCGTACGTACGGAATACCGTCTCCACGTCGTGGTGTATTCTATTTTCCACCACCACCTTTCTTGGATGGGTATAATGGTGTAAATAATAACTATATATGATTATTTTAAAGTGATATTGATTCTTAAATAGTATACATACACTCCAATACAATTCCACAATCATAGGAACGATATCATCACTCGTGCGTACGTACGGAATACCGTCTCCACGATGTGATCCGACTCGTTCTACATGATCTTCATTTCATAATGATTATATAAATGAATTGAATGAATTAATAAGATATATATTTCACTAATACCATTCTGGAAATGAGGTATCTATAACCTAAATATAAGAATAATAATTTATTCAATAGAACATGCATAAGAACAAAAAGTTATAAACACCCGAATAACAAGTAGCAATGAAATATTACTACTAAGAAGCTAAGAAAATGACCATATATGATATCATAAAAATAAGTATGATTCTGGAATAAGTCAATAACATTATTTAAATCATTATACAGGAGGTTCGGACACTTACGAAGCAAAACGGACCTAAGGTAAGGGAAATATCACAATCTCATTTTTATCCGAGATTATTTATACTTTAGTATTTACTGGGGTGTATTTTATCATCCACATCCATGTTTCATCAATATGTAATATTATTTCCATCCACCTACAATTATTTAAATCCAATTTTACCCTTCGGTGAGTTTTAGTAAAATATATGAAAGGAATCTTTTGTCGTTTTTCATACGAGGTACTTTTTTGACTTTTCCGACAAAAGTACGAGAGGAATTTTTTTTTTAACTTGTACGACATGAATGGATTTTTAAAACATTATTTACAAGAAGCTTCCTTTACAAGTTATCATGTTTATTTTTAATCAACATCTTTTAGTTTAGAATTGTATGACATGTTAAGAAAGGAAAAGTGTTTTTGAAGTAGAAAGGATATTTTCCTCAAGAATGAAGTTCAAGAGTTTTATCAAAATTATTTTCCATCTAAGATAATACAGGGTTATGTTTTTATCCCTATTATTACATAGATTTGATTAGGTTGTGATGGACATATTTTTATGAATTCCTTTATCTTATATGAATTGTTTTATGATGTCACGATGTTTAAGATTCTCATTTTTACTAAATGGGTTATGCTATGATGTATGGTTTATGATTTTGTGGCACACATAAGAATGGTATCATTATGAGATGGGTGGGACCTATATCTCCCTCCAATGCATTGGGTAACGATTTTATATCTCAGGAGATAGACATGGTTGGAACGGTAGGTTATACCGGTTCAGTGAAACAGGACTGAAAAGAGGATTGAACTCAGTTCAGAAAGGGACTTTATCCACTAAGTCAGTCTTGGTAATGAGTCTTGAATAACCAGAAATTATTCTCTATGATTATATGTGTATGACACAAAGTTTCATGTTTTAAGTTATGATTATTGTGATTACATTTCACTTCCATGATTTATCCCATGTTATGAAATTATGATCTCTTTTGCAGTTTAAGATTTCCAAAAGTTATGTGCTTATGTATATGATGTGATTGATATTTCTTTTGTTTACCCTTACTGAGCATTTGAGCTCACCCTTTTGTATGTTTTCATTCCCCGGGTCAGGAAGAAGGTTATTAAGTAAGATATGCCAAAAGGGACTATAGATAAGATGAAATAAATGGGAGGCAGTGTAGACGCTTTATGAACCATTTGTTTATGTTTCCCAGTTTCTAAAGATAATATACCTATACGGTCCTTTCGTGGTTTTGTTAAATGTTGTAATAAGTATGCTTCAATTTTGAAGTATTAACAATGTATATAAAGTATGGGTCGTTATACCCAATGTTTATCCTTGGGCATCCCCAATGTTATTTACCAAAAAGGTAGATGAAATCATGAGATTGTGTGTGGACTTTTAACACATAAATGAGTTGACTGAGAAGAAAATTACCCTCTACTAAGTATTGATGACCTCTTTGATCAGCTAAAGGATTAGAAGTGGTTCTCAATGATAGACCTCATATCAGGATATCACCAAATTTGAGTATGAGATGAGGAAATCTTGAAGACATCATTCAGATGTGGCTACATCAACTATGTGAACTTATTTATGCCTTTTGGTGTTACAAATGACCCAACATAGTTCATGGGTCTCATTAAAATTATCTTCTAGACATAACTAGACTGGTTTGTAATGGTCTTCATTGATAAAAAATTGGTGTATTTAGAATCTAAGGAGGTGCACAGGATACTCATGCTAATGGTTCTAGACACACTCCGAGAGCACCGACATTACAAAATGATATCGATGTGTGAGTTCTTAATACGAAAGGTACATTTCCTTTGAAACTTCATCACAATGGCAAGATTTATAGTAGATTCAGTAAATATCGAGGTAGTTCTTCCTTGGTATCCACACAAGAGTGTTACCGAGGTGCGGAGTTTCATTGGGTTGGCTGGGTAATATTGATTCTTTGTACCTGAATTCTCATAAGTAGTTGAATGCATGATAGCATTGGAGAAGAAGGGAAAACCCTTCATTCGGAAAGCCCAATGACAGAAGAATTTTCAATAGTTAATATAGATCTTGATGTGTTCTCATATAATGAGGTTTCTAAAGTAGGTAATGAACTACGTTGTATATTGTAACGTATTAGGAATCATACTAGGGTGTGTCCTGATGGAGGGACAATAAGTGATTTATAAGGCTCATGATAGTTGGGACTGCATGAATAGAACAATGCAACTCATGACTTTGAGTTGGAAGCTGTAGTCATCAGACTGAAGATGTGGAAACACTACCTTATGGATGAGTGTTTCACTGTCTACTCAGACTAAAATAAATTTATGAATAACGTTTCTTATAAGGATTTGAATTGGAGATAATGGCAATGGATGGATTTACAGCAGGACTATTTGTAGATAGTCTATACTCTTGGGAAAGGGAATTTGGTGGAAGATGATCTTAGTATAAGACCAAGTTCATAGTTACTAAATAAGGCCTCAGAATAGTTGTTATCATTTCAGATATCCTTTGTGGATAAGGAGGAGGTGGATTTTGGTAGTTTCCCCTCAACTATTATAGTGAGTCACAGAGGTGCAACTCAGAGATTCCAACTACAAGACTACACATTCCCATATATCCACATGGAATTCTTTTGATGGATATTCAAAAAGTGGGGAGCACATCATCTTTTTCAACAGATACATAGTAGTACCAATGACATTGTATGAGGAGGTGTTTAGGTAGTTCCATAAACCCCCTTTGGAAGTGCATCCTGGTGTGGAATAGATGTACCAAGACCATCAAGGTCAGTACAAGTGTCCATGAATGATGAAAGAAGTGGCAGAGTTTGTCTTTAGATGCCTCACATGAGAGAAAGTGAAGGTTGGGCATCAGGTACTAGCAGGTTTGGCACAAAACCTCTAGGTATCCATGTGGGATGGGATATCGATGGACTTTATAATAAACTCACCATGTACATCCAAAAGACTCAATTCTATCTAGGTGATCTTCAATCGACTCACCATGTCAGCCCACTTCCTACCCATTTGAGAAAAAGGTTCATAAGATATATTGGAATTCCTCTATGTGCAGGATATAGTTCGACTCCATGGAATCACATCTACGATAGTATTAGATCATGATGCATGATTTACCTCCCAGTTGTGGAAATGATTTTAGGGGGATCATGGAACTCAATTGTGCTTGATAATAGATTTCTCCCCCATATGGATGGACAGACATAATTCACCCTTCAAACCTTGGAGGACATGCTTTGTGATTTTATCCTAGATTTTGGTCGTAGTGGGGAGGACCACCTACCACTCGTGGACTTTGTGTACAACAAATGCTACCACTTCACCATCGGTTTGACAACATTTGAGGCATTTTATGGACTCCAATTTTTATCACCATTATGTTGGATAGACCTAGGGATGTCCGCACTCATGGGACCAGAGATGGTACTTTCTACCACTGAGAAGGTGCAGGTAATCTGAGAATAGATGAATATTTCACAAAGCCGAAAAAAGTCCTATGATCATAGGCGACAGAGACCCTTAGATTTCTATAAGGGGGACCATGTGTTCTTATGGGTCTCTCCTCGATAAGGGATAATAATATTTTTCCAAGGCGACATGTTATCCCCAAGATTCCTCAGACCTTTATTGATTTTGTGTAGAGTAGGTGAGGTGGTGTACGACTTTTCTCTACTAAATTAGTTGGAGAAGGTGCACATTGTCTCCCACATATCCCAGTTGATGAGATATATGGATAACCCTTATCACATCATTGAACACAGAGATTTGGATATTGATGACAGGGAAACATTCATGGAGTACACGATGGTTATAGAGGATCGATAGGAGAGGATTGTTCGTAGATGTTCGATTTCTCTGGTGCATGTTTTTTGGCAGTAAGGGAATCTCCTGGAGATAACATGGGAGCAAGAGAATCTGATGCATTCTCAGTACCCCTTAATTTTCATTTAGCCATTGTTTGGATTTCAGGGATGCAAATCCCTAAGGTGGGGAGAATGTAATACCTTGGAAAATTCCATGTAAAATATTCACATTTGAATGGAATTACTTCTTGGCCAAGCTCCGAGAAGGAATGAGATTTTGATTCTGAGAGAGGACAAAACTTATTATTGAACCATTTTTGATGTACGTTGATTAATCATGGAAGTGAGTTTTTCTAATTTTTTAATTGGTTCCCGAATAAAAAAATTCCAGGGTAGTGTTGAATTCAAAATGTAAGGGTTCACCTAATGAGGGACTAAACTCCACCAGTACGGGTCGAACGAAAAATATAAATTTTATACATATAGTGTAAAATAAAATAAATGTAAAAATAAATTCAAAGTTTATTTTATTCATCCTATTTCTGTTGTGACACAGAGACCAGTCATCTCTGTGGTTCAGTGACATGGCGACGATGAATCATTAATGAAGTTCATAAAAAAATAGCATGGGGATGAAAAATTCATCTCCATTATTTAATTAAATAGGGATCCAGAGTTGAAAAAAACCCTGGGAAATCATCTAATGAACAGGGAATCTCTCTCTCTCTCTCTCTATGATGTAGAACTCCAATGAATAATTCCATCGAATCAAGGATCAACAAACACTGTTGTGAAGTATTAGAGAGATGACGAATGATGATGAATGATAACAGATCAAGGATCAATGATGGCTCAAATATTCTTTGCTCTCTAGAGATATATCCTCAATCTAGGTATGGGTTATGTGCTTTCTCTGTGATTGATTTTCCGATTATTCCTTTGAAATGATAAATGTAGATCAACCCACGAATAGGTTGAACTGCGGTTTAGTTGTTCTTATGGGCTAGGAAATTATATTATGGGGAGTTACAAGATTTTAAATCCATGTTAGAATCATGTAAACCCCGTTTATATCTATTTTAAAATTTTAAGGTAGAGGGATCGGGCTGACAAGAACAAGGCCTTGATACCTATGAAGCGAGAATTTATGTATTTGTGACCGAATGGTGGAATCCACAAACTAGTGGCCTCATGGACATGGAATTTATGGATGCAAACTAAGAGGACTAATAAATAAAATGGATCTGAGATTTTACCACCTTATTGGACTCGGTGGTCAGTGAAAGGTGTCACCGGTGTGGTACCATCAGCGTAGCGTTGACCGCAGGCAGAAGGCTATGCCACCTAGGCACTGCATGCATGACATGACAGCCGACCCATGCCGGCCATGCTAGTAGAAGAGGCATGCTCGATGTGTGACATGAATAATCATCATCTTCCTTATCCATATGGTCCACAAGTTGAACAAGGTGGTGGCTGAGTGAATGGATGTGCGTGCCCCAACCGGACCGGTCGAGCCATTCCGGGACAAACTGGACAGCCCATCGGACTGGGCCGGACCGTCCAGCCCACCAGGCCTGGAAGGGCTCGTGGACCAGGCCAGTAGAGGCTAAGATAATTTTTTGAGTTGGTATTCATTAGGGGACTAGGCCGGTGGAATAAGTATGGGTCGTGGGGTGGCCTGGGCTGGGGAAAGGAGATCGGCTCGCTAGTGTGGGTCGGGCAAGATAAATTCAGGTCACTGGGTGACTGAGCATACTGGACCCATGACCAACCACAACCGATTCTAGTGAGGCCCAATGGTCTATGCCAATGGGATAGAAATCCAAGATCAGGTCACGTGGACCCCCAGGTAGCGTTGGTCGGGTTGTTTCGAACCAGTCAGACCATGCCCGGATGCAACTGTCCCCTATTTACAAAAACAGATGTATCTCTCAGACCGTGTGTCTGATTGATGCGTCGTCCGCGGTGTTAAGACACACATGATAGGGTTATCCTTATCAAATCATCTACTTAATATTTCATGGAAGTTGACTCAGGGGGGATAGATGACTCAGATACCCAAATAGGATTTGTGACTCAGCTATCAGTGAGGTTTCGTGACTCAGCTACCCAGTGAGGCTCCGTGACTCAGCTATAATTAAGGCTTCATGAATCAGTTTCCTAGAGAGGATTCATGAATCTGATACCCATAAATGATCCATGGCTCAACTACCGAGCAAGGATTCATGATGCAAGGGTTGGTGTCTTGAGAAAAAACTGTTTTTTACTTTGATTACATGAATGTACTCTTATTATATATTGTTCATTGTTCTGCATGACTATAATATACTAATGTCCAAGAATTTTCGTTACATTAATAAGGTCATGGAAAATCCTTGCAATGAAGAGAGCCTTGAAATTCTATAAAAATATTCTTAAATAAAGTTCTATGGTTGGATGACATACTATAATAGGACACATAGTATACAGACCGACACATGCAATTACTCATAAGAATACCATACTCTCTCTGATAGAGTTTGAACATGGTAATCTCCAAGATGGGAGATTATGAGAACATACCCACCAGTAAAAATTCGGCATGTCTCGGTGTCATCTGACATTTCTATCTATGAGGGTGTGTAATGGTCCTTAGACTGGATGATTATCATTAACTCATGTCATGAATCATGCACTTAGATTTATTGACGAAAACTGTCACGCAGTCAGTTGGTGGGAAGTATAGGGTACGGTGGGTGTGTCACGAGTGACATATTGTTAATGGATAAGTCTATTAAGGATTTGTTTCCTTCCATTTATGGAATTTGATATCTCAGCCCTTTGATTGAAATAGAACCGTCACATGAAATTCCATGGCCATGGTGTAACAATGTGTTTATTTCAGGTAGCCAAAGAATGACAGATCAAGCATATAGGTTTATGACAGAACCATGAAACCTGCTTGATGAGATATTGATAAAAAGGGATTAAATTACATGGTAAGTGTTCGTATGAGGTGACACATCAATGCGAAGTCAACTTCTTTATCTTGGGTGCCTTGACCTGTTTCTAGATAGTAATCTTGGACTTTAGGCAAGCCCGCCTAATGCCAATGAGAAAGAGGCCTATAGGGTCACACACTAAGTGTTTCCAAGTATCTCAAGTAGAATAAAGATCATTCCCATATGAGGTTTAATAATTATTCAATGAATCGTAAATCATTTTAATGATGGAGGAGGAATAAAATGAAAAAAAGTACACGCCGTGTATTAATAATTACATGCCGTGTAGTTTTTATTTGGAAAACAAGTACACGACATGTATTATTTAAGTACAAGCCATGTAGTTTTCATTTTGGAAAGGAAATGAATAAATGAAAACAAGATCTAAATGCCAGGTACATTGAATGTACACACCGTGTAGTTTTAAATGAAAAGCAAGTACACGCCTTGTATTTATGATTACATGTCGTGTAGTTTTTCTAGTCGGGATTTTGAGAAAATAATATCATTTTATTAAATGATATTTATTATAATTATTCTGGGCGCATTTCAAAGAATTAATGACTTGACATGTAGTTTTCAAAATAGTTAATTAAATAAATAAAATGCGTAACACATTTATTTTTTTTCATAACTTTACAACCTCAAACCCGATTATAAATATCCTAACAACCCTAACTCATTTCCTAAGAAAATTGTTGTGCACAAAAATTCTGGAGAATTATCTCAAGAACGAAAGAACTCCATCCTCCAAGAACACTCTCAAGATTGAGATAGATCCTCTTCCATCACATCAAGATGATCTAAGGCGGGAAATGCAAGAAAATGTTTCTCCTTGCTAGCACTTGGAGACACATTTGGCGATGTCCAGAGATATGAGGTGCACATGTGGATCATCGCTAGAGGAAGTCTACAATTGGATTCTAAGATGCAATGACAAATCACATCTGAACAGGATCGAGAATATCAACAAAGAAAGAACACCCAAAAGGAAATTCTTTCCAATTAATAAAATTAATTATAATCAACCAGTGATGATCCACTTTTGTGGTTCCAGGACCCTTCTTCTTCTTTGTCTATTTTTGTGAATCGATCCATGGAGGCTAGCATTTATCGTTGTATTGATCACAGATTGATCGTTGCTAATGGAAAAAATCCATGTGGCACATCCACCCACGTGCTTCTACTGCTTCCAGAACCATCAATTGGTATCAGAGGGAGGTTACAACTTTGATTATATTTATTTAATTTTTCTTGATAATTTATGAATTATTATTTGATTAAATTCTAGTTAAATCATTCTATTAAACTGAATAAATGAGATTTGTTCTTCCTCCTTCAATTATCAATTCACATCACACAAACGACCTTTTAATTTTAATTTTGATCAAAATAAAAATGAGGAACTCATTCGGAGGATCCGCTCTTTCTATATGTACAACATGGGAATACACAATGTATAATGAAAACTACACGTCGTAGACTTAGGTTCAACAAACTGGTACTGGTCCGCTAATCCACATCAATTGAA
Source organism: Viscum album (assembly GCA_963277665.1). Taxonomy (NCBI): domain Eukaryota; kingdom Viridiplantae; phylum Streptophyta; class Magnoliopsida; order Santalales; family Viscaceae; genus Viscum; species Viscum album. The sequence continues at coordinate 1,965,718,184 of OY728133.1, forward strand.
TTGAGTATACCTATGTTTTATTACACCTTGTTGACCAGAAATGAACGACACATGGAACCGGAATACATAACGTGTATGTTGAATCAACCCGCTGTGTACTCCAATCTAGCCCAAGTGAAATTGTGTATAATGATAATCTGTGGTCCATGTACACAGGATTTCCAGGAAGGTAACCCCATAAAAAGGAAGTACACGCCGTGTCAGCTTAATCTACATGCCGTGTACTCCAAAATTTCCAAAGTAGGGGAAACACGCCAAATCCCCCAACGTGTACTTTGGATAATCGGTGAAAAGAAATACACACCATGTAAATATAAACAACACGCCGTGTACTTTCCTGAAATGGAATTTCATCAGGTTTCTTCCAAAGTGGAACGACCCATACAAGGAATATGGATGAGAAAAATCTCAAGGACATTAAAAAAATAATTTAAGATAAATAATTGATTAATTATAAGACCATAATTAATTGAATTCAAACGCAACTTATCTTGAATAAATAAAATTATTAAAATATTATGAATGATAAATATTCATAAATGTTGTTGTAAGCTATAGATGTTCATGAGCTAGACCAAATACCCTTGGTATGTGAATATGAATCATTTAAAATTGTTTAATTTAAATTCATTGGCCTGCGAGCCTTCTTCTAATAAAATGTAGGGCCTGCATGCCCATGGATTCATTAATATAAACCCCATGTAATAGTGGATCTCCTAAGCCAGAGGAGACAGTTAAAAACCCAAAACTGAGGTGAAACCAACCCAAGAAGATACAATGGTGTACATGTGGGAGCTGCGAAACATGAACCATCTATTCAAGGTGTTTTTCCCTAGTTCAGGGTTAGCTTATCAAACCTCTGGATAAGATAACCAATAGAAGCTCATGATCATGCCATATTATTTTATTTCTTTCTAATTTCAAGTTTTATTTATTATGTATGGATTGTGGCGATCACATAATTAAAGAAATAATCAAGCATGCAAAGATGGAATAAAATAAAACCGGACTATTCGTAAACATTATCAAAACATGGTTAATCACTTATGAAATCATCACTTAATATTAACAAGCATGTGATAATGTGAAACTACGCATAAAAGATTAAAATCCCACAATACCATAATAACTCAGACCAAGCCTTCTATTACATTGTTAAGGGCAAGACTCAATAAAACTATGTGTTTGACCAAACCTTGTTAGGACACTTACTTTTATAAAGGAAGCACTTATTTAAGATTTCTGGTTGACTTAACCAAATTACATCATGATAAGTATCCCTTGATAGACTTTGTGTAATATTGGAGGCAATAGTTGAGGAAATACAAGTCAGGATTTTAGGATTGGGGAGTCTACTCAATAGATGAAGGAACTAGAAGCTCACAGTTTCCAAAGACATTCCTACCTAAATACCTTCTAATAGCTTGACCAACCCTTGTTGGGGTTATGAGAAGGGGAATATAGATCCTTTACACTACAGTGTCAAAGAAACTGGTCATTCTGATTTCAATAGTGAAGGCCATTGGGAATTCATCAAATAGTGGGAGACTTAATAAAAAATATTATTTCATAAAATGTAATCAATAAAGTACTGATGAATATACTCTTTTAATTTGTAGAATCAATAGGACAAACTTACCCACCACATTTTCTCTGTAATCAATTCTGGATAAAGAAAATATTCTCATTGGCAGTAACTTTTAGGAATGGTTTAGGTGCCTTCAGGTTATCTTATACCATGAATGAAATTATAATGTGATGGGGTCCTCACTTCATTATTCACCTGACCATGGGGAAAATGATGAATATTTATTGGTCTATGATCAACATGTGAACGATGCACATGACATTCAATGTTTGATGCTATCATCAATGTCTAGTGAGCTCATGAAGTCTCATGAAGACATGGATGCCTATAGCATGCTCGAGCACCTCTGTGGTCTATACTGGGAGAGAGAAAGATAAGAAAGGTTTGAGATCCCCAAGGCTCTATTCGAGAGAAATCATGGAAAGGGTGCCCCAACTGGGCCTCATGTAGTCAAGATCATTGGCTACATTGAGCGCTTGGAGGTTCTAGGGTTTAAACTTCTTGAAGAACTGGGTACCGATATCCTTATTTCATCACTCCCCCAGAGCTTCCCTAAATTTTTTATAAATTTCAACATGAACAACATTGTGAAGTCTCCATCTGATCTTCTTATGCTCGTTCTCCAAGTGGAAAATGATATGAAGCGTGAAAAGCCTTCTGTCCTCATGGTTAATAAAAGGAAAGGGAAGTCGAATAACATTAAGCCCAAATCTTATTCAAGACAATCTAAGAAAAGTAAGATCAAAGGGGAGGCAAGGGAAAAAGAGGCTATTCGTTTCGCATGTGGAAAGAAGGTCCACTGGATGAAAAACTACACCCAGCCAAGGAAGCAAGGGGAAGCTGTAGGTGTGTTTGTTATCAAATGCAATATATTTGTTTCTAATAATTGGGTATTAGATACTGATTATGTTGCTCACATCTGTATCTAAATATAGTAACCAAGTAGATTCAGAAAGATTGACTGAGGTGAGGTTGATCTACGAGCAGTTAACGGTGCTAGACATGCTGCTGTAGTTGTCGGAGACTACCACCTCACATTTCGTACTGGGATGGTATTGGTTTTAAAAGGTTGTTATTATGTAACCTCTATAACCAGAAACATTATTTCAGTATCCAGATTATATAATGATGGATTCATCTTCAAATTTGGAAGTGGATATTGCTACTTCTATAATGATAGAATTTTTTTCTAGGGAACATTTAAATAACGACTTTTATGTGTTAGACTACACAAACCAAGTAATAGAAATTGATGACAATGTTAATTCACATGACTCATTCCAAACCCAACTTTGGAATCACTGGCTAGGACATGTCTAAGAGAAACGTTTGACACAACTACATGAATATGGGTATTTAGATTCTTTCTAACTAAAACCACTTAGTGTATGTCATGAGTTTCTACAAGGAAAAATGAATAAATCCCCATTTAGTGGGAAAGGTGAAAGGGCTAAAGAGCTTCTAGAATTAGTTCGCACAGATGTGTGTGAACCATTTCAAGTTGATGCAAGGGGTGGGTTATCGTACTTCATAACTTTTACTAATTATTTTATTAGATATGGATATATTTACTTAATGAGGTATAAGTCGGATTCTTTTGATCGGTTCAATGAATACAAGAATGAAGTTGGGAATCTTATTGGTAAGAATATTACGAATCTCCACCCAGGAAGAGGGGGAGAATATCTTAATTAGGACTTTATTTATTTCTTATGGGAGTTTGGGATTCTATCTCAACTCACAAATCCTTACGCACCTCAGTGGAATGGTGTAAGTGAATGGAGGAACTGCACCCTGTTGGACCTGGTGAGATCAATTATGAGTCATGCGATTCTTCCATTATCCTTTTAGGGATATGAATTACAAACAGCAGCACACATACTAAACCATGTACTAACTAAACTGATAAATGGTATTTCATACGAGTTATGGAGTGGACGTAATGACATGTTATCTAATTTACATGTGTGGGGTAGCAAAACATTTGTTAAGGCCTCTTCAGGTAACCGACTTGCACCTCAAGGAACAAAGTGTAACTTTATAGGATATCCCATGGAAACAATGGGATATTACCTATACAACCCCTCATACCAAAAGTTTACAGTGGAAATACACGCCATATTCTATGAGAGGGAGCACATATTCAAAAGATATAGTGGGAGAGAGATAGACTTTGATGAAGTCGAGGCTCAAGATACACAGGAGTTGGTACAAGAACGAATTCCACAAAGCCCCCTGGAAGAAAAATCTGTTCCAGAGACACAAGAACTGCGTAGGAGGACAGGAGAGGTGAAAGAACCAGAATGTTATGGTTTTCTTGTCACCGAGTATGGTGACTCATTATTGGTTGACAATGATGATCTTATTACCTAAAAGGAAGTAGTTGAAAGCATAGACATTTCCAAGTTGCAAGAATCCATGATTTCTGTAGTGGATTCCTTGTAACGAAACCAAGTCTAGTTTTTGGTAGATCCTCATGTTTATGTAAAGAATATTGGTAATAAGTGGGTATTCAATAAGAAACTGGACATGAAGAGACAATTCAAAAACTATAAGGCATGACTGGTTGCAAAAGTTATTTGATAGTGTTAATGATTTTACTATGATGAAACCTTTTCATCAGTTACGAAGCTGAAATCCATCAGAATCCTATTGTCCATTGCTTCTTACCATGACTATGAAATTTGGGAAACAGATGTCAAAATAGAATTCTTAATGGGAACCTCTAGGAAGATGTCTACATGACACATCCTGAAGGTTTTGTGACTCTAAAGGATTCCAACAAGGTATACAAGTTCCAGAAATCCATTTATGAATTAATGTAAGCATCAAGGTCATGGAACATTCATTTTGATGAATCCGTAACGAAATTTGGCTTTGTTAAGAATGAATGTGAGCCTTGTGTCTACAAAAGGTTTATGGGAAGTGCAGTTGTTTTCCTAATAGTGTATGTTGATGTCATATTACTAATTAGAAGCGAAGTACCTGTCTTACAGTCAGTTAAAGCATAGTTGGATAAATGCTTCTGTATGAAATACTTGGGAGAGGTAGCATATATTATTGGGATAAAGATCCATAATGATAGATCCAAGAGAATGTTAGGCCTAATTCAAAGTACATACATTGACAAGACATTGAAGATATTCAGTATGGAACAGTCCAAGAGGGTATTCTTGGCAGTTTCACATGGCATTCATCATTCCAAAAAATGTTTCCTCAGACACATGAGGAAAGAAAGTTAATTGAAAGTATCCTTTACGCATATGTAATTGGGTCAGTCATGTATGGAATTCTATGTATAAGGTTAGATGATTCTTACGGATTAAGTTCGGTAGGAATATATCAAGCTGATCCAGGAGACCGCCCTTAGATGGAAGTAAAGACTATCCTTAAGTATCTGAGGCATACTAAGGATATGTTCCTCGTTTATGGAGGAGATGAGGAACTAGTCATCAGAGGACATGTAGATGCTAGTTTCTAGACTAATCAAGATGACATGAACTCGCAGACTTGTTACATCTTTAGTTTGAATGGCGGTATAGTGAGTTGGAAGAGCTCAAAGAAAAAGCGTGGTCGCAGATTCTATAGCAGAGTACGAGTATATTGCAGCTTCTGAGGCAGCTAAAGAAGTAGTATAGATGTGAATCTTCATCCAACAGCAGAATGTAGTACCTAGAAGTAAATATCCTATCACTCTCTATTGTGATAATACTGCAGTGGTGGCACTTGAAAAAGAGACAAAGTCACATCAGTCGACAAATCAAATACTTCGGAAGTATCATCTCTTGTGGGATTTTTCTCAGAGAGATGAAGTTGTAGTGAGAAACATTTCAGCGGAAGACAACATGGTGGACCCCTTGACTAAATCCTTGACTTTGTAGAAACATGATCATCATGTCAGGTATAGAGTACTAAAAGTCGTAGGTAGTTATCTCTAGTACAAGTGAGAGTTTTTAAGTGTTGGTGTCCTGAGAACCAACTGTTTTGTACTTTGATTACTTGAATGTACTCTTATTATATATTGTTCATTGTTGTGCATGACTATAATATAATATTGTGCTGGAATATTTGTGGCATTAATAAGGTCATGGAAAATCCCCTCTATGATGAGAACCTTGAAATGAAAAAACAATATTCTTAAATAAAGTTCTACGATTGTATGACATACTATTATAGGATACATATTATACAGACCATCATGTGCGAGTAATCATAAGAAGACGAGACTCTCTCTCCTTGAGTTCACACTTGGTAATCTACAAGATGGGAGATTATGAGAACAGACCTTCTAGAAGAAAATTTGCATGTCTTGGGGTCATTGGACATTTCTATATACAAGCGTGTGTAATGGCCCTTAGACTGGAATATTATCATTAACTCATGTCATGACTCACACACTTAAATTTACTGATGAAAACCGTCACGCAGTCAGTTGGTAGGAAGTAGGGTATGTTGGGTGCATCACGAGTGATATGTTGTTAATGGATAAGTAGAGGAAGAATTTTTCCCTTCCATTTAAGGAAGTTGATATCTCATCCCTTTGATTGAAATAGAACTGCCGGATGATATTCCATGGAAATGGGGTAACGACGAGTTTATTTCAGGTAGTCAAAGAATGATGGATCAAGCATATAGGTTTATGACACAAAAATGAAACATGATTGATGAGATATTAAGACAAAGGGTTTAAATTACACGATAAGCATTCGTATGAGGTGACACGTCAATGCGGCATCAAATTCTTTCTCTTGGGTGCCTTGACCCGTTGATAGACAGTAATATTGGACTTTAGGCAAGCCCGCCTAATGACAACGAGAAAGAGGCTTAGAGGGTCAAAAAATAAGTGTATCTAAGTATCTCAAGTATAATAATGATTATTCTCATACATGGTTTAATAATTATTTAAGGAAACCTAAATTGTTTTAATAATGGAGGAGGAATTAAATGAAAAAAAGTACACACCTTGTATTAATAATTACACACTGTGTAGTTTTTATTTTGAAAACAAGTACACGCTGTGTATTATTGAATGTTCACACCGTATAGTTATAATTTTGGAAAGGAAATTAATAAATGTAAACAAGATATACACGTTGTGTACATTTTATATACACGCCATGTAGTTTCAAATGAAAAGAAAGTACACGCCGTGTATTTATGATTACACGCCGTGTAGTTTTTCCAGTCGGGATTTTGTGGAAATAATATCATTTTATTATATGATATTTATTATAATAAGTATGGGCGCTTGTCAGGGGATAAATGACTCTACATGGGGTTTTGAAAAGAGTTAATGAAATAAATAAAACACATAACGCATTTATTTATTGTCATATCTTTACAACCTCAAATATGATTATAAATATCCTCACAACCCCAACTCCTTTACTAATAGAATTTTTGTCCACAACAATTTTGGAGAATTCTTTCATGACTGAAATAACTTCATCCTCCAAGAACACTCTCATGATCGAGAGAGATCATCTTCCATCAGATCAAGATGATCTAAGGTGGGCAACGCATGAAATGGTTTCTCCATGCTAGCTCCCAGAGACACCTTTGGCGACGTCCAGAGATACGAGGATCACATGTGGATCACCACAAGAGGAAGTCTAAACATGGCTTCTATGACACAATGACTAATTATAAGGCCCCAGCCTTAAACCTTACTTAATATTAAGTTATTACAAGATTACACATTGATGATATTTTCAGGTTTAGACTTCTAGAGAATTAGATCATAAAACTTGCATTATATTCCATATTTAAACAAAGTGGTTACATAAAATATTGTATTAATTTTTCCCATCAACAGAAACATATTTAAAGTAAAACTTTGATTTTTTCTTGACACTTCCGTGACACTATCATCATATCATGTACCCTTCCCTTGACCTATGAAAATCATTTCAGAAACATGGGATGAGCATAAAAAGCTCAGTAAAAGATATAAAAATATGGAAAGGAAACATGAGTACATGTATACATAAGAATGAAATCATACTTTACCCATAAAACATAATAACTTTAACATACCTCATAAAATCATGAATAAATCATAGAAATCATAAGACATAAAGGTAACTTGAGGCATTCATAACATTCTTACGTAGGGATTAACCCTCTTGGTTACGTTTGGAATACCCATCACAGTATATTCCCTAAATATCTTCGGAGAAACCATAACGTTTCACTCCTTCGCGTTACCCAATGCATTAGAGAGCTATATCGGGCTCACCCTCCCTTAGTTTATCATGGAACCACCCATCTTCATAACAATTCCCAAGAACCGTAACATAATCGTACCCCATATTACATGCATAAAGGAAACATAACATTTCCACATTTCATTCACAAGATATCAATAAAACATATTGATATAAAAAAACCTTATGAAACCCATTTTCAATACCAAAATAAAAGAAAAGTAAAACATGGTATTTATTTTTATTTTAAAAAGAATTTATGGCTTGTAGAGGAAGCCGAAGCTCAAATAATGGTCACGGCGGCAGAGATTACGTTGTTGCCGCATACGTATGACAAAAACATTAACTTTTGTCATTTTGTAAAACGCTTCATATAAAAAAATTATTCATTTTGGATAAACATAAAATTAAAATGGGTTTATACACCATATAAAAGAAGGTTGTGTATCAAATAAAATATGCCTCAATGAAAGGATATTGAGACGAAGTCCCTTACAAAGACGGTATCCTTGGTTTAAGGATAAATCAATTACATAATTATGTGTGACAAACAAATACACCAAATATAAGTGGATATTAAGTGTAAAAAAATCAGAAGTTATTCACACATATTCATAGAAGAAATATTAAAGGAGTACAAGTTTATCCAAAAGAATCAAATTTGGGTTAAGAATTTCCCTTGCAAAAATTTGACAGCCTAACGACGTCACTACAAAATTCAGAAAATGAGTTGATGAGAGATAAAAAGGGTATATCATCAAATGGACATGAAATTTAAATAAATAAGGATATAGAAGAACAAATCCAAACATAATAGTATGTGAATTAAAATACATAACAAAAGAAGTCTTTTAAAAAGAGGAGGGTGAAAGGTTCCCTTACTGACATGGGTATCTTTCAAAACATACACCCCGTGAAAGAAGGACAACAAAAAATTGATGTAAATACTCATAAATGAAATTATATTACACAATGAGTAAAATAATGGAAGTAAATACACCACTAAAAGGAAATTGTGGCAAATTTAACATAAATCTCACAGGAATAAAAGTGAGATGAAAAATCCCTTACGAAAACTCGGCAGCCTAACAGCACCACTTAAAACTTAAAAAAATGGATTGATGAGATAAAATAGGGTCTCTCATCATATTAACATAAATTTTACAGAAAGAGTAATATAAAATAACATCCCCCAACATAACAAAGAGGATCTTAAAAGAAGTTACATAAAGGAGAGTACTTAAAAAGAAAGAGAGTGGTTAGATCTCTTAGGAAAATTCGGCAGCCTAACGACGCCACTCAAAACATCCAAAGTGGATTGATGAGAGAGAATATGTTCTCTCATCATATGAAAATAAAACATACAGTAATATTAATATAAAATAACATATCAATCACAAGAATGATTAGCTTAAAAGGAATGACATAAAAGAGTGTACTTAAAAAGAAAGAGAATAGTAGGATCCCTTACCTCGGGTCCGACTTGACTCGATCGTTCTTTAACGTCCTGAATAATATACTTGAGTTAATTTATACTTGATTAAGAACCTTTTTCAAGTTCATTATTCCTTTTATATCACTTATTTCCATGTTATAAAAAATATGTAATCATTTATGTTAATAATGTTTGTTTTGTCAATATTTTGTTCTTAAGTTGAAAGTGGGCTTCTTAAAATTACATGTTGTTTGTGTGGTCAAAGGTTCATTATATCCAGAATGATATTCATGATTTGGATATCATATATATCATATATATCCAGAATATACATGTATTTATAATATTAAATAATCATTTATATTTAATAAATTAAATGCATCGTTCATGGAGACGGTAAGCCATACGTATGCATGAACGATACTTTGATTTCTATGTCATATTAATGGAATTAAAACCAAGTGAGAGGTATGTATATTTTAATTACAGAATTATATTTATCATTTATAAGTAAACTACATCATATATAATAACTTTAAATCCATCCTTTATACATCCCACATATGGCATTAACGAATCAAATCACTTTGAGGGGGCGGTAGTCCACACTTCCTAAAATGAAACTATCGTGTTTACCCATAATGGAAACCATAAATGTATGCCAAAAAATAAAGATACAGAAGCTTAATTAAAACATAAACATATTATATATCATATATAAGTATAGTTACATCTTAATGGCCACCTTTTAAGGTGTTATATGAGTTTTGAACAATCATCATTTTGTGAGGCAGAAATTTTCCATCCACAGAAACAGTATGTTCTTTAACCATTTGATGTTCGTGTGTGTAAGTGTAGCTGTAATTATTCTTATACCAACATTCTAGTATACTGAATATACTGGATTTTTTACAAAATAAATGAATAAAAAGAGATTAGGGGGTTGGAGAAGCAAAATAAAACAAAAGAACATAAGTGAAGACATTACCTTAAAATCGGGTAACACTTTTTGATTTGAGCTCAAAGGCTTCCATGGGATGACTTATGGCCAAAGTGAGGCTTCTAGAAGTAATATAGGGATGTGTAGAGGCAATATGAGCAGGGTTAGGCCGAGCCAAAGTCTTGAGAGGTGTGGGTAAGGTGGTAGAGGTGGGGGCCTTTTATAAGAGGAGAGGACGTGCACTCTTGTAAAGTTAAACAATGTTACTTTATTTTCAAATGAGTTTAGGATTTCAAAGGCCCCACATTGATGTATTTAGAGGATAAGGTGATAAGGGTTAGAAATCCACCCATCCAATAGGTTTTTTACATGTTCAGGTGTTAGATTTTATGTTATCCTTCCATTTTATTTAAATCGTTAAATAACGAGATCATCGCTTCATCATCACGATGTCATAAATAATTTAATTTATTTAATGTCTAAAAATTATAAAAAAAATACTATGATGTATTAAATCTCTTTATCTTTCCAAGGAATATTTATAGTCAAAAATATGACTTGTATAACCCCATATAAAAATTGTTTTAGTAAAACAACTCATGTTTGTGTCATTTTAATTTTAACATTAAATAAAACGGTATTTATGTCGTTTTCCAACCAAAGTGGCTCCATGGGGTCCCCAAGTTGACCAATGGATTTTCTAGGTCGGCCATGACTCATACAATGAGTTTAGGACATGTGTATAGGTCATTTCATATTATTAAAACATTATTTTTACTTTAAACTACACTAATTACCTCTAATCGTGATTAAAAACTTAATAAGTTGCTATTCACCAAAAAATTATTTTAATCCCATTGAACATAAATTTACTTCTTAATGAAAACCATGTATGTCTGAATTTTGAAATTAAAAACAAAAAGGTGACAAAATTTCATTTAAACGGAAAATCAGTTTTTATAAGTACCACTTAGTGGTTTCACTATTCATCAAAAATTGAAGTTTTTCAGAAAATTACCAAAAATTCACCCTAAGCTATATTTGATATTCTGAATTCAAAAATGATTTATATTTTAAAAAATTCAAAACATATAAGTTGCATTAATTAATTTAATAATTAATTCCCGTTGTCAAAACAGATAGCGTGTTTTTATGAAACAGTATCTATTAAAATATTGACACTAGTTTAAGTCCAATTTCGAAGTGAAATTAATTCCAATGACCACTATAGTATTAAATGGTAAAAATATATTCTAATTTTAATTTAAAAACAATTCAAAAGTTAATATAATCATATAAATAAATTATATTAAAAATACGTTTTGACTTAAAATACAACATTTATTACTATTCATTAAAAAAATGCACTTTATTGGAAAAATACCAAAAATTTACACAAAGTAAATTTTGTTGTCCTGATTCTAAAGAAGAATTTTATTTTGTCAGATATAACTCAGGAAATTATCAATAAGTGGATTTAAAAGAGGTTCGCCATCAAAAGGCGGTTAACCGACCTTTTAAAGGACATTAGAATGTTTATGCTTAAAAATGGAATTCATTCACATTTTTAATCCTCTAAAATTTATTGTAAAAAGTAAAAATATTTGACAAACATATATATTCATTTTATAGTTAGTTCTGTTCATTTCCGCCATTACAACGGCTAGGCATTAACTACCATTTAAAATAATAATATTTTATTATTAGAGTGCAATGTAAGATTTCTATGAAACTCGTTGTTGAGTATTGGGTACGCCATCGAGCATAGAGTTCCCTTTAAAGTAATATTAATATTTTATTCAAAAATATGGATAAATAAAAAAAATTCATATTCTTTATTTACCTGGGGTGTTACACTAATCACATCGGAATGTGATCAAGAATATCAATGAAGAAAGAAAACCCAATAAGTACTTTTTCTCAATTAATTAAATTAATTATAATCAACCTGTGATGATCCAATTTTGTGGTTCCAGGACCTTTCCTCTTCTTTGTCTATTTATTTTGATCGATCTATGCAGACTGGTGTTTATCTTCGTATTGATCCCAGATTGATCATTGCTAATGAAAAAAATCCAAGTGGGCACATCCACCCACACACTTCCTCTGCACCTGGAACCTTCACATGACTTAGCCATTAGTGAGTTTTTGAGACTCATCTAGCTAGTGAGGCTTCATGAATCCGCTACTGAATAGGTCTAGGAAACCTAGCTATCCTAAAGGACTATTCCTGAACGAGTTACTTTGTTGAGATTAATCTTCAAGGTTTGAAAACATTGGTTTTTCTCTAAACAATTTAGGTTATAACTATGTTGAGATGAATATAATCAATCTAATATTTGTTCAGTATTTTTTGATTTCCTTTTCTAGATTTCTGTGAGACCCGAGTTGGTTTTTGGGGCCCCTAATGAGTATTGTTAGGCTCACCCCAACAAGGGATTCACCCATCCATGTTATGTATTATGAAGATGAAAGACAACATTGAATGGGATCTTGGAGAGCCAGGGTGTGGTGGTTCTTAGAGGTGGATCTACAGATGTAGAACGCCTCAGCGACATCTGATAGTGAGCTACACTTACCCTTCAGGTAGGATCCTTGGAGGATGACCTCTGGATCTCTTACTTACTTTTATTGTACATTTATTTTCAGTTGGGATTGTATTCTGTCCCCTTTTTTCTTTCAGTTGCACCATTAATTTTGTTATTTGAACCTTGTGTGACATACCTGTTGTTAGTTTTCTAGTGTCAGCTGTAAACTCAACTTTATAGGACGTGTGAGTGTGTACAAGTTTAAAGGCAATACCTTCCCTTTTTGGGATATTCTTTTTGGTGCTAGTCTCCAACCCCTGGCCTATGAAAGGAGTTCTTGGGGTAGTAATGAAACAAGACCCAGAGTACATGTTGTGAAATCATGATAGATGAAAATACCATTTACATTATACATATTCGAACAAAGATTCATTTCATTTTTTTCTAAAAACCAAATAGGAATTATTTTGAAATTGAGCTGAATATTACGTTAATTTTTTTAAGAAGAAAAAATGTGAAAATTTTCATTAATAAACCATTTTGAAAAGGATAAAAAAATTCATTTTTTTAAAAACATGGGTTTTGATGAAATGGGTTTCTCAACAGAAGAGAAATATAAAGTCATATTTTCTTAAAAATATATTCTCAATAATTTTTAGTACCAAATGGTGGAAAATGAAAATATTACTTAAACTATTTCATCAATAACCAAAGGGGAATACAATTAAAGAGTTTATTAAATAATTATAAAAAAATTTCCTTCAATATAAATTAAGGTATAAACAATTCCAAAAAAATTGAGATTGTGAAATAAACCCTTACAATAATCATAACATTGATGTGAGAATTAACTAATGAATTGATTATGTGTATAATATGTAAATCCAAATAAAACAAGTGGAAATATAATATAACATAATCAGAATTAATTAAAAACAAAATCATGTAATATCAAGGACAACAAAGAATTAACATAGCCCAATGAAAATAAATTGAGTTATGAAATTATTTACCACGTAGTACCTTTTAAGTGAAATAAATTTGGATGATACAATTAAAATCGAAACATTAAATAACATTAATTATTATGAAATTGTGATATTACATTTAAAAGGGGAATTATATAAACCATATATAATTAATTAGGTACATAATATTATAATATGACTCAATGAAGGGAAATTGAGATAAAGTCCCTTACATCACAGTTCCTTTTGGTTAAACATGATTTAACTTACATTATAGTTCTTTTAAACATGTTATTAAGTTATAATATAACCATATTAATATTTATAATATCATATATTATCTATTTGAAACATATTATCTCCCAGTTGTTTATAATATTTCTATATTTTCATTATTTCAGGTGATAATTTCCATTTTTTATCATGTGTGACCTATCATGAAAACATTGGTGATTGTGAATATTATATAGTTCCATAATATACATAATAATAATCATGAAATAATTTTCATATTTATATATCCATCATAAAAGGTTTTTTTTTGAAAAATGGAGTATTCTACGATCATGGATGGTAGCCTAGCGTACACATGGGTAACGTTTCTATTTTTCAAAAAATCATTATGTAAAGAAGGTGAGTAATATTTTATATTTAAATCATTATAATAATATCATAAATACTCTAATATTTATTTATATATACTTATATATATACTGAATATGGTGTGGTGATGAAAAGGGAGCCACATCGCTTCGTGATGATGGTATTTCACATATACCAGAACGATATTATCATTTTTTTGTGAGAGAAAATTTAAGAAAGAAAATGATATATTAAACATTAATAATGATAAATTTTTCATTAATATCATAATTTGGTCATATATATGACATATATTAATTATATTCTTCTTTATTACCTTCCATGTGAAGCGTTGTGAAAATCAAATCACATTGCTTCCCAAGGCGGTAGTCCTCTATACACATGAGATACATTATCATATACCCTATGTAATGTAATGTAAAAAAAGATATATGTTATATAATGAATCATGAGACATAATTATGTTATAAACATAATTTTTTACCCTTCATCATACCCAACCGTGAGAGGTGGAAATGGTAAAATTTATGACATCTGTTCATGAGGCAGTAGTCCTCCGTAAACATGAGGGATGTTTTATAAACCATTTAATGGAAGTGGAGATAATTTTAGGCCACTAAATTATCATAAAAACATATAATTATCTTTAATAATGTGGGGTCATTATATTAGCATGTTTTAAGAATAATTGAAAGACTTTTAGTAATAAATAATGAAAAATGAATAGTTAGGAATTTTAACTCTTATTAGACCATCTTTTTAGGATTATAACTAATGAATTCATAGAATTAATTTATAAAAAATAAAGGATTATAAGATTATTTTATGGAATTTGGGAAGTAATATTAGTATTTATTGTAGTAAAAATGTATTGAATTTTTGAATCAGAGTTGGGATAGGGTGGCCTTATATATGTGAGGTGACTGACACACTTGTTATATTTTGAAAAAAAGGATTACCCACGTTTTTCACATTTCAAATGGGTCAAAAATAAAGTTTTTTAGAGGATTAGTCATGATATGGTATAAATATTACAATAATATAGATTTTAGGTGAGTGTTTGTTTTATTTTAACACTTATCTTTTTTACTTTAACACCAGGTAAATCAATTTTTACCATAGATACAAAAAATAGTTTTTATTGTTTTTTTACTATTAATTATGGTAAAAAATTAGCTTGAAATTATTAGATAATATAAATTATTATAATTAAAAATATGGAATAATTTTTTTCAAAATTAAATTTACATATTTGGTGAAATTAAATTTAGAATTTATCCTTTAGACATGACGAGAAAGCATGTTTCAAAGAGAAAATGGTCAAAAGTTTACAATTTTTTTAATTGAAAATTCAATATGAAAATTACTTTAATAAAATATATTAGTTAAATTTCATTTTATTTTTACTAAATTTGTTTTGAAACAAATATAAAATGTAATTTAACATTATAAATAATTCAAACTGAAAATAAGTTTTTAATGAAAATTTTTATTTAGAAAAAGAAGTTTATTTTTTAAAATAAATTTTATAAAACTAGTAAAAATTAATTTTAAATTATTTTTTCAAATAGAGAGTAAACCACCTTTTTGAAAAAATACATTTTCGTAGAAAATATTTTTTTAATAATTAATATTTTACTATTAAACAATAGAAAACCATAATTTTCATTATTTAGTTATTAATATTTATACACTCTGATTTAAAGGATAGCATAAAATAATATACTATATCATGGTTTATTTAGACTCAAGGTTGTGTGTTCCGCAAGTTATAGAAGAGTGTAAAATTAAAGAGAAACAGTTTATGGATTTTATATGCTTAGTTTTGTGTGTTACATAATCTATTGAATAAAATGTTGTTATTTTAGTATTTTGGGGGTTAAAATGAATAATAGCTACAAAAAATTCCCATGACCAAGGTGTTTTTTAATGGAGAAAGAGAGGGGGTTGTTGGGGGTCGCACACATCAAATAAAGGTGAATGATGGGGGGGGGGATACCCACTCAATAATGTGGGGGGGATATGGTAATTTCTAGTCTTGTTAAAATTCCATTTTATGGACGATGGATATAGTTAGTGTATGTTAACATTTATAAACTCCACCCAATAGTCGGGGGTTTGATATATTTTTCAACTGCCACCCCGGCGACACCTCATCACTCCCTTGAGCTTGTAGCCACCCCCTAAATCAAAACCCATGTTCAAAACTAATATGTTTTCTTTATCAAACATTGAGATCTTTTTTATTATTCTTGGTTCAAAATCTTCCTAATCCATTAGTTGGAAACACAATATCCTCCTCAAACTCAGAACACTAGTTGGATGAGAGGCATTACAAAATCATTAATAGATCCCTTCTAGGTATCTTGGGGAAAAGAAAACATAGTAATGGGTTATATAAGATTATTAGTAATGGAATGTGTATAATAAAATATATTATTTAATAAATAAAGCATAAATAATACGACAAAGATAACCAATAATAAATTATACCACATAAATAATTTCATAAAGAGAGAATATATTTCAAGATACAATTAAAACATAAATATTCACATGGATAACAATAAATAATTTTATAATTATGAAATGATAAATGAAGAAATAAAAATCATACAATCAAGGTCATGTTCTAGGATATCATAATCATATAAATTCATGGAATTGTTCCAAGACATCATAAATAATTAGGAAAACATATAGTAAATACCCATTCCAGTTGTCTCATGATATGCATTGATACATCAATTTTATATAATCAGACTCACTCATCACTAACATAATCAAGTTTATTCATCATACAGAATGGATGAATAATTAATACAACACATAATAAACATAAATATCAATTCTTGAAAAATATCTTATGAAAGGTTAATATTTTATCTAGTCAAAAATAAAAAATTGAAAATCATGATCATGATAAATCTATAGTAATAAGATGGATGGTATCATTAGAGTATATCCCATGAGAATTATAAGAGTCATAAAAGGATGTTGACATATATTTAGATACTTAGAAAATAACATTCAAACCATTCATTGAAAATTTGCGAAAAATATCCATTTATGTTGATAATATTAAAAATAATTTTTTTTAGAATACTAGGGAAATGATTATATTTGATAATAACAACAGAAACTTATTAAGGAATATTTAATGTAAACAATAGTCATTATGGTGGAAAAATCCTTTCATGTGGTAAATTTTAAAACAAACATTCCTTTCACAACTTTGGTAAGATGTCCAATGTACCTCATTCAGAAAACAACATGAATATTCATTTGAAAACATTTGACAGAAAATAAAATATGGTTTAAAATGATTTTAAATAATAATTTTATAATATGATGTATCATTATTGATTTTTTATGAAACATTTATATTATAGAAAAAGTTCAGGGATCAAAGAGTAAATACCATGAACTATTCTTAAAAAACATTTTCTTAAACATATTAAGTACTAAAAGGGGAAAATGGAAAGAAAAAATGTATGCTCTCTACATTAATAGATTATAATAATATATAAGGGTTCTAATAGAGAAGGATCATATAATTTATATCAATGTAAATTCAAGAATAAAAATCTCAATTAAAATAAGATTGAAACCTAATTCCCTTACCGGAAGAAAAAATTTCCTCATATAAAATTTTAACCTCCTAAGTAATAAATTTAAATTAGTTATAAATGTTTAAAAAATATTTATTAAAAATTCTAATAGCATACATTGTATAATAATATCATCTACTCAATCATTCATAAACAATATTTCATTGAAAATATCAATTTGGTTCCTAAGTGCCTTATGTTTTATATATGTTTTGGTTCGGTAGTTTCAGTCCTTACACCTTAATCCTAGTTAAATAATACCCAAAACGATAATAACGTTAGATACATCTTGTTAGAACATAATATAACAAGTTCTAGACATTATTTAATCATTTATATCATAAACATTACAACATTACTCATATCTGTGGTAAACCCGACTTAAATAAGAATGTGCTATAAAGGAAAAATGAGTAAGAACATGTAAAGGTATATTATTACATTATAATTTATAAAATATTATTCACATAATTATTATTATTTATATATACCTTATATAGAAATTTATATCCTTCAATATAAGTTATCCATTGAAAATATAATATATTTATCATGCCGGTGATAGTTTGTACGTACACATAAACGATACTTCCATCTTCTAGTGACAAAAAGGAAAACAAAGAATATAATATTTTATTATTCTATAATAGTAATTACACAATAAATATGTTATATATTTACAAAATAAATCATTATAACCATTCACTAGAGGCAATGTTAGATAAATAATCACATTGTTGCATGGATTCCATAGTTCAAACATACGCACAAGCGATGCCTTCCATTCCCATTTGGGGGATAGGAGGTGGAAAATGGGTTTCCCATAATCATAATAAAATATCAATATATATATGAAACTAGAGTAATTATTTTATTATGGATATGAAATTTTTATAGGAATTATATGAATAAATAAACTCTGAACGATTTGATAAAGACGATTACCTCATCTTTGAGAGACCTCTTTTTAATTACCCATTATGCCTTCATATAATGGTATTAGTATAATAAAATAATATCAAGAATGAGATGAAGGAATATTTGATGGTTTTGGTCAGGGTTTTCATGATCTATATTTCTCAAAATATTGCGAATAATAGAGAGGAAGATGTGCCCTTTTATATGTGATGTGAGGGACACATGTGGAATTACATAAAAGATTTAAATAATATAAAGTCAAAATCTTGTGAAACTTTAAGAAGTGGATAATAATTCTAATTTTATATTATATATTGCTTTAATATATTAAAATAAAATTATATGGGAAATTTTAAGTGGAATTTCAACATTGTCTCTTAGTTTAACCCCCGATAAACCCGTTTAAAAACTAACTATAACAACATAATTTTTTTCTATTTTTAATATTCATTATGAAAAAAAATTAAGTTGAAATTATTAGATAAAAATTAATATTACAATTAAAAATAATGAATCCATTTTCTAAGATTCATTTTTTAAAATTAGTAAAAGGATTACCTTTAACATATGTTCGTAAAAATCAACAAAGATTATTTTTTGAAAAAAATGTTTGTTTTTATAAAAATATTGATTATATAGTGGAAAAAATTTTAATGTTGATTAAATAAATGGATAATTATTTTCCTTATAAGCTAAACCAAAACTAAAAATATCATTGTGAATAATTGATTAAGAGAGAAGAAAGAAAACATTTTTTATTTGAATAAAGAAATTACCTATATTTCCAAATTGATAGGCATAGATTTATGAGTTCAAAAATATAATTTTATATGGATTATATTACATATAAAATATATAGTTGGCCTAAAATATATTTTATAAAATTTCAGGCCAGTCTCATATCATGGTAATGGCCTAAAAGTGAAATTATTTCTAAAATAATTTTTTTTCTCAATTCATTCAAAAAATACTTATAAAATTTTAAAAAAATTAACCATAATATAATTTTGATATGATGAAACAAAAAATTAATGCTTTTTATGAAATTATGTTTATAAAAATTTATAATTTTAACTTTTTTTTTCAAAAATATAAAATAGAACCATTTTTAAATAAAAATGAATTTGAAAAATTTATGTTCTCCTAATATATTTCATAATAATTAAAAATTATATGAGAGTTGTGAAATATTTTTTTTAAATTTTTATTAAAAAATTATATACCAATTGGATTTTAATATACCTAAGGACTATAAAACTATATATATAAAAGTAATGGCTATGTGTCCAACAACCATATATATAAAAATATTATTACATTACTATATGTAGCCTTATATGATTCACTGAAATTTAATCGTTTACATCTCAATAATCATGTCTATTGTATTTCTTATTATTTACCTTATTTCCATAGTTACTTTTGGGGTCATAATCATTATGGTGAACCCTGAGGAAAATGATTGTTTGTTTGTGGTGTGTGTGTCTCTCTCTCTCTATATATATGCGTGTGAATTTACTCCACTCATACTTTTCATCACGTTGTTTCATATTGCAGCCTTATAATGTATTAGTTTTTATAATTCATTATAATACTGTATCTCAGTAAAATTAAAAAAGTTCATTTTATTTTGATGTTTTTTATTATAATATATCAAATGTAAAATTAATCTAATGGAGAAATACATATTGAAATATCATGGTGTAACATTCTCCCCTTCTTATAAAACATAATTCTTTTCAATTTGAATTTGTTCTCTCCAAATTTAATTTATCATTATAATAAAATCAAATATTTATTTTATAATGAACATTAATTTTTAATTTAATAATAGAAAACTTATAATTTCATAAAATAATATACTATTATAAGAATCATATGTGTAGATCTGTTTCTAAAATCATACCTTTATAGTTGAGTGTTACATTCCCCATAAAAATTGATATATTTGAGAAATTATTTTATGATCATGCTTGATATTTTAATAAAACATAAAATTTTTATTTATTTCCACTATAGATGTGAAATTTAATCCTTCATTTGTGTTTTGATTATTCTCCACTTTTATCCCATATCTTACTCCATGTAATGAATACTTAAGATGAATTTTTCATTTATGAAGCATTAAAATCAACATTTTATCGGCTATAAGATCTAAAAAATCATGAAAATGTATTCCTCCAATCAAAAACTGAAATTGTTAGAAAAAGAGAAGATAATATCAAATATTAATGAACCTTTATATAAATAACTACTACATTAATCTCCAAATCATCAATTATAACACCCAAAGAAAAATTTTAATCATTCAATAAATAAATAACCTTATAATTCTTCAAAATATCCATAATCAATTTTAAAACCCAAAAATTAGAAATATTTTCTCACATATTCTTTTGATGTCAATTTAAGATTAATCGTCGAACAATAATAATCACAAATAAAGACTATACCAAATCAAATCACATCATAGAAAAAGATATTTCTTTTTTCCTTAATAATTTAGTGCACCTAATATAATTAACCTTTTCAAAAATAGATTTAATCACATGGATACCAAATAAATTTTCAATATAATTGTAATCTAGATGACAAAAAATATGTTCCTAAAACATAATAACCCTTTTATCATAGTGATACATAATTACCTCCAAATCGTAAATCATATTGTCCTCAAAGGTTATCAATATATTTCAACTTACGTCCACAAAATATAAAAACATTCTTCCACAAAAAAATTATTTCAATACAAAAAGTTAAATATAAAGGTTACATACACTTAAAACATCTATCAAAACACAATAAATGTGTCCCATACTACTCTGATCACCTAAAACATCAAAATAATATTAATTCCTTTAAACTTATGATTATTATTAAATTTATTTACCCTTAAAAAATACCACTACATCACATCTTTATAATTCCTATATATAAACACCCAAACCAATCATCTTTCTTCAATATTATTTGACAAATAATTTTTGTCTTATTCCATTACACATCCTCACTATAATATAAATATAAATCAAGTCACAATAATAATAATTCTCAATTTATAACACTTACAACATTAAACATAAAAAAATTGTTAAAATAACACATACTATTTATTTTTTATTTGAGTTTTCATCGTATTCAACTTATATCCTTGAAAATAATTTATTCATACCATATTGATTGTATCTTTAACAATATTTCGTATCTTGACATTTATTTTCGAAAATTATAAACTCTCCACATTTTAAATATCATCTTATCACATTGTGATATTTCCCTATGTTCTTCTTCCAACATTATTGACACGTAAGAATTTGTGTCGTTTTACCCATATGGTCTTCATTACATAAAATTATAAGAAACTCTATTTTTATTTTATATATTATGTTATAAAACTCACCTTGGTTTATGTTTTTAATCATATATATAAACAGATTATTATGCATAAAAAAATTCACTCTGTCTCCCATGCCATTGGTTTCTCATTCATAAAACCGACACATTGTCCTTCACAACCATTATAAACTTCGTTCCTATTAGTTTCATCTATTTAATAAAACCAAAATATTTAGAGTGATTATATCAAATAAAATCATTATAAACTATATTATAAAGATTATAAACACTAAGATATCCTTAACCATGTCATATTCTATTCAATGACCATAATTCTCAGCATCACATTACCCTTTAAAATTATATAATTATTATAACATAAGTTTAAATAACATACTGACCCATAAATTTATCTAAACCATTCATTTGATACCAACTATAATGACTTATAATGTAAAGAACCCATGATTATGAGATTTATAACAAGGGGTGAAATTTATTATATTTTGAAGATATTTTCAGTTTATAGGTTTATAAAAATTATAAAAAAATATTACATATAAAACCATTATAATAAAAATAGGACACTTTTTCTTAATATTAATTTTATTCCAAAAAATGGTTTATTAAATTAAAACTCACGTCTCTTTTAAAACAATAAATGTAGTGATAAATTAAATATTTCTTTTATTATATCCCATAAATATTTCACAAAACCCTTTTCGGTATCTATAGAAGAGTAAAAAATAATAAAGGGTGAGCTCAGATGCTCAATAAGGTAAAGATTTCAATAGAAGGTATCATAGAATAAATTAATCATTAATAATATGGAAGAGATAAACAATAATCAAATATACTGTAAACCAAATATCATAAAATGGGAATATATCCATGGATGAAATAAAAACAAAAAAAATTATATGGGTAATAATAAATAGTTTCATTATTGATGGAA
This sequence comes from Viscum album, assembly GCA_963277665.1. NCBI lineage: Eukaryota > Viridiplantae > Streptophyta > Magnoliopsida > Santalales > Viscaceae > Viscum > Viscum album. The sequence goes on from OY728133.1 coordinate 1,965,741,272, forward strand.
CAATTAATGATAGACATAATAATAATATCATTAAGGCCTTGTTATTTGACATTATAATCATAATATTAAGGCCTCATGCTAAGAAATAATACATAATTGGGAAGTAATACACCAAATACGTTGGATAGTTTATGTAATGAGACATGTTGATGCACAAAGGGGCTATAACAAGCTTGTCCCATCACTTTCTAAGTATATTAAATATGTCACCTGAAATTTGTTAATAATCAATACAATACAGAATCCATATAAATATATATATATATATATTTAAAAACTAACAAACACAATGTCAAAATTTTACCCCATTAAAAATTAGAATATAATGATTATAATACATCCATATTAATATATTAAATAATATAATTAGATTATATCCCACATAATTCATAAGATTCATCAAATTTTTTATATAGATGAAAATACATTTAAAAGAACATTCAAACCTTAGTTTGAAAACATGTGAAAAATATAATTTTGTTTTAATAAAATTTGAAATATAAATATCCAAAATATGGATAAAAATATTTTATTTTTAAATAACCCTATAGAATTACAAATTAATCATCAAATGAAATAGCAGTTATGGCATTTGGAAAATCCACTCATATAGTAAATGTTAAAAAAATCACTTTCACATCTTTAGTGAAATTTCAAAAATACCACATTTGAAAAAATTAAAAAATATTACATTTTAAACATTGAAAATAATTATAATATGGCTGAAAATTACTTTATAAAATCATTTTATCATAGAAAATAACATTGTTGAATTTTTTTTATGAATCCTGGACATGAGAGAGAAATTTTTCCGACCAAAGAGGAAATAAGTTCAGATTTTCTTAAAAAATATTTTCTTGATCATATTAAATTCCAAATAGAGGAAAATATAATAAAAACATGTAAGATACATATATAAAAAGATAAAAATAATATACATGGGTTTAATATATAAGGATCATATAATTTACACAAGTTAACTTCAAGCAAAAATAATATTGATTAAAATGAGATTGAAACAAAAATCACATACCTCAAGTTTCACAAGCCTCATAAGTTATTTTTAAATACGATATAATAAGATTAAATTAATTATAATTATATAAAAAACATATTCATACTTTTAATACCATTCATGGTTTACTTGAAACATCTTATCACTCATTCATTAATTATATTTCACTAAGAAAATCATTTTAGGTGTTAATTGCTTTGTTTTTATGTACATTTTGATTTGATTGTTCTGGGAATTGAACAATGATCATTATTCGATCATCTAAATAATTTTAATAATGTAATATATAAATATATTATTTTTCCCTAATATCTCCAATATTCATCATTCCTTAGTCATTCATGTCACAAACCTCATAACACAACTATCGAAGGTAGTAAAATCTACCTAAATAAGAGCGTGTTATAAAGAAAAATGAGTAAGAAGATTATATGGTATAACATTAGTATTTAATTTATATAAGATTATTCATTTCATAAATATTATATATTTTCATTATATAATATTTTATAACTGTTTCTAAAAGGCCGACATTGAAGATGAAATATATCACTCATGAAGACGATAGTCTGTCTGTACACATGAACGATACTTCCATTTTCAAATGATAGAATAAAGGAAAATAAGATAATATTTTATCATTATAGAATAATTATTAATATATATATATATATATAATTATAACCAACCATAAGATGCACTTTTGGATTGTGAATCGCATCACCACATGGAGGTGACAGTTTTCACGTACGCATGAGCAATACCATCATTTCTCATTTGGTGGAACGAAGGTAGAAAATGGTTGTATCGTAATCATAATAACATATAATTATACTTATTATATGAGATTAATTATTTTATTATGTGTTCAATAGATTTCTATGTAGAAGAGGATGAAATAAACATAGACTGAGTTAGTGAAGATGATTACCTATTCTTTGAGAAACCTCTTTTTTATTAAATATAATGCCTCATTAGAATGGTATTAGAAAAATGTAGATTCTTAATAATGAATTTAAGGAATCTAGTAAGGTGTTTTGTTATATATTTACTCATATATGGTTCTCAAATATTATGAATAGGGGAGGAGAAGATATACCTTTTTATAAGGGAGGGGAGGGACAAACATGATATTACATTAAGGATTTAAATAATAAAATGTCAATTTTTGTGTAAGTTAACCCAAGTGGCAAAGAAATAAAATTTTAGATAATATAAGGTCATAATATCTCTATAAAATATTATTTATGAATCTTTCAGTGACATTTTAACCCTAAGCTCGTAGTTTAACCCATACTAAGCATGATTTAATCCTAACCATGGTGATAAATTTTTTCAACTATTTTTAGAATTAATTATGACCAAAAAATAAGATTAAATTATTAAAAAACATTAATTATTCTGATAAAAATTATGGAATACATTTTTCAAGATGGAATTTGTAAAATTAGAAAAAATATACTTTTAATTTATTTTCTTAAAATTCAATAGAAACCATATTCAAAAAAATGTTTAAAACATGAAAGTTATTTTAAAATAAAATAAAGTATAATTTCGATTAAAATATAATTAATTTGATTATTTTTCATAAAATTAATATTATTTTTTCTTTGAAAGTAAAAAACAACAGAAAGGAATGATGTGAATACTTGATTAAGAGATAAGAACAAAAAACAATTTTTATTTGAATAAAAACAATATTTAGATTTTAAAAATGACAATAATGGACTCCGAAGTTAAAAATTATGTTCCTATATTAATTATATTATATATTAAACAAAATTGTTTTTATAAAAAATGTATCAAGAACATTCATTTTATACTTGTATCATGATAATGGAAGAAAAGGGACATTATTTTTAAAATTCTTATTTCTCAATATTGATCCAAAAATTAACTATTTCTATAAAATACTAAAAATTCACACCAAGATAATATTGATATGATGAAAAAAATTAAATAATATGTATCAAATTTAATTTCTAAATTTTATAATTTCAGTTTTTAAAAAATAAATAGCAAAACAACATTCATAGAAAAGTTACCTTTTAATACTTTTAGTTCTCTTAATTTATTTTGTATCAATTAATAACTATATGGTGTTGTAAAATATATTATTTTCAATTTTTATATATAATGTTTATATCAATTGGATTTAAATATACATGATAACTATATATCTAATGACTATATATTTACAATGACTATGTATTCAATGACCATATATATAATGGTCATATTATAGTCTTATATAAAGCCCTACAAGATTTAATAAAATTTATTAATTTATATCTATCTCATCATTTATATTATATTAATAAGTTTTTCCTTATTGCTATAGTTTCAATCATGGTCAAAATTATCTTGGTGAAGCATGATGATAACGATTTTATGTTTGTGGTATTTTTAAAAATATTTTTATTTACTCCACTTATTATTTTATTCATATTGTTTCATGTTGCAAACTCATAATGTATTTGTTTTTATATATCATTGTAATATTTTATCTCAAAAAAACTATCACAGTTCATTTTTTTTATGTTGTATATATCAAAATATATCATACAAAATATTCATTTTAAGGAAAAATACAGGTAAGAATATTAGGGTGTTACAACTTCGCATGGTCATTATAGTGTGTACTCATATGGAATCAAACATGTTTGTCATGTAAAGTAGTTACAATGTGTGTACTATCCAAAAATTACAAATAAAACCTATGTAAATTTAGAAAATTTAAATTTATTAATTCATGTGGAAAAACATACATGTAAAGACGATAAAAATATTTCATTCCATAATTTAACATGGAAATTAATTGAATATATTGATAATAGTCATGTCACATGGAATGTACTAACAATAGAAGACAAAGATACACAATTTTATTATGAATAATTATATCATTAATTATTATTTATATATAAAATAAACCACATGAGGTATAGTGTGTTACCTGACATGTACATTGGCTACATATCATGTAAGATTTTGTAACCATGTCTACAATACACACCTAGGAAATGGGTATGTTTTTCAGCTATATACATGTAATAAATGCACAACATAACTTGGAACCCATGTTTTGTGATATGAAAAAACATGGGCTACAAAAAATGCGTGTGAGTTACATGGTGTGTAGTCTACCAAAATATGTGTCATCCTAGACCAGTTAACACACTGTGTTCATTTGATACATTCTATATATAGTTATTTCATGATGACCAAGATTTACCATCAGTCATCTTGGTGTAAAGAACCCTAGTACATGGAATGTACCAATAGGATATATATCATGTAATCTTCTGTTATCCATCCATATCCCTTGTAACCTCTATACAGAGTCAAAAAATGATCTTCATGTAAATAAATCATTTCTTTGGATAAATGAGCGAGTATGAAGAATGAAATATAATAATTCAATGTTCATATTTTAAAAACTAATAGCCTTGAAATAAAAACTTATCAAAAAATTAATATCATCAATAAATTATTAGTAAATAATTATAAACTAATTATTTTATCCCTTTAATACTACTAGAATGACCTGGGAACAGTGGAATAAATTTTTCAGATGTTTCTAAATCATATTTTTTTCATTATCATTGAATTATACGAGACGTATATGATAAATAATTTAGGGAAAATGAAATTAAATTAAATATTAGTTGGCTATTATAAACAACCATGAATATAAGATCATAATATATAATTTATAAATAATTTACTAGGATAAAGAAATAACTTTCATAGAATAAGTTTCTTTATTTTTGAATTGATAAGCCACTTTTTATTGTTCCATTATTGTGATGATTTGACTCAAGGGTATAATCCCTGTAGCATTGATCCATATGTGCACCTTGAACCTCCAAACATCATTATATAAATCTATGGGTGCTCGTGTAGAAGATCCCATTATGTTTGTCACTTATTATTGCCCACCAAGAGAATAACTTCATATTGAAGGAATATCCTTGATCACTCTAGTATAAAGAGGTTAGTAAAAGAGGATCATTATTAATTCTTGATGATGTTATAGGAGAAAGTATCTCTATGGTTTCATATAATTATATCTTATTTTTTATTGTTCACAACAATGATTAGATTTTGAAATGACACAGTAGTGTTTATATAGAGATATTATTAGACAAATAATAGTTTCACGGAAGCCCATGTTATGTTTTTTAATTCATAGTGATCCCCATGTGTAAATAATAATAATAATACTATTTTTATTTTTTTTAAATGATGGGGATAAAGACTCATTTATTATCTAAAGAAAATCCATATTTCAAACGAGGTATAGGGAGACCCATTACATAGCCCAAAGGCCCTAGACCATGTGGTATGAATACGAGGCATAGAAGCCCATTTTTTGGCCCAAAGGGCCATTCGGTGAATATTACTGCTATAATACCTCGACTGCTATAATTTCGGCTATAGTACTGCCACCACTATAGTCCTTCTACAGTACCTCCACCACTATAGTTCTACCATTGTTACATTTTCGCCGTTGGTACAATACCTGTTATAGTACTTCTATAGTACCTGGAAAATTCATCCCTTCCCAGATTTGATCCAAGGTCTTTTCGATGCCATGTATGATCCTTTACCACTTGGGTAATGGCTCATTGGAACTATTATTATTTACTTGATATGATCCAAAAACAGATAAAAATAATTTTTACATACTTGAATAAATAAATTAATATTTATACAAATAATATTTAATTTTTCAAATCTCATCACACCACTTATACCCAGTCTTATAACCCTCATTAATATTTTTTAAACATTGAAAAATTGACTATTTATTAAATTAATAAATACATTTTATAATCCCAAAACTAGTAAATAAATAATTATTTAGTATTCACATAACCAAATAAATAAATATTTTTTACCTTGAAAACAAAATTTAATAAAAAATATAATATATATTTCTGTAATTAATAATTACCATGAGAATAAATATTTATATATTATTCAAAAAACATAATATTCTCTCAAATAAATAGTGATTTAATATATGCGATTAGTATAATACAAATAATTATTAAACGACGTATGGGAATAATATCTATTGAATATGTAAAATTTATAAATAATTTTACGAAGTTTCTGAATATACTTAGTTTGTGACCCTCTTAGACTCTTTATTCATGAAATTAGACAGTACCACCTAAAGTCCAAGATTAACATCTAACAACACAAAAATACACCTATAAATAAATAATTTAAACTTCACTATGAAAATAACGATATATGAGTTCACACTATTTAATATAATCCCCCAAAAATGATATTTCTAATTAAGAAGGTTGCATACTTTTGCCATAAAATATTATGCTCAATGTATCATTCTTTATCTTTTTAGAACTAAACATAGTAATTGATTTCCTTTTACATGGATTTAATCAGGCAGTTTTATTCCAAAAAAGGGCCTAGAATTTAAAATTGCAATGAAGTAGGAAGGGAAAAATCCATATCATATTATTCATTAATTTAATATCACACGTGATGCACCCAAAAAATCCTACCTCTCAATGAGAATATTTTATCTTGTTTTTAATCAATATATCAAAGTAAAAAACTAATGAAATAGATTATTAATAATATTAATGTCAAAGGATCATCATAATAATATGTATATAGGATAATATAATGAAAATTATGAAATATAGATTTCTTACTTGGTAGGTTTTGTTCTAATAATCTCACTCTCTACAGATTACCATGGGTGAGGATTATAAGAATGTATCTCAAAATCCCATGAGAATAAATGGTTGATAGCCTATGTCATTTGAAACTCATCCTATGATATCTATTATTTATAGATCATATGTTTGAGAATATTTTTAAAATAATCATCATAGTGGGGAACTACTATGACATTTAATTATGAGAAGTATCCTTAGGATATTATCACATGAAATTTCGCACAAAAGAACAATAATCATATGATAAGAAATTTATTAATATTTCAATATCCATGAACATAGTTAATAAAAAAATGGAAAATTAATTATTTCTAACATGATAATTCTAAAAGTGAGATGGTTTCAATAAATATAAGTGATATATTTCTCCAAAATATTTTCTCTTTTTCCAAAACTACATATATTTTGGTAGTGTTAATTCTGGAAGAATTAGAAGGATTACATATTGAACATTTGAATTTGTAAAAATTTTTCTTCATGGAAATTTTGGAGATGTATTTCTTAGTTTAGAATTTATAGGGTTTGTTGAAAAAAAAATAAAGGCTTGGTTTTCAAATTAAAAATTATATTTTATGGTTTGAAGTAAGCAAAAAGGTAGTGGAATTTAAATTTTATGATTTTATAGATAACAAGGGGTTCATAAATAGAAATATTGAATATAGATATTACCAGAATGAGTTTAATGATATATTCACTAGTGAAAACCTAGGGGATATTGTAATATCCCAAAATTTCAAAAAGAGAGACTAGGTGTAGAAGATGCCCAAAACTACGTTTAAAAATAAAATGAAATATTTTTATTTAAATCTAATCATAATAACCTTGACATTAAATTAGAGGTAATGAATAGTATTAAAAAAATTATTAATTATATAATGGTGAAAATAAATACTAAAGAATTAATTAATTTTTGGTAAATAATCACTCAAATTTTAATAAATTTATTTTATTTTTTGAAAATAATTTTTCTTAAAAAATACGGTAACTTTCATTTTATAAGTGAATGTCATAACTAATTTATGGAAATTTTTCAATTTTTTTAAAGTTAATTTAATTTTTTATTTTAGTATATATATTTTTTAATGTGAAAATTTTGTATTTTTTCTAAAAATATTATTTTTTGGTGAATTGTTAAAATACAATTTTTTTAATTTTTTTTGTAAAAATATCATTTATTTTCATTAATAATGTCCCATTATGATATTAATTTTATATTAAACTAACATAAGTGTTATTGTATTACATAGAATCCAATTTATTACATTGGAAACATCATTTTTCTTGATTTCTATATAAGTTTATTTTTGGGGTTAATAACTATTTTTTTTATAAAAACTAATTTTCATCATGTTTTATATATTTAAATTAAAATTCATTTATATAACATATGGTAATAAAATTTAATCAAAAATATTTATTTTTAGATTCATTATATTAAATTTATTTAATGATCATTTTTTGATATTTTTTGTAGAAGTAAAATTTTGCATGAATAGTAAAAAACATAGTTTTTATGAAATACATTTTATTTTCTGATATCATCAAGGAATAATTGTGAAATAAAAGTTTATTAAACTTATGAAATATCTCTTACATGATTATATATACATATATCATTCCAAAATAATTTATATCATGTAATTTATAATTTATTTCATGACAAATATGAAAATTATTTTTAGTGCCCACATTGAGATTTCACAACACTATAAAAGTCAAATTCCGTGTCTTGTAGATAATAATTGAGAAATTACTACTATTTATATATTTCATTGTTAAATATCATTCATTAATTATGATTAGGGTTGATAGGTTCTAATTTTGGAGTTATATAATGTGAATATTATCAAAATACTTGTGCAATGTTTGCATAAGTTTGTAAATGTCAAAAACAAAATAAAGTAAGTTTTCTATAAATAGATATGAATAAATATACATAAAAATGAATATAAAGAATTATATTTATCATTATTTATTTATTTTTATAGTGTAATTTATTTTATTTAGTAAAGACATAATATTTTACATAGTAAATTTCATTTTATGCACTTTTCCTCAAAATTCACAATGTGATCCTCAAATAGACAAAAAATGTCATGTATTAGTAGAAATGTGTCAGCATGACTGAATAATACCCATGATGTATTTCCATGTTCCAAAAGTTTACTCCACAATGAAGTATATTTGGAAAGATTCCCCCTCCAAGAGTAGGTCGTGGATTTCCTAGATTAATGATAAAAAGGTGTTTATAAATTAGAAATGAAATTTACACATTTAATTAGAGAATATTTGTTGTATTATTCATATAAATATGTTTATATATTTTTTATATCTTCTATTTTATGTGTTATGGAGTTAAATAAAACATATGAATCAAAATAATTGGCGCCTAGAAGTTGGAAAAATTTTCTAATGGAATATGAGTAACTGTGCAGGCCATCTGACAAGCCCCTCTGCACATGTCCATCCACACAGGTCCCTTCAAATAGGTCTATCAACATAGACCTACCTATGTGCCTATAAATTGACCCCTCCACCTCAAATTTTTGGATGACAGCCGAACATCCGAACATCGAACCAGCTAGAGGACTTGTACCTACAGGTCCTTCACCCAAGTAGTCTATCCCTACTTGGGAGACCTACTACAGCCTACCCTTACTAGGTAAAGGGACCAAACAAAACACCCGGTTGACCCCTTGGGTGACCAACCTGGGTGACCCATACCAAGGTGACCCGTACGTTGACAAGCCATCTGTGTGACCCACCTACGTGACCCACCAATGTTACACCACAAGGAAACCCACAGATGGGTGACTTACCTTGGTGATCCTGCTGGACCATACCATTGAGGTTGTCCCCCAAACCCTTCTCAGGATCAGTGACGAGCTTTTGTCCTAGCCCTTTGGGCCAGTCCCATCACTACCTTCACTGGCCCCCATGAGAAAATAGGGAGTCAAACCGTAAAATTTTCATGACATCTTGAGGAAATTTGTGGTTTCACTTTATACAACATTATTGTCCACCCTAGGAATAATATGATTTTAGATTATCCTCCACATTCCCTTAAACTACTTGATTTGACATACTCTTTTTGGTTCCATTCCTATGTAATGATTTGATATTCTCTTCTTGTATTCCTTCAGTAACTTGAGTCGATAAACTCCTAGAGAAACTCTATAAACCTCATCACCTGAATGTTATGTATGGTTAAAATAGTACAAGGGAATCCTCATAGGGAATAAGCCCCAACTAGTACATGGTCCTGATCCTTAAGATTAATCCCTTACTAAAAATCAAATGGGAATCTTCCTTAGTGGTAATCCCTAACCAACCCTCACATGGGATGCCTCATTAGGATTAAGCGCTAACCAAACCTCAAATGGGAATCCTCCTTAGGATTAATCCCCAACCAAACCTCAATTGTGCATCCTCTTTATGAGTTAGCCCCAAAAAACGTCACATGGGATTCCTACTAAGGATTAATCCCCAACCACACCTCAAATGGGAATCCTCCTTAAGCGTATTACCTATCCAAACCACATATTGGAAACCTCTTTTAGAATAAGTCTAATTCAATCATCAAATGGATATCCTCCTTAAGAGTAAGACGCAACCAAACCTCAATGGGAATCCCTCCTGTAGTAATCTTCTAGCCTTTCTTATAGGAGGATGCAGTCTTTATCCTCTTTACCTCCTTGCCACTAGGTCAGATAAGGGATGGTCACTCGATCCCTCTCACCTCACTCTAGTTTCCTTACCTCCTCATTAAGTTTACCTTGAACACATTCTAGGGTAAAGTGAAGAGAGGGAAGTATCTTATCCTTGACAGCTTCCATTAAAAGTAGAGGGCACAGAAGAGATGGGAACACTCAACACCCCATTTGTCTCTCTTTTGGCTTTGTCTCTATGTCTACATGCGAAAAAAAAAGATTTTGTGGTATCTCAAATCACCTACTTCCTCTTGTTTCTCACACCAAGCATGAATCATGGGGACTTAGAGGTTAATGGTGATCATAATATCTATATGATTTATGATACATATTAAATTAGGATAACTCTGATTCCTTCTATATCTAGGATAGATAGGATGCATTCCTAAGGCCCGAGATCAATGGGAATCCTCCTAAAGAGTAATAGCGTAACATAATTCCCTTAAATTGGAATCCACTTCAGGAGTTAAACCTTAAATAATTCTCTCAATGGTCCATAATCCCATATGAGAAAAACCTTTTAGGGCCTCCATAGGTTTAGTTCCTCACCACTAAACTACATAGGATTTGATTCTCTTCAAAATTGGATATGTAGGAAGCCTCCATGAGGTTAAAATCCAACACCCCAAATCAACCCTGTTTCTCTATGCCACATTTCTAGTAGGGCCTAATTCAACATAGAAATGCATATCCCTTCTAGTTTCCTTGGGCTAATTCGACAAAAGTCCCATACTAAACTTTGAATAGGAACCTACATCAATGTCGTCCTTTCCACATGATGTAAAACTGTATGGTAAGGACTTTATCACATGACCTAAAAACATAAAATGTGTCCCGTTATGTGAAACAGAACTATGTGTGTTGTGGCCCCTATAATGAGGATACATAGGAAGCCCATTTCATGGGTCTGATCCGACATTAAAACAACTCACGTCTCCCTGGATAACAATACACTCCAAATCACCCCAATGATGGGATGGAAAACTAACATCATCATAATAACAAAAAAAAGAATATCTCAGTAGTACATAATGGGATACCATTGATGGAGAACCCCAGATACATAAAAATATATCCATTGATGAAGAACCTCAGACACATACATATGATTCTTAATTCCATACATGATAATAATTGATTTATAATTCAAAGGAAACCCACGTCATAAATTGGAATTAAGAAAGGATTTATGAACATATCTAAAATCTATAGGAGAGTCCCAAAGTAGGAAATAATCCCTCCCTAGGGTGTGATGAGCCCAAAATCCCATCCTTTCGAGAAACATTCATTCATAGTCATATTGGATCAAAATACCCGTTGAGTGCATGCCTCGGGAAATTATGTCCTTTTGGATATAGAACAACGGGGTGTTTTTGATTCCACTAACAAACCCAATGGAAATTGCTCGGAAATAGTGAACCTGGGATGAATGATTTCACAAAACTCAAACCCCTCACAATCAATAATCGGGTGACTAATTATACGAGGAGGAAAAAAAATGGTGAACCTCATGTGGATGAATTTAATATCAAATGATTGGGTAATAATCTATCTTACCGCTTTAATTTCCTGAGGAAACAAAAATGGTGAACCTGACATGAATCTTTAACCAAGACGATTGTATCATCCATATGTCAGGACGCTTTCAATTAATAATAGTGGGATATAAAAGGGAATAAATCATGCATGTGTTAATCCTAAAATATTTTTCTTTATTAGGGTTTTCTTGATCATGTCAATCATATTTTTCTGGAAGTTACTCTTATATATCTATTCAATCTAATGGTGTTATTCTTGCTTTCATAGATTAATTCCCTAACAACCGCTCTGGTCGGGTCTTCTTCCATGTAGCGGAAACCATCATGAACCCAACATCATTAAAATTGTGTCTCAAATGTTTATTTTGGGAGTAAATTCATAATGTTACTATCATGACATTGGAGTCTTCTTGAAAGGCCCTCCAGCACAACAAGCCCCACCAATCATTCGACCAGTGGCGACCGGTGGCCCTGAAGTAGATGGCGTTGACCTCCATTTTCAACCATATTAGAAGTTTGTACTTAGAATGCAACAAGCAGTACCTCCCTTACAATAGGGATGTGGATCAAGAGGCTGCATATGGCCTCATCCCAAAGACACAGGGGCACTTCTAAGCATATTATACCAACAATAATTGATGCCAACACCGCGTGGTAGTGAGCCCTCAACATGATGGGGGTTCTATCCTCAGCTGACTAACTCAGTTCTTTTAGACATAGGGACCTAATATGTCCCATCAAAGGTAGTGACCAGTGAATATGAAGCAAGGTCATACCTATGACCTCTCCAGATAATCCCACCAATCTTCTATGGTAATAAATTGAGAACAACCACATAAACCCATCCTCCTTTCCTCAGTCGACCAACAGACTCTTCTAGAGGAATTCAATGAAATAGGTCGACAACATATAACAAATAAATTCAAGAAGGAACACACCACTATTATAAATTTGTTTATTTACGATGGGGAATTTGTGATGGGCTCCCATCTCAAAATCCATGTTATTGAAAATGTTGTTTCAAATAGTTATTTTTTTTTCTTTGGGAAAATTTCCTATCATAAATAGTTTCTCTGAGTTTTAAAGAAAACCCTGTTGGGATCAGTCCATCACAAAAAAGATAAAAAAATTATTTTTTTAATATAAATTAAATATAATAATAATATAATAATAATAATATATTAATAGATTTATATTAAATAACAATAATAATCTTAATAATTTTAGTAATAAAAATTATAATATAAATAATATTTATATAATAATATTAATAATATAAATAAAATATTATTAATAAAATTAGTAATAACAATAATATAATAATAAATAATTATAAAATAATAAAAACCTCAATATTCTTGAAAATATAGATAATAATAATTATAATAATAATAATTTATATAAATAATAAATTAATAATATAATGAAAAAAATAAGTAGATGAAAAAATAATAAAAAACACAATATTCACAATAATATAAAAAAACGAACTCTATATAAATGTAAATATAAAATATTACAAAAATTAATGTTCACATTTTTTATCATAAAAAAAATATATCAATGAGGGGGAGGGTCATCTGGAGGAGCTGGAGGAGATGGTGCATGGAAATACATCCCTAAGCCATGAGTCAGATTTCACATGTACATCATCGTCTGCTCATGCCGCTCATGCTTCCATTGATACATCTCCTCCTACTACTACTACTGCTATCGTCATAGATCTTCTTTCCCCATACATATAATCTTTATAATATCACCCTGAGCTCACAACTACTTTTGATATTGTGCAATAGATGATGATGGATCTTTATGAGCACCTATCAAGCTTTATGTCGACATTGATTTCATACCATAATAACTATTAGGCATCAATCGAGAGCTAATACAAATAAATCAATCTTTTTGGTATGCATACTAGGTCACGTGGATCCAGGATACATCATAAAATCCAATAGTACTGGTCTAATTCCTGTTCTCAGCCTGACTATCATTCTCTGTCAGAGAAGTCACATCCTCAGATGACTCCGTAAATTTAAATTTATCATTAAAACAGTTAAAATATTATTTGTAGTTTATTTTAAAACTCAAACAAAAAATTATACTGACCACAATCTGATGTTGGAGATCACCTCTAATCTCTCCAGTGGAAGGATCACTATACATCATCTTTGTAACATCACATTTCATAATATTGATCAATTTTACTAACTATATGAATATAAAATAAACAGTTTAGATTTAAAGTTATTTAAATTAATTTTAAAAAGGTACTTACCATATGTTCCCTATGAGTACTAAATATAAAACTACCAACTTGATGTGTCACCACCTATCTCCCGTATTATTATTGACGTACAGATTATTTACTCTGAAAACGACTATAAATCTAGTGTGAACATAATCCATACCAAATCTGAGATGAAATATAATCAGCTTAGTGGGTCCATTAAAAATCATCAAAGTCTTTGACTCCAACATTTCTCCCCAAAAAGTCAATAACTGATGGCAACGATCATGCATAAAACCCTCCCATTCCTTCCAGAGAGATTCATACATGCTCTCATTGATGAGATACCATAATCCTTAAAATAATTAATAATATCAAGCAATTATTTAAATTAATTTCAAAATAATTTTTATTTATATACATCCATCCATTTATGGAGCATACAGTGTTGAACATCTATGTGAATCTAATCTCATGTCTCCCATGCTATTAAAAAATAATTTCATAATATAGCACTCCCCTATCAAAAAATCTATATGCGATTTTTTTTGAAAAAATAAAAAATAATCAAAAAATTAGTATATAAATAAATTAATGATAATTAATAAAAAAACTAAAACACACAAATAAGCATATTTTTGTATGCATAGATCAACACTAAGACGTATATGTCACTCGGGGATAGGGTTATGAATCATCAATATTGCAAGACCAAGAACCCTCCAAGTCCTCATTGCACCACCAACAGTCTTAGGGTCAGCTGATCCAACATCCTTCGAATCACTCAGCAGATCAACACCCTCCAACTGACGAAATAGATCCAAGTCCATCTGAAACATGAAAATACTATTGTTATCAAATAGTTTATAAAAACTCTAATATATAGATATATATTATATAATATTATAACTAGAATTTAACTATGATAATCATAATATTCATTATCTTCATCGTATATGAAATTATCAATATCTTAATATTCCTCCTTAGTATCATTAATTTCCATATAAGTTTCATTTTTCTCATCTATTTTCATTTCAAATTCATTTGTAACATCAATGACATCATCATTACCATCAACCCTTAAATATGGGGTGTCATAATTGATATTCACATCTCTTCATTGAAAATATTGTTTTGGAGTAGTCTCTTGAAAAATTTTAAATCCTTTCACTTCAGTGTAACCACATTAACTTTGAACAAACTGATTTTCTTGAGAATTATTTTTTTATTATGCCCCCAAAATCCCCTAACTCCCTTAAAATAGAACAATAATTTGAATAATACTATTGATGTTCATAATGATCCAATAAAAATGGTTTATTTATTGATATATAGATTTTATATGTTATACCAATGATTACATGGCTCAAATGAACATGAAATCCTCTCTCAATATTCAAACAGTAACATTTAAACATCATTAGGTAATTCTGTACCAAATAATAAAGTACAAAAATTTCTTATAGAATTCCATAAAATTCAACTTGAATTTCTCTATAATGAGATCCTCTCAAGAAAACACCACTATTATTGTTTTTTTATTCCCCATATGAATGTGTATTAAATAAAAACCCATTCACCACGTATTCATTAGATGATTTATCCATTTTGGATGGTGGGATACCTAATACACAAAATCAATTATCAGTTTTTTTCATCATGTTGAGATACCTTAAATTTTTTTAACTAATTATGAATATAGTAAGAAATAAATTGATTTAATATGTTAAAACATAAATAATTTATTGTAACTGTTTTTGAATCCAATAGGAAAATTATTTTTCCAATGTTCTTCAAGAGCAGTTGTTGAAATTTTTAAAAGCTATTTCTGGATATGATTATCTTATAACCTAGAAATAAATTAATAGTAATTTACTATAAAAAATATTTTAGAATAAGTGGAATGAGAACTCATAGTACAAATGGTTTCATTTATTCACATTTCAACAGAATATAAGTATGGGCTCCATGATGTTCATCATAAGAAAGCCATCATTCATGACCTCCACCAAATCTATGTTCAGGATGATTAAAAATTGATAATATATTGTTCATTTTATCATCATAAATTCCATCACTATGACCGATGTAATTTTCTTTTTAGGGATATTTCTTTTGAAAATAATAAGATTAGAAAGGAGAAATTTCTTCCGTCAAATAAGCTTTAGCAATTGATCCTTAAAACTGATTCTTTGTTATGTACTTTGTTCTTTAATTGGTATATGCATATATTGAATGGTTATATGCATCATAATTGTACCAGACCTCCAAATTTTTCTTCGTACAAAAAAATTAATATGAAATGTTCCATTGAGTTAAAGAAAGAAAGTGGGAATGTTTTTTTCCAACTTATAGAAAATTAAAACAAAATTTTCTTATATTCTACATAGTGCATCATAGTCTTTTATTACCACAAAAATGACTCATAAAAAGTATTAAATTTCTGTTAGTACTTACCAAATCAAAGAATTCAACGCACTACTAAATCCAATCGGAAGATGTCTTTCCATTATAACATGAATGTCATGAATTCTTAATATTGTAATATTACCATTTCCAACAAATCTGCCAAAATTGAAAATATAATCATCTAAAAGATTGAAATATGCATATAATGACAAAATAATAATCAATTATCCTCGAAAACTGGATAAGCTTCTTTTTGCTTCATTATCTTATGTGATATGACATTTTCAAATATTTCATGTTCTATTTTCTTGTAAATTAATGAAATATCTAATTGTGAGTTAAAATTATTTTGTTCTTACATAGTGTATCCAAAAAAATATTAAATATATCATCAAAATAGTTCTTATAAAAATGAATGACATCCAACATGTGATGAACCATCAAATAAAACCAATATGTTATATCCCAAAAAATCATCAATTTTATCCAATTGTGTTCTTTCTCAATGCTGCTAATTTTCAATTTGTTTATAGTTGGTCCAAATGTAATGTAAGGTAGTGAAGAGGTAAATGATTTTATCTCTGTACCCAATATCATTGTTGGAGTTCCATCTATTTCAATTGCACCTTTTCTGAAATGAAACATGTTCCTCTGAAAAGGATGGTCGGTTGGAAGGAATCTTTGATGAAAGTAAAAAAGGCAAGGCTTTCTTCCTTTAATGAGAATAAATGATTTACTGTCTCTAATATTGTACGAATATGGTTTTGGTCCATGTGTACTCTTGAAAAGTATCATTCCAGTTTCAGGGAAGTCACTAATTGTTCACATCAATACTGTTTTTAGTATGATGTTTGTTTTTCATATCAACATTATATGTACTAACACAATTACTCAAAAATAAATTTTACTCATCAATCAATGGATTCAAAAAAACATAAATATTATTTTTTAGATTTCATACAATGAATAATGGAAAAAAGATATATGACTCATTCGTCAACATCCAAAGAGGTAAATTGTATGTAGTTTTAAAGACAATGCAACAAGAATATTTACTATCATAAAAACTAAATGGATAGAAACCATCAGTAGAAATACCCAATCACACATTTTAGGATTCTAAAGAAAAAGGTGGATGTATTTTGTCAAAATGATTCTGTAAATCACCTTAAAGGGGACAATTTAAGAATTTACCGGTTAAAATATTGGTTTTTACATGACATCAGTGATATTGTGGTATAAGACATAAATAAATACTGTAATATAAGTGTGATCATAAAATACCTCATATGTTTTATAGGAATCAATCATGAATTACCTAGTTGATACTCTTTATAACTTTATTGTCTAGATGTAGGAAAACTATCCAATGACTCATTTTCGACATAATATAATAATAAATGTTTTAAATATGTATGAATTTTCTGATAACCAAGGGTCAGATTACAAACCATCCTCTAGCTCTCATAGAAATTTGTAGGAATAAATTTTTCTTTAGGTATTAGTTTTATAACCAAAGAAAATATATAATCAAAACAGCTATTTGATATTCCATTATCTGATCTAATTGAAATAAATTTTACAACCACATAAAATTATGTTATATTACAACCAGGATATAAAGAATCCCTTGCAAACCTCAAAAACTAAAATAATTGAGATGGTTCCAACTCAAGAGTTAAATCAATATCGTCTTGGGTATTAGTTTGTTGAAAAGATGGAACTTCCACATTATTTGCTAAATTTTAAAATTGTGATGGATCTGAAACCAAATTACTTGTATCTTCACTAAAACAGCACTTATAATATTGATACTAAAAACAATAATTTGTTTGAAAATCAAAACGCAATAGATGACCCACAACATTTTCAAATGTTTCAACATTCCCTAGAAAACAATTTTTTATGGACATATAAATGTCCCTTCTGAAACAAAGTCTAGTTTTTATGATATAAATGATAATAATTTTTCAACACCATCAATATATAAAAAATTTATACCAAAACAGTTTTGATTATGGTTTTAATTTATTCAAGTGTGATCATCTAATAATGACGGATGTTTACTTAATCCATATTTCACTAAAAACTCTCTTTTTTTGATTTCCTAAAAACCTTCTTTATGGAGAAGTGGTAACATTAACAACACAAAACCCAACAAAACCAACACCTAATGCCAAACGTGGGATCTAAAATTAAAGGTGCAAACATGAAAATTCAAAATTCAAAACAGCCACAGGATCCGAGGAGACCTCAGGCCATGAGAACCCACAATTGCCAGTCACGTCACCCACCATCATCAACCAACCAGTTCATCTCGTCGCCTGCACTGTCAGCCCCATGACTTTGTTCACCATCAACACGAACACAGTAGGAAAGAACACCGCCATCATTGCCGCCCTAACATTGCCAAAGCATTAAAAAATTCTCCATTCATACTGCTGAAAATTATCAAAACTATTCAAACCTCCTTCACACTCCACCATTATCAGAAACACAAAACCAAAAAGAAACCATAACCATAGATGATAACATGCTGCCATCGCAGGCCAGAAATGAACAAACATAAAAACCAAAAACCAGAACCAAACTGCAAACCAACCTCACACCGCAAATAATACCAATGTCATGAGGAGATCCCATTGAAAATATTACACTCTGCTACCGCAATACTGATGATTCCATCGCACCCAAACCAGAACAACATGGTTTCCGTGATTACAATATCAATGAAAAAAATCACATCTGAGCTTCACAGATCCAATGCAGAAAGCGTAACCCGATCCAAAAATGTAAAAAATCAGAAGCAAAAACCCCAATAAAAAATTTTAAAAGGGAAAACATAGAGAAACAAACCAAACCCCAAAGGTATTCGCTCGGCCTTGATGAAAATAGGAATAATCCTAACTCTTCCTTCACATACTCACCCGGAAATCGCCTCGAACCACCACGCGCACTCCCAGCAGACACAGAACCGCACACCGACCCACGTAAGGAGGAGCATGAGCACTGGCCGCATGCTTCGCCACGATGCCCGATGAAACCCTACCTGATGAAGAGGGGGTAGAGCATGGAGAGGCCAGAAAACGATGAGAATTCCAAGCCGGTCGTGCAAATGAAGATGTCTCCCCTGGAAAGGAAACCGTTGTCAAGAGACTGCCACGAAGGCAAGGGAGGTGATCCGATGCGATCTGAAACGACGCAGAGCTCGGCGGCGACAAGGGAAACCCTACCAAGTCAACGCCCCTTACGGGCTCATCTACACCACTAGACGAAGGCCTCAAAAAAATATAACGTATTTATTTTTTACGAATACTTAGATATAATAAAAAAACCCCCCAAAAAGGAAAAATATTGTTAATTATTCTTATGTATGCATAATTATTAGTAATTCTTCATAAATATTGTTAATTATTTCTAATTATTGTTAATTATTGGTAATTATTTCTAATTATTTCTAATTACTGCAAATTATTTCTAATTACCACTAATTATGGCTAATTATCGCTAAATAGAAATATTTATTTAAATATATTAATATTTATTAATATTTTAATATATTTTTAAAATAAAATACTAATTATTATACTTTAATATGAATTATTGTAATTTATTACTAATTATTTCAATTTATTACTAATTATTACAAGCCATTACTATATATAACTATATATTACTATATATTACTAATTATTATTAATTATTACAATTTACTATAAATTATTACAATTTATAAGTAATTATTACTATTTATTTCTCTTTATTACTATTTATTACTATTTATTAATACCTATTGCTAATTATTTGTAATAATTTCTTATTACAGCAAATTATTGAAAATTATTCCTAATTATTGCTAATTATTTTTAGTTATTAATATTTATTGACATTTATTAATATTTATTTCTATTTATTTGTATTTATTGCTATTTACTAATATTTATTACTATTTCTTAATACTTATTTCTATTTACTAATATTTTTTCTATTTATTAATATTTATTGATATTTATTACTATTTATTAATATTTATTATTATTTATAACTATTTATTATGATTTATTAATATATATTACTATTTATTACGATTTATTTCTATTTATAACTAAATATTAATATTTAGTACTAATTATTACTAATCACCATTATTTATTACTACTAACTACTATTTATTTCTAATTATCAGTAATTATTTGAAATTAACACTAATTATTAGTAATCATAGCTAATTATTACTAATTATCCCTAATTGTTAGTATTTATTTCTAATTAATAGTACTTATTACAAAATATTAATATTTATTACTAATTATAGCTAATTATTACTTATTACCACTAATTATTAATAATTATAGATAATTATTATTAATTATTGCAAATTACCGCAAATTATTACCAATTTTAATTATTTATTACTATTTCTTACAATTTACATCCAATTATTACTAATTATTGATAATTATTGACAATTATTACTAATTACCACTAATTATTACTATTTCCTACAAATTATTCATAATTATGGCAAATTATACCTAATTACCCTTAATTATAACAATTTATTTCTATTTCAAAAAAAATATTTTTAATTAATACTAATTATTATCAATTCATAATAATTAACCCTAATTAATAGTAGTTAATAATAATTAATACAAATGACACATAATTATTATTAATTAATGATAGTTGAACCAAATTATAACAAATTACTACTATTTACTTTTAAAAAAAATAAAATCATAAAGAAACAACATATTTTTAAATTTAAATAATGAAAAATCGAACTATATAATTCTAATTTATCTTAGTTTTTGATAATTAAGAATATTTATAATGAGTATAAAAAATAATAATTAACTAAAAAATAAAATCAACAGATAAATACCTTAAAACAGAATCTTTTATTCAATGGAATCCATGAAAATCTCTCGGATGTAAAATTTTAAACATTGAAAAAATTCAATTGAAAAATATGATATCGTAGAATGAGAGAGGAGTTTAGATAGTTTTGAAATGGGAGAAAATTGGATGGGGCTATATATAAATTAGATTATTTGTGACGGGCCCTGTCGCAAATGTAGACCCTCTATTAATTATCAGTTGTAGTTAAAAAGGCTTTTGCGATGGGACCCATCCCAAATACCTACATACTGACATAGTATTTGCAACAGGAGATAAATCCCATTGAAAATGAAAACCCCTATTCATTAGTGGTGGTTGTGAGATATGTATCTATGATGGGACCCATCACAAATACCCACATGCAAACATTATACTTGCAACCAGAGATAAATCTCGTCGCAAATACTAAAAACCACAGAAGGGTATTTGTGATGGGTGTAACATCTCGTTAAAAATAACATTCCCATAGTTTGGCACGCACCGTGTTCCAATAGTTTTTTTTTGACGAGAGTCCTATTCCCGTCGCAAATAACTAATTATTTGCAACACATTCATGGTCTTGTTGCAAATAGTAACTCGAGATGAACTTTTCGCGATGAGACCCTACCATGTCACAAATAGCCTATCGCAAATAACTATTTTTCATGTAGGGTACACCTACCTACACCCACCAAGCCAACAAGAAAACTCTTCTAGTAGAACATAAAGAAGTCTGTCAACCATGTTTGGTAGAAAAAAAGCAAGAAGGAACATAAACCTACATGCATTCATCAAGCCTGCTAACAACCTCATTTAGAAGTTCTTGGAAATGTCAGTTGGAATGTCTCAACGTTATAAAGGGAGAAGACCCAACCCTCATCCCCCGCAAACAAGTACTGTCAGTATCCACTGATAGAAAAGGGAGGATATGAGTAGCCACATAAACCTACTCCAGATACGGAATGGACGTATAGCCCATTTCAAGTGACCAAACACATCCTAGAAATGGTGACAGGGAAGAAGTAAATACCTTCCTATATCATTGAGACTTTTCCAGACATTATAAAGATATTGAAAGAAGTTCCTAAGGGATGGATAGATAACTCTGTCCCCACAAGTGGGGTGGTTCATCAACATGTAACGCTTGAGTAGATACACAAATCTTCTCATATCTGGGTCGTACATGGGGAAAACTCCTCTATAATATATAGACAACCGGATTAGGAATATACACCCACTCAAAAATAGAGACAATCATCCAATCCCAACGGTCACCCTATGGATGTAACAAACACTTTCCCATGACAACCACTTCTCACAACAAGTGACCCCATTCACTCGAAATAAGGCATCTTTGAAAAATCCTCATCAAACATGATTGGAAAGTCAATATCCAATCTTCGATCTAACTCTGCACAATGATGGAGTTCTTGGAGCCCTCAATCATTTATCAATGGTAGCTTAAGATTTTACTCTCATGTTATCAAATTACGGGAGCAATATCAATAATTCGGAAGGTCCTTGTTACTTGAATTCATACTGTATGACAATAATCCTGTTATGGGGTGGGGGGGGGGTCTTTGGGGAGATCTTATAGAGGCCTTATAAAACGTTTTTATTGTGGCGACAACCATGCCAGTCCTGCCCCCACTAATGGGGGAGGGACCCTCGTCATCCTTCAAGGGAGTGGAGACTTCCTTCTCCACCTTATCTAATTATTATATGATTCCATTGTTCCTACAATGTTCTCTAAACCCTAAGGTCCCGGATTTAATATAAGGATCCCTTAATCTTCCATGGCCACTCATGTAGTTTTATGATTCTTTGGAATTTCATAATAAGACTCTAATTGCTCGATTATCAAAGAGAAGTCCATTGATGTACACATACGATAGATTCATCTGTGGTTCATGGAATCTATATGATATGGGTAATTTTCAATTGCTCAATAATAGGAACTTCGCGATCTGCTTCACATATGAGGAAGACATGATTAAGGATTTTTTATGTGCACCTCAAAGTTTTAACGAGTACAGATTCTACCTTCATTGATGGACATACGACTATCACATGAAGCAGGACTCCCCTTCGGTGGTGATTTGGGTGAATTTCTCTAATCTTCCCAACCATTTCAGAACCCTTCAATTATTTGGATTCTTGGGAATATCATAGGTAGGTTTTTATACTCTGATAGTTATACCAAGGATGAATGTCATCCTGTTAATTTGAGAGTTCATATCAAAGTCAATTTTTCCTAAAATCGTTTTGATTTCATTTGGATTACAATTAGTGAGTAATATCGTTATAGGCAATAGATGGTGTATGAATATTCAATGGAATTTTGTTCTATCTCCAAATGATTAGGTCATTCATCATAAGCATGTAGGTTTAGGTCAAGATAACTTGGTTCTAGGATAAATTGTGATGATGGGTCCTTTGTCCAGGGATGGGTGGGTGTATAGATCGATGAAACAGTTCATAGTGAAACACAGGCTGGGTGGATCCATTTTCAAAAGTTGGAGGTGGAATTGGGAGGCAAGGGTAAGGGATATGATAGTGGAGATGTGCCTTTTCTGGCTGCATGTTTGAAAGAACCTACTCAAAGAGCTTCATAGGTGGATGGGGGATTGGTAGGCCCTAGGTTGATTGCTAATACAGCTATTGGATTTTCAATTACTAAATGTTTAAGCAAATGGTGTGAAACTTTTGAGGCTCCAAATGAGGTTACAATGGAAGTGTAAAATACAGAGTAAGTCACAAAGAATAGATAAGATACATATGATAAAAATGAAAGTGAATATATTCATAGTGAAGACAGTGTGGGATGGGTGAATGCAACTAGTGGGTTGATATTGGAAAGATCCAGCACATATGTTAGAGTTTTCAATCATTTTCAGTTTCATGGGGTTGATGACCTGAAAAAAGATTTTGACGGTGGAATATCATGAGATTCTACAGCTATGAAGGTCACTGTCACAAAAAAAAATTTTCCAGACCACACTACTGGCATCCAAGAAGTAGATGTGAATGAGGTTCATGATGATCACGTCAATGGTGATTCCACTCTTATGGTTCATTATTCTGAACCATAGGATGGTGGTCTCAACTCATGTGTTCAATATGCGAATTATGATAAAGAGACTGAGGAAAAAATTCATGAGTCGAAATTTTCTTCGGTCATGCCCTCCACATTAGGGTAGAAGGGAATTCATAAGGATAAAATGGATTACTATTCTATTCCTCTTATTATGGAGAAACAGTTAGAAAAAAAGATGAATCAAAGTAGATGGAAAACCAATTTATGTCAGGTTTTGTGCTCGATCAATCCTTGGAATTTATCATGAGCTTGGAAGAATAAATGGTTGAACATGTTTTGTCTCTAAATACTACATTATAAAAAGACACTAAAATTATGGGGTGATCATTAAGGATAATTATCAATTAATGGAAAAATACCAGGGCATGAAAGAAGGACATGATCATAGTTGGGTCTCCAATAATGGGTAGATCATGATGGAGGAGTATATTTAGTCCTGGGACAAGCTAGTATTCTGGTTTAAAGATCATCATATTAGTGAACAAGAAACTCAGATTAGAAAAATATTCAGGAATTTATTTAGGGAAACTGACTCTAGTAGGCTTAAATTAATCTTTAATTAGAATGATATTTCCTTTAGTGTTTAAACTCATTGTTTCTCACTTTTTCCTTACAAGTGTTTAAAAAATAAAAATATAATATTTAGTCAACAATCTAGTCGATATTGGGAGCCTATATCATGATGTGATTCCTGGAAACCCTCCATGTGGATATAAGACTAAGTTGAAATAGGGTATTCCCCTTAATGTAATCCACCATGGTAGTCCTCCCCATGATGGCATTCACATCGAATGTTCTCTCTGTGGTAGTTTTTCACATTGTTATGATAATTCTCTAATTATCAATGTGGTGATGAGAAAACCTTCCAATCATGAGTCACTTTTAAACACAAATATATTCATTTATGATGCCTTATAATATGAAAGTGAATTCCTTTATCAAATAAAAAACAGATCGTGGTGACAGTCATTCTCTAGACCACCCTTGGGTCAATTATCTTTTAAAATAGTAGAGGAATCCCCAACTGATATTTTTTCTTATGATAATGTTGTTAGGAATAATCCACTCTTGTAAGTCCTTGTAAAGTAACCTCTATTGAATAGTGAAGAATATGTGCTAAACATGAATAATTAGTTGGTTAAATATGACATACAAGTCATGTTCTAGCCTTTATCCAAAACACAACACAACATTCCTAAGGTGTTGAAAGAAGATGTTGTGCGTGAATTTCATCTCAATATATGGAAAACTATTTATCACATGAAAGTACATGTATTTTTATAATATGAGTATCAATTCCATGTTAGGGTAATAAAAGTTTTGAAGTTCCAAATTGATTTGGAATCTCTCTTAGCTTGAGGACATCCAAAGATCAATAAACAGAAAAGATCCATTTAATGTGAAAGACTGGGTACATAATGAGGTTGTGATAGATAATCATTGATTCTGCATCTGGTGATTGTATTAGAGGATGTGGTGAACATGGAGCCTTACATTTTACTATTCTCATTAATTAGAAGATCTCACCAATGGCTTTATCATGCATATCATATCCTTGGGATTGATCTAACAAATAGTCCTTGTCCACGATTTATGATATGATAAAAAATAATATCCCATGATAGACTCTCATAAACATCAGTCCAAAAGAGAGGAAGATGTAGAAATAATATTCCATCAAGAATATGAGAATATCTAGCAAGATTCACACTTAGTTGATGACATTTTTCAGATTTCTCAAATGATAGAAATAGAGTAGTGAGCTTCAGAAATGGTTGATCTAAGTTCATACAGAAACATGAAGCCGACTAATGTTTGCGGAAACTCCATAAAATCATAAGGGAATATGTAGTAATATCATCCATGGAAGATCATAAGAAACCTTGGCTCAAATGGCTGAGGGATTTTTTAACCCAAACCTCAGGACCAACAAACCATGCCTGAATGGTTGGGAAAGAAGAACAAGAATAGGACCTTTCCTAAGTGATGGAGATTTTAAACCTCAAAAATCCCCTCATAAATGAGAACAAGTCTTATCTCGATTGGGGAATATACAAAAATGTGTATTTTATAAGTTCCAATAATCCCATGATTCATCACCTTCACTTTGAACACATACGACTGAACCATCGGTAGATTCCCTTTTTATTACTATCCATGAAGTAGCTCCTAGGGAATCATCAATGGAGAGGATAATGCCTCATAAAGGATGTAGAATAATTCCATATTAGAAATACATTGGTATTGTGTGTGAAATTCATTTTTCATTAGTTAGTGTCATTATCATTGCCCTCACATATCCTGCAGAATGTGAGGCCAATTCAGAGGAGTTAGAAGAAGATGTTACTATTCATGAAGCAATTCACTCCAATGGAAAAGAAGAAGGTGTGCATTCCTAGAACAAAAGGATTTCCCTAAATTTTGGAACTCCCTAAAAAAATACATCATTGCCTCCAAGAAAGTCACCCAACTAGGAAAGGTTTTAGGGTAAGATTATTCCTCACAATCCTCTTGAAGTGTTTAATTTCCTTTCTGTTGGATGAATATCTATTGAGTAAGATAAAGAAATAAAATTATAGAGGAGACTAAATGAAGAATTACACTAATATATCAATCCTTTTAGATATGTTCTGATAGAATATCCTCAAAATTTACTTCTAAATGGTGCACCTCAACAAACATGGTTGGACACAACAACTAAAGTAGATTAGGAACATTCACTCAACATGGGATATAAAAAACTATAGTTAGATCCCATAGAATCAATTTGTTAGTTCACCCCATTGTGTGAAAAACTATAATATGATCATACACATCCTCAAAGACCATCACCTATTGGTTATCCCTGACAAATACTAACATTACCACCGCTAGTGGCCCTATAGGCCGCTGCCCCCATTCAAGATCCATCCACTGCACCTATTTAAGTCCCACCTTAGCCATACAATCCTTTTATTATTATGAACACTATTGAATCTCTCATAGATTTATTGAAATCTATGGAAGAATAAATCATGACAATATAGTTATAATATAAGGCTTACCTCCTTTGGGTAGATCTAACCATTCCCCCGCCAAACCATTGGATTCTTACATTTAATATTTTTAATGAATCACAATACCGGATGGATACCAAAAATAATTTAATCTCTTGATGAGATCCTGTGATGTGTAACCTTGAATGAAAGGAGGCAGGGAAACTCTGTTTCTTCGTAAAATATCTATAAGGACTAGCTTTTATGTGGTACATGAGTTTTCATTTTCAGTCAATCACTATATGGGAGGACCTTCATTTGAAATTCCTATACTAGTTCATGTCAATGCTAAAGAACTCAATAGTCTTTGATCCCATGAACTGAAAACAAATGGATATGGAAAGGGTATTAGATTTCATTTTTTTGGAAAGTATTAACATACTCTAGGAACCTACCAATCCCTCAAGAATAGTTGTTTAACATTTTTTAGTGAATATATGTTATGATTTTATATTTCCATTAATCTCTATCAAACACACATGATGGTTTTTGGAGCTTTCCTCAATTTCTCAAAAAGTGGACACTTCCATTGTAGAAACCAAAGAAAGGTCTCGAGTAATTCTATCAACTCATAGATGAAGAACATGAAAAGGAGAGGAAGCTACAGTTAGACTTAAGAAAAACCTTATACCTACTCCAACTTCAAATACCACACCATATAGTAAGGGTATACCTCTTGATAATCAGTAACAATGACCACATTATCATGTTAATAAAAGATATCAGAGGTATAAATTGTTTGAGGATATGAAACAGAAGGTCTATTTTTTTGAAACGACCGAGTCCCCAACTAATTCATATTAGTATTAGAAAATTCCTTAGTCTTGTTTCCAAATCCTAGGAATCCCATCAAAGAAGATGATGAAGATTTCACGAAATAATTCCCCTTCTATCAAATTCCCGGTAAACTCATCTAGGATAGTTCTGTTTTTAAAGACCTCCTACAAAAGATGGTGTACTCAAGGAAGGTGAAACTGAAACATTCTCCTACCCATGTGGCATATGTTTCTGCAAAAACTCCGGATGAGTAAGGTGAGTTGAATGAAGTCAAATGAATGTTTACAAAGAAGTTCTACGATTGGATGTTCAGTAAAATGATCATCTAGAATCTTGTTATCTTCTAATAATAGCTGAAACAACCAACTATTATCTCGATCGGTTCCACTGTAACATAGTCATATTTATCAAAATCCCAATACATTGAAGGCCAATTCGTCAAAAATTAACCTGGATGGATTGATGTTAAGAGAATTCAAGATTATGTCCACATGTCAAGGCTCAAATTATTATTAACTTTAGAGAACATCATGATGAAAGTCCCAAAAACATGGGCATCAACCCCCACCAAATCGTATAATAATAATCAACCCGACAAATGGAATATTCATCATAAGAACAATTTATATTTGGTTCCATTAATGTTATTAACATAATGGATCCATCTGTATACTACGATTCATATAATGAACCCAAATTCCACATGCTTGATTGGGTAACTGGGGGGAGAAGCTATCAAGGCTGAGGTTATAGGGGAAGGCATGGGTGGGCTAGGAGTTACTACTTCAACCACAACCCTGATCAAAGTGTTTATATATCCAAAATTCATGGGAGAGACCTTCAGTGAGCCCAACATGAAAAACGTTTCTCCACTACACATGATAGGGTCTTGAGTGACTAGATCATCCTGGAAGATCAATTAGAGTATATGTCATCACATAATAATCCCATGTATGTAGGCAGACCCATCAGATCTAATAATCTATAAAGGAAGTCACATTAATCTTTTATTACAAGGAATAATACATATACAATAGGAACTTGAAATCCCAATGTATATACTATATAACATCTCCACATTGGGAAGTTGTAGAACTCTGGATTAGAAATACAAATTTTTGAAGCAACTGGACTAATTTCCATAAAAAGTATTAGTATTAGATGATTTGAGTGTATCAAATGACCTCATACAAGAACTCAACGAGTCCTTGTCAAGCACTTAAGTGTTTGAATTTCAGGTTACTACTACTTAAGTTTATCACATAGAGAATGATCCCTCAGAATTCCATGTTGTCGCCTCTTTCATAGACCAAGATGAGGAGGATGTTATACAAGGGAACTTCAGGACCTTGTATATATTTGGCAGGACAAATTACATCGATATCCAATGGTCCTTTATTAAAAATGGATTTGGGGTCAACCTTATTTAGGTCCATATGCTTCACCAACTAGGTCTCACTGAATCCCACTTGTCTCCCCCACAATGATTTTATAGGTTTTTGAAAATAATGAGAAAGAGTCTATTGGTTAGATTACACATTGAACATAGTTTAGGGATCGCATGTCTAACTTGGAATTTAAGGTTGTTCGGTACAATACAAATTTTAAGGTTGTTCTGGGAAGACGGTGGCTACATCAGCAAGTATTCAATCCTTCGTTATAACTACAATGTATCAAATACTCTGTCAATGGTCAAGGTGGGGAATTTCATGGTGACATGACCCCATTCAAATATGGTGAGTCACAGTACAGTGACTCTCGACTCTACCACAAGGGAGGAAAATAGACCATGGATAATGATGTCACATGAATCAATGCACCTAATAGTATGGAGATGATCCCAAATAACCCTTTAAAGAAGCTCAACACAGAGTATATTCTTACCATAAATAAAATTGAAAGGGTGGTCACAAATTCAAGCACTTGTTCAGTTGGTTCTGTAATTTCATTCATGGTAACTAATCGCGACAGTGTAAGAAAAGTTTACAACACTTCGAGAAGTAATGAAATCATAGATGCAAATTTCACCATTAAATCCACATAGAATCAATAAGTCCCTAATCCATTACCCACAGTAGAATGAGTCATTATGAAAATTGGAGAAAATAAAAATTCTCACTCCCAACTCATCATCTCCCCCATTGACTTCCAAAAAGGACCTTATTCAATGATTAATGTAGAGATTATTGCCTCATTTTCTATATTCACAAATGACAATTCATCTATTAGCTCCACTATTACTGGTTCATGACCTACCCTACGAGAATATATAAAAGATGTAAAATGTGAGGAATAGGAAGAATAGGAGGACCTCAAAGATTCCCCTATGTACTTTTAAGAAGGTGTCTCTACTGTGGTGGATAAAATCAAAGAGATAAATATGGGTAAAAGGAAGAACCGTGACCCACTGTGATTAGTGTTTTCATTAATTACAAAGAAAAAGAGATATATACATTCTTCCTAAGGAAATATTAGCATGTGTTTTCCAATAATTATATAGAGATGTTAGGCCTTGACCACGAGATGGCCACTAATCATTTGGGTTTTCTAGAAGTGCACCAGGGATAGAACCGCACAACTAGAAGGAAACACCTGAATCATGCCTCCAAAATTGAAGTTGATATGGAAAATATCATCAGGGATGACTTCATTAGAGATGTACAATATCTAAAATGGTAGGCCAAAATCATCTCTGTAAAGAATAAAAATGGGAAAATCAATGTTTTCATCAATTTAAAAGATCTCAAATGGAACTATCCCAAATATTACATCCCGGATTCAATAATAGAACTCTTAATCGATGTAATGACTAGTTTAAAATACCTCTTCATCATGGATGGATACTCTACGAATATATAAATATATATGGCCTTGAATGATGAATAATCCAAAACCTTAAAATATCCCATACATGTATTTTCTATTAGGTAATTCCCTTAATCTTGAATAATATTGGTTCCACATAACAACATTCCATTAATCACATCTTCAAGGCATTCATGGATAAGTTATTAGAATGATACATTGATTATCTGGTGGTCATGTCTCAAAAATTTTCCAATAACTTGGCTGACCTAGAAACCATATTTAACAAGATGTGACAACATAACCTAAAGATGAACACCTTGAAATGTTCTATTAGGGTAACCTGAATGAAATTTCATATATTCGTTTTATGATATCAGGGAATAGAAGATGACCTTGAGAAAAAAATATCTCCTTGGGATGTCACCTCTTCAAAACCTAAAGAAATTGGGAGGACTTCAAGGAAAATTGGCCCACATATGGAGCTTTACATACACCCTTTCAATAAATTGTTTACCCCTCACCAAAATGATGAATAATAGAGTAAGATATCAGTGGACTACTGACTCTAAAGAATCATTAGAAACCCTAAAGAAATACCACATGAGTCCACCATTATTGATTCCACTTGTAGAGGAAAATACACTAATTTGTTATTTGATGACCATAGAGAGATCACTGGGGGAATTCCTTGCACAAATGAATCATATTAAGATTGAAAAAACCATTAATATCTTAGTAAAACCATGATAAATGCGTAGAATTTTTATTTAGATATCTAAAAATGATACATATAATTAAATTTTGTAGTTCATAGACTGAGGCACTATCTTTAGCATAAATAAGTCTTCTTGGTTTCTCTCAATATGCTGGTCAAATTTATCCTTAGTTTTCCTTTATTGAAAGGATGTCTAGAATGGTGGGAAGTTATTTTCAAATAGTTTAATATATAGTCCGTGCCTCAGAAAGTAGTGAAAGGAAAAGCCTTAATAGATTTCCTCACTAAGAACCCATATGTATAAGAGAAGTCATTAAATAATAAACATCCTAATGAAGAGATATTCTCTATTCATTATATCCCCCAAACATGGGAAATATATTTTGATGGTGCGTCTATGAGTCCAACATTGAAGGGAATGGAAGAACCTAATCTCAAAAATGTTTTTTATGGATTGTGATTATCTCCCCATAGAAGGCATTGTTTAAATACTTCATTCTATTATCATAAGGATGTACCAAAAATGAGACAGAATATCATACTCTCGTTGAAGGCATGGGATTGGAACTCCATGTACAAATTAATTTCTTAGAGGAGAAAGGTGACTCATATTGGGTAATAAAATATATCAACATGGGCTAAACCATAATAAATGAGGTGATAACAACATATGAGACTATGTGTGAAGGTAAATGAAAAAATTATTCTCATAGACAACATTGTGTCACATATCACGATAAAAAAAATGAATAATTACATTCATTGGAAAATATAGCCACAACAACAGAATATCTGAACTGAGACAAAGAAGTCACTAGCATTACCAATCGTTACAGGGTCTCAACTTTTTCTCATGTTATAATAGTGGAGATTGATGATGTAATCCCCATCCTCGAGCCATATGTTCCTACAACAGGATGGATTCCACCCATCATTGAATATATCCAAGATGAATTAATTCCATCCGATATAACTGGGAAAGATAATATCGAGTGAAGAGTGGTTAATTTCACCCTTTGTGATGGACCAAATCACCAAAATCTTCATTAAAAGGGAGGATTTGATGGAATCCTTCTTAGATGCATTTATGGAGAAGAGACTTAAGTTTTCATAGAAAAATTACATGCAGGATCCTATGGTTCCCACCAGTTAGGGTACATGCTTTCTGATAAAATCCAAAGGCTTGGATACTTCAGTCCTATCATGATGTAGGATTTTACAGAATTATCTATAATGTGTCATCCCTTCATATTTCATTCCAACTTATTTCATCAACCAATGGAGTTTCTAAATACCACCAAATTACCATCACCATTTTCCACATGGGGAATAGATGTAGTGGGTCCTAACCCCCAAGCTACAACCAAGTAGTTCAAGTAAAATTTTATTGCTACCAATTTCATATCCAAATGGCCTAATGTAGTACATATTAAAGAAATCAAGGGAAAAGACATTATCAACATGTAAAATCCAACATCATTACAAGGTTGGGTGTCCCTTAAACCATATTGATGGACAACGACATCTATTTTTTTCTAAGGTAGAGAATCTATATCATGAATACAATATCAAATCATACCATTAATCCATCCATCACATAGCTAAAAATGGGCAGATAGGGAATTTTAATAAGAAATTGTCAAAAATACTCCAGAAGATGGTGGATAAAGATAATAAGTCTCATATTGACAGGAACTTTCATGCCTTTTGGGCTTACTAAACTATAACCTGTACTACTACACAAGTGAACCCTTATTTGCTGGTATATGGGACATAACTAGTCCTTCCAATTAAGGTCTAGTTACCGATGCATCGTGTTTCCATCTATGATCTTCTATTTGTAGATGATAATTCATAGAAATAACTATATGAGTTTAAGGTATTGGATGAAAAAATATTACATACATTGCATCAAATGGAAGTCTATTAGAATCTGATCACACAGTCTTTTAACAAGAAGGCATGCCTTCATTAATTCCCCTATGCAGAATTTGTACCGGTCCATATGACTCTAATGATAATAATAAAGACTCCTCCAAAGCTTTTTCCAAAGTGGAAGGGACCTTACTCCATACAAAAGGCTCACTATAACAGATCTTATTCCTTGATCCCATTGGATGGAGAGCTCATTACGAGTCCAACCGATGCAAGGTTCTTGAAGAAGTACTTTTTGTAACAAAAAAAGTTGTCTTAGAAGTATGATGTTAAAATTCATAACATAATATATATCCATGATTCTTGACATTAAACTAGGTTGTGTCATCATAATTTTTATATGGTGATAATCTACATTACATGAAGTCATAGTTTCCTGACCTGAAACTAAATAACAATATTCATTCTCACCAAATAACATTAAACTGTATTGTTAACATCTACCCCAGTTGATATTAAGAAAACCATAAAATTACAATGAGTTAAAACTCCATCTGGTTCCTCAAAAGGTAGAAACTTCTATGCAGAATCCCCACTCATATCATAACTATATAATAGTGGATCTTGATCCTTATTTGTAGGTGTAAGTACACTATATGAAACATCCATACAACAAAACATTAAATTGAACAAGATGTGGCTTGATTATTCCTCCCACATGATACGTAGTGTCACCACAATATTTTATAAACTACATGTGCCTTGATTCTTCCTCCAACATGATATGTAGTGTCACCAAAATCTTTTCCTATTTTCCATCCAAAATGTTCTTTCACATCAGGTGACCCACAACCTTTTTGATGATGATAAAATGAACAATTCTTCATAAAATATGTTTGGATTCATTCTCGTTACAATGAGATAAATATTGATTCCTGAATCTCCAATCTCAGGTATAATAGAAACCACAAATAGAATCCTCTTTTAAAATAAATTTTATGGAACATATGTCTTGATTCTCATACCACCTCATTTCTTAAGCGTAAAAACTATTTTGGAAAATATCAAAGATCATTTCCGAGCATCAAAGCCTGATTGCCATGGGAAACCAATTTCACAAACTACATGGGTGGTGATTCTCATTACAATTTAATGCGTAGTGACTCCTAGGTTTCCAATGTCGTGGTCATCCATAATCAAAATAAAAATCCCCCACTCCCTATGCATGTATTAGAACTATATAGGTATCCATATTCAAGAACTTCATTTGGCTTTTTTCGGTCTTTAAAAATATATATAGCGATTCCCATATCTCTAATATCAATCCCAGATATAATCTAACCACAAAATCCCATTTAATCTATGTGTATGAATTCAGACCTGTATAGGGAATTTTATCATTAACTACATGTATCATGATTATTTCCCCAATAAGATATGTAGTGACACCTGGGTCTTATACCCAAGGCCAGCCACAATATTTCATCACTTTCATGTTGTTTCATTTTCATCCATACCGCATGATTTTAAACTGGGAGTTTAATAACTACGTATGGCTTGATTCACATCCTAATGAGATACTCACTGATGCCTAGATCATATCTCTTGGAATAGTCACCACAAAATCTAAATGAGTATATCCTTAACTTATGCTGCCTTTGTTTCATATAATAGTTTTTTTATACTCCATGTTTCACATAAGGAACATAGATCATGTGGAATTAGGATTTTTGTAGAATATATTATCTAAAAATGTATGGAATATCAATTCACATTGGGGTTACCATGGTCTTGACTATAATACTTTAAAAGACACACTATATGTACTCATCACAAGGAAATAAACTATAGGATCTCATTAATAACTATGTGTGGCATGATTCTTACCTCAACAAGATATGTAGTGACACCAGGGTCCTACACGTTGATCCATCTACAATATTCCTTTTCACATTAGAATCACCACCATCCTCACAACATGACACACAAAAAATTCTTTTTATTTATTATATAAGTAAAAGTTGCTAAAAATCCTATAAATAAATCCATTAAGGAGGCCTAAAATAATGTAATCCAAGAGTGTTGGACCAAAAAAATTATTACTCTACGGAGGAAATGAACCCTTGTCGGTGAAAATGAGGAGAAAATCATCCTGAGATGATCTTGAAACAAGATATTCAGCCACCATATTACCCTCACCCCATGTTTGACGTTAAACTATATGGGACTTCAATAACTATGTGTGGCCTGATTCTCATTAAAATGAGATATGTAGTGATGTACAGATATTTAAATATTTGACCCAAATACAACCCAATAAAGTAAATACCCTATTCTCCTGTGTATGAGTTAGATCTACATGAGAGGATCCAATACGGGGTTTTACCCTTTATATGATCCCATATTCAAAAAAACCCCATGTCCTCCACAATTGTATTTAATCAGTGTGGGGTACATTTAATTTATGAGAACTGGATGTGGCTTCATTTAAATTTTATTGAGATATGTAGCGATGAATAAGCCTTAGATCATAGTCCCAACCATGGGGTAAATAAAAATTCTCCCTCTTTTTTGTAAAAAAGAATAGTCAAGGTAAGAGCTTTTATTTTGTGTCCCCTCATCAGGGGGAACTATGGAAATAGAGTCACCCCCTTCTATGTTTGAGTAAAATATATGTGATGGACTTCCAACTCAGGGAAAATATCAGTCCAAATGATTCCTTTTTTCTCAAACACATCCCTTCCGCACACTATAATCTTTATCTTGAATAGTTTTAGATCATCATAATCATTCCTCAGCTTTTGGTGGAAGAAAGTATGATACCAAAGAGATATTTTTCCTAAATATGTTTTAAAATGTCCCATTTGGAATTGGAAAAAACATCCCAATAATAAATTGTTTATCCAAAAGATTCCACTATTTTACAATGCACCACACACTATAATCAGTCTTGTAAAAAACAACCCACAAAATGGTTTTTCCAACTAGACGTACTTTATCCCTTGGGAGGAGACTCTTTTGTCCCTATAACATTTGATGATTATATGATAGAACCCATGATTAAAATTCTAAGGTCATCCCTTGAATATTTTTCCATATCCTTTATTCTGATCTGAAGAAGCACCAAGACATTGGTTTACAACTTCCTCCTTCATGTATAATGTATGAAGAAGAAACCATGGCTTGATAAGTCATATATTATCTTTCAGTTCCATAATATCATCATTCTGGTCGTATGAACTAAAACTACACACACTGTTTTCTTCTTGTACCTTGGTCAGAACTGTATAGGGAACTTTTATTCCCCATTCATGAGATTTTTTGAATACCAGTTCCATATTTAGGTACTTTTCTCTTGAAAACCAATCTATGTGCCTAGGGAAATCCAAATCATTGCAAAATTCTATAGGATTTTAGTGATAGAATGACAGGATTATTGAAGACTTATTTTTATGACTACGCTATAATACACCCCGTTGTATTTGAATAAGAAATCCTATAAAATAGGGTTGTCATCAATAGGATTCTACTTTTTGACTATGTATTACGCGCCGTAACTATCCTTGTATAAAATATCCCACAAAATAGATCTCTCAACCAGTGGTCACTTTGTCTTCATAAGACACCTCCCCTAAAATCATAAGCTATTTTCCCAAAATAACTCCTTAGATCCAAAGATCCCTAGATTAATGTTTACAACTTTATCCTCTTATATCTGAATAAGGTATCACATTTCTCGAAAAATTACAAATAATGGAAGAACCATCAACCTTTCAGTCAAAGAAAAAGACATTAAATTATATCCCCCTAATTTCCATACACCATGAATTTAATATTAATAGCATAATCTAATTGGTGCACAACTTTAAATAGAATATCATAAAGTCATCACCATATGACATTATAATATTCAGTCAATTTTCTGATCACATGTAATTAAACTACATGGTACTTTTTCCTTTTTTAGAAAGATTCCTTCCCCCTAACATTAAGAATCTACACAAATATACCCTAATTTACATGAGAATTATTTAGGTAGTAGTGGTTTACCATTTATGGACAATACCAATATAGATATTTTCTTCATTCTCATACATCTCCCATTAAATAAACCACCTATTGTGGTCTTTAGAATTCAAAATCATAAACTTCAAACATTAGGAATAGAATGTGAAAATTCATAAGAACTTATTTTCTTAACTATCTTATAATACAATCTAGTTTCCTTTGTATATGTTTCTCACAAAATATAGATCCTATCAGCCAAAAAGTTACACTATTGACTATGTAGTATGTACCCTATTCGGATTTTCATAAATCAAACCAAAAATAGGGTTTTTAATTATTGTTAACTTCGTATTTAAGAAATAACCATTCTATTTTGTAATATCACGATTTAGATCCATGAACACTAAAATTGTGGCTTATGATTCCCCACAAGATATCTAAATAATTTAGGAATATTCTTGGCTAATAAGACATCATAGGGTCGTTATTTTAAAATTTATGGTCAACATTTTTCAACTTAAAACACTATAATTATTAGTTTGGATTGAAATAATTAAAAATTCCAACAAAAACAAACAATGTACTCCCATGAATGAAAACCCATACTGGGAACTCTAGATCAAAGTTGAGTATCATCTCACTACATCTTTACTCTATATGGTTTATAAAAAATATTATGCCATAAAATTATAAAAGGCACAAATTTGTTAGGATGAAAACTGAAAAAGGGGAGTCTAAGAAAAATCCAAGTCTCTCCCACTAGTTCACTTCTATATTTATCTTATAAAAAAATTTGGATGATTCAAAATAGAAAAATATTTTTTAGGGTAGTCCAAATGACCCTAGAAACAATCGAACTATGCTCTCTAGGACCCATGGCTTAGAAAAAAACTAGAGAATACATAAAAACATATAATAGCTCTAAAACCTAAATAATGACGTTAGAATTAATCAAAATTCATTAAATGTATAGTAGAAATAGATTATATTCATTCTAAGAAAATTTGATTCTAAGGGGGGTTTCTATTGACACAAAAAATGAATTTCATGATATTTTTTTTGCAAAATTTATGATGTGATCCTCACACAGAAAAAAATTTCACGTTTGAGTTGAAATGTTATAACAATAATGAATAAGATGTATGAAGGATATATATGTTCAAAAGGTTACTCAACAATAAGGTAAAAGTGGAAAGTCCCCCTCTCCAAGAGTAGGCCATGGATTTCCAAGATCAATGATAAAAAGTTGTCAATGAATTAAAAATTCAATTTCTACATTTCATTTTGGATTATTTGGTGTATTAAAAATATCACAAAGAATAAATATCTTCAATAGTTTCGATTTGACTAGTCGTGGAGCTGAAAAAAACGTTGGGATAAAAAGTTATGTCACTCGGAAGATGAAAGAATTTTATAAAGGAATATGCGTCACTAGGTAAGCCATCCACATAGGCCCCTCTGTGCAGGTCCATCCACGCATGCCCCTATGTGCAGGTCTATCCACGCAAGTCCCTCTACAAAATACCCTACATGCGGGCCCATTTGTGTAGAACCACCTATGGGTATATTAATAATCCCCTCAACGTCAAATTTTCATTCATTAACCAATATTCTTGACAACCATCCAAGGGGGTGGATTTGGCTGCGCAGCTTCTTCTCCCAAGTAGTCCAACCCTACTTTGGAAAATTACCATGGACCACCATCACTAGGGAAATACCCCCATCCTATAACCTGGTTGACCCATCTAGGGGATCCATACCCATGTAACCCATACCTGCGCAACCCACCAGGGCGACCTATAGCAAGGAGACACACCTAGGAGATCCTAGCAGTCCATAACATAGGGGATTCACCCCACACCTTCCCCAAGATCACTACTAGGATTTGGTTAAAGCCTTCCGAGTCGGTTGATTTTCTACCATCATTGACCACCATTAAATTAAATATTTTCACCATTAACATTTTAGGCCATCTAGAGGAAATTTTCAGTTGCACCTTATATATAATTAATATCCACCCTAGGAATACAATTATTTGAGATACTTCAATACACTTCCCAAAATTCCTTGAGTCGACATATTTCTCTTGAATAATTTCCCATGATACGAGTTGAGTTTATATTCTTGGATTCCTCAAGTAACTTGAGCCGATAAAATACTCGAGAAACTATTGAAACCTCATCACCAAGCACTTATACCAGGATGAACCTGTATAAGGGCATACTTCTTAGGTATATGTCCCAAATGATACATGGCAATCCACTTTAGGAGTAATTGCAATTCAAACCTCAAATTAAAATCCTTCATATGAGGAGTAAACCCCAATAAAACCTCAGATGGTCATCCTATTTATGATTAATCCCCAAATAAACCTCAAATGAGCATCCTCCTTATGAGTATTCCCCACCAAACTTCACATGGGAAGCCTCTTTAGAAGTAATCCCCATCCAAACATGAAATAGGAATCCTACAATGGATTAATCCCAAACCAAACCTCAAATGGGAATCATCCATACGATTAATCCCCAACCAAACCTCAAATGGGCATCCTAATTATGAGTAATCCCCAATAAAAACCTCAATGGGTGTCCCTTATTGAGTATGACCTAGAATTTCTTACAGGATGTTCTACTATTGATCCTCTTTACCTTTTGGCTATTAGGTCAAAGAGGGGATGGTCACCTGAGGCCTCTACCCTCTCTTTTAATACCTTCTGTTCTCATTCTCTTTACCCTTGATCCATTATTAGGTAATGTGAAATGGGAGAGAAGTGTTATAGCCCCGACCACATACTTTAATATAAGAGGGGGTAAAGGAGATGGGCATAGTCAATGCACTAACCCTCTCAGCTTGGGGTATGTATCTATGTACACCTATAAAGAAAAGTATATTATGTGGTATCTTAGATCGTCCAATATGTCTTGTTTCTCACATAGAGCAAGAATAATGTTGTCTTAGAGTATAATGGTGATCACGAAATCTACAAGATCCATGCCTCATATTAATCTATGATAACTATGATTCCTACTATAACCCGAATACATAGGGCACCTACCTATGGAATGAGCTCATTGGTCATCCACCTCAAGAGTAAGCCCCAATAATAATTCTATTAAATAAGGAATCCACTTATGGTTTA
This sequence comes from Viscum album, assembly GCA_963277665.1. Taxonomy (NCBI): domain Eukaryota; kingdom Viridiplantae; phylum Streptophyta; class Magnoliopsida; order Santalales; family Viscaceae; genus Viscum; species Viscum album. Next base: position 1,965,782,235 of record OY728133.1, read on the forward strand.
AACCCCTACTTAATTATCTCAAAGAGCCATACTCCTTTATAAAACAGAATATTGAGGGAATCTATAGGCATAGTTCTTCAACACCTATCCACGTAGGCTTTTACCCATCTAAATGGTATACATATGAAGGCTCTATAAGGATGAAACCCAAAACCCAAAATCAATCATGTTTTCTCTAGTCCACATTCCCAGTAGGGTGTAATTGAACATTGAATAAAATCCCCTCTTGGTTCACAGGGCCTCTTTGGCATAAGTCACACACAAAACATTAAATGGGAACCTTCTGTCTAGATGTCCTTTCCACATGATGTTAAACTGTATGATTATTTCCTTATCACATGACCTTAAAGGGTATGATGTGTCCCATTAAGTTTTATTGAAATATGTGGGTCCAGATACCTTTTGTGAGGATATATAAGAATTCCATTTCCTAGTTCTTATCCCAACATTAATAAAAATACATTCTCCCTAGATGACGATACACTCCAGAGCACTCCATTGAGTGGATAAAAAAGAAAATTCATTGTAATAAAGGACAGTGAATCTCTAGGTACCACATAAGGGGATATGATTTATAGAGAACCTCAAATACATATAGCTATATCTATTGATTATGAAACTCAGATATATACATATGATTATAAATTTAATACATACTAGTAATTTATTGTTAATACATAGGAAACCCACACCATACGTGGGAATTAATGAAGGATTACTGAACATATCTTAAATAAATAAGAGGGACACGAAGTAAGAAACAATTCCCCACAAAAGTGTGTGATAATACTGACCTACCATCTACACGACCAATGTTTGTTCTTAAGAATTATAGGTCAAAATCCCAAATGATCACATGCCTTTGGAAATAAGGTTCTTTTATATGTAGAAACATTGGCTGTTTTTTGTTCCAAGAACAATCCCAATGGAAACCACTAAAAAATAGTGAACTTTAGATGAATCATTTTAAAAAACTCAAACCCCCCACAATCAATGATCACGTGACCAATTCTATGAGGAGGAAACATTAATTAACTTAAATTATTATAAAATGTTGATTTAGTAATTTTTCTATTAATGAAACAATCAAAAAAATTATATTAAAAATATTAAAATAAATATAATTTGAGATAAATAATGAGATCCATGAATTTTATAGATGAAAAATAAATGATATGGATATAATAAAATATTTTTTTTGAATTTTAATTTTTTTACTCGAAATAGAAGGTTTCTTTTTAATTATAATATAATGTATGTACTAGGAATGAATCACATAGGGGAAAATTACCCAATCAATGCCTCATATATCCAAAATTTAGGAAAAAATTATTTCCATGGAATGGATGATTTCTTTTTATTACAAATAAAAAGATATTATAGCTTACACAATCAAACCATGAACAATAAAGAGCATCAAATGAAATTACAGACATCCAAATCCCTCACATCGGGAACCTTGGAATAAAAAACTCTAATCGATGCATATACAACTACACTGTCTCAATGTAATACTTATTATATTCAGCCAATTGTTCTTTAAAGATTCCATGTTCTAACTTCTCCCACTATTTGGGAAATTCATTTGGTCTGATTCTAAGATTTTTGTTACCTATAAATAAAATTTCCTGAAGAAGATCCATCACCTCCTTGTGATCCCTCAAAAGTGGTTTCTTGAACCCACATTCAACTTCCATAGTTATTTAAAACAACATTTTTTCTTCACCAATATCATCATCTAAACATATCTTATTTCAAATATTCATTAATGTTGACAAATATGATCTAAAACTAGGAGTTCATACTGTTCAAGTTCAGATGAAAAAAGAAACTCTCAAAGAATGTGACATGTATCCTTCCATTTAACTTAAAACATTCATTATATTTTCATAGTGATAAAGTATAGAAGGATAATATGGATCAATAGTGATATTCTCCATTCTTATAATGGACATGGCTACCCATAATTTATTCCAAAATTCATGGAATTTACCCTTGAAAATTTCATCTCCTTTACTAGTAATAGAAACAAGGGATTGAGAAAGGGGTTGGGTAGTAGCTTCATTGGAAAAGAGATAAACTAGAACCAAATGATCTCTACCATAAACAGTTTGACCCCTTGTAATGGCTAGGATTTGGATAATTTGTAGGTGGGGGAAATCTATACTCGAACCTCTCAAAGATCTTCCCTTATTTATTTTTTTACTATGATCTTCGTTTAGTTAGGGTTCCCTAGTTGGGAAAATTTAATCATAGCACGCTAGTGAAGAAGAAGGGAGGACCCCCATTTGTAGGTTTTTAATCACCTATTTTTTAAATTTTACATGTTGTTTGGATGTTATTAAAATCAATGCAATGAATAGTTCTAAAAATTGACATTAATGATATTTTTTAATAAACAATATTTTTTTAAATGATGTAAAATTTATAAAAATATTAAATTTAGACACATTATTAGAATATTGAGGATAATATTAATCATGGAGAATTTATGGTCCATTTTTTCATTTATAGTAACATTCATGACCCTCAAAGTGTAGAAAGCACTGTTGTCACAGTAACTTTGAAAGGGGGTAATGAGAGATTAAAACAAAAAGATACTAGTAAATATTTGGCCTAAATGTTTAAAAAAATTATTGTATGAGATAGTTGAGACCCAATATCATCATATATTCTAAATAAATCAGTTATTATATATTTGGCATTTAAATTTAATTTATATTAATTTTATATTTTGAGAAATTCAAAGAATGCTCATCCCCTCTCTTATAAAAGGGAATCTCTTTGTTCTTTTACTTTACACTTAAAAACCTATTTTTTAACCAATACCTAGAAATATAAATTCTAATAATAAATCTCTTTTTTATGTAGGTAATATTTTATGAATTACACCAACTGTAAAAAGATCACAATGTTAATCAATTGAGTTTTTCCAAATAAGCGGTATACTTTTTAACAAAATATTTCAGTTTTATTTATTCTTCATACTAATTTAAAAATTCTTCAATCATGGTGAAACAAAAATAGTATACTTAATATACATAGATTTGTTTATTTTAATGGAATATCCTATATCTATCCCCACATCCATCAAATGGGAAACAAAACCACCATTCATGTGTATGGCAGACTACCGCCTCATGAACTGATTTAATTTTTTCCCATCAGCATATCTCATGGATGATTATAATGATGGAATTAATAATTATATATGATAACATGAAATATTCATCATTATATAAAGATAATATATCATTTAATTCCTCACACTTTCATTCCCTAAAAATGGAAATGTTTTTCATGTGTATGTGTAAACTATCAACTCCATGAAGCTATCTGATTCATTCTTCATCACCACATCACATGGATGATATATAAGTATACCTAAATAATTAATATGATATTTAGGATATTATGATAATTTACATACCTTATTTCGATAATTATCATTGTATTTGGAAATGTTACTCATGCATACATATCGATTACCATCTCTATGATTGCAATCTAGTTAATTTTTCAAAACAGTATTTCATGATTTTTTAAAGGTATTATTTATATTTAAAAATTGTAATAATTTCATGATTACTATTATGGATATTAGATAATAATTACCTCTTTTACCATAGTCAATGTATTGAATTCATTTTGTACTTATGATCCAAATATCATCAAAACATTCGATGTGAATTTAATTGATTATGTAATTGAATGTAACATGATATTAAATGTATGAAATAAATAATTAACTTAAAAAATGCCCAAAAAAATTATAAAATTAACATAAGTAAGATCAGGAATGAATATTTTGAGTTAGACTCTAGGTAAAGGAATTTCATTATTCTAAAAATATTATTTTAATTTTTCCCTTAAAAGATTATTTTTCTTAAATATTGATATTCCTAAAATTATTTTATTGACGTATTTATATTGAAATAAATTAATTATAAATGAAATTTTCGGTCACTTTTGAATTTATTTTAATTATTTTAAAGGATAACTTTTATGGAATGTTTTAGAGTTCATTATAAGAAGACACAAATAATATTCTATTTTAACGTATATCATGACATTGTGTTTTCCCATTGCTAAACAAAATTATTTTATTTTTAGATTTATTTACAATATTTTATGTTTTATTCAAATAATAACCACATTTACCATTTTATTGTTATTTTGTTATTTAAAATGCAGTTTTAAATGGAATGGATATTTCATTATCTAGAAACGTTTTCTTATGGGTTAAATGAATAATTCAAGTGTGTAATTTTAAAAAATGTGAGCTTTTATTTATTATGATTATGATATGGTACATGGAAATTATTTATGATGATGGGTGTATATGTTATTAACCATATATGTGTGGTTATATAATTAACCAAGGGTGGTTGGTTATGATATTAACCAAGGACATGTGGGTGCGTGATATAACTCTAATGCATTGGGTATGGAAGTTGGCCATATGGTTATTCTATAGGTAAGTGAGATATAGATAATTTTGAACCAAGTTACCTATACATTTTTTCTATGATTTATATTGGTTTTTAAATCAATATTTGCAGTTAAAAAAGGAAGGCAATGAGATAATTTTCAATATATTTTTTTATTCGTCTAAAGGGTGAAAAGAATAACTTTGTGAATTTTTTTCATGAGTATATCATGTTTCTAAAAAACCCATTATGTTTTTTATTTTTTCATTTACTATTTCTTAAGGAATATTTTTTGGAAATATTTTTGTACATAAGGTGCTTTATTAGGTATGGGAATGTTTATTTTTATATAAAAGATAATTTTTATAAAAGAATTTTTTGTAATTATTCTAGGACTAATGATTTTTCTATATTCTTCTATGTCCCTTACAAAGATTTTTGTGCTCATACTATGTATTAAAATATTTTTCAATGGGTTTAATGATGGGTAAGAATATATTACAATTCAATTTGATGTCTTGAATATTATTCATGACAATAAAACTTATCTCATTTTAAAAAATATTTGTTATGGGAATGATTTATATTGAGTGGATGTGTCCTTTTTGTGATGAAATATTAAATTATATAATAATAATGACCTAATAATAAAATACTATAAACTCTTAAAGACCTAAAAAATGTATTAATTTTAATTCTAATCTTAGGACCTTTGAATATGATATGTTTAAGTCTAGGTCCTTTAGTTGGTATATGTGGTTGGTTTATGTATCTTTAGAGGTTAGGATGTTATTTGATCACAAGTCAAAATTCATTCACAACAGTAGTGGTTAATATTTTAGTGAGTATTATAGTTATTTTCGAAACATCTCAATATATGAAGATAATATGTTAAATTATATCATAGGGGTTATCCTCATCATAATATAGTTTTTTAATATTATATTTATATTCTCACACTAACCTTATGGTTTAATTAATGGATATATCTATTACAAACCAAAGTAAAAAATAGATGTGAATGAAAATACAGTGGTTGTCAGAATATGTAAGAAAATCAAATGGGTGATTTAGTGAGAAAAATTGTAATTATTCTTAACCATATATCTTAAATAATGATTAGAAACTTGAACCTAGTTCTGTCTCTTAATACAAGAGAAATGAATACAAGGGGATGTGAAGATGATCAATAAGGTAAATGTATTGAATGACAAGTAAATCAAGAATGTGGAAATACGAACAAAAGAAAATGACATAAAAGAAAGAGAATATGTTATTTATGTTGTAAAGGAGGTCATAAAGAAATAATATTGTAGGAAAATAGGAAGAATTCAGTTAACTATATGAACGGTAAAGCAGTTCTTCCTCAGTAAAAAATTGAATGTCTTTGAGGTGGGTATAAGTTTCATTATGAAAATTTATGTCATTTAGGGAAGGCTCATGAATGATATCACCAATAACATATTTATATCTGTTATGAATAACTAATTCCATTATAGTTGAATATTTGGAAACATAAAATGAAATATGAATGTTATAGATTATTTATTGGTTTCTGTTTTCATATTGTTGAATCATAATACTTGAATCGTAATTTTTTTAAGAAAAATATATTAATGAATAATATGGAAAATAATGATTAATTGATTTTGAATAAAGTTAAATTATTAATATTTCTAAATATAATGGATTAAACATTTATGGTAGATTTAAGAATGATTATAAGTTTAAAATAACTAACTTTTTTTATGATGAGAGTACTTTGAGAGACATTTATTCAGTTTAGTTAGATTCTTTTGGTTTATGTAACACTTAAGATTATCATGTGGAACAAATTTATTTAAATAAAGATGTTTTTTTAATTATTTATAAATACGTATATTTTTTTTAACATTTATGTTTATATGATCATATATTTTTAATTAAATATGGGTTATTAAATTTTTTGGTATGTAAAATGAATGGTATGAGATAAAATTTGAGGTTTAAAAATATTCTTTAAAGTTTAATTTATTTGTGTTATCACATTTATTGGAATTTAATAACAACTATATTAATATGGTTTTAGATAAAGGATAATCCATATGTTTGAAAATAACCTGTCACATTCGGAAATGCCATTATCCTTAAACCCACAACTGAATAGAGACAAAGGTCAATTGCCTACCACTGGACTACATGATGTCCTAATAAGTATGAAATGATTTTCTGTTATGTAAAAAATCTGATAGATAAAGGTTATGTTCATTTTGGGAACATATTTTTATCATATAGATGACTATGTTATTGAAAATTTATTTGGTGATTAAGGGATTAATATTGTTTGGTAAAAAGATAATTATAATTTTGAAGAACATCATTGGATTAATATAAACATAAAACTATAGAATTTTATTTGAGAAATAAAGGGTTAATTATATTTGGTAAGAATATATGAGTTTATTTGGATTTATGATGATTCTGGTTATTTTTTGAATGACTAGTATTGCTTGGAGATTGTGTGATTATAGAGATTAAATTTTTTAGAGACATTTTGAGTGATTGATATTATTTAGTGATAAATATTAAATTTATCTTGGAAGACTTTATGATCAATCCTTCTGATTATTGGGTTTCAATATTTATCTGGAATATTTTTGATGAATATTAAGTATTTTTATTTATTTAATAATTTATGTTAAACTTTTGCTATAGTTGTTGAATTATTGTGAAGAAAGTTGTTTTTTCTTCATATGATGATTTATTCTTGTTGGGAGTTAACATAAAATTTTCTAACCATTTTTTTGGTTCCTATATAATGATTTTATGAATAAATTATTATTCTATAATGGGATATCTGATTCATTAGACTTTGATTTTAGTGCTTCATTCCTGAAAGAAATTCATCTATAATACTCATCATTTGGAATGAAATATGTTTTTTGGGTGAACATTGATTAATGGATGGAGTTTTTCAAAAAAAAGTTAGTATATTTACTTATATTACTATTCTCTATAGTAAATTAATTCCACAACTATTGGAATGTTATTTGGAAAAAAGTTAATTTTTAATTTTCTTACCAAGAAATCAATGTCCTTTTAACCGATCACAAATTTAATTTTTTTTAATGGTTAGCTTTCATATTAAAATGTTAATTATAACTATATAATATTCCATGTGTGTTAGTTTTATATTCAATATAATGTCTTTCACTTCCCAAAAATTTATTCTATTTGGAAACCTAGTTTGTGTTTTTTCCGATGACCAATCTTCTTCTTTTTCTTTATTTTCAATTGGCTGTTTTATTGAGCCTTTTTATGATTTTGGTTATCATTAAAGGTATTTTGAAAAGTAAAACTCTAGTTATTAAGACCATGTTGGAATTATGAGGATGAAATTTCCAAAGGGGTTTGGGGAATGTGATATCTTGATATTTAAAAAGGAAATACTATATGTGATCATGTACTACATACACGTTACTATGTTGAAACGAAATTATTTTTAATTAAATATGGCCATTATAACCTAGCCATTAAATTGGTAGTAATTAATACTATTAAAAACATTATGAAATGTATAATGGTCCAACTAATTAATGATTAATTAATTAATTATTTTTATCGAATCACTCATTTTTAAGTAAAGTCATTTTATACTTAAAAAACATGGTTTCTTCTAAAATGTATTTTATTAATTTTTATGATTGAATATTATAATTGATTTCTAGAAATCTTATAAAATTTTATTTGAAAAAATGAATTTAAGTTTTGAATTCATCATATTGAAATTTTCTTAAGTATAAATTATGTAATTTTTTCTAAATAGATTAATTTTTCAATGAATACTAAAAATACCATTTTTGTACAATTCTATAATACTTTTTTTTATTTTCATTAATAATAGACCATTTTGAATTGAATTTTATCATAAAATTAAATAATAATTATATAATTATATATAATATAATTATTTACATTATAATAATCTTTATAATTTATTTTTGTATATGTTTATTTTTGGTCTTAAAAACACATTTTTTATAAAAACCGTTTTTATTTCTTTTTACACATTTATATTAAATGTACATTTTAATAATTATGATTATTTAATTTTATGGAATTTAATTTATTTTTATATTTATAATGTTAAATTTATCATAGGATATATTTTTATAATTTAGTGGAAGAATTCCAATGTATCATGAATAATAAGAAATACATATTTTATGAAATACTGTATATTTTATGACATCATCTATGTATAAATATGATATAAAACTTTATTAATATTATGGAAAAAATCATGTGTGATAATATAATACATATATCATACCAAAATAATTGATAACATCTAAATTATAATTTATATCATTATAAATATGAAAATCATTTTCAGTGCTGATGTAGTGTTTGTACGAAACTGAAAAAGTAATATTCAGTTTCTTATAGATAGTAATAGAGAGGTAAAAAGTCTTTTTTCTAAATTTTTATTAAATAAAATTTATAAATGATTATTTTTGCTGATATTTTAAATTTAATGAGTTATATAACAAGATTCACATCCAAATGCTTGTGCAATGCTTACAGAAGACTTGAAAAATAAAAAGAACAAAATAAATAGCATTTCTTGAAATGGATATGACTAAATAAAAATAATTAATGAATATAAAGTATTATTTAGATCATAATTAATTTAGTTTTTTGGTACATATATTTTTAAATTTTTTAAGAAATAACAAAATTTAATTTTTATGCAATACCAACGTAGTAATTATTCGACTAACAGAAACATAAAATAAATTATATTAAAAATATTAAAACAAATTTAATTTTTCATAATTAATCTGATCCATGAATTTTTAGATTAAAATTAAATTTATTGTCGTAATAAAATATACTTCTTTGAATTTTACTTTTTTTCTTGATGTTATTAATATCAATGTAATGAATAGTTCAAAAAAATCATATTAATGATATTTTCAATAAAAAATATTTTATTAAATGATATAAAATTCTTAATAAATGTAAATTAGGAATTATTATTATAATATTTTTTATAATATCATCAATGTTCCATTTATGTGATATTTGGATATTTATAGTGTCTATCTTGAGCCTCAAAGCGTAAAAATTTATGTTTCACGGTAATTGTAAAAGTGGTTAACAATGCATTAAAAAACGATAAGGATAAAAATTTGACATAAAATTTTCCAATAAATATTTTAATAGATTATTTAGTCCCATAATCATCTTATATTATAAATAAATTATTTTCTATCCTTTTTTAATTAAAAATTAATTTATATTAATTTAATATTGTGAGAAATTCCTAGAGTGCCCCTCCCTATCTTATAAAAGTGATTCACTTTCACCTTCACATTACACATAAACCTAAATTTTACTCTGGGAATACATACCTAAATACTTTTATATAATCCCTACACTAATTTTATATTTATTAGTTTAGGTATACACAAACTTTATAGGGATTAAGGGTATAATCCAAGGAAGTTTACCAAAGAATATATATAGTTTTTAACTGATTTTTTAGTCTAATTTCGTATTACACCACCTTAAAATATTCATAGAACCTAATAAAATAATAACACCAGTATAATTAATTTACATAGATTTTATTTTAATAATTGAATAAACTATATCCTTCTCCACTTCTATCAAAAGAAAAAGAAACCATCAATCGTGTGTTTTGTGGATTACTACCTCGTGAATTGATGTAATTTGTTTTCCATAAACATCTCTAATGATTTATTATAATTGTAGAAATAATATTTATATATGATATTAATGAAATATTCAACACTCTTGAAAGACAATATATCAATTACTTTCTTACCTTTCCATTCACTAGAAAATGATAACGTCGTTCATGCGTACATGTGATCTATCACATCCACAAAGTGATGTGATTAATTTTTCATCATCAATTCACATGGATGATATATATGTATATTTACAGAAGTAATTTTAAATTTATGATATTATCATAATTCTTAAAATATAAAAACAGACTTATATTATTTCCATAATTATCATTGAAAATGGAAAAGTTACCCATGAAAACATACAACCCACCGTCTCTATGATTGTAGTATAATTTATTTTTCATAACCTTAATTTGAGATTGGATTTAAATATATATTTTATTTAAAAAATTGATAATTGAATAATTATTATTTATCTATATATTATGGAATAATTACCACTTTGACCATAGTCAACATACCGAAGACATTTTGGACTTTCGAACTGAATATCATCAAAACATTAGATATGAATTTTATTTATTGAGTTATTGTATATAACAAGGTATTAATTGAAATAATTGAAAAATTTACATCATAAAAGTTATTAATAACATTAAAAATGAATATAAAGAAGATAAATAATGTACGTGACAAGTAGGACTCAAGGTAGGATTTAAAAAAAACATCTTCTTTTAATGTTTCCCTAAAAACTATTCTTTTCATCCATATCCATGTAAATAAAATTATTTTGTAGATGTATTTATATGGATATAAATTAATTATAAAGAAAATTATATGTCACATTTGAATTTATTTCAATGTTTTTGAAGAGAAATGTTTTTAGGTAATGTTTGGACGTTATTTACAAAATGAAAAAAATGAATGTTCTATTTTAACATATACAATGAAAATTACGTTTCCGGCCTCTATAACCATTATTTTATTTTTGGATTCATTTATAAGATTTCATTTTTTATTAAAAAAACCATTATTTAACTTTTTACAACATTTATTTATTTAAAATGGGTTTCTAAATTAAATGGATATATTAATATTTAAAAATGGTTTATTATGGGTGAGAAGAATATTTAAAGAGTGTAATGTTGAAAATTGAAATATTTTATGTGCCACTAGTATGTTATAGAACATGGGAATTATTTATAATGAAGATGGTTACATTATTAAAAAGTAATGGGTGTTTAAATTATTAACCATAGATGGGTGGTTACGTTATAATGCATGTATGGGTGGGTATGTGATAGCCCTATAATGCCTTGGGAAGGGAAGCCAACGGTGTGGTTATTCCATTTGTAAGAGTGATATGGATAATGATATCACATGTTATATATATGTTTTATCTATTATTTAGATAGTTTTTTTGGTAATATTATTATTTGTAAATAAATTTTAAATGTAATTATTTTAAAAATGAATGATTTTCTGTTTTTACGATTGAAAATTATAAATTTGGAAGAAAAAATTCTTGAGTTTAACTTGTTTTCAGTGAAAACATTATAATTTTTATTTTTTAAAATTATTTTTTCTTATGAAATATTTTATGAAAATATTTTGGTAGAAAGGTGATTTATTGAATAATTAAATTTTTATTTTAATCCTAAAGCTTAATTTGATAAAGGATAATTTTTATAATTATTCATGGAAAAATTGGTTTCTTTATTTTATTTTATATCTCTTATAGAGATATTTTTTCTCATCCTATGTTTTAAAAAAAGTCACAATATTTAAGGATGGTTAAGGGAAGATATTATGTGAAATTTATATTCTTGAAGATTTTTCCTAAAAGGAAAAGATGTCCAATTGTAAAATTTTTATATTATGGGAAAAATAGACTTTGAGTGGAAGTGCTCACTTTATGATGTAATATTTACTTATATAAGATCTATGACCCAATTATATAAAAAATTAAACATAAAAATATATCCAAAACAAATAAGAGTGAATTATAGTCTAAAAACCGTGGAATATCATATATTTAAGGTCAAGTCCTTACATTTTGTCTCAGAAGTTAGTTTAGAAAACATCAGTGGTTAGGATGTTATTTGTGCGTTAGTTAAATATACATTATAACCAAAATGGTTAATATTTTATTTATTGTTATAGTTATTTTGGATAAATAAAAAGATTTAAAGATAAAATTGTTAAGGATACATTTGTTTTTATCATCATCATATGATGGTTTAATATTAATCTTTTGATATGCACACACTGACCTTATGGTTTTTTTCAATAGATAGATCTAACAGGAACTAAATAAATATTGTCTATAAAGGAAAATGCTGTTGTTTTCTAATAACAAACCAAATATAATGGGAGATATAGTGAGAAATATTATAGTTATTCGTACCAATCTTTCAGGACCAATGATTAACAACCTAAACCTAGGTGATTTTCCTAATACAAGAGAAATAAATCCCCGTGATAGTTCTAGTGATCATAATGGTAAAATATTCAATAACCTGTTGTTCAAGAATGGTGAAAGAAGAACCTATGATGATTTCAAAAAATATCAGGACTATGTTTTATTTGAGTTAAAAGAGGTCATAAATCAATAATATCTTGGGGAAACTAGATTCATTTTTTAATACATGTTGGGTAAATAAGTTATTCCTATGGTTTCAATTTAATTGTTTAAATGTAGGTAGAATAGTCATTATGAAAATATCTTTCCTATGGGTATGACTCAACAATTGGATTTGTGAGAATTTATAGATATACATTTTTAAATACCTAATTCCATTATAATTGAATATGGGAAAACTAAAAATTATATATGAAATTTATGGATTAATTCTTGGTTAATGTTTTAAAATTTTTGAATCTTAGTCCATGACTCATATTTTTGTTTGTTGGAAAATTATTAAGGAATAAGGTTGAAAATAATGGTTAATATTTTTTGAATAAAATGAATGATATGGATTTACACTTATAATGGATTTAATAGTCATGGTAGACTTAACATTGATCATAAGTTTACAATAAATAATACTCTTTTATTGATGGGAGTACATTGGGATACTTTTTTTGTATATTTTGTGATTAAATCATTTATATTTTTGTTATGAGACATTAAATGTGACTAATGTTATTTTGAGGTAAATATTAAATATATCTTGAAAGACTATGTGATAAAATATTTTTGGTTTTTAATCATAGTATTGAATATTTTGGATGAATATTGATGATTTTTATTTATTTAATTATCTAAGTTAGACTTTTAGTATTACACTTGAATTTTATAGATAAATGTAGTTTTTCTTAAGATTATGATTTATTATTTTTGGGAATTATCATAAAATGTTCTAAATATTTTGGTTGTGTTCTTGTATAAAGAATGGATTAACATTTTGTTATTATCTAATGGAATATCTTATTAATTATAATTTTATTTTATTAGTTTAGGAATGAAAAAAATTCATCTGAAATACTCATCGTTCTGAGAAAAAGATGAGTTTGGGGTGGAAATTGATTAAAGGATAAAATTATTCTTTTCAAATAAGTATATTTACTTTTTTTAATAATCTAGGAAGAAAAATATTTCCTCAAATTCGGGATAATTATTTTGAAAAAAATGATAACTTTTCATACTGATATATCAATGACCATTTAACACATAAAAGATTTATGGGTTTTTATTGTTAACTTTATCATGACCATTTTCCCTATCAATCTATAATAGTCATTAGGAGATAGTTTTCTCTTATATATCCATGTTTTTAGTTCCCATTAATGTATTCCTACATGAAAACCATGTATGTTTTATTCCAAATGACCATCATACTTACATTTCTCTCTTTTTAAGAAGAATTTTTTTGACACTTTTTACGATGTGGGGTTTCGAAAAAGGTATTATGAAAAGTCAAACCTTGGTAACTAAGTCTATGTTGAAATATATAGGATGTAATTTCTTAATGGGGGGATTTAATATCTCGAGAGTTTAAAAGAAAAAACTATGTTTTATAGTGTATAAATATGCAACAACTATTTTAAAGGAACCACAAAATGTTAGTATTTGAATGTGAAAATTATAACCTAGTTTTTAAATTGGAATGATTGAATATTATTAAAATAATTGTGAAATATATAAATTTCATACTCATTTACAATTTATTAATTAATTATTTGTAAATAATAACTCAATATTTAGTAAATTTATTTTATTCTTCAAAAATATGTTTTCATCAAAAAGGGATTTTCATTATTTTTGTGAGTGAATATTCTAATTACTTTTTAGAATTTTACTTTTTTTTGAAAAAATGAATGTCAATTTTTTCATTAATTATATCAAAATTTTATTAAGGTGTGTTTTCTGTATTTTTTATAAAAATATTATTTTTTAGTGAATAGTAAAAATTCCATATTTTGTACGTTTTTTTGAAAAATTGTCATTTCTTTTCATTTATAAAGTCCCATTTTGATATTTATTTGATAATAATGTAAAATAAGTGTTATTTAATTAGATATAAGAAAATTTTTTACATTTTAATCTCTTTTATATTTGATTTTAATATGCATTTTTTTTCTTGAAATAATTTTCTTTATGAAAAATAATTTTGGTTGGGTTTTACGTAATTATTTTAATTGTAATTTTTTTTACCTATGGAAATTTAATTTTATAAAATGGAATTATTTTTTATATTCATAATGGAAAATTTATCCTTGAATTTATTTTTTTGATAAGTTTATAATAAAGGTAAAATTTTCTTAAATAGAAACAATTACATTTTTTTATGAAATACAATGTATTTTTCGATATCATCAAGACATAGTTATGATATAAAAATTTATTATAAATACAGAACTAATCATGTATGAAAATATAATACATATATCATACCAAAATAATTTATATCATTTAAAATTATGATATATTTATTGATAAATATGAAAACCATTTTCAGTGCCCAATAACACAGTTCCGAATAAGGGAAGGGCTTAGTTTTATCAGCACTAAGCAGAAATTACTGATAAAAGGGGGGACTTTATCAGCACTAGATAAGAGAATTGATAAATTTTTGATTTATCAGAACTATTTTTAGCAATGATAAAAGTTATTAATAAAAAATATTATTAATTTATATGAAATTATTATATTTATTTTCAAAAATAATATCAATTTTTATATATTTAACAAAAAATGCATGTTTATAATTAATATATATATTTCTAATAATACAAATATATATATATAATATTAAAATAGTATATATAAGATTATAAATAAATAAATAAATAAATAAATATTTATAAGATTATAATAAATGCGATTTAATAATAAATAGATTTATTATATTTATTATATTTATTATATTTCTAATTATATATAATTACTTTTCAAATATATATATATTTATAATTACAATTTTATATAAATGAGTATATATGTTTCCAATGATTTTTTTCAACAAATATATTGATGTGAGTAAAATTGATGTGCATATATGTTATGTATTCATCCTGAATGACCATTTATACAGAACACCCTTCTTATTATTCATGTTGTCCATATGTGATGACTTGTTTTTTATAATATATACCTTACTAGGTATGTGATTCATTTATGTTATACCCATGAATCTATTATGTTCTACAAAATACTTATATTAGATTAAATATAATTAGATAATAAATATAAAAAACATATTTGTAATTATAAATTTTTAGTTATATATTCATACTTTTTAAATATATTTATTTTCAATTATAATTATAACTATATAAATATTTAAATAATTATAAAATTATAATAAATACAACTATTATAGTTTTATAAATATATAAATATATATATTTATAATTATACGTGAATATTTATAAATATATTTATTTATAGTTTATAATTAGAACTATAAATATATATACATATGTAAATAAATATAAAATTATAATAAATATATTTATTATACTAAAAAAGTTCTAACTATATATAATTATATAAATATATTTATAAATATATTTATAAATAAATAAATAAATATATATATAAATACAAATAGTGGTAATTATAATTCTAAATAAATACGAATATATTTAAATAATTATAAATTTATAAAAAAATATATTAATTATATATATACACAAATATTTATAAGTAAATGAAAATTTATATAATTATAGTTCTAAATTAATATACATATATTTAAATAATTATAAAATTATACATAAATATATTAATAATATATATTTATAAAATTATAAATCTATTTGTTATAATTTTTTAACTATTAAAATAAAGAAATAAATATTTATTTATAATTACAACTATAAATAAATATATATTTATTATAATTTTTATTTACCATTAAATATATATTTATTTATTGTTATAAATATAAATAAATATATATATATATTTAAATAAGTATAAATATTAAAAAAATTATTATTCTTATATAACGTTATAATAATTAAGTAAGTATATTAATTTTATATCAAATAATAAATATAATAAATATAGTAATTATAATTTTATAACTATTTATTAAATATATATAATATCTAGTTATTAAATAATTGTTAAATTATAATTAATTTATTCAAATATTTAGAATTATAATTGTAACTAAATATAGATATATTTAAATAACTATAAATTTATAATAATTATATTAATTATATATAATTATATATATAAGAAATATAATTATTTAAAATAATAAATATATATAAATATATATTTACTTATACTTGTGATTATAAATAAATAAATAGGTATTTATTATCCATTTAATTTTATTAATATATACACACATATAAAAAATTTATTATCATTATAGTTTTATTCGTGCTTTTTAGCGCTCATACAGATAAGCCTTTATCAGCACTAAAGAAGCACTGATAAAAGGTGCCTTTTTTCAGTATTATAATTTTAGCACTGATAAATCCTCCTTCTATCACTGTTTTAGAGCTGATAAAGTTAGATCTTTATTAGTGCTCAAAAATCACTAATAAAGGTATTTTTTATCATCACTTTTTGTTTTTGTGCAGATAAAACCAACGTTTATCAGCGATTTTAAGATATCACTGATAAAAGGTTCATGTGATTTTATAAAAAAACCAAAACAATTTCCTCTTCTCACTCACCTCAAGCTCTCTTGGAAGCTGACCCATGTTGCCACCTCCTCCTCCTCCTCATCAAACAAATATTTCACCGCTGTGAAGGCATCCTCCGCTGTTGTGAATCCCTCCTCTGTTGTGAACCTTTTCTCCACCACCGAACACCACCGCTGTTGCAACCAGACTTCCATCATGCACCGAACCCCAACTTCATCACTTAGTGAACCCCACCACTACCCTAAACCCCTCCTCTACCATGAACCCAACACCACCGCGTACCCCACCTCTGCTGTCAAAACACACATCTACTGCAAATCCATCTTTCCTTTGTGAACCCACCTTCACCGCAAATCCACCATCTCTAAAAAACAACTTCAACGTTGACCCTTCCAAGACCACCACTACTTCTATCGTTGCTACCTACCGTAACTCCACCATCGCTGGAGTAATGAAAAAATAGTCTAAGTTACACATTTATAGTTTCTTCATTTATATTTTAAGTATGTTTTATTTGTCTATATGTGTTTTAATATTTCAATTTTCTAGATTCATTGATGTGGTTTTTAGTTCCAGAAAAATGGGTAATTAAGAGGTAGCATGAATTGGTTGGAAAATTATTATTATATTATAGTGATGTAGAAGAAGCATTATATTAAGAATGAACATTTTTTTCATAATTAGTGAATATTAGTGTGTGAGTTTAGAAAATTTTAATTCATTGTAAAATTTATTTATAAAGAGAAGGAATGTAATTGGGGGAGAGATTTCAGGGTGACATTGGAGAGAAGAAGAATAGTAACAGTTGATGAACACATCAGAAAATCAGAACATTGAAGTGGTAAGAGAAGACATACATCAAGATATAGGATCTAAATCATTATAGATGAATAATCTCTTTTTTGTAATATTTTATTATTAATTTTTATATAATTCTCATGTAATACTGTCACTGATATGATTTTTGACGAAAATTATAAAGGGGTAAGAATATTACCTAGTTTTCTATCTTTTAACTGGAAATTGTTATATTTTTTATTTTATTTCATAGAAATAATGTGACATCATGAAGTTGTCAAAACCAAATTCAATATTTTCTCTGACCTAAAAAATTTAAAGACTGAAAGATAAGATAAAGAGATTGACTCAGCCAAGAACTATTTTTTTGGGGAAATACTATTTTAAAATTCTAAAGAAATGTGTAATTTTATGGTCATTAATAGAAAATATTGACAGTAAAGGGAAAGATCCACTAAAAAAATACTGTTATTAATATTGAAGACCATGGGATTCATCCCATGAAAAAACAACACATGGAATGGTGTTGCATCATCGATTCCTTTCCTTCTTCTCATATCACAAAATTAATGAATATGTCATGGTTTAGTTCTTAATAGGTTTCCAATATTTAATCCCTTTATATATTTTTACAGTTTGACTGGCATTATTATTTCTTGGGCACCTCTAATTCTGTAGTGGAACTAAAATTCACCCAAGAAGCATCTTGAAATGGTTTCACGTCCCACATCATAGTCTTTTATATGTTACTCCACATTCCACCTAATAATCCATGGTGGAGAAATCAGCCTTACATGGCATGAGGATGTGGTTATTTTGATATCACAATGGATTGAAACTTTATAAATCAATGATTACAATTACATATGGGGATTATTATTCTTGGAAATTTTATTATCCATTATTGATGATTAATGGATGAATTTCCTTTCAAAAACAAATACCTAACATATTATATTTTTATCCACCATAGATAATTTCTTAAATCATATGTATTAGAACCAAGATTAGTTTTTTACTTCTATATATTAGCCTAATTACATTAAAATATGTGAATTTAGGTGTTTCCAATTTGATTATTGGTTGAACATGGATGATATAATTCAAGTGATTACCGAAAAACTATATAAATAGGGTATTACTAAATCATAAAACATTAATATTCAGATTAATGATTTTGAGATAAATCATCATTGTATTCATGATGTTCATTTGAATAATAATTTTATAGAGATAATTCCATGCTATTAAAATTTACTTGATATTAAAATTTTTAATAGGTAAAAAAATTAAAATTTGAGATCGAGGATTTATTATATTAATGAAATATTTAAAAACAAATAATTATTTTATTTAAAAAACATTTTTGTATGGAGGAATAATATATTTCAATGTTAAAGGTTGATAATGGTATGTGGGTTTATATAAATGAATGCATTATGGGTTTAATTTCATATTTTTACCAAATATATTTTTTCTTCTCACCATGATTTTATAAATTATTATATAAATTATTATTTTATTACAACTTTATCAAACTATATGAATGAATTATTAACTATTTATACTCTCATAACTTTGATTATAGAGGTTTCTAATGTGAGTTCATATAAGTATTTTAGAATGACTAGTCATTGTAATGTCATTTATAATGTATTTTTAAATATTTTTTAAAATAGATTATGGAAAATCATATCATCTATTAGTTTAGTTCCACAGTTCATTTCTTATTTTTAATTGAGATACGATGTACTTAAAAGGATTGCGAAAACAACAAAGTTTATTCTAGTGATTAGTAAAACTAATAAATTCTTTGTGTGAAAGGAATGATAGTTTGGAATTTTTTTATTCTATAATAAATTCATGGTTATATATTTTATTATGTGTATTTATAAAGGAAGGAACCAATAGTACTTCATGTGAGAGACACGTACATTCTTCTAGGGGTGTACAACCAATTTATTTTGTGTGATTCAATGATCATTGGGATAATGCGGTGTTTGTATTAAATTGGAACACAAGTGTTTTTGGGTTACAAGTGTATTTAATGACTATGGAACATATCTAGTGGAACATTGGTGTTGGGATGAAAGATAATTGATTTAACTAGAAAACGTAATCAAGGAACATCAAAAATTATTATAAAACTTATAACAATAACAAATACTTTTGTAATGTACTATTATTAGATAAACCATTGGAATAATGTGACAGAATCAAACCACACAAATTGATTTGGGATGAATCGAGGTGTTTATCTATGTATCATTTACAATGTCACACTCTTGGGATGTATGTCTTTGTGAAAATAAAAAAGTGACAATTTTAAAATTATTTAAGTGTTTTTAAATGTTTCCTAAAAAATATATGTGTTCAACAGACACTTTTTTGGTTTTAAATTTCTTTAAAATGATTTAAACACGTGGAATGGACTTAAGTTGAATTACAAGTGTTTTTCAACTCATGTGGTTAGACTTCATAAAGGGATTTGAATTTTTTGAAAGCATATATACAGATGTATTCATTTTGATAAGGGCTGTGTGATTTTCTAAATGACAATTTATAAAAAATAGAGGGATTCTGCTGGTTTTAAATGATTAAATTTTTTGGGTCTTGTAGATGCCATGAATGCTTCAAAAAAATAAATTGGGAATTTTTTACTGAGTGTTTGTAGTATATTAGTTTATTTTAAATAGGGTGTTTTATTTTAAAGGGTAATTTCTGTAAATGGATGGTTTTCGTAATGGTATTTCAACTATGATTTAACAAATAGTTTTATAAGGACATTTAAAATCTAATTCTTCCATAATATTTTAATTTTATATTTTTATAGAATTAGGAAACTCATTACATTATTTATGGAAGAGAAGTAAAATGATAATAACACCATGGTATGGGTAAATGTATTTCAATAATTAGTAGGATTAGATTTTAGTTAGATTTTCTCCCATTCTGTAAAGTATATAATAATTCAGATGGTTCTCAACTTGGTTTCCATTGAATTTTTATTTCTAGTCAAAATGTATCTCAAGATTATATTACATCATGGATATTTAGAAGAAGATATATATATATATATACATACACAAATAGGAAGAATTATTTCTAAATAAAATAGAAGGTTCGGTTATAGTCTCAAATTGTTTTTTTAGGATTTGGTAGGCACCAAGACAGTGTAACTATAATTTCAGTGCTTTTACGGTAGAATTAATGTTCTGGATATGTAATGTAAATAATTCCTACTATGTGAAGGTGTATTATAATAATAGTTTTTAAAATATTACATCTTTATGTGGATGAATTTCTCTTAGTTGGAATAATGAATGAAGGACTGGAAGAGCTAAAGATGGATTTATCTTGATGATCTGAATTAAGGGACATTGGTTATAGAAAGTGGATATTAGGGATAAATATTGAAGGATACATAAATTCAATAAATTTTTTATCCATGGTTAATTTTTCTATAAATGTTTTGTGTATTTTTTTGTTAAATATTAATATTACCCAATAAAATAGGATGGATATGAATAAATAATGGCAGAATTAAATTTTTCTAACAAAAGAGTATGAATATGGAGTGAAAGAGTTCATCATGTTTGCAACATATCATTCATATAACCATTCTCAAATCCTTTTTCCTTGTTTATGCGGTTTTCATTCATGAAAAATTAGTCTAGAGGAGTTAGAAGAACAATTTCTCTATCATAAAGTAGATCAAAGGTATAAAATTTTGGAATAAACACAGGAAAAAAGAGAATATTTATAGTGGTTGGGATAACACTATATTTTATGGACCATATGTTATGATTATAAGTGTGGAAAATGAAGTAGAGTGTATCGATGATTTCATTATAGATCGGTAGTAGTCCCACCCATACATTTTTTATAACATTTTTGGAGGTTTTCCCATATGTTCAAACCCAAAAAGAAATATGTATGAAATTGAATCGATCCAGGAATGAAATATGGATATCAAATAAATATATTAAATAGGTTATAAGATGGGTTTGGGACCATATTTTAAAGGATCCAGATAAAAATTTGGATTCAATTTCAGAATGACATGGATAGATAACCACACAACCATATATGTATATATTATCCTACAATGGTTATGAATTTAATGGTTATTCATTATATATAAATTAGAAATATGAAGACAATACCATGAAAAATAGTGGAGTTACCCTCCCGGAAGAAGCGATGCAGGTTTCTATTACCAGGGACAAAAATCCAATTTACAAAAAAATTTCATACTTTGGCATCATCAAAAAAATTTGGGAGCTGGATTATAAAACATTCCAATGGCCTATTTTTAATTCCCAATTGGTTGATTAGTATTGCTGTTAAAATAGAAGAATTGGGTTTTGTGAAAGTAGATTTTAGTAAAGAAGTGAACAAAGATGAAACGTTTATAATGGAATCACATGTAGTAAATGTATTTTATATTCCAAATCCTACAAAATGAATGTTTTCAATTGTTCTGTTATTGACCAAAACAACTAATGTGTTAGATGAATATTCAAGAAAGGATGAATCTTTCATTAGGAAATTTCAACCATTTCATAGTCGCCCCAATGTTGATGTTGTTTTTAATTTCAGAGGAAACCACAATGAAGGGATTTCAATCATCGATAGAGGGAACTTTAAAGAAAGTGATAAATGTTGACAATTTAGTGTTTCCATTTCAGCAAGGAACGAAAATGGAAAGAATGGTAATGAATGATGGGGATTTTATGACTCAAAGTCCATCTTTTTTATGTTATTAATTAATTTTTTCATAATTGTTTCTACTATTTTTAATTTAATTTCCTTATAATTTTTATCAAATACTTATTTCATTTTTTATTCTCATGTTATCCTTATATGATCATTGATATCTCACTTGTTTACACTTATTGAGAATCTATGATCATCCTTTAATATGTTTCATATCATTTGATAATTTTGATTAGATTTATAAATGATATGTCTATGTAGGTTTCTAGTAAAGAATAACTTAATGAGAGACACTTATGAACTAGTTCTTTATGTTTTCCATGTTTCCAAATGCACTATACCTAAAATATTATGGAAGATATCATTATGTTATGTAATAAACATTAATATACTAAGATTTGATATATATGCATTAAAGTTCTAATTCAATATTGTTGTTGTCAGAGAAACTAACATACTAAAAAACTGAAAAAAATGAATAAGTGAAGAGTATCACTAAAACCATGTCTGTTTATTTAATTTTGACATTACTTTTAGTAAAAAGAATAAGTGACATACTGAAATCTAAGAAAATTAATTTATATTTTTTTGATAATTTATAAAAATGATCTATGATATTTTATGTGTAGAAATCAACCGGATTTTAATCTGATGCACAGTGTGTCAAGTATGAATTTAAGTGTGTATTTTTATATTAAATTGAAATTAAATTCAAAAAAATAACATGTGACATATTGAAAACCCCAAAATATCATCTGTATTTTTTTGATTCATTAGGAAAATTATTTATGAGTCGTTTGGGAAAAGTAGGAATTAATCACACCTCAATCTAATGCTTAGTGTGACCAATATGACCAAAATTGACTAGTAGCAATTTAAAATAAAATTTTCAGTTCAAAACGTGTAACTAACTATATCCAAGAAAATGATATATAATTTTATAAATAATTTATTATATATATTCATAATTAATGGTTTATGTCTATGAATTAGTCTTACATGAAATGGAAACATGATGCAATCGGTATGGCTCAAAATGCATGTTTCTAGTTTAACATTACATTTTATTAAAAAAATAGAACTAACATACTAAAAACTATGGAAACACATTTAGATTGATTTCATACATTAGGAAAATGAGCTATATGTGATTTTCGGCATGTATTAATCAACCTCATTCCAATATGATGCACATTGTGTTTGGTATCACTCAACGTATCTTTTTTTATTTAAAAATGACATAAATTTGAGTAAAAACAACATGTGATATACTAAAAATAAAGAGGACACATACTCATTGTTTTGATATTTCAGGATAGAGATTCATTATTCATTATTGTAGTGTAGGAGTCAACCTCACCTCAATAGGATTCATGTTTTTTCTCAGTATGACTCAAAGTGTCTATTTTTATTTAAAATTGACATCAATTTAATTAAAAATGACAACAGACATTCTGAAAACTAAGAAAACAAATTTGGATCATTTTGATATTTTAGTAAAATGATCTATTAGTCATTTATAACATGTATTAATTATTATCACCTTAATTATATGCATGGTGAGACCAGTATAACACAATGTGTCTTTTTCCATTTAAAATTGGCATTAATTTAAGTAAAAACAACGAGTGACATACTGAAAATTGAGAGAACACATTGATTATTTTTTGATATTTTAGGACAACGATATATTAGTAATTTTTGATGTCTATGATTCAACTGCACATCAATATGACACACGGTGTGGACGATATGACTCAAAATGTTTCTTTTTTTTAAATTGACATTAATTTCTGTAAAAGCAACAAGTGACAAACTAAAAACTGAGAAAATTCAATAATAATGTTTTCATAACTTTAAAAAATTACCCATGAGCCATTTTTGATTTGTAAGAGTTGACCAAATGAAAATATAATACACGGTGTCAATGGTTTGACTAAACATGTCCACCATCAGTTTAAAATTTACATTTTAGTTCAACATGTGTCACTCACTAAATGCAATGAAAACATGCTCTCATTATCTTGATATTTTAGGAATGTAGTTACTAAGTCATTTTTGATATGTATGAAGTAGTATCACATCCAATAGATGCATTATGTGACCTTTATGACTCATAATGCATGTTTCTAGTTTCAAATGACATTTTAGTCAAAAAACACAACTGGAATACTAAAAACCATGAAAAATTTCAGATTGTTTTTATACTCCAGTAAAAGGATATATAAGTAATTTTATACATGTACGAATCAACCTCCCCACAATATGATGCATTCCGTGGTAGGTATAACATAAATTGTCTCTTTTCATTTAAAACTAAACTCAATTTAAGTAAAATAGAACAAGTGACATACTGAAAAAACAGCAAACACATTCGTATTATTTTGATATTTTATAAAAAAATAGATTAGTAATTTATGATGTGTAGGATTCATACGCACCTCAATATGACACACTTCATAACATGTATAACTTAAACTATCTATTTTTATTTAAAATGGAAATGAATTTAAGTAAAAACAATAGGTGACATACTGGTAACTAATTTAACTCATTCAGATTTTTTTTTATATTAAGAAAATTATCTATTGGTAATTTTTGTTTTTAGGAATCGGCTTCACCACAATACGATGCATGGTGCGTCCATTATTACTCAAAGTGTCTCTTTATATTTAAAACTGCATTAATTTAATTAAAAACACAAGTGGATTATTAAAAACTTGTAAAAAGCATTTGTATTGATTTAATAATTTAGGAAAATAGTCCATGATTCATTTATGACATATAACAGCCAACCTAATCTCAATCCAATTTAAAGTGTAACCGGTATGACTAAAATTGTCAGTTATCAATTTAAAATTGACATTTCTGTTCAAAACAAGTCAGTCACTGAGAACCATGAAAATGCAATCTGATTGAATTGATAATTTAGGAAAATGATTCATAAGTATTTTTGATGTGTATGAAGCTATCTCACATCAAACTAACACAATATGTGACTGGTATGACTCATAAGGCACGTTTCTAGTTTAAAATGAAATTTTAATAAAAAGACACAACTAATATTCTGAAAACAGAGAAACACATTCAAATTGTTTTGATAGTCGAGTTAAATGATCCATCAATAATTTTTTATTTGTAGGAATCAACCAAAATTTATTCCGACACATGGTGTAACCAGTATAACTCTAAATGTGTCATTATTTAAAATTGATATTAATTTTAACAAAAGAAAAAGTGACATACAACAAACTAAGCATTTCATTAATATTGTTTTTATATTTTAGGAAAACGATCCATAACTCATTTGTGACATGTAAGAATAAACCCCACCTCAATAGGATGCACTGTGTGACTGGTATAACTCCAAATGTGTAATTTTTATTAAATATTGAATTTTTATTAATATATTCTTTCAAATTAATGCTTAATTTATTTCTTCATAATATCAATGACATAATATTTGTTTTCTTATAAAGGATGAATGTTTTTCTCAAGTGGAGATGATTTGTTCACCAACTGATACCATGGGTGGAAATGTTTGAGATGGGATCATGGGCATCAATATATGAAATATTTATGTTTTAGAATGTTTTTGGGATAATTATAAATGCAATTATATAAAACATTTTGTCTAAAATGTAAATAGAAGTGTTTTTTGTATATACCTTGTGTGGTAATTTTTTTATTCCTGATGTAAATTAAATTTATATATCATTTTTTGAAATTATTGGTTATATGGCTTAAGAAATTGATGTTTTTTGGTTCTGGGTGTGCTATTATATTAATAGAATACTGCAGGATTCTTGGCCTTTATCAGTGCCAAAAAAGTGTTGATAAAGGTGACCCCATTATCATCAATGTGATTAATAGTTATTTTTAGAAAAGTTAAAATCTGATTGCCTACTATTAAAGGACATATGTATAGTAGTGGCTATGGGAGTTCTTGAACAATAGTAAAAAGTAAAATTCAGTGTCTTATAGATAATAATTGAGAGGTAAAAAGTACTTGCATAAATTATTTATTTAATTTCATGTATATATGATGTTTTTTTACTAATTTTTTTTATTTTGATGTTATATAAAATAAATCTTTTCCAAATTCTTGTATAATACTTTCACAAGGCTAGAAGAGTTACAATAAAAAATAAAATAAATTTTCTTAATATTGACATGATTAAATATTCATAATGAAATAATATAAATAATTAACACGAGACTAATTAAAAGATTTTTATGAGCACTATATTATTTTAATTTTTTAAAAATAATTAATTAACCTAAATTATTATACAACAACGACATAATAATTATTCAATTATTGAGAAAATAAAATAAATTATATTAAATATATAAATAAATATATTTTTTGAAAAACAATGTTATCCATGAATTTTTTTGTAGAAAATTGAATTTTAGTGGTTTAGAAATAAAATTTCTTCTAAATTTACTTGTTATATGAATGTTATTATAATCAAAGTAATGTAGAGTTCTAAAAATTTTCATTAATGATATTTTATAATAAATAATATTTAATTAAATGATATAAAATTCCTAAAGATATTAGATTCATAAAAGGGATAATTAAATGGTTTATAATATCTCCAATGATCCAATAATGGGCCATTTGTTTATTTATAATGACTATCTTAAGCCTCAAAACATATAAATCCTTGTTGTTATTGTATGTGTGAAAGGTGTTAATGAGGGGTTAAAAATGATAAAAGAAAAAAATGTGTCCCAAACATGTGAAGAATTATTGGATGAGTGGGTTTATACCGATACTCATAATATATTTTAAATAAATCAATTTAAATAAATTTTTATTTGAAAATTAATTTATATTAATTTAATATTTTGAGAAATTCTAAGAGTTCTCCCCTCCCTTATAAAAGGGAGTCACATTTTCTATTTAATTTATGCTTAATCCCAATTTGGTCTAGTCAATAGTTAAAAAATTAACTTCTTAAAAT
Source organism: Viscum album (assembly GCA_963277665.1). Taxonomy (NCBI): domain Eukaryota; kingdom Viridiplantae; phylum Streptophyta; class Magnoliopsida; order Santalales; family Viscaceae; genus Viscum; species Viscum album. The sequence continues at coordinate 1,965,809,970 of OY728133.1, forward strand.
ACTTCCCCTAATTTTAGAGGTTTTATTTTAGGAATAACACCAAATTTATAGGGATTTCCATGTCAATCAAAGGAGGATTTCCAACAAAGAGGGATAATTATTAATTGAATCTTTTAGTCTTATTTATTCATACACCTCATTATTAATATTATTAAACAATTGTGAAATAATATCAATATTACTATTTATATATTTAGTTGTTATTATGTTAATGTAATAATATATATCCATTTACACTTCCATGAAATAAGAAATTATTCTATCATTCGTGTGTGTGTTGGAGTACAACCTCACGAACGATTGTAATTCATTTTCCTTCACTATATCCCAAAATTTGTTATAATTATGGAATTAAGGTTATAAAATTATATTCCTAAAATATTCAACATTCAGAAATTGAAATATTTAATTTACTTTGTTTCCTTTCCATTCACTGAAAAATTATAATGTCATTCAAATGTATGTGAGAACTATCACATCTACCAAGTGATGTGATTCATTTTTCATCACCACATCACATAGATTATATTTGATTGAAAATGTAACTCTTACTCATGTGTACATATTACATACCATATCCATGATTGTCACATATTTTATTTCTTATAACCATATTTTATTGTTGGTTATAAAATTATAATTCATATATAAAATGATAAATATTTTGTGATTAATTTTCTATAGATAATAATGACCTCTTTGACCATATTCAACATACCGTATTAATTTTGAACATAAAACCCAAATATCACCAAAACATTAAAGATTAATTTAATATAACATGGTATTAAATTAAACAAAGTAGTTATTTACTTGATAAATATTCTTAAGAAATTATACAATTAACAAAAGGAATATAAATAAGATATGAGATGATCCAGACTCATTGTAAGGGTCTTTTATTTAAAAAAAGTACTCTTTCAATGATTCCATAAAAAATATTTATTTTCTACATATCTGTATCCCTAAAATTATTTTACAGATGTATTTATAAGTATATAAATTTATTATAAAGGATAATTTATGTAACTTTGTTGTTTATTAAAAAAAATTCAAAAGGAAAATTTTTACAAAATTATCTTACATTCTTTACAAAAAGACAAAAATAATATTATATTTTCATGTATACAATTAAAATGAATTTTCCCATCACTATAACAATTATTTTATTTTTAGATTCCTTTATAGGATTTTTTTTCATCAAATACAAACATTTTTTACTTTTTATTGGTTTTTCGGTATTGAAAATGGGGTTTTACATGGAATAGATATTTCAATTTCTATAAATGTTTTCTTTTGGGTGAAAATAATATTTCATAAGTGTAATGTTGAAAATAGAATGATTTTAAGTTTTATGGATATGTTAATGTTAGGTCCACTACATTGAATATGCAGAGGGGGGGGGGGGGGGGTGAGTCAAGGTATAACATATTAAAACTTATTCTTTTTGGATTTGTTTTGTTTAAAAAAACACAATTTTCTATTCCTACTATAGGAATATATGAATAGATATGAAATCATTCACAAGACACAACTAGTTTTACTTGGTTCACCCTCACTAGAATACATCCAAGGATAATACAATGATGATGTGCAGATGTAACCAATTCACTATGGATGACTACCAATAATGAGTAATATGTTTTGGATAGAACTTCTATAACTTGGATAACTGCCTTTACATAGTTTAGGGTCTGCTGACTTCATTCCCAAGGGTCTATCCCAATGCCTCTTTCTCTGGCTCACTACAGGTGGAAAGGGTCACCATCTTACTCTTCCTTCGCTCACTGCTCCTGAAAAGGGATCCACTAACAGATTATCAACTTGTTGGTCAAACACAGTTTATGGACATGTAGGTCCTTTCATTTTTAAGAATTATGGAATCTTTAATTGCTGGTAGATGATATTTTGAAGTTTCTTTTTAACCTAAAGATGAAGTCCACCTTCCTGAGTAATTCTAGGCACCAGAAAAAACATTCGAAAACTGATTTCAAGCTTTTAAAAGCTTCCTTATAGAAATCACAAATCACAATACTCTATCGCATACTCAGAACAAGGTTTGGTATGCGGAACACCTCTTCTGTGTACTGATGTTGCAGCCAAGAACAACCATTCGTCCACATATTACCTTCGCAAACCACCTATGTACTGCGGCCTTAGTTCCGCCTCTATAATCTTTATTGGGTCTATGAACTGTTCAATGTTCATATACTGTCTTCACTTTCACATACCATAAATCCCCCTCCACATACCGCTTTTGTAATTATACCTCTCATGAAGCATATATTCCTCCTCCTTGTTCTGAGTATACTCCTTCCACGTACCGTGACATCTAAGGGATACAGTATCCCACAAAAAACTTCAGCATAATTTCTCCCATGAGAACCACTTCATCCACTGCAGAATTATCCTTCATGAACTTCCTTCAAATATTTTTGAATTCTTGGATAAAAAATATGTTCTCTAATTATTTTTTATATCCATAGTAATCGGTGATATTATCGATTCATATATAGGCAATGATTCCCACAGTATCTAATAATCTAAGATTTAACAAATATTCAATTAATCTTTCACTGCATACCAATCCATATACCACCACGAACCACAAGCCACCCCTGAACCAGTTTTCATACATGGTCCACGTAGTATATTTGTTCCTATGCGGTTGATATTATCCACCTATGTCAAGCTATCTTCATATTGCACCACCTTCCACCACGAACTGCTTTTGGTTTCACAGACAGATCTATCATACTTTTCCCTTGGATCCACGTACCATTCATGCCGCTCCATGTACCATTCCCTAAACATGGTACACGACCTTGGAATTAAGGTATGTGGTTCACATCCTTTGACAATTTTCTTCAGCGTTGTTCATACCATTCACTCTTATGAAAAAATCATTCTTTTTCTAACATCAACCCTACGATATTAAACCCCAAAATTTTGGCAAACACTAGGAAATGATTCCACCTTAAAAACAAGTCTTTCACAAACACCAACCGTACTCATTTGAAGTCATCTGGATTTTTCAACAAATACAATCACACCCAAAAATTAATGAGGGAACATCTTAAGGGATTTTTTCCCAATAGTTATGGTACATGGAAATTACATATGATAATCATAGGTTACATTATTAACCAAGGATGGTTTGTTAATTTATTATCCAAGGATGGGTGGTTACATCAAAAACCAAATATGAGGGGTCTGTGATAGATCTCTAATGAATGGGGGACCAAAGTCGGCTGTATGGTTATTTGATTTGAAATTGTGATATGGATATTGATGTACCAAGGTACCTATAAGTTTTATATATGATTTTTATATGTTTTTAGGGTAGTCATATGTTTTTGAAAAAGTCATGCAATGAGATTATATTCAAAATACATAATTTTGTACTTCTTAAGAGTAAAAATTATAACATTGTGAAAAGTATTGAGGATATTATCTTATTTTCAAAGAAAAATTGATGTAATTTATTTTTCTTTACATTTTATTATGCTTTTTTTTGAATATTTTAGTGATGAGTATGAGATTTCTTGGTTAAGGAAATTACTATATTGATCCCAAATCTTTTTTTGATAAAGGAAATTTTTTATAACTATTAATTTACTTGTGAGTTTATTTATTTTCATTTATATCCCTTAATGAGATTTTTATGCCCATACCACAATTTAAAATGATTTTCATACATTTTATAGATAACTAATGACATATAATTAATCAAGTTGAATGTTTTTTAGATTTTTAATTAAAATAAAACATTTTTTATTTAAAAAGTTTTATATTATGTGAAAATGGATATTGAATGGAAGTGTCTATTTTGTGATGTATATTTAATTATTAATGAGTTATGACCTAATTCTATGAAAATAAAAAATTGAAAAGACCGTCAAAATAAATTAAAGTGAAATTAATTCAAAATACACTAGAATATCATATGCTTATGGTTTGGACTATAAATATAGCAAAAATTTTATACAAATTGTTTTATAAAACCAGGGTATATTATCCATATACAATTAGTTTATACAAACCGTTGTTATAGATTCTAATCTATGTCCCTATAAAAATGGTTTTAAAAAATTTTCCGAACAGGGTTTCCTATACCAATGGTATTTTTAAACCATTGGTTCATTTTTTAAAACCATTGTTATGGTTTTACCAAAATACTGAGTACAACATTCCATCCAAGCACAATAACTAATTCTACTAATCTCATGTGTGTTCTCCCCTTAGTTCTCCCTAGAGTCCTCCCCTAATTCATTTGTTTTGTGATTCCATTATTCTAAAAAATTAAATAAATGATTTCTAGGTCAATAATCAATTATTACATGTATCATTATCCTTTTCTATTTATCTATGTAATAATAATTGATATCTCACCAAGTTATGATTTTTCTTGATTCATTGAATTAAGTGTCATTTTGATTTTATTTTTATAGTCTTGCATAAAAAAGTTATATCATAATTAATGATTTCCTTAAATTTACTTACTCTATATCTATATATACACCTAATATAATATTATTTTTTATATAATATATATTATAAGTTTATGTAATTAATAAACATGGAAATTATTTCTGTAAATTTATTAGAGGTTTATAAAATGATTCATTTAATAGTTTTATTTAAATTAATTAATTATAATTTTTATATATAATTAATTTCAATATAATTTGATATAAAATGGTTGAATATTAACATTGTAAATAAATAATATTTCATTTAATATTCACTTGATGCCCCCAATTAATCTAATTTTATAAATTAATTGTTTTTTATTCCATGTATTGTACATTGTTTGCATCACTACAAGTATTCATCACTTATAGAATATATTATGTAACGCCTCGACCCTAGAAGCCCAGAGTCGATGCATTGTTAGGTATCATTGGCATGATAAAAATGATCAAGCCTTGAAAAACCGATTAGTTTAGTATCTTTAAAAGTACTAGATACATTCATAAGGTTTACATTACATCATAAAATTGAAAACAACAACAACATTGTTTCCATAAAAAACACTAAGATCCCATAGACTATCCCAGTATGTCAATCATAATACATTTCTACGCATCCTATGAAAAATAAAACATAGAAAGGGGTGAGCTCAGATGCTCAGTAAGGATAAAAATATAGCGGACACTTTTATAAATAAGTATAAACATTTAAGAGAATGTGTAATAATAAAACCAAAGCCTTTTAAACTTAAACTTCAGCATAATACGTCAAAGTTAAAATCAAATAATTCCATTTAATTACTCACATGGATATTCTACTAGTATAATAATCACATGAAATATCAATAGCCACTTTCTAATGATGGAATGCATAATGCTAGAATTTCATAACCATATAGTTAAGGCCTTGTGCCAAGACAAGAAATACGATTTTGTCAAGGCCTTATTCCAAGACACTACTTTGTCTTGTGAGATCTATCGATGCATCAAGGAGCTATAGAAGGCTCCACCTGTCACTTACTAAGTCCAATTCATTCCTCATATGAAAAGGTTTAAACATAACAAAAATATTATTATTAAAAATAGCATACTAAATGTCAATACTTTATCCATAAACCATAAATGGTGTAAAAATAACAAATCTATAGTCAATCCTATTCCAAAAACCTTCAATACAATATATAATATTTGTATAATAATAAATCAACTTCATACAAGTTTAAAATCCATCAAATGATGTTGAAATAGATCTAAATGATTTTTAAAACTCTGTGAGAGAAATATAACTTTTTCATGAAAACATATAAAAGTCACACAATTTTAAAAGGAAGAAATTTAAAGACATTTTTGAATCAAAGTTTCCCATACCACATTGAAACTTTTGAAAGGAATTAACATTTTAAAAACATTCATGTCTATATAAATAAATCCTTAAAAACCATTTTGATAACATGAACATTAATGAGATTGATTTAGCAGAATAAATATTTAAAACATTTGAAATGATGATTTAGTAAAAAGTCCCTTAAAATAATCCCATTTAAAACTCTTTCATGAAACAAGGATATGTATAATAAATATGTCCCATTATATAATTACGTAAAAACAACCTCGAATAATCAAGAGATTGTGAAATTAACCCTTACCAATTTGGTAACTTATGAAACATATACCCAATGAAATAATTTTCATACAATAAAGATATAAATACACATAAATTAATGTGTATTACAAAAATAATACAATTATAGGAAGTACATACACAACACAAAAGGAAATAGTGGCAATATAACATGAATCTCAGGGGAATAAGGAGTGACATGAAAACCCCTTACCTTGTAAATTTCCTTGGTCAAGTGTAGGTTAAACACATGTATAATGGTGAAATAATTGTTATTAAATTATACTATAATAATATACATTAATATGATATCATATATGATCTTTTAACATTCCTTTGTTAATAATATCTTAGTATTATCGTCGTTTCAGGTGTTAACTGATTCATTTTACTTTATATAATTTGTTACGTAAGTAATTTTTGTTATGGATAGGATGTATCTTATTGATATTCAGAATGATAATAAGTATTTATACATTATTTTTAATCATCTAATGAAAACTATTCTTGAATGGATATGATGGGGAATGAATCTCATCGCGTTCATGGAGACAGTAATCCGTACGTACGTACGAGCAACAATATCAATCTTTTGATATTAAAATAATATTTAATTGGATGTTATATGATATATACATAATAATTATCATGTTATAATTATTATTTATATCAATTACACATCATTATTATACCCATCCATATAATAATGTATTGAATAACAATTACACCACGATGTGGAGACGGTAAGTCATATGTATGCTTGTATGGTGACATGTCATTAAAATTATGGATAGAATAATTAATATGGTTGTACCATATTTATAATAACAAAACAGTACATATGAGATAATGGAGCTATTTTTTTAGTATAGAAACAACAAAAAATAGTAAGTGGAAGAAGAAAGGAACTTGAAATAGGTGACGAAATATTTACCTCTTCTTCGGGTTCTTCCTTTTGATTTGATCAAAATGGCTACTTAGGATGGCTCTATGATAAAAGAAAGGCCTCTAAGATAAAGGTAGGACAATTTAGAGGGTATTTAGGTAGGGTTTAGCCAAGCCAAATGGCTTTGAAGGTGTGAATTTGACGGAAGGGGGAGTGCCCTTTTATAAGAGGGGTGAGGTCCACCTTAGGAAAAGCTAGAAATATTATTTTATAGTAAAATATTTTTAGGTTTCTAATGGTTCCAAAATGAATTATTTTATGTTTAAGGTGGGGAAGGGTCTAAAAACACTCAAAAATCGTTTTTAGACAGGTTTGGGTCACTATATTCAACTTATCTTTATATTTAACTCTTAGTTATATAGTTTGACATTTCCCATGTCTCTTTATATTTTTATATTATATATTTAATAAACACACTATATATAATCCAAGAAAACCCCAAGTAGTTAATTAATTATACACCTATAATTATATAAGTCTTTCATCTGATCCTTAGATTTTTAGGAATATAATATCAATAAATAATATAATATTTTTTTAAAAACTCTTATATGTCAATTTTGACACTATTGGATATTTTGATTTCGATAAATTCATAACAGCATTATTACATCGAAAAAAATTCATCTAACCAACCGTAACATGTCATATTAACCTATAAAATTAGTGTAATTCATAAAAAGTCTCTAATTACATTTATTTGGATATTTATGATATCAATTATTTTAACATTTCATTAATTAGGTAATGACTGCATCATCATTGTGTCAGAAATTAATTTAATTATTTAATGTCTAAAATTTATAAATAAAATACAATTATGTAGGAATTTTTTTTGATTTATAATGAATATTTATAGTCTAACTTATATCACGTGTAACCCTATATTAAAAATGTTTTATTTATTAAACTTTGAATTTAACACTTTTTACTCTTCTTTGAATTAAATAGTAATAAATGTACCAATCTAATACATGTGGACCATAGAGGTTCATATTTTATTTCTAAGGTTGTTTTTGGTCGAATTATACTTATAGATTAGAATTAGGACTTGTTTTAGGGTAATAATAATTACATTATTAGCCTTAATTAGCCTATTTACTATTAACCGTGGTAAATATAAGTAAAAAGTTACTATTAACCAAAAATTATTTTCATCTTATTGAACCACATTTTATGTATAGATATCAACCATGTCTCTCATATTTTTGAAATTAAACTCACATAAGGGGTAAAATTAAGTTTTATGTAAATTTGAAAATGCACTTAGGAGGTGGGTAAAAGATGGTAAAAAGTTCGATAAATTTTTATATATCTAAAATTATTATAAACTAAATCCAATGAGTTAAATTGAATTTATATATGTAGTATATATCTTTCTTGACCTAAAATTAAGTCAAATAAAATAAGTAATTATTTAAATAAAAATGTGGTTTTAAACAATAACTTAGTGTTTTCACTATTCATAAAAAATTCAATGTTTTTAGAAAGTCACCAAAAATTACCCCTAAGATAATATTGATATTCTGAATTGAAAAATGAATTCAATTTTACCAATTTCAAAACAAAAAATTTTCATTAATTAATTTAAAAATAATTAATGTTGTCAAAACCAAAAAGCGTATTTTTAAGAAATAATAACTATCAAAAGATTTACACTTGTTTATCTCCAATTTCAAGGTGAAATAACTTACTATGACCATCATTGGATTAAATGGTAAAAATATAATCTAATAATACTTCCAAACCATGAAAATTTATAATTCAACACTATAAATTATTTTGATTAAAAAATGTGTTTTCAGTTAAAATATAGTATGTTTCACTATTCACCCAAATATGAAATTTATTAGAAAAACACCAAAATTTTATTGAAACTAAATTTTTATTTATCAATTCTAAAGAAGAATCTTATTTTGTCAAATTTAATATAAAAAAGTTTCAAATATTAGATTTAAAAAGGGTTCACAATTAAAAGGCGGTAAAATTGCATTTTTTTAAAAAATACTTCTTTCATATGAAAAAATTAATTTGTTTTTAATTATGTCTATGAAACTCATAATATAGATTCTAAAATTATAAGCATTATATAAAGTTTACAATTCTATTAATACTAGTCATAACTGCTTTTGAACGGCTAGTTTGGTAAGTCATGGTGTCCTCGAAGTCAGTGTTGTGTGTAGTGCAATTTATTGAATTACATTAAAGAAATAACGTAGTATGAAATATTGGGGTGTTACATTCTTCCCTCCGTCAATAAATTACATCCTCAAAATTTGAAATTGTTATTTGAAAATAAAAGGTTAAAAATAGAAAATATATTTGTTGGAAAATCCACATCATAAATTGGGTTAATAAAATTTAGTAATAATAAGAGGAAAAAGGGAATGAAAAAGTCACCACCAAATTATAATCTCAATTTGGAGAACAATGGTGGAAATTAGAGACACATTATTGGAGGGAAAATGTAAATATTTATAAGGAGTGATTGAGATCATCAGTTACAAACAATTGTAGAATTTGGGGCCTCAAATCCATCAATCTATGAAGATTTAATATATCATTGGTTCAAAAAAACATAAGGTATTAGGATAACACATTTTTAGTTTTATGATACCTTACCTAAATATTAATTATTACTTTCATTATGTAATAGGAAAAGAAAAATATATATATACTTGAAAACTAGAGTTTAATACTTTAACTAATTTCTACCACTAACTCATCTTTGAATCTAAAAGATAACAGAACTTAAAAAAATATTTTGTTTATCCTATTCGTAAAGGGTTAAAAAATGGATTTATAATTAATCTAGTAGACCTTTTAAAGAAAACTACATTATTCAATCCAGAACATCACGTGGGCCAGTGGTAGGTGACACACCCTTGTCAACTTTTGGTTGTAGGTTCAAGTCTTGTGGCCTTGCTGGACGCGACGGGTTGCCGCCTGACCTCCGAGTTGCCCTTTTTATGGAAATCCAAAAATAATCTCATATTACAATTATCCAAAATACTTCGGTGCAAACTCATAGTCCAAAATTTATAAAGAAGGTAAACACAATGAAGATCCATTTTTCCACGTAATAACATGTGAACTCCTTTATCGTGTATTATTTTAAAACACTGCAACATTCGGAATTACCAAAAAACTTATTGATTATATTCATGATCCCTTATTCTTTTTAGAATACATGATATACTCTTGTCCAAAAATGTTGAAAACTCTAACAATTATAGAATATAAAAATCATTAATTAGTTTCAAGGTAGTAAAGAATATCCAATATAATTTATCCAAATCAATCATGTATTATTCCAAAAATCACTACCTCAGTTTCAGAACCATATTATGGTTTTTCTTTCTCTCAACCATATATTTTCATAAATATTAACATGATATTAAGTCTCTTTTCTTGGTTCCACACAATCTCAAGTACTTAAGGAAATCGTACTACAATACAATCCTTATATACTCTATAATTATTATAAAATGTACATCATTAATACAATACTCAAATGACACAATACATTAATAACAATGTAAGAAATATGATCATTCGACTTCATCTCTGGTAGTATCATAACTTTATTATTATCCAATATCATCATTTCAAGTATACTCTAATGATTTGGATATTGATTTGCGTAGTGTCCCAACTCCTTATTGATGAAGCATTGTACATTTGAAACTTTTTTCATACCCTTGCAATCATGTACTTGGTGTCATTTTTCTCCACACTTATAACAAACTCCCATTCCATTCAACAATTTACCAAGGTGATTCTTTCCACAGTTATCACAAATATGAAAATACATCTTTTCCCTCTTCCCTTAATCCATATTTCTCTCTTCCATCGTTTTCATATATTTCATCCCTTCAAATCCATAGGACTCAGATAAATCCTTACTTATCTTATTATCCCATGATACTATTTATTCATATCCTACGAATACATGGAAGAATATTTCCCTTCTAAATGTTGGATTAATATCGTGAAAGATATGATCATTCTTACTCTTTGGATCATACGTATTGCTGGAGTTCACATTCCTTATATTGGGCACCATTTCTATACAATGGCATACACTAGGTCAGTTTATCAATTGCAATGAATAATTCCTATCATGTAAAATACCTAATATAAATTGAACAACTTATGTATATAAGCCATAATCATAAAAATATTTTATTTAAGGAGTTATATACTCATAAATCCTTCATAAGGATTTGTAATGAAAATGAGAATTATCCTAAGCATATCCCCCAAGAATGTCGTAATGAAGAGTGTAGTAAAGCCCATTGTTGTGCACCAGTTCTCGTTTGAGTCTAGCTCAAAGTAGTGTTTTTGGGTTTTAACCCTAGGTACATCTGTTCCAGATCTGCCTCTACCTACTCGTATCCAGACAGGGATGAATTTTCTTGTAAAACTCTCAAAATCTCCACAGTACCAAAATTCTAGGAAGTTCTTCTATACTAATCATCAAAGTCTATCTTAGGGCTATGTTCTATAATCAGAGTTTATCCAAATATAGCTTCCATGGTCTGTACTAAAATTTTTATGATACCAACTATAACGCCCTGACCCCAGAATCCTAGAGTCGGGGCATTATTATGTGTCATTGGCATGATCACAAATGATCAAGTCTCTAAAGACAGATTAGTTTAGTAGCCTTGGATGTAGTAGATACATTCATAAGGCTTACATTATATCGTAAAATGGAAATATACAACAACATTTTTCCATATACAACACTGAGATGTCATAGACTATCCCTGGTGGCTATTCATAATATACTTATTCACATCCTAGGTAAAATAAAAAATAGAAAGGGGATAGATTAGATGCTTAGTAAGGATACCAATATTGTATAAACTTTATCAAATAAGAATAAACATTTAAGGAAATGTACAATACTAAAACAAAAGCCTTTTAAACTTGAACTTCAATATAGTATGAAAAAGACAAAATCAAATAATTCCATTTAATTATTCACATGGATATTCTACTAGTCAAATAATCACATGAAATATCAATAGCCACTTTCATTATGATGGAATTCATAATGCCAGACTTTCATAACCACGTAGTAAAGTTCTTCTGCCAAGACTACAAATATGATTTTTTAAGGCCTTGTTCCACGACAGTAGTTTGTCTAATGAAACCTACAGATTCATTGATGTTATATAGAGGGCTCCACCCATCGCTTACAAAGTCCAATGCATTCCTCATATGAAAAAGTTTTAACATAACATAAAATTTTGTATTAAAACTAGAATATGAAAGTTCAATACCTTATCTATAAACCATGAATAGTGTAAAAATAACACATCAACAGTCAAACATATCACAAAAACATTCAATACAATATGGAATATTCGTACCATAATAAATCAACTTCAAACAAGTTTAAAATCCATTAATGGCTGTTAAAATTGTTGAAAATGATTTGTAAAACTCATTGAGAGTAATATCACTTTTTAATGAAAACATTTAAAAGTCATGCAGTTTAGAAAGGAATAAATTTGAAGAAATTTTTGAATCAAAGTGTCCCATACCACATTGAAACTTTTGAATGGAATTAACATTTTAAAAACATTCATGTTCATATAAATAAATCCTTAAAAACTATTTTGAAAACATTGACATTAATGGGAATGATTTAGAAGAATAAATATTTAAATCATTTGAAATGATTTTTTAGTAAAAATATCTCTTAAAATAATCCATTTTAAAACTCTTTCAGGAAACATGGACATGTATAATAAATATGTCCCAATAGATACGTAAAAACAACCTCGGATAATAAAGAGGTTGTGAAATTATCCAATATAACTTTGGTATTTTATGAAACATACACCCCATGAAAGAAGGATCATAAAATGAAGATATATATACACATAAATTAAAGTGTATTAATCAAAGAATAGAATATGGGCAATACATACACCACACTAAAGGAAATAGTGGAAATATGTCATGAAAATCATGGGAATAAGAAATGAGATGAAAACCCCTTACCTTGTACTTTTCCTTTGTTGAGGGTAGGTTAACCTCCTCTATAATGATGAAATAATTGTTATTAATTTATACTATAAATATATAAATTTATATAATATCATATATTATCTTTTAACATTGCTTTGTTAATTATATCTTAGTATTATCGTTGTTCGGGTGTTAACTGATTCATTTTCCTTTATATACTTTGTTACGTAAGTAATGTTTTAAATAGAGAGGATGTATCTTATTAAAATTCAGAATGATATTATGTATGTAAACATTATTTTTAATAATCTAATGAAAATTGTCTTGAATGGATAAGATGGGGAATGAATCTCATTACATTCGTGGAGACTATAATCCAAACGTACGCACGAGCGACAATATCATTAATTTGATATTAAAATAATATATAATTGGATGTTATTTCATATATAAAGAATAATTATCATGTTATATTTATTATTTAAATAAATTAAACTTCATTATTATACCCATCCAAATAATAATGTATTGAATAACAATTACACCACGACGTGGAGACTGTATGGCGTACGTACGCACGTATGGTGAAATGTTATTCAAAGGATGGATAGAATAATGAATATGGTTGTACCATATTTATAATAAAATCATAGTATATATAATATACTGAAATTATTATTTTATTATGGAAACAACAATGAAATAGTAAGTGGAAGAATAAAGGAACTTGAAAGAGGTGATGAAATATTTACATCTTCATTGGATTCTTTCTTTTGATTTGACCAAAAGGGCTCTAGAGGATGTCTTTATGAATAAATAAATGCCTTTAGGATATAGGGAGAATATTTTAGATGATATTTTGGTAGGGGTTGGCTGATACAAATGGTTTGAAGGTGTTAATTTGAGGGAAGGGGGGTGCCCTTTTATAAGAGGGGTGAGAGGAACCTTAGGAAAAGCTAGAAACATTATTTTATAATAAAATTATTTTAGGTTTTTAATGGATAAAAAATGAATTATTTAAAGGCTAAGGTGGGTAGGGGTATAAAACCACTCAACCAATATGTTTTATAAAGGTTTGGGTCACTATATTAACCTTATCTTTTAGTGTTAACTCTTAGTTAAATAGTTTGACATTTACCATGTCTCTTTATATTTTTATATTATATGATTAATAAACATACTATATAATTCCAATAAAACCACATATGGTTCATTAATGTTACACCTATCATTATATAAGTTTATTTTATCGATCCTTATATTTTAAAGAATAGAATATCAATTATTAATATAATATTTATTTTAAAAACTCTATTATGTCAATTTTGAAACTATTGGATAATTTGTTTCTGCTAAATTAATAAAAGAATTATTACTTCAAAAATAAATTCATATAACCAACTCTAACATGTCATGTTAACAAATAAAATTTGTGGAATTCATAAAAAGTCTCAAATTACATTTAGTTGGATATTTATAATATCAATTATTTTAACATTTCATTAATTAGGTAATTACTACATCATTATTGTGTTGAAAATAAATTTAATTATTTAATGTATAAAAATTTTAAATAAAATACCATTATGTAGGAAATATTTTTATATTTCTAATGAATATTTATAGTCGAACCTATCTTATGTGTAGCCATATATTAAAAATGGTTTAGTTATTAAACTTTAAATTTAACACTTTAACTATTCTTTGAATTAAATAATAATAAATGTCCTAATCTAATACAAGTGGACCAAAAAGCTTCATATTTTATTCCTAACGTTTTTTGGTTGAATTATAATTTTCTAATAGAATTAAGACATGTGTTAGGGTAATAATAATATCATTTTAACTTTAATTATCATATTTACTTTTAACAGTGGTAAATTAAAGTAAAAAGTTACTATTAACAGAAAATTATTTTAATCTTATTGAAAAAACTTTTCTGTACTGATATCAACCATGTTTCTCAGATTTTTGAAATTTTACTCAGAGAGGTGGTAAAATAATATTTTATGTAAATTTGCAAATGCTCCAAGGAGGTGGGTAAAAGACGGTAAAAAGTTCGATAAAATTTTTATATATCAAAAATTATTATAAACTAGCTCCAATGAATTAAATTTAATTTATATAGGTATTATGTATATATTTTTGACCTAAAATAAATTAAAATAAAATAAGTAATTATTTAAATAAAATGTTGATTTTAAACAATAACTTAATGTTTTTCACAATTCATTAAAAATTGAATGTTTTCCAAAAAATACCAAAAATTCACGCTAATCTAATTTTGATATTAAGAAATAAAAAATTAATTCTATTTTACTATTTTAAAAACATAGAAATTGCATTAATTAATTTATAATTAATTCCCATTCTCAAAACTATTAGAGTATTTTTAAGAAATAATAACTCTCAAAAATATTGAATCTTGTTTATATCCAATTTCACTGTGAAATTACATACAATGACCATCATTGGATTAAATCTTAAAAATATAATATATTTATACTTCCAAACCATTAAATTTTTTAATTCAACACTATAAATTATTTTGATTTAAAATTTTGCTTTCAGTTAAAATATAGTATTTTTCACTATTAACCCAAATATGAAAGTTATCAAAATAGTCCTAAAATATATTGAACCTGAATTCTTATGTCATTATTCTAAAGAAAAAATTTATTTTTTCAAATTAAAGATATAAAAGTTTCAAATATTGGATTTAAAAAGGGTTCTCCATTAAAAGGCGGTAAAATTGCATTTTTTTGAAAATACTTCTTTCATCAGAAAAAATGAATTTGTTCTTACATTATGTTGAATAATCTCAAAACATAGATTCTAAAATTATAAGGATTATATAAAGTTTAAAATTCAGTTAGTAATATTCATAAAAACTTTTTAACGGCTAGTTTGGTAAGTCGTGGTGCTCTTTAACTCGGTGACCTTTTTTTTAAATTTTGAGTTTATACCCATGCATGTGCTGAAATTTCCTTTTTTTTATATTTACATAATTTCAACCCTAAACATTACCAATAAATATTAGGAACTAAAAGACATCTCTTGGAGACATATTTTCACTATTAAAAACAAATTTGAATGCTTCTTCTTCATTCCATTAAGAAACATTATAAGTCTCATGATATTTCATTTACTAAACACATTATTTTTACAACTCTTGACTAAAACCAATTGAGCACAAATATAATATACCTTTAGAGGAATATTATACATAGTTTAAACTTTAATTATATATTTTAAATCTATGTGAGACCAAAACAATTCTATACCATCTACACATCATAAAATCTACTAGAAATAAGCAATTTCAACAAATATACACACCAACCAAACATTCCCTTAACCTAAAATTTTAGTATCCAAAAAAATATTCAACCTAAATGAGATATAATTAATACAAATTTAGAAAATATTAATCCTCAACCAATTTTAATAATCAATAGCACTTTTCTATCATTTATCTAAAATCCAAATTATTTAAGAAATTGAAATTAGAATACATTTCATAAATTAATATATAAAAAAAATACATTCAATCAAAAAGTATTTTTATAAAATAGATCTCTCTAAAACAATCCCATATGCCTTTAGACATATTCCACTTCAGACACATTGAACACAACTAAATCCCAACCAAAAATTTGCAGTACTCTCTTATTAAAACCATTAATTTCTATTTTTTAAAAAAAAAATTAAACCATTTTAACCAATATATAACCACCCAACACAGGTAGAAAATATATAATTAGTTTAAGTATCCATAATAAAAAATATATGATTTTGTAAGAAAAAATAGAAAAATTCCCTATATATATATATGATCAGTGCAATCTATGATTTCCAATCAAGACCTCTATTAAGAAAAAATGATAATTTTTCATTGAAGTTTTTTTAATAAAAAAATGGCCAAAAACATAATCCATTGAATTAAAACATTGCATTTCATATTAGAGGTTATTAAATTAATGAATTTATGTTTCTACTTTATTTCATGTTAATATTATTTAATAACCTAAATCCACAAAAACATAATATTGAAAATGAAAATTAAATATATAATTTAATATTGATTAATATAATCCATTAATTTAAAAGGGTACCTAATTAATAATTAGTAATTCAAGAATATGTTTCATTATTAATAACTTTGAAGTATAAAAATGTAAATGTTAATATTTTATCATAAAACCAATTAAAAAACCAATGTTGAAATAAACTTATAAATACATCCTATAAAATCTTTGTAATTCAATCAAAGATGAGAAAAGTGCTGAAGAATTAATATTTATAAAAACACCAATTGAAAGATTAGGTTTCAAATTTCAATGAAATTAAATTAAGTAAGCCAAAATGGTTGTAATTCCAAAACTCTTAATTGTATAATCTTCAATTAAATTACCATAAAACATTCAAAAAATAATTGTTTCAAATTGAACATTCATATACTCATGATATTTTACTATAAAATATACAATTCATTAAAAAATAAAATTTTAATTTCATTTATTCCTAATATTTTATCAAATAAATTAAAAATAGATTCCGAGGAAATTGCCCTTTAATATACCTATATTAAACATACAAACATACCTAATTTTAATAAATTCAAATAACTTTTCAGAATCAATGAAGATTCAACCAAATAAAATACTAATATTTTGACAGTTTAAACTTATAATATTTAATAGTAATAAAAAGAAATAAATACTATACCATAAAATTGAATATTAATCTCTCTCCAAATATGTCTCTAAAGAAATAACAATTAAATATATGTTATATGATTATCCCCATGAATTTTAAATTTACTTAGGCTCTATTCCCTTTTATGGAATCATACCATCCATGTATAAACATACAATTTTTTAAAAAATCACATTATATAAATGAAAAATTAAAGTATTCACAATGAAAAATCATTAAAAAAAGAGAAGAATAAGTGAAAAAATAATATTATATCAAATCACATAGTTTATTTCAAAATATTATTTATGAAATATAAATATAATACATTACTTTAATTTAAATAATTACAAAATGGTTTCAAAGAAATTTTATTACTATACTATCAAAAAACTTAAATTTATTAAATTTAAAGGTATAATTACTTACCTGTTCCCAATTACAAACAGATTTCCAACTCATTATAATTAGAAGACATTGAAAAAATTAATTTAAATCACCATTCCATTTTCAATCCATGAATGTTACTTTCTTATTAAAACATTATTAAATTAAAAAAGTAAAGACATTGTTAACTATATCTAACACCCAAATACCCACATGCTCCTCCACCACCATTTCTCTTTAAAAACCTAACAGTCTAACCAATATGAAAAAGATAAATTCAATCCACACTGGTTAAAAAAATTCAAAAAAGAAAATCAACATACACTTGAGGGTGTATAGGGAATCTGGGAAAGTATAACTGGAAACCTATGATGTGTATTATTTAATTTATAAAAGGTTTGAAGATATTTCATGAATTTTTGAAATGGATAACACAATATTGGTGTATTTTTATGGAGAATTTATTGGGGAAATGGATGCATGTAATTGTACCATAGTTTGTGTGTTAAATTTTATAGGGAAAACTATAAGTTATATGTGAAGAAAACAATCATCATTAAGACTATAAAATATTAAAGAACATACGTATCTATCCCATATTTAGGGAATGAATTTGTCAAATTGATGTTATTATTAGAATAAATTAGGAGTTGTGAAGTGGTTTGTTGTTCCATTATTGTTAGTGCATTATTTATCTGGAGTAGAAATCTGTGTTTCATTCAATAATGAGGCTAATTGTTCTTAAGTATCATTTCATCAAGAAGTTGATGGAGGATGGAGTGATGAAACTATGAAATATTGTTGGAAGTAAAAATCTAAATGACATGTTGTCAAAGGTCTTATTAGAGAAATTTTAGAGGAAATAATACGCCTCATTAAGAGTTAGGTGACTAGTAAGAGAAATAAGACACATAATTAACTATGAATGATGAATGGATATAAATTTTACCTAAGTGTTTCTGGTTCCTTTGAATCTATAGAATATTTCTCCTAGTTGTTCATTGATATGATTTTTGAAGACTAATTTTAAATTGTAATTATTTTATTTTCTAATGAGAGGATTTGGATGTTGGGTGTAAGGCTTGGTCGAGGATTGAAGTTGTGGATATTTTTTAAACTGGCCCATATAACACGCCTAAACAGTACCTAAATCAATCCTAAAATGGCTGAAAGGGTGTTTTTAATCCTCACAGGTTGGTTTCAAGAAACTGAGAATAAAATAAAATCAAGAGGTAATAGATTCACCATAAGAATATCTCAATAAAAAAATTTATCATGTCAGAGTATATAAACTATTAATATCCTAAACCCTCATTAGGAGAAAAATTTCCCCAAGTAGAAATATACAAATCCCAAAAATGGTACATCTACCAAATTCATCATATAAACCCATTAAGAGATCAAAACATTATATCTATATAAAAACAGGATCACATTGTCTACCAGTCACCTCTAACTTCCATAGTCCACTATTAAGAAAATCCATCACCCCTAGTAGTTTTTTATTTTTCCAATACCCAGTATATAAATATATATAAATTCCCAATTGTAAAGGTAGGTTGTTAGAAACAAATCAAAATAGGGTATCTCCACTAATTTAAAAATAAATACATATCAAATAAAACATATATGATCAGTTTTAAAAGAAAAATTTAGAATGGAAATATTTTTACTAGGAATATTAAACATGTTTTTCAAATCATTCAATGGATATAAAAAATTAGGTAAAAGAAAATTATCATTGCACATGGTTTCATAGAATTTCAATCAAAATATACCAGATTATAACATTTCATATCATTATAATATTTAAATCATCTTCATGAATCATTAATAAATCAAAAAAACATGGTTAAGAGATCTATAGATAGTTTTTACAGGGAGTCTAACATTTTTGAGTGAAATACGACTCCAAAAGAGTATAATTTATGAGGTTATAGGACTAGGATAAAAAGGTAAAATCTAAAACAATAGACTCCCTATACTGAAGTTGTTTAATTGTCTTTTTAATTATCAATCCATTTCCCAGTACAGATAATAAATTCCAATAATGGGTTATTCCCACTTGACTATCTAGGATCCCATGTACTTTATGAAAAATAATAATTCAATAGGATTTCAATCATTTTAATAAAACTCAAATAATTGAAAACAATCAATCATTTCATTATCCATAAGTTCAATTTTAAAACATTCCATTTCATTTAAAAAACCATCATAAATTTTTTTTCTTCAAAACACTTTCCTTATATAATAATTAAACACATTTCAAAATCATAAAAATAGTATATTCCATCATTTCTCAAGAATCATCATAAATTTCATTCATTAAACCATTATTTCATTTCAAAAAAAGATTCATAAAAACACAATTTGTTTAAAAATCCTCAATCAAGATGTTCTGTAAAAATACCATGCCAAATAGAAATATTTTATCAAGAATATCTAATCAAGTATTGAATGAAAAATAGAAATCAACATAAAAAATAACAAGAATTAAATGTTTCAACTAATAGGAAATCCTTACAAAATCAATTACCTAATAAAAAAATATCACAAAAAATCTAACAAGTTATCCACAACTAGTGAGATAGAACAATCTAAAACAGTAACTGAAAATCCATGCACAAGGATCAAGGAAAAAAATATCCAACTCCCATACATTTTCATCTATAAGGGATGAACAATAAATGATCCAATAGAACCATATCTCCTTATACCACAACTATAACACCATAAAATCTCATCAATAATGAACTTGATCAAAAATTTGATCAAAATGATTGAGATTAATTGGTTTACATAAAGGAAAAATGTGATATCCTGAAATTTTCTTCATATGCCTTATGATCTTTTTTATACGTATTCTTTTTCATTAACTTTAGTATATATTCTTGGGGTTATACCTTTGTGAGTTTTGGGAGAAATGAGATAAATTTGGAAGGATGAGGGGAAGTGCATTGATGGAACAAAATTTTTTAAACTATTCTCTCTCTTAGGATCAATGATGCCCCCCTTCCCTTAGAAGATGTGCATAGTTAAGGCACACCGTTTGGAAATTCATGCACCCCTACCCATGAAACAATTCATATGGTTTTAATTACCCTTAAAATTAGATTTAAAATTATTGAACCTCATTTATTAACATCAAATTAACACTATTTCGACCGTAAAATATTCCTCTAGTTTTTTAATGTTCGAAGATAAATTCATAATTCTCATGACCACCTTCTAAGACTATTCAAATCCCAGATCAATGATCTACAACTCTCTTGGTAATATAATCTTATCTAATGTTGTTTCCGCTGTCTCTTATGTATTTCCATCATTATTTGAGGGATAATTTTTCACTATTTTATATTATCTAGAGCTCGGTTTAATGGATATTGGTTTTTTTTATCTTGGAAATAAGTTTCTAATCTAGGTTGTGTTCTTATTTTTGGTCTTGGTTGATCCACTTCAATTAGTGTTTTCCATTGGTGATTGTTTATCATAAATCTTGAGGTGGGTGGTCTATTATTCAAATCCCAATGTATTGATTTCAATTATGCGTATGTAATTGTAGTGTTTATATTCAATGATTAGAAATTGAATTCCTTTTATCAAATTAATTTATTTGGAAAATTAATTAATTAAGGGATTGGGGAATTGGTTTCTTAATGTGATTATGTAATTTTCCAATTAATGGGTTTGCGAAATTATTCAATTTTAAAAGTATATTATTTAATTTCGGAATTAATTCATGGGATATTGGAATTTGGAAATTTGATTAACTAATTAATGAATTAATTAATGAAATACTAATATTATTCAATTGTTTAATTCAACTGATTAATTTTTCAATTAATTAATGAAATTTTGGGATTGTGGAATTGATTGATTAACTAAAAGTTTATTTTGCTAAAAAATGGGTTTGTGTGAATGGTCAATTAATGTGTTTATTAATTATTTAACTATAAGATTTTTGTGATTATTGAATTAATATTAATGGGTTAAATAGATATAATATAAAATGTTGATAAATGAAATAATGATGATTTTATATGTTATTTACATGTGATTAAATTATTGACCATGATTTATTTAATAATTGAAATGTAATATTATGATGTGAATTGTGACTAGAGGGTTAATGTTTATTAACATTTATTGATGTTATATATTTGATATTGTGATATATGTGATATACATATTGGGGACACATACTTCTATATCAAAAGTGCATAGTGATAATTGATTATGAATCACCTACTTTTACTTGAGAAGTCCAGATGAGTGTTTTTTTGATAAATGAGTGTGGGACATGGTCTTATGCATCAAAAGACTATAGTGATAATTGAGTGTGGGACACTTACTCATGCTTCCAAATCTATCTTTTTATTTTTTTAGATAATGCATTATGGGTCATGGACTGATGCTTCAAATACCCATGGGGTCCTAGGTATGGTGATCTAGGACAAAATTTTTGGGCTTCGACTATAGTTTACAATATCCATGATAATTATTTTAAATGAATGGATAATCAAATACCCTGTTATATAGGTTTCTTTATGTTGAATATATGATACTATTTAGACTCTAGCATGGTTCAAAGAAGGTATTTAATGGTGGGTGTCCTTGGTAACCCATGAGTTATGTGGTTAAATAAAGAGTAATTGAATAAATGTAAACAATTTACTTTATTACAAGTATTTTATTTTTAAACAACTTCATACACTGTTACTGATTAGGAATTGTTTTAGATGCCATTGGTGCTGGACTATTAATTTTTAATCACAACATAGTTATGTTTTCTTATTAGTTCCTAAATAGAATTTATGTTTGGAGGGCAAGATAAGGGAAAAACCCCTATGTTAAAGGATTGCGTCGGGGTGGAGCATGGATGAGGGAACTAGATGGGATTTAAAGCCCACATCGAAGTTTTTAGTGTCATTATTTATTTTGGTTTTTCATATTGACACTTGATATTTATTTTTAATTAAATATATATTGTTTCGTTTTTGATATTTTATTTTCTTATTTTTTCATCATGAGATATTATTTTAGTTTTATTATATGTTATATAATTTGGATATTGTTTATTTAATTCTACTTTCATACTTCCCTGATAAAGAGGGTACAGCCTACCCATGATTGATATTATAACCTCACTACTAGTTAAAATCCTCTATCATATATGGAGGTGATCTTGAGGTCATCTATCTAAATAGATCGAGGCACAAGTTAGTGGAATCGAGTTCGACATGTTAAAACATTTTATTAATGCCAATTTCTTTTTTTTATCTTTATTAAAATTTGGGAAATACATACATGAGAATAATATGAGTGTGGCCTTAGTTAAGAGATCAATCATGGGAGTATCTAACTCACTTACGAGGCTAAAATCCAAGTACTGAGGGTGGGATTGCTACTATTGATGTTTTTTTGTTATAGTTGAATTCTATTTGACCTTGAGTGATGCATATTTTTTTTGATGTGATTATTGTTTTTGAGTTTTATGAGAATTAAATCATGGTCCAGAATGGGATGAGAGTTGAGTTTGCATGCATCATTATACGAACTCAGGATTATTTTGTGACTTGCATCATTTTAGGAACATTCAATAAAATAGGTTTCAAGTAAGTTGTTGACATTGAAATTTTTTTCATGACTAAATAATTAAAATAAAAAATGTTCCTAATGTTAAAATTCAAATTGTAAAATGATTTAATATGTCAATAAATTGATGTATAATGAGACTTGACTATTCAAAATTTAATTAACCTTGTTAAACTTGACATGGGTGTATGATGGTTAAGGGTAGTGATAGTAAATTGGTTTTTATTGTTTGGAAGTGAAAGAGGGATTAGCTTGTTATAGTCTTATGACAATTACTCTTATTGTCTATGTAAAATATGTGTTCTGTTTCATGGTATGTGTTTTTTGAATTATAGAGATATGACTCCATGATGATTCTTGTTGAGGGGTTGAAAGTTGGTTAGGATAGAAATTATTATCCAATAGTGCATCCTGAGACACCGATATTGTCTAGTAAAGGATAAGAATAAATGGTTCGTGATAAATTCTTTCATTTCATAGAGTTTATGGAAAGAGATCAATGTGGGGTTGTGAATATTTTGTATTTCATGATTTGGGAGTTTTAATTATAGCATCCTCTATCATTTACCAGACTCGGTGGAGCGGGGGAAGTAGAGTTCATAATTGTGTCTATCCATACTATACTTGACCAATTGGAGACTCCTTTGGAGAAGATAGTAAAATTGGATACATATATACTATTTGTTGAAGAAAAGTGGTAGTGGAAAAATATGGAATTAAGATGGAAAGTTAGGGAATATGGAGTGGATGGATGTCCAGTTGAAGTTATTGGAGCAATTCTACACTAATATGATTAGATAAAAGAGATAAGGTGAGTTTTTGAGATTTAATCATGGGTGTTTTTATGTTATGGACTATGATAAACAAATTATATATTTAAAGTATGTTGTTATAGAATTTTTGGGGGATGAGGATACTATAGAAACATGGTTTTAGGATTGTATTAAATGTGAAATTAAGTCCAATGTGAATATGTTCATGGTGAAAAAGTTTTCAGAAGTTGTGAATATGGATCTCATTTCTGAGGGGAATCTGAAGGAGGCTTCTGGTGTTGGATAGGTAGTTTTTTTATTTATGTTCATATATTATGACTTTTGAGAGAAGGAAAAATCATTATGAGAGTGTTAGTTAGGGTGAAAGTATGAAGAGTTTCTAGGGGAAGGGTTGGTGACTCAGGATCATGAACGATTGATCTGTCACAAGTGTGGTAGGTTGGGTCACTTCCGTAGATAGTTCCCGCAATCACTGGTATAGTGTAGACGCTACGACAGGATGGGACTTCTATAGTTGTGTTTTAGGAACCCACAATAGACAGTCAGTGATGGATAATCATGGAAGAACCATAGTAATAGAAGGGTATATTCTACACAATACTGGTCTGGTAGTTATTGTTTTACTTTATATGGTGGTAGAGTTAGTGGATGAGGTTATTTTTTGAAAAAGAATGCATATACACTGATTTTTTTAGATTAGTGGATTTAGATTAAATCATAGAAAAGAGTGGTAGGACAGTTACATTCCATTAAGAAAACAATTGTGGGTAGAGAGGATGGACAATTGATAATGGGAGGTACTCTTTTTATAACATCTATGAATTATAGTACCTTATTTGATATTGGTGCCTTTTTTTATATTTACACAAATATTGAATGGTTTGAACTTGGTGGTGGTTTCCATGAGCAGGGTTGTGATGATAAATACACCTTCAGGAGTATGACTGAGAGGCATTTGTTTTTGCAAAGGTTGTTCTATCGAGGTTAGGGATTATCATTTTAGTTGGTATCCTTATATCCTTATGATTTTCAGATTTCACCAAATTTTGGGTATGGACTTATTAGTATCATACCAATCCCACATATATTGTTACCAAAGGAGAGTGAAATTTACATCTCCTGGGGGAGAAAATTATTTTGGAAATGGAGAATGTGATATCTATGTGAGACATGCAGGTCCAGTTCATCAGTAATTGGGGGATATCCCCACCTAGGTTGCAAGCCTGTTGGTAGTGGACAGAGCTGTAATGTAGGATATCGTTCCACTGATAGTGTATCAGTTTAATGATGTGTTTCTTGATAGAATTTAAAGTATTAAACCGGAGAGAGATGTATAATTCACCATTGATCTCATGCATGTGACTGATCAAGTTAAAATTATACATTAAAGAAGGGAATCAAAAGATATTTAAGATATCAAGACTCAGCTGGGAGAGTTGATGAAAAAATGGTTTATCCATCTCAGTACATCACATTTTGGTTCTTTAGTTTTTGTTTCTATGTTGGAAACCAATACTCAACAGATGTGTGTTTACTTCCTAATGTTGAATAGGAAGACTATTATGAACTAGTATCCTATTCCACATATTAAAAATTTATTTTACCAAACGATGGGAACTTGTGTTTTCTCTAATATACACTAGAGATTCGGGTATCATCAGTTGAAATTTATAACTTATGATATACTAGATACTACTTTCAAAAGTTGTTACGGTATTTATGAGTATTTGTGATGTTGTTAGATATATTGGATGCATTTATAATTTTTATGGACCTGATGAAAAGAATCATCCATTCATACCTAGATTAGTTTGTGGATGGCATCTTACTATACACAAAGACTTGTGATGTTTTTTACCAAAATCATAACAACATCCAGTGTACACTTAGAGAGAATCATATATACAGTAAGCTATCTAAGGGTCATATTTTGATTGATTAGTTGTGATTCTTGGGTTACATCATCTTGAAGGAGGGTGTGTTAGTGGATAGAGAGAATGTTCAGGAAGTGCTTTTCGTGGTGGAATACCAAGAAAACTTTTGATATCAACAGATTTATGGTGTTATCATGATATTAAATGAGGTTAATATAGGAATTGCATCACATGGAAGAACCTATGGCATGCCTGAACAATATGGGGATAACATTTGAGTGGTCTAGAGCATGTGAGAATGCTTTACAGGAGACGAAGAAGAACTTGACTAAGACACCAATCTTGATCCTACCCGATCTAGGTCATGAGTATATGATTTTCTAATATGCTTCTATGGTTGGGATTGGATTATTATTAATGGAGGGAGATCAAGTTTTGGTGCATGGTTTGTGGCAGTTCAGGACACATGAACGGAACTAACATACACATAAACATTAGTTGGTAGAAGTTTTTTATTATTTGAAGTGTTGGAGGAATTACATTTTGGGAAAAAATTTATAATGTATACTAATAATAAGATATTAATTTATATATTCGCATAGTGATATTTCAATATATGGTAGTGTGGATGGGTTGAGTATATAAATTAATTTGATTTTGAGATGGAATATTTTAATTGGAACATAAATAGTGTTGTTGAAGCTTTATGTTGGAAAACCAAATCTCGGGCAAATCATGAGTCTTGATTTGAGTAGAAAATGAAGACCTTACTATTTGAGATGCATGTTGTTTTTTAGATAGGACATAATTAGTATTATCAATTGAGTCTTCACATTTGATCCAAATGAGAGACAAAAGAGTATGTGGATCCAGGATGTTGGCCTTGAGGGAAATCCTTGAAGGAGGGGAGTCACCTTCATATTGTAATATAAGTAAATATGAGATAATATATATCATGAATCTGGTTTTTGTTCCTAAGAACATGTTGGAGGTGCTAATGCATGAATTTCATTACTCGAAGGTGGTTGTGTAGTCATGTGTGAACCAAATGAACCAAGACCTATGAGGACATTATTGGTGGTCAAGCCTAAAAAATGATATTGAAGGGTTCTTGGAACAATACTACACCTCTAATAAGGTGAAGGTCGACAACCAATTACATGGTGGTTTACTATATCCATTTACCATTCCATAATGGTAGTGGTATTACATTATCCTAAATTTTTTGGTGGGTCACCTGAGGAATCCTTAGATGACTAGCCCTATTACGGCCATTGTGGACCCTTTAAAAAAGGTAGCACATTCATGTCATTAGGAGATACTTTCTCAATAGATCATTTATGAGACATGTGCATCTAGAAAATTTCATATATTCAAGTGGTTACATGGGGTTATTTTTTAGACAGTTAATCACATTTTAATCCTCTCTTTTGGATAGTATTGTTGAAGGAACTTGGTAAACATGTTTTACTAAGAATAAAATTCAACACATAGACATATGGGTAGTCAAAAAATACTATACCGGTGCTCAAGGATATGATTTGGGTATGTTTCCTAGAGTTTTGTGTCTCTTAAGAGAAGAACCTAGATTTTATGGAGTTCTTATATAATAACAATTTTTAGGCAATAATTAAAAAAACACTAATTAAGGCTCTTTGTGGAAGGCTATGGAGATAACCTCTATGTGGGATGGAGGTAGGTGAGTAAGAGTTGTTGGGATTGTGTCTCATGTATAAAAAAATATAAATGGATAATATAATTTGGAAACATATTACTATGGATCAATATTGACAAAAGTCATATGTTAATCAATGTCGATGAACCTTAGAGTTTTTAGAGGGTAATCATGTTTTCCTTCAAGTGTCACCTAGGTTTTTTCACCACATGATATAGAGGCAAGGGTTTTTGGAGCCCAGGTTTTTGGGACTATTTGAGGTTGTGGAGAGAATCTGGCTGGTGGTAAACTAATTGGCTCTTTTATAGAGGTATAGTGTTATTCGTGATGTTTTCTTGTGTAACAACTTTATAAGTATCACTCCAACTTCTATTATGTCATCAATGTTGATGATATTAAGCTTGTGACCAATTAATCCTTTAAGAAGTATGCAATATGTGTGTTGGATCACATTGATAAAGTGTTGTGGTAAAGGACTATTCCAATAGTTTATGTATTATGGAATCATGGGAATGTAAATGAAGATACATGGGAAAGAGAAGAATATATGGAGGCTTAGTGGACTGAAATTTTCAACTCAGAGTTGTAGAGATGCTTGGGTGTACAACATGCGGATGAGATGTTATAAGGTAGGTGAAAGTAAGATCCTAACCCTTTATGAATATTTGATGAGCTTGTTTTTAGTTAAAATTATTCCTTGTTTTATGTATATATTTTTTTTGTGTTATACCTTGGGAAATGTTTTAGAGAAATTGTACAAATTTGTAAGGATATTGCGTAGTGAATGGTTTTTCCAAGTAGTGCAACTTTTCCTAGAAAACCATGCATCCTGGGATATAGAGAGATTTCATGTTTGATAAACTGTGTTCTCTCTTTGGAGTAACTATGCACCCCCTAGAAGAGGTTCATAGTTAAGGAACACAATATCTAAACATTGAGCCCCTGCACAGGAACCCATGCACAATGTTTTAATTTAATTTAAAATTAGATTTTAAATTATCAAACCCGCCAATATTAACCCCAAAATAAAACTATTTTGTTTATACCCTATTTCTATCAATTTTGGAGGTTCCCGAATGAATTTATAAGGCTCCTAACATCCATTATTTATGATTATAAGTCCAAATCAAAGATTTGAACATTTCTTGGTAAGAGAATCTTATCCCGTGTTGTTTCCTTGTTATCTCATAAATTTTTATTACAAATTTAGGGTAAAATTTTATATATTTTCTGTTATCTAGATATAGGGTAGAAGGATCTTGATTCATTGGATCTTGGATCTAGGTTTTAGATCGAGATTGTGTTCTTGGTTTTGATCGTGGATGTTCTTCTTTAATTGGGGTTTTCTATTGGTGAGAATTTATCATCACCATTTAGGTAGGTAGTATATTATTAAATTACCACGGTCATTAATTCAATTAGATTTATATAATTTTATAATTACTATTGATTGATTATAAATTTAAATTCTTGGGATTAATTAATTAATTTTTTATATTAATTTATTAAGGGACTATGAAATTGGATGATTAATTAGATCACGGAATTTTCCACTCAATAGGTATGAGTAATTGTTCAATTTTGAAATTAGGTAAATTAATTATTGAATTAATTAAGGGAATATTAGAATTTTGAATTATGATTAATTAATTGATTAATTAATTAAAGGAACATTTGGATTATGCAATTGTTTAATTTAACAAATTAAATAGTGAATTAATTAATGGAATGTTGTGATTGCGAAATTGATTGATTAATTGAATGTTGATTTGGTTAATTAATGAGTTGTGATAATTTTTCATTTAACATGTTTATGAATTAATTTACTATTGGATTAATGTGATAATTTAATTATCATTAATTGATTAAAGGGATATATTATTAAATGTTGATAAATGGAATAATGGTGATTTGTCATATTATTTCATTGTGATTAAATAATTGTCTATGATTTGTTTTGATTATTGAAATGGAATATCATGATTTAAAATGTGATGAGAGGGTTATTGTTTATTAACCTTGATTGATGTGAAATATGTGAAATATGTGATATTAATGTTTGGGTCATGGTCTACTGCATCAAAAGCACATAATGATAAATAGACATTGAAAATAGACTGCTGCTTCAAAATTCCACATGTTTGATTTTTTAATAATTAGTTGTGGATCACATACTACTACATAAAATACCCATAGGGTCTTAGGTATGGAAATATAGGCCCAAAATGATGGCATTGGAATATGGTTTCAATTAGCCATGATAATGAATCAAAATGAATGGATAATGAAAGGCAATGTGATATATTAAATTCTAAATTAAAATTTTGAAATTTTTCAAACAGCAACATGGGACTAAGAAGGTGTAGAGAATTGGGAATCCTTGGGAAACTGATATTTATGTGGTTAAATAAAGAGTAATTGAATAAATTTATATAGTTTTCTTTATTATTTTTATTTTATTATTTATACAAATTCATACACTTTTATTGACTGGATATTATTTTAGAGACCATTGGTGGGAGCCTACTAAGATATACACTAACCCTAACTAGGCTTCCTAATCAGTATCC
Source organism: Viscum album (assembly GCA_963277665.1). NCBI lineage: Eukaryota > Viridiplantae > Streptophyta > Magnoliopsida > Santalales > Viscaceae > Viscum > Viscum album. The sequence continues at coordinate 1,965,840,569 of OY728133.1, forward strand.
TAAGTGACATTGTGTTTGTACGATATGATAATGGAAAATGACCTATATTATATAGATGAGTCAGGATATAGTATGGAAGAGAGAACTAAAGGTGATTTGGGGACCACTTAAGAATTGTTAGTTTCCTTTTTTAATTTTTGATCTATAAATTGACACATGAAATGTATTAGGAATGAAATATCTACTATTTAGTTTTGGATTTTTTATTTCACTACTATGGTCATCAAGTGATACTGGTTTGGTTTGATTATTGGTTCTATCATTTGGTTTTTTTTTTGCATCCAATGTTGTGCTTTTTTTATAAAGATGGTATATGCTCCCCATGATCGAAATAATACCCTCACTACTAATATTTATCCTTTGGAATACATGGAGGCACTCTTGAAGTCATGTAACTGACTAGATCGAGGAACTAATGTATGGAACCTAGGTTGGGATGTCTCACAAAATACTTAAGAGATGTAATAAAACATTCCATTAAGAAAAAACATTTTGGGAGTAATTTTCCCATAATTGTATGTGGATGTTAAGCTATTCAAAAATTCATAGCCCCTAGAAAACGTCTTCTTCCATGCCTTTGTGACAAAGTCATGGCTGTTTTGACCTGAATACGACCACCACCATTCCTTGGTAGAGACTAGTAAGATGTGGTGGATAGGGAATCTCCCAGAATTCCACTCCATGTAAAATTCCCATCCCTATTTTTTCACATAGTTATTTCACATAGGGAACACCTAGTTGAAATACATCTTGGGAGATGGAATGGTTTATAACATTTTATAGTAAAAAATAACCAAAACAACATTTGATCCATAAAAACGTCCAAAACTTCTAAAACTGAAAGAAAACAATGAGAACTAAAGAATATACCTGAAAGACAAGATCAGGATGCTACAATTCTCCCCACCATAATGAATTCTCCCCCCCCCCAACCCTCTTCAATAATATTGGTCCATAAAGGGATAAGGACACTAATATCTCATAATCCCCTCTCACTCCCATATCTCATGTGAATCAGAACCATGTTTCCAAAGCACCAAAAATAGGGGGATATATTTTCCATGGAGAACCTTATTAAGAGAATCAAAAATACAATATAGCTACTCGATGATAGATAAATCAAATTACATATCAATGTATTCCCAAATAAAGACATGAGGTAAATATAAAAGATAATTTACGAGCTAAAAGACAGGAAACATACTATGGATCAATTTTATTTGAGGTAAAAATGGAAAATTGTAATCCACCATGCCAATATACAAAACTACCATTAAACAATCTGATGTATTTTATTGATAAATTTCTTAGTTTTCAATACTCTTGGTGACCAAATCGAGGTGAAACTAAAAAAACACTTTTTCACCAACCTTGAACCCCAAAAATTATCAACAATGATTAGTGTTGTATTCATAACAACATTGAGTTGTTAAAATTCTCTGATGAATCAAATACATCTTTTCCATTATCACTTGATACAAACTAGCTCCCACAAGGGAAGCTTCACATAACTTCAACTAACAATGAAGCGATCTACAAGGGTGGACATATAAGGATTAAGTAGGTTCTATCTTAATGAATAAATAGTAGTTGTTATTGGGTGGCAACTCAAACATCCCAAAATGTTATTTCCATGCTCCTCTAAAGTCAATAATTTAATCATGGAGAAAGTCCTTATGAAAATATATATATATATATACATATATACACACACACACATATATATATATATATAGGATTTTTTATCTAGCCACCTATCTAAGGATGGTATATTGTGCTCAACTTTACCTAGGATCAATTAATCCCATAAATGCCTCTACAAAAATAGGATGTTAACCAAGGATCTCTATTAGAAAAAATAAACAATAGAACACCATGATATCAGATGATATACTATACATATAGATTCCCAAATTTCTCAACATTGGTCATATCTTGAATGGGAATAAAGTGAACTGAGTTTTTCAATTAATTAGTCACCAAACATATTGTATTCTTCCCTATAAGTGTAAATATAAACCCAACAGAAAAGCACATCATTGTCTTATTGCACTTTCGAGTAAGTATATGAAGGGGATGAAGAAAACATGACGGTTTTCTATGATTAGTTTTAACCTGTTAATAGGTATAATAACAAGAAACAAAATAATTAATATCTTATTTCATACATGGAATCTAAAATAAATGCCTCATTTCATAGAACATATTCATTGTTCCCAGTGTACCTCCCACTAGGAAATATGAAAACACTCATCCTATATATCTTCATGGGTAAAGGAATGGAATACCAATTCTGGAAGAGAAGGATACACTCATAATATAGAGACCATATTACAATGGTCTCTCCACTATATATAGAATCCATAATTCCATAGAACATGTAATTAGGATTCTATTCATTAAAGAAAAATATCTATATGAGATATGGTCAACTGGACACACTCCTAAAAAACCTCACTCTCATACTATAAAACTCCAAAATGAATATGACCAAATAGGGCCATAAAATTCCAATATTATAATTATTATCTCATAGCTTGTTATGATTTTTCATTCTCAAATAACCAATAATGACATTCCTCTTACCAGGGGTATTGGTAATGTCAAAATCCAAGGATTTTAGGTACTCCACCCACTGCATCTATCAAAGATTGAGATAATTTTGTGAGTGTACATAGTACTCAATATTTTATTATCATCGTTAATGTTAAAAATCTCTCTAAAAATATAGTGATGCAAATATTAAGTGAATTCATTACATCTATAAATTTGAGATCATGAATCGTACATGTTTTTAAATGAGTCTACGGGTGATGAGAGCCTAAGGAACAACATGATCACCCAACAAGGGAACAAATCTCAATCCTAAACCGAATGCATAAAAATGTACTACATAGACCCTCCCATCCACTAAATAAGTAATCATAAATGATGAAGTGAAATGATGATTCAAATCATCAAAGGAATCTTGAAATTTTAAATTAATAGTAGCTTCACTAACTTCCATGTGATAGAGGACATCTGAGATGCCCATATTGAGTAATCCTCTTCAAAGTGGACATAATTCCAAGATATTCACAACAAGATTTGAATCATAATGATGTTTAACTATTGATCCCAATACATGATAGCCTTTACATTCTCTGTAATAACTGTCATTCCTTTTTTATAATCCACAAAAACTAATAAAATTACCTATTGAATCAAAAAAATGTAATTTAGATAGATCAGAATAAATTTCTTCATCTATCAAGATTTCCAATACTACTTCAAATGTTAAAAATGACCATCCTCAGTTTTTGAGTGAACTAACATGTCATCCAAACTTACCATAATGGAATAATTTAGTTTCTAATGGAATTTTTATCATCAACTTCAAAAAAATAACAGAATCATTGGTCAGACCAAATGACATAATATGGTATTCATAAAGGCCATACATATTCCAAAATTCTTTCATGGGAATATCAAACTCCTTGATCCTAGGCAGGAGATAACTAGAATAAATATCAATCTTTAAGAACCAATTTCCATTATCAAGTGAGAAAAAAATTAAAAATATGTTGAAATGAGTACTTATTCTTAATCCTAATTTGATTTATCATTAAATTTTACTTACAAAGGAGAAGGGTTCCATTAAATTTCTTGTAAAAAAGAACAAGTGTTGACCAAGGTGTCTGACATGGTCAAATGAATCCATTGGACATCAAGTCATCTAACCGAGTCATAAAATCATTCAGTTTAGATGATTCTATTCGTTAAGAGGGAATAAAAATATGCTTGGTACCTGGTTCCCTGTCAATGGAGAACTCCACCTCCCTCTCTGATAGAAAAAAAAAATTCAGATGGAAATACATCTGTAAATTCATCCTCTATAAGAGGAAGATCATCAACTAAATATTCCTTCTCTAGATTAAAATAATACATGGATATCAACCCAATCGGCTTTGGTAGAAGATATCAATCTTGATTAGACCTAATTTCCAAATCTCCATAAATAAATAGTTCTCAAAATGGGTGGTAATAAAGGAGACTCATCAAAGATAATATTTAATTTGGGATATATGAGAAATCATCCAATCCTCCCCAAGAATAAAATTTAGGGGTTTCATGTCAAGAACTAAAAAATCCTAAAAATATCATATTTTGATTAAGATAAAGTACAAGAGGTAATGAAAATGATTTTTTTTCTTCTCTTTATCCCAATAGGAATAGTAATTTCCATCTCATAAGGAATGAGCTATGTAGGAGGATTCAAAATATTCAAGATGCGTGTTTATATAAAAGAATGAGATACACATGTATCAAATAATGTAGACACTAAGGTCCAAAAAATATTAATAGAACCACAAACTATCATAGGACCAACAATAGTTCCTATTGGTGACTTTCCTCTATATGGAGGATCTTTTTTCACGATGCATGTGGTTGAAACTCCTCTATACTTGAAGATTCTGATTGCACTACTGAGCCTTATAGTAATATCAATCCCATAAAACTACATAGAGTGGTAAAAACAAGTCAATACCTTCATAAGTAATCTAAGTATCCACAGGATCTAAAGATCATCGATGCTTCAATAAAAGGTTTCTTTATATTCCCAAACCTTCCACGTTGAAAAAAAGTTAACGGGACTTTTATATTCATTATATATGGTTTATAGAAATTATAATACTGATATTCTCCATCATTATGACTTCCACCATGAGATTCATCCTGATTCCTCTTCCCTTTAAAGTGACCACTCATGCTTCCACTGGGACTAAAAGGGAATCTCATCGAACCTAAATTATAATCCATTTAACATTTCACAATCATACATCTATCAACTAAATCCAAATATGAGGCAGGATTCATCATCAATACCAATGATCAAATATCAGAACAAATACTAACAAAATACCACACATCCTTTATCTTCTCATTCAATAATACCTCATGTGAGAATTGAATGAGTTCAACAATGTGATTAAAATACTGATTCATGGTCTAGTCACCCTGTAGAAGGTTGGGGAGATTTATAATCTTTTAAAAAATAATTGATTCTGTATTGAATTACCCAATGAAAGGAACCTTGATTTTTTTTCACTCCAAACCATTATGATTCTCTACAATATGATAACACCCCACCATCTCCATCTTGAAACACCATGTTTTAATGTATTACATTTAACCTTACTAAAATATGATCCCTCTAAGAACTCAAACAGAAAGTCAATATTTTTAAACCAATCCCCTACCTCTTTATGATCTTTATATTTCTAGAATGATAGTGGATTGTGTTGAAAAAAATCTTCCAAATGATATCTCTTATCATCCATTCAATGGTTCACTTTTGGTTCCTCAATAGGAATGTGTACGACCAATTGGGCCTGAACATTGACCGCATGCAGAACTATATCAATAGGTTCCTAGTTAAATGGAGGGGTTTCTTATGGTGGTTCACCAATAGATCCCTCCTAAACTTTTTCCAAAAGCCTTATTAGGGGTATGGTAATATACAAAAACAATAGATAACAAGGATACATCAATCAAGAGTCTAAATTTAATCCACTCTATGAATCAAAATATACATGTAAAATAGAAATACTAGATCAGAGAATGGGAAAAGTATAGAAAAAAATTAAAATACACCTCAAAGACACGTTTACCAAAAAAACACGTGGTAAATTAAGGATCATAACTAAAAAATCTAGTCATGCACTCACTCATAACACAAAAATATAGTCCTAAAAATCCCATATCCTACATTCTCAGACATTCTAAACTACATAATGATATCAACTAATGGGTACAAAACCTTTTGATATAATTTTTTTAGTAATTGACCTAGATCATATGCCTAAATAATTCCAGAATTGGTCCTAACAAGACCTCTAGGAAATTCTTAATCCCCATGGGATGTAAACTAGTGACTGGGCATCAAATACATTTAACAGGGAGTGATTTCACCAAAAGAATATCTCAATTAAATTATACAATGATTAATAAAATATAAATTTAGTATGCCAATATATACTTAAGATAAAAAGTACCACAAGTTGACAGATTCAAATAAAAAAATGGTTTGTCAACTGAAGTCATCACATAAATCATTCAAGACATCAATACAATATCTCAATATAATAATTGTATCATTTGGTCCATTGACCACCACCAACTCCCATGGTATATCACCATGAACACACACCACCTCATTGAGGCATTTTCCCTATTCCATAATAGAGAATAATAAAATATAAACACACCAAAAAGAAAAGGTAGGGTGTGTGAAAAAAATCCCAGTAGGATATCACTAAGTGTTTCATAATAACTATATATCAAATAAACTATAAATGATCATTTTTAAGTAAATATGGGCATGCTAATTTTTTTACTATTAATATAAAACATTATTTTTGAATAATTGAACTTCTAAAGTAAAATTGGTACAAAATTATATTTTCACTAAACATGGATGAATATATATTTATATCAAAATATACAACATTAAAAAATTTCATAACATTAGAATGTTTAAATAATTTCTAGTAATGAAAAATAAAAAATAGAACCATATTAAAGTTACATAGAGGTAGTTTTATATAGGGACCTTCACATATCACTGTGAGAATTGACACCTGATGTTCACACATTCTTAATTCCCAAGCCTATGGGGAATGGCGAAAAATCCAAAAAAATATACTCCCTCCACTTAAGTCTTTTTAGTATCATTTTCATGAACAATACATTTCAAGGTTGAGATAATATATTCCAGGCATGTGTTATTACCATGTAACAACCCAGGATCTCTTATTAATAAAAAAAATCCTTCTATGGTATTTCAATCATTTCAATCAAACTCAAATCATTTCAAAAAATAAATCATGTCATCATCCCCATGTTTGAGATTGAAAAACATTCCATTTCATTCCAAAAACCAAAATAAAATTGGTTTCACAAAAACTCAAGTTTTTTATAAATATTTGTCCCATATTAAAATCACACAATTAGTTTATGACATCGTTTCTCAGGATTAATCATCCTAGTCTTTTATAAAACCATTATTTTATTTGAGATTCATTTTTAATAAATCAAATGTTTTTTGAAAATCCATATTCAAGAGGTTCGATACACTCTCCATTCCCTTTAGAAAAAATTAATCAATAATCATGAATCAACCATTGGAAAAATATTGAAAATACATTTCAAAATCAATAACAATTAAAGGTTTCCAATGATAAGAAATCCTTTTGAAATCCCCCCCCCCTCTAGAACATATATCACCAAAAACCCAATTTTGGTTCTACAACCAGTGATAATGTTTAACCTACAACGAAAAGAGTTGTTTCATGCACACAAATCAAGGTAAAAAAATATCTAACTCCATTAAACTGATATCCAACAATGAAAAATAAGAGACAAGCCAAAAGAACCAGATCTATTTCCACCACTACTTGAACACCCCAAAACATCTTCAAGAAAGAATGTGGTCTGAGATTTGAATATAATTAAAGAGATGGAGTGGTTTTATTGAATTAAAATGAATTAAATTAAGTAAAAAAACCTTATATTAAGAAATAATGTGTCTAGAATAACCATCCTATAATTCTAGGTGTCTTTTTAGCCATTTCAAAATTCTTAACCCTCACAAAAATAATTCATTTAGTATATTCTGACATATTATAGGGATTTTTGACCTTACCATGTCCTCAATAATAACGTGGTGGATCCATCTAATATATGGTGGAAAGGGTGACACCTAGTATGAAAATCCCAGAAAAATTCCCAACTCTTGGAATTTTGGTATCTCCATTTCACACAGGGAAGTCCCATGAGCAGTATAACTCAGAACAGGGCATGATGAAACCCATTTTGCACTATATAATTTAAAAATAACCTTTTACCCACAAAATCCTCCAAATCATCCAAAAAAAATAAAACAACATAAACTAAATATAATTTCTAAATATTAAAGTTAGGATGTTACAAGAATACCAGAAGAGTTAGTCATGGTTTATATGTTCATGTTCCATAATTATGTGGAATGTGACATATATAGATGATAAGAATGAAAAATAAAACTATATCTGGGTGAAATCTATTTATTCATAAATATAAAAACTTTACTAAAAATGATATTTTGAAATAATTCAAGAGATACATGATATTATTATTCATTATTCACCAAAATAAATTTTTTGAGACAATTAAATCCATGAGTAATCAAAGGTGGATATGATCCACAATGGGATATTCACAATGTTCAAACAGAGGTGGAAGCTGTTCAGTCATCAAATATCCACAATATTATTTGGGATGATAAAATTTGTGAATTTAATAGGTTGAAAAAAAATATTATTATTTATCTTTTGATAGTATAAAATAGTAGTAGTGTTATCTTATCAAGTCAAAATATTTATCCTTTTTCAACAGGGAAATATCTTATGGAAAAAGAATATTTTTATTTTTAAATAATTATATTAATATATAAATATTTTTTACAAAATTGGGTGAGAAATTATTTTATTAAAACATATTGGGAATGATAAAATTGGTATTTTAAAATTATAATAATTCAAACATATAATATATTTTTTTAAAAAAAATATTTTCAATAGATTCATAAGAATTTCTTCTATTGGTACTATTATTATAATTTATTTTTGGCAATAATAGCATTTATTATCAACTACTAAATTATTTTTTAAATGAAATATTATGTATTGGTGTTATTATATTCGTTATTTTTTACAAATTATTAATTTTATTGTATATAATATGCTTTTATAATTTTAATATAAAATCCTTAATATTATCTTAAAATAAACCTTATCAATATCCAAAAGGATTTTTTGGGAAAAATGTACAAACTCTAAGAAAAATAACAAATCTCAAAAAAAAAAGTTACAAACCTCTTAAAATTACAAGAGGCGTTATATTAATGTCCATAAAACTTCATATGTTATCTCCTCCACTCAAAAATAAGTTATCACTAACTTTTTTTAGATTGGAGGCATGGTTTATTTTTTAGGCATATTCCAAACATGTTGTTCACCCACTATGACATGACATGGCCACAAAAATAATCACATGTATTATGATAAAAATGAAAAATCTGGAACTGGTCATCTCTAATTTTATCCATGTGAATAACACATAAAAGTTTTTGGATGTAGATAATCACACAAAATCAGGAAATCATGTCCCATTTCACACACTTGATGATGGAAGTAGTTCATCAGTAATCTTACCCTCGGAGTAATAAGAAGATGGGTATAAAATAAAATAAAATAAGAGTATATTACTATAAAATAAATCATTAAATTATAATGAAATTCCCCCCCCCCCCAATCATTGGTGGGAATACTAAATTATACAGTAAAATTAAAAATAAATACTTTATTTTATTATTTATAAAACTTTAGTATTTCATAACCAACCTAAAATTGACTTGTGAATAAGAAAATCATCAATTTTTTCAAAATTCATTAAAAATTTATTTTTGAAACAATAATAGTCTTAATCACTATTCATTTACATAATCAATTTAAATAAAAACTCAAAACATCAATGAAAATTTTACTATAAAGAGAAACTCCAAATTCTAAATAAAAATATGTAAGAAAAAATATAAAATCACATAATGGAGGTTCTACCAAAGTGTAGTAAAAAAGAAAAGGGTTGATATGATAGAATAAAATAACAAAATTCATAATAAGAGAATAAATAGTGGTTGATTTAATGCTTTAAAAATTGGTATTCAAACTCCATTTCCTTTATTTATAGCATTTTATAAACCCGCAAAAAATTTTCTAACATATACTATATCTCATTTAGGGGATTGGGATCTAAAGAAACCTAACTAGTTCAACCAAAATAGAAATTCTAATTTTACAACATGAAGATTCATGAAAAATCAATATAGACTAAAGGACATCTCAATTTATATAATTTTATTATTCTAGGTTCATAAATCTAATACTTGATGAAAAATTAATAGAGATTAACTAAAATAAAATTTTAGTAAATGGTATTTCATTGAGGGTAATGTATTATATAGTAAAAAGGATATCAGTTATAGAATATTAGATTTGTGGATAATTAATGGAGACCCATATTAAAAGAAATTGAGATTAGTATACACACTGTATTGAATAATTTTTCAAAATACATGGTGAAAAATTAATGTGAATTTCTTTTTGTGTTTCGACAAAGGTAATGTTTGTACAATATGTAAATAAACATTCAATTATAGTGGTGAACTTACTTTTTTATTTCAATAAAGTAAGTAAACGAACAATAGGGAAATGAATATTGAAATAAAACAATTTAATTATAAAATTTGTATACATTGAGTAGTTTTAAAATAATATCTTACATAGGGTACCCATATAATTAGATTAATCTCATCAGTGGGTTAAACCATACCAATAACCAACTTTATAAAGATCATCTCCATGAACATGACAACAAATATGTACAAAAATTATTTATTATTAAAAATACTAATTAATGAATAAAATAGATAACAATATCCATATATGTCAACCACTCATATGAGAGCATGGGTGTTATACCAAGTTAGATAAATCATGGAGAGACTGAAATCAGAGAGCATTGGATTGAATTCCTCATCTATAAATGAGATCGATGATTTGAAAAAATGGATTATTACATCTAGATTTTCTTTTTCGTGAATTTATTCCTGGGGTCTTTCTATTTCCTTAAAAAGTTTTACAATAGTAATCCAATATAAGGGCCTCTTGATTTGTTGTAAATATATAAGTAAATATTTATTGACTTAGGAATTTAATTGAACACCCATTTGTTATGTGATACAGGAATAGGAAATGAAGATACATACCGAGAAGATGATCCCCTGGAGAACCATTTCCCATGTATTCATAATAAATAATCCTCATATAACAATAAAAACAATAAACTACCTATTTTATGAGGTGTTCATGGGGATGAAGGCTCCACATGGGGAACTCAACAAGGAGTTATTTATTCTATTGGAATCCAAATTTGTGAAAAATCATAACAACAAAATTATAAAGAACAATTACAGATGAATCTAAATAAAAATATAAATGATAGTAAAATCATGGGTAGAAATAGTTACTTTTTACTAATCTAAAGGTATGCTAAATAAACAATCCAAAATCCCCCTTCTCTTGGTAAAAATTTGAGATCAAAGTTCTTTGTTTCAATAAAGATCTCTGAGAATGAACGACCCTAGGAAATGATTTGACCTCTCCTAATTTCTGAAAATTCCATAATGAGAAACCTATATATGCAACTATAATATTTGAATGAGAAATGGGTGATGGTGGTTAATAATCTTTTTTTCATGATACTTGGTGTGTCATAACTTAAAATACCTTCTATTGATGTCCTATTCCAAAAATAATGAGAAAGATGAATAAAAAATAGATGAAAATAGAAAACTAAATCCTCATTTCAATATATATATAAAAAAATTATAGAATAATTTAAAATGTGGTATTGACACTTAAGATATAAAAGAAAAGGCTTCTTAAAAAAATTACCCTATCCAAAGGAAAACCTTTTATTGGAATTAATTCTAATAAATTCATTTTTAAAAGTAAAATAAAAATAATAAAGGACACCTGAAATGATTCATTTTTTACCATTTTCATATTCATAAACAAGAATAATTAAAAAATAGTATACTATTTTAAAAAAATTAATCATTATCCAATGCCCTAAAAATAAAAATAGAGACACACATATAATAAATTATACTACATGCTAAAGATGAATGATCTAACTAACAAAAATAGTAGACTTATTTGTGAAGTGAAATAAAGGATTTATATAAAATCAAGTGTTTGATCATCCATTTTAACATCATAGACATCCAAAATGGAATGATTTATCTCATTGGTTTTAATTTTAAAATTATTTTATACTCCATCCACTTTAGTTATGATATCTTCTTTTATATAAAATAAATCTATTAGTTTAGTAGTGATTATAACATGTAAAATATCTGATTTAGAATTTGAAATTATTAATATGGATCTGTGTGATCATTGTGTGGAGGTGGTGGCGAAATAATGATATGTTCCTTTTATCTTTTCTAACATAAAAGAAAACCATCACCTCATATAAGAAAGATATGAATTTTTTTATGAAACAAGTAAATGGTAAAAACTATATGAACACATTTATTTACATGGTTCAATACTCAGTACAATTATCTAGTCCTTGGATTAGTTTGGAAATAATCAAGAACCACACAAACCACTAGAAAGTAATACATTGGTCGGTTACGATATGAAGTGAATATCCTTTAAATTTCATCATAATATTGTCAAACAATGGTTCATGTGATGGTCACATAGAGAAATGATATAATATTTTTTTGTAACAATATTATGACAATTCAACAACATTATATAATATGTTGTTAATTTCTACTTGTACATTATTTACACCTTATCTTCTTGAATTTACTTCTTCTTCTTCACTTTTTTTACAAAAAATTAAGAAACAACCTTCCATAATCTGACGGATGTTCATATGATGAGTTCGTTTGGTATACTCCATCAAAAGGTTTATCTAGTGTACTTTTTATGGTACCGTCATATATATTGATACTACTTCTGAGGCATTGTTCCTAATATCTCGTTGGCACACTATCTATCTACTACCGTCAAATATGAAATTTGTTTTTATGTATAAGTTGATTAGATACCTCTTCTATATGTTCATTGAATAACATATGCACAGTATGCTTCTGATAGAAACCAATGGGAAGACTCTATTTAATATTCATGAGGAAAATGTTCTTTCAAAATGTTTTTCTTATTGACTTTATAAAATAGAATGGATTGAGCTAACATTCACAAATTCTACCCATCAAATTAACACACAATCCCCTTTATATTGGCATAGTACCTATGAAAATTTTGGAAAAAATATGAACATTAATAAAGTCTTCCCACTCAAAACTCATGAAAATCCCTCTCAATGGGTTCCTACATTTGACCTCCACTAGTTCTCTTAATAGAGAGGATGTTTCATTAAGACATTATATTAATATACTTCTTTAATCTATATTAAGATTCTATGAGAATCATGAACATCATCAATGATTATATAAACATTTAATAAATATATCAACATCATCACATTTTATATCTTTAATAAGGATTCATAAATTTTCTCCAATAGATATAATATTATACCACACATCATTTATGAAAAACATTATAGAAATTTTTTCATCTGATATACCTCTATCCGATGTTTATGTAAAACTTCGTAGAACTATATTGGAAGTATTCTTCTAGAATATTTCACCATATGATGAATTTGATGAAAACTATTCTACCATTTAATTAATATTTCAATCCCTAGCTGATGAAATCCAAATAGAATCATAAGTATAATTACTTCAAAAGTAACCTTTTATCTAAAAGCCTTATTTATAATGACTCAAAGGCTTCTATCCAATCATGTTTTAAAAGCATCACTTAAAAACATCATAAATGTCCATCCAATAGAAATTGAAAATATGTAATCATAATTTAATAATAAAAATGGATTTTCTGATGGTCTTAGATTGATTAAATTTTAAGATATTATCTGATGATCTTTATCTGCTGACATTCCTATAAAACATCTATTTGAACTCTGACAAATTTAATCTAATAAAAAATCATTACAAATGATTTAATGATAAAATTTCCTATTATCGCAACCCCAAACCTTCAAAAACATTTAACAATATATTTTTATAGTTTCACCTTTGGCCAACAACATCTATCTAATACACATTGTATAACTTCACTGTTCAATAAACTCCATAGATCATCATAGTATGGATTATTTACACATGAATGGTTTTATTTTAATTTTTACGTAAGAAATAATAATGGTAAATTAATGTACTCATGATGTTAATATCTATAAGAAAAACATATAATTTCATGATTTTATTAATAAAATAGGTTGTTTGATAGAATTTTTAAGCATGATAAGATAACCATTAAAAAATACACATGCCAATTTCCTCTTACTTGTAATGCCCATCTAACAGAATCAGTGTGATAAAATCAAGATGGCCATATATTTTTTATTTCATTTTTTTCAATGATTAACTATGTAATTTCTTCTATGTTAGGAAAAACCCCTTTTTTTAGAAAATATTCTTATTTCATAACAAGCATAACCACTCTCTTTGGAACATCTTCTAACATATTATAAACACCTTCATATCTCTTGGTACAGAAAAATTATTCTATAGAAAACACTTATAAATTTTGATAAAAAAGTACAATGGGAACATTTATTTTCATAATCTTCTTCTGTTTTAAAATATTGAATTCAAAATTATCTTCTTTGAAAAATTTAATAGGATATACCCAATCACACCAAAATAAAATAGCATGTCCCCTAACTAGATAAACCAACTCAATAATTTCAGTCACAACACTATGAAAAGATACATTACCTATTCCTCACTCATAAAAGCACTAGAATTTTTAACCACAATCTTCTTATCCATAGATTTCACATACCATATTTAAACAATGAAATTGACCTTAATCCTTATTTTAATCAACATGTTATGAATCCGACGTAAATTTTTCAAATCATTTTCTATAATAGTATCACATGTTAAATGAGTTGAAACCTAACAAATCAATGATTAGAAGGTATTTTATAAATAATAAAAATATAAAATTTCACATTCAATGTATATATTTAAGGGAACATTCTCTAGAAACCATTTACATAACTAATTTTATGGATGTAAAAAATTAGTTTTTGTGTATATTTATATTTTCTATAAATGATTTTACAGTTCACCCTATAATACAATATCACGTTATAATTTTAAAAAGAACATAATTATATGGGAAAACCCATTTGTGTGTAACTAACATAATATATTCTTAAAATTATAATATTTTTCCAAAATATAACAATGTAGTTTCAATAAATTTAACGAAATTGGTTGTATTTATTTCTTTTTAAACATAACATCACATTTTATAGAAAATACGGATTGTCCTTTACTTGTTTCATCTCACTTACTATCATTGTTTCTTTTATACCTATTTTATTTTATTTTAATATCATGTAAATATGTTAAATAAAATTTCATATATTCTGTAACAATATATCCTTCAACAATTGATCCATATGGATGAATTTTATTAGAAACATACATTGTTAATATTTTTAAAAAACAAATGATTCAAAAAATAACTTAATTAAATTTGTACAAAATTTGTAAAATGAAACTATTTTTTTTTAAATTGAATTTCATACATATTATTATAGTAAATTGGTAAAAAATCAAAACATCAAGTTCTAAATGAAAAACTATGTGTACCGTAATGTAATAATTGGAATGAAAAATGATGTCATCCATTTAACAAATAATGATAACACTATAATGTTTCTACCTCTACATATATCATGATGCTTCCACTTTTGAGTGTTAAACTGCAGAAAAATTTCTCAACACCAATAATACAATGATGAAATCATCATTTTTTTTTCATTAGTTCCAATGGTATAAAATTTAGTAATATAGAATAATGTTCATGGATTTTAAAACCAAGTATTTTTCCATAATCAATTTTCAGATTTTTTTTAAAAAGTACCCATTAAATAATTTATTAGAGGCTTGTACACTATGATTTTATACATTTTATTTAACTATTAACATGAATCATGGTATAGGTCAATATATTTTTATAATATCCTCATATAGGTGAAAATGAAGTCTTGCATTTAAATACACCAAGTAAAATCATGATTATAATGTATCTTTTATTTTACCGTTAATTTTCAAAACTGTGCTAAGTAATATTATAAGGAAAATATTTTCAACATGAATAAAATAATTATTCTTGAATATAAGGATATTTTTCAAATCCTAGTGATGATATAAAATAATTTTCATTTTTCTATGGAACATCATCATCTCTCTATCATTAATCATATTTTTGAGCCTCAATGTTTTTTTAAAATATAAATATCAATGATTTTATATTATCTAACAATTCAAATCCACTAAGATTTTAGGATGTACCCTATTTCTATTTTTCTATAAATGTCATTTTTTGAATAAATTTATTACATTGTCATAAGAAGTTCTGAGGACTAATGTTACACTTCTTTTCATCTTCAACATTATAATATGAGATTGTATTTTTACCTTTGTTATTTTAACCTAATAGACTACAATATACTGGTATGTAATTAATTATAAAAATTATAGTTCTATTTAATAAAAGTTAAACTTTTTTATAATAAATTATCATATTCAAAAATTATGTAGTAGATTGAACTTGTCAATTAAAGGATTTAAAAGGACACAAATATCATTTCTATATTACTTAGGATCAGGAACTGATATAATAAAATTTTAATGCTAGGTATATAACTTTTGAGGTAATTTATAATTCAATAAAACAATAATACATATGTTATAATGAGTATGAATCATTCAAAATGAAATAAACCTATCACTTTCCAATCCTAAACTAACATTTCATGGATGAATCACAAACTCAGAATAACTATCATTAAAATCCTTCTAATTATACTAGTATCTAAGATACTATAACTTATCATCTTTAATACACTCATACTCATTACATGTACTAAAATGGGATGTTTTAGTTGAAATGAATAACCTTTTATGTTTTGATATCAATGGAAAGTGACATAAAACATTTATCGGTACATTTTCACCATTTAATAATTTCATAATGCTTACATCATCAATGGTCTTCCAGACCAAAGATCCATGATTTGTGAAATTATTATAAAAATTATTTAATTTTTGAATAAGTACAATATAATTAGTACATGAATCAATCTTATTGTGACAAATACAAATTTTATTTATAATCCTTTTCATCTTTTTAAATGAATCTTGAAATGTTGAATGATTGGGAAGATCTCACATAAAAAATTATTTAAGTGAATTATTTTTCAATTCACTAATGTCGTGCAATACATTAAGATATTACATTTCAAAACCAATATACAATTTACTAGAATATTCACAAATGAGGAATAGAGGTTTCCCAATATGATCAACCAATTTTAAAAAATATTTGTTTCTCAAATTGAATGGAATCCCTCAATATTTCAAGGAGATCATATTCATCTAAATTTTCATAGTCAACAATACAAATGTTATTAACATCAATGACCCAAAAATCCCTAGGAAAATTTATAATACATTTTCTATAATAAAAATACATTTATTTCATAATTAAGTGGATTATAAAAAATCTCAACATAAATAATGTCAATTAGTACAACATTAAAATGGAAATGTAATCATGTTATCCATTTCAATGGATATTAAATAATAATCAAGGAATATTTATAAAGATTTTAAAAATCTAGTATTTTTCTATTTAACTCAAAAAAAACTCTTTGCATGAAATGTATTCCTTATAGAAGTTTAATTAAAACAATCAATTTCTAGGATTTTAAACATAGTAAATAATCAAATTTTGACTGAATAAAACTATAATATAATATATATTATTTAATTATTTAACATGAAAATTGAAATTAACAATGACCAATTAACCAAACAATTTAACTGAAATATAATATTAAATATGCGTTGAAAAAATTAAATAACATAAAATAAATAGATAAAGTAAATATTTTTAATATGAAATTAAAATATAATTCAATTAAATAATAACATAATAGTTTATATTGATTTAGATATATCGTTGTGATGTAAAAAATATAAATTAAATTCAATATATATCAACTATTACACATAGTTCAATTAAGTAATTTTTTATCATAAATCATATAATGTAAAAACATAGAGATACACAAAATATCAATATCATGTTCAGTTGTACACAAAATGAGCCTTTTGAAAAAAATCACATAATGGGATTCATTTATTAATTAATAGAAAACATAAGATTAATACATTCTACCCCTTAAATAGAATAGTGAACTTAACCAAATAACAAAAGGACAAACACCATTTTTAAAAGTTATAATGAATACCCTTATAATTGGATGACTAGGGGTGTATTTATGTGTAAATAATTCAATCCCAACCTATTAAAGTTGTATAATTTCATAGTGGGTTGTACATTTTAATATAATATGTATAATGGAAACATTGTAGTTTCATTAAAATTATATTCATACCATGAATAGAAACAAAAAAAATTATTTTTAATTTAGAGTTCAACATTAGCACTCTTTTATTTACATAGACCCTTTATTTTTGTTAAAAAACATATATGGTGTGTGGTAAATAATTTTTACGTGTAAATATTTGAGTTATTTTTAATTTAACCAATATATTAATAAAAATATGTAACATTCATCCCTTAATTACAACAATGTACATAAAAAATTCTCATATTTCCCAGTATACTAGTAAAATTGATTAGGAAAGCATGAACCAATTTACATATATATCATTTTGTAAAATGTTATTAATAACCTAATCCATATAATTTTAACATAAATCAAATTTTACTTTTGTTTTATAAATTTTAATGTTAGTGGAAGATGCTAATAATTAATGTATGAAATACCAATTATACAATTGATAAGGGGATGGGGAAGGGACACATCGGCTGAAGATGAATTGGTATATTGAAAGAGTGATGAAAATGAACTATGTGGGTTGGTGACTAATAAAATCCTTGAGGGAAATGATGAAAAAACGGTCAAACATGTAAAAAAGAATGATTATGTATGGATAGAGAGATGAATAATTCATGTAGGAAAACAATTATTTAAATATAAATAATTTTCTAGGGAATGGATTGCATTGGTGCGGTATAGATTTTTGAAAGGTTGGGGATTTATACATGACAATAAAATTAAGAATTAAATGAAATTACTTAATTTATTTTAATAATTATTTTTATTTTCTATATTTAAATTAATATTTTATTGAATTTATGTTGATTAGTTATTTTTTTAATACATTGAAGTTTAAAAATGATAGTGCTAAATATAAATGGATATTTTAATAAAACAATAAAAAATGATAAATTGGATATTAAAGTTTATCTAAAAAACAATATTATAATAATTAAATTATTTTTTCAAAATTGGTTAATGATGAAATATTTATTGTTGAATTATTTATTACAATATATTTTAATGAATTTAAAATAACTTTTAGTAATAATTATTTTAATAATAGATTCATGTGCTTGAAAAAATATTGGTATTGTTTTAAAAAATAATTATATTTTACTATTAGTAAAATATTTGATGGTATTGAAAAACTATTTTTAATATATATATATCTATTGGTAAAAATAATTATCGGTAAATTAGATCTATTTTAGGTTTATCCAATCAATCATACCCCATGCAATTAATTTAATGAAAATAAATAGGGCATGCTGTATTTATATGGTTTTTCTTAGAGGCCTAATCATTTCGATGATTGGTAATTCACCTAAATGGTTTATTCTTCCCATACATGTATAGAGTTTAACCATGCATATAATTTCTTTATTCGTAGAGGACTTCCAAAAAGTCAAAAAAATCAGACTACAGTCACAAAACCTATTTTCATGGATTTTTTAACCTTCAATAAGATCCTTTGATATTCATAGGCATAAAAATAATTTTTTAAAGTATCAACACCAAAAATAAGAACATGGAAAACAATCAATCTATTACACAACTTCTTCTTCTCATGATTCTATAATAATAGCTATCATATGATCATATTATTTATTTACCATTGATACTTAAATATTATTCACATCAGAAATGGAATTGATCCATATTATTTTTTGTTAATATTTTTCTTTGTCCTTGAGAGTTCCCACTAGATCTTCAATCTAGGCTAAGGCTCTTGGAATTCATTATCTTTTCTTCTATTCATTTCATTTTCTTTTTATACATTTGTCATCTGTGTTTTGTTTTAATATTCTAGAATATACCTAATCTCTATCATATTTAGTTCCAATGATCCACCATTTAATTCTTGTAATTTTTTTGCGTTGATCAAATCCCAAAATCTCAATATTTTATTTTCCTCCTGAACCGATATCTCATATACATTTACAAGATCTTCTTTTTTCACTCCCTCCTTTTCATTTTTTATTAGATAAGTTATATTCTAGACTCCTCTAGACTTTTAATCTTGTTTTATCTTATTCTATAATGCCTCAATACTTCCTCATATTATTTTAAAAAAAACTATTAAAAAATTACTTTCTATGATACATTCACCAAAAATAAAATTTTATAACCATAAATATTTATGAATTCTAGAAGTACCCAACTCAATAGTCTTACTAATGGCTGTTAAGTTCATCTTATTTAATATATTGTAGGAATAAACCAAAATTTTACATCTCAAATCAATAACATACCACTATCATATTTATCTCTTTATTGAATCAAATTCATTTGTTATATTTAAATAATTAAAGACCAGTTCATGTATTTTTAGAATTACATTCAATTATAGATTGGAAAGCATGGATGTTTCTCATTATCAACCAATTTAATTTTTAAAAAACATAACTCACTTTGATATTATTCAAACCACATGGGATCAGAACATTGTTTTGTGATGAATCAAACAATGAATATCAGTATCACCATCATAAAATTCTATTTCCATCAGAATTTATAAATAATAGAAACTCTATTTTTCAAGATTAAAAAATATATCAAAATTAATATTTATTTAATCTTATATATCCTATCTTTATTAAAAATTTAACATCAATTTATTTCTTATATAAAAAATTATTATTAATGTTTTTATCCATGAAAAAAGTCCAAGAATTATCCCAATCTATTTCCATCTTCAAATTTTGAATTTAAATTTTAATCTGCAGCCCTTATCAAATTTTAATATGTATATAATTTACAAGACATACATTAATACTAGTTCATTTGAATTAAATGTCATATAGTTTCCATCAAATTTATATATTGTGAAAATTTTCTAGTTTTAGATAACACTATAAGACTTACAAATTTCCATAAAGTCATATAAAATCTTTCAAAAATGTATACAAAACTGAGGAAGACATACGAGATCCACTCTATGTATTACGAAATACTACAGATTCCTAATAAATCCATTACAGTCATACAAAATATTAAAGGTTTTGTAAAAAAAATTATTACTTTTTTTTCAAAATTATACAAAATAAAATTCAAGGTAATATGATCTATACTTTTCCAATTTTATCAATGTATTTTGTATTTTTATACTTCATTAAACTTGAAACAGAATCTCTTCAACGCATCTACATCCATTTTAAATCATTATTGAGAACTTAAAAACACTTGAGAAATTACATAACCTTCTCAGAAACATTAATTCCATTCCTAAAAACTCTATAAATATATTAATACTAAGGTTGGACTATTTTCTAATGATTAATTACACATATCATTCTTAAGATCAGATAAATCCTAAAAAACCATCATCCAAGTGGTATGTTTCTCTATATATAGTAATCATAAATCATAAACCCATTAGGTGGGTTTCACTAAAAATTTAGGCACAAAATCACCCAAATAAGATAACAGAACACAAATTTTAATGAGAGCACTTGAATCTATACACACTAATCAACTCTTCACTCATCTATTAAATATTACAGAAAATTTATCCCTCTTGAATCAACACAAGTCAATTACTTTATTAAGTAATAGATCAATAAATCGTCTAATTTTTATATGATTTCCTTGAACAAGTCTACAAAAATGTTAAAATGAATCATCATATCTTTACTTTACTAAAAATTCATGGGAATATATCATTTTTTAGTGGGTTGAATCTCACTCCATAAACCATGATCTGTAAGTAATATACTAAGATGATTAATTGAAATAAATTACCCTATATGAAAAACAAAACCACACACGAAAGGGATATTCATTCCCCCTCATTGAATAATTTTTTAGTATATTTATCTTCTATGCACCTAATAATGAATGTCAATATTCAAAAAAAACTATACTTTTACTCTAATCCTTAATGGAGATAAAAAAGGAGGGAATTTTTTTCTATCTACTACTTAATGGACTCTTACATTATTATGAGAAGTATGGAACCACTGAATATCTTGGAAAATAATCTTAGGTAAATAAAATCTATATTTAAATTGGAATGTATGGCTTAGAAAATAGGAATAATTTTACTAAAACATCAAACTTCTCCATATAATTTTCTGAATATTGTATCAACTTTGAATAAAATTATTTGGGAAAATACAAAAGAGGATAAATATTTTATATGAACCTATAATCATATTGAAGAATAATTATAATATTGATGTAAATTTTTTTTTGCTTCCCATGTTAAGATAGTAAAATCCCCTTGATAATATATATATAATAAAATAAAACCACATTTAATGTAGTAACCCAGTTTCTGGGTTGTGACATATAGTGATATTGATCAAGTATGTTTTCCACATTTTATATGTCCCCATTTGGTTTAGAATCCTTAATAGTAGTTTTTTTGGGGGTTTTCTATAAGTTTCAAGCCATGAACCTGAAGTACATGTCGTGTACCTGAAGTACACGTCATGTACTTGGGGAAGGATTCCAGTCGTGAAATGGGGGTCACACTGTGACCTGGTAGACTTCGAGTACCTAAGTTATATGTCGTGTAATTTTTAAATATTGGTTTTTAACATGATGAAATTATTTTTTCGGTGTCCTTATCCTGCATGGCCTTCACGTCGTGACTAGGGGTATACGTCCTGCGCAGGCCCACACCCACCTTAAAGTCACATATTTTGATTTTCCACTTAGTATATTATTTCCATATCTACTTTATCTCAACCCTAGACCCTCCTTATGTGATTTTCCATGGAACTCATTCTTTCTTATTGATCTGATCATCTTTGGATCTTCATTGCGTCTGTGGTACATCTCTCTGAGTAAGTTTTCTATTAGATATACTTTTCATATCCTCCTGGTTCTATGATATATGCCTATTATGGGTAGATTTGGGTTTGTTTTTTCTAGGTAATTTGATATTTCGCTTTTCTGTTGATAGGATAAAGGATATAAGTCTGTTTCATTGAAGAATTAATCCTATTTTTGAGAGCATTCTTCATCCTTTGTTTGGTGTTGTCAAAGCCTTCATGGTAGGGGGATACACTCTCAACTACTCTTAGTAGAACTAAATTACATGATTTAAATTTAAATTCTTATTCTGAAATGATTTTTATTTTGTTTTTGATCACTTGTTGGAAACAATATTGAGCGGAGGTTGAAAAATATGGAAAATTGGGGATTTTAAATGGGAGATTTGGTTCTTGGTTTTAAAATATGGATTTTAAAAAGTGGATTTTTCTGCATTATTAGATCATGAATTGGATTAGATTTTTTCTATAAAAGGGAATTTTTTATTGAAATGAAATGTTGCTTTGAAATTGGTCGTGCTTTGGGTTTCAATAAAAGTTAATTTTTATTGAAGTGGTTTATCATGGCAATGAAAATATTTGGTATATATGGTGTGGGTTTTATTTCATTCTTAATGGGCTTTTAATAAGGGAAGAGTAGCATTGGGTTACAAGGTACATGACCCTAGATCAAGGGAGGTTGTCAGTGGGACACAATGTGATTGGACAATAGACCGCTCATGAGTGTGGAACTATCGAATAAAGAAAGAATTTGTGGGTGTGTTGTGAACCATGTAATTGGCATGAAAAAATAAAAATCAGAATTTATTTATAATATTTGGTTAGTTATTTTCTAGAAAATAACTAGCTGAAAATTACTTTCATTTACTTCTATTTTCACTTGGTTATAATTGGTTTTCGAACTTTTTTATATTTGGTTATAAACTATTTTGGTAAATTGTTTTATATAAACTAATTTATATAATGTGAAAACCATTCAATAATAGTGGTGTGAGTAGGGATGTCATTGGGGGAAACATAATAAGTTTTATACACAACCCTTCATTGGAACATTGTTGCTTTTGTAGATTCCATCTTATGGGATATGGGAAAAGGTATCATTTCACACATTTTTATCACTACCTCAAGATACATGGGTTGTTCGCTGATTTTTGAGCCTGGAGCATGTGGATCTTGGAGTCTTTTAGTCTCATGAGTCTTTAGTTGTCTATTTACTGTTCACTTATGATATTTTTTGGTGTTCTACAATTTCACACTTTGTTGTGGTTTTGAGATACATGATTTTTTTAGTTCTATTTCATTTGTTCATGCATCATTTTGTGAATGTTTTGGTTATGGTTTTTTGGTTTTTTGGATTATTTATTAAAGGGTAAATAATTCCCCACTAGTATTTGAAACCATTCATAATTTATTTCCATCTTTTTTAATCTAGGGGTTGTCTCTTAAGGCCAAGTAATGACTCATTGTACTCTCAAGACAATGAGAATTAGTGGGTCATTATAAAAAGTATCAGTCCTGTACTTCCTTGGTGGTACAAATGGTAGATACTTGTTTGGTAATTGCCTAAAATGTAGGGATCAATGTTCTTGGTCTTGGAGTTGGAATTCTTTATTATCTATTCCTAGGGATTGAATCTTATAAAGGAGTAGGATTTTCAGAAACTGAAATGAATAGAATAAAATTAAGTAGAAAACCAGTTTATGATGAACTTCATGTAATTAGGGAGTTAGGTACACAACTGTTTGAATACACTTTTAGGATGTTTAAACCTTATTTTCATTGGTTAATCCAGTAAGAGAAGAATGACATGCATTGTTCAAGAATGAAATCCCACTAGGAGTGCAAACATAATTTTGAGTATTGATTCATTGTTTAAAAAAGTGTTGAATTTTTAAAAAGTATGATTTTTTTTCAAATAAAAGATTTTGAGAAATGAATCACTAATGAAATTTTGAGAATGGTTTAAATTTCCAAAAGAAAGTTGAATGTTTTCAAAAATTCTACAACATAGAATTTTTTTTAGAAAATAATTTTGTGATGGTTTATGTGATATAATTTTGAATGATAAGCCATCAGTTTCAAGAAAGTGATATTGAAGGATTTTGTTGTTGGTTTCAAAAATGGAACCCAGTAGGCATCTTCAAAACCAACCGAAAGATGATAATGAGAATTGTGTTTCACATAAACCAAGTGTGAACCAAGAGCTATTTTAGAGTATTGTGAAGGATTTTAAACTCATGTATATGGGGAACCAGAGGAATGATCCAAGGCATGCAAATCCTACCATCCAATTCATGAAGAATAATCCACCTAACATCAGAGGTGATTCTAAACCTGAGAAGATAGAGGTGTGTCTCAGTAGGATGAATCATATATCTGAGTTCATCGGCACACTGGTAGAGAAAAAGTTCAAATTGGAAACTTATATGCTCGTGTATCTTGCATATCAATGGTGGGATTTATCCACGTAGGATAAATTGGATGAATGCATTACATGGATGGATTTTGAGTATTTTTCAACAAACAATTCTATCTCCACATGTTCAAGATACAGAGAATGATGGGCTTCTTCAACCTGAAATATGATAGTCTTTCTTTCACCAAATATGGAATTAAGATTATTAATTTAGTATGCTTTTCACTAGAAGTTGCAGAAAGTGTGTCCTTGAAAGAAAACTTCTTCGAATCGGGGCTATGATAGGAGATTTGATCAATGATTGTGGTGCTATATATTACAGATTATACAGAGATAGTGAAAAGAGTGACTGTTTCTGAATGAGATATGTTGGGATCTACATGAGGAGGTATGGTGATACCTACCAGGAATAGTGGGAACTAAAACACTAGAAGCAAGAGGAAAAGGGACAACTATTTACAATGTGGAAGTTAAAATCAAAATCAGATGGTTAGATCAGTGAAACTTCCTCCACAACCCAAGAGAAAAGCAGGTAGTTTTCAATGTTGTTCCCTTGAGCACATAAAGCGAGAGTGTCAACATAACCTAGATCATGCTATAACTGTAAGACGGTGGGGAATATTGAGTGATATTATCGCAGTTCTCTATGTTAAGGTGCTCAAGATAGTTCACGAGCATTGTAAGCATCGTATGCTTCGACATTGAAAGGATTGAAGAATCAGTATCATTAGAAGAGCATAGCTACCCATTGTGATTCTAGAAATACCATGATTCCTCAACCAGGGAAATATCAGCA
This sequence comes from Viscum album, assembly GCA_963277665.1. Classification (NCBI taxonomy): domain Eukaryota; kingdom Viridiplantae; phylum Streptophyta; class Magnoliopsida; order Santalales; family Viscaceae; genus Viscum; species Viscum album. Next base: position 1,965,866,682 of record OY728133.1, read on the forward strand.
AGGCAAAAAGGAGAACAGTGCAGTGACGATGCAACTATATGGAGCTAGGAATATTATTATTGATGATCTGGATGGAAAATATATAGTTAGAGGTACAATTATTCTGAATTCTACCATTGTGTAAGTGCTCATCAATACTGGTGCATCACATTATTTCATTGCTTCTCATGCCTTTTATTTTCTATTTTTAAAGTTTAAAATGATGCCTTCTATTTTAAAAATCCCAACCAATCTTGTGGAAGTAGAATATAAAGCCTTGGTGTGTAGATAATGTGTTATAACTATTGATGGATCTGAGATAAAATGGGTCTTCTCAGTGTTAAACATGAATTTCTATTATGAAATCTGGGGTATGGATTGGTTGACAATGTTCAAATCTCACATAGAGTGTTATACGGTAAAAATAAGTTTCATGACGGAGGATGACATCAAACATCACATCATAGAAGAAAGGATGGTAAAGAATGGTGAAAATAGATTGTTGGAACCGATGGTCAGAATGATATCTTACCAGTTCATGGAATTACCTTTGGAATCAATTGAAGAGATCAAGGAAAATAATGTTCCAGCAATTTGGATAAATTTCTAGATGACTTCCCCAATAACTTATCAGGGTTTCCATCTATTTGGTATGTGGAGTTTATGATTGGTATCCTCTTATTGAGTAGTCTTATTTCTCTTCCATCTTATAGGATGGTACCCAAATACATACAAGAATTGAAAGTGGAGTTGAAAAAATGAGAAAGTAAGGGTTTCATTCGGCCAAGTACATATATGTGGGAAGCACCGTTTTTATTTTTGGAGGAAGTCGATGGGTCTCTTAGGTTGTGTGTTGATTATCGTAATCTTATCCAATATATGATAATGAATAGGTACCCACATCCACAATTTTATGATTTATTTGATCAATTAAGGGGATATTAGTGCTTCTCTAAAATTGAATTAGGACCAGGATATCACCAATTATGATTTCAGAATAAAGATTTTTCTTAAAAAAGCATTCAAAAACAGATATGGCCATTGTGAATATGTATTCATGGATTTTGGTTTAACAAATGAACCATTAGTATTTATGGATTTGATGAATCAGATATTATAGTGATATATTGATTCTTTTTTTGTAGTGTTTGTAGACGACATATTGGTGTGTTCAAAGACAAGGGATGGCCATGAAGAACACCTAGAAATATTGTGACAAATTCTGGGAGATCACTATTTTTATGACAAATTATCAAAGTGTGATTTTTGGATACAAGAAGTACATATTCATTTCCATGTAATTTTTGAGAAAGGCATTAATATTTATCCTGAAAATATAGAAGTTGTTATCTCCTAAAAACCACCAAAGAATGTCTTTGTGATGCAAAGTTTTCTTGGTCTAGCTAGCTACTACAGATGCTTTGTTCATGATTTCTCATGACTAGATTCACCATTTAATGCTCTGACAAAGAAGAATACTCCATTACAGTGGACATAAGAATTTCATATATCTTTCTGAGAACTTAATGTTCATCTTAAATCAGTGGCTGATGAATTGAGTATAAATTCATATACTCAGTTGGCAAAAGATGATTCAGATGAATGGAAGTTGATGTCTATCTTAGCCAACATGCAAGTGGAATGTTAAGAATGAGGTGATGTTTTTGTTTTATTTTAATCTATTCATGTTCATGCTTTCATAAATATGGTCAGAGAGGCACAAACATATAATGAGTAATGTCCGGTTATGAGTTCAAAACTCAATGTTGGGGAGACCATTGAGTGTTGTAATCTTGATGAGAGTTCAGTATCGTGATTTATAGATCTGGTGGTTGTACCTATGACTATTTAGGAACAACTCCTTCATACTTACCACCATTCAAGAGAAGCTTTACATCTCGGTAAATAGAATATGTATAAGTCATTGAGGGAACAATTTTGGTGGATAGGCATGAAAAGAAAGGTGTCTGAGTTCGTCGCTAAGTGCTTTACTTATCAGCAAGCTAAGGCATAGCATCAGAGACCAGTGGGTATGTTGCATTCTTTTCCTAATATAGTGTGAAAATGGGAGATGATAGTGATGTATTTTTTATAGGAATTCCATGAATGGTTCAAAAACATAGTGCCATATGGTTGATAGTGGATCGACTTACAAAGTCAGACAATTTCATCTTTATTTTTGAAACTCATATGGTGGAGGATGTATCAAAAATTTATATCCATGAAGTGGTATAGAGGCATAGAATACTAGTTTCATTCATTTTAGATGGAGACCCAAGGTTCACATCTAGTTTATGGGAATCCTTACTGCAAGCCCTTGGGACACAGTTGACTATGATCATGGGAAATCATTCTCATATAGATGGGAAGTCTAAGTGGATAATAAAAACGTTTTAAGACATGTTGTGGGCTTCTGTAATGGATTTTGGTGTCTTGTGGGAGGAGAATCTACCCTTATTGGAGTACTCATATAACAACAACTATCAGAACATGATACATATGGCTCTGTTTGAAGCTTTGTGTGGGTGTCCTTGTTGTTCTCCACTGTGTTGAGTGGAAATGAGTGAGAATTCAATATTTGGTCCAATACTTGTCCACAAAATAATATAGAAGATACATTTGATTAGAAATAGGATGGATATGGCTAAGAGTCATCAGAAATTATATATAGATCACCATCGAAGAACATTTTTTTCACAGTTTGTGATCATGTGTTCTTGAGGATCACTCCAAGACATAGACATCATCATTTCAGGAGGAAGACATGTTATCTCCTAGATACATTTTCCCTTTTGAGATACAATAATGGGTTAGAGAGGTTGTATATAAATTATGATTACCACCATAATTTAGTTCGGTGCATAATGTGTTCCACATATCCCAGTTGAAAAAGTATCAGTCTGATCATGACGAGGTGATCAGATGGGATCATGTTGACCTAGTGCCAGATGCTTCATTAGTACATATCCTGGTGTAGATTTTAGATAGTAAATAGAAAGTCTTGCATGGAAAAATCATTGGTCTGGTGCAGGTTTTATGGCATCATTGTCATATTTAGGATGATATAAGGGAACATGAGAAGAAAATCAAAGATAAATGGCTGGAACACTTTTAGAGTGGCGAGGGTTTTCTAATTTATGAGGACGGAAAAAACAATGGTGGGGAGAATGCAGCACCCCTGGTTTTTGGGTTGTGGAAACATATTACCCTTATCGATTATGTTTCATCTTTTTCTAAGTCCCCTTTTGATTTAGAATCCGTAAAAATAGTTTTCTAGGAATTTTTTGCATGTTATTGGTCATATACATAAAGCACACGCTGTGTACCTAATGTATACATTGTATACCTAATGAATAGGCTATGTACATGGGGAAAGATTCGAGTTGTGAAACGGAAGTCACACCATTATATGGTACACAATATGAACTAGAGTTACACATCATTTAATGTTTAAATATTTTTTTTAACCCGAGGAAATGATTTTATCTCGTAGTTATCTATTGTGGCCTTCAAGTCATGACTAAGGGGTACACATTGTGAGCAGGCCCACACCCATCTTAAATTAACACGTTTGGTAGTTCTGATCAGTCAATTCTTTATAGACTTCCTTTCTCATAACCCTATAATATCCCTAGGCTATTTTCATAGGCACTCCTTCCGGATCGATTCGGTCAGCTTTGGATCTTCATTGCGTATGTAGTATGCCTCAACGAGTAAGTGTTATATTAGATATACTTCTCTTATCCTCTTAGATCTAAGATCTATGCCTTTCAGGGGTAGATCTGGGTTTTTGTTTTCTAAATAAGTGTATATTTGGGGGGTTTTTTGATTGGATAACAGATTTAAGGCTGTTTCTTTGAAGAATCAACCATGTTTTTGTGAGCGTTCTTCATCCTTTGTTGGTTTAGTCAAAATCTTTGAGGTAGGAGGCTTCACTATCATCACTTATTTGTATAACTGATTGGAATAATTAATAATTTAATGTATTTTTCTGAATTTATTATTATTTGGTTGTTTATCACTTTTTGGAAACCTTCTTGAGTGGCAGTTGTGAAATCTAGAAAATTGGGTATTTTAAATGAGTCCATTGGTTCTTGGTTTTAAAATATTGATTTTAAAAGGGTTATTTTTTTGTATTGTTGGAACATTAGTGGGATTAGATGTTTTCAATCAAAGGTAACATTTTATGGAAATGAACTATTTCATTGAAAATGGTTGTGGTTTGGGTTTCAATAAAAGTTTATTTTTTTAAAGTGGTTTATTTTGGTAATGGAAATATTTGGAATAAATGGTGTTAGTGTGATTTCATGCTTAACAGGTTCTTTAAAAGGGAGGAGTACCCGTTGGGTACAATGAATGCGACCTTGGATTGGGGGCAGGTTTTAGTGGGGCACGAAGTGATTGGATAAGAGACTTCTCATGAGTATCAAACTGTGGAATAAATCATGCATGTGTGGGTGTGTTATGAACTATGGAATTATTATTCCAAATTAATAATCAGGATTTTTTAATAAGATATTATTAGTTATTTTCTAGAAAATAACTTGATGAAAATTGGTTTCAATTAATTTTTTTCACATGGTTATAATTGGTTTTCTAACTTGTTCATATTTGGTTTTAAACTATTTTGGTAAATTATTTTATATAATCTTTTTTATATAATGTGCTAATAATTCTATCATAGTAGAGTGAGTAGGTAAGTGATTGTGGAAAACCTATTAAGTTATATACTCACCATTATATTGGAACTTTGTTGCTTTTTCCTATGCCGTCTTTTGGGACAGGGAAAACGTAATAATTAACACATTTTTAGCCCTACCTCGTGATACATGGCATGTTCATTGATTGTGGAGATTTATGCTTGAGGAAAGTGGAGTTTTGTGGTCTCTTGAGAGTCTTCATTTTTTTATCCACTTTCATCTTTGATACTTTTTTTCTTCCGATGTTTTAAACATTTCTATGGTTTGGAGATACATGAAGTTGTTTAGATGTATTTGTTTTGATCATGAATCAATTAGTGATTTTTTTATGGATTGTTGTTTTACTAGTTTATTTAATAAAGTTTAAATCGTCCCCCACATGTATTTGAAACCATTCAACATTTATTTATAGCCTTTGTTGTCTAGTGGATGCCACTTATGTCCATGTAATGAGCTGTTGTACTCCCAAGACAATGGGAATAAGTGGGTCATTACATTTAAAGACATAAAATTTACCCTAATTATTAATAATTTTTTTGGGATATCCATATTTGTTATTTCAATAAAATGATTCATGTTTTGAACCATGATTTATTTTATATCTTCCCCTCAAGGGATGATTTCACTACGTATTCATCATGGAAGGCTTTTTACAGAAATAACATTCAATAAAACTTGATATCCATAGAGGTATAACACCACTTGAAAATGAATACCAATTAGAATTTTAGAGCATCACGACTGTTTGTATTTCTTCATGTATCATCTTCAATTCAGTATTCAATGAATGGATAAAAAATTCGGATAATTAAGTGGTCTTCTATAATCAGTATGGGGGCCAAGGAATATTTATTGACCAAAAAATTACATTATTCGAGGTTCAAATTTTTTTAGATTATTTCAATCTTTATGTATCTCTATATTTATTTATATATATATTATAAATTTGGATTCATAATAAATTCTTTTTATTCAAATTTCCTCATAACTGAAATAGGATTCTTGAATTTAGCAATCAACTCCTTTTTTAGTATTCTCATCTTATTTCATAATTCTATGCCAAACTCATATGAACAAGACTTGTTATAATAAACTATTTAGGAATATTCCCTTTCTTCCTTTTATATGTGTTCTTTTACTTAGTTTCAATAAAATTTTAACATGAAACCACTTGCTATTCCCCTTTATACTTTTCCAACTCTATCTTACCAGGTATAACTATCATTCATTTATTAAGAGTGTGTCCAACTAGGTTTCACATTCCACACATTATTTCATCATCATTTAATAGTGTATTATATAGAGGAACATTATATAATTCTTTAATGATTGTTCTACATCCATATGAGGGATTTATTTTAGTTTTATTTTATTCCATATGTTGTTGTGGCCACCTAAAAACCTAAGTACAAGAGTTTTGGATAGTCAGAACATACCAATATTCATCATATTTGTGTCCCGACTATATTTTCATGAAACATAAAAATAATTATGTATTATGTATGATTTTCTAAAATATGGTATACCCTAGGAAATATCTCAAGGATCATTTTTGGATTGTAGTGTTAATTTCAAACAACTTTTTCAAAGTCAAAATTGAAAATATGGGTTTTTAAATTAGTATTAAAAATAAATAATGGAATTTAAAGAGTTTAATAATTCAATAAAAATTGGGTTTAAAAAAATATGAGGTAACCAGTGTCATTGTGAGTTCAATTTACATATTTAATATTCATTATTCATTGAGGATAATTTAGTTTTGGAATATTTATTTGGTTTTTAATAATTTAAATCCTGGTTACTCTCTAAGATTCTATATCAATGAAATTTGATCCAACTCTATGACACCAAAATAATCTAGCCAAAGTCCAGTCCATATGAATTGATAATAACTTCCAAATCCAATTAGAATCTCATTTATGTTGGAAATAAAATTAATATTGTGTCTTTAAATCATAAGAATAAAAGTTACACACTCTAAATCTCACACTGATCAGATAGATAGAAAGAGCATCAAATTAAATAATACTAAGAAAAATAATTTGACTAAAATTCAATTTAATACAAAACCAAAAGATATTTTTAACCATAAATTGAACCAATCTATTAGCTAATATATGTGATAGAACTCCCTTAACGTGTTCCTATCTCCATCACAATGATCACCTATGATTAGATTTCCATCAAGATGAGGTGGAGGATCAGGAGGATCTCTTTATTTATCTCAGCTCTCCCAATGAGGATAAAGAGATTTAGGACCTCCAAGTTGATGATATGAATCCTTGGAAACTAAAAAATGGTATCAATTCACTTCTTGTTCTGTTGTTCAAGGATTCCTTTTACATAAAAATTTGATGGTTGTTTTAGGCACCTGGATATAGAGATACCACTTATGTCTTAGTTTTTAGTGGGTAAACAATACAATATGGACATTAAAAAATGTTAAGAGGTATTATAAAATGTATTTGATACAATATTGTTAAATTTTGATTCCATTGGACATCTATATTTGTAGAAATGGAAAAAAAATATTGTACATAACTTTTGACTTTTATCAAATTTAATTTTCTAGATAGATCTGTTTAGTTTGACACCATGATGAAACAATTGGTGTTATGTGTCTTAAAAATATTTGTAGAAGAATTATTTTTGGATTAGACCACTATATTTCATCCAAATTTGATTGAATTATTTATTGTAATATTTGAAACATTGTACATATGTTATTGGGCTTCTATGTAGTTTGGCCCATTTTTCTTCAACATCATCATGGGACCTCCAAATAAACAACTATTACAAACAAAAATCCAAGAATGTGAAAATGAAATTTTTTTAGTAATTATCTTTAACAATTAAAATTAAATGAAATGTCAAATTGGATATTAAATTTTAAATTTTCAAAATAATAAATTTAGCACAGTATTATAAGGGTAAAATTAAATAATTAATCATTGTGTTATCACAACCCCACACCTGAAAATTTTTACAATAAGGAAAAGTCCCATTTAATACAATGATGCATGGAGATATTCCCAACTTCAAAAATCATTAACATTAATTGAAAATTTAATTCATAATTGAATACATTCAAATAAAAAACCACAACAAGGAGTTACGATTAAAGATCATAGAATAAGATTTCTCATAAAATATATCTGAATAAAATTCTAGGATTTTAGGGTATTTTTCATAGAAAGGGAATCAATGTGTCAAATAGTCCACCAAATCCCCATGTGTGATTGTGATAACCATTCCACCCCATTCATTCAAATTATTTCTAGAAAATATATGTTATTTTAAAAAATTTATACATACTTTATTCTTTCCACCAAACCATCCCTACACCATTTATTATAAAACTTCAATACAAACATAGTTAATCACTCATGGAAGTCAATAATTAAAATCATTAACAATGTATCCTAATATATTATACATTTCATCTCTTCCCAAATTATTTATTTGTGTATTTGTTTCCCTATAGGGTGTAAAACATGTAGATAATAGGTATGCTTGCATAAGTCAATATGATATAGTATGGAATAGGTCAGATAAGGAATGGATGTTTGGTAAAGTAATTTTTGAAATCAGAGTAACATCTAACTAACTTATATAAATATATATATTAAATTATTTTAGAAATATTTTTATTCAGGGTTGGGTACAATGATGTGTTAAAGTGTTAAATGACACAATTATCTAATAAAAAACTCCTAAATAATATAATAATAACGTAATATATTTCATATATATGCATACATTTATATTATCAACAAATAACTTGTTACTAAAATCACATGTCAATGTTAAATTCATGATAAAAATAACATTATAAATTTTAGATAAATTTTAATTAAATTTTAAAATAAAATTGAATCCAAATTTTCAACATGAATTTTCAAAAAATACATTATTATATGGGATTGAAAAATGAGTGTTCTAACACAAAATAAAAAAATATGAAGATTTTTTGGGGTTGTATAAATACTCAAAAAAAGGGAAAATGCTAAAAATAATAATGATAATGAAAATAATAAATAACCCAGTAATGTACCCCCACACATAGAGTGTGATGTTTCATAAATATAATTTAGGATAATGTGGGAAGTAAAGACAAAATATGATTGGGTAACTGATAAGTTGCTTCTGAGAGTTGGATATTGTTTATCTGGGGATCTCGAATGGGCACATTCAAATTGAATTTAATATTTTATTCTTTAATTTACACCTACTCAAAACCAAATTGATAGAAATTAGTAATAATGTATGGGATAAACCTGTTAAAACAAATATTTCCTTTAAGAATCATTATCCTTTCATTAAAAAGGATGACATTATTCCCATTTTGGAATTTATGATGTTAGGATGAGGTAGTCATGGGAAGCCTTAGTTCTCTCTTTATAGATTTAAAAGATTATATGTGAGTCTCCTCACATTTCTTCTATCTATTAAATCTATAAATTACATTTATCACATGCAAAAAAATATTAACATTTATTTTTTAATTCCTGAGTAGGCCTAATGATCTATCTCAAAAGGGAGGTGAAAAATCTCTCTAAAAACTAACCAATAAGGTGATAGGAAAAAGGGTGTTTTCAGGAAAGTATGATAATACAACTATTAAATATTGAGTCCAAGAATTTAATTTTTTTTATTGGGTTAAACCATCATTTCATGATTTTTGACATCATTTTTTCAAAAATTATCTAGGAAATTATTTTAAGAGAAATATGATATAGAAAATTGATGTCCAACCCCATAATGATGCAAAAGTAATTGCCTTTATCAGTTGAGAAATGATAATCCATGTTAATGATAATGTTCCTAAGAAATCTAAACCTAAAAAAACATGGGTTAGAAGAAATTACAAAATAGTCTTCAATTGTCATTCATTGTGGATCATGTATCAAGCCATTTTTACACATAACCGACATAAAATGTTATCTAAAAGTTACAGAATGAATTGTGAAATGTCCCCATAAATTAAATTACCCAATCATCAAAAATATCATAGAAAAGAAATTTCTCTTCAGTAATGTCACTACTTTTAGAGATATTCCCTTTCCTTAACTAATTGGGAAATGATTTACAAAAAACATGGGAATACCAAAATTGTATTGGTCTAAAAATACCAGAATTGAGGACATTATGATCAGTCCATTGAGGATCAATGTGTAACCCACATGAAAGAGTGTGAAAAAACCTAAGGATAAATTGGAACTTACTTTTAGGAACAAACCACCAGACGACTTGATAACTACATTCACACCAAATGTAAGTTTCATCCCAAATGTACCAAGGAGACTCATATTTTATGTGATCATTTTTATTAAAATCCCCAGGAACGAAAATGATACCAAATAATTTACAATTTTTTTATACCAAGTAATATTATCATACACATTATAGAACTTTTCATAAGGAAACATTTCATTTAAGGTAATACATGGGGATGATTCTATGTCCAAGGATGAATTAATACTACTGAAATAGTCATCCACCTTATTTTGGAACACTTTTTATCTTTAATTTATAGATTAAATAACATAAGGTAGGATTCAATGAATGGTATATGTTTGGATTTTGGTTCCATAATGATATAAAAGTTGTATACATAGTTACAGAACATAATTATTTTGGACCCTAAAAGATATAAAGATAATTTGTGAATTTAAAGACAATGCAAAGTAATTATTTCTTGGTTGTGGTGTTGTTTTCTAGTCCAAGTCTGGCATACATGAGCCATAAGACATGAAATGTGGAACTTGATAAACATGTTTTTATAAGATAATCCAAACTACATAGTAAGAGCCATCACACATGATCTCAAATGGTAAATCCCACCGAGGTGTTTGTATTACCAAGGGTGATCTGACAATATAATTTAATTTCTTAAAACTATACTCAAAGTCTTTATCAAACAAAAATTCATTTTATTTTTTGATTAAGATGTAGAGAGTGAGTGAAATATTACTATTGTCATTAATAAAACCCTGGTAAAATACAACATGACCTAATAAAGACAGCACATCCAACAAATTTTTGGTAAATGGGATGGAATGAATGATATCCACTTTTTATTTATGTACTTGTATACCATATAAAAAAATTACTAACCCAACAATTAGAGAATTTCACACCCTGAAATAATATTTATCATAATTTAAAATATGTTTTTTAAATAGAGAGTTATGACATAACCAATAGTACTAGAATAATCATCAAAATATGAACAATAAAAAGTAAAATAATCGATGTATGTTTCCATGAAATTGACCATGTAATCTAAAAAAATATTAATCATGAACCATTGGAATGTACATTGAGAATTCAATAAACTAAATGTCAGCTTCCAGTTGAAAATTTTCGAAAGTGGAAAATAAAGTTTCTCTTTTCATAATCCTCTGGGGAAATAAGGATATGATTGTATCAAGATTGCACATTATGGAAATAATATTTGGACTTTCCCACTACCATATTTAGCATATTATTAAGAAAAAATAATTTTAAATAATCATTTCTAGTTTGATGGTTTAGTAAGAGATAATGGTTTTAGACACACCAACTATTCTTTAAATGGGATGGAATCGATTAATTATATTCAATTTTTGATTACCATAAGTCCAATTTCATTTTTAAGTACCTTTATTAGACTGAATCATTGGATATTAGAGATGGGGTAAATGATTCCAACATAATATAATCTAGTTACCTCATTTTTAATAATATTATGAAGGTTTGGGTTCATTCAGAAATGTGTATTACTTTGTATTTTCACATCATCATTTAACAATATGTGATGCATAAAAATTGAAGGGCTAATATGAGTAATTTTAGAAAGTGTACAATCGATTTCTTGTTTATACTCATCTAAAAGGTTATGTAATTACAATTCATGATGTTGAGGGAGTGATGTATAAATGATGACATACATATTGTTTCCCTTCTCAAGCTATATGAACTTTAAATCGTGAGGGATGAGTTTATGTTCCAATTTAGGGGGGTTTGGATTTATGAGATTGAAAGTGAAATTTTTAGTTCAATGATCTCATATAATTTCACAATGGTAACACCCAAAAATTAGATATAACTTTTTTAATACCATTTGAATCCTTGATGGTCATAGGATCATCAGTGATCATGAAATCATCAATTACTATACATGCATGACATTTTTGTAAACCATTACAACATTTAACACATGATTCATTACCAATAATTTATATCAATGATGAAAACATAGAAAGGTGATCAAGGGAATTGAAATAGGTTTTTTTGGGAGGGGAGTGAATTAATAGAATCAACTAAATGTGAGGAATTCCGTTATGAGGGATTCTTCATGGAATCATGAAATTATAAGAAGATAATTTCAACACCATGCTCTGTAGACAATAAACCATTATATAAATTAAGTATTGTTTTAGTGGTTTTCAATAATGCACTACCCAATATAACCGAGGAATATCCATTCATCATATCATATTTATTTTTATTCACGTAAAATGATGTAGGGAACATTAAAACTTTAAACCCCACAAGAAAATCCCCTAACACAGTAGTGGGGTGGGTGGTACTGTATTTTTCTATTTGAATGACTATTTCAATGGGATTTTGTTTTAAAACATGCAATGATGAGAAAATTGTGTGATTAATGACATGTATAGAAGAAGAAAACTCAAGAATAACATCAGAAAAGAAACACCCCCTATGGATGAAAAAATCAATAATTTTCCAATATCATTTAATTTGATGGGAAGTGATGGCTTTAATAGAGGTTTAATTTCGATTTTATGTTGTGTGGTACCTTAAAGGGTGATGAAAATGACATTTCACTTTTACCTAGGGTTGAATTATTGTCGATAATATTGTTTACCAGAACATTGAATTTAGATTTCACCCATAGATTGGGGATTTGGACTAATTGATTTTGTGGGCCCTATATAGCTTCTTGGATGGTTAGTTGGGATTTTAGATTATTTAAAAAAATTGATTCATCGTTTCCTCAAATATAGTCTAGATATTAAGAGGGGATATTTGAAAGGGAGTTATAGTAATTGTTTTTTTGGGTGGTGGTTGTGGTTGACTACCCTACCCCTGGTGGTTCCCAGACTCTTGAGGTAGGTTATAATACTCTCTTAATGAATGTCTTAGTTATCTTTCAATATTGAGTTTTTTTGAATAGTATGGTCTTGCATAGTGGGTTGGTTATAGGGGATTCCAAGAAAAATTACCCCATGATTCAATTAATGATCTCTCAGTATAGGTAATTGGTTAGGATAGTTGGTGTTGATGGAAAATATATCATAATGTATTAGTGGAGGAGGTTTGAATTTCCCTTCAGAAAGAAGAAGCTATCAGATTAGGGTACTTACTACTTAAAAAATAATCTCTATCTTCATATCCAATGAATAATTTTGAAAATCATTGAATTATTTTATTGGAATATTGGAGGGTGATTTTTTTCAGGTTTTATGCCATGTATTCAATGAATTTACCTAGAGTGATTGATGTCTTTCGCACTAGTGCACCACCTGTAGCATCATTAATCATGTAGCAATCAATTGTAAGTAAACATTGATAAAAATATTGTATTAAAAGTTGATAACATATTTTGTTGTTGGTAAAACATAAAAAAAATCCATTTAAATAACCCCCAATATTCATGAATTCCCCCATGATATCGACTTATTCCACCGAATTCATTCTTTTTTTTCTATAGTTTGAGAGTCTGGGAATTATATTTCATGGAGAATGAATTTCCTGTCTACACAAACTATAAATGTGGAATAAACATAATATAACCAAAATTTTTAGATGTATCTTAATGATAATGTGAATTATTTATGTTTTATTCACTCTTCATCAAAATTGTAATGCTTTAATTTTTAACATATAGTGTGAAATTACTTCAAAGGATTGTAGGTATTCTCCAACAACCCCATGAAATTTTGGTAATAAACGAAATAGTATGTATTTTAGTTCCAAATTTAGTGCTTGGAATTGTATTTGAATGTATGTGGGGTTTATCTATACATCATGTGAGATTATTTCATTTAGTGTACATTTATTTTCAAAAATATTTGAAAAAATAATTACAAATTTTTTTTTTCAAAAGAAGAAGGGGGATTCTGATGTGTGTTATTAATTGGATATGTTTTCTATTTCAAAGCAATTCTCTATGTGTGTTGGTTGTGATAACGTATTTTTTTCTTCAATTCATCTATAAATGGAGGAGGATCTCATAGATTAGAATTCATCATACACATAACCTATATATGAATGAAATTAAAAAAGAAAAATATTTTTAAATTTAGAAGATAAAAGAAAAAAATATTCATGAAATTTACAAATATCATGTAAAAAACACACAATAAAAACAAACTCACTTCCTCGAAAAGGTACCAAAATTTGATCATGATGTTTGGAAAAATATAATAGATTATGATTTAAATAGGATTATATATTACTTGGGAGACACTAAGTCATCTCTTAAAGAGTGTTGCTGGTTTATAATGTGTATTTACAATAAGTTTTCAAAAATAATAAATGAAAAATGGGGGGCTTTCAAATGATGATTCAAAACAAAATAACTGAATTTAATGATTTAAATAGTAAAAAAGGTATATTTAGAAAAAATATGGCATAAAGGGTTTTTTTAGTTCAGTACAAATATTTCACATTCATTTTTCTTATAGGTTCATGTTGGTTTGGAATAAGTCTTTGGTTATGAATAATAAAAATCTCTATTACTCTCTAACTTCTATCTCAATGCAACTAGCATAAAAAAACATGACACCATAATAATGTAGCCAAGGAATATCCCTATGCATGGTATAAGATATTCAAAATTACATTCAGATATCATGTGTTTGGAGAAGAAAATGATTGTTTTATTGTTGAATTGGAACAACGCAAGTCAACCACATCAAATCCCACACCAATCAGTTAGAAACAAAGAACTCCAAATTCAATCATATCTAGATAATTTATTCAAATAGAAATAAAAATAATATACTACTAAACATGATGTATTCAAACCCAAATTACACTGAAAATAGCTAATAGATTTGTTGGAACTCCCATGGGATGTTTGGAACATCCTCACAATGAACACTCACATATTAGCTTGCTATCAAGAGGATGTGTTGGATCGAGTGGATCTCTTTCTTTATCACACTTCTCCCTGTGTAAAAAAATGGATTGGAGGAAAGTATAGATACAACAACTTAACATGGTTGTTGGGTCTTATCACACCAAATATCACTAGTTGCCTCACAGACATGTGGTCCCAAACCAGGGGCCCACCCATGTGCCTGAACGGGTCTTCAGACTAATTATTGTCCCCAGTTTCCAAAATTTGTTCTATCCATTATTATTTTTCCTCACTCACACACACCATGGGAAAATTTCTTGTAGGAAACCCATGATAACATGAACCTCATCATTTAGTCATTTAACACTTAATCATGAGGGGGGATTAAATTCCCCATATTTAGAGAAAAACATACTCATTGTGGGCCCAATATCTTAACATAGGTAGTTTCACCACCCTTAGGGATTTGGTTCTTCAACTAGTACCAATGTAACGAATATGCCCCACTAACAGCATGTACACCCCTCCAGGCACCACCCGTTTCCCCGCATACATGTGGTCCCCAACATGGGGCCCGCCCACTTGCGTGAATGGGTCATAAGACTAATGATTTTCCTCACATGCGGACACATGTTCTTTCTAGTGTTCTTTTTCCTAACTCAAGAAAAACCAAGAACCTTCCTTGGAGTTCACCCATCCGAGACTCTACATCAGGACAATAAAGCGTAATTGTAACCCCCCAATATTTCACATAACATTATCTCTTCAATGTAATTCAATAACCTGCGTTACACGCAACACCGAGTTCGAGCGCACAATGTCTTTCCAATCTAGCCATTCAAAAAAAATTTATGAATAGTATTAACTGAATTTTGAATTTCATATACTCCATATAATTTTAAAATCCATATTTTGTGTTTCGTAGAC
This sequence comes from Viscum album, assembly GCA_963277665.1. Classification (NCBI taxonomy): domain Eukaryota; kingdom Viridiplantae; phylum Streptophyta; class Magnoliopsida; order Santalales; family Viscaceae; genus Viscum; species Viscum album. The sequence continues at coordinate 1,965,882,381 of OY728133.1, forward strand.
ATAATATAAGAACAAAATCATTTTTTTTCAAAAAAAATATTTTGGATAAAATGAAATTTTACCACCTTTTAATGGAGAACCTTTTTAAAAACCAATATTTGAAAAAAATATATATTAAATTTAATAAAATTAAATTCTTAACTATGACTAGGGTAGAAAAATTTATTTTGGATAAAATTTTGGTACTTTTATGTCAACTCTAATATTTTCATGAATAGTGAAAAAACTAAATTTTAATTGAAAACATATTTTTTAATATAAATAATTTATAGTGTTAAATTATAAATTTTAATTGTTTATAAGTATAATTAGATTATATTTTTATCATTTATTACAATTTAGGTCATTATATGTAGTTTCATATTAAAATTTAACGTAAACACGTGTCAATATTTTAATAGTTTAAAATTTTTAAAAACCCGCATGAAAAATATATGTTTTTAATTTGTTAAAATATAATTCATATTTAATTCCTAATTTCTAAATTATCTTCGGTTGAATTTTCGGTATTTTTCTAAAACATTGAATTTTTAATGATATTTGAAAAACACTTCATTATTGTTTAAAAACTGACTTTTACATTAAATAATTATATATTTTTAAAATTTATTTTAACTCCAAATAGATATATAATACCTATATAATATATATTTAATTCGTTTTAGTCATTTTATAACAAAATTATATGTATAAAATTTTATTGAACTTTTTAATGTCTTTTAGCCACCTTCTAGGCATATTCACAAATTTGCATAAAACATAATTTTTCCACTTTTGTGAATTGAATTTACACAATCTGAGTGACACAGTTGATATCAGTATGTAAAATTAGGTTTAATAATATGAAAATAATTTTTGGTAAATAGTAGATTTTAACTTTTATTTACCATAGTTAAAATTAAATAGGCTAATTAAAGGTTAATATGATATTATAATTACTATAAAACATGTCCTAACTCTATTGGAATAGTTTATTTCGACCAAAACCAACCATAAGAATAAAATATTATCCTTTTGTTTCACTTGGATTAAATTGGAACATTTATTATTATTTTATTTAAGAAAGTGTTAAAAGTATTGAATTCAATGTTTAATAACTAAACCAATTTTAATATAGGGTTATACATAATATAAATTCAATTATAAATATTCAGTAGAAATATAAAAATATTTTCTACATAATGGTATTTTATTAATAATTTTTAGAGATTAAATAATTAAATTTTTTATTACACAATGATGATGCAGTAGTTACTTAATCAAAGAAAGATTAAAATAATTGATATTATAAATAAACAAATAATTGTAAATTGAATCTTATGATGCATTACAGTAATTTTATCAGTTAATAGGACATGTTAGGGTTTATTGAATGAATTTTTTTCTATGAAATCATATTTTTATAACTTTCAATAAAACAAAATACTAAATAGTGTCAAAATTGATATAAATGTTTTTCAAAAAAAAACAATACTATATTATTAAATAATATAATATTCAGAAAAAATCTAAGAATATGAAAAATGACATATATAATGATAGATAAGTGAATAATTAATCACTTTGTGTTCTCTTGTAGTTTAATAGTTGGTTTTTAACCATTTATTATAATAATACAAGAAGATTTGTTAAAAGTTATGTTATTTAACTAAGAGTTAAATCTAAAAGATAAGGTTAATATGGTGACATAAACATGTCTAAAACGTATTGGTTGGGAGGATTTCAACCCATCCCCACCCTATCCACAACATAAATCTATTTTGAGCCATTAGAAACTAGAAATGATTTTATAATAAAATAATCATTCAAGCTTTTCCTAAGGTGCCCCTCACCTCTCTTATAATAGGGAACTTCCCCTTCTCTTAATTTGACACCTCCAAAGCCATTTGGCTCTGCCAAATCCTACTCAGATATCCTCCCAAATATCCTCAATTAATTATAGATGCATTCCTTTTATCATAAATCCATTCTAATGATCCCTTTTGATCAAATCAAATGGAAGCACCCGAAGAACATGTAATAATTTCATCACATATTTCAAAGTTATCTTTTTATTACACTTCCTCTTTCTTTTTTGTTTTTATACCAAAATAATTACTACAGTATATTCTATATACTATTATGTTATTATAAATATGGTGAAACCATATTCATTATTCTAACCATCTTGTGAATAACAAATTCACCATACGTGCGTACGTACAGCTTATAGTCTCCACATTGTGGTGTAGTTTGTTATTAAACACATAAATATTTGGATTAGTATAATTATGAGTATAATTTATCTAAATAATAAATATAGAATTTTAATGGGTCTGTATAAATAATATACCATCCAATTATATACTATTTCAACATCAATAGAATGATATCATCACTCGTGCGTATGTATGACTTACCATATCCACGACACGATGAGATTCATTTTCATGTTCAGCATTCAACGATGATTATAAAAATGTATATTATTAATAAGTATGTAATATATGACATAATAAATCTACTTGATATATATATATATGCTTACATATATCTCATTCACTTTACTTCAATACAATATGAAAACAGAAACAACGTTTATGCATATGTACAACCTACAGTCTCCATAAATGGTGGTTTCCATTTCAAATATCAATCTAATATAAGTATTTATATTCAAAACATATATGATATAAATATCATGTTTTATATTTTTTAATTATTTAAATCATTATCTATGTGATACAATCAAGAATAACATGTTAAAACATGTATGATAATGAATGAGATTATTACCCAAAATGTTAATTTAAAATGGATATTATTATTAAATGTGTAGTATAAATTCATAAATCATTAATGTATGATATCATAAATATTAATATGGTTATTTTATAATATAATAACATACTATGGTCATTATACGGGAGGTTAAACGTACCCTCAACTCAATGAAAGTACAAGGTAAGGGTTAATTCCTCAATCTCATTATTATCAGAGATTGTTTATGTATATGTTTTTACTAGGAAATATTTATTCTCCATGTACAAGTTTCATAAAATAATTTTCAAAATGATTATTTTTAAGGTACTCTTAAACTAAAACTTCATTTTAAATGATTTAAATATTTATTCTTCTAAATCTTTCTCATTAATCTCAATGTTTTCAAAATAGTTTTAAGAATTTATTTATATAGGCATAAATGTTTTAAAATGTTAATTCCTTTAAAAAGTTTCAAATTGGTATGGGATACTTTGATTATTATTTTTTAAATGTATTCCATTATAAATTGTGTGACTTTTAAATTATTTCAGGGAAAAGGGGTATTTCACTCAAAGAGTTTTACTGATTATTTCCAAGTATATCAAAATCCTTTACTATATATTATTCTTGATTTATATTTACTTATTATAATACAATCATCAATATTTTATTGAAAGAGTTATGATATGTTTTACTGTGGATGTGATATTTTTTTTTACCAATCATGGATTATGGATAATGAACTGAACTTTCGTATTCTAGCTTAAAACTAATGTTTGTGTTATGTTTCAAAATTTTCATTTGAGGAATGCAATGGACTTAGCAGGTGATGGGTGGGACTGTCATAGACCCTCGATGAATTGGTATGTCTCATGAGGAAAACTAGTGTCTTGGAACAAGTCCTTGACAAAATATTATTTGTAGTCCTGGAAAGAGTCCTTGATTATGTGGTAATGATGTCTGGCATTAAGCATTCCCTAATTATGAAATTAGTTACTACATGAAATTATTCGACTAGAAGAATATCCATGTGCATGTTTATATGGTAATTCTTGATTTATTTTTTCCTTATTATGTTCGTGATTATATTTTAAATGGTTGTTGTTTTTATTACACATCTTTCATTAAAATTTTATAGCTTTCACTAAATTATTTACCCTTACTGAGCATCTGAGATTACCCCTTTCTTATGTTTTATTTTCCTAGGATTCCAAGACGTGTACTATGATTTATATACATGTATAAGCTAGAAGAATAATGGAATTATTAAAAGATTATATACATTGTATTTTATGTTTTAATTTGTAATGTAAAGTTATTGTATATAATCTATTTTCTAAGGCTACTAAACTGATCAGTCCTTCGGGACATGATTATTTGTAATCATGCCAATGTATTAAAATAATGCACTAGCTTTAAGCATCGAGGGTTTGGGAGTTATAATAATTGTGGAGTTATAATTAGGTAGGATCTTAGAAGTAAATGTGAACCATGTAATCATATAGTAAATAATTTATATATTTTACCCTTAATCATTCCAGGGAATTACATTCACCCCCACATTAGAGCACAATAACCTAATCATGGACCTTACATCTTGACCTAAGAAATACTTCCACTATTAATTATGAGTTTTACTCCAACACTAAAGTAAGAATTTGTCCCCACTAATAGCACAAGCACCCCACCTTAACATGGACATCGGGTCCTAGACCACTAGGTACCACTAGTTTCCCCAAGACATGTGGTCCCATCTAGAGGGACCACCCATGTGCCGGAAAGGGTCATCAAAATAATGAATATCCCACATTCCAACACATGTTATTTCTACTGTGGTTTTACCTCACTCACAGATAACCTGGAAAACATCCTAGATGGTCACCAATCTTGATCAGTACTCCAGGACAAGCCTGGTTGACTATGTAGTACTAAACAGGTAGGCTTCAAAAAAGAAAGGTGTAATTTTTTGACATGATTCATATAATATAGTCATTTAATCCTTTATCATTCCAAGGTGTTACACCCAATGAGGATAGGGAGCTCCAGGACATTAAAGGTGATGCAAATTCAAATTTGGAACTACAAAATGGAAACACATCAGTTCTTTTTATATCTTTCTAATGTGGTTTCTGTGTTTATTTTTTATAAGAAAAGTGAAAGGTGGTATTAGTCTCCTAGATTTTGAGATAACACATCCGTCTTTATTTTGAAAAGTTAAAAAGCCTAATATCAACATGAAAAAACCTTATAAGTTTATTTCTAGTCTCTTGAACATCTCCCTATAAAATTGGGAATCCATTGGCCATCTATATTGGGATAAATTGAAAAAATACCATAAAAAATTCTTTACATTGATAATAATCAATTTTTGAATATATTTGTACCATTGGACTCCCTAATTGATAAATTGGTCTAGGTGTATTTGGAATATTCATATAAAATATAATTTTGAACCATTCCATAAAATGTTAACCCAATTTGATACTCATATTTTCAAAGTGTGTGAAATAAAAGACATATGTTTTTGGATCTCTTGTAGTTTGGGCCACTTTTATTCAGCTTCCTCTGGGACCCTCCAAATCAGCTCCGCCTATAACTAAGAAAATCAAAAAAAATAATGATTTTCCACTTTAGTAGTAATTAATACTCACCCGTGTGTACGCACGACATATTGGTTTAATTGTTTTTATTTAATAAAATAATTTTATTTTTCAAAGTTACTAAAAATATTAATTTTGAATATTTTTAATGAAAAATTATCAGTGCAAAATTATGGGATATGAGTGGATAAAATATGGACACGCCATTAAAATACTTGGAAAAAGAAAACTTGTATAAAAAGAAATTACTAATTTTGGAGGAATATTGGGAATCAATTTCAACTACATTCAAGTAATGTGTGTTGGCCATAATGGATCATCACTTGTGCTTCGCTTCACTACACTCCATCACATGCTTTAGCCAACCAAAAATTCTCCAACGGTCCACAGAAAAAGTTTAAAAAATGCTAACATGGTCCAATGAAAAAGTAATGTGTGTAGTGAAATTTTAAGTGAAAGAGAAAAAAATATACAAGTGGTTGTTTGGATAAAAAATGTGATTCAGGTAGATGAATAATTTCAATATATAATTAAAAACCCCAATATTTAATTACAACAAAATTTATGATTTTGATGTTTATAATGAGCCATACTTTACATACATTGTTATTACTTCAAAATTGAAGCATATTTATTACAACATATAACAAAACCATGAAAGGACCGTATTGGTATAGTGTCTTGAGAAACTGGGAAACATAAACAACTAGTTCATAAAGCGTCTACACTATCTCCCATTTATTTCATCATATCTATAGTCCCTTTTGGAATATCTTACTTAATAAGCTTCTTCCTGACATGGGGAAAGAAAACATACAAAAGGGTGAGCTCAAATACTCAGTAAGGGTAAACAAAAGAAATATTAATCACATCATATTCATAAGAACATAACATTTTGGAAATCATAACCTGAAAAAGATAGAATAATTTCATAACATGGGATAAATCATAGTAGTGAAATGAAATCCCAATAATCATAACATAAAACATGAAACTTTTTGTCATAAACACATAATCATTGAGAATCATTTCTTATTAGTCAATACTCATTGCCAAGATAATCATAGCAGACAAAGTCCATTTCTGAACTGAGTTCACTCCTCGTTTCTGTCCTGTTTCACTGAACTGGTATAACCTGCCATTACAGCCATGTCTATCTCATGAGATATAAAATCTTTACCCAATGCATTGGAGGGAGATATAGGTCCCACCCATCTCATAACGATACCATTCTTATGTGTGCCACAAAATCATAAATCATACATCATTGCATAACCCATGTAATAAAAATGTGATTCTTAAACAACTTGACATCATAAACAAATTCATATTAGATAAATGAATTCATAAAAATAATTCCATCACAACATAATCAAATCAATGTAATAATAGAGATAGAAACATAACCCTATATTATCTTAGATGTAAAATAATTTTGATAAAACACTCGAACTCCATTCTTGAGGAAAATATCCTTTCTACTTCAAAAACATTTTCCTTTATTAACATGTCATAAAATTTTAAACTAAAAGAAGTTGATTAAAAATAAACATGAAAACATGTAAAGGAAGCTTCTTGGAAATAATGTTTTAAAAATCCATTAATGCCTTATAAGTTAAAAAACATTCTTCTCGTACTTTTGTCAGAAAAGTCAAAAAGTACATCATACAAAAAATGAAAAAAGATCCCTTTCATATCTTTTAATATAAACTCTAAAAAGTGTAAAAATGGATTTAAACAATTTTAGGTGGATGTAAATAATATTAAATATTGAGGAAACATTGATGTGGATGATAAAATACACCCCAGTAAATACCAAAGTATAAACAATCTCGGATAAAAATGAGATTGTGATATTTCCATTACCTTTGGTCTGATTTTCTTTGTAAGTGTCCGAACCTCCAGTATAATGATTTAAATAATGTTATTGACTTATTACAGAATCATAATTATTGTTATGATATCATATATGGTCATATTCTTAGCTTCTTAGAAGTAATATTTCATTGCTACTTGTTATTCGGGTGTTTATAACTTTTTGTTCTTATGCGTGTTTTGTCGAATAAATTATTATTATTCTCTTTAGGTTATAGATAAATCATTTCCAGAATGGTATTAATGTACTATATAACATATTTATTCATTAAATTCATTTATATAATCATTATGCAATGAAGATCATGTAGAATGAATCGCATCACATCGTGGAGACGGTATTCCGTACGTACGCACGAGCGATGATATCGTTCCCATGATCGCGGAATTGTATTGGAGTGTATGTATTCTATTTCATAATCAATATCACTTTAAAATAATCATATATAGTAATTATTTACACCATTATACCCATCCAAGTAAGGTGGTGGGGGAAAATAGATTACACCATGGCGTGGAGACGCTATTCCATACATACGCACGCGCGGTGATTTTGTTTTCCGTAGGTTGGAAAGATGGTGAAATAGGGTTGTTTCATAATTATAATAACATATAAGTATAAGATTGATACTGATGTTATTACATCATAATGAAACAACTAAAGAAGAAGAAGCTGAAGAAGAAAGAATTTGGAAAGGATCGGTAATGGATATTACCTCTTTTTTTGACGTGCCTCTTCTTAACCTCCTCTTAGGGCACTAGGGTTGGTCTTTGAAGAAGACCAGAACCTCTATTATGATTCTAGGGAATTGGATAGGAGAACTTGGAAGGGTTTGGCCGAGAATGAAGGCTCAAATTTGTGTGAGGAGGAGAGGGAGGATGTTCCCTTTTATAAGGGAGGAGAGGGGCACCTTTAGGAATATAAGAAATATTAGTTTATATTAAATCCCAACCCCACATAAAAACTTCCAAAATGACTCATATCCAAAGCTCAGATGAGATAGGGTTGTAATATCATCAACAAATAAAATTTATACATGTTAGGAATTTTTTTAAACATTATTAACTTGATTTATCCTTATTTATCAATTTAATTTTATTTGTGGTAATAATATTCTGAATTTTAAATTATTATAAATAATTACATATGTGTCGTGAATTTTCCATAATTTAACACATTATGACATTTTAGACCATATAAATTTTATTTTATAATTTTTAAATATTTTTGTGATTTTTAAAAAATTTATAATATGTTATTTTTATAAAATAACAATAGTGTCAATTTTGACACTATTCATTTATATGAATTTAAATAAAATATATACAGAAGATATGTTCTAAATAAAAGGTTTCATAGATTAATAAAATGTCATATGTATCTAGAAAATTAGTTTAGCACATTAAATAGTTCATATAAGATATATTTTAATATTTTTAAAACAATTTATTTGATATTTTAATTAATAAAATAATTTCAACATCACTATTGTGTCATAATTAATGATAATTATTTAATCCCTAAAAATTCTAAATAAATTCTTATGATTTGGATAATTGTATTATCTTTCTAGAGACTATTAATGTTTGAAGTTTCATTATGTTTATCACCAAAGTAAAATTATTATACTTATAAGATTTAAGAAAGTGACATGTTGTCACATTCTTTGGTTTTAATAATATTTAAATTATTTTCAGAGAAAAAAGTCTATTAAATTAATCTAATCCGACCCTTAGGTGATATTGGTCGACTTTTATTCATCCAATAGGATTTTGGCATGTGTTAGGGTAATTTTATAATCTTATATTTACCCTTAATTACACGATTTACCTTTAACTATGGTAAATAAACATTACCATTGTTACTATTCATAATGCCCAAAACTAAAAAGTAGCCTATTAACATAATTTTGACCCAATTATTCTTAATATGGAATCCATTTTTCAAAATTCAAAAAATAGAAGTTGAATTAGTTATTTTTAAATAAATCCTGTTGTTAAGAAAACGGGTTTTAGAAGTTAAAACATTGCCAAAGATTGAAATGTTTTTACCTATGAATTCAATTGAAATTAATGATAATGACATATATTATATTAAATGGTAAAAATATATTCTATATATACTTTAAAACCATTCAATATTATAATCTAACCATATAAATTATCTCAATGAAAAAAGTTGTTTTTAATTAAAAATTAGCGTATTTCTTACTATTCATCAAAATATGAAAGTTATCAAGAAAATATCAAAAATTTAACCAAAGTAAATTTTTATATCCTGATTCAAAAGAAGAATTTTATTTTGTCAAATTTAACTTATAAACATTTCAAAAAATATATTTAATGTTGGTTCGCCATCAAATGGCGACAAAACTGGATTTTTTGATAAATACTTGTTTTACCCAAAAAAATTTATTTTGTTCTCGTACCATGATCTAGAAAATGTGTAAGATGAATAATAATGTTATAAAATTTAAAATTCAGTTAATACTATTCATAACGGCTAGTTTATAATATTATAATAATATATCGTTGTTTAGTGGAACTTGATATTGCGTACTACACACGCTATCGAGGAAGGTCGCAACTGCGTGTAGCAAAAGATTACTTTGATGATTTATATAACATAAAAACAAAATATTTCTCATAAAAGTCTCGGGTGTTACATTATACCCCCCTTAAAATTAATTTCACCGTCGAAATTCGTAACTTTGTAACAAACAGATCAGGTTACCTCTCCCTCATCATATCCTCAAGCTCCCATGTAGCTTCTTCTAATTGGTGGTTCCTCCATAAAACATTCACGAAGCGAGTGGTCTTGTTTCATAGGACTTTTTCACTACGATCCAGAATCTCTATCGGTTGTTCTTCATAAGAAATAACTTTCTCCAGCGGTACAACTTCTAAGATGAGTACATGTGAAGGATCAGGTATGTACTTTCTCAGGAGAGATACATGGAACACATCGTGAACTTGAGAGAGATTCGGTGGAAGCGACAATCCGTAAGCTACCTTCCTAACATGATCCAGTATTTCGAAAGGACTGATATATCTAGGGCTCAACTTCACCTTATTTCTAAATCTCATGACCCTCTTCCAGGGAGATATTCATAAGAATACTTCATCACCCACTTCAAACTCTAGGTCTTTTCTTTGGTTGTCGGAATAACTTTTCTGTCGACTCTGAGCTGCTCTTATGTGTTGTTAAATAGATCGGACCTTTTCTTCCATCTCATCAACAATATCAGGTCCTAATATATTTATTTCCCCAACTTCATCCCATCAAGTTGGAGTCCTGTATTTCTTTCCATAGAGAGCTTCATAAGGGGCCATCTGAGTACTGGAGTGAAAGCTATTATTATAAGAAAATTACAAAAAAGGTAGGTGTTGATCCCAACCACCACTGAAATCTATAGAGCAAGCTCTCAACATATCTTCTAGAGTTTGAATTGTCCTCTCAGACTGACCGTCTGTCTGAGGATGATAAGCAGTGCTAAAACTCAACTCTGTATCCAGAGTATATTGAAGACTTCGCCAGAACATTGAGGTAAACCTTGGATCCCGATCTTACATAATAGAAAGTGGTACTCCATGAAATCTTACCACATCCTTTACATATATCCTGGCAAGCTAATCCAGAGATAAATCCTCTCTAATATTGGTGAAGTGTTTCGACTTTGTAAGATGATCAAATATGACCCAGATAGCATTATTTCATTTGGATGTTTTAGGAAGTCCTGTGACAAAGTCCATAGTGATGTTTTTCCCATTTCCATTCGAGTATGGGTAATGGTTTTAACATCCCCTTAGACTTATGTCTCTCATCTTTAACTTGCTGACAAACCATGCATCGAGAGACGTATTCAGCATCATCTCTTTTCATGCCATCCCACCAGAAGTACTCTTTCAGGTCCCTATACATCTTTGTGCTTCCAGGATGAATAGAGAATGAAGAACTATGAGCCTCATCCAGTAGCTCCTTCTTTAATTCTGAGATGGAAGGAACAGAAAACCGATTACTGAAATTTATTATCACATTACAATCAAGGTTGAATTCAGGAAAATTTCTCACCTTCTTTTGTAACTCTACCTCTTCTTTCTGTGCCTCTTTAATCTTCACATGTATAGATGGATGAACATTCATCTGAGAAAGATACGATTTTCCCCCTTCCATTATAATTCCAAGATCCATCTTTGTAAATCCATAAATATTGGATCTTTTGTGATCCTCATCATGGATAAACTGGAATAGTCTTGTCGACTTAATGCATCTGCCACCCTGTTTGCTTTCCCAGGGTGGCAATGGATTGAGCAGTCGTAATCCTTAATCATCTCCAATAATATTCTTTGGTGCATATTTAGCTCCTTTTGTGTGAAAATATACTTTAAAATTTTATGATCAGTATAAATATCACACCTTTCACCATAAAGGTAATGACTCCAAATCTTTAATGCGAAGATTACCGCAGCTAACTCCAAATCATGAGTTGGGTAATTTTGCTCATGGATTTTCAACTTTCATGAGGCATAAGCTATCACCATATCATTTTTCATAAGAACACACCCCAATCCCTTCTTGGATGCATCACTATAGATCACAAACCTTTCTCCACTACAAGGAAGTGGGAGCACAGGTGAACTGGATAACCTTCTTTTCAACTCCTTGAAATTCTCTTCACATTCGTCTGTCCACATGAACTTAACTCCTTTTCTAGTCAACCTCATGAGTGGACTAGATAATCGTTAAAAATCATTCACAAAACATGGATAATATCCAGCCAAACCAAGAAAACATCGGATCTCAGTTATTGTTGTTGGTCTCGACCATCTTTCGATAACCTCTATTTTTGCTAGATCCACAGATATCTCCTCTTTTGAGATTATGTGACCCAAAAATGATACTCTTTGAAGCCAAAATTCACACTTGGTAAATTTGGAATAAATCTTCTCATTTCTCAGGGTCTTCAATATAATTCTCAAGTGATCTTCATGTTCTTCCTTTCTCTTTCAATATACAAGAATATCGTCTATAAAGACTACCACAAACTGATCTAGATAGTCTCTAAAGACTATATTCATCATATCCATGAAGATAGTAGGGGAATTAGTAAGACCAAATGGTATCACTATAAATTCATAGTGTCCATACCTTGTACGGAAAGTTGTCTTTGTTATATCCTCCCTTTTGACCCTTAATTGGTGATACCCTGAACGAAGATCAATCTTGGAAAAGTATGAGCTCCTCGTAGTTGGTCAAATAGGTCATCAATGCATGGGAGAGGATATGTTTTCTTGATAGTGATCTTGTTAAGTTCTCGATAATCAATGCAGAGTCTCATTGATCCATCTTTCTTCTTAACAAATTGAAAAGGTGCTCCCCAAGGTGATGCACTAGGGCGTATGAATCCCTTATCAACATTCTCTTGGAGTTGCTTCTTCAATTCCTGAAACTCAATTGGTGTCATTCTATAAGGTGTCCTTAAAATAGGCAAAGCACCCGGTACGAGTTCTATTGAAAACTCAACTTCACGATTTGGTGGAAGACCCAGCAATTCCTTCGGAAATCCATCGTCAAACACCCGTACAATGGGAATATTCTTAATTGTGAGTTTCTCACCAACCATTTGAGATAAATAACCTTCATTAAGTGGAATCAAGACCCATAAGATGGAAGAAATTTCCATTGGAAGGTTGTGTTCATCCTTGCATCAATAGATGATCATAGATTGATCTGAAATATGAAATGTGACTTCCCATCTTTAGAAATTGATATGAGCTCCATTTAAAGAAAGCCAATCCATGCCAAGAATCACATCATATTCTCTATAGGAAGGATCACAAGATTTTCAGGAAGCAATTTCCCACAAACTTCAATCGGAGAATAATTATAAACTTTTGATGCGACTGTTGTGCCATTAGGGGTTGTCACAGCTAACTCAACATCTAATTTTTGAGGTAATATGGTGATATCCTTATGAAATTCTTCAGAAATAAAGGAGTGGGTGGATCTGGAATCAAATAAAACATTTTCTACTTTAGAGTGGATGGTAAGTGTACCTTTCACCACATCGTTATCATACTCCACATCACTGATAGAAATTGCATGTGACTTTCCTTTGTCTTTAGCCTTAAGAGTTGTTGACATCAACCATCATCATTATCCCTTGGATTTGGGTATTGATTAGCATAATGCCCCATCTCCTTGCACTTGAAACATTGAAGTGTAGTAGGTTCATTCTGTGTGTCCCTTTGTTTTCATCATTTGACATCTTCTTCCCATCATTATTGAATTCAAATTCCCGATGACCTTCATTTCCACATTTGAAACATTTACTTGTCCCTTTAAGTCAACTCCCTCCATGTTTCTTTCCACACTTTGATCATAAGGGAAAGATCATCTTTTTTCAGTGTGCTCTTTAGATTTTCCTTTGAATTCCATTTTCCTCTTCTTATCAAACCCATATGACTGATGGGTTACTCCAATATCCATCTCGACATTGAGAGCACATCGAATGATTTTCTCGTAGCCAATGAAGTCCCTTATGGCTAACGCCCTTTGAAGACTTGGTTTTAAGCCACTAATGAATCGATCGATCTTTCCCTCAGGTTGGATAATAATACCAGAAGCATACCTTGCATGTCTTGTAAAATTTTCTGCATAGGTACCAACAGATTCATCATCCTTTTTCTTCAGTTCAAGAAACTCTTTCTCCATCATTTTTTGGAGAATACTTGGGAAGTACTTATTGAAAAATAAGTTCAGGAACTCGTCCCATTCCATGGACTCAATTTCATCCCTTTTCCTCGTATTCTTATTAAAAATCCACCATTGATCAGCATCTCCATCCAAACAATACACTGCTAGGATGACTTTATCTTGTTCAGAACATTGAAGAACTAAAAATATCTTTTCAAAAGTACTAATCCATTGTTCAGCAACTAATGGATCAGTAGACCCGCTGAAAGAAGGTGGACGTTGCCTCATGAATGATTCAACAGAATGTTTCTCCTTCCTTTTCTAGTTTGGAAGTCATGAATGATTCATTTCTTGAAGAAATTTGTGTGAGCATGGATACAATATTTTTCATTCCAGCTCCATAACATTTGGTTGCTCAGGGGGACAATCATTGCATTTCCCGTCACATTCCGCATTAACACGGTTCCTTCGAGTTCTATCCATTGACTAAAACCAAGAAGAATAGTGTGAGCAACACTAATTATAATAGAAAAAACACTTAATCAAGAATAAAATTTCACACTTAAGGTCTTATCATAGGTTATTCATGGTCAGTTATAAAACACTAAGATTGTTTTCTATTCTTTGACTTTTCCTTAGGATTCTTACTAAGGCTTTCACATCCTAGTTTCCAAAGGTTGACTATACATTTCCTCTGATACCAACTATAATGACCCATAATTTACATACATTGTTATTACTTCAAAATTGAATCATACTTATTACAACATATAACAAGACCATGAAAGGACCATATAGGTATAGTGTCTTTAGAAACTGGGAAACATAAACAACTGGTTCATAAAGCGTTAACACTGTCTCCCACTTATTTCATCATATCTATAGTCCCTTTTGGCATATCTTACTTAATAAGCTTCTTCCTGACCTGGGGAAAGAAAAAATACAAAAGGGTGAGCTCAAATGTTCAGTAAGGGTAAACAAAAGAAATATCAATCACATCATATTCATAAGAACATAACATTTTGGGAATCCTAACCTGTAAAAGAGAGCATAATTTCATAACATGGGATAAATCATAGTAGTGAAATGAAATCCCAATAATCATAACATAAAACATGAAACTTTGTGGCATACACACATAATCATAGAGAATCATTTCTTATTAGTAAAGAATCATTTCCAATACTATCTTAGTGGACAAAGTCCATTTCTGAACCGAGTTCACTCCTCGTTTCAGTCCGGTTTCACTGAACCGGTATAACCTACCGTTTCATTCATGTCTATATCATGAGATATAAAATCTTTACCCAATGCATTGGAGGGAGATATAGGTCCCTACAATCTCATAATGATACCATTCTTATGTTTGCCACAAAATCATTAATCATACATCATTGCATAACCAATGTAATAAAAATGGGATTATTTAACAACTTGACATCATAAAACAATTCATATAATATAAAGGAATTCATAAAAATAATTCCATCACAACATAATCAAATCAATTTAACAATAGGGATAGAAACATAACCCTATATTATCTTAGATGGAAAATAATTTTGATAAAACACTTGAACTCCATTATTGATGAAAATATCCTTTCTACTTTAAAAACATTTTCCTTTCTTAACATGCCATACAATTTTAAACTAAAATAAGTTGATTGAAAATAAACTTGAAAACTTGTAAAGGAAGCTTCTTGGAAATAATGTTTTAAAAATCCATTCATACCGTATAAGTTAAAAAAACATTCTTCTCATACTTTCGTCGTAAAAGTCAAAAAGTACCTCGTACGAAAAATGACAAAATATTCCTTTCATATCTTTTACTATAAACTCACCAAAGAGTAAAAATGGATTTAAAAAACTGTATGTGGATGGAAATAATTTTACATATTGAGGAAACATGGATGTGGATGATAAAATACACCCCAGTAAATACCAAAGTATAAACAATCTCGGATAAAAATGAGATTGTGATATTTCCCTTACCTTAGGTCCGATTTGCTTCGTAAGTGTCCGATCCTCCTGTATAATGATTTAAATAATGTTATTGACTTATTAAAGAATCATAATTATTGATATGATATCATATATGGTCATATTCTTAGCTTCTTAGTAGTAATATTTCATTACTACTTGTTATTCGGGTGTTTATAACTTTTTGTTCTTATGCGTGTTTTGTCAAATAAATTCTTATTCTTCTCTTTAGGTTATAGATACATCATTTCCAGAATGGTATTAATGTACTATATATCATAGTTATTCATTAAATTCATTTATATAATCATTATTCAATTAAGATCATGTAGAACGAATCACATCACATCGTGGAGACGGTATTCCGTACGTACGCACGAGCGATGATATCGTTCCCATGATCGTGGAATTGTTTTTGAGTGTATGTATTCTATTTCAGAATCAATATATCTTTACAATAATCATATATAGTAATTATTTACACCATTATACCCATCCAAGTAAGGTGGTGGGGGAAAATAGATTACACCACGGCGTGGAGACGGTATTCCGTACGTACGCACGTGCGGTGATTTCGTTTTCTGTAGGATGGATAGATGGTGAAATAGGTTTGTTTCATTCTTATAATAACATAAAATTATATGAGTGATACTGATGTTATTACTTAATAATGAAACAACTAAATAAGAATAATTTTAATAAGAATGAATTTGGAAAGGATCGGTAATGGATATTACCTCTTTTTTTGATGCGCCTCTTCTTAAACTCCTCTTAGGGCACTAGGGTTGGTCTTTAAAGAAGACCAGAACCTCTAGGCTGATTCTAGGTAAGTGGATAGGAGAAAGTGGCACAGTTTGGCCGAGCTTGAAGGCTCAAATTGGTGTGAGGAGGACAGGGAGGAGGTTCCCTTTTATAAGGGAGGAGAGGGGCACCTTTGGAAATATAAGAAATATTAGTTTATATTAAATCGCAACCCCACTTAAAAACGTCCAAAATGACTCATATCCAAAGATTAGATGAGATAGGGTTGTAATCTAATAATACAATAAAATTTATACATGTTAGGAATTTATTTTAAACATTATCAACTTGATTTATCCTCATTTATCAATTTAATTTTATTTGTGGTAATAATATTCTAAATTTTAAATTATTATAATTAATTATATATATGTTGTGAATTTTCCATAATTTGACACTTTATTAAATTTTAGACCATATAAACTTTAATTTATAATTTTTAAATATTTTTGTGATTTTTAAACAATTTATAATATGTTATTTTTATAAAATAACAATAGTGTCAATTTTGACACTATTCATTTATTTGAATTTAAATAAAATATATACAGAATATATGTTCAAACTAAAAGCTTTAATATATTCATAATGTGTTATATGTATCTAAAAATTAGTGTATCACATTAAATAGTTCATATAATATTTATTTTAATATTTTTAAAACAATTTATTTGATATTTTAATTTATAAAATAATTTCAACATCACTATTGAGTCATAATTAATGATAATTATTTAATCCCTAAAAATTTTAAATAAATTCCTATGATGTATATAATTGTATTAGATTTCTTTATACTA
The DNA here is from genome assembly GCA_963277665.1 of Viscum album. NCBI lineage: Eukaryota > Viridiplantae > Streptophyta > Magnoliopsida > Santalales > Viscaceae > Viscum > Viscum album. Next base: position 1,965,899,878 of record OY728133.1, read on the forward strand.
TTCATGTTCGAAATTTCATTCTATTTATCACCAAATTAAAATTATTATACTTATAAGATTTAAGAAAGTGACATGTTGTCGCATTCTTTGGTTTTAATAATAATTAAATTATTTTCATGAAAAAAAGTCTATTAAATGAATCTAATCCAACCCTTAGGTGATATGGGTCGACTTTTAGTCATCCAATATGATTTTGGTAGGTGTTATGGTAATTTTATAATCTTATATTTACCCTTAATTACCCGATTTACCTTTAACTATGGTAAATAAAAATTTACCGTTGTTACTATTCATAATGCCCAAAAATAAAAAGTAGCCTATTAACATAATTTAGACCCACTGATTCTGAATATGGAATCCATTTTTCAAAATTCAAAAAATATAAGTTGTAGTAATTAATTTAAAATAAATCCCATTGTTAAGAAAACGGGTTTTAGAAGTTAAAACATTGCCAAAGATGGAAATGTCTTTACCTATGAATTCAATGTGAAATTAATGCTAATGACATAAATTATAATAAATGGGAAAAATATATTCTGTCTATACTTTAAAACCATTCAATATTATAATTTAACCATATAAATTATCTCAATGACAAAAGTTGTTTTAATTAAAAATTAGCGTATTTTTACTATTTATCAAAATATGAAAGTGATCAGAAAAATATCAAAAATTTATCCAAAGTAAATTTTTATATCCTGATTCAAAAGAAGAATTTTATTTTCTCAGATTGAACTTATAAACATGTCAAAAACAAGATTTAATGTGGGCGCTCCATCAAAAGGCGGAAAAACTACATTTTTTTATAAATACTTATTTTACCCAAAAAAAATTATTTTGTTCTCTTACCATGTTATAGAAAATGTGTAAGATGAATAATAATGTTGTAAAATTTGAAATTTAGAAAATACTATTCATAACAGCTAGTTTATAATATTATAATAATATAACGTTGTTTAGTGGAACTCGGTATTGCGTACTACACACGCTATCGAGGAAGGACATGATTGCATGTAGCGAAAGATTCCTTTGATGATTTATATAACATAAAAAAATATTTCTCATAAAAGTCTAGGGTGTTTAAATGTTTGTAGAAGTTTTCTAGTTAAAATGATGTTTTACCATCTACTATGAACAAAGTGTTTTTTCAATTAGTCTTCAACTTCAGAGTTGTCCTGCAAATCCAATCTGTACGTTCAATAAAAATTATATAGATTAAAATATAGTAATGAATTTTTAAATATGAAAATTCAATCAACCAATGAACCAGAACAATGTAGTACTCATTAAATTGATTGTTCTAGAATTGCACAGTACACCGAACATAACATTGAAATAACTTGTGAACTATTTCATCAATGATATATATAACAATCTATTACCATTTACACATGGTGTTGTAATAAAATTGACTATTTTTGGTATTGTATATTATACCTAACATAGATTTTAATAAAGTTGAGACCTATTTCATAATTTCATTGTATAACAAATAGTTACCATTAAAACATGTTGTTTTTATTAAAACATGGTATTGCGCTAAAATGGACTACTATGGGATTATACATTATATAAAAAAGGAAACGTAAAAATAATAGGTAGAGAACATGAAATGTAATATTAGAAGTCATTTGTAAAAATAAAAATTATACATGTTCCATAGAAATATGTACAACACCTAAATAATGTAAATTTAAAAAATGATATTAAGAAAAAAAGACAGAGGATTGTAGATAAAATTGGGTATATAGTGTATGAAATTAAATAGGTATATAAATAATATCCAATACTAAACTAAATAATAGAAAATATTCACTTGCTCTGATAGAGTACATGATACAATGCTGCTAAAATTGAATCACATGTTATAATTTGTATAAATAAAATAAACTATTAACTGCAAACAAAATCACCCGCTACTTGAAAATATTCTCTTGCTCCAGTATTTCGTGATGGTGTATTTTTTCAAAATATAGTATTACTCCAGCCTGTCACCCTATATGTTGGACCATTACCTTAAATTATTATTTATTATATTTAATATATTGAAATCATAAATTAGTGGTGCATAATTTTTTAATAGATGTGGATTAAATATTGAGACTGTTAAAATAATAGAAAACATAACGTATAATCACATTGCACCATTTAACTGAATCATCAACTTCAAATCTTGTAACTCATTCAAGAGTATTTTTAAATAACAAATGAAAAATTATAAATATAATGTGTAAGAATTATAATAAATACCATGATTAAAATAAATTATGCAGGACATTTGAGATTTTTTCAAATGTTATAAGGGTGCATACCTCTAGAAAGTGCCCAGTTCCATTATTTCTTTAGGAAGATTTTCAAATGATAAAAAGAGAAATAATAACCCTGAAGTGAGCATAGATCATGAAGAAAATATAACACTCCCTTATCATGGATCAGTGGTTCATATTAGTGGTTCTTATCCTGATACAACTGAGGTAGATTTAAGGGGATTTTATAGAACTATAAGAGAAGTAACTAAAGATAGAAAAATGGATGGAAAAAATTCAAGAAAGAGAAAGGGTATTGAATTTTTAATGTTCAGAACAAATATGTTAGCTTTTAAGGCAATAAAATAGCTGAACGACACTCAATTTAAGGGTAAAAAGATTAAATGTTCAACATCTCAATCAAAGCATCAAATACTCATTGGTAATGCTCTGAGAAACTGGACTGCAGTAGATGTGAGGAAGTCTGTAATTGGTTAGTGTAGGAGTGAATGAAGTTCATGTGTTTAATGATTTGTAGATATCCTTCTGTAGTCATGGTTTTTCTTTTATTGAGTACTAAAACCATTAACGTGATTAATATTTGAGGAAAACAGTCAAATCAACTATTAACTCTTAGAAATTATTCTAATACTGTGAGATGGGATAATCCTAGAAATTCAGTTTCTTATGTTTCTTCTTAGGTTACTCTATTTATATTGAAAACATACCCAAAAACATTACCAAAGATCTGTTAAACAATTAATTGAACATTATGGAAAGATCACTAAGGTGGTTTTTCCTCTGAAAGAAGCTATGGGAGAAAGATAAATGATACGGTTTTGTTCACTTTTTAGAGCATTCCCATGATTCCTAGGTTCTTAATCACACTAAAAAATATATAAAAATGATGGTAATCATGGATGCTTGTATTGTCCGTCCTGTTTCAATTTTATTTAGATTCTGTTTAACCATACTTGTTTGAAATCGCTTATACAACTTACCACTTATAGTAAGAAACAACTATGAATGATAAAAATTGATTAGAATACTACAAGTTCAAATAGGATCCTAAAAATAAGATGTAGTCTACGTCCACCAAAGAAATACCTATGAAATAAACAAAACTCCCAACAAAAAATGTATGTGGAAGTGGGAAAACAACTACCGATTTAGTGAGACATACCTTCAAGAAAGTAAAGATATTTGGAAGCCTAAACCTGCAACCCAGCTACAAATAATTTTAATTAGTAATGACAAAAACACATTCAAAGCTCCATTAAAACATGATCTTAAATCATTTCAATGAACACAGAGCTACACGGCCAAAAAACAACAAGTGGAATATGAAATCAATGCCATGTAATTACATATTCACCCTTCGTGAAAGGAATTATAGGTATTAAGATCCATTTCATATATTACCTAAAGCCTAGCTAAAACTATCTTCATTCACTCATGAAACCAAACACATTCAAACACCCATTCATACATGAGCTTAAAACATTTCCATGAACACAAAGATACATATAAAAAAACCCCAATAGGAAACCGAAATCAATGATGTATAATTCTATATTTACCACTTGTGAATGGTAAAATGGGTATTAAGATCCATTTCATATATTGATTCAACCAATGCTGAATGGTCCCATCAGTAGATAAGAAAAAACACATAATGATAATATGATAAATGATATTTTCACTTGGTAAAATAAAAAACCTAATTAATACAAATCTTCTTAACCAGGGTAGCTTGAACACATTGATACCCTCCAATTTTACATCCACTCCTCCAAATTTTTTTAGGTGACCCACATGCATTTAACACAATTACAAGGATTTGAAAATAATGGAATTGAATTGTTAGTGGAAAAAAAATCTTCTAGTAAAATGATTTGTTTATGCTATTATATACTGAAAATGATAACTAATGGAAATCCAGTTTTCTAAATAGAATAAATTGAAGAAAAAATGTGAAAAATATTTTGTTGAAAATATGTTACGCAAGTTATATTAAAAAAATTAATCGATAAATATTGGTTGCATAATAGAAATATAGGCAGTAATTGGTAAGTTAGAGAAAGAACCATGTACAATGAAAATCTCTTAAAAACAAAAAGAAAAGAGAAAAAATACTTATATTATTTCAACATTGAACATGATATTTAAAATAAATTGAAGGCTACATCCACATAAGAAACACCCAAAACACCCTATAGAACAAGTATATAGAAGTGGGAAAACAACTACATAGTTTAAAAACATACCTTTATTGATGAATAGATCCCCAAAAACCCATAACTATAACCCAATTTCAAATAAAACTATTAATTCATGACACCAAACACATTAAAATCACAATTCATACATGATCTCAAAACATTTCCATGAACACAGAGTTATATAACCAGGAAAAAGCCCAAATGAAAATGAAATCAAAGATGTACAATTTCATATTCACCTTCTGTGAAAGGCAGGGTTGGTGTTATAAATCATTTTATATATTTCTTGAACTAAATTTGAAATCATCAAATGATATAAAGCACAAAATGATAATAGAGATAACAGTATTTGTGTTTGGTAAAATTATAAACCCGATTCGTACAAATCTTATTAACTAGGGTACCTAAAACACATTGAGACCCTCCAAGTTTACATCCACTTCTGCATATTTGTAAAGAAGATCCATCTTCATTTAAAAAAATTATAATAAACATCCAAACAAACTAAAGAACATGTTTTTGAAAGTGGGAAAATAACTATAGAGTTAGTGAAACATACCTTTAGGGATGAAAAGATCCCTGGAAGCCTATACCTACAAACCAACTGAAAATTACACCATAAATTCATGACACCAATCACATTCAAGTATCCATTTATACAAGAGCTCAAAACATTTCCATGAACATGGAGTTATATAGCTTGGAAATACACCAAAACAGAAAAAAATAGTCTCTGTATAATTACATATTCAACTATTGAGAAAGGAAGGATTAGTGTTATGATCCATTTTATATATTGATTAAACCAAATTTTAAATCAGCAAATGAAAAAACACAAAATTATAATAGGTTGAATGGTATATGCATTTGGTAAAATTAAAAACCAGATTTATACAAATCTGCTCTACTCTGGTACCTTGAATACATTGAGACACTCTAAGTTTACACACTCCTTTAAATTTAAAAAAGAGAGACATCTTCATTTAAAAAAATTATAAGGATTCAAAGACAAAGGCATTGAACTGTTCGAATAGAACAGAATCTTACAGATAAATGATTTTTTATGCTATTTGATGTTCATAATACTAACTACTAGAAATCAGTTTTGTAAATAAACTAAATTTAAGAAAACATGTGAAAAATAATTTGGTACGAATTTTTTTTTTCAAGTTAGTTTAAATTAATTTATCAAGAAATATTGGATGCAAAATAGAAGTATAGGAATTAATTGGTGAATCATAATAGGCGATAACAAAAAATAATTCATATAAAACTGAAATTACTAATTATTAGAGAGAATTAAAAATAATTCCAAAAATTTATGAGAAAACCCATGTTGAGAATCACTATATTGAATTACATCAGGCAAATTTCTTATGAATTGAGTGAAATTAGAAACCTAAAAGAGGATAAATATGATATAGAAAGGTTACAAAGGAGAAAATACCAATATGCCGATGAGATCTACATAAAAATACAAAATGATAGATGAATAAATAATCAGAGCTGTTGTGGGCAGTAGAGCTCGAAGAAGATGAATATTACCGGGAACCATAGGAGACAGAGGTCGAGGAGCCGGAGGCAGACCAGCAAGAGCCGAAACAGCTGGAGGTGGATGAGCCTTAGAAGGAGCATCTCGTGGTGTAGGAGTCGGATGGGGAGCACCTAGAGGGGGGTGATTCGGAGGCAAAGTAGGTATTCAGGGAGGAGGTCGGAGGTAGATGCAAGGCGTAGATGTAGATGTGACTGGAGAGGGGATTCAGAGAGGGAGGTGGCGTCAAGAGGGGAGTTGGTGATAGACAGAATCATGGTGGGAGAAGAAAATCGAGGTGGAGGCTTGTTGGGAGAGGGGAGTCAGGGAGGGAAGGAGATTGGATGTTCAGTATGAACCCTAATACGATCGAAGGAGAATCACGATTGGGGACAGGGTAATGTGGAGGTTGGAGTAGATATCCAAACATAATATGGGGGTGTGAGTAGAAATTTGAGGTGTAAATGGTAATTAGATACACAATAAGTGGTGATGTGATATTTGGATGGGGTGACACATAAGCAGGGAGACACCCAGAATAAGTATATATAGTAGATTATATATACTATTTTAATGAACTCAAAATTAAAATTTTTATTTATTTATTTAATTTCAAATATTATTATTATTATCGTAGTGGTATAACGGTTATATAAAATATAGAATCCAATTGTGATCATGACCATACATTTTAAAAATCCTATATAAACTTTTAAGATAATCTTATCAATTCTTGTGAAAAATTTTCAATTTTTTCTATGAGGTATGCATAAAATAATTTGGTTTTCCACTTGTTCTAGCACTACATCTCCTCACTCCAAGCATTGTCTGACATAGATAATTTGAAATATTTTTTCAAAAAGAAATGTTAATATACCCAAACCTGTAGAAACACCATCATTTACCAAGAAATCATATTAATTTTATTTTTGTAGAAATATTTCTAGATTTTCTACATTTTCATATTTTGAAAGATTTAAAATATATTTGGGGTTACTTTGGTAAAATTATATTTTTATATGTACCCATATCCACCCTTGATGTATTGGTGGTTTCATTGTATTTTTTACCATCCTATTTTTTAAATAATTTTATAATGTAATTTACTTATTCATGAAGAAGATTTAAGGCAACAATATTTTATTGGGATGTCTGATACATTCTCCTAGGATAATGAAGTATATGCTCCCCCACTCATTCTAATTATTTTTACACCACCAATATTAATCTATTTTTATGGACAAACATCATTGAATCTTAAGTGGCCTCACACTTCTTTTCTTCATCTTGAGAAGTTCTAGTTTTGGTTGATTTCAGATTTATTTAGTTTAACTTATAATTTTAGGAGCATTAAATTCAGTTTTTAAATTTCATCCAAAACAATACTTATCTCTATTCTAAATATCTATTAATCTTCTGATCTTGATCCTACTATAATGTGATACTTTCTATTAGAGACATTTCAAGGTTCTTGATTCCTCTAGCATTGACTTTGAATTGAGTTTCCTTGATATTGAGAGTATATTTGTGTGATTCTTTAAGATCATGAATCTTATCTTTATTAATATTTGTGAACATTGTATTATCATAAATTCATAACTGAATGTTTATCTCATTCATTGATAACTTCTTTCTATAATTTATTTTGATTTATCCTTATCTTTCAGATATATTATATTGTATAATTTCTAAAATTATCATACTAGTCCATTTATAATTAGATTAACATCCCCTATAGACTATTTTTTCATCAACTAGATCTTAAATAAGACCAAATATATGAATAAAAACATTAGTAATAACATTATTTTTATTATCCCCAGGATCATATAATAAATTATCAATAGATTTAATACCATCAGTTTCATCAAATATTAAAATCCAAGAACCATTATATATAATCTCATCTAGATGTTGATCATCTTTATTTATTGAGTTTTTTACCAACTTCTTGGACTTGTTATTTTTTATTTTCTTCTATTTTCTGGGAAGAGAATTAGACATGGAAAAAAAGGAATAGAAAATGTTGCTTCCATCCTAGGATCTTATTTAATTAATTATATAAATACCTACATCATCAACTAAAATACAAATACCTATGAAAGATAAACTGGTTCCAAATAGAGGTTACATTTCTCTAATACTAATTAAAAAACCCATCAGGACCAGATTATAATCTATATAAGGGGGAAACAAGTGTTGAGTAATTTTTAGTAATTAAAAATTCATTTTTTAGAATTCCGAACCCTATATGGTTATGAACATCTATTATAGGTTAACATCTTCAGATTTTTTTATGTTTAACTGAGAAATAATTACTCATGCAATGAATATAATGAATATGAATAGAGGAAAATATATTTATAAGGATTTTATCCAAGGCCTACCCCATTACATGAATGGTTATTAACCCAAATCATGAGTTATATACTATAATCAATCACTGAATGCAGTGATTGGAACTTTTCACTCATGCTCCAATTACCACCATGAATATAAATTCTTAAATCTCACAGTGATTCAAAAAATAAAAAACTTACCACTTTTGTCATAAAGTCACAATGTTATATACCTATATACCTAGAATCACATGGGTTCTATGGATACAAACAATGTATATGCAAGTATCTATTCCACTCTGTTGTCTATAGAAGATCACTGATCAACACATCTATTACATAGTATCCAAGAATATACCTCCTTCTTCTCATTTAAAATTAATCAGATGATAATAAAATATTTAGGAATAATACATGTAATTTAGTCTCAAATTTCAGTTTCAATTCCCAAAACATTAATAGAAACATGTCAGCATACTTTAAAACATCAAAATAGCTCCTATGATCACCTCAAAATTAGCAGATCCTCGTTTATTAAAATGTTCAACAACAATAATGAGAACATTAAACACAATAAATATCTTAATCAACTTCTAATTATCAAGATTCTAAAATATGGCGATCAAAATATCATGTTCTTCTTTAGATTTGATTCACAAATGATTATCACTCTAGAAAGGGATCAAATCCTTCATCTTATTCTTATTTTTTAAGAGTTACCCCATCATCTTTAAAATTGGATGATGAACATACCATTAAATATATTTTATTATATATCCATCATTTTATTTTTATATGTATGTTATTATAATTTTAATTTTCCATTTTCAGAATATAAAAAATCTCCATAATATTCAATTATGATGATCGTACGTTTATTTTTGTCATCTTTTTCATATGTGGGTGCAATCTCACAATCTCATTATTTTATTTCCCACCCCAAATGATATCCACAGTAAATTTAAAAATATTACCTTCCTTTTTATATATTATTTATCATTTATCTCATCTAATATATTTTCTTTAATTTTATATCTTCTTTTGTCTTCTTTGAGTATGCCATGAGTCTTCCTCATTTTCCTCTCAAAAAATAGTATACAATAAGAAAATTTTCATGAGACATCAACCTTAATGGTATAATTCGTACCCATACATATTTATGAGTTATAAAAATACCCAACTTCATATTCTCACTAAAGTACATCAATAAAATATTATTGAATATACTAGAGACACAAAATAAAAATTCACAAATCAACTCAATATCTAGCTGCATTCATATTAATCTCCAAATTTATCCAATTTTTTTTTTCATATTTTAAATATTATATCTCAATTCATGATTCTTTAGATTTCAACTCATTTATAAAATTAATGATCTAGATGATTCTCGTTAATAGTTTTTTTCATTTATCAGAAACTCCTATCACTATGATCTTCTATAAAATAGTTAGTATTATAACATTGTTTTGTGGTGAATCAAATAATGAGGATTGGTATTGACATCCTAAAATTCTATATCCATCATAATTATGAAATTATAAAAACACCCTTTATCAAAAATTAAAATTCATTCAAAATACTTCTCTCTTTGATCTTGTATTTCTTATATTGAAGAACAAATTCCCATTAATTTAGTTTTTTCACTACATCTTATTTGTTATGTTTTGATACATGAAAATCATCCTAAGAATCATGAAAATATATTTCCATATTTAGAAAATAAATATTGAATTTCACTTTTAATCTATATAATTCATGAATTTTCACTAAGTATAAAAGTCACACAAAACATATAGACACCATTTTGCAGGAATTTCAATACATATGGTTTCCATAAGAGGTATACATGATCAAACATTTCCAATAATTAGATAACATTAGAAATAATAAATGTTTCCAAGAATTCATATGAAATCCATAAAAATGTTATGGACAACTCTTGAATTCATGGTAGATTCCACTCCAATACTTTTGAAATATTATAGAGTATTATGAAATCCTATCTTGTTATAAAAAACTAGTAAAGTATTATGAAAACAAAAAAGTCATAATTTTTTCTTCCAATTTCATATATAATGATACATAATGTCATTTTGTTAGAACATTGTTAATTTTCTCAAATTTTTTTCATATTTATATAATTCAACAAAATCTAAATAAAATTGATTTTGGTCATCTTCTATCATTTTAAATTCACTAAGAACACATTAATTCTTTAAAAAAATTATAAAAACATCTCAAAAACATTAGTTTTATTCAAAAAAATTGTTGATTCATATTAATACTCATATTAGAGTTTTTATGAGATTTATTGCCTTCATCATTACTAGATTCACAATAGGATTTACAAACTATCATCCAAGTGATAAGTTTTACCATATTTAGTAACTAATAAATGAAAACAAAGAAGGATAGATTCTCCAATACCTTGGGTTGTTAATCCCCCAAATCGGCTATATTTTTATGCATTATAATGGAATATCGTAAATGTATTCACAATAAAAGACATTCCATTTATCTATCAATTTTCTTTTGAAAATGGATATCTCTTCCATTAGAAAAAGTCCCTTACTCCAATGAGGACCATATCAATCAATCATCAGATGTTTATCAGCTACCCTAGAACATGTCTAGATCAATGTTTAAAGGTAATATCATTTCTTTTTTTTCACCCAATAAGCATGGGAACCTCTCACTTTATCTTATGGGTGGAAGATAAGTCCTTAACCCATGTTATCCAAGACATATATTTACATGAATCATTGGAAACAAATACCATTTAACACAAATATAACCACACACCATGGGTCATATTAATTAATAATCATATTTTTTTTAAAAATAATTATTATTTCATTAAATTAATTTTTAAAAAACAAAATATCTTATTGAAATGGTCACTTTTACTAAAAGTTATATTTTATTTCATTGAATTTATATTAGTACAAGTCACTTTTTATAGTGATTGAGTAAGGATAAATTATAAACCATATAATATCACAATGACATTCCATTAGTTCGTTTACTTTATATGTTTTTTGTTACAAGAGTTGTGTGTGTTCTTGTGTGAATATTCAATGTGGTGTATGGGGTGTTTTTGTCATCTAATTTATAAAAAATGATTCACATCTCATCTATATCTATATTTTATAATATTTTCTTTACACATGAAGTTCTAGTGGATACATTTAGTCATATAGGTTTTAAAACCAATAGTGAAATGTGATGTATATATAAAAACCATTATTTTAATGGTGGCTATTATTTGGACTATAATAAATTTTCTAGGATATGATATGTTTCTTTGGGTGGATTACTCATGTTTTACAGGCTTCATTCCATTGTATGGTTAATGAAAAAACATTTATGTCACCTTATTGAAGAAACATTTTCAATTTTTTTACTCATAGATGATTACTTAACATTTAATATCATTTTTAGTAAAATTTATATAACTTTATATAGTGAAAATTTGAAAATGACCCTCCTCTACATATTTAGACATGTGTAGAATTATTTTTAAAAGTTATATGGTTACTTTTAAATTATTTTTGATAATTTTAAAAACAAAATGATCTCTAGGTTTGTAATGAACACATTTTCACTATTTAAAACATTTTTGGAAAAGTTCCTTACTAGAAATTTGATTTTCTACATCACATGGTGGATTTTTTTTATAATAAAAAGAATAATTTTTATATCATTTTTTTACACTTTTATTAACATGTCATGAAAAAACAAGAATATTGTGAACTCTTTTATAGATATAAAAGTTATTTGTAACTATACTAATTTGGAAATGTTTGTGAATGGCATAGAACAAATCATAACACTTATATCGGTGTATAATTGTGTGATTAAAATTTTAAATTATTCTTGACTTGGGTTCATGATTTGAGATTACCAAATGATTATGAATCTAACAAGCCTATCTATAAGAATAAGGATATGTTAATGTGTAAAAAATATATGATTTTGATGTATTAATGAAAAAATGATTTTGGATTGGCCTTTAAGGGTTTCTACCAATACTATATTGGATTTTTTTAAAGAACTAGAAATTTTATTTAAGAATTTATTTCTAAAAAATTGAAAAATAAAATATAAACCATTCATGAATTTAATGCTGGTCCAATAATTTGAAAAATAGTTTTTTTATTTGTTTTTAACTCCATTGAAAATATGGGGATAATATATCCATTTTTTGCTAAGTGAGATGGTCTAATAAAATATTGGTGCATCTTTCCATTTAAATGTTTCATGAAAAAACCAAAAAGAAAAGTAAGACATAATATCCTTTGGCAGAAGAAATGACCTATATTTTATCATAAAAAAAATTATAACATTTCATTTTTAATGTGTTGTAGATCAATTTTTTAAAAAATTAAGTTTAGATACTCGAAATGATATTGAATAGTAAAACTCAAGAAGTGACTACCTACCTATCCTTAAAAATATAAGTTGTAGCTTTGGGGGTGTTCAATTATGATTTTTGTTAAATTAAGTTTACAAGAAAACACATACTTATATTTTAATGAAGTGGGATCAAATATTTCCATTTATAGAGTATGTTTCTTTATTTCATTTATTGTTTAATTATTTTCAAATATATAAATAAAAAAATTTCCTACTATAAAAATTAGGTTGTGTGATCATCATTTATGGATTAAATTCCACAAAAACAATGAAAATTGTCGTGATGAATATCATAAAATAGAATTTTTTTTAATCCATTGTAATAAATTATTAGTATTTTATCAATAAAAAATATTTACATATATATTTTCATAACAATAAGTGAAAATAATATATAATCTATGGAATTATGGTCGATATCTATATCAATAAATAATGTTGACATCAAAATTAACAATTTTATATTGGATCATAAAAATAAGTTCATAATTATAAAGGTTATTTAATGAATATGTTCCAATTTTATATGCCTCAATTTGGAAAAACAAAGAAAACTACAATTAATGTAAATGTTTTGAAAGATAATCTTGAAAACAATATGAATTAGGAGTTTGGTAGAAAATTGGAATATATTTTAGTGATTTTATATCAAAGAAAAAACTATATCATAATTTTTTAATGTCATTAATATGACAAATAAAGTGGATTTTGACTTTATCCCAGACTTGTTAATGAGGATATGAAGTAAAATTCTTATCTTGCATCATATGAAGCATTTAAATTGTATCAATATGCTAAATAAATATATTATGTTCCATATTTGGGGATAAATAAATACTTATCTAATGGAAGTTACATCATCAAAATTAAATTTTGGGGAACATATCTCAAAACTCATATTCATATTGAGAATAATGGAGAGTTTCTAACTAATTTTATATATCAAAAAGTAGTGATTCATATACCTATAATGTTTTTAGAGGCTATTATATCGGAATATATAAATTATCTTAGAAATTTTATTCTATTAAATGATTCTAAAGGGAAATAATATTGTAAATACATTATTAAAATGTTGATAGAGTTAATATAACACCCTAGACTTGGATTCCACATAACAATGCCTTAATCCAGGTTGGACACATGGCCTTAAGAACATATCCCGAAATTCCAGAGGCTACCGATTAATAGTGAGGGCCTAGGTGTGTCTGTGGGAAGACAATGCCATCATTACTAGGGTCTAGAAAAACGAAATATCAATAAAAATCAACAAGTGAAGGTAGTAAATGACATAGATATGATGTAATATTCAGAATACTAATAAATAAACAATACCAAAAGTCATATCATATACACAATGATGTGACATTTCATATGTATGTAACAAAGAATCCAAAACATGTATACATGGAAAGTGTAAAATATATATAAAAAAGTAAAAAAAGATAAAAAAGTATGCTATCTAGCATCCAAAGTCTCAGCTCAGTCCCACGCTCCCCTTCTCCCCAGCATTAATCAAGAACCTATAGTAGGGTTCTTGACTATATCCATACCTACAATAATATAGTATGCATCGGTACCCAATGGTGTCCCAAATAGGGTGTAAGATATAATCACAGTAGGAAACCATCCATGGTAACGTTCTAAAATGTTAGTGAATATATAACAATAGTTTATAGGAAGAAATACAACAATTAAAGAAAGTACTCAAAATTAACCATCCTTTACATATAGGTTATCATTAATAGTCAAGTTTATTTAATCATTTTCCTTTAGATTCTATGTCTCCAAATTAAGAGTCAGGTCTAAGTCATTTTATAATCAAGTTCATTCAATGATTCAATTTCAACTAATTAATAATTCTCGAGACTCAGTATGAAGCCTGGTGTCCCCCACAGTGCTATGATCAAGGACTCCAAAAATAGAAATCCATAATGTATAAGTCACGAAAAAATTAAATAATTTCATTTTCTTAGATGATGCATCATATAAAAATTACATTCATTATTCAATTTACTAACTAATACCATCAATGGAGTTTCTATTGTGTAATCTAGGTATCACTAAAGGTATAGTATAAACCAATATTCAATAAGACTTTCTATGGTAAACCTCCCAAGAAGCCTAGTATAATTTTAGTTTTTGTATAACATCACTGGAATTTGGGTCCATCCTTTGTGGTCCACTAGGAAGCCCAAGTTTCACCCATGGTTTAGAGATCAAATATATTTTTATTCCATCCATGGAATGATCATATGAATATGTGTATCACTTGACATATAACTGTTAAGCTTATGATTTTATCCTTGGCAATACTCTAGGGTGTCCAAATATCACTCTGACATAATAAACAAACAATCCAATTCATTCTATCTATGGAATTGTCATTGAATCTATGTGTTACCAAAATAATATAAGAATTAATTCAATTAATTAAAATTTAATAAATATCATTTAATCATGTCATGGTCAAAACCAACAACATATCACTTCAATGTCACCTCAATAGGTGATTCAAGTTATTCTCCTGGCTTAGAAGGATTTAGTCCATTTAATATAAAAAAATAATATCAATATAAATGTAAATTCGGATTAGTCAAGAAATTTGATAATATGGTCCAAGGGATAAGGTCATCCCATCCCTTACATTTAGTCCATTTCATTTATAATTTATATCACTCTTCCATTTATAATTATCAATTTAATTTTATAAAACCCATTACAAATAGGAAAAAAGAACAGATAAAGTTGTATAATGTCATGCCACCCATAGTTTTCCACCAATATTACCAACACACCCAAGGCTATTTCTAAATCAGGGTCCATAACCAATAAAATTGATTAATGGTATCTTTAAGTAAATAGTCCATGACTAACAAATCAGTTCAAGGATTAAAATAAATTTGTAGGTGTCACATAAAAATTGGGAATGTGGAACAAAAATATATATATAAACACATAAAAGTTTTACTAAAGGATTGAGACCGCCTACCATAGGTCCATAGTTGATAGCTCATCAATATTAGCTCTTAATTCAGCTCAGATCGAGAGAAAATCAATGTTAAAATGAATAACTAAATAATAGTTCATATTATCTTTAACCTTAATAGAGAAGTCGATATCTAGAAGAAAAAAATATTGGGTAAAATTAATCGACATCTTACCAATACTGATCTAATGAGACTGAAAACACTGAATCCCGTTATTAGACAAAGACGGTCTCTTGATTCCAAGATTTTTCAAACAAAGGATCTCTAAAAGGGGATATTTCTATATGTTTGAGTAGAATATAAATTAGTTTTCATTTAATATATTAAGGATGGTCAATATTTTAATTTCATCAAAAATTATACATCACACAGTTTGGTCAAATTGTGCTCCAACTGTATAGAATTAGCTGTAAAGAAGCGAACATGCACAGTCACCTCTAAGGGACTGACTGACCGTGAAAACTAATGAAAAAACCATATGTAAATATTGAAAACATAAATTCATGACCTTGCATCCAAAATAATATGGCTTTCACTAACTGTGCTCTAGACCATTTCATCCCAAATCATTGGTTCTCACTTTGATCCATCCCCAGACACCCTCAGACACCTCCCTAACCTCAAATGGAATTAATATTACTATATACATAAACATTTAAACTAAATATTGGGGTAAATAAAGGGATCTATATATAAAAAATAAATAAATTTCTTAAAAACTCCCATTAAATCAACTCATCACTGAATATCCATTCCAAAGTGGTCAAGCATGATCTGAGAATAACTTTGACGACTATGATCATATAATGGCTTCCCACTCCAATGTATCATCTTGTACTCAATAGTGCTTCCATAGAACCCATACCAAAGGAACTTACCAGCCTCATAGAAACTTTATAATATGATCCCAAATACATATAGGATGATATTCAAAGGATGAATCTACCTGTACCTCAATCTCCTCAAGATGAAAGGAGTGATACAAGTATGAATAATTGAATCAAATATGTGATACATGGAAGATGTAGGGCAGGTCTCGGCACCTCTATGGTAACTAAAAATAATAGGATACCTACCCAATTGTCTCCATAATATCGAATATCCTGACATAATATAGTGAAATATTACCTTATATATTTATCCTCCCATGTACCAACCTCAGTGAAACATGAAAGAAAACCCAATCCTCGTCCTCGAAATCTAGATTTTTTATATTGATATTAGCTTAATATTTCTATCGAGACTTCATAGCATCCATCCTCTTACAAAAAAAAAATCTACCAGGTTTGTGGTATTCTAAACAAGAAGAGGTCTAATCATAACTTCCTCTCCTTCTACTAAACAAAACTAGGGTGATCGGCATGGCCTACTAAACAAAGCCTCAAAACGAACTATCATTATAGCATCCTGAAATCAAATATTTTATATGATTTTAAATAGGGGTATATGAATCTCCCAGGAACCCCCAAAAATATTGGATGAATGCTCGCAAAATTTCCTCAATCACTTGAATCATGTGGTCTGATTGACCTTATTTATAGGGGTCAAACGCTATAAGAAAAATAACTTGTGTACCTAATTCCCTCTGTATCTGTTGACATAAGCATGATTTAAATCAGGAATCCCTTTTTGAAATGATATATGTAGGACCCTTTGATGTCATACTATCTCATGGATATAAAACCTCCCAATATCATCCACATGGAATGTTTCCTTGATTGGCCAGAAATAATAATCCTTCGTGAGACTATTAGCAACAACCTGTACTACATCATTACCACTAGGTGACTTCGGTAAACATATCATGAAATACATCACAATTTAAACCCACTTCCCTTCTATGATATGTAACTATTGTATAATTTCACATGGTCACTGGTGTTCTACCTGTACCTAGTGACTAGTGGAACATATCATTAAAAATATATATATTTATTTTCATGCTTGGACACCCACACTCATGATGTAAATCCAGAAACATGTTAGTGACACCCTATTTCGCATTCCAATCCGAAGTAATAAAATATTGCATCAGCTCCACACACATGTCTGTTGAATCCCATTTGTGACCATGGATACAAATAATTTCATCCGCTCCTAAGGACCAACCAGGAGGAGGGTCATCACTTACCACACTCTCCCATATAACTAGGCCTTCAGAATCCAATAGCTTCCTCATCCTAACATAATGTATTTGGGTAGAGGAAACATCTAAGTATGAAATAAAAGTCTTTTATGGATTTACCTAGACCACCATGTTCATCTCATAGAACAATGTGATAATATTCCACTCGATACAAGCTTATTGAAATGAATATATTTGAGTCATACTACTCATTGCATCAACCAATATATTGTATTTACTTATAATATAGGAAATATTGAGGTCTAAAGACTCTAGGTTCTCAACCCACCATTGATTCCTTGGATTTAGATCAGGCCATGTAAAATAAAACTTTTGGATTTTTTTGGTTTTTGTACACCCCAAAATTCATTACATGAATGTAATGCCTACAACAGTGCATTTCTTGATCAAATACAGCTAACTTGAGGTCATGCATAAGGTAAATACTTTCATTTGGCCTCAAAAATCAATACATGTATACCATGAATCTACCCCTGCATAAGAACTAATCTGAGACCAATACCTGATGCATCATAGTAAACTGTAAAAATTCTTCATGGCCATAGAAAAATTAGTATCGATACTGAAGTCAAACTCCCTTTTATCTCTTGAAAAGAGTCTTATAGGAATCTTACCAAAAAAACATCACAGCCTTCTTAGTCAAGCCCTCCAATGGAACTTATAGGCAAGATAATTTCTATATGAGATTCATGTAGTAACCAGAAAACCCATAGAAACTAATAAACTAAAATTCCTTCTTATGATGCTCCTAGGAAACTACAATACTCACATTCTATAGGTACACTATGTATTTTCTATCTGAGAAAATTTAACCCATAAAGTGAATCAGATCCATCCAAAAGTGGATATTTATGAACATAGGATATAACTGATTATCACTAAGTGTATTCAATATGATCTAAAGAGGTTTTCCTTGTTCATAATAATTATAAGAATACAAAAAGTTATCATCCATGAAAAACACTTAAAACAAATCATGATAAGGATGGAAGAATCAATTCATTAGTGACATGAAGGCTTCTAGCATGTTTGTGAGAGCCAACGATATAACCAAATACCCATATAGACCATACGTGCTTCAAAAGAATGTGTGAGTTATGTCTGATGGTCTAACAAATACCTAATTATAACGGGATCTCAAATAAATCTTTGAGAAAACATGAAATCCTAGAAGATGATAGAAGAGACCATCTCTCTGTGGAGGAGGATAACTATTCATAACCATCAACTAGTTCAATTTTGGAGAATCCACAAAAATATTGAGATTTTCATCTACCATGTTCATAGAAAGACCACCGAACACCATAAGGATGTAACGGGTTGGAAAAACCCTTTGCTTATAAATCACCTAGATTCCATTTGAGATATTGCATCTCAAAATTATCCATCCTATAAGGACAAAAGGATACTAGTGTAGCTCCTATAACTATCTTAATAGAGTAATCTATCACTCTCACTTGAGGAAATCTTGACAATTCATCAAGGAAAACATACCTGAAAGGATCAATCACTAGAGTGAAATATACCAAACATGTTCCAAAATTATCTAGATATAAAACCACAATATGGGCTATCATCCCACCCATCCCAAGAAGTTGGGGTCTATCTCTCCTCTCGTGGACATCCCACTCAACATTGTAAATGAACACTTCACCTGCTGGTGATGTGAAGGTCACCCTATGATTATAGTAATCTATGAAATCATGAATGAGAACTAACTAGTACATCCTGAGAGTGATGTAAAAGCTTATCATCTCGAGGAAAAAGATCTCCCATATGAGTGAAACCCACCAACCTCAAGGGGGAACTCCTTGAACTTTTGTGAATACTCCATTACAATCCCCAACATAGTGTGAAGTCTCATGAATCAATCAAATGTTTTAATTCTAAGTACAAGGCTCCCCAAAATATGTAGAAATATAAATACATGAGAATCCCCCTTATTAAGAAGTTCAGAATCTAAGGTAGAGATTACTATAATTCTACCTCGGAATATTGAAGGTATAAGATCCTTTGCTTCAAGGGTCTATTAAACTATATATATCTAGACTGAACCATGGTCTGTGATATTGCCTAGCTACCCTGAGCAGATCCAACCTGTTGTCTCTATACAACTGTGGTATGACTAACATGACCACAACCACCACATTAGCCTGATATGCCAACTATAACCAATATGTCTACCTGATGAAAAGCTTTTGACCCTAATACTGAATGTTGATTCAGTTTAGACCCTCTTTCTATGGAATCCTTCATTTTTATTACATAACATTATATGAAATTTCTAAAATATAGGATCATTAATGTTTTGTGTCTTTTAAATAAGGTACATAATTCAGGAAAACATGAATAAATTTTTCTAATTCACATGAAATGATTCTTCCAAGGTTAAAACAATGTATAATTACTTCATCTCATAACCTGGAGAAATACATCAATTGAAAGGTTGAGAAAAGGGCCCAGTAATGGTAAATAAGGGAAACCATTTACTTGTGATATTGAGGAAAATCAATAAGAACATGATGATATGTGTAAAGACATGATAAAAAAATAGGAATATCATAATAATATGGACATGAATCATAACATAAAATGTTTCCACTAAATTTAATTTAGGCATTCATAGTCATATCACCAAGGTCCATCGGTAGGTGCTATAAAAATTACCAAGGTTATTTACCAAGGTATCGTAAAACTTTCCATCTCTAGAGATTAATTTATTTAACCAATGAATTGGAGAACTATAGATGTTAACCCTAAATATTCTGTTATTTTCATGTGATCCATATAGATCATAATAAAATCATTCATAAATAACCAATGAGAATAAAAAATAGATCTCATATCAAAATCAAGGCATTTTTAAAAGTTCTTAAAACATGATCATTATTCCATTTATTACCCACAGAAAGGGAATGTGGGTTATATATATCTATATATATCAATTATATAATAAAATAAATAAGTTTTATTTCTTGATGAATATCCCCTATAATGGAAGTGTTTTTGGGATTAAGGTAAAGAAAATAAACGAATTTCCTCTGAAAAGAGAGAGATTTTGAGACGAATATTCTACAACATAATGTGTATGAAACATGGTTTCATAAAATAAAAAATATAGAAATTCATTGGATAAAACATTCATAAAAGACTCATAATATATTAAAGGTATAGATAAAATGTAAATGAGAACATGGTATGTAATTTTAAGTATATACAACATAAAAGAGAACTTGAACGGAATCGAGAACTTGAGAATTCCCATACCATGAAGAGTAACATCTAAAACTCTATGATCAGGAAAAAGGGGGAATGAGGACACCTTGAGAGGACTCAATGAAAGGTAATACTATAATATATTTTTGTATAATTATTTTGTAATGAATGGAAGAAAATAAATGGGTGTTTATCTATAGTAAAAGAGTGGTTGTTTTTTATTAATTTCGAAAGACACCTCATTAGTTGTATTTGAAAAACTATGTGCATTCCCTTGGAATTTTCCAACGGTATTGGATAATTGGGAAAAATCATTTCATATTTTATTGCTCAAGAGTCTACAAAAATTATTATATCATGATTACATCATTTATGATGACATTAAACATACTGAAAACATAAAACTGGTTTTTTACTATTCACCAAAACAAAACATTTTACAAAAATCTAATAAATTCACCGTATCCTAATATCAATGTTTGTAATTAAAAAATGATATTATTTATCCTCAATTAATCTATACATAAGATAAATTTATCTTTTAACTATAAAAAAACTAAATTATTAAAAATAATAGCGGACAAAAAATGCACAATGATATGCATAGTAAAGTTTTCTACAATTAGAAAAACCATTATTTTTTTACATTTTTAATTGATAAGAAGTTTGTTTATTACTCTAGTTAATTATAATAAATATTACTTATAAATTCCTATTTTAATATGACAATTTTTATATTTCTGAAAATAATAATTTTTACCCAAAAATTCAATTTATCAAATTCTATCTCAATTTTTATGCAAGACTATTCTTAAAATAGAAATGATGGAAAACAATTTACTTAAAACATTGGATTAAATTTTATATAAATAGGGACTTTACACATAACCCCTTAAAAACACACATATGATCTATGGTTATGGTGTGCAATGGGGATGGACTCTTGGGGTAGCTCAGATAACATTGCCCAAGTAGTAATCTCCACTAACATGAACTTCTCCCATTGAAAATTTCATTCAAATTTAGCATGTTCAAGACCATATTAGGATTTTTCCATTTTAAAGACTAGTGAATCTAACTCCTTCCAAAGCTCCAAAAAATGGGCTATATATGGGCTGAGTCTAATGGGTGAGGCTATCAACTCTTCTTTTTATATTAATTATAAATTATCATTTCTATTTATAAATAATATATATTATGTTCAAAAATTTTATTGTATCAAATTGATATATATTAAACAATAGTCATATAAAGGTCAAAACCCAATGGTCACATTTCATTTATACTTATATATTTTTATTTATTATGATATAGTAAAACATATATTTTCAAGACACAATATATTATCCAATTGTTTGGACCATTAAATTCTTCCCCACATAAGAAATTTCATCCCTAAAATTTCCACTCAAACCCTCAGAAGAGAAAAGGTGTGTGTACTTTTTCATCATAGTCTCTACTTGATCCCATGTGGCTTCTTCATATTTTTGGTTCATCCATAACACTTTAACAAGGTGGGTAGTCTGGTTGCATATAACCTTGTCTCTATGATCCAAGATCTCCCCCAGATACTCCTCATAAGAGTGGTCATGTTCCAATTACACAACATTTGGATTCATTACATGTGAGGGGTTCGGTATGTAATTTCTCAAGAGGGATACATGGAATACATCTTTGACATGATCTAGATTTGGATGAAGTGCATGGTGATTGGCCACTTCTTGTATTTGATCAAGGATTTTATAGGGGCCAGTGTACCTGGGGATAAGCTTACCTTTCTTTTCAGGTCATGTGACTCTCTTCCAAGGAGAAATTCAAAGGAATACTACATCACCACCATCAAATTCCAAGTCTATTCGATAGTTTTCGACATATATATTCTATCAACATTGAGTAGTATTAATGTGTTTTTGGAAGACACGACCCTTTTCTGTCATATCTTATACAAGATCAGGTCTAATAAGCTTTCTTTCACAGGATTCATCCCAACAAGTAGGGGTTCTACATTACTTCGCATATAGTGATTCATAATGTAATATTTGAATGCTCAAATTTAAGCTGTTTTTGATTGATAACCCAACTAATTGGATATGTTTATCCCATCCACCTTTAAATTCCATTTATCGCATTGTCAACATTTCTCTAAGGATTTTAATAGTCTTTTAAAATTGGACATATGTTTGGGGGTGATAGGCCATAATGGAATTCAATTAGGCACTCAATGCCTTTTTAATACTTCTCTAGTGTTTTGATGTGAACTATGGATCACAATCAGATAAAATATGTGGTTGTTCTACATGCTACATTACGACCACCCTCATGTAAATCTACAAAATTTTATCAAATGAGAAATTTTCTCGAATAGAGATAAAATGGGAAGTCTTGGTGAGAGGGTCCACTATAACCCACACTGCATTGTTTCCTTTGGAAGTTCTTGGGAGACCAGTGATAATGTCCATAGTGATATTGTCCCAATTCCATGTCTATATGGGTACTGGTTTTAGAACCCCTTTAATATGTTGTCACTCTGACTTCACTGGCTGACATATCAGGCACCTTGTAGTTTATTCTATAATCTACATTTTCATATTATCCCACAAATAATGATCATGAAGGTCACTATACATTTTCATGCTTGCAAGATGTGTAGAGAATGTAGATCTCTGAGCCTTATCCATCAGCTCCTTCTTTTTTCCCTGAACATATGGAACCCATGGTCTTGTACAAAATTTCAATTCACCTTCTTGACCAATATTGAAATCCAGAATGACCCCATCCTTTATAGCCTCAATCTTCTCCTGTATTGAAGGATATTATTTTTTATCTTTCTTGATCTTTTATAGTAATGATGGTTGAGAAATCACTCTGGATATGGTTGATGATGTACCTTCCATTAAAATCCACATAACTATTTTCACTAGGTTATTGATCAAAGGTTCTCCTTGAATCTTCAACATTTCTAGAATAATAAGTTATTTCCTGAATAATGAATCAGGAACTTTGTTTGATCTTTTGGGATGATAATGAATTGAACAATCATGAACTTTAATAAGTTCCAACCATCTCCTCTATCTCTTGATCAATTACTTTTGGATGAAAATATTATTTTAAATTTGATAGTCTATTTATATATCACAGTTCTCCCCATAATGATATTACCTCCATATAATCAATGAAAAAAAAATTTAGCATGCTGATGATCATGCATAGGATAATTTTTTTCATGAGTATTTTACTATCGAGATTCATAAGAAATTACCTTGTCATTTTTCATGATGAAGCACCAAATACCTTTTAGAGATGTATAACTAAAAATAAAGAATCCATATATGATTTAGGGTAGAGTTAACATAGGTTAAGTAACCAATCTCTCCTTTATCTCTTGTAATCATTCATCACCCTCCTTTATCCAGAGGAATGTGACCCATTTTTGAGTTAACTTAGTTATTGGATTAGAAAACCATGAATTGTTTTAACAAATCTCTTATAATATCCCACTAATTCAAGTCAACTATGAATCTCAGTTACTATTGTTTTATGAGTCAAATCCTCCACAACCTATTTCTTTTCATGTTCAACTGATATTCCTTCGTTGGTTACAATGTACCCCCACGAAAGCAACTTTTTTAACCAAAATTCATATTTTTTGAACATTCTAAAAAAACTATCCTTCTCATTTGTTTACAATATAACCCTTAAATTGTCTTCAGTATCTTTACAAAATTTTCAATGTATTATAATATCATCAATAAAAACTACCACAATGTTATCAAGGAAGTCCTTAAAGACTCTATTCATAAAATCCATAAAAATAGTTGGAGTATTAGTCAAGACAAAGAGAATAAGAAACTCATAATGTCCATATTATTGTCAGAAGGAGGTATTTGAAATAACTCCTTCTTCTACCGCAATTATTAATAATCATATTGAAGATAAATCATGGAGAAGAACTAATCAACTTGAATCTGGTCAAATAAATCATCAATTCCTGGAATATGGTTCTTGTTCTTTACTATGATGTCATTTTTTTTATCTATAATCAATGCATAAATGAATCTATATATCCTTCTTCTTTGAAAATATAATAGGTTTTCCCCAATGAGACACACTTTTACGGATAAACCCCTTATCTAAAAAATATTTTCATTTCTTCTTTAATCCCTCTAGCTGCATATTTTCCATTCAATGTGGGGTTTTTAAAATTGGATTGCATCAAGGCCTAACTTCAATAGATAACTCTACCTATCATTCACGGGAGGTCTAGGAAACTCCTTAGGAAATATGTTGATGTATTCCAAATCAATGGGTAAATCCTCTATCCATATACTCTCATTTTCTTCTAATTCTTCACGGATCAACTCCATAAACAAAGAGATATGAAGTGATTCATGACAAATATAAGGTTGATATATATCTCCTTTGAGAAAACCTGTTGGTCATCTATTTAATACTACAATGATTTCCTAGCATCTACAGTTGATTTTTGGAGTATATATTGAGAGTCAGTCCATACCTATTATAATTTCAAATTCCGAAATGGGAATTACAACTATATTTGTGATGTGATTGTGCTCACCAAAGTGAATACTAGAGTATCTATACACTGATGATTATTGTATAATCCCTTTAGGATTCTTGACTAAAATTTATACTTATAGTAGTTTAGGTATTGATTCTACATTCTTTGATAAAAATGGAGGAAATAAAGGAATAAAGAGAACCAGAATCAAACAAAGTACTTTTTGGCTTTGAGAGAACAGTATGAGAACCTGCCACCACATAATTTATACATTCAGCTATATCCATCATGATAGAAAAATAATGACCATTCTTCAATGGAATATACGGAGGCTGATGATGATTCTGCTCTACTACCCTCAAGTTCTGATAGTGATTAGAAAAGTGCTTAAGCTATCCAAACATGATGCATTGGACTTCAATTATAGAATGCACCATCTTCCCCTTTTCATTAGTTTTTGGATGTTGAGGCTTCTCCTCACTAAGTCAATTCTAAGAAATATGGAAATCTCTTCGACACTTGTATCACTTCCAACTCCCTAGCAGAAAGTACCCCAAATACTTCTTCCCACATTTATTACATTTGGTACGTTTCACTTTTTTTCACCTCTCCCATGATCAAATCTCCTCCCCAAGATTTGATCCATTGATATATTCTTTTCATTGGATTTATGGGACCATTTCATCTCACCGAACAAAAATTCAACTTTCATAGAACTTTTTACAATATCTTCATTGATGTCATAGTCTCGATTGGCTTGATTCTTCCATAGATGAGGTTATAGTCTACTGAAGAATATATCAACATTTCTATTAGAAACCACGATCAAGATAGAGTCATAACATGAAAGACATGCAAAGTTAATGTCGTAGCTTCCCAAATATTCAATCTCCTTCTACATTATCTCATGAAATTTCATCTCTATTTTCATTATCAATGAACAAGGTAAATACTTATCGAAGAAGACCACACTGAAATCTTCCCACTACCTAGCTTCAATATTCCCTCTTGGCCTTGTGTTTTAAATCAATTCCCACCACTGATCATCTTCTCACTCTAAGCGGAAAACATCCCAAGTGACTTTATCTTAGTCATAACTTCTATGTGTAGAAAATATACTTTCTATAGATATTATCCACTATTTTCAAAACAATTGGTTAGTAGATCCATTTAATATTAGTGGTCACTGACGTATAAAGGAATAAACAAAATAATGTTTCCTTTCTTAGTGAAATCGATATCTTATCATGATTCAAGTTATTTCCCATAACATGAGTCATTTGATTCATATTTCAAATGAAGGTTTCCATTAAAAATTACATTAGAGGATTTTCAGTATTTGGTCCATTGTGGGCTATATTTGCACGGTTCCTACTATTTTCATCCACTTTATAAAGGAAGAATACTTTAGTGAGAAACTTGTTTCATTTAATAATATTATGACTCTAAAGGATTTGTAGGTCTTAAAATATCATTCTTAAACATGTTATTCATTATCAATAATTATATATTATATAAATCCTTCATAATGGTTCTTATAAAACTTGTGATTAACTAAAAATAACCCCTGGTAGTGAAATACCAGGAGTGAAGCAAGGCCCACTGTCATGCACCCATTCTCATTTGAGTGTAGCTCAAATTGGTGTTTCAGGGTTTTAATGAAAGGCATGAGACCGCCTACCATAGGACCATAGTTGACAGATCTTCCAATCATATCTCTTAATTCAACTAAGATCAAGATGAAATCAATGTTCAGAAGAATAACATAATAACAGTTCACATTAGATTTCACCAAAATATCTTAGTTGATATCCAGAAGAACAAAATATGGCTAAATGGAATTGATATCTTTCCAATGCAGATATGATGAGAATAAAGAAACATGATTCTTTTAAAAAACAAAGATAGTCTCTTTGTTATAAGATTAGTCTCCAAAAGGATCTCTAAAAGTTGTTTTCAATATCTGTTAGAGTAGAATATAAATTAGGTTTCATTTAATATATTAATTATTGTCAAAATTTTAACTTCACCCAAAATTATGAATCAATGGGTTGGCCAATCCGTGCACCAATGGAGCACACTATGATTTAGGGAAGGGAACATGTACAGTTACATTGAATGGTTAGGCTAACCATGTAGAAACCATGGAAAACCCCTCTATAAAAATTGTAGACCTGGATGCATGACCATGAAACCTATATCACATGGTTTTCACTAACCGTTCACCATACCATTTAACACCAAAAAATTTTCTCTAGTTCAGAACTAGTCCCGAACACCCCTAATACCTTTTTTCCTCAAATGGGATAAATATTTGGCCATAATTAACCATTTAAACTATGAATTGATGGGAATAAAATAATTCATCCCTCAAAAAAGAAGAAGGGTCATAAAAATGTTCCTCTTAAATCAATTTGTCCCCATATTACCCTTAAATGGGTGGTGAACCATGATCTAAGAATAACTTTGGCCACTGTGATCATACATTGGCTTCCTGATCCAAGGTCTCACATTGTACTAAATCATGCTTCCATATAACCCATACTAAATAAATTATCCAAACTCAGAGAACCATTGTGTTTTGATCCAAAATATGTATAGGATACTCCTCAAAGGACGAATCTACCAATAACTCAACTTCCTAGGGCTGAAAGGCCAAAGACATGTCTGAATAATATCCTCAAATATGAGATACATGGAGGATGTCATGCATGTCATAGTAACTCTTTGTTAACATTAACTGGTAGTATACCTACCTGAATCTCTCTATAATATTGAACATCCAGACATGCCATAGTTTAATTTTACCTTTTATCATGATCCTCCCATGAACCAGTCTCAGTGGAACATGAAAGAAAACCCAATCCTCAACCTCAAAATCTAGAGATCATCTGCAGTGATCAACATAATATTTATATCAAGACTAAGAAGTATCCATTCACTTCCAAAACAACTACACCCGATCTGCAGTCTCCTAGACAAGACGAGGTCCAAGCATAGCTTCTTCTCCTTCCACTAACCAAATTTAGTGTGATCGACATGGCCTGCTTTACAATGCCTCATAAGTATCCATTATTATTTTATCCTAAAATAAATTATTATATAAGAACTCAATCAGGGGTATATAAATCTCCAAATAACCCCCAAAATATTGGATGTATGCTCGCATAATTTCCTCAAGAACATGAATCATGTAGTCAAACTGACCATCTTTATGGGGGTCATATGCTACGATTAGAAGAACTTGTGTACCCAATTCCCTCTGTATCCCTTGACATAAAGATGATGTAAACCGGGAATACCTATATGAAATTATAGTATGCCGGACCCTTTCATGTTGTACAATCTCATGGATATACAACCATCCATGATCATCCACAATAATGGTTTCCTTGATCTACTGGAAATTTTAATCCTTCATGATCATATCAGAAACAACCCATAGAACATCATTACCTCAATGTTTCCTCGATAAAACTATCATAAAATCCATAATAATTTAAACACACTTATTTTATAGGATGGGTAACTATTTTAAATGTTCACATGGATATTGGTGTTCCACCTTCACCTACCGATAAGTGGAAAATCTTACGAATAATTAAAATTTATCTATTTGTATGCCTAGAAACACATACTGGTGATGTAAATCATGAAAATTCTTAGTGACCCTCAGGTCCAATTTACAATCTAATGCATGAAAATATTGCATCAGCTTCTCAAACATGTTTGATGTCCTATGACATTGCATATATCTGAGTCATCCTATTTAGTTCATCAACCACTGTATTTAGCGTATCATGTATGTATTAAAGATCATTGTTGAAATAATTTTGGTACTCAACCCACCTTCACTACCTTAGATTTAGATCAGGATCTATAAAATTATACTTCATGATTTTTTTTTGTTTTGTGTATGCCACAAAATGATCTATAAGAATGTAATTATTTCAATAGTTCATTACATGAACAACTGAAACTAACTCGAGATCACACATCAGTTAATTCCTCTAGGGTAGCCTCAACTTCTAAGACATACAGACCCTAACTCTATCCCCCAAAATAAGAACTGGTCCTAGCCCAAAACCTAATGCCTCATAGTAATCTGTTCAAATCTTTCCTGGAACTATAAAAATTAGTATCAACATCGAATTCAACCCTTATTTAGCAGTTAAAAAGAAATCTCGTATGAATCTTCCCATTAAAACTTCACACACTTCTTAGTCAATCCCATCAATGGAACTACAATGTGTGATAAGTTCATCATGAAATGCATGAAGTAACTAGAAAGGCCTAAGAAACACTAAAACTCAAATAAATTCCTGGGATGTTCATAGGAAACATCATATCTCCCCTTCTCTAGTTCAACTAATAGTCATGTATATATGAAAATGTAACCTAGAAATTTAATCGAATCCAACTAGATGTGCAATTTTTTTTAGGATAAAATTAATTCTATCTAAGTGTATTCAATATGATTTCAAGATTTTTGGCACGATCATTGATTATAAATATGTACCAAGATATCATCCATGAAAACAACAACAAGAAAATCAAGATAAGGATGGAAAACATCGATCATCAATTCTATGAAGACTAATGGTACGTTCGTGAGACTGAAAAAAATAGTAAAATACTCATATAAACCATTCCTTCTTCTACGGGTTTGTGAGGTATATATAATGGTCTAACCAATACCTACGGACAACTATATCTCTAATAAATCATTGAGAAAACCTGTGCCCCTTGAATATTATTGAAGAGATCATCTATCCATGGAAGGGGATACTGGTTTTGAATGTCAGCAAGATCAATTTTCCCAAATCCCCAAATATCCTGATATTTCCATCCACATTTTTGGCAAAAAGGACTAGTGAACCCATGGAGAAGTTCTATTTTGGAAAAAACCCATTGCATATAAATCCCCTATATTCATTTAATGCTCTTGAATATTAATAGTAGCCATCCTATAAGGAGTAACGGATACCATTGAAGCTTCTGAAACTGGCTTGATAAAGTACTCTACATATCTCGCTTGAGGTAATCCTAAAAATTCATCTAAGAAAATTTAACAGAAAGGATCAACCACTAGTGGAAAATTTATCTTACATGTTCTCTAATCATCTAGATATAAACTCGAAATCTGAGATATCATCCCTCCCAACCCATGATGTTGGGGTCCATCTCGGCTCTGCTGGACATCCCATTCACCCTTATGAATGAAATCTCCACCAACTGGTGATGTGATTGTCACCCTATGATGATTGTAATCAATGAAATCATAAAATGGATCTGGCCAATACATCCCAAAAGTGATGTCAAAACCTATCATCTTGAGAAAAAAGTTGTCCCATATGAGTGAAACCCCCAACCTCAAGTGGGAACTTCCTGAATTTATGTACATACTCCATTATAATCTAAAACAGAGTGTCATGTCTCATGAATCCATCATAAAATTTAATGTTGAGTCCAAGACTCTCCACAATAGGAACAAATATAAATCAATGAGAAGCGCCTATATCAAGAAGTTCATAATACAAGGTAGAGGATAAAATAATTGTATGTCGAAAAATAAAAGGTATAAGATCCTACTCTTCAGGGTTCTATTAAACAACATATATCTAGAATGAACAACTACCAGTGACACTACCTTCCCACCCTGATCTAATCCATCTTGTTGTCTCTGTAAAACTATGGTTCGAATACCATGACCATGACCGCCACGTCATCCCGATTGGCCAGTTGTACCCCATATCCCTTCAGGATGAGAAGCTTCTGACCCTACTCCTAAATGTGGAGGCAGTAAAGACCCTCCTATATGACATCCTACCTTTTTATTACATAACAATACATGATATTTTAAAAAATAAAATATTTAATGTTAAGTACCTTGGAAATAATGTACATAATAAATGAAAACATGAAAAAATTATTCAAATACCCTTGAAAGGTTTCATCATTTTCTCAATCTATGTACAATTACTTCCTCTCAGAAACTACAGACATACATAAAATCAAAAAGTGGGAAGAATGCCCAATAATGGTAAACAAGAGAAACCATTTACTTTTGATCTTGAGAAAATATCAATATGTACTTAATGATATGCATAAAGACATGATAAATGGAAAAATATCCATACCATAATAAAATGAACATGAATAATAACATGAAAATATGGTTATAACATGTAATTCAAACATTTATAATCATATCACCATTGTCCATGTCACAACCTGACCCAACGGGGCTCGAGCCATGACTCCCCAAGCCCGCCTCCAATAGTCCAGGGGATGGCATCTAGTGCCGAGTAGGATATCACACACAATAGAGGCATTAGCCCAAGGTACCTATACACATGCAGCCACATACACCTCCATGAAATACTGCAGAGATATATAAAACTAAAATGAAAATGTATGCATATATCTAACCCAAATCAGAGTGCAAAAGCAGTACATAAAGGGAAAAATAGGGCCCACCAAAGGATAACGACAAAAGCATCCAACATACATGGAAGAAGGTGTATGCTACTAAAATCACCACCGGAAAGCTCCTCGATGCATATACGGTAAGACTCCACAGTCAGTCCCACTCACTTACCTCTACCTGCTCCGGGTCCTCATGTGACTTAATCGAAAGGCTTGTGGTCTGTACAAGCCACAAACATGTTCCGGTAAAGCCTGTTTAGGGGTGAGTATGAAAATACTGAGTAGGCACCCCAAAAACCCAAAACAAAAGAGAGAAATTGAAAGGCAACAATATGCTCATCCAATCCAGAGGGAACCCAGATGAGAGAGAAACTCTATATCATGGCCATCCTCGGCTAAATACAACTAGTCAGATCAAACCAGGTGTATTCCCATACATACACCATGAACATCTTGATATACTCAGCTTACACACCAAGCCACACATGAGGTACCGACCTCATCACCAGCAACAGTTCACAACCAAGAGAACACACTCCACGATCACTGTTATCCTAGATGAAATTCCACCGAGAGATACACTCCATCGAGTCCCACACAAACATCTCAGACACTCACCCGAGAGATCACGCTTTTCGAATGTCGTCACTGAGGAAACCTCACTGAAACAACATAAACACCAAACTCATCAGATATGGGATCGCTCCTAGGGTCTTCTAGGGGATACCAGAATCCACACCAGTATACAAATATCGCACAGATAGGGGATCACTTCCAGGGTCCACTGAGGGATACCGCAACCCGATCTCACATTTGTAGATCTCACAGAAAGGGGATCACTCCTAGGATCTGCTGGGGTATACCACAACCCGATATGGTATTCGTAGATCCCACAGATAGGGGATCAATCCGAGGATCCGCTGGGGGATACCACAACCCGAGCTGGTATTCAAGGAAACAAGACCCTAAGATAGAGGATCTTTGCCAATGTCACGACAGTCACGATGATACCGAAACCCTACCATGTACATCTTGTGCTATATGGGATCGAGCTGATGATGTTGCAACCCTACAAAAACCACGCACTGAGTAGGTGATCGTATAACCAACGATACCACAACCCTACTATAATCTGCATGCTGAGTAAGTGATTGTACACCTGATGATGCCACAACCCTAATGAGCATGGTCCCCTACATAGGGGATCATATTCAAGATGATTCCAAAAACCATATGGGGTTAAACTACTAGATAGGGGATCACCGCCCGTGGATAAGCGGTCACATCAATACCAAGAACCCGATCTAGGGAAAAAAAATGCTACAGGATACCGCTCTACGCCCACTAGAGGGATGCCAAAACTCTAACAAATTAAACATCACATTGAGAGGATCACAATACTATACAAAGGTTGTGATGCCATGCGAACACTCATAGGAATGAACCATGAGAGTACCCTCAACTGATGCTCGTCCAAATGTTGCTAACTTGAGCGACCAGCCACAACACCAAACCATGCACCAAACCATGCACCATCATGTTCCACATGAAAAAACACATAGGTTAGGCTGTTTACTCACCCAAAACAGACAACTGGTGAGAAAGGCACTATTCACCGTAGCTAGCCCGTGTGGGGCCCACACAATGGTCCTAAACCTAATCAAGTGGATCATACCACTGTGTTCTCCTTGGAAAAACACACAGAATCAACTACTTGATCATCCCAAATGGTCAGCCGGTGAAAAATAGTATATTCAATGAAGCCAGCCCGGGTGGGGCCCACACCTCGATCCCAAAACACATCGAACGGATCACACCATTGAGATCCGCTCGGAAAACACATATGATCGACTATTCATTTTCCAAAATCTAACTCTTGGTGAGAAAGTTGCATTTCTCCGTAAATGCCCAAACCGACCCTCATGGGTCCCACACTCCAAACTCATTCCCAACACCCAGAAACCATCATGAAATGTCATCCGTACCATCAATGTCTCAATGACTTTGATGGAACATCAATTAGACGCTCCGGGTTGAAGATACAACGGAACAAGGTCGAATAATAATAAAATGTCATTATTTTATTCGATGTTTCAAGATCCTGGGCCACGATCCTGAAACTTCAAAACCCCCAAACCCACCTCAAAGGGTTCTCCTTATTCCCAGGGTCATGTCTCCATAGATGGAATGAAAATCTGACCCTTGGTTCACATGAAATGGAGGGTTTAAAACTCCTTTGTACAAGGAGAGGGCCGGACCGGCCCGCGCCGGCCGACCCGTCCGCCGCTCCAGCCGACGAACCATGCCACCGCAGTGTGGCACAATGTGCACATGGCCGATCCCCGTTGCGAGGTCTTCATTAATTGGCAGTTGGACCGCCTCCCCAATGGCGGTTCAATAATATATTTGTGGCCCGCTTCCACCGGTCGCTACCAGTGGACCTTCCGAGGGCCTCCTATAGCACCACGGGGGTCCAAACATGCATCTGAAGGAATCTGCGTGCCCCCTAGGACTGGATATGTGCATATGATGGCTCAAAAGAGAAAAAAACCAACCAAATTGGGATCCGGGATTTCAAAACCTAAAATGCCTAATTGTTGGCAGATCGCCAATGCTTAGGGTGCAGAATGATGTATGCGACACACTGGAGCTTGATCTGCTGCTGATCAGCACTGAAAACGGATGCCCGGGGCTTGATCCAAAAAAGAAACGAAGGAGGGAGGGGGGTTCGTCGGCTCCTGCGCATACACTGATTTGGGGGAGATAGGTTTTTGTTTTGTTTATTTTTTTTATAAAAACCTCATTTCATCTCCTTGCCATCACACCTCCGACCCGGAACCCGACTCCTACTAAACTTACATCACTCCTACGGTAAACATGACATTTTGAATGCAATGGTAGAATTATAATTGTGATATAAGACTCCTTCCAGAAGTTATTCAAGCCGATGCTCGTAAATAAACTTTTCCATTTATTAACGAAAACGCCCCTAGTGGCCTTTCTCACAGAAGACCCACGCCCGCAATGTTTACACCCAGCCTAGGGTAAACGGCTTATTCCAGATGCAATTGTGCCCTCAGATTCCCATTCCGAGCTACCGTTTAAAAGATAACAAACCGCCACTACGTGCATAGTATAAAAATACTTTATATTTTTATATAATTAATTCCAGGCACACCGGGCCTCAGAATCTCATGTTGTCTTCATGCCTAGCTCTGGAATTATTCATAGGACTATTTCAATGTCTTATAATGCCAAAACCCAAGTCACTACAGTCCATCCCCATTGTGTGATAAAAATTACCAAGGGTATTCACCAAGGTATCATAAAACTAGTCATCCCTAGATATTAATTTATTTACATTATTAATTGGAGTTCTAGCATTGTTCACCATTAATATTTCTTTATTTTCATCTGATCCACATAGATAATAATAAAACCATTCATAAATAACCCAAATTGAAAAATATAGACGGGTTTTATATCAAAATCATGGAATTTTAAAAATTGATTAAGACATGATCATTATGTCATTTATAACCCATGAAATGGGAATTATAATTTTATGTTTGTCAATTCCAGACTAAATTAAATAATATCTATGTATTTATGAAAATATCTAGAAATTATAGAGTTTTGGGTATTCAAATAAATAAAATAAATGAGTTTTTTGGAGAAAAGGGATAGAATTTGTGCGGAAAATTCTGCAGCATAACGGGTATGAAAAATGGTTCTATAAAACCTTAAAATTGATGTTACATGGGTAACCCATGCATCAAAGACTCATAATATAGAATAAGTATAGAATAAAATGGAAAAAATAACATGGTATGGAAATTATAAAGACATACCACATAATAGAGAACATGAAAAGAAAAAGAGAAGTTGATAATTCCCTTTCATTGAAGAGTAACATCAAAAAAAACATGATCAGGACCTTGGGGTATTGAAGACACCGTGGGATGCTTCATTGGGAGGTAATACAATCATAAAATCTTGGAGAATGGTTTTATAATGAATGTAAATAATGGAATGGGTGGGAATCTATTATAAAAGATGGGTGTTTTTTATTAATTTAAAAGGACACCTCATTAGTGGAATTTGAAAAACCATGGGCCTACCCATGGTGTTGAGAACATGGAAACCTCATATCATATTTTATTGATCATGATTCTACCAGCATTATTTCATCATTATTTCATCATTAATGATGTCATTAAACATACCCAATACATAAAACTGTATTTTTACAATTCAATGAAATACAAAACATTTTATATAAATCTCATAAATTCACCGTAACCTAATATAAACATTCATAATTCAAAAATTATATTCATTTTGCCTTAATAAATCATTAGATATGATAAATTTATCTTTTACCTATAAAAAGTATAAATTATTAAAAATAATAGGGGATATAAAATGCATAGTAACATGTATAGTAAAATTTTCTATACATGAAAAAAACATTATTTTTATCATTTATAATTAATAAAGTGTGTTTTTATAACACTATTTCATTATAATAAACATTATTAATAAATATTTATTTTAATATGAAAATTTATATCTTTCTGATATTTACAATTTTTACCCAAAAATCAATTACCAAATTCTATCTAAATTTTTATGTTATACTATTCTTAAAACGGATATGATGAATTATAGTTTTATTTAAACAAATGGATTATATTTTATATAATTAGTTCCTTGACAAAAAAACTCTTTAAAATACTTTCATATAACTGAAGGCTATAGTATGCGATGGTGATGGACTCTTGGGGCAGCTTAGATAACATCTACAGAGTTGTAATATAAACTAACATTAACTTCTACCATTAGTTATTTCATTCAAGATTAACATGTTCGTCATCATATTGGGTTGGTCTTGTGAAAATACTAGTGACGCTACCACCTTTCCAAGTACTGAAAAATTTGATTCATATGGACTTAGTCTACTTGTTGAGGTCATCAACTCTTCTTTCTGCATTAACTATCCATTAGCATTTCTATTTATAAAAATCAACATAACGTTACAATTTTTATTATTTCAAACGGTCATATTAACCAAAGATCATATATCAATCAAAACCCAATGGTCACATTTCATA
Source organism: Viscum album (assembly GCA_963277665.1). Taxonomy (NCBI): domain Eukaryota; kingdom Viridiplantae; phylum Streptophyta; class Magnoliopsida; order Santalales; family Viscaceae; genus Viscum; species Viscum album. The sequence continues at coordinate 1,965,937,049 of OY728133.1, forward strand.
TTTATTTATATATTTTTACTAATTATGACATAGTAAAACATACATTTTCTAAAAGAAAATTATTATTAAAAATTTCGGGTTGTTATATTTCCCCTTAAGAACTCTCCAGTGAAATTTCAAATCATACCCTCCTAAGATAAAAGGTGTGGGTATTTATGCCTCACAGTCTCTTCTATTTCCCATGAATCTTCTTCTTATTTGTTCTTCCTCCACAACACTTTAATAGGGTGGGTAGTCTTCTTATATAAAACCTTGTCTCTAAGATCCAAGATCTCCACCAGATGCTCCCCATAAGATATGTCTTGTCTAATTGTACCACATATGGATTCAATACATGTGAAGGGTTGGGTATGTACATTCATATGAGGGATACACGGAATAAATCATTAACAAGATCTATATTCAGCATAAGTGCAAGCACATAGGCCACTAATTCTACACGATCAAGGATTTCATCGGGACCAATGTACATGGGGATAATATTCCAATTTTTCCAAACCGCATGACTCTATTTCATAGAGAAATTCATAGTAAAACCTTATCAACATAATTAAATCCAGGTCTCTTGGATGGTTTTATGCATAGATCTTCTGCCGACTCTGAGTAACCATAATGTGTTATTAGATGGAATGATCCTTTTCTGTCACCTTTGGTTTATGATCAGGCCCATGAGGATTTCCTTAACCAGATTCACCCCTACAAGTAAGAGTTCGACATTTCATCCCATATAAATATTTGTAGGGTGCCATTTGAATGCTTTAATGGATTCTGTTTTTGTAATAGAAGTCATTTAATGGGAGATGTTGATGATGTTAACCTCTAAATTCAATTGAGAATGTTGTCAACATTTCCTCAAGTGTTTGAGTAGTCCTTTTATATTGTCTATAGGTTTGGGAGTGATAGGATATACTGAAATTCTATTCGGTACTAAATTTGTGCTGAAGACTTCTCTATAATTTTGAGGTGGACCACAAATCACAGTATGATACAATAGAGAGTGGTACCCCATGAAGCCTTACCACGTCCCTCACATAAATCCTAGAAATTTTATCAAGAAATAAATCTTCCATAATAGAGATAAAATGGGAAGTCTTGGTGAGATGGTTCACTATAACCCATATCACATTGTTTCCTTTGGATGTTCTTGGGAGACCACTGACAAATCCCATAGTGGTACTGTCCCACTTCCATGTTGGTATAGGTAGTGGTTGTAATACCCCTTTAGGAATTTTCCACCTTGCCTTCACTTGATGACATACCAGGAACCTTTTAATGCATTTTGTAATATCATATTTCATATTATTCCACCAATAATGATTAATAAGGTCCCAAAACGTTCTGCACTTCTAGGATTTATAGAGGATGTAGATCTATGAGCTTCATCCATCAACTCCTTCTTTATTTTAAGAATATATGAAACTGATAGTCTTGTATGAAATTTTAGTACACCTTATGGATCAATATTGAAATCAGAAAACATCCCATCCTTCACAGCCTCAAAATTCTTATGTAACAATGGATCATTTTTTTTTGATAATTCTTAATCTTGTCTAGTAATTATGGTTGAAAAATCATTTGGGATTGGGTTGATGATATCCCTTACCTTATAATTCCCATGTCCATTTTCACTATGTCTTTGATCAAGGTATCTCCTTGAATTCTCACCATATCTAGAATAATTGGGTCTTTCCTAATTAATGAATCAACAACTTTTTTTTCTCTTCTAATACGATAATGAATTGAACAATCATAGTCTTTAATAAGTTTCGTCCATCTCATATGTCTCATGTTCAATTCCTTTTTTATAAAAATATGTTAAAAAAATTGATAGTCTATTTATATATAAAACTTCTCCCCATAATGATTGGGCCTCCATATTGTTAGAGGAAAAAACCATAGATAGGTCAAGATCATGTGTAGGATAATTCTACTCATGAGGATTTATCTGTCAAGATGCATAATCAATTACCTTCTCATTTTCAAGAGGATTCACCCAATAACATTAAGAGATGTGTCACTAAAAATAAAAAATCATTATCTGATTGAGGGTAGATTAAACATAGGTTTAGTAAACAATCTCTTCTTAGGATCACAGAAACATTAACCACTCTCCATTTTCTTGATGAGTGTGACCCATTTTTGAGTTAACATGGTTAATGGATTAGAAAATAATGATTGGATTTTAAAAAATATCCTATAATCATCTACTATTCCAAGGAAACTATGAATATCAGTTACTATTGTAGGATGAGGCCAATCATCCATAACCTTTGTCTTTTTAGTGTCAAATGATATTCCTTCATTGGTTAGAATGTGCCCCAAGAAAAAACCTAGTCGTAACCAAAATTCAGAGTTTATGAACATTCCAAGCAACCTCTCCATCCTTAGAGTATTCAATGTAACCCTTATATGATCTTCATTCCCCTCACATCTTTTGGAATATATTCTAATGTCTTAAATAAAAACAACCAAAATGTTTTCAAGGTAGTCTTTAAGGAATCTATTAATAAAATACATAAAAATACAAGGATTATCAGTCAAACGAAAGGGCATGCCCACAAAATCATATTGTCAATATCTTGATCAAAAGGTGGTATTTGGAATATCAACTTTCTCCACCGACAATTGATGATAACCAGATGGAAGATCAATCATGGAGAAGATCTACGCCCCCCAAATCTGGTCAAATAAATCATCCATTCATGGAAGATGGTACTTTATCTTCACTATGATATCGTTCAGTTCTCTATAATCTATGCATAACCGCATCGATCCATCCTTATTCTTCACAAAGTGAAATGGTACTCCCCAAGGATACACACTTGGCCAGAGAAACCCCTTCTCAAAATGATCTTATAGTTTCTTCTTTAAATCCTATATATCCACATTCTCCATTCTATATGTGGTTTTTGAAATTGTCTTGGTTCCAAGCATAAGATCAATGAATAACTCTACCTATATTTCTTGGGGAGGTCCAGGTAGCTCTTACATAGATATATCAATGTATTCATAACCGATGGGGAATTATTTTATCCATATACTCTCATTTTCTTCTTCTTATTCACCAATCAGCTCCATAAATAAGGATATAGGGGGAGCTTCTAGAAAAAAAATTAGGTCTAGATTTCTCTTCATTGGAAACAACTATTGGTTTTCAATTTAATACTACTATGATTTTATTTTTTCTTCAATTTTATTTATCATTATACTTTAAGAGCGAGTCTATCCCATTTATAATGTCAAATTCCAGCATGGTAATTACTAAAATATTTTTGATGAGATTGTTCTCACCAATGATAATAATTGAGTATCTATACAAGATTGGTTCTTGGATAATCCCTCCAAGAGTGTTGGCTAAAAATTCTATTTCTAGCAGTACATGGATTGATTATATATTCTTTGAAAACATAAGGGAAATAAAAGAATACATAGAACTTGAATAAAAATATGTACATTATATTTTTTAATGAATAATAAGAGTACTTTCAAACACAGCATTTATAGAATCAACTTTATCCATCGTGATAGAAAAAACACAACCTTTCTCCCTTGCCCTATGATGATGCTGATGGTAATTTCCCTCAACTTCCCTCATATTATTATAGTGATTGGAAAAGTTCCCAATCTATTCAGACATGATGAATTGGACTTCAGGTAGCGCCTAAACCATATTCCATTAGTCATTAGTGTTTGGAAGTTGAGGCTTCACATCACTATGATAATTTTGAGAAATAATTCTGAATCTTCCACACTTGTGACACTTCCCTCTCAGAGGAAGTCAGTTCCCCAAATTATTGTTCCCATATATATTACATGTGGGATAATGCACATTTTTTCAACCAATACCCTAATCAAAATCATCCTTCATATTATATCGATGGATCTTTTCTTTTTATTAGATTCATGGAACCATTTAATCTCACCGAAAAGTAGTTCTACATTCGTAGAACTTCTTAAAATATCATCATAGTTGTCATAACCTCAATTGGTTATATTCTTATGTATATTCAGGGTTATTCCACTAATGTATCTATCAACCATACCATTTGGATTGATGAAAAATATAGAGGTGTAACATGAAAGACTCATGAAGTTCATATTGTAACTCCCCATAGATTCATTTCCCTACTACTTCAGCTCTAGAAATTATTTCTCCATTTTTGTTCTCATCGAATGAGGGAAATATGTATTAAAAAATAACCCTCTGAACTCTTCCCACTCCATATATTTATTATCCCCTATTGGCCTCATGTGTTTAATCAGTGTCCACTACTGGTCATCTTCTCCTTTTAAGAGTTAAACAACTGGGGTGATTTTCTCTTCATAAGAACTACTAAGTAAAAATATATCTTTTTTTAGAGCTTATACAATGTTCTATAATCAATGGGTAGGTAGATCCACTGAATTTTGGCAGTTTTTGATGCATAAAGAACCCAACGTAATGTTGTTCCCTTCTTGGATGATTAGTATCCAAGCTTGATTCATATTATTTCTCATAACTTGAGTCATTTTATTCATTGTTATAATTAATGATTCCTTTAAAGCTTGTATCGGAAGAAAATCGATTTGTGATCTGTTGTGGCCACTATTTTCATGGTTATTCTAATTTTTAACGATTTCCTAAAATAATAAAACTTTAGTGAGAAACTTGTTTCATTTAATAATTATATAACTCTAATTTATTTTTAAGTATTAAAACTTCATTCATTAATATTATATTCATTATAAACAATTAAATGTTCTATAAATCTATCATAATGGTTCGTAAAAAGATTTTGATTAACCAAACATATCCCCCCGGAGTGTCAAACATGGAGTGACGAAAGGCCTGTTTTCATAAACATTTCTCTGTTTATGTCTATCTCAATTATTTGTTTTTTATTTTTACCCCTAGATATATCTGTGGTAGATCCATATACACTTTTTTGTATCTAGTCATAGATTTATTTGTTTGGAAATAACATACTTAATATTTCACAAAAATACCCAGAAGATTTCCTATATTTCAAATTTTCTATAGGGTTATTCCAAAAAATATCATGTCAAAATTTATTTTTCCCATAAAAAATGACATAAGACCTAAGGATAATGTGTATGATTGTGATAGACTCTTTGGGTTGTTCAGATAACATCACCCTAGTTATAATCTCCACTAACTTAAACTTCTCCAATAGGCGATTTCTCTCAATCTTAACATGTTCAAGATCATATTGGGCTTCATCTAGAGTGATTTCTCGTGACACTAACTCGTTCAAAAGATCTGACAAATGGGATTTATATAGCCTAAGTTTACTAGGTGTGGCCATTGACTCTTATTTATGCATCAATTATCCATTAGCATATCTATTTATAAACATAATTATATTATTTAAAATTATTATTGATTCCAAAGGTCCTATTAACCAACAGTCATACAATGGTCATAACTAGATGGTCACATTTAATTTATAATTATATATTTTAATTGATTATAGCATATTAAAATATACATTTTAGGAATGAAAATATTATTCAGTAGTTCAGGTCCTTACACTCTCACTATCTAATGGTGAAAAAGTTCTATAGAAATGCTGTAGACGGACCATCCTTCTACAAGATTTGCACTCAACTAGTTCCCTCGTACACTTTTGAATAATATGTACTAACCTACATCACTGGTAGAACCTAAATTGGATACATGATTATGTTCAATAACTTATAATATTACAATGTGGATGATCTAGATGACACCACCTACTTCTGGTCAAAGTATCACCACATCTTGGTGATGAACCACCATGGGTTTCACTTCCAACATCTCATATGTTACACTCTTTGATAAGAACTCTATTCACATTTCCAGAAATAGAAGTCTTCTGAAACACATTCACCTATGATTTGATTTCATACCTAATACCATCATTGGATTGAATGACTATTAGTAAATCATCACCCATCAGAATTGGTGTGAAGCACTGGAGCTTAGTAAAATGGGAAGAATAATCCATAACTGATAACACACCCAACTCCATATTCAATAATTCTTGGGCTCTATAATACGTCAATGTCTTGGGATATAATTTATCATATAAGGCCATATAAAAATCCCTCTATGATATCTCTTGATGATGATCCCTCTAATTAATACTATCCCACCATCTCTAGGAGGAATCATGTAACATGTATATATATAGATTAACTATCCTCTAAAGAGATGTCTTCAAATGATTTAATATAGATAACATGTCCTCTATCCATGAATCCACAACATGTGGTCTACCATACCCTGAAGGAATGGTTGGATGCTTCTACTAGAACTCACATGTCAACTCTAACATTATCAAGGAAGGTCACAATGCTCCCTAAACGTTCTGTATAAAGCGAAAGAACCAATCATGGAACTATGCCTTAGAACCTACATCTAGTAAAACTACTAGTTCCACATTTTGAACCATTGGATGATAAAATGATATTTCAAGTCCACCACCTTCACATTGTGGTCATTGCCACCCTCATGGTTTATGATTAGACACCATTGGGGTGGCATGCCTCTACAATGCCAAACACAAACCTCATATCGATATTTTCATCAAATTTCACAGTGCAAAAGCATAGCAAAATTAATAATATAGGTAAAAGATAGCCTATATAAGAACACACACCTCTTCTTGAACCATGAATTAGGTATACGAATCGTAAGTACTATATACAAGAAAGACATACAACCTACTTCCCACTACCAAGGTCTTTTCTAGGTCACGTTCTCTTCTATAATCAATATCATTTTCCATTTCACTTTCTTTTATACATTTCTCCTTTCATTTGAATGCACACTCATTTCAAATTTATATAACATTAACATTATATAGGATCAATTAAATGTTTTAAAAAATTATGATCAGTGAGATTCCATACTCCTTCATTACCAAAACATGGTGTCCTCTTAAGTCACATCAATACAAATTCCAGAATACCTACCACAACAACATGTATATATATCAGGACAACTATCAGAAAATCATGTAATAAGTAATTAATTATATAAGGCATGGAATAATTCCTTGCATGTGATTCATGTATGGTTACTAAAATAATTATGGAGATAGAATACCCTCTTTTCATTAGGTTTCATCAAATTAAAACCCATAATCATATCATTAATAACGTCAAAAATAAAGTTCATTACCCAAAGGTGTAATCAAATATAATCTGATTTTCCAAATCTAGAAATCTAAAATTCAATTTGAGGTAATTTGGATTTTTCTTACATTCTAGTTAGAAATTCCCAGATATAAATCATTAGAAAAGAACCATTCCATTTTATCCAATTCTATGATCGCAAAACAGTAAAAAAACCAGAAAATAATTCTCTGACACCACTTTGTAACATCCCAGTCCTAGATGCTACTCAACAGTGCCCTATTCCCAATTGGGAACATGTTATCAATAACATATTTTATAATGGAAGAGGTTATGATAAATAGAGAGGGCCTAGTTGTGTCTATAGGGAGACTATTCCCTCACCACGAGAGTGTGGAACATCTGAATATTAATAACATACACCAATTGGAAGTAGTAAATGATACATAAAAGAATAAAATAAAAAATAACTACTAAATGAACAATACTAGAAGTCGTATCATATAAAAAATGACGATACATTTCATAAAACTTTAATAATGAAGCCAAAACATGTATACATATAAATTGTACATTACATAGTAAAAAGGTACCAAAAGTCCAAGGAGTATCCCAATTTTCATTTCGTGCCTCAAATCAGTCTTGTTCTCCCCTACTCCTCAACATTAATCAAGAACCTGTAGAAGATCATGTTCCGTTATCCATACATGTAATCTTAAACAAGGTTTGGGTACCCAAAAGTAACCCAAATATGTGTGATATATAATCCTAGAAGTTAACAACCCATAGTCATGTTCTAATCAGTTAGTAAATGTATAACAATAGCGTGTCAGAAGAAATATAACAAGCAAATTAATTACTCAAAAGTAAACAGAATATTAGTCTAGGTTATCTTTTATAGTGAAGTTAAATTAATAAATTTCATTTAGAAGAAAATTATATTCAATAATAGTTATTCTTTTGTGACTTTATAATCATGTTTTTCGAAAGATTCATTCTCATTTAATTCATAAGTATATAGACCTAGAACATAGCATGACACCCACCATGGTCATATGTTAATGGATTCTTAAATAGGCCATCCATAAAGTATAAGTGAAGAATGAATCCATGATTGTGCTTTGGCTTGGAAGTCACATCATAAAAAAATTACATTAATTATTCAATTTATAACCCGATCCCATCCAAGTAATTCCTAATTTCTAATCCAAGTATCAATCTAGGTACAAAATAAACCTACACCCTAGGAGCCTATCCATGGAGAACCTCTCAAGAACCCATGTATCACTCTTGGTGTGTTATAACATCACTATCATTTGAGTTGGTCCTTGGTGGACCACTAATGGTTCCCATGTATCACCCATGAAAAAAATATAAAATTCCATTTGAATCCATTCATGGAATTATCATATGATTCCTTGTATAACATGGAATATAATAGTCAAGAATCAACTTCCATCCTTGGAAGTCCGCTAGGGAGTCCAATTATCAAGCATGCAAAAGAAAGGTACAATACAATTTAGTTTGTACACATACTTCTCATTGAATCCATTTTTAACACAAATCATATAATAATTTATTCAATTAAACATCATTTTATCAACTTCAATTATTATTTCATGGTCAAAACCATGAACATATCAATTAATACTCACCTCCATAGGAGATTGAAGTTAAAGGCCATGTTTAAAAGGCTCACCTCCATTTAATTCACTAAGGCATATCAACATAATGTTAAATGAATATTAACCATAAAATTTCATATCTATTACCAAGGGTCAAATTCAAACCATCCCTTACCTGTAGTCCTTTTAATTTACAATTTATATCACAATTCAATTTAAAATTATCAATTTAATATAAACATCCCATGAAAAAGGAGAAAACAACACACCTAAGGGGGTCCAAGGTCAATACACTCATGGTGGTCTATATATATAGCCAATACTACCAAGGGGTGTTTCTAAATCAATTTCCACAAACTATAACCCTGATTGATGGTCTCTTTAATTTAATATTCCATCACTTGGAACTCAAGACAAGTATTAGAATTCAGTTTAAGGTGATGCCTAAAAATTGGTAACATAGCACAATGACATAATTAAACACCTTGAATTTTATCAAAAGGCACTAGACCACCTTAAATAGTTCAATAGATGTCGTCTCATCCAGAATCTATTCCAGATTCATCTCAGATCAAAATAAAATTGAAGAACATATGAAAAAACCTAATAATAAGGTATATTATCTTGCACCTAAATAGAACAACAAAAATCAATAATAACAAATAACGACATAGATAAATTGAGATATTATCGATGTACTTCCAATGAGGCCAATGACACTTGATTCAATTATCAGACGAAGACAATCACTTGATTCCAATATTAGCCCCCACAATTATCTCTCAAAGGTGATCTTTCTATCTAACGACGAAGAATAAAAATTACTGTTCATTTAATATATAATAGAGGGAAAAATTGCAATTTCACATAATATTGGGACTCGTATGGTTTGGCTACATAATTTGGCTAAACCTTCCGGAAACCATGAATTCTCGCCTAAAGGAAGCTCTCATCAAATGATTACCACACACTGTTTGACTACCCATGCAAAAACTATTCAAAACCCCGCTATAAAAATTTTAAATTCGGATGTATGACCGTGAGGCCCAAAGAAGATATAGTCCATACATAATCATTTAAACTAAGAATTAAATTCAGAAACCATGAATGCTCGCCTAAAGGAAGCTTTCATTAATATTAGGCCATACATAATCATTTAAACTAATATTTAATTGAAATAAAAGGATCCATATCCTAAAGAAGATATAGGTTCCTATAGTTAATGACTAAGAGATGTGTAATATTATTAGTAAGTAAACAAGAAACATATGTTATTATCTTGTTTGATATATATTTTTATAAGTTAATTTTATATAACAAATTAAATGTGTGTTTTAGTTATGTATTTCTTCGACATATGATTGGTTTTGTTCAGATAATATACAACATTGAGTAATATTTTGAATTGGTTAATTTTTGGGAATGTTTTTTCCTTGTATGGTAATGTTAAATTCTTGATTGATCCTAATGTTCATTGTATGCATATTATATCCTATGATAAAAAATTAATGGTAAAATTTTAACATAATTTTTTGAAATAATTATTTTGATAGAAGACTAACTATTAGAGGAGTTCAAAAACTTGCCCCTTACTACCTAATCTCATAGATCCCCCTCATCACTCATGAAAAAGAAAAATTATAATTCTGGATAATAGATTATATGATAAAATTTTAAGTGTCACTCAAATTTCATATGAAGGTTCTAGGAGAACACTTAAATGAAAAATTTGTGTGGGCCTAGGAAATTGATAGTTTCACATATTCAAATTTATTACTGGGGAAGGATTCATTTTGATTTAAAGTGGAGAGATTAATAAACATTCATGAAAATTGAAATAGTTGTAATAAAAATATTATTATGATTCTAAATTTTAAAAACTATTTTAAATATTATACAATCATTCAAAAAATTTCATTAGTTTTGAAGATTTATTTTACACTTATATGGAAGATATAAAATGATGTATTTATAGGACATAAGAATATTTCATTTGATCTTTAAATGGTGTACAATATATTAACATTAAATTTGTATATGTAATCTTTGAATATTTAATTTTTTATGTTATATGAATCATTATATGGTATATGATATCCTATTGATGTAGAGTAACACATTAATAATTGAGATATATGCAATTCACTTATTTATGAGAAGCTTTGGAAACACATGAATTACTTTCACATTAATTAAATTCCAAAAGCCCATATGATAGAGTTTTGTAAAAATTTTATCCAATTACATCCTTTACATTATTTAACAGATATCTAAGTGAAACAGTGTCAATATTACAAAATTGGTAGTCTCAAAAAATAATTAGTAGCTTGTAAGACGAATAAGAATTTAATGGCTTTTATGAATAGAGGTAGAAGAAGATTATTTATTTTGAAAAATGTGGTCATGTTTTGTTTTATATTTTATTGTTTATCCTATTTTAATTAATATATTGTTTTACCATTTTTGTTTTCAAAAAAATCATAATATTTGATTGTGAATGAGTGCACTGTAAATATCAAAATGTATAAGTATGATAGGGGAATATTTTGATGAGTATTGTTGGAAAACTTAACACCTATATGTAGTTTAATAAGGCAAAAAACCCATGCCAATATCAATCAAATGTGGAATCCATGAGTTTAAATAATAAAACCTTTAAAAAATCCTACCCCATTTTTTATGATATTGATCTTCACAATAAGTGAGTTTAATTGAGTTATTCTTATAGAAAAAAATGGAATTATACATTTTATGGATTCCACTAGACACTAGAATATCTAAATACATTGGTAGGACCTATCCTCCAAAATAGTGTGCTAGAACCTCCTTGTTTAGGGGAAATGAATGGAATTTAATTAGAGGGAGAGAGTGATATAGAGAGATTTCACCAATAGAGAATGATCACATATATGTCAAACGTGGTATATAAATCTAAAATTTACCTGATCACTTTTTTGAATGAATCATCCTTTTGACGTTTTAACATTTCAAAAGTTATGAAATAAAAAAACCATTTAGATTCCACCTCAATTTTTATTTCAATTATTAATATCATTTAATAACCAAAATTTTATTGACAAATTATTATATTTTTTGTTAGTATGTCTAAATAAATATGACAATCAATATAAAATATTTATCCTAATTATTTAATAAATCATGACATATGAGAACAATGTTATGGAACAAAAGACCCTGATAATATGGTGACCATGGAATGTGGACTTTAATCATTATATTGTTAGAGATATAGTATACAATAAGATCCAGCACTACCTATTAACTCCAAATAGAATCATCAATTCCAACAAAAACCAGTAATCCTTCCTAGAAAAGATCAAACTAAAAGCTATCCCCACCTCCTATAATAAGTCCCTTGTCATTGAGATTGAAACAACTACCTCATAATTATGTAGTATTTTTCACTGAATCTCTCAATTTTTCCTCATCAAAGTGTCATCTCTGTTATCCTACACTATTAATATTTTCTGACACATCCTAATGAACATCCTTGGTGTGAACCATATGGGTAAATCGATGTGGAGAAATACCTAAAAAATAAAAAATGGTTAGGGAGTCATAAAACTGAAATATGGAATATATATACTAAAAAATAAATAAATAAATTTTATTCAAGGTATAACTTAATCCCATGGTCTAATCATTTCGAACATAGTCAAAAAGAAAAATGATGCATGATCCATTCCAAGGTATCTACCTTGCAACTAGTATCAATCAACTTAATATAATAAAAAATTCAATGGTCACATGCATCAAATCATTGGGGACCTAAATAGTCATGTCTCAATTAGTATTCCTTGTTTACATTGTCTATGAAACTCAATTGATGTTGTTTACTTACCAACCCATGAAGTCTCACATGTGACTAGCCTTAAACTCAATTATATATCCCAAATTAAACCTTTTATACCACTCTATCATAAACCCCTCCACCCAAAGGTACCTCTCTTGGGCTGGAAAAGAGAGAAGGGGGATAATGATGCTATAAAAATTCCTCCAGTGGGCCATGGATTGGAAACAAGCACAACGGGAATATCATACATACAAATGAGGGGAATTAACGTTTTAGAGAACATGTTGAATTAGATAGAAGATAAGAACACCAATAAAAATCATTCTTTATATAAAGTTAAAATAAACCCAAATTCCATGAATGCAATGTCATAAGGAAAAAATACAACTAAAAAGGAAACTATAAGTACCAAAAGATTAACATGGGAGAGACTATAAATCCCAAACAATTCCTGAACAAGAATACACTAATAGAATATAGAATAATCTTATACCGTCTCATGTTAATAAGAAAAATATTTATATAAATATAGGGTGAGTATAATAGGTATAATTAGTAGGATCCTCCCCAATGCCTCTCAAAAAAATATAATGAAAGTATGATAAATCTTAGTGAATAATAAGTAAAAATAACTTGTCAACTAAATAGAAATTTTACATTCCCTACGACACCTTGGATATCACTCACCATGTAATTCATTCAAGTGATAATATAATATTTATTTAAAAATGTGTAACTGGTGCCACTTCTCCATTGTTTTGATGCTCATCCCCAATGCCACACATCCCGAGCCATCTCTCTCAAAAAGAATCCAACATGAAGATACCTAGGATAATGTATCAAAAAATTCATCAAATCATCTAATTATCCAATTCCACATCTCTATATAGTAACTATGTCGTTTCCATGATTCATCAAAACCCCACATGTCAAGTGTTATACATCAATCAATCTGATCCCATACATTCAATATCTATATTAATCCTTAGGATACAATATCCAAAGATATGTGAGTGTAAAATAAAGATAATATGTTAAATCCATATACAAACATATATGGTAAGGATAAAAATCTTTCATACCAAAATATATAAGATACTCGGAGAAGAAAGTGGGTCCATAAAGGGTAGTTAGCCATCAGTTCCTTAGCAACTAAAATATTGGGTGAAACACCCTCCCGAAATTCCACAAGATTTAGTCACCCTACCGACAGACTTGTGGTAGAATATGAAATTATAAAACATTCTGGATATAATATAGTTTAAAACCACACTATCAACATTATCCTAATATTATTCTCAACTATGACTGTTTTCTCTTAGACTCTCGGATGAAACCACTAAGAACAATATATCTTATTAGAATACAAGAAAATTCAAAATACTTTCTTTAATCATTATTTTATTCTTTTTTAATTCCTCTTTATAATATTTAATTCATTATCAATTAATTAATTTTATACCATTCAAATTTTTTCACCTTAAAGTGATGTTTGTTTCCTCAATGCATTATCCATCAAAGTTTATATTTTTACAATATTAACATTTTTTCATCATTTAATACACAAAAACACAGAGGATAAAAAAATTAACAAATAGTATCATTACATAATTTCATGAATTATATGAAACATCCTAATCAACCATAGAATATATGTATAAATAAAAAAACTAGCCACCATAAGAAATGGTGAAAGGAATGATGGTAAAAAATTAAATCATCCATCCGACCCTAAGAAAAACATTATCAAGATAGTGTACCAACTTCAATTATGACAACAGGAAATAACAGCTTCAACATATTCCTTTAAACCTTCTTCTATCCTCGACACTATCATGCATATCACTATACATCTCATCATCACATTCTTAAAATACTACTATATATTCTATACCTCCCCATCCATATCTCATGAACTAAATCCATATTAGGCTCACAAAACATATACTGGAAAGGCTCTCATCTAGAGTAGAACAAAAGGAAAGAAAATGGATTCTATTCCAACAAAAAAGGAATCCCATATTTACTTGTAAAAGGATATATCAACCCTAAACAATTATTTTTATCAAACAATTGGTTTTATTCCATCATTATTTAACTGATTCATTTAATACAAGTTACAAATTTAGGTGGTATAATGCATCAGTTAATACAAAATATAAATTATTTTAACATTATTCCATGCATACAATCCAATTTCAAGAAAATATTGGGGATGAAAAATTATTTTCTAACATGATTCATTATTAACAACAATAACAAGCATTCCAAAATTAATTTTTTATCCATTATAATAAACATATTAAAGATCATTTACATAAATTTGTTTTATGATTAATTTTATTTATATAAAATTTAATGAATCAATGTATTCATTAAAAATTCCACATTAAATTATTTTCCCAAAAAAATTACTATATTTATGTTATTTAAAGAATTTATTCATGTAAAAATTTTAAAACCAATGAATAAAAAAATTTCCAACAAAAATAAATATAGATAACACACTATCTATATTAAAAGGAATCTATTTATTATGTTGGAAAAACATATGATCATTATATCCCTAAACCGTTCCTTCATTAATATGGTTTATTCTCTATTAAGGTTAATTTCACCATCACTCAAAGAGTTAAAACTATATTACATTAAACTTTCATAGAAAA
The DNA here is from genome assembly GCA_963277665.1 of Viscum album. Taxonomy (NCBI): domain Eukaryota; kingdom Viridiplantae; phylum Streptophyta; class Magnoliopsida; order Santalales; family Viscaceae; genus Viscum; species Viscum album. The sequence goes on from OY728133.1 coordinate 1,965,952,273, forward strand.
TAAATATAATTGATGAATATAATCCCACACATTAAAGCATGAACATTCCTCAAATAAGAATATGATAATTACATGTGTCTTTGATCACAATATAACTAAATCCATACAAAAATTTCACACTGAAACAATGCCAACAAACATTAAAAGGACACTATAAGAATAATATAGATCAACTGATATTTCATGGAAATGAAAAATGAGAGGAAATAAGACTGGTTCAAGTATAATCTAAAAGTAATGGAGATAAAACTCATCTCAGAGAACATCAAATCGAACACACAAGGTAATGGATTAATACATTTCAAAATGGATTCAAAATTAAATGACAGATTGATTTTCATTTCCTATAGTTTGAGATAAAGTAATTTTTTTAGGAAAAATCAACATTTTAGTATTCCATATAGGTGCAATTCATGGAAGAGAATTATGGTGTGAATGTGTTACTCACATCATAAATGTCCTGCATTTTACATCTATTGAAAAACATATCACCTTGGTACACTTGACAAGTACTTAATTAACATCATGAATTCATTATTCATGATCTGAATTTTTCATTAGAAGACTCACCATTCACAATACCTCATTCCATTCAAACCGTGAATTGGATTCAAGACATGAATGCACACTGTGAACCAATCTCTCACAAACAATGAATTATCTTCGGGCTATAAACCAAACACCTACAAAATCCAAAAATCGTCAAATAAATTCCATGGAATTAATTTCACATAAAGAACTCCCAATGAATACCGAAACCATCTCAAAAACACTGTTGCACTTTCTTTAGAATTTATATGTGCACAAAAGGCTTCAAAAACATGCAAATGGATGGGATAAAGGGATAAGGGCCCTTATATATATAATAGTTTAGAGATTTCCTAAAATTAAGATTCTCCTTTTAATGTTTTATTTAAAATTCATGTCTGATGATGATGATTCCATTTATCTCTAACAAAATATTTTATCCAATGAGTGTCATGATTTAAATTCATTTTATATGGAATTTTGATAAATTATCTCTCAGAAAAACAATGAACCCTGTAAAAATAAATCATATCCATTCAGGGGAAGAGATACTTATTTCTTTAATAAATAGTATAATTTAGTGTTCATATAACATATTAGTTATTTAGGTATTCCATCATGAAAATAATATCATATATTACAATTATATGGTTGAGCGGGAAACACTTATAAAATTTATTAAAATGTATAAACTCATAACTATTCCACTAGAAACATTACTAAGGGATTACTAGCTAAGAGTGAGAAAATAATCATTCCAAAATGGGATCTTAATACTATAAGGATAAACAATAAATTTCTTAACTTACATAAGATAATTCAGGGTCCCTATATTTAACCTAAAACTACTCAGCTAGATGATCGAAACCAGGAAAAGTGTTAAATTTGGATGTAATTAGACAATTAATAGTTTATAATGGGATTCAATCTAAACATTATATCTCATTTTATTCTATTTATTTTTAAATATTTAAAATCATTTAATTTTGGATCTATAATATTTCCACCAAATAAAAATTTTAATACAATATTGATTTTTAACACTTTACAAAACACATGAAATTTTTTTGGGAATAAGTAAACTAAACCAATTATGATACATAGAACAAAACTTGTTAAATTAAATTATGATAATTTGATGAAAAAATTAAATACCTTATAATAAAGCATAAATTAATTAATAATATAATAAATTTATATTTATTAATAATAAATAAGTTAATAAAATAAATAAATCCACAATTCATACATTCCAATAGGAGATAAACATTTATTAACAACTCATTAATAAATTATAAACACATTATAATTTACTCAAAAATAAAAATGAAAAAATCTCAATTATATAATATGAACTCATAATATTTTCATTCACATAGTTTTAATATGAAATCCTTTTTATTCCACAATATATGACATTTATTGATCCCATTTTCAATCAAATAAAAAGAATTTTATTTATTAAATGATTTATTGAAATAAAATACCACATATTTTCTCAAATATGTTTCTTAATATAAATATTTTCAATTTTAATTTATGATATAATCATATATAAATATAAAAACTTTTAGATTTATCCTAATTTTAACTATATAAATATTCTTTTTTTGTTGATCAAATTAACCAAAATTTTTTTGGTATGGATTAAATACCTCTTTCCACTGAGTGTAGAATATTCACACCCATCATAGAAACGGTTTTTCAAAATTTAAATTTTTTGATATTCCTTAATTAGATGTTTCAAATAAACATAAAAAAAATTATAAAAAATTTGCAATTAATTAAGTTATTAACACCTTAAAAATTAAATAATGATTGGAAATTTCATTTTTTATAATTTATAAAATTTTTATAAATTAAATAATTCAATTAATATTTTAAAAAGGAATAATAAAATTGAAAACTAAAAAATAATTTTTTTTCTAAATATCATATTTTTCAATATAACAATGTCATAAGTTACAATTTAATTCTAAAATAATATCATGTATTACAACTAGAAATTCATGGGCTATGATAGATTATCCTATATATCAATTGTATTATATGATATATCTATATCAAAATTGGAAATTTATCTTTTATGGGACATGATATGTTCGATATCGCTTTAGCGATACAAGGCTCTGCCTTGTGGTCTAAATCAACACTGTCATACCTTATGTCATTACATTTCATATGTTATGATATATTGAAAAATAATCAATTATTACTATGTCATAACCTATGATATCTTATATAATATAGTGAGATATCACAAAAACATACGATATCACATGTCATAAATCCATACATCGAAGAATTTTTTGTATCATATTTAGGATATAATAAAAAAACATTAAAATTATATCCAATTGTATATTAGAAATCCAAAACATATTTAACAAATATAATATGATATCAGTGTCTTCTTTATTTCAAACATGATTTCAAGAATCAAGAATCATGGAAGAGATCTTATACCACTAATGTTTTCTTATGGATTGAATAACATATATTTGATGTATCAAAATCCATTAAATATATTCTACCCCTCATCACTATCGAAACAACCCATTGTTTTATAGGTCATTATTTTCATGGGAAATTTAAATTTAGAGTCCATGAGGAGAGGTATTTTTATAAATAATTATTTATATTTGTATTCCAAGAGTTAGAGAATCTAAACAAGATGTTTTTGGATGTGTCCATATGTTCAAGAGGTATCTCGGGGGATTATTCCTAGGTCTGATCACTGTGTGGTTTTATAATAATGCTATAAAAACATTGTGTATTCAATGAGATCAACCAGGAACCCAGTGTAAATGGAAGAAGGGGTCTTAGCTCATGGAGTTCCACCTGGTAGCTGATGCCCCATTGGTTTCTGGAAGAGGGTTGGCTAGGTTCCCAATGTGACTGGGTTGAATTTATTTATTGGGAGAATTATATGAGCATTATTCTTCAAGATTTTTTATTTTCAATGATGTTAACCCCATAATCCACATAAATCCAATGTAAATTACTATTTTTTGTGACTTTTGGTAAATTTAAGATTTATTAAAAATTGGCATTAATATAGGATTTTTTATGAATTATTTAATCTTTTATTTATCAAATATTCCATGCGTTAATTTTGGGAAAATTAGAATTACATTGTTAAATGGATTATTTATTTGATCATTCATCATTTATTAATTATTTAGTTGAAAAGCAACATTTTAATTTGATAATTTTAAATAATGAATATTCAACTTATAATTTTTTGAATGTTCTTTTCGTAACTATAATAGAAATTAATTATAACTTAAAAAATCTAGATATGAATTGTAATTATATAATGAAGTTTCATTAAAAATTGATTAATTTAATTGGAGGTCAAATATTATGAGCATGAATTTTTTAAAACACATGAGTATTTAAATTTAATTATTTATTTTAATGAAAAAATAAATTATTTTGGTTTAATCTGATTGTTGGTGATTAAAATATTTTTGAGTGTTTATTAGATATTACATTAATGCTTAATCTAAATATTAAATATCCATATGCCTAAATGGGTTTTTAATAACGTCATAGGTCACTGGAAATCAGGATATCGTAAGGAAACACCTCTCACTATTAGTTCAGTGGTTAAATGATGGCCATTAAGCTGACCACATGAGTGAATTTCACATTCCTGTACTCAATATCTAGAATATAGCCTTACCAACCACATGAAAACTCACTTGATCAGTACACTGACTACATGAAAGATAAAAATCATTCAACTAACCATGAAACCTTCCCAAGTGACCACAATATCACACCAAACTACCACCCCCTACTCTACATGTATACCCAACTGACCACACAACTCAATTGACTGCATGAAACCAACTCATTTACCTATCACATGAATTTCTAATAGTCGACCAACAACCAATTTTTCCAAGAAATAACCACAAGATTCATCCAACATACTATGAAGAAATCTCCATCGACCTTCTGTATATAGAAAAAATCAACTGAATATACCCACCACTGATGTTTCCATACAACATCCTTCATATGGCCAGTAGACCTACTATACCTCCTACAAGATACTGTATGATCAAATTGATTTTACCATGGCCATGTCCCAAAAAAAGACAACACCCTTTTATTGATAAAAAAATGTATATGTAATTGATAAATGATGATAGATATGGAAACACAAAATTGACCAAATCCATTCCTTTATAGGTTATTGAATATCAAATTGATAAGATGTCTAAGAGAATGATCTTCAAAGATGACCACTCACCTCGTTAGTTTTTTATGGAGAACGTATAAGTATGAATAAGATATGTGGTAACATGAATATATAATGATGTATAATTATCATGTGTTTGTAGTACCAAAGTGTGTAATTTGGAGAAAAAAACTCAACTTACATGGTATAAAATGTGAAACCCTGAGATTATGAGAAATTCATTTTCAAATAAATTTAATCCATTTTATATTTTTTATTACACACAATATAATATTTATTGTGTGTTAAAAGTATCACTAAGTTTGGATTCTATTATAGGAAACATTGAGTTGGGAATGTGTTACACACAACATTGAGTGTAAACTAAATGTAACATATTATTAATATATTTTTATTTAATTTGATATTTATCAACTACCCATTTGAATGGTGGTTATAAATGGGATTCATTAGAATATGAAAAATATTTTTTTAAAAATGTATATATAATTAATTCATTAGCAACCAATTTATTAGAAATTTTAATAATTAACATTTGAAAATAAATGAAATATTTTTCTTGAAAAACAATTTTTATTCATAAAAAATGTGTAACGATAATAAATTTTGTAATTCACTTTCAGTAAATGATTTTAATGTAATATATATATATATATATATATATATATATATATATATTATATTGAAAAAAAATTAACAATATTGTTATGTGGTTTTTAGATAGGAGATTAGTGTAACTATAATTTTATTCTTAGAACTATATTTTTCTAAAAATGTAGTTTTGTCTACTTTTTTTCACATATATTAAAAATAAGATTTTACAATTTTAGAAAATTTATATCTGAAAATAAAATAAAATTTTGAAATAAAATTTTATAATTATAATATATTATAATTCTTATAATTCTCTAAAAGGATTTTTCTAATGAATGGATAAAAAATTCTGAATTTTTTTTGAAAACGTTATTTTTGTTTAAATTATTTACAAAGGTAAATTTTTTAAAGTTAGATTTAAAGTAAAATTAGTAAAATTACATTACTATTCATATAATTTAGTTCATTGGGAAAAATTTCCTATTGAATTTGGATATAAAAACATTGTAAGCTTTTTAAATATTTCCCTTAAAAACCCTGATTTCCCATCATATCTACGATATTACATTTAAATCAAAAATATTCCATTCTGCAAATTTTATTTGAAAAAATGAATTCTATTTTTTTAATCATAATAATTTATATTTTCTAAGATGTCAATATGTTTTTTTGGTGAAAATAATTTTTAAAAATAGTAAAAATTAATTATCGCATTTAATGTAAAAATGGATGTACCATGGGGTAAAACAAAAATCATAAGGTTTAAAATTACCAAAATTTATTCTGGGATATTTTTTTTGATATAACATATAATTTAAAATGATATATAATACTCCATTTTTGGAACATTTTTCTTGATAAAAAAATGGTTACACTTGTTTATTTTCAAAAAATTAAAATTATGCCATTCTCTTAACTTATAAAGCACCACCCCCTCTCCTCTATTTTGTACACATCAAAATAGTTTTTGTCTACAAATAATTTACCAAAAAATTACCAAATTCCTTTTTATCATTATAAAATCTTTAGTTTTTTCATAAATCTGTCCTAGTAGGGATTTTGTTGAAAACCTAAGGAGGTTTCCAGAAAAAGAGGTAACATTCATCAATGAGATTTTTTATTTTATTTCATCATCCACCACAATTAATTCTTATTAATAAATTACGATATAATAACTTAATTATATTAGATGTAATTATTATTTGTTATGTAAAGGTAATGTCCTATAAAAATATCCACTTCTACCAAATGGGTTACAAAATCATCATTTGTGTGTATAAAGGACTACCACCACACTAACTGATGTCATTCGTTTTCCAATTACCACCACCCACAATTCGGTTTCATGATAGATATAATGTATATATATAATATTTATAATATAATTATAAAATTTTAAGAATTATATAGTTTTTAATTTTTTTACTATCAATTAAATATGGGATACTATAATATCACTCATGTGTACGGAAGAAAACCGCCCAATGAAGTGATGTGATTCATTTTAAATAATTTTATACACAGAAGATAATAAAAATAAATGTAATACATATATATAATATACATGAAATAATTATGATATTCTGGAATAAAGTATCTTTATGGAAGGATAATATATCATTATATTTCTAAACATTTCACTCACTAAAAGATGTTAACGTCACACATGGACATATGGGCCACATCCTTTAAGAAGAAGTGTAGCTTTCTATTTTCATCAGCAGACCACATTGATGACATTAATACGTTTATTTAATGAAATAATATTTTATTAAAAAAATTAATCATTATTTAAATTTAAATTATTACTTATATTCCTTTTATATTGATAATTTAAAAATAGTGATATTATTCATACGTATGAGTGTACTAAAATATCTAGGATCTTAATGAACTTAAATTCCATAAATCATCATTAATGATTTGACTTAATAGTATAATTTAATTATAAATATGATAATTATTTTATAATTATTTTTATTTCGTGATAGAACCATGATCAAAGTAAGAGTACTGAAAATAATAAATCTTATTATATATGAAAAAAACAGTTATTATCTGAAATGTGGCATTAACATAAAATTGTTAATAAACGAGACATAAAGGGACTCAATTTAATAATATATCTTAAGATATATATAATTATGGTTTTGTAATATATGTATAAAAAATTATATTTATTTGAAATTAGGTTCTAATGTGTACAAAGGATTTTGAGACCCAAGGTAAAAGATTTATAATCACTATTTTATTATTGGGAGACATACGAAAATTCACCACTCATTTCATTTTTTTGGTTTATATGCTTGGAAATTAACATTTTATATATTAAATACCATTATTTTAATTATATTTAATATTTCATTACTTTATATTATTTATTGGGTATATGATTCAAATTATTATTAAAGCAGTAATGTATTTTTTTCTTCAATTTTCATTCTTTTATATTTTTTCCATGTTATGCATTGGTATTTTTTATGATATATATATACGTCACCTTTGATAATTAATATGATGAGTTCATTTATTCTCATTATTTCTTATGTTTCATTTATTTTTATCCTTTCATGGGGATCATAATTAAATGTTACCAATGTGGTAAGGGTTTTATGTTATAATTAGATTATTTATAAGGATTGTTTATGATTATGTTTATGATAATAACATATTATGATCCATGTCTCCATAAAATGATAAAAATTATTCTCTTTTGGTCATTAATTTTATTTTCAAGTAAAATTACCTTTCTTAGACCCTTTTTTTCTTTAAAAAATTTTGTAATTAGTTTTACGAAAATATGTATTTGTTACTATCTTCGGTAATAAATAATTTTCTTTCTAAACAATGTATTCTAAAAATGTATTAAAAATTGTTTTAATATTTTCCTATGATTATTAAAATATATTTTTACCCTTGGTTTACCCTTTTATTTTTTTAATGGAATCATCATCAATTTGTTTCATTCAATTCCATTTTATCTTTTATGGAAAATGTGTAAAGAATATTTTTTTAACATACACAATATGAATTGTATTTATCATTGTCATAGCGACTCAATGGTTTCATGCATTACTTAAAAATTTTAAAATTTATTTTTAATTAAATTATTTCTATAATATTTGGGAAATTTTTATCATTTTAATTAAAATATTTCATAGTAAAAATTGATTTTGGAAATGTTCTAAAAAGTAGTTTTCCAATTATAAAGGCTATTTTTCTCAATAAATTTCCCAAGTAATATTTTAAAATAATTTTCCATATATGATGAAATCCTTTGATATTACTTATTAATTATAAGGTATATAGTCCAATGATAGTATCCATATTATTTCTATGAATGGTTTATGTTTATGATGAAAATATCTGTATGAAACCCATTTCACTTCAATGTTTTTTACCATGATAAAATAAATATGAAACCTACTTCTTATTATATAGGTTATGCATTGATGGAAATATGATATTATTGAGAAACCAATTTTTTTAGACATTTTTTGTTATGGATAAACCATTATGAAACCCAATTAATTTACTAGGTTCTAATATGATGAATGTTTTATGATCATGTAACAAAAATACATATAATTTTCATTATGTGCTAGTGGTTATGTAATAACTAATGATGGTGGTTACATTATAACTATGAATAGGGGTTAAGTTATATTAGTTTATGGGTCATACCTATATCTCCCTCCAATACACTAGGTAAATGATTATATCTTATAAGAAAGACAATACATGAAAACGGAGTGAACCAGGTTCAGTATGGAACTTTTTATGATATGATTGTATTAGGACTGAACCATGGATATTATGATGGATTGGGGAGTGAACCCTAACCACTGTGAGGAAAGGGATCCATATGGAGATTGGGGTGTTTCCCTCTTAGTAGATGTATCCAACAATGGAGTTCCCTAATACATTTTAGAAATGAGACTTGACTAATAAAGAAATTATTTTCTATGCTTATGTGTGTGACAAAATTCTATGTCTTCTACCAGTATTATTATATCTTTAAATATGATTTGTAATTTACACATGATTCAAGTCTTATGAAGATACAATATTTATTTCAAGACACATGATTTTAATCTTTGATATGTTGGTTATTATTTCCATGTGTTATTCTCATGTTCTCTTACCAGTATGGTCATATCATGATAATGTATTTCCCTTGTTTGCCCCTATTAGCATATAAGCTCGCCCTTTCGTATGATTCCTTTCCCCATGTTATGAAAAATATTGGTGTAGGTTTTTTATATGAATTTTACTAAATCAGATGATCATTTTGGGAATTACATTTGATCATTCACTTAATATGAATATTTTGTAACTAATCTCTAATGACCCTAAATTATTATTTTACTCATCTACGTAATTGTGTAATGCAATGAATATTCATCTAAAAAGATGTCATATACATGTATTGAAATCCTAGTTCATTATATAAAATATCGAATAGGTTCACATGATTTTTATATCTAAAATATAATTACTTTCAATTGAATATAATTTTTTAATAAATATATTAACTTTTTGTTTGAAAATATTTATTAATGTTATATTCATACCAATTTAAATATTAATATCATCCTAGAAAAGAAGATTTTATATAAATTTTATCTTAAATTAATTAACAACATATATAAATATAATATATTTTCTTAAATTTATTGAATGTAATATTTTATTATTTATAGTAATGTTATGTGAATAAAATAATTTTTCTTACAAATTAAGTGAATATAATATTAATTTTATTGAATTGATAAAAAAAATTTATTCAAGGTTTGATATTATTTGTGCTATATTTTTATCATGTTAATGATCCAATAAATATTAATAACATCATTTCAATAAATAAATATTTATTTATTTAAGAAATTACAATAGAATAATAATTGTGACAAAAATAATAATAGTTCTAATGTTGTTTTATGAGAGAGAGGGATATAAGAAATGAGGATTTTTATAGTCTGATTAAATGAATAGACATAAACATTAATATTTAAATTGAATATCAATGTATAAAATTTAAAATATGTGATTATGTTTCACAGTTAAATATCATTTTTACTAATTATCATCCAAATACGTACAAGGATAATTACAGTGAATCTACATTTTACTTCAAGTTGTTAAATAGATAAAACATGAGATTTATTAATTTTATCAAATTATAGAAATGTGTTTCAAATGATAAAATTATCCTAGAACATGTGATATCCTAAACAACATTCAAAATTTCATGGAATAAGTGTGTAAGAAAAAAAATTAAAATCTCATTTTAATTCTTTTTGTTTTGGATGCATCAGTATGATCACTAATTTGGTTTATAACATTAATGTTAAGTGAAAAAATATAGTAATTTATTTTATTTAATAAATTAATTATAAATTAATTGTGAAGAACTTATCTAATGATTCATAGCTATTTAATTAAAATTATATTGAAACTTTTTAATAAACATCCATCCCTACTACTTCCTCTTTGCTTGGTTCCTCTGTGTGCTATCAGGGAAGTAACATTAATTCATAAATTTTAATTAAAATTGATTTATTAAAAATTATTATAAGGGTATAGTTTTATTTGCAGTGGTTCAGATCATATGTGAAGATGATTCTATATTGTCTAGAAATGGACAAGGATAATGAAATTTGATTCAAAAGAATGTGTTTATTTTGTTAGTTATAATATTTGTAATGTGTGATATAATATTGTTTAAAGAATAGAATAAAAAATGATTTATGCAACTGTCAGTGGCCCCAATCTCTCGTTTTCCCAACTATGAGTTTCCAAATATCGGTGTAATAATTATATATATAAGGGGAATTAAAGAACAAAGTTATTCTGGGAGAAATTCCCAAGGAACATGTATAGAGAATTAATTGGAAGATTTACATGTTGATCCAGAAATCTTAATAGTCTCACACACTGTATGTTAGATCACCTAAAGAATTTGTATTAGAAGGCTTATTGGGTTATCATATATGGATATATCATTATTTGGAAGATAAAAAGTGAGAGAGAATAGTTATTTTTTCTAGTATTCATAGTGTCTGACCAATATTTCAAATATTTTACTAGGTATACAACATTCATCGATGGGTTTTTAAACCAAGAATATAAAAAATTCAATGATAATATTTTATTTCATGAAGAGGTATAATTACACTTTTTTCTATATTGACTTTAGTAGATTTTTATGGAAAATAATTAAGGAAAATGTTGAATGGTATAATTGGGATAGAAAACATGGAACCAAAATTATGGTGTAGAGAGATACTAAGCAAGATGAAAATCTTGGTCTGGAGATTGAGAAACACTGATCTACCTATAGATGATAACATTAAAAAAGTGGAATTTTTTTGGTGTCCAAATTACACTATTATGCTGTACCACAAAAAGAATAATTATATAAATTATTTTTAAGAGATATTGGGTAAAGGGAATTGGGAGGTTTTAGGACAAAACAGGAATATACATGTTAATGGAGGAACAATTCATCATAATATTAATGCCTTGTTTTAATGTGAAGGTATGTAGGGGGGAAGAGGTTAGGTTAAATGTGAATTTATTTTAGTGTGTTGGACACTATGGTATGCTCAGAATAAGGAATGATAAGGTATGATATTGTCATATATTTTATTCTGGTTGGATTTAATGTGGTGGTGGTAGATATGGGTTTCCATACCCGAAGGGGGTTATCAGCTTTTTCTTTTATAAGGTTACAACAATGGATCTTTTCTTATTTAGAGAGAAGGAGAGTAATGGATTAAATGAATAGATCCTACCATATGGTTGATGTTAAATGTTTAAGGTTCATTTCTTTTACAGAAGATGGGATGTGGATGCCTAGTGAGATACAAACGATGTTTAGTGCATTAGGTCTTTAGCACCTTTTATGGGAAAATGAATTCAATTGAAGTAGAGGAAAAGGATTCATCTACCAGAATTATGCTAGCTAGGTTGTATAATATGTATATCACTAATTATGAAACTAGTTCCTCTATAATGGTGGGATTTCATTAGGTTAAAGATATATACCCTTGGAAGCTGGCTTATATTGTTATGAATTGTAGAATGATTTTCATATAGGAAATCTAGGTCAGTCACACACATATATAATTGAATTTCATTGACAATTTGTTATTTATAAATGGTATTCAAGTTATGAATGTTATAAAATAAAATGTGGTATGGGCTTTACTCAATGATTGTAAACTCGTCATTAAGGGATATTCCCTTGGACAGCGTCTTTTGGGGACCCTCTGATAGTTGGGGTGTTTCTTTTGATGATTCTTAAAGTAATTAAAAATTAATTTTCAATCAAGGAACATATGTGGAATTAGGAAAATAAATTTATTAATTTAAACTAATTTAATATTACTTATGTATGTCTAGAAACAATATAATGATTATTCTTGGTAGAAATTTTAGTTTAGTATGAATTTTTATGAGGTATACCAATATATATATATATATATGGATTTATTTGCATTATTTTATAATATTATTTTCTGTTTTTATTTCTAATAATAATTTTTAAATTAATATTTTTAATATTAATATTGCAACACAATATTAAAATTTATGGACACATGTATCAATAATTATATATTAATTAAAAATTCCCACCTCCTGAGTCCCCCTCGCCTATGTGTGAGTAAGTTGTTATAATGAATGACTATATCTGATGAGGTTTTTCAAGCGATGATTCATTGAAATATATAAAAAAATGATAAATATTGGGTAATGGGAGGTTCTTCAACCTGAGTTGAGATAATCTCAATGATTTACAAACCCTATGATTTTTTTGGTTTATCATCACATGATAAACCAACTGGTAGAATAGAGGTTAGGATTATTCACATACATTTAACTTTATGTAGTCAATATTATTAAGTTATTTTGATCATATAGTTACGATAATTATCAATAATAATTAAATAAAATGGTTCATTATTCATAATGTAATGTCTTATGTGTATAGTTTATGATTTATGTAAGGTCATAATATAGAATAATAAATTAATATAGAAAGAAAAAAATATATTAGTCCTGAATATATTATAATACCTCAATAGAATAATATTAATGTAGTTAAATGAATTTAATTTTTTGATTTAGAACACAATCATAGTTCGAAGTGGTGGTCTGGCTATAATAAAAATAATTTACAATTATCATGGATTTCTGAGGATAGTAATAGGTTTACATAACCCAAATAGAATAAATAGAAGTTTCTATATATTTCCTAGTAATAACTAGATGTTAAAATTGAGTAAATTTGAGTATAGGAACTAAGGATTTGGGATTACACTCAATAGATCAAGGATCTTCAAGTTAATTGATTTGAAAATAGTAAATCCAACATTAATTCTATTGAATAAATTCATGTTAAGATTCTGGGTTACAAGAATGAAAACATGGATCCTTTTTGGATATCATGTCCCAAAGAAATGACATTCTAATTCAATTAGTGTGGGATATTGGGGTGGTATAAAATGTAGAGAGACGTAAATAATATAATAATAAATAATATCAAAAAAATTAATGAAAAAAATTACTAAATAATTATTTTTCATTTACTATAGAAAATTTCAATTAATACCCTATAGACACTTTCACTGTATTCTATTTTGAAAAAAATATTGTATATAGTAGTTTAATTAATAGTATTAGAACCCATTTTCGTGCATCATACTTAAACAAGAAAAGAAATATTATATTCATTATTCCCCACTGTATGAAGAGACTTTGTTGTAAGCTAATCACAATAAAAAATATATCTAATTAAGACACATAAATGATTCACTCAACAAACAATAAATTATATTATCATTGATCTAAATTTAGTTGCAAATAAGTTTGAAGGAAATGTATAAACCCCACAAAATCTTATCTCTATGATCCTCAAAATGAGTGATAATGAAAAGAGAGATAAAAATATAAAAAAATTATTCACATGAAAAATAAACGAGGTAGTCCCTTACATGCCTCATTTACTCAATATAACATGATACAATGATCATTTAGATAATTTTGGATTCAATCTACGAAATGAGGTATTTATAGATATCATTCACTATTTTATACCTCAAGTTTTATAAATTTTCATTAGTATTCTTATTCTAAAAAACATTTATAAATATCTTCCACATATTTTGAAAAATTATTTTACAATAAGATTAATACATGATGAATGATATTTTATTTAGTCATTATAGTGAAAAAAGAAAAATGTTGTGAAAATATAAAGAGCATCAATGCATCGATAAGAAAATGGGAAGAACATTGTACATTCATCCTTAAATGATAAAAAATATTTATAAAATTTAGGTATTGCATATAGTTTTGTCTCATTTAATTATATATATATTAATAGGAATAATTTTGATTATGTGAGATTTCAGGGAGAGTTGTGGGTCCTCATTCTACTAATGTATTCTCTCTTTCTGCTTTAATTTTAGATGATTAAAATTTAATATTTACTACTAAAAAAATTATTGTATTTTTCAACTATTATTATGTGTCAATAATTACAATAAAATTATTTATTTTTCAATTTTATACATATATGGATTTATTAAACTTTTTGAAATAAAATATTTCCTTATGGTGTAGTAAACACCATAAAATAATGAGTATTATATAATTTTGTATAGATGATTAGTAAGTCAATTATAATTACGAATTAAATTCATGAGAATTACTGGGAGGGGTTATTCTTATTTTTTAAATTTACTAATGACAACACTAAATGTAGATTTTTATATTTAATGAGGTGTAAATGTATTTAGTTTATGAAATTTTAGAATATAAAATTATATAAGAGAATAAACATTTAATAAGATAAATAAATGTGTATTGGAGTAAAATAAACAATATCTTAATTAACAATTCATTGGTCACGACTCATTAATTTCTTCCACCATCATTTTATGGACATCAATTTCTTAAAATATCGTAAATACATAAACATGTGTCCCATCTAAGGAAATTTAATGAAATGTCATTTGAAATATATTATGAAAGAAAATTAAACCAATGATATATACATGTATAATTATTCAGTGTATGTATTAGGATATTAATTAAAATAAATTTTTATCATATGAAATGAAATGTATCAATGAATAATCCTAGAGATAAAACAAGAAATATATAACATAACCATAGTTCTAAAAGAGATTGTGGGAGAAATAATGACATTAATGAATTAAAGTCTCAATATTCATTACACTTGGAATAAGGAAAAACTATAAAACACTTAGTGGAAGGATTTTTTATATAGATCCAACATTTGGAATATTTTAATAATAGTAGTTAGAGAAAAATAATGACATGTATTTCATACCACCAAGAAATGTGTCATGATAACCATTAATAATAATGAGATATTATCCTTAAATTATGTATTAAATATTACTGTTTATATATGGTTTATAGTAGTTCTGCAATTTTCTGTAAAATATATGTTAATGATATATTATTAACAGAAAAAAGATACTAATATTATAATAAGTAAATATTTGTTTCAAAACAATTTCTCCAATAAATAAAAAGTTAAAATAGAATATATTATTATGATCATGATATATAGATATAGGTGAAAGTTTTTTTTATTCAATCAACATAAATTAGTTGACTTGGAGTTGAAAGATATCAGACATATAAATATATAGAACACCATTGCCTACTTCATATGATACTAAAATGTATTGTTTTCATATTTCATCGATGATTTGATCTATCATACAAATCTTGTTATATTCTGTTAATTCTAGGAGAACTTTATTAATAAGTAGACAAACAAACCATAATTTACTTGTGTTCTATAGTGGGTAGGATCCTCATATATATAGAAGATAAGAAATTTTTTATGATAAAAAAAATAAATGGTTTTACAAATGACTAGTTTGATATGATATTATAAAATAGATAATGATTTTAATGATAAATAGTATTTTATTCTAACTCATATTGTGATTCTATTATTTTAATATATATTGTGGCAATACATGTAGCTAAAAAAGTAGTATGTATATATTTTTGATGTATAATCTATTGGGAATTTTTACCATAGGAGATAATATAATAGCTGTAACTACAACCACAATGTTATATATAGTAGTGCCAATAAATAAAGAGATACATTAATATAAGTATTAATATAATGATAATGATAATGAGTTGGGGATTAATATTAGTTTGAAAAATTGTTAATTAGATTCATTTGGAGACGATTCCCTAGAACCAGCAGATTTAGGGATTTTAATTAATTGATCAAGAATTTATATAAGTAATTATATTATTATACATTGAATTTATATATACATACCTTATTTGATTAAAAAATTTAAATATTATTCATTAAAATAATTTATAAAAGTATTGTTCAGTTTTGAGGTTGTAAAGATTCTTTGAAGATTATATTAAACATATGTCATGTACTGTAGAAACATTAGTTGAATATAACATCGTTGTTGTTTCAATATTACAAGTTGGAGTCTCATAAGTATTTATGGGTTTTCTCATGAAGTTATGTATCATTCGAATGGACATCGTCAATTACCAAGGGTGATAATGGAAAAATATAAATTTATGTTCATGAAATTTTACCACGGAAACTACTATGTTTTAGCATTGAAATAGAGAGTATGAGGTCGAAAAACATGGAACATGTAAAAAATAAACTCCAAATGACTTATTAAAAATCATTGGTTCTAATATTCAAACATAAAATAAAAAACAAATGAATGGAAAAATAATGTAAATTAAAATAATAAAAAAATAACATTGACAATGAAGACATTATATATAATATAAAGACTGTGAATTAATTTTAAAATAATGGTTTGCCAAAAATAATTTTATTTCATTAAATTTTTTATTATAATAAAAAATTAGTTCTTGTATTCCAAATATTTATTCATTTTTATTTTTTAAATGTGTTTTAAAATTTATTTATATCATCCATTCTCTTAGGTAAAATGTGACATAATTAAATTATTCTTTTATATGAACCTATCCCATGATAGAGGAAAAATAAAGTATACTCTCAAAGTCCCATCCTTACCTACCATGTTAGTGAAAATACCAATCTCATCACTTTACCAACATAATGAATAAGGAATTAGATAACAAAAAGGATCAACATGATACATAATCAAAACACTCAATCCATAAAAAAACTACATCAATTATGTAACGTCTAGTATATTTTAAGAGGTTTGAATCCTTTATAATTTCAGTTTAATTTTGTGTTTTATATATTGTGGAGTAACCAATAGGTTAATAAAGATTTGAGAAGAATCCAATTTTTATTCATAGTCAATGATCTTTATTTTGGAAGAAATAAACAAATTACGTTGTTTGTTTAGACTATTCACCTAGAGCTGGATGGTTTTTTAAAACAGTACATGGTTTTATAGAGGGCTATATGAGCTATTCATGGTTTTGAAAAATGTTTAGCCCAGTTGTGTTGTTATTTCTACATAGGTAGTGGGTGTTCAAGGTTAGACACACTATTTTCCAAACCATGTTTCCATACAATCCACTTTTGAAAAGGGGTGAAAATATTTTTTTCTCCTCCATTATATTTATCATTTATTATCATTTGTTCTTCTCCAACCTACACATAATAGGGAGGTGATTTGGGGGGGCTCCCATTATCCCCGCCTAGGATTTAAAGGAACTCTTCCTTAACAGAATGAATTTGAAATATATTCACCTTGTTGGATTTCTCTTGGTAATTCCTTCATTCATTTAGCTCCTTTTTCATTTCTTTCCCCATCAATGACACAATAATTAAGTGATCTCTTTGATAATATTTTTCTTATAACTTTTCTAGTAACAGCAATTTCTTCCATTCTTCTTAGAATCGAAATCTAGTATCAGATATGGAGTCATTTAACAAGCTATGTTACATGATATAAGTCCTTTACATCAAATTCCATTGATTCATAATATGCATTGCTCTTCAACACGTCATATTTCATGAGAATTTATTATAAAATATAAAAAAATTATTTAAATTGTTTAAACTATTACCTTAATTTTTATGGTGTCATTAATGGTCAACGAACCTAAATTTAAAGCACCCTATGGTTACATTATTTTAATTCGTTAATAAAGAATATTTTTTTCATAATAAACCCACATTTTAGGTGAACTACCTTAAAGAATAAATTTGGGATAATTAAATATAATTAATTAGAGTGTTTAATTTTTTAATGTTCCACCCTATTTTAACATTATGAAAAAACAACCTTCTAAATGGTTTCTCATGACTTCTAATTGAAATTTATAATTTAAATAAATTGATGATTGAATTTTAATATCTTGTCATGTGATTCATTAAAATTGCTCCTTATTCCTTCACATGATAAAATATAAATAGTGGGATTTGAAAGACATAATATTATACTCCAGTGATGAGAAATTTCTTATCATTATGGTTCGGTTTGAAAAATGTATTGAACCTTCCATTAATGATAATATTCATATCACTATGGATATATTTGACTCACATAGTACTACTTCCAAGACAATGACTGTTCATATCAATATGGTTTGGTATGAAATATGTAATACTACTTTCTAGTCCAAGGATTGTCAGATCATTATGGTTTGGTATGATTTACATAATATGGTTTCTGGAATGAGAAATTTAATATATTTATGCATGGTCTTGAAAGATATATTACTCTCTTCCCAGAAATTTATTTACAAGTTATTTCATCTATTGAGTATGTTACTATTAGGTTCATTCATATACTCCATGGTAAAAATAATTGGGTATAGGAAAACACTAATTATGTTAATAAAAATATATATGTTTATATAATTATTTAAAAATATAAATTTACATATATATATATATATATATATCTCCATATATATATACATGGTGAAACATGCTCAAAAAAAATTTCAGAATATTCCAAAGAAGGTAGAGATAGATGGATTATCCATTAAAGAAAATGAACAACCTTGTTAAATGTTCATTAATTTTTTACATTATTAAATTATCTGTACAATGCTCATTTTATGTCTTCTAGTTGGAATGAGTTAAAATTTTTTGGTAGTGGCCTTACGAGTATTAATCACACCCTGTTTTGGCCATTAATTGGTACGAGGACATACTATACGAATGTGGTATTGGATGAAGGGATGAAATGAGCTACAGATTCCTGATTTTCAGTACTAGGATGGATTATAGGTGGGGGGAATAATCTTACGTTGATGACGATATTAGGGAGGGATTTTGAGTCCCTTTATTTTTTTGTATTTCATTTTTTATCTACATACTTCTGTGTATTCTAGTTATAATATTTTATAGTGTATATACATGTCATAAATTTTATATATGGGAGAAATGTTTTGTTATGGTTTACACAAGCTATGTATATTTTGGTTTTATACTCATTATGTTTATCTATGAATATGTTAGTTTCTATAGCTTATTATTTTGTTATACCGCAGTTTTTTTACACTAATTAAATAGGGTATTTTCTCCCCACCTAGCTATTATAGACCCTTTCTACTAGTTGGTTGCCTCTGGAATATGGGGAGGAAAACTTATATTCATGTGACCCATCAGTTTGGATATTATTTATAGTGATTCGGGCCAAGATGTTACATAGTTGTATCAATGTTATTTTAGTTTTCTTTTGGATTAATTTTTGGGTATTATATGTTAGATATTGGGAATCTGAGGGAATTTGGTAAAGAGTCATGCTTGGAGTTACTAACCCATATATGCATGAAATCCAAGTCATGTTGGATTTTTTTCTAGAATACACTTATTTTAATTTTATTGAATTTCCCATTGGGTATCACACATGATGTGTGACATTATCATAATTATTCTGAATTTTTTTTCAATGGCCTAG
Organism: Viscum album; assembly: GCA_963277665.1. Classification (NCBI taxonomy): domain Eukaryota; kingdom Viridiplantae; phylum Streptophyta; class Magnoliopsida; order Santalales; family Viscaceae; genus Viscum; species Viscum album. Next base: position 1,965,972,511 of record OY728133.1, read on the forward strand.
AATTATAAGTATGTATTTGTATCCTGAATTAATATAAGAACCTAAGGAATTATATTTCTTGCATATTCCATGCATTTTTTATATTATTTCATTCATTTCTAGAATCATGTTTCAGTTCTTTAACTTCAATATCCATTAAATTGTTCAACTTTTACATGATGTGAATGTGATTAAAAATTGTTTAATTAAATTCCCTTTATTGATGTCATAGTGTTATTTGAATAACATGACTTTGGGGGCTTAACTAATTAATTATGTCCCCTTGATCCATGGACCATACAATGCAGTGACAGGAACATGTTTGTATTTAAGGTTACATTAATTCTAATGTTCAATTTTTTTATAGTGTGGGCCTCAAAAAATTGGAAATGGTAAATCAACTAATCATTCCTTAATAGATATATACATCCATATATATGAACATATGAATGACATAATATTAAATGTTAAATTAAATGGTTCCACTAAATGGGGATGATAATTTCATCTTTGTGGGTGTTTTCCTCTATAACATGAAAATGAAACTCTATATACCATAACCACAAATTAAAAAAATGGAACTTAACCTTGAACCAACCTCAGTAGGGAAATTTAGTCGAGTGACTTGTAATTTTCCTTGATCATTTTCACTTAGACATGGATTTAAGAGAAGGAAATAGAGTGTTATTATTATATAGGAAGGCATATAACTATCTTATTATTATAATATGTATACTATCTCTTTTGAAAAATTATTTTGAGGTATGTATTTTGAATTATATGAATATTTATCCTTGATTTACTTGGTTCAAATTTCATGAGGGTGGTGGTGACCATACATTGAAGGCACTGGGACTTAATACTATAGTGATGCATATTATATAACTAGTTGAGGTACATACCATCATCACTAACTAGGAAATTTAGATCCATATTTGATACAATATTCTATCAATGATACAAATGATTTGTGGAGCCCTAAGACCAACCCCTTCTATGGAATAGTTGATAATATAGTATCAACAGTAGCATCCACCCATGCTTTTTCAAGATAAAGGTCCAAAGGCTGTATAATTATGGTTGGAGACCACACATACTATCTTCGAGCATCATGGGGAATGTACTGAGAGGAGATTAAAGGTGATTTTATTATTAATAATGAGTATTACAAGTTTTTTGGGATTTTATTAACAAGAAATATCAGCATCACAACATGATATAGAGGGACATTCAGATTTGATTCCAGGATTACTTTTATCCATACACATTGAGTGAATGTATGGATAGAGAGTCTAAAACATTAATTCTATTTATATGTAAGATATGATGGATTTTTCACATTTTACTGAGATTTAGTGTTTTTCACTAACTCTCTCTAGAAAGAGTTAATAACTGTGAGGAAGATTGAGTATAGGATTTTAAATCCTTCTGATATCAGGCAAACATCATCTGGTCGACTACTTTTGTCGAGAGAGTGAACCAGTTTCTTATCAACACATAAAATTTTATTAATATAGATGATGTGTACCCTAGAAGTTCAATAACTATCTAGGGAAAAATTTCTTCTTGTAGAAATAGGTTTCCCTTTAAGAGTACACATATAGGAAGTGGTGGTCAGAAGGCTCACACTGATAGTTATTTAATATACCATTAATATGGGAAGCCATGAAATGTGAATCACTAGTGAAATAGGGACCCAATATAGTGATGAGCCTATAAAATGATGAACTAGAATCTATATTATTTAGGAAAAATCATCTTGTGTCAATAGAGATAGGTTCTGCACTGACTCTATGTACTAGAGTGGGATCCATATCTCTGTGATAGGCAGAGAGCTGAATTAATACTAGTCATTTAGGTCAATGTGGTGATGTGGGTAAAAGTAAAGGCTTTAAATATTGAGTGATAGTACAGAGGCCCTACTCTAGGTAGTCAGGATATAACTCAGGTCCAAATATGAATCCAATTTCTTATATTGAATTCTATACTATATGATAAGTGCTTCAAGAATTATTCTTTATAAGGTATTGTTATGGTAGCCTCTAATTTAGTGTCTATTGTATTTGATATAGGCACCTAAAATAATTTCATATCTATCACTATTGTGGAAAGACATTGGCCTAATATAGATTATTTTTGTGGGGTCTTGAAAATAGACATTCTATTCAAAATATGATCATAGGGAAATCATTAATGAAATGATTGTCCCCGTGAGAATAGTAGTTATCTCTTCCTTTAGAATATTTTCATCCTCTAGATTACAAGATTTAGTTTCATTTTCAATATATATTGGTTCATTCTATATCAAGTTTATGTATATTACAATCGCTATAGGGTATATTTCATGTCTCTAGTGGGTGGTAGTTACATTCATAATGGATTACAGGATGTACAGGAGAGTCGAGATGGAATCGATCATCCTGGTATGGCCAGAATGACAGCCTAAATCACTAGAAATTTTCTTAATGATCATGTAATGCAACCATACAATTTCCCTCCTATAGTGGATCATTCTAGGGATGTCTTCTATGATGGACATTAAGGAATAGAAACTATGATAGAGGTAGATTTTACTATTGATCTTGTTCTGAGAGTAACACTAATATCTATTCCTCATATAGGATGGATATTAATTAGATATAGAAGATCAATACGCATCTAGAGCATTTGGAAACTAAGGGTTTTATATATGCCATTGCATCAGCATGGGGTTCACCCATGATTTTCACTAAAATGGTGGATGGGACCCTTTAGGATTCATGGGGATTACCATTGACTGAAAAACCTAACAATTAAGAACTAATACCCACTACATCTTATATATTTCATCTTCGAACAACTCTGACGAGTGAGTGTTTTTTCCAAGATTGACTTGATTTCTGGTTATCATTAGGTACACATGGAACTATTAGATATACCACATAAACAATTCTATAGTAGATATGTCATGTTCATGTATTGTTTTATGTCTTTGAGTATCTAAAACATGCCAAAAACATTTATGGATCTAATGAGTAAATTTCTCCACCTATATCTAGAATCATTTTTGGGAATCTTAATGGAGAAAATCATTATTTATTTTCACACTCAAAACAACCATGAAAAGTATCTTTATATTATTTTAAATACACTGATAAGTGATCAATTTTATTATAATTACCCAGAGTGGAAATATTGGATTAATAAGGTTAACTTCCTGAGATATATTATCTTCGATACATGAGTATCAGATGACCTAGAGAAGTTGAGATATTTATTTTAGAAGGATAATTCCAAGATAATATTTGATATTTATAGTTTCTTGGGAATGGAGTGATATTATATGTTATTCCTTCAATATTTCCACATCTTTCAACACCACATATAGGTTTGACCACGAACGGTGACAACATTATGTGGTCAAAATCATATGAGAGTTCCTTTCAAGACAATAATGGTAGATTTATTTTAGAAGTGATCTTGATTTTACTTGATCTTAGTAGAGGATATATGGTTATTATGATGAATCAAGCATTATTCATGGAGTGGTTATGATATAGGTAGATCAAGTCATTAAATACTTGTCTCATCAATTGATGCATGACAATCAAAATTTACATATATATGATCTCGATCTAGGAAATATGGTTCAAGCATTAAATTGATGGAGGCATTACTTACAGGGAGAGTGTTTTGTGGTGTATACGACCCAAAAAATCCTCATGTACATATCTACATATCAAGAGTTAAATCTTAGTAAAATAAGGTGGGTTGAGTACCTATATGAATTTTAATATTGATCTTTATTATATACCTTTTAAGGGAAATAAAATGGTCGATGGAATGTAGTTTGTGGCACAAAAAAAAAGATGTTTATGAAGAAAATAGTGAATGGAATCTGATGGCGCTCTATTCCATGTTTCATTTGAAGATTTAAAAGCTTCCTGGGAATCATATCCTTCTATCTATAGTAGAGACATCATAAATTCTAGACATAGTGATGATTAGAATAATTTTTGATCCTAAGGGATTGTTCCTTTGAGTGAGTGCATCAGGAAATGAACACTACATAGATGGTTCATTGATGAGGATGTGATCTTGTGTATTCATGGATATGATAGTGTTGGTCAAGAATCCCTGAAGGTATCATTGAATCATTTTTGAGGTGATTGTGTTTGTTGACAAAGTGGAAATCTGTGTTCTGATTGTTGACAAAGAAAACCATGACATACTAATTTGTTGACAACGGGGATTTCATGGTGGAATGTCGAGTTCAAGAGTTGTGGTTAATGATCAATGTTTCATTCAAGAACTTTGACAAGTGGTGCTGAAGTATCGGGTAGGTCGCGCAAGTGACATGCGTGCCAAGGAAGGACCTGTGTGCCAATGCCTAGAAGGATTGGAAACATACGCAACATTTTTCCTTCGTGATCAGATCATCAAAATATGGAAAAGTAATAAGGGGCACCCAAGTTTTTAAGTTGGTTGTGCAAGTGTCTAGGGGGACAGAAGACTTGTGCGCCGAAACTTGTGTGTCGAGGGGAGACTTGTGCACCATCGCACAAATTTTCAAAATGCCTATAACTACAGGTCGACCCCTACTCATTCAGAGACAAGTTCATGACTTAGAAAAAATCAGAGCTCTCGTAGCGCAGGCGTGGTGGTCGCGCAAGTGGTTGTGGGTCGCGCAAGTAGGACTTGCGTGCCTATTTTGATGAAGCATAGTTGTTGTTAGTTGCACGCCAATATTGGTTTGGGCATAAAGGGAAGTGAGTCGCTCACGTTTGGAGTTGTAGAATCTTTTTCCGCACAAGTGGTTGAGGTAGACTTGCGTGCCATTTATAACTTGCACGCCGATACTTGCATGCCGCCTTAGACAAGGGCTCCATGTAAGGTTGATTCACAGTAGTATTTCGGGGCTATGTGGAAGATGGAAGATTTCCCGATACCTTCAGGGAAAAGTGAGATTCATCTATAGGTGATAGATTGACTTCAACAGATCATCTACATACAACATAGGATGTATTCATTTGTGATGATGAAGAGACTTACAGGTCTATAAACTGTGAGTGGATCCTTTCTAGAGTAGTGAGAAAAGGAGGAATAAGAAGGTGATCCTCTCCACCAGCAGTGATCTGGAGAGAGAGAAACAGGGAGTGACCCTTGAGAAAGTAGTGATCTAACCCTAAACCTTGTAAAGGCAGTGTGCCTAGGCATAGAAGTGATCTAGTCCGAACCTCGTAAACAGAAGTATTCCTTAGTGAATTTGGTAAAGAAGCACATCGTTGTTGTATGCTCCTTGGACGTAGCTCAATGAGGGTGAACCACGTAGAAATTTTTGTGTCTTGTGTATGCTTTACTTTCTTCTTATATTGTGTAATGGGAAGAGAGATAAGAGTGTTTTGATTAACAGTGAAACAAGATCAAAATGGGGTATAATTTTTAATTAGTCATGCCCTGATTCACCCCCCTCTTAGGGTATTCAGCCTTGTGGACCTAACAAATACGGTTCCATATGATATATAAAAAGAGTTTAGGTGGGAGTTTCATTCTATTATTTATATTTCAAACCTTGGTATTCTAAATATCCTCTATGATTTATAGTTCTAGTATGGGTGGTCTTGTATGAAAAGAGATATAATCGATTTTGTTATTCAATGTCCCACCTATCATCAATTGGAGGAAGAATACTAGTGACTAGTGGGGATAAAGCATCATTTCCCCCATTCTATGTCGAAGTGGGGGGGAGTCACTACATAATTTATGATGTTTTTACCAAGGTCACCTTGAGGATGTGATATTTTATGAGTGATCATAGACAGGTTGACCAAGTTCACTCACTAATATCCTATCGGAGTGACCTTTTAGTGGATGATATTGGGGGGAAATATATTCATGATATTATACTCCTCCATGGGTTCCCTATAAAGTTATATCTGATAGGGACACTCATTTCACATCCCGGTTCTAACAGGGGTTATAGAAGGATCTGGGATCACATGTACTATTGAGTAAAACCTTTAACCCATAGACTGATGGTAAATCTAATCATATGATATATGTTATAAAGAAAATTATCCAATAATTAATCCTTGAATTTTGAGGCTCTTGGTAGAATCATATACACCACACCATGTTCACTTATAATAATAGCTTTTATGTTATGATACATATGTCTCCTTAGGATGATTTATATTATAGGAAACTAAATTGACCACTTGTTGGTTTGATTTTGGGGAGGTAGCAGTACTGGTTCATTGTATTGTTTTTCAGTATTCATATTAGGTTTATCTTACAAGGAATCATATAGATTTGTATTGATCTAGACATAAGTCATTATCAAATTTCTATTAATGACCTATAGAGTTAGGTATCTAGGATTGAGTCCACTTATGTGTTTCTTCTGGATTGGTGATTAGAAAGATTCATGATCCAGAGAATATATCACATCATTATTTTATGCCTTTAGAGATCTGGGAGGGAGATGTCCTGATAGACTATCAATTGTAGTTAACTAAGAGTCATAATGAAATGAATGATTTCATTAACATATCATAGCTTCACAATTACTATTTGGACCCCTAACATATTTTTAACTTGAATAGGTTGAGTGAGATTTTTTTGTAACCTTTATTGAGAATGTTATAAATATTCATGATAAAATCATGAATTCTATCCATGGATTATTAATTCCTCCAGTATTATTACTATAGAATAACATCGTCGTATATAATGAGACCTAAGAGTGGGAGGCTAATATATATTCCATGTGGCTAGAATTATTCCATACTGACATTTTTTCATCCTTGTAAGGGAATCTAAGAGACGAGTTGTTTTATGGAGGGGTGATTATAACACTATAATTTTTTCATGATGTATAAGTCCTTAAAATTTTTAGTTTAAATATTTCTGCTGATCTTTATGTGAATATCCAAGAGTTTAAAAGAGTTTTGGGATAATTCATTCCTTATTCAGATATAGAACATAAATTTTTGGATTGAAAAGACCATGCACATGGTCTGTTAAAACTGGCACCCTGAAGCTATGCATTTTTTAAAAAAATAATATAGGGGGTTGAAAAGGTCTATATGGGAAATGCACAGTTTTGAAAAATGGAATTCCTAGCCACATAGTTACTGACACATCAGTAGTGGGAACCCATGATTTTTGAAATGATATGGAAAAACAATGTGTCCTTTAAAATGAACAATATTACCATTCCCTACACAATCAATTTACCATATTCTATCCTTTATTCCCCTCCAATTCATTTGAAAAAGGATTCCATTCGATTGAGCTCCCATTCTCTTCTACTATTATTTCAATGATCTCTTCCTTAAAAACATTTAATAGACAACAGTTTATCTCATTTGATTCCTCTTGATAAGTCATTCATTCCTTTAGATCCTTTTTTACATTAACTTTATAGATGAAGTCATCTACTGATCTATTTTACATGATTTGTTATATCATTTTTCTAGTTTATTTATCTTCTTTCATTAAACACTGAATATAAATCTAGAATTTGATTAGGAATCATATACCAAACTAATTTATGTGGTCTAATTCTTTTCCCTTATTTTTTAGGGATTTTTATTATGAACCATTGTGTCTGAGACTATATTTCCTAAGAATTAATTTGAGAATATGAACTATGTAATTTAAATTTTTTATATTATTAATTTGATTTATATGGATTAATTTGAAGGTTATGGACTGTGAATTTAAATCACACATTAAGGGTGTTTGTCAAATAATTTTATAATCATGATTTTTTTTATTTAGTTGAAAATCCATTGAGGTGTTCTATCTTTAAAAATGTAATTTGGATAATTAAATAGAATTGATTAAATTTTGGAATGATTTATTTATTTATCCCATTATCCCAATATTAATAAACCACCTTCTAAATTAATTGATTGCAATCTAGATGAAATTGTTTATTTATAAAATTGGATGAGTGAAATAATGATATCACATCATGTGATTATTTATAGTTATGAATTATTCCAGAACTAAATAAAATGTAATTGGTGGGGGTCAGTGGGTATCATACCCTACACCTGAGCCAATAAATTTCATAGTGTTATTGTTCATTTTGAAGGAAATAATACCACTACCCAGATACATACTTTTCATATCATTATGGTTTGGCAGGATGGACATAAAATTTCTTCCCAGAATGATATTTTCCATATAATTACAGGTGGGTTTGATAGATGAAATATCACTTACCAGAATGAGACATACCATATCATTATTAATGGGATTGATATATGTAATATTGCTTCCAAAACTAACAATTTTAATATATTTGTGGTGGGGCTTGATGGATTTAATACCTTCTTACAAGGAAAATATTTCTTAGATATTTACACTATTTATTATGTTACTCTTATGTTCATGCATGGACACCTTGGTCATACTCAATGTGTTTAGACTAGTACTATGTATTTTAATACATGTATATTCATTTATTCACATATATATACATAAATACAAATAAATATATCCATATATATTTATATATACTTGGTGAAAAATGTTTAAAGACACTTTCAAAAGAGGTATAAATAGTTAGGGAAATAAGTTTGTTCTCAAGAAAAAAATTATTTTCCTTATTAGTTCATTCATTGCTCGCATTATTTTCATACCTATGACCTAATTATTTTGAACTCACTATATTGTCAACAAATAACATCGTTGGTAGTATACTACTGTGTTTTTTCAACACCCTCTTTTGGTCTCTGATTTTTACCCAAAAATACTATATGATTACATGTCGTTATAAAGTGAAGCACCCATCTTCTAGTGCTTGATTATCATTACAAGAATGGGTTATATGACCCAGAGAGTGAGCTTATGAGCATAAATCCATTAGAGATAGTTTTTGAATAATTTTTAATTTTTTCTCGAATTTTATGTCTTCATACATCCATGTATTCATGTTTTCCCACATTTTATAATATAGAAGCTTATAATTATTTTTTATGATGTTTTTATTAGTTATGGTTTACAATTGTTATTTATTTTATAGATGTTTACACTATCAGATGCCTTATTATTATATCTATTTTCACACATTATTTTTTATAATTTTTTTATTTCTATGATAATATAGGGTATTGTGTCCCCATCATTCAATTATAGACCATAACTACTAGTCAACAGCCCCTGGTTCATGTGGAGGGGTTCTTTATGTCATGTGAACCAGTAGTTCGGATACAATTTAGAGTGAGCGTGTAACATCCCCAACAATACTAGCCCAAAAGATGATGAATTTTTTATAAAATTTGTATACCATACAATTAATCACATCATAATGGACTAAATATTTTATTGTTCTTGAAAAACTAGATAAATACGTGAAAGTTATATTACATTTTAAATCATAAAATACAGAAATAATTTTATATTACAATTCCATTATTCCACTTATCATATCCATACCTATCAATCAAAAAATACATCCAAGTATCATAAATAAAGTAAAAAATATGAAATTTGTGTTCTTAGATGCTCAATAAGGTTTATACTACAATCGAAGATTTGAATAAATAAGGAATAATCAAAATGGAATGGAAAATAACTAAAACAAATTCCATTTAATCATTAATTTGAGCATAATCTTGTAAAATTAAAAGATTATAAAATTATTTCATATAAATAATAAAATTATATTGATAAATGATAATTGATACTCTAACTAATTGGAAAATATAACATAATATCAATAACTAAACTTATAATGATTGAATTTTTAATTTTAGAAATCTAAAACATACTGTCAAGAGTTGTTTCAAGGCATAAATTATCATCAAAGCTTATACCAAGATATCAAATACTATTGAGGATTATTTTAATAAATATAATACAGTAGGGTATAGTTCCATTACATATAATTCCATCAAAGAATGTGACATTTCATCTATCTAAATGTGTTAGGAATTTTTGAAAACCATATCTTGTTTGTTTGATGAGACCTATTGATGAATCTAAGGGATACAACCGGACCAATTGGTCAGTTACAATGTCAGAATAATTCCTAATATAAGAGGTTTGAATCATAAGAAGCATAAACATTAAAATTGAGAATCTAACATATGAAATGTTAATATTTACCCCAATCAATAAACATAATCCTAAACTATTCAAAATAAAATTTTGAATGTTAATAAAATTGTAAATCCTTAATTAAATTTATCTTAAAGAATTGAAATAAAAAATTAGTATGATATCAATATAAAATATCCCAAGGGGATAATATTTACATAAAAGGGTTTAAGATATTTTTTAATAGATGTACCATAAAAATTACCTTTAAAAACATTATTGGGTAAAATATCATTTTCATTTGGAAAATCATCTTTTAAATCCAAATGTTAAAAAAATATAACAACTTTTTAAAAATAACATTTGAAACATTAAATGAATCCTTAAATCATTTATTATTAATTATAGAATGAAATTTCATATATTTTGAGTACACTGAAATAATAATTCTTTTCACATTTTCATTAATTATCAAACAACCATAATTTTGAAAATAACATAAATATTTCATTAATTTTTTTTATAAAAAGTAAAAAATTTGTAGATATTTATTTAATAAACCTAAATAAAATTTGAAAATATTTTTATAAAACATGTGTTCTGATGAAAACATTTTTCCGACTGAAGAGATAAATAATTTCATTTTTTATTAAAATTATTTTCCCAATCATTTTAAGCATTAATGAGTGTAAAATGGTACTTTTAAAAAAAATCATGAATGGCCATTGGAGATTTAAATAGATTTATTTTATTTTGTAAATGTCAAATAATTCCCCCTAATTGTGAATTTATCATAAAAAATCCTAGATAATGATGAAAATTATGAAATAAACCCATACCACTTTAGTAACTTCTGAATCATAAGGTCTGTGAAAAATTTAAAACCAAATTAAACATAAAATAAAAATTATATAAAGATATTGATGAAATAAAAATTCTAAAGAGGTATTATATACACCACACAAAGAAATAACTTTTGAATATATTATATGTCTCATAGAAGTAAAAGTAAGATGAGAAACTCTTACCTCACACTTCCTTTATATTAAAGATAATTTAACACCATTTATATATGTTTTCAAAAATATATTAACTTAATATTTAACCATATTAATGTTTATAATATCATATATGATCTTTTTATTACAAATTATCACCCATTCATTAATCATCTATCAATATTCTTATAGTCTCATGTGTTAATTTTCCTGTATTATCTTGTGTGTTTTTTCATGAAAGATATAGTTCTTGAAAATATTTTATAATTCCCTGAAATCCTAAATAATTACCATTAAATAATTATCAAATTATTACATCAATTATAATTTCTAAATCAATCATCAAATATGTTAATGGAAAATAAACTATGTTATAATCATGGAGATGGTAGGTCATACGTACGAATGGACAAGGCTTCCATTTTTTCATGATCATTATTGAAAGAATATAAGTAATATTTTTATTCAATAATAATGATTATAATATCATATATACTATATTATTTATTTAAATATATATATATATATATATATATATATCATCCATGTGGTGTGGTGGTGAGAAGGGAGTCACATCCATTTGTGAAAGAAGTAGTTCACATGTCCACAAATGATGTTATCACTTCTCAGTGTAAAAAAAGAAATGGATATACATTTTATTAAAAATGACAAATATGTAATATATATCATAATTATTTTATTTATATCACATATATTATGAAACATTATCCATATTAACATTCATGTAATGCATTAGTGAAAAGGATTCATATCACTTTGTGAGGTGGTAGTCTGTTGCACACATGATTGATGTTATCATATCCCATGTAGAATTAAAATTAGAAAAGTTATATATAATATATTGAATTGATAAGTAAAATTATATTATAAATAACTTATATAATGTTTTAACCAATTAATACCCAACTGTGGGATGTGGTATGCGAAACATGAATAGCATTGGTTCATATGGAGGTAGTCCTCCGTACACACGAGTGATTATTTGGAGACCCATTAAATGTATAGGGGATTGGTTGTAGGTAATTAAATTTTTATAACAAAATATAATTATGTTTTGTATTCTTAATATATTATATAATCATTATATAATAATAATTTAAGGAGGTGGAGGAATAAAGAATATAGAAACGATCGTTGAAGAACACGACCTCTTCTTTGTGTCACCATCCTTTGTGTTGCACTAAAGAATTTCATGGTTTTATTTCTACTATAACAAATTATTATAGTCTTAGGGGAGTTAATTTTGGATTTTATTTATTTTGGTAATGTTTTAAATCAGGGAGTGTGAAGGTTTCACGAATAATTGAGATGATGTGGCCTTAATATGTGAGCTGAGTGGCACATTTATAATATTTTAATAGAAAAAGGTTTACCCATGTTTGTTCACAGGAAAAGGATACAAAATGAATTATTCTAGAGTATTATAAATAATAGGTTCTAAATAAGCCAAAAAATATATTTTAGACACGTATTTAGGTTAATTTAACAATTATATTTTTAGTTTAACCGCATATGAAATACATTTTTTACTTAAATGTGTAATTAATTTAAACTATTTTCATTATTCATTTTGATAATAAATTAATATTCCATTATTAGTAAATACAAATTATTATTATTCCAAATATTAAATAAATATTTCTAAATTAAATTCATATTAGATTGAAAATTTAATTTAAAATCAATCCTACATATGTGTTGGGAAAGGATGTTGTTAAAGGGAGAATGTTCAAAATTATAGAGATATTTTATATAAAAATTCAATACGGTAGTTATTAAAATGACCTAAATTTTACTTATTGATATATAATTTTACTAATTTTATTTTAAAAATAATTAAAAATATATTTTTTATTTATAAATAATTTAATCACATAAGCATGCTTTCAATTATAATTTAGTGATTTTCACTATTAATGGAGAAAAGAAACATTTCAGAAAAATACCAAAAAATCACCCTAATAAAATTTTAACATTAAAATTTTAAAAAATAATTTTATTTTTTAAATTAAATTTGATAAATTTGATAGAAATTAATTTGAAATTATTTAACTAAAGCATGCCAATCCCATATTTTAAAAAAAATAACTTTTTAGAAAACATTAATTTTTATTTTAGATGACTATTGTTTTATTTATAACCAATATGATAACTATAATTTTCATATTTTAGTTAGAAATATTAATACCTACCAATATAACTTCTAGGTTGTAATTTTATACTATATTTTGGATCCTTTTGACTCGGGGTTATGAGTTCCAAAAGCTATCAAGGAGAATAAATTTATTTAAAATGAGACATTTCATAATTATGAGGTGTTATCTTTTATTATGTTCTTGGTGTTACATGTCATGTTCACTTTATAAATCAATTTTATTTTTTAAAAATCTCAAGGTGTTGCATTCTCACCAGCTTAAATAAAACGAATCTTCACTATTAAAGCTTGATCTTGGTTATCAATGGTTTGACATTTAAAAATACCATTTTTGAAAAACCCAAATCGTAAAAGGGTAAAAATCATACTCTTAATGAGAGAGAAAATAAAATACTAAAGAATTTATGATAACCCATAACTAGTTTTTCATGTAGGAGAAAATTAAAGGGAAAAAAACATGGAGATGCACGAAAATATTAAATAATTGTAGAGAGTGATAAAGGATTTTGATAACAAGAAATAGAATGATCAATAGAAAGTTATGGAACTAAAAACATTACATATGTGATATTTTTAATGGCCATATGATAGATTATATATGAAGTAAATAGGATAACATTTTTTTCAATATCTTTTACTAAAAGATGAGGAATTATTTAATTGTCTATGATGATAAGAAGATATACATACGTTATTTGTTTCTATTTTATAGAAAAAATTTCAAACATTTGGTTTTTCGTCAACAAATTTCCAATTCATCTGTCACTCCAAGAAATGAAAAACTAAAATTGACTTTTTCCTGAAGCACTAAAATTCACTTTTAATGGATTAAAAATCTATATTATAATGATAAGTCAATCCATGTATGTATATTTATTATTATGAAAAAATGGTTATAATAGGTTATCTATTTTTAATGAATCATCATATAGTTAATTAATACATTAATATCCAAAACCTCTCCCAATTTTTTACATAAACCATTTAACAAATGGTGGACCTTATGGCCCATCAGGAAGATTATGATCTGTAACTTAGGAAATAAGTTTTCTAGATTTACCAAATGGACTTATCATTAACAGGCTCCATGGCAGTTAGTACTATTAAATTTATTTTAAAAATTTCAATAATCTCATTATCCAAACATAATTATCTCAACATTAATAATATATTAAGGGTTATATCTCTTATAATAATGAGTTTTTCATGAAGTTATACATGTCATGGAATCAATTTTTTGGTCATTGGTATTGTTCAACATATGTTTTCAAATATTTAATGAAATATTACTTTAGTACAATCCTTATACATTTTGAGTATTTTACAAATAAAACAATATTATAGAATATTTATTGGATCCAAATATAGAAGCAGAATAATCATTTCACATAATCTTTAGAAATATAATAATATTAATATTGATCCAACAACTCATTTTGAGTTAATTTTCATTGATGACTGTGGAATTAATTTGTTTAGTGCCACATCTTTATACAATAGATGCATTGCACATTGGAAGACTAATTTATTTCCAAAAAATCATAAGAATGGTATAATTATTATATAAACCTAAAGAAAATTCATTTTCTTTTTAATCAAATACCATATTGTTTCCTTCCACATGTATAACACTTTGGAAAATCATTATTTCCTTTCATCCCTTAATCCATTTTTTCATTATCGCCCTTTTATCACAAATTTCCCATCAAAGACATAAGGCTTACAATATTTTTTATCTATATTTATAGAACATGATATTATGCCCTATTATTATGAGGATATTTGAGAGAATAGTTCCTATTATAGGATTGTCTTAATCCTAAATAGGAAATAATTAATCTTTTTCATTGAATTATGTATGTAGTTAAGAAACATTCCTTGTTAACCTTGTAATATTGACTTTATAATTATAAAAATTTTCCACATCTTTAAACATTATAATATATAACTATATTTCCATTTCCCCTTATTTATCATGAGGAAAATACTTTTCCATTATTTTTTTGAAATATTTCCACTCAATGAATTGTATTTCCTCCTCATGCTTAGTGTTTTTAATCAATGAACATTATAATGTCCCTAACTAGGACGCCACTAAACCAGTTCTCCGAGCCTGGTGGTTACATGACCTTAAGTATGCCTCCTCATATGCCAAATGTTTCTGACTAGTATAGGGGGTCCAAAAAGTCAATTGGAGAGACTATAACCCCCCCCCCCATCGGAGTATTCCAAAAAAGAAGATAAAAAAATAAGTGTATAATAACCAACAATAAAAGATAATTCATAATTAATCATTCCCCAAACTAGGGTACAACCATGTCCAATAGTTAATATTCCATGTTATGCTACATGCTCATAAGTTAAGAAAACCCAAAATGAAGACAAAGTGTGAAATCCCAAAATGGTCCTGACACCATGTCTGGTTCCTCCTCCCTGAAAACCAATACCATCCCAACTCCCAATAAAGAGCCTTTTCCCTTCCCCTGACATGAAAAAATAAAGTCTTCTTGGTTGCCCAATGGAGGCCCGAGTAGGGTGTGAGTAAAACACAACAAGCCACCACGAATGTTGTCTACAAAATATATGGTATAAACAATTATGCATGAAAAGGGAAATGATTATTAAATGTCATAGAAAAGATAAAGTTCCCTGAACCATTTTTGGTCCATTTCCAAAATTTGTTACCATTTTTTTATCTTAACCTTTCATCCAATTTCACATTACTTACCATTTCCAATGCATTTATCATGGGTTCATCAAGCCGAACAATTTACACTAGCTTAATGTACAAAATCACTTGCATGTGAAAAAACACATAGTTATCCAACCACAGTAGGACTAACTTCCACATGAAAATTGTATCCTCACCTCAAAATCATTATTCCAGGTGGATATAACTATTAGGGGAACATAGTTTCATTAATATTCCCTAACTTGTGCATACAGTGGTGGAGTTTAGAGACTCAGTCTAACTCACCCCGTAGGCATAGAACCTCAGGTCAATTCCCCACCCTACCAAGCCATCTGCACATGAAATATATATATATATATATATATATATATATATATTTCCAACATCCATTCGCACAACATCGCAATTGTTTCCTAAGGCAACATAAATCATAACAATAACATGAGAGTTAATACCATGCCCTAACCCATTAACACATTTACCACATTTAACATCATTTATCCATTTAGCTTGGTTCCCCTTTTTTACGATTATCACACTAAGCATTCACTCATTGTGCATATCTCACTAGGCTTCGTAAATTATGCATAACTCACTAGGTTTCATTACGAGGATAATAATCCATTCAATTATGGTCCTTAGTCATTTCCACATATTAACCCAATATCCCAGGGGATATTATTAAGACACAGTGCATCTCCTAGCTTCTAATCCAACACAAACAAGCACATAAATATGTTTATCAAGGGATCTACCTAAAAACAAAACAATCTCTCTTATTCTTTAGTAATCCCTATGTTTGGGAAAGTCAGCACTCCCCATGGCTAGACCTATATTAGCTTCATCAACCTTGATGCATCCCACAAGAATCGTGATTGTTTCTATTTACCTTTTTAACAACAATTTTACCTAAACATGCCATAGGTGATCAAAACATACCAAGAGACACCCAAGAACAATGTCAGACATGAACAAGTCCACAAATAAACCATGGGATATAACTTGTAAACCACCTACCTCGATTCCACGTATGAACGCACTCTTAATCGAGCCCTTAGATTTTGCTTCAACCAACCTTTAAAGATTCAACCTAAATCTCACCGAAAGAATAGGGTTTTAGTGATTCGGAAATATAGGAGAAGAAGATACAAACCCTAAAATTAAAAGAAAATGCGAGGATGAGATTAGCCTTACCCAGAGCTTCGATCCATAACCAATGACACCAAAAACGCCTTAGAAATGGGGGAGATAGATCTATTGGATCTCTTGGGAGAGTTGTTTTGTAACTAGGGTTAATAGGGGTGAATGGGGAGGAAATCCTGAGTTGGGTATTAAAATCTTGGAGTGAAAAATTTTCATTTTTTTAAAAGTTTCTGTGTCGCACGGTTTACCTGTATAGTTTTCCAAACCATGCGCAAACCATGGAGACACCACTGTCCAAAATCCCACCTCATGCATAGTTTCTGGGGATATCTGCATGGTTAGTATTAACTCTATGCAGACTGTCTGACCAACATAAAACCCCCCTTTTCTCTTTTTTCTTGTCCTAAACCCTTGGAACACCACCGATCCTTTGTAAGGTCTTTGGTAAGAACTTAACTAACCAAAAAAGGGATTCAAACCAAAAAATAAAGGAGAACCTACCATTCAAAGATCTGAGATCTTTAAACCCCCCCCCCCACCGTTTAATATCTCCTCCTAAAGAGAAGCTCCCAATATTCATTGCACTTCCATGTAAAATAGATCTACTAGAAGACAAATGGCATTTTGCGGTGGTTTTACAAACTACCGCTAAATATTTTTCGGGCCGCTATTACACGGCGGTTTTTTCCGGACGCTTTAAAAACCGTCGCGAAATGCGTTAAATTTTTTTTATATAATTTTTTTAATTTTTTGAGTATTAGAGGCGGTTTATTAAAAAAACTGCAGCGAAATGATGGAGGTTTGGGTAAAATCGCTAGGAAATGAAAGGAAAAAAATATAAAAACATGAGAAACCCTGAAATCACTAAAACGACCATAACTTTTGATCCGAACATCCATTAGAGAACCACAACCATTAAAATCGAAGCTCATGAAGAGATCTAAATGAATGTATAATAAAAACCCTAGATAGTCTAAGGTTAAGATGATATGATAGTTATAAGATAGTTGAAAAAAGATCTCCAGTTTCAAACGGCCATAACTTTCACTTCGGGTGTCTGTTTGGGCTCTACCACATATCAAATCAAAGCCAGCGAAGAGAGCTATACAGAAAATTCAACACAAGCAATATTTTTTTGAGTTTTACTACCCAAAAAACCCCTTCAAAGGCCTCTGAAACCCTTTCTCCGTCACCAGTGTCCCATCAAAATTTTCTTCAAATAGACCTAACTTTCTATCTGCGTGTTAGTTCGGACTCCTACACCTTCCATATCATATTTACTTTCATGAGAATTAGTTTGACTGGTTGCGGCACCCACATGGACTCATGGAACATAAGTTATGGCCTTTTAGTGGGTATTAGATTTGTTATGTTTTTCGATGTCTGGTTTCTAATACCTGTTCCCCGCCATGTTTTTTTTAAAAGATCATAACTTCGGATATGCCTTTCCATTCGGTCTCTTTCACCTATCAGGCCGAAGATCATTTCAGGATCTTTGATTTGACCGATCATGGATCTGGAACAGACTCTCAGATCACATGTTATCTCCATTAATGTGAGTCCAATTTTTTTGTCACTTTCTTACCGTTCTAATGGGTTTTAATACTTTCTTTATTTATTATTTCTTATTTGGGATTCCATGACTCGTTATCATTATCAATGTTTTTTGGGCGTTATTATAATGATTTTGTTGAATTATTAATGTTTTTTCAAGATTTTTCATGAGTTTTCATGCGTTCTCAAGCTTTCTAATTCTTCTTCATGCTTCTCTATCAGTTTTCACGCGTTTTCATGATTTTTCATCCCTGATCATGTATTTCCATACTTTTACATGTGTTTCATTTATTATTTATTATTTATTATTTATAATATACTTTAATATATTTATTATCTATAATTTTTACTGGTTATTTATTTTTTATTATTTATTTTTTAATATTTAATATTTAATATTTAATATTTAATATTTAATATTTATATTTATTTATTATTTATTATTTATTATTTATTATATACTATTTATTATATATTATATATTATATATTATATATTATTATTTTTAATAATATTTTATTTATTATGTATTATATATTATATATTATATAGTATTATTATATATTATTATTATATATTTATTATTATATACTGTTTATCATTTATTATTTAATATTTAATATTTATTTTTTATTATCATTATTATTTATTATAATTATTATTAATTTATTTATTTTTAATTATTTATTACGTGTTATTTATTATTATTATTTATTATTTATCATCTATTATTTATTATTTTCTATTTTTTGTTTATTATTTATTATTTATTATTTATTATTTTTTTATTTAGTATTTAATATTTATTTTTATTAATTATTTATTATTAATTATCAATTATTATTTGTTATTTATTATATTTTATTATTTATTATTTATTATTTGTTATTATTTATTGTTTATTGTTTATTGTTTATTGTTTTTTATAATTTATTATTTATTATTTATTATTTGTTTATCATTATTTATTATTTATTATTATTTATTATTTATTATTTATTATTTATTATTTATTATTTATTATTTATAATTATTTATAATTTATTATTACTATTTATTATTACTATTTATTATTCATTTATTTATAATTATTTATTATGTTTCATTTTTTATTATTTATTATTTTTCATTTATTATTTATTATTTACTATTATTTGTTTTTTATTTTTTATTTATTATTTATATTTATTTATTATAATTTATTTATAATGTGTTATTTAATATTTAATATTTAATATTTAATATTTAATATTTAATTATTTCGTATTTATTAATTATTTTTATTTATTATTTATTATTAATTATAAATTATTAATAATTATTTGTTGTTTATTATTATTTGTTGTTTATTATTTATTATTCATTATTATTTTAAGTTTATTATTAATTATTAATTATTAATTATTATTTATTATTTGTTATTTTATTATTATTATTTATTAGTATTCAATATTATATATTGTTTATTATTATTATTTTTTATTTTTTAGTTATTATTTATTATTTATTATTTATTATTTATTAGTTACTATTTATTATTTACTATTTCTATTTACTGTTTTTTTATTATTATATATTATTATATATTATTATATATTATTATATATTATTAAATATTCTTTATTCTTTATTATTTATTATTTATTATTTATTATTATTATTATTTATTATTATTATTTATTAGTTTTTTATTGTTTATTATTTATTATTTATGATTATTTATTATTTATTATTTATTATTTTATTATTATTATTATTATTATTATTATATATTATTATTTATTGTTTAATTTTTATTATTTATTTTTAATGGTTTATTGTTTGTTATTTATTGTTTTTTATTTACTATATGTTTTTTATTATTTGTTATTTATTATTTATTATTTATTGTTTGTTGTTTAGTATTTGTTGTTTATTATTTATTGTATTATTATTTTATTATATTATTATTTTAATTTCATAATTTTATTATTTTATTATTTTATTATTTTATTTTCATAATTTTATAATTTATGTATTTAATATTATAATTTATTTGTTATTTATTATAATAAAAAGGAAATAATATTAAATAAATAACTAAATAAATAACTAATAAATCAATAATTATTAATTATTAATTATTAATTATTGATTGTTGGTTATTGTTTAATTATTATTGAGTGTATATATATTAATAATGTATTATTATTTTTTCAATTAGTATATATAAGTACATTAAATTCTGTTTACTAACCACATGACCCGCATGCTACTGTGGTAATGTCTTCAGAAAATATGCAAAAGATTAGGGGTTCAAATCTCACCAAACGCAGAATTTCTTTATATTGCATGGGCATGGGCATGGGCATGGGAATGGGTATAGATAAAGTAAATAAAGTAATACGAAGTAAATAAAGTAATACGAAATAAATAAAATAAATAATAAATAAATACAAAAATACATAAATATATACATAAATAGATACATAAATAGATTGATAAATAAATAGATAAATAAATAAATAAATACATAAATAAATACATAAATAATAACATAAATAAATACAAAAATTAATACAAAAATAAATACAGAAATAAATAACGAAATAAATAGAAAAATAAATACAAAAATGAATAAAGAAATAAATACATAAATAAATACATAAATAAATACATAAATAAATACATAAATAAATAAAGAAAATTTAATTACAAAAATTAAAAACAAAATTAATTAGAAAACTCAAAAAAACTACCGTGAAACGTTCTACGACGATTTTGAAAACCGCCGCTAATAGTTTCTCGATGCACGATTTAGCGGCGGTTTAAACCGCCGTGAAACGGAAAAAAACTGCCGCTAAATACGCATTTTGTCATTGTGATCGGGCCACTGAGCCCATATATTTGAATCCTACCCCCATATTTCTTCGTAAACATTCCCATGCTACGATATTACTCGCACTAATGTCACAACCATGCCCCTCAAGACTTTCTCACTACTATCTACCACACAAACCAGATTCTCCTCAAATGACATATCAGCCTCAAGATGAACATCCTCAAAATCCACTGTGTGAGTTGGGTCAATGTAATACCGTTGAAGCTGTGAATCATAAAAGATATCATGCATACTACTATACCGTTTTGGAAGTGGAAATCTGTACAACACTGGCCAAATCCTCTCCCCAATATCAAACTGCCCCACATACTTGGGTGCCAACTTTCCATGCTTTTGAATCCATTGGTGGACCTTCCTTGGTGACACATGATGGTACACACTACCACCCACCTCTAACTTGAGGGGTCTACACCCCCGATTTTTATATGACTTCTGACTACTCTTAGCCATTTCCATCTGTTTTAGAATCAACTCACCTTTTTTATGTCACTTGCATGAGACATGGTCCCAACATCTTAGATTTACCAACCTCTAACCAACACATCGGAGATCTTCACAACCTCTCATATAGAACCTCAAACAATGCCATAACAACTGTTGCTTGAAACCTTTTTTTAGGAAAATTCAACAAGAGAATGGTGATTCTACAAGGAACCAAGAAAATCCAACACACAAGACCTAAAAATATCTTCCAACATTTGGATTGTATGATCTGTGTGCCCATCTATTTGCTGGTGGAAAATAGAACCCAAAATCACCTATGTACCAAGAACTTTCTACAACCCTTGCATGAAGCGCGATTTGAAATGAGGATCATGAACTAAGACTATATTCTGCAGTACACCATGAAACCATACTATTTCCCGAACCAACAACTCACCCAACTAATTGACTGTGTAACTTTCCCGAATAAGTAAGAAACAATCCACTTACATTAGCTGATCTGCTTTCATTAGCTGATCCAAAACCAACCTGATTGAATGATTCTTTTGAGTCATCCTCAGAAGACCCAAAACTAAATCCATCATCACATCATCTGACTACCACTCCGAAATAGGAAATGGATGTACAAAACCACTTTGTCATTGATGCTCATACTGCACTTGCTGACAGATATGTCATAATTCCATAAAGGCCACAACTTCCATTTTCATTCATGGCCACCAAAAAAGTATCCATAGATCGGGATACATCTTGGTCAAACCCAGATTCACTACCCATTTTTATGCATGTAATCTCATTGCAGCTCTTACTGCATGCATAACAGCACAACCACATGACCATGAACACAAAAAACCTCATCCACACCATTGGGCCAACTAGAAGGTGGATCCCAACCGTTAAATATTTCCATCCTGGAAAAAAATTCAGTATTGTCGAGTTGAATGTCCCTAACTCGACCCAAATTTGTCAACTCAACCAACACGAAAGCAAGATTCACCTGACCATTTTCATCCCGCATCTCCTAGTGCATCTCTGCGAAAAAGTCCATCACCTTATACTCGATTCTAGATTCCTGAACCACTAGGTTCTGATCCTTCCATGAAAAAGAATATGCAACACCATTCCCTTTTCCCTTTGTATATACCATTTCAAAGTCAAAATACCAGAGATTCTCAACCCATCTTCATTGCTTAAGATTCAAATACCATTGTGATAGATATACTTTAGACTATTGTGATCAGTATACATCTTGAACCATTCCCTCAACAAGTAGTACCTCTAGTATATTAATGCATACACTACTGCATCCAATTCAAGATCATGAGTTGGATAATTACATTCATGGGATGTCAAATGCTTTGACCCATAAGCCACAACCCACTCATCTTGCATCAACAAAGCCCCAAGACAGATACTAGACGCATCAAAAAATAAAATACACTTACAACCTGGATCAGGTAACTTCATGATCATCGAGGTTGACAATCACTTTTTCATCTCCGGAAAGGAATTATCAGTATCCTCATAATAATGAAACCTAACTCACTTATTGGTCAAGTCTGACAGTGGTGCTGCAAAGTGAGTGAAATCATTGATGAACCCCCAGTAATACGCATCCAAACCTAGAAAAATATGAACATCTCAAACACTATTCGGATACACCCAAGACACAACATCATACACTTTCTTTGGATCCACTGAAACACCAACCATAGAGAGGATATAACCCATAAAATTCACTTCTCCAATCCAGAACAGATACTTTGATAGCTTGGCATATATCCAATTCTCTCTTAGTGTAGAAAAAAAATATCAAGATATTGGGAATGATTGTTAGGATTTATTGAGTACATGAAGATGTCTTAAAAAAAATAAGACCAAAAACTGAACTAGAGAAGGATGAACTATTCAATTCATAAAATACATAGAAATGACCAGTGAATTAGTTAAGATGAAAGGCATTACCACAAACTCAAATAACTCGTACTGACTCTTGAAAGATGTCGGCGGTATGTCATAAGGCCTCACCATCAACAGGTGATAACCTGATCTGAAATAAATATATGAAAACACGGATGCACCCTCTAGTTGGTCTGCTAGTCATCAGTTCTAGGAACAGGGTACCAATTTTTCACTAGCATCTAATTTAACTTCCGATAATCAACACAAACCCTTAACGACCCATCATCCTTCTTTTAAAAAAGAATAGGAGTTCTCCCAGAAGACATACTAGGATGTATAAACCCTTTACACTCCAACTACTCAAGCTGAACCTTCAACTCTGGGAGTATTTCTGGTTTTCATTGGTATGTAAGAATAAAAACTGGCTCTGCTCCTGGCAGCAACTCAGTCATAAACTCAACATCCCTCTCACGTGAAAAACCTAATAAATCCTCATGAAACAAATCTTAAAACTGATATGCTACTTTAGGGAATATAGAATGTTCCCATCAATCATCATCTATCACAAGACAAGATACATGAGTTGTGAGCCTACCAAACTACGGAAAAAACAGCCCCATATGACATTATCGATCATACCACTATCCATGATGGACATAAGCGCTACCACTTTGTGACCTGAATGATAACCTATGATAGTAACAGAATATGTGCACCCGACACAATACAACCAGTCTATACCCAAGATCAAGTCAAATCACAACATATCGAGAATGAAAATGTCCCATGGGAAATGATACCCACTGACTTGCAGATCAAATCCCTTACACTACCTGATATCCTTATTTCACACCACCAACGGAGTGTCAATCGGCATAAACCCACACAAACTCTCCACAAGAAAACCCAACACTACCACAAGATGGGATTAAATAAAAGAGTGTGTGGAAACAGTATCAAAAAAACATTAGAAACCATAGACGCTACAAGAATCATACCTCAAATAGTAAATGCCCTACCTCACCATTTTCAGATGCAGACTGAACTACATTAATTTTTTTTACCCCTATAAATTGGGCTTCAACCAATGTTCCCTACACTACACTGCCATACTGACGTGGTCGATCGTGCACCAGATTTCCACATCCACTATCCCTTCCAATAAGTCTCATGGAGTTCCAAATTTCTATCTGATATAGAGAAACTGATCCCTTACTTCCAGTGGGAATATTCCTGTCACCAATATTCATTCTCACATGTTGAAGGTTCATGTAGATCCTATAAACATATCCCAATATTCTGCATGAGCATAAATCAACTAGAGGTCAAGGACACTAGCAACTCATGTGCCCCGACTATCCACACTGATAACAGAACATCTTATCACCACTCTAATAAGTCGGCCCACATTTTTGACTGTCTTGCACACTTCCTACCTATTTAAAACATTCAAAAATATTCTTTCATCCCTCAAAAGCTACACCACTTGTCCGCCCAATTGGCACGACAGGACCACCACCTGAAGCTTCATTAAGATTCCCTTCTAAGAACAATTCTTGTTCCACTACCTATGTAAACCCATTAAAGTGAAAGATATTAACCTGAGACCAAATCTAATATCTTAGTCCATCAGGGAAATGCCTCATATCCACTACCTCATCCCCTGACAATTCTAGACCAATGAATCATAGGTCAGTGACGTGGCCATCATAATACATCACCAACATCGATCCATGAGTTAGACTCATGAACTCTACAACCCAATCTTGCCTCAAAGTCTTTGTGTAAAAATGCTCTAGAATCATTTCTTGGAAAACATCCAACATCCCCTCAGCCTGCTCAGTCAGAGCTTGGTTGTCCCACCAACACATTACCTATCCCCAAAACATATAAGCTTCCAACTTGACTAACTTCCCTACAGGAGTCTTCAGATGATCAATTATTAATTGGATAGACTTTACCCAGAACTCTATTACCTTTGTCCCACCCTCTCCTATAAATGTTGAAGTGTGTTATAGCTCAAAATCTCAGGTCCTCTCAAACATACTCAGTGCAACCCACCCTAGGATCTGATCCATAATTTGACTAAAATGAGCCAAGATCTCTCAGAACATCTCTTCTCTAGTTTCGTGGATCACTACATTTACTTTCTCCTCTAGTAGAAGAGTGTTCTTAGCAATATCCTTTTGTTTCCCAACCAGTGCTCGACGTCGTGGTGGCATTTCTCATAATTTCAAAACACAAGGATTAAAACACATACCATAAAGCTTTCAGACCATCGTAACAAAGAGGCTCTTCACTAGCAACAATAACCCACCATACATTCACCATCCCAACAAACCTTAAAATTCCCAAAAAAACATCACCCCAACCATCTCTACCACTATCCATAGTCCTCAAATGGTAAAAAACTATACACCATCTCATGGCTCATAGAACATGTTACAAAAACATTTTCAATCCATTAAAAACCCTTAATTACACATATTTAATTAGTCATCACTTATCATTATTTTATCTTCACCAACATTAATTGTGTTTTTTATTACATTTTACCTTTTCAATTATCAATATGAAAGTTTCATTCCATCTTCCATTCCTCACACAACCAACCCGTGTGTGCCTACCATGATGCATGTCACCTATCTATCTAGGTTCGTATAATGATGAAAGAATTAAAAACCTCATTCCATTAAGGTAAATATCCAAATATCATAAAACCATCACAT
This sequence comes from Viscum album, assembly GCA_963277665.1. Taxonomy (NCBI): domain Eukaryota; kingdom Viridiplantae; phylum Streptophyta; class Magnoliopsida; order Santalales; family Viscaceae; genus Viscum; species Viscum album. Next base: position 1,965,999,041 of record OY728133.1, read on the forward strand.
CACACAATATGTTAATCACTTAATGGTGAAATATCATCAACCGTAACATAGAAAAATCAAAAACAACAATTCCAACCCTATGTGACTTGGGTTTTCAATCATACATGGGTTAACTACTCCCTATAATGAGCTAATAACTAAGGCCTGACACATCACAACTCTTGTATACCATCCCAAATAAGAATATTCTATAGAAGGAGAAGAAATAACTCCTCTAATACCACTTTGTAACATCCCCGACCTAGAATACACTAAACTGGTGCTCCGAGCTGGGTGGTTTCATAACCTTAACTATGCCTCCATGTATGCCAAAGGTTCCCAACTAGCAGAGGGGGTCCAAAAGGTCAAGTAGAGAGACTATAACCTCTTTTATTTGAGTAATACACAATATAAGATAAAAAATAGTTTAATAATAAAATATAATTCAAGATAATTCATAAAAAACCATTCCCCAAAATATGGTACATCCATGTCAAACACTAATTATTCCATGTGATGTTACAACTGAAAAAGTGAATAAAACCCAAAATGAAAACAAACTGAAAAATCCCAAAAAAGTTCCGGACTCCATGTTTGGGTCGTTCTCCATTCACACCCATGGAAACCCAACTCCCTGCAATTATAATATTCCCTTCCCATTACTTGCAAACATGAAGTCTTATCGGGAACCCAACGGCGGTCCGTGTAGTGTGTGAGTAAAAATCAGTAGGCCACCACCAACAATTTATAAAAAATATTTTGTATAAATTTTTTTTCATGAAATAGGAAATGATTAATAAATTACAACGAAAAGATTAATTTCCCTTAAATATTTTTGGTCCATTACAAATATTTCTTACTATTTTGTATCTTACCCTTTCATCCCAATTGACATTACATACCATTTCCAATACATTTATCAGGGGTTCATCAAGAAAAAAAAGTTACACATGATTAAAGTTCATAGTCACATGCATGAGAAGAGAACTATTATCTTATATTAATAGGACTAACTTCCTCATGTCAACAATATCCTCACCTCGAAGCCTTAGTTTGGTTGGATGAAACCCTTATGGGAACATAGCCCTAGTCCTCTTCCCCAACCTGTGCACAAGGGGGTGGAATTTAGGGAGTCATTCTAACATGACCCATGGGTGTATAACCTCAAGTAAATAACCCACTCTATGAATCCATGTGAACATGCTATATATATGTTTGTGTTTCCATCATCCATTCACACAAAATCACGACCATTTCTCAAGAAACATAAATCATAACAATAACATGATAGTTAAAACCATGACCCAACCCAATAACACATTTAACACACTTAATATCATTTATCCATTTATCCCAATTTCCCTTTTATTACACCTAGCTCACTAACCACTCAGTCATCGTTTATATCTCATTAGTCATCATTCATTTTCCTTAACTTAGTAGTATTCATTACAAGGCTCATAATCAATTCCATTATAGTTCTTATTCATTTCCACATATTATCCCAATATTAAATTGGTTATTTTTAAGACTAAGTGCATCAAATAGTTTCTAATTCAAATAAAACAAGAACATAAACATGTTTATCAAGGTATCTATATAAATAGACAAAAATATAACATGTTCCTCAAAAATCCCAAGGTTCGGGAAAGTTGGAAAACCCTATGTGTGGCCCTAGATTAGCCTTATCACCCTTGGCTCATCCCATGGGGATCATAGGGGTTTTATTTACCTTATTAACAACCATATTACCTAAACATTCTAGGGGTGATCAAAACATACCAAGAGACACCCAAGAAAAAATACACTAGCACAAGTCCACAAATAATCCATGGGATATAACATGTAGACCACCTACATCGATTCCACGGGTGAACGAACTCTTTATTGAGCCCTTAGATTCCACTTCAACCAAGATTTGACACATAAACCTAAATTTCACAAAATAGTTCGGTCTTAGAGCTCTAAAAAGAGATGATTATAAGATAAAAACCCTAAACTCAAAAGAGAAGAAAGGGTGGGATTAGCCTTACCTGGAGCAATAATTAGAAACCAACAGCACCAAAAATTCCTTAGAAATGAGGGAGAACAATCTCTTGATTCTCTTGGGAGATTTGGTTTTCTCCTTGGGTGAAGAGGGGATAATGGGTATGAAATCCATTGTTGGGTATTAAAATCCCAAAGTAGCAAAATTTTATATTTTTTAAAAGTTTTTGGGCCACACGGTTTACCCTCATGGTTTTCCAAACCATGTGAAAATTTTGGGGATGACACTCTCCAAAATATAATTTGCTTCACGGTTTCCTAGGTTATTCTTATGGTGAGAAATAACCATGTACATATAATTCTATCAACCTAAAAAATTCATTTTCCCTTTTTTCATGTTTGAATGCTCGAAAAAACCCTCGTCCTCATTAAGGACTTAGTTAATCACTTAATTATCTAAAAAAAGGGATTCCAACCAAATCGTAAATGAGAACGTACCATTTTACAATCTGAGATCTTACAACCATAATTGATCCCCATCTCGTGAGATATGATAAAGTACTATCACAACTTTATCCCTTTGTTTTATTCACATAGTGTGAAATATTTCCTCTAATGAAAAAATCCATTACATTGTAAAAAATGGTTTTTTATCCCCACTTAATGACGGAGTTTACTAATGCAAAATGTGGTTAGACGTTGTTACACCATACAGTGGATTAGTTGGCTGCTCTATACAGAAATTTATATTATTCATAACCTATGTCCACTTCCCTAACATGGATATAATTTGATTAGTACAAAATGTAGATCAACCTATAGCTTCAAAATCATTCCCAGGAGTGAAATCCCAATATGGAGTATGTTCTTTGATATGGTTCCAATTCCTTCTCTGATGTTCCATTTCATAATAATGAAACAAAAGATATCATACCATAATATCCTAAGACATATTGTATAATCCCAAAACTAGTTAAACACTTAACATATATAATATTCAATCATAAAAAAGGTTCTTTTTGGAATATCAATATTTTCAACTCCTTTATAATGTTTTATAAGAAAAATATTATTTATCCTAAGAATATTCCCTAGTAGTTTCAAACATGTTTTGTATACCAATTGAAGATCATGATAAGCACAATGAACCATTTTCAGATTTAATACCTCTAGGTACATCTATTCGAAAACTAAATCCATTTTTAGTATCTAGATAGGGAAGAATTTCTTATAAATAACCATATATTCTTTTTCATACTAAATAATTAAGATGTTATTTTAACTTTTTTTTAAAATTCAATAAAAAAGTTATGTCCAAAAATTTATGTTTTCCCGAATCTAGTTTCAATAGAATCTACAAATCCTAATTTGATACCGATTGGAGAGACCCCCAACCCAGTATCCCAGAGTCGGTGTATTCTTTATTATGTTGGGAAAATATTCAAAGAGGTGCATATCAAACGATGAAGTATTTAATTTGTCTTGATAAACTGTATACATTCGTGATTAGACATTTAATTTTAAAAATAAAAATATAGAAATATTTTCCTTTGAGAATAAAATTATTCCATTAGTGTATCCATTTATATCTTTCATAATATACTTCTTAGTATCCTAGAAAAAATAAAAAAGAATAATGACGTGTTTTCATATGCTCAGTAAGGGTAAGCATACAATATAACGATGATTAAATCTACTATAATTAATATTAAAAGGTAAATAAGTTAAACACATTAAAATTAATCGATAATTTGATCATAATATGGAGGTAATTGATGAGGATAAAATATTTCCATATAAAAAATCAAAAAATCCTTAAACATGACTGTAGATATTCAATATAATCCAATAATCACATGGAATATCAATAACTGAATTCATAATGATGGAATGCATAATTATGGACATCTAAAACATACCATCGAGGCTTGTGCTGATACATCTAATACGGATGAGGCCTGTTCTAAGTCATATAATAACTTCATGTATTATTCCTTGATATTTAATATTATCGTGGATTGTGCCAATACATCTATATAAATAGGTATGGCCTCATCCAAAAACATATCTAGTTTGGCTCATGAGACCTACCATTATATAATTTTGCAACAGAGGGCCCCTATAATCACATACAATGTTAAATTAATTCTTCAAATGAAAGGGTCGAGACATCATCAACATAAATATACATATTGATAATCTATCTTATGAAATGTTAATACTTACCCTAATTAAGAAACTTAAAAAAAGTGGTCAATGGTAAAATAATTATACCTCATTAACTCAAACTATCATAAATCATCTAAGGAATAAAAATTATGATACCAATAAAACATATCCAAATTAGAAAATAATTAAATTAAAGGATTTATTCCCTTGATGAAAATAAATACTATAAGAAATATCTTTAAAAACATTCTTGAGGAAAATAAAGATTTTATTTTGAAAAAGGCCATTTAAAACTCAATTATGAAAAAAGATTTTTAAAAACAATTTTATTTAAAAATAACCTCTAAAAATATAATGGGATATTTAAAACAATGAGTTTTCGTGATAGATTTAGATTTCATACGTGCCAAGTTCATTAAAAAAATATTCCTTTCACATTTTTGATAAAATCACAATGGGCACTCTTTTGAAAACGATATGAAGAATCAATTAATTTTTTTTCAAATGAAAAAAAGGGTAAAAATATAATAAATAAATAATTTTTAGATATTTTTTAAAAAATTCCAACACAATTTTTGAAAGCATGGGTATTGATGCAAACACATTTATGACTAAAGATAGAAATGTATTCAAATTTTCATTAAAAAATATCTCAGTCATTTAATGCACAAAAAACTAGAATAAAATTGTAAAATTACATAAAAATGTTAAAAACAACCATATTATAATAATTTAAATTTATTTTAATATAGAACCATAAAATAATTCTCCTAATGAAGTCTTAAAGAGAATAAATCTCAATAATGATGATATTTTTAAATAAACCCTTTCTACATTGGTAACAATTATTTAATAATCAACATGAAATAAATTAAATTATATCAAATAGTAAGTACCATTAAGATAAAATATATAATAATATAACATAAAAAAGGGATGTATATACACTCTAAAAAATAAATAAGTAGTGAATACAATTTGTGTCACACATATGTAAAGTGAGATGAGAGACCCTTACCTCACACTTTATTTTGGATTAACAGAATTTAACTTTTTTGTATAGGGGTTATAAAATTGTTATTAACTTATTATAGAACTTTATTAATATTTATAATATCATATATGATCCTTTTATAACATATTGTCACCTGTTTGTAAACAATCATTCTTTATTTTCATTATTTTCGGTAATGATTATCTTATTTTATCATGAATGTTTTGTCTTGAATGATCATGTCCATTAAAATATTTTATTGTTCTATGAACTCAAGAACAAAAATAATGAATTTATTGTCATATTTATAAATAAATAATAATTTTCAAACCAATTATGAAATATGGTTTTGAAAAATGAACTATAATACAATCATTTAAATTGTTGGACATATGCAAACATGAATAAAATTTCCAATTTTCAATGATCATTTAGGAATGAAGTTACATAATATTTTATCATTAAATAATTATTAAAATATAATATATAACATATAATTTATGTAACTATAATTATATATCATCAATGTGGTTTGGTGGTGAAAATAATTTCATATCGCTTTGTAAAGGCCGCAGTCCACACATACATGGACAATGTTATCATTTTTCAATACAATATATATATATATACAGAATGATAAATATTTCATTAATATCATAATTATTTTTTGAATATGACAAATATTCATTAAAATTATCATTATTACATTTCAATAAAAGTAACATTTAAAAATGAATCACATCAATTTGTGAGACGGTAATCTTCCATAAACATGAGCAACATTGTTGTATCCCTGACACCATTGAATGTAAAAATAAATAGATTTCATAATGAATCAAAAGGTAAGGATATATTATAAATATATTATCTATACTTTATATCCACCATCATAACCAACTGTTAGAGGTTTAAATGGAATAATGAATGACATCGAGTTGTGAGCTGGTAGTCTTCTATACACAAGAATGATGATTTTGTAACCCATTTAATGGAAGTGGGGATGGTTTTTGGTCATGAACATTTTATAATGACATATAATTTTATTTAATATACTTAAGATATTATATTATCCTGGTTAAAAAATAATGTAATTATTTTTGGAGAAAATAATATAAAAATTCTCATTGAAGTACGTTACAACTTCTTTGGGTAACCTCATTAGGTTTCCACCAAAAGCATCCATGGTTGGATTTATGTCTAAATTAAAGACATTATAATAAGGGTAATAACTTTGGGATTTGATTTGGGAAGTTCTTGTATGATCATAAATGTTTTTATGGTTTGAATATGAGAAGCTAGTGGGAAGATATTTACATTTTAGGTGAGTGGCATGCTTGTAATTTCTCAAAAGAGAATGGTAAACCCAAAATTTTCTCATACCAAAAGGGTCCCAAATGGAGTATTATAGATAATTCTTTGTGATAGAGTAAATATAATGAAATAAAAAAATTTATAGATTTTTTTGGTCTATTTTACCCTTAAATGTTATGTTTAACCACTGATAAATTCATTTTTACCTGAATTATGGTAATTAATATTCTTTATTTTCTTCATAAGATTATAATATTTTCATATAGAAATTTAATATTTTAATGACTAAAATGGACTGAATTATATTATTATATATATAATTGAACAATTTTTACATGAAATAAAATAAAAAATATAAATTAACATTGAAAATAATTTAATCAAAAAGATAGTTTTCAATCAAACTTAAATATATTTCACAATTTATTGAAAAAAGAATTTTTTTTAATAATAATAAAAAATCACAGTAAGAAAATTTTAATAAAAATAATACAAAAAATAATTTTATATTTACAAAATAAATTTTATTATGTTAGTAAAAATTAGTTTTAAATTATGAGCACAAAGTGTGACTGAACCGTCGATTTAGAAAAGATAGTGTTTTATAAAAAAACATCACTTTTTATTTTAAGTGATAATTATTCTCTTACAAATTAAATAATTACCATATTTTTCATAATTTAGTTTTAATATTATTATCTTCCATCTTAATGTATATCTTTTAGTGGTATACTATGTTATGGTTCATTTCGGCTCTGGGTTGCATGAGCTAGAAGCTCTATATAAGATTGAATTTATTTAAAAATAAACATTTAATAGAGTCACATATTTTATATTTTATTTTATTGTTCGTGTCAAGCTTTATACATGATATAGTATATAATGGGATTATTTTAAAAGATTAAGTTTTTATATAAACGAGATGGAATGTTAAAAATTATAATGTTTCACTAACCCACTAGTCTAAATTGATAATCCATTAAAATACTAATCAATCATTGTTGGATAATTATCAATAGGATGTGGTAAATTCATGAAAATAGAAATTGAAACTAAATAAATCTTGTAATATAGGTAATTAAATAATAATAGAATCAATGATATCATTTATTGCAATCAACAATAATAACCTATGTACGAAATCTTTTTTTGAAGAGTAAAATTCATAAAAAGCCTCTAATATTTAATTAAATTATAAAAAATAAAATAATTTAATAAATAAAAAAACATATTGAATAAAAATATTCAATTAATTGGGATATTTTAAACTCATAAACATGTCACAAATATTTTCTCCTTGGTTTTTTAATTATGAAAAAGGGATGGGTTATATTGTGTTAAGGATATGTCATGATCTTGAAAATTTTAATCCTTAAACATCATAGTACCATTCAAAAAATTTATGTCATAATTTGGATAACTCATTATCGTTTTTAAATAGGTTTAAATGGGATGAGATTATAATATGTGGTGTAGGAGATTATTGCTTCATTAGATAAATCATCATTCTTATTATTTCATTATCAAGGTCAATGTCACAGTGTAATATATTCTCAACTCCAAAAACTATGTAATAAAATAAGATTACTATTTTATTATTATCCTTGGTAAAGATGAATTCGATAATTAAGCATCATAGATGCTATTTACACATACCTCATATTAACATGGTTGGTGCAGTTACACCACAAAATTATTCTTCTTCTCATATTTCAGAAACGCTTCGAATGTAATCATAGACTCATTATAGTGGGTTAAACATAATTTTAATGAGACTATGAAATTATTATCAAAAATATAAATACATTTTATATACTATACATTTTACAAAAAATCCAATATATAAAAAAAAATCATGTGTTATTTAATCTAAAATCAATGAAAAGCATGTGATATTTTGAATCGAAAATTTGATTTAATCAAATATATATAAACATAAAAAATTTCATACCCCGATGAAAAATATAATCAAAAAATATAAATGAATACTAATCATTATAAGGGAGTCATTTAATTAATGATAATAATTGAAATTTTGTCATACTCGATTCTTTTCAAAATGAAACATTTCAACCTTTCCAGTGTGTCACAATCTTGTCTCATTTATAACTATAATAACAGACTACTTTCCTATTCAATATAAATCATTAAACCTTCCACCAGTACCCATGACACATATGATATACCTTACCCGAAAAAATACTCAATAATCATTATTTTTTATTTTTATTTTTTTTAAATTAAAATTATATGCAATATATCCATAGTTAGGTGTTTTTCTCAATGTCTCCATGGAAATAAAATAAAATAAATAATGGTTATGTTTTCAAGGTATGAATTGATGTATATAGTGGGTGGTTCATTATAAGAAAATTAAAAATCCATATTATTTTAAAGGGGGGTTATTACATAAAACATAATGCATCATATCTAGCATGGCTCAGTGAATAATAACTTCAACTATATATTATCCTCAATGATAATCAATATAAACTTTGCTTTATCATGTGTCTCATAGTATCAAAATTTAAAAATTAGAAAAAATCATAAAATTTCATACTATTTAATAAACATTACTGATTTTCATTAATTGTTAATTATTCAAGAAAATATACCACCCGTTGAAATAAAAAAATCACCACAATCCACACCACTAATCAACCCTCATCACTATTTGTAATGGTTTGAAAAATTTTAGTGATACATTATAGCCATATTTAATTCCATGATATACCATAACACTTTTTATATAATATATATTTCTAGTAATAAATGTCACAAAATGGATTTTAAATCATATTAGTAAAAATTAGGAGTTCAATACTCACTTCATTCATTTATGAACCAAATTTCCAACACCTCCACGAAATAACCCAATATATCTCTTTAATATGAATTGATTGAAGAAAATTATAAAAAAATATTATGGTAATATGGAGAAAATGGATAGGAATTTGTTAACATATAAGAAAATTCAAGGCCTTTTTAATTTTTAAAGGTTCATATATATGTTCTGTCTTAGGATGAAATGGGATGGAAATAATAAATTTTGGACATAATTAACATAGTGAGGCTCTAAATCATCATTCATCAAAATGAATTATCAAGAATGTTATAATAAGGGTGTACATTATGATAATCGATCAATAATGTGATTTTGGGAGAATTATTTAAATGTTATTTAGATTACCTCTCAATATGGGAATAAAAATGAAAAATCTCAGTCATGGGTAACTCATAATTTACCAAACCATATTAGTTTAATGGCCTCAAGCATACCTCCCTATACACCACATGTTGGCAGCTAAAAGTGATGGTCAATGGTTGTACAATGGGGAGATTGTACCATCATAATTGTAAGGCCCCAACCTTAAACATTACATAATCTTGAGTTATTACATGATTACAAATTGAGGATCTTTTTAGGTTTAGAGTTTTAGAGAATTAGATCATGAAACTTGCATTACATTCCACATTTAAACAAAGTGGTTACATAAAAGACAATATTCATTCTTCCCATCAATGGAAACATATTTAAAATAAAACCCGGATTCTTTCTTGACACATCCTTGACACTATCATCAAATCATGTACCTTTCCCTGGACCTGTGAAAAACATTTCAAAAACATGGGATGAGCATAAAAAGCTCAGTAAGTGTTATAAAAATGTGGAAAGGAAACATGAGTTCATATATACAGAATAATGAAATCATACTCTACCCATAAAACATAGGCACTTTAACATACCTCATCAAACCATGAATAAATCATAGAAATCATAAGACATAAATGTAACTTGAGGCATTCATAACATTCTTACGTAGGGAGTAACCCTCTTGGTTACGTTTGGAATAACCATCACAGTATATTCCCTAAATCTCTTCAGAAAAAACCTTAACATTTCACTCCTTCACATTACCCAATAAATTGGAAAGCTATATCGGGCTCACCCACCCTTAGTTTATCACGGAACCACCCATCTTCATAATAATGCCAAAGAACCTCAACATAATCGTATCACATAAAACATGCATAAAGGAAACATAACATTTCCACCTTTCAATCACAAGATATCAATTCAACACATTGATATGAAAACATTATGAAAACCATTTTCAATACCAAAATAAATGAAAATTAAAACATGGTATTTATTTTTCTTTTAAAAAAAATGTATGGCTTGTAGAGGAAGCCGAAACTCAAATAATGGTCATGGTGGCGGAGAAGTCGTTATCGCCGCATACGTACAACAAAAACACTCCCTTTTGTCATTTAGTAAACTCTTCGTATAAAAAATATTCCTTTTGAATATAAATAAATGTCAAAGGGGTTTATACACCATATAAAAGAAGGTTGTGTATAAAAAAATATGCCTCAATGAAAGGATATTGAGACGAAGTCGCATACAAAGACGGTATCCTTGGATTAAGGATAAATCAGTTACATAACTATGTGTGACAAACGAATACACGAAATATAAGTGGGTATTAAGTGTAAAACAATCAGACGAAATTCACAAATAATCATATAAAGACATACTCAAGGTGTACAATTTTATCCCAAAGAATCGAAATTGGGTTAAGAAGTTCCCTTGAAATAATTAGACAGCCTAACGGCGTCACTTCAAAATTCAGAAAAAGTGTTGATGAGAGATAAAAAGGGTATATCATCACTTGGACATAAAATTTACATCAATAAGGATATAGAATGACATATCAAAAAATAATTTTATTTGAATTAAAATACATAACAAAATAAGTCTTTTAAAAAGAGGAGGGTGAAAGGTTCCCTTACCGACATGGGTATCTTTCGAAACATACGCCCCGTGAAAGAAGAACAATAAAACATTCATGTAAATACTCATAAATGAAATAATATTACACAATGAGTAAAATAATGGTCAGTACATTCACCACTCAAAGGAAATTGTGACAAATGTAGAATAAATCTTACGGGAATAAAAGTGAGATGAAAAATCCCTTACGAAAACTCGGCAGCCTAACAGCGCCACTTAAAACATCTAAAAATGGATTGATGAGATAAAATAGGGTATCTCATCAAATTACAATAAAATTTACAGAAAGAGGAATATAAAAGAAACATCCCCCCATAATAACAAAGAGGAGCTTAAAAGAAGTGACATAAAGGAGAGTACTTAAAGAGAAAGAGAGAGGTCAGATCTCTTACGAAAATTCGGCAGCCTAACGGCGCCACTCAAAACTTCCAAAATGGATTGATGAGAGAGAATAGGGTATATCATCATATGAACATAAAAATTACAGTAAGAGTAATATAAAAGAACATCCCAATAACAATAAAGATGATCTTATAAGGAATGACATAAAACAGTGTACTTAAAAAGAAAGAGAGGAGTAGGATCCCTTACCTCGGGTCCGACTTGAGTCAATCGTTCTTTAACGTCCTGAATAATAAACTTGAGTTAATTTCCACTTTATTAACAACATTTTTCAAGTTCATTATTGCTTTTAGATCACTTATTTCCATGTTATAAACATTATGTAATCATTTAAGTTAATAATGTTTGTTTTGTCGATATTTGGTTCTTAAGTCGAAAGTGGACTTCATACAATTACAAGTTGTTCGTGTGGTCAAATGTTCATTATATCCAGAATTATATTCATGATATGGATATCATATATATCATATATATCCAGAATATACATGTATTTATAATATTACATAATCATTTAGAGGTAGGAAATGAAATGCACCGTTCATGGAGACGGTAAGCCGTACGTACGCATGAACGCTACTTTCATTTCTATGTCATATTAATGGAATTAAAACCAGATGAGAGGTATTTATATTTTAAGTACATAATTATATTCATCATTTATATGTAACATACATCATATATAATAACTTTAAATCCATCCTTTATACACCCCACATATGGCATTAACGAATCAAATCACTTTGAGGGGGTTGTAGTATGCACCTCCTAAAAAGAAATTATCGTGTTTTCCCACAATGGAAACCATAAAGGTATTCCAAAAAAGAAAAATACAGAAACATAAAAATATTATATATCATATATAAATATAGTGACATCTTAATGGCCACCTTTTAAGGTGTTATATGAGTGTTGAACAATCATCGTTTTGTGAGACAGAAATTCTCCATCCACAGAAACAGTATGTTCTTTAACCATTTGATGTAGGTGAGTGTATGTGTAGCTCGAATTATTCATATAACAACATCTTAGTATATTGAAGATACTGGATTTGTTACAAAATAAATTAATAAAAAGAGTTTAGGGGGTTGGATAAGAAAAATAAAACAAAATAACACAAGTGAAGACATTACCTTAAAATCGGGTAACTCCCTTTGGTTTGAGCTCAAAGGCTTCCTTGAGAAGACTTATGACCAAAGGGAAGATTCAAGGATTAATATAGGGAAGTGGAGAGACAAAATTGTAAGGGGTTTTCCGAGCCAACTTCTTTGGGAGTGTGGGTAAGGAGGTAGAGGTGGGGGCCTTTTATAAGAGGAGAGGAGGGGCACTGTTGTAAAGTTACAAAATGTTACTTTATTTTCATAAGAGTGTCAGATTTTAACGGTCACACATTGATTTATTTCTAGGATTAGGTGATAAGGGTTCGAAATCCACTCATCCAATAGGTTTTGGACATGTGTGGGTCTTATATATTACATTATCTTTCCATTTTATTGAAATCGTTAAATAATGAGATCATCACCGCATCATCATGATGTCATAAATAATTTAATCTATTCAATTTCTAAAAATTATAAAAAAAATTACTATGATATAGGAAATATTTTTAGCTTTCCAATTACTATTTATAGTCAAAAATCTGACTTGTATAACCCTATGTAAAAATTGTTTTAGTAAAATATCTCATGTTTGTTTCATTTTTACTTTATCATTAAATAAAAAGGTGTTTATATCATTTTCCAACCAAAGTGGCTCCATGGGGTCACCAAGTTGACCCATGGATTGTCTTGGTCGGAAATGACACATCCAATGAGGGTAAGACATGTTTCTAGGTCATTTCATTTTATTAAAACATTATTTTTACCATAAACTACACTAATTACCTCTAATCGCGATTAAAAACTTAATAAGTTACTATTCACCAAAAAATTATTTTTATCCATTGAACCACATTTTACTTCTTAATGACAACCATGTATGTTGGAATTTTGAAACTAAAAACACAAAGATGACAAAATTTCATTTAAACGGAAAAATCAGTTTTTATAAGTACCACATAGTGGTTTCACTATTCATCAAAAATTGATGTTTTTCCGAAAAATCCCAAAAATTCACCCAAAGCTATATTTGATATTCCAAATTAAAAAATGAAGTCTATTTTACAAAATTCAAAACATATAAGTCAAATTAATTTATTTAATAATTAATTCCCGCTGTCAGAGAAAATAGCGTGTTTTTATGAAATAATCACTACTGGAAATAAAGGATATACCAACGGTTTAGAACCGTTGGTATAGGCTGGAGAACCGTTGGTATATTCTATACCAACGGTTGTCCAAACCGTAGGGAAGTAAGGTGTGGGGAAAGATATATACCAACGGTTTGAAGTAAACCGTTGGGGTAGCCCACTGTAGGTGTGGATTTGCCAACAGTTCTTGCTGAACCGTTGGTATAGGTTTACCCAACGGTTTAGAACCGTTGGGAATACTATTATTCTCATCTTATACCAACGGTTCACAACTGTTGGTATAGTATTTTTCCCAATGGTTTTCATCAAACCGTTGAGAATTCAATGGTTTTTATTTTATACCAACGGTTGTAAACCGTTGGTATAGATATTTTCCCAATAGTTTCATTGAAACCGTTGGCATATGTTTAAGTATGGCAAAGTATACCAACGGTTAACAACCGTTGGTATTCAGTATTTTCAGAATTGTCAGCAGCCCCTCCAGTGTCCCCTCAAGTGCATACACCTGCATAAAAAACAACACGGAAAAGAACACCACCTCTTTGAATAGAGTCATGCTGAATAATTCCCCATTTGAATCTTCATATGAAAAAAACACTGACTCACTTAAAACAACAAAAAATAACACCACCTCTTTGAATAGAGTCATGGTGAATAATTCCCCATTTGAATCTTCATATGAAAAAAATCATCCAGTATAGTTGAATCGGAGTTTCAATAAATCAAATATTATTTACACCCATTTCAATCTTCATACGACAACCACTTTTATAATATATAGTGAAAAGGTATTTTCATAAGAGTCTCATCACTTGTGACTCAGTAAGTGCCACACCATGCCTCAAATTGAGGCTGGGTTGACTGGTACACATCAAATATGATCCATGGATCATTGTCCTTAAGTTTCAACACAATCAAAATCTGTTTGATCGGTTTGGCATATGTACGTAAAATATTAATCCATTTTGAACAAATGAGAGGTAGTTTGGGTGGTCCCCGCCCCACGGTGACTCATATTGAGGTGGGGTTGACTCGTACATGTCACATATGACCCATGGATTGTTTTACTAAAGTGTCAAAAGAATTATAAGGTATTTGGTCTGTTTCCCGTATGTCAGTTGTTGATATCACTTACAATTTAGTCCCTTTTCAAGAAAAGAGATATAATTTGAGTGGTCCTAGCCACACCGTGGCTTGGATTGAGGTAGTTTTGATTCCTAAAGTCAAATATGTCCCATGGATCGTTTTTCTAAAGTTTCAATAGAATCCTAATGCGTTCGGTTGGTTTGGCGTTTGTCAACAGTTTTTTTCACTTAAAGTTATGTCCATTTTAAAAAAAAGAGAGACACTTGGAGTGGTGTCGGCCCCAACAGACCTCGGATTGAGGCGGGGTTGACTCGTACATGTCACATATGAGCCATGGATTGTTATCCTAATGTTTCAACACAATCAGAATTTGTTTCATCATTTTGGCGTATGTATGTAAAATGTTGTCCATTTTTAACATATGGGAGACGGTTTGGGTGGTGTTGGCCTCACCATGCCTTGGATTGAGGTGGTATTGACTCTTACACATCAAATATGACCCATGGATTGTTTTCCTAAAGTGTAAATAGATTACGAAGGCGTTTGGTCGGTTTCCCGTATGACAGTTGTTGATTTCACTTACAATTTAGTCCATTTTCAACAAAAGAGAGAACGTTTTAGTGGTCCCAGCCACACCGTGGCTCGGATTGAGGCAGGGTTGACTCATAAACATCACATATGACCCATGAATTGTTTTCCTGAAGTTTATACAGAATCCTTAGGAATTTGGTCAGTTTTCCGTATGTCAGTTTTTGTTTTCACTTAAAATTAAGTACATTTTTAAAAAAAGAGCCACTTTCAGTGGTGTCGGCCACACCGGGACTCGGATTGAGGCGGGGTTGACTCATACACGTCACATATGAGGCATGAATCATTGTCCTAATGTTTAAACACAATCATAATCTGTTTGATCGGTTTGGCGTATGTACATAAAATATTGTCCCTTTGGAACAAAAGAGGGGCAGTTTGGGTGGTCCCGGCCCCACAGTGCCTCGGATTGAGTTGGGGTTGACTCGTAAACATCACATATGACCCATGGATCGTTTTTTTAAAATATAAATAGAATCTGAAGGTGTTTGTTCAGTTTCCCGTATGTCAGTTGTTGATTTCACTTACAATTTAGTCCATTTTGAACAAAAGAGAGACAGTTTGAGTGGTCCCGGTCACACCGCGGATCAGATTGTGGCAGAGTTGACTCGTACACATCACATTTGATCTATGGATCATTTTAGTAACATTTTAATAGAATTAGAAGTCGTTTGGTTGGTCTGGCGTATGTCAGTTATTGTTTTCACTTAAAATTATGTCCATTTTAAACAAAAGAGAGATAGTTTGAGTAGTTCCGACCACACCACAGCTCGGATTGAGGAGATATTGACTTGTAAACATCACATATGACCCATGGATCTTTTTCCTAATGTTTAGATAGAATCTGAAGGAGTTTGGTCTGTTTCCCGTATGTCAGTTGTTGATTTCACTTACAATTTAGTCCATTTTTAACAAAAGAGATACATTTTGAGTAGTCCTGGCCAAACCGTGGCTCAGTTTTTGGCGGGGTTGACTTGTACACGTCACATATGACACATGGATTGTTGTCCTAAAGTTTAGACATAATTAATAGGCGTTTGGTCGGTTTCTCGTATGTCAGTTGTTGTTTTCACTTAAAATTAAATACATTTAAAAAAAAGAGAGGCACTTTGAGTTGTGTCGGCCACATCGGGCCTCGGATTGAGACGGGGTTTACTCTTACACATCACATATGAGCCAGGTATCATTTTCATAAAGTTAAAACACAATCAGAATCCGTTTGATCGATTTGGCGTATGTACGTAAACTATTGTCCATTTTTAACAAAAGAGAGGCAGTTTGGATGGTCCCGGCCCCACGGTGCCTCAGATTGAGGTAGAGTTGACTCATACACGTCACATATGACCAATGGATTGTTTTACTAATGTTTCAATATAATCCTAAGGCGTTTGGTCCGTTTCCCGTATGTTAGTTGTTGATTTCACTTACAATTTAGTCCATTTTGAACAAAAGAGAGAGAGTTTGAGTGGTATCGGCCACATCGTGGCTCGGTTTGTGGAGGGGTTGACCCATACACATCACATATGACCCATGGATCATTTTACTAAAGTTTTAACAGAGCTCGTAGGTGTTTGATCAGTTTGGCGTATGTCAGTTGATGCTTTTCACTTAAAATGATGTCCTTTTGAAACAAAAGATGGACACTTTGAGTGGTGTCAGCCGCACCGCATGTCGGATTGAGGCGTGGATGATTCGTACATGTCACATAGGACCCATGGATCGTTCTCCTAAAGTTTCAATGGAAACTGAATGCGTTTGGTTGGTTTTCCGTATGTACTTAAAATGATGTCCATTTTAAACAAAAGAGAGCCACTTAGACAGATCTCGGCCACACCGCAACTCGGATTGAGCCCAGGTTGGCTCGTACAGGTCACATATGACCGATGGATCATTGTGATAAATTATCAACAGATTCGAAATGCGTTTGGTCAGTTTTGCATATGTCAGTTGTTCTTTTCACTTATAATCCTGTCCATTTTAAACAAAAGAGACACAGTTAGAACGGTGTCGGCCACACCGCTCCTCGGATTGAGGCGGGATTGACTCGTACACGTCACATACGACCCATTGATCCTTGTGCTAAAGTATCGACACAGTCCGAATGCCTTTGGTTGGTTTTTTGTATGTCACTTGATGCTTTTCACTTAAAATGACGTCGTTTTGAAACAAAAGACCGACACTTTGAGTGGTGTCGGCCACACCGCGTCTCCGATTGTGGCGGGGTTGATTCGTACACGTCACATATTACCCATGGATCGTTCTCATAAATTTTCAACGGAAACCGAATCTGTTTGGTCATTTTTCCGTATATACTTAAAATGGTGTCCATTTTAAACAAAAGAGAGCCACTTAGACTTATCCCGGCCACACCGCGACTTGGATTCTTCCCAGGTTGGCTCGTACACGTCACATATGACCCATGGATTGTTGGGATAAATTATCAACAGATTCAGAATGCGTTTGGTCGGTTTTCCGTATGCCAGTTGATGCTTTTCACTTAAAATGACGTCCTTTTGAAACAAAATACGGACACTTTGAGTGGTGTCGGCCACACCGCGTCTCCGGATTGAGCTGAAACCACCGTGAGACATTATAATTATTATTCGTGACGTGTACGCGCATAGGTTACGTCAATCGGACGTGCGGTTTGCGCGGTACGGCTCAATATTCGTGTATTAAGTGATGAGCGTGTTTCGTAAACGCGCGTGAGGGGGGTCCAAACAGGCCGAACGAAGTCAGAATGGCCTGAAATCAGACAACAAATACAGGTGAGTGATTTCTGAAGTGTTCGAGCAGACGGCACGTCAATCGGACGTGTCGTGTGCCCGCGGTGACCGACAACGTAGTTCTGGTGTCAAAAACGGCCAAAACGGGCGTCCAACATTCAAATTCATAGTAGACGACCTCGGGTTGAGCTGAAACCACCGTGAAACATTATAATTATTATTAGTGACGTGTATGCGCAGACGGCACGTCAATCGGACGTGCGGTTTGCATGGTACGGCTCAATATTCATGTTTTAAGTGATGTGCGCGCTTCGTAAACGCGCGTGAGGGGGGTCCAAACGGGCCCAACGATTTCGGAATGGCCTGAAATCAGATGAAAAATACGGGTGATTGATTTCTGAAGTGGTCAAGCAGACGTCACGTCAATCGTACATGCCCTGTGCCCACGGTGACCGAGAACGCAGTTCGGGTGTCATAAACGGCCAAAACGGGCGTCAAACGGTCAAATTCATAGCGGACGACTTTGGATTCACTTGAAACCACCGTGCAATATTATAATTATTATTCGTGACGTGTACGCGCAGACATCACGTCAATCGGACGTGTGGTTTGCACGGTACGGCTCAATACTCGTGTTTTAAGTGATGCGCGCGCTTCATAAACGCCCGTGAGGGGGGTCCAAACGGGCCTAACGATGTTGGAATGGCCTGAAATCCGACGATAAATACGGGTGAGTGATTTATGAAGTGTTTGAGCAGACGGAACGTCAGTCGGACGTGCCGTGTGCCCGCGGTGACCGACAACGCAGTTCTGGTGTCAAAAACGGCCAAAACGGGCGTCCAACGGGAAAATTCATAGCGGACAACCTCGGATTGAGCTGAAACCACCGTGAAACATTCTAATTATTATTAGTGACATGTACGCGTAGACGGCACGTCAATCAGATGTGCGGTCTGTGTGGTAGGGCTCATTATGCATTCTTTAAGCGTTGCGCGCGCTTGATAAATGCGTGTGGGGGGTCCAAACTGGCCTGAAATCGGACGACATCAAAGGGTGAGTGAATTGTGATGTGGTCGAGCAGACGACACATCAATCGGACGTGTCATGTGCCCGCGGTGACCGGGAACACCGTTCTGGTGTCATAAACGGCCAAAACGGGCGTCTAACGGTAAACCTCATAGAGGACGACATTGGATTGCCCTAAAAATCACAGGACAACAATACCATTATCATTAGCGACGTCCACGCGTAGAAGGCACATCAATCAGACTTGCGGTCTGCGTGGGAGGGCTCATTATGCGTTCTTTAAGAATTGCGCGCGCTTGAGAAACGCGCGTGGGGGGGGTCCAAACTGGCCGAATGAATTCCGAATGGCGTGAAATCGGACGACATCAAAGGTTGAGTGAATTGTGATGTGGGCGAGCCGAAGGCACGTCAATCGGATGTGCCGTGTGCCCGCGGTGACCGTGAACGCCGTTCTGGTGTCATAAACGGCCAAAATGGGCGTCTAACGTTCAAACTCATAGCGGACGACATCAGATTGACCTGAAATCACAGAACAACAATCCCATTATTATTCGCGACGTGCACACACAGACGGAACGTCAATCGGACGTGCGGTCTGCGCAGGAGGTCTCATTATGCATTCTTTAAGCGTTGCGTGCGCTTGATAAACGCGCGTGGGGGGGTCCAAACTGGCCGAATGACAAAACCAAATAGGATCACACCCTCATGTTATCATATTAATAACTCTTCTTGAATCCTTGAGAGTCACATCCCAATGATCATAGGATCACTAGCCTAATTGATCACTAACCATGAAACACATGTATGTTGGTCATGTCACCACATGCATCATCACTCATGCCACCATATCAATATATCACAAGGAATTCTCCAGGATAAGACAATATTTGATCACACATCATTCATATTTAGTTATCATAATACAAATTATATTTACATGCTTATGATATAGAATGAATCCACATTAGTAAGACCCACCCCTCTCATAAGTTACCATCACATCACTACAACCCATCCTAGAAAGCACCCTACCGCATACAAATTCACCCAATCTAGGGTCTAATACCCAACAGGATCTTACATACTAGGATACACATCATGGATCACTATCAAAACCATAAAAACATTGAAAGATCTCAAAAAATTAGTGCATGCCATCATTAGCTCATAGAATTGAAAAAAGGTAAGTAACAAGCAATATATCTCACTACTCCAAACTCACCCAACAACATAAGGGTCTCACATTACTAGGGAATAATTCTATCCAATACTAAATGATCTTGATCCATTTTTCATATACATATATGATTCACCTCACTAATTACTAAATATTAATAACCTAAAAAATTATGATTCCATTTAACTAGAATTAAACCATCAGGTTTTACAAGGAAATTCTATATAAGTATTTGTTTACACTTTAAATAATCTGACCCCATACCATAAATAAGGTGTTCAACAAAAATCAAGAACATGAATGTCATGTTAACACCCAACATTGACTCATTAATAAATTGTATTCGAATTTTATGGAAATACCAAAATAAATTAGTGAATCAATGTACCTATAGTGGTGCACATGACCACCATGAAACAATCATAAATTTTTACAAAAACCCTAATAATTGGGAATAACAAAATCAAGAATAGAAGTATATGATTTATAAGATCTGGAACTATATCGTTGATAAAATATAGGAGTCTAACCTGGTAGGTGCTGATCTGATGGACGATGTGGGGATTGGGAGGTCCTTCTACAAGGAATCGCTCCAGGAGGACACGAGGCGAATGCTTCTGTAATGTGGGGAGGCCACTGGCTCGATTTGGTATTTGGGGCTTTTTTTCCAATGGTTTTTAATAACCGTTGGGAAAGACCAACCTTTCCCAACGGTTCCATAGAACCGTTTGGAAAACAAGGATTCTTCACCACTTTTCCCAACGGTTCTAAGAAACCGTTGGGAAAAACCTATCTTTCCCAACGGTTTCCATATAACCGTTGGGAAAACAAGGGTCCTTCACCACTTTTCCCAACGGTTCTTAAGAACTGTTGGGGCAAACCTATCTTTCCCAACGGTTTCATACAACCGTTGGGAAAACTATGCATTGAGGGGTTTTTTCCAACGGTTTATAGAAACCGTTGGGAAAGACATGATATGACAACGGTTCTTTGAACCGTTGGTACACAACTGTTGGGAAAGATCCCTTTTCCAGTAGTGAATAAGTATCAAAAGATTGACACTAGTTTAAGTCTGATTTCAACGTGAAATTAATTCCAACGACAAAAATTGGATTTAATGGTAAAAATATATTCAAATTTCACTTTAAAACCAATTCAAAAGATAATCTAATCATATAAATAAATTATATTAAAAAGAGGTTTTGAATTAAAATACAACATTTTACACTATTCATTAAAAAATGAACTTTATCAGAAAGATACCAAAAATTTACACAAAGTAAATTTTGATGTCCCAATTCTTAAGAAGAGTTTTATTTGGTCCAAAAGGATATATAAGAGTGAAAAAACTATTTATAATGACGGTTCCCCATCAAAAGGAGATAAGTGAACCTTTAGTGAAAACTAGGGCATATACGCCTAAAATTGAATTCTTTCCGTATTTTATGCCTTTATCTTTTATTGGATAAATGTAAAAACATTTAAATACATATATAATCATATTTTAGTTATTTTTATCCATTTTCCCCAATACAACGGCTACATGTTAACTACCAATTAAAATAATGTTATTTTATTATTAGAGTGCAACGTAAGATTCCCAAAAAACTCGTTGTTGCGTGTTGGGTACGCCATCGAGCATAGAGTCCCCTTTAAATTAATATTAATATTTTATTCACAAATATGGATAAATATGAAAATTTAATATTCTTTATTTACCTGGGGTGTTACATTCTTCTCCCCTTTTGGGAATTGCGTCCTCACAATTTTTAAAATTGATCTTCGAAACATCCTTGAAAGTCCCACATATGAACAAGAGTCAGTAAAAAAATCACTTTAAAATAAAGGAAGATAAGTAAAGAGGTCACCCGAGTTAACCCATATGTAGAAAAACATGGACATGGAAGAAAAAACAAAGGGTCATGTTCTTGAGGGAGAGTGATAGTAAACATGTCTAGGAGAAAGTTATCCATAAGAAAATCACAAACTTGTGATGGGTTAAATGGTATTCGATTCCCCAGTAGGAAAAGTTAAGAGACAACATTTTTGTTTTAAGTTACTTTTTATTTTGGAATTTATTCATAAGGAAACATAATCACTTATCATGTTGACTTTCAACTTTTACTAGATTCCTTAATCAAACTCATATTTTTTTCCACAAGACGAGTATTTAGGGAGACTTGTTTGCATTAAGAGTACTATAATCAACTTCTAGAGAATCACCTAATCCACAAAAGAGAACTATATACATCCCATGTCTTTAGGCTTTAACCAAAACCAAAACCAAAAAGGTTAGTACAAGGTCAGATAATCCAGAAAAGGATAACCCATTAAAAAGAAAATCTATGCTTAATCTCCAAAATTTGTCCAACAAAACCCAAAGTTCAATGAGGACCATCCGATAAACAATTTGTCCATAAAATTCTTCAAAGTAAACCAATCTAAGATTGAAACCCAAATATTTGAAGGATTTAGTCACAAAGTCTTCCATGTTAAATCGTAACATTTATCTCTAAACAACATCAGTTTCTCTTAAAGTCTCGTATTGAAAATTAATTAACCTAATCACATATCCTCCATGATAGGTTAATCATTTTCATAAATAACCCAAAATCAACTTACACATAATTCATAAAATCTTATAACTAAAAAGGATCAGTCAAACTAACCAAGGACTTCACGTAGTCCAGTGGTAGGCGATAAATACTAGTTTCACTTTGGTTGTGGGTTCGATTCCTGCAGCTTTGTCCGACGCGACGGGTAGTCACACAGTCTGCGTGTTGTCCTTTTTCCAAAACTATATAATTCTCAAATTATTCCCCAAAAAGGGATAAAATCATCAAAAATAACCATAACATAATTTAACTGCAATTTTATCTCATTCCTTTCACTTCAATCATAACATATAGTAACCCATAATTACCTCAAAAGTAAGGATCATATAAACCCAAATGTTTCTTTATAACTATGTCCACAAAAGAAATGATAACTATTTCTTGAATAAAATTTGCATATATTAAACATCAGGGTTACACATAATATAAAAAGTCTTCTAATGTAACCCCATCATCAAAAGAGACTTAATACTCTAAATAATTTCACCATAACTCTTGAATCCCTTATATGTTGACATCTTACTCATTCAACATTCTTCATGATCCATTAACCATTCCTTTCCAACTTATTCTGAAATACCTCTTTCCTACAAACAAAATCATGAATCATATCCTAAGATTCCAAAATAGGAAAACAATAGTCATGAAATAATACATACCTTTGATTAAACATTGTCAGTTTCTTCATCCTCAATCGGAATGGCATTATGTATTGGTAAATGAACATTTGTACGCTCTTGGTGATCCCATTCATGAAACTTCTTCATAGTACATGTGTTTGTATAATGACCATGGACACCACATTTAAAACATTAAATTGATCCCTCAGAAAGAACTTATTTCCCTTTCCTCGAGTCAACTGGATGCTTCCTTTTTCCATGGCAGGTTCTTGCTTTATAACCTTCATTTCCAC
Source organism: Viscum album (assembly GCA_963277665.1). Classification (NCBI taxonomy): domain Eukaryota; kingdom Viridiplantae; phylum Streptophyta; class Magnoliopsida; order Santalales; family Viscaceae; genus Viscum; species Viscum album. The sequence goes on from OY728133.1 coordinate 1,966,023,053, forward strand.
ATCTAAAGAACATTTGTGTGCCTTTGAAACATTTTCATAGGTGTTTCTTTCCACATCTTTGACACATAGGTTTTTGAACACACTTACCTTGTTGATTATTACTTGTACTTCCATAGGGATTTGTTTCTCGTATATATGATGCCTTAGAGAAATCACCAACGTTTAGGTGGTCAATCATGACTCCAGATAGTTGGTTGAGGATAATCACAAGAGTTCTCATTGTATCTCCGATATCATTCAGTTTCTTTCTCAAAAAAACTGTCACATTTTCCTTCACATCCACTGTTACTTTGGTGCCTGCTAGATCCAACCATTTACTAAAACCAAAAAGGTTAGTGTGATTATATCAAAAAAACCATCATGTAATAATGAGGAAGATAAACACTAAGATATACTTACTCATTCACTTTATCTAAAACTAGGACTCTTTCTGAAATCCTAACCATTATGGTAATGCCACTTATTCTTAAAGAATACCCTAACCTCTAAAGTTATCTAAACCGACCTCTGATACCAACTGTAAGGCCCCAGCCTTAAACCATACTTAATCTTGAGTTATTACAAGATTAAACATTGAGGATCTTTTAAGGAATATAGTTTTAGAGAATTTGATCATGAAACTTGCATTACATTCCACATTATACAATGTGGTTACATAAAAGACAATATTCATTCTTCCCATCAACGGAAACATATTTAAAATAAAACACGGATTCTTTCTTGACACATCCTTGACACTATCATCACATCATGTATCTTTCCCTTGACCTGTGAAAAACATTTCAAAAACTTGGGATGAGCATAAAAAGCTCAGTAAGGGTTACAAAAATATAGAAAGGAAACATGAGTTCATATATACATAAGAATGAAATCATACTTTACCCATAAAACATAGGCACTTTAACATACCTCATCAAACCATGAATAAATCATAAAAATCATAAGACATAAAGGTAACTTGAGGCATTCATAACATTCTTACATAGGGAGTAACCCTCTTGGTTACATTTGAAATACCCATCATAGTATATTCCCTAAATCTCTTCGGAGAAAACCTTAACGTTTCAATCCTTCACGGTACCCAATGCACTGGAGAGGTATATCGGGCTCACCCGCCCTTAGTTTATCATGAAACCACCCGTCTTCATAATAATACCCAAGAACCTCAACATAATCGTATCACATAAAACATGCATAAAGAAACATAACATTTCCACTTTTCAATCACAAGATATCAATACAACACATTGATATAAAAACATTATGAAAACCATTTTCCATACTAAAATAAAAGAAATTTAAAACATGGTATTTATTTTTCTTTTAAAAAAATGTATGGCTTATATAGGAATCCGAAACTCAAATAATGGTCACGGCGGCGGAGAAGTCGTTGTCGCCACATACGTATGACAAAAACATTCCCTTTTGTCGTTTAGTAAATGCTTCATATAAAAAAGATTCCTTTTGAATTAACGTAAAAGTCAAAGGGGTTTATACACCATATAAAAGAAGGTTGTGTATAAAACAAAATATGCCTCAATGAAAGGAGATTGAGACGAAGTCCCATACAAAGACGGTATCCTTTGATTAAGGATAAATCAGTTACATAACTATGTGTGACAAACGAATACACGAAATATAAGTGGGTATTAAGTGTAAAAAAATAATAGGACATTCACACATAATAATAGAATGACATATTCAAGGTGTACAAGTTTATCCCAAAGAATCGAAATTGGGTTAAGAAGTTCCCTTGCAATAATTAGACAGCCTAACGACATCACATCAAAATCCAGAAAAAGAGTTGATGAGAGATAAAAAGGGTATCTCATCACTTGGAAATAAAATTAACATCAATAAGGATATATAAGAACATATCCCAAAATAATATTATGTGAATTAAAAGACAAAACAAAATAAGTCTTTTAAAAAGAGGAGGGTGAAAGGTTCCCTTACCGACATGGGTATCTTTCGAAACATACGCCCCCTGAAAGATGGACAATTCAACATTGATGTAAATACTCATAAATGAAAGAATATTACACAATGGGTAAAATAATGGTCAGTACATACACCACTCAAAGGAAATTGTGGCAAATGTAGCATAAATCTCATGGGAATAAAAGTGAGATGAAAAATCCCTTACGAAAACTCGGCAGCCTAACGACGCCACTTAAAACTTCTAAAAATGGATTGATGAGATCAAATAGGGTATCTCATCACATTAAAAAAAAATTTATATCAAGAGGAATATAAAATAAACATCCCCCATCATAACAAATAGGAGCTTAAAATAAGTGACATAAACGAGAGTACTTAAAGTGAAAGAGAGAGGTTAGATCTCTTTCGAAAATTCGACGGTCTAATGGCACCACTCAAAACATCCAAAATGGATTGATGAGAGAGAATATGGTCTCTCATCATATGAAAATAAAAATTACAGTAAGATTAATATAAAATAACATCCCAATAACAAGAAATATGATCTTAGAAGGAATGACATAAAAGAGTGTACTTAAAAAGAAAGAGAGGAGTAGGATCCCTTACCTCGGGTCCGACTTGAGTCGATCATTCTTTAACGTCCTGAATAATAAACCTGAGTTAATTTCCACTTTATTAACAACATTTTTCAAGTTCATTATTGCTTTTAGATCACTCATTTCCTTGTTATAAACATTATGTAATCATTTAAGTTAATAATGTTTGTTTTGTCGATATTTGGTTCTTAAGTCGAAAGTGGACTTCTTACAATTACATGTTGTTCGTGTGGTCAAATCTTCATTATATCCAGAATTATATTCATGATTTTGATAACATATATATCATATATATCCAGAATATACATGTATTTATAATATTACATAATCATTTAGAGGTAGGAAATGAAATGCACTGTTCATGGAGACGGTAAGCCGTACGTACGCATGAACCCTACTTTCATTTCTATGTCATATTAATGGAATTAAAACCAAATGAGAGGTATGTATATTTTAATTCCAGAATTGTATTCATCATTTATATGTAACATACATCATATATAATAACTTTAAATCCATCCTTTATACATCCCACATATGGCATTAACGAATCAAATCACTTTGAGGGGGCGGTAGTCTGCACTTCCTAAAATGAAATTATCGTGTTTTCCCACAATGGGAACCATAATGGTATGCCAAAAAATAAAAATACATAAACGTAAACATATTATATATCATATATAAATATATTGACATCTTAATGGCCACCTTTATGGTGTTATATGAGTGTTGAACAATCATCGTTTCGTGAGGCAGAAATTCACCATCCACAAAAACAGTATGTTCTTTAACCAGTTGATGTAGGTGTTTGTAAGTGTAGCTCGAATTATTCTTATAACAAAATCCTATTATATTTAAGATACTGGAGGTTTTACAAAATAAATGAATAAAAAGAGTTTAGGGGGTTGGAGAAGAAAAATAAAACAAAAGAACACAAGTGAAGACATTACCTTAAAATCGGGTAACTCCCTTTGGTTTGAGCTCAAAGTCTTCCTTGGGAAGACTTCTGCCCAAAGTGAGGCTTCAAGAAGTAATATAGGGAAGTGGAGAGACAAAATGGGGAGGGTTTGGCCGAGCCAAAGGCTTTGGGAGTGTGGTTAAGGAGGTAGAGTTGGGAGCCTTTTATAAGAGGAGAGGAGGGGCACTCTTGTAAAGTTACAAAATGTTACTTTATTTTCAAAAGCGTTTCAGATTTTAAAGGTCCCACATTGATGTATTTCAAGGATAAGGTGATAGGGGTTAGAAATCCACTCATCCAATAGGTTTTGGACCTGTTTAGGTCTTAGATATTACATTATCTTTCCATTTTATTTAAATCGTTAAATAATGAGATCATCGTTGCATCATCATGATGTCATAAATAATTTAATTTATTTAATGTCTAAAAATTATAAAAAAAACTAATATGATATAGGAAATCTTTTTATCCTTAAAATGACTATTTATAGTCAAAAATCCTAATTTTATAACCCCATATAAAAATTATTTTAGTAAAACATCTCATGTTTGTGTCATTTTTACTTTAACATTAAATAAAAAGGTATTTATGTCATTTTCCAACCAAAGTGGCTCCATGGGGTCCCCAAGTTGACCCATGGATTTTCATGGTCTGACATGAAACATACAATGAGGGTAGGACATGTGTCTAGGTCATTTCATTTTATTAAAACATTATTTTTACCATAAACTACACTAATTACCTCTAATCGCGATTAAAAACTTAATAAGTTACTATTCACCGAAAAATTATTTTTATCCCATTGGACCACATTTTACTTATTAATGAAAAACATTTATATCGGATTTCTTAAATTCAAAACACAAAGATGAAATAATTTCATTTAAACGGAAAAATCAGTTTTTATAAGTACCACTTAGTGGTTTCACTATTCATAAAAAATTGAAGTTTTTCAGAAAAATCCCAAAAATTCACCCTAAGATATATTTGATATTATGAATTCAAAAATAAAGTATATTTTACAAAATTAAAAACATATAAGTCACATTAATTAATTTAATAATTAATTCCCGCTGTCAGAGAAAATAGCGTGTTTTTATGAAACAATAAGTATCAAAAGATTGACACTAGTTTAAGTCTGATTTCAAACTAAAAAATTAATTCCAACGACCACTTTTGAATTTAATGGTAAAAATATATTCTAATTTCACTTTAAAACCAATTCAAAAGATAATCTAATAATATAAATAAATTAGATTAAAAAGTGGTTTTGATTTAAAATACAACATTTTACACTATTCATTAAAAAATGAACTTTATCAGAAAGATACCAAAAATTTACACAAAGTAAATTTTTATGTCCCAATTATTAAGAAGAGTATTATTTGGTCCAAAAGGATGTATAAGAGTGAAAAAATCTATATTAAATGATAGTTCTCCATCAAAAGGCGATAAGTGAACCTTTAGGGAAAACTAGGGCATATACGCCTAAAATTGAATTCTTTCCATATTTTATGCCTTTATCTTTTATTGGATAAATGTAAAAACATTTAAAAACATATATAATCATATTTTAGTTATTTCTATCCATTCCCGCCTATACAACGGCTACATGATAACTACCATTTAAAATAATATTATTTTATTATTAGATTGCAACGTAAGATTCCCAAGAAACTCGTTGTTGCGTGTTGGGTATTCCATCGAGAATAGCGTCCCCTTTAAAGTAATATTAATATTTTATTCACAAATATGGATAAAAATGAAAATGTCATATTCTTTATTTACCCGGGGTGTTAAAATAATTATATTAACAAATAGTTGGAATAAATGGATAAATTGAAAAAGTGTAAATCCAAATGGGAATTAGAATAGAAGATTTAAAACATCTAGATGATAATAATAAATAATCCATAAATACAAATATCATTTACCATAGGGAAAAATTTGTAATTTCATGTCCCTGACCAAAAATATAACAAGAAAAAATTAAAGCAGGAACACTTAAATACATGTATATTTAAAGAAAGATAAAGAAAAAAAATTATATAACTATATAGAATAATAATCTATAGATCAATCATATTCTCCATGGCTCACATGCTATAATAATCAATGCATGAAACATGGGTGCTTACCCCTGTCTCGGCTTGCATTCATAATGACTTTCTAAGTACCAATAAACCACATGAATAGTTTTTGAGATATAAAGAGTAGGCCACTGCCTATAGTGTCTATAACAAATAAATAATTTTTATATAAACTATTATCATGATCTTGTTTCAGGGAAAATTATTTAAATGAATAAAAAATTTGACATGTCTATGTGCACAAGCCATGAAAAGAGTATGTTATAATAGGTGAACACACATATATATATATATGTGTGTGTGTGTGTGTTTGTGTGTGTGTGTGTGTCAACAACATGTAGAAACTAGCTGAACATACACCATATGATGAAAGTGTTTCATACCTACATGTGCCATGTTACAAGGTGTATAACTATGGTTACCTATATCAGGATATATGAATTTATATAGAAGTTGCAGGTGACATATAACTAATTTCCTCATTGGTTCCATACCATAAATAATAGTTCATAAGGGTTGTATGTTCCATAAGTCAATCCACTATTGAATTTCATACCATAAATAATCATACCTAGGGGTCATAGGTTCCTTACGTCGATCCCCTATATTATGTTGTACCATTATGTATAAAGTTCCACACCTTTCTAAGAAGTCAATTCCATACCATGATTTCCAACATAAAACAAGTTATATAATAATTAAAATGGATATGTTATTTTATTTAACAGGTTATAGTTATCAATATAACAAGAAACTAGATAAGGGAATCTCCAAATCATTGCACATTCTCATTTATTACCAATCATTTAATTACTGTAATGGAATTTTAATGCATGGAAAAGTAGGAATGTCCATCTCTGACTAACTATATTAATTTATGGAAGTATCCAAATAAAATATTTAGAGATCACACAATAAATTTGGTGGATTGAACATCATGAAGTTAAAAGAATTCATATCATAGGTTTCTCAGGTTATGGTTGACAAGTTCCAACCTATTCTAGGTGTTACAGGGCATCATATTCAAGGTGTAAAGATTAATTTAAATATTGTCAGTCAAATGTAATAGAAACATCAAGATAGTAACATCATGTGGAGTAATATATGTAGTTTAACAAATAATGAAAGCTAATGAAAAAGGTACAAAATAGGTAAATTATTATTGTGGTCGAGCACTCATCATGAATTGGCACATGGTTTGGCCAAAATCAAGAGGGAACAGAAAAACAGACCAATAACCTAAAAATAGTGGATATTATATTAACAAAATTAAGAAAAATGATTGTGAGATAATCCATTTAAAATAGGAAATGGATTAAATCTCCTATGAGTGGCGATATGATGTGATATATGGCATCAAAAATAGAGGCTAGATGAAATAAAGACTTCAAATTGTAGGCTAGTTTTGAGAAGATATCCATAAGAGAAGAAAGAGATGTTATATGTGTGTGTATAAGAATATATTAAGGAGATTGATTTAAATATATATATGTTGAAATGGTCCTTTCACCCAATATTTAAATAGTCACATGGTTTGGCCGCACTGTTGGCTAAATAGTGCACCAACTATGCGCACCCAACTGACCAAGTGAAAAACACTGAAATGCCTCTAGAGAACGGTATAAAAAACAATTTGTGACCCATGAACACCCAATGTCTCTTCCACAAAAGGTCTAATAACAACATTCACATTCTACAGAACCATGTGTCACCCTTAATGGGTGGCACTATTTTAGGGGAATAGGTTCCACTAGCCATGCTCTAAAAATTCCTCTATTTTTTATTCTCTATAAATCAATGGTATGGACTAAAAATAATCCCCTAACACTCATGATTCAACCTATAATATATTAAAAACATTTATAAATATAAAATAGTGGATTAAAACAAAAACTAATGGGTTTTATAACGTGAATAAAATCTTAGATCTTACAGTCTTACCCCATTTAACCAACTTCTCCCCGAGTTTCCCTTCTAAGGGTTGTAAAACATCATCTATAAATAAATTTTACCTTTGACCATGCACGTTATCCTCTCACTATTAGATATTTTCTACTATATATTTTTTCTTCCATATCACCCACACTAGATGTTACAACCAAATGTTTTGAAAATAAATATTGAATTCATTTTACAATCTAGCCATTAAACACAACTTTTCCTTTTCTGTGTTTTGAATTTTTAAAAACTGTCTTCTAGAGTTGTGACCAGTAAGTCATTTTGAGTTTGATAGAAAAAACTTGCTTTTTGGTGAATAGTCACATACCTTGTGAATAGTAATATGAATAGTAATATGACCTTTATGAATATTAAATAATGATGTTATTTTATTTTCTTAAGATAATAAGATAATGAGATCTAATTTAATTTTTCAATGTAATATAAAACTAATTGTACCTTAAAATAGTTATTTTTTGAATTAACTATGATTTTATTTAAAAATAAAATTAATAAAATTTCAAAATTATTATTGCAAAATGGAGTTCATTTTTGAATTCAACACATCAAAAAATAGTAGGGATTAATTTTTGGGATTTTTCTAAAATACTAGATTTTTTATGAATAGTAAATATACAATTTTGAGTTTTCAGTAGTTTAATGACATCATAATGAAATAACAAATTTCTGGTCAACTTGGGTACAATATCATATGACATGAGGTGTCCCAAGTGGATAAAACCATGGTAAAATACAATGGGAAAGTCCATGGTTTGAAAAAAACCACTAATGAGGTATCCCTTTGAAATTATAAAAAAACTCCCTCTATTTTTTCTACAAATATCCACTCATCTATTCGTTTTATTTCAATAAATATATGTCATCATCTTATATAGGCTTCTTGGGAGCTTGGGGTTCCATGTTAGGATTATAAAGATAGGTGGTAAGAGTTTGGTCGAGCTCCATTGGTTTTTAGTGAAGAGAAATTGGGAATTGAGTGGGTTTATATAAGTAATGGGAGGGAATTCTTTATTATTTAGGTTGTAGACACTCCACATTAATCAAATCCCATCCACAAACCATATCATGGTTTCTTCACATGGTTTTTTTCCAAAGTGTAGTGTAAAATTTTTTTTTACAAGGCCAATAGTAAATCTTATAAAAATATTGGGCTTGCTTATGTGGAGGAGAGTCATACCTTCAAAGAAATCATTTTCAAAAGTGAAAATATTTTATAAGTCTCAGAGGGTCCACTAAGGAATCATAGAATTAACCAAACAAATATAAAATAAAATTATATTAATGGTAAATCATATATTGGCCGAACATAATTCTTATAGTTTTTTATTACATCAATATTAGGTTTTTATTATGTCATAAAACAAAATATATATTTAAACGGTATTTAATTTTTATCCAAAAAATTCAATGTCTCAGAAAATTATGAAAATATCACCATTAGATAATTTCAATATCATGAATCCATAAATGATATTAATTTTACGTAGATAATTTGATAAATATGTGAATTTAAAATTTTAAAATAAAAACAATCATTTATTTAAAATTCATGGTTTTGAAAAAAACATTTTTCTAACAATAATAAAAGTTTCAATTGAATTCATAAAAAATTATATGAGAATTTGTATTAAAAAAAATAATTTATTAACAATAATTTGATAAAATATTATTTAATTTATAAATTTATTAATTCATCAAATCATATTTCATAGTTGAATATTATCTCGAAATACTATTTTTTCATTAAAAACCGTTCACAAAGAAACAATAATAAAATGAATGTATATTATTTGTTTTATAGAAAAGAAATGAATATAATCATAGTTCTATGGTATTTCTACATAACCCCTTATAACACCCGCATAAAACATAAGAGTAAGGTGGGAAATGTTGATATACTATTTGGGTGACACAGATAACATCGCTAGGGTAGTAATCCCTATTAACTCCCACTTCTCCCATAGGTGGTTCTATTAAAGCATAACGCCCTGAATATCAATTTTGGATTAGTGAAGAGAAAAGCCCAGTGACACTACCTAATTTCTGAGCTCTGAAAAATGGGTTTGTATGAGGCCATCGCTTCCTTTGTCTGTGTAAATTAGATTTTTAAAGCCCTATATTTACAGTAATCATGTGATCACTATTCAATGTCTATATTAACAAGAAAAATAATTATTAATGGTATTTTAAAAACAAAAAACATAAAACCAGTGAAGTAAAAACCCATTTTACATAATATGTCATTTAATCAGATGAAAAATAATTTTTATTAATAAAATTTTGGTTTATTAGAATTTTCCCCCTTATGACATTTCTCCGTAAAAATTTCCCTTTCCCATACTAAAAAATATGAGGATAACTCTGATTCATCACTTACTCTGATTCCCACGTCGCTTCTTCAAACTTGTGGTTTTATTATAACACCTTGATGAAGGTCATTGTCTTATTTTTTTTGAAATTTGTCCATATGATCTATGATCTTCAATAGATTCTCTTCATAAGAGAGTTCATTCTCCAATAGTACCAACTATAGATTGAGTGCATGCAATGAATATGGTATGTACTTCATCAAGAGTTATACGTGGAATACATCATGTATACGAGACATGTTTGGTGGGAGTTCTTGTCAATATTCCACTACTCCAATGTGATCAAGGATCTCAAAATGGAAAATGTACCTTGGACTAAGATTTCCCTTCTTCCCAAATCTCATAACTCACTTACATGGTGATATACAGAGGAATACCACGTGTTCAACATTAAACTCTTGACCTCACCAAAGATTATAAGAATAGCTCTTTTGTTGACTCTGAGATGCTTTAATGTAATACTGGATGGTCATAACACTATCGAACATTTCTTCAACCATTTTTGGACCTCGATGTTTTTTCTCTCAAACTACATCCCAACATTTTGATGTTCTACACCTCTTCCTGTAAAGGGACTCATAAAGAGCCATTAGTATTCTTGAGTAGAAACCGTTATTGTAAGAGTACGAAACCAGTGGAATATATTAATCCCATCCACCTTTGATGTCGATTAAGCATACCCACAACATGTCCTCAAGTGTTTGGATAGTCTGTTCTGATTGGACAACAGTTTGAGGATGATAATCTATATTGAAGTTCATCTCTGTATTCAGATCATATGGGAGATTCTTACAGAACATAATAGTGAATTTTGGATCTCTAATGGATATGATTGATAGTGTTACTCCATACATCCTTACCACTTCACTGATTTATATCTATCTTAGTTGATCTAATGATAAATCCTCTTCAATTGCAATGAATTGTGCAGTCTTTGTAAGACGACCAACAACAACCCAAAAAACATTTTTTTCTTTTGATGTCTTTGGATGTCTGGTGACAGAGTCTATGGTGGTGTTCTTCCATTTCCATGTTGGTATGGGTAATGGTTGTGTCATCCCCTTAGACTTCTGCCTCTCATCCTTCACTTGGTGACATACTAGGCACATTGATGTATACTCAGTGATCTATTTCATCATGTTTTCTGTAATGTCTCAGATTTTTTGTTTATTATTTTTAAATATTATATGGAATTATTTTGAGACCGGGTACGAAAACGACACATCATTCTGAGGTCCAATGATCCCGGAATGGTGGTTTGAACTTTTTTTAAGTTAACTAAGTTGACACTTGTGTGCGGTTGTGGCAGTTTCCAAACAGATGCCTGGATTAAAAATATGAGCACACCATTGTGTCTGGGACAACGACTTTACCTAAGAATGAGGCTAACCTTGACCGGTGCGGGTCGAGGGAAAAATTCAATTTTCGGACATTTTAAGTAAAATGAAATAAAATAAATTAACAAGTTTATTTTATTTCATTTAAGGAAACATCTGCTGCGGCACGGAAACGGCACAAATATTTCCTAAATTAATGGCGCGTCATAATAGCTTCAAAATGGTGAGTTGACATCATTAATGCTGCCACGTAATTAAATGACAACATGTTTCCCTTTTAATGGGTAAAACAATTGTTGATCGGTGGAGATGTTTGAAACGAACCTCTGCTGAATCTGCGGTGTGTTGGAGCAAACTCTTGGTGATGAATGATGACGAATAGAAGTTGAGAATCGCTACCCCAACAACGTTAAAGGCTCTTGACAACAACGGCAGCGCGGAGCCTTCATCAATTATCGATCCTTTCAAAAGGTAGGGGTTGTTATTTAATTTTCTTTTCCCCTTTTTTGAGTTTAAACGACAAACATGTATCAACCATGAACATGTTGATCCGTGGATTCGTACGTTCTTACGAGAGGTATTTTTATTTTGGGATGATTATGGAGAATTGATCCATGCTTTATGTTGTTGTTAATTCTTGCTCAGTTTATACCTATTAACGGGAGAAGATCAATGATGTGATGAATGAAAGCGTAGGTTCGTTCCTCAATTTGACTATTTGAATTTCTCCCCCCTTCTTTCCCTGCACGTTCTTCACGTTCTTCACAGGGCGATGAAAAAAAGATCATTACGCATCCGTTCTGTCACTCAATGATCCCAAATCGATGGTTCGACACCGCAATAACCATGTGGAGGTGCGGCGACGATGGAAGACAGTGAATCCGACTGGATTAGAAAGAGCTTTCTTCAAACATTCTTCATACGGGAAGTTCGGAACATGTTTTTGGAGCCGATCGGCGAGCAGAAAATGACGGAAGCTGCATCGTGGTGTCAGGGCGACCAGAACCTGGATGTTTTGTTGGGATCAGACAGCCAGATCGTTGATCGGAGCACCATGAGAGGCGCATCGGTGAAGGGTTCCATTTTTTGAAATTTCCAGAATACACGGCGTCTACTTCCGAAGAACACACCGCGTAGTATTTGTGGCGGCAGCTAGGGTTTTGGGGTCAGAGATGAATAACACGGTGTGTGACCCCGGTCACACGGTGTGTTGGAATTCCCCCAAAACTCGGAGTGTACTTTGGGTAGTACATGGACATGTGGTGAGCTACACAGCTTCAGGTGGCATGACGTGTACAGCGCGACAGAAGTGGCTATGTGGTGCTTGGCGTGTATCTCATGGATTCACAGGCACAAGATGGAGTACACGACTGTGTACTCTATCACATGGCCAGGAGAGGCCAGTAATTTGGGTCACCCCGTGTTTAGAGTAATCGGGTTGTATTACACGGGTTGATGACCGTGTACGGGCACATGGCCAGAGTACACGGAGCCACCCCCAGTTACTGAGACATGAAGTTTACACCATACTACACGCCGTGTACTTAGTCTTTCCTACATGACTAGCCTATGACATGGGCCGTTGTACATGGGCAGTACCCGGGGTCAGACAACACAATGTGTATATTTTATACATGCCTTGTACTTTTTGGAAAACTGCTTGGTCCTCTTTTTCACCATGCCTTGGACATATTTTTTTTGGGTTAGTGGCCCTCATTCTCATTCTTTAAAGGTCAGGTATCGTTTCCATTTTCAGAAGTATGATCCCTTCAGTAGAAAATTCTGTGATAGAGTCAGTCATCCATCCGAGAGGCCCAGATCAAGATACTTTATCCATTCCAGACCCTAGGTAGAGGTAGGAATCAATATGACCTACTATACCAGGCATTGATCCTCTACCTAGTAGGTGATTTCTAGATGAGTCGCAGTATCCTCCATGGCCCTAGCAGTGATCCTCATCTGTGTATCGTGTTCCTTCCCACTCAAGAGTGTGTCTCCCGTAATGAGTGTTTCTATCCAGCATAACCTTTTCACTCAAGAGTGTGTCTCCTGTAATGAGTGTAGCTATATCTCGTGATGGTTCCTGACAAATAGCACTTCTCATACGGATGTCATCAGATCTATAAGACTTGTGGAGTGTGTTCTACAGGAACGAGTGCATCACGGAATCATCGAGTAGAGTCCCTAACGGGGGTATGCGGTTGTGTGACTTGTCCCTTGACTACGGGTCTGGGTTTTGAGTATATCTACTTTGTTCTATATGTTCCGTAGACATATATTGTGCATAGATGACTCTACCTTTACATTGTGTACTGCTTTGTGGTTTTCGGGGTCCTCTACTGAGTATTTTTAAACTCACCCCTGCACGGGCTTTGCCCGCACGTCTGGGGTCTTGTGCAGACGAGAAGCCTTTTGACAGAGTCCAGGGAGGACCAGGATAGGACGGAGCTTTCTGAGTTCCCTACAGGCCGACGCATTCCTACGACTATGAGCAGCAGTCCTAGTACTTTTTGTTCTTACAGGTTGGACTTTGCAGTTTTCAGCCTCTTGTTTGTTTTCTTTTTGGTGGGTTTTATTTTTGGCCGAGTTTAATTTTATAGTGCTCTACCTTTTTTCGTACACTGTTGGTTGGGTTTAGTTGTCTTCATGCATTCTTTTTCCTTGGTGGTTTTTACATTTCAGCATTTGTGGGCTTATATATGTGTGTGTGTGTACAGGTACATTGGAAATGCCTCCCATGTTATTAATATGCCTACTCGGTGCTAGTCACCAGCCCCTGGCCTATTGGAGGCAGGCTTGGGGAGTCACGGCACGGCCCCTACTGGGACTGGTCGTGACAGAGTGGTATCAGAGGTGGTTAGCTATCCAAATATAATCATTGACCATAGTACATATTGTTTGTTTATAGGATGCCTCTGTGATGCATACCCACTAGGATTCAGCAGCACGATCACGAAAATGACCTCCTCAGTGATGAGGCTTTGATACAGGGACCAGCTCCCCAAGCGTTGCCACCAGGTGGTGCACATTCTATACCACCAAAAGTGGAGAAGCCAGTGGTACTTGCGGTACCGAACGGGGAGGAGTGCATGCTCAACGCGCTCCATGAGTTTCAGAGACAGAGACCCCTCAGTTTTCGATGCGAGTCTGACCCTTAGGCGTATGAAGACTGGCTTGAGGTGGTGACCAGAGTTTTCCGTCTAGTGAGGACACAAGCAGACCAGATGGTGATCCTAGGAGAGAGCCTTCTTTAGGGTTCGGCAGGATGATGGAGGAGTCTGACCATGCAGACTCACGACGAGGCGACTCTTTCATGGAAGGAGTTTGAGCGACTCTTCAGGGAGGATTTATCTCTGGTTATGTTGAGAGATGTGTGCATCCAGTAGCTTCTTCAGCTATAGCAGGGAAGTATGACAGTGGCGGACTATTCCTCAAGGTTCACCAACCTCTCCAGGTACTCGATGGGTATGATCAGGAATTAGTACTTTTGAACTCGGACCTTTGAACGAGGTCTACGACATGACATCTGAGCTACTGTCGTGCCTCTATGCATATCGAATTATGTTGAAGTGCTTGAGTGAGCTATGGTGGTTGAGAGCTTCTTGGTGGAGCAGAGACAGCTGTTGGCAGTCAGCATTAGGAAGAAAGGTGCGGAGAGACTGGCAGCAGGGAGCCAGCATCAGGCATAGGGATCTGAATGTGGGAAATGTCATAGGAGGTCCCCAAACAGGGGATCAACAATCCAAGGCTCTTAGGGTGGATCAAATCAGCCTAGGGAGAAGCGATTCTATGCATGCGGCGGTAGGGGACATCTTGCTAGAGAATGCCCGAACCTTTGAGCTACTGACAGGGAAGTGGTGGTTGGACGACCAAGGCAGAAGCAGAGAATAGAACAGGTAGACCCGCTAGGCGGCGGATGTGGAAGAGGAGTAGGGAGAGATGTGGGTGGTGGCAGACGCTTCGACTTACATCCACCACCACCCCCAGGAGGTCTACACCAGGCTCAAGGAGATGGGGGACAGGGATGGGGACAGCTGCATGCGGTAGAGGCATATGACCCAGGGGCTCCAGGGATGATTCGAGGTATGATCTATGTATTTTCTACCTTAGTTTTCGTACTCATAGACACAGGTTCCAGTCATTCCCTTATAGCCACATGTCTTGTACAAAATATCTAGATTCTGATAGAACTGTTGACTCAATCCTCATGCTTGTAGACACCTACAGGAGGAGACCCGACGATCACACAACTTTGCCGACAGTGTGATCTTACCCTTGGAGGCGAGTGTTTCGGTTGGAACCTCTTGGTGGTAGAGTCTAGGCTTTACAATGTCATTCTCAGTATGGATTGGTTATCTTCGGTCCATGCCCAGATTGACTATTTTAGGTGAAGAGTGCGGTGTGTCCGCCTCGATGGAACGAGGTTTTAATTTTTTGGAGAAAAGAACACCCATGCATCACAAAATGGGATCATGCATAGGAGGGTGCAGCCAATCACTCATGAGTTGGCTAGACTTACCCTTGGAGTAGTATATGTTCTGAGCTCTCAGTTCCCAGCAGGCGGAGTATGAGGATGTCTTTCCGGAAGATGTTCCAGGATTACCTCCCCGCTATGAAATTGACTTCTGCATTGACTTACACACCAGGACGACCTCGATTTACTCATCGGAATATCATATGGCTCCCACAGAGCTTCACGAGATGAGGGTGTAGTTGGAGGATTTGCAGAGCAAGGGTTTTGTGAGACCCATCATTTCACCCTGGGCGGCCCCAGCCTTGTTTGCCAAGAAGGCAGACAGGAGTTTGAGATTTTGTGTGGATTACCGGCGCCTGAACCAGGTGAAAGTGAAGAATAAATATCCACTACAAAGGATCGATGACCTCTTCGATCAGCTAAGATGGGCATAGTGGTTCTAGAAGTTTGACCTTCGGCCAGGTTCTCACCAGCTACGAGTGCAGGATGAGGATATACCGAAGATGGATATCAGATGCAGCTACGGTCAATATGAGTACTTGGTGATGCTGTAAAGACCCGTAAATTTCAAGGAAATTTTTTTCTTAATTTTCTTTGGATTTTTACAAGAGCGTAGTTTCTGACGGCACCTGATTCCGAGGCCCGGTGTGCCCAGAATCATTTTCCGAAGTTTGGCTCGGGTACGTTCAGTGAATGGACGAGCGGGTTTTTCTAACTTTTGAACCGGTGCCCGGAATCGAATTCTGAGGGCACCGATGAAATCGCAGCGCCGGTATTCGCTTAGAAACGCCTCTTCCGGAGTTGCGTTTTCTCGGGTGTGGTTTTTAATTTTCGGTCTTAAAGTTAAGAAATAAAATAATTTTGCGACAACTTTATTTTATTTCACTTAAGCCACTTGGAAGCCACTTGAAGCCACTTAAAGGCGGCTTGAACTGTGTTGAACTGGATAGGATGCTATCCAGATATATCCTACCGCCTTGGTAGGATATTTGTGAGGTGGGGCCCGCACGAGCCCCGCCGTTTCTTTCCGCTAAGAAACGCACCCGTGAAAACCTGTCTTAATGAAAGTCAACTGACGCGTTTTCTAAATTCTTAACAGACCATTTAATTGGGCGGTATATTTTGTGAATTAAATGGGCTGTTTCCTTCGTGAATTAAATGGCCTGTTTCTTTCGTTGAATTAATTCAACGAATTGATGGATCGTTTCTTAACCAGTTTTTCAAATTCGTTGGCGTATTAATAAAATAAGGCCAACGCTCGACCTCTAGTTATTTGCGCTTTGAGAAGATTTGAGAGGACCCTCGTATCTTCTTCTCCCTCGCGAAGAACGCGAAGAACGTGAAGAACGCCGAACCCATAAATCGACAACGCTTCCGTCCGAGATGTTCTTCCACGCTCCGATCTCCAATCACTGACCATTTGAGGTGAGTGATCTCGGAATTCCTCTCAAGTTCTTTTCTTTTGGTTTTAAACGAAACACAGATTTAAATATTAATAATTTAAATATGATATTCTTGGTTTGTTGAGCTCGCCGACTCAACACCGGATTCTGCGACGACGCGACGCCTCCCCGCGACGACGCGACGATCCCTCTCTTCCGCGACGATCTTTTTCGCGAAGAACGCCCGCGCGCGACGATCGACGAGGTAGGGATTTTATATTATGGGAATTACCCCCTTTTAATTTATTTCCCGTCTTTGTTTCTTTAAAGAAATTAAAGAACCGTTTTTGTGAACAATTTTTAATCTTATTAAAAATTGTTGTTTCCTGTGTGGAATAATTTTCTCCCTGTTGTTTATCTCTAACGCGGAGGGTGCGGGCCAAACGAACACGGCCCGACGACCCTCCACCGTTCTTCGTTTTGTGCGGATTGACGGACGAAGACGGAACGTGCCCGCAGCGGATGTTTGACGATCCCGTAGTAAAGAACGGATCCCGGGAGGAGCAACGGCGCAGACGGGAAGGAAAACGGGCCACCGGAGCGACGCCGGCGGCCCGCGGAAACTGCCGGGGGCGCGGGTCGTCGGCGCGGCGGCCAACGGACCCGCGGCCGCGCGGGTCCGGTTCGCCCAGGCGGGACGCGGCAGAGCCGCGTCCGCGGTTCACCAGCGCGGCCCGCACGCGGACCGCAGTTTTCCTCAGGCCGCGGGTCAACGCCCGCGGCGCCTGCCGCTCGGCCAAGCCGAGCTGGCCGAGCCAAGCCGGCTGAGCCAGACCGGCCCCGGCCGGGCCGGGCCGGGCCGACCGGGTCGGACCCGGGTCGGGTCGACCCGGTTCGGGCCGACCCAGGGGGGTCGGCCCGGTCGGCCCGGGCCCGTACCCCCCCTTCTTCGGACGTTTTCGTTCAAACGCCCGTAACATGAGCTTCGTGCCTCCAAACGACACGCCGTCAGCGGAAACGCGATCCTTGGATCAAGACGGTCGTTTCGGTATATCGCACTCAAGGTTTCGGGATACCTTGAGTTTGGCCGGGTTGGTTCGTACACGAGACCAACCGGGCCCTCGGAGCGGAAACGCTCATATCTTGAGCTACGGACGTCCGATTGACGTTCCGTCAGCTTTGTTGAATTCATCTAAGTTAGACGGATCTTTTGGCATACTCCGCCCGAGGTTTGGACGCAGGTGGAGTGCGGTCGGGTTGGTTTTGCCTTAAAAACCAACCGGGCCCCTGGGACGAAAATGCCAATAACTCTCAGACCGGGCGTCCGTTTGAAGCGCCGTCTGCGGCGTTGAGTTCCTGTTGTCGATACGAAACTTTTGGATACATCAACTTCGGACTTTGTGTCAGTTGATGTATCAGCCTCTCGGCTCGTGGAGCGGACCCTCCCGAACGAGCTTGTTGTGTGCGGGAACCCTAGGCTGGCTGCGACTGCTACTTCGACAGCGACGACCGTGCAGAGATCCTCAGTGGACTGCGGCAACGACTGTGCAGAGATCCTCCGTGGACTCCGACGACGACCGTGTAGAGATCCTCAGTGGACTGCCGCGACGACTGTGCAGAGATCCTCAGCGGACTGCGACGACTACTGCACTCAGCGATCCTGCGTGGATCAGTGCTACAGGTCCTGCGTGGGCCCGATCCTGTGTGGGTCTACACTCAGCGGTTCTGTGTGAGCCGACTTCTACCGGTCCTGTGTGAGCCCGATCCTGTGTGTGTCTGATCCTGCGTGGGTCAGCGCTCAGCGGTTCTGTGTGAGCCAGCGCCTACAGGTCCTTCGTGGGCCCGGTCCTGTGTGGGCCCGATCCTGTGTGGGTCACTGCAAGGTTAGTACCTATCGATCCTTCGTGGGTCAGACAACTTAGATGGTTCAGTGATCATCTTTATCGTCATCCGAAGAAGTATACTTGTGGGAGCTGAATCTTGTGTTTCTCTCCTTTGTGAATTGTGTTGAGCTATCCTGTGTGGATTTACTGTTTACTCTCCTTTGTGGATTGTGTTGTTCTATCCTGCGTGGGTATGCGTTTTGCCTTCCTGCGTGGACTGGGTTGTTCTAGGGCTTGGACGTTGGAGCCGATCGGGGAATTGATGACTTAGGTATATGTATGGCCATATACCTAAGCCGTGTCAGATGTTACTTCGTGATTGTATCTTTCCTTTGTGGATTATCCTTTGTGGATTTAGGGAGACCTTCGGGGGTCTCGGGGTCCCTACTGAGTAGCTTATACTCACCCCTACACGGGCTATGCCCGCATTTCGTGGGGTTCGTTGCAGACGACGGACAACGCTGATCGTGGAGGAGGCGTGTGGAGCAGGACAGTACCTAGAGGTGGACCACTGGGCGGGACGTACTCGGAGCGGTTAGGTGGACCAGAGGAGCAGTTGAGGCTATCTGTACCCACCCTTCAGGTGGGAATTCCAGAGGACGGCTCGGCGCTGCAGTTTTTCTTTTCAGTTGCTGTTTTCCCTTTCAGTTGTACATTACAGTTGGGCTTGTATTTCCGACCCCTTTTACTTTCAGCACAACTTGTATAGTTTTTACTTAGTGTTTACTTTTCCGCTTGCTTACTCTGTGGTGCTTGTTTACTTTTCAAAGGCAATGCCTTCCCTTTTTGTTGGGATTTTCGCCTTGGTGCTAGTCGCCAGCCCCTGGCCTATGGAAGGCGGGCTTGGGGTATTCACGGCACGGGCCCCGAGGGCTGGTCGTGACAAATTGGTATTAGAGGTGGTCGGTTCTACCGCAGAATCTGATCTTTCTCCTATGTGAAGTAATAGTGTTTAGTGTATTGAGTGTGGTTATCAGTCCAGGGAGTCCAGTGTTGGTGCGGCGGCCGACGTATCCATACACCAGGACCCTGACTTCTGATTTCCGACTTAATGCACGAAAACATTGATTGCATGTGTGTTTCAAGTTTTCTTTGTGATTACATGTGTCAGCACACTAGGTATACTGTTCTGACCGTGGCATACTTGTTTCCTTTTCAGGATGGCACGACGACAGCAGCCAGCTAGGGTTCCTAGAGTAGGGCGCGACGACAGCCCGCCGAGCGACGAGGCCTCGGTACAGGGCCCGTTGACAGCAGAGGCACCAGCGGTACCTTTACCCGCCGAGCCCCCGATGCTTCCAGCACTGGCAGCTGACGACACACGATGCCTCGGAGCTCTGCACGAGTTCCATTGCCAGCGACCACCCAGGTTCCGTGGGGAGTCGGACCCCCAGGCAGCTGAGGACTGGCTGGAGGCGGTCGTCCGAGTTTTCAGGCTAGTGAGGACACCAGCAGACCTCATGGTGATCCTCGCGGCGAGCCTACTGCACGCAGCAGCTGGACGCTGGTGGAGCCTGATGCTCCAGGTACACTATGAGGCCACCCTAATATGGACGGACTTCGAGAGCCTCTTCCGCTCAGAGTTCGTCTCGGCCACCCTCTGTGCGGTGCGCATCCAGGAGCTTCTTCAGCTGCGACAGGGCAGCTTGGCGGTCGCTCAGTACGCGGCGAGGTTCACTGACCTATCTCGCTACTCGAGAGACATGGTATGGGACCCCTTCTTCCGGGCCCAGACCTTCGCGCAAGGATTGAGACACGAGATCAGGGCATCGCTGATCTCCCTCAGCATTCCGACCCAGGCAGGAGTACTAGAGCAAGCCCTCCTGATTGAGAGCTTCCTGGCTGAGTCCACAGCGAGACCTACCGCAGGGTGGCAGATAGCGGAGTCTTCGGCAGCAGGTAGCCGACAGATGACTCAGGGTTCCAGGCAGACCAGGCCTTCCGGCAGACGACCCCAGGACACTGGCTCAGCGGTGCGGGGCACACAGCGCGGAGCCAGCCTTCTGAGAGGCAGACTGTGCTACGAGTGCGGTAGGTAGGGCCACATGGCTCGTGACTGCCCGACCCGTCGTACCGAGGGGCATCAGACGGTGGAGGGACCACCCAGGAAGAGGCAGAGGGTCGACCGTGGCGGTCCGCAGGGAGGAGGCGGACGAGGCAGAGGAGCTGGCCGAGCAGCAGGTGGTGGGCGACGCTTTGAGGCTCTGCCACCACCACCACCAGGAGGCCCGCCCCGACCACAGGGAGCTGGCGGGCAGAGACAGGCTCAGCTCCAGGCAGCGGAGGCCTACGACCACGGCGCGCCAGAGATGATTCGAGGTACGATCTGTGTCTATTCCACCCTTTCTGCAGTTCTGATAGACACAGGAGCGAGTCACTCTTTCATAGCCACTTCCCTTGTTCGGAGCTCAGAGATTCCTACGGAGCCGTTGGCTCGATCCTTACGGCTAGAGACTCCTACGGGAGCAGACTCGACGATTACGCACTGGTGCCGGCAGTGTGAGCTTACTCTAGGAGGCAAGAGCTTGGGCTGGGATCTTCTTGTAGTAGCGTCGAGGCCTTACGACGTCATCTGGGGCATGGATTGGTTATCTACGGTCCATGATCAGATTGACTGCATTAGGCGCAAGGTGCGATGTGTGCGCACCGACGGGAGCAGGTTCACCTTCACCGGCGAGAAGGGAGCCTTAGCAGCACAGGATAGACTCACGCAGAGGAGAGGTCAGCCCATCACTCACCATTTGGCTAGCCTCATCCTGCGAGCATTTGACGTGCGAAGTCCCAGTTTTCCTGCAGTGGTGGATCAGTACGTAGACGTCTTTCCCGACGACGTTCCAGGACTACCTCCTCGCAGAGAGGTAGACTTTTATATTGACTTGTACCCCGGGAAAGCCCCGATATCCACTCCAGCATATCGGATGGCCCCCGCTGAGCTTCGAGAGCTACGGATACAGTTGGAGGACTTGCAGGGCAATGGGTTCATCCGACCCAGTGTTTCGCCCTGGGCTTCCCCGATTTTGTTCGCCAAGAAGGCGGACGGGAGCTTGCGACTGTGTATCGATTATCGTCGCCTGAATCAGGTGACAGTGAGGAACAAGTATCCGCTACCCAGGATTGATGACCTCTTCGACCAGCTCAAGGGAGCATGGTGGTTCTCGAAGATAGACCTCAGGTCAGGCTATCATCAGCTTAGATTTCGAGACGAGGATGTGCAGAAGACGGCCTTCAGGTGTCGGTATGGCCACTACGATTTCTTGGTTATGCCTTTCGGCATGACCAACCCTCCAGCAGTGTTCATGAGCCTCATGAACAGGATCTTCCAGCCATACCTCGATCGATTTGTCGTGGTCTTCATCGACGACATTTTGGTGTACTCGACGACAGAGGAGGAGCACGCCTACCACCTGCGTGTTTTACTAGACACACTCCGAGAGCACCAGCTTTATGGCAAGATCTCGAAGTGTCAGTTCTGGTTACGTGAGGTCCACTTCTTGGGGCACGTCATTTCTGAGGCGGGAGTTACAGTGGATCCCACGAAGATCGAGGCAGTGCTAGCTTGGGAGCCACCCAAGAGCGTGACAGAGGTGCGGAGTTTCTTGGGCCTAGCCGGATACAATCGGAGATTTGTGCCGGACTTCTCCAGAGTTTCGGCCCCACTCTCAGCATTGAAGAAGAAGGGGAAACCCTTCGTGTGGTCAGACAGATGTCAGCAGAGCTTCCAGGAGCTGAGGTAGAGGTTGACCGGCGCATCTATCTTGAGTTTGCCTGAGGAGGGAGTTGGATATGTAGTCTACTGCGATGCATCAAGGACCGGACTCGGGTGTGTCCTGATGCAGGAGCGGGCCGTGATTGCCTATGGATCACTTCAGTTGAGGCCTCATGAGCAGAACTACGCAACCCAAGACTTGGAGTTGGCAGCAGTGGTCTTCGCCCTGAAGACATGGCGGAACTATCTGATGGGCGAGCGCTTCACAGTCTTTTCTGACCACCAGAGTCTCAGGTACATCTTCTCTCAGAAGGACCTGAACCTGAGACAGCGGCGATGGCTCGAGTTCCTCCAGGACTATGACTTTGAGATATTCTATACTCCTGGGAAGGGGAACGTGGTGGCTGATGCTCTCAGCAGGAGGACGGGCATCCAGCTACTTGAGGAGGCGACAGAGTAGCTAGCCGCTTTGCAGATATCCTTCGTGGATAGAGACGGAGCAGCCTTCCTTCAGTCTCTCACAGTCTCTCCTCCACTTCTTCAGCGGGTCAGAGAGGCACATCGTGGGGACGCTGACTGTGAGACACTGCGTGCACAGATATCCTCAGGACAGGCACCTGATGGTTTCTCCCTTGGAGCAGAGCACGATGTCCTTTTCAGAAGACGTACCTTGGTACCAGTCGCTTTACGAGAGGAGGTGCTGAGAGAGTTTCACACTTCTCCTTTGGCGGTACATCCTGGAGTGGCAAAGATGTACCAGGATCTCAGACGACAACACTGGTGGCCGGGCATGAATAAGGTTGTGGCAGAGTTCGTTTCACGGTGCCTCACCTGCCAGCAGTTGAAGGTAGAGCATCAGGTACCAGCAGGTTTGGTACAGCCCTTGGAGGTCCCGGAGTGGAAGTGGGACGGGATATCTATGGACTTCGTGACTGGACATCCACGCACTTACAGAGGTCACGATTCCATTTGGGTGATTTTTGACCGACTCACCAAGTCGGCACACTTCTTACCCATCCGAGAGCAGGGCTGAGTGGAGAGCTTTGGGCGTCTCTACATTCAGGAGATTGTACGACTTCACGGTGTGCCATCGACTATCGTCTCCGATCGGGACGCTCGTTTTACTTCCCGGCTTTGGAAGGGGTTGCAGGAGGCATTCGGGATGCGACTACGTCTGAGCACCGCCTTTCACCCTCAGACAGATGGTCAGACGGAGAGGACCATTCAGACTATCGAAGACATGCTCCGCGCATGTGTCCTCGACTTTGGTCGCAGCTGGGAGGACCACCTACCCTTGGTAGAGTTTGCGTACAACAACAGCTACCACTCCACCATCGGGATGGCACCCTACGAGGCGTTGTACGGCAGGCCTTGCAGATCTCCTTTGTGTTGGACAGACCCAGGAGAGACAACACTTGTGGGACCAGAGATGGTCCGGGCCACGACAGAGAAGTTCCAGGTCATCCAGGAGCGGATGAGGACAGCACAGAGCTGGCAGAAGTCATATGCTGACAGGAGGCGGAGACCACTAGAGTTCGAGGATGGCGACCACGTCTTCTTGCCGGTCTCACCTCGACGTGGTTTAAGGAGATTTGGCCGAGGCTGCAAGTTGTCTCCACGCTTCATCGGGCCTTTCCAGGTCCTCAACAGGATTGGCGAGGTGGCTTATCACCTGGCTCTGCCACCTCAGTTGCACCGGGTGCACGACGTCTTCCACGTATCCCAGCTGAGGAGATACGTGCACGACCCGACGCACATCATTGACTATGGGGAGCTAGACGTGGATGATGGAGCGACTTTTGCGGAGGTCCCAGTGGAGATAGAGGATCGACAGGAGCGGGTCCTACGTGGGCGATCGATTCTTCTTGTGTGCATCAGATGGCAGCACGGGAACCTCCAGGAGAGCACTTGGGAGAGGGAGGCTCAGATGCGTTCTCAGTACCCACATTTGTTTCCCTAGTTTTTGATGTATCTTTACGAGGACGTAATGTCCTGAGGTGGGAGTAATGTAAAGACCCGTAAATTTCAAGGAAATTTTTTTCTTAATTTTCTTTGGATTTTTACAAGAGCGCAGTTTCTGACGGCACCTGATTCCGAGGCCTGGTGTTCCCGGAATCATTTTCCGAAGGTTGGCTCGGGTACGTTCAGTGAACGGACGATCAGGTTTTTCTAACTTTTGAACCGGTGCCCGGAATCGAATTCTGAGGGCACCGATGAAATCGCAGCGCCGGTATTCACTTAGAAACGCCTCTTCTAGAGTTGCGTTTGCTCGGGTGTGGTTTTTAATTTTTGGGCTTAAAGTTATGAAATAAAATAATTTTGCGACAACTTTATTTTATTTCACTTAAGCCACTTGGAAGCCACTTGAAGCCACTTAAAGGCCGCCTGAACTGTGTTGAACTGGATAGGATGCTATCCAGAAATATCCTACCTCTTTGGTAGGATATTTGTGAGGTGGGGCCCGCACGAGCCCCGCCGTTTCTTTCCACTAAGAAACGCACCCTTGAAAACCCGTCTTAATGAAATTTAACTGACGCGTTTTCTAAATTCTTAACAGACCATTTAATTGGGCGGTTTATTTCGTGAATTTAATGGGCTGTTTCCTTCGTGAATTAAATGGCCTGTTTCTTTCGTTGAATTAATTCAACGAATTGATGGATTGTTTCTTAACAAGTTTTTCAAATTCGTTGGCGTATTAATAAAATAAGGCCAACGCTCGACCTCTGGTTATTTGCGCTTTGAGAAGATTTGAGAGGACCCTCGTATCTTCTTCTCCCTCGCGAAGAACGTGAAGAACGCGAAGAACGCGAAGAACTCCGAACCCGGAAATCGATGACGCTTCCGTCCGGGACGTTCTTCCACGCTCCGATCTCCAATCACTGACCATTTGAGGTGAGTGATCTCGGAATTCCTCTCAAGTTCTTTTCTTTTGGTTTTAAACGAAACAAAGATTTATATATTAATAATTTAAATCTGATTTTCTTGGTTCATTGAGCTCGCCGACTCAACGCCGGATTCCGCGACGACACGACGCCTCCCCGCGACGACGCGACAATCCCTCTCTTCTGCGACGATCTTTTCCGCGAAGAACGCCCGCGCGCGACGATCGACGAGGTAGGGATTATATATAATGGGAATTACCCCCTTTTAATTTATTTCCCATCTTTGTTTCTTTAAAGAAATTAAAGAACCGTTTTTGTGAACAATTTTTAATCTTATTAAAAATTGTTGTTTCCTGTGTGGAATAATTTTCTCCCGGTTGTTTATCACTAACGCGGAGGGTGCGGGCCAAACAAACACGGCCCGACGACCCTCCGTCATTCTTCGTTTTGTGCGGATTGACGGACGACGACAGAACGTGCCGCAGCGGATGTTTGACGATACCGTAGTAAAGAACGGATCCCGGGAGGAGCAACGGCGTAGACGGGAAGGAAAACGGGCCACCGGAGCGACGCCGGCGGCGGCCAACGGACCCGCGGCCGCGCGGGTCCGGTTCGCCCAGGCAGGACGCGGCAGAGCCGCGTCCGCGGTTCACCAGCGCAACCCGCACGCGGGCCGCGGTTTTCCTCAGGCCGTGGGTCAACGCCTGCGGCGCCTGCCGCTCGGCCAAGCCGAGCCGGCCGAGCCGGACCGGCCCTAGCCGGGCCGGGTCGGCCCGGGCCCGTACCCCCCTTTTTCGGACGTTTTCGTTCAAATGCCCGTAACTTGAGCTTCGTGCCTCCAAATGACTCGCTGTCAGCAGAAACGCGATCCTTGGATCGAGACGGTCGTTTTGGTATATCGCACTCAAGGTTTCGGGATACCTTGAGTTCAGCCGGGTTGGTTCGTACACGAGACCAACCGGGCCCTCGGAGCGGAAACACTCATATCTTGAGCTACGGACGTCCGATTGACGTGCCGTCAGCTTTGTTGAATTCCTTTAAGTGAGAATGATCTTTTGGCATACTCTGCCCGAGGTTTGGACGCAGGTGGAGTGCGGTCAGGTTGGTTTTGCTTTAAAAACCAACCGGGCCCCTGGGACGAAAATGCCAATAACTCTCAGACCGGGCGTCCGTTTGACGCGCCGTCTGCGACGTTGAGTTCCTGTTGTCGATACGAAACTTTTGGATACATCAACTTCGGACTTTGTGTCAGTTGATGTATCAGCCTCTCGGCTCGTGGAGCGGACCCTCCCGAATGAGCTTGCTGTGTGCGGGAACCCTAGGCTGGCTGCGACTGCTACTTCGACATCGACGACCGTGCAGAGATCCTCAGTGGACTGCGGTGACGACTGTGCAGAGATCCTCGGTGGACTCCGACGACGACCGTGCAGAGATCCTCAGTGGACTGCGGCGACGACTGTGCAGAGATCCTCAGCGTACTGCGATGACTACTGCACTCAGCGATCCTGCGTGGATCAGTGCTACAGGTCCTGCGTGGGCCCGATCCTGTGTGGGTCTACACTCAGCGGTTCTGTGTGAGCCAACTCCTACCTGTCCTGTGTGGGCCCGATCCTGTGTGGGTCCGATCCTACGTGGGTCAGCGCTCAGCGGTTCTGTGTGAGCCAGCGCCTACAGGTCCTGCGTGGGCCCGGTCCTGTGTGGGCCCGATCCTGTGTGGGTCCGATCCTGTGTGGGTCACTGCAAGGTTAGTACCTATCGATCCTTCGTGGGTCCGACGACTTAGATGGTTCAGTGACCATCTTTATCGCCATCCGAAGAAGTATACCTGTGTGAGCTGAATCTTGTGTTTCTCTCCTTTTTGGATTGTGTTGTTCTATCCTACGTGGGTATGCGTTTTGCCTTCCTGTGTGGACTGGGTTGTGCTAGGGCTCGGACGTTGGAGCCGATCGGGGAATTGATGACTTAGGTATTTGTATGGGAATATACCTAAGCCGTGTCAGATGTTACTTCGTGATTGTATCTTTCCTTTGTGGATTATCCTTTGTGGATTTCGGGAGACCTTCGGGGGTCTCGGGGTCCCTACTGCGTAGCTTATACTCACCCCTGCACGGGCTATGCCCGCACTTCGTGGTGTTGGTTGCAGACGACGTACAACGCTGATCGTGGAGGAGGCGTGCGGAGCAGGACAATACCTGGAGGTGGACCACTGGGCGAGACGTACTCGGAGCGGTTAGGTGGACCCGAGGAGCAGTGGAGGCTATCTGTACCCACCCTTCAGGTGGGACTTCTAGAGGACGGCTCGGCGCTGCAGTTTTTCCTTTCAGTTGTTGTTTTCCCTTTCAGTTGTACTTTACAGTTGGGCTTGTATTTCCGGACCCTTTTACTTTCAGCACAGCTTGTACAGTTTTTACTTAGTGTTTACTTTTCCTCTTGCTTACTCTGTGGTGCTTGTTTACTTTTCAAAGGAAATGCCTTCCCTTTTTGTTGGGATTTTCGCCTTGGTGCTAGTCGCCAGACCCTGGCCTATGGAAGGCGGGCTTGGGGTAGTCACGGCACGGGCCCCGAGGGCGGGTCGTGACAGATGCCTTTCGGCATGATGAACACCCCCACAGTGTTCATGGGACTGATGAACCGGATCTTCCAGCCGTACATGGACTGGTTCATAATGGTCTTCATCGATGACATCCTTGTGTACTCAGCATCCGAGGAGGATCACACGAGACACCTGTGGATGGTTTTGGACGTACTCCGGGAGTGCCAACATTATGGGAAGCTCTTGAAGTGCCAGTTCTGGATTCATGAGGTCCACTTTCTTGGACATGTCATCTCAGTAGAGAGTGTAGCTGTAGATCCATCCATGGTGGAGGCTGTGTTAGCATGGAAGACACCTAGGAGCATGACGGAGGTGCGGATCTTCCTTGGGTTGGCAGGATATTACTGGAGATTCATTCCTGATTTCTCCCGGATATCAGCACCAATGAAAGCCTTGACTAGGAAGGGGAAACCCTTCATGTGGACAGAGAAGTGCCAGCAGGATTTTGAGCAGTTGAGGCAGAGTTTGACAAGTTACCCAGTTTTGAGATTGCCGACGGAGGGTGTTGAGTACATAGTTTTCTGTGACGCATCATGGACCGTGCTCGGCTGTGTCCTAATGCAATGGCATGTAGTAATGGCTTATGGTTTATTCCATCATAGGCCACATGAGCAGAACTATGAGACCCATGATCTCGAGTTGGCAGCAGTAGTCTTCGCATTGAAGATGTGGTGACACTACTTTATGGGCGAGCAGTTTATTGTCTACTCTGACCAAAAGAGCCTCAAGTACATCTTCTCAAAGAAGGATCTAAATCTGAGGCGAAGGAATTGGTTGTAGTTCCTCCAAGACTATGATTTTGCGATCATCTATACTCCTGGAAAGGTGAACAAGGTGGCATATTCCCTTAGCAGAAGGTCACGCTCACAGCTGTTGAGTGAGGCGACACAACAATTAATCGTGTTAAAGTTATCCTTCATGGATGGAGAGGATACATCTTACCTACAGTCGATGGTTGTCACCCCTCCACTCTTACAGTGAGTTAGGGAGGTACATCTTGGTGATGTTGACTGTGTGGCTTTATGTGCTCATTTATCCATAGGACTTGCTCCTGATGGATATTCACATGGTGAAGAGCACATACTTCTTTTCAAAGGACACAATGTTGTTCCAGTGTCATTCCAGGAGGAGGTACGGAGGGAGTTTCATACATCCCCTTTGGCGTTACATCCCAGAGTAGTAAAGATGTACTAGGATCTTTGACGACAGTTCTGGTGGTCAGGCATAAATAAGGCAGTAGAAGCGTTCGTTTCTCGATGCCTCACATGCCAGCAGGTGAAGGCTGAGAAATAGGTTCCAACGGGGTTAGCTCACCCCTTGATGTTCCAGAGTGGAAGTGGGATGGAATATCAATGGACTTCATGACTGGTTTACCACAGACGTCAAAGGGGAACGATTCCATATGGGTGATCATTGACTGACTCACCATGTCGCCCCACTTCCTAGCTATTAGTGAGCAGTGTTCCATTGAGATCATGGGGCGGCTCTACGTGGAGGAGATAGTTCGGCTTCATGGAATCCCCTCGACTATAGTCTCAGACCGAGACGTCCGCCTTACATCCCGGTTTTGGAAGGGACTGCAAGAGGCTTTTTTGACTCAGATACGCTTGAGTACAGCATTTAATCCCTAGATGGATGGTTAGACGGAGAGGACCATTCATGTTATAGAGGATATGTTGTGAGCCTATATCTTGGACTTTGGTCGTAGTTGGGAGGACCACCTACCACTGGTGGAGTTTGCGTACAAAAAAAGCTACCACTCTGCCATTGTTATGGCACCATTCGAGGATTTTTACGGGAGACCCTGCTGGTCACCGCTTGCTGGACTGACCCCAGAGAGTCAGCACCATGGGTCTAGAGTTAGTGTGAGCTACCACAGAGAAGGTGTTGATCATTCCGGAATAGATGAAGACTACCCAGAGCCAGTAGAAGTCTTATGCTGATAGAATTTTGAGACCTCTGGGGTTCTAAGAGGTAGACCACTTATTTCTACATTTCTCACCTCGATGAGGGTAACGAAGATTTGGCCGAGGTGACAAGCTATCTCTGAGGTTCATCGGACCTCTCCAGATTCTGTGTAGAGTTGGCGAGGTGGCGTAATACCTAGATCTAGTGCCACAGTTGCATTGGGTACATGATGTTTTCCACATGTCATAGCTGAGGAGGTACTTGCATGACCCATCACACGTCATCGACTGGGGCGATTTGGACACCGAGGATGGAGGGATCATTGCTGAGTACCCATTAGAGATCAAGGATCGGCAGGAGAGGATCCTTCGTGGGTGATTGATTCCCTTGGTGCGCATGCGGTGGCAGCACTGGAATCATCAAGAGAGAACGTGGGAGTGGGAGGCCCAGATCCGTGCCTAGTACCCTCATCTTTTTGAGTAGCCTTTGTTTTGGCTTTTCGGGGATGTAAAGCCCCAAGGTGGGGAGAATGTAATGTATCGGATTTTCCATTTATTATTTTTAAATATTATGTGGAATTATTTCATGACCGGGTGCGAAATAGCCCATCATTCTGAGGACCAGTAAGCCTAGAATGGTGGTTTGAACTTTTTTTAAGTTAAGTAAGTCGGCACTTGTGCGCGGTTATGGAATTTTCCAAACGGATGCTCGGATTAAAAATCTGAGCACACCGTTGCGTCCCGGACAATGAATTTAAATAAGAATGATCCTAACCTCGACCTGCACGGGTCTAGGGAAAGAGTTAATTTTCAGACGTTTTAAGTAAAATAAAATAAAATCAATTAAAAAGTTTATTTTATTTCATTTAAGGAATCATCCACTGTGGCGTGGAAACGACACATATGTTTCTTAAATTAATGGCGTGTCATAATAGCTTCAAAATGGAGAGTCTACGTCATTAATGTGGCCGCATAATTAAATGACAAAATTTTTACCTTTTTAATGGGTTAAGAAATAGTCGATCATTGGAGGCATTTGAGAGGAACCTTTGCTGAATCCGCGGCATGCTGGAGCAAACTCTCAGTGATGAACGACGAAGGATCAAAGTAGAGAATCAATACGCCAACAACGTTGAAGGATCTCGATGAAAAAGGAATCGTGGAACCTTTGTCAATGATTGATCCTTTCAAAAGGTAGGGGTTGTTATTTTGTTTTCTTTTCCCCATTTTTGAGTTTAAATGATGAACGCGGATCAACCACGAACAAGTTGATCCGTGAATTCGTACATTCTTACAGGAGGGATTTTTCTTTGGGAAGATTATAGGGAATTGATCCATGCATTATGTTGTTGTTGATTCTTGTTCTGTTTAAACCTATTAATAAGATAGGATCAACGCCGTGACGAATGACGACAGAGGTTCGTTCCTCAATTTGTCTATTTGGATTTCTTCCCTCTTCTTTCCTGACGCGTTCTTCACGTTCTTCACGGGGTGATGAACAATGGATTGTTGCAAATACGTTCTGTGACATAACTATCCCAAATAGAAGGTTCGACACCGCAACGACCTTGTGTAGGTGCAACCACAATGGCAGACAACGAATCGGACTAGATCGGAAAGAGCATTCTTTGAGCGTTCTTCGTGTTGTAAGATCGGAACACGTTTTCAGAGTTGATCGGAGGCCCGAAAAAGACGTAAGCGGCTTTGTGGTGTTAGGGCGACCAGAACCTGGACGTTTTGTAGTGATCAGATGGCCGGATCGATGATTGGAGATCCATGGGAGGTGCACCGATGAAGGGATCCATTTATGGAAATTTCCAGAATACAGGGCATGTACTTCCAAAGAACACGCCGTGTAGTACTGGCGGCAACGGCTAGGGATTTGGGGTTAGAGAGGAATAACACAGTGTGTGACCCTGGTCACACGGCGTGTTGGACTTCCCCTGAAACTCGACGTGTACTTTGGGTAGTACCCGGACACGAGATGAGCTACACGGATTCAGGCGGCACGGCGTGTACAGTGCGACATAAGCGGCTACACAGAGCTCGGTGTGTATCTCGTAGATACGCAGACATGGGATAGAGTACACGACCGTGTACTCCATCACACGTCCAGGCAAGGCCAGTAACATGGGTCACCCTGTGTTCAGAGTACATGGGTTGGGGTACACGGGTTGATGACCGTGTATGTGCACATGGCCAGAGCACACAGAGCCAACCCCAGTTACCCAAACACGGCGTGTACACCATACTAAACACCGTGTACTTAGTTTTTCCTACACGACCAGCCTATGACACATGTCGTTGTACACGTAAAGTACCCGGGGTCAGATAAAAAAATGTGTATATTTTCTACATGCTGTGTACTTTTTGGAAAACGGCTTGGTCCACTTGTTCATCGTGCCTTGGAAATCTTTCATTTGGGTTAGTTCCCCTACTTCTTGTTTCCTGAAGGTCAGGTATCGTTTCCTTTTTCAGGAGTACGATCCCTTCAGTAGAACATTCTTTGATAGAGTCAGGAATTCATCCAAGAGGCCCAGATTAAGATCCTCTATCCATTCCAGACCCTAGGTAGAGTCAGGCATCGACGTGACCAACTCTACCGGGCGTTGATCCTCTACCTAGTAGGTGAATTCTGGATGAGTCACGGTATCCTCCATGGCCCTGACAGTGATCCTCATCTGTGTATCGTGATCTTTACCACTTAGGAGTGTGTCTCCCGTAATGAGTGTTTCTATCTACTGTAACCTTTTCACTCAAGAGCGTGTCTTCCGTAATGAGTGTATCTATCTCCCGTGACAGTTCCCGACGAACATCACTTCTCGGACGGAAGTCATCAGATCTATAAGCCTCATGGAGTGTGTTCTACCAGAACGAGTGTATCACAGAATCTTCGAGAAGAGTCCCTAACAGGGGTATGTGGTTGTGTGACTTGTCCCTTGACTACAGGTATGGGTTTCGAGTATATCTGGTGTGTTCTATATGTTCCATAGTCATATATTGTGCATAACTGACTGTACCTTTACTTTGTGTACTTCTTTGTGGTTTTGGGGTCCTCTACTGAGTATTGTTATACTCATCCCTGCACGGGCATTGCCCACACGTCTGGAGTCTTGTGCAGGCGAGAAGCCTTTTGATAGAGTCCAGGGTGGACCAGGACAAGACTGAGCTTTCTGAGTTCCCTATAGGCTGAGTCGTTCCTACGACTACGTTCATACATCCCAGTACCTTTTGTGCTTATAGGTTGGACTTTTCAGTTTTCAGAATCTTGTTTGTTTTCTTTTTGTGGGCTTGTATTTTTGGCCCAGTTTACTTTTACAGTACATTACCTGTCATCGTACTCTGTTGGTTGGGTTTATTTGAATGCATGCATTCTTTTTTCCTTTGTGTTTTTTACATTTAAGCATTTGTGGGCTTAGAGTTGTGTGCATGTGTACAGGTACATAGGCAATGCCTTCCATGTTAGTAATATGCCTACTCGGTGCTAGTCACCAACCCCTGGCCTATTGGAGGTGGGCTTGGGGAGTCACGGCACGGACCCCACTAGGACGGGTCGTGATAGAGTGGTATCATAGGTGGTCAGTTCAACCTTATGACCAAGAGTCTGTGTGTTTGGTTTGGGGAAACAGTGTTAAGTGTTTCAGGTTCGCATTTCAGGCCAGGGACCCTAGTGTTGGTGCGGCGACCGATGTATTCATACACCAGGACTCTGATAACCTTCTTTTAGACTCGGTTCACGAAAACAGTGGTTTTGGGGAAATAAAAGGTACATTCATCATATATAAATGGGTTGTGTTTTCCATGACCTTTTGTGTCAGCTATCCAGATATACTCATTGACCATAGTGCATCTTGTTTGTTAACAGGATGCCTCCACGACGCATACTCCCTAGGATTTAGCAGCATGGTCACAAGGATGACCCCCTTAGCGATGAGTCTTCGATATAGGGACCAGCTCCCTGTGCGTTTCCACCAGCTGGTGCACCTGTTATACCACCACTAGTGGAGCAGCATGTGTTACCCACGGAACTGACCAACGAGGACCGCTAGCTCAGTGCGCTTCATGAGTTACAGAGACAGAGGCCCCTCAGGTTCAAGGGCGAGCCCGAACCTCAGGCAGCTGAGGACTGTCTTGAGGCGGTGACCATATTTTTCCATCTAGTGAGAACACCAATAGACAAGATGGTGATCCTAGGAGCGAGCCTTCTTCAGGGTTTGAGAAGATGGTGCTGGAGTCTGACCACGTAGACTCACGACGACGAGACTATTTTGTGGATGGAGTTTGAGAGACTCTTCAGGGAGGAGTTATCTCCGATTACGCTGAGAGATGTGCACATCAAAGAGATTCTTCTGCTCCAGCATGGCAGTATGACAGTGACTGACTATTCCTCGAGGTTCACCAACCTCGTCAGGTACTCGATGGATAGGGTCAGGGATCAGTAATTCAGATCTCGGACCTTTGAACGTTGTATATGGCATGACATCTAAGCTAGTGTCGTGCCTCTATCCATATCAACTTATGCTGGAGTGCTCGAGCGAGATTTGATTGTCAAGAGATTTTTGGCGGAGCAGAGACAACGGCCAGCAGTCAGCAGTAGGCAGACAGGTGCAGAGACACTGGCAGCAGGGAGCCAGCGTCAGGAATAAGGATATGGACGTGGGAAACGTCATAAGAGGACCCATGATAGGGGATCATTAGTCTAGGGCTCCTAGGCTAGATCCAGTCAGCCTAGGGAGAAGCGATGCTACACATGCGACGGTAGGGGACATATCGCTAGAGATTTCCTGACTCGTCGAGCTGCTGATAGTGAAGTGTTGGATGAACCACTGAGGCAGAGGCATAGAACGGAACAACTAGACCCTCCAGGAGGCGGATGTGGAAGAGGAGTAGGGAGATCTGCGGGTGGTGGTAGACACATCAACTTACTTCCACCGCCACCCCCAGGAAGTCTGCACCAGGCTCAGGGAGCTGGGGGACAGGGACAGGTACAACTGCATGCGGTCGATCCATACAACCCAGGGTCTCCAAGGATGATTCGAGGTACGATCTTTTTCTTTTCGACCTTATATGCCATACTCATAGACACAGGTGCCAATAATTCTCTTATATCCACATGTCTTTTACAAAACCTTGAGATTCCGGTAGCACCATTGACTCGATCCTTACACTTGGAGACACCTACAGGAGGAGACTCGACGATCATGCACCTTTTCAGACAGTGTGATCATAACCTTGGAGGAAAGAGTTTCGGTTAGAACCTCTTGGTGGTAGCATCGAGGCCTTATGACGTCATTCTCGGTATGGATTGGTTATCTTCGGTCCATGCCCAGAATGACTGTTTTAGGTGAAGAGTGCGGTGTGTCTGCCGTGATGGAATGAGGTTTTCCTTTGTCGGAGAAAAGGAGACCCAAGCAGCAAAAAATGGGCTCATGCATAAGATGGTGCATCCGATCACTCATGAGTTGGCTAGCCATACCCACAGAGCAATAGATGTTGTGAGCTCTCAGTTCCCAGGAGGGGTGGTGGAGTATGAGGACGTCTTTCCCGAAGATGTTCCAAGATTACCTCCCAACATGGAAATTGACTTCTGCATCAACATACACCCTAGAACGACATCGATTTCCACATCGGCATATCCAATGGCTCCCGCAGAGCTTCGCGAGCTGAGGGTGTAGTTGGTGTATTTGCAGAGAAAGGGTTTCATGAGACCCAACATTTCATTCAGGGCGGCCCCAGTCTTGTTTTCCAAGAAGGCAGATGAGAGTCTGAGATTGTTCGTGGATTACCGGTGCCTAAACCAGGTGATAGTGAAGAATAAATATCCACTTTCAAGGATCAATGACCTCTTCAATCAGCTAAGAGGGGCATAGGGTTTCTCGAAGGATGACCTTCGATTAGGAAATCACGAGCTACGAGTGCGGGATGAGGATATACCGAAGACAGCTTTCAGATGTCGCTATGGTCACTATGAGTACTTTGGGATGCCTTTCGGCATGACGAATGCCTCAGCAGTTTTCATGAGACTAATGAACCGGATCTTCCAGCCGTACTTGGACTGGTTCGTAGTGGTCTTCATCGATGACATAATTGTGTACTCGGTGTCAGAGGAGGACCACGCGAGACACCTACGGATAGTTCTCGACGTAATCCGGGAGCACCAGCTTTATGGGAAGCTCTCGAAGTGCTAGTTCTAGATTCAGGAGGTCCACTTTTTAGCACATTTCATCTCAGAAGATGGAGTAGTTGTAGACCCATCCATGGTGGAGGCTGTGTTAGCATGGGAGCCACCTCAGAGCCTGACGGAGGTGCGGAGCTTCCTTGGGTTGGCAGGATATTACCGGATATTCATTCCCGATTTATCCCATATATCAGCACCAATGATAGCCTTTACCAGGTAAGGGAAACCCTTCATGTGGACAGAGAAGTGCAAGCAGGCTTTTGAGAAGTTGAGGCAGAGTTTGACGAGTGCCCCAGTCTTGATATTGCTAGAGGAGGGTGTTGAAAACGTTTTTTTCTACGACGCATCAGGGACCGGGCTCGGCTATGTTCTAATGCAGTGGCATGCAGTGATTTATTATGGTTCATGCCAGCTTAGTTAGCATGAGCAGAACTATGTGACCCATGATCTCGAGTTGGCAGCGGTAATCTTCGCATTGAAGATGTGGTGACACTACCTTATGGGCAAGAGGTTTATTGTCGACTCAAACCACAAGAGCCTCAAGTACATCTTCTCACAAAAGGATCTAAATCTGAGGAAAAGGTGTTGGCTAGAGATCCTCCAAGACTATGATTTTTAGATCATCTATACTCCTGGAAAGGAGAACAAGGTGGTAGATGCCCTTAGCCGAAGGTCAAGATCACAGCTGTGGAGTGAGGTGACACAGCAGTTAGCCGCATTACAGTTATTCTTCATTGATAGAGAGGATACATCTTACCTACAGTTGATGGATGTCACCCCTCCACTCTTACAGCAAGTTAGGGAGGCACATCTTGGGGATGTCGACTGTGTGGATTTACGTGCCCAGTTATCCACAGGACATGCACCTGATGGATATTTACAAGGTGAGGAGCACGTACATATTTTCAGTGGACGCACTGTTGTGCTAGTGGAATTACAGAAGGAGGTCCTGAGGGAGTTTCATACATCTTCTTTGGCGGTAAATCCCGGAGTAGAAAATATGTACTAGGATCTCTGATGACAGTTCTGGTGGTCAGGCATGAAGTAGGCAGTAGCAGAGTTCCTTTCTCGATGCCTCACATGCCAGCATGTGAAGGCTGAGCACCAGGTTCCAGCGTGGTTAGATCACCCCTGAAAGTTCTTGAGTTGAAGTGGGATGGAATATCAATGGACTTCGTGACAGGATTACCACGAACGTCCAAGGGGCATGATTCTGTCTCGGTGATCGTTGACCGTCTCACCAAGTCGGCCCACTTCCTAGCTATCAGGGTGCAGAGTTCCGTAGAGAGCTTGGGGCACCTCTACATGCAGGAGATAGTTCAGCTTCATGGTGTCCCCTCGACTATATACTCAGTGCAAGACACCCGATTTACATCCCATTTGTGGAAGGCAATGCTGGAGGCTTTTGGGAATTAGCTACGCTTGAGTACATCGTTTCATCCCCGGATGGATGGTCAGATGAAGAGGACCATTCAAGTTATGGAGGATATGTTGTGAACCTGTATCTTGGACATTGTTCATAGTTGGGGGACCAACTACCACTGGTGGAGTTTGCATACAACAACAGCTACCACTCCACCATTGGTATGGCACCGTTCAAGGCTTTGTACGGGAGACCCTTCCGGTCACCACTTTGCTAGACTGACCCCATAGAGTCAGCACTCATGAGTCTAGAGTTAGTGCGAGCTACCACAGAGAAGGTGCAGATCATCTAGGAATGGATGAAGACTTCCCAGAGCTGGAAGAAGTCTTATGCTGATAGACGTCGGAGACCTCTGGAGTTTGAAGAGGGAGACCACGTCTTTCTTCGAGTCTCACCTCGACGAGGGTTACAGATATTTGTCTGAGGTGGTAAGCTATCTCCGAGGTTAATCAGACCCTTCCAGATTCTGTGCAGAGTTGGTGAGGTGGCGTACCACCTAGCTCTACTGCCACAGTTGCATCGGGTATAAGATGTCTTCCACGTGTTGCAGCTGAGGAGGTACGTTGTAACGCCCCGACCCCAGCTACCCAGAGCCGGTGCATTACTTCGTAACATTGGCATGATCATAAAAGATCAAGTCTCGAAAGACCGATTAGTTTAGTAGCCTTGGAAACACTAGATACATTCGTAAACGTTACATTACATCATAAAGTGAAAAACTACAATAACAAAGTCTTCATAGTCCACACTAATATCCTCTTCTGACTATCCCTGTAGGTCATCCATAAAATACTTCTTCACATCCTGGAAAATATTAAAACATTGAAAGGGGTGAGCTCAGATGCTCAGTAAGGATAACAATATTGCGGAAGCTTTCATAAATAATCATTAACATTTAAGGCAATGTATAACTAAAACAAAAGCCTTTTTAAACTTGAACTTTAGCATAATATGGCAAAAATAAAATGGGATAATGCCATTTACTTACTCACATGGATATTCTACCAGACGAATAATCACATGCAATAACAATAACCACTTTCATAATGAGGGAATGTATAATGCCGAACATTCTGAAACATTTTGTCATGGCCTCGGCCAAGACGTCTAAAATGATTAAGGCCTCGGCCAAAACCATAAATCAAATTGGGAAAGGGCCTCGGCCAATTCCACGTCTAGTTGTCTCATGAGACCTACCGATGCATCGAGGACCTATAGCGGGCTCCACCCGTCACTTATTAAGTCCAATACATTCCTCATATGAATAGGTTCAAACATATCATAAACCATAACATAATCATATCACATAAAACATGCATAAAGGAAACATAACATTTCCACATTTCAATCACAAGATATCAATAAGACATATTGATATAATAAAAACTCTTTCAAAACCATTTTCAATACCAAAATAAAAGAAAGTTAAAACTTTGTATTTATTTTTCATTAAAAAAAATGATGGCTTGTAGAGGAAGCCGAAACTCAAATAATGGTCACGGCGGCGGAGAAGTCGTTGTCGCCGCATACGTACGACAAAAACATTCCCTTTTGTCGTTTAGTAAAAGTTTCGTATAAAAAAGATTCCTTTTGAATATATGTAAAAGTCAAAAGGGTTTATACACTGTATAAAAGAAATTTGTGTATAAAACAAAATATGCCTCAGTGAATGGAGATTGAGACGAAGTCCCTTAAAAAGATAATTTTTAAATAAAATTTATCTATTATGTGTATTCAATATATGTACACATAAAGAAAGTATAAATACAATATACGACATAACAATATCATGACATAATTTGAAAGTAGGAGATTAACCCAAAGAATGGAAATTGGGTTAAGAAATTCCCTTACCTCGTGTCTGACTTGACCCAACCGTTATTTAACCTCCTGAATAATAAACTAGAGTTAATATATAACTTATTAAGAACCATTTTCAATTTCATTATCCTTATTATATCACTTATTACAATGATATGAACATTATGTAATTATTTAAGTTAATAACGGTCGTTTTGTCGATCTTTGGTACTTGAGTCAACAATAAGCTTCTTATAATTACAAGTTGTTTATGTGGTGAAATATCCATTATATCCAGAATTATATTCATGATTTAGATGTCATATATATCTTATATATCCAGTATATACATTCATTTATAATATTACGTAACATTTAGTGGTAAGAAATGAAATGCACCGTTCATGGAGACGGTAAGCCGTACGTATGCATGAACGCTACTTTCATTTCAATTTCATATTTAATGGAACTAAATCATAATGATATAAATGTATAATATAATTCCAGTATAATATAGTGTATAATACCATTTACTCCATCCTTTATACATCCCACATATGGCATTAACGATTCAAATCACTTTGAGGGGGCGGTAGTCCGCACTTCCTAAAATGAAGATATCGCGTATACCCATAATGGAAGCCATAAAGGTAAGACACAAATGAAAAATAAAGAAGCATAAGTAAAACATAAACATATTATATATCATATATAAAAATAGTGACATCATAATGGCCACCTTTGAAGGTGTTAAATGAGTGTTGAACAATCATCGTTTCGTGAGGCAGAAATTCGCCATCCCCAGAAACCGTATGTTCTTTAACCATTAGATGTAGGTGTGTGTAAGTGTAGCTCGAATCCTTCTTATAACAACATCCTAGTATATTGAGGATACTGGTGTTGTTACAAAAGAAATGAATAAAAAGAGTTTAGGGGGTTGGAAAAGAAAAATAAAACAAAACAACATTAGAAAAGACATTACCTCAAAATCGGGTAACTCTTTTTGATTTGAGCCAAAGGCTTCCTTTGGAAGAGTTCTGCCCAAAGTGAGGCTTCTATGAGTAAGGGAGGAATGTTGGGAGAGTATTTGGGCAGAGTTTGGCCGATCCAAATGGCTTGAAAGTGTAAATGAGGTGGGAGAGTTGGGGGCCTTTTATAAGTGGAGAGGAGGGGCACTTTTGGAAAGATTGAAATGTTACATTATTTCACAATGCTTTTCGGATTCTAAAGGTCCCACACTTATATAATTCGAGGATAAGGTGATAAGGTTTCTAAAACTCCTCATCCAATAGTCTTTGGACAAGTGTAAGCCTTGGATTTTGCATTATCTTCTCATTTTATTTAAATCGTTAAATAATGAGGTCATCGCCACATCATAATGATGTCATAAATGATTTAATTTATTTAATGTCTAAAAATTATAAAAAAAATACAATGATGTAGGAAATCTTTTTAGATTTCTAATTAATATTTATAGTTAAAATTTGGACTTGTTTATCCCCACTTAAAAACTTTTTTAGTAAAACAACTCATGTTTGTGTCAATTTAATTCTAACATTAAATAAATATACATTAATGTCATTTTCCAACTAAAGTGGCTCCCTGGGGTCCCCAAGTTTACCCATGGGTTGTCTTGGTCGGACATGACTCATCCAATAGGAGTAGGACAAGTGTCATGCTCATCTCATATCATAAAAACATTATTTGTACCTTAAACTACACTAATTACCTCTAATCGCGATTAAGAACTTAAAAGTTACTATTCACCAAAAAATTATTTTAATCTCATTGAACCACATTTTACTTCTTAATGACAACCATGTATGTCGGATTTTTGAAAATCAAATCACAGAAGTGGTAATATTTCATTTAAACGAAAAATCAGTTATTTAACTACCACTTAGTGGTTTCACTATTCATAAAAAATTGAACTTTTTCAGAACAATGCCAAAATTTCACCCTAAGCTATAATTGATATTCCAAATTCAAAAATGATGTCTATTTTACAAAATTCCAAACATATAAGTTGCATTAATTAATTTTATAATTAATTCCCGTTGTCACAACAAATAGCGTGTTTTTAAGAAACAATTTATATCAAAAGATTGGCAATTGTTTATGTCCAATTTCAATGTCAAATTAATTCTAATGACCACCATTGGATAAAATGATAAAAATATATTCCAATTATACTTTAAAACCACTAAATAGTATAATTTATCACTATTAATTATTTTTATTAAAAAAGTTGTTTTTAAGTATTTTTCACTATTCATAAAAAATTAAAAGTTCTCAGAAAAATACCAAAAATTCAACATAGGCTAATTTCGATATTCCAAATCCAAAAATGAAGTCCATTTTGAAATATAAAATTTCTATAATTTTAAAAAGTGGTTATTACTATTTATAACGGCTACTTTGATTAGTCGCGGTGTTTTAGAACTCGAAGTTGCGTATAATGCAAGCCATTGCATTATTGAATGAGAAGCGTATCGTGGAAGCTCGGGGTGTTACATTCTCCCCTCCTTCAATAAATTGCGTCCTCGCAATTTGAAATTTTTCTTTGATAATAAAAGGTTGAAAATAGAAAATACCTTTGTGGAAAACCCACATCGGAAATAAGGTTAATAAATATATAACATTAAAAGAAAGCAGGATAAGTACAAAGGTCACCCGATATAGCCCATTCTAGGATTCTATGAAAATATGGATATGGAAGAAAAACAAACCATCAAGGTCTGATGGAGAGTTATAGAAAACAGGATTAGGAGAAAGTTTAACCATAAGAAAATCACAAACTTGTGATTGGTTAAACGGTCATTGAATCCCCAGTTGGAAAAGTTAACCGACAACATTTTTGTTTTAAGTTACCTTTTATAATGTTGAGGAATTTATTTAGGAGATTTACTAAGAACGTAAGGGAATATACATACTTGTTATGTATACTTTCATTCGTTAATAAATATTTACCACAAACCCAACTTTTACTCCAAATGGTAACGGAACTCAAAAATATTATATTTATCCTAATTGTATAAGGTTCCAAATGTTAACACATACCATTTAGATTAGTAAAACGATTTTGTAATAACCAGGGACTTCCTGTAGGCTAGTTGTAGGAAATAAAGGCTTGTCGCACTATGGTTGTGGGTTCGATTCTTGCAGCTTTGTCCGACGCGACGGGTTATTCCCCACCCTGCATGTTGTCCTTTTCCTAAAAATATGGTACTATACTATTCCAAAAATAATCTTCATAAATGTTTTAACCTTAAACAATACTATCAAAAGTTCAACTTAATCCACTCCAACCTTTATAGTTATCCAAAATACCTTCATCCAGACTTTCTCTAAAAGGTCTCTAAATTCCAAAATCAATTGTAACATCAGATTCCCCAAACAAAGAAAAGTTTCTCTTATTGTCACATACTAAAAAT
This sequence comes from Viscum album, assembly GCA_963277665.1. Lineage (NCBI taxonomy): Eukaryota > Viridiplantae > Streptophyta > Magnoliopsida > Santalales > Viscaceae > Viscum > Viscum album. The sequence goes on from OY728133.1 coordinate 1,966,065,965, forward strand.
ATGATTACCTTAATCATATTAAAACCTTACTGAAATCAACAAGTACTGTAGTACAATCCTTATATATATATCACATTATTCTAATAACCAGAATATAATCCATGAGTCCAAAAGCACCAATACATTAGTTATTCTGCTTCAACTGTAGTAACAGCATAAGATTGTCCTTGATCCCTTGGACTTTTCTGAGGTAAGTTTCCCTGACGCTTAGGACATTCATTTGCATAATGACCCATTTCTCTACAATTGTAGCATTCAACTTTGATAGCATCTTTCTTTCCCTTGCAATCACGAGCCTGGTGACCCTTTTCTCCACATTTATAACAAACTCCCATTCCTTTTAGGCAAGTACCAGGGTGATTCTTCCCACAATTATCACATAATGGAAAATCCTTCTTTCCCTTTTTCCCTTTATCTGTCTCTTGTTCCACCGTTCTCTTCTTCTCTTGCTTTACTTTGTTGTCATAAAACTTAGAGAATTCCTTTTCTGTCTTGATAGCACACGAGACAATATCTTCATATGATGAGAAGGATTGTGATACTAAAGCTCGAAGGAGAAATGGTTTTAACCCATCAAAGAAACGATCAATCTTACTCCTTGGGTTACGTATATAATCGGCAGCATGCCTCGCTAACCTTGTAAAGTTAGCCTCATACTTTGCGACATTCTCATCCTCCTTCTACCTCAAACTCAAGAAATTTCCTTTCCATATCTGCTCGATGGTCACGAGGATAGTATTTTTCTAAAAACAGATATTTGAAATCCCTCCATTCCATATTTGATACTTCATCATCTTCCTTCATGTTTTGAATCAATGACCACCATTGATCGGCATCTCCAGTGAGGCGGTAAACTGCCATGATAACTTTTTCCCTTTCACTGCTCCCCAAAGACTGAAATTTTTTCTCTAGGGAATTTATCCATTGCTCGGCTACTAAGGGATTTGTACTCCCATTGGACGTTGGCGGTTGTTGCCTCATGAATCGATCTAACATTGATCCTCCACGTTGCGGATCAGGGTGCTCCATACGAGTAAGGTTATTATTCAAAACCTGAGTGAGTTGTCCCAGTATGGTATTAAGTTGATCAGCACCAGTTGTATCTCCAGATCCACAATAATTATCTTGAGCAGGACGACAATCCCTACACGGAGTGCGTGCATTGATACGGTTTCCATTCCTTCCACTAGGCGCCATTTCTAAACAATGGAATAAACTAGATTAGTTTATGAATCAAAATACATAATTCCATACTTGTAAAACACTTTACATAAATTGAACTATTTATGGATATAATCCATAATCATAAAAAGATATGATTTCTTTAAGGAAGTATATACTCATAACCCTTCATAGTGGTTTGTATATAAAATGAGAATTATCCTAAGAATATCCCCCGGGAGTGTCGTAACCAAGAGTGCAGCAAGGCCCGTTGTCGTGCACCAGTTCCCGTTCGAGTCTAGCTCAAAGCGGTGTTTTAGGGTTTTACCCCTAGGTACATCTGTGCCAGAGCCGCCTCTACCTGATCGTATCCAGACAGGGATGTATTGCTCGGAAAACTCATAACATCTCTATAATACCAAAATTCTAGGAAGTTCTTCTGTACTAATCCTCAATGTCTATCTTTGGGCTATGTGCTCTAATCAGAGTTTATCTAAATCTAGCTTCCAAGGTTAGTACTAAACTGCCTCTGATACCAACTGTAACGCCCCAACCCCAGCTACCCAGAGCCGGTGCATTACTTCGTAACATTGGCATGATCATAAAAGATCAAGTCTCGAAAGACCGAATAGTTTAGTAGCCTTGGAAACACTAGATACATCCGTAAACGTAACATTACATCATAAAGTGAAAAACTACAATAAAAAAGTCTTCATAGTCCACACTAATATCCTCTTCTGACTATCCCTATAGGTCATCCATAAAATACTTCTTCACATCCTGGAAAATATTAAAACATTGAAAGGGGTGAGCTCAGATGCTCAGTAAGGATAATAATATTACGGAAGTTTTCATAAATAATCATTAACATTTAAGGCAATGTATAACTAAAACAAAAGCCTTTTTAAACATGAACTTTAGCATAATATGGCAAAAATAAAATGAGATAATGCCATTTACTTACTCACATGGATATTCTACGAGACGAATAATCACATGCAATAACAATAACCACTTTCATAATGAGGGAATGTATAATGCCGGACATTCTGAAACATTTTGTCAAGGCCTCGGCCAAGACGTCTAAAATGATTAAGGCCTCGGCCAAAACCATAAATCAAATTGGGAAAGGGCCTAGGCCAATTCCACGTCTAGTTGTCTCATGAGACCTACCGATGCATCGAGGAGCTATAGCAGGCTCCACCCGTCACTTATTAAGTCCAATACATTCCTCATATGAATAGGTTTAAACATATCATAAACCATAACATAATCATATCACATAAAACATGCATAAAGGAAACATAACATTTCCACATTTCAATCACAAGATATCAATAAGACATATTGATATAATAAAAACTCTTTCAAAACCATTTTCAATACCAAAATAAAAGAAAGTTAAAACTTTGTACTTATTTTTCATTAAAAAATTGATGGCTTGTAGAGGAAGCCGAAACTCAAATAATGGTCACGGCGGCGGAGAAGTCGTTGTCGCCGCATACGTACGACAAAAACATTCCCTTTTGTCATTTAGTAAACACTTCGTATAAAAAAGATTCCTTTTGAATATATGTAAAAGTCAAAGGGGTTTATACACTGTATAAAAGAAATTTGTGTATAAAACAAAATATGCCTCAATGAATGGAGATTGAGACGAAGTCCCTTAAAAAGATAATTTTTAAATAAAATTTATCAATTATGTGTATTCAATATATGTACACATAAAGAAAGTATAAATACAATATACGACATAATAATATCATGACATAATTTGAAAGTAGGAGATTAACCCAAAGAATGGAAATTGGGTTAAGAAATTCCCTTACCTCGTGTCTGACTTGACTCAACCGTTCTTTAACCTCCTGAATAATAAACTAGAGTTAATATATACCTTATTAAGAACCATTTTCAATTTCATTATCCTTATTATATCACTTATTACAATGATATGAACATTATGTAATTATTTAAGTTAATAACGGTCGTTTTGTCGATCTTTGGTACTTGAGTCAACAATAAGCTTCTTATAATTACAAGTTGTTTATGTGGTGAAATATCCATTATATCCAGAATTATATTCATGATTTAGATGTCATATATATCTTATATATCAAGTATATACATTCATTTATAATATTACGTAACATTTAGAGGTAAGAAATGAAATGCACCGTTCATGGAGACGGTAATCCCTACGTACGGATGAACGCTACTTTCATTTCAATTTCATATTTAATGGAACTAAATCATAATGATATAAATGTATAATATAATTCCAGTATAATATAGTGTATAATACCATTTACTCCATCCTTTATACATCCCACATATGGCATTAACGATTCAAATCACTTTGAGGGGGCGGTAGTCCGCACTTCCTAAAATGAAGATATCGCGTATACCCATAATGGAAGCCATAAAGGTAAGACACAAATGAAAAATAAAGAAGCATAAGTAAAACATAAACATATTATATATCATATATAAAAATAGTGACATCATAATGGCCACCTTTGAAGGTGTTAAATGAGTGTTGAACAATCATCGTTTCGTGAGGCAGAAATTCGCCATCCCCAGAAACCGTATGTTCTTTAACCATTAGATGTAGGTGTCTATAAGTGTAGCTCGAATCCTTCTTATAAAAACATCCTAGTATATTGAGGATACTGGTGTTGTTACAAAATAAATGAATAAAAAGAGTTTAGGGGGTTGGAGAAGAAAAATAAAACAAAACAACATTAGAAAAGACATTACCTCAAAATCGGGTAACTCTTTTTGATTTGAGCCAAAGGCTTCCTTGGGAAGAGTTCTGCCCAAAGTGAGGCTTCTATGAGTAAGGGAGGAATGTTGGGAGAGTATTTGGGCAGAGGTTGGCCGAGACAAATGGCTTGAAAGAGTAAATGATGTGGGAGAGGTGGGGGCCTTTTATAAGTGGAGAGGAGGGGCACTTTTGGAAAGATTGAAATGTTACATTATTTCACAATGCTTTTCGGATTCTAAAGGTCCCAAACTTATATAATTCGAGGATAAGGTGATAAGGTTTATAAATCTCCTCATCCAATAGTCTTTGGACAAGTGTAAGCCTTGGACTTGTGTAACCCCACTTAAAAACTGTTTTAGTAAAACAACTCATGTTTGTGTCAATTTAATTCTAACATTAAATAAATATATATTAATATCATTTTCCAACTAAAGTGGCTCCATGGGGTCCCCAAGTTGACCCATGGGTTGTCTTGGTCGGCCATGACTCATCCAATAGGAGTAGGACAAGTGTCATGCTCATCTCATATCATAAAAACATTATTTGTACCTTAAACTACACTAATTACCTCTAATCACGATTAAGAACTTAAAAGTTACTATTAACCAAAAAATTAATTTAATCTCATTGAACCAAATTTTAATTCTTAATGACAACCATGTATGTCGGATTTTTGAAAATCAAATCACAGAAGTGGTAATATTTCATTTAAACGAAAAATCAGTTATTTAACTACCACTTAGTGGTTTCACTATTCATCAAAAATTGAAGTATTTCAGAACAATGCCAAAATTTCACCCTAAGCTATAATTGATATTCCAAATTCAAAAATGATGTATATTTTACAAAATTCCAAACATATAAGTTGCAATAATTAGTTTTATAATTAATTCCCGCTGTCACAACAAATAGTGTGTTTTTAAGAAACAATTTATATCAAAAGATTGGCAATTGTTTATGTCCAATTTCAATGTCAAATTAATTATAATGACCACCATTGGATAAAATGGTAAAAATATATTCCAATTATACTTTAAAACCACTAAATAGTATAATTTATCACTATTAATTATTTTTATTAAAAAAGTTGTTTTTAAGTATTTTTCACTATTCATAAAAAATTAGAAGTTCTTAGAAAAATACCAAAAATTCAACATAGTCTAATTTCGATATTCCGAATCCAAAAATGAAGTCCATTTTGAAATATAAAATTTATATAATTTTAAAAAGTGGTTATTACTATTCATAACGGCTACTTTGATTAGTCGCGGTGTTTTAGAACTCGAAGTTGTGTATAATGCAATCCATTGCATTATTGAATGAGAAGCGTATCATGGAAGCTCGGGGTGTTACATACATGCATGACCCATCACACGTCATCAACTAGGGCAAGCTGGACATTGAGTATGGAGGACCCTCTGCTGAGTTCCCAATGGAGATTGAGGATTGGAAGGAGAGGATCCTTCGTGGGTGTTCGATTCCCCTTATGCGCATCCAGTGGCAGCACGAGAATCTTCAGGAGAGCACCTGAGAGCGGGTGGCCCAAATCCGTTCCCAGTACCCTCAACTTTTTGAGTAGCCTTTGTTTTGTCTTTTCGGGGATGTAAAGCCCCAAGGAGGGGAGAATGTAATGTCTTTGATTTTCCATTTATTATTTTTAAATATTATATGGAATTATTTCGAGACCGGGCTCGAAAAAAGAACATCATTCGGAGGTCCAGTGAGCCCGGAATGGTGGTTTGAACATTTTTTAAGTTATGTAAGTCTGCACTTGTGCGCGGTTGTGGCCGTTTCCAAACGGATGTCTGGATTAAAAATCTGAGCACACCGTTGCGTACGTGACAATGAATTTACCTAAGAATAAGGCTATCCTCGACCAGCATGGGTCAAAGGAAAAAGTTAATTTTTGGATGCTTTAAGTAAAATAAAATAAAAAAATTAACAAGTTTATTTTATTTAATTTATGGAAACATCCGGTGCGGCACGGAAAAGACGCAGTTGTTTCCTAAATTAATGGCATGTCATAATAGCTTCAAAACAGAAAGTCGACGTCATTAATGATTCCACATAATTAAATGACAACATGTTTCCATTTTTAATGGGATAACCAATTGTTGATCATTGGAGATGTTTGAGAGGAACCTCTGCCGAATCCACGGCGTATTGGAGCAAACTCCCAGCGACGAACGACGATGGATCGAAGTCGAGAATCTCTACGCAAAAAATGTTTAAGGATCTCGATGGAAAAGGCAGTGCGGTGCCTTCGTTAACGATCGATCATTTCAAAAGGTAGGGGTTGTTATTTCATTTTCTTTTCCCAATTTTTGAGTTTAAACGACGAATGAGGATCAACCACGGACAAGTTAATCCGCAGATTCATACGTTCTTACAGGAGGGATTTTTATTTGGGAAGGTTATGGGAAATTGATCCATGATTTATGTTTTTGTTGATTCTTTCTCCATTTAAACCTATTAATGGGAGCGGATCAACTCCGTGATGAACAACAATGGAGGTTCGTTCCACAATTTGTCTGTTTGGATTTCTTCCCCGTTCTTTCCTCGCGCATTCTTCGCGTTCTTTGCGTGGTGAAGAACAACAGATCATTGCACATCCGTTCTGTGACACAACGATCCCAAATCGAAGGTTTGACACAGCAATGACCTTGTGGAGAAACGACGATGATGACGGATGACGAATCAGACCGGATCAGAAAGAGCATTCTTCAAGCATTCTTCACGTGGGAAGATCCGAACACGTTTTCAGAGCCGATCGGAGCCCCGAAAACGATGGAAGCGGCGTCGTGGTGTCGGGGTGACTAGAACCTGGAAGATTTATAGTGATCGGATGGCCGGATTGATGATATGAGCACCACGGTTGACGCACCATCGAAGGGCGTCGTTTCTGGAAATTTCCAGAATACACGGCGTGTACTTCCGAAGAACACGCACTGTAGTACTGGCGGCAGAAGCTAGGGTTTCGAGGTTAGAGAGGAATAACATGACATGTGACCCCGGATACATGCTGTGTTGGACTTCCCCCAAAACTACTCATGTACTTTGGGTAGTACACGGACACGGGATGAGCTACACTGCTTCAGGTGACAAGACGTGTACAACGCGGCCGAAGCGGTTACGCATAGCTCGACGTGTATCTCACAGATATGCAGACACCGGATGGAGGACATGACCTTGTACTTTATCACATGGCCAAGCGAGGCCAGTAACATGGGTCACCCCGTGATCAGGGTACACGGGTTGGAGTACACAGGTTGATGACTGTGTACGGGCACATTGCCAGAGTACATGGAGCCAACCCCAGTTACCCAGACACGGTGTGTATATCGTACTACATTTCGTGTACATATTTTTTCCTACAAGACCAGCCTATGACATGGGTTGTTGTACATGGTAAGTTCCTGGAGTCAGACAACACGGAATGTATATTTTCTACATGCAGTGTACTTTTTGGAAAATGGCTTGGTCCTCTTCTTCACCATGCCTTGGACATCATTTGTTTGGGTTAGTGACCCTTCTTATTGTTCCCCGAATGTGATGTATCATTTCTTTTTTCAGGATTATGTTCCCTTCAGAAGAAAATTCTGTGATAGAGTCAGGCATATATCTGAGAGGCCCGGATCGAGATCCTCTATCCATTCCAGACCCTAGGTAGAGTCAGGAATCGACGTGACCAGCTCTACCGGGCGTTGATCATCTACCTAGTAGTTGAATTCTGGATGAGTTGTGGTATCCCCCATGGCCCTGGCAGTGATCCTCATCTGTGTATCGTGATCTTTCCCACTCAAGAGTGTGTCTCCCGTAATGTGTGTTTCTATTTACCGTAACCTTTTCACTCAAGGGTGTGTCTCCCGTATTGAGTGTAGCTATCTCTCATGATGGATCCCGACGAACATCACTTCTCGGACGGACATCATCAGAGCTATAAGACTCGTGGAGTCTGTTCTCCTAGAATGAGTGTATCATAGAATCTTTGAGCAGAGTCTCTAACAGGGGTATGCGGTTGTGTGACTTGTCCCTTGACTACGGGTCTGGTTTTTGAGTATATCTGGTTTGTTCTATATGTTCCGTAGAAATATATTGTGCATAGACAACTGTACCTTTACTTTGTGTACTGCTTTTTGGTTTTTAGGTTCCTCTACTAAGTATTGTTATACTCACCCCTGCACGGGCTTTGCCCACACGTCTGGTGTCTTGTGCAGACGAGTAGCCTTTTGACAGAGTCCAGGGCGGACCAGGATAGGACTGAGCTTTCTGAGTTCACTAAAGGCCGAGGCGTTCCTATGGCTACGAGCAGCAGTCCCAGTACCTTTTGTGCTTATAGGTTGGACTTTTTTGTTTTCATAATCTTGTTTGTTTTCTTTTTGGTGAGCTTTTATTTTTGGCCCAATTTACTTTTACAGTACTCTAAATTTCATCTTACTCTGTTGGTTTGGTTTAGTTGTATGCATGGATTCTTTTTTCCATAGTGGTTTTTACATTTTGGCATTTGTGGACTTAGAGATGTGTGCGTGTTTACAGGTACATAGGCAATGCATCCCATGTTAGTAATATGCCTACTCGGTGCTAGTCACCAGCCCCTGGCCTATTGAAGGCGGTCTTAGGGAGTCATGGAGTGGGCCCCACTAGGACGGGTCATGACATTTTCCCACCAATAATTCTCTTGGAGATATCGATACATCCTTTTGTTTCATAAGATAATAGAGAAATTATAACTTTGTGCATCATCCAAATGTTATTTCTTTAACTCTAGATTTTATGGAACACATATTCTTGACCCAAATCTCACAATTCCTTCTTCATTAAAATTTAACTCTAAGGATTTCCTTTTTTATAGTTATTATTTTATTTTTAATTACCACATCATCGTTTTGAGAATTATCTTTTCCAAACAATATAGTTGAGAAATAATTTTTGAAAGGTTTCATGATGTTCTATTCTTTATTACTCCCATTTCTATCTTCATCAAAACTAAGAATATTGGATCCTTTTCAATTCTCATCAATGATAGAATCACTGGGTCCGTTCTACTTAGAGCATTCACCACCTTGTTCACATTACCATGGTGTTAATGGATTGATCATCTATATTCATTGATCATCTCTATCCATATTTTTAGGTGCATGTTCAACTCTTTCTATGTGAATAAATATTTGAGGCTTTTTTGATCTGTATATATTTCACACATCTCCCCAAAAAGGTAATTACACCAAATTTTTAAAGGGAATATTATTGTATCCAACTAAAAATAATGTGGTTGATATTTTTTCTCTTGAAATTTCAATTTACTTGAAACATAGGCAATGTATTTTTCATTTTTCATTATCACACAACACATACCCTTCTTCAAAGAATCACTTAATACAAAAAATACATCCACTTGTGGGTTTTGTTAGCACAGGTTCAGTGATATGCCTCCTTTTGAACTCCTTGAATCTATCTTCACATTCACCACCCCATGAAAACATGACTCCCTTCCTATTTAGCTTGGTAGGAGGGTTGAAAAATCATGAAAAATGTCTCAAAAATCGATAATAATACGCAGATAACCACATGAATATATGGATATTTGTCACTGATGATGGCCTTGGCCATCCCTTAATTGCGGCTGTCTTGGAGGGATTCATAGATATCTTATTTCTTGTGATGATATGGCCCAAGAATGATACTTACTTCAACAATAACTCACACTTGATGTAATTTTCATATAGATTCTACATTCCTAAGGTCTCTAGTACAGTGCTAAAATTCTCCTTATGCTCCTCCTTGGTTTTAGATTATATTATAATATCATCTATAATGACTACCAACCTTTTTTGAGGTAAACTCTAAAGACTATATTCATAAATTTTATGAATATTTCTCAAGAATTAGTGAGTCCTAAAGGCTTTAATATGAATTCATAATTCCTGTATCTTATAAGAAAATTTGTCTTGGGGATATCCTCCTTCTTCACCCATACTTGGTAATATCCTGAATGGAAATCCACCTTGGAGAAGTATTGTGAGCCATGTAGCTGATTGAACATGTCATCAATTCGGGGAAGAGGATAATTGTTATTTATCATGATTTTGTTGAACTCACGATAATAAATGAAAAGGCGTATTATCCCATCTTTCTTCTAGATGAAGAGGATTGGTGAAGCACTTGTGCATAAAAACCCTTTATCCAGATTCCCATGTATTTGTTTCTTCAACACCCCATGTTCCACAAAAACCATTCTATATGGAGTCTTGGATATTGGAGACACACCAGGTATAAGATCAATCGAGAATTAAACATACATTCTAGGAGGAAGACCAAGATATTTTTTAGGAAACACTTTAGCGATTTCCCTTAAAATAGAATTATATTGAAGGTTAGTTGCTTCCTTGGACTAAATAATTTGAGTAAGATACACATGCTCATAAGGTTGTAATATCCACACTTGGGATGATGGTGTTAAAAAATATTCATCATCCTCTTTGAAATTGTACAGAATCAGGGGTCAATTCTCCATATGGGGATTGATTTTCCTCTCATCAAAATTTATGTTGGCTCTATATAGGGAAATCCAATCCATGAGAATAATTGCATCAAATTACACCAAAGGGATTATGATGAAGTTCTTTGGGCAGTTCAAACCGCAACTTGTTAAATGGGAGGAGTTATATTCATGTGATGAAATAATTCCTCCTTTTTTCATTCTCAGTGGTATCTTTACTTATAATATTTGTGGTGGTGTTGGGACTGTTCTACTAAAATCTAGGGATTTAAAAGAATACGTTAAACCAGAATCAAAAAACATATTCACTATTGTTGAATAAATAACTAGAATACCTATCACCACTCAATGTTCAATGTTCAAATCTGTTGTAGTGATGGAAAAGTCTCACCCTTACATCCATGAAGTTTTTTGGTTTCCTCTGAAAACCCTTGACTTAGGGAACTGTTTTAAAATGTGACCTTTTTCTTTGTAGTTGAATAAATGAACAATGAATTTAGTGTTGAATGGAGCGTTCCTCTCATATATCATAGAAATGAGCTTTTTCTTGTTGGTTGTTAGTTGCTAGATTCCCTTCTCTTTCACACCTAAATCATTTCCTCATCCCCTTCAAGAAATTTTGGGGGTTCTTCTTTCGACACCATTGGTATGTGGGGTGATGGAATTTCATAGCACCGTTTGACTTTTCCATCAGACTTCTAGAATTAAAGTCTACCATACTCGTCTTGTCCCCATGATACCCCTAATATTTTTGGATCTCCATTTTTAAATTGAGGGAACATCGAAAAAGTTCTTCATAGCTATCAAATTCACGGATAACAAGGTCTTTCTATAGGCTATGTTTTATCCTACCAAATAAGAGCTCAACCTTGAATTAGGTGGTAACGAAAATGCGTGAGGTGTGTCATGAATTCCTTGTGTTGTTTTCATCGTACACTCTGTTATATTTGTCATCTTTTTTCTTAAGGGATATGAAGTCCATTTCTATATTAAGTCAGATGGTACGAGGAAAATATTTATGGAATTTGTTTTCTATAAATACTTCTATTCCAATGCATTGATCTCTTCCTCATGCATATTATTTTTTACCATGTCAATCATTGATCAGCATCAACCTCTATACGATAAGTAGACAGAAGAACATTCTCATGTTTGGAACATTGAAGGATAAAGATTATCTTCTCAATGGAGTTGATCTATTGTTCAACGATCGAGGAATGGGATGATCCATTAAAATTTGTGGGGCTTTGTATAATGAATCCCTCAGTTGAGGATTGTTCTTTAGGGGAGTGGACATTCCTATTGACCAGTTCTTCTATTAAAAACATAAGTTAACTATGAGAGTATTGTGCCAATGTTTTCGATTCTCGCTCCCATAAGATTAGGAATCTCCTTAGCACAGTCATCACATTGATTTCACATCAGTTGTTATCTTGAGTCCTCCTATTACCAGACATTATATAAAATAAAAAGGAATGTTAGGGGAAACACATAAAGGGAATCCATTGAAAAAATGGATAACTTATAAATTACATTTATTTATTTAACTTACGATTTTATAGGCTTAAATATATTATATCCATTATATACTTCCCATCATATATTTTTAGAGACATTATTCCCTTATTAATTGTTCATAATATGCTTATGAATTTACCAAATCATATCACTCGAGAGTGTCTCAACCAAGACTATAGAAAATACTGTTGTCATGCACTAGCTCCTATTCAAGTCTAGCTCAATGCCATGTTTTTGGGGTTTTCCGATAGATACATCTATACAAGAGCCGCCTCTACATGTTTGTATCCAAATAGGGATGAATTTTCATGATAAACAACATACTTTATACTCAACAAATTTTTAGGATGTTTTTAATATACCCAGTCTTATACCTAAGGAATTCACTTGGGTTTTCTAATCTTAATCCCCAAAATAACTAAACAAATCCTCTGATACCAACTTTAACAACCCTACACTTTGATACACAATTAAAAATGATTTATTTCATAAAATTACGCTTAAGAAACTATGTGGATCGATAGGTCTATTGTGTTGGGAAATTAAGAACATTACCTAACAACTTAAAACATAAAACATAAAACACAATATATTTATTGGAATCTTATTTTACATGACCACATCATTCCTTCATACATTGCATTTCATTACATAACTTGAGGACATGATACTTCAAGTGTAATGAGGGTTTACTCATGCTAATTCAAGTGAAATGTGGGTTTAATCGTGATAATTCAAGTTAAACGAGGGTTTACTCATGCTAATTCAAGTGTAATGAGGGTTTACTCATGCTCTATGTGCAATGAGCCCTAGCTCATCCTAATATCATGTTAAATATTGTTGCAAAATTTCTTTGTTATGGTCATGTTCTCAATTTATTTGGGAAATTAAGAACATTACATAAAAAAATAAAACATAAAACAAAATATATTTATTTTTAAATATTTAGAGTGTGACTCACCTCCATAGGGTTTTTTATGTGGAGGTGAGTCACACTCTCAAGGAAAACAATTTAAAAAGAAAAAATGTTTTATAATCCTTCAAGGGTCCACTAATGCTTTGTAAAATAGATCAAAAAAACCCAAAATTACACAATTATAATGGTAAAACATATATTGGCCGAAAAAAATGTTTATAGTATTTTATTAAATCTCCATTGGGATATTATGATGTCATAAAACACATTATATATTTAAACGGTATTTAATTTTTACCCAAAAATTCGATTGTCTCTGAAAATTATGAAAAATTCACTGTTGGATAATTTTGATGTCTTGATTCCAAAAATAATAATCATTTTATCTAAATAATTTTCTAAGTATGTTAATATTTAATTTTAAAATAAAAACTGACATTTATCGAAAATTCATGGGTTTTGACAAAAAACACTTTCCAACATTAATAAAAATTACAATTGAATTCGTAAAATTATATGATCATTTATATTTAATAAAAATAAATTTATTAATAATAATATTTTATTAAAATATTATTTAATTAAAAAATCTGTTAATTCATAAAAATATATTTCTTAGTTGAATATTAACTAAAAATACTATTTGTGCGTTAAAAACTATTTATAGAGTAACAATAATAAAATATATGAAAATTATTTATATAAAAATAATATACATAGTCATAGTGATAAGGTCTTGAAACATAACACCTTATAACACCCGCATAATACCGAAGTGTAAGGTGTGTGATGGTGATAGACTCTTGGGGTGGCTTGGATAACATCGCTCGGGAGGTAATCTCTATTAACATCCACTTCTCATGTAGTATGTTTCGATCAATATTAATATGTTCAATCTCATCTTGGGCTTGGTCATGATCAAATCCCAATGTTGCCACCTCCTTTCTGAGCTCTGACAAATGGGCTTCATACGAGGCCAGTCAACTGGATGAGGCCATCACTTCCTTTTTCTGTGTAAATTGGATTTGTTAAAGACCTATATTTATAATATTATGGTGATCAATGTGCAACAGATATATTAGCAACACTCACGATTCATAATGTTATTTTAAAATCAAGAAATTTAAAACCAATGAAGTTCACATTTGGTATAACCACAATAATACATTTAATTAGGTCAAGAAAATTTCCATTAATGAAATTTTGTGTCATTACAATCTTCCCACCCCCCACTTATGAAATTTTTTCTTAGAAATGTACTTTTCCCACTATAAATTTTTTTTGTTAACTCTTCTTCATCACTTCCTCTGATTCCCACGTCACTACTTTAAATTTTTTGTTTCGCCGAAACACCATAACAAGGGGTATTTTCTTATTTTGTTGAACTTTTTCTCTATGATCTAAGATCTTCAATGGTTTTTCCTCATAAGAAAGATCATCCTCTAGTTGTAATACCTATAAAGAGAGTATATGTGAAGGGTTTGGTATGTAATTCTTTAATAGGGATACTTGAAATACATCATGTACTTTGGCCATTGTAAGTATAAGTGCTAGTCGATAGGTCACTTCCCCAACACGATCAAGAGTCTCGAAGGGGACAATGTACATAGGACTTAACTTATATTTTGATTGACACCTCATAACCTTCTTCCAAATATATATGCGTAGAAATAATATATCTACAACTTTAAACTCATGGTCTCAACGACAGTTATCTACATTACTGTTCCGTCGACTCTGGGCTACCTTGATATGTTTTTTAATGGTTTTCAACTTCTCTACCATTTCTTCGACCATTTCTGGTCATAGTATCTTACGTTCATAGAATTAATCTCAACATGGCAGTTCTCTCCACCTATTACCATACACATCTTCATAAGGTTCCATTTGGATGCTCGAGTGGAATCTGTTATTGTAGGATAATTCAACTAGTGGAAGATGTTGGTCCCACCCTCCTTTGAAGTCCATAGAACATGATCTTAACATATCCTCCAGTGTCCAAATAGTTCTCTCAGATTGGCCATCAGTTTGAGATTGATAGGCCATACAGAAGATTAGTTCAGTATCTAGAGCATGTTGAAGACTCTTCCAAAACATAAAGGTGAATCTTGGATCTCGATCGGATATAATAGAGAGTTGTAATCTATGCATCCTTACCAATTCATTGATTTATATTTGTTACATTTTATCCAATGAGAAATCCCCCCCGAATTTCAATAAAGTGTGCAGATATTGTAAGACAATCCACAACAACATAGATTTCGTTGTTGCCTTTGGATGTCTTCGGTAGTTCGGTGACAAAGTCCATGGTGATGTTCCCCCATTTCCATGCTGGAATGGGAAATGGTTTCATCATCCACTTAGACTTTTTCCTCTCTACCTTCACTTTATAACACACCAGGCAGTGTGATGTATACACAATGACATCATTCATCATATTATCCCACCAATAATTATCTCTAAGATCTCGATACATCATTGTGTTTCTGGGGTGAATAGAGAAATTTGAACTATGTGCATCATCCATAAGTTATTTACGCATCTCTGGACTTGATTGAACACATCGCCTTTTCCCAAATCTCAAAATTCCTTCTTCAATAACTTTGAACTCCAACGATTTCCCTTTTCTTATAGTTTCTACTTTCCTCTTAATTCTGACATCATCCTTTTGAGCATCCTTTAAACGTTCCAAATGAGATGGTTGATCAATCATTTGTGATAGTATTGATGATTTTCCCTTATTTATGATTCCCATGTCAATATTCATCAAGTCTACAAAGATTGGATCCTTCTCAATTCTCATCAATGATAGAATTGTCAGGTACTTTCTACTTAGAGCATCAACCACCATGTTCTCATTCCCAGGGTGGAATTGGACTGAGAAGTCATAGTCTTTAATCAACTATAACCATCTTCATTGGCATATGTTCATCTCTTTCTATCTAAATATATAATTGAGGCTTTTTTGGTCGGTATATATTTCACACTTCTTCCCAAAGAGATAATGCATCTAAATTTTTAATGAAAAGATCACCGCAAACAACTCCAGATCATGTGTTCGATACTTCTGCTAATAAAATTTCAATTGCCCTGAAGCATAGGTAATGAATTTTTCATTTTTCATGAACACACAACCCATGACCTTCTTCGAACCATCACCGAATACCACCAAAAGTTCTCCACTTGTGGGTAAAGTGAACACTAGTCTAGTGATAATCCTTCTTTTCAACTCCTTAAAGCTTACTTCACATTCATCCATCCAAGAAAACATTAATCCCTTTCAAGTTATATTCGTAAGTGGGTTGGACAATCATGAGAAATTTGTCACAAATAGTCGATAATTTCTAGCTAACCAAAAGAAGTTACAAATATCTGTTACAAATGTTGGCCCCAACCATCCCTAAATTTCATCTTTTTTAGTGGGATCCACATATATCCCATTACTTGTGAGTATATGGCTCAAGAATCAGACCTCCTTCAACCAGAACTCACACTTGATATACTTTGCATAGAGATTCTCTTTCTGCAAGGTCTCTTGTACAGTTCTTAGATTCTCTTCACGATCCTTGTTGATTTTGGAATATATCAGAATATAATATATAAAGACCACCACAAATTTGTTGAGGTAATACCAAAAAAACTATTCATCAAGTCCATGAATATTTCTTGAGAATTAGTGAGTATGAAAGGCATTACTATGAATTCATAGTTCCTGTATCTTGAAAAAAATAATTATTTGGGATATCATCCTTGTTCACCCTTATTTGATAATATCCCGACTGCAAATTCACCTTGGAGAAGTTTTGTGCTCCATTCAGCTGATCGAGCATGTCATCAATTCATGGGATATGATACTTGTTATTTATCAGGATTTTTAAGCTCACAATAATTGATACAAAGGCGTATTGACCCATCTATCTTCTTGATAAAGAGAATTGATGCGCCCATAGGTGAAGCAATTAGGTGTATAAACCCTTTATCCAGATTCTCCTGTAGTTTTTTCTTCAGCTCCTCAAGCTCCATAACACCCATTCTATATAGATTCATGCATATTGGAAATTCCCAAGGTATAAGATCAATTGGGAATTCAACATATCTTCAAGGTGGAAGACCAGTAAATTCCTTGGGAAACACTTTAGTGAATTCCATAAAAAAGGCATGTCTTCAAGGATGGTGGCCTCCTTAGACTCCATCAACTGAGCCAAATACACATTCTTATAGTGTAGTATTATCTGCACTTTATAAGATAGATCTAATGAATATTCATCTTTCTCCATGCACTTGTATAGAATCATGGGTCATTTTTTCCACATGGAGAGTGATTTCCCTATAACAGAAATTTATGTTGGCTCTATATATGTAATGTCAATCCATGCCAACAATTGCATCAAATTCCACCAGAGATAGTATGATGAGGTTCGCTGGGAAATTCAATCGATGAATTTTGACAAGGGAGGAGTTATATTCAAGGGATGCAATGATTTCCCCATTTTTCACTCACTGAAATCATTACTTCTACGATTTGTGGTGGTGTTGGGTTTTTGTACAGAACTTTTGGGATATAAAAGAATTTCGTAGAAGGTAAATCAAAAATGATGTTCTCTATTATTGAATGAATAACTAGCGTACCTGTCACCACATTGTTTTCAGGGTTCAAAATAATAATAGTGATAGAAAAATCTCTCCCTTACTTCCTTGGAAGTTGTTGGTTGCCTCCAAAAATCCTTGTCTTAGGGAACTGATTTTCAAGATTCCATTGTTCTTTGTAATTGAAGAAATGAACAATGATTTTTAGTTTGAACGGAGATTTCATTTCCTTTTTGTAGCGGTGGGTTTTTCTTGCCAGCGGTTAACAGCCATGTTCCCTTCTCTTCCATTCCTAAAGCATTTCCTCGTCCCCTTTAGGAAATTTTTGGGGTGCTTCTTTCCGCACCTTTGTCAAGTGGGGTTATGGATAATATTATAACCATTAGATTTATACGTCAGAACACCAGTATTGTAGTACAACATACGCTTCTTATCCCCATGATACCCCTGAGATTCTCTGATATCTATTTCAACCTTGAGGGTACATCAGACAACTTCCTCATAGCTGTCAAAGTCACAGATCATGAGCGCTTTCCGTAGGCTAGGTTTTATCCCACCAAAGTAATGGTTAACCTTGCATTTGGGGGTAATGAAAAAGCCGAAGGCATATCATCCAAGCCTTGTAATGTTTTACCTGTACGCTTGATAGATTAGTTATCTTTTTTCTTGAGTGCAAGGAAGTCCTTTTCCATCTTAAGTTAGAGGTTGCACATAAAGTAGTTATTGAAAAACATATTCTGGAAATCCTTCCCTTCCAACGCCTCAATATCCTCCTCAGACTTCATATTTTTTATCAATATACACCATTGATCAGCTTCACCCTCCATATGATAATATGTTATGAGAACCTTCTCCTGTTGAGAACATTGAAGGATGGAGAAGATCTTTTCAATAGAGTTGATCCATTGTTCAGCGATTGAGGGATCAGATGATCCATTAAAAGTATGAGGTCTATGTCTCATGAATCTGTCGATAGAGACTTGTTCATTCTTAGGGTGGGTTTAACATTATTCTAAAACCATGATTCTATTCAACTATTGAGTTAACAGAGAGAGAATCATGACAAATTTCACGATTCCCGCTCCCATCGGATTGGGCATCTCATTAGCACATTCATTCCATTGATTTTCACATCGGTTATTAGCCTGAGTCCCCAAATTACCGGCCATTATCTGGAATAAAAGCAATGTTAGGGGTAACACATAAAGGGTAATACAAGGACAAAACTAATGACTTATAAATAACTTTTATTTCCTTAACTAATGAATCTATAGGTTTCAATCAAGGCTATTCATGATCTACTTTCTAACATATATTCCTAGTTGATTTTTTTTCATTCCCTTAATAAGTCCTTATACTGATCTTGTAAATTTACCAAATCATATCCCCTGGGAGTGTTGTAACCATGAGTGCAACAAGGACTGTTGTCGTGCACCGGTTCCCAATCGATTCTAGCTCAAAGTGGTGTTTTCGGGTTTTACCCCTTGGATACATCTATGCCATAGCCTCCTCTACCTACTCGTATCCCGACAGGGATGTATTTTATTGATAAACTAATTAATAAATACTCACCAATACATATATATGTTTTTATTATACTAATTATTTTCTCTATGTCTTCACTAGGTTTTTTAATCACAATACCAAAAATAACTAAACCTATCCTCTGATACCAACTATAACAACCCGGATTTTTATTACACACTTAAACAAGACTTATTACATAAAAATCCATTGATAGATCGAGAGGTATAGTGTCTTCGGGGCTTAGTATCATTATATGACAACTTAAAACATGAAATAAAACATCTTTATTGAAAACATCATTTGCATGACCATTATATTCTCTTGTACTTAGCATTTCATTGGATAACCTGAGGACATGCATAAGAAAAGGGTGGTCAATAAAGACTAGTAAGGGAATAATCATGAAATAACATGAGGAATACAATATATGTTATAAAATTGGAATTTCAGTGGAGTAAAAGAGAAAAATGAACATAAATTCATGACAATGCATGCTAATCAAAACATGGAAATGTGGAAAGAACACATAACATGGAATTAGCATGAGCCAAGGCTCATTGCACTTGAAGAATGAGTAAACTCTAATTTCCCATGAAGCTCGAGTAAAACATCATTGCACATGTATTAGAATGAGTCAACAACAATTTCACATAATGTATCATGATACTATAATTTACCCAATGCATTGAAGTTCTATTAGGGCGCACCCTTCTTAAACATTTCATTTCATGCATATGTGGGACACATGGATCATGGAATCAATAAATATCATATGTTCTTCCATGATTAAGTAATGTGGAATAAATACATGAAAGAAACATTAAATATGTATATGTGTATAAAGTTGAATACCCTTGATAGAGACATGGGTATGTTATTCACTATACAATGATCTTGGCTTGAAAAAAAAAGCAGTGCAATTTCTACCGCATAACGATGTGACATAAGGATTCATAAAACTGGTTGATGATAGAGAAAAGGGTGTCTCATAATATATAAATGAAATGGTTAGTAATGGGGTCATATAGATACATTTCCCAACAAACGTAATGGAATTTAGATGCATAATACATAATAATTACTTGGATGTAAAAGAGGAGAGAGAAACCCCTCATGTAATTTTGCCATGGTAACAGGTGTACATAAGAGGCATTAGTGAGAGGGAAAGGGCTCTCCCATTATCCAAAAATAAAAAGGAAATTATGGGGGAGGTGATAAATCATAACCCAACATTTGTAATTGAAAACAAAATGGCATAACAACTTAAAGAAAATTATACAAAAATGAGAAAGGAAGAAATCCCTTACTTGGAAGTGTGATCCCAAAGGGTTGGGAGAGGCCTGAGAGAGGATTCTTGGGAGCATGGGGCATCGTGGGAGGATTCTATAGATAGGAGGGTAGGTTTTGTTCTAACTACCAAGGCTTTGAGTGAAGAGGAACTGGGATCCTGGGAGGGTCAATATTGGAAAAGAGAGGGAATTATTTATTATTTATGTTTTGGACACCTCACATTAAACTAATCAAAAACACAAACCAGACAATTTTTATTGCAAAAGGGGAGTGGAAAAAAATATTTTATAAGGCCAATGGCTGAACTTCTTAAAATAATAGGGTTTTTTTTGTGGAGGTCAGTCACACTCTCAAGGAAAAAATTTAAAAAGACAAAATGTTTTATAAGCCTTGAAGGGTCCACTAAAGCATTGTAAAATAAATCAAACAAACCCCAAATCGCATTATTTTAATGGTAAAACATAAATTTTCAGAACTTAATGTTTATAGTATTTCATTACATCACTACTGGGTCATTATGATGTCATAAACACATTATTTATTTAAACGGTATTTAGTTTTTACCCAAAAAATTGACTGTCGTAGAGAATTATGAAAAATTCACCATTGGATAACTTAGACATCTTGATTCCAAAAATAATATTCATTTTATCTAAATAATTTTCTGAATTGTTTAATTGTTAATTTTTAAATAAAACCCAATATTTATCAAAAATTCATGGGTTTTGAAAAAAACGTCTTTCATACATTAATAAATATTACAAATTCATGCATAAAATTAAATTATTTTTTATATTTAATAAAATTAATTTAATAATAATAATATTTAAAAAAATTATATTATTCAAAAATATTTTAATTCATAAAAATAGATTTCTTAGTTGAATAATAACTAAAAATAGTATTTCTAATTTAAAAAGTATTTACAAAGTAACAATAATAAAATGAATGCACATTTATAAAAAAAATAATATACATAGTAATAGTGCTAGGGTATTCTTACAGAACACCTAATAACACCCGTATAAGACCGAATAGTATGGTGTGCGATGGTGACATACTCTTTGGGTGGCTCGGATAACATTGCTCGGGTGGTAATCTTTACTAACTTCCACTTCTCACGTAGTTGGTTCCACTCAAGCTTAATGTGTTCAAGCACGGATTGGGATTGGTCAAGAGATAATCACAATGAGGCCACCTTCTTTCCAAGCACTGAAAAAGGGTCTTCATACTGGGTATGTCTACTGGATGAGACCATCACATCCTTTGTCTGTGTAAATTGGATTTGTTAAAGCCCAATATTTATACTAATCATTTGATCACTGTTCAATGACTATATTAACAATGGTCAAAATTCATAATGGTATTTTAAAATCTAGAAACATAAAACCAATGATGTTCACATTTTATATAACCAAAATAATATATTTAATTAGATCAATAGGAATTTTCATTAATGAATGTTTGGGTCATTACAGATCATACGACATGGATTTATTGAACATCATATTTTATTCCATGAATTAGAGGCATGGAATACATAAATTTAATTCCATAATAATAAATTAGATGTGAATAAAGGTGAATAACCTTGAAAGATAAGTGGGTATTGTATTCACTTACTTGATAATTTTGGCATGGAAATTTTGGTGTAATTTTTGCTGCGTAACGATGTCGAATAGATATCGTAATATGCGTTTATGAGAGAGAAATGGGTCTATCTTCATTTATATAAAAAAATTATAGTAAGGGGGTCATGTAATATAATATCCCAACATATGTAATGGAATTTATATGTGTAATATATATAAATATTTTGGATGTAAATGATGAGAGAGAAAACCCTTAACGGAATTTCGACATGGTAATGACTGTGCATGGGAGGCATTAATGGAAGATAAAGGGGTATGTCATCATTAAAACATAAATAGGGTAGCGTATGGGAGGTGAGAAATAAAACCCCAACATATTTAATAGAAAATAAAAAGTCATAACAATATAACGAAACTTGATCATAAATAAGGAAGGAAGTAATGTGATAATCCCTTAAAAAATTTCGGCATGGTAACATATATATATGAGAAGAAATAATAGAGATAAAGGGGTCTCTCATCATTCAAAAATAAAAAGGGACGTATGGTAGAGGTGAAAAATCATACCCCCAACATTTTTAATTGAATATAAAAGGGTATAACAACATAAATAAGTTTTGAAAAAAATGAGAAAGAAATAAATCCCTAACTTGGATATGTGACCCCGACGGCTTAGGAGAGGCTTGAGAGAGGATTGATGAGAGGTTGGGGTAAATTGTGTGGATTATAGAGAGATTGTAGAAGAGGTTGGTCGAGATCCAAAGGTTTTGAGTATTGATAGATGGGATATTGAGTAGGTTTATATAGTAAATGAGAGAGAATTCATTATTATATAGGTTTTGGACACAACACATTAAACTAATCAAAACCACAAACTATCCCATAGTTTTTTCTCATGGTTTTTGAAAACGTTTATTGGAAAAAGTAATTTTATATAACCAATTTCCAAACTTATTAAATTATTAGGATTGCTTTATTTAGAGGTGAGTCACACTCTCAAGGAAATAATTTTAAAAAAGTTAATTTTTTTATAAGTCTTCGAGGGTTCACTAAAGCATTATAAAATTGATCAAACAAATCTAAAATAAAATTATTTTAATGGTAAAACATATATCGGCTGGAAAAACATTTTATATTAATTTATTACAACACTATTAGATCATTATGATTTCATGAGACACATTATATATTTAATCAAATTTAATTTTTATCCAAAACAAATCGACTGTCTCAGAAAATTTAAAAAAATTCACCATTAGATAATTTTGACTTCCTCAATCCAAAAAAGTTATTCATTCTATCTAAATAATTCTATAAACATTTAAATTTTATTTTGTAAAATAAAAACTTAAATTTATTGAAAATTCAAGGGTTTTGATAAAAACAGTTTCCAAACCATTATAATACATTCAATTGTATTCATAAAAAATTGCACACCCATTTATATCCAATAAACAGTTATTTTTTTATAATATTTTATTGAAATATTATTTTATTAAAAAATACATTAATTCATAAAAATATCTTTCTTAATTGAATATTAAATTAAAATACTATTTGTTTTTTAAAAAAATATTTACAATGTAATAATAATAAAATTAATGTATAATATTTTTTCTATTCAAAAGTAATTCACATAATCATAGTGTTACGGTCTTATTACATAAGCCCTTATAACAACCACATAAGACCTAAGGGTGAGTTGTGCGATGGTGATAGACTCTTGGGGTGGCTCGAATTACATCACTTCAGTGGTAAACTCTATTAACTTTTACTTCTCCCATAGGTAGCTCTATTCAAGCTTAACGTGTGGAAGCTCGGCTTGGGCTTGGTCAAGATCAAATCCTAGTGATGTAGCCTCTTTTAAGAGCTCTGAAAAATGGTCTTCGTATGTGTCAATCACTTCCTTTTTTCAGTAAATTTAATTTGTTAAAGCCCTGTATTTAGACCAGTCATGTTATCACTATTCAATGAAAATATTAGCCATGATAACAGTTCATATTGATATTTTAAAATCAAAAAAATAACACCAAGGAAGTGAATAACCATTTTACATAATATGACTTTTAATCAGATCAAGTGTAATTTTCATTAAAAAAAGTTTGGGTCGTTATACCACAAACAGCGATGGAGAATTAGTGATTCTAATTGGCATTACATTTAACACATAGTTCAAATACCATGTATGAAAATTAGTATTTGGGATATCCTCCTCCATCACCCAAACATTATGATATATTGATCGTAGATAAACCATTTATAAGTATTATTCTACTCATAGCTGATCAAACTATTCATCAATATGAAGTAGAGAAAAACTTTTCTTTATCATGATCTTGTTATTCTAATGATAATCAATGAAAATGCGCATTGAACCATACTTTTTCTTAATGATGATGACTTGTGAACACCACGGTGAAGCACTTGTGGGTATGAACCCTTTATCAATATTTGTCTATATTATTTTTTCATCTCTTCATGTTCTTCAATAGCCATTCTATATGGGGTATTGTATAATAGTGACAAACCAGGTATAAGATCAATTAAAAATTCATCCTCTTGGATAGGTGGAAGTGCAGACAATTCCTAGAGAAACACATCAACATATTCCCTCATAATAAAAATTTTGTCTACGATGATTAATTACATAGTCTCAATGATTTGAGATAGATATGCTTGTTCTTTTTGAAAAAATATCCATGAAAATAATGTTAGTGATATAGAATATTCATAATCATCCTTGAACATTTTTATAATCATGGGTTGATTCATGATACAAAGAGTGATTTCATCTCATGGGAATTTATACTAGATATATATAGGGAAAGTCAATCCAAACAAAGAACTACATCGAATTCCACAAAAGGACTATTTAATGGTTTTTTGGGATTTTTAGCCAAAAATTTTGATACAGGAGGATTTATATACATGGTATTAAATAATTCCTATATTATTATTTTTCAACGAAAACACTAATTCATTTTTTTTGGTTTTTTTAATAGTTCTAATAAGATTTCCGGATATGATGGAGTGTGTAGAACCAGAATAATAAAATTATGTTATCTATTATTTGATGAATAACTAACATACTTGTCACCACTTTTTTTGGCGTCCACCATACCGGTTGTAAGGGAAAAAATGTCCCCCTCGATACCTTGGAGGTTGTTGGTTGTATCTGAATAACCAAGGCTTAGTTCATTTATATAAAAAGTGTCATAGTTCAATGTTGTTTATTAAATTAACAATTAGATGAGGGTGGACCCTATAATTCCATTCCACCAACTTTTTAATAGTTTTCTACTATTGATAATAAATAGCTTAGTGTACTTTCTTCCGACACATAAATCATATCCTTATTTCCATTAGGATATTTTTGACGTGCTTTCTTCCACACCTTTGACAAGTGGGATATTGAAATTTCTTTGAACCAATATATTTCTCAATTAGACTGATATAATTAAACCCCACTATACACTCATTATCCAGGTTATACTATATAAAATATCATATCTTTGTTTCTACATCAAGGGAACTAGAAAAATTTATTTATAGTTATCAAAGTCATATATTTTTAGTAATTTTCATACACTAGGAAAAATCCCATTAAAGAAGTGTTCATACATAAATCAAAGGGTAAAAAAATCCAAATTTGTTTCAAGAATTTCTTATAAAGTTTTTATCATATTACCTAATAGATTAATCATCCATTTTCTTGAGGTAATGTAAAGTCATTTCCATTTTATGTCAGAGGGTTTGACAAAAATATTTATCAAAATTTATTTCATGGAATTCCTTCCACCCCAACGCTTCAATCTCTTCCTCAAACTTATTATTCTTGATCAATTTGCATCACTGATCATATTACCTAAACATATGATAAATTAAAAATGTAATCTTCTCTAGTTTAGAATATTTAAAGATGGAGAAGATATTCTCAATGGAGTTGAACCATTTCTCCGTGATTAAGGGATTAGATGATCCATTGAACGATTGATCCCTTTTCACCTAAAGGTCTCAATTTAATATTGTTATTTCTTATGGGGATTTTGGAAGTCCTTATTTTATGGGTATCTATTCATAACCTGAGTCAACTGAGAGATTATCACCACAAAGTTCGTGATTCCCACTCATAGTGGGTTGGGAATCTCATTGGGGTAAGTCTTTACATTTCTAAACAGCTTAGTTTTTTACCCGATTTATCCAATTTCAACAATTTTATTCTAATTACGTGGAAATTCCATGTAATTTTTTTAATTATATGGGAATTTTACAAGTCTCAAAAAATTGACAATGCGTGATTCTGAGGTCCAGTGTATCCGGAATGATTTTCTGAAAAATTTTTCGGGTACATTCAGTAAATGTGTGAGTGGGTTTTTGTAACTTTTGAACCGGTTCTCAGAATTGAAATCTGAGGACACAATTGAACTCGTATTGCCGAAATTCACTTAAGGAGTCATTTACCTCGACCATAGTAGGTCGAGGGTGAAAGACAGTTTTTTGTTTTTTTGTTGAAATGAAAAATAAAGTAAAACAAACTTCTATTTTAATTTTGTTGAAACCTCCCACATGAATGTGAAAGTGATGGGGACCACCTGAACTGAAACCCCCATTTTGAAATTAAAGGAGGGAACCACCCGAAACCCCTTTAATGGGATAAAACCTCTCAACTCCCCTACTATAATCATGCCAACTCCCCATTTTTTTGTCGAAGCCAACTTAAATTAATTAAAAATGTCAACATTTAAATATTCCAAAATAAATTAATCTACTTAATTTAATTTATATTGTTACCTATTTTATTTTAAGAGGATTGGTTGGAGATGTGTGGGAATTTGGAGAAAGATGTGCGGAAATCCTACCTATCCAATGAAGAACATCTCCTCAAAATGATGAATGTCATCAAAGAACGTTCTTGAGAATCAAGAAACAAGACGATGCATGAGGCGACTTCAGAAGCATGATTAGAGAAGTGATGATCATTGGAACCCTCTTCACCTTAACCATTATTCATTGTGACTCATAAACAAACCATTGAGGTAGGGTTATTATTTTAAATACGACCTTTACCCATTCTTGATGTTCTTTCTGATTCAAAATTTGTGAGCCACTTTCTACCGCTCTAACGCGGAGGGTGCATGCCAAACATACATGGTACGACCTCTTCCCAATACCTAGTGGATTTTGATGAAATCATTACAACTGAGGAAGATGGAAACCAATCCGGATGCTGGCTAAGGCGCGGCGCATGATCGCGCCGTGCAGAGAGGACAGCTGGCCATCTGGCCTACCGCGGAGAACCGACGCCCCACGACTGCCCCGCCGTACCGCGGCCACACCGCAGCGCCCCACCACCCAGCAGCTGCCCCACCACACCGTCGGTGGCCCATTCTTGGTTTCCCAACATGGGTCGGGCCAGACTGGACCCGGCGGGCCTGGTCGACCCGAACCGGACTGGGTATATCCGATCGGGTCAGACCAGACCTGAACCAGTTTCGACCCTATACGTTCTTTTGGCCGTAACTTTGGCACCAGGCGACCGTTTGAAGAACCATCTGCGGAGCCTGAAAAAATAGGGTGAGAAGGTAATTCTAGTATAAAAAACTTGATATTTGGATAAATATGGAGGTATAGTCAGTCTGGATCAAGAAGGAATCCAACCGGGCCCTTGGAACTAAAATGTTAAAAACTTACAGGCCATGCGTTCAATTGACACATAGTCTGTTGTGTTGAGACCCCAATTACATGGAGGTCCATTGGGATACTTATTCATGGGACTTTTTTGAAGTTGGAGTATTGACCAGTAGCTTGAGGATCAGACTCTCCTGGAGACGAGAAAGATTAGTGCGGGATCTTCGTAGCTGGCTGTGACAATGTACTAGGATCTTGAGTGGGTCTGACAATATGCTGACGATGTACTAGGATACTGTGTGCATCTAACGACGTCTAACGATGTACTAGGATCCTGTATGGGTTTTTCATTGTAATAGGATCCTATGTGGGTCTGAAATTTGGAATCCTTCACGGGTCTGCTTTTTAATAGAGTAAGATGATTCAGAAGTTATATATAATCATCTCTACTACTGTACCTATGATATACCTGGTGTGACCTAAGTTCTTACCTGTGTGGTACTTTCCTTCGTTGTATTACCTTAGTTGTATTATTCTGTGTGGCTTACCTGTGTGGTACATACCTTTGTTGTATTCCTTCCTTTGTGGAATAGTTGAGCTTTTGTATTTTGGGTTAGACCCTGTGGTTCCTCATGTTTGAGATGGGTATACTTGATAACTTAGGTATATGTATGGTCATATAGCTAAGTAGGGTTGTAAGTTATTTTCTAGATTTTTGGTTTACCCTTTCTAAATTTTGTGAGAACTTTAGGGTCTCGGGGTCCCTAATGAGTATCATTACACTCACCCCTTCATGGGCTATGCCTGCACATTGTTGTGTTTGGTGCAGACGACGGACATCGTTGATCGAGGATGAGGGTACCAGGACTAAATGGTTCCCAGAGGTGGACCATACGACATTTATATATGGAGAGGAGACAAGTGAATGTAGAGTGATGAGGAGGAAATTTGTACCTACCCTTCATGTAGGAAATTTGAAGGATGACCGAGTAGTTGTCTTTCCCGTTCTTCAGTTTTATTTTATTTAAGTTGTACTTGTACATTTACTGTTGGGCTTGTATTCTGCCCCCTCTTAATTTAAGCACTCTTTCTACTATACAGTTTACTCATGTTTGTATCATGGTGTGTGCTTTGTTTCATGTGGTTACAAGATATAAAGTCAATTCCTTCCTAGTTATAGGGAATACGACTATCAGTGCTTGTCGCCAGCCCCTGGCCTATGGAAGGCGGTTATGGGGTAGTCACGACATGGGCACCAGGGGATGGGTCGTGAAAAATTGGTATCAGAGGGAGGTTCTACCATAGAACACTGGACTCTGATATTATTTTTAATGGAAATAGTGTTATGTGTACTGAGTGTGGTTATCAGTTTAGGGAATCTAGTGTTGGTGCGACGACCGACGTATCCATATTCTAGGACCCAGACTTCTGATTTCTGATTCAGTGCACAAAAAACACTGATTGCGTGTGTTATTTCAAGAGTTTTCATTGTGATCTCTTTGAGTCATCTCACCTAGTATAACTTATTGATTTTGTATCACCTTTTATTATTTATTATTTATCCCCACAGACATCCTGATAGGGTTCCAGGTATATTACGCACAGATAGCCCTCAGAGCAATGAGGCCTAGCTGCAGGGCCCTCATCTAGTAGAGGCACCAGCAGAGGCACTAGTAGTACCATTGCCCATTGGGCCAATGATGCCACCAGCCCGAGCAGAAGAGGGTGCACACAGCTTGAGCACGTTTCAGAAGTTCCAGTGCTAGAGGCCACCCAGGTTTAGGGGAGAGACGGACAGACATGCGTCTGAGGATTGGCTGGAGGATGTGGTGAAAGTCTTTTGACTAGTAGGGACACCAGCTGATCTTAGGGTGATTCTTGTCGCCAGTCTTCTACAGGAAAAAACAGGAATATGGTGGAGTTTATGCTCCCAGTCAATAATGAGGTGACACTACTTAGGGAAGACTTTGAGAGCCTGTTTCGGGCAGAGTTTGTCTCATTGACTCTTCACGCAGTGCGCAAACAAGAGCTTATTCATCTACAGTAGAGCAATATGATTGTGTCTTAGTACTCATCTTGGTTCACTAACCTCTCATGCTACTCCAATGATATCGTGCGGGACCCATTATATAGGGCTCGGACCTTCGAGCATTGACTCAGGCAGGAGATCAGGGATTCGATGATTTTTCTCAGCATCCTGACGCAATAGGGGTGTAAGAGAGAGCTCTCTTAGTGGACAGTTTCCTTACTGAGTAGTCACCAGTAGTGAGACCCACCATCAGACATCATGTAGCTGATTCTTCTACTACTGGAAGAATACAGATGTCATAGAGGTCCAAGAGGACCAAACCTATAGGTGGATAACCACATGACTCAGGATCAGTTGTGTAGGGTACATGAGACAGAGTCAGTCATGTGAGGAAAATTTAGTTTTCCACATGCGGCGAGTAGGGTCACATGGCTCATGACTGCCCGACCAACCATATGGATGATCAGAAGATGATCAAGTGACTTCCCAGGCAGAGACATAGGTTTCACTACTACAATATTGGGCTTTGAAGCCCTGTGACATGGATGACCACCTATGGCGGTCGCTATAGGTTCCATATATTGACCACCTATAGAAGTTGCTGAGATTTGCCAAAAAAGGGGGTTCATCCCCCCCACCCATCGTGTGCCCTCCTCCCTCTCCCTCGACCTCTACATGTGCCCTCCCCCATCGCCGCCCTCCACCCTCCCCCGCGCGCCCTCCCCCATCGCCGCACACCCTCTCCTCCCTCCACCACTCACCTCCATTGCCGCCCTCCAACCTCCGCCCTCATCATCCTTTGCTCTTCGCTCACCCTCCTCCCTCTACCCTTCGGCTCCGCCCACCCTCCAACTGCCCTCCGCCCTTCGACCATCCTCCACCCCTACACACTATCCTCTTCAGAGTCCCTCCTCCATCTGGCCTCCGACCTCCGGCCTCTAGCCTCTGCCCCCTCCGGTCTCCGACCCCTCTACCCTCTGCCCTCTAGCCTGTACCCTCCGGCCTCCTCCCTCCGACCTTGTCCCTCTTCTACCTAAACCTTTCCCCCCTCCCTCACCCACCCCATACAACCCCCACCCCAGACAGCCCCCCTCACCCCGAACAATTCCCCACCCCCCTGCACCCTGAATAGCCCCCCCTCACACCCGGACAACCCTCCATGCACCCCGGAGAACACTCCTCGCACACCAGACATCCCCCCCCACCCCAGACACCCCCCCTGAATGCTCGTCCCCCATCCTCTCACCACCCTCCACTCAGTCTCCCCACCAGCCCTCGTCCCCTCCCTCTTCACCCCCTCCCTCTCCGCACCACCACCTCCCATCCCCTCCCTCACTATCCCCTCCCTTACTGCATCGCACCGCCAGGTCCCCCTTCCTCCCTACACAGTCGCTACTCGTCCCCTCTCTTTTCCCACCCGTCCACTCCGACTCCCCACTGTCCTTGATGTCCTCCCTCATCATCCAACCCTCATTTCACCATCACCACCTCACCCGCCTCCTCTCCTCCGGCTCCCCACTGACGTCGCTGCCCATCCCCTCCCTCGCAGCACCACCTCTGGCTCCGGATCCCCTTCGGTGACTCTCCACTCCCTCACTGCACCTACTTCAGCTACCCCCTTCCTGGTTTGGAGCTCAATCAGGTATGACATGGGATTTCATTTACATTATTATTTTAACAATGGTTCACAAAAAATTGAATAGTATTTATTTTAAATATTGTTGTCTTGAAAAATGAAAATGTAATAAGTATTGTTTAAATGTTTGTTATGCGGATATTATTATGGATAAGAGTTGGATTGATCTTCCAAATAAAATTTATAGAGAATATTTCAATGAAATTATGCAGTTTATTGACTTTACCAGAGGATTTAAAAGTGACTATATTAGTTGTCCATGTAGAAAATGTGAAAACTAATATAAATTCACATGAGGTACTATGGGGGAGCACCTATTCATTAATGGATTTCTGAAAAAGTATAAGAGTTGGACTCATCATGGAGAAGAATATGTTTTTGTCAAAATACAGATGTAGTTCAAATGATTGTTGATGCAAAGATGAATGATCCGATGCATGAAATGCTTACTGAAATGGTATGTGGGTTGGATCCTAAAGGCATTGGCATCCTGATTCTTGAGACCAGTGAGATAAATCTTCAATCTAGTGCAGATCATGATTCGAGGAGGTTTTATGAAGAAATTTATGGTGAAAAAACAGAATTATATCCTGGATGTACTTCTTACAATAAACTATCATTTATCATGGAGTTGTTGCATTTGATGACTTTGAATTATTGGTCAGACACATCATTTGACATGATTTTGGTGTTATTGAAAAAGGTTCTCCCTGTTGATGCTAAGATTCCTGAGTCTTATTACCATGATCGTAAGTTAACAGAGAACATTGGTTTTTCACATGAGACCATAGATGCATGTGAAAACAACTATTTGGTTTTTAGAAAGGAAACTCCCCATTTGGATATTTGTATAGTTATTGGTGCTTCCAGGTGGAAAGAGAATAGGGGAAATCAGGCTCATCAAAGTCAGATTGTGATACAGTGGAATGCGATTTCCATAAAGAAAATGTATTACTTTCCCATTAAACTAAGGTGGAAATGATTTTTTATGTCATATAATGTTTCTAATTTAATGATATGGCTGGCAGAAAAAGTTCATGAAAGTGATATGATAACCCACCTGAAAGACTCTCATGCATGAAAATATTTTGATAAGTGACTTCCTGACTTTTCTAAAGATGTTTGTAATGTCTGATTGGGATTGGCAGTAGAGGGTTTCAATCCATTCAAGTATATGGTATGTGAAACTCATAGCACATGGACTGTGGTGTTGGTTCCGTATAATCTTACTCAGTGGCTTTGTATGATGAAACAATTTATATTACTTTCCACTCTTATTGATGGACCTAAAAGTATGGGGGATAAGATTGATGTTTACCTTCAACCATTGATTGATGAGTTGAATGAATTTTGTGGCGATGGTGTGATGACTTATGACTATGAAATGAATGAAATGTTCAAACTATAGGCTACTTTATTGTGGACAATAAATTACTTCCCATCTTATGCAAATTTTTCAGGTTGGAGTATGAAATGGGAATTTTTTGGCCCTTGTTGCAATAAATGTAAAAAATATGTATGTCTTAAACATTCCAAAAAATGGGAATACGTGGGTGAAAGACATTTTCTCCCCCCTCAGCACAGTTTCCGAAAGGACAGAGTGGCATTTGATGGTTATAGAGAATTCATCATAGCACCAAAGAGCCTGACACGAGTCGAAATGTTATAAAAGATTGAGGAAAAAACATCTACCTGGTATATGAAATTTGGGATTTGGTGGCTCCCCTAGTACATAATATTCTTGCTGAGGGTAGGCAGCACAGTCACAATTATAAAAAGAAAAGTATTTTTTATAGTATTCTGCATTTGAAAAATAACATGCTAAGGCATAATTTGGATGTCATGCACATTGAAAAAAATGATTGTGATAACATATTTTAGACCATTTTAGGTGTCAGTGGAAAATCAATGGACTATGTTAATGCATGTTGTGATTTGGAAAAATGGGTTTAAGGAAACAGTTTCATTTATAGTTAGCTAAGAGAAACAAGGCATATATGCCTCTTTCACAATATACGATGACTACAAAGGAGAAAGATACATTTTTTTCCATTTTAAAGATGCTCAAGGTGCCCGATAGTTACACTTCTAATATTTCAAAGTGTTTGAATATGACGAGAGAGACATTGCAAGGGTTGAAAAGTCATAACAATCACATACTACTTCAACAGTTGATTCCAATTGCAATTTGTGATTTTTTATCCACCAATGTTGTTCAGCCATTGATTGAGATGAGTAATTTTTTAGACAAATTTGTTTTACGAAATCAATGAACAAGTGATATAAAATGTTTTCAGGACCGAAATGTACTTATGCTTTTCAACTTTGAGAAAATATTTCCCCCGTCATTTTTAAATGTTATGGTCCACTTAACAGTGCACCTAACTGATGAAGTAATGGCTACTGGTCCAATACAATTCAGGTGGATGTATCCTATTGAGCGGTACTTGAGTACATTGAAATGATTTGTACGCAACAGAGCTCATCCAGAGGCATCAATAACCAATGGTTATTTTATGGATGAGTGTACTAATTTTTGTGCAGAATATCTTACGGATGTTGAAACAAAATTAGATAATCCCTCTCGGATTCATGATGGTCCAGATGGAGAAGTAACCACATTTGATATAGACATCATCGAGTAGATACAAGCACATTGATATATCTTGTTCAATACTCCATTAGTTGCACCATTAATGCAAAAAGTATCTTATCACTTTTATTGTTTAACTTATTCTTGTTTTGTTTATATAAGTTGATCACTTAAACAACACTTTATCATTTGCAGGAAACAAATTAATGAGATAAAAGAAGAGAAGTATCATGTGAATCGGTTCCAAATTCATCAATCTCATTATGTGTCATTTAATGATTGGTTCAAGGATTATGTACGTAGAAATTGATTTTCATTATGAGTGAGGTATTATACTAATTTCTTTATACATATATTAGTATTGAATTTTATGAATTATGTAAGTTCAAAAGATGAGGGAGTTAGGGGACCCCATGCTAACTGAATAATTTATTGAACTGGTTTAGGGTCCATCTATAACATATTGTTGTTATAAATATATAGATGCTAATGGTTTTCTATTTCGCAGTAAAGATGTTGATGACAAACGAGAAATACAAAACAGAGGCATCAGTTTTCCATTTGTCGATTCTGGCTATTACTATTGTCAATTGATAGACATCATTGATGTTTTATACACACACAGGTTGAAGTACATATTGTTAAAGTGTAATTGGGTTTATCTAGTGCGAGGATGTAAAGTCGATCAATATCAGTTTTCATTGGTGAATTTTTACTATATGTTATACAGAAATTAATGAGTTGAAAATGATCCTTTCATTTTGACATCACATGTAGAATAAGTATTCTTCATTACTTTTCCTTCAAATCCATGTTGGCATGTTGTTTTCAAAATGTCTCGGTGAGGAGGGTTTTTATTTGAAGAAGATGAACCTGAGAATCTTCTGTTTGTTTCCCAAAAGCTTGATCAACATACCATAGTTCAATGTTAAGAAGATATTTATTGGTTCAGAGTGTCTATTGAAGGAGAAATGATCGATTTTCATTCTTAATGAAAGGTATAATTTTCTTCCTGCTATTCTGTATTAAAAGTCCTTGGATATCATAAATTATCTAACCATTTTATAAATCTTTGTACGTTTTAATCCTAACTTTTGGATGTTTATTCAATTGTAAATATTTAGGGTGATTTAAGTCTTGGTATATTAATGTTATTGTCATTGTATCATCCCATTGAGGTATTAATCATCTGGTTCATGTGATTCCTGAATTTTTATTAATTCCATCTAAAATTTGGCTATGCATTGATTGGTTTTGTACATAATTTGTATATCTTTTTTGTTAACTTTAAGATATTTAAAAATTAATTCACAACTAATTATTCAATCCCTTTTTGTTTGATTAACAACTATAAAAGCTTGAGTTTTTTTAAGAACATTACAATTTATCTATTTCAAACTTTGGATAGTCCCCTTACTAATGATTTCGATGACTGCAGGCATGTCAGGGGAAGAGGTAGAAGATCCGCATCATCCATCTGAGGCATCTACGTCTCAGGGTCGAGGTATGTTTGATTGTCATTGTATCTATTTTTATGTAATTTATAAACACACACAAACACACACATATATATATTTATAACATCTGTCAAATTATATATAAAATTTGTTTTCAACAGGATCAGACTCGATTTCTTCTTCCTCTTGCAAGAGAGGCCCAGGTCATGGTATTTTATCATGGAATTCCGACACGATGTTTGATGTTTCCTATGATGAGGTATTTCATCCTATGGGACTGAATGACCCTGCATTTATTTGTCAGCTGGGTCATATCATATGTGACCCACATCTATTTCCATTGATCATGCGTGGCTGGGCTTCTATCCCTTATGACACATTAGGTCGTCTTTGGAGGGTGGTTCAAGTAAGAAGACCATTTTACTTTATTTCCTATGTATAAACAATACTAATATGTGGGTTTTTCTTAATAGAAAAATTTGGACGTATTCCTCGATGCGTTTCAGACCATATGTATGAGAAAATGTCATAAGATGTGGGAAGACTATAAAGGAAAAGTGAAGAGGGACCACTGGGTACCAAATGTTGGTGCCCCAGACATTCTAGAAAATGTCCCAAGAGGTGTCCTCCCAGATTATTGGCATGACTTAGTTGCATATTGGTACACTGAGGGTGTTGCTTTTTGTATATTTATTGTGGTATATATTTTTTCAATAATGTGTGATTTGTTTGAAATTTGAATTAATTGAATGTAAGAGGTGTCAACACACCATTCTAAGAATCGAGCGTTGTAGGGACTACCTCACAGGATCAAGACTCATCACATGTCTCAGATCCGACAAGAGGTATTTATTTTTCATTTTTTAATTTATTAATTAATATGGCTTTGTGTTTATATTATATTCATATACAGTTTCAGGAGAAAGGTGCACCAGATGATAAAATGTCAGTGTGGATAAGGACTCTTGGTCGCAATGATCCATCAGCTGCAGCGTTGATAGTAAGTGATTTTACATAGAAATACTTACATAAATCTGTATATTAATATATATATATATATATATGTATATATATTTAAATATTTCATAGGCTCAATTTGAAGATGAGTTAGAACATCTGCTAGAGGACAACGAAAGCTTTCCATGAAAAGGGATAAGATCTTTAATCACATTATTGGTCGGGACATGCATGGATATAGTTTGACCTATGGAACAAGGATTACTCGTTTTGTAGTGTCACATGCTATAGTTGTCGGTCCTGCTGTTTCTCAGATGATACAGTAGTTGTCAAATTTCGAGGCACGTCTGCGTGCTTCTGAGGAGGTAAATGCACAATTGATCGCTGAGGTTAGAGCACATCGAGAATATGTGCGTCCAGGTGATGGTGTAGGGGATCATATGAAACAGGTTTATACTTTATATATTTATTTAATTTATATTATTTTGGTTATGAAAATATTCATAATGTTTATTTTTTGTAGGCCCCTAGCCCACCGGATGGAGGTAGCTGTCATGACCACGCATAATGCATCATATTCACGAGGTGTGATTCTGTTTTTACTGGTGGGGTTGTTATTAATATTTACGTTGGGTTTATAGTGATATTTTTTTGATTGGGATGTATCACGTGTGTTTTGTCCTGATGAAATGTTTGTGTGCACGAATTGAGAAGTAACCATGAAACTGATTAATGATTTGGATATTTTGTGTTCATTTAATTTTTTAATGTTTAAGTTGCATGTTCTGTAATAATTTTGAAAAAACAATGTGATTCCTAATATAAACCATGAAACTTTTTTTTGATGACAGATATCAGGTTCACCATTCGAAGTCCACGGAAAGCCCCCCCCCCACCCCGGACACCCCCCCACCCCGGACAGCCTTCCCTCACCCCCGAACATCCCCCCACCCCCCGAACCCCCGGACAGCCCCCCACCAATTGTGATAGTATACAATAGACCAATTGGACATTAGGCTATTAGGCCATTAGGGAAATTGTCCAGTTGGCAAATTTTTCAATTGGATGTTAGAACAAATGGCAGTTAGGCCATTATTCCATTATTCCCATTGTACAACTATACAATAGGCCAATTGGCTGTTAGGCCAATTAGTCGTTATGTCATTAGCCCCTATAGATAAAACATTCTCCGAATGACCTGAAACCACAGAAAAATAATAGACATATTATTCGTGACATGTAGGAGGAGACGACACGTCCATCAGACTTACGGTGCATGCGGTACGACCGAATGCGCCTTTTTCAGCAGTTCGACGTGCTCTAAAAGGGCGCATTGGGTGGTCAAAACCACCTGAAAGACCTCAGAATGACATGAAATCACATGACAACAACCTTGGTGTGAATTGTGAAATGTTCAGTCATATTTCACATCAATCAGAGGTGTTCCTTGACTGCGGTGACAGGAAACGCGTTTCCGGAGTTATAAAAGACCAAAACGGTGTGTGATGGTCGAATTTAGAGAAACAATTCTCCAAATGACATGAAACCACACAAAAACAATAGTAATATTATTTTTGACATATTGGGGGAGACAGAACATCCATCGGATGTGCAGTTCATGCTGTATGACCAAATGTGTCGTTTTAGCAGTTCAGTGCGCTCTAAAAGGGCGCGTTGGGTGGTCAAAACCACCCGATTGACCTCGGAATACCTTGAAATCATATAACAAAAACTTTGGTGTAAATTGTAAAATGTTTGGCCAGATGGGACATCAATCAGAGGTGTCATATGACTGTGTTGACCGGAAACACGTTTCCAAAGTCATAAAAGACCAAAACGGCATGTGATGGATGAATTCCTAGAAAACGTGATCCGAATGACCTGAAACCACACGAAAAAATAGTAGCATAATTCATGACATGTTGGAGGAGACTCCCTATCTCTCAGACATGCAGTGCACATGGTACGACCGAATGTGTTGTTTTCTGCAGTTCGACGCACTGTAAAAGGGGGTGTTGGGTGGTCAAAACCTCATGAATGACCTCAAAATAACATGAAATCACACGACAAAAACCGTGGTGTGAATTGTAAAATTTTCAAGTAGACACCATGTCAATCAGAGGTCTCATTTGACCACGGTGACCATAAATGTGTTTCCGGAGTCATAAAAGACCAAAACGGCGTGTGATGGTCGAATTCAGAGAAAACGTGATATGAATTACCTAAAACCACATGAAAAAATAGGAATATTATTCGTGACATATAGGAGGATACATCACATCCATTGAACATGCGGTGTGCGTGGTATGGCCGAATGTGTTGTTTTCAGCAGTTCAACGCACTCTAAAAAGGCACATTGGGTGGTCAAAACTACCTGAACGACCTCATGGAATGACATGAAATCATTCAATAACAACCATGGTGTGAATTGAGGAATGGTATGGTAGAAGACATGTCAATCAAAGGTGTCGTTTAACCACGGTGACCAGAAACACGTTTCCAAAGTCATAAAAGATTAAAACGGTGTGTGACGGTCTAATTCTGAGAAAACATGCTCCAAATGACCTAAAAACACAAAAAAACAACAGGAATATTATTCTTGACATATAAGAGGAGAGGGCATGTCCATCGAATGTGTGGTGTGCGCGGTACGACCGAATGTGTCATTTTTAGCAGTTCAACATGCTCTAAAAGGGCGTGTTGACTGATCAAAACCACCCGAACAACCTAGGAATGACATGAAATCATACAAAAACAACCTTTGTATGAATTGTGAAATGTTCGGGCAGTTGGAACGTCAATCGGAGGTGTCGTTTGACCGTGGTGACCAGAAAGGCGTTTTTAAAGTTAAAAAAGACCAAAACCGCATGTCACGATCAAATTTAGAGAAAACGTGTTCCGAATGACCTGAAAACACACAAAAACAATAGGAATATTATTCGTTACATGTAGGAGGAGAAGAAACGTCTGTCAGATGTGCAGTGCACGCGGTACGACTAAATGTGTCGTTTTCAGCAGTTCGGAGCACTCTAAAAGGGCGCGTTGGGTTGTCAAAACCACATGAATGACCTCTTAATTCCATGAAATCATACGACAACAATTGTGGTGTGAATTATAAAATGATCAGGCATACCACACATAAATCATATGTGTCGTTTGACTGCGGTGACCAGAAATGTGTTTCTGGAGTCATAAAAGACCAAACGGCGTGTGACGGTCGAATTCAGATCAAACATTCTCTGAATGACCTAAAACAACACAGAAACCATAGGAATATTATTCATGACATGTAATAGGAGATAAAACATCCATCAGACATTCATTGTGCGTGGTATGACCGAATGTGTGGTTTTCAGCACTTCGGTGCGCTCCAAAAGGGTGCATTGGGTGGATAAAACCACCTGATCAACCACAGAATGACATGAAATCATACGAAAATAACCGTGGTGTAAATTTCAAAATGGTCGGGTAGACGACACATTAATCGGAGGTGGATTTTGACCATAGTGACTGAAAATGAGTTTCTAGATTCATAAAAGACCA
Organism: Viscum album; assembly: GCA_963277665.1. NCBI lineage: Eukaryota > Viridiplantae > Streptophyta > Magnoliopsida > Santalales > Viscaceae > Viscum > Viscum album. The sequence continues at coordinate 1,966,105,662 of OY728133.1, forward strand.
AAACGGCGTGTGATAGTAGAATTCCGAGAAAATATTCTTCGAATGACCTCAAAACACACAGAAACAATAGGAAGATTATTCATGATTTGTATAAGTAAATGACAATTCCATTGGTTGTGTGGGGCTTGCGGTATGACCGAATGGGTCGCTTTCAGCAGTTTGATGCACTTTAAAAGGGCACGTTGGGTGGTCAAAACCTCACGATCAACCTCAGAATGCCATGAAATCATTCAACAACAAACGTGGTGTGTATTGTAAAATTTTCTAGAATACTTCACATCAATCGGAGATTTAGTTTGACCGTGGTGACCAGAAACGCGTTACCCGAGTCATAAAAAGACCAAAACGGTGTGTGATGGTCGAATTCAAGGAAAATGTTCTCTTAATGAACTTAAACCACATTAAAATAGTAGTATTATTATTTGTGACATGTAGCTGGAGACGACACATCCATCGAACGTGAGGTGCGTGTGGTATGAGCGAATGTGTCGTTTTCAGTAGTTCAACGCGCTCTAAAAGGGCGCATTGGGTGGTCAAAACCACCCGAACGACCTCGGAATTCCATGAAATCATAATACAAAAACCGTGGTGTGAATTTTGAAATGGTCGGGTAGAAGGAATTTCAATCAGAGGGGTCGTTTGACTACGGTTACTGGAAACGTGTTTCCAGAGTCTTAAAAGACCAAAACAGCATGTGACGGTCGAATTCAGAGCGAACATGCTCCAAATGACCTGAAACCACAAGAAAACAATAGGAATATTATTCGTGACATGTATGAGGATATGGCACATCCATCGGACATGTGGTATGCACGATATGACCAAATGTGTCATTTTCAGCAGTTCGATATGCTTTAAAAGGGCATGTTGGGTGGTAAAAACCACCCGAACGACCTAGGAATGCCATGATATCATAGGAAAACAACTGTGGAGTGAGTTTTTAAATGGTAGGGTGGAATTCACATCAATCGGAGGAGTCGTTTGACCACGGTGACCAGAAATGTGTTTCTGGAGTTATAAAAGACCAAAACGGCGTGTCACGGTTGAATTTAGAGAAAACGTGCTCCAAATGACCTGAAACCACATGAAAAAAATTGAGATATTCTTAAATACATGTAATAGGAGACATCACGTCCATCGGACATGCGGTGCACGTGGAAAACATTCCATTTTAGACAACAAAACACTTTCAGAAACTAAAGTAAAGACTCCAAAACAAGAAAACAAATCCTAAAATGTTAAAATTTCTTAAATTAGGGGTTTTAAATTATTATAGGACCCATGAGATGTCAAATTTAATTTTATTATATATAAATAATAACTGAATAACTATGTGAAATTTACGTTTATTTTGTTTAGTTGTTTTATTTGTATCTTATTGTAGGATTCTAAAGCAGATTGTTGTGGATTGTTGAAGCACGTCTATCATTTATTATTTATGATGATCTTGGTGTTTATGGTGTTTGGATTTGTTTTCCATTTTTTTGATTTATATGATGTTTTTTAATTCTGTACCATGAATTTTTATTTTTAAATAAATATTTCCAGTTTAGAGACTACCGCATGTGGTTGCTATAGGTTTCCTACTAACCTCAACAGTGATAGCCAGTGACTGTCTCTGTTGGCCGTCATTTCAGCCAACTTCAGAGACCTCCAATGGTGGTTGATGTAGGCCAGCATTTCGGCTAGCTTCAATGACCGCCAATGTCAGTTACTGTAGGCCTACAATGTTAGGCCAAAAGCGACTGCCGTTGGCGGTCGCTGGGTAGTCTCTAGAGGCCTATAGAGACTGCCAATGGAGGTCTCTATAGGATTAATTTTTAGTAGTTTTTGACCAAGGAGGTCTACAGGGAGCAGGAAGACATGGCAGCGGAGATGGTCGTGTAGCTGTTGGTGGGCGACGATTTGAGGTGTTATAGCCACCACCACCAGGTGGTCCTCCCTGACCCCAGGGATCAAGTGGATAGGGGTGCACTTAGCTCTAGGGAGATGAGGCCTATGACCATAGCACTCCGGAAATGATACAAGGTACAATATTTGTCTACTCCACCTTAGTTATTGTACTTATAGACACAGGTTCCATTTATTATTTTATTTCCACTACCCGCATTAGGAGTTCTGAGATTCTGATGGAGCCGTTAGATCGATCCTTACGGCTAGAGACTCTTATGGGAGAGGATTAAATGATTACAAACTAGTTCCTGCAATGTGAGTTTACTCTATGAGGTGAGAGATTCAACTAGGATCTCATAGTAGTGGCATCGAGGCATTACGACGTCATCTTGGGTATGAACTAGTTATTTATAATCCATGCTCATATTGACTATATTAGGTACAATGTGTGGTGTGTCAGCATGGATGGGACTAGGTTTCCCTTCACCATTGAGAAGGGAGACATTACATCACAGGATTGACATACATTGATGAGAGTGCACCTGATCACTCATTAGTTGGATTGGCTTACCCTTAGAGAAGTTGATATAGAGATTCCCAACTATCCTATAGTGGTGGACCAGTACATAGATGACTTTCCTAAGGATGTTCTGGGACTACCTCCTCATAGAGAGTTTTTGTTTTACATTGACTTATACCCTGGGATGGCACTGATATCTACACCAACATATCAGACGGCTCCCACAGAGACTTGGGAGCTGCGGGTATAACTGGAGGACATACATGGGAAAGGGTTAATTTGGCCCAATGTTTCTCCTTGGACATCCCCAATTTTGTTCACCAGGAAGGCAGATGAGGACTTGAGGCTTTATGTTGACTATTGGTGCCTAAACCAGGTGACCATGAAAAACAAGTACCCACTTCCGAGGATTGAAAACGCCTTTGATCAGCTGAAGGAAGCACGATGGTTCTCAAAGATAGACCTCAGATCAGGCTATCACCAACATCGAGTATAGGATGAGGATGTGAAAAAGACGTATTTCAGATGTCGTTATGAACATTATGAGTTTTTGGTCATGCCATGTGGCATGTCCAACGATCCAACAATATTCATGGGACTCATGAACATGATACTTTTGCCATACCTTGATCGCTTTGTTGTATTCTTCATCGATGTCATTATGATCTACTCGACTACTCATGGAGATCATGCCTATCTTTTGCAGATAGTTTTGGACACAATCTGAGAGGACCAGATTTATGGTAACCTCTCGAAGTTCTAGTTCTAGATCCGAGAGGTTCATTTTCTAGGAAATGTCATATTGGAGGCTGGAGTTTCAGAAGATCCATCGAATATTGAAGAGGTACTTGCTTGGGAGCCACCCAATAGTGTGAAGGAGGTACGGAGTTTCCTGAATTTGTCTAGATACTACTAGAGGTTTGTCCTAGATTTATCTGGAGTTGCAGCACCTTTAGAAGCTTTATCATATAAGGGGAAACCTTTGTTTGGTTGGAGAGATGCCAGTGGAGTTTTCAGGAGCTGAGGTTGAGGCAGACTAGTGCACCCATCCTGAGGCTACTGTAGGAGGTCGTAGGGTACATACTTCAATACGATGTATCAGCGACTAGGATCGGTTGTGTCCTGATGAAAGAGTATGTAGTGATCACATATGGTTCTTGACAGCTATCAAAAAATGAGAAAAACTATTCCAGCCATGACCTGGAGGTAGCATCAACGGTCTTCGTCTTGAAGATGTGGCGAAATTACTTGATGAGAGAACATTTTACTATCTACTCGGATCACATGAGTCTCATGTATATCTTCTCTCAGAAGAACCTAATACTAAGACAACGACGTTGGCGTGAGCTCCTCCAGGACTATGACTTCTAGATAGTCAATACTCCTGGGAAGGGAAACATAGTAGTAGATGCACTCAGTAAGAGATCTGGTATATAGCTGCTAGGTGAGACGATGGAAAAGCTGACCACATTTCAGATATCCTTTTTGGATTGCGATGGAGAAGCTTTTATTTAGTCAGTTATAGTCACTCCCCCAATTATTCAGTGACTCAAGGTGGCGCATCATGGTGACACTAACTACGAAACTCTACATGCTCAGATATCCATAGTACATATAAATGATGGATTTTTTGAAGGTGGGGAGAACGTCATTCTCTTCAGAGGAAATACCATGGTACCAGTGTCGCTTTGGGAGGATGTGTTGAGGGAGTTCCACACATCTCCTCTAGTGGTATATCTAGGAGTGGCAATGATGTATTAGGATATCCAACGATAGCACTGGTGGCTGGGAATGAGGAAAGCAGTAGCAGTGTTTTTTCTCACAGTGCCTCACTTGTCAGCATGTGAAGGAAAAGAATCAGGTACCAGTAGGCTTTTCTCAACCTTTAGAGGTACCAGAGTGGAGGTGGGATGAGATATCCATGGACATCATTCCAGGACTTCCATGCACATCCATAGGTCATGATTCTATCTGGGTGGTCGTCGACCTACTCACCATGTCGGCGCACTTCCTACTGATCATAGAGCAGGGTTTAGTAGAAATCTTGGGATGCATCTATGTGCAAGAGATTGTGTGGAAACACGGAGTACCATTGACGATTGTCTCCGATCGTGATACACGTTTCACATCCAATATTTGGAAGGGGTTGTAGGAGGCTTTCTGAACGTAGCTTCGTTTGAGCACCACCTTCCATCGTCAGACGGATGGCCAGACTGAGCGGACCATTCAGACCCTCAAGGACATGCAACGTGATTGCATCCATGACTTCATTCGCAGCTGGGAGGATCACTTTACTTTGGTGGAGTTTTCAATCAAAAAAATTTATCACCCCACCATTGGGATGGAACCTTTTGAGGCACTGTACATGCGACCTTTCTGATCACCTTTGTGCTGGACTGACTAATGGGATTCAGCACTTGTGGGACCATAGATGGTATGGGCTACCATGAAGAAAGTGTAGATCATCCAGTAGTGGATGAGGAATAAATAGAATAGGTAGAAGTCTTATGCTGATAGGGGATAGAGACCTTTGTAGTTTGAGGATGGAGACCACATCTTTCTACGGGTGTCACCCCAACGAGGTTTACTGAGATTTTGCCGGGGCGGCATATTATCTTTGAGGTTCATTGGACACTTCGAGGTCCTCAAAATAGTTGGCGAGGTATCTTACCGCTTAGCACTTCCCCCTCAGTTACACCTGGTGCATGTCATCTTCTACGTATCCTAGTAGGGGAGATACGTGCATGACACATCTCATGTCACCAACCATGGAAAGATGGACATTGCTGATGTGGTGACATTTTCGATGGTTCTAGTGGTGATTGAGAATCGACAGAAATAGGTCCTTCATGGATGGTCGATACCTCTGGTGTGCGTTCTCTAACAACATGGGAACCTCCAGGAGAGAACATGGGAGCGGGAGGCTCGGATTCATGCTCAGTATCCACAATTGTTTTCTTAGTTTTGAGTAGTGTCTTACGGGGACATAAATCCTTGAGGTGGGGAGAATGTAATGACCCAAAAATTCCATGTAATTTTTTTAATTATATGGGAATTCTACGAGTCCGTGAAAATTAACAACTCGTAATTATAAGGCCTGGTGTGCCTGGAATTATTTTATAAACTTTGTTTCAGGTATGTTCAGTAAACATGTGAGTGGGTTTTTGTAACTTTTGAATCGGTCCTTGGAATTGAAATATGAGGACACCGTTGAACTCTCAGTGCCGAAAATAACTAAAGGAGACATTTACGTTGACCGCATTAGGTCAAGGGTGGAAGATAGTTTTTTGTGTTTTTTGTGGAAATGAAAAATAAAATAAAATAAAATTCTATTTTTTTTTGAAACCTATCACATGAATGTTAAAGAGGTGGGAACCACTTGAACTAAAACCCCAATTTTGAAATTAAAGGTGGGGACCACCCGAACGCCATTCTATGGGAGAAAACCTCTTAACTCCCCTAATTTAGGTATGCCAACTCCTAATTTATTTGTTGGGGCCAACATAAATTAATTAAATATGTCAACATTTAATTATGGAAACCTTAATTAATCTAAATAATTTAATTTATATTGGTACCACTTTTCTTTTGAGAGGATTGGTTGACAAAGTGTGGGAATTGGGAGAATGCTGTAGAAAAATACTACATCCCCAAAGAGGAACTTATCCTCTAAACGAAGAACCCCATCGAAGAAAGATTGTCAGAATCAAGAAAGATGACGACACACGAGCCGACTTTGGTAGCGTGATTGCGGAAGTGACGATCATTGGCACCCTTTTTGATTTCACCATTCTCCATCGAGACATATAAATGAACCTTCAAGGTAGTTTTGTTGTTTTAAATACCTCCCTAAACCATTATTGATGTTCTTCAGGATTCAAAAGTTAGGAACGGCTTGCTACTACTCCAACATGGAGAGTGCGGGCCAAATGAACATGGCCCGACCTCTATGAAATCCCTAGTGGATTTTGATGAAATCATTGTGATTAAGGAAGACAGAAACCGAGATAGCCACCGGTGAAGGCCCGGTGAGTGACCACGCCATGCGGAGAGGACGGCTGGCCATTCGGCCAGCCGTGGATAGCTGCCACACCGCCGACGCCCCGCTACACCTCGGCACCCCGCTGCCACCTCGTTGCAATGCAGTGCCCCACCGCACAACAGCCACCCAACCACACCACATCCACACCACACTGTGGGCCACCCAGCACGGGCCGGGCGGACACGAAACGGACTGGGTCGGAGTAGATCCAGACCAATTTTGACCGTATGTGTTCTTCTGGCCGTAAAATTGGCACAGAGCAACCGTTTGATGATCCTTATATGGTGCCGGGAACCATAGGGCATGAAGGCCCTTTTAGTATACCCCACTTGAGATTTGGATAAAGTTGGGGTACAGTTGGGTTGGATCGAGCACGAATCCAACTGAGCCCTCAGAACTAAAAGGCTAATAACTTAATGACCATACGTCTGATTAACACACCGTCCATTGCATTGAGACCCCTATTACATGGTGGTCCTTTGGGAGACATCTTGGTGGGTACTTTTCGAAGTTGAAGTATCAACCAGTAGCTTGAGGAGCGATCTATCTTGGAGACGAGCATGATTTGTGTGGGAAACCTGAATCTAGCTATGATGATGTTCTAGGATCCTATGTGGGTCTGATGACGTACTGACGAAATACTAGGATCCTATTTGGGTTTGATGATGTCTGATGATGCATTAGGATCATGTGTGGGTCTTACGATGTACTAGGATCCTACGTGGGTCTGCAATTTGGAATCTTTCATGGAGATTTATCTTCACAGATTAAGATGATTCAGTAGTTACATCTATTCATCTGTATTACTATACATATGACGTACCTGGTGTGAGCTGAGTTCGTACCTATGTGGTATATTCCTTCATGGTAATACCTTGGTGGTATTTTTCTGTGTGGCGTACCAATGTGGTACTTACCTTTGTGGTATTTCGACCTTTGTGAAACAGTTGAGCTTTGGGATTTGGGATTGGACCCTGTGTTTCGTCATGTTTGAGATGAGTATACTTGATAACTTAGGTATATATATGGGCATATACCTAAGTAAGGGTTTCAATTGATTTCATTCTTTGTGGTTTATCCTTTATTGACTTTGAGAGACATTAAGGGTCTCAGGGTCCCTACAAATTATCGTTATACTCACCCCTACGCGAGCTATTCACGCACCTTATTGTGTTTTGGTGCCGATGAAAAACAATGTTGATCAAGGTAGAGAGTACCAAGACTATATAGTTCCTGGAGGTGGACCATATGGCGTGTTGGTACGCTGAGTAGCCGCGCGGACGTGGAGTGGTGAGGAGGCGATCTGTACCTACCCTTTAGGTAGGAACCTTGGAGGACAACCTAGTAGCTATCTTTCTCATTCTTTAGTTGTATTGTATTTCAATTTTAATTGTACCTTTACTGCTTGTATTCTGACCTCTCTTACATTCAGCACACTTTTTTCTATACAGTTTACTCATGTTCGTATCTTGCTGTGTGATTGGTTGAGTGTGGTTACATGATAAAAAGGAAATGCCTTCTTTGTTTTAGGGAATACACCTTTCAGTGCTAGTTTTGAGGCCCTAGACTATGGAAGGTGGGTTTGGGGTAGTCATGACACGGGCCCCGGGGGACATTCCATGACATTTATAGAATAAAAGGATTTTTTTGGAAGAATATATTTAAACTATTTAACACATAAATTTTAATTAAATGACAATAATGTGTTACATATAAAATTATATTTATCCCCTTAATATATGAATTTCATAGATTCAATATATGTTATCAACGATATAATTTCTACCATATATTCATACATGTATTTTTTTGGTTCCTTTCATAATGGTTCATAATGATCTTATGAATTTACCAAAGCATATCTGCTGAGCGTGTCAAAATAGGTGTGAAGAAAGGCCCATTTTTCTGCACCAGTTCCCAGTCGAGTCTACATCGACACAATGTTTTCAGGTTTTACCCCTATGTATATCTTTTCCAATTCCACACTAACATGTAGTGTCAAGATAGGTATATACTTATTTTATAACCCACTTACTCTATACTTACTAAAATTTGGGTATTTCTTCATATACATAGTTTTATCCCAAATTCATTCACATGAGTTTTATAACTGTAATCCCCAAAATAAGTATACATTTATTTTGATACCAATAATAAAAAACATTACTTCATTACAAATATAAACATTATTTTTACATAAAATTACACATAATACAACTCAAAATGCCAAGAAGATTAGTGTCTAAGAGAATTGTGTCCATAGAATGAAATCTTTGACAAGAGATACTACAACATTATTGAAAAACATCAATAACATGTTTCTAAATTTTCATGGCTTTTAAAAATGCACCAGATAACCCAGGGACATACATAAGAAATAGGTCAGTTATAAAGCCCAATATGTGAAAAAACATTTAGTAAAATGAATAATGTAATACATATTAGAAAATGGGAAAATCAATGGATAATAAAAGGAGAGTGAATCATAATCATGAACAATGCTTCATGATATTGAATGATACCATAGAGGAATCATGGGAAATGTGAAAACAACATAAAATATTGAGTAATAAACATATATCAAGGATAAATACTAATATAAAATTATGGAAAAAAGTAACATAAAGGAATCAAGTTCCATTAAAATACCAACATGATGCCTCATGATACTAAACATTAACCAATGCATTTGAATTCTATTTAATTTAGGTTGCACCTATCACTTTCATTTCATTCTTATTCTTTTTTTGTGACACATATATCATTAAGCATAGATAAATTCATCATAATATTTTTATCCATGATTCAAAAGTGTGGAATATATATGTTTATGTCCCATTTCAAAGAATTATCTATTTATAAAGGTGAAAACTCTTTTAAGGAAATAGGTATAGTATTCACTATATAATTATTTTGGCATTGAAAATCTAGATGAAATTTCAGCATCATAACAACATAAAGTAAATAGTAATAAAATGTGTTCATGAGAGAGAAATTATCCTTACGTAAGTTTAAAATAGAATGGAATTTAATATGAACATGTAATTACATTTCCCAATATTAGGAATTTGAAATAGAATGTATATAATAATAAATTACATGAATAAATAGGAGAAAGTGAGGATACCTCACTAACTTTTTCATGCTATCAGGTGTACATAATTGTTCTTTGGAGGGAATAAAGAGAGTGATAGGGGTATATCACCATTTATAAATCAAATTTACAGTAATTTGGATTTGTAAGAACATATAAAAACATGATAAAATGGATTCTGAGAGGTATATCATACAATAGGTGCCTGAAAAAATGAGAAGAGGTAAATCACATACAAGGGTGTATGACTAAAAATTATTGGGAGGAGATTCTTAAGAGTTTGGGGGAATCATGGGAGGAATATATAGAGGGTAGGGAAGAGTAAGGCCATGCTCTAATTATTTTTAGTAGACATAAATCAGAGCATTGTTGGTTTTATAAAGGAAACGAATTGGGGATTCTTTATCATTTTTGAAACTTAGGTTTTGGACAATATATAAAAAAATAATTAAAAATGAGAAACAAAACATTGTTTTTGTACCTTGATTCATCAAAATGGGAGTTATTTTCATTATTTTATAAGACTAAGGTCCTAAAAAATATAATAACCTTTTTTTATGATTATTTGAATCGTACAATTAATGAAATTATTTTAAAACCATATAATATAATAATGGTTTTGGAGGATTCCAAAAGTCTTTGTAAAATTAACAATATAAAAAAAATTCAAATTTTTTAAATTTTAAAACATAAATTTTGTCTTCTATCCCATTTATTTAATTTATTATATTGTTTTTGGGTCTTTATGATGTCATATTATATAAATAATATCTGCACTATATTTAATTTATACTCGAAAATTTGAAGATCTTAGAAAATTATGAAAAATACATTTTTGGATAATTTCGACATTATGATTCCAAAAATATTTTTTATTTTATATAAATAATTTTCTTAATATGTATATTTTCACTTCTAAAATAAAAATCGACACTTATTAAAAATTTTGGGTATTTTTACAATAATGGTATGTCGATACCCTATAAAAATTACATTTGAATTCATTAAATTATATGATTATTTTGTATAATAAACATTATTTTATTAAAAAATTATTTATTACAACAATAAATTAATTTCTCAAAATAAATTCATTAATTTAATTTGGATATTACTTAACATACAATTTGTGTTTTATTAAATAAAAATCAGTTATAATGATAAAATAATACAATGAAAATATATTCATTATTACATAAAAAATAATTTAAAAATAATATATCAAGGTTATTGATTTATATACATTTAATAAATTAGGAAAATACCTAAGAGTATATTTCATAATAGAGAGACTTTCATGGTGTGGTTTGGCATATATGGTTTCAGACGTGATCTCGATGAGATTTCACTTCTCCCATAAATGGTTTCTGTCTTGATTAAGTCATTGGATCACATTTTGGGAATGGTCAATGGAAAATTCCAGTGAATCTATCCCCCTTAGAAACTCTAATAAATGAGCTTTATATGGTACCATCATACGTTATGGGGTTATAAAATCCTTTTTCTATGACAATTGGAATTGTTAAAACCCTATATTTATACTAATCATGTGATCACTATTTAGTAGTTAAGTTATCAATGGTATAAATGAATAACATTTTTTAAAATATGATTTTATGTAATAAAACTGAAGTGGTGAATTTGTTTTATTTAACCATGTTATATAATATTAAATTTATTCAAATCACAATGGTTCTTTTATTTATAATTGATCAAGTTTTTACAAGAAATCCCCAAGAAACTAGGTAGGTCCAAAAAAATTATTCAGATTCTCCTAGGTAACTACAACTCTAACTTTCTTTGGATCAACTGATACTTCCACCTATGATATAATGTGACCCATGAAGTCAACCATATCGATGAAAAAGTGGAAGTCAGTTATATTTTAATACATCAGGTGCTCTCTTAGTGTATTTATAATGATGTGAATATTTTTTGAATAGTTTTGTGGCATACAAGAATAAACCAAGATTTCATCCACCACTACTATCACAAAAAAATCAATAAACTATTAGAAAACCCAATCAATCAGAGCCATGAAAATTTCTACTTTTTTGAGAGACCAAGATCCATAACCAGATACCCATTAAAACCTTACGTGCTATATAAATTTGTATAAGTTATATCAACAAGTCTAAAAGATAATATGTTATAGTCTGACCTCAAATAATTCTTTGAGAAAACCTAAGCTCCTCAAATCTGATCAAAATGTTCATCTATACAAGAAAAAGATATTAGTTCTTCATAGTAAAATAATCCAACATTCAGTAATCCAAAACAATTATGAGGGTTCCATTTGAATTTTTTGATATTGGACTAGTGATCCCCATGGAGAAGTTTTGTGTCATACAAAAATCTTACCTTCTTTGTCCTCTAGCTTTTTCTTGAGCTCATAAATCTCAATATTGGAGATATTATAAGGAATAATGGACACTAGTGTTTCCATTCAATGAATATCCACATAGAACTCCATCTCTTACTGAGTAGATAATCTAAAATTCATCAAGGAAGACATCTAGAAATGATTTACAACATGATGGAATTTTGTGTGATTTATTTCCAATAATTCATATAATGTATTGAAATATGTGATGTCACCCTATGAATCCCACAATTATATGGTAATAATCTACCATCTTGGATATTCCACTCACCATTGTTAATAAATGTACTCCATTTTGGTGATGTGAATGAAACCCTCTAAAGATAGAATCCCATGGAGGATTGATAAGTAAATAACAATCCAATCTAAAAAATAATTTAAAAAGGATACAACTCAAAAAATAAGAGGTTATAGAGAAAATTTCAAAAACCTATCTCAAGGGGATATTTATTACACAGGATTATGTTCTCTAATCTGATACCCAAATGAGATTCATTGATCATCAACCCATATAATTACTAAATTTTTATATTGAGACTCAATTTTTTTTCAAAAAAATAAAACAATTTAAAGAACCTATGTCAAAGAAAATAGGTACCATGGTAGATGGTACTGAAATATTAACTCAAAATGTAGATGGTTTGGTACTCATAAGCCTCAGGTTATGATACTATGTATAAACATGGCCCATTTTTTAGCCTTTAGATACAACATTACATCCTTGAGAAGGCTTTTTCTACTAACACTACAGAACTTGTTTTTGGATCCCCATCCATGACCACCTCCTCATCCAGAATGGTAGGTAGCAATCCATCTCATTGCCTAACATGAATCTATTGATCCCTCTCTAGGAACAAGAGTTGGTTCTAATCCTCTCTCACAATCCACTGGTGTAAATATTCTAAAAATCTATTGTAAATGGACCATCCTTTCACATGATCGATAATCAACTAGGTACCTCTCCCACTATGGTTTAGCTCACCCCTACAAGCCACACATATGAAGACTATGAAACAACATGTAAATGAATTATTATTGTAACTTTACTCATGAGAGGTAACGAATGGATGATTATTTCTACTAGATTCTCTAGTACTTGTTTGAGAAGCTGGTCCACTCTAATGTAGAACTCCATATTACCTAGTGTTTTGTTTGGTAATATGATATTGACTTACTATATCAGAAATTAATTTCAATTGGGATACCTTATCAGGATAATGAATAGGGTTCCTGAGCCCATACACAAATTTTCTCACTCTCAATGGCACCTAAATGGTATAGATAGGTGAAAAGTAGTCAGGATCCATGAAACGATCTAATTAATTTATAACACACATAAAACCCTATTGTAGTTTGATTAACTCCCAAGATCAGTCATTATTAAATGTATGAAAAAATAAATTTTCATAGAAAACTATCTGAAAAAAATACATTTCCATATAATGATGACAATAAAATTGGAATATTTCATCCGTTCATCGCTTGGTCGAATCTTGATGCATAAAATTAATGAGCTTCACTCACCTCTCAGGAGGTGTATAGAAGTTCTCAAATATAGGTTTCATGACCTCTTCCATGAATATAAATCCTAAGGACATCCATCCCTTGAAAACATGAGAATAATTATATATATAAATTATATTGTAAATTATTATATAGAATGTGTAGGTCGCTGATCTCACTGTATAGATTTCATTAGATGTTGGAATATATCTAAAAATAGGGTACCATCACATATATCAAGAATAAGAGGAGATTATACATGTGAAACTACTAGAGTTAATGCTCATGGATCATGGCCCACCATATTCAGAGCATGGTCATCAGAACCCTCCGAGAACAAGAATCTAGGATTTCATGGCAGCATACCTCTACAAATTCCAAGAATTTCCCAAATATAAGATTTAATAACAATCAGATTATATAAATAAGAATTGGAAACATAAATGACTTCCTTTGAAAGAGTCATATCCATATTCCTACTCATAAATCTTAGTCTAGATGATAGGAATTATTATAAATATCACACTATTCACTTCTTAATAACCAATACTAGGTCAGGTCTAGGTGAATCACATTATTACACTATAAGGGTCCTCATATATAGATGATCAATCACATATTATTGTTGAAAAAACATTTAAGATTTAATTATAATACCAATTTATTAGTGATCGTATTATGAATATTAAAATTTATCAATTTTTATATTTATTTAATAGTACAACTAAACAAGGTAAAATTCCGTATATATACAAGTAAATGATTTATAAATTTCAATTGGTAGTTTATTTAACGGTATCCAGACCATTAAATTTGATAATAGAATATAATAGGTAGTATATAAAATATTTTACTAAATGAATCATCATTCCAAATTTATTGAGGTACGTGAACTCTTTAGATTAAAAATGACATTCATATATTCAAAATCAACTGATATTTTGTTATATGTAACCACAACTACATGAAGAAAACATGTGATAATTTGTTAGTTAAAGTGATATCATCCTCCTGTATGGGGAAACACCATTTAGGTTGATGTAGACACATTAATAAAAAATTATTGAATCTATTTTTTCTTTGGAAAAGTGATTTAAATTACAAATAAATCACTCAAAGAACATATACCAAGTTTCATTGATTCATGAAAAGAAACCTACATGTTATAGCAAAATTCATGGGATATTACTCCTATAAGGTTCCCAAAATGATACATGATGATGCTTCCATGTTTTACTAAAAATTTAAAAAATTTAACCCAACATAATAATAATAATAACTTCACATATCATGTTTTTCCTAAATTATATAATCAAATCAAATATAACAGGCATAAACCAGAACATTAAGACCCATTCCTAGTAATTTGGATTTCCCCTAAGCATGAGTTAGCAACTTCTTAGAACATGATCTTCACCAAATTTTGACACATCTAAGTCTCCTTTATAACATCCCAAAACTATTAAGGTAAGGAAAGGAAACCTATACAACCAATTTGTAACATCTCGGGCATGGTTTACTCATAATAACCAAAACCAATTTTTCAGATGGTCTCACATTAACCTCATAATATTCTAGAGGATTCTGACTAGTATCAAGGGTCCCTGGTGGTATAGTGTGGAGACTATTGCCTTATAATTAGAGTAACATAGTAACGAAATACATGGATAAATAGAATAATAAAAATACCATCTGACAACTAGTATAACTAGAGTAAAACATATAGAAGATATTAATCAGCAATCCATCAATATTAAAATAAAGAACTGTGTACAAAATTATGTAATGAAATGTCTATAAAAAACCAAGAGGAAACCCTAACAATAGGAACAGATACATACAAGTATTTCAAAATAACCTTAATGACCAAAAATATTATCTATATATAGAACCATGACCTAGAGGTCAGTCTAGCCATCCCTACTCCAATACTATAATCATTCAAGATAATAAAATGGGTGCTCACCCATATCCCTACCTATATTCATTATGATAATCTAGGTACCAATTGGTTTCCCACACAGGTTGTGTGATATACTCTGTAGGACACTCAAAAGGGTGTGTATAACAATCCATCATGTTCATATAAATTATCACAGTGTTTATCTATAATAAGAAAAAAATTTAATTAATAATGTATATGACATGTCCATTAACATATGATTTAAAAAGAGTTGTCAATTAAATGTGAGAATCAATATATATATATATATATATATATGATTTTTCAAAAACATGTAGAAAGTATCTCAACAAATTCCACAAGTGAAAGGATTATCACACGTACATCGGTTATTTCCAATGGTGTATAACTATGGTTCCATATAGCAAGTGATAAAAATGAATATAGAAGCCATATGTTCCATAACATGGACTTTCTCATCAATTACTTAACATAAAAAATCATACAAAGGGTCATAGGTTCGACAACATAATCCCTTATTCAGTTTCATATCATAAATAATTGGACCTAGGTGTTAAATGTGACATACCTCGATCACCAAGTCAATGAAATACTATGATTCAATAGGTTGAACTCCTTCATAAGAAGTTTGTGACAAAACAACATGTCTAACATTATAAAAGTAATATAATAAGGAAAAGTGATATATTAGGGTTCATACATGGTTAGAGTTATCAATATAATAATTCTCATGAAATGATAATATCCATCAAATTCTACATTTTCATTCAATTCCAACTATTTAATTACATTAAAAATATTTTATATAATGATAAAGTTTCATATCCATCTCCAACTAACTCCTTTATTTTATAATAGGATCTGAATAACATATGGTAGGATCACACTCCCAAAGGGGTGGATTTAAGGCCAAAAAGATAAAATAATACATCTCATTATAGGCCTAGATTGATGTTTACAACCTCCAACCAAGTCTAGGAGCCATAAGGAATCCATGTTAAGGAATAAACATTAATTAAATCTTATCATTCAATTTAAAAGAAAATTTTGGATTTCTTGGTGTGGAACATAAAGAAGATAGTATAATAAATGATGAAACCATATGGAAAAGGTCTATATGACCTATATTTTGTATATAGTATAACACTTGTTGAGTTCTAACCTATATTTCATCCAAAATCAAGAGGAAATTGAAGAATAGATGAATAACATGAATGTAGGGAATATTATATTGCCCCAAAATAAAATCAAATACGAAGATATAATATATAGAAGGAAATAGATTGAATATCTTACCAGTGTTAATAAAAGTTGATAGACGATGTCCTAAGTAGAGGGTGGATAAATGGTGGATTTAATGCCTCAGCTAGGTTTGGGGAGAGATCCATGGGAGAAGATATGGATAATTTAAACGTGGATAAGAAATAAATAAGGATAGGTGAGTTAAATAGAGAATAGGGAAATAAATTTTTTACCTAAATGTAATGTAGTCACAGGGTTTGGTCACATGTTTTGACAAATCGTGCACCAACCATACACCCTGCACTACCCAAGTGACACACCTCGCATGGCATGTAACACATATTAAAAAAACCAATCACATCCCATTAAACCCCTTTATCATAACCCAACATGGCCATAAAACCCCTTTCTTGGTTTAAACAAACTATCTGACACCCTTATAGGCCTATTTGGTTTAATGGGAATGATTAGATGTAACTATGTGCTAACCATGCGCCTCTCAAATTTTCTCCATAATGTAGGGATCTAGACTCCTGACAAGAACACGAAACATATAATTCAACCAATATGAGATTAATCAAATTGACAAGGATAAAATAGAGGAATTAAAATGAAATTATAATGTTCCGTACATCAGATAAAATTTGAGATCTTGGATAAAATATTAATCAACAATTTCTTGGAGCAAAAAAATGATCAATAATGATAATGTAAATCTCAATAGAATAGAATCATAAGAAAATATAACTAATTAATTAAAAAATATAAATTTGAATGATCATACAACTTTTGGAAATTTCAATCCATGAAACCATTATTTATGTGAATTAATATTTTGAATTTCAATAAATGATATTATTTTTAGTTGATGAAGTTTTCTATAAGAGTAGTATTGATCAAAAACTAAAATCGGATCCAAGTATCCCTCCCACACATTTTAATTAAAAATTATTTGATGTTTTTAAATAATTTTATAGAGATATAAATTAAAATTCAATTTAAATATAATTAAGGAATGAATAAAAATTTTTAAAGTGCAATGGATTTTTCCTTATTAAAAATAGATATGTTTCTTTAATCCCTTTCTATATTAATGGGATTGAAAATTGATTTTTTTGGAATTTTTATTATTTTTTACTGAATATAAAACAAGATAATTTTTTTTGAAAATTTTTAATATAAAAATGATACGTCATTGAAGATAAAAATTATAGTACCAGTCAATTAATTTGTGTTCGCAATTTCATTAATTAAGTATAAATAATGATAAGTAACAAACTAAATAAAAAAAATTCATTTGTATGTAAAAATATGAAAAAATTAGATAACCTGTAAAGGTAAATCTAGAGATTCCATGATTCCCTCCATTATCTCCCCATTGTGCTACTCAATTCCACCGTAATGGAATGTGAAAATGAATTGTAGGAACTCATTAAGAGACTAAACCATAGTTCACATCAAAATAATATCAGATCCTATCCTCTAAAAAAATAATAACTTGTGGAGGAAGTGTTGGACTAAGATGATCTAATATAAATACCTCTAGAGAGGATGATTTTTGATTTATAGTATCAATAACTAGAGAAGCTCTTGGAGTACTGTTTTCCTTATATGGTTGTGATTTATTATGTTTCATGCTTGTAAAATGAGAGGATGAGGTTACATAAATTTCATGGATGTCTTGAAACATTTTTCCGTAGTGGGTTATATCATTATATGGGAGGTAGATGGTGTGGTAGTCACTATGATAGGAATGGTATTAATGTTCATCAAAGAAATATCAAATATACTGGTTATAATATATAAATCTATGTGCTGGTGGTAGTATAAAAAACTAATGTGAGGGAATGTTTAATAACCACATATACTGATGTATCTGATATGAACAGTGAGGCTATATTTTGAGCATCCAAATATAATATTTGTAAATCAAAGGGTGCCTTTGATATCATATATTTTACATTTATGTGAGTGTCCCTATCTAACTATATAGAATTAGTAATACAGTAAAAAGTATTTAGTGTCTCATAGGTGGAAAATCTATATGATGTAGGAATCCATGGTAATGTATTCTCAAATTATAATAGCATTGGAGGAAGAATTAAGTGTATGGGTTGGTAAATTTATTTGTATGTTAATAATGTGAGGATCCATAACATGGTTTGAATCCTATGGAGATGTTGTTACAGTGTTGGTATTGGTGTGTATGGTTTGATGGATTATTTTATAATGGATAAATATATAAAATGAATAATTCAGTGTTGATGATATATATTGTACTAAAATGTGTCCCACAAATATCTATTAATCATAGCCTACAAGTCCAGGGGTGGTGGAACCTAGGTAATGGATTAAAAGAAATTCTAGTGATAGTGGTTGGGGTCAAGAGTTAGAGGTTTCATGTTAATGGTCCACATAATTGATACCCTATTATGTAAATTAAGTATACCACTCATTATAATTAATGTTATTACCTTTATTCTTTAGTAATCCCATATATTCTAAAATTGTAAATTAGTGACTAGTATTTTACTTACTATATAATGTAGAAAATATTGATAAAAAATCCCATGTAACTTTCCAAATGGATGTTGAAATATCCACTAATGATTATACCATTTTTCATTTTTCCAGTTTCCTCAAAATAAAATAGAAACCAATTCACTATTTAAATCTTTCATAAACTGTAAGTGGGATCTGATATGAGAGAGTTTATTTGTTTTTACAAACCCATAGAACCTACTATGGAACGAAAAATGTTTGTTATGGATAAAATTATAATCCCCAAGAAGGATTTTTTAAAATATTTACTCTTCCTTTTAGCTACATCAATTCAATACATTAACTGGGTGGAAAGGGTGGACAGAAATGATGGAATATGTGATCTCTTATGATGAAGAATCAAGTTTGTGTAGGTATGGACCAAAATAAACATCAGGATATAAACACCAATCATGAACCCAAAATATACTAATTTTTAGATAAAATATAAATGATTTAGTAAAAACTAGAAATCCTCTATGTTATACACAATTGTCAATAAAAAATCAAATTTCAACTTCTTATAAGTCTTCTTCCATAGGAAAACATTGTGCCTTAAATTTATAGATTATTGTTCATCTATAATGGTGTTTCCAATGCCATTTTTTTTATAAAATCCTAACATATATGTTCCTTTTTTTACATTAATTATCTTCAACCACAACCTCCCAATCATCTTTTTATGGTTGGGGATTATGAGCCCTAGATAAGAGTTAATACTTTTCTAGGATGAAACCTCACTCAAGGTTGAGTTAGAGGAATAGTCTTGGGAAGGGTTTTGATTTTATATGATGAGGGATGGTGGATAGGATAGGGAATGGATAATGTGGATATTTTTTAGGGTTAGTCTTACCCTTCAAATATTTTTTAATATGTTATATTATTAACTCACTAAGTGGTTTTTTAACTTTTTGGAAGGAACAACAGCTTGTTTATGATGATCCATGATTAGGGAATTTGTGAATATACTAAGGTCAAGTGTGGTAGAATTATAGAATTTTTATTTTGTGTATCACCCCAACCACAATAAGCCTATATCTAGTGTATATTTCCATTACATTTTTATAGATATGTTATTCTTATTCCCAAGGGACGATAAATTTTGTAGTCTTAGTACACCAGAAGCATACACAGGTCTTGTATTAATAATGAATAAAAAATTACAATTTTTTTGAGGATAAATTTATTCCATTTAGCATATAATTACAAATATTTTATAGAAAACTTCAATTAATAACAGGAAAAAGAGAAAATTAATGGTGAGATGAAATGCTCAAGAAGGGTTTAGTACAAGAGAATCTTTCAAGAATCAATAATGAGTAATCAGTATGGAAATTTTGATAACCGAAGAAACAATACATTTAAATAACTAGAAAACGAATAATGAACATTGAAAGGTGAAAAAATAAAGCGCATATTGTTTAATAAAATAAATTATAATTAAATGAATCCATATATAATTTTATATAGAACATCTCATGGATTATAGTAACTAAATTTTGAAAGCTTGTAATTTTTAAATATTGGACGTTATGTCTGAACTATATGAAAACATTAAATGTTAATATATTTTAAATGAATATTTAAAAATACATATAGAAAGAAAATTAATTTGTCCAATAAAATTTTCTCATGAGGCATTTAATTAAAATATGGGGCTATATAAATTTTGGTCCCCGCTTATCACTATTTGTCCAAATCATTACTCATATATCAAATAATAAATGTCATTTATGAAAGATTTACCATATAAAATAACAATATTTAATAATGAATAATTATTTATCAGTATTTCACTAGATAATAAATAAATTTTAATATAAAAACTATATAAAAATATGGTATACAGTTCAAGAAATAATCATATCCACGATAACTAATTTATAGATTTCGGGGATATTTAGAATTAAATGGTCTTTCTAAAGTGAATAAATCAAGGGGAAGTTAATGATAAAAAATTGATTAAATTAAATTTATGTAAATTATATATGTGGTAAAAATATTAATAATACATTTATAGAAATAATAATCAATATAGATATAATAAAATGATATTTTAAAATATTCATATGGAAAATATTTTTCTCATTTAAAAAAACAATGAAATTTCATTGAGTTTAAAATCTCTATTTAAATAATTGTATCTAAAAATATATATGTAAAATTGAAAAGTAATCTTCAATGAAATAATTGAGGGTAATTTAATACATGTTGTATAATATAAAATGGGCATAACTTTTTCATTGTAAAATGGTTATAAATGTGCCTTATTTGGAAAATGAAAAATAAATTCCTTTAAATAAATTTTGTAAAAATTTAAATTTGTAAAATTTACATTAATATATTATTTTTAAAAGGATAAAAACATTTTAAGAAAACATGTTTTATGATGAAGGCATGGTTTTGACAAAAGTGATAAATGATATCATGTTATCTTAAATTTTTTTATAAAACCATTTAAGTACAAAGACTGGAGAAATGGTATCATTATTTTAAAAATATAATGAATAAATAGTTTTATATAAAATAATTTTTTTATGAAATAATGATCAAATAATTTTTTTAAATGTAAATTAATGTTTAAATTGTTCCAAATAAAAAGAAATTATTGAGTAAACCCTTTCAAGTATCATAACGTCAAAGTAAGCATCAACCGATGAATAAATTATGTGTATTAACTGTAAATCCACATATAACATGTGTAAAAATTATAATAGAAAATAAAATATATACATAATATTATAATATTAATGAAAATGAGGCAGTAATATAACTAAAAAAATTGAGTTATACAACTCTTTAGTAACTAATATCTTTTAATTCAGAACCACAATTGATGATATAATTCAAATTGAAACATAAAAAAATATAAATAATTATTTTTTTGATGATATTAAATTTCAAGGGGATGTATATACACCATATAAATGTAATTAGGTTCCAATATTACTTCATTCCTCAATAAAATAAAAATGAGATCGAATCCCTTACCGTACACTATATTTCGATCAAAAACCATTCAACATCCAATTTAATTGTTTTAATAATGTTATTAACTTATTTTAGAACCATATTAATATTCATAATATCATATATGACCCTTTTATAAAATATTATCACCCATTTGATAATAATGTTTCAATATTATCGTTGATTCATTTGTTAATTACCATGTTTTTTAGTATGTTTTGATAAGTTTTTTGTTCCTATTGATTAGATCATGATTTAAGAATCTCCAATATGTAAATAAATATTTAAATATGATTTATATTTAGTAAATTTAAATTTAAATTAATCCATAAAATTTAGGGTTTGGAAATGAAAGAAACTATTCATGGAGATTGTAGGTCGTATATATGCATGAATGATGTTTCTATTTTATTATCATATTGAATAAAAGAAACGTAAATGATATATGTATATATATATATATATTAATAATAGTATCATTATTATGTCATAAATATAAAATGTGTTTATTTGAACCATCATTTATACAATCCAAATAAAACATGATTGAATCATATCGCTTCGTGAGTTTGTAGTGTTCAATACACAAGAAACAATTATCATATTCTTTAAAAATATAAACATTGAAATAAAGGGTGATATAATTATTAAATAAGAATAAAGACATCATATAGTTTATATTTATCACATATATCACATATATCACATATATCACATATATCATATATAAATTGTAATTCGATTATTATTTCTAACCATTAAAGGAGGTAATGGAAAAATAAACCACATCGGTTTGAGTGGTCGTAGTCTACTATACACATGAACAATGATTTCATTACCCATTCGATAGATATATGTGAAGTTGTATGTATTAAATATATAATAAAAACATATAATTATATTTATGTTACTGATATTATTATAAAATAATAATATAACAATAATTGAAGTAGTTGAAGTAGGAAATAAGAAAAATGATTTTAGAAAAACATTAACTCTTCTTTGGGTATCCTCCTTAGGATTCCACTAATACTTTAATAATTTGGATTTATGTATAATATAAAGAATAAATGACTATTTGACGGAATATTAAGATTGATTGGGTAGGTATTTTTTGATCAGATGTTGTATGAGAGGTTTCAATAAGGGGGAGAGTGGAAAGCTTTTTATAATCGGTGTAAGTGGAAAAAATGATTTTTTTAAAATGGGTAATTCCTACCTCGTTTTTTCCATATATTGTGACTCAAATAATAATAAAAAACCTATCCAATAATTAAAATGGTCAAAATATTACAAATTAATTGGTTTTGGTAAGGTTTCTATGCCATTTGGCCCCATAGTTTACATTTTAGTCCCATAGTAAAGTTATTTTTCTCTTTATATCCGAAATTAATAATAAATTATTTCACTTATAATTGTGTTTAAAAAATAATTTAAGCTATTTATAATTTATAATTTATAATTTATAATTATTAAAAATATAGAATCTATTTTTCTAAATTAAAATCTAATATGTGGAAGACATTTATATCAAATTAACCCTACAGATAGAGCGAGAACGAATGTTTTTAAAGGGAAAATGTACAAATATTTACGATGTTTTTATATATTAATTAAAAATAAAAATGATAAAAATGATCTAAATTGTATCAATAGATGTATAATATATATATTTGTAATATAAAACTATTTTAAAATGTGATTTATCATTACAAATTTCTTAGATGAAAAATAAATTTTTAATTAATATTTAGTATTTTCAAATATTAATAAAAAATGGAACTTCTTTGAAAAATAAAAAACATAAAAAAAGGTTAGTTTGAAAATTTACCATTCAAAAAAAGAATTTTATTTTTTCAAATATTATTTATAATGTGAAAAAATTATTTTTAATACAAGTGCACAAATAAAAGGTAGAAAAACAACATTTAGAAAAATACAACTTTTTTATGTGTAACATTGGAATCATTATTATCTTATCCAAATCAAATTTATTAGATGAATGTAAAGAATTAGAGTGAAAATATAATATATAAATTTTAATAATATTATGAAATTATTTAATTTAATTTAATTTATTATATCAAACTCCTTTGGAACATAAAACTGGATTTTCCTAATCATTTACTTTATATTCAATAGTTTTTTATATTCATTTATAATTAATTTGTAATGATGAATTAAACAATATATTTATATAATTTACATTATATTATTAATATCTACAAATTTTATAGCTAGTAGATAATTTTAATTTTAAATAGTAATATTAATAGTATTCGATAAAACATGGTCATTCTTTTAATTCAATCCATCAAATAAAGTCATTATTTCGTGTAATGAAAACTTATTATGTATTGTGTGCATTGAATGATATATAATATATTTATTCTTTTTAAAATATATAATATATCAAAATGTCCTTATATATTGTATTCTCACCAATATTTGTTGTTTTGTGTCACATAAGGAATTTAATATGATGATAAATTTTTAACATTTTAGGGTTTTACATTCTCTACAAAATAAATTAATCCCATCCTTCTAATATAAACATGATCTCGATAATCAAGGATTTCCATTTCAAAGTACAATTTTGGAGAAACCAAAATATTAAAAGACTTGATAAAGCATCATTTTAATAATAGAGAGAGGGATATTGGAAACTCATCTCCAGTTGACACATAACTAGTTTTTCAGATATCATGACAGAACATGGAAATGGAAATAGGGACATGGAAGGGAAAAATAACACCCAAATACCGATTGAGAGGGATATATAACATGTTCAAGATAATAATAAAAATCATAAATCCATAAAACAAAGATTGAAAAGCTAATCTTTATCATCAAAATGATAAAAATTGGACAAAAAATTGGAAAAAACCTTTTTTCGTAGAGTTAAGAATTTATTTCACTCTCTAAATATATATATAAATTTACTTACTTGATAAAATTATATTTGATAAGAAAATTTCATCATTTTTTGGGATTCATTCATTTCCCAATTCACCCCTTACTCCTTGAAATGAATATATAAAACAAACTTTCTTTCCATAAGTACTAAAATTATCTTTTAATAGATCATATGATCTATAAAAGGGTTACAATATATTACTGTCATATTTTCCCGAGAAATGATGGTTGAAAAAATTTATCCAACAATACCTGAAGTTCAACATACCCTTAATGATCATCCAAAATATATCTGACCGAATATATAATGAATGTTACTAAAAAAATTATATTCCAAGAAATAATTAGGTGGCTCTTTATAATCACATACCAAAATTTTGAATACCATCATCAAAAATTCTCTTAAATAAGGTAACAACATGAATTATCATAAATCCATTCTGAAAACATCAATTATTACTTACTCCTAATGTAAAACATAGCTTATTGGATATAATCCTTAAATCCAAAAATGATTTAGACCTCCTCAATGAAAACATAATAAATATTCCAATAAATTATTAATTAGTTCCAAGGTATCTAGTAATATCCCATAAAAGTTTTTCACACCAATCATTTATTTACCCCAACATCATAATCTAAATATCATGAATATATTACAATTTATTTTTTCTTTAGTCATATATCTTAAGATAAACCTTCTACAGAATAATTTTTGTTGGTACCATTCAACATATTCTATGAAATACTTAAGGAAATAATATGGAAGTATAATACTTATGGATTTCATAATTCATATATTGAGAAGATCATCAATAACATAATTTAAAAACATATTTAATGGATCTATAAAAAATATATATATATCATTTTAATTTGGTTCAATCAATATCATAATCTAAAACTTGATCCCTTCGTTTTATCTAAGGTATATTCCTTTGACAGTGGGACATTAATTTATGTAGTTTACGATATCCACAGAGTTTAAAAACGTGATAGTAGTGTTTTCTTTCATCCCTTTTCATTATATTCCCAGGTGGATCTTTTCTTCACACTTATAATAGAAAATAAGTCTATTAAAGTATTTTATAGGTTTCTTCTTTCCCATGTTATCACATATTAGACAATTAGTCGGTACCTTCATTCATTTGTTATTTATTTTCATTACCATCCCTTTAGTCCCTATTTTCCCTTTGAATCAATATGACTTTGAGAATTATTTCACTATCTTAATAGTAAATAAAATTATTTCATCATATAATGAAAAAACATGAGATACCAATTCCCTTTAGAGACATGGAATAAGTTGTTCAGTGAAATGATCTATCATTCACTTCATGTTGTGTATTTAATCCATAGCATACGGAGCTAACCATGAAAAGGCAGCTTCATAACTAGTGTCAATTTAATATTAACTTTTTATGCTAAGTAAATTTCCCTTCATATTATTTTAATTCCTATAAGGGAAATATTTCTCAAATAAAGTATCCTTAAAATCCTTCATTTTTTATGATTACAATTTCTTCTTCCTCTCTAGTATCCTGGATCAACCACTACGGTTTATCATAATTTATGTTGAGATAATAAACTACAAGTGTAACCATCTCATTTTCATGAAACCTAATTCCATAAATATATTTTTCAAATAAAAAACAATTTATCAGCTACCATTGGATCTATATTCCAACTAAATGACATGGGCCTTTGTTATGAAAAGGGTTCCAACATTGTAGACTCTCATTGTGGAATAAGTCTCACAATTTAGAAAAAGGTATTTATCACGACATTATTATGTTTCCATTATATATATATATATCATTCTCAATTAGGAAACCTTTACACTAGCCATTGGTATTTATACCCAAATTCCTTCTACGTATAATTTATAAACAATGGAATACACTATATTTTATCAAATAATTATGTCAAATATTTTTTCATCTCAAAACTAGAGAAATACAATTCAAAAATTGAAAAATTATCTATTAGTATTATAATTATCATAAACATGTTTTCATTAAGATATTAATACATTCAAATCATGAATAATAGATTGTAATGAAAATGGTAATTATCTTTAGCCTATCCAAATGAGTGTCAAACCAAGTGCGTAGTAAGAACGTTTTTTTGTACCAAGTTATGATAGAGTTAAGAACAATATTACCTTTTATAGGTTATTACCCCTAGTTATATCTGTTATAGAACCATGTCTACTCATATAATCAAGATATGTATGTATTCTTAAGAAGACACACAATATATCTACCTTAATAAAACAATTTCTATAATTACACTGAAATCTATCTTAGGGTTTTTAATCTAATTTATGTCTTCCAAAATCTAGTTTCTACATTTTCTACTAAACAAGTTTTGATACCTACTATATCAACCAGAACCCAGTAAGCCTAGATCCTATGAAAACTACCATTACATTGTTTGAGATTTAATATTACTGTCCCAAAGGAACAATCCTTATAATAGTATTGGTAAATTAGAGATATTCATGGGTCTTTTATTAATAATAAATAAAAAAATTACAACATATTGTTTTCCTTTAGAGGAGAACATTATTCTCTCTAATATATCCTTTTATGTCTTTCTTAGTACACATTATGGAATCTTGAGAAAAGAAACAATTTAAGGGTGAGACCAAATGATATGAAAGGGTTAAGTATAAATGAATGTATCCTGAATCTATATTGAATAATCATTGTTGAATGGTTGATAACTGAACACATAATCCATATAAGTAAATAGATAATAAAAATAAATATGGAAAGGTAAATAACTGAAACATATTAAAATTAATCAAGAAAATAAGAATGAATAGAAAATATTGATAATTATAATGTTAGAATCTCATGGATAATAATAACTAAATTATGAATAGAGGAAATTGTTAATTAGTAAAAATTATTTCTAAGGAACAAGAAAGTCTATACTATCAATACCTTTCAAAATATTGTTTAAAACTACACGTAAAACCCCATTTATTTTGGATAGCTGATTTGTATCATATGCCTTATAAATGTATCAAAGGGATATATAATGTCCCGGACCCACCTGTCACTACTAGTCTAAAGAAACCCTCATATATCTAATAATTTATATAATTCATAAACATTATTCCTTATAAAATATCGAAATTGAGTAAAGAATATATATTTATCAATATTTATCTTGATAATAAATAAATTTCAATGTAAAAACCATATGTAAAAATAATATAAGGTTTGGGAAATAATCATATCCATGAAACATAATGTGGATATTTACGAAAAATATAATGTTCTATGGTCACTATAAAGTGAATAACTCAAGGGTAAGTTAATGTCTACAAATATTATTCAAGTAAGTGTATTTCAATACTGTGTTTTTGATAATAATCATAATCCATCTATAGGAACAATATGGATGGTATCAATACAATATATACCCACTGGAGTAAGAATAAGAATTGTTATCATTGATGAATGTAAATACAATAAATAGAAATTTAAAAACATTCTGGAGGAAAATTTACTTTTCCTTTCAAATATTAGATTACAAAAACATATCCATTAATAAAATTTTTAAAAATATTATTTTAAATTATATTTCAAAAAATAGAAATTTAATATTTAAATAAATAATACTGGTTAATTCCTCAAATGACATACCAGGTAAAATAGGCATTCTTTTTCCGTTGTAAAAAGGTTTAAAAAGTGCCTTATTTGATTAACCCCAAAAAATAATAGTTTTAATACATCTATCAAAAAGAATTTTTTTAAAAAAATATATTTAAAAAATATTTATTTAAATCGATAAAATCATTTTTGAAAACATTTTTAGAAAATATGGTTTTAGAGGAAAATAGGGTTCCGACCGAGGATTGAAACGAAATTGGTTTTTCTTAAAAAATTATAAAACAATTTAAGTACTAAAGAGTAGAAAACATGGTAATATTACCTAAAAATAATCATGTATAAAAATAGTAATATAATATAAAAGGGTATATTAATCACTTATAAAATAATTTATTTTAATGGATTTTGATGTGTAAATAATCCCAAATCAAACAATATTACTGAAGTACACACTTGCAAAGACCATAATGTTGAAGTAATAATCAAAAAATGAATCTATTATATATATCCAATGAAAATAGAAATAAAAATATTTAATATAAAAAATTATATAATAAAAATAAATTATAAAAATAATATTATAATGTTAATGACAATGAGGAAGTAATATAAACCAATGAAAAGAAATTGAGTTATACAATTATTTACCACTTGATAATTTTTTAAATTACCTATATAAGAAATAATTAAAATTTGAAATTAAAATAACATTAATAATGAATTATTGATGATGTTACATTATGTGGGGAAGTATATATATCATATAAAATTAATTAGGTTTTAAATATTATAGTATTCCTCAATGAATTGAAATTGAGACAAATTCCCTTACCATAAGCTCCATTTTGATTGAACACCAACTAACCTCTTGTATAATGATTTTAATCATGTTATTAAATTGTAAAATAATTTTTTTCATATTTATAAAATCATATATTTAACTATTATAAAATCTTATAACCCATTTGTTAATAATCATTTATTATATTCATTATTTTGGGTGTTAATTGCCTTTTTTAGTACGTTTTGACTTGTTCTTTCTTCCATATTAATCAAATCATGATTTATTATTATCAAGGATGTAAAACCTGATATAAATATCATATATATTAATTTTATATTTATTTAGAGTAATCCATAAAATTTTGTGACATTAAATGATATACACCATTCATGGAGAGTTGGTCATACGTATACAAGAATGTTGTTTGAATTTCATTTTCATATTGAAAGAATGAAATTTAATTGATATATATATATATATATTCGTTATAGTATCATTATTATGTAATATATATCCCATATGTTTATTAAAATCAACCTGAATACAGTCTATGTAAACCGTGAATTAATAAAATCACTTCGGGAGGTGTTAGTCTGCTGTATACAAAAGTGATATTGTGGTATTCCCATAAAAAGGAAAGAATAAAGGTATGTGATATATAACAATACCATAAAAATAAATACATAATAAATATCATAAATATAATATATATATAATATATATATTATTATTCCCAAACAAGAAAGGTGGTAATTGAAAAATGAAAGACCTCAGTTCGTGCAATGGTAATTCATTGTACACACAGATGATGATTTAATAACCCATTTGATAGAAGTGTCTGATTTCCTAGTTAATAAAAATAAAGTATAAATTGAATATCATATTGATAATATTGATTTTATTATATAATAATGATAAAATAATAACTATTGGAGGTGTATAATGAAACACAATAAAAATGGTTTAATAAAAATATTATGTCTTCTTTGGGAATCATCCCCAGGATTTCAAGAATTCCAAAATAATTTGTATTTAATCTATGGTAAATGATATAGGATAACTTTATTGAATTTTGGGTGTCATTTTTTCTTGTGTTGGAGAATAAAAAGTTGTTTTATAAGTGATATGAATGGGGGAGATAAAAACCACTTAGAGTTGGGGTGATTTGAAAGCATGTAATTTTTTGAAGGAGGGAATTACACCAATATTTAATCCATTATAAGTGTAAAAAATAATTAAGAAAACTCTATCATATAACTTATATGGTAAATATATTTCTATAAAATTGGTTGCGTAATGTTTTTTAGATCATTCTCCCCATATGTATAATTTTACCCCCTTTGTACATTTTTTTCTCTTAATCATTGTAATTATTATTTACATATCAAACTAATAATTTTGGAAAAAAAGTTGGACATATTATAAATTATAAAATATGGAGATGAAAAATTTAGAATTAATTTTCGAAATTCATATATCATAATTTGAAGAAAATAATTTAACAATAATCCTGAGGACAGAACAGTAATTTGGGTTTTCCAAAGTGAAAATGTTCTAATGTTTTTATGTTTTCATATCGAAATTCAACATAAAAATTATTCCACTAACATAAATTGTATTAATAGAGTTTTAATTTATAAAATTTAACAAAAAAAAATTCAAAGTAAAATTTATCATTATAAACTATTTAGATGAAAAGTCTATTTCAAAAATAAATTTAGTATTGTTAATTATTCATTGAAAAATGGAAAATTCTTAGAAAAATACCAAAATTACTCCAGAATAATATTATGAAATTATGATTTGAGAAATGAAATTTATTATTTGAAATAAAACTTAACAAGGTGGCAAAATATATTTTTAAAAAAATATCTTCATTAAAATGTCGTGAAAGTTCCTTTAGAAAGATACACATTTTTATGAATAAACTTAAATTTTTTCTGTTCTTATACATATAAAATCTATTAAATGAATTTAAATTATTTTATAGAATATATAATATATAAATTTGGTTTTTATCTTCTTACAATAGAAATTAATTTAATTTAGTATAATAAAAATTAGTTGGCGCTTGAAAATATTTTTTAGAAAACATTTCTTTTCTATTAAATTGTTTTTATATTCATATCTGGATAATTGGTAATAAATTAATTAGACAATATATTTTCATAATTTAGTTATACATATCATAAACACCAAAATTATACATAAGATAAAATTTTTCAATAAACTAATACTTTTAACATTATTCAGTAAAACTCAGTCTTTTGAGTAACAAAATCCATTGAAGAAAGTCATTGTTTGGTGTAATGAAAGATAAATTTGTATTATGTTCATTCCATAAAATACAATATATTGAATTTATATAAGATATAAAATTTTATGTAATTTCTCAGTATGTTATATTCTTTCTAGATCTTGGTGTTTCTTGTGACATTCATAATTGAATATGATGTTCATATATTAAAATGTTAGGGTGTTACATATTGTCGGTTTAGTGATAAAATTGACATAGATGATATTTTAAGGGAATATTTTGGGATTTTTTTGTTGTTTGGGAAAAAATATGATTAATGTGTCAGCAACAACATGGGAGATGTCAAGGAATTTATGTGAAAATGATTTAGAGTGACTTCCTTGATGAATCTATTTTATTTTATGAGGATCAATTGGGAGGATGTGTGGAGTGATTGGAGAGTCATGAGTGGAGGGATGAATGTTCATCGGTCAAGTTAGATATTTAAAAATACATTTATGTATTAATTTAGTGTTACAGTGTGACATCCTGGGTTTCGATGTGATGGTTCAATTTTATGATACATATGTTATTTTGGAAATATAAAATCATAAACCATTCCACTACAGGCTATGATATCATGATAAAATAATGAAATTGATGTTTTAATTTTTATATCTATAAGCAATGTTTATAGTAACACATAACCTCGTTAATGTTTAGTTCCATTTCAGTTAGTCACAATCTTTGTTATTAAAGTTGGGAATTTATTATTACACCATGATTTTTATGTTGGGAATTTTCATACTCATTTTTGGGTAGACTATTAAATTTAAATATGACCACATTAATATTTATTTCTATAATATTTTCATACCCATTTATATTGTTGTTTGAAAAATTAACCAGTATTGGTATTAATATTTATATATTTTTGTAGAGTATTCATTATAGAATGTATAAATAAAAAATATTTCATGATGAACTATGCTTCTAAAATTCAACCTCACCACATTAACATTTATTATAATTCACTTGTAACTACTATAAGTAATTATAAGAGGTTACCTCCCAGTATCTACAAATAAAACTTTACCTAACATCTTTACCTCCCACTAAAAGTGTATATAAATTGAAAAAATATATGAAATTATAATTGTTTATCCTCCTAGAAAGTTCTATATGTAATTTCAAATGATCAATGTACATAATTGTAATCAATTAAATCACACACACACACACACATATATATATATATAAATGTTACCTCCACTTATGAATGTTCATGTTACTTATTGGTGAACTAACCATTCACCTTGAAGCATGCATTCCCATTCCTTTAGATCCCCAAAACTCTACTTAGGGAAGTTATCATTAACATGAAAGGTCCCAACAATCTTGACTATATATTATCTCAAAACAAGTATAAATGTGAATTAAATAAAATTATCTTATCTATTTGGGAAAGCTAATTCCTTTAGATTTGTTAGTCAAAACACTTATATATTTTCATCTTTTCAATGGTGTAATTATAATTAAAAACTGTCAACACATTTTTATGTTCATCTAGCTCCAACAATTTATCTTGTCCAGATTCATCCTCTTTTTAATTGAAATCCATGACTACCTTGTTTTAATTTCTAGAAAGATCTAATGTATAGTGATAATGATTCCCAAAAACCAAAAAGAAACAATACATTCCCAATGGTTAAATTTTTCTTATTTAATAATCTCAAATTGTATATTATTGTTTCCTCAAACAATCTGTCATGCATGCATTTAATGTCTTCCCCAAAATCTATTTCAACTCTATACTCAAAATCACTATTTATCTATTAGTTTTAGGGTGACATAACGTACTCATGTAATGGAAAACTAATTATTTATTTATTACTCTGTTTAATAAATTATTGTTAAAATATGTTCTAATATCACTAATCAATTATATTTACATTATAGAAATTTAAAATTAAGATTTCATAAAGAATTTAGTAACCACCAAAATTTTAATGGATGAAAACTTCATGATGTATTCAATGTAAAAATAAATTTATATATATCAAAATTATTTAAAGAAAGGACCTATAATGTTTATCATGATAATTTAATTTTTTTTATCTTTTATGATATGATGTTGGGGAATCTTATTTATATTGATTATATTTTAATTATATTTGAATAAAACACATTAAAACTTGAATATCCATGCATTATTATGTGAATGTGGAAAAAATCCTCTTTTGAGGGTTATATACACTATTATCTCTAGACCTTGTTTATTCCCATCAGTGAGGAGTAAAAAAATAAAACATAGTCTCAACATTATTTTTACCCACACAATACTTAAATAATATACCCCTTACTATTTAAAAATAACATGATATCATCCCAATAATAACTATACCACAATAGAAATGAATAATTTCTTCTACAGATATGTAAATTTTTGGTAGACTATTCCAGTTGAAAAATAATTGTCAATGTGGAGAAACAATGTTAATTTTATGATATCCACTATAAAGTGGTGTATGTCTTAAAATTTATCTTTAATTTAAAACCCGTGAAATCATATAATATTGTTGAATACATTGTCCAAATATAACCTATAACAATATTTTATGGACCCTAGATATCATTAATCTCAATTTCATACTAGTTGAGTAATAACATCCTCTAAATCATGGATGGTTTTGAATATTTATTTTGTTGAAAAAATATAATGCCAATTTAGTAGTATAAAAAACCTCTTCAGATATAATATTATAGTGTCTAAATGTATCAAAGTTTAATACCATATTAATTATATGCTTCTCTATTATGGTATAATTGAACATAATTTATACAAGAGTATAAATTTCATCATTGATAGGCTAAAAAAAATTTCATTTATTTCCCATTAAATTACTTTATTATACACTTCCCCATCTACACATAATATCAAAAAGCTACACCCAATTTATGGTGACCATTATTTTGGGATTTTCTAATATTACATTTGGATCTATAAAATTTTCCTTTAATGTACTGTTAAATATAAAATCCACATATTTCACCAAAATACAGGTGAGAGGTCATGTAAGATTGGAAAAATATTTTAAACACTTTTTTTAAAAAAAATTATGTTCCAAGAATCATTGAATCATATTCACCATAATGGTATTGGAACATTCATTGAAAATATTTATCATCATAAGTTCAACATCTATCTCATCAAAATAATTCCATTGAAAAATAATACTTCCATTTTCCCTCATAACATGAAAAATCTTTTAATATCAAACTATTCATGTATCTTCACATATTTCTAAGAATAGGTTATTTTTTTATGGAACAATAAAAATGATAGTATATATATATATATATATATAATTCATCAAATAATACCTCTATAAAATATTTAACCCCAGATAAATGATGCACTCCCTAAACTTATAAAATACATTAGCTACATAACACATAATAAATGACTTACATGTTTAGGTTAACCTTCTATAGAGAAATAAAATGTTTTCTTCACTTGGTATTTCATATCCAATAGAATATGCATATAACTATAATATCTATTAAGAAACTAGTATTATTAAAGTATGGAAAAAATTGTAGTATTTTATTGGTAAATCATAATTGAAAGTAATCATTCCTAATTACAACAATGAGTTTCCAATAATCAACACAAACTATCCACCCCCATTATAATTTTGTGGATAAAATATCATAATACTTATTTACCACTATCATATATCATTTATGAAATATAACATGGACTGAGACCATATATTATTTTTTAGAGATTAGGTAGATGATACTAAAATTATAGAGTTTCAATGCCACATTCATCACAACATAAATTATTGGAGTTGTCAAACATCATTAAATATTATTTCTATATTTCAGTCAGACCAATTGAGTACAAATGGAAGGACCTATAAAATTAGTGTTATTTATACTCCCAAAAATAGACATTAGTAGTTTCCTTAAAAATAATAGCCAAATTAAGGTCATTCCCCAATAAATTATTCAGACTTACTATCATTTGTTTGTTACCACTTTATCCCAGTAATGTGTATATTAAATTTCATGATAGTAACATGTATTTACATTTATGTGGTTTCAATGTATATAAAAAAAATTAAAAAAATGTAATTTGTTATATGGTGTTCTACTATATAAAACCCTTATTTTTTCCTTTAATTCATATCCATATCCATATTTTCTTTCTAAATATTCATTGATAATTCCCATAAATTCTTATTCCACCTCATCATATATTTTAACTATTTATATATTTATTCATTTTTGATGATGTAGTTAAAATATTAAGATTCAACTCAATGTATCTCTACATTAATTAAAAAAAGTATATTTTCCAATATAAAACCTAAAATATTAACATTCCCTAATTAATATTTATGAGTTCTTTCCCCACAGAAAAAAAGTGTCATCTAATGATGACCATTACCTTTAATTTTTTTATCCATCTCTAGAAGGATAAAATTTTTGGTTAATATTAATTTACCCACATTCATAATGTTTTTATATAAATGTTTTATTGGGAAAATTATATATATGTAATATAGTTGAATAGAAAATCTCATGTTATTTGGATTATATAGTCCAAATTTCTATTATCTTGGTGATCAATATAACATCGAAACTTACCCCAAAATCACAATGATCATTTCATAATGTATAAAGACTATAGATCATGGATTAAAGGAGATACAAGGATCTAAATAATTTGGTGGGATATTACATTAAATGATTACTAATCATTCCTATAAGAGAGAGACAATTCCCAATACTTAAAATTTCAATTTATTTGATAGGATAAAATATTGAAACACTGTGTATGTAATGATTTTTGAAGTCACATAGTTGAATGTGATGATAAAATGTTTTTTATTAATAATCTTCATATCCTATGTGTATCGTGATGCTAAATTCCTCTAGAGTATTCTCTATATAAATGGATGTTATGTCTAGGTAGATTTAAATTTTTTTGGATTTGAAGGATCCTTACCATTCCCATTCACATTTTTTTCATTTTTATCCTCATTGGTTTGTTATTTATATATTTCATCCTCACCCTTCTAAACATCAATTTCCTTATCATCCTTATTCTCTATATCTATGTTTATGAAATTTATCTCTTCTCCTCTATTTAATTACACTACCTTCAACTCATCTCTTAAAACCCATATATTACCTGGTAGATTCACTGATGGTGTCCTAGATTTTTTTTCAAAATATTTTCAAAATTGATGTATGATATTATACATTTATGATTTATGGGTTGTAAATAAATTTTAATTCTATTAGAGATTTTTGTACACTTTTGATATACAAATATAATTTCATGAATATTTTTCACCAATTTCTTGAAATAACATTTCTCTCCAAGAACATCAATTTAGAATTGCATAGGTCACCAAAATAACTACTTATTCTGGGATACAAATTGTTACGTGGTGGTTTATGTTGTCTATTATCATTTGATAATTCATTGATATACATGGTAATATAATTAATATTTAAAACATATTTTTTATAGCATTGGTCTTAGGGTTCCATAGACACATTTTGTTCTATTGTGATTTTTATATAATATTATCAATGGATATAGTTTAAACACTCACCTAAATCATTATATATTAATAAGTCCTAGTTTATAAGTCATGATGTAGATATTTACCTCTACACATCTCACAAGAATTTTTTTTCTTATCACATTTTTTATCCTTAGTTGTGGATGACTATATACTTGCCCATTAGTTTTACTATGTCCACATTTTGGTTGATTAGATTTGTGTCATTCTTATCTTGTTGAATTCATCATTGTGGTTTTCTGAATTATACAAGATACTAAGATATATTATTTTCCTACTCATCTATTATTTATTTATCCACATATGTTTTATTACTGATAAACTCATATAATAATTCCATATCATTCAGCTATTTGATATTGGATTTTGTCCCAAAGTAAAAGATTTAAAACTATATACAATTCATCACTCCATGATGTCGTTTGTTTTTAACTAGGTATTTAAATTTATCTCATTAATTTTTAGAGGAATTCAATATTTATAAGAATAATTTTGAATCTCACACCATATATTCATCGTTTTTAATGATAGAAAGTACTTATCTATGAATTAACAAGCTATATTACCCCATGTGGTGATCAAACTAAATAATAGTAACTGAATACAATAAATTGAATGATCGTTAAATGAAAATAAATAAATATAAAAGTAATTTTATCATCAAACAAAAAATTACACTTAAAATTGTAACAAATTTATAAAATATTTAAACATTTCCATGAGATCCTTCTCATTAGAGGGCCCAAAGATGTCTAATTTTTTGATTAATTTGAAATAAACATTTTTAAATTAAATATTATTGGCTAAATGTTAACAAAAAATGAACGTATATGAACTATCTATTAATTAAATTCAATAATCCATAGGATCCATTTCACACTATTTATGGGAAAATTTAATGACGATGCTTCCTATTCCATCAATTGTGTTTTTTATTAATCCATTTAATAATAAATATTATCTTCCAAAAGTAATATTTCTTGACCATGGGGATTTAATTAAAATTTTCAATTGTATACAAAATCATTTTTCAGGTGAGAGGAGTGAGGCTTTAGAAACTAGAACATGCGAGGAAAGAAAACCCATATGTATACAAACGAATTAAAAGGAATAAAAGTGAAGAAAAAATAATTGAACCAAGAAACTAATACTAAGATTATTATCTTATTTTCTATAACATTTTATTTTTCAAATATAGGAAAAAATTATGCTTCTTGGAGGATCATCAAATTAAAAGTGTGGTGTGTAAGAATTTATAAATATAAGTTTTTAATCATTTGGTTGTGAAGAAACAAAAATATATTATAACAATAGATATTCAGAGTAATAACCTCAAGGATAATGTTATAAAATCCAATCCTAATGGGAGTTTCTCAATTCATAGTTCTGAAATTTTGAAGTAAACAAAGAAACCTAATAGAAAATAACTTTGATTAAAAACACTAATAATAAAATTAGAAGTTTATGTGTTGTGACATAATGATGATATATCCAAATCTTTTAAATGTGAATATTTGAATATCACTATAAAATCCTAACAGTTTTACTATTGGCTAGGTCTCTCATTGTAATCCCTATAGTGGTAATGGTGTGAAGTGGGTGTTGGTTCTGGATTTGGAGCTTACTAATTTTTGAGGTAATGATAACCTTAAAATGTTTAAAACAAAAAGGTAAATTTCAATAAAATTTTTATCTCTGATCTCTATGTCACACATATGAAGAGATTAAATGACATAATACTCTTAGGTGATGATGTAATGGATCATTAACCTTCTAACATGTTATAGATATATAGATCACTATGGTGTCGTCTATTCAGTAATACCATTATATCTTCTTCATCTCAAATTTCTAAAACTCATCATATCCAATAACTCAATGATTTTTGTTGTTTTGGAATAATTTTTTATTCATCATGAAATTATTATTAAATTTTTTTCCACTTTCTTGAAATACATTATTCTGTTTATAATCTAATAAAAACATAAATATTAGAAATTATGTTTTCCGAAATCAATGAAAATATTTGTAAAATCATCATTCATAATTTTGGGATATCATTTACACATTAATATCCCTATGATGTATTTCATGATGTGAATATAATTAATAGAAACTAAATAGTTTTAATATATCATTCTATGTTTCTTTTTACAAGCATGTGTATTAGTCATTTTCAAAAAGATTATAAAAAATGTGTGTCATGATTTATGTACTTTGATGCATGATGAAATCCATAATGCATATACTTACAGTTAAGTATATTATTTTAATTCTATCATAATTGGTATTGAATTAATTAAATGTTTAAGATAGAATTTTTCTATTCTGAATTACAGATGAATATATTTTCATCCCATTGTTTAAGATAAAAATGTCTAAGTTAATTCTATATCCATGATGTTTTCAATACATATGTATCTATGATATTCAAATAATTATAAATCCATTATAAATGTTGTTGATACATGTATTCATCCTTCTAGATGACATAATTTTTGAAGAGTCACACATGAAGGATGTTATTTTTGTAATTAATTTTAATTTTTTATATGGATAGAGATATGTTTATAGATACCTATAGTAGTATCTAGATTGAACTAACTCCCAATATGGAAAGATATTATAATATCAAACACTAACTATAACCAAAATAATATTATTTTTAATTAAATATTATTTTATGAAAAATAGTTTCCTACTTTTTTGAATAATATTTATTCAAAATTTGTTGATCATAATTTTAATAAAATTACCATTAAAGAGAATAATATGTGATATGAATTTTACCTCTTACCTAATAAAAAGATAATAAAATAAAATATTTATTCTGGGGAGGGGTGAGTGAAATATTTATTTATTTTTTATAATTTAATTTAATAAAAAAAGTATTCACAGGTAAATAGTGTATAATATTTATTTTATCGAATAAACCTAAAACTTCCCAATAACGTTTGTAGGAGGGTTTGGATAGATATAATGATGTAGTAAATATTTTTAATATCATTTTATATAAATAAATAATTATTTATTCAAGAAATTATATTAGAATAATACATTTTTCCATTAAAATAATAGTATTATTATTATTTTAAAAATTATGTGAGATGGAATTTTATTATAATTGAATAAAAAAATACATAAATTGAATTCTTATAATTCATGGCCAATTTATAAGAACTAAATTATAACATTTTTTTGATATTATATTCCCATTCCATAAAATGATTTACTCAAGATATAAACTTATTATTAAAGACTATCCTTCATCTTCAATAATGTTTTGAGTGAGAAAAATTATGATATTTCTTTATATGATTAAAATAAAATGACTTGAAGCACTGAATTGTTATACAGTTGCACCGAAAAATTCACAAACCAAAATAAAAGTTTAAACAAAAATGTTTAAATATAGATACATTAATTGTCCTTATAATATTTAAAGAAACGTCATTATGAAGAGGATCAATTATGTGTTCAATGAAATAAATGAAGAGAACAAGTAAATTTTAAAAAAAAATATTATGGTTATTAATTTATTGAAATGAATAATTATAAATTATGTTTTATGATCTTGTTAAATTATTCTATAAAATTTCATATAGTTTAGAAAGAAAATTTAAGATGGGAATCCCAATTTTTAAATTTAATTGTGGTCGGATCTTGTATAAAAACCCACATGAAAAGAATATCAGTAATTAAAATAATTCAAATACATTATTTTAAAAATTATTACAATAATATCTACATTCCTTAAAAAACTATAAGACAGGAATCAAGAACCTTGTAAAATATAACATCTTACATTTTACCAAATAAATTATATTTATTTTAACTTTCATATTTCTGAATCATTACATTTCTAATCAAACATATCATTTCCAAATTCCATAGTATAATGTCCAATAACATAGATGTATTTTCAACCAATAAGTATATAAATAACTTTATAATTCTTATTCATATCATAGTAAAAATAAAAAATCATACTCATGGAATAACACCTTGTTCCCCACCATTAAGGGGATACATTGAAAACTTTTAATCATAAAATTTTGATCATGTTAGAGCACACCACCGATATATTTAATTTATATCACCTCACACAAATAATATATTTGAATTCCACTTTATCGATCATCAATAAAGAACTGATTTATCATCATCCAAAAAATGTGATAACTATTTCATCATTCACATAGTGTGTATTAATTAATCCTCATGAAAATTTCATATTTTTGTTTATAGAAATCACTTGACATATAATATGAATAATATATACATCATCGTAAATAATTTACTACCTATAAAGAGGTGTGAAAACCACAGTTACTCAAAAATGATATTCTATGTTGTAAACCATCATTTCAAAATATTCATAACACTATTTTATCATATAAATAAATGTAATTGTCTTTTTGGGATCATTATATTTATTTGACATCACTATTCATGTTTACTTTCGACATATTCATAATGGAAAATGTGAGGAATATAACTTGAAGATCTATCATATCACCAACCACAATGAAATTTTTATAACCTCCAAATGATCATAATTTAATGGCTACTATCCATGAATAATGTGTTTTCATTAATAATCAAATATAGATAATGATATTCCTCATTGGTTTTGTTGTAAAAGTTAATATTAATCAGGAAACAAGATTTAAATAAACTCTATGTATGATTTACTTTATTATTATATTCATTTAAATTTTTTATTGAGGTTCTAACATTCCTTTTATAGAGAGAGTTTCACAAAAAAATATTCGATTATTTTTTTGATAAATAGATACCTTTGGTGACTAAAATCCATTTCGTTCTACTCATGTAAATTTGGGAAACTAATTACTGTAAAAACTCATCATGGGTAATGGTAAATGGTTTGTTTTATATATTTTTAATTCTATTTATTGATTAATATCATAGTAGATAGTGAATATTGTTTTTGTAATTTATTTCACTAAATTTTAGTATAGATATATCCCATTAATTCCTTCAATTTCAACTTGAATACAATTTTCGTTATTTTTAATTCACTCAAAAATGAAGGTTCTATGGTGTAGAAGAAGTGGTTTGGGAAATACAATAAATTATTTTTTCTTTAATTTCCTTGAAAAAATACTTTGATCAAGGTGAGTGTAACCCCACAAGATTTAAGGGGAATTTATTTCATATCTAATTTATACTTAATTTTTATAAAATAAAATTTCCATTACATGATGTTCTTTTTTATCATCAAATTGGTTTACCACACTTGTCACATACCATCGGTTTGACAAATATCCATCGGAAGAATCCCACTAGTCTTAATACAAAAAATACCTTTGAACCATTTAACATCACTGTCGAGTCTCAATGTTCTTGTATGGATGATTGAAACCTCCTTTTGTTATCCCCATTTATCACAATAACAATCCTTTATGACCATTAAGGATTATATCAATTTCTCTAAGGTATATGAGATGGAGGAGGAGGATAATTTCTATTTCTTATTTGGAGAATTATAATGAATGTTATCTTTATGATTAATAAAACTTTATAGAGATAATTTTTTGGGTGTATTAATTTTCAAACCCTTGTAATGATATAAACTAGTTCAAATAGTTAGGTTATAGAATATGGAATTCCAAAAATACCCTTAACCATTTTCTTAATTCTAACGTAACACTATATAAAATAATATTAGTATAATTATGATTATTTACCTAATGTGAAAAAAACTCATAGATAATTATAAAATATAATATTATATAAATAAATCAATATTTACTTAAATTATATTGAAGATATATCTCCAACCAGAATCCTTTCTCTTCCCAAAAAACCTCGTAACCATTTATCAAACATTAAATATTGGGTTTGTATTTGAATAAATAACACTGTATTATTCACTCATGAATAAATTTAATATTCATTAACTCATGAGTACTTAATTTTTTTTAATATTAAACTAACATATATATCTTGTTGTGTAATAGCTGACATAATGTAGTCAATCATTATAACTTGAATAATTTTTATTCCTTAAAACATGAGAATAATATATACTCTAATATGAAATTAAAAATGAGTTTACATGATGTTTGGGATACACTTAGTAATTCACCTTCTATTCTTATTTCTTAGTAGCATTTGGATAAAAGCATAAATTCCAAGATCAAAATATACTAACACATTAATTAATTTATACAGAA
The DNA here is from genome assembly GCA_963277665.1 of Viscum album. Taxonomy (NCBI): domain Eukaryota; kingdom Viridiplantae; phylum Streptophyta; class Magnoliopsida; order Santalales; family Viscaceae; genus Viscum; species Viscum album. The sequence goes on from OY728133.1 coordinate 1,966,149,142, forward strand.
TAATTTTAATTCCAAGACCACAATGTCCTCCAATGAATTATAACAATTTAATATAATACCATTGTCTCAAAATGTAATCATCTATGTTACAATACATGTTACATTATCATATATGCTTAATATATCATTCATTGAATTTTCTAGAATGCATTTTTTTGACAAAACATATAAGAACGTAGAAAAAATAAGATAATTAGATGCTAATACAAGGGCATGTGATATTTACTTCTAATAAATTAGAATAATGAAATCATAGTTTTTTTATTCATTATTATCATATAACTTGTGATACACCTAAAATATCCAATCTCATATTGATATGATGTATTCATAGATCTCATAAATACATCTAAGTTTGAGAATCATGGTGTAAATTAAAAACAATTCCATATATAAAAACCAATACCATCATTCAAAGATAGAAGTAGCATAGGAAACAAATAAAATGTGGAATTCCCATGTGTAGGTATGCTTTCCTAACCTCATCTATTGGTGACTATTAAGTGAAATACTTATATTAATAATACATTGCATTTATAATAACCCTATACCTAATATAATATATCATCTATCTCATATTATATAGATTTCATATAACCAGAATTCATATATTTAAGAATATCATTATAATACATCAAATTTATCATTATAGTAGAGAAATGTTATGAAATATGAAAGCAAAAAACACTCTATAGGAATTATCACTTTAATGCGACATATATTAATACATATTATGAGATAAAATATTTAATAATATTAGAAACATTAAATATATAGGTAATAAGAAGTACAACATAGTTGGTTTATAGGAAGCGTATCTAATAGACTCCCACTTTTAGTAGATAGAACTACAGACATCAATATTTCTGCTAGATCATAAATGATATTCTTTATTTTAATGAGATATGTGTTTATTAATTTGATCCACCACAATACCCTCTGTTGAAACACTATTAAAAATTACCTTTCCCATTTTTGAAAATCCCTCTCCAAGTTATACTTATTATTTATCTTTATTTCCCATTGATATGATCATGAAAAGTTAGTTCGGTTGACCACTACAATAATATTATTCATACCATGCTCAAATTATAAGTTTATATTCCTGGGGAGAAAATTTATTTCTATGATAAATTCCTTGATTTCATCACTAATGTAACCTTAAATCGACAAAAAATTATAGGATCACATATCTATTTAATTATGTATGTAATCTAAAATTGAATCCATATCCAATTTTTTTGATCAAAATGAAATTTAGTCATTATTGAAGTTCCTTTCATGATATAACTGATTCACGAACACTGATGCTCAATCACATATTCCATGAAAACACCTCAGAGCATAGATCATTGATTTTTCCTTTTTACTGTGGAAAACTGAGGAATCCTTTGATACCCACACAATCATTGGAGAATCATTTCATAAATATGATATGGAGAATATGGAAATATATGGTACATGCTCTATTTTATTTCTGTGGAACTTGGGTAAGATGAGAAAGAAAAAGTAAAATTATTTTGTGTAATAATCTGAAATAATTTCAAAAAAATATGTGTTATATAATTATGTTAATGTTTTTGAAATTTCACCTCTTCTCTTTAATATGTTAATCCTTATAAATTATACCATATTCCAAAAAATTCCATAGTAAGCCTATCACTTATGATATAAATAATTTATAAAATACTTTTAATATTAAAATGACATCACATGATAATATAAGAGTTATTAAGTAGACTAGAATCTTCGAAAAATATTAAATAGACCTTGAATAATTGATTGTACATTCATATTTCTTTCCTTCTATTGACATAACAGTTATTGAAAACTGTGATTTATAAAAATTAAATCCTAGAACTCTAAATTGGAATAATAATGAATTTATTTATTCCTTATGATTATAAGAACCCAATCACTACCTGGTCCCTATTATGGGGCCCTGCAAATACCAAACTCCTTTTCATAATATTATTTCAAGATTCTAAATATTCATCTTGTGTCAATTTATAAGCACTTATCTCGATCGTAGTGATTCATAAAAAGAGACCCATAATGGTATATAGAAAAAATCCTAGACCCTACAACAATAAGAGAAAGTAATATCAGTCTTAACCTTATCTCAAAATGTTCTATGTTATATAATATCTTTGTTTCCTAATATATCATTAACTAGGACACACAGTGTTGGTCATCAAACTTTCATCTACATAATTTAATTTCCTTTCATGATAAAAATAAATTTTTCTACAATTCCCATGGATTTATTAAATTTAGTTCCACTTAGGTATTATTGTGTTGAGATATATATTTCTTTACAAAAGAGAAACATATTATCCTAATTCTTCAATCACTATTGAAACACCAAATACACAGCTAATTTAGGATAAGACATCATAACATAAAATGATGTTTTTCATCTTAAATCAATGTACATGATCAAATGGTGAAAATAAATAACCATATAATATCAATATAACAATACACATGTTTTTAGAAGAAACATACAATGCCATCTAGAACATGAGGTGTTATTTTTGGAAGGTCAACTTTTATGGTCTCATTTATATGAGATCACCAAGTTGATCATTCAGGAGATAAAGTCTCATTTAATATGATCCCTCAACACATGATTTTGAGGTAAAATATATTTCAAGTTAGTATGATGAATCTAGACCATGATACAAATGTTTATGATTACTATGATGGTATCATAAGTTTCCCATTATAACTCTAAATTTATGTAACCTATTTGTATAATTAATCATATATGGAAATTACAATGATAATAGTATACCAAAAAAATTATAATACAATTACATAAAGATAAAATAATTCAAAACTCATTGTATACATGGTATGATAACCATATGTATAACTCCAATTGGGACAATTAAAATCACTTTTACAACACTCCCACTTTCACTAGAGACAACATTTTAAGAATTAAAATTTTATTTCTCACATGGGATGATCAAGATCCTTTTTAGTTATGGATTTAGTCAATAGGCCCCTATAGTTTATTAAATGGATTTTCAACTATATAGCATTCATCCTCCTTGAGTAAAACTCCTTGGGAGATGATATCTTTGAGTATATACTTTTTTTCCTCTATAATAATCATTACATATTGTGTAGTTTCATTTTCATAGTATTATCATAATTTAAATTTTGATAATACATCTCATTGTAGGTATTATTCAATGAACTTTAATAAATCAATACAAGTTTCATACATATTATTTAATTATATTTGAAGCCACAATATACCTAATATTTTGTTGATACTAGTACAAATGGACTCAATTAGATTATATTTCTCATTTCCTTAATGTAAATATGATATTAAATCAATTTATACATGGGAAATAATTCTTATATCCCCTTTACAACTATTTCCTGACATTACATTTTCCATGTAAATATGACATAAACATGATAATGTACTACTATATACTTATGAATACATATCCTATAGTTTTTTAAGGTTTACATGTTATTTTCATATCATAATGTATAGGTTTTCCGTATTATATAGTCTACATAGATTGGAATGTGTGATAAATCCATAATAAATTAAATATTGTGTTATTCACACCATTTTAATATCATTTTATGTCTTGTACTTGTCTTCTTGAAGGGATTTTTTCCATGTGACTTTGTATACAATAATTTTTCAAATTATTCTTACATATAATTTTTAATACATTGTATGTATATTAACATTGAATTAAAATAATAAACCCATAGATCTACCACAATAATTTTTTTTGTTGGAATATTAGTCACTTTAATAACTAAATATTTGGATATATATTTTTAATATAGTATAAACTAAAAACATAGTTAATAATTATTTTTAAAAAGTAATCAACATATTTAACTAGAAAATTTATTGTACACTAGATAACCTCTTATAAATTCATAAAAATCATTTATTACAAATAAAAAAATATTTGATTACAACTTATTCATTAATCTATAATTGAATCTCTATAAATTTTATTATTTATGGGAATTATATGGTGTCATTGATAATTTCTACCTACTTTATGTATACTCATTAAAAAGGTGGACAAAATATCTAATTCCCATTATAATGATAATATAATCTTTGAATCAAAACAATAATACTAATTTATTCAATCATGTACACATGGTATAAAAAATCAATATATATTGGCACAACTCATGTACCACTAATTTATGGTTTTTATTTAATACACACTAACAACATTACATCATTTGGAGAAAACTTCATAATACATACTAAATTTTGGAACATGCATTCCATTTTTCATAATTAATATTAATTTTTCATTGTAAACTCTTACTATATAAAATATAAATATATGGTTTATTTGTAGCATCCTTAATCATTTAATAACTCGAACAATTCTTTGGGTCGTGTGCCACTGTCCTTAGGTAGGCCTCCCCGACACTAAACACTGTCAATAAGAAGCAAGGGTGTAAAAGGGGTGATAGCAGTGAGAGTATACACTCTGGTGTTGAAAATATAGAGGTTTATATAAATATAAATTATTTGAAACATGAGACTAATAGACGTGACTAGTAACCCTCCCAAGGTGGAAGAAAAAGCAATATCAAGAAATAGAAGAAGTAATAATAACAACAACAACCAAAAGATAAACAATCCAATATTCCATTTGTAGCTACTTGAAAAGAACTTGAATATATAAAATTCATATAGACAATAAAAATAAGGGTATCTGATGACTGAAATTAGTATATATATATATAATAGCATTCTGGTACAAAAAGAAAAAATAGAAATTGTAGCATATTCAGGAACCCCAATGTCATTTCCCATCCTTCCATTGCTAAATATCCCAACAATAAGGCTGGGATCCAAATTCCAAACACTTAATTGAAAATCCATAAAATATAAATTCTGCCAAATGGTCCCATTTAGAGTGTGATAAAGAATATTAATAGACCACCACCATCATATGCCTCTCTCACATCTCTGATTGATCAGGTGTATTATCAAATGTGAATAAAATAGACCTTAAATATTTCACATATAACTTATTACATTGTGCTCAATAGACAAAATAAATATTTCACTTTCATCTACCAATGTATTTATAATGCAGTAGAGAGGATCATTATCCACATACCAATGAATCCCATAAAATAGATCAGTCAAGGTGATCCTTCAACATCAACCTCTATTAAACTCACCCAGAATCATGTGCCAACTGAAAAATCAAATCCAAGTTAAGTCACCAATGTACTGAAGGAACACACAAATAATATTAACCAAGTGAATCAGACCCATAGTCTCATTCAACCACCAGACTGAACCCTGATGTCTAGAGAAACATCAATTTATTCCCTCAAAATTATAACACCATTGTCTCAATAGGCTATTCCCCCAGGAATGGTGATATATGTCCCTAAAAATGTTTCTGGCCCATGGCCTCATATACATCAGGCCCCAGATCCAAAAAATACCTCATCATGGACATATTATGGATCCTCACTATACACATGTATTTTTATAGAAATCACTTCAACCATTTAACTAAGCTGCAACTACCAAATTCCTCTACCCACATGGGTGGAAATACAACCATTTCATATGTGTCTTGTAGTGTGAACACGACTCCAAATGGTACATTTTCCAACTCAGATGAGCGAAAATGAACAATAATAACCTTACCAAATCCTCCTAGCAATCATTACCCTATGACTATGTAACTCATATAGATGGTCAACATCGCCTAGAAACACTCAAGGAATTATCACAACCTGAAGGATTTGATTCCTTAATCCTATAACTAAATTTCCTAACAAGTGATTAACTTCACACATAGAATAAACGGCTCACCCAAACTGATTATTAAATCACCTCATACATGATTTAAAACTCCACCCTAATCATCTCTCTAACCCTATCACATTTCCATGGAACTCAGTAATGAATTGTAACACCAAAATAAAATTTTTATAATCAAAACAGTCGTATTTAACTAATTAATCTCACCGAACTAACCGTCAATGTGGTATCAAGCTTTGTACACAACTAATCCATGGATGAATAAGATAGGGCATGCGTAGAATCATACCACATGGTTTCACAATTAACTTTAAGATAAGGGATTATTTAAATAGGGTTTCTCTCTATCTACACAAAGGATCTCTCAATAATTCATCCCAAAAACAACAAAAAAAATCATTGAGAAAGATGAGATCCACCTAACTTGTAATTGTAGACATCTAGTCATTTGATATCGACCTCTATCTCAAGAAAAATTTAAAGAAATAATAATATTAGATGAATTTATGGAAAAGAGTTTAAAAAGGATCACATGGATTTATCACTCTGTATGGAAAGAGAAAATAACAATAGAGGAAAGTTGATCGAAGGATATATCGATATAAATATATATCCACTGATAGATCCAATATCAGAGCTCAGACTATAGGTAAATCAAGATCCTTATATAGAATATGGGGAGGAGTGTTCCCCCTTGGTGTTGCCTCTTTCCACATCAGAGGAAAATAAAAAATGTTTTTGGGACCCATTCGCCCTTAAAACAAATATAGGAATTTACACACTATGTTAATATTTACACACCATGTAAATTCATGGTTTTCATTGTCATTGACTGAAAAAACATGAAATTAAAATTATTACACACCATGTATTTATTTACATGTTATGTAATAGGCTGAAACATCTTTTATCCACCCAGACCATCCACTCATCTTCAAGTGTTTTCTTGAACCCATAATACTTCCATTAAAATTTAACCCACACCTTGGACAAGGTATTTAGATAAAAAGTATCCAAAATTTGGGTTTGATGATGAATTAAAAGTTTTGGCCTCAGTGATAACTCAAAATATTTATGTTTACTCAAAAATCACCCATTAAAAAACGTAGGATATTACAATATCTCCACATTATCAAAGATCATCCATGAGATATAAAACATAAATATGATATGATAACAAATATACCCACCTCAATTAAAATTATCCAAGAATAACCTGGTCTCAATGGCATAGGTTCACTACCTCAAGTCACACCCCACATTAGGTATTACCAACAGTGGCTGCATTTAAACCCTAATCAAAATATAAATTCAATGGTCCCTCAACCATCACCCAATTCAAGGACCTACTATAAAAAATAATCACTAATTCACCTCATTGGGCGATCTGATTTCATACATGAAACCTAGTAGAATCTCACACTACATTGATGTTGAGATCGTACCCATGTCGCACATGTCACCTTTGAGGTCACACATCTCAATAGATTCCCAAATTCATTCTTAGTTCCTCTGAAATAAAAATAGGTCATGCATCACAATGATTCCTAGATTCCAAGTCACCTAAAAATACGTTCTCCCAATGGTTTCCACATAAAGAACCTAGTGACACACACCTCATTTATATAATTATATATATAATGCAACCAATCTAATTCCAAATTACTAACCAACAACTCATTTGTCTATAATTACATATCATACACCTCATGCACCCAAAAGATTAATTACTATAAAACATCTAGTGAAAAATTAAAAAATGAAACATAGTTATGACACTACAAACCTATAACCATAATCGGATCCCACGACTGCTGATTATATGGTTGCTCCACTGTATGCACTTGGGTTGATGTCCGACTAATTTATATATAATCTCTGTGTGGAAAATCAATGGACACTAGGCGCTGCATAATTTTTTTGGACCCTCCATCTCAACCATAACCTACACATGCAATAGAAACCTGACTACCATCACCTGGTACTGCTCCCGATCCAATATCAATTCCATTATACTACCCTAGACCTTGATTTTTTACTATCTAAGAAGGATTCCTATAGAACATCTTTAGATGAATGACCCATCCATATTCATTGAACCCCATTTGATGCAAAATCCCACAATATATATACACATAACCTAGATTCTCACACTGGAATCACACTGTTAATGACCCACTAAGTGGTGGAATTCAAATTTCCTTGGCCTAACATCTATGCTGGAACACCTTTAGTCCCACTACCTACTGTCTTAAGAATCACCACTGAAATCACCTCATATCATCACCCAGCTTGAGTAAGACCAATATTTCATGTTTCCCTGGGCTATGAGAATTGGGTTCATCACCTCTGATAATGAAGTTAACCTAAATAATTTTACATTCACCCTGATGGAATTCGATAGAGAAACCTCAAAATGACTCACCTTCAAGTATAAATCTCCAACCAATTTGGGTGTGAAGAGAGACATCTCGGTGATTGCTGTTTCATAGTAATCAATGGACATGTCACCCTATTGAAGGCTCAATAATTCTTGTGCTCTCTCCACCCTCATTGTGTCTATTAAAATGTTCTCAATGAACATGGCCTCAAAGTCCCTCCAAAATAGTCCCACATGTTTTGTTACCTATACCAACACATCCCACCATCACTTTTTCAGTTCCAAAAGAATGTATATATCCAACGTCACCCTCTACCATGGGGGTGTCTGAAGTTTCCTAGAGATCATATGGATCAATTCTATTGTGTTTTGAAATTCGTACGGTCCATGTTCCCTATGATACAGTGGTGGTAGATGCAACTGGAACTATCGAGTTACGTATTCTATATAGGACTCTACACTCTAAGATCAAATATATGAATTATACCAGAATCAATCTATGATTCTTGTTAACCACAACCCCAGACCGTCAAATATGGCTACTTACCCACCTTAACCTCAACCATTACCTATGAATCATAATTTACCAGACCCTACATAGCCTCATCCTAACCCTCATGGGTCTCAAATTAGGAATTATCAGGATTTACCACATCAATGGTTTCCTAATGCGCCATTAGATCATGTCCTGGTGGAATCCTATTGAATACCAATACCATGGTTAGACATCCCAAATAAAAAACACACGTGCAAACACACTCTCACACACACACAACAACAACAAATATAGGGAAATTTGTAGCAGTACGCATAAACTCAATACCCTTACCATCCTCTATTAAAATATTTCACAAGATAATTGGCCTATTGGCATTTAATCATCCACATCTGAGCCAAGTAACATATATGACCTAGTCGACTCCTATCCTTATCAACCATGTCTTATCATTATGATAACCATGTCACCCAACATGGTTATCAACCTCACTCGACATAATCATCCTTGTATTCTCCTATATGATCATGGATCATACATATATATATAAATATATATAAATATATATATATATCATATATCACAAGTAATCATACACATGAACATGAGAAAATATATATAAAGAATTATGTGATAATTAATAACATAAAAAATATACCTTTTCCATACCAGAACATGGGTTTATATCATTCATTTACATACCATTACATGGGTGACATGTCATAATAGATAACATTTAACATCCAATTGAACCACTCATGTTTGAAATAATATAAACTGTAAAGAGATAAAAGTAATTCCCTCTTCTGGTAACGTGGTCTGTCCCCCGTGCATGGGGATGTGGGACCCAAAACATGTGTTCTTATCATAATAACAACAAGTTCATAATATCAATTCTACCATATCCTTAATAGTATGACCAAGAAATAGGGAAAATAAAACTATTATGATACCATTTTTATCCCCCCAACTGATTTAGCCACCCAAACAATGCTTCAAGTAGGGTTCCACTAGCCTTGGGAACTCCACCTCGTATTTCATAGGCTTTAGACTAGCAGAGAGGGTGTAAAAGGGGTTATTGTGTAATATTATACCCTATAGTGATGATAATATAATGGTATATATAAATTTAATGCAATAGAAAATAAATACTAATAGACATGACAAGTAACATTCCCAAGGTGGAAGCACAATAAATATCAAGAAATACCCAAAGAAATATTACGAACAGAAACCAAAAAGATAAAAAAATGAAACATTCCATTTTTTGCTTCTGAAAATTAAAATTCATAATTAAAAGTCATATAGACAATAAGTAGAAGGGTCACCCATGGAAAACTGAATTTCTAAAATATATAAAAACATGATGGTACAAAAAGGAAAAAAACTAGAAGTCTAACTAATGAAGGAACCGAAAGGACCCATATCATCCCTACCATGATAAACATCAAAACACTAAGGAACATTTGCAGATACTGAATGCTTTACTGATCACAAAGCCATAAAATATACATGTGTCTTGGTGGGAATGTGTAGAGTGTGATAATGAATCTTAGTAGGCCACCTAAAAACATTTATTATCTCACATATTTGATTAAGAATATTTATACTAAAATATATATAAATAAAATCATGAAAATATTAGAAAATAATTTCTTCCCTTGGGCTCAATAGCCACATGGAAACATTCCCCTGAATCAGTCAACATTGGTATAATTTAGTGCAGAGTATACTTTTCCTCAGTCAAAGGAATCTTCTAAAAAATATCATTCATGGTTAACCCTTATTTCCTCTCAAAATGGGGGATGACCTTGTTTGATTTAGGAACAAAAATTTCAATTAGTTTATAACAGGTTTGTTCGTAGAATCAAAAACATCCAATGTTTCTATATCCATTTGGACCTACTTTCCAAAGGTAGGTGCTCATTAGTTGTGGAACGATGAGGCTTAATAATTTGAAATGGTCTAGAGGATGGGAGTTCGGACTCATCACACATTTTTGGGGGGAATTATTGTCTACTCTAGGACTCTCTTTATAGATTGAAGTTATGTTTGTGAATCCTTATTACACAACCAAGTATAAAAATGAGCATTCCTTAAGATCTGACAATTAATGATTAATATGTATGAGATTTAGAGAATATTTTATATGTATTTTATGTTCTTCATTGATAAATAATCATCTGTGTTTGTTAGAGATTATTAGTTAATGGTATCCTTCAACATGTTATATAAATATCTCTTGGTCATTATGATAACCACATTGGTTTTAAATCCAATTAGCAGGGAACATGAAGTTTATTGTCATTCAGAAGAACATGGATTATCTAAGAGTTGGGATCATACCTGAAGATGGGCTACCTACATATCCTTGTTTAGAAAAGGAATCAAAACCCACGTAGTTCGAGAATTAAAATATAGTTTAACGTCATATGGGACAGATGAGAATTAATGGGTGATGGACTTGAATCTTAGAATGGTTTCCTACGTAATCTAATTTTGAAGTAGAGATCAATATCCACGTAGTTCAGTTAATAATTTTGGGTCATACGTATGATTAACAACCCAAAGAGATGTGTTGTGGTTACTTCTACACTCTAAGCTCATGTGAGTCATGCTCTGTGTGAGAAACAAGAGGTATCAGTAAACCTGAAAATTTGTGCAATGAATGATTTGGTCACAAGGAATGATATGGGGATTATGTATGTATGATATCCCAAATAGAGAAAGATCAAGACTTACTTTAGTGAAGAATCCTGGGAAGAAGGTCTATAAAGGTATATGTGATTTATGGAGATTTGGATACTCTAACATAGGGCTTACTCCTGAGGAGGATGCTCAAATTAGGAGGAGACTTGTGATTGGGTTTTATTCATGAAAAGGAAGCCCAAATCAAAATAAGTTAATGACTGGTTAAGAGAAATTATTACTGGGGCTTATTCCTAAGAAGGAGGCCTAGGTTAAAGGGACTTGATAACTAGGGCTTATTCCTGAGAAGATGGTCCAGGTTAATGGGACATGAGAGCTGTGGCTTACTCCGGAGAAGGAGGCCCAAGTTAAGGGAATTTAGGATTTGGGTCTTAATCCTAAAGATGATGCCCATATTTGGGAACATGGACAGGGAATTGCTATTGAAAAGGAGGCCCAGATTAGGAAATTATAACTGGTTGTTTACTCCTAAAAGGGAGGACCAGGTTAGGGAATTTTGATTGAGACTTACTCCTGAGAAGGAGACCAAAAATTAAGCAACTTGGGGATTACTCCTAAAGAGGATGGACATTTTTGGGAATTTGGACTGGGACCTACTCTTGAAAAGGATGCCCATGTTAGGAAATTATAACAGGGTCGTACACTTGAAAATGAGGCCCAGAAATAGGGGAATTGGTGCTTAATCCTAAGGAGGATGCCCATATTTGGGAATTTGAGATTGGGACTTACTCTTGAGAAGGAGGCCCATTTGTTAAGGAGACTTGAGATTTAGGACTCATTCCTAAGAAGGAGGCCTAAGTTAATTGAAATTATGAGTGGGGATTACTCCTATGGAAGATGCACAAATTAAGTAAATTATGACTGGGGAATACTCTTGTGAAGGGGGCCCAGGTTAAAGGGAATTAAGAACAAGGGATTATTACTAAGAAGGAGGCCCATGTTAAGGGAATTTGGGGTTTGGGGCTTAATGCTATGGAGGATTCCCATATTTGGGAAGTTGTACTGGGGATTACAGCTGAAAAAGAGACCTTGGTTATAAAATTATGACAGGTGCGTAATCATGAAAAGAAGGCCTAGGTTAGGGAATTATGATTGGGAGTTACTCCTGAGAAGGAGGCTCAAAATTAAGGAACATGTAGCTTACTACTAAGGAGGATGCCCATATTTGGGAATTTGGACATGGACTTACTCCTGAAAAGGAGGACTAGGTTAGGAAATTATAACTGGAAATTACTCCGGAAAATAAGGCTTAGGTTAGGAAATTATGACTGGGGCTTACTCCTAAAAAGAAGAACCAGGTTAGGGAACTTCTCATCTTAAAGGATGAGGTTGAATGAATGAAATATCTCACCTTACTGATATAAACATATATAAATCACTATGTTTTTGAGAGATGTTCCACATAATTTTTTCTAGATAAGAAAAAAAAAGAACCATGCCATAAATGGTTTTTGAAGATTGTTATGAAGGCTTAATCTTAAAGAGGAGAGGGGGATTTGAAGAAAGCAAGTGAATAGGTAGGAGGGGAACCCAAGAAAAGAGAGCTGCGCATGTTCTGCGTGGGTGAAGAAGTCATGGTCACGCAAGTATACTTGCACGACACATGGGTACTTTCACAATGTTCAACCCTTAGGGTAATACAGGGGTGAGACATAGATCAAGCCCTTAGTATTATCTTTAAAGACTTTTAAATGAGTGGCGCGCAAGTTCTATTGAAGGAATAAGGTGGCGCACAAGTGTGGACGTTTCTCTTAAGGGCTGGATAGTTAGGAACGCAGGTGTTGATAATTTTCCACAGTTAGGCCTTGTTCCCACTCTTTAGATCTTCCGTTCTAGGTAAGAAATTACCTTAGAAGTGATCAGAAGGCTTTGAGAAGACACTAGGGCGCCGAGAGCTCAAATCTGAGTTTCTGGATTTTTCTATCCCTGAAATGGGGGGCCCATAAGGGGTATTTATAGGCCTTTGAAGACCTTGGATGAAAATAACTTAGGGCGTGGAAGTCACATGCGTGCCCAATATGAGGCGCACAAGTATACTTACGCAGAAATGCTAAAACATTCGTGACCCAAGTGTAAAAAAAATCCTTTTTCATGACATTGTCAATTTTTGATATTTCTTCAGAGGATGAATCAATTTGTACTAAGGTATTTCCCTATTTCAGTAGTTAGACCCTGTGACAGAAAGGAGCGTCAACAAAATTCCCCCCTCTGAGTTGGATTCGAAAAGAATGAGGATGCTACTCTATATTCAAGAAGAAGACCAAGGAAGGGTGGCGCGTAGGTTTTGAGCATGAAGATAGCGACGCGCAGGTGTGAGCCACGCAGGCTTCAACATGAAGGGGTGCGGCCTTGCCTTTAAATATGCAACCATTCCTCGTGAAAAGAAACTAGTTCCCAAATATTCCCCCTCTCATCCCGCCAGTTTCCTTCGTCCCGAACGTTACTTGTTTTCCACCGGTTCTTTGTGTCGTGCTTCTGTAGAGGTATTTGGACTTGCACGGTGATACCTGCATGCAAAAAACTTGCACGAAACAACAATACATGCATGCCAAAACTGGACATGCATGCCTTAATTCCTTAGCCATTTTTTTACCTTTACTGACAAATTTTATGAAAGAATCAACATACACTTTAAGAGTTAATTATTCAACCTTTGTGAAGATTCAATGGCTCCTAGATGAATTGGAATGGCTGCTGAACTGGATAGCAAGAATACTGATGATATGATGAACATTAGTGGCCATGATTACTATAATATTTGCGACGACACTCTCCCAGATTTGGCCAAGTACATGAAGAAGTATCATCTTAATTTTCCACAGAGCATCTACGTTACTCTGTATGGCCATGTTTATCTTCAAGGAGTCAACATTCTAGATGCAAAGAATTATATTCCCAAGATAATGATGCACTGTTACTTCACTATTCTAGTTATGTTGTGCATTAACAACATCAACAATGGTGTGAAATTTCAAATTTTACCTTCATTTAATTTCCATGAAGATATGAAAATGACAAACCATTGGCTGATATGTTTTCCACTACCATTTGATGGAGAGAAGACTATCATGACATTAGAAACAATATCTGAAAATATTACTCTCTCCAAATTTCTCTTTACTTCCGATGCTCCATTCTCAAATCCATGTATCCATCTTCCAAGTCTATTGGATGGAAACAGAGTCACTGTTTGATCAGCAAAAAATTTTCTCAATTCGCAGTCAAGAACATTCTTTTACAATTGTTCTAATAAGAGCGGGTATCACTGCATCTCTTATTGTATCCAGTTGAATGAATGAATTCCAGGTGGTTGCTGATGAGGCTCGGGATGACGTAAATCAAATGAAGAGTTATGTTGACAACCTTTTGTAATTCTCGGAAAAGAGAATGGACTCCAATATGGGTATTTCCTTCTAACTCTTGTGAATCAATGGATAATCCTTTCATCTTCAATCATTTGTGCATGCCTTCTGTTGCTACCTACTTTAAATTTCACATAAGCCAATGGGCCTAGTAAGAAAAGTTTTATTTTTACTAGGATTATTACAAATAACCCTACAAACTTTGAATCTTTTTATTGCTTAAAATTACCTAAATCATAGAAAATGTATGTTTAGTGAGCTGGGACTTGACTTTTATTCAGATTTCCCTTTTCTTTTGTGGGATGTTTACTGTCATGCACGTTAGACATAAAAAGGCTAATGATTAAGGTCGAAATAGCTTTGACCGAATGGATTAAAAATAACTCAATTCCTTGATAATTTATTTGAAAATATATTACCACACCCATGTATGGGGGAAACATGTAAAATATGACTTAACAAAATTTTTAATCTGAGGAATGATATGGGAAAAGTGCTAAAAGGAATTAGAAGAAGTATTTCCCAATAATGAAGTTACCACTATTTAACAAACCCGTTAGGGTGTTGAATTATATGGAGACACCTAAGGGAATTGGATTCATAGTCAAGTAATATAATCTTTTGGCTGATAGGTCCATTATGTAGACTGTTTATGCGAGGCCGCCTAAGAGCACGTGTTGTATAGTCAGGCAAAAGAACTCTCAGAAATTTTACTTTTCTACTGCTAAAAACCAAGTGAATGTTTATGGAGATTCAAATTTTCCAATGTATAGAGTCTATTGTACAGTGAGAGGTACTTGAATATGGAGAAGATATTTCCAATCAAGGTTATCAATGAATTGGATGAATGTCACTCGTGCCAAGGTCTGACCCAAACATATGGAAGGGAAATATAAAATATAGACATGAATACTTTCAGATCATGAAAAAGAGTATGGGATAGATATGTTAAGGATGTACATTTTTTGTGGATCCCTACATATTTTCATTAAGAAAAATAAAGAAAAAAGAGGTTTTCATCCCATGATTGATGTTACAATTATTTTATAAACTCGTAAAGTGGTTGAATTATACAGAGCCACTTAAGGGAATTGGTTGCATAGTAAAATAATAAAATCTTTTGGCTGACAAGACTGTTATGTAGACTTTTTATGCAAGGCCACCTAAGGGCACATGCTACATGGTCAATAAAAATAATTCTTAGGTATCAGCCATTTTGTGACCAGAATTCAAGAAAAGCATTATGATAATCTAGAAGTATTTATGGTTAGGAGTATGACACATAAAAATGGGCATTATTCTATGTATGCAGAGATACACATAATAATGCTAACCACAATCATGTTGTGGCTGGGTCCTGAATTGAGAAGCTGGACTTCACTGCGTATCCCATAAGGATGGGAATCAAGAAATACATAGATCCTGAAATATAGTTTAACGTCATGTGAGATGAGAGTATGGGAGATCATAGTTTAGGGTCATAGAGCTCAGACCATAATAATTAATACATAGTGTTTATTTTATAAACCTAATGTGAATGAAGACCAGGGTTTTAATACCATATAAATGTTTTCACAAGGGGACTTTTCATCCATGGGACTGAAAGTGAAATTTGGGGTTAGGTGGAATTTGGGTTTAGTCCCAAAGACTCGGGGCTGTATTCGATGGATTCTCAAACGTTCCTACGTATCCCATAAGGATGGGATTCAAGCCACACGTAGTTCTTGAAATACACCTTGTATAGATTTGGTTCGTACAAGTGAAGGGTTAAAGGGGACTTTAGTGCAATGATGGTTTGACCAAAGATAAAAGTTTCAGGCATTTCCATGCATGGATGTAGTCTTTAGAATATAACATGATCAGAGATCAATGTAAAAATGATTCCCACTTAGGTGAGGGTGTTAATGAATGTTGTAGTTTATTGTCATACATGACAAAAGTGTGACTAGTTTAATGTCATATTGCAAAGACGATGGTGAACAAATGTAAAAAATTTTGGTTCTGGGGGCAGTTTCACGAATCAACATCATACGAGACAAAGGTGAACCAATGTGAAGAGATTGATTTGGGTCTTAAACCACGAGTGGTTGCCTACGTACCTAGACTAGAATTCGAGGATCAAATTCCATGTAGTTCAATTAAAGAATGAATTGATAATCAAGTTGTTTTTAGGAAAATGACCAAAAAATAGTTTCGGGACTTACGCATGGTTAGCGGCCCAGAGAGGGTGTTATGGTTGATGTTTAATCTAAAATCCTATGAGTCATACTTGGTGTGAGAAACAAGAGTTAGCAACAACCCTAATGATGCATAATTTAATGCCATGTAGGACATATGATGGGACTCTGCAGATTAAATTCTTACAGTGAGGACTATTGGTGCTGCACAGTTTAGTGTCATGTAGCAGGGAAAAAATACAGTTTAACATCATGTAGGATGTATTAAGGGTCTTTTCTCAGTTTTATGTCATATAGGACGAAGGAGAAGTACATTTTAACGTCATGTAGGACAAATATAGGGTTACAATTTAACATCATGTTGGACTATAAGGGTGCTGTAAAATTTAGCGTCATGTAGCTAAGACGATGGGGATGATACAGTTTAACGTCATGTTGGATGAAATGGGGACTTTTCAGTTTAATTTCAAGCAGTAAGGACAAAATAGGACACAATTTAATGTCATGTTGGATGTACTAGGAAAATTTTCATAGTTTAACGTCATGTTGGATGATGACACAGTTTAAGGTCATATGCATGGACAAGAGATTATGCAGTTTAACATCTTACTAGACATAAGGGACTTCGTTACAGTTTAGCATCATATAGCTAGGACGTCATAGTTTAACGTCATATAGGAAGAAAGGGAAAATAGTTTATGGTCAAATGCATGGACCATAAATTATGCATTTGTATTATACAAAATAATTCTTTCGAAATATTTCATTTGATGGAGTCGTGATGAGTTCCCCATCCATTGAGATTAAAGAATAAACTCCATTGGAGTAGACCTTATGTATTGAATAAGGTCCTTCCCACTTTCACTAAAGCATGAAAGGTTTCTTTCCTAGTATCATTGGAGTTATGAGAACCAATACCAATTCTCTAGGAATTAATGAATGAAGACAAACCTTTTTGGTGAAAGATCATGTTATTCAATTTTGATAGACTTCCAAGTGGTGCAAGGTGCACAATATTTTCTTGTGTAATTGTTCCAATTCATCCACTCGCTTTTGAGATTTTTAATCCATAGATGAATGATCACAAATGTCTACCCTGAGTGAGGGTAATTGAACCTGAATAGGCAAGACTGCTTCTGTTCCGTATTCCAATGAATATGGAGTTGACAGCGTTGCAGTGCGGGTGGTGGTCCGATAATCCCATAAAGCATGAAAGAGTTTATCAGGCCATGATTTTTTATCTTTATCCACAATATTTTGCAGTATGTTTGAAAGGGTATTGTTGAATGATTCTATTTGGTCATTGGCCACTGCATGATACTGAGAGGAATGGTTGGATTTGATGTTTTATTCTTGATACAACTATCTTACCTTGGATAAACAGAAGTTGGTGCCATTTTCCATCAATATGGTATGAGGGACACCAAATCTGGTAATGATGATAGGCTTGATGAAGCTAACAATGGATTTGGAACTGACTTCTTTGAAAGGTATTTCCTCTGCCCATTTGGAAAAGAAGTCATTAGTAGTAAGAATGTATATAAACTGCTTGGATGTAGCTAAAGGATAAGGTCCTACTATATTCATTCCCAATGTGGAAAATAGCAATGATTATTTTGATGTATGAAGAAACTCTCGAGGTTGATGAATGAAGTTGTAATGTACTTGGAATGAATGACACTTCTTTGTGAAATCAATACAATCTTGTATCATTGAAGGTCAAAAGTATCCAAGCCTTCGAATTTGATCAGATAGTCTATGTCCAGACTGATGGGAAACACAGACTACTTCATGTACTTATTTCATAATAACCATTGTCTCTTCACCATCAATGCATTTGAAGAGAATTCCATCAAAACCTCTTTTGTAGAAAATTATCTCTAGGTGATCTGGGCTATCATAAAGAGTAAAATTAAACACACGTCATAAGTTTTTTCCTTTACAGGTCTACCAGGTGGAAGTGCTCCATTTTGAAGGTATTCCCTGATAGGTTTAATCCATCCTATAGTATGAACATATGGTTCAGGAATGGGACTAATTTCATTAATTTCCTCTATTCTGATTGGATCCTAAGGTGAAATTGTATGACGATGGGAAATACTGATGATTGTCTCATCCCAATTTGGATCTGCTAGAGCTATAGCTATATTATCCAGTGCATCAGCTTGGGAATTTTTTGATCACGGGACATGAGAAAATGTTGGTTCTGAAGGAAATTTCTCCATTAAATTTCTCATGTAATCATAAAAAGCTATTAACTTTTTTTTTCTGATGTCATAATCCTCATTAACTTGTTTTATTACAAGGTCTGAATCACCTTTCACCTTTAAGTGATTCACTTGTCCCTGAAGTGCTAACTGCAATCCTGTGATGAGAGCTTGGTATTCTACTTCATTATTTGTCCTGACTCCCTACAATGAGAAGGAATAAGGTAGCTCTACCTTTTTTGGAGAAATGAGAACACTTCCTAACCCAACTTTGTTGAATTTATGATCTTCCATTTTCCTCCCTATTGGACTTTTTGATGCACCATCAATGTATATTTCCCACGTTTAAATATTATCTTGAATAGAGAAAACTTCCTCATTAGGAAGTCCAATATCTGAAGATGTATCTTCTAATGAAGGGTGTCCTGTAAAGAAATTAGCCAGAGCTTGTCCCTTTATTGTATTTTGAGACATATATTGGATATCATATTTCTGCAAAATAACTTCCCACCTTGCTAAACATCCTTTAAGCATTGGAAGACTCAGGAATAATTTGAGTAGGTTATTTCGAGATACCAATTGGACCTCATGATGTTGCAAATAGTGTCTCAACTTCTGAACTACAAAGATTAATTCTAGGCAGCAATTCTCAATTCATGATTATCGGGTTTTTGCTTCAAGAATAGTCTGAATGAGATAGTAAAGGGTGTTTTCATTCCCATCATCATTTTTATGGGCAATGAAGGCACCCAATGATCACTCTAAGGATGTCACATAGAGGATAAGTGGTCTTCCTTCAATAGGTGGCATTAATACCGATGGACTAAAGAGATATTTCTTGAGGATATCAAATGATTCTCGACATTATACGGTCCACTAGTAGGTTACTCCCTTCTTCATCAATTTGGTGAAGGGTAAACTTTTGCCTGCCAGATTGGCGATGAAACTCCAAATATAGGCCAAGTATCAATGATGTCCTCTCAATTGTTTCAAGTTTTGAGGAGGTGACATACCAAGGATTGACTTTGTCTTCTCAGGATATACTTCAATACCACGATGGCGTACAACAATTCCAAGAAATGTTTGTGAGGTTACCCCAAAAGCACATTTTAATGGTTCATCTTCAAATTATGTTGTCAAGGTTTGTGGAATATGACTTCCAAATTAGCCAGGTGATTATAACGTTGATTGGATTTAACCACCAAATCGTCCACATAACAGTCAACAAATTTCCCTAAAAAGGGCTTTAAGATATGATGCATGGCACGCTGATATGTTGTGCATGCATTCTTCAGGACAAAGGGAATTGCCCGATAGCAAAACACACCCTGAGGGGCTCTGAAAGCTATCGATTCCTCATCTTCCAGAGCCAATCGGATTTTTTATACCCAAAATATCTATCCATGAAGGAATGTTCTTTATAGATAGTTGTTGCATCAATTAAGAGTTATGTAATTGGATCTGGAAAATCATCCTTAGGACAATTATGATTAAGATCTCTAAAATCAATGAAAACTCTAATTTTTTCCATTCTTCTTTTTCACAGGGTGAATATTATCCAACCACTTGGGATATTGAACTTCTATGATGAAGTTAGCTTTAATTATCTTATCCACCTCAGCTTCAATTTTGGAAGCATAAGTTGGGTGTGTTCTTCTTACAGCTTGTTTGAATCCTCGATGTTCTTCTGTAAAACCTAAATGATGAGTAGAAACATAAGGATCAATCCCTGGAATCTCTGTATATTTCAAGTAAGTATATCTTGATTCTATTTAAAAATTAAATACACATTTATTTCTCTTTAAGAGTCATGGCCACAATAATTAAAGTGGGGAGTGGATCTTCTTTCATACCCAGATTTATTTCACTAAGTTCATCCACAGTGGCAGAGATACCCTCTTCCAAAGTAAGAGGATAATCCCTGAGATCTTCTTCTTCTTCTTCAACATGTGTTACTTCTTCTATTTCTACTTCCATAGTAGATGATGAAGCAAAATTTCCATGATCAGGAGAGATGTTAAAAGTTGAACATCTTGAAGAAGAGGCTTCCATTTCTGACCCTATTGATGATGAAGGGTCTTCCTTGGGTAATAAAGAGGAGATGATGGATTGAGAATCTACATCATCATTCACCTCTATCATTTCTATAACTTCTTCTGGCCTGGTTGGAGAAGTATAGACTTTCTGGATTTCAACAGATGAAATGAAGACATCTCCATTTGAGCTTTCATCATTTCTTGGTGAATCACCACTTTCTCCCATGCTATCTGGCTTGATTTCCATGTTTGACATTATTGAAGTTTCCATAACAGTACTTGGATTCAGGTCTATCTGGTCAATTTGAATGATAGGAAACACATAATATGTACTCACATCTATGAATGGGTTTACAAAAATCTTTTCCAAACCATATGGAGCATTAACCATGGTAACCACCCATATTGTGTATTTCTCCTTACCCTTCATGTGATAGAATTCCTCCTCAACATATTGAGATTCACATGTTTTTAATGGGGATTTATCACCATATAATGTCCCAATTTGACCATCGAAACAATATTTGAGACATTGATGATATGATGAAGGGATAACTACATGTTGATGTAGCCAAGGTCTTCCAATAAAAAAATTGAAGTTTGTATAGTGATCAACAACCATGAAATCTAAATTGGATACATGGTCTCCCAACTGAGTTCTGAGTGTAATCTCACCCAGTAGTACTTGTTCACTTTTATCATATCCTTGAAACATTAGAGTAGAAGGAGATAAATAATATTCTGTGAGGCCCAATCGACGAAGTGTATGAATGGGGATAAAGTTGAATCCTGATCCATTATCAATGAAAGATCTTCAGATGTATACACTATTGACCTTTCCAGATAAGTACAGAGGTCTAATATGTCCATGCACAACATCATCCTCATCATTATCTATGAAAGATATCACTGCATGGCATTCTGCAGGATTATTCTCTACATGGTAGACTCTAGTTGCAACAATTTCAATTTCGAACCCCTGAGGACTTGACAAAGCCTCAATGAGTGCCTCCCGAAGATCCTTGTATAGATTCAAGGCATCCAAAATTGATAACTTTTCCGGTACTTGGGCCAACTTTTTCAAGATATCATATTTTTGATTCAAAGGTCTATGTTTTTTCACAGGTGCCTTAGAAAATGATGCTTTAGATTTAGATGCATCTTGTATCGGGGTAGGAGTTGGTAATACTCCTGGATTTTAAAAATTAGACCAAATAGGCCTATTTACATGCTGAGAGGAAGAGGGTGGAACCTCTAACCGATCCTCTAGAATAACTATAGCAGGACTGAATTTTCTATATGTGGAACAATATTTTTATTCTTATTGAGACTACTGAAGGGCTCTTCCATGAGTTTCTACTGCATACACAGTTTTAGCAGGGGTGGAATTGGAATAGTGGTTTTTGGGATATCCACGTCTTCCTCTGTATCCCAGACCTCTAGAAGTCCCCCTAATTCCTCTATTTTATTGAGAAATTTCAGGATCATCGAGCTCGGAACTGTGATTGGTATAAGGATCTGTTAAGTGAATCATATTAAAAGAACCAAAGATAAACTCTTCATGTGATGAAGACTCTGCCTGATTAGCCAGTTTAGGTTGTGCTGTTTTGTGGGGTGGTGCCTGTGGCTTTGAAGTAGATGGCATAAAATCTTCCAGAGTCAAAGACAACTTGGGCTTTGACACAATTTCATCTTCTTCTGATTTTTCCTCTTTCTTTAAATTATGTCATCCCTTTGAGGATTTTACCTCTGATGAAGAGGTTTTTGATGAGGCATTTATAGCAGAAGACACAATTGGTTTCATCATTTGCATTCTCAAAATGGTATGAGTTTGGTTGATCATTTTTCTGACCATCCAATCATCATATTTCTACACATTTTTGTTTTTGAATTCTTTCCACTCTCCTACTTCCTCTGGATTTGTAGCAGTAACACATACTACATGAGTTGAAGAACCTTTCAATTTGTCATGTCCCGAGTCCACCATATTTTGAAGGAGGTATTTGAAGAAAAAACACTCTTGAATGGGATGCTTCATCATATGATGAAATGGGAAATATCTGGGACTGTCTTCATCTCCTTCCTTGTTAGGCCTTCTCGGCCTTGGAAATTGAAACAAATTATTTTCCAGAGCTAAAATTAGGTATCCAGGAACTTGTTAATTTCAAAAAGAGTAAAATTTTCTCTTTAGATCCTAAAATTGTTTCTGTCTTTGATCTCTTTGATCATCTTGTTGAAACAACCTCTTTTGTTGATGCTTAGGAGGTGGAGACCTTCGATAAGATGAAGGTTTTGATGTAGAAGTAGGTAAAGGTGTTTGTTTAAGCGTAACTATAGCAGTCTCTACTTTACCCATTCTTCTTCCTAGTGCTAGTGGAATTACACGAGTTTTATCCTTAGTCTTCATAAGAGAGTATTAAATCTGTTGGGCGATCGAAGTAAGGTCACGAAACCCTTTTGTTTATTTCATAGGGATCAATGGTGTGCGTAATTCATTACACATATTTTCCACATAGATTGGAAACAACGCTTCTTGATGGAATGCTAAGATCAGGGAATATGTTATTCCCTTCTAGCAAGCAATGAAATCTTAAAACCTTTCATTCTCCCTTTTCTTACAATTTTTAAGATCTGAAACTATTATATTTTGAAAATTTGAAATTAATTGAAGAACGAATCGTTGACAAAGATCCTCCCACCCAGTAATTTACCACGACTGCAAGATTGTATACCAGACAAAAGCAGGACCTTGTAATGATTGTACAAAACAGCTCAGCTTAACTATTTCTTGTTGTAGAGGGGTTCCCATTATAGTATCGCAACAAGAAACAAAATGTGTTATGTGTTTCTCTGGGTCTCCCGAACCATTAAATATTGGGAACCTGGTACTTGAAAAATTTGATGGGGGAGGAATTGCATAAACCCATTTAGGGTAAGCAATATTATCCAGTTGAATCTGTGAACTCTTTACCTCCATAGCTTCCAAACGAGTTGTAAATGACTCAATGGTAGTTATTAAATTTTAAGAAACATCCACTTGAGCTTGGGCTCGAGCAGGTGCAATAACTGGAGCTTGGGTAGGTGTGGTGGATGTTGCTGCAACTGATGGTAGCACCACCGATTATTGATGCACATTAACCATAGGACTAGACCTATGAGGGTATACCGGTAAAGGTGGATACTCTTGATCCATATCAGTAGCCACAACAAATTCCCTTGGCCGAATGACTCTAGCATGCTCAGGAGGAAGATTACCTTGAAGTATTTCTGCATTCAACCTCCTTAATTCCTTCATTTCATCCTCCAGTTTTTTGTGAATATTTACTCTAGTGAGAGTGATTGGCCTTCTCTAGAGGAAGGGTATGTAACCTGATTCTTCCCTTTCCCCTTTTTAGAAACATTTCGAGGGGGGGAGTTGGTTATTTGAAGGAATACCCAGATTCGGGGTAAGACTTTTATTTCTTATACATACACCTTCTTCATTTTCATTTGTGTGTAAAATTTCTTGATCAGGAGCTTCCTCATATAATCCCTTTGAGTGATCCTCATCTAGGGGATCAGCAACAACAACATTGATGAAATTAATTGATGCATAATGTATTGAATATCTTCTATCGGCATTTCTGCGATATTGTCTTCTTCCATGTCCTTGATGAGACATTGCCTTTAATTGATTTGATCCCTCGAGAACGTCTTGAGGAACAGTAATTTAGAGGGAGTCTCCTGATAATTCAGATTTTTGTTCCACTTGGGGTTCTTCTCTAATCGAGATAAGACTAACATTATCTGAGGAAGAGATTGAGGATTTGAAAAAGTCCCCAGTCTAGTGGACTGGGGCTATTCCGGCTGTTCCTACTCAACTCCTGAAATCCTATTTGTTGATTCCGAGGGTTGGGTTAAAAGAGTCCCTAGTCTGGCAAGCTAGGGTGTCTCTCGAGTTTCTATATCTGAGAATTTCTTAAAATATCACATGATCTTGCAGACTTTAGTCTATAAATTAGCTGGATGCATCAACCTACATCCACTCAAATCACCTGGTTCAAATGAACATTGGATTATTTATGACACTTCTGTCACTTGATGATGCACTCACTCTAAATGAGAATCCAGTTTGATATTCTCGTTTTCCTGATGCAAGAGTAATTTGAAAACTTGTTCTCTACTTGAATGATTTTTAGAATAACTAGTTGAATCCTGTTTTTGAGCGAGCCTTTGATTACAAACAATGCCAATTGGTTGTGACCGACCATGGGAAATAACATTACATGAGACCTTTTTTGGCGGGATTTGTTGGATGGAGAGTATAGTGAAATGTAGTTCTCCATGAACACCCCATCCCCTGATATGAATATCATATGGGGAATTGGAAATTAACTGGTTCAATATTCTTAGTGAGCCAAGGAATGAACGCTGAAGGGCTCTCTGCTGCTTTTCAACCTTCGGATATCGAGAAAATAAAATAGATGCCAAGTCAATTTGGTATTGTAAACCCTCTATTATCTTGAGATGATTTTCATATTCATATTAAGATAATATTTTCTTTTTGAATTGACATAGATTTTTCCACATGTTGAGATGAATATCTTGACTACATTCTTCCATCAACATTTCTGGAATGTCCTACTGAGAGTCATCCAAAGGCCAAAACATGACTGGAACATCACCTTTTGCCAGTTTTTTTCTCATATTCAGCACTTCCTCTTTATCATTAAAGGAAGATTCTTTTTCCTAATTAGACCAGAGCTGGTTCTTCCTTGTTGCTTTATCAGATTCAATAATATTGGAAGAGAATTAATTTATCAAACTAGAAGATAAATAACCCAGGGGTGGTTCGGGGAATGACCTAAACCCCTGGCTATCTTCTGATTGATAAAGTGTTTCACTTGATAATGGTAAAGCATCAGACATGACTGGCTTCACATTTACGAGTTCCTTAAGATAAGAGGGCTTTCACGTTACTACATTTTCCATTGGAGCATTTTCCTGCAAATGTGAATTACTACTGCAAAGAGGACTTTTACAGCTTGATTCAATATCATGGGGAGGACCAACATGGTGGGTTACATCAAAAGATGAAACCTTTTTCTCCTTAGTCTTCTGGCCACACAAAGGGTTATCATGGCTCTCATCTGAAGATGATACTTCAAGATCAACCGAACTGTCATGAAATAAGAGTTCATGAGGAAGTGTCTGATGAAGACCTTCAAAATTAATGTTCCCACTATTGGTAACTAAGAGAGTAGAATATTGATTTACAATAGATAATTGTCTGAGTTCATCAAGAACTCCAGCATCGAGCAAGGCCTTGTTATAGACTGGGTCATGATTTATTGACTGTGTTGGATGAGTCTTTTTCTTAGATGCCTTCCTACTCACTTTGGAAACCACTTGTTGATTAAAGGGGTTATTATGGTAGGTGTATGTGCCTGCTCAGGAGAAATAGTAAGGTTATACTGATTATCTCAACTCAAATCAGGTGTATGTTCCTGACTTGGTTGTCCGTATGACATGGGGTAGTATTCCCCACAACCCTCTTGGACTGGAACAGAGGGGTGTGTCTTTTCCGGAGTGAACTGTTGATGTGTCACTCCACTGGTAGGGATATATTTGCATTTCATTCCCTGTGATGCTGCTGAAGCTATTATAATATCCTGGAAGACATCCATAATATGAGCAAGGATTTTCTTCTGCTCTTTTACCATTGAAAGAATATGCTTGGTGACTTCACCTACCATAACGGGAATATACATCAATTCCATGCTTGGAGTAGGTGTGTGTTCCTGCTCATATCCTCTTTTTCCTGTGAGTGAATTCTGACAGTACTCATGTATGGGGGAAGATATTTGAGTCGACATCCTGTTTTTTATTGGGGATTTCCAATTGACTTCACCGAGTGCTACCAAAAGAGACCATTGGTAGTATTGATCAATACTAGAATGTGTATGTGCCTACTGATTGCACTCCGCCGAATGTGGTTGATGAACATCCTTCAATACTGGAAGACGAGGATGCTGGCAGGATTGATGAGTGTAAGCAGGTGTATGTGCCTGTTTACCAGTTTCCAACACATTGGGATGGAAGGCTTCATCGAATGTATTTAGATGACCCTGCTGACTAGCTGATGATTTATAAAAATGTGTTTGTTCCTATCTATAATACTCCACTAGACTTTCCTGGTGGGAATGGTGTGTTTCTTCTAGATTAGTTTTCCGGATAGAGGAATTAAAACTGACGGGTGTGTGTGCCTGCTCATTGCTTTCCACCAAATTAGGTTGGTTGACTTCTTCGGAAATGGAAGAGATAAGAAACAACTCACTATTGACCAGTCTTCGCCTCTGGTGGTTTGTTTTACCTTCTTGGGTTTGAGGAAACTGAGTCGAATGTCTGGAGATTACACCCTCATCATGTTGAGGGCGCCCTTCCTCACGTGTCTGGCGGTGATTGTTGGTGGGAGCCCTTCGAAAGGACTCTTATTTCATAGAGTTATGTCCTTGAGTAACCTTCTCATTAACCTCCCCAGAATATGGGAGGGAATGGTGATTATGTTTCGGGGATAACAACCCAAAACGGTAGGAAACGGTGGTTTTCCGCACCTGCTTCTTGATCGCTGGTCATCGTTGGTTGTCACTTTCCGGATGACCAGGTTGAATTATTGAATTTGAGGGCTTGTCGAGCAGCCTCCAGAGTCGTAATGGTATCGTGTCATCGGTATTCCTTAACTAGTGCATTTGATACCCAGTGTTGAAGAGGCTGAGTAGGTGATGTCATCCTCAGAGCGGATAACGATCCAACAAGAGTAGTAGTAGAGGTATTCAATGTAGAGGCATTCAGTGGTGAGAACTTAAGAGAATCCATTTCTGTAACACAGAAGATCTTGGAAAAGAGTGTCTGTTTGATATAACATACATAATAAAAATATATTTGGCTACTAAATATTTTGTATGACCACATATGTTATTTATTGTTTTTTTGTCCCTCTAATTGAGTTTAAATGGGGTCCTAACAAATAAGTAAAACATCATTTTAATTTGGTTAAGGATTCACGTCGGGTTCACCATTTTTTGTTCCCTCTTGAAATGGGGGTAACCTTGTTTTCCTAATGTTTAAACATTCCAATCGGTTTCTAATGGGTTTGTTCGTAGAACTGGAAACATCCAATTATTCTATATCTATTTAGATATACTTTCCATAGTTAGTTGCACATTAGTTGTGGACTGATGGGGCTTAAGAATTTGCATTGGTCAAGAGTATGGGAGGTCGGACTCATCACACCTTTTTGGGGGGACTTATTGTCTACTCTGGGACTCTCTTTATAGATTTATGTTATGTTCATGAATCCTTATTACTCTACCATGTATGAAAATGATCTTTCCTTAAGATCTGACAATCACTGATTAATATTTATGA
Organism: Viscum album; assembly: GCA_963277665.1. Lineage (NCBI taxonomy): Eukaryota > Viridiplantae > Streptophyta > Magnoliopsida > Santalales > Viscaceae > Viscum > Viscum album. The sequence goes on from OY728133.1 coordinate 1,966,177,719, forward strand.
GATTTAGAGAATCTTTTATTTTTATTTGAGGTTCTTCATCGATAGAGAATCATCTGTGTTAGTTAGAGATTCTTATTCAATGGTATCCTTCAACATATTATATAAAGATCTCTTGGTCATTATGATAACCATATTGGTTTTAAATCCATTCTACGGGGCAATTGAAGTATATTGTCATTCAGAAGGACATGGATTATCTCAGAGTTGGGATCGTACCCACAGATGGTCTACCTGTGTATCCTTGTTTAGAAAAGGAATCAGAACCGACGTAGTTCGGGAATTAAAATATTGTTTAACGTCATATGGGATGGATGAGAATTAATATGTGATGGGCTTGAACGTTAGAAAGTCTTCCTACGTACTCTACTTTTAAAGTATAGATCCATGTCCACGTATTTTATTTAAGAATTGTGGGGATTACATATGATTAACAGCCCAAAGAGATATGTTGTGGTTACTTTTACACTCAAAACTCAAGTGATTCATGCTTGGTGTGAGAAACAAGAGGTATCAGTAAACCTGACAATTTGTGCCATGAATGTTGTGGTCACAAGGAAAGATATGGGGGTTATGAATGTATGATTGCCCAAATAGAAAAAGATCAGGACTTACTTTAGTGAAGAAGCCTAGAAAAAAGGTCCATAAAGGTATATTTGCTTTTTGGATATTTGGATACTATAACATGGGGCTTATTCCTGAGAAGGAGGCCCAAATTAGGAGGAGACTTGTGATTTGGTTTTGTTCCTTAGAAGGATGTCCAAATCAAAATAATTTAATGACTATTTAAGAGAAATTATGACTGGGGCTTATTCATGAAAAGGTGGCCCAGGTTAAAGGGACTTGAGAACTGGGGATTATTCATAAGAAGGAGGCCCAGGTTAAAGGGACTTGAGAACTGGGGCTTACTCATTAGAAGGCGGCCCAAGTTAAGGGAATTTGGGATTTGGGGCTTAATCCTAAAGAGGATGCCCATATATGGGAACAAGGACTGGGACTTACTTTTGAAAATGAGGCCCAGGTTAGGAATTTATAACTGGTTGTTTACTCCGAAAAAGGAGGCCCAGGTTAGGGAATTATGGTTGGGACTTACTCCTGCGAACGAGGCCCAAAATTAAGGAACTTGGGGCTTACTCTTATGGAGGATACCCATATTTGAGAACATGGAATGGGAATTACTCTTGAAAAGGAGGCCCATTTTAGGAAATTATAACTGGGTATTACTCCTAAAAAGGAGGCCCAAAAATTGGGAACTTGGGACATACTCTTAAGAAGGATGCACATATTTGGGAATTTGAGATTGAGACTTACTCCGGATAAGGAGGCCCATTTGTTAAGGAGATATGAGATTTAAGACTTATTCCTGAGAAGGTGGCCTATGTTAATGGAATTTATGAGTGGGGCTTACATTTAAGGAAGAAACCCAAATTATAGAAATTATGACTCAGGATTAATCCTGAGAAGGAGGACTAGGTTAAAGGGAATTGAGAACTGGGGCGTACTCCTGAGAAGGAGGCCCAGGTTAAGGGAATTTGGGATTTGGGGCTTACGCCTAAGGAGGATGCCCATATTTGGGAACTGGGACTGGGGATTACTCCTGAGAAGTATGCCTAGGTTAGGAAATTATGACTGGGGCTTGCTCCTGAAAAGAAGGCCCATGTTAGGGAATTATGATTGAGACTTAGTCATGAGATAGAGGCCCAAAATTAAGGAACTTGGGGATTACTAAGGAGGAGGATGACCATATTTGGGAATTTGGACTGGGACATACTCTGGAAATGGAGGCCCAGGTTAGGAAATTATAACTGGGGCTTAATCTTTTAAAGAAGTCCCAGGTTAGGAAATTATGACTGTGGCATACTCCTGAAAAGAAGTCCCAAGTTGTGGAACTTATAATATTAAAGGATGAGGTTGAATGAATGAAATATCTCACCTTAGTGATATAAAGATATATAAATCATTATGTTTTGAGAGATGTTCAATATATTTCCTTTTAGATAATAAACAAACAAAGGAACCATTCCACAAATGGTTTTGAAGATGGTTCTGAAGGCTAAATCTTGAAGAGCAGAGGTGGATTTGAAGAAAGAAAGTTAATAGGTAGGAGGGGCACCCAAAAAAAGATAAGCGCTCTGTGGGAACGCATGTCATGGTCACAAAAGTATACTTGCGCGACACATGGGTACATGCGTGATGGTCAACCCTTAAGGTAATACTTGGGTGAGACTTAGCTCAATCCATTAGTATTATCCCTACAGACTTTTAAATGAGTGGTGCGCAAGTTCTATTGAAGGAATAATATGGCACACAAGTGTGGCCATTTCCCTTAAGGATTGGCCACTTAGGCATGCAGGTGTTGATATGTTTCATCACTTAGGCCTTGTTCCCCCTATTTAGATCTTCCTTTCTAGGCAAGAAATTACCCTAGAAGTGTTCGGAAGGCTTTGAGAAGAGACTAGGGCACCGAGAGCTGAAATCTGAGTTTCTGTATTTTTCTGTCTCTAAAATGGGGGGCCCACAAGGGGTATTTATAGGCCTTTGAAGACCTTCGGTGAAAATAAATTAGGGTGTGAAAGTCACCTTTGTGACCAAAATGAGGCGCGCAAGTATACTTGTACGACCATACTGAAACTTACGGGACCCAAGTGTAAAAAAAATAATTTTTCATGCCTTGGTCAATTTTTGATATTTCTTGAAAGGATGAATCAATTTGGATTAAGGTATTTCCCTTTTTCAGTAAGTATACTCTGTGATGGAAAGGAGCATCAACAACCCTGAGATTCCACCTCCATTAATTCATTCAGAAACATGTTCCAACTGATACCTCATGTCCAAGTAAAGTCATTGACGTCCTGATGAAACAACCAAAAAATCTGAACCTAGTCCCACAGACCCCTTCTCAAATTCAGCAGTCATCTCAATGACTAATTTCCATAGGCACAACAATGTATCCCCTACAAATGATAACATTATTTTCTCAATAATCAACTCCCCGAGTAATGATGATGTCGGCCCTCCCAAAATATCTAGGTTAATGGCCTCAAGTACGGTGAACCTCAACCACCATCCAACTACCTGATCACGGACATGTGATGGATCCTCACTATCCTCAAGGATTTATATGGAAATAACCTCTAAAATTTTTCATAAGTTGTAACTACCACTGGCCTCTACCCACATGATTGTTCAATACCACCCCATTATCTGAGTCCTCTAGTGTGCACATGACTCGAAACAACACATTGTCCAAAATAGTTGAGCGGAAATCTCTAATTAGAACCTAGGCCACATCATCCTGCCCATCATGACCCTAAATTTTTTTCCCTCATCTTGATGGTCAACACCAACAAAAATAACTCTGTTTATGACCACTACTGGACTTTATTGTTACCTTAATCAAACGACAATGTCTCCAAACTTTTGATCAATGTCACACATAAAATCCTGGACTTTGCAAACCTAACGATTTCATCCCTTAATACTATATAGAAAATGGTATTCAATCGTTAGGAAAATCCCATCACATTCCCATGGAATAATATAATTCCTAATAACTACATAATATAATTTATATAATAAAAAACCACATTAATTAAATAAACACACCGGGCTAAATACCCCAATTTGTATAATGTCACATACCCAACTTGGTCATAGAAGCGAAGGATAGGGAATACCTAGAAGCATTCCCCATGGAATCATAAATAATTTAAAGGAATGGAGTTATTATAATATGGTCTTGACTAATATAATTAATGGATTATTAAAGAAGACGTCCCCAAAACAACTAAAATCACATAAAAATACGACCACCGACTACCTCATACTAGTAGATGTCTCTTCATCTTATATTGGCCTATAACTCATGCTGAATAATAAGAAATCAACACTTTAGATAAAAACCTTGAAAATAAGTTAAAACAGATCATATATATTTAGCAATCTTTAATGGTGAGAGAAAAGTATAAAATAATCTAGACGAGCAAAGGCCTTTTCGAGATGGATCTTTAGTCATTGATGGATCTAATATCAGAGCTCTAATGGTAGAGAAACCAAGATCTCTAAATTGATGAGGGAGAGGAATATGGATTCTTGGTGCTTCCTTTATCTATAGAAGAGGAATATAAAAATGGGGGAACCCCTATCCTGTTTTAAAAAATATATGGGAATTTACCTACAGTTTAAATATATATTTGTTAGAAAAATTCATAGTTTTCACTGGTCTTCCCTGAAAACTCCGGAAAAAATTATTACACATCATGTATTTAATTACACACCCTGTAATTGGCCTATAAGAGATTTTAGTAGCCATGGTCTTCCTTGCTTCCTCCATTATTTTCCCAAACCCACAAGACAACCACTGAAAGATAATCCACACCTAAGACTAGATCATTGGCCAAGGAAACATCCAGAATGATGTTTTGAAGAACAAGAAAAATGTTAGGTCAAACCACCCACTCAAAAAAAAATCAAACTTACACAAAAAATGACCCATTCAAAAACTTACGACATTATATCATTAATATCATTAATACTATATAAAATGTTTTGTTTAATATAAAAACAACAATATGGTTTTAATTTTCATACATAGTATATGGATTTTGAGAATTCATATTCATGAATTCATTTAAAATAAGATCTTCTAACTACTACTTGTGTATCTCAAACCATGACAACATAAAATTCAATCATGATCCCACTATCTCAAATATAGAGGAGAAACTTCTATTATAATTATATTCTTTTTCATGACTATAAATTTTTTTCCATAGTAATTTATATAATATATTATATAAATAATATTATAATTACTAAGACATATGTTGTGTTTTTATTGATATATCTTTGTTTATAGACATATAATTAATAAAATACAATCATTGGAACACATGTTTTGTGACATTATGGATTTATTTCAAACACTAAATTTACATACATATATTTTTATTATAGTGTACATATAATTATGGATTACATACCATTTTTATGAATCATTTTTGAAAAATATAAAGCAATACATTTCATAAAATAGATGTATCATCACTGATTCTTTTTTTATGTAAATTATTTTTATGATATATATAAGAAAATGTGATTTTAGGAATAAATAATCAATAATATAATGAAAAATTAATGAATTAAATATTCATCATTGATCCTTTCATTACTTATATAATAGCTCTGATGTATATTTCGAAATGTGAGATTAAAAATAAATCTAATATACATTATTCATGATGGATAAAATCTTTGTTAAGATATTCTAAAACACATATACCCAAATAAAATCATATTTTCTAACCATTATTGTTCCTTGATTCAATTATACATTCATTAAATTTTTAATGGATTATCATATTGTATATATGAATATTTTTTCCACTAATTATAATATTTCACATAGTTAATAAAAAAATATATTTGGAATATTTGTGGCTCATCATTATTTTAATTTTTGTATATAACATGATCAGTTTTTATGAAAATACACAATGTTTATTCATAAAATGTGTTAAAAATAATGCTGAGTATAGTATTAACATAAAAATTTAGTTTTATATAATAATGAATTATCATTCAACAACTAGGTATTACCGAGTCATAGCTTTTAGATTAAATATTTGTTATTGATGAATTCATTGTTACTGAATTATTAGTTGAAAATTAACCACTAAAAGTAATATTTATTTCAAAATAAAATAATTTCTTAGTCTATCCAATAGGTATATGAGATAATTATTCTTGTAATACTAAATAATGGTTCAACTTGAACCAATGAATTGTAAAATTAGAAGTTATTTACTTCACACCACTGATCTAATAATAAACTGTTCAAAACTACTTATAGAATTAACCTAAAAAATTCCAATGTTTTTAAATCTAAATGGTTAATATGTTTTCATTAAAATGTTTGAAATTAATATAATATCTAATAGCCTAGTTGTTCGATTGATGTATCAAATTCAATGATGAGTATATATGTAGTAGAAGACAATATTTTATTCAAATTCAATTCATTATAGTTTCTATTAAAATGAACTTTCCTTCCACATGGGGAACAAAAAATAACATGTATAATGTGATCCATATTACCATTGGTTTCTTATAAAGGAATTGTTAATGATTCCTTAACATAAAAATATTTATGTGTTATTCCACATTTTCATCTGATTTTTTTCAGTATGGGAAAAAATAATAATTTTTTTTAAATTCTAATTAACATGGTGATCTATACCCAGAATAAAATAATTTGTTTCTTCCATACTAATTATTTTATAATAGTAAAAGAAACTATATAAAATAGTTTATAATTATAAATTAATTAAATTTACTAATATATTATCACTCATATTTCAATTTACACATGCTCAGTTTAATATAAAACTCATTCATTTATTTCTTCACCTTCTCCTTAAAGATTTCTAGGAGATGAGGAATAAATGTTGAACAATCCATGTCCCAATGATTCTGTAAAAAATGACTTTGATATTTACAAAATAATTATATTATAAACATGAAATGTGTTATCCCAAAGTATGTTATATTATTTATTTTTGCACTTTCTTCCAGATGCATATTTAATTGAAGTAGGGAATTTTGAATATATAATTTCCTTTTATATCACATTAATTTGAAGAATCACCTTTAACAGAGTTTTATGTTAGTATTGTATAAGTAATTATAAATATGTAGTATTTATTGGAATGTTACTGTTCTCTTACTTGAAAATTTTCATGAAAAACAAATCTTCATAAGGTTAGTACTCTTTTATTAATTGCAAATTGTATTACACTATACTATTAAAAATATTAAATTTGACATGTTATTTTTTAAAATCCTTATATCCCTTAACGACATGAATTATAATATTTTGTATCTTTAATATTCTAGTGTATTTGATCTTTAAAACCTCTCACCATAGTCTATGTTATAGCTACATCATTACTGAATGAGATTAAAGGTAGTATTTTTTCTAGAGAACTGTATTAACACCTAGATCCTAGAATTTTTTTGAATCATCATATCCTATAAACCATAACATTGATTTAATTAGTGATTTTACTCTAAATATAAAACAAACTAATTTATGGTACATCGTTGATTCTAATTTTATTTAACTCATCTAACCATTTTCTCAAGAATAATAAAACAATAAGAGGAACCCTCATCTATGGATGATGACTACCTCATCCACATGGATTTTGTCAAATTAATTTTATAAAACTTGTTAGAGATAAAATATTTTCAATGAGATTTATAGTTTTATTGGTGAACGGAATTTGTTTATATATATCATGATTATTAATATGCAATGTAACTCACAATATAGCCATGTATAAAATGAAAACATTCATAACATGTTAATTTCACCTCCAAATATATTTTTTTATTTTCGAAAAGCCAAATTATAGATTTGTGGAAACCAAACACTTCATAATTAAAATACATCAAAATATTAAACATTAAATTGAAAAGACTTATCTAGACAAAAAAATAAATACAGATACCAAATTAAAAAAGCTAAAGGCAACCTGAGAGAGTAGTTTTCCATCTTCAATACCTTCAATGAATCATTGTCATCAAGTATGACATCAACATCCAAAATCACATCACCCATAACAAGTTAATTTAATTTATATTTATCCAAAATTGTTTATTATTATATGTGATTGTGGGTTATAATTAAACATACAATAAATAATAATCCTTACATATAACATCAATGAATAGATGTGACTATTTGATATACCTTATGGTTCTTCCATCAAGAGAGTGAGGGATAATGTAACATCCTAGGTAAATAAAGAATATGAAATTTTCATATTTTTTAATATTTGTGGATAATATGTTAATGTTAATTTAAAGGGAATGCTATGTTCAATGGTGTACCCAATACGCAACAACAAGTTTCTTTGAAATCTAACATTGCACACAAATAATATAATAATATTATTTTAAATGGTAGTTAACGCCTAGTCGTTGTAATGGCGGTAATGAATAGAACTAACTAAAAAATTATTATATATGTTTGTTAAATATTTAAACAATTACCCAATAAATTATAGAGGCTTAAACTGTGGATGCATCCAATTTTAGGCATAAGTGCTCTAATATTCACTAAAAGGTTGATTTTTTTTTCTTTTGATAAAGAACCCTCATTAAAAATAGTTTTGGACACTCTTATACATTATTTTGGACCAAATAAAATCCTGCTTTATAATCGGGACATCAATATTTACTTTGTGTATGTTTTTGATATTTTTTCGATAAAGTTCAATTTTTAATGAATAGTGAAAATGTTGTATTTTAATTCAAAACCTCCTTTTAATATAATATATTTATATGGTCATTTTATCTTTTTAATTGGTTTTAAAGTTTAATTTGAATATATTTTTACTATTTAATCAAATGGTGTTCAATTTAATTAATTTCACATTGAAATTGGACATAAACTATTGTCAATATTTTGATAGATATTGTTTTTTTAAAAACACGCAAATTATTTTGACAACGGGAATTAATTATAAAATTAATTAATGAAACTTATATGTAATGAATTTTGAGAAATATAAATCATTTTTTAATTTGGAATATGAAATATTTCTTACGGTAAATATTTGGTATTTTTCTGAAAAACATCATTTATTGATGAATAGTGAAACCACTAATTGGTAGTTAAAAAACTAAATTTTTTGTTAAACGAAACATTACCACTTCTATGAATTGAATTTCAAAAATATAAAATACATGTTTGTCATTAGTAAGTAAAATTTTGTTCAATGGGACAAAAATAATTTTTGGTGAATAGTAATTTTTAAGTTTTATTAATCACGAATAAAGGTAATTAATGTAATTTAAGGTAACTATAATGTTAAAATAATATGAAATTACCTTTAAACTTGTCCTACCCTTATTGGTTGAGTCATGGAAGACCAATAAAATCCATGGGTGAATTTGTGGGACCCCATAGAGCCACTTGGGTAAGATAATTATATTAATACCATTTATTTAAAGTAAAAAATAAAAATGTCACAAACATGTATTATTTTAGTAAAACAATTTTTACAAGGGGTTATACAAGTTATATATTAGACTATAAATATTAATTAGAAATATAAAAATATTTCCTACAACATGGTAATTTTTTTATAATTTTAGACATCAAATAAATAAAATTATTTATGACATAATGATGATGGAGTGTTAAAGTCATTAATGAATGATTTAAATAAATAAGAAGATAATGTTTAAAATAATATCCAAAACATTTCCAATTCTTATTGGATGATTTTATTTAGAAAATGGGACACCTTATATTCGAATTTAATGATTTTGGGACCTTTTGAAACTGAAAATCATTATATAATAAAATAATAGTTTTATGCTTTCCAAAAGAGCCCCTCCTCTCGCTTATAAAAAGACCCCACTTCTTACCCATCTCTCACAGTTTTCAAGCCCTTTGTCTCGTCCAAATTATACTTAAATAAGATAAAAATATCTCTCTATTCATCCTAGAAGCCTTAACTTATGTAGAAAGCTCTTCAAGAAACCCTTTTAGTTCAAACCAAGGGGAGTTACCCGATTTGAAGGTAATGTCTTCTGTTATGTTCTTTTGTTTAATTTTGCTTCTCCAACCCCCTAAAATATTTTTATTCCTTTATTTTGTAACAACACCAGTATCTTAAATATACTAGGATGTTTTTATTAGAATTATTATAGCTACACTTACACACACCTCCATTTAATGGGTAATGAACATACTGTTTCTGTGGATGGCGAATTACTTCCTCACGAAACGATGATTATTAAATATTCTCCTACCACCTCTCATGGTGGCCATTATGATGACACTATATTTATATATGAAATATATTATATTTATTTCCCCTCTATTATTATGTATTTTATATTTAAAACATACCTTTTATGCTTTTCATGTTGTGAAAATGCGATAATTTTATTTGAGGAAGTGTGGACTACCGCCCCCTCAAGTGATGTGACTCGTTCATGCAATACACGGACTGTATAAATAATTAATTAATGGAATTATGTGACCTATATAACATATATAATAAAATTTAATTATAATATATATATATATCTCATTTAGTTTTAATTCCATTAATATGACAAAGAAATGAATGTAGTGTTCATGCGTACGTACGACCTACCATATCCATGAACAGTGCATTTCATTTTTTATCTCCAAATTTTATGGAATAGTGTAAAATAAATATATAAAGGATATATATGATATTTAAATAATTAATAATAGTATGTAGATTATGTACTTATAACTTCATGGAAAATTCCTTTCAAAAAAGTTCATTATTTTGACTCATGTACAGAACATCGACAAAAACGTCTGATATGAGCTCACATAATTAACTAATTATTATAACATTATAATATGTTATATGAATTGAATAATAAAAATTAAAGGATGTCCTTAATCATTTATAAATTTATCAATGTTTATTATTCATGAATATAAATAAATGAACAAGACAAGTTGGACTTGAGGTAAGGGATCCTACCTCTCTCTTTCTTTTAAATTACTCTCTTTCATTTCATTTATTTTAAGCTCCATGTTCTTATGTTGGGGATGCTATTTTATATTAATACTACTTTAATTTTCATGTTAATTTGATGAGAGACCCCCTCTTTCTCTCATCAATTCATTTTAAGAATGTTTGAGTGGCTCTGTTAGGCTTCCGAATTTTTGTAAGGGGATTTCTTATCTCACTTTTAATTCCGTGAGATTTACATTGTTCTCCAATTATTTATTTCATGTGGTGAATTGTGTACTTAAATTTCATATGTATTATCATGATTATATTTATATTAATGTTATTTTGTGATTCATTTCGTTTTTATTATCCTTTGGTCATATGACTCGATTGATTACAATGTGGTAAGGGGTTTTTATCTCACTTTTTATTCCCGTGAGATTCATTCTACATTTTCAACTATTTCCTTTTGTGTGGTGTCTGTAATTCCCATGATTTTATTATTTGTGTAATATAAATTAATTTATGGGCATTTAAATATTCATTGTATGACCCTTCTTTCATGGGGTGTACGTCTTGAAATTTACCCAAATTGGTAACAGAACCTTTCACCCTCCTATTTTTAGAAGAATTATTTTTGTTAGATATTTTAATTTACATCTTCTTATTTTATAATATGTTCTTATTTATACTTATTGCTGTAAATTGTATTTCCAAGTGATAAGATACCCTTTTGACCTCTCATTAACTCATTTTCTGAATTTAAAAGTGACATCATTAGGCTGTCGAATTTCGGTAAGGGAACTTCTTAACCCAATTTCAATTCTTTGGGTTAAACCTCTAATTCTTGATTATGTCACGATATGAATATGTGAGGATGATGTATGATTGTTTAACACTTAATATCCACTTATATTGAGTTTATTTATATCTGTCACGCATAATTATGTAATTGAATTATCCTTAATCTAATGATACCATCTTTATAAGGGACTTCGTCTCAATCTCCTTTCATTGAGGCATATTTTGTATTAATACAATACTTTATTTTATATGGTGTATAAAACCCATTGACTTTTAAATTCATTCAAAAAGAATGATTTTATACAAAGAGTTTTACTAAAACATAAAAAGGAATGTTTATTTTTTTACGTAAGCAGTGACAATGACCTTTTCCACTGCCACGAGTATTATTTGATCTTTGGCATCCTTAACAGGACGTAATGTTTTTAAAAGGAAAATAAATACCATATACTCTTTTTACGTATTTTAGTATTGAAAATGGTTTTTAGAATGTATTTTTTATTTCAATATCTTTAAAAGTTATATTGTTATTTCAATGTGGGAATGTTATCTTTCCGTTATTCTTATGTTATGTGTTATATTTATGTTATGGTTCTTGGGAATTTATTATGAAGTTGGGTGGTTCTATGATAATCTAAGGGTGGGTGAGCCTGATATATCTCTCCAATTCATTGGGTAACGCGACAGAGTTAAATGCTAAGGTTTGTCCAAATATATTTAGGGAATATACTGTGATGAGTATTCCAAACATTACCATGAGGGTTTCTCCCAACGTAAGAATGTTATGAATGCCTCAAGTTGCCTTTACATCTTATAATTTCAATGATTTATTCATAAATCTTATAATTTCTTGAGGTATTTTAAAGTGCTTATGTTTTATGTGTAAAGTATGATTTCATTGATTCTTATGTATACCTGGACTAATGTTTCCTTTCTGTATTTTTATATCCCTTACTGAACTTTTTATGCTCATCCCATGTTTTTGAAATTTTTTCCACATGACATAAAGATGAATATGGTCAAGTATGGGATAAAGGAAAGACATGATATCTAACACATGGAACTAGACATGTTTCTTTTTCAGAGTGTTTATTTTATGAAAAAATGGAAACTGAGTAGAAGTGTCTACTTTTTAATCTTGTGTGATGTAATAGTTATTTCCTAATTCTATAAAACTCTAAACCTGAAAATATCCTCAATGTTAATTTTACATTTAATTCAATATTATGTAATGTTTTAATGCTGGGGCCTTATAGTTGGTATCAAAGGTCAGTTTAGATAACTTTAGAGGTTAGAGTATTGTTTAAGCTTAAGTGAAAGTTGTTTATAACCACAATAGTTAGTATTTTATATGGATTCATTTTTATTTTTGAAAGGTGGAATGATTTTGAGATATCTTGGAGAAGTATATCTTAGTGTTTAACGTCCTCATTACTAAATGATGATTTTGATGATATACCCCACTGACATTTTTGGTTTTACTAAATGGATGGATCTAGCAGGCACCAAAGTGACAAGGGATTTGAAGGAAAATGTGGTGGTTCTCTGATTAAGAGACTGGATGAAATGGGGGATTCAAGGATAAATCTTGTTCTTATTCTAAACCAACTATCCGGAGTCATAATTAACCACATGAACCATGGTATGTTCTCTATTGCATCATATATAAGAGAACCAACTTGATTTGGATGTTTATGTAATATTTATAAAGGTAACCATTAGGGTTTATATGATCCTTACTTTTGAGGTAATTATGGGTTCCTAAATGTTATGATAGAAAATAGAAGGCATGAGATAAACTTGAGGATAAATTATGTTATGGTTATTTTTTAAGATTTTATCTCTTTTGGGGGTATGTTTTAAGAATTATATAGTTTTGGAAAAAGGACAACACACAGACTGTGTGACAACCTGTCACATCGGACAAAGATGCGGGAATCGAATCCACAACCATTGTGCAACTGGTATTTATCGCCTACCACTGGGCTACGTGATGTCCCTGGTTAGTTTGACTATTTTTTTAGTCATATGATCTTATGAATCAGGAATATGTTGATTTTGGGTTAACTATGGAAATGATTAACCTATCATGGAGGATATGTGATTAGGTTAATTACTTTTCAATATGAGACTTTAAGAGTAATTGATGTTATTTGGAAATAAATGTTATGATTTACCTTGGAAGTCTATGTGATTAAATCCTTCATAGATTTGGGTTTCAATATTATTTTGGATTACTTTGATGAATTTTATTGATAGCTATTTATTGAATAGTCTTCGATGAACTTTGGGTTTTATTTGACAAATTTTGGAGATTAAGAGTAGTTTTTCTTTTTATAAAAGATTATCCTTTTGGGGATTATCTGATCTTGTACTAACCTTTTTGGTTTTGGTTAATGTCTAAGGACATGGGAAATATATAGTCCTCTTTTGTGGATTAGTTGATTCTCAAGAAGTTGGTTATAACGCTCTTAATGTGAACAAGTTATCCTAAATACTCATCTTTTGTAGAAAATATGAGTTTGTGTTAGAAATCTAGTAATAGTTGAAAGACTACATTACAAGTAAGTATGTTTCCTTATGTTTTAGTTAAGATCATACAAAAATTACTCAATGAAATGCTACTTAAAACAAAAATGTTGTTGGTTAAATTTTCCTTCTGGGGAATCAAATTTTGCTTAACCCATCACAAGTTTGTGATTTTGTGGTGGTTAACATTCTCTTAATCATATTTTATATCACTCTCCATCAGATCATGATGGTTTGTTTTTTCCTACATATACATGTTTTCATGTAATTATATTATCTGTTGTCTTGGGTGACCTTTTTACTTATATTTATTTCTTTTAATGTGATATTTTTATTGACTCATTTTCTAATGTGGGGATTTCAATGATGTTTCTGAGCCCAATTTTAAAATTGTGAGGATGCAATTCCCAAAAAGGGAGAAGGATGTAACATCCTAGGTAAATAATGAATATGAAATTTTCATATCTATTAATATTTTTAGATAAAATGTTAATATTACTTTAAAGGAAATACTATGTTCGATGGCGTACCCAATACGCAACAACAAGTTTCTTTAATATCTTACGTTGCACACTAATAATATAATATTATTATTTTAAATGGTATTTATCTCCTATAAATTGTAATGGAAATAATGAATAGAACTAACTAAAAATGATTATATATTTTTTATAAATATTTTAACAATTACCTAATAAATTATGGAGGCGTAAAATGCGGATGAATCCAATTTTAGGCATAAATACTCTAATATTCACCAAAAGGTCGATTTATCACCTTTTGATGGTGAACCCTCTTTATAAAATAGTTCTGTTCACTCTTATTCATTATTTTGCACCAAATAAAATCCTTCTTTAGAATCGGGACATCAAGATTTACTTTTTGTATATATTTGTTATTTTTCCGATAAAGTTCAATTTTTAATGAATAGTGAAAATGTTGTATTTTAATTCAAAAACTCTTTCTAATCTAATGTTTTATATTGTTATATTATATTTTTAATTGGTTTTAAAGTTTAATTAGAATATATTTTTACCATTTAATCAAATGGTGGTTATTTTTATTAATTTCATTTAGAAATTAGATATAAACAATTGTCAATATTTTGATAGATATTGTTTCTTAAAAACACGCTAATTGTTTTGACGAAGAGAATTATTTATAAAATTAATTAATGTAAATTATATGTATTGAAATTTGTAAAATATGCATCATTTTTTAATTCATAATATCAAATATATCTTAGGGTAAATTTTTGGTATTTTTCTGAAAAATATCATTTTTTGATGAATAGTGAAACCACTAAGTGGTAGTTAAAAAACTGAATTTTTCGTTAAACGAGACTTTACTGGTTACGTTAATTAAATTTCCAAAATCTTCCATAAATGGTTTTCATTATTATGTAAAATGTGGTTCAATGGAATGAAAATATTTTTTGGTGAATAGTAACTTTTAAGTTTTATTAATCGTGATTAAAGGCAATTAATGTAATTTAAGGTAAATATAATGCTAAAATAATTTTAAATTACCTTTACACTTGTCCAACCATTATTGGTCGAGTCATGGATTACCAAGAAAATCTATGAGTCAATTTGTGGGAACCCATGGAGCCACATGGGTAAGATAATGACATTAATACCTTTTATTCAATGTAAAAATAAAAATGTCACAAACATATATTATTTTACTAAAAAAATTTACAAGGGGTTATACATGGTATATTTTAAACTATAATGATTAATTAGAAATATAGAACTATTTACTACAGCATGGTAATTTTTTTTATAATTTTTAGACATCAAATAAATATAATTTTTTATGACACAATGATGATGCATTGTTAATGTCATTAATGAATGATTTAAATAAATAAGAAGATAATGTTTAAAATAATATCCAAAAATTGTCCAATTATTATTTTATTTTTTTATTTCTAACATGGGACACCTTATCTTTGACTGAAATTATTTTTGGACCTTTAGAAACCGAAAATAATTATATAATAAAATAATAGTTTCATGCTTTCCGAAAGAGCCCCTACTCTCCCTTATAAAAAGACCTCACTTCCTACCCCACTCTCACACTTCTCAATCCCTTTGTCTCATCCAACCTCTACTAAAATAAGCTCCCAATATATCTCTCTTAATCCTAGAAGCCTTACGTTAGGGAAAAAGATCTTCAAGAAACCCTTTTGGTTCAAACCAAGGGGAGTTACCCGATTTAAAGGTAATGTCTTCTCTTATGTTATTTTGTTTTATTTTGTTTCTACAACCCCCTAAACTCTCCTTATTAATTTATTTTGTAACAAAAAAGTATCTTAAATAAACTAGGATTTTGTTTTGTGAATTATTTGAGCTACACTTACACACATCTCCATCTAATGGGTAATAAACATACTCTTTCTGTGGATGGAGAATTACTGCCTCACAAAACGATGATGGTTCAATCTTCCCCTACCACCTCTTATGGTGGACATTATGATGACACTATATTTATATATGATATATATTATATTTATTTATTCTCTATTCTTCTGTATTTTATATTTAAAACATACCTTTAAGCTTTTCATGTTGTGGAAATGCGATAATTTCAATTGAAGAGGTGTGGACTACTGCCCCCTAAGGTGATGTGACTCGTTCATGAAATACCTGGAATCTATAAAGAATGAAATTAATGAAATTTTGTGACCTATATAACTTATATATTATACTATAATTATAATATATATATATCTCTCATTTATTTTTAATTCCATTAATATGACAATGAAATGAAAGAAGCGTTCATGTGTACGTACGACCTACCGTCTCCATGAACGGTGCATTTCATTTTTATCTCCAAATGTTATGGAATGGTATAAAATGAATATATACTGGATACATATGATATTTAAATAAATAATAATTGTTTGGATATGTTGTACTTATAACTACATGGACATTTCTTTTCAAACAAGTTCATTTTTTTTGACTCCTGTACCGAACATCGACAAAAATGTCTGATATGAGCTCACATTATTAACTAATTATTATAACATTATAATATGTGATATGAATTGAATAATTAAATTTAAAATAGTTCCTTAATAAAATTATAAATTGACCAAAGTTTATTATTCAGGAATATAATGAAATGAACAATGAAAGTCGGACTTGAGGTATACCTCTCTCTTTCTTTTTTAGTACTCTCTTTTATGTCATTTATTTTAAGAACCATGTTCTTATGTTATGTATGTTATTTTATATTCATCCTGCTGTAGTTTTAATTTTCATGTGATTAGAGACCCGATCTTGATCTCATAAATTCATTTTAAGAATGTTTTAGTGGCGCTGTTAGGCTGCAAACTTTTTGTAAGGGGATTTCTTATCTCACTTTTAATACTATGATATTTCCATTGTTCACCACTTATTTATTACATGTGGTGGATTTTGTACTGACATTACATATGTATTTTCATGATTCAATTTATATTCATGGGATTATGTGATTCATTTGGTGTTTATTATCTTTTGTTCATACGACTCGGTTGATTACAACGAGGTAAGGGGTTTTATCTCACTTTTTATTCTCGTGAGATTCATTCAAAAATTTCCACTATTTACTTTTGTGTGGTGTATGTAATTCAAATGATTTTATTCTTTGTGTAATATAATTTAATTTATGGGTATTTACAGCTTCATTTTATGACCCTTATTTCATGTGGTGTACGTCTTGAAAGTTTCCCAAATCGGTAAGGGAACCTTTCACCCTCATATTTTTAAAAGACTTATTTTTGTTAGATCTTTTAATTTACATCTTCTTATGTCAGGATATGTTCTAATATATCCTTATTGATGTAACTTTTATGTCCAAGTGATGAGATACCTTTTTTATCACTCATAAACTCATTTTCTGAATTTTAAAGTGATGACGTTAGGCTGTCGAATTTCTTTAAGGGAACTTCTTAACCCAATTTCAATTCTTTGGGTTAAACCTTTACTTATTGATTATGTAATGCTATGAAATTTTTGGATGACCTATTATTGTTTCACACTTAATATCCAATTATATTGAGTGTATTTATATTTTTCATGAATAATTATGTAATTGATTTATCCTTAATCTAAGGATACAATCTTTATAAGGGACTTCATCTCAGTCTCCTTTCATTGAGGCATATTTTGTTTTAATACAAGACTTTCTTTTATATGGGGTATAAAACCCAATGACATTTAAATTCATTCAAAAAGAATCTTTTTATATTAAGCATTTTACTAAATGCCAAAATCAAATGTTTCTTTTTTACATAAGAGGTGACAACGACCTTTTCCACCGTCGCGAGTATTATTTGATCTTTGTCTTCCTTAACAAACTGTAATGTTTTTAGAAGGAAAATAAATACCATATACTATTTTTACGTATTTTTGTATTTAAAATGGTTTTTATAATGGATTTATTATTTCAATATCTTAAAATTTTATATTGTTATTGAAATGTGGGAATGTTATCTTTCCTTTATGCTTAAGTTATGTGTTATGTTTATGTTATGGTTCTTGGAATTGTTTATGAAGTCAGGTGGTTCTATGATAAACTAAGGGATGGTGATCCCGAGATAGCTCTCCAATGCATTGGGTAATGTGAAGGAGTTAAACACTAAGGTTTCTCCGAAGAGATTTAGGGAATATACTGTGATGGGTATTCCAAACGTAACCATGAGGGTTTCTCCCTACATAAGAATGTATTGAATACCTCAAGTTACCTTTACATCTTATGATTTCAATGAGTTATTCAGAAATTTTATGATTTCATGAGGTATTATAAAGTGCTTATGTTTAATGAGTAAAGTATGATTTAATTGATTCTTATGTATACATGGACTAATGTTTTCTTTCCGTATCTTTATATCCCATTACTGATCTTTTTATACTCATCCCACGTTTTTGAAATTTTTTCCATAAGACTTAAAGATTAACATGGTTAAGGTTGGGATCAAGTATGGGATCAAGTAAAGACATACTATCTAAAATAAGGAAGTAGACATGTTTCTTTTTAAGAGTTTGTATTTTAGGAAAAAAATGGAAACTGAGTAGAAGTGTTTACTTTTCAATCTTGTGAGATGTAATAGTTATGTCCTAATTCTCTACAACTCTAAACCTAAAAAGATTCCCAATGTGAATTATTCATTTATTTCAATATTATGTAGTGTTTTAAGGCTGGGGCCTTATTGAGAAATTGATATCTATATATTACTCCATGAGGCCCATATTATTTGATTTGTAGTGACCACATCTTCTAATGTGTTTGAGGTGTATATGGTGTTTTAAAAAATCTTTAAGAAAACCACCCTTTTCCACCCCATTATGTAAAAATATACAAACAAATAAGTGAGGGGTCGTCAAAAATGTTGGATATTCATGAATGAGAACATTTGTGTGTAGATAATCTCTTAAACTTATAAGGAGGTGCGTATTAATATGTAGAAAATACATTAATAAATAATTATTATAAACATATGACATGAAATAATTTAATAAATATATAAACAGATTTCATACATTGTTTTTTAAAATCATGGGAACAGTTGGAATAAAGTAAGATTGAATGACAGAATTAAATATTCAATTATTTATATATGGGTGAATTAATTTTAAATTAAAATAAATTAATATGGTTATAATTTCCAATTTTGTTGTTGTGTGGTCCAAAACTAATTTCAATAAATTATAATATTTTTATAATATTTTTTGAATTTCTAACATTTTTTAGGATCCCCATGTTTAATATAACATCTGTAGATGATATTTCGTATATAATTGGTCACAAAAGGTTTGGGCGGGTAGGTCAAGACCTGGACCAAACCCACTCGAGATAATGAAGAAAGGCACCTTACATAGGCAAACATGGGTTATGTGGACATGGGTGGTGCCTAAGTAGCACCACTAATTTATATAAAAAAAGAAATTTGATTATTTTAAATATTTTGACCTACAGAAGATAGTTTCTACCTATTATACCAACACATGATGATTATTTCTATATGGTTGAGGAACCCATGTGTTTTTTTGAAATTATTTTTTTCTTATAAGGATCCACATAATAGGATTTAATTTTTCTTGATTATTATATTTTTTTCTTGGAGACTATGAGGGTTCACCTCTAGGCCCTATTTTTAACTATATTGACACTATCAAATGATGAAAAACATAATATATATTTATATATTTGTATTTTTCATAATTTTTTATACATAAAATAATTTACTCATCTTCCAATTAATATATAATTTCCACCCAACCTTAGACTAAAGTGAAAATAATGGATTTAGAACACTAATTATTACATCTTCTCTCATTGATGAAAATATAATTTTATTTTTGATTATGAAATCACATGATTTATCTGATATCAGTTATCATAACTGTACGCACTATGAAAAAGTAAAATCATGACAAATAAATATTATCATGATCGACATATTAAATTCCTCTCCTATATAACCCAAAAAATAAAATTAATTAAAGGATCTCATGTGAATTAAATTATGAATTTAAAATAATATTTAAATGATTTCTTATTAGATTTGGGTTGAAACCTATTTCATCTCCTAAAATGATTATTTCCATAATTACTCAATTTTTGACCCCATATATCAATAAAATATCCTTAAAAAATATTAATGGATAATTTTTCATAATTTACAAGTTCTAGTGAATATTAATTATAATTCCATTTATGTACACATTATCATAAGACCACCATTTCTTTTAACTGATAGTTATAATTTGGATAATGAGGATCTAACTATTCTATTATATCTTTATAAATCAAGATATAAGATGATAAATATTTAAAATTATACGTCTCAATAATCCATATTTATTTTGGGTAAATAATTCATATATATTTATGTTCAAATTTATAAAATTGTATAATTTACATTAATATTATAAACATTCTAAAATATACCATATTGAAAAATTTATTCCTTAGTGAATTTGTTAATTCCTTTATAAATAACCTATCAAATAATTGTAAAATTAAAATAATGTTACATGATAAAATATGAGTCATTAAATTGATATGTCTCTCCTAAAAATATTAAATGAACCTTTAAAAATTTATTATCCTTTCATAAAATGTTTTTCCTGTATTCATAAAGAAACATGGGAATACTCCATGTTAATAAGTTAAATATTATTGATATAAACCATAATAACATTGAATTAAATTATTTATATGATCATTTAAACATGGATACTACACATACCCAACCACAAGTCCTACAATTTCCTAAACACAATATCCTAATAATTGGTCAATCAACTGATTTTTTTTCCTGTTTAACCCTTTCAGACCTTATCTTAATAAGAGAGTGATATACTCGGAGAACTAGTTTTATATCTAGAAACACATCATGTAACATATGGAGGGAATTCTTATTAAAATAAATTATATCTTCCAATAAACATATTCAATGAAATAAAATATCTTTGTCCGATGTATCTCATAAAGCATGATACACACTTTATGTCATTATCCATTCTAACATTATAACCCAATGACCTGAATATATGGACTTACATTTTTTCTACCATATATATTGATTAAAAATTGATATTACTATCCTATTAAATTTGGATATATAAATATCTTCTTTTATAGAAGACAAATATATTATGTTGGTCTTTTAATCAAATCCATATAACCAATGATGCTGCCAAATAAAGATACCACACCAAACCATAAATGTTATGGTCTTACCATGAATAAAAAAACATGATCAAATGGGGAACATTTATATATATCTCATGTCAGAAAAGTGATATATGTATTCACTCATGGGAACATCCATTGTAACCTGAATCATGTTTTACCCTCTAAGCGGATTATATCTTGTGATTTATTATACTCGAGATAACTATGTAAACACTTCATGATGTAAGTTTAATGTTATTATGTTCCCTGAAAGTCCTATATTTAGGAATAACCTTTTTATAAATAATAATTCTAAATTCAACCATATGAAATTAATTTAATATTAAAGTTATAATATATTGAGAACCTTAGTATAGATTGGAACTATAAAAACCTTTTGATATGATAAATAAAATGGGGGCGTTACCATGAAAATATTGTATGAAGAAACTATAACACTATTTTGATAATATTACCTCATGTATAGTTATATCTATAGAAAACATGGTAATAAAAAAATACTTTTCAGGTTGTGTTAAGGGTACCCACTTTTACAAAAATTATCACAAAATAATATGAGAGGGTGTTTACCTCCACACACTAGATTATACTTTTAGGAAAAATTCTATATCCATACTACTACTTTATATATACATGAAAATATAATATACTTATATTTTAATGTATAATCATTTAATAATGTCTTATTTGAGTTCTTTATGCTCAAATATCCTCTATTTAGGGAGCTAAAATATCTTAATAGTGATATAAAATAATTCTGATATGTGTAGAAGTAGGTTTTTTATATACAAACTCCTCATATCCACTATAAACTAGGAACATATCCATAAAATTTAAATATATTACTTACTATATTTTTAAATTCCATCCATTGAAATTACTGTAATTTTACATAATATCTTCCTACAGTGATCAACATATAGGAAACATCATTCCTAGTATATAACATAACATTCATTACTATACATATAATTAATGATTAAAGATCCATTATCATATTATGCCTCTGATCTTGTGTCTTATAAAATTTTTCATACAAAGATATATTCCTTATGAAATTGATAAGAACATTCCCATGGATTGTTCCACATTAAATCTATTTAGTATCTTATCAATGTAAGTACCCTAACATAGTCCAATAAGTTTCTTTCATATACCCCAAAAGATTTTAATCCATAAATTATATGTAACATCATCTAATACCTTCATGGAAAATAATGTGTACAACCATATATTGATTAACTAAAATAATTGTATCTTATTTAAAATTATTAAAATTTCATAGATATATACTACATAAAAAAATTTTATCTTACAAATAAATCATTTATAGACTAATGGTTCACATTTATTCATAATGAAAATGAATTTCATTATATCATCATTATAGAAAAATAATCCTTGTTCTAGATGCTATATTTAATCCCATAATAGATCACTATTACATAAATTCATTTTTTGATCTCATGTTTAAACAAACCCCTATTGTTTTGACGTATAGACATCTTCAATAAGGATTATACCAAAAAAATAAATTTCAATGTCCATATTTAATCAAAAAATCAGGGAATTCATTTTAGGTAAGAAAAATTCTAAATGATTTTACCATATAAAATTGAGAAAAGGATCCTTTATAAAATTTTCATTGATGTATCTTAAACCACTGTAAATTCCTTATAGTTACTAACTTTACCTTCCATTTAAATTTTCATTTGGACATAAATTTTCACTCAATAAAATTTAAATATACTTATGGATTGACTAAAATAAAAAATTGGCCCCAGAATATTGAATCAATATATAAATTCATTGCATAATTCCAAATAAAAAATTATGGGTTTTTTACTACCTTATTATTTTTAAAAATGTTTCATTATTTTCAATTAATAACAAGTGACAATTCTTATTTATAAGAAAAACCATATATCTCTAGTTTAAAAACACTGTAGTTCTCTGATGAAGAAATTAAGTGTTTAGAACAACCTCTCATATAGAATATTGAAGATTTTTTCATATTCCAACTCACATGTATCTTGAGGATCAATACCATCAAAATAAATATTTCTCATACTCTCTCTTTTGGATATGTACTCTACCTCAAAGAATATGTATTTTATTTCTGATGAAACAATCTTTTCAGAGATATCATATAGATATTATCATCTAATTTCCATTAGATATCATATAAATATACACTTTATGACCAAATGTTATAGTTTTTTTCTATTGTTATCCAAGAAAAATTCTCTATAAAACCATATCTTAATGTGTGACAAAATATGTTTCAATCCACTCTAATGATTAAATAGACATTATTTTTTTGTTTTATTTGGGTCATTTTCAATGAGAATGTTATATTCAGTAATGCATATCCATTAAAGGATCATGGAAGATATGTATAAATAACTATTAACCTCACCATGTCCAAATAGGTTTCATTACTACATTCACTAAACTAAATTCCCTGAACAATGTAATAATGTGTTTGTGGTTACATTATTTGATAGGTTCTAAATACAGGCATTATCATCCCAATGGATGTAATCGTTTATTATTCATAGGAAACTAGATACATACCAAGACCAATTTTATATTTTAACACATTAAATAAAACATGTAATTTTATTTAAGACCATATTTATTTTTTTAGAATATATTTTCATATCAATCATAAAGATCTTCTTATAATCCTGGGAAAGAAATCATAGGACAGGGTAAACTCAGAATCTCCACAAGGGTATGCATACATCCGAAGCTATTAATGACCAAATAATCATAAATGATTATATTTGTTTGAAAACATGATCATAACATTATAAAATCAATTACCATCATATAAAATATAAAATTCTTGATACATGGTATAATAATTTGTAGTTTGTAAGACAAAAATCATAATGGAATCAAAGAACATATGTCATGATATCATAACATAGGCCTAACACAATGGATTTTGGTATACGCATAATTATAAAATATTATTTCCCTAGTAGTTAAGAATCAATTCTAAGTATATCATAGTGGAATGGGTTTACTAAAAAAAGAATTATAGTAATCCTAGATCACTCCCAAGAACATCAAAGTAGAAAAATTCACTTACATAATATTGTTAACTCACCATTCAATTCCTTTCTATATTGGGAGATATAAATCCTTACTCAATTAATTAGAGGTACAAATAATTCGTTACTATAACATATAAAAATAATATATATGGGTTCCAAAAGTTCATAAAACATTCATCATGTCATAAACCATAAAAAATATGAGTTTCATATGTATTTCAACATATCACAACCCATAAAAAACAATGATTTCATAATAATATAATCATTTCATTATATAAGAACCTATGAAAAATGAGATGATATTTTAAATTGTTTGGATTATCACATAGATGAAAAACTAACCCTTGAGTATAGTGGAATAACTCCTTGAACCTGAATTAGTTCAAGTTATAGTTGTAAACCCATTCAAGAAATGTACCAACTTGAACTAAGGAATACTTTGGCTATAGGCATTGGTCTGTAGAAATGGTTGGTGATGACCATGGCAATTGGTCACCTATATTATAACATCCCATTAACTATTTTTTTTTTGTTTTAACCCATTTATTTGATAATTATTATATTAAATCTCCTCTAAAGTTGTTTTTGGTGCTTTATAGATGTTTCCTAGGTTTTTAATCCAATACATAGTTGTGAGATGGTTTTAAAACCATGAATAAACATGGTAAAACCATTGTAGTATCTCATCTTGTGTTTCATGGTTGACACGGATTATGTAAAACCATTGAATCAGAACTGTGAAACCCCACCATATGGTGGTGTACGATTTTCACATGATTACACAAATCATCCATCTTATCTAGAAAACCTTTCCAGAAACCCCTAAGTAATTGTATTGATTGCACACAATTAATTCTAATTCTATGTCTATTTTACACCCTTATATTTTAAAATAAGAATGTTATGTTTGAAATTGTAAGCAATACGAAACATTGAGCATAGAAGATAATGTATCACTCTATGATATGATGTTATATATTTATATTTAAATTTTAATTCTTAAATAGATTTTGTTGAATGCAACCCCATGATTTTAATGTTCGGTAGTATATTAAACACACTACATTGAGTTTAAACGATCAACTATATATAAATAAATTATAAAATTGCCAATAAAATTGAATTTATAAATAGTATAATTTAATTTATGATATATATATATATTAATATCATACTCAATAAGTTTTTATTTAGGATTAATAAATGGGTATTTTTTTTGAAAAGTGTTTTAATTCACATAATGTTAATCAATTTTAATTAATTAATATAATAAATAATTGGAAATTTATTATTTTAAATTTATATTTTAAATAATAGTAAAATGTTATTTAGGTTCATAGATTGATTATTATTAGATATAGAATAACAGAAAATCATATTGTTTTTAAAAACAATATAAATGTTGAAAAAAAAATTTTATCATGTTTGTGGGTTTTGTATTAAATTTACATTTTGAAAAATTTAGATAATATATTTGAAAAAATAGAAAAATTTTTCTAAATACCAATTTCAAAAATATTTACGGTGAAATTTTGATAATTTAAAGAATGTAGTAAATTTTTTATGAATAATAAAAATACTTAATTTTAATTAGAAATAAATTTTTTTAAATAATTTATAAAGATAAATTATATTTAATTTTTTTAATAAAAATATAATCTAATTAGATATATATTAATAAAAATTAAATATTTTTATTAAATTTTAATTTGAATTTGGATTTAAAAACTTTGTAAACATTTGAACATTTACTCTTCAAAAAATTCCATTCATGTTGCCTCGACTTGATTAATTTTAAATCAAAATTATACACATTTGTGAATTTAATTTGAAAAAATGGATTCTATATTCATAATAAATAAAATTAATATTTACTAATAATTTTAACATAATTATTTACTATAATTAATAGTGAAACTGGAAACATTTACTTTTCATGGTTGAGGTAATAATGGATTTAATAATTGTTATACAGAAAGATAGGGGATACAATGAACATAAAACTTATGTAAATTATTTTTTATTATCATATTTAGACATTATACATTATAGTAAAGTTAATTTAACATTATTGGATCCCTGTGACACGAAAAAAGTTTGTTAAATTCATTATATTCACAATTTAAAAGTGTGCAATTAAACATCACTTATAAAAGGACACCCCATCACCATCTCTCATCACACATTCAAAATACAATATTTTATCTTAGTTACTATAAATTAACATGCCAAATTTAATGCTCTATATATTGAATCCTTATTATGGCATGAAGTCAAACAACTTGATTCCCCTGGTGAAAACCAAAAAAACTTACCCGAAGAAGAGGTAATGTTATTCAATGATTGTTTTAATTTTATTTCATCCTTCACATCCATTCAATATTTTTAAAAGGAATTTATATGTTAGAAATATTATATTTAAAATTATAACATTTTATTATATTGATTTAATAATGTAAATTCTTGACCAATTCTATCAAATGGGTATAAAATCATCATTTGTTTGTACGAAAAACCACCACATTCTAAATCGATGTCATTATTTTTTCAATTAAATCATTCACAATTCATTACAAAAATGGATATAAAGTATATATTTTGTATTTAAAACATATCTATAAAATTTCATTCAATTAATTATATATACCTTTTACCATTCCATTCCCTAGGGGATATGATAACGCCGCTTGTGTGTATAATAGACTACCGCATCACGAAGTTAAATGATTTGTTTTTCACTAACTATTTACATGGAAGGTAATAAGAATAAAGATAAAAAATATTTGTGATAATAAGTAAATAATAAATATAATCATGAAATATTTATCATTATGAAATGATAATATAACATTTTCTTTCCCACACCAAAATAATATGACAACATTCTTGTATGTGTGGACTACCACCCTCTCTAAGCAATGTGACTCTCGTTTAATCACCACCCCACATGAATGATGTATATAACTACATAATATGAGATATATTATATTTTTGTAATTATTTAATGAAATATTACTTCCTACATTTCATTAATGATCTTTGAAAAATGAAAGTGTTACACATCATTGCGTACTACCAATCATATATATTATCGTAACATACATCATTTCCCAAAACCTTTAACCATGATTAGAATTAAAAAAATAATTATGTTATAAATATTATGATAATTTTATAATAATTATTATACATATTATATATCTATATAAAATGTACAATAAACATATCTTTCATACAAAAACCAGAAAATGAAAACAAGATAATTAACACTCGAGATAAAGAAAGTAATGAATGATTATTAATGCATGAGTGATAAGTTATTATAAAAAAATCCAATATGATATTATAAATAGTAATATGGTTATGAATTAAGTTAATATAACTTTTAAAACCACTATAAAGGGGTTTATATAATGTTTATCCAAAATGAAGCATGGGGTAATGGATTTCTAGTACCTTTTTTATTTATGGATGGCATATGAAAACTCACCAATCATTTCTTTTATATGAAGTATACGTTGAACCTATTACATTTTATATCATTAATATTGTTAATTTAATAATATTTAATGTTTCATATGATGTTATTTATTTTTGAGGCTTAGGATTTAATTTACTACCAAGGAAGCAATGAATTGTTGTCCTAATTTTCCTTCTTTGAGAGATATAAAATGATTATCACATATCCTATTTATATAGTTCCTATAAAACCTATATCTGATTTAAAATCTAGAAGTTATTTATCCTCTTGATATACTCTGATTTATTTAATTTTATTCTTTCATGTTTCTTATGATTCAATATTACTAATGTGGTACGGTTGATATGTTAAAATCTCATTGTTCATTAGGATTACTCATGATTATGCTTCTAAAGATGAAATCTTATGATCTTGAAATCATATAATCACATGTATTTAAATATCTAATTTTTATTGTGGGAGAATATATGTTTTTAATTATTTTTCATTTCTTTATGTACTCCAGACATAAAAAAATATTATTAGAGAAAAATAATTTTTTTATTCAGAAACCCAATTTTCTCCCAAAACCATGTTTCATAAAAAATATAAAAAATATTTTTTAAAAAGTTTCAAAAATATTTTATAAATAATTTTTCAACCATGAATGTATTTTTACAAAAATAATTGAAAAAAGTATTCATTTCATTTTCTAGAAATTTTTTGATTTCTTGTTACTGAAATTGTTAATAGAAATACTTTTTTAGCTTGTGAGATGTGAAAAAAACTTCCACCATCACAAATATTATTTTATTTGAAGCTTCCTTCATAAATATTTATGGGTTTTTAAGTAATGGATTTTAAAAATATTCAAATATATTTTCAAAATGTAAATGATATTTTCCTCATTAAATGTTTTTTTATATTCATATATTCATTCACATGTTTCAAAAAAAATCAATAGAAAAAGATTTTCACAATATATTTGTGAATTTTATATTTTTAAGATGTATTTTTTAAAATGAACGCATCACATTCCATCGAGTGTTTTTAATGATATTTTTATTTTTTTAGTATTCATCGATATCAAAATTATTTTATGTTTATTATGCTATAATGAGTATATTTTTTGTTGATAACATTCTCATTATCTCTTTGGACAGATTAAGATTGAAGCAAAGAGATATTTATGGAACCAATTTAAGTTCCACAGGTTAATTGTGTTTCCAAAAGTTTATTATAGAACCCATTTCTTTTCCATGAGTTAATAATTATTCAAATATATTTTTATAAAACCCCTTAATTTTCCATTGGTAAATCATGTATTTAAGATATTTTTATGGAACCTATTTCATTTCCAGAGGTAAATCATGTTTCAGATAGAATATTATAGAACCCAATTAGTTTCTATGAGTTTATCATGTCATAAATGGAAAATGGTTATTTTATGAGTTTTACAATGAAATGAGAGATAGTAGTACATAATTATAGTTGTGGTTCCTTACATTACATATATAATGGGTGTACTAATATTGAATTGGGTGAGAAATTTATAGCTTATATGTTGGCTCCACTGATATAGAACTGGGTGACCTGATATAACCTATACATTATGTTCACCCATATTACACTTCGATGCATTAAGAAATTATTATGTTCCTTATAGAATTATATTTGAAATCAGCTATTAGTTTTTTCCAATTGTAAAGGCTTTAAAAGAGTATTATGATGATAATGTCCTAAGATACCAATACATTTTATTTTTTTTCTAAGAGTTATAGAATTTTTCATTTGATCAAGATTGATATCATGTGGCTCATGATTATTGATGCTTATGAATTGTTCCATTGGATTCCATGTTTTGTTATTGGGGATTATGGTATTTATGGGAATGAGTTATTTTTCGATTTAGTCATCCACTATAATTATTTTAACATACACTTATACACATATTATTATCTCTGATGAAATTCAATAGAAAGTTATTATGTTTACCCTTACGGATCATTGAGAACACTCTTATTATATTCCCATTCCCACAATGTTATCAAGAATGATTTTTAATGAGTTATTTATAAGACTATTTCATATGTATTATGATGATGAATTAATGTAAAATTAGAAAATATAGTTTATTAGAGATAAATAGTCATTTAAATGACATCAATGTTGTTTATTTTTGAGTTTTTCTTAATTATAGAAAACTATAAGCCTAAAAAACCTTTTTAATATAAGTGATAAATTATTTCATTATGATAATGCATGTTTTGGATGATAAAATTTAGGTCACCTCCGTCTATTTCAAGTTTATAAATCATAAGTATATAATTTTATCATTGAATACTAGAGTGCGGGTTCTGGGATGTTATTTTTCTTATATGAGGAATGTTTTAAATTACATTGTATATTAATTTATCTTCTCTTGAGGTTATCATAATTATTATGGTTACCATATTAGTTCTATAATATTAACGTTGTTTATATATTCCAATTCATAGACACCCCTTTGATGATTTATGTGATGAGATCTTTATGTTATTAATGATACATTTGGAGAAATTATACTCTGTTAATGTTTATGTAAAACTTCAGTTTAATATGAAGTATTCCATTTCATTTTTAGGTAATACGTTTTAAGGTATTGATTAAATTTATGGACTATATGATACTGGATAAATAGGTATTAATTTGAAAAAATGTTCTATCATATAAATAACTATATGTTTGAAAAGAGATTTTTTTGAAAAAGTGATTAATGATATTTTAGAAAAGGATATCAGAATATTTTATATCTTGAAATCTAGAAGTTATGTGATAAAAAATCATGTTAAAATACATAATAATTTTAATTTTTTTAGGAAAGATTTATTTTGAAATTTGGGTACTACTTATGAATTTTGAATTTTAATGTGTCATAATATTGTTTACTAATTTTTGGGAATTATCTTACCATGAGAGAGCCATTTTTTGGTTAGTGTATGAATATATATGGAATATATTTTTATACATTTTATAGTCATTTGATTCATTAAAAGATTATTTTTAGTTATATAGGAATTAAAAAAATAATCTTTAGTTCTCATTATCCAAAGAAAAAAAATAAATTCTTGGTAGAGCATTGTTAAAAGATGAAATTACACTTATTAATTAAGTATATTTCACAATATTTTATGTCTGTATGGTGAAATAGTTCCACAACTATAGGAAAAGTATCTTGAAACAAAAATTCCATCTTATATAATTTTTAACCGAAGAATGAGATGGTCATTTAGATCACCAATAATTTCTGGTTTTGAGTACCTTAACTATCCATTAATCATTTAAATTCATGTAATTAATGGCCACTTTCGCTATTTATAATTATTTATGATTTTATTCTGTGTAAAAATATTCGCATCCCATCTATTTTTTCTTATTTGGAGTTATATTTATGTATAATACAATTTGAACTTGGTACTAATATTTTTATCTTATTACAATAATTTTATATTATACCTTATTATGTTGTGGGTTTATTAAACCAATATTTTCCATTTTCTATAATTTTATTTCTATGATAGAGTTCAAATTGTGAGGTAATAATTTATTCAAGGGGGATGTAACAACCCTAGGAATTTTAAAGAATAAAATTATGTTCAATTTCATAACATACACACAACATTGAGATTATACAAGAATTTAACAACCCAACACATTATGATGTATTTAATTTAAAAAAAATTATTCACTTTAATAGATTTTAGTGAACAAAACCTTGATATGTGTAAGTTTAATATGGTATTAAATAAGAAACATTGAGAATATAATTCACTAGATATACATAATCATTATAACCTTTCTATTAAATAGGTTGGTATAAAAATATCAACTAAATTATGAGATATATGATTAAAAATATATATATTATTTATTAATATTTACATAATAATCAATCTATTTTTAATGTAACTTTATTCTTGAAATATATGATTTCTTAAAAAATGATATTTATTGCTTTTCATGGAAATAAATATAATAATTAATTTTCAAAAAATGAATAAAATTTATTTCATGAAAGTAAATAATTTTTTTAAAATATAATATAAAAAAATAAATGGGTGAAATATTTGGATATTTCAGAAAATTTTGATTTTCATTTAATAGTGAATAAATAATGATTATTGTAAAAATATAATTTATTTCCTATGATATATTTAATTTAAAAGTCACATTTTGTTTATAGTATTTTTTTAACATAAAATATGTATTCATTATATATATATATAAAATCAAAATAATTATATTTTAATCATCATTATATTGTATTTAAATATTTGTTAATTTGTAGGTTTCAAAAAGGGGTTTTTATGGAAATAGTTTTAATGTTTTGAATATTTCTCCTTTCTAATTAATTAAATTATTACATAATAAGTGATTAATTACTTTTAATATATAGATTATATATCAATTTATTTTAATTTATATTCATAAAATTATTATTATTATACTTAATGTTAATATAAAATAATCTAGTATTGAATAAAATAGACTTTATGAAAACCCTCATTTTCATAAAATCGGGTTTTTAGTTTAATTAGTTACACTTTAGAAAGAATATTTGAAATAAAAAATATAACTTTTTAAAGCATAATTTTTTAAAAAAATTATGTTGAATATTTATTAGTCGTCTAATTATGTTTCTTATGAATAGTGAAAAACATTGAATTGTAATTGAAAACTACATTTTTATTTAAATTATTTATAATGTGAAACTATATTTTAAATTATTTTTAATGTAAAATTTGTTCAATTATATATCTATTAATCCATTAAAATTCATTAGAATCAATTTAAAACTTATATTTAATATATAATCTTTGTGATATTTTGAATATTTTCACTTTGATAACCTGCCTTCTTATCATGTCAGCTCTATTAATTTAAATTTTCATTTTCCACGTCTCTGGATTAAATTTTTAATAAATTATTAAATTTTTAGAATAATAATAATATATATTATGAAATAAATCCAACATCAGTTTTTACTAAAATGAGTAGTGAAACAGTAAAAATTAATTTCCATGGTTAAAAAAATGGGTTTTTGATGGTTAAAAAAATCAAAACGATTAAAATGTAAAAATAATTTCTATAATTTTTTTTCAAGAAATATTTCGAAATTATACCTTATATACATCATATTTTTCTATTATTGGTTCCATTTGGGATGAAATAAATCTGGGTGGAATTCATTCCTTCCAGAATTTACTAGTATCCCCCTCACCTCAATTATAAAAGACTCCCACTCTTCTCCTATCATAATTTCTTAAAAACAATTTTATCTGACCTAACCTTAAATAATAACTAATATACTTCCCTCATATAATATTTTTGTCCTCGGTTTGGAACAAAACCGTCAATGAAATCTATTTGGTGGAAAAAAATTAGATACCTAAAAAAGATGTAACATTTATCAACGTGAATTTTTCCCTTTTCTACAAATCCTTGTATTATTCTTAAACCTGATTATATAAAAGCCTTGGTATCTAAATTATAATGAAATAATTTTGATTTATTAAACTAAACCCTTCCCATATTCGATCAAAAGGGTAACTGAATCGTAATTCATATGTATGGAGGATCACCATGTGATGAACCACTGTAATTTGTTTTTCCATTAGCACCTCTAACGGTTTGGTATGAATATGGATATATATATATATATATTATATTTATAACATAATCATACATATAGTGTCATTATATCAAATTTCCCTTATTACATTCCATTCTACAGGGGATAAAATAACGTCGCTCACATGTATGGTGGACTACCACCTTGTGAAGTGATGTGAGTTATTTTCAACAAAGTATATTCATGAAAGGTAATAATGATAATGATAATGAATATATATTATATAAATGAAATATTTATTATATTAAATTAAATATTTATCATTCTAAATAATTTAATTTATCATTTATTTTTTACAGTAAAAAATTATAACATCGTTCGTATACATTGGGACTACTGCCTTCACAAAGCAATGTGACTCTCTTTTTATCACAACACCACATGGGTGACATATATAACTATAAAAGGTGATATATATTCTATTATTATAATAAAATAATTTAAAAATAAAACATAATTATCTTCTATTATTACCTTTAAAAAATTAATCTTCTAATCATGAGTACATATGGCTTATCCTCTCGATGATCGTAATATACTAGATTTGTCAAAACCATCTTTCTTGATTTTTGTGAAAATTATAATAGGTGTATAAATATAATTATTATTTAATTATTATTATTATTCTTGATATTATGTAATTATACAATTTATAAAAGAACCAAAACTTTTATAATAAAGAACTAATGAGAAAATAATGTAATTAACACCAGAAATGAAGAAAACAACAGAAGATTAATAATGAAAGGGTGATAATATGTTATAAAATGATCATATATAATATTATAAATTTTATTTGGTTCTTTAATATATTAATAAACTATTTAAACCCATTATAATTTATGTTTATAAATTTTCAAGAAAATGTATGTGTGAGGTAAGGGATATCTAGTCTCTCTTTTCACTTTATGAGGATTATGAAAATTTGTTACTCATTTATTTTGTATGTTCTACATAATTCTCTATTGCCTTGTAATATCAGTAATGTAATACATTTAATGACATTTATTATTTCATTTTATCTTATAATTTATTTTTTATTACAATTCAAAATATTACCAAAGCGTTAATAGATTTTTGTCATAATTTTATTTTTTTCAGAAAAATGTTTTGTCTTACACCGATATTATTTATGTGGTGTATATACATCCTCATTGAAATTTAATGAGATTATTTTATTTATACTCTTAATATTATGAGTTTTTCTAATGTTATTATGTAATGTGGCTTATTATTAAATGTTACTAATGTGTTAAGGTTGTAATGTTATAATCTCATCGTTTAACGGGATTGCTCATGGTTATGATTCCAAAGATGAAATATTATGATACAACTCATACGAAACTCATTTTTTCCTATAATATATTTACTTATAAATAGTGAATTTTTACCTTAATTTCCTGCATTTCATGTACTCAAGAGTTCAACAATAATGTTTTTAGTAAAAATCATTTATTTGGTGAAAGCTACATTTTCTTCCAAAACCATGTTTCATAAAAATGTTTTCAAAAATGTTTTAAACATTTTAAAAATGATTAATTAAATAAATTTTCACCTATGATTGTTTTTTACAAATAAAATTGAATTTACTCTTTATGTAATTTTCCAAACAATTACACTTTTTCATTTTCCAAAAATTAGAATGGAATCTTTATTTTGAAATGTACGGAATGAAAATAATTTTTTTATCGTTATGAGAGTTTTTTATTCAAATATTCCATTATATGTCTCCATAGAAATTTAAAAATATGAAATTTTTTAAAAACATTAATTTTTTTTTTCAAAATACACAGGTTATTTTCCTCAACAATGTTTTTAAATAATTTTTCATAATTCCATTATATGTTTCCATAGTTGTTTTCATAGAAAAAAGATTTCAAATCATTTTTTGAATTTTATATTTTTTAAAAGTGTATTTTCAAAATTAAAGGTTTATTTTAATAAAAATGTTTTGAATGATTTTTTAATGGTATTCTAATTCATCCACAATAACTATATTTTTTGTTATATATTCTCCCATTGGGATATTTCGTAATGATAATATCGTCATTATCTCTATAGATGAATTATCATTGATTTAAAGAGATTATTGGGGAACCTAAAATCATTCCATAGGTTAATTATGTTTCAATGTTATTGTTATGGAACTCATTTCATTTCCCAGGATTAAAAAAGTTTCAAAGACATTACTAAGTAACAAATTTCTTGTCTATGGTTTATTCATTATTTATAGATATTTTTATAGGAACTGCATCGTTTCCATAGGAAAATTATAATTCAAATATATATTTATGGAACCCATTTATTTTTAATGGTTTAATCATGTCATTAAATAGAAAATTTTTATTTTTTTAGTTTAATATTTTAATTAATGGTAATTTTAGGTTATTAATGTTATTGTTCATGGAAATTACATATAGAATTGATTCTCCCAGATAGCACCAGGTGAGAACATTAAAGTTTATATGATGGGTGTTACTAGATAGTATTGGGTGATCTTGATATAGATTATAACATAGGTACACTCAGATTACACTCCAATGAATTAGGTAATGATTATTTTTCTGAAGAATTATATTGTAATTCATCTTTATGGTTTTTCTAATTTTAAGGATTTGTTTAGACTGATTTGATGATAATGTTCCAAGATAAAAACATGTTTTATCTATGCTTACTAAGGGATTTTCATTTTTCTTTTCATATAGATTTTTATCACGTGTCTCATGAGTATTTATTCATATGAATCATTCCTTTTTTTTAAATCCATATGCCATACTTCATGATTGTGGATTCAGGTATTGATCCATATAAATTATTTTGCGATTCTTTATGCACTCAGATTATGTCAGAACATCCTTATGAACATATTATATTATTACAAAATATTCAATTGCTAATGGAAATGTTTACCCTTAATTATAATTTTATCTCACCCATATTATATTTCATTTTCCCTTGGATACCATGAATTTTTTTGAACGAATATTCTTTATAGGGATTTAAAATGGATGATGATGATTACATAATCTGAAATACATAAATCTGTGTTAAGTGGGTGAAATAATCATTTAAAAGTCATTAGTATTGATTTTGTAAGAGTCTTCCCTAATTCTATAAAATTCTAAACCTAAAAGTTTTTTGAGAAGGTATGTTATCTAATATTTCTATTTGATATTGTATGTTTTGGAAATAGAAAATTTGGTCACCACCATCGCCATCAATGCTAGAAATGTAATGTTTACTATTTAAACAGTAAATGTAGAAGAACGAGTTCTGGGGTGTTATAGGCTAGCCCCATGAAACCATGAAATTAGAAATTAATTCCCCTAAAATATATAGAACCCTCTCTTGGACCTAACAATTGAACCACTTGAACCAAATATGTTCATTTGGATTTTTGGATCCCAATAGAGGTGTTTGGAGCTCCCAATCCCATCTCTTGGAGGGTAAATGTGACAATCAATGTGGTGATCCCCTTTTGATGTATTGATTTTAATTGGTCTTTAAACTCTAATATTCCATTGATTACTTATACTTATTGTATATGATATCCTTATGGTTTTTAACATATAATGATTAATATGATTTGTTATTTTAGGGTGTTAATCCCTTTCCTAAGGGACCGCACTTACTTGATATAGTTATAACCATTGGACATGATGTATGACATATTCATAGAAAACATATTCCAAATTTATAATTAGGAAATTATATGCTTTTAATTCATCAAATAATTTGTTATTTTTGGGGAATTCATAAATATATATATACTAATTTCAGACACACATTGTATGAATATTGTGAATGAAATTTATCATGAAATATTCTTTAACCCTTATCTATTTGAATTGAAAAAGGAATGAATTTTGAAACAATGATCTAGATCTCTCTCTCTTTTTGTGAATTTTTTTAACTCCATGTTTTTTAGATTTCCATCAACAAATTATAATTTATGCTTTGATGAAAGTAAGGGAATATTCTTGGATTTGATACCTAACATGAAATGCCTTGATTTGAATGAAATGTGCTGAACCATATGATGTTTTTAAATAGTTTAAAATGAATGAATTTGTTAAATGAACATGATAAAAATTGGAAATATCATCCCATTATTTTAAAATAATAATAGTTTTGTGATTTGAAATGAGTGATTTATTCACATATAAATAAAAGGGTGTAAGACCATGTTTTCAATTAAAACATTTTAATTTGTGATAAATGATTTGTAATGCCTTAGGGTTGTTAAAACAAATTCATGGTAAATTTTTATTTATAAATTTGATTATGAATTTTGAATGTATCCAGTTATGGTTATCCTTTCGAATTTTGAATTGAAAAAAACGTTTTGAATTGAAAATAATCATGCTTGATGGCTCCATTTACAATTTCTGATGATCCTATCATATAATAATCCATTAATAAAATGTGATTGACTTCTATAATTCAAATTAATGGCTATTGAAAATGGTATTATTGCATATGGTAGGTCATGGGTGAGTGTATTATGTTATTTGAGGGAATTTACCCATGATTGAAATGTCAAGTCCCCGATAATATATTTGATATTGGTAAGAAAATACATTCATATTATTGTAACATGATTAATACATTCACCTATTTTGACTGGTCATGGTAAGATTTATAGTTAGATGGGATGTATAGTATATATTATTTAATGGAAGAATTACACCCCATCTAATGGATCATTTGAGAACATGAAAGGTTCAGGTTATAGACATGTATCTTGGAAAGTGGGGGTTCATGGAACTAATTCTCTTGAGATCCATGACACTATATGTAAGCCTGGTGGCCAGTAATGATGTATATTTATTAGCATTACTATGGTGTAATATTTCTCATAACATGGTTATACCCTTAAAATCTATATAATTGATACTCAATATATCACACTGTTCATTATCACTACATGGAAGTGGATTCTCACGGATTTCTTAATTACTCCTATTTATTAATATGTTTATAAATATGTTTCACTATAACTCCATTTTATTGACTCTTTTAAATTATTTGATATCAACGGAATTTTCTTACTTCTCATAATTGATATGACTTTGTCATATGTCATGGTTTTCTGTGATTTATATAAATTTTTTTGGTTTTAATGTTTAAAATGGTATGTTCTCATATTTTTGTTTGATAATTGATTTTAAAATGTATAAAACTCCATTTTAAAACAAATAAATATAATCCATTTCTTATAAACCTATATTATAATTTTTCAATTACCTTATGAGTTAACTTGGTATATTATTTTGTTGAATAGATAAGATCTTTCTAACTATCACCATAATTGTACTCGTTTGATTTTTTATCCATATTGTTCTTATTCTAGGGGGTCAGGTGGTCATCAAATTAATTTTTTCTTCCAAATTTGGTTCACTATAGATCACTAACTAGTAAAATGGGGGGGGGGGGGGTTGGACCATAATGAGTTGGGTTTTTGATATATTCATTTTACTTCCAATTTTATAACATCTCACTGTACATGATATAATTCTATTTATGTCTATATCTAATGACATTTAAATTTTTTAATTTGTTTATTATTGTATTTTTCAGGGGAAGTCATTCCCTATGGTAATTTTTGGATTCCAAGGTTCTTATTGTTAGCATGTGGAAATTGGTATTGCTCTTTGAGTTAGGGGAGGATTTTTTCAAATACTGGTTTAGATGTGAAATCATGTTCTCTGATTATATATATCCATGGTCTTTATATTTCAATTACAATAGGATAATTCATCATTTTTTTTCTGGGTGATGGAATATTTATTATCCTATAGAGATTATTAAGATCAAAACATGACTATATGTTAATGGTAGAAGGGTTCACAATCGCAATTATGATTTGATCATAGTTATAGGTCATTAATTAATAAATAATGGCCATATTTTTTAATTTTCATGGATTTACGATGATCTATAAATATGGGAAAGATGAACTTTTTCCATAGTGTGGTAGTGAGTTATAAAATTCATAGTAATTTTAATAAATTC
Organism: Viscum album; assembly: GCA_963277665.1. Lineage (NCBI taxonomy): Eukaryota > Viridiplantae > Streptophyta > Magnoliopsida > Santalales > Viscaceae > Viscum > Viscum album. The sequence continues at coordinate 1,966,217,475 of OY728133.1, forward strand.
TAATAAATTGTTCACACACACAAACACATATATATTACATATCTATTCCAAATTGTTATGTTAATGTAGTGGTAAGGTATATTGATTATTATAAGGGAGATATGGGGTACAGATCACACCCGAAGACATTTTTTGTCATCTTATATCCATGGGAATGTTCCTACGGAAATCAGAATGTCAACATAGATATATCAATTTCCATGGTGTGGATACACATGTAAAAAACTATAAGAAGAAGCTATATCCATAATCATGGACCATGTATATCGACAATGAGGCTATAGAAATTCCAATAACACTCATCAGTGTTATACATGTATCAATACTTGAGGCCATGGACCATGAAATAATCCATTTTTCAGTACTATCAGTACGTTTTTCATCTCAACTACACCTTGGACCACCTAATCTTTCATTTAACTTCATTACATTACATATTCTAGCTCACATGTAGGTGAGGGGAACTAAGTATATAGATTTAAATAAATGAATCCATGGACACATAGACCAGTATGTAATATAGAGGAATGCATGAATCACAAGTCATTATTTTAAGTTAATTTTAAATATAAAAAATCTAATGAAATAATAAATAATTTAAAATAAAAACAAACATAATTTATGTAAGATTAAGAGCATCCATGCATGAAATGACTATGCATTATAAACTAGCTTTCATTCATTTAAATTTCGACTTAAATCTGATTAATTTCATGATATAGTACATTAATTATCTTATTAATTTATTAATTAATTTATAATAATCTATCATCTATGTAGTCTATTAGATTCCCTTTAATTTTAACTTTATATAAATAAAAATAATAATTAAAATGTAATGTTATTATGTGAATGAAATATTATGATAAGAGACATTTCATGTACCATTATAGACTATCTTAAATTTCATATAAAAGTCAACATTGAATATACAAAGGCATCATAGAATTTACCCATTGGAACTACATGAATTGTAAAATTAATCACACAGAATCTATCATTACTCTCTATGGTCCCTTACATCTACTGTTTACATAAATTTTATGTATCATATAAAATGTGTAATTATATTACACTACATGTTATTCTATGAGTCAAACTGTGTAGTTCATACAATGTTTACATAAAGTAATATAACCGTTCACATAATTTTATATGAACCCCATGTTGAATAAAAATGATATTATTATTATGGTTTCTAAAACATATACTAAAGCTATATATATATTAAATATAATTTCATTAATAAATAAATATTTTTAATATGGTATTAAATATATAATTTACACTAGATTCGTAACTCATCTCATCGACCATCCGGAACATTTTTCAAACCAAGAATATTGAATGTTTATTAAAATAAATAAATGTTCATTCAGAGGTCATTAAACAGACAAATAAATATGATATTTACTAACACACAAATATATGATTATTTAATAATCAACAACCACATATATTCTCTGAAATAACTATTGACTGAATATTTTAAATCAATAAAAACAAATAATTATTATTCCACAAAACATGAGAATAATATTAATTTTAATATTAAATTCTAATAAAATAGAACGATTATTTTGGATACACTTATTGGGTGATCCCCTATTCATTTCTATTAGAGTAATTTGACTAAAATACCTAACATTAATGATAAAAATCATGTAACACACCAATGAACACATAGAAAATAGTTTTTATGTTCTTATGATAACAACCTCCTAAAAACACTCATTATGTATTATAATCACATTGTCTCAATATCTCATAATGTAAGTCACATTAAGAGTGTCATAAACTTATATGCTTGATATATCATTATTTGTATTTTATAAAATGGATATATTGACAAAACCACCATGGAAATATATTTGATTATATTATTACATTCTAATCAATGGGTTAAAGATATTTACATCCAAAAATTATGAATGGAAAAAATTCTTCACTGGAAAATTATTTAATTTATTATCACTTGTGATGAACCCGATATATCATAAACATACATGGAAATATGTTATCATAGCATTAATTAATACATATAATAGTCAAATCATGATATAGATTAATAATAGCATAAAGTCTATGGTCTAGTACACACATATTTATATAGAAATATCTAATGAAGCATAAGACATTAATAATTCCATTGATCATTTCTATTCTCATAACTACAAATCTTAGATATTACAAAGTGTAAACATTATAATAAGAATTATCATTGTATTATGCACCCTAAAAATTTAAACCCCCATTATTATCTTCTTATCAAATAGATTTCATATAAAAATAGAACAAATATTTATGAATATTATCATATCACTTCAAGGATTTCATCCTAGTGTGGAATTTATATAACCTTTATATGGGATTAGTAATCTACCCAAACTATCAAATTATTATAAAAAATTAAAAATCATGTGATGATAATAAAATTAATATTATAAACATTGAATATACAGGTAATCGAAGGTACAATGAAATGTGTTTTGATCCACTTACACTCAAAAAAACATAAAACAAAAGGAAAAAAACATATATTTCTTAATAACAACATTATAATGAATATTTTTTTCATTATCTGAATCATTTTATCTAGTAAAATTTTCTATTTTATCTCATCTAATTTTTATAGTTATATCACTCTCAAGTTATCATTTTGATCGAAAAAACTAAAGTATGAAAATTGAAATAAAATATCTAAAAATTATGATTCTTGATGAAATTATTATCGAGAGAAGATTTTGTACATATAGAAAATATAAGGAGACCATTTACGACCCTATTATGGTCAGTGGTGGAAGTGGAAATATGGGGTTGGAAATGTATGACTTTTTAGTGGGTTTGGGTACTTTGGTAACATTCAAAGAAAAATAAATTGATTCTTCTTCAGTTCTAAAAAGTATTTCTACATTGTTAATTGTTTAGGGTAGTCATATATGACTAAAATAGCGCTTTCGTGGGGGCCCTCAAATGATTAATGTGATTTTGGGGTACTTAGGTGCAGTAGAGTGGCTGACCAAGGTCGTCTCTCAAAGGAGGAAGTGAATTTAACAACTTATTAAAGGTATTCTAAAAATAAAATAAAAGAGAATAAAAAAACATTATTTTAAAGGATTTGGGGTTTTTTTTTATAGTTTATGAATCTAGAAGAAGTTTGCTGGAAGAAGACTGTATATTTTTTTTTGTTTTTAGTTTTGAAATGAATTTCGATTAAAATGACGCAACAAGAAGATGTTTTTTTAGAAATCTATTGTACACGGAATAATCGATCTAAATCTACCTATTCATTCACTTATTAATCATTATAATTTAAATCAATATTCACTTAATTATGATCCCCTAATTTGTTATCCCTCGAACCCTACGAGAGTTAACTTAACCACAAAGATGAAATTACTTAAACCCTAGGCTAGCTTCGGAACACGCAATTGCGGCACCCTAGTTTGATTGTTTTTATAAGGATAGATTATGTTCAGTGGTTAATTAGAGCACATATCCATTCTGTAAATGATTATTAATTGTGTTTAGGGATTATATTTGAACTCTACAAATTTATCCCGTGTGGTCTTGTATTACCGATTAAGATTACGCTCTCACAGTTTAAAAAAAATCCCGACCTCGCGTGTTTTTGAGTTAATTGTTCAATTGCTTGATTAGATTCTTGTAATTTAAAACAAAAATTCATGGATCATATTATGTGAATTATAGTATCTCACTAATTCAAAATAATTAAATAAATAGGGTAGAAGATAGATCGATTACTAAAAGACTACTCTTCCATGGGTAGCGTAATCATCGTAAAAGCATTTTGCATGTGCAAAGGTTTATAATGGGTATAACACAATAACGCTTCTACTCAAGAATTCCAGCCCAAACAGGAAGATTAAGAATAGAAAAAATTTAAACAAAACATAAGAAAAGAGAAGAAATAAAAGAATAACAAAGAAGTTTATTACACAAACAAAATCATTACAACATGAAGGAGAAGAAGGCTTCGTCGAAGGGATCCTTGCTTCAAGAGATAGCCTTATTGAAATGGTTGGATAATTGGAGTGGATACACTTCTCCTCTGCCCCCAACTTTCCAAAGCACGTCCCAATCCCACCAAATGAGAAAAACACCAATTTATATAGTGGTGGGGATGCTAGGTTCAATGTGGTTTCAAGTGTGAATGAGGAATCTCGGCCAAATATTTTATTCCAAATTGTGCCGCCCATTTAGCCACAACAACGCGTGAATTGTCCGGCCTTCCAGAAGGATAAAATGTGAGGATATGAGTCCTCTATCTCCTCTAGAAATTTGGTCTTAATCCAGGCCTTAATGAAGGGGTTATGGACAAAATATAGAAGCTTCTCCATTCTGGCGAGTCCAGCCCAACTTTGATTTCAGGGCCCATTTTCAACAACCAAATGCACTCTTTAGCTCTAGTGTTCTGAATAAAGGATGTAGATAATTATGTTAGGAACACTGTTACAAAATTTCAAAATAAAATAATAAATAAAAAAATATGTATCATCGAAATACTACAGTAAACTGTAAAGGTTAAAACTGGAATTTTCATCAAATATTCAAATGAATGATCTAATCCCAAATAAATTCTAATTAAACATATTTAACACAATGTGAGAAAATTATATCATTTATTATAAATAAAATATTCAATAAATTAGTGTTTTATCAACTCCCCCACACTTACCCTTTTGCACTCCTGAGTAAAACCTCATATCAAGTAAACATTAATATCAAATCAAAACCAATTTTAAAACACATATCTTTGAGATCAAACAATTACACACCAAGAAACAAAAGATATCATGCCTCATAAAAAACTATTATTTCAAGTTCATAATTTATATCATTTAATACATTTCCACTTTATTTATCCTCCCATGCACAAAACACTTACCTCACTTGAATTTTCTCTTATCACAAAAATGTCATTTTTTGTAATGTCTTTCTCATCCAAACTCATACAAGGGTCACCATATTCTTGAAAAATTCATGCATCGCCACCCGATGTGAGTCAAGGACATATTTTTATCATGAGGAATTTTCAGGGTTGTTTTGTGGCTTTCGGTTGGTAGGATTTACATGTGAAAAATTCTCAGGCTGAATGAGGAGGTCTTCACTCTTTTTGAAGCAAAATTGCATTAATCTAATTTCCACTTAAATATGGTCTTCTCCTCAATCCCCATAGTATCAATTCAGCTCTATCATCGTGAAAATTCATGATAGTTTTACAACATTCATCATTTCAGCATAAAAAATTTCAATCATCTCAAACATGATTTTCTTGAAAGCTCCAGATGGGCACAACATTCCACCTCAATTAGAAGCTCTAGAAAAGGCACAACATCACTTGTCATGAAAGCTCCAGAAAAGGAACAGCTTTCAATATAATGAATTTCTTCAGCAGAAAACACATCTCTTCAGAATTTAATTTTCCACCCAAAGTATCACAGAATGTGGTGGCACAACACAGAATAGATTCCCTCGCACTTAATCTCAACTAGATTATGCAATTTCACTTCAAGAGTTGGTTGGATAGGGAAAATAGGCTTGTAATGTGGAAAACCTAATAGGTTGTGCATGGCTTCTAAGGGATACAAGGATTAAATATACAAGGTAGGCCATTATAAAAAAGGATTCTTTGGAATAGGTGCATTAATACCAAACAGATGCCTCAATCATTTAAACATAAGTACCTCAAACCCTCATGTTCTGATAGGAATAAATAAAATTCTGTTTAAATCAAGCATGGTTTGGTTCTCTCAAGAAGTGAGGTGAATGTAAAGAACATGAAAATAATGGTTCAGACGCCTTACAGGAAAGTGATTCAAAATATAAAGACAATGAGATGTGGCATGGGATTCAAAATTTAGTGTACTTTTCCAAAAATTACTAAATATTTGAACTTGAAACAAAGTCATTTCCAGTATTCATTTAAGCTTAGTTTCAAGGGATAATTTGTTTCACTCATTGATAAGCATTTTAATATTTTGATGAGAATCATTTCAGCTCAAAAATTTCAAAAAAAAACAAAGAACATTGAAAAAATAAACACACAAAATTTGAAAAAACACCCAATTTTTTTTACAGGAAATTTTTTTGAAATTACTAAACTAAAAGGTTCCATCCCCCCACACTTAAAATATTGCATTGTCTTCAATGTGACCCTATGAGATGATATATGCACATGAAATGTAGAATTTTTAAATACGACAAATAATATAAATGTGAAAGGGTTAGGAACAGCCTGATGTGATCAAGTGATGATGGGGTCATGCAGTGTGATAAAATCCACTGCATCAGTAGGACGTCCCTCAATGTATCTCTTCAAACGTTTCCCATTGACTATAAATCTCCTTCCAGTGTCCTCTTGTGTGATCTCCACTGCACCATAATTAAAAACATTAGAATCAATATAAGGACCTAACCATCTGGAACACAACTTACCAGGCATCAACTTCAGTCGTGAACTATAGAAAGGACTTTCTCTCCATCATGAAAATCCATTTGTCGGATCATTTTGTCATGAGCTGATTTTGATCTTTCCTTGTAGAGCATTGAGTTCTCATATGATGACAATCTAATATTTTCAAGATCGTGAATTTTCATCGTTAATTGGATTCTTTCTTGGGCCAATTCCATGTTTCAGTTCTTTATAGCCCAATATTACCAATGCTCGACTTCCACTGGGAGCTGACATGCTTTCCCAAACACAATTCGAAATGGGTACATACGAATGGGGGTCTTGTATGATTTCCTATAAGCCCACAATGCATCATCCAAGAACTTTATCCAATCCTTCCTATTTGGCAACACAGTTTTCTCCAAAATTTGTTTCAACTCATGATTTGAAACCTAAGCCTAGACATTTGTTTGGGGGTGGTATGGTGTGGATGTTTTCTGTGTCACCCCATACTTTCGAAGGAGGGAAGAAAAATTCCTATTGCAAAAGTTTGTCCCTTGGTCACTAATGATGGACTTTGGTACTCCAATCCTTCAAAAATCTGGGCTTTGACAAAGTACACAACAACATGAGAATCGTCAGTCCTGGTGGCCTTGGCCTCCACCCATTTACTCACATAATCAACAGTAACCAAAATATACAAAAATACAAATGAACTAGGAAAAGGACCCATAAAATCAATTCCCCATACATAAAAAATCTCACAGAATAGTATGGGTTTTTGGGCCATCTCTTGTCTCCTTGAAATATTCCCAGTGTGTTGGCAACGAGAGCATGACTTACAAAACACTTGGGAATCATGGAACAAGCTAGGCCAATATAATCTAGATTCCAAAACCTTCCTAGCTGTCTGTTGGGGTCCAAAGTGTCCACCACAAGCAAGTTTATGACAGAAATGCAAAACAGACTAAAACTCATGATCGGGAACACACCTCCTAATGACCTGGTCACTACACATACGCCAGAGGTAAGGATCATCCCACGCATAAAACCTAGGCTCACTTTTTAATTTTTGGACTTGATGTTTCATTAAATTTGTGGGGATTTCAGAGGAAATAATGTAGTTAACTAAATCTACATACCAAGGATGCGTACCTGAGATGGAATAAAGATGCTCATCGGGGAAAGTGTCCCGAAGTGGTACCTGGTCCAATGTGTCATCCTCTAGTGTGTGAGTAAGCCTACTCATGTGGTCCATCGCCAAATTCTTTGATCCCTTCTTGTCCTTTATCTCAATATCAAATTCCCGAAGAAGGAGCATCCAACGGATAAGTTGTGGCTTTGCATCTGGATTCTTTAGGAGGTACCTCAAAGCTGTATGGTCAGAAAAAACAACTACTTTAGAGCCAAATAAATATTAATGGAATTTATGTAAAGCAAATATGATATCATGAAAATCCTTTTCTATGGTGGTGTAATTTTATTGGGCTGAATCCAGTGTCCTCGATGCATAGGAAATCACATGTGAACGTCCTTCTACCCTCTGAGATAAGACAGCTCCAACCACAAAGTTGGAGGCATCACACATAAACTCAAATGGAAGGTCCCACCGTAGGGGCTGTATGATTGGTGGAGTGGTCAGACACTTCTTCAGCTCATCAAATGATACCCTTTATGAATCATCAAAATTGAAGTCAATATCTTTTTGAAGCAATCAAGATAAGGGTAGAGCGATCTTATTAAAATCTCTGATGAAGCGTCGATAAAATACAACATGTCCAAGGAATGATCAAACATCACGCACACATGTAGGATATAGAAGGGGTGAAATAATGTCTACCTTAGATTTATCAACTTCAATGCCATGTTGTGAGACTATATGACCTAAGACAATTCCCTTTTTGACCATGAAATTACATTTTTCAAAATTTAAGACCAAATTCTTCTCAATACAACGATGCAACACATCACCCAAACTAGAGATACATTCATCAAATGAGGACCCATAAACTGTAAAATCATCCATAAATACCTTCATTCAGGTCTCAATGAAATCTGAGAAAATACTCACCATGCATCTCTGGAAGGTACCTGGGGCATTGGAAAGTCCAAATGGCATCCTTCAGTAAGCAAAGGTACCGAATGTGAAGGTGAATGTCGTCTTCTCCTGGTCCTCTGCTGAAATGGGAACCTGAAAATAGCCATAAAATCCATCCAAGAAACAATAGTGTGTCTTCCCAGCTAGTCTCTCAAGAATCTGATCAATAAACGGGAGGGGGAGATGGTCCTTGCGAGTGGAATGTTTTAGTTTCCTATAATCAATACACACACACCAACTGTTTTGTACCCTCATTGGAACCAACTCATATTTCTCATTTTTAACAACAGTAACACCACTCTTCTTGCCTTGAGCAATTTCTCAATTTCTTTTTTAACAACTTCCTTGAGGGTGGGATTGAGTCTCTTTTGTGGCTGTCTCACCGGTTTAGCCCCATCCTCCAAGAGAATCCTATGCATGAAAATGGAGGGGCTAATACCTGATATTTCAGCCAAGTTCCACCCAATCATCTTTATGTTCTCCCTCAAAATATTAAAAAGCTTTTCTTCATGCTCAAAAGGGAGATTGTTAGCAATGATAACATGTAATCTCTCACCACTCAACAAGTATGAGCATTTCAGATTTGCTAGCAATGGCTTGAGTTCTAATGAAGAAGGGTGTAGTATGGATGGAGATATTGAAGGAACTGAAATATGTGCACAAAAAGCATCGATGTCAGAATATCCATCATCAAAATTAGAGAATAAAGCATCAAATCCATCAGTATACTCTATAGCCATGTCATAATTAGAGTTCACATGATCAAAATCAGAATATGATTCCATTTCAAAATCCAATCTTACAGAGTCTTGTTCCTTAGAAATGGGTGTGGAAGTACTCTTAGTCATCAAACTAGAACCAATACTCATAATCTCCTTAAGCATAGAAAAATCCAATTCCATGGTGTTTTTACGTGGTGGTTCAAAATGATAGGTATCAAAAGTAGAATGATCCTGAGAGGGGGACTTCATGGAATCCATAACCTTAAATATCACAACTTCATCTCCAAATTCCATGGAATGTGTACCCTCATTGACATTTATGATAGTTTTTGCAGTTTTGAGGAAGGGCCTACCTAAGATAATGGGGGCATGAGAACATACCTGATCGTCCTCCATGTTAATAATGTAGAAATATGCTGGGAAGATCATGTCTCTTACCCGGATAAGTACATCCTCAAGAACTCCCACTAGATATGTCGTAGCTCTATTCTCCAACTGCACCAATACTCTTGTTGGATTCAACTCACCAACCTGAAAGGAAGGGAATATAGAGTGAGGGATCACATTTATTGAAGCTCCTAAATCACAAAGTGCATCAGAGAAGTGCAACTCTCCTATGGTACATGGGATGGTGAATGTCCAGGGATCCTTGCACTTTGTTGGCATTGTTAGAGTTGGTGTAATGTGTTCTGAGACATTCCCTCTAAGTTTGATCCTCTCATTTCCCTTGATCCCTCTTCAATTGGTAAAAATTTCTTTTAAGAATTTTACATACCTTGGAATTTGCTTAATGGATTCCAGTAGAGGAATATTGATCTCCACACGCTTGAATGTGTCCAAAACCTCCTTTTGCACTGCTTCTTCAGCAATCTTCTTGGTTTGAACAACCCTTTTGGGAAAAGGAAGGGGTTTAGGAGGAACATCATCAATCTTCTTCTTACTATTATCTTTCTCCTTGGATTTCTCATCAGTTGGTTTGGAATGCGGCTGCTCCGGAGTCAAGGTGGATCCTGGTGGAATGGTAGGTACAGATGTATCATTCATTTGCTTCCCACTTCGCAATGTGATGGCACTGACATTCCCCTTTGGATTTGGAGTGGGTTGGGAAGGTAGATTTATAGAATTCTTACTCACAAGTTAATGGTGGGCAGTGGCAATCTGGCTCATTTGAGTCTTCAACTCCCTCAACTCCGAACCTTGACTCTTCAGCTCATTCTATTGATTAAGAACAATTTGATTCAAAAGATCAACAATATTAGAATCTACCTTTGGTGGAGGATTCTGTTGTTGCTAACTTGTTGATGTTTGAGCTTCAAATCTCCTTTGGGGTTGTTGGAAACCCTGTTGGTAAGGTGGAGGCTGCTGGAAGATTGGTTGAAAGGGGGCCTTTGTTGTTGTCCAGAGCCATACCTCATGTCCGGTTGATCTTTCCACCCTTGGTTGTATGTTGGAGAAAATGAATCAAACTTCTTTTGGGGATATGGGGTTTTCTGATACTGAAATGGTCTCCCTATTAATAATGCTGCTTAATCCTCTGTCTCTTGTAGTTGTGGGAAATTGTCATTTGGGTGGGTTGTCTCAGTGAAAATGACACAAGGCCTTGAAGGAATGGGTTGGGATGTCTTTTGAGCAAAAGAAATATTCCTCACTATAGTGGCCAATTCATCCAACTTTGTATCAATGAAATGACTTTCAAGAGAAGAAGGACTTACCTGATGTACTCCCCTGACATGTGGTGTACCTCTATCGCCAAATTGTTGGGAGTTTTGGGCCATTTTGTCGATCAATGCTCGTGCAGCTACTGGTTTCTTGTCCACCAATTCTCCTCCAACTGTAGCATCCACCATGCTTCTCTCCATAGGTGTGACTCCTTCATAAAAGTTCTGAATAAGTAATTGCTCACTGATTTGGTGATGTGGGCAGCTTGCACACAACTTCTTGAATCACTCCCAATACTCATACATTGACTCCCCTTGTGCTTGATTGATCCCCGATATCTCATTTCGAATTGATGTGGTCCTTGATGCTGAAAAAAATCTTTGCAAGAAAAGACGTTTCCAATCATTCCAACATGTTACATCTTCAGGTTGCAAATAATACATCCAATCTTTTGCATCTCCATCAAGTGATAATGGGAATGATCTTAATTTTATTTGATCATCAGAAAAATTTCTTGGTTTTAATGTTGAGCAAACAACATTAAATTCTTTAAGGTGTTTTTTGGGATCCTCACTAGATAAGCCATGAAAATTTGGAAGAAGGTGAATTAATCTAGATTTTAACTCATAGTCTGATTCGAGATTCGGGTATGCAAAACAATTTGGTTGATAGTTAATATCAGGTGCAGCTAATTATTGAATGGTTCTATTATGTTAATTTCCATTATTTCCAGCCATTGGTTCTTATTTTATGTTTGAATTTGAATAACATCCAATTCCAATGTTTCCAAAAGAGAGGAATTCACCAACTGGTTGAATATTGAAACTTCCCGTAGACTGAGAGTGTCTGATTCATGCCCTAAGGATACGTTCAATCTCAGGGTCAAGATCTAAGTGATATTTGGGATTAGTTCATGTCATAAATCAAATAAAAATTAAAAGAAAGTGAGTGGAACATAGTAAAATAAAAATGTGAAGTTGAGTTGATGGTCCAAAAAGAAAATAAGAAAATAAAAGAAGAAGAAGAAAAATCAGATTGGGTAAAGAAGGAAGAAAGAAAAGAGGAAGATAATTAAAATGTAAAATAAAATAAATACCTCTAATTGGTTGAAATAATTACTTTCCTCCCCGGAAACGATGCTAATTTGAAATTCCACTGTCGTGGGCACCCTCAAATGACTAATGTGATTTTGGGGTACTTAGGTACAGCAGAGTGGCTGACCAAGGTCGTCTCTCAAAGGAGAAGTGAATCTAAGAACTTATTAGATGTATTTTAAAAATAAAATAAAAGAGAATAAAATAAAAACACGAATTTAAAGGATTGGGGTTTTTTTATAGTTTATGAATCTAGAAGATGTTTGCTGGAAGAAGATTGTATATTTTTTGTTTTTATTTTTGAAATGAATTTCGATTAAATTGACGCAACAAGAAGATGTTTGTTTAGAAATATATTATAAAAGTCGTAATCGATATAACTCTAACTATTAATTCACTTATTAATCATTATCATTTAAATCAATATCTACTTAATTATGATCCCCTAATTTGTTATCCCTCGAACCCTACGAGAGTTAACTTAACCACAAAGATGAAATTACTTAAACCCTAGGCTAGCTTTGTAACGCCCTGACCCCAGTTACCCAGAGTCGGTGCATTATTACATAACATTGGCATGATCACAAGAAAGATCAAATCTCGAAAGACCGATTGGTTTAGTAGCCTTGGAAACACTAGATATATTCATAAGTTTTACATTACATCATAAAATGAAAAACTACTACAACAACATAATGTTTCCACAGTCCACACTATAATCCCCTCATAATATCCCTGCAGGTCATTCATAACTTACATCTTCACTTCCTGGGAAAAATAAAACATAGAAAAGGGGTGAGCTCAAATGCCCAGTAAGGATAACAATATAGCGGAAACTTTCATCAATAAGAATAAACATTTAAGGCAATGTATAACTAAAACAAAAGCCTTTTAAACATGAACTTTCAACATGGTATGGCATAAATAAAATGAAATAATGCCATTTACTTATTCACATGGATATTCTACTAATCGAATAATCACATGCAAAAATCAATAACCACTTTCATAATGTTGGAATGCATAATGCCAGACTATCATAACCACATAGCCAAGGCCTCGTGCCAAGACTACAAATAAGATTTTGTCAAGGCCTTGTACCAAGACAGTAGTTTGTCTCATGAGACCTACCGATGCATCGAGGAGCTATAGCGGGCTCCACCCGTCATATATTAAGTCCAATGCATTCCCATATGAAAAGGTTTAAACATAACATAAAAATTCGTATTAAAACTATCAAACGAAATGTCAATACTTTCACCATAAACTATGAATGGTATAAAAATAGCACATCCACAGTATATCACAAAACCATCAATACAATATAGAAGTTTTGTATCATAATAACTCATCTTTAAATAAGCTTAAAATCCATCAAAGGATGTTGACATAGATGAAATCAAAACTATTTTAGAGATATATCTCATTTTTTTAAATCATTTAAAAGTCACACATTTATAAAGGAAGTAATTAAAAAGAGATTTTTGAATGAAAGTGTCCCATACCACTTTGAAACTTTTGAAAGGAATTAACATTTTTAAAAACATTCATGTCCATATAAATAAATCCTTAAAAACCATTTTTAAGACATTAATTAAAAAGATTTATAAAGATAAATCATTGAAACATTTAAAATTCTGATTTTGATAAAGAGTACCTTTCTGAAATTCTTAAATTATTCATTTTGAAATCATTTAAAAGTCATATAATTATAAAATAATACATTTACTTTGAAAATATCCTTGTAAGCTTGTAAGGGAAGCTTTGACGATTTTATAACGGCGGTAAATAGCTACACCTGCCGTATAAGTTTGAAAAAAACATTCTTACCTTAAATTTATCAAAAGGTAAAAAGTGCCTTGTTTGGAAAACGATGGAAATATTCCATTAAAAACACATAAGGGTATAAATGACTATAACCCATATTCTTTGTAAATAGTAAAAATGTTTTTAAATACATTTCTAAGTAACATGGATGTGGATGATAAAGAAATCCCAGTAGATTATTACGTATAAACAACCTCGAATAATGAAGAGATTGCGAAATAAACCCTTACCTTGCACTTTTACTTGGATGGGGTAGGTTAACCTCCTGTATAATGGTGAAATAATTGTTATTAAATTATTCAATAATCATATACATTAATATGATATCATATATGATCTTTTAAAATTGCTTTGTTAATAATATCTTAGAATTATCGTCGTTTCGGGTGTTAACTTACTCGTTTTCTTTTATATGTTTTGTTACGTAAGACATGTTTGTAAAGGATAGGTTGTATATTATTCATATCCAGAATGATATCATGTCCTTAAAAATCATTTTTAAATCATCAAATGATAATTATACTTGAATGGATACGATGGAGAATGAATCTCATCGCGTTCGTGGAGACGGTAGTCCGTACATACGCACGAGCGACAATATCATTCTTTTGATATTAAAATAATATATAAATGGATGGTATATCATATATACAGAATCATTAACATGTTATATTTATTATTGACATGAGTTACACGTCATTATTATACCCATCCAAATAATATTATATTGAATAACAATTACACCATGACGTGGAGACGGTAAGCCGTACGTACGCACGTATGGTGACATGTTATTCAAAGGGTGGATAGAATACTGAATATGGTTATACCATATTTATAATAACATCACAGTATATGTAAGATACTGGAGTTATTATTTTAGAATGGTAAGGACAAAGAAAGAGGAAGTGGAAGAAGAAAGGAACTTAGAAAAGGGTGGTGAAATCATTACCTCTTCTTCGGGTTCTTCCTTTTGATTTGATCAAAAGGGCTCCTTAGGTTGGCTTTATGATCAAACTAAGGCCTCTAGGTTGTAGTGAGGGATTTTGGGGGAGTATTTGGGCAGAGTTTGGCCGAACCAAAAGGCTTTGATGGTGTGAAGAAATGAGAAGGAGGAGTGCCCTTTTATAAGAGGGGTGAGGGGCACCTTTGGAAAAGTTAGAAATATTAATTTATAATAAATTCATATTCGGTTTCCAATGGCTCCAAAGTTGACTATTCAAAGTCTAAGGTGGGGATAGGTCGAAAACCACTCAACCAATAGAATTTATACAGGTTTGGGTACTTATATTAACCTTATCTTTAAGTATTAACTCTAAGTTAATTAGTTTCACTTTTACAATGTCTCTTTGTATTTTTATATAATATGGTTAATAAACTTACTATATACATCCAAGCGACCCCCAAGTGGTCCATTAATGATGAAAATATCCTGATATAAGTCTCTTGGCCGAACCTTAGATTTTTAGGAATTTAATATCAATTAATAATATAATATTTGTTTTAAGAACTCTTTTATGTCAATTTTGACACTATTCAATAGTTGATTTTTGTAAAACTCATAACAGATTGATTACTTCTTAAAAAGTCAATTAAATCAATCCTAATATATCATATTATCCTAGAAAATTAGTTTAATTCATTAAAGGTTTCATTTTATATTTGTTTGGGTATTTATAATATCAATTATTTTAATTGTTTACTATTATAATAATTACTGCATCATCATTGTGTCATAAATAAAATAAATTATTTAATGTCTAAAAATTATAGATAAAATATAATTATGTAGGAAATATTTTTATCTTCTAATGAATATTTATAATCTAAAATCCACCTTATATAACCCTATGTAACAATTGTTTTGCTAAAAGATATATGCTTGTGTCATTTTTGTATTCATTTTGACTTAATTAAAATAAAGTGTCATTATCACTTACAAGTGGATCCATGGGGTCCCAAAATCGACCCAAAGATACCCATGTTCGACCATGTATCAACCAATATGGTTAAGACACGTTTTAGGGTAATTTAGTATTATTATAATATTATTTTTTAACCCTTATTTACCGGATTTACCCTTAACCATGGTAAATAAAATATTTACCGCAGTAATTATTCAAAATGTCTAAAAATAAAAGTTACCTATTTACACAATTTGAACATCCTGATTCCAAATATGGAATCCATTTTCCTAAATTCTAAACACATAAGTGGCAGAAATTAATTTAAAATTAATTCCTGTTGTCAAAAAAAAGCGTGTTTTAAGAGATAATAACTATCAAAAGATTGACACTTGTTTATGTTTGGTTTAATTGTAAAATTATGTCCAATGACCAACATTATATTAAATGGTAAAAATATATTCTAAATATACTTTAAAACTGCTAAAATTCATAATTTATCACTATTAATTATTTTGATTAAAAAAGTTGTTTTTAATTAAAATTTATTTATTTTCACTATTCATCAAAATATGAAAGTTATCCGAAAAGTACCAAAATTTCACCTTAGGCTAAATTAGATATTCCGAATCCAAAAATGAAGTCCATTTTAAAATATAAAATATATATAATTTCAAAAAGTAGGTATTACTATTCATAACGGCTAGTTTGATTGGTTGTGGTGTGTGTTAAAACTCAAGGTTGCGTACAACACACGCTACTGTATTATTCAAAGAAAGTGTACCGTGGAAGCTTGGGATGTTTCATTATAAATTTTTGATGTCCCCATTTAGTCAAAAAGTTTAAAATATTGTATTTAAAAAGGGTTCACTATTAAAAGTTGATAAAAGTGCAACACTGAAAATGAATTTGTTCTTGCATTATATCTAAGAAACTCATAATATGGATTCTAAAATTATAATGATTATATAAAGTTTAAAATTTAGATAATACTATTCATAACCTCTTTTGAATGGCTTTTTTTTGTAAGTCATGGTGTGATTGAACTCGGTGTTGCGTGTAGTGCAAGTTATTGAATTATTTTGAAGAAATAACACACTATGAAATCTTGGGGTGTTACATTCTCCCTCCTTCAATAAATTGCGTCCTCGTAATTTGAAATTGTTCTTCGAAAATAAAAGGTTGAAAATAGAAAATATATTTGTGGGAAAACCCACATCGGAAATTGGGTTACTAAAATTTAGTCTTAATATGAGGAAAAGATAAATTAAAGGGTCTCCACCAAATTATGATCTCGATTAGGAGAACATGGGTGGCATTTAGAGACATATAATTGGAGGAAAAACGTAAATATTTATAGGTAGTGATTGAGGTCATCAATCACAAACAAGTATAAAAATGAGGTCCTTAAATTCATCAATCTATGATGATTTGAAATACCATCGGTTCAACAAAACATAGTGTATTAGGATAACACATTTTTGACGTTTCAAAATATCCTAGTTGAAATCCCACATCGAAAAATGAATTAATGAGGCCTCTATTTAAAATAAAGAGTCGAAAGTATGAAGATTACCGAAAATAACACATACTAGGGTTCCATGTAGGAAAATATGTATATGGAAGAAAAATCTAACCATCAATTATCTGATGGAGAGTGGTAGAGAACATGGCTATGAAAAGGCCAAAAATCCCAAAGCCATAAATTAGTGATGATTTAAGGTACCATCTAGGAAAACATTTTTGTTCTAAGTTGCTTTTGTTAATATTAAGGAATTTATTTATGAGATTGGCTAAGATCATAAGGAGATATACTTAATTTATAATTAGAGTTTTATCCATTAATAAATTTCTACCACAAACTCATCTTTCACTCTAAAAGATAATAGAATGTAAAAAAATTCTATTTACACTATTCGTATAGGGTTCCAAAATAAACGAATTTATAATTCATCTACATGATCTTTTAATAAAAACTACATTATTTAATCCAGGACATCTCATGGGCCAGTGGTAGGTGATACACCCTTGTCGCCCTTCGGTTGCGGGTTCAAGTCTCGCAGCCTTGCCGGCCGCGACGGGTTGCCGCCCGACCTCCGGGTTGTCCTTTTATGGCAATCCAAAATAATCCAAACTAGAACTATCCAAAATACTTCTATCCAAACTCACAGTCCAACATTTATAAGTAAGGTAAACATAATGTAGAACCTTTTTTCCCCGTAATAGAATATGAATACCTTCATCATGTATTCTTTTAATACACTGAAACATCCTGAATTACCATATTCCTTATTGATTACATTCATGCTCCCTTATTCCATATAGAAAGCTGGATATACTTCATTAATCCAACAATGTTTTAAACCCCAACAATGATGGAATATACAAATCATTAATCGGTTCCAAGGTAGTCAAGAATATCCAATATAATTTATCCAAAACAATCACATATTATTCCAAAATCACTACCTCAGTATCAGAACTATATTATGATTTATCATTCTCTCAACCATATATTTTCCAAAAATTTATCCTTCTATTGAGTCACTTTTCTTTGTTCCACAAAATCTCAAGTCCTTAATGAAATAGTACTGCAGTACAATCCTTATATACTCCATGATTATTGTAACAAGTACATTGTTGATACAACACTCAATTGACATAATCAACATAAGAACTCTAATCATTCCTCTTCATCTGTGGTAGTATCATAACTTGATTATTATCCAATAACATCATTTGCGGCATAGTCTGATGACTGGGACATAGGTTCGCGTAGTGTCCAAACTCCTTGCAAATGAAGCATTGTACATTTAAAACCATTTTCTTACCCTTTCAGTCACGTACTTTGTGCCCTTTCCCTCCACACTTATAACAAACTCCCATTCCTTTCAGGCAAGTTCTAGGGTGTTTCTTTCCACATTTACCACATATGGGAAAATTCTTCTTTTCCCTTTTCCCTTTATCCATCTTTCTCTCTTCCATCCTTTTCTTCTCTTGATTCCCTTCAAAGCCATAGGACTCATTAAACTCTTTACATATCTTATGAACACATGATATTATTTCTTCATATGATTATAATACATGCGAGACTATTTCTCTTATAAATTCTGGCTTAAGACCATGAAATATCTGATCCTTCTCTCTCTTTGAATCATGTGTATTTCTGGAGTTCTCATTCCTTCTACTGGGCGCCATTTCTAAACAATGGCATAAACTAGATCAGTTTATGAATCAAAATACATAATCCCATACTTATAAAACACTTAACATAAATTGATCTATTTATGGATATAATCCATAATCATAAAAATGTTTTCTTTGAGGAAGTATATACTCATAATCCCTTCAAAATGATTTGTAAAGAAAATGAGAGTTATCCTAAGCATATCCCCCGGGAGTGTCGTAACCAAGAGTGCAGCAAGGCCCGTTGTCGTGTACCAGTTCCCGTTCGAGTCTAGCTCAAAGCGGTGTTTTTGGGTTTTACCCCTAGGTACATCTGTGCCAGAGCCGCCTCTACCTGCTCGTATCCAGACAGGGATGTATTGCTCGGAAAACTCACAAAATCTCTACAATAACAAAATTCTAGGAAGTTCTTCTATACTAATCCTCAAAGTTCATCTTAGGTCTACGTGCTCTAATCAGAGTTTATCTAAATCTAGCTTCCATGGTTTGTACTAAACTTCCTCTGATACCAACTGTAACGCCCCGACCCCAGTTACCCAGAGTCGGTGCATTATTACATAACATTGGCATGATCACAAGAAAGATCAAATCTCGAAAGACCGATTGGTTTAGTAGCGTTGGAAACACTAGATATATTCATAAGTTTTACATTACATCATAAAATGAAAAACTAATACAAAAACATAATGTTTCCACAGTCCACACTATAATCCCCTCATAATATCCCTGCAGGTCATTCATAACTTACATCTTCACTTCCTGGGAAAAATAAAACATAGAAAAGGGGTGAGCTCAAATGCCCAGTAAGGATAACAATATAGCGGAAACTTTCATCAATAAGAATAAAAATTTAAGGCAATGTATAACTAAAACAAAAGCCTTTTAAACATGAACTTTCAACATGGTATGGCATAAATAAAATGAAATAATGCCATTTACTTATTCACATGGATATTCTACTAATCGAATAATCACATGAAAAAATCAATAATCACTTTCATAATGTTGGAATGCATAATGCCAGACTATCATAACCACATAGCCAAGGCCTCGTGCCAAGACTACAAATAAGATTTTGTCAAGGCCTTGTGCCAAGACACTAGTTTGTCTCATGAGACCTACCGATGCATCGAGGAGCTATAGCGGGCTCCACCCGTCACATATTACGTCCAATGCATTCCCATATGAAAAGGTTTAAACATAACATAAACATTCGTATTAAAACTAGCATACGAAATGTCAATACTTTCACCATAAACTATGAATGGTATAAAAATAGCACATCCACAGTATATCACAAAACCTTCAATACAATATAGAAGTTTTGTATCATAATAACTCATCTTTAAATAAGCTTAAAATCCATCAAAGGATGTTGACATAGATGAAATCAAAACTATTTGAGAGATATATCTCATTTTTTTAAATCATTTAAAAGTCACACATTTATAAAGGAAGTAATTAAAAAGAGATTTTTGAATCAAAGTGTCCCATACCACTTTGAAACTTTGGAAAGGAATTAACATTTTTAAAAACATTCATGTCCATATAAATAAATCCTTAAAAACCATTTTGAAGACATTAATTAAAAAGATTTATAAAGATAAATCTTTAAAACATTTAAATTTCTGATTTTGATAAAGAGTACCTTTCTGAAATTCTTAAATTATTCATTTTGAAATCATTTAAAAGTCACATAATTATAAAATAATACATTTACTTTGAAAATATCCTTGTAAGCTCATAAGGGAAGCTTTGACGATTTTATAACGGCGGTAAATAGCTACACCTGCCGTATAAGTTTAAAAAAACATTCTTTCCTTAAATTTGTCAAAAGGTAAAAAGTGCCTTGTTTGGAAAACGATGGAAATATTCCTTTAAAAACACATAAGGGTATAAATGACTATAACCCATATTCTTTGTAAATAGTAAAAATGTTTTTAAATACATTTCTAAGTAACATGGATGTGGATTATAAAGAAATCCCAGTAGATTATTACGTATAAACAACCTCGAATAATGAAGAGATTGCGAAATAAACCCTTACCTTGCACTTTTACTTGGATGGGGTAGGTTAACCTCCTGTATAATGGTGAAATAATTGTTATTAAATTATTCAATAATCATATACATTAATATGATATCATATATGATCTTTTAAAATTTCTTTGTTAATAATATCTTAGAATTATCGTCGTTTCGGGTGTTAACATACTCGTTTTCTTTTATATGTTTTGTTACGTAAGACATGTTTGTAAAGGATAGGTTGTATATTATTCATATCCAGAATGATATCATGTCCTCAAACATCATTTTTAAATCATCAAATGATAATTATACTTGAATGGATACGATGGAGAATGAATCTCATCGCGTTCGTGGAGACGGTAGTCCGTACATACGCACGAGCGACAATATCATTCTTTTGATATTAAAATAATATATAAATGGATGGTATATCATATATACAGAATCATTAACATGTTATATTTATTATTTACATGAGTTACACGTCATTATTATACCCATCCAAATAATATTATATTGAATAACAATTACACCACGACGTGGAGACGGTAAGCCGTACGTACGCACGTATGGTGACATGTTATTCAAAGGGTGGATAGAATACTGAATATGGTTGTACCATATTTATAATAACATCACAGTATATGTAAGATTCTGGAGTTATTATTTTAGAATGGTAAGAACAAAGAAAGAGGAAGTGGAAGAAGAAAGGAACTTAGAAAAGGGTGGTGAAATCATTACCTCTTCTTTGGGTTCTTCCTTTTGATTTGATCAAAAGGGCTCCGTAGGTTGGCTTTATGATCAAACTAAGGCCTCTAGGTTGTAGTGAGGGATGGTGGGGGAGTATTTGGGCAGAGTTTGGCCGAACCAAAAGGCTTTGAAGATGTGAAGAAATGAGAAGGAGGAGTGCCCTTTTATAAGAGGGGTGAGGGGCACCTTTGGAAAAGCTAGAAATATTAATTTATAATAAATTCATATTCGGTTTCCAATGGCTCCAAAGTTTACTATTCAAAGGCTAAGGTGGGGATAGGTCTAAAACCACTCAACCAATAGAATTTAGACAGGTTTGGGTACTTATATTAACCTTATCTTTAAGTATAAACTCTAAGTTAATTAGTTTCACTTTTACAATGTCTCTTTGTATTTTTATATAATATGGTTAATAAACATACTATATACATCCAAGCGACCCCCAAGTGGTCCATTAATGATGAATCTATCCTGATATAAGTCTCTTTGCCGAACCTTATATTTTTAGGAATTTAATATCAATTAATAATATAATATTTTTTTTAAGAACTCTTTTATGTCAATTTTGACACTATTCAATAGTTGATTTTTTTGAAACTCATAACAGATTGATTACTTCGATAAAAGTCAATTAAATCAATCCTAATATATCATATTATCCTAGAAAATTAGTTTAATTCATTAAAAGTTTCATATTATATTTCTTTGGGTATTTATAATATCAATTATTTTAATTTTTCACTATTATAATAATTACTGCATCATCATTGTGTCATAAATAAAATAAATTATTTAATGTCTAAAAATTATAAATAAAATATCATTATGTAGGAAATATTTTTATCTTTCTAATGAATATTTATAATCTAAAATCCAACTTATATAACCCTATGTAACAATTGTTTTTCTAAAAGATATATGCTTGTGTCATTTTTGTATTCATTTTGACTTAATTAAAATAAAGTGTGATTATCACTTACAAGTGGATCCATGGGGTCCCAAAATCGACCCAAAGATGCCCATGGTCGACCATTTATCAACCAATATGGTTAATACACGTTTTAGGGTAATTTATTATTATTATAATATTATTTTTTTAACCCTTATTTACCGGATTTACCCTTTACCATGGTAAATAAAATATTTACCGCAGTAATTATTCAAAATGTCTAAAAATAAAAGTTACCTATTTACACAATTTGAACATCCTGATTCAAAATATGTAATCCATTTTCCTAAATTCTAAACACATAAGTGGCAGAAATTAATTTAAAATTAATTCCCGTTGTCAAAACAAAAAGCGTGTTTTAAGAGATAATAACTATCAAAAGATTGACACTTGTTTATGTTTGGTTTAATTGTAAAATTATGTCCAATGACCAACATTATATTAAATGGTAAAAATATATTCTAAATATACTTTAAAACTACTAAAATCCATAATTTATCACTATTAATTATTTTGATTAAAAAAGTTGTTTTTAATTAAAATTTATTAATTTTCACTATTCATCAAAATATGAAAGTTATCCGAAAAGTACCAAAATTTCACCTTAGGCTAAATTAGATATTCCGAATCCAAAAATGAAGTCCATTTTAAAATATAAAATATATATAATTTCAAAAAGTAGGTATTACTATTCATAACGGCTAGTTTGATTGGTTGTGGTGTGTGTTAAAACTCAAGGTTGCGTACAACACACGCTACTGTATTATTCAAAGAAAGTGTACCGTGGAAGCTTGGGATGTTTCATTATAAATTTTTGATGTCCCCATTTAGTCAAAAAGTTTAAAATATTGTATTTAAAAAGGGTTCACTATTAAAAGTTGATAAAAGTGCAATACTGAAAATGAATTTGTTCTTGCATTATATCTAAGAAACTCATAATATGGATTCTAAAATTATAAGGATTATATAAAGTTTAAAATTTAGATAATACTATTCATAACCTCTTTTGAATGTATTTTTTTGTATGTCATGGTGTGATTGAACTCGGTGTTGCGTGTAGTGCAAGTTATTGAATTATTTTGAAGAAATAACACACTATGAAATGTTGGGGTGTTACAAGCTTCGGAACACGCTATCGCAGCACCCTACATTGATTGTTGTTTTAAGGATAGATTATGGTCACTGGTTAATTAGAGCACATATCTATTCTGTAAATGAGTATGAATTGTGTTTAGGTATTATATTTGAACTCTACAAATTTATCTCATGTGGTCTTGTATTACCGATTAAGATTACGCTCTCACAATTTACACAAAATCCCGACCTTTCGTGTTTTTGTGTAAATTGTTCAATTTCTTGCATAGTTTCTTGTAATTTAAAAACACAATTCATGGATCATATTATGTAAATTACAGTAGATCATTCATTCAAAATAATTAAATAAGGAGGGTAGAATATAGATCGATTACTAAAAGACTACTCTTCCATGGGTGGTGTAATCATCGTAAAAGTGGTTTGCATGTGCAAAGGTTTATAATGGGTATAACTCAATAACGCTTCTAATCAAGAATTACAGCCCAAAGAGGAAGACTAAGAGAATAATAAATTTAAACAAAACAGAAGAAAATAAAATAAATAAAATAATAACAAATAAGTTTATTACACAAACAAAATCATTACAACATGAAGGAGAAGAAGATGGCTTCGTCGAAGGGATCCTTGCTTCAAGAGCTACCCTTATTTAAATGGTTGGATAATTGGAGTGGATCCACTTCTCATCTACCCTAAACATCCCAAAGCACGTACCAACCCCACCAAATGAGACAAAAACCAATTTATACAGTGGTGGGTAGGCTAGGTCAATGTGGTTTCAAGTGTGAATGGGGAATCTCGGCCAAATATTTTATTCCAACATGCACCACCCATTTGACCACCAAAATGCGTGAATTGGCTGGCCTTCTAGATAGAGAAAATGCGCGTCTATGATTCCACTATCTTCTCACCAAATTGGGGATTAATACAGGCCCATATGAAGGATTTATGGCCACAATACATAAGCTTCTCTATTCTGGAGAGTCCAACCCAACTTTGACCTTATGACCCATTATCAACAACAAAATGCACTCTTTAGCTCTAGTGTACGGAATAAAGGTTGTAGATAATTATGTTAGAAACATTGATACAAAATTTCAAATTACAATAATAAATATACAAATATGTATCTTCGAAATACTACAGTGAACTATAAAGGGTAAAACTGGAATTTTCATCAAATATTTAAATGAATTATCTAATCCTAAAAACTTTCTAATTAAACATATTTAACACAATGTGAGGAAATTATATCATTTATTATCAATAAAATATTCAATAAAATAGAGTTTTATCAATGACTCACACCATTACCTTGTATTGATTAATTTGAATCCACAATGTTATTTGGAGTTGAAATACACAATGATGGAATAATCGTCACTAAATAAAATTTTGGGGGATAAAAAAATCATTGTATTTTTATTCTTATTTTATTTTAAGAAAAATAATGGAAGAATTATATAATAAATATTTATAGTAAATTGGTTTTTTTCTCCATTTTATGGATCCAAAATAATATCTCTGGTTTTTTGTTTCATTTGTTTTCTTAATTATTGACACATGACCTAGAGAGATTTATATAAGAAACTCATGTAAGAATTAATTAATGTTTAATTCAATAAAGATAAGTAATTATTCATGTTAATATAAATATTTATACCCATATATATATAAAAATTTACCCAATCCATCATATCACCTGATTATGGATTCTACTATTAGGGAAAAAGTAAGAGAAATTAATATAAATTTAGAAAATATAATATTGAGTGGTATATCATTGAGGCTAAATAAAAGTTTTCTAGTAGTGGTAGAACTATTATTAAAATATTTTTCAAGGTCTTTTTTATTATTAACAATAATCTATAATCAATATATAAAAATATGATGTTATAAATCATATTTCTAATGATAGTTTTCCTAAAATAAAATTTGAAAACAAAAAAAAAATGCAAGTAAAAATATTGTTCAATGCTATATTATTTATAAACTGACATGGAAAACATATTTCCACATCAGTTTTAGAGAAAAATAGTTATGGAAGCTATCCGATAGAAATTTTAATTTTATATCCCTATAAAACCAACATTGAACAAAAACCAAGAAAAACAATTTTCAAACATTCATAATTAGTTTTCAATTAAAATTGATGTTAATTTACTATTTAAACGTTAGTTTTCTATGAAATCCAACCTTAAAATCATGATAGATAAGGATTTAATGTTAGTTTTTTATATAAACTAACATTAAATGTCTATTTCAATGTCGGTTATTCATAAAAACTGATGATAAACTCCTTTTTTGGATCATACAATAATGTCATTTGTTAAGAATAACATACATTAATTCTATTCCACATATATGACAATATAACTGAAGTTGAAATTTGATTATTTTTTTAAAAAAATTAATCAAATATTATATTTCCATATTATTAAATACTACAAAAAATATATGATAGTCTTATAACAGAATATAAAGTATAGAAAATAAAAACTAACTACCACTATTCAAAAATATTTTTCATCCTATCCATAATAAATTTATATTATACCTATATAAAAAGTCTTCAAATTGATTATATATCGATCCAAGGACCTCTATATTATCATCACAAAATGAATCATTTAATGAATCCTCATATTAATGATATCCTATCTCAAACCATCGGATAACAGTGACCTTACCTATAATATAAACACTATAATACATCATCATCCATCTAAATAAATATCTTTAATTACATTCATGTACCTATAAAGGAATCTGTGAAACTATATGTCAATTATTATTCACATATATTGTGTGAGAGTCAAAAGTAACCATAATGATACATCAACTCACAAAAGGAACCTTTGAGTGACTTCAACACACAAAATTGAATACTTAATTCAATGCAAGTGGAAGTGTCTATAGGTTTTATATAATGTATACAAATTCAAACCAATAAAATTGAACACATATATAACAAAAAATATAAATTTATTCCAACCAAATCTAAAATTATACTAAAAATATTCATTCATTTATCTTTATAAAATCATTATTCACTCATCCAACTCAAAAAAAATGTAATGAAAACATTCTGACATAATAAATTTCAGAAAGATTGTTAATTAAATGTTTTCCAACACCTATTATAACAAAATAAATCATGAAATATACATAATTACAACCTTTGGGACCATTTTATTCCATTACATAAGCAATTTTATTCATCAAATTAAAATTATCAACATTTATTACTATAATTAATTCAATTAATATAAATAAATTACAACCTCTTTCGAATAGATAAACAACTTTTTATACATCCATTTGGAATTGATAATTATTGAAAAATATTAAAAATATTTTATCAACTATGATTTAATGAGGAGTTAATATTATTCATGTTCATATATAATAGTATAAGAAAATACTTGTATTTATCATAATTTGATATCATTATATGACATAATCAGGTAGACTTTTATTCCAATTTCTATCATATTGATGTGTTAGGGATATTATGTGGGGGGATTTTTTCAATACGTAGTAGCTGTTAACACAAATTAAGAATAAATTTTAAATGAAATAGTAATTTGAAGAAAAAATAAATTATTTTTTAATTCACGTGAAGCTATGTAGTTTTATATGTTTCTTAGAAAATATTAGTCAACGAAAAAACAAATAAAATAATAAAATAACCTGAATAAAATCATTACAGTTGATGAACAATTTCTTTATTACATGTGACATAAATATAGGTTATGTCCATATTATTTGTGAAACATCATGTCATGATTACCATAAATAAAAAAAGAAATGTTAAAAAAGAACATTTTAGTCAATATTACAATGAAATATACATGTAAAATGAATTATTAATACACTATTAAAAGAAATACGAAGTATAATAATCATAACATTCTAGTGATTCATTGTCATTAAATCTATGAAAGAAAGACACTATAATACAATGATGAAAGTAATTTTGAACTTATAAGTGGAATAAAACTAGGCATACAATATTATAGTAACAAATGAGTAAGAACCCTAAGATCAATATATTTATATATATGTTGAACGTTGAATGTGACGAACTCCACTTTGATTGGTATTGTATGATGAAAATATCGTTATTAAACAATAAAATTAAAATATAATCCAATATATATATATATATATATATATATAAGACAAAACATATATTATATAATAAAAAATATATTTAACAATAATTTCTGGTAGTTGACATTATTTGTTTTCTTTATTAAAATTTTATAATTTCTAGTCCTTTTCCAGGACTTGTATTTTAATTTATAAATTTTCAAAAAAAATATAAAAAATGATAATTATGAATAATGAACTTATAAAAAAAATTATTTTATTAACAAATTATTAAAATATTTACATACTATTCCTAATATACAAACCTATGGAAAATAAAAAACCTATAAAATAACACACCATGTACCAAATAAAAATTCAAAAAACATTGTTTAATTAATAAATTATTTAAAATTAATTAAAAATATACATACAATAGACATATGTATCTTGTAAATCCAAATAGAACATAAATTATTTATGAAAAAAATGTATCATTACACATTTCTTAAACATTATCCAAAATAAACATACTTAAAAATTTAATAGTCGTAGTAGATGGTTTTTTTCTAGGACTATGAATTTGTGATAGTTTAATACATTTGAAACTAATAATTGATAAATAAAAAATATTATAAATAAATAAACATTTATGATGATGTACATGCATAATGTGCCACAATCTATATAAAACCATTAGATATTACATGTCATCCTCATGGTACATAATTCATTTAAGGATGAATATTTGAAAATTTTCTATGATATATATATATCAGTTGATGGTTTTTAAGATAATATAATAAGAAAAATTAATCATTGAATATATGTTTATGTAATCTATCCTTGTATTATTTAATTTAATACATGCATATTATTATATAAAGTGAAATTTGTATTAATATTATAAAAAAAGAATTATTTAAGATGATAAATAGATGTGAATTATTATTCATCAAATTAAAATCATCAACATGTAGTATTATTATGAAATCAATTAATGTTAGAAATTACACCCTCCTTCATATTTTTAAACCACTTCATATACTATCATTGGGAAGTGTTGATTCATGAAGAGTATCCATAGACTTCATCAAACTTTTCATTATTGAGAATATAACATTAAATGAGATCATATATAGAGGTCTAAGAAAAGACATAGTGTTTAAATAAATCTTTATCATTATATGACACAATGAGGTAGACTGTCACACCATTTGATCTCACCGTCATGCCACATGTATATTTTATGATCCTATAAAAGTATAGAAATCACGTTGAGCATTTATCTAAAAAATGAGATAAATAATCAAATATGACTAAATTATTGAAAACCTAAATAAGTTTATATAATATAAATAGAGAGTTCTATAGTTTTACCACCAAATCATTTGGTTCAGAATATGATTTTTATTTATTTTCTATTTGAAGTAAATAGAGATGAAGTCAGTATTATTTTTATACACTAATGTCCTAATTAATAGAAATAAAAAATGAAATGTTAACAAAGTATTTTCAAGAGAAGATTCAAATGAAATTAAATAGTTAAAATGTACTTTTTATACATTAATGGAAATAAAATAAATAATAATTATTAATTTTGGGTGATTCATCCCCATCAAATCCTTCCATGACTAGTATTTTAATTTAACAATTATCAAAAAATTTATAAAAAATAATAATCAATAATAATAAGTTTATAGAAAAATAAAACGAACTTATTTAACAATTTTCTAATATATTTATTTATTGTTCATAACACAATAACATAAGAAAATAACAACCTATAAAATAAAAAAAATATAACAAGTAAATAAATAAAAAAACTTATTAACAAAATATTCATTAACTTTAATTAAAATAGACATACTTGAAACATATGAAATATGTAAAAAAATTGAATATACAATTTGTTGGAAAAAACTGATGCACAATTACTCTTTTTTAAACTTTATGTAAATGATTCATACATTTAAATTATTAGGATGGTATACTATGTAATTTGTTTATAAATCAACATACCTTTTTATAGTATGTTATAACCCAACAAAAATAAAGATAATATACCAACATATTTGAGAGAATTATTTTCTAAATACTCATTGTTTAACATTAATTAAAAGTGGAAAACCTGATAATTTAAATCACAATCATACATATGAAATAAAATTCAAGGAAACTAGAAATATGGGTATATACATCATTCTTATATGAATCAATATCATTGATAATATATAACATCTATAAATATTATATGATTAGAAAATAGAATATTTTGATATAATGAAAAAAAATTAATATAGAAAACCATATCAAATTAGGTGGAAGACTAAGTTGTGATTATGTCACACACGAAACATAAAACATAATAAC
Organism: Viscum album; assembly: GCA_963277665.1. Lineage (NCBI taxonomy): Eukaryota > Viridiplantae > Streptophyta > Magnoliopsida > Santalales > Viscaceae > Viscum > Viscum album. The sequence goes on from OY728133.1 coordinate 1,966,247,667, forward strand.
CACATTAAAAACATAATTATTGTTAATGAAAATATAGTTATTCAATATTAAATTCAAAATAAAAAATAATATATATATATCCAAATATGTTATAATATAAAAAATATTTATTGTTATATCCACATATTCGATTATATTTGGCTTCTTTAATGACAAGTAGTCTTGGTTAAAATTTTTCCATGACAAAATATTCATATATATCAACTAAAAAACATGTATAAACAGTAATAATTAATCACAAAAACATTGAAAAATAATAAAACCTAACTTTCTAAAAAGATTCAATTTTTTACAAAGACCACCTATTAAAATGAAAAAAACAATGTAATTTACATTCTTTTGGGACGAATACCCTTATAGCACAATGAAATCTATTTGATAAAATGTTTACAATTAAAAAAATTATAATGAACATTACTTCATACTCATCGTAGTTCCCTTACCCATCAAGGGTAGAAAATAACCACCATCAAAATCGATGTATTTTATATTATATCATATATTTATAACTTTAGTAGGATTTTTTGCTCATTGAATGTTTATTGAAATGAATTCAAGATCTATAAGACAATGAACAACAATTTTATCATTTTAATTAAAAATAACTTGTAGATACTTTAATTACATAATTAATATAGTACGTTACTTGAAATCATAATTAATTAACAGAAAAAAAATTAGAACATAAATTTTTTTACATTGAAAAAAACATCAATATAGGGACACTGAGATGATCAAAATTAACCAAATCCAAGATATCATTATTGAATATCATCAATCAATTTCCACTTGCACATATATCAGACTTCATATGATTCACATAAAAATTTTTCAAGGAAAAAATAAAACATGAATAATCTTTTTAGTCCACCCAAAGTCTCAAAATTACTTCAATTTTTTGGTTCATAAACATTTTGTTTCCTTTGTACTATTTATTTCTATATTATACATTACTATTTAAATTTAAATTAATTAAAAAGTATATGTATTTTTTTTATTAAATATAATTATTATTTATAAAACAATGCATACCTTGTATTTCAGATGAGGCAGAATGTTATATGGACAAAGTAAAAAATGACCCATGCTATATCCAACGACGGTGACCTCCTCTGTAGTAAAAGACATTAGATTATCTCGATCAATAATATCATTTAGTAATATTATTACCTAACCCCTCACAATTAACTAGTGATGTACAGAATCCCCAAAAATATATTTCAATCAGTTCACTATAATATATATGTTGTAATATCTAGTATATAACTCACAATATATGGCCTAGTCCAAAAAAAAGACTTGGAGGATCAGAATAGACGGGGTGGGAATCCTAGGTAGGCTAGGAATGTTTAACAGGCATGGAAGGATAGGTAGGCTAGGCATGTTGTGTATATTGTGACTGCCTTGTTATTTTTTCAAGCATATCATGTACCGCTGATTGAATTTTTTCATCAATGGACTATTTTAGGTCATTAATCACATGTTTTGGAGAATATACTTCTCGGCCTATTTATACATTACATTGATGACCAAAAACTCTCCAATCACTAAAACCTACCTCATATCCTCTTATACTTCTAGAATGTTAAGGATTATCTAAAGCATTATCTAATATGTTGATCCAATCCCTAGGAATAAGAGTCTCATGCCTTAATTTCTCCTTATGGTCATCATGAAATTAAAAATTAAAATGGTATTTAAGTGCGTTTAATTTCAAAAATACAAAAACATTAGGAAAATGAAAAACAATTCGTATAAATTTTCCAATTACATCCTCAAATTTCATTATTAGGTACATTTCATTTTTTATTCTCTCTCTTTATCATTTTTTCATGGAATGTTGGAAAGAATGGAGGATAGAAGATTACTTCTTCTAATATACTATAATATTGATCTCTTAATACATAAAATAATTTTATATTAATTTTCTCCCCCAATAAATTATACCCTCTAATTGATAGAACATAAGGGTATATGTTATGCAACTAGATATCTTGATGATATCTTCTAGAGGCTTGATATAAAAATATAAATTGATAATTAATCACATATTATTCAATATATTTTAAAATTTTAAAAACATTCAACCCATAAATGCCTCATCAAATAATATTATGAAATATTTCTTCCATGTTTATGACTATAAACAACCCATAATTGAGGCGTGGGTTTCCATTATGCAACTTACCAAAAATATATATTTTTTTCAATTCTATTTTGAAATATCTACATCAACCTAAATTTAAAGATATAATTGTTTACATATATTATTTTATTTCTTCAAAATTGATTGTATTTGTAAATGAATAAATAAAATATAAGTTATTTTTGAGATATAATATTGGAAAATTGATATAAAAAGAAATAAATAGAGATGGTTTACCATTATGGATTCCAAAAACCACATTTCCCCAAATTTTTGGCTGAATTCAATTCTGGATATAAAATACCAATCCTGAAATGACTCTCTATGGAAATATAACTTCTAAATTAGATTTTATTTGGGATAGTTGGGATATTTCTTGCCCAAAAAATCATTATTAATATTTGGTCTCTACAAAAAAGAGATAAATTTGGTAAATGTGTAATATCATGCTTACAAACTCATGATATTGTTTTCCCTATAGAATAATTACAAGACACCCCCATATATAGTGCAAAAGAAAGAGGACCATTTGATTTCATACAATATTATTTATAAGTTTAATTTTTTCTTTTAGTAAATAATCATATTTCGGGATATTTAATAATATGAAAAAATAAATATGCATTGGAAAAGTTACATTACCATTGAGTATTTAATGGAAAAAGTAAAAATTAGTGAAAAACTATGTACCTGAATATGATTAGGGATGTGAATATTTAAAAAAGATTACAAAAATATTTATATTAAAATATAGTTTCATTCATGTGTATGTTTCAAAAAAGAATAATTATGTCATGTTTTTTAACCAAAAAAAATTCATGTTAGACTATTATTCGTAAAAATAAAATATAAAATGACAACAAAATATTACATTTAAACATCACCATCACAAAAAGATTATTTATATGGACAAAAATTATCAAAACATAATTATATATATTAGTTTTTACAATAAATGTTTTTATCCATAATTGTTGAATATAAAATTTAAAAAATAAATTCATATAAATAGTCAAATATATATAATTGAACATCCAATAATTTAAAAAATATATTTTTGGCATTTAAAATTAAAAAAATATATATTTAATAATTTCAATAAATAATTAGGAGATTAATTTAGTTTTTCCTTCCATCATTTCATAATGATCATTTCGTATTGCATTGATTATGTGTGCATTACAGTTATTGATATAATTTGGAAGTCATTTACTCGACCTGAAAGCCTCATATAAAACCATAATATCATCATCCACATCACCTAAATCAATTTTTCCCTTGAAAATTGATAGACCACTGATCTTTTAATGAATTAATGCCATGATGTATTTTCTTTTCATCTGTCATAAGGTTAACTGGTTCCTCATTGCAACTAAATTTTTCCAATAAACTAGTGTCAACCCATAATAATCATATTTTACACCACTATTAATAGCAATGTAGTTACTATTTACCACTATGATCTAATATTTAATGCAATAAATATCCCATATATCCTCTAGATCTTCGAAAAATTCCATTGATGTTGAATTTTGGATTTGTTTTTTTCCAATCAAATATGTAGTGCTTCTGGGATAAAAATTATCCCACTATATTGAAAGATAATTTTATTATCGTACTTTTTCATGTAAAATGATTAACTCTTAATATCAATACCTAACCATTTGATCAAATTTAGAGACATTATCTTTTCCTACCATTTTAATGTTTTTGATGCAGATAAATTTTTAATGTCTTTCTATTTAAACCATTAAAAATCTATTTTTATAATCAATAATCAACCACATTTACTTTCTATTTAGATATTGTTACTTTAATTTAGCAATATGTAATGATATATAATGGTGAACCTCATATATGTTTTTCAAAATTTATAAATGATCCAACATCATATAATCAATTGAAATTAACATTACCTTTAAACCTTTAATCCTTATAAATTCACTACAAATAGTCATATGTCATGATATAGGTAAACCAAAATGATACACATCATAAAAATAATCAGAATAGAACTCAATTGCCTCTTTTAATACATATTTATTTTGTCAATAGTGGCCTCCAGTCAATGAATATTTTTAACATATCCCTTAAAAATTTTCTTATATATTTAAAAAGGATACATAAAACATAAAAAACATTCCCACATATTCTAATCTCATAAAAAATATAAATTATGAGATGAAACATTATATTAAAAAACATAGGTGGGAAATATATTCATATTTGAAAAATTACAATAATAGCATCATTCTCTAACACAACAAAATAATTTGGATCAAAAAAATTTCTACAAATAGATTTGAAAAAAATCTCATAACTTGATTATAGTATTTTGAAAATATTTCAGATATATACAACATAGTGTGACAGATAGTAGTTATTTCCTCAATACATTTCATTCATGATATGTCATACCTATTAACATTCAACACTTTAATGACACAAAACCCATCACATTTGAAAAATATCCACAAGATACATTAATACCGTACACATAATGAAAAAATTGAAATCTTCTCACTCTTTAAAAATTTCTAAAAGGAATATGATAAATATTTTCTATTTCCTTTCATTATTGGAGAAACTCTATATGTACTCCCATTGATATCAAGTCCAATTATAATGTAATCCATCTTTTATATTTCCATTTATGTCTATCAATGTTTCAATAAAACTATCACATAGGTTTTTGACAACATGAATAATATCAATCTTATATTTTATCTCTAAAAATATCCAAAATGGTATGTCAAAAATGATAGAATGATTCTGGTAGATATTTTTTGATAGCCAGAACATACATTATCTCCAAATGTGAAATCAATATTTTTCACAATGTCGTAATCTTTTTCAACAGATAATGGTTGTGGGGAAGAATAAATTCCTGTAAACCATTAATTTATTTTTTCAATATATGATAAGGATGATAATTTACCAAAATTATTTTAAGCCCAGTCTGTGACGTCCAGCTATTATGTGTATTTTTTTAATTAATTTATCTTTTCAATATTATGCACATGAGGCAACACTGAATACAGCTTCTGTTATATAAAAGAACTAATTATTTTTTCATTTCACACAAATCCATGTAATGGTTTCAATACACACAACGAATATAGTATATTTCTGTACAGACAATGCTATGTTTTTCTGCTATTATACACAATGATAAGTTCCTTCGATAGCTTGCATTGCACGCAAAATAGATTTTTATCGAACTACAATATTCGATTAATAATATTATTAGAATAATGTAAAAGTTATCACCTTGATGTTTTAATGATTTATATAAAATATATTTTTTTAAATTGTAAAAATTTAATTTATATAATAATATAAAATAAATCCTTTGGTTATTAATTAGTTGTAAATGATAGTAAGAACTATTTCAAAATAAAGAAATGTCTTCTATATAAAAACTATTTTTTAATGTAAAAATACATTTACTCTCAATAAATTAAAAAAAAGAAATTATTTTTTAATAAAATTAATGTACTATATATTAAATCAAATATTTTAACACTCATAGAATATATTTTATTGTCAAAAGGTAAGAATAAATCCAATTTTATAAATAAAAACATGTATTTTTTTTCTAAAAGGTAATTTTATCTCCATTTAATGGGCCACCGTTTTTAAATAAAATTTTAAACATTTATGATTTTTATCTAAAATAATAATATTCCATTTTTAAATAGGAATTAAAAATTTACTTTGGGTGATTTTTTTTATTTTTTCAAGAAGTTTCAATTTTTGATGAATAATGAAAAACACAAAATTTTAATTGAAAACAACTTTTTCATATAATATATTTATATAGTTTAATTATATTTTAATTTTATTTTAAATTATAATTTTTTGAATTATGCAAATATTAATATAATACACCTCATTGGAACTAATTTTTCATTTAAATTAGATATATAAAAAATTAATATTTTGAACCTTTTCACATTAAATACCCATTGTTTTGTCTTGTATGTGGTATTATTTTTAAAATTAATTTATTCCACATCATTTTTTTAAATTGGAAAAAAATATTCATTTGTTTATTAATGATAATTTATAATTTAGAAAATTTTAAAATTATTTTTCTAACAGAATTATTAGTGAAAGTAAATAAAATTAATTACAATGATTAAGAAAAAAATAAGATTACTTATTGGTTATACTTTAACACAAGGAGAAAAATAACCTAGAATAATGTAAATATCACTTTTCTATAAATATTTAAAAAATATCCTCTATTTTATAAAAAACATACCATTATAGATTCACCCGATGTAAGGGAGACCGTTAAATAATGGTTACCATTGTATATTTATAATAATTTCGATCCTCATCCACTATAAAAGAGAACTCACCCATAAATTATTTACACCTCTCAAACCCTTTTTCTTGTCTGAATTTCTTTAAATTAATCTCTAGATATACCAAAATTCATCCTAGAATCCAACACTTTTTAATGAAATACAACCATGGAGGTCCATTGGTTAAAACAAAAAGGAGTTACCTAAAGAAGAGGTAATATCCTTCAAAAAACAATATTGTTTAATTTCTTTTTCCAGCTGATATATTCTGTTTATTCCATCATTAAATAATATGTTACATATCATAAAAATATTGGGATTTTTTATGTTATTGGTAAGACCTACACTCACAAAAACAACCATATAATGGGATATACAGTCATTGTTCATGTGTACGGCAAACTACTGTCTTGCGAACAAATATTTTTCGTTCTTTTATTACCACCTTTCAAAATTGATAATAATTATAGAATTACAGTTTTATATGATATATAAGATATTTATTTTAAAATCCTTACCCATCTCATATCTATGGAAATGGCCATAGTAGTGGGCCACATGACCTCAGTAGCACCTCCTCATATAGAAGAGGCTACCGACTAGCTGTTATAATGTAAATGTTATTTAGTGGGGAGACTATAACCTCTTCTCAAAGTTTTACAACGGTGTAATAGATTATAAAGAGAATCAAAAAATGAAATTAGTAAATAAATGGAGGAAATATCTTTTGAAATTGTAGTAAATAATTGACAAAGCATCATAATACAATATTTAACAAATTAATTAAATTGACCAATGCTACATTATACAACAAACGTGTAACATCTGAGGTATTTATAGAATAATACATTTTAATATATGACAGTATTTTTGAATTTAATGTAAATATTAGTTTAAATGGAACACTTTTTATAATAGCATACATGACAAACAACAACAATTTTCTCTGAAATCGTACGTAGCACACAACAATAAGTTATAAAAAAATAATACAACAACACTATAATAATTCTAAATAATAGTCAATGGATTTCCGTTTTACTAGCGGGAATGAACATAATTAACTATAATATGATTTTACATATTTGATAAATTCTTTTAAACTTTTCCAATGCATTTTAGAGGCTTAAAATGAGAATGAATTCAATTTTAAGCAAAAAATACTCTAATACCTTTAAAAGTCAGTTTTACCACCTTTTGATAGAGAACCATTTTAAAATATAGTTTTTCTCAATTTTATATGTTATATATGACAAAAAAACTTATTAAATAGAAGTGGGACTTCAATATTAACTTTGGATAATTTTTTGGTAATTTTATGATAAAGTTCATTTTAATGAATAGTGAAAGTGCTGCATTTTAAGTCAAAAATGCTGCATTTTAAGTCAAAAATGCCTTTTTATCAAATATATTTATATATTTAGATTATATTTTTATTTTTTATAATGTTTAATTTTTATTGTGTTTTTATAATTTAGTCTAATTTTTTACAATTTAAATAATCTTAAATTTAAATTGGACATAAACTTGTGTCAATATTTTCATAGTATTTATTTCTTAAAAACCCTCAATTTGATTATGAGAATTATAATTAATTTTAAATTAATTGATGAATCTTATGTGTTTTGAATTTGAAAAAATTTATTACATATTTGGAATAAATATAAACAATTTATGTAAATATGTACCTTTTGTTTTTGGAAATTATGAAAAGTAATTTTAGTAATTATATTTATTTACCATGGTTAAATGGTAAATTTGGTAAATAATCATAAAAATGATATTTTTATAATTTTAAACAACCCTAAAACATGTTATTATCGAGTCATCTATGATCAAAAGAATACATAGGAAAAACCGTTTGAATTTCTGAGCCACTTGGTTGTGAAAATGACATGTTATAACAATTAATTTAAGGTAACGGGATGTATAACATAAACATGTATCTTTTTACTAAAATAATTTTAAGGTGGGAAAATTTATGTGATATATTCTATTATAAGTATTCATTTGAAATATAAAAATATTTCTTACATCATGGTATTGTATTTATAATTTTTAGAGATTAAATTAATTAATTTTATTATGACATAATGATGATATAGTGATTACATCATTAATAAAGGATTCAAATAAATGAAATTATATATATTAAATTAATTATTATTTTACATAATTTCTGTCATCCATGATTTATATAGATGAATATGACATGTTAGTATACTATTAAATGGTAATGTTTGATGTTATCTCTCTTTTTGAATTTTATTTCAATTCAATAATATTAATAGTGTAAAATTTCCAAAATTCATGTTTTGAAAAAATAATAACTTATTAAATTAAATAAAAATACTACATGTATTTTAAAGAAAATATTTTTTATTTTATTTTTTAAATATTAATTAATTATCTAATTAAGGGAAATTTACCCCTTATAAGTAAAATTAAAATCATCCTAACAATTAAAATGTTGTTACCTATTTTAAAATTAAAAGAGGATATTTAAGGGTAAACAAAAAAGATATGGTTTAAAATAAACTCAATACTTGTCTAAGATCAATTATATTAGAGTATTTAGATCTATGCTAATATTATCTTCACCAAATCTCAATTTTTTGGCACTTGTATTAAGAAAATAATTTCTATTAATTTAATAGTTTTATACATTCAAAGGGTGCCTCTCTCCTCTCCTATAAAAAGGTTCCAATACCTGTTTGATACTCACACATAAAAATACTTATATTTAGTCCATGATATTCACAATACTCATCATATAATACCTCCCCACATTCATGAATCCTTATTTTAGGTAGAATACCCTTCATAGTGGTTTCTATGTGTTCTCTAAAGGTGATGAACCGAAGAAGAGGTATCATTTTCTTTAAGTGTTTCTATTTGGTTTCATAGTCCACTTTATCGAATATCATCCAACCATGGTGAGATGATAACTAAAATATCATAAATATAATGAGATGTTATTATGTTAATATAATCCCATAAATCTATCTCTACATTTATCAAATGGGAATGGAATTAATCATTTGTTCACACATGTGAATGATCACCTCCACGAATCAATTTAGTTAATTTACCAAAAAAATCAATAAATAATAGTTATAATGATGGATTTAATATTCATATGTTCTATTAATGAGATGTTAATCATTATATGATAATAATATATCAATTTAATTCTTACTTCAATGAGCCTAAAAATGATAACGATGTTCGTGTGTGTGTGTGTGTGTGAACTATCCCCTCCACGAAGCTGTATGACTCATTTTTATTAATTTTATCACATTTATGATATATATAAGTATATATAAATGATTATTATGATTTTAATAATATAATTATCTTAATGCAATGAAAAAATTTTAATTACCTTGTTTCTATAATGAACAATGAAAAATGGAAACGTTAGTCATGCATATGTACAACCTACCATCACTATGAGTATAACATAGATCATTTTTCATAACCATATTTGATGGTTTAAATTAAAAAAATCTAGTTATGTGTAAAATTTATCAATATTTCATGAATAACATTTTAGATATGATGGACTTATGACGACATGGACTAGTGATATCAATCAAGGATCATTTTAGACCCATGAACCGATTATTGAAAAAATATCCGACATGAAATCAAATAATTTACTAATTATTATAAAATGGTGATAAGTGATTTAATGGGAATAATAATCACGAAAATTGTTCTAAATCAGGTAGAAAATAAACTATGTTTATTATTCATCAAGATAAATAATGAAATATATATGGAAAACTCAATGTATGTTAAATCTTAACTCAATATTGTTTCATTGATTTAAATAACCATGTCATTGGTTTTGTATTTACAATAATATGTATGAAGGACCTCTGATTGTTTTAAAAATAATATACACATATATTGGGTTTATTATTATTTTTCACACATAGTTATGTCTTTGATTTATGGTTAATATAATGATACAATATTTGTAAGGGACTTCGTCTCAATCTCCATTCATTGAGGAATATTTTGGTTTATACACGACATTCTTTTATATAATTTATAATAAATTCCTTTTAATGGTAATATTATTCAATGGTTTTTAAATAGACTATTTTTCTAACTAAAAATTTTATGAAATGACAAAAAGGATTTTTTTTGAATTTATGGGGTGATAATGAATTCTCGGCTACTGCGACCATTATTTGATATTTTTCCTCCTTAACAAGCCATACTATTTTTAAAATGAAATTAAATACTATATATAATTTTTATGTATTTTGGTATTGAAAATTGTTTTGAAAAATCGATTATTATGTCAATATCATGAAATTATATCTTTTTATTACAATTTGGAAATGTTATCTTTCCATTAAAATATTTATATGTGTTATGATTATGTTATGGTTCTTGGGAATTTCTTAAGTATACGGGTGGTTCTGTGAAAAACCATGGATGGATGAATCCGTGATAGCTCTCCAATTCATTGGGTAACATAACAGTAGTAAATTTTATGGTTTCTCATAAGATATTTAGGGAATATATTTTCATGGGTGTTCCAAATGTAACCATGAAGGTTACTCCCGATGTAGTTTTCAATGTTATAATGTATGTATATTATGGATTCCACAAGTTACCTTTATGATTTTGGATTTCTATGAGTTATTAATCAATATTATGATTTCATGAGGTTTGTTAAAGATATTATGTTTTATGGGTAAAACTATGATTTCATTGATTTTTATGTATTCATGGATTAATGTTTTCATTACATATTTTATATCCATTAATGAGATTTTTTTATTCTCATACATTATTTTTGAAATTTTATCACACAGTATAAGGAAGGGTATGAGAAAGTAAGAATTCAAGAATATTTTTATCATGAAAATAATTCTTGTTTTAATTAAGTATTTTTAATATTGATTAAAAAATTGGATATAGTTTAAGTGTCTTATTTATAATATATGATACTTAATGTATTAATAATGGACTAATTAATTAAAACCATAAACATAAAAAGGTCCTTGATTTTAATTAAAATCAAATTATTGACTTATCTAAAGATTAAATAATTTTTAATATTGGGGCCTTATAGTTGGTATCAAAGGTCAGTTTAGAAAACATTAATGGTTAATATATTGTTAATAAAATATCCACAAATTATTCATAGTTTGTGGTCAAATTGAAATAGTATTTTAGGATTACAGTGTTTCTTAATATATGATATGTCTATTCAAAATGGTTTTCCAAAGGGGAAATAGGGAAGCTATGATAGGATGATATATAGAGGAAAACAACATTCCAAGTCAGCAACATGATATTGTGAGAATTGGAACTAAAAAATTTCTTTCAGTGATGGAACAATATACCACGACTATAAATAGAGGTTGTTTCAATGAGTGAGATCAGCTAGATTAACCAAAAAGGAACTTGTTAGTAGTGGATAATTTCATGGGGCACCATCCTCCATCATTTAGAGGATCATCAGTACCTATGCTAGATAATGGATGAATTAAATAACTATAAAATATTTTTGATTTCATGGGCTGTTTAGTACATCAATAGGTTTGTCTTGATGATTAACATTTTAATGGTGAAGATGATCAGTAGTGGTCGTTGGTTAAAAGTATCAGTGATAGTGAAGAGTTCGATGCTCTTGTTTGGGATGAATATATAGTTATGTTTCTTGAGAAATATTTTGCTGTGAAAACTTAAATTAGAATAGAAAACAAAATCTTGGAATTGTGGCTGGAGTATTACTCAGTGGTTATTTATAATGAAAATTTACATGGCTTGGAATTTGTAAGAACCCAAACCTTCTTTTCAGGTATGTTTTCCATTTTCTTGGTGTTTTTGAGAAAAAGATGAGAATCTGGAAATTTTCAAAATAGATTCCATGTACTTCGATGATGCGGAAGGCATTGTACTTTCCGTGTTCAGGACACACACACAGTGTGTAGGGGTGATGTGGGGGCCACTTAAAGTGGTGTACAGAAAGGACTAGTACATGTCATGTACTTCAAAAGTACACACCGTGTATTTTATTTTTTTCATTAAACAGGCCAGGGTTGCGTGTAATCGAAATAATTTTCTTCTTCTCCAGCTTCATTGACCGAGAGCATCCCGTACGACCACAAACTTCCTCCAAGCCCCAGAGCCTCCATCCGTTCCCCAAATCGGCCACAATCGATTGTGTTGGAACCGCAATGGTGAGTTATTACTTCTTCTTGTGTTTTATTCCATGATTTTCCCTCTTCCTCAAGATATCATGGGTTGAGCATTTTGGACATTTTCTCAGATCTTCGATGTTATAAGGAGAGTCAATAACCGTGGTTAATGTTTATCGAACTCCTAGCATCTAGGTAGGTTGTTTGTGCCTTTCTGTTCGATGTCTTTGAGTTTATGTGAATATTCCACCTATCCCCTTGAATGGGGTATTTTTTGATTACTGTTTTACCCCTATTGTGTTTCTTCCTTGCTTGTATACTTGTGTAGAGGTAAATTTTGGTTATATATAGGTTAATTACTATGCTTGGATGTTTTTCACATGCTTGTTCTATTACGACCTTTGGTCTTCTTCTGTCTTTGGCTACTGTACCTACTTTCCATGCCTTGGGACCGTAATATGGTGACCTATTTCTTGACATGCTTGGTATGGTAGGGTAGCCAAGTAGCTCTGTAGGTTTACATTTTCCATATAGCATCATTATGCACAGATTGCCACGGGGCCGTGAGAACCTAGTGCTATAGTCTATAAGGGATAGACCGAGTGAGCTTCCCAGAGAGTCTTAGATGTTATAGACTATAATGGAGAGACCGAGTGAGCTTCCCAGAGAGTCTTTGATATTATAGACTATAGGAGGAAAGACCAAGTGAGTTTTACAGAGATTCATGGATACTATAGAACACAGGAGGATAGACCGAGTGAGCTTCCTCGTAGGGTCTTTGATTTGTTTTGTTTTCATTAAACCATTCCATGTTATAGAATGAATTGACCAAGTGAGCTTCCTTAGAGAGTCTATGACTGACCTAAGGATATAGAAGGAATTGACCGAGTGAGCTTCCTCAGAGAGTCTCTAGACCTTGGGGCTATAAGAGGAATTGATAGTGTGATCATCCTCAGAGAGTCCATGACTACTGTAGACTATAAGGGGAATTACCAAGAAATCTTCCCCAGAGAGTATTATAATTTCGTATCACCAAAACAGAGGGGTTAGGATGAGTGTACTATCCAGAGGGTTGTTGTCACTTCTTGGATAGGACAAAAGGGGATGGCTGTGAGTACTTCCTAGAGGGTTTCCTGTTTGTTTTTAGCTGTTTACTTCACTGCAGCTTGTTGATCTATGGACTGTTACTATTGTGTATCATCATGTTCTCTGTTTATTGTTTCCTATTTACTGCTTCATGTACTATTACCTTCCAAATGATCACTGACTGTTAGTCATAGATCTTTTTTTGGTTTCCTACTGGGATTTAGTCTCACAACCTATTTGGATCATGCTTTTGGGCCTAAACAGATTATATTGTTTTAGGTATAGACAAGGGAAATTCCCTTCGACATCAGGTACTTGATTGAATTGGAGCAGAAGAGCATGGGTCCAAGCTATGGATTGCGATGCTGAGGAGTTTATCTATTTTAATTTGTACCTCGTTTATTATTGTATTCATCATGGTGACTTGTTTGGATACTTTCTTAGACATAAGTATCACACATAATATATATATGTGTGTGTGTGTGTGTGCTCCTTCTGTTTATCATAATCTGTCTTCCGTTGTTCACTTGTGTATGGATTATTTACTGCTTCAGCTATTGCTTTTGTTTATTTTCCACTATGTACTCTGCCAATGAGGGCATAGTTTCTCCATTATCACACCCAATGCCCTTACCGCTAGTTGGAAGCCTCTGGCGTTTGGGGAAATGCGCTTGAGGCCATGTGACCAACCAAGTACGGGGCACCTACGGGTGGCTTTTGGAACCAGGACGTTACAAAGTGGTATCAGAGGTGTTACCCATCCTAAAATGTGGTGCACTGCCTAGGTTGAGATGTAGGGACAACAACGAGGATTTTGTGCTCTAAGGGGGGGGGGGGGGGGTAATTGTAACACCCCCGGATGATAAATGGTTAAATGACTAAAATTCTATTACTCATGTCAACGAGGTAAACCATCCTTTTTAAGAGTCTGTCTGATTAGAAATCCACAGTTAAGCGTGCTCGGCCTAGAGTAGCGATCAGGATGGGTGACCTTCTGGGAAGTTTCTCAAGGTGTGTGTGAGTGAGGACAAAGCACACTGAAAATGACATGTGTTGGCCTATGGGGACTATCATTAGTCAGATGACCCATTCAGGAACATGGGTGGACCCTGAGGTGGGCCCCACTTGTCTGCGGGTCAACTGGTGGTACCTGGAGGGCTAGGACCCGACGACCATGTTAAGGCGGGGTGTCTGTGCGGTCACTAGGACCCAGTTGTCACATTTACGTGTCCTTGGAAACTCAATATCTCTTCCTCTCCTAGGGTCCATCCAGGAAGAGGGTCCTCTCCTGATACACTCTCTTACAGGACTGGGCCTTCTGAGTCTAATAGAAGCCTCAACTGTACCCAATAAAGAAGTATAGAGGTAAATACTACAAAAGATAGAAATGTATAACTCTGTCAGTCGGGAACCTATGAATGCATCTCAGAAAACAGAGCCATAAGTTTCCACTCACTACTGGCCTCCAGGAGAACTTGTATCTGAGTCCTCCTACTCAGTAGATCAGCAACTGCATTGCCCGTCCCAGGCGTATAGGCATGATCGAAATCAAACGAATGTAGATACTCGACCCACCTATATTGTCTCAGATTCAGGTCCCACTGAGTGAAAATATACTTGAGACTTTTGTGGTCGGTGGGAACCAAAAAATGCTCCCCCATAATATAGTGTCTCCAACAACGTAAGGCATGAACAACTGATGCCAACTCGAGATAGTGCGTCAGGTAGTTACTCTCATGTGGCATGAACTCCCGAGACCCGTCTCATGTCTTTCAACCTAAGGAGGTTGAGCTAGAGGTGGATACATTGTTTGAGGAGCATCCTATCAAGATTGTCGATCATAGTATGAAGGTTCTCCATGGCTGGTCTTTACCTCTGGTACAGGTGCTATCGAAGAACAGGTGAGTAGAGGACAACACATGGGAGAGGGAGGCTGATGTACAATCAATGTGGCCAGAGCTGTTCGGGGTTTTGTCATCCACGCTGTGCTAGGGAAATTTGGTGATGCATTTCTTTAAGGAGGGTAGTTTTTATGAACTCGGAACTTCTTTTCAGGTATGTTTTTCCTTTTTTAGGAATTTTTGAGAAAAAGACGAGAACCTAGAAATTTTCAAAATACACACCATGTACTCTATAAGTACTCGCTGTGTACTTTGATGCTACGCAAGGTCATGTATTGGACGTGTTCGGGCCACACACATGGTGTGTAGGGGCGATGTGGAGGCCGCTTAAAGCAGAGTACAGAAAAGCCAAGTATACACCATGTACATCAAAAGTACATGCCGTGTATTTTCTTTTTTTTTTCATTAAATGGGCCAGGGTCACGTCTAATTGACAGAATTGTCTTCTTCTCCAGCTTCTTCAACCAAGAGCATCCCGTACGGCCGTGAGAATCCTCTAAGACCAAGAGCCTCCATCCGTTCTCCGAACCGATCGCCATCGAGTGCGTTGGAACTAAAGCGGTGAGTTCTTCCTTCTTCATGAGTTTCATTCCATGGTTTTCGCTCTTCCTCAAGATATTGTGGGTTGAGAGTTTTGGAATATTTCTCATATCTTCAACATTTTATGGAGATTGAATCACCGTGGTTCAAATATATCGATCTCCTAGCATCCAGGTAGGTGGTTTGTGCCTTTCCGTTTGATGTATTCGAGTTTATGTGCAAATTCCACCAATCCTCTTGAACGGGGTATTGTGTGATTACTGTTTTAACCCTATTGTGAGATTTTATGCTTGTGTAGAGGTAAATTTTGGTTATATATAAGGATAATTGCTGGTCTTGGATGTTTTTCCATTTATGTTCTATTGTGACTTTTGGTTTTGTTCTGCCTTTGGTTGTTGTACCTACTTTCCATGCCTTGTGACAGTAGGATGGTGCCTTGTTGCCTGACATGCTTATTATGCTATAGACTGGATAGCGAAGTAGCTTTGTAGGTTCACTATGTCCATATAGCATCATTATGCACTGATTGACATGATGTCGTAATAACCTAGTGTTATAGACTATAAGGGATAGATGGACTGAGCTTCCCAGAGAGTCATAGATGTTATAGACTATAAGGGAGAGACCGAGTGAGCTTCCCAAAGAGTATCATATATTATAGACTACAGGAGGATAGACCTAGTGAGCTTCCCAAGGAGTCTTGGATATTATAGACCACAAGAGGATAGACTGAGTGAGCATCCTCGGAGGGTCTTTTTTTCCATAAACCATTTCAGGCTATAGAAGTAATTGACCGAGTGAGCTTCTTTAGAGATTCTGTGATTGACCTGAGGCTATAAGAGGAATTGACTAAGTGAGCTTCCTCGTAGAATCTCTAGACCTTAGGTAAATAAGAGGAATTCAGTACGTGATCATCCTCAGAGAGTCCATGACTACCATAGACTATAAGGAGAATTGGCCTATCAAGCTTCCTTAGAGAGTTTTATAATTTCATAGGACCAAACCAGAGGGGTTAGGATGATTTTACTGCCCAGAGGGTTGTTGGCACTTCTTGGATAGGACCAGAGGGGCTGGCTGTGAGTACTTTCGATAGGGTTTCCTATTTGTGGTTAGTTGTTTGCTTAACTATATCTTGTTGATCTGTGGACCATTACTGTTGTGTATCATCCTATTCTCTCTTTACTGTTTACTGTTTACTGTTTCCTATACTATTACATGGAAAATGCTCACAAACTATTAGGAACAGATCTTCGGGTGGTTGTATACTATGATTCAGTCTCACACCCTGTTTTGGTCATGATTTTGTGCCCAAACAGATTATATTGTTGTAGGTATATACAAGGGAATGCGCCCTTTAACTTCAGGTACATAATTGCATTAGAGCGGGAGACATTGGACCATGATATGTATTTCGATAGTGAGGATTTTATCTGTTTTCATTTATAATTGGTTTACTATTTTATTCATTATTGTGACTTTTTTGGATTCTTTCTTAGACATATGTATCATGCATCATATATATATATATATATATATATGTGTGTGCTCCTATTTCTTATCATATTCAGTATTACGCTGTTCACTTGTGTATGGATTATTTACTGCTCCCGCTATTGCTTTTGTTTATTTTTCATTGTGTACTCTGCCAATGAGGGAATAGTTTTCCCACCATCACACCCAAGGGCCTCACTACTAGTCGGAAGCCTCTGGAATTTTAGGAAATGAGCTTGAGGCCATGTGACCAACTGGGTACGGGGCACTTATGGGTGGCTTTTAGAACCGTTATGTTACACAATGAATGATCCAAATATCATACGAGATCTTCATAGTGAGATAATTTTTTTTCTTAGTATTAAACTCATACTATCTAATGGAATTAGTTTCTTCTGATTTATAATGTAATAAAAAACTTGTTCTATGTTTGGAGATGGTGGAAATGAATTTTTCTGATGATTAGTTTTTCTTTGACAAACAACATAATATGTGATTGAGATGGTAGAAATAAGGGATGAAATCATCAAGAATGTATGATTATAAGAAAGTCATGATTATATTTTTTGAAAATTGTGGTGAAAATAACACTAGGGAATGCCTTTTAAATTATAGTAAGTGTATTCAATGAGCTAAAATGGGACATAATGCTCATAATTTCACTGAGAAAGATCAGGGTAGTCATAAGACAAAATATAATTTATTATTAGTAAAAACATTTAAGTGTAATGAGATGGGTCATTATGAAAATGAGTATCTAACCAATAACTCAAATGATGGAAGGAATCATAACTACAAGTAGAAAGGGGTGGCGAAATCCTTTGAAACAACTTCAACAGATGTTTGGCCATCAAATGAAGTAGTATCAAGTACTCTTTTTATTTATTCATATCAGTCCAATGTGTTATATGATTCTGGGTCTACATAATATTTAATTTCAGAGACATTTTCTTGTAAATTCATAATTCCATCTCAAGAAATGATTCATGAACTAGTGGTAAAAACTCATGAGGGAAATTTTGATACAAAAATAAATTATAAGAGTCTTCATATCATTATCTATGAATTTTTTTTACCTACAATCCATTTTATTTTTCACCAAGTAGAGTTTGATGTTATTTTGGGTATGGAATGGAATTTTGTTTATCATGCTATGTAACACCCCAAGATTTTATAGTGTGTTATTTTTTCAAAATAATTCAATAACTTTCACTACACGCAACACCAAGTTCAATCGCACCATGACTTACCAAACAAGCTGTTAAAAATAGGTTATAAATAGTGTTAACTAAATTTTAAACTTTATATAATCCTTATAATTTTAGAATCCATATTATGAGTTTCTTAGACATAATGTAAGAACAAATTCATTTTCAGTATTGCACTTTTACCAAATTTTAATAGTGAAACCTTTTTAGATACTATATTTTAAACTTTTTGACTAAATGGGGACATCAAAAATTTAAAATGAAACATCCCAAGCTTCCACGGTACGCTAGCGTGTGTTGTACGCAACATCGAGTTCTAACACACCGTAACCAATCAAACTAGCTGTTATGAATAGTAATACCTACTTTTTGGAGTTATATATATTTTATATTTTAAAATGGACTTCATTTTTGGATTCAGAATATCAAATTTAGCCTAAGGTGAAATTTTGGTACTTTTCGGATAACTTTCATATTTTGATGAATATTGAAAATTACTAAATTTTAATTAAAAACAACTTTTTTAATAAAAATAATTAATAGTGATAAATTATGAATTTGAGTGGTTTTAAAGTATACTTAGAATATATTTTTACCATTTAATATAATGTTGGTCATTGTACATAATTTTACAATTAAACCGAACATAAACAAGTGTCAATCTTTTGATAGTTATTATCTCTTAAAAACACGCTTTTTGTTTTGACAGCGGGAATTAATTTTAAATTAATTTCTGCCACTTCTGTGTTTTGAATTTAGGAAAATTGATTCCATATTTTGAATCAGGATGTTCAAATTGTGTAAATGGGTAACTTTTATTTTTAGACATTTTGAATAATTACTGCGGTAAATATTTTATTTACCATGGTTAAGGGCAAATCCGGTAAATAAGGGTTAAAAAATAATATTATAATAATACTAAATTACCCTAAAACGTGTCTTAACCCTATTGGTTGATACATGGTCGACCATGGGAATCTTTGGGTCTATTTTGGGACCCCATGGATCCACTTGTAAGTGACAATGACACTTTATTTTAATTAAGTTGAAATGAATACAAAAATGACAGAAGCATATATCTTTTCGAAAAACAATTGTTACATAGAGTTATATATGTTGGATTTTAGATTATAAATATTAATTATAAAGCTAAAAATATTTCCTACATAATTATATTTTATTTATAATTTTTAGACATTAAATAATGTATTTTATTTATGACACAATGATGATGCAGTAATTACTATAATAGTGAAAAATTAAAATAAGTGATATTATAAATACCCAAAAAAATATAATATGAAACTTTTAATGAATTAAACTAATTTTATAGGATAATATGATATATTAGGATTGATTTAATTGACTTTTTTCGAATTAATAAATCTGTTATGAGTTTCACAAAAATCAACTATTGAATAGTGTCAAAATTGACATAAAAGAGTTCTTAAAACAAATATTATATTATTAATTGATATTAAATTCCTAAAAATCTAAGGTTCGGCCAAGAGACTTATATCCGGAGAGGTTCATCATTAATGGACCACTTGGGGGTCGCTTGGATGTATATAGTAAGTTTATTAACCATATTATATAAAAATACAAAGAGACATTGTAAAAGTGAAACTAATTAACTTAGAGTTAATACTTAAAGATAAGGTTAATATAAGTACCCAAACCTGTCTAAATTCTATTGTTTGAGTGGTTTTAGACCTATCCCCACCTTATACTTTGAATAGTCAACTTTGGAGCCATTGTAAACCGAATATGAATTTATTATAAATTAATATTTCTAGCTTTTCCAAAGGTGCCCCTCACCCCTCTTATAAAAGGGCACTCCTCCTTCTCATTTCTTCACACCTTCAAAGCCTTTTGGTTCGGCCAAACTCTGCCCAAATACTCTCCCAACATCCATCACTACAACCTAGAGGCCTTAGTTTGATCATAAAGCCAACCTATGGAGCCCTTTTGATCAAATCAAAAGGAAGAACCCGAAGAAGAGGTAATGATTTCACCACCCTTTTCTAAGTTCCTTTCTTCTTCCACTTCCTCTTTCTTTGTTCATACCATTCTAAAATAATAACTCCAGTATCTTACATATACTGTGATGTTATTATAAATATGGTACAACCATATTCAGTATTCTATCCACCCTTTGAATAACATGTCACCATACGTGCGTACGTACGGCTTACCGTCTCCACGTCGTGGTGTAATTGTTATTCAATATATTATTATTTGGATGGGTATAATAATGATGTGTAACTCATGTAAATAATAAATATAACATGTTAATGATTCTGTATATATGATATACCATCCATTTATATATTATTTTAATATCAAAAGAATGATATTGTCGCTCGTGCGTACGTACGGACTACCGTCTCCACGAACGCGATGAGATTCATTCTCCATCGTATCCATTCAAGTATAATTATCATTTGATGATTTAAAAATGATGTTTAAGGACTTGATAACATTCTGTATATGAATAATATACAACCTATCCTTTACAAACATGTCTTACGTAACAAAACATATAAAATAAAACAAGTAAGTTAACACCCGATATAATGATAATACTAAGATATTATTATCAAATCAATATTAAAAGATCATATATGATATCATATTAATGTATATGATTCTTTTATAATTTAATAACAATTATTTCTCCATTATACAGGAGGTTAACCTACCCCAACCAAGGAAAAGTACAAGGTAAGGGTTATTTCACAATCTCTTCATTATCCGAGGTTGTTTATACGTAATAATCTACTGGGATTTCTTTATCATCCACATCCATGTTTCTTCGAAATGTATTTCAAAACATATTTATTATTTACAAGAATATGGGTTAAAGTCATTTATACCCTTGTTTGACTTTTTATAAGAGGTTTATAAAGGAATCTTTCCGTCGTTTTCAAAACAAGGTCATTTTTAACCTTTTCGACAGAATTAAGGTAAGAATGTTTTTTTTAACTTATACGGCGGGTGCGGCTAATTTCCACCATTATAAAATCTTCAAAACTTCCCTTACAAGCTTATAAGAATATTTTCAAAGAAAATGTGTTATTTTATATTGATCTTAAATGATTTCAAAATAAAAAGAGATATTTCTTTAAAAAGAATTTTGATTTCATCTATGTCAACATCCTTTGATGGATTTTACGCTTATTTGAATTTGATCTATTGTGATACAAAAATTCTATATTGTATTGAAGGTTTTGTGATATGTTTGACTGTGGATGTGCTATTTTTATACCATTCATAGTTTATGGTGAAATTATTGACATTTCGTATGCTAGTTTTAATACGAATGTTTATGTTATGTTTAAACCTTTTCATATGGGAATGCATTGGACTTAGTAAGTGACGGGTGGAGCCCGCTATAGCTCCTCGATGCATCGGTAGGTCTCATGAGACAAACTAGTGTCTTGGCATAAGGCCTTGACAAAATATTATTTGTAGTCTTGGCACGAGGCCTTGACTATGTGGTTATGATAGTCTGGCATTATGCATTCCAACATTATGAAAGTGGTTATTGATTTTTGCATGTGATTATTCAATTAGTAGAATATCCATGTGAGTAAGTAAATGGCATTATTTCATTTTATTTATGCCATACCTTGTTGAAAGTTCATGTTTGAAAGTCTTTTGTTTTAGTTATACATTTCCTTAAAAGTTTATTCTTATTTATGAAAGTGTCCGCTATATTGTTATCCTTACTGGGCATTTGAGCTCACCCCTTTTCTATGTTTTATTTTTCCCAGGAAGTGAAGAAGTAAGTTATGAATGACCTGCAGGGATATTATGTGGGGATATGAGTGTGGTTTATTGAGACAATATGTTGTTGTAGTAGTTTTTCGTTTAATGATGTAATGTAAAACTTATGAATATATGTAGTGTTTCCAAGGCTACTAAACCAATCGGTCTTTGGAGATTTGATCTTTCTTGTGATCATGCCAATGTTATGTAATAATGCACTGACTCTGGGTAACTGGGGTCGGGGCGTTACAGTTGGTATCAGAGGAAGTTTAGTACAAAACTTGGAAGCTAGATTTAGATAAACTCTGATTAGAGCACGTAGACCTAAGATGAACTTTGAGGATTAGTATAGATGAACTTACTAGAATTTTGGTATTGTAGAGATTTTGTGAGTTTTCCGAGCAATACATCCCTGTCTGGATACGAGCAGGTAGAGGCAGCTCTGACACAGATGTACCTAGGGGTAAAACCCGAAAACACCGCTTTGAGCTAGACTCGAACGGGAACTTGTGCACGACAACGGGCCTTGCTGCACTCTTGGTTACGACACTCCCGGGGGATATGCTTAGGATAATTCTCATTTTCTTTACAAACCATTATGAAGGGTTTATGAGTATATACATCCTCAAAGGAGACATTTTTATGATTATGGATTATATCCATAAATAGTTCAATTTATGTTAAGTGTTTTATAAGTATGGGATTATGTATTTTGATTCATAAACTGATCTAGTGTATGCCATTGTTTAGAAATGGCGCCCAGTAGAAGGAATGAGAACTCTAGCAATGCAGATGATACAAAGAGAAAGAAGGATCATATATTTTATAGTCTTAAGCCAGAATTTACAAGAGAAATAGTCTCTCTTATATTATCATCATATGAAGAAATAATATCATGTGTTGATAAGATAAGTAAAGAGTTTACAGAGTCCTATGGCTTTGAAGGGAATCAAGAGAAGAAAAGGATGGAAGAGAGAAAGATGGATAAAGGGAAAAGGGAAAAGAAGAATTTTCCCATATGTGGTAACTGTGGAATGAAACACCCTGGAACTTTCCTGAAAGGAATGGGAGTTTGTTATAAGTGTGGAGGAAAAGGGCACAACGTACGTGACTGCAAGGGTAAGAAAATGGTTTTAAATGTACAATGCTTCATTTGCAAGGAGTTTGGACACTACGCGAACCTATGTCCCAGTCATCAGACTATGCCGCAAATGATGTTATTGGATAATAATCAAGTTATGATACTACCACATATGAAGAGGAATGATTAGAGTTCTTATGTTGATTATGTCAATTGAGTGTTGTATCAACAATGTACTTGTTACAATAATCATGGAGTATATAAGGATTTTACTGCAGTACTATTTCATTAAGGACTTGAGATTGTGTGGAACAAAGAAAAGTGACTCAATAGCAAGATAAATTTTTGGAAAATATGTGGTTGAGAGAATGATAAATCATAATATAGTTCTGATACTGAGGTAGTGATTTTGGAATAATATGTGATTGTTTTGGATAAATTATATTGGATATTCTTGACTACCCTGGAACTGATTAATGATTTGTATATTCCATCATTGTTGGGGTTTAAAACATTTTTGGATTAATGAAGTATATCCAGCTTTCTATATGGAATAAGGGAGCATGAATGTAATCAATAAGGAATATGGTAATTCAGGATGTTTCGGTGTATTAAAAGAATACATGATGAAGGTATTCATATGCTATTTCAGGGTAAAAAGGTTCTACATTATGTTTACCTTACTTATAAATGTTGGACTGTGAGTTTGGATAGAATTATTTTGGATAGTTCTAGTTTGGATTATTTTGGATTGCCATAAAAGGACAACCCGGAGGTCGGGCGGCAACCCGTCGCGTCCGGCAAGGCTGCGAGACTTGAACCCGCAACCGAAGGGCGACAAGGGTGTATCACCTACCACTGGCCCACGAGATGTCCTGGATTAAATAATGTAGTTTTTATTAAAAGATCTTGTAGATGAATTATAAATTCGTTTATTTTGGAACCCTATACGAATAGTGTAAATAGAATTTTTTTACATTCTATTATCTTTTAGAGTGAAAGATGAGTATGTGGTAGAAATTTAATAATGGATAAAACTCTAATTATAAAGTAAGTATATCTCTATATGATCTTAGCCAATCTCATAAAAAAATTCCTCAATATTAAGAAAATCAAATTAGAACAAAAATGTTTTCCTAGATGGTACCTTAAATCATCACTAATTTATGGCATTGGGATTGTTGGCCTTTTCATAGCCATGTTCTCTACCACTCTCCATCAGGTAATTGATGGTTAGATTTTTCTTCCATATCCATATTTTACTACATGGAACCCAAGTATGTGTTATTTTCGGTAATCATCATACTTTCGACTACTTATTTTAAATAGATGCCTCATTAATTCATTTTTCGATGTGGGATTTCAACTAAGATATTTTGAAACGTAAAAAATGTGTTATCCTAATACCCTATGTTTTGTTGAACCGATGGTATTTCAAATCATCATAGATTGATGAGTTTAAGGACTTCAATTTTATACTTGTTTGTGATTGATGACCTCAATCACTACCTATAAATATTTACATTTTTCCTCCAATTATATGTCTCTAATTGCCACCAATGTTATCCTAATCGAGATCATAATTTGGCGGTGACCCTTTCATTTCTCATTTCCTCATATTAAGAATAAATTTTAGTAACCCAATTTCCGATGTGGGTTTTCCCACAAAGATATTTTCTATTTTCAACCTTTTATTTTCGAAGAACAATTTCAAATTGCGAGGACGCAATTTATTGAAGGAGGGGAGAATGTAACACCCCAAGATTTTATAGTGTGTTATTTCTTCAAAATAATTAAATAACATTCACTACACGCAACACCAAGTTCAATCGCACCATGACTTACCAAACAAGCTGTTAAAAAGAGGTTGTGAATAGTGTTAACTAAATTTTAAACTTTATATAATCCTTATAATTTTAGAATCCATATTATGAGTTTCTTAGACATAATGTAAGAACAAATTCATTTTCAGTATTGCACTTTTACCAAATTTTAATAGTGAAACCTTTTTAGATACTATATTTTAAACTTTTTGACTAAA
This sequence comes from Viscum album, assembly GCA_963277665.1. Classification (NCBI taxonomy): domain Eukaryota; kingdom Viridiplantae; phylum Streptophyta; class Magnoliopsida; order Santalales; family Viscaceae; genus Viscum; species Viscum album. Next base: position 1,966,273,412 of record OY728133.1, read on the forward strand.
TGGGGACATAAAAAATTTAAAATGAAACATCCCAAGCTTCCACGGTACGCTAGCGTGTGTTGTACGCAACACCGAGTTCTAACACACCGTAACCAATCAAACTAGCTGTTATGAATAGTAATACCTACTTTTTGGAGTTATATATATTTTATATTTTAAAATGGACTTCATTTTTGGATTCAGAATATCAAATTTAGCCTAAGGTGAAATTTTGGTACTTTTCGGATAACTTTCATATTTTGATGAATAGTGAAAATTACTAAATTTTAATTAAAAACAACTTTTTTAATCAAAATAATTAATAGTGATAAATTATGAATTTGAGTGGTTTTAAAGTATATTTAGAATATATTTTTACCATTTAATATAATGTTGGTCATTGGACATAATTTTACAATTAAACCGAACATAAACAAGTGTCAATCTTTTGATAGTTAATTTCTCTTAAAAACACGCTTTTTGTTTTGACAGCGGGAATTAATTTTAAATTAATTTCTGCCACTTCTGTGTTTTGAATTTAGGAAAATGGATTCCATATTTTGAATCAGGATTTTCAAATTGTGTAAATGGGTAACTTTTATTTTTAGACATTTTGAATAATTACTGCGGTAAATATTTTATTTACCATGGTTAAGGGTAAATCCGGTAAATAAGGGTTAAAAAATAATATTATAATAATACTAAATTACCCTAAAACGTGTCTTAACCCTATTTGATGATACAGGGTCGACCATGGGAATCTTTGGGTCTATTTTGGGACCCCATGGATCCACTTGTAAGTGATAATGACACTTTATTTTAATTAAGTTAAAATGAATACAAAAATGACACAAGCATATATCTTTTAGAAAAAAAATTGTTACATAGAGTTATATATGTTGGATTTTAGATTATAAATATTCATTAGAAAGCTAAAACGATTTCCTACATAATGCTATTTTATTTATAATTTTTAGACATTAAATAATTTATTTTATTTATGACACAATGATGATGCAGTAATTACTATAATAGTGACAAATTAAAATAATTTATATTATAAATACCCAAAAAAATATAATATGAAACTTTTAATGAATTAAACTAATTTTATAGGATAATATGATATATTAGGATTGATTTAATGGACTTTTATAGAAGTAATCAATCTGTTATGAGTTTCAAAAAAATCAACTATTAAATAGTGTCAAAATTGACATAAAAGAGTTCTTAAAACAAATATTATATTATTAATTGATATTAAATTCCTAAAAATCTAAGGTTCGGCCAAGAGACTTATATAAGGATAGGTTCATCATTAATGGACCACTTGGGGGTCTCTTGGATGTATATAGTAAGTTTATTAACCATATTATATAAAAATACAAAGAGACATTGTAAAAGTGAAACTAATTAACTTAGAGTTAATACTTAAAGATAAGGTTAATATAAGTACCCAAACCTGTCTAAATTCTATTGGTTGAGTGGTTTTCGACCTATCCCCACCTTAGCATTTGAATAGTCAACTTTGGAGCCATTCTAAACCGAATATGAATTTATTATAAATTAATATTTCTAGCTTTTCCAAAGGTGCCCCTCACCCCTCTTATAAAAGGGCACTCCTCCTTCTCATTTCTTAACACCTTAAAAGCCTTTTGGATCGGCCAAACTCTGCCCAAATACTCTCCCAACATCCCTCACTACAACCTAGAGGCCTTAGTTTGATCATAAAGCCAACCTATGGAGCACTTTTGATCAAATCAAAAGGAAGAACCCGAAGAAGAGGTAATGATTTCACCACCCTTTTCTAAGTTCCTTTCTTCTTCCACTTCCTCTTTCTTTGTTCTTACCATTCTAAAATAATAACTCCAGTATCTTACATATACTGTGATGTTATTATAAATATGGTACAACCATATTCAGTATTCTATCCACCCGTTGAGTAACATGTCACCATACGTGCGTACGTACGGCTTACCGTCTCCACGTCGCGGTGTAACTGTTATTCAATATATTATTATTTGGATGGGTATAATAATGATGTGTAACTCATGTAAATAATAAATATAACATGTTAATTATTCTGTATATATGATATACCATCCATTTATATATTATTTTAATATCAAAAGAATGATATTGTCGCTCGTGCGTACGTACGGACTACCGTCTCCACGAACGCGATGAGATTCATTCTCCATCGTATCCATTCAAGTATAATTATCATTTGATGATTTAAAAATGATGTTTAAGGACTTGATATCATTCTAGATATGAATAATATACAACCTATCCTTTACAAACATGTCTTACATAACAAAACATATAAAAGAAAACAAGTAAGTTAACACCCGATATAATGATAATACTAAGATATTATTATCAAATCAATATTAAAAGATCATATATGATATCATATTAATGTATATGATTCTTTTATAATTTAATAACAATTATTTCACCATTATACAGGAGGTTAACCTACCCCAACCAAGGAAAAGTACAAGGTAAGGGTTATTTCACAATCTCTTCATTATCCGAGGTTGTTTATACGTAATAATCTACTGGGATTTCTTTATTATCCACATCCATGTTTCTTCGAAATGTATTTCAAAACAGATTTATTATTTACAAGAATATGGGTTAAAGTCATTTATACCCTTGTTTGACTTTTTATAAGAGGTTTATAAAGGAATCTTTCCGTCGTTTTCAAAACAAGGTCATTTTTAACCTTTTCGACAGAATTAAGGTAAGAATGTTTTTTTTAACTTATACGGCGGGTGCGGCTAATTTCCACCGTTATAAAATCTTCAAAACTTCCCTTACAAGCTTATAAGAATATTTTCAAAGAAAATGTGTTTTTTTATATGGATCTTAAATGATTTTAAAATAAAAAGAGATATTTCTTTAAAAAGAATTTTGATTTCATCTATGTCAACATCCTTTGATGGATTTTACGCTTATTTGAATTTGATCTATTGTGATACAAAACTTATATATTGTATTGAAGGTTTTGTGATATGTTTGACTGTGGATGTGCTATTTTTATACCATTCATAGTTTATGGTGAAATTATTGACATTTCGTATGCTAGTTTTAATACGAATGTTTATGTTATGTTTAAACCTTTTCATATGGGAATGCATTGGACTTAGTAAGTGACGGGTGGAGCCCACTATAGCTCCTCGATGCATCGGTAGGTCTCATGAGACAAACTAGTGTCTTGGGACAAGGCCTTGACAAAATATTATTTGTAGTCTTGGCACGAGGCCTTGACTATGTGGTTATGATAGTCTGGCATTATGCATTCCAACATTATGAAAGTGGTTATTGATTTTTGCATGTGATTATTCAATTAGTAGAATATCCATGTGAGTAAGTAAATGGCATTATTTCATTTTATTTATGCCATACCTTGTTGAAAGTTCATGTTTGAAAGGCTTTTGTTTTATTTATTCATTGCCTTAAAAGTTTATTCTTATTTATGAAAGTTTCCGCTATATTGTTATCCTTACTGGGCATTTGAGCTCACCCCTTTTCTATGTTTTATTTTTCCCAGGAAGTGAAGAAGTAAGTTATGAATGACCTGCAGGGATATTATGTGGGGATATGAGTGTGGTTTATGGAGACAATATGTTGTAGTAGTAGTTTTTCGTTTAATGATGTAATGTAAAACTTATGAATATATCTATTGTTTCCAAGGCTACTAAACCAATCGGTCTTTCGAGATTTGATCTTTCTTGTGATCATGCCAATGTTATGAAATAATGCACCGACTCTGGGTAACTGGGGTCGGTGCGTTACATGCTAAGAATAACTATAGATATAAAGTGGTATTATTTCAAAATGAAGTTTACATTGTGTACAATAATGAATGTATACTATTGATAACATATTAGGATGATTATAAACTATTAAATGATAGAAATCAATGTTAACTTTCACATATTGTTGAAAAAAAGGAATAGTTTAGATTAATGATGTGCATAAGGTAAATGAGTGACATGATGTTTTATATAATGTGTTTCTCAGTACAGTACCAAATCTAGAAGTTGATTTTTCTGTTTAATTGGTTCTTGATGCTAACCCAATTTCAAAACTGCCTTATCGAATATATCAAATTGATCTTTTATAATTAAAGAATAAATTCCATGACTTATTAGATAATGGTTTCATTCAACCTAGAACATCACCATGTGGTGATACTATCTCATTTGTTAAAAATAATGATGGTTCAATGAGACATTTCATTAGTTATAGTTATTTTACTAACATAAATATTCCTAACAAGTACCCTTCTCCTCATATGGATGATTTGATTTATCATCTTCAAGGAGTTCAGTATTTGTTTGAAGATTCACACTAGGTCGGGGTACCATCATTTGAATGTAAAGGAAAAAGATAGTCTAATGACTTTTTTTCATACTGAAAATGGCCATTATGAATTTTTATTAATTACCCTTGGGTTAAAAAAATCACTTGTTGTATTCATAGATCATATGAATTAAATTTTCAGTGAGTTCTTTGATATGTCTATTGTATTGTTTATTGATGCTATTTTGGAATATTATAAAATTAAATAAGAGTATGAAATTCATTTAAAGTTTTTCTTAGAAACTATAAAAGAAAATAAAGTGTTGGGAAATCCAACACCTATAAGTTTTGGTTACAAAAGATTTTATTCCTTGGTGATATTGTTTCTAAATATGACATAACTGTTGATCCCGCTAATGAATGTTTTTTGGTAATGGTCAAGACCCACAAATGTAATCAAGATTTATATTTTTCTTGGAATAACATATTATTAAAAGAGGGTTTTTATAGAAAAACAAAGTTTTCTAGCCCACAATATAAGTTAACTCAAAATGGTGTTAAGTTCATCTGCAGAAAAAAATGTGACAATTGTTTTTAGGAAATGAAAAGAAGATTGGTGAATTCTAAATTTTGGAACTACCTTCTAGAAATATTGATTTCTTTATCTACAATAATTATTCGGTCAAAGGAATTATTTGTTTTATAATACATAATGATCAGGTAATTTTTTATGCTTCAAATCAGTTGTAAACTAATGAGTTCAATTACAGTAGATATGATTTGGAACTAAATATTATTTTTCCCTTTAAATTTTTTTAGGAATCATCAGTATAGCGTAAAATGTGAAGTGTATACTTACCATAAAAGTTATAAGTATATATTTACTCAGAAATAATTGAACATGATATTAAGAATATGGTTGGAACTATTCAAGGATGATGGTTGCATGATTAATTTCCATCATAGAAAAGGAAACAGAGTGGTTAATTCATTGAGTTGGGAAAATAATGCTACATTAACCATGCTTTATTTAGAATGTTGTCCTTTGATTATTGAGTTGATGAAATTTTTCATGGAAGTTGTTGGCACAAAAAATTCAACTTTTTAGTTTCAGATTTTGGTGCAATCTTCTCAAGAAGATAGTATAAATCTAGAATACAAGGATGAAAATGAGTTGCAGGAAAATGTAGATTTGGTTCAAAAGGGTATGTTTCCTGAATTTAATATTCATAATGATTGTGCTTTGAATTTTGGAAAGAGAATATGTGTTCCTTGTGATTCATAGTTAAAGAAAGAGATATTGTTTGAGGCTCATCTTTATCCATTTTCTGTTCATCCTAGTAGTACTATGATGTACAAAGATGTTCATGAGTACTAATAGTGGAATATAATGAAATGATTAATCATGAAATTACTGTGAGGTGTTTGACCTTTCAACAGGTGAATGAAGAACGAAAATTACCAAAGGGGATTCTTCATCATTTTCTACTACTATAGTTGAAATTGAAAAATATATCCATGGATTTCGTTAGGGAATTAAAGAAGTCATCTATAGATAATAATGCAATCTGGTTTATTATTGATTGAGTGACTAAATCAGAATATTGTCTTCCTATTTGAGATACACAGTACCATGATCAAATTTGTAGATTATATATTAAAGATATAGTCAGGTCGCATGCGGTTACCATCTCTATTATATATGATCGCGATCCTTTGTTAACTTATAACATTTGGAAAGCTTGACCGAAGTCATTGGGAATAGAATTAAATTTCAGTACATCATTTCATCTGCAATCAGATGGGTTGTTAGAACAAAAAATTGATACCTTTAAGGATATGCTACATTATTTTTCGATGTATTAACAGGGAATTGGGGATCAATATCTTTTGTTGGTTTAATTTTACTAAAATAATAGTTTTCAATCCAGTATACAGATGGAACCATTTGATGAATTATATGATAAGAGGTGTCGAACTCTAGATTTCTGGGATGAAGTATGTGAAAGAATGTTGATGGGACTATAATTGGTAGATAAGATGGAATAAAAATTACTATTGATTTAGAAGTACATGAGGATAGCTCATAACATGAAGAATCATTTTGCAGATAACCAGAGGAAGGATCATTCTTTCAAGGTAGGTGATCATTCTTTCACAATGTTTTTTAATGGAAAATTGTGATGCATTTTGGTAATAATGAAAAGATGATTTTTTTGGTTCATTGGACCCTATGAAATCAAGGAGAATGTTGGATTAGTTTCGACAAAGTAGATTTACCTTCATGTTCATACCAGGTAATTTTTTTTCATGATTCTATATTGAGAAAGTATTTTTCGGATCCTTCTCATTCTTTGAGTCTAATGGTAGTTCAGTGAGAGTAGAATCCTTCTTATGAGGAACAACTAGTCTAGCTTCCTGAATATTGAGAGAAAGTGTAGTAGAATAATGTGATTCATTAGGTTAAGGTTTGTGTAAAAACCATTTGTTTGAAGAGGAAACATAGTAATCTGAAAATGCTATGGGGGATAAATACCCCCATTTATTTGACACGTGAATAAAAATTTTGAGGATGCAATTTCTGAAAGGGGGTATAATGTTATATCCCTTGTATTTATAGAATAATATATTTTCATATCAATTAAAATTTTGGAATTAAATATTAATTTTACATTAAAGGGGACAATATTTATAATAGTTTACACAACACACAACAATGGGTTTCTCCGAAATCTTACGTTGAAAACAACACTAAGTTATACTGAAACATAATACAAAAATAATAATATTATTTTAAATTTTAGTTAAAGACTTGGTGTTGTGTTAGAGGAAATAAAAAGAATTAACTATAGTATTATTTTAAATATTTACTAAATGTTTTTACATTTATCAAATGAAATTTAGAGGATTAAAATGATAATAAATCTAATTTTAATCATAAATTACTCTAATATTTTTAAAAGGTAGTTTTGCCACCTTTTGATAGAGAATAGTTATTAAACATACCTTTTACCCCTTGTATATATTATATTTTACATAATACACTTATTCTATATAAGATAAACATCAATATTTACTTTGGATAATTGTTTTCTGATTTTCTAATAAAGTTCATTTTTAATGAATAGTGAAAAATACCACATTTTATGTAAAAACATAATTTTCATCTAATTTTTTTATATAGTTAAATTATCATTTTATTGTTTTTAACATGTAATTTTATTATTAGTTTTATCATTTAATAAAAATTTTCTCATTGGAAGTTATTTTAAATTTATAATGGACATTAACACGTGTAAATATTTTGATTGTTTTTATTTCTTAAAACCCTACTTTTTGGTTTGGAAAAAAAGAATTAGTATTAAATTTATGATTGAAACTTCTATGTTTTGAATTTAGAAAAATGGATTCCATATTTTTAATAATGAAGTTAAATCTATGTAAATAGGTACCTTTTATTTTTGGATATTATGAATAATAACTTTAGTAATTATTTTTATTTACCACTATTAAAAGGTAAATTAGGTAAATAAGGCTCAAAATAATGTTATAATAATATAAAACATCTATAAAACATGTTATTATATTATTATATGATTCATGGGAGACCAAAAAAATCCAAAGGTTGAACCTTTTGGATTTGGGAGCCACCACGGTGTGAAAATCACATGTTATAATAATTAATTTAAAGTAAAGCGAAATTTGACAGAGACATATATCTTTTTACTAAAAAAATTTAATTTGGGGTTATATAAGGAATATATCTAAATATGAATTTTCATTAGAAATATAAAATTATTTCCTACATCATGGTATATTATTTATAAATTTTATAGATTAAATAAATAAATATAAATATGACATAACGATAGTGTAGTGATTCCTTCATTAATAAAGGATTAAAATAAATGATATTATAAATATTCAAATAAATATTATTTAACATAATTTATGTCATCCATATATTTTATATATTAATATGACATGTTATTATAATATTAAATGGATTGGTTCGAATTTATCTATCTTTTTGTCATTTATTTAATTTCAATAAAATGAATAGTGTAAACATTTACATAATTTGTGCTTTATAAAAATAATAATATAATAAATTATTTAAAAACCCTAAAAAATGTTTTCAAATACTAATGTGAGTATGATATGTTCTAAAATTTCCAAAAGAGTCCAATTATTTTAAATTAACCCGATATAAGTAAATTTAATAGCTTTTTAACAATTATAATATAGTAACTACTATTAAAATTGAAAGAGAATAATTAAGGAGAGAATAAAAATATAGGGTTCAAAATAAACTCAGTACATTTATAAAAACTATTGGATGAGAGTATTTACATCTACCCTAATATTATATTCCCCATATCTCAAGTTAGATCTACTTTCATTAAAAAAATAATTTATATTGATTTTATATTTTAATACTTTCCAAGGGTGCCCCTCCCATCTCCTATAAAAAAGTATGCATGCCTCCCATTTACTCACACATAAAAATCGTATTCTATCATTCAAGATCAATCCAAAACTCTTGTTATAATACCTATCCACATTCATGAAGTATTTTAATAGTCATAACTCCCTTCATAGAGGTGTTTAGGTGTTCTTCAAAGGAGATCAACTGAAGAAGAGGTATTGTTTTCATTAAGTGTTTCAATTTTGTTTCTTCTTCCACTTCCTAAAATATCATACAACCATGATGAGATAATAACTCCAATATTCTAAAAATAATAAGATTTTTTGTTAATATAATCCCCTAAATACATATCTACCTCCATCAAATGGGAAAAGAATTAATCGTTCATGCGTATATGTTAATTATCACCTTTGTAAACCTTTTAGTTCATTTCTATTAATATCTATTATGATTTGTTATAATGCTAGAATTAATATTAATATATGATATTAGTGACATATTATTCATTATAAGATAATAATATATCAATTCAATTCTTACTTTCATGTGCATGAAAATGATAACTTCATTCATGCGTACGTGTGAACTATCACCCCCACAAAGCTGTGTGACTCATTTTTTTAATTATACAAAATGTATGATATATATAAGTATATTAAAAATGATATTAATTATTTTATTATTATCATGATAATTATGGAATTAAAAAAGTATAATTATCTTATTTCAATAATCATCAATGAAAAATGGTAATATTACTCATGCATTTGTATGGCATACCATCACTATGATTTTAGCATTTTTAATTTTTCATAACCTTATTTAATGGTTTAAATTAAACAATATTATTTAGGTGTAGAATTGGTGAATATTTCTTGAATACTACTATAGAGATTATGGAATATTAACCACATGAACTAGGGATATCATACCATGTTCATTTTCGACTCAAGATCTGATTATCGAAAAATCAACCGACATGGAAAAAAATAATTAAATAATTAATATAACATGTTCATATGCGACTTAATGGGAATAATAATAATTAAAAACGTTTTAAAGAAAGTATAAATTAACCTAAGTTTATTATTCGTGAATACGATGAATTATCAAGACAAGATAGACTCATGTTCAAGAAATTCTTAATGCAGTCTCATTTCATTGAATAAACTATCAATGTCATTGGTTTTGTTTTTATGAGAATATGTGTGAATGACATAATATTGTTTTACACTTAATATGCACTTATATTGGGTGTATTGTTATTTTTTACACCTAATTATGTTATTTATTTTTGCTTTATCTAATGATATGATCATGGTATGAGACTTTTCTGAATCTCCATTCATTGAAGAATATTATGGTTTATACACAACCTTATTTTATATGGTATATAATAAAAACACTTTGACTTATAATCATTTTTTAAATTTTTCAAAAGTAATATTTTTTCAATGATGCATTTTATTAAATGGAAAAAAGGAATATTTTATTTAAATATGTTGTAATAATATCTTCTCCACCATCATGACCATTATTCGATATTTGGATTCCTTAACAAGTCGTACTGATTTATTTAAGGAAAATAAATACTATATACAAATGTTATGAATTTTGGTATTGAAAATTGTTTTTAGAAATAATTTATTTTTTCAAAATCTTTGAATTATATCTCGTCATTTCAATGTGGAAATCTTATCTTCCCTTTATTCTTGTTTTACGTGTTTTGATAATTTAATGGTTCTTGGTATTTGATTTCATATAGAGGCGGTTCTTCGATAAACTAAAGGTCGGTGAGCCCGTGATAGCTATTAATTTCATTTGCTAACACGAAAAAGGTAAACATTATGGTTTGTCCTAAGATATTTAGGGAATATACTGTGATGGGTATTTCAAATGTAATTATGAATGTTAATCCTCAAGTAGCTGTGAAAGATACAATTCAAGTATGTTATGGATGCCCCAAGTTACTATTATGATCTATGATTTCTATGAGTTATTCATAAATCTCATGATTTCATGAGGTTTGTTAAAGAGCTTATGTTTTATGAGTAAATGGTATTATTTCATTGATTTTTATGTATTCATATACTAATTTTTTCTTTCATTATTTTATATACCTTACTGAGCTTTTTTATACTCATCCCATTTTTTTGAAATATTTTCATAGGCTATAAGGAAGGATAAAGGAACAAAATATTCCCATAAGTATTTTATCAAGAAAATTATTCTAGTTTTATATAAGGAGTTTTATTAATATCAGAAAAATTGGATATAGTATAGGTGTCTACATTGTAATATTTTAGATTTAAATCCTTAATAATTGCCTAATTTTACAAAACACAAAACAGAAAAATATATTTGAGTTGAATTAAATTCAAATTATTGAAATATATCAATATTATGTTATATTTAAGGTTGGGTCCTTATTTGATGAATGAATTTCATAGTGATGATACCTTACTGAAAATAGTAAATAATTGAATATGCCTGAAAACATAATACAATAATTATGAAAGAACAGAAGATCCCATCAGGAAATCTCTATGAGCATCCCGGGCTCCTCGTCTATCCTTTTCTCATAACTTCTAGATACAAGAAATATTGAAGTAAACATATACCCTTAAAAAAAGGTCTAATCAGGTACTAAGGGTACCCAGGTAGGGTGTGATATATTAATCTCAATATTATGGAAGTTATAGTTTCTAGCTTAATCCAGAGAATGAATTACAAATTTTGAGGGGTTCTATATGAAATTAATATACAGTGATACCAAATTAATAACCAAAACTTTATATGGGTTCTTATGGACACATATCCCATACCAAATGCTTTGGCTAAGTTAGAAATTATAAAGAAGGATCCCATGCAAGAATACTATGTGCACCTGTGCTAGACGTAACAGGGAAACTCATATAGGTTCACCCCAAATCTTTTTCTTAGGATTGTGATATAATTCCCATCTTATCACATAAGTATTCTATTAATCAAGAGAAAATGTCCCAAGTGTGTTCTCTATTATTAATGGAAGTATCAATTATAGCATGAGAAATTAACCCCAAGAGATCATTCAATGAAATTTGAATAGATCAAGAGTTAGAGTCTGAGCCCAACCCAAAAGTACCTCTATAGTACGTAAATTCAAAATATCAAAATCCACTGAGCCCATCCAAGGATATAGTTTTTAAGGTACTGGTATCAGTTTTGTTATAAAAAAAATGATTCTATCTATAGTATCACCTATATTGGAATAAGTATTTTTTAAGTCTTAGCGTATCCAGCTTTCTAATGGAACCATCCTCAATTTCCCCATAGGGAATCAGTAACACCCAATAGTATAATAAGAATCCCATAGGAAACACTTTCCTGGAGATCCTAAAACAACACTTCCTCGATATATCATGGCATAACAAGATAACCACATGTGTCCATCCATCAGTCCTTAATATGGAACCCATGTCCTCACCCATCCCATATCTAGTAATCCATAGAAACTAGGCATATATAAATTCAGACAAGTCATTTCAAAACACCAGAAAAAGTTTTGACCGTGCCTCCCTTATATCCCAATGTAAATGAGTAATTACATTTATTATATATCAACTAAGGCATTACCTATTTTTCAATTCAAAACCAATGATCAATTTCATTAAAAAATGAATTCAATTCATTTATGGAAAAAAATGTCATCATGCCTGTTCCATTCCATTTGTTACAATCAACATTAACTGTTCCCCTTCAATTATATTATGAGGGGTGTTCATACCACAATATTCAAATAATTTATCCAACTTGTTTTAAAATTCATGGTCAACACCAAGAACCATTCCTAAACATATCATCTTAAATGGTAACTCAATGCATTATAATAAAGGGCATTTAGGTTGGGCACACCAAAATGGGTAGCGAAGAGGCAAGGAAAACACCTCGAACACATTTCTCCCTAAGAGAAGGCCACAATAGTCATTATAGAAAAAACCAAACTAATTAATGACTTACAACAACACATCACTGAAATGTTGCATTGAGTGGAACAATGGTGTGACATCATATAATCCATGAAGTAAGGTGAAGTGGGTAGACCCACTACATTGTTACTTTTAATTAAATGTGGTCCCATGAATATAGGCGGTGTCTTGGTTCATCTTTAATTTTCAATAAGAAACATTATTTAAAAATAACCCATAAGGTCCATGTACTTGAATTATATTTATCAATTATAATCTCAAGCATTAAGAGATGCAATGCATTAAGGCAGGAAAGCATAATAGTCTATTACTATATTTTTAACATGAAAGAAGTGCACCTCAACAAAAGGGTTTCATTATAAAACCGGACTTCATTCATCAACACTTATTTTTTTCATATTTAGACATTGATTCCAAAATTATAATTCAAATCAAGGAGGGAAACAATAACCTACCATGTGTAAATCAATGAAATAGGAACACCAATTTAATAATCAGAAAAAACATAATATAAATTTTTAATCTCTACTAATTAGATTTAAGGTAGTGCACCTCAACCAAGGGGTTTTATTATTAAACCATGAATTTCTTTATAAAAAAACTCCTTTTCCACTTTAATCATTTCATTCAGGAAAATAAATTCAGTATAGAAAAGTAGAATTAAGAATCATCTAAATAAAATTTAAATAAATCTTTAATTAATGTGTCTTTGAGAGGGACCCTACCTCAGAGTGGAATTTATTTAATACCTAGATTTTTATAGAATTGGGGGTGACCAATCACAACGGACCCAAAATCACATGCATAGTCCTTTATATACATTCATACCTTATGTTTATGCATGTGATACCTCTATATTTGTTAAAATATTATATATATCATCAATAAGTAACCCAAAATTATGTTGCAAAATACCAACACACCATTAATAGTTTCAAAGGGACTCATATATCACATAATTCATAACCTTTGATGGTGAAAAAACCCATCCATAAGAATAATACCACAACATAGATCGTGGCTAAAAACCCAAACATCCGAAATACCTCGACATCAGCTATGGTTGACAGAATCCTCACAAAAAGGTCCCATGGGACTATTCACATAACCCTAAACCCTTAGACTACCGAAACCGGATCTATCCATCAAACCTTATGTCCAACTTAATCCATAATGGTCTATAGGGAATCCAAATTACCCATAGAAACAGAAGGAGAATAGGTGAGGAAGAGATACCTCTCCAGATCAAAGCGAAATAGGGATAAAATAAGGTGAAACAAATTACCATAGTGGGATCCCATAGGAGGGGTTTTTGAGCTACAGGGCCTCATCCAGGGATCCTTTGTGTTGTAGTGTGGTGAGCACGGCAAGGGGTTCATGCAAAATAGGTTCACGCTATAGGTAGGTGGTGTCCATAGAGAGGTGCAAGAAATGGGTTCGCGCCCAGGATGATAACTGGGGGAGTGTATCATGCCTGGTAGGGAGGAATGGGAAGGTTGGATTCCCTTTAGGTTTCCTCAAAACAGTAATTAAACTAATAATAATAATTAATAGTAATAAGAATATTAAAACACAATAATAATAATAATAACCAATAAAAAATATAATAATACTATTGTTATTAAAACATTTATTTATTTTAATTTTTTTTTTCTTTTTTCACATTTTAATTTTATTTTAATTGAAATCCAATTTTTTTTAATTTCACTAGAAAGAAACTCAAAAATTTCAAGGGTTCTGACTTCTGAAATTTCATTCCAACTTCATAATTTAAAAGAGGACTATGCAATAGAGAAATTTTTTCAAAAACCCTAGAAATTATTCATTCTGTTAAAAAAATAAAGACATCACAACCATCCCAACTTAGAACATCTCATCCCCAAGAAACATTCAGGAATAATGTAAACAACACACAACCGAAAAGGGTTATTGTGTCTCTCACAAAAGGATGCATTGCATCTCTAAATTCCCAACTCACATTAAGGAATTGGATATATGGGTGGTACACAATCCATTTAGATATGAGTCAATGCACATTTTCTAATTGAAAGACCTAGAAGGCTCTCACCCATGCCCATTTCCCCAGAGACACGATCACATCGTCCCTCATTAAGCATCTAGGAAATGGTACATTTCCATTTAGTATTTATTATTATATGGACAAATCCAACTCATGACTCAACCACATTTAGAATTGCCTTATAATCACGCCTATAAGTATTATAACAAGGCTTCTTGCATGATTTCTAAAATGGTTTAAAGAGGTCAATACCCATCGACCTAAAATCTGATGTTGATCCACTTCAACCAACCATTTAAGAAGACACTCTGATTTGACAACCCTCGTTTTATGAACTGAACCGTGATGCCTTCATCCATGGTTTCTCGCATTCACCACGAACACATCCACTAATCTCTATAACAGAATTTCTATGAAGTTCAAAGATTTAATCATAACCATGCATGAAAATAAGTTTGGGATAACCTAATATTGGAATTATTGGAGTGAAAGGAACTAACAAATGGAAGCCTATTATACATTTTTATGAGAGAGATGTTGTTATAAGGAAAATACACCCATATCTGAACAATTACCAAGCTCAAAGTGGCATCGACCGAGATGTCGATTTAGATAAAACAACATGTGTTCAAGAGTTCTTCCTAATAATTTTTTCATGGAATCCAAGGGTCACTCAATATAATCCAAGACATGATATGAACCATTAATTTATCATTAAACACTTGGATACCACTAAATAATCCCAACAAAATTTTAATCTTTAGTGTGGAGTAAGAACTATGCTTTATTATTGTACCTAGATGATGTCACGATAAGGGATAAGCTCATCGCAAAGTAGGATACACTAATAGGATTTATTTGGATTATAGTTCAACATACACGTGTTCTATAATGAAAAATAGTCGATCCACAACTAGTTGACCTTTAAGAAGACACTCAACTTCACCTGCCAGTGCACCTCTATTAATATATAACCAAGACTTTACCACTCAAGGCATCTTGTGATCATTAAAGATTGACCTCCATAGTCCATGCATGAACAAAAACATTGCTCAATGTTTTCATACACCACAAAACACACCAATATCATTTCACTGATATAACACCTGTATGATTAAAAAATTACCAACTTCATGTCATTTAAGCCAACATGACCATTCTCTAATTGTCCTCTTTGTTTGTTTTCCTTCTACCCAAAAGGAAATGAATTTAATAGGAAAACATGAAACTCCCCACCCTAGGAGTATCCTATTCATAAAAAAGAAGACATATACTAGCCTATCAAAAGAAAAATAGACCAAAACATCCATAAACACAAAAGATTAAATTTTTTTCATGAAAACAAAAACCAAACCGATGAGAATGTCAAAACGTCCATTTTTATGGATTTCATCCCAATCATTGGGATGAACATAATTTCTTTATTCTTAGGTCACTATACTTTAATGGTGAACCATATGTTTTTAACAGCATGAGCCTTAACAATTACAAAGAACTATCCCTGTTCATAGCGACATTAAGTACTCGACAGGAACCAAATACGTGAATTCATACTACCCCATGGTGATACAAAAGAAAGATGACATTTAACTCAGATGACAATGAATAGAGTCACCCATCACTTTGAATATGGGAGGTTCAGATGACCTAAGAAGCTGAGGATCATACCCAAGACATGTCTAACATGATGAAAATGAGCATTAACTGATTCTCAGGCCTGATACAAAAGTCAAGGATACCATGACCACCCATTATAACAAGGGTTCATTTGGAATGTGAAAGTTATTCTAGTTAAAATGGAACCAATATCAGAAAAATCATATAATTAATAAGGATTTTTTTCTAAGGGTGCTACATATTACGGGTAGGGCCTTATGAGGAACAAGTGTCGACCCTAACACCGGGTTCTGTTAAAATTAGTCACAAGGCTTAGAATCTGATCATCTATGACATAGTTAAATGAATGAGAACCTATAGAAAATTGTTGTGATTCCATTACGAGGACACATAAATAAGTTTATCTACCCTTACATGAGGTTCTTAAGTAGAGGAAACTACTAACCGTTCAATTTCAAATCCATTTTCATTTAATACCGTTTCGTTGTATAATATGAACTGGTTCAATATTTCAGTCATATGGGAGACCATCTACCAATTAATAAAGCACCCATACATATTACATGTGGAATTTGGCTCCCATTTAATTACAATTGATAAATTTTAGAAAAATCAACCCATTTAATATTATACAAGATATCATTCCCCTACATGTAGCTAATAATGAGAAACATGTTTTAATCACATAATCATGACATTTTAATCACTAAGACATGATAATAAGAATAGAATCATGATACAAGGAAAATATTCTAGTAAATAGGAAGCATAACAATAGGCTACCATTCTAAAAATATCATCAAAACATGGCATCTAAAATTGTATGCCAAATAAAAATGAGACATGGAATTGATCTCAAGGAAGTTAATAATATCCTTAGTCAAACTAAATTGAAACTACATTGCATGACACTTTTCATGACATGAGAATTATAATGTGGGTAATATGATGTATGTTATGTTTCATTCTTAACATAACATACCAAGGCTAAAATACTAGAAAATGAATAAATACATAAGAAGTAGAAACTACCCCAATCAATCAAGGTGAAATCATTTCAACACTAATATAAAAAATAATGAACATCAATTCCTAGTACTGGACAATTGGTCATTTCTCATAAGTGGGGTGATCAGTCCCAGACCTGACTTTTAAACAAGAGCTAACACATTCCCAGTATCCTATTTACCGATCCAAAATAGTAATACAAATGAAAAAAAAGTAAAATCACTCTTATACCACTTTGAAACGTCCTGACCAGGCTACCCTCAAAAATGGTGGCCAAACCTATGGGTCACATAATATTGACACACCTCCCCATACACCAAAGGCTTCCGAATAGAAGTGAGGGTGTAAAGGTGATTTAGTGGGGAGAATATACCCTCTTATCAGAGTTTCATAGTGGTGGAACAAGAATATAAATAGAATCCAAAAGATGAAATAGGAAATAAATGTAAGACAATGCAGCTGAAACCGTAGTAAATAATTCAAAATAGTTGTGTAAGATAATATTTAACAATTTATTAAAGGTTGAAAAGTATAGATTATAAAATAAATTAATTCAAGTCATGGTGATGTTTCATAACATAAAATAGTAAAGAAAACAAAATTCTTGATATCCTAGTACAATAAAAATGAAATAATAGGAAAGCCCCTCGGGAGATCTCTATGAGCATCCTGAGCTCCAATTTACTCCTATTCTCATAACTCCCAGATACAAGCAATGTATTCGAAAAACTAGACCCTACAAATATAATTTATATCTGGGTTCCAAGGGTACCTGAGTAGGGTGTGATATATAAATCCTAGTACTTCTTCACCCATGGTGTGTAGCCCAATCTGGAAAATTTACTATAAATTAAGAATTGTTATATATAAAATAAGTGCAGTGTGATGAAAAATTCATTATAAAATCATGGTATGGGTTCCTACAAACACCGTTCCCATACCAAAAGCATTGGCCTAAGCTATAAATTAGAAATAAGGTAATTTTCCAATTATAATATGTATACATGTACCATGATTAACAATGAAACTCAAGGAGGTTTACCCCTTATTATGGTGCGTAGGCTTCGAATCTAATTCCCATGTCGTCACATAAGTATGCTAATAAGAAAGGGAGAAAGTAACAAGTACATGCTCAAATATAAATGGAAGAAAAAAATAACAAGGGAAATTAACACTAATAAATCATTTAATTAAATTTATACAGATCTATATTTTGAGTCTCGACCCTTCTCTAAGGTATCTCTATGGTAAATCCATTCAAAATATCCAATGCCACCGAGCACGTCCAATGCAATATTTTCGAAGGTACAATTATCAATCATGGTATGAATACTTTGATTCCATTCCTGGTATCCCATGTAAGGGACCAAGTATCTTCTGAGGCTCTATTTAGCCCTCTTTACAATGGAACTATCCTATGTTTCCCCTTAGGGAGTCGATATCACCCAAAAGTATAAAAATAATCTAGTAGGATTCCTTTCTTGGAGAGCCTAAAACATCAGAGCCCCAATACATCATGGTATAACCACATGAGTATAGGAGTTCATCCATGGTCATTAGTACAGGACTCATGTTCTCACTCGATATTTATCAAGTGAACTATAGAAGCAAGGCACATTAAAATTCATATAAGTCATTAAAAACTAATGATAAATATGTGGCTATACAACTATTAAAACACATTGAAAATTTGTCATTGAATTTAATATATAATCCATATGGTAGTACCTCTTATGAATTTAAAAATCCATGATCAATTTCATTACAACCAAAGCATTCAATTCATTTATGGATAATCATGCCATGATGACTTTTCCATTCCATTTGTTACAATTGACCTTAATTGTCCCTGTTTAAATATATAAAGATGAATGTGTGTAACACACTATTTAAATAATTTAATAAACTAGTCAAACAAGTAACGGTCGACACCAAGAACCATTCAGAAACATTTAAACTCAAATGCTAACTAATGGTATTGGGAAAAAGGACATTTATGTTAGGGACCCTCAAAGGTAAGGCCAAGAGGCAAGTCAAACAATTCTAATGGGTTTATCCATAAGTGAAGTCCACAAAAGGCATGATAGATCAAACCAAACAATTGAATAGAAGAAAAAAGGAATTTCCTGAAGGATGTGGTGAGAGGAACAATAGTACCACATGACATAAGAGAGGATGTAAGGAGAATAGGGTAGACTCTCGACACTATAAATTCTAATTAAATGTTGATCCATGCAGTTAAGAGGTGTCTTGGAATAGTAATCATTTTTCAAGGAAGAAATTTCATTTAGAAATAACCAAGAAGGCCCACGCACATGCACAACATTTAACAATTATAATCGAAATCATAATGAGACCCCATGAATTAAAGAAGGAAAGCATAAAATTCAACCACAAAAATTTTATCTTGAAGGCATCACACCTTAACATAGGGGTTCTATTAGAAAACGTGACATTATTCATCATCACATCCTTTATTCATATTTCAATATTGATCCTAAAATTATAATTCATATAAAGGAGGGAAAAACAAACCTTCCATGTGGAAAAAAATTCCTTAGAAATAACAATTTAATAAGCACAATAAAACATGTTATTAATATTCATTCTATAACTTTTCATATAGAAGTCAGCACACCTCAATAGAGGGGTATTATTATAAAACCGTGACTTTTCTTATCAAAAAATCCCATTTTTCAACTTTAAATATTGAATTAACGAAAATAAATTCATCATAAACAAGTATAATTAAGAAATAACTAAAAGATAATTAAATTGATCTTAAAATAAAGAGCCCAGGAGAGGGACCCTACCTAAGGGTGGAATTAATATAATACCCATCACTTGAAAAATTGGCAGATACCACTCACAACTAGCCTATAGTCACAGAAATTAACACCTTTATATATAGGCGTACTCTAATTAGGTGTGTGCATGCCTTCTATTTTTGATATAAATACACTATAACATCAATAGTTACCCAAAATTAAGGGTGAAAAGACCAACACAACTCTATTAATTTACCAGGGATTCATATATCATATAACCCTAAAAATTAAATGGTCTAAAAAATTCTATAAGAATAGCTCCTCATCTCAGATAGTGGCAGCCAATCAAAAAATCATGAATACCTCACCTATAGTGGAATTTGACATAATCCATATGAATAGGTCCCAAGGGACCATCCACACAACCCCAATCTATACTAAAAATGAAATTGGCTCACCCCTTCAAACCCAAGGTTTGGCTGAATCCATACCAGTCGACAGAGAAGCCAAATAGTGGTTGTAAATCGAAGGAGAAGAGGGGAGAAATTCATAACTCTCTAGATCAAGGAATAATGGTGATGACATGAGGTGAATCCGATCACCAAAGAGGTATCTCAGAGGAGGGTACCACATGCTACAGGGCACTAGTTAGGGGGTTGTCTCACCATAGGGTGGAACAAACTGCAAAGGGGGTATCACCAATGATGGGTGTGCTATATATAAGTCATGACCATAGATAGGTGTAGGGGTTGGGGTAATAATGGGTAGGGTAATAGGGACAGGGTCTCATTCCAGGTAGGCTGGAAAGGGAATGATGGGTTACCATTAGGTTTTCTCATAACCCAAATTAATCTCATAAGAATAATAAATATATAATTAATAATAATAATAATAATATTAAACGAAAATATTAATAATAATAACTAATAATAATAATAGAATTATTATTATTAATATTAAAACATTATTTTATTTAATTTTATTTTATTTCCATTTTCCTCATTTCATTTTTATTTTAATCTAATTTTTTTTATTTATTTAAAAAGGAACTCACAACATTCATAGGTTCCAACTTCTGAAATTTTGTTCAGACTGTGGGTAAAAAAATGGAATGTGTAATAATTGAAAAAATTCAGTAGCCAAAGAAATTTTTTATCTGGTTAATATTGGGGGAAATTACATTTATTATGTATTTAATATAATATAATTATTATATAATAGATAACTTAATGTTGTCCATTTTTTATGAGTATGATAAAATAGTTTGTGGATGTGTGGACTACCACCTCCTTAAATAGATTTGATTCCATCAAGTTTTATACAAAATGTATTAAAGATGGATTTAACAAACATATGAGTTATATATGATATAATAAATCTAATTGAATTATAAAATATTCATATATATGTATGTTTTATACTTTCATTCTTTCAATATGATAATAATATGGAAATAAAGTACATGCGTACGTATGACATACATTCTCCATTTACTATGCTCTTAATTTTATATTTAAATAAATACTTAATAAATATGATATTTATATAATTTTCAAATTTTTTATATCATTTTATAATTATTAGGAAAAATTATAATAATTCAAAAAACATATAAAAATGTTATTACCTAAAACGTAACATTAATATGGATTTATAAATAAATTGGTAATAAATGTTCATAAGTAAATAATTTATGATAAGATATAGATTAATATAATTATGTAATATATTTATTGTAAACTTATATTTATTATATTGGGTTTTTGAGAAAGTAGGATGAGAGTCAATACATAAGGTAAGGGAATTTCATCTCACTTTATTATATTAATTTGATACATTCCATATTCATAAACCATTTCTTCTATATAGTTGATATAATTTCCTAATAAATTTTATATCATGAGATACATTTACTTCAGGATATTAATAGTTTCTGTTGATGTTTTTATTCATGGGGACCATGAATCCAAATTTACTCATGTGGTAAGAGGATTTATATTCTCACTTTTATTTCTTTGAGTCTTGTTCCTTTTTTGATACTAATTTCTTTTGTTTAGTGTTTATAATGCCATGAATCAATTATATAATTCTTATTAATAAATTTATGGTAATTTATGAATCCATTTTTTATCTCAATTTCATGGGGTTTATAGTTCGAAATATACTAAATTGGAAAGATAATCTTGTCTCAATTTTCCTTCATTCAAACACGTGTAATGTTAAACAACTATATTATTTTACGAGGCATATATACTTGAAATTAAAATCTTTTATCATGAATTTCCTTATTTTCATGATATTTTAAGCCTCATTTAATTATACTCTCTCTTTGGGATTATTATTAAATGTTACAAATGTTTTGAGATTCTATTTCTATAATATCTTTATCCATTGGGATTTCTTATGATTATTCTTATATTAATGAATCATTATTAAACATATCTGAAAAAATATAATGAATTTTTTTCTTCTATTTTTTCTTGATATATTCAATTATTGGTAATATTTTCCTGTAGTTTTTTTTACTTAAGATGATTATGAAAATGTTTTTAATAAAATTCGACCATAGTTATCTCTTTAGTCAAAAAGCTATTTTATTCAAAAACCATGTTTTTCAAAAATGATTTCTAATTTTATTAAATTAAATTTTATGATTATTTTAAAATAAATATAGTTCAATACAATTAAATTCTTTATTATTACGTTTTCAAATCTATTTTCAATGAATAAGGTTTTAATTTTTTTATGTTTTAAAATGTTTTATTTCCAAACAAGAATGGATATTATACTCAAGAAATGTTTTAATTGATATTTCCAAATTATTTCCCAACTAAGATGACATATATTGATGTTAACTATGAATTTCAGGGGTTATGACCTAAGGAAAAATTTCTTATTACTTTTCATGATGGTTTATTTTTTTATGATTTTTTTAAGAAACCAATTTCTCTTTTATTGGTTATATTGTGATAAATTTCTACAAAACCCGCTTCTTTTTAGGGGTTATTCTATGTTTTAATGATTATGAATCCCATATTTTTACATAGGTTTTGAAATGAGGAAATTTTTTTGATACCCAATTTAATTTCATGTGTTATCATATGTTGAATGTTTTATGATCTTATGGAACTCATATGTATGATTTATATAAGAGATAGTTGGGACTATTTATTCCTTTAATTAATTGGGTAATGATTTATATCTCATAAGATATACATGACTAGAATGAGGAGTGAAATAAGTTCATCAAAGGAATATTCCAACTAAGATAGTTTTTGGAGTAATCCTTTAATACTAATATGGTTTTGGGAGTGAACACATTAAACTAATATGGCCTTGGTTTAGATTCCTTGAAAACCATTAAAATAATTTTATATGTTTATGTGTCTAGAAAAAATTCTATATAATATTCTTATGTTATTCTACCATGAAATATTCTCCTAATTATATAATGATTCACATCATAAGAATAACCTATCAATATGGAATGATTCATGATAATGATATTTTATATGATGGTTATGATATTAACATGTTATGATCGTGTTCTTATACCCTTATTTCCATATTACACTTATCTATCTTCTATATTTTTTTACCCTTACTAGGAATATGAGATCACCATTTCTTATATTTTCTTTCCCTAGGTTATGAAAAATGGTCATATGTAAGAGTAACAAAGGGGAATATATTTTTGGATGATATTGTAGATATTTCACCAAATAAAAGGAATTTGTTCCAATTTCCATTGACACAAAACTATTATGGTCCACAGGCATGTACTTTTTTATTGTGCTGATATTCTTCTAAAATGTTTTAATATCCATGTATGATAAACATGGGTTTCTATTTTTGGTATTTAAGTGTATTTTTAGTCAACCATTGGAAAATATGATGAGGTAATGTTGTTGAAATCCTTAGGGATATTTATAAGGATAAGAATATGTTTGTCTCTAAGGATAATCCTAAGGATGAAATAATATTTTTAAACATTTCATGGATTTTTTCTAATGGATAGAGTGACTGGTCTAAAATATATACATCTATATATGAATACTACAAGTGGATGTGGATCTGGAAGAGATGTTCATAGGGATAACAACATTAAATCCTCATATTAAGATATATTTAATTGATAACTGGTGCATGAAAATGATCCTTATTACAAATCAGGTAATTAGAATAAATCTCAATTTGTCCACTATTTAGAAATTTTATATTTAAAATTGGTTTCAAATAATATTTAGATAAATAATAAATATATTAATACAATTTAGGTAATTAGAATAAATCTCAATTTGACCATTTATATAAAAACAATTCAAACATTTAATCTTTTGAGCAATATAAAGAAATTGTTTCATCACGACTACTTCATTATTTTTTAAATTAATTTCTACTACTTAGGTGTATGGGATATGGTAAAATGGATTCCATATTTTAGATTATAATGATATATAATTATTAATAAATTCATCTTAATAAGTTAAAAAAATATGAATGAAGTTAATGAAAAAAATTATAATGATTAAGGTAAAAATGAGTTTATATAGTGGTTAGAATGTAACATAAGGAACCAAATAACATAGTCACAAATCCCAAATAAATTTTTATAAAATATCTCTATCATTTCCTCCCCTAAAATTACACCATTATTGGATTAACATTAAGTAAGGGGGACTTCTAATTAGTGTTCACTATTTTATATATACAAGAAAGACACTCCTCCTGCACTATAAAAGAGAACTCAAATCCTCTCTAATTCACACATATAAAGCATTTTATGTAACACCCAAGACTTTTATGAGAATTATTTTTTTTATTTTATATAAATCATCAAAGAAATCTTTCACTACACACAACACTAGCTTGGCTTGCTTTACACACAACCGCAGCCTTCCTCGATAGCTTGCATCGTACGCAATACTGAGTTTCACTAAACAACGATATGCTATTAAAATATTATTAAAACTAGCAGTTATGAAAAGTATTAACTGAATTTTGAATTTTATAAAATCCAACTTATACATTTTCTAGAATGAGGTATGAAAACAAAATTAGTTTTTTGGATAAAAGAAGTATTTTTAAAAAAATGTAGTTTTACCACCTATTGATGGAGCACCCACATTAAATATAGTTTTTGACACGTTTATAAGTTAAATTTGACAAAATAAAATTCTTCTTTTGAATCAGGTTATAAAAATTTACTTTGGATAAATTTTTTATATTTTTCTGATAACTTTCATATTTTGATGAATAGTAAAAATACGCTAATTTTTAATTAAAAACAACTTTTTTCATTGAGATAATTTATATGGTTAAATTATAATATTGAATGGTTTTAAAGTATATATAGAATATATTTTTACCATTTCATATAATGTATGTCATTAGCATTAATTTCACATTGAATTCATAGGTAAAAACATTTCAATCTTTGGCAACGTTTTAACTTCTAAAACCCATTTTCTTAACAACGGGATTTATTTTAAATTAATTACTGAATCTTATATGTTTTGAATTTTGAATAAAGGATTCCATATTCAGAATCAGTGGGTCCAAATTATTTTAATAGGCTACTTTTTTATTTTTGGGCATTATGAATAGTAACTACAGTAAATTTTATTTACCATAGTTAAAGGTAAATCGAGTAATTAAGGGTAAATATAAGATTATAAAATTACCCTAACACCTGAAAAAATCATATTGGATGACTAAAAGTCTACCTATATCACCTAAGGGTTGGATTATATTCATTTAATAAGCTTTTGTCCATGAAAATAATTTAATTATTATTAAAACAAAAGAATGTGATAACATGTAACTTTCTTAAATCTTATAAGTATAATAATTTTAATTTATTTATAAACTTAATGAAACTTCAAACATGAATAATATACAGAAATATAATAAAATTATCTAAAACATAGGAATTTATTTAGAATTTTTAGGGATAAAATAATTATCATTAATTATGACACAATCGTGATGTTGAAATTATTTTATTAAATAAAATATTAAATAAATTGTTTTAATAATATTAGAATAAATATTATATTAACTATTTAATGTGATAAACTAATTTTATAGATACATATGAAATTTTATGAATCTATGTATGCTTTTAGTTCGAACATATCTTCTGTATATATTTTATTTAAATTCAAATAAATGAATAGTGTCAAAATTGACACTATTGTTATTTTATAAAAATAACATATTATAAAATTGTTTTAAAATCAAACAAATATTTAAAAATTATAAATTAAAATTTATATGGTCTAAAATGTCATATAGTGTCAAATTATGTAAAATTCACAACACATATGTAATTATTTATAATAATTTAAAATTAAAATGTTATTACCACAAATAAAATTAAATTGATAAATAAGGATAAATCAAGTTGATAATGTTTAAAATAAATTCCTAACATGTCTAAATTTTATTGGTTGATGAGATTACAACCCTATCTCATTTAATCTTAGGATATGAGTTATTTTGGAAGTTTTTATGTGGGGTTGGGATTTAATATAAACTAATATTTCTTATATTTCCAAAGGTGCCCCTCTCCTCCCTTATAAAAGGGCACCTCCTCCCTCTCCTCCTCAAACCAATTTGAGCTTTAAAGCTCGGCCAAAACCTGACCATTTCACTTCCACACTTACCTAGAATCATCCTAGAGGTTCTGGTCTTCTTCAAAGACCAACCCTAGTGCCCTAAGAGGAGGTTAAGAAGAGGCGCGTCAAAAAGAGGTAATATCCATTACCGATCCTTTCCAAATTCATTCTTCTTCACCTTATTCTTCATTAGTTGTTTCATTATGAAGTAATAAAATCAGTATCACTCATATATGGATATGTTATTATAAGTATGAAACAACCCTATTTCAACATCTCTCCATCCTACGGAAAACGAAATCACCGCACGTGCGTACGTACGAAATACCGTCTCCACGCTGTGGTGTAATCTATTTTCCGCCACCAACATACTTGGATGGGTATAATGGTGTAAATAACTAATATATATGATTATTGTAAAGTGATATTTATTATGAAATATTATACATACACTCCAATACAATTCCACGATCATTGGAACGATATCATTGCTCGTGCGTACGTACGGAATACCGTCCCCACGATGTGATGCGATTTGTTCTACATGATCTTCATTCCATAATGATTATATAAGTTCATTGAATGAATAAATATGATATAGAGTACATTAATACCATTATGGAAATGATGTATCTATAACCTAAAGATAAGAATAAGAATTTATTCGACAAAACACGCATAAGAACAAAAAGTTATAAACACCCGAATAACTAGTAGCAATGAAATAGTACTACTAAGAAGATATGAATATGACCATAAATGATATCATAACAATAATTATGATTCTGGAATAAGTCAATAACATTATTTAAATCATTATACATGAGTTTTGGACACTTACGAGGCAAATCAGACCTAAGGTAACGGAAAATATCACAATCTCATATTTATCCGAGATTGTTTATACTTTGGTATTTACTGGGGTGTATTTTATCATCCACATCCATGTTTCCTCAATATGTAATATTATTTCCATCCACCTACAATTTTTTAAATCCATTTTTTCCCTTTGGTGAGTTTTATTAAAAGATATGAAAGGAATCTTTTTCCGTTTTTCGTACGATGTACTTTTTGACTTTTCCGACAAAAGTACGAGAAGAATGTTTTTTTAACTTATACGGCATGAATGGATTTTTAAAACATTATTTCCAAGAATATTCCTTTACATGTTTTCAAGTTTATTTTTAATCATCTTCTTTTAGTTTTAAATTGTATGACATGTTAAGAAAGGAAAATTTTTTTGAAGTAGAAAGGATATTTTCCTCATGAATGGAGTTCAAGTGTTATATCAAAATTATTTTCCATCTATGATAATAAAGGGTTCTGTTTCTATCCCTATTATTACATTGATTTGATTATGTTTTGATGGAATTATTTTCATGAATTCCGTTATCTTATATGAATTGTTTTATGATTTCATGATGTTTAAGAATCCCATTTTTATTACATGGGTTATGCTATGATGTTTGGTTTATGATTTTGTGGGACCTATATCTCCCTCCAATGCATTGGGTAAAGATTTTATATCTCATGATATATACATGGCTGGAACGGCAGGTTAAACAGGTTCAGTGAAACAGGACTGAAACGAGGAGTGAACTCTCTTCAAAAATAGACTTTTTCCACTAACATAGTCTTGGCAATGAGTCTTGACAAATAAGAAATCATTCTCTATGATTATGTGTGTATGACACAATGTTTCATGTTTTATGTTTTGATTATTGGGATTTCATTTCACTACTATGATTTATCCCATGTTATGAAATTATGCTCACTTTTGGAGGTTAAGATTTCCAAAATGTTATGTTCTTATGAATAGTAATATATATTTTATGAATAGTAAATAGTATTACTATTTTCTTTTCTTAAGGATGTAATATAATTATATCATGATGTATTTTTTCAAGGTGATATAAAATTAGTTATAGTTTTAACATTGTTATTATTGGAATAAATTGTGATTTTATTTACAAATTGATTTTCTCATATTTATAAAATTATTTT
Organism: Viscum album; assembly: GCA_963277665.1. Classification (NCBI taxonomy): domain Eukaryota; kingdom Viridiplantae; phylum Streptophyta; class Magnoliopsida; order Santalales; family Viscaceae; genus Viscum; species Viscum album. The sequence goes on from OY728133.1 coordinate 1,966,302,139, forward strand.
AAAAAATTAGAGTTAATTTAAAAATTCTTTAGGATGAAAAATAGTTAGGGTATTTTTTTGGGATTTGTCTGAGATTGTTGAAAATTTCGTGAATAGTGAAAACACAATTTAATTTTTTTGGTGGCTTTAATGACATCATAATGATGTAATAATTATATAATCATTGTGGTCGACTATTGAGGATTTAAATATGATATGATGTATCCCAATTGGACAATACCATTGGAAAAACCATGGTCAATCCCATGGTTTTTAAAATACAACTGATGACTTTTCCATTTGAATTAATTAAAAACTCTATCACTTTCTCTATAAATACCACCCTCAACCCACTCTTCCTATCACACCTATCAAGATTTAAACATTATCTAAATTCCTACCAATCCCCTTCAAAATTCCCCTCCCTACCTCCATGAACCGATGGTCTCACGAAAAGGATAAAACCGAAGGATATAAGGATGATCTCAAAGTGAAGAGATCAAGTGTTAATGGCCGTCTTTCATTTTTTTGTGTTTTCTTTCCAAACATTTTTTTATTATACTCTCTTCACCTCCACTTATACGAGATGAATGAAATCTATAGTATTATATATGTTAAATTTTTTTATCATTTTTGGGGAAAAAATTCTCATCATTATTATGCTCCTCTTCCATTTATTCTAAAAAACACTATCCGTGATGCGTCGATTTACCGAAATCATGGATAATGTGTATTAAATTTACATTAATTCCTTTATTTATTGTTGTGAAACCATTTTAATGTTTAAAATAGTTTTTAATGTCTGTGATAGGACCACTATTAATTTTTTTAATCAATTTATATGAATAATATTAATGGTATATGATGAAACAAGTTTGTGATTATCAATGAATAACCAAAATTACTTAAAAAATATATATCTAATGACTTATATCACGATTACTCATCATACCATATAACCAAAGAAATTTATGGAATCATTTAATTTTTAGAAAAATTATTAACAACATTTATTTCAACTTTTTGTGTTTCTCTTCCATTCAACAAGAAATTCATATATGAACCATCCAGGGAAATCACGTGAAGCACGCACCCGGAAAAATATAAATAACAAAATAATATTTTTAAATGGGACAGATGATGTCATTAAATAATCATATAAGGTGCTATAAACATGAATAAATTTATTATAAATATTAATAACACTCTTTTAACCATTATAGAGTAGGTTTAAAGATGATTTATGTAAAAAGAACCCGAGGTAAGGTAATTTTTAACCCAATTTCTGTTCATTGGGTTAACCTTATATATCATTAATTATGTGATACTATGATTATTATTTGTAATGAATTTAATTCATACTATTTTTTATTATTTTTATTTATAGTGTATACAGATATTCCTTTCATCCTATCAATTTCCACTTCGATTATATTATATTTTCAAGGAATTTTGATTAAAAATTCAATTTTAAAATCCAATTTTAAAAAATTGAAAATCAATGTTTTTATGAAGTTATTCATGTTTTATAAATATGTACTGGTTCTTGGGAATTATCTATGATGAATTGTGGGACCTATATCTCCCTCAAATGCATTAGGTATATGTATGTTGGTGGTCAGATGTATGGTTACTCCATGTGTAACTACGAAGCGTACACCATAAGATTGTTGTGAGGGTTACATTGTAAGGTAGCTGTGAGGGTTAAAAATCATAAGGATTATTAGAGGGATACAATATAACAAATTAAATCCTAAATACACCTTTATGGTTTTATATGTGTTCTCAAATGTTTTATTTAAATCACATGTTTCAAAAACAAGTATATAAGGGTGAGAAGTATGTCTTTGTGAAAATGATTTCATATACATACATGTTTTTAGGGACTAAATGTTCATTTCCTTATTTTTATATCCTTCACAAATATTTATATGCATATCCCATGTATTCAAATGTTTTTCATAGGTTATAATGTTGTTTGAGAAAACTAATTATGTATAGATAAATGTTATGTTGTTTTTTCAAAGAAATCATGTTGTTGTTTTGGGGAAAAAATTTATGTTTTGGAAGTAGTGGATACTATTTTAGTGGTACCCACTTTGGATGCATGTGGTTAGATATGTTTGAGTTTTTCTGAAATGTTTTAAAACTCTAAACCAAAAACATCAATGTGATTGTAAATAAATGAAATCTAGTTGAAATATGTAGATTATATAATATTTATGGTTAATACTTATAGTTGGATTCAAAGCATTGTTTAGAAATATTAGGATTTTTTGATGTTCAAAGAATACCATATTTGAATTTTACATTATGTTTATATTAAAATTGTAATGAATTTAAAATTATCAAGTTTCTTCATTTAAGATATTGCTGTTCAGAATGGGTTTCCTTGAAAGAAATAGGGATGTTAATGTTAAAAGGAACCGAGAGGCTGATATCTTTCTGAATCTTCAACTGGGAATGGTGGGAATTGGAACCAATAATTTTATTATAATAATGGACCAGCTAATGTAGGAAATAAATGGTGGTGGAATCCATTGAAGAGATCAACTTGAGAAACCACAATGGAACATGATGATAGTTGAACAATATATAAGGAAACACCCTCCTGCTTTCAGTGGATCTTTTGACCCAGTAGTAGTTGAATGATGGAATAAATCCCTTAAAAATATTTTCGATGTTATGGTATATTCAGATAATCAAATGGTTAGTCTCTCCATTTATCATTTTGAAGGTTAATCTGATCAATGGTGGTAAATGTTAAAGAATATTAAGGATAGAGAAAATATTGAATCCCTGGATTGTGATGAATTTAAATGTATTTTCCTTGAAATATATATTCTATATGTGGTTAGAATTAGGATGAAGAATCAATTCCTAGAAATGAGGCAAAAGGAAGAATACTCAAAAGCTATCTATGAAGAAAACTTCACCTGAATGGAAAGCTATGCTTCAAATCATATTATTGATCTTGATAGAAAAAATACATTTTTACCCAGGACTAAATCCAAGATATAGAATGGTATTGGCCTCCCTAGAAATTAAAAAGTTATGAGTAACTAGTATGATGTGTACAGAGTGTATAAATGAAGTTCACTAATGATCATATGTACATTGAAAACAAATATAATAAAAGGTATAGATGGAGATCGTTGCGTAAGAATCAACCAAATAAATCTGAGGGTAAATAGTTGAGTTTTTGGTTTGTCAAAAAGTGTGGTAAAAAACACACTAGGTAACTACATTCCATAACTTGGAAGTGTTTTAAATGTCATATATTTTTAAATATATCACAAGATTATAATGATTATTATCCGAATAGTAATACTCATATTTAAACTATAATGTGTATTAAATGTGGTAAGATAGGTCATTATGCAACTGTTTTCCCAAAAAAAAATCTGAGTTATGGAAATCATCTAAATTATTATAATAATGTTTTAGTGCGATCATTTATGACTACATCGGATGATGTCGGCCCATCTAATAAATTATAATCATGTACATTGTTTATATACTAATAATTTGTTAAAATAGTGTTTGATATGGGTCTACATGTTCCTTAATTTCAGTGAAATTCTCAAGTAAATTGGATATATCTCCGTAAAAATGAGAGTAAAACATATTATTAAAACACCATAGGGAAATGTTACAACAAAAATAAATTGTCAGGATATTTCCATTGTTATCTATAGATAAAATTACCAGAAAACACTATTGTTTTTTCTATAGTAGAGTTTGTTGTTATTCTGGATATGGAATGGCTTTTTTATTTATCATTCAAAGATTTTTTGTAGAGATAATGAATTTATTTTTCAGAAAGAGTTTCAGTTTTTATACAATAATGAACCCATACAACAAATATCATATCAAGAATATGATAATCAATTGAAATATTGAAATTAAAGTAATCTTGCTCATATTTTTGAAAACAAGGTAACTATTTCGATTGATGATTTCACAATGGTAACTGAATAACTTTATGATTTTCTTGATGAGTTACCCAATGTTATACCTGATGGGGAAGTTGAATTCCCAATTGGCTTAGTTCATGATTATAATCCAATTTAAAAACCCCCTTATCATATGGATCAAATAAAACATATTTAATTAAAAAATTAGTTACAAGGGTTTCTTGATAAAGTCTTATTTAAACCTATCACTTCACTATTGGGAGCTCTGAATTTGATTGATAAAAAAATGATGTTTCTCTGATACTTTTCATTGAATATAAATAATTGTGTAAAATTAATATTATGATTATGTATTTATTACCTCACATTGGTGACTAGTTTGATCAGCTATAGGGAGGTCAAACGTTTTCCAACATTGACTTGAGATTTGAGTACCATCAACTAAAGATGAAGGAGGATGAAAATCCAAAAACTGATTTTCGAACTACATATAGTCATTATGAATTTGTTGTTTTGTTGTTTGGGTTAACTAATGAACATGATGCATTCATGGATCTTATGAATATAATATTTTATTAGCTCATGGATTAGTTTTTGGTTGTGTTAATTATGATATTATGATATATTATAGATGTATAGGGGAGCATGATAAACATCTAAGGGTTGTTTGTAAAACAATAAATTAAAATAAAATGTATGGGAAATTAAGAAAGTTTAATTTTGGGTTGAAAAAAATTCTTTCCTTGTTCAATTTGTTTTTATATATGGAATAATTGTTGATCCTAATAAAACGATAGTTTTTAAGCATTTCCAAATACCATAAATATAACCAAGATTTGTAGTTTTCTTGGTTTGGGAGGTTATTAAAAAAGGTTTGTTGAAAAAATTTCATGTTTATCTAGTCTACTAACTATGTTAACTCAAAAATAAGTTAAATAAATATGGATAAATGAATGTGATGATTTTCTTTCAGAAATTGAAACTAATATTTGTGAATGCTCTAGTTCCGACCCTACCTTAAAAAATAGTGATTTTTTCATTTTCAATAGTGTTTTGTTAAAGGGAAACGGCTGTGTTATGAAGAAGAATGATCATGTAATTGATTATGCTTCAAGGTAACTAAAAAATCATGAGTTAAATTATCCCACACCTAATTGGGAATTTGTATCTATGGTTTTTTCTTTGAATATTTAGAGGCATCATTTATACAGATCCAAATACAAAATATATATCGACCATAAAAAAATTTGATGTTTATATTCACTCATATGGAATTAAACATGAGGAATATAATATGGGTTGAATTGATAAAGGATCATGATTGAATGATAAATAACAATCATAGAAAAAGAAACAATGTGTTAGAATCCTAGAATTGAAAACAATATGAATCATTAACACTGTTACTTATATAACAAGACCCCTTGATTAATGATTTAATAAATTTTGGCTTGGATATTGTTGGTGTAGGAAATTACTTTGTTTTGTTTCAAGTTTTAGTGCAGTTATCTTAGTCTAATAGAATTAATCAATTGAAAAAGGAAGACAGGGAGCAATAAGAAAATGTATAATTGGTTAAAATGGGTATGTTTCTAGAAGTTAACATTGATATAGATTGTTTTTTGAGATTTGTAAAATGATTGTGTGTTCCTTGTGATTCTCATATGAAAAAATGATTTTTGTGATAGGCTCATAGTTCTCCATTTTTATATAATCCTAGAAGCACCAAAATGTACAGAGACCTTCAGGACTATTACTAGTGGGAATAAATGAAAATGGATATTGAATATTTTACCATGAAATATTTTACATTACATAATGTTAAATCATAGTCATAGTTACCGAAGTGGATGATTCATACTTTACCAATAATATAGTGTAAAAGGGGAAATATATCCATGGAATTCATTATGAAACTGCCAATGAATTATCAAATTAACAAGTCCATCTTGGTTATTATCGATCGACGGATTAAATATTCTCATTCCCTTCTTATTCGAGATACTATGTATTTTTAAAATCATTATTTACTATAACTCAAAGCGATATTCAGGTTACATGGAGTTCTTATTTTCACAGTATCTAACCCCAATCCCAGGTTTACTTATATCTTTTAGAAAGTCTATTTTATGTCATTATGAACCAAATTAAATTTCCGTACATATTTTCAACCTCAATTAGATGGGACGTCAGAACAGAGAATTCATGATTTGGAGGATATTATCTGAGCTTGTTTAATGGATTTCTGGGGAAGTTGTGATCAATATATTAATTTAGTTGAATATTATTATAATAATAATGTTCATTATAGTATACATATGGCACCTTTTGAGGCATTATATTGGAAGATGTGTCGAAATCCATATTTTTTGGGATGAAGTTGGTGAAAGGAAGTTGATATGACCAAAATTTGAAGAGGATGAGGTTGAGGAAGTGAAGATGATCCATCAACACATGTGGAAAACATAGAGTAGGAAGATAAGTTATGTAGATAATAGGAGGAAAGAATTTTCTTGCGAGGTATGTTACTATGTTTTTCTAAGAATCTGATCATGGAAAAGTGTTATGTATTTTTTTAAGATAGGAATGATAAGTCAACAGTTCATTAGACCTTATGAAATCCTAAATAATGTTGATCCAGTCACCTATATACTAACTTTTCCATCAATTTTATCTCAGGTACTACATATTTTTCATGTTTTGATGTTGAGAAATTATGTTATATATTTATCTCATGGTTTTATCCCAAAAGAAATTAAGTTGTAAGATAACCTTTCTTATGAAGTTCAACCTATTTATATTCATGATCGATGAAAACAAGTTTTGTCGAATCAGGAAATCCATCAGGTAATGGTTTTTTAGAGAAACCACATGGTTAAAGAAGTAACCTGAGAATCAGAAAATGTTATGATGGAATGTCACTATCACTTGTTTAAAAAGAAAATACAATTACGAAGATGCAATTTCAAGGAGGTGGGGATAATGAAACACCCCAAGGTTTTAAAAATAAATTGAAATGCATGAAACAGTTTATATCTACATAATGAAACTTTTTGTGTTATATAGTTATAATCTGTCCTTTAAACATAATTTTTTTTGTTTTATGATTTGAATTTCGAAAAACTAACATCTATAGTTTTGATCAGTATGTTATTTGGAGTCAGTTAGAACCAACTTGTTTTTTTGGTGAATTGTAACATACCCTTATAAATAGTAATATGAATAGTAATATGAATCTTATGAATATTAAATAATATTTTTATTTTATATTCATATGGTTATAAGATAATGTGATTTTCTTTAATTTTTAAATGTGATATAATGTCAGTTATAGTTTTAACATTGTTATTTTCGGAAAAAATTGTGAATTTATTTACTAAATATTTTTCCCATATTTCAAAATTTATTTTCAAAAAATGGAGTTCATTTTTTAATTATTCACCAAGAAATATGATTAATTTTTTTTGGTATTTTTTGAGATAGTTGAATTTTTGGTGAACTACAAAAATATAGTTAAATTTTTTCATCGTGTTTAATGAAATCATAATGATGTAATAATTAGATAATCATTATGGTTGTCTATTGAGGATAAAAATATTATACAAGGTGTACCAAGTGTCCAATACCATGGGGAAAACAATGGGAAATACCGTGATTTTTTAAATAACACTAATGTTGTGTCCTTTGAATATAATTAAAAACTCTCTCACTTTCATTGTAAATACCTCCATCACCCCTATTCCTATCACACCTATCATGATATGATAATTATCTAAATTGTAGAAAATCACATTCCCAATGATATTCCCGATGTACAAGACCATATGGTCATACCAAAAGGAAAAAACCAATGGTCTCAAGGAGGATCTCACATAGATGATATCACGATGTATAGATCCTCTATCATTTTCTTGTGTTTTATTTTCATTAATTTTTTTTTCATATACTCTCATCAACTCACCTTATACAAGATTAATGAAATTTCTATCATTATAAATATTATGGATTTTTATCATGTTTTTGATCAAATTATACATCGTTTTTCCAATCATATTCCCATTATTTTAAAAGTAAAAACATTGTCCGTTATATGTCGATTTACTGACATCGTTGATGAAGTGTCTTTAATTTCCATTACAACCTTGATATCTAGATGTATAATTTCATTTGTAGATAAAATTATTTTTAAATTTTATTATTTAACCTGTCTTTTGTTTCGGGATTAAAATTTAGTCATAATATTAAATAGATACGTTGAAACAAGTTAATTATTATCAAAGAACCACCAAAATAATCTAAAAAATATCACTAATGATTTATCTAAGGATTCATCCTATTACCATATATCCAACATGATTAATGACAACATTTAATATTCTGTAAGAATATTAGCACCATTTTATTCTACTTCTAGAGTTTTACTTCCATTTAATATGAAAATACATTACGAACTGACTATGGAAAGCATGTGAAGAGCTCACCAAAAATAAAGGAAATAACAAAATGACTTTTTTTTAATGGGTCGAATGCCATTATAAAATGGGAATATATTGTGTTACAAACATGAATACGATTATTTAAAATATTAATAACACTGTTTTAGCCATTATACTAGAGGCTTAGATAGTTTTTATGTAAGTCGAACCCAAGGTAAGTGAATTCTTAACCCAATTTCCATTCTTTGGGCTATCCTTATATTTCATTAATTATGTAATAATTAGATGATTTGTGTAATGAATTTAATTCATATTAGGTTGTATAATGTTTATTTTTAGTGTATACACATATTAATTTCATTCCATCAGTTCTCAATTCAGTTATATTATATATATAACTGACTTTTCATTAAAAATTATATTTTAATATTATATTTTAAAAAAATAAAATGCAACATTTTTATAAAATTTTTCATGTTTTTTGATTATGTAATATTTCATGGGAATTTCTTAATATTAAGAGTGAGACCTATATCTCCCTACAATGCATTGGGTTTCTGAAATTTTTTGGTTGGCCATATGGTTACTCCAAGAGTAACTACTATGGTTACACCATAAGGTATTCGTGAGGGTTAGATTACATGGTAGCCACAAGGGTTACAAATCATAAGTTATCTAAGATGGTTACAATATATTTAATTAATTCCAAAAGATACCTTTATTGTTAGTTATATGTTCTCTATAATTTTAAGGGATTATCATGTTTTACAAAGTATGTAAATAAGGATGAGAAGTATGTCATGATGAAAATGATTTCATATGCTAACAAGTTTTAATGGACTAACGGTTTATTTCATTTGTTTATATTATTTATGTATCTGTTTACGATCATCCCATGTTTTTAAATATTTATATAGGTTATAAAGATGTTTAATAGAGCTAAAGAAGTCAATTTAAATTTTATAATGATCTTCCAAATAAATCATGTGTTTTTTTATTAAAAATCTTATTTTTTAGAAGAAATGTATAGTATTTTAATGGTACTAAATTTTTATTCTTGTGGGTTGATATATATGGGGTTTTTCATAAATTTATGAAAATTTAAACTAAAAAGATACTTGGGATTGTATAGAAGTGAAATATCATTGAAATATATAAATTATGTAATGTTTATGGTTGTATCTTTATAGATTCTCATCATGAAAAAGTTTTAACATGTTAACATGTCTTTTCAAGATCACTCATACACATCTAAATATCCATTTTATAATTTTTCCAAAAATTCATTAACATAGTTATTCAAATATATATAATGTTTAATGTATTTTTAGATATCAATTTATATGTAATCAGTGGAATATAATTTTTATTTATTTTACTAAATAGATGTTGTTTGGATATGAAATCTAAACAACCTTTTAATGAACATCATATATTCTTAATCATACCTCCATGCATCCCAATTGAACTATTTTCGTTATTTCATCTGATGAGTCAAATATAATAAACTCAATAAATTTAAATGACCTTAAATAATGTGTAATTACTCTACCATGATGATATTTGACATAATAATAATTCACATACATAATTAATAAGATATATATATATGGCCTACTAAAAAAAAGAAGAACTTCTCCACCACATCACCATATTAATTGGAATTACTCAAGAGTCATAAATCCTTTGTGTGTGAGCATTTGTGTTTCTTATTTAATATTAATTGGGACTGTATTATTAAAATTAATATTCCATTAAATAATTTCATCTCATATTTTAAAAATATGTACAAGTCTGATGATCATAGTTTTATCTTCTTTAACAAATATTTAAACATAAAAAAATTAATAAATTTCAAATTGTTTTGAAAACAAATAATTAAATAAAAATTTATATTCAGAAATAAAAAACCTAAAAATTTTGTCCTTAATAATTAATAATGCCTCTAAAATTCCAAGAAACATAATCTATGTCTATGGGAATAGTGTGAATGATTCAATATTGAGGAAAATGTTTTCCAAAAATGTAAAAAACCTATAAAAACCTTCAAATGGTATTAATAGATCGACCATAATAGATTGAAAATCTTTGAATGTGAATCAACGATTTAAGATCCATGAGGGTGAAGGGGAAAAAATGTTAAAATAAATATCAAAATAGAATCTAAGTCCATCAATGGTCATCAATGATGTCAGTGTCACTATTGTTCAATATTAAGTAAATAGAGGAATGTGATCATAAGAGTTAGGTGAGATTTAGACAAGATATTATTATGATCGATATCAGAAAATGAAAAGTCTATGGAAATTTACTTGAGGACTGAACAAGATTTTTAAGCCATAATTAGTTGTATTTTCTTAGAGGGATAGGGTTTCTAGAAAATGAACATAAGGCCTCAAGTTGTTCGTAAATTTTAAAATGGTTTTCAACATTAGTTTTTTGAAAAACCGACATTAGAAATACATTTTCTTTCAAATTTAATGTTAGTTTTTTTAAAATGATGTAAAAATTAAATTATTGACATCATTTATCTTTATAATTTATTTTTGAATGTATCTTTATTTTATATTTAATTTCCTTTTTTATAAACTGCTGTTTAAACATTTTTTATTGATTTTTAAGATATGTTTTTAAAAAAATCAACATTAAAATAATATACCCCAGTATTTTCAATGTCAATTATAAAAAACTATTACATTAAATATCCAACTATTATATCCTTAAGATCAGTTTATATAAAACACATGTCAAAATTATAATGTTAACAATATATTTATACTAGTGTAGATAAAAAATGCATTAACACGTTTCTTCAGATACATTTTTTAGGGGATACCCTTGTTTGGGGATTCCAAACACCTCATTAAAAAATGAAATAGATTAAATATATGGAGAGATACATAATTTAATGTAGATAAATATTTTCTAAAGAGGGTATTGGATTTTATTTGGTCACTTTATGAATGTCGTGTCATATGGTATGCAACACACTCATCTTTATTCCCTCATCCATTGATGTGTGAATAAGGTTTTGTGTGGTGCATGTTTGAGGGTTTTTATATAGAATGTTTTTTATTGATTATATACCTTGATCAAAATATATTTGTTTTATGATTTTTGGGATTTTCAACACCCTTATATTCATATGGTGGTCTTCATATCAGTTTGGTCTAATTTCAAAAAAAATTCCGTTTATTAATTAGTATTCTTCCCTTTTCGAATAATTTAAGGAATAATATAGATTGGGATCATGATCCAATTTAACTAAGTATAAATTTTTTGATCCCACTAATCCATGCGAGACTCTTTTATGTAATCAGGATAATGGTGTATTTTTCATTCTAAATATGGATTGCTTATAAGATAATGAAATTTTATTTCCCTTTTCCATTGTCATTGTTGTGCATTTGAGTGTTTACCACATTCAGACATTCCCAACATCTAGTATCAATTTTACAGTCTTATATCAAATAAATCATGGATATGAATTACTTTGAAATGATTTTTTAATATTCCAAATTATTAATTGTGCTGATTTTAAATGAAGGATCTTTTATATATTCAAGAAAAAAATCTGAGGATGTTTTATTCCCAAAAGCTGGAGATAATTTTTGGTAATGAATTTAATTTAATTAATATATCATGGTATTAATATTTAGTTGTTTGATAAAAATGTGATGAACCATATTTTACTCATCTTTTATGTTAAAACTTTGTTGATGATTATTGAGAATATTAATGCTTCCATGATGGGAAATAATTGATTTATTTATTCTAGAAATGGTAATGATGAATATGTATGGAGAAGGTATATCTTGTTTAAACTATTAATGTGTTCTCAAGGAATATTTTCCATAGTTATCTTGAATAGATAATTGTTTTTGAATATTTGGTTATATTTCATGGAATTCCTAATACATTTCCTGACTATTGGTAAAATATTTATCTTTTATCAAATAGTTTTTCACTTAATAGTTTTGTGACATTTGGTTTCATAAAATGGGTTATTTATATTTTCTGTTTATGATTACATTAATTTTAATTCTAATGATTCTTATTGGTTTTTCCATAGTGGAACCTTTTTAATTTAAAATAATGGAGGAATTTTGATACATAATACAACCAAGGTAATTTTGAGTTTTTAATCATGTGTAATAATGGTCATTATAATGTTGAAGGTATAGAGGCTGTTTTTATGGAGACCACCTTAGAAAGTATGTTTATTTTGAATAATGGTTGACATGATCATAATGATTATCTAAATCTCATTTCTTCGATTTTATATATTTTTGATTGTTCTATAAATACTTCTTGAGATGGAAATTATAATATTTTCATATGTTTATTTATTGTGAATCTAGGAAAAAAATATCCAGGTTTATACTAGACCATAACTTCTATTTACTATTAAAAATCATGTAATGTTATTTATCGTGTTTCCTTTAAATTATGGAACATTTTTTTAGCCACATCAGTGAGAATAATAATAGTTATTTGTCCAATATAAATTTTCTTCCAGGCCTATAATGTTTCAAAAGTAGTCAAATGTTATTTTTATATGGATAAAAAAATATTAGTGTAAGATTCAGTATAAATATTTCTCAAATTATTTCATATATACTCGATTTGGTACATTCTAATTTTTCTAGTCCTTCGAGAACTGTCGTTTTCAGTGGTGGAAGATATTTAGGGAAATTTATAGATGAATATTCATGCATGATTGGGGTTTCTCTGTTCAATGAAAAAAACATGTGCAATGTGTTTTTAATAATTTTCATATTTTATATTAGAGGGAAACTTGTAAGGCATTGAAAAGTGTTTTCCTTGATAATGAGAATGAGTAATATGATCCTTTTGATAATTATTATTGGTTGTAGTTTATTCAAAATTATAATATTACTCTTAAAAATCTTAAAAAATAATAATTTAGCTGAATAAATGTATATGATATTGATGTAAAATATTTAATTTTTAATTTTTGTATAAAAAATTTTCTATCCACTTTTTATGTGATTATTTATTTATATTTGTTTATATTATTAATATATTTACCCTTTTTAGGTAAATACTCTTGATATGTTTGATTTTATAAAGGGGATCAAATATTATAACATGCATGTTTTAATTTTTAGTTCTATTAATCCTGTTATTAGATATGTAAGATCCATTTTTTATTGAAAGGCCTGATAATACCTTTTAATTGGGTATATACATGATGATTTTAGGTTTATATTTTATGAAAAACCAATTAAGAAACTATTCAAAAGTCATGATGTTGTCTTTATGGAGGACAAGAATATTGTTTGCATTGATATGGGATAAAACACACTTTTCAAAATTCAGAAGGCTTTGTTAGTCTTGAGCTATGTTTTAATTCACTATTACATCATGTTTTTGATTATTATAATCATGTGGATGTGTACAGTTATTTCCTTCAAAAACAGGTTGTATAAACTTTTTATTACATCTCTATTATTTTTTATGAACATATTATTAGGGTAATTAGTGATTACATAGTTCAACTATAGATATATTCATGATGTCACATGACTTCTAGCCAATATTCTATTGATGATTATATGCTCCTCATTGATGATGGATATTAAAAATTCTTTTATAATGAATAAAATTGAGTCTAGAATTTGAAATGGGTTAATGTATTGGATGATGACATGTTATCATTTCACACCAATAATACTTTTAAGTTTGTCAAGTAATATAACGTTGAGATAACTTTTAAAAATCACTATTTTTATCAAATTAAACATGAATAATCTTGTTTTGTTCCATGATATAATTAAAGGTGAGTTGCTACTGTAATCTTTCAGAAGAAACTAATTGACTTTGATGAGAATTTCTCACATGTTGTTAAAATGTAATGTATTTGAGTTGTATTTGGTTGAAATTTTAGATATACAAATAGAGTAGTTGTATTTAAATAAAACTCTCATTGATGTTGATTTAAAGGATGAGATTTATACCGAAACACTGAAAGGTTTTATTGGATGTGATAAATTGGATTATGTTTTTTGGTTGAAGAATATTTTATACATTCTGTAACAAGTTCTGAGGTTATGGTATAAGAAATTTATGTATAGTAGTTTTCATCAGGGTTTTAAGGATACCACCTCTGATCATTTTTTATTTATTAATAGATTTATATCTATGATTTTATCAAATTACTGCTTTATGTTAATGATATTTACAGTGTTGTAAAATATTATTCAAAATTTGATTGATTGATGTTAGAGATTTTTATGAATTTTTAAAGAAATACATGGGGTAGAGTGTAAAATTGTTATCCTGATGATCTTCAATAACATAAATTATATGTTATTATAGTTATATTAGGAGACATACAAAAAGAATTTTCATTATATATTTTCAATGGATAGATTTATTTTTATCAGTTCTCCTCTTAATTTTATTTTAAGCCTCATTCTTATTAGTCACCCTCAACTGATGTGGAGGGAATGGATATATATCATGTAACATACTCATCGTTCTTTGGATATTTAATGACTAACTGAAAATTAAAATTTAATTTTCCAATCACTTTTTACGAAAAAGTGAGAAACTATGGGTTCAGACACAAAAGGAAATAACCGAATTATTAAAATACAATTTTAGACAACCAAATTTTACCTCCCTAAACAATTTCCAAGATATATCACAAACGTGGGTGTCCAGTCCATATATTAATATATCCTCATGTCTAGAAGTCACTTTTTCTTGTGTTAGTATGTACTCGAAAAGGCTAATATTTTGATTGTTGAATCCCCAAACAAAAATCATGACATGCCTGTTGATACAGTTATACTTCTCTTTATTGAGACCCAACCTGAGTTGTCTCTCCATCAATCTATCAGGTTCTTCTTTACTAGCTCTAGTAGTTTCTTCTTCATTATCTTGAATAAGATAAACATTTTCAATTTTTTCTTCATCCTAACTCATTAATAATTCTAAGGGATGATCAAGAACATCATTTTAACTCTTCTTGACTTTTAATTTCTTCAATGAACGTGTCCCCATGTTAGGTGGAAAATATGCTTAATATTTTCACTCTTTTTGGATGACCCTCATATGAACATCATTTTTTGTGTTCCTTGGTTTCTATAGGTAATATATAGGATGTATTTTTTGAGTGGTTTCAACCTAAAACACTAGATCCTCGTTAGGATAACCATCAAAATAATTATCAATCCCAATAATAGACACTTCCCTTCTAGGTAAGTTTCAGATTGAATCCTTATAGGCCTCAATTTTTCCTCCAATAGTGGGACCTTACCCAAACCATACTGCCTTCGCATATTAACAATCAATAAGAATCATGTAAACTCCCTCAAAATGAAAATAAAAAACCTTACTAGAATTAGAAAAAGAATCTCCAGCAATGACCACACTTGAGGTCTCTCATGTAGTGCCATCACTTGAAGTCATTGCATCACCTTGAATCACCACAAAACCTATATGACTCCCACCCTCATATCATGTTTCAACCTACAAAAAATTTCAGAAATTTTTGGATCTATATCCTTGTCCTTGTCATGAATGGACACCCCTTAACTTCCTCCTGCAAGTCTAACGTCTCAACATATTGGTTGTGAGGATAATCTGAGTCAAAATACTCACACCCTGTAATTTTTCCACTGCAGTATAACACCATAGGACTTCCACCATCAGCTGAATCCTCTCAAAGAACCAAGCCCATCGGCTTAGCGTGTAAGTATGACTCCTTCCTCACCCTCTTCCCATTCTTGAAAACCTCTATATTATGCCCTAATTTCTTTAACAAGGTGAAGAATTAAAACCATGTTTCGAAAATAAATAACTGCTTAGAATGAAACCCTTTTCCTATAAAAACCCACAATAACTCCACTAGGGGCTTCAAAAAATCTACTTCAACGCATATAATGGGAGAAATATGATGACATATAGCCCTAGTCCAATAATCTGACCAAAGATATTAACCCACATGATTTCCAAGAATTCAAATAATTGATGGGTTTTTAAATGGAATATGGAGTTTTGGTAACCATACACATACTGAAAAGAAGAAAATGAGAACCATTTTAGATACGAGGCACAAAAGACCAATCTTGATCAAATATTCTTCATTAGATAACCTAATCATAATGTGACTTTTGTTGAGAATCCCCTCTTTCTCTCACACATGTAGTCCCCAATATCAAATGAAAAAGAGGTAAAACTCATCGGCAGATGGTCGGCACTACGTGAATCATGCAATAAGAAACAGATGAATCCAGGAAGATGTGTTAGTGGACTCCAAATTTGAAATTGACAACTGTGGGGAACCATTGAATAAATACAGAACCTTCGTACTAATAATGATCAGAGGAAAGGGAGCAATGAAATCTAGGCATGAGAATGGGGAGAAGTGTGATGATTGTCCTCCATTATTTTTAATTAGAAGACCCTCCACCACTGAGGGGGGAGGGTCTGGTACCTTGACCATCGAACCTGAGGCCATAAAAGTCAATTAATGAGAATAAAATCTCCATTTATATTTAATGTATATTATGATATATACAAGACCTGATAAACCTCATTATATTATCCTATAGAGACACTTTATATCACAAACATGTAGAAATAATTCATTAGTATTGAGTTGTAGTTTCCAAAATCATCATTTTACAAATAATATGTTAATTGTTTATGGGAAACCAATTATTTATGTATTTAAAAGTTATATATACTTTGAGACATAAACATTCTTAAATAAAAATCAGGATATTAGATTTTTTAATGGTAGTGTATCCTAGTAGTCAAAATTATTGAGATTTAATATATTATCTACCCATGGGACTAAGTTTATTTAAATTCCAATGGAATTAAAGTAACTCTTATTGATGAGAAATTTAATTCTCTCTATAATATTTTATCATAATAGTTTTATCCTGTGAGTGCAATTGGTTTGGAAAAAAATTCTATTTTTCATGAATGATATAAACTAGTTGATGTATGGTATGTCATTGATTATTGACAGATGGAGCATGAGATGATTCACATATACTATAATGGTCTTGAAAATTTAACAATGAATTTTATGGAATCTAAATTTTAGTCTTTTTGATAGATTATGAGGTTCGTGGTGACCACCAATTCAGTTATATTGGGAGTTTATTGGGGGTACTCCTGATGTCATGATCCCACGTGGCTCCTTAAAAACATTATAAATATGATATATTCGGATACATGAATGGAAATGTAGGGAAAAAAATTTATATAGAGGAACATATTTAATTCTAACAATTTTTAAAGGGGGTGTCATACGGTGTGCAACTCCCTCATCTCTATTCACTATGGAGTTGGTGTAAGACATTTTTTTCGATAAACCTATTTGTTCCTATTTATGGAATAAAAAATTTATCCTTTACCTTATTTAATCTAAATTGATCAATTTTATGATTTGTTTATTTTTCTCATCCTTTTATTGAAATGGTGATCTTAAAATCCATTCAAAATGATTTATTATTTTTTTCTTTATCTTTTAGTATAATTATCTTTTATATTTATTCTAACTTATATATCCTTTAAATTTTGTATCCAATTTTATTAATAATTTATTTTATGATCCATCTCACATTTGTGAGTCTCTAGCATGTACTCTGTCTATTCTTGGATTATACTTTTGGGAAAAGGCTTTCTCAAAATAGAAGAAAAGGATATTTCATATACTGGTTTACTTTTTTGTGAATTCATTGGTAGTTGGATATAAAAAATAAATCTCACATTTGAGTGATGATAAATAGTGTTGGTGGATAGTATGGTAAACTCTGAATTTTAAATCATTGAAAAAAATATACACACCCTGACAGATGAGAAATGGGATATGGGATCAAACATGATGGAAATGGAGAATGATTTGGTAGGGAAAATAGAGGTGATAAAGTTTCCATCTTGGTCTAAGATGTTAGAGTCTTTAGTGAGTAGTGTTATAGGAACAACAACTTCCTTTACTTATTACTCATGGTGGAGTTATCACTAGAAATGAAGTTTTGAGTAGTATTGACCAATGATTAGTTATCACTAGACAATTATTTTAAGGATTGTTCAGGGTTTCTCATCTTCTACAAGATCATATGGGAGTATATGTGAGTTGAATATCAATGGAGTGCATATTATATTTTTTATTTAATAATTTATGATTAATCATATACATATACCCACATTATTCGTGGATATAAAACTAAATTACTAGTATAAATTTATGTAAAATAATGTGCCAGATTTCTAATTTGATATATTCAAAAGAAAAAATATTAAATTTCTAAAGAATTTATGAAGATAAATTTTCATAATTTTTTCTAATAAATTTAGAGATTTTTAAAATATCACATGTCAAGATTGTTGGTAATAAAAATATTACAATGAATAATTTTTTTAAATAATAATTATGTCACTAAAGGAGTTATTCATTAAATGAAAGAGAATATTGTTCCACATTAGATGATTTTTTTATTAATTAAGTCCATCAATATCTATCATTTATTATCTTGAGATTTCATTTTAAAATTAATAAAAAATTATTTAAATAATTTTCATTACTTACTTCTCCATACACTACGTTAATATAATTACAGTCCCATATGTTTTTTAAAATCAAGATAAGTTTATAAGAAGCTTAGTTTTTGTAGAAAATTAGTATAAAATATAATAATTTATAATCATGAAGTATTAAATGATTTTTTCTTAAAAAAATTTCCATTTGAAAAATTTAAAATAAAAAGTATATCTTATTTTATTTTTTAACCATGGAGATCAATAACACATTAACAATTTTATACGTAAAAATACAAATTAAATAAATTTATATATAATTATTATTATTAATGAAAATTCCAATGCAATATAAAATTCATAACTATTGGTGTTGTTAAAAATGAGAAAAAAACTGATAATGGTTAACATTTAATATAACAAAAATAAAATAGATTTAGTTTGACAATAATTAAAAATTGAGTCCCTCATTGTTTCTTGATTGTTAATTTATGTTGTTATATCTCAATAAAAAGGAGTTTATGTTGATATAAAATCATAATTTGTTTTTATATTTAAAGAGAATATTTTCGGTACATTAAAATAGATTACTCATTTATTCAAATAAGATATAACTATATCAATTATAAAAAATATCTAATTCTAAAAGTTCCATTCAAAGGTAGAGATTTTTTTACAACTAAAAAATCACAGTTAATATACACCTTCATCAATTAAAAATGAATCCCAAACTATGGTGAAATATATATATTATTGTTTTAGCACTCGAAAAATATACTTTTAACAGTGCATCTTCAAACAAATATAATAGATATTAGTTGTAGTAGTGTGAATACATATTTGAAACACATAAAACCAAAAATTTATATAATTATATCATACATGAAAATAAATTCACCTAATAATAAATTAAAAATTTAATATATATATATATATATAATAAAAATATTTCAATACATGAAAGTGACATAGATATGTACAATCTATTATAGACGTTAGTTGTTTCAATAAATAAAAAATCCAAATTCACATATAACAATATGGATACCCTTATATATCTATATCATTTGGACTCCATCAAAATAGAGCCCTATAATGCTATTAGGTGCCAAAGGCACCACCTCAACTCAAATAATATAAGATTATACGTGTCTTAAAAAATAATGACAAAATTCCAATTATATGAAGAAAAAAAAGAAATATAATATTGACACAAAAATTAAATAATAAAAAATACTGAAAATGGGGAATGTGAATGTTAAATTATAATATATAAATAAAAATTTAAGACATAGTACTTAAATAAAACATATTATAACAAAACAACTGAAGCATGTTTTGAACTAAAATAAAATTTCCAAATTATTATAATAACATTTATTCATACCAACCATAATTTGATGTGACCCATTCTAAAAGTAAAAAAAATATATTTTCATGATTTAACTAATACATTGGGAAAATAGTCACATCATATGAGGACCAAAAGGTTATGTGAATTTTATTTTAGCTTCATAAATATCTTATTTTACCGCACTTGAACATATTCCTCCGTAATCACACACCACAAAAAACGTTTCTAGAAAATCCACAGGACACAACCATATTCATAACTAGGGTAATGCAACCATAATAATGGGGAGAGAATAAATTTTTAGTAAAGGAAAACATATTATAATTTTTCATGTCATAAATAACAATTATAACATGAGGAAGAAATAACTATCATAATATAAGATCATAAGACAATAGATGATAATCATATAGCATGAAAAAACACATAATATCATAAAAACATAATTATGGAAGTTTAAAAGTTGTGACATTTCAAAAACAATTATCAATAATCGTAAAACATTTGAGCATGATATAAATTTTTAGAATTATTTAAAAATGTGTAATAATCATAATTTTTTTTCTAAAAACAATAAGCATCATAGAAATGTGGGTTAAGAAGATAAGAAATAGGAAAATGTTGAACTACCATAAAAATAGTGAACAATTTATGATAAAACTCATTATGCTCATGCATATATGAGAAAACTCATTATAAACATGCCTGAAAATGTTAGCATACCCATCATAACCACCCATGTGTGAAAAATAATCATTATGTCTATTCCATATAATATTATAAGGTATAAAAATAATAAATATAATTGGAGGGAGATATAGTACCTTGTGTGTCATTATATACAACTATGTATGACACTTCGAATTGATAATCATCATATATTAAATAACCCTTGAAAAAGAACTGGTTTCTTAAATATAAAAATAAAAATCATTCATTTCTCATAATGAACTGAACCAAATATAATAGGTTTCATAAAAAATACAAATAATGTAAAAAACATCATGAATTAATTATTTACAAAATAAAACCAGATAAACCAAAACATTAAAATAATAAATGAAAATACAGGGTGAAACATAAAAAACAAATCCAATGTATATAGATCATTTTATGATATTTAAAAAAGATCATGAAAAGATATTTTTTATAATATTTTCATACCTCATTGTAAAAGTCATAGTTATGAGACACTATTTAAAAATGAACATTATTTATTAACAAATGTGTGAAATTTAAATAAATCATAGAAATGGATTTGGATAACACAAATCATCATAATAAATATTAAACATCATTCAAAACATAATGTCTTGGAAAACAACGTTTTAAAAGAAATGAGTATGAGTTACCATGTTTCTACCATTAAGCTTAATATAAATGGATGTTATTTAATTTCATGAATGATAATGGTAAATATATTAATTAATTATTTAATAAACATACATATACAAATTTCTATTTTTAAACATCATAAATATTGATTCCCTTTATCGATTCTATTGTTATAATATATCTTTAATATTTGGGGTTAATAATGTCGATAATTTTGAACAAGGATCATTAAAGTGGAGATGATATTCCATTTTATCAAAAATATAATCAATTATAAAACAATAAAGGTAAATGAATTTCAATTTATAAGTACTTATAATGTGTTAATTCTATTATAGGGGTGTTTTAATCATGTTTTATGATAACAAAATGGTAGATGAACATGTTTTGGGTTATTTACCTATTTAGATGGGTTGCCTCATATTGATCATAACTTTTTTTGAAATAAAAACAATATTGTTGATATATATTTCATATTTATAAAATATATAACCATCAAATATAATCTAAAATAATCTATGATGTTGGTATTAAAAAAATGGATGTATCGTTCCATGGAGGCTATTGTCTATACGTATGAATAGATGAAGATTTAATTTTTAGAGGAAGAAATAATTAAAATGGATTATCATTTAGGGAAATTAAATATGATAAATATATAATATATGTTTAGTTAAATACTCTTTATTACTGTAAAGGTTACATGGTCTCAGAAAATGAATCATATTGGGTCATGGAGGTTGTAGTCGGCACAACACATGAATGGAAGTTTAATTTATCTTAATTGAAAATAGAAATGGGGTTATTTATTGTAAAATAATAATAATTACATACTATTAAAATTATTATATTTATTTTAGAAATTTAATATTATTAATTAAAATTTTTTAATATGAAATTTCCATAATGAAATTGATAAGAGGGTGGAGCTGTTAGAAATCTATACCAAAGTACATGGACTATCTCTTTTGAGAAGGAAATTAATGCTTTGAAGGAAAAATTTTCGAGAAGAAAAATTAATATTTAATGATGATAACTAGGTTTAGGATAGGTTTTTTCAGTGTTTTAGAATAAAATAGTGCGTTTTTTAGTGAAGGAGAGGGTAAGAGTTCCCCATTGTAAGTGAAAAGGAATTATGTTTCAGTAAATACACAAAACATTTCAATAATATTATGTAAAAATCAAAGAAATTGGACAATAAATTGAAAAATAATTGATTGGATAAATGATAAGGTTGAAAAATTTCTTAATAACACATTCAAACACATTTTTTGAACTTATTTTATGTCATTTACTAAATGATTTGTTTTTTTCTATTTTAGCTTCTATCACGATAATTATTTTTTACAAAGTAATATATGGTTTATTCATAAAAATAAAATAATATTTATTAATTTGTAATTAACTATCAATTCTAAATTTTAAATAAATTTAATATCATTAAATTTCTAAAAGTCATAAAAATTAATTTTAACATAAAAAGTTTAAAATGGAATATTTTTTGAAAAGTATAATTGAAGTTTACAAATGTAAAATATGTGTTTATAAATTTAAAAAAAATATTATATAAATTTTAAATACACATATAAATTTATATTTTGTCATATAAAAGAATTAATTAATTTCCAATTCCTACTTATATAGTAAAAATGTCTTAAATATAATTTTATTTTTCAAAATGCTATTAATCACTTTTCAGCAAAAAAATAATTTTTTTAAAAAAATATCAAAAATTACTCAGAATATAATATTTACCTGATATATCCAAAAAATACATTAATAATTCCCAAATAAATTCCTAAATTTTAGAAAAATTATTATTAATTAATAATATAAAATATAATGAGAAATATTTTTTTATAAGAAAATAAAATTTTTCATATTAGAGATTATTATTTGTATAAATTTCAAATTAATCTATTGTTAAACGATTTTTTATATCAAAATATATTTTAAAATAAAATAATTATATTTTATAAATTATTTGATTAGTTTCTTATTTTCAATAGTTGAGTCCATATTTAAAGTGAACCTTATATTTTTGTGTCCACATGTATAAATATATATTTATAAATTTAGTTACAAATGTTAATTCCTATAAATTTTATTGATACATTAAGATAGTTGATATTTTTTTTTGGTTTTAGTTATTTATATGGATAAAAATATTGATAATAGTACTTATTTTAGGAGGAAAACTGCATTCATTTTATTTAACCACCCATAGAGGAAATTTAATCCTCCAATTTGTTTTTACATTGAGGTAAATAACTGAGGGTTAATTTCTCTCATCAAATAGTTTATTTCCCATGTATCCTCATAAAACTAATTATTTCTCCACAGAATCATTATCATAGGAGTTTTTATGTTTGTTACAACCTTGTCTTTTTGTTCAATGATTTCAACATGTTTTTCTTCAATACAAAGGTCATGTTCCCATTAAACAACTTAAAAGATCAGTTCATGTGGTTAATCTAGAATCCACATCCATAATATTTATATAAAAAACCATCCATAGAGTGGTAGTGTTTTTTATGGAGTGTTGTGTGATATACTATGATTTCGATATAATTAGTGATCTTAATGGAAACAATTTATCTTGGGATAAAAGTTAATTTATTCCCAAATCTCATAACCTACTCCTAGAGATATATTCGAATGAAAACAATTTCACCATATTTAAACTCTAGATCCTATCAAGTCTATCTACATAAAAAATTTATTATATTCCTTTCACCATCATATCCTTCTAAATGGAACGAACCATCTCTATTATTTCTCTTTATAACAGGTCTGCACCTTTCAACATTGATTCTCCAAATTCAATGTAGTATAACATGTCCTAAATCTACATGTTTATGGAGTTTCATGTTGTTCAATATTAATTCTAAAATGGAAGTTGTTGTAATAGGTGCTATTTACCTAGGGAAGTTATTGATCCCATTATCCATCGAAATAAGTTTAATACGATCAAAACATCTTTTCTGGAGTTTAAATTGTCTTCTATATTTGACCATCAGTCCATGGACAACAAAGAGTGATAAACCTTAACTCTATTTATGAGGGTTTCTAATGGTTTCCCTATAACATTAAGTTAAACCAGAAATTCAGATAAGAATGTATTTAATGAGGTACTCCATACACTTGTATTACATCCCTTTTTTATATCATGGTGAGTTTCTGAAGTGGGAAATCAGATTTGATAGATATAAAACAAGTTGAATTTTAACGCATTCCACTACAACCCAAATAGGATTATGTATTATAGACATTTTGTTAAGTTGTAAAATGAATTCCGTGGTGTTTTCCCATTTACATAATAATATAACTAATGGTAACAAAATAATATTAGAAAATTTTCATTCATATTTTCATTATGGCATACCACACATTGAGATATGTATTCTTAAATTTTTTTATTTATTTTATCCCACAATTTTTTTGATTTAAATCTAAGTACATATTCATAATTCCAAAATATATGTAGAATTCTATGTTATGTACAACAAATAAAAATTCATTATTCTATAATAGTTTTTTTGACACATATCAATGTTTCTAACCTTATTATTCCATATTTATCAATGTTTAAATCTCAGATATTCACTTAATTTCTGGTATATCTACAACATCCTTTTAGGGTTCTTAGATCCTTCAATGTGGCTAAGGTTATGAGGTTAGTTGGATAATATATGTTTTATTTATTATTATTAGGAATTCATGATTCATACTTTTTAAATCTATATCCATTGGGTATTCTTGAATCCTTTTCAAGGATATAATAACATTCTCACTCTAGATCAGAGCATCATCAAAATTATTGAACTTCCCCAAGTTATAATTTGTTCAGTAGTCATAATAATTTATCAAATAAAAAAATTTGTTTTTATAAATATTATGTTCAATTTTTATGAGTATAAGATTTATGATTCTTTCATCAAAATACACATCGAAATTGTTTTCCATGGAGATAATGTCACAAAATAATTAATGCAAAGATCGCTGGTTCCTACTCTCAAACTTGAGTCAAGTAAAATTTTCGACAATTAAATAATTTGAATGAGACATAATATATTACCCAATTTATATGTATGATGATACAACCCAATAAATTTTTTATGAGATAATATATATAAAATAATCTTCCCCACTAATACGTAATGTATATACATGAAAAGTGACCAACATTTTTGGTTCCTTGAAACCTTATATACAATAAATAAAATTGACTCACATCCATGTTAACTTGTTTAGATGATTTTATTTCCATGAAACATTACTCACAATATATAGGTAATATCATGCTAACCTAAGAAAACAATTGATCTCAGTTATGGTGGTAGGTTTAGGAAATTCTTAGATAACAACCATATTTGATGGATCTATTGATATGACCTTATTTATGATTACATTCCCTATAAATGATATTATCAACCAGAAAAATTTAAACATGAAAAATTTGGCGTGCAGTTTCTTCTTTATCAAGTTCTTTAACAAAATCCATTCATTATTGTCATTCTCATCCATTCTCAATGAATATATATCTATATCATTTATAAAGGAAACTAAACAAAGATAAATATGGAATCTAATGAACCAATTTAGTGGATCCATAAATATATTAGGATAATTATGAACTCTAAAGGCAATCACTATGTATTCATAGTGTCTATAACACATAAAAAATATTTTCATTGAAATATCCTCCCTTAAAACATTAATGGATGATATCTAGATCAATGATCAATCATTGAAAAAGTATCAATATACGATTATTTTATTTAATATATCATATTTTAATGGAAAAAATATAATTTCTTGATTTTTATTTTATTAATCTCAGGATAATTATTTTAAAGATGCATTGATATGTCCTTATTTTTTAAATATATTACTAGTAAAAAAAGAGTAAATAGTTTTTTTTGTAAAAAACCTTCTCCAAAATAACATTCAGATGATTATTTAACTCACCCAGTTTAATGGGATCCATTCTATATGTACTCTTTCATTACTCATGGATCTAGGTTTGAGTTCGTTTAAAAACACGACCTCACACAATGGGGGAAAACATGTAGTTAATATGGACATACATTAGTATATTTTGGTATAATAGGCAAGTTACTAATATTTAATTTGTACTAGATCCTTTTATTCATGAATATATCCTTTTTACATATCGTAACACATTTTATAGAATTTTATTATATATATAGTACATAATCATCCCAGTCGCCATATTTGATTATAGTTTGATTTTTGATATAAAATGATATTATTTTATACTAAGGGTTGGTATGTTCTTTATCAATGGAGGTAAAATCTATAAAAAATGTTTTGTAAAATTATAAAAAAATGAAGAATAATTATATTTATTGGAAGTATCCTAAAAAATATCAATCAAAGTAGATTTATCAATCAGTGATCATATAATTCTTCCACCATAGATTTTCACTTATAATTCAATAACCATCTCCTGGGGTCATGATTTAATATTCTTATAAAACATGTGGTATATAAAATAATTTTTAAGGCATTATACATAGAAAAATTACTTAGTTGATATTATTAGATTAGAATAAATAACTCTCAGGTGTTGTGGGAACTTATAATTATTAATACACATGACTCGGTCTATGTTATCAATGTCTATTTTAAAATTATTAAAAATGGTTTATAAAGTTATTTGAATTAACAAATTAATATCCATTGGGTGTATCAAACTATGTGTCTAGTTATGAAACATTTTCATGTAGCAGGTGATGATCGAGTTAACACACAATCCTCCCTTTTCATGGTTATTACCCTATGTATGTCTGTGAAAAAACATGCATCCACTTATAGAATCCATAAAGTGTTTTAATTTCAAGGAAAACCACAAAACATATACATTAAATAAAATCTAACAAGTTGTCTTATACTTTCACTATTCATGTATACTTATCCATTGGGGTTTAAATAATATTTTATAATCTAACCTCCAAACATAACTAAACCCATTGATAATACCAATTAACCATACCCAAGATAAATGAATCATAAATAATAAATAAATTTCACTATTCAAAAAATACATCTCTAAAACTTTCACAAATCCCATAGACCAAAAGTATTAGTTTCATATATTTTTGAAACATAATAATCTTATTTTACCACACATGAAAACATTAATATATGACCATGTTCACCTATACCCTTTTCTATACATACCACATGATATAATAAACATTAAAACCAATGTATGGGAAAATAATAATAGAGTTAGATAATATAATTAGAAACATGAAACTGTATCCAAATGTGTTGGATCATAAAAAATAAGGAGAACGTGATAAAGATATAAATAATATCATTAAGGATCCTAGTAATATAAATTAAATTTTCAAAAATTGATAGAGAAACATAAGATAATTATAGTAAAGCTAACAAATTATAAAAGTAATGACATGGATTAAAATACATATAAAAAAATACTACACATGAGCTAATGATATAAAATTTCCGAATACCTTAAATATAAATGTGAAATCATTAAAACATCAGTTATCAATAACATTAAAAGAAAATTAGAGATATGGCATCACATGATAAAAAACATAGAAATATTGGGAACCCATGAGTATATAAATATATTTTTGAGAAATCTCATTTCTTCTATTCCCATGTGAACACAGTCTTTATTTTCACTCCTAAAATTTTTGAAAAAAACAATTATGACCATACTTGGGTTGAAAAACTCATTATATCCATTTCTGACAAGTTCATGAGATATAAACATAAACCAATGAATTGGAAGGAGATATAGGACCCCACCC
Organism: Viscum album; assembly: GCA_963277665.1. Lineage (NCBI taxonomy): Eukaryota > Viridiplantae > Streptophyta > Magnoliopsida > Santalales > Viscaceae > Viscum > Viscum album. The sequence goes on from OY728133.1 coordinate 1,966,330,496, forward strand.
ATTATCATTAATATGTATTCAAGCACATTTGAATTAATAATTATCTAATATTGAACAACCCAGAGGAAACAAAATTTTATTCTTAAACATCCAAATAGAAATCATTCTTATATTAAAGAACCCCTATAAATAAATTGAGATTTATAAAACATATAATTGGTATAACATAACATCATTAATTAAATCATTTGATATCGATAATATTATCACATAAAATAATATCATTATAAATAAAAATATATGTTAAATAATGAAACATAATTCAATTTCAGGTAGGTTATTTGACGACTATAAAAACCCAATCTGGAAAATGGATATTTGAAAAAAAAATTATTCTTCATTTTGAATGACATAGTATTGCGTCTCTTTTCTTAATATATCCTTAGTTTTTAAAAATAATTTAAAATAAAAAAAATCATTGAAATTGATTCGTATCAAAAACATTTTCACTAATAATAAATAGGTAACATCACTCAAAAAGGTATGCTTGGAAAAATGATTAATATGAAAATTCAAAACTTGATGAAAATATACTGAGTTACCAAGTCCCTTACCATTAACCACAATTTTCATGAAAGTTATATAACCAAATATTTTATAAATATAATCTATTAATTACTAATGTCTAAAACTTACACATAACATTTACATTTATAATAATAATTGATAAAAAATCTCATCTTAAATTAGACAATTATAATCTCTTCTTGATATCGAGTGTAAATAAGAATCATAAACGTTGGTTCGATATTGATTTCCCCCCACATATCTTTATTTTAAAAACAATAATGGTACATAAATTTATCTTCTATAAATGAATATTATTTTATAATTCTATTTCATTATATTATTAAAGACATTTCGTGATGACTAAAAAATTTATATACTAGTATTGGGTTATTTACCGATATCAACAGATTACCTTATAACATCCAGTTCTCTTTGGGTAATCCAAAAATAACCATATAATTGATTTATATTATATATATTTGTGTGTGTGTATCATATATAGTCATAAAATATAAACTAAAACCATTCACGAGTGTAGTAGTTAAAATGGAATGCATCATTCCATAGAGGTGATAGTTTTCAAAGACACATGAATGATGAAATTATATTACAATGGGAGGATGAAATATGTAAAAAATATTTATAATTTAATGAAAATAATTACCATATGTAAATCATGGAAATTTCGTTATATTATATTTTGACCATCTAGGATGGGTAGTGGAGGAAAATGAAACATTTGGTGTCTTTGAGGTGGTAGTTTTCCCAACACACAAATGATGGTATCATTTTTTTATATAAATGGTGATGGTGGGTAAAATTTTTTACCAAATTATAATAACATATCAAAATAATAATGATATTTTTTTATAATATGGTGAAATTAAAATTTATGAATTGTAAATTTTGATAGAGAAATAGAAAATTGGGAGGAATTGTTAGAAATCATTACCACACTACACATATTATCTGTTGAGTGATGTGGTCAAACTATTGATAGATGATATTTTTAGAAAACCATAAAATATTTTATGTGTATATGAGTGTTGAGAAGTTGGTTTGGTATAGATTTGGGTGAAATTGTGTGGTTGTGTTTTTAAGGAAATTGAGGATATGACCACCCCTATTAAAAGTGAAAATTGATGAAAATTTTATAAATACCCCTAACACATTTCAATAATTGGACGTTTTAAAGGATTTTGGCTCCAAAATAGTTAAATAATGATACTAAGAAATTATTAGGTTTAATAATTCCCCTACCGAACATTCCCACAAATGTTGTAAACATGTTTGGAATCATTTAATCTAGTGTTTTTACATGTTCCATTTTATCTTATACCACATTAAGTAATTTTAATCCAATTAATTTATCAAATGTGCCTAAAAATAAAATCTACCATTTTAAATAATTCGGAACAACCAATTTATATTTTTGAAAACATTTAATAATTTTACGATTATATAAAATATGTTTTTTTTGAAAAATATAAATTATGTTATGAAATGTAAAATATGGTTTTATAAATTAAAAAATATTTTTTTTAAATTATAAATTCACATATAAATTAAATATTTGGTATTTTAGAAACATTTATTTAATCTCATATTCTTAATAATATACAAATATTTTTTAAAAATACAAGTTATTTTTTAATGGGAGTTTTTCAATATTGACAAAAAATCATTTCATATTGAAAAATATAAAAAAATAATAGTAAAATGAATTTTTAGTGTTAAATCCAAAAAAGAAATCATTTCTTTAAATACACATCGTAAAATATATAATTTCAAATTTTCATTAAAAATATAAAATATAGTAATTTCTTTTCTAATACCTTGTAAAGACCTAGAAATTTCAACGAATTTTTTTTCATAATTTTTATTGGAATTTTACAAGAACGCAGTGTCTGACGGCGCCTGATTCCGAGGCCCGGTGTGCCCTGAATCATTTTCCGAAGTTTAGCTCGGGTACGTTCAGTGAACGAACGAGCGGGAATTCCTATCTTTTGAACCGGTGTTCGGAATCGAATTCAAAGGGCACCGATGGAACCGCATCCCCGGTAATTACTTAAGAACACCTGTTCGGGAGTTGCGTTTTCACGAGAGTTGATGATAAAAATTGTGGACGTTTGTTTTATAATTATTCTAGAATTTTTATTTTACTATGTTTTTAATCCTTTGGAAGGAAGTTGGGTAACTACCCAACCTCTATTGGGAGGTCATGAGGGTGGTGGGGCCCACACGAACCCCACCCCTTCATATCCTCTAAACCCCCTCAACACCCTTTTCAATTTTGTTAACATAAGTTTAATAACTTATGGAGTTAATGTGGTGAGTTATATGTAAATTTTTGAAATTCAAACTCTTGAATTTCAAAATCCTTGTTGTGTTAATAAAATAATTTGAGAACTTATTTTACTTGGGTTGGGGTTTTGTTGTTTGAGAGCTTTTGGAGAAAAAGATAAGGAATTCTTGAGTTATTCATTCCCTTTGACGAAAAACGCGAAGAACGAACGATCTCCGACGTGGATCACCGAGCCCTCGGAGACTGTCTTCCGCGACACTGACCCACGACACGACGTTCTTCTTCCGCGACATCTCTTCCACGATAGTTTTCCACGATGAAATCTCTTTCAACGTCTTCGAATCCTCGCTTCGCAATGCCGACGTTCATCATCTCTTTTATCAAGGTAGGGGGTTTACATGTTTTCTATACGTGATTCCCTTCCTTCTTTTATCCGCGTCTATTTGGACCGCATGATATCAATTAACGAGAGGAGGCCGGACTACACAAACATGGTCGTCCCCCTCCCTTTTGTTTTTTTTGTTATGGATCAAAAGAAATTGACATGACATCATCATGCCGCGCGGGATCGAGCTGCAAGGATGTGCGACATCGTCACGCCGCGCGGGATCGAGTGGCAAGTATGTGTGACATCGTCACGCCGCGCATTCATGTTTTAAACTCTCGTGCCTAGGTTTTTGATTGAAAGGTGTTTGTATAATTTATTTTGGATAAATTATACCCTCGTCAATGATTAAAATCATGTGTTTATTATTTGCCAATTGAAAACAACTAGCGCAGAGGACGCGGGCCGAACAAACACTGCCCGAAAACCCTCGGCAGCTTTTTTATCGATGTGCGGATCAACAGATGATGACGAAGCAGAACGCTATGGAGTTTGAATCCCTTTGCAGTGATGGTTGGGTCCCGGGAGTACTGTTGGCGAAGACGGCAGGAGAAACGAACCACCGGAGCGCGTCCGGTGGTCCGCGGAAGGCGAGGACGACGCGCCGCCGGAGGGCTGGCGGCGACGGTTGCCGCCGGCCTCAATTAGCGGTGAGCGTGGGGGAGCTGCGCACCCCGGCCTTGGCTTCCGCTCGGCCGCGCTGGCCGAGCCGCGGCCGGCCGGCCCGGGCCACGCCCCGCCGGGTCGGGTCGACCCGGTTCGGGCCGACCCAGGGGGGTCGGGTCGGCCCGGGCCCGGACCCCCCGTTTTCGGACCCTCACGGTCTTTCGCCCATATCTTGAGCTACAGACCTCCGATTGACACACCGTCAGTTGCGTAGCGATCCTTGGAACGAGAAAGTGGTATCAGTATATTGCACTCAAGGTTTTGGAATACTTTGGGTTCGGCCAGGTTGGTCTGGGTACGAAACCAACCGGGCCCTCGGAGCGGAAACGATTATATCTTGAGCTCCGGAAGTCCGAATGACATGACGTCGACTTTTTTGGATTCCGCTAAGTGAGACAGATCATTTGGCTTACTCCGCTCGATGTTTCGATGTTTTCGGAGTGCAGCCTGGTTGGTTCGCTCACGAAACCAACCGGGCCTGTGGAATGAAAAAGCCAATAACTCACAGACCGGACGTCCGATTGACGCATCGTCTGTCTCGTTGATTTCCTCTTGATGAGACAGAACTTTTGGCGTACTTCGCCCGAGTTTTGGATGCAGTTGGATAGTGGCCAGGTTGGATTGTACCTGAAATCCGACCGGGCCCCTGGAACGGAAAAGCTGTTATCTTTCAAACTGGACATCCCTTTGACGAACCGTCAGCAGTTTTGGTGATGGCGTGGAGAAACGGTCCCTTTGAGTATACCCTATGTGAGTTCGGGTATAGTTGAGATACGGCCGGGTTGTTTCGCACTCGAAACCAACCGGGCCCCTGGAACGGAAAGGCTAATAACTCACAGACCGGGCGTCCGATTGACGCGCCGTCTGTTGCGTTGAGACCCCTATGACGAGGCGGTACTTTGAGATACTTCTTCGTGGGACCTTGTGATACATGGAGAATCGACATGTAGCTCATGGAGTGGACCCTCCCGGAGACGAGCGTACGGAGTACGGAGACCGTGTAGCCGGCTGAGACCTGACGACTGCTTGACCGACTCGACTTGGAGTGAGTCGACTGGCCCAGTGGACGGAGCACCCGGTATTTGGCGATAGACCCACGGTGGACAGAGCGCCCGGTAGTTGGCCGCAGACCCGTGGTACTCGATAGGAGGAGTACCTCTGTAGGCTATTAGGGGGAGCGCCCGGTATTTGGCCACAGACCCACAGTGAACGGAGTGCCCGGTAGTTGGCCGCAGACCCGCGATACTCGACAGGATGAGTACCTCAGCAGTCTTAGGTTAGTGAGTAGTACCTTGGAGTCATGACAGGACCACTGCACACTTCAGAGATGGAGCTCTTGAGTAGTTACAGTTTCGATAATGAAAATCATGGTTTGAGCTGAGTCTATGACCTTTGTGTTTCCTCATGATTTAGATGGGTTACTTGATAACTTAGGTATATGTATGGGCATATACCTGGGTAGTGGTTATCCGTTGATTTCATAATCCCTGTTTTTCCTCATGATTGAGATGGGTTACATGATAACATAGGTATATGTATGGGAATATACCTAATTAGAGGTTATCTGTGGAGATCTTATTTTTGGTTATACTTGTTGGTTTTAGTGAGACCTTGAGGGTCTCGGGGTCCCTACTGAGTATCGTTATACTCACCCCTGCACGGGCTATGCCCGCACCTCGATGTGTTGGTTGTAGATGACAGACAGTGCTGACGAAGGCCGAGTGTTCGAGGACTGGATGGTACCCGGAGGTGGACTACACAACGAGTCAGTACCTGGATGTGTACTTCACAGGGAGACAACACTCGGAGGAGGTTGATGGGTGAGAGCGTTTTGGAAGCTATCTGTACATACCCATCAGGTAGGATCCGTGGTGGATGATCCAGGAGCTGCACTATCTGTACCTACCCTTTAGGTAGGATTCGAGGAGGACGACCCAGGATCCGTTTCCATTCTTCCAGCTGTTGTACCTTATTCAGTTGTAGTTGTACTTTCATTTGGGTTTGTATTCTGGCACATTTACCTTTCAGCACTTCTCTTTGTACTTAGTTTTTTGCTTCCTCTTGTAATCTGTGGTTTTTTGTTTACTTTTATAAAGGAAATGCCTTCCTAGTAATCGGGATTTATGCATTTGGTTCTAGTCGCCAGCCCCTGGACTATGGAAGGTGAGCTTGGGGTAGTCACGACACGGGCCCCGAGGACGGGTCATGACAAATTGGTATCGAAGGAGTCGGTTTTACCGTAGAACTTATAACTCTGATATTTTCTTTCTGTCAAGCAATAGTGTTAAGGGTACCGAGTGTGGTCTTCAGTTCAGGGAGTACAGTGTTGGTGTGGGCGGCCGACGTATCCATACACCAGGACCCTGACAACTGAATTCCTACTTTGTGCATGAAAACACTGATTGCATGTGTGTTTCCAGAAGTTTTATTTAAATATCAGCTCAAACCAGGTCAGCTCACCAGGAATAATCGTTTGACCGTGTCACATTGTTTCATTCAGGATGCCTCCCCGCGGACGACCAGCTAGATCCCCGAGATTTGTTCAAACTGACATCCCACTGAGCGACGTGGCCTCAGTACAAGGCTCTATTCCAGTTGAGGCACCAGCGGAGGCACCAGTGGTACTACTACCCATTGGGCCACCGAAGCCACCAACCCCAGTAGCAGAGGGTGCACGTCACTTGAGCGCACTGCACGATTTCCAGTGCCAGGGGCCACCAAGGTTCCGGGGAGAGATGGACCCGCAGGCAGCAGAGGATTGGCTGGAGGCTGTGGTGAGAGTCTTCAGGCTAGTGGGGACACCGGCAGACTTCATGGTGATCCTTGCTTCCTGCCTTCTTCAGGTAGTAGCAGGAAGATGGTGGAGCCTGATGCTCCATATGCATGATGAGACCACACTTCTTTGGGCAGACTTCGAGAGCCTGTTCCGTGCAGTGTTTGTACCAGCCACCCTTCGAGCGGTGCGTATACAGGAGCTACTTCAGCTGCGGCAGGGCAGCATGACAGTGGCACAGTATTTAGCGAGGTTCACAGACCTCTTGTGCTACTCCACAGATATGGTACGATACCCATTCTTCAGGGCCTGAACCTTCGAGCAGGGGCTCAGGCGATAGATTAGAGCTTCTATTATTTCTCACAGCATTCTAACGCGGACATGGGTGTTGGAGAGAGACCTCTTAGTGGAGAGTTTCCTTCCTGAGTAGTCTCCAGCAGCAAGACCCACCACTAGACGTCTTTCGGTAGAGTATTCTGCAGCAGACAATAGATAGATGACGCAGAGGTCCAAGAGGACCAGACCTACCGGTGGCCGACTGCACGACTTGGTTTCAGTTGTGTAGGGAAACTGAGGTGGAGTCAAAGCCAGACGTGCTGAGAGTGGACAATGTTACTCGTGCGGCGGAATTGGTCAAATGGCACGTGACTGTCCGACCCGCCATGCAGATGACCAGAAGTTAAATGAAGAACCTCCTAGCCAGAGGCAGAGGTTCGATCAGGGTAGACCGCAGGGGACAAGAGGACATGGGGGAGCTCAGCTTCATGTAGTTGAGGCCTATGGTCATGGAGCTTCGGAAGCAGATGGACAGGAGCGGGACTAGCTCCAGACCTGAAGGCTATTGATCATTTTTCATCTAGTTTTTTTGATGTTTGTTTGTAGTTGCTTCGTGTCTTTGTATTGTGAGCTGCAATAATAAAAAGACACTTATCTTTGTGATGTTTTCTTTCCTGTCCTTTTGTTTGGTTGATACTGAGTGGTCACGGTTAAAACTCTTGACTTGACCCTAACTTTTGAGATTTCTACTGGGGGACACCTAGTGACCTCACACTGATGCCAACAGTGTGACTCGACCCTCGGAGGCAAGAGTGATAGTTGGATCTCTTGGTAGTTACGTTGAGTCTTTACGACGTCATCCATGGCATGAATGCATCATTCATGTTAGGATTGACTGTATTAGGCAATAAATGTGGTTCATCCAGGGGATGAGACCGGATTTCTCTTATCAGCAAAGAAGAAATCATAGCATCTCTTGTGAGACTAGAGAAGGTCCAGGTTATCCAAGAGAAGATGAGGATAGCACAGGGCTGACAGAAGCCTTATGCTGACAGGACTTGGAGGCCTCTAGAGTTTGAGGATGACAATCATGTCCTTATACGAGTCTCACCTCGATGAGGTTTACGGAGATGTGGCCAAGGCGGCAAGTTATCTTCGAGGTTCAATGGACATTTCTAGGTCCTCAGCAGGGTAGGCGGGGTGGTTTACCGCTTGACCCATGCAACGCAGTTGCACCAGGTGCACGACGACTTCCACGTATCTCAACTGAGGAGATACGTGCTCGACCCTTCGCATATCATCGACCATGAGGAGCTGAATGATGGAGATGGGGTGTCTTTAACGGAGGTTCCATTTTGGATGGAGGATCGATAGGAGTGGATCCTACGAGGACAATCGATTCCTCGGGTGCACTTTTTCTGGTAGTACGGGAACCTACAGGTGAGCACTTGGGAGCAGAAGGCTCAGGTGTGTGCTCAATACCGCTTTTGTAACCATAGTTTGTGTTGAAGCTTTACGGGGACGTAAAGCCCTTAGTTGGGAGTAATGTAAAGACATGTAAATTTCAAGGAAATTTTTTTCTTAATTTTCTTTGGAATTTTATATGAACACAGTTTTTTACGGCACCTGATTCCGAGGCCCGGTGTGCCCGGAATAATTTTCAGAAATTTAGCTCGGGTACGTTCAGTGAATGAACGAGCGGGAATTCCTATCTTTTGAACCGGTGCTTGGAATCGAATTCTGAGGGCACCAATGGAACCACAGCACCGGTAATTGATTAGGAACACCTGTTCTAGAGTTTCTTTTTTCATGAGAGTTGATGATAAAAATTGTGGAAGTTTATTTTATAATTATTCTACAATTTTTATTTTACTCTAAGTGTTTAATCCTTTGGAAGGATGTTGGGTAACTACCCAACCTCCCTTGGCAGGTGATGAGTGTGGTGGGGCACACACGAACCCCACCCCTTCATATCCTCTAAACCCCCTCAATTCCCTTTTAAATTTTGTTAACTTATGTTTAATAACTTATGGAGTTAATGTGGTGAGTTAAATGTAAGTTTTTGAAATTCAAACTCTTGAATTTCAAAAGCCTTGTTGTGTTAATAAAATAAGTTGAGAACTTATTTTACATGGGCTAGTGTCTAGTTGTTTGAGAGATTTTTGAGAAAAATCTAAGGAAGTCTTGAGTTCTTCATTCCCTTTGATGAAGAATGCGAAGAACGAATGATCTCCGACGTGGAGCACCGAGCCCTCGGAGACCGTCTTCCGTGACACCGACCCGCGACACGACGTTCTTCTTCCGCGACTTCTCTTCCGTGACAGTTTTACGTGACGAAATCTTCATCAACGTCTTCGAATCCCCGCTTTGGGACGCCGACGTTCGTCATCTCTTTTTTCAAGGTAGGGGGGTTTACGTGTTTTCTATACGTGATTCTCTTCCGTCGTTTATCCGCGTCTATTTAGACCGCATGATATCAGTTAACGAGAGGAGGTAAGAATGCCAAAACAAGGCCGTCCACCTCCATTTTGTTTTTCTTGTTGTTGTGGATTGAATGAAATTGACGCGACATTGTCACGCCACGCGGGATTGAGCGGAAAGGATGCATGATATCGTCACGCCGCGCGGGATCGAGCGGAAAGTATGTGCGACATCATCACGCCACGCATTCAAGTTTTAAACTCTCGTGCGTGGGTTTTTGATTGCAAGGTGTTCGTAAAATTTATTTTGGATAAATTATACCCTCGTCAATGATTAAAATCATGTGTTCATTATTTTCCAATTGAAAACACCTAACGCGGAGGACGCGGGACGAACAAACAGAACCCGACAACCCTCCGCAGCTTGTTTATCGATGTGCGGATCAACGGACGACAATGATGTAGGCCGCTATGGCATTTGAATCCCTTCGCAGTGAAGGTTGGGTCCCGGGAGGACCGTTGGCGAAGACGACAGGAGAAACAGACCACCAGAGCGCGTCCGGTGGTCCGTGGAAGGCGGTGGCGGCGTGCCTCCAGAGGGCTGGCAGCGGCGGTTGACGCCGGCCTCAATTAGCGGCGAGGTTGGGGGAGTCGCGCACCCCACCCACGGCTTCCGCTCGGTCGCGCTGGCCGAGCCACAGCCGTGCCGGCCGGGCCGGGCCGAGCCCAGCCTGGTAGGGTCGACCCGGTTCAGGCCGACCCAGGGGGGGTCGGGCCGGGTCGGTCCGGGCCCGGACCCCCCGTTTTCGGACCCTCACAGTCTTTCGCCCATATCTTGAGCTACGTAACTCCGATTGACGCACTGTTAGTTGCGTAGAGATCCCTAGAACGAGGTGTTCGTTTCGGTATATCGTAATCAAGGTTTCGGAATACTTTGGGTTCAGCCGGGTTGGTTCGGATACGAAACCAACCGGGCCCTTGGAGCGGAAACACTTATATCTTGAGCTACGGACGTCCGAATGACGTGCCGTCGACTTTGATGGATTCCTCTAATTGAGAAGGATCATTTGTATTACTCCTCTCGAGGTTTGGATTCCATCGGAGTGTTGTCAGGTTGGTTCACTCACGAAACCAGTCGGGCCCTTGGAACGAAAAAGCCAATAACTCACAGACCGGGCATCCGATTGACGCGCCGTCTGTCTTGTTGATTTCCTCTTGATAAGACGGAAATTTAGGCATACTTCTCCTGAGTTTTGGATGTAGTTGGATAGTGTCCGGGTTGGATTGTACCCGAAATCCAACTGGGCCCCTAGAACGGAAAATTTTTTATCTTTCAAACAGGACGTCTGTTTGATGAACCGTCAGCGGTGTTGGTGATCGCGTGGAGAAACGGTCCCTTTGAGTATACCCTTTGTGAGTTTTGGGTAATGTTTAGATACGGTTGTGTTGGTTCGCACTCGAAACCAACTGGGCCCCTAGGAAGGAAATGCTAATAACTCACAGACCGGGCGTCCGATTGACGTGCCGTTTGTTGCGTTGAGACCCCTATGAAGAGGCGGTCGTCTGAGATTCTTATTTAAGGGACTTTGTGATACATGGAGTATCGACCTGTAGCTCGTGGAGCGGACCCTCTCGGAGATGAGCGTATGGAGTACGGAGACCGTGTATCCTTCTGAGACCCGACGATTGCTTGACAGACTCAACTTGGAGTGAGTCGACTAGTATAGTGGACGGAGCGCCCGGTATTTGGCGACAGACCCACTGCGGACGGAGCACCCGGTAGTTGGCCTCAGACCCACGGTACTCGACAGGAGGAGTACCTCTGTAGACTGTTAGGGGGAGAGCCCGGTATTTGGCGATAGACCCACAACGGACGGAGCGCCCGGTAGTTGGCTACAGACCTGCGGTACTCGACAGGAGAAGTACCTCAGCAGTCTTAGGTTAGTGAGCAGTACATCAGAGTCGTGACAGGACCACTGCACACTTCAGAGACGGATCTCTTTAGTAGTTACGGTTTCGATAATGAAAATCCTGGTTTGAGCTGAGTCTATGACCTTTGTGTTTCCTCATGATTGAGATGGGTTACCTGATAACGTAGGTATATTTATGGGAATATACCTGGGTAGTGGTTATCCGTTGATTTAATAATCCTTGTGTTTCCTCATGATTGAGATTGGTTACTTGATAACTTAGGTATATGTATGAGAATATACCTAAGTAGTGGTTATCTGTGGAGATCTTCATTGTGGTTATCCTTGTTGGTTTTAGTGAGACCATGAGGGTCTCGGGGTCCCTACTGAGTATCATTATACTCACCCCTGCACGGGCTATGCCCGCACCTTGTTGTGTTAGTTGCAGACGATGGACAGTGATGACGGAGGCCGAGTGTTCGATGACTGGACGGTACCCGGAGGTGGACTACACGACGAGTTAGTACCTGGAGGTGGACTTCACAGCGAGACGACACTCGGTGGAGGTTGATGGGCGAGAGCGTTGTGGAGGATATCTGTACCTACCCTTCAGGTAGGATCCGTGGTGGATGATCCAGGAGCTGCGCCATCTGTACCAACCCTTCAGGTAGGATCTGAGGAGGACGACCCAGGAGCCGTTTCCATTCTTCTAGCTATTGTACCTTGTTCATTTGTAGTTGTACTTTCATTTGGGTTTGTATTATGGCCCGTTTACCTTTAATCACTTCTCTTTGTACTTAGTGTTTTGCTTCCGCTTGTACACTGTGGTGTTTTGTTTACTTTTATAAAGGCAATGCCTTCCCAGTTATCGAGATTTATGCCTTTGGTGCTAGTCACCAGCCCCTGGCCTATGGAAGGCGGGCTTGGGGTAGTCACGGCACGAGCCCCGAGGATGGGTCGTGACATAGCTAAAGACATTTCAAATGTTATCATTTCTTTGTAATGTAAATTACTAATTAATATTGTTCATCCATTATATCTATAAAAATATATTTTACAAAAATATGTGTAAATTTTGGATAAAATATTTTATTATTTTTATATCTTCACTAGTTGAGTAGTTATTTAATGTGAACATTATTCTAATTTTTTGTTATATAAAAAGCATAGTTAAATTAAAAAAATTATACATACTAATTATAATTATACCTTACAATTGTCAAATTATTTTGCTTTTTGTGTTGAGTAGAAAGAATGATATCAAACAAAGTATTTATTTGTGGAGGAATAATTTGATCATTAATCAAATTGTTTCATATTCAGTTGAGGTTAATTTTAACACATCAAAAATGAACTACTGATCCTTATATTAGAGTATTAATAAATTATGAATGCATTTTCAGTAGTATGACTCTATGATTGAATTATTTGTAAAAAATATAACTTTTAAACTCAAAAAATGAACTTTAAGTCAATTTGGATACCCCTTGTATCAGTTTGATTTTTGGTTACATCCAAAAATAAAACATAAATCATCGATTATAGTCATAATGTATAAATACAATATGGTTGTCTTTTAACTTTTTTATTATGTGATCTATGTTTTGAACTACAATGTCTCTTTCGAAATAAATAACACACTTTCAATCATACATGTGAAACCACGTGTTCGAGTGAGATGATATTAATACACACATGTAAGATATAAATTATAGAAGTTTTTTTATATTACTAGGACCATCTGAGTGTGTCTTATCAGTTTCAGAATAAATTTATATTTTGGAAGTAAATTATTTTTTTAAATAAAACATGTAATTTTATTCATACCAACAAAACATTATATCATATTCACATGACATTAACTACTCTAGGTTATGTATTAATCTCTAGTTATTTTCCAAAAAATATGATGATAATATGCAAATATTTTTTCTCTTTTTAGTATATGTTGTGTGTCTTAGATTAAAATGATTCTTAAAATTTTGGAACAATAAATTTTTGTAATTCCATATACATTGTGTGTCATAATGGTCTGAAATTATTTCTTACATATCAAAAGAAAATCAAAAATCACTAAAAACACTTCTTCAGAAAATATGAATATGGTTTCATTATTTTTATTTGGTGATATATTTTTTGAAATAAAATATATCATTTAAATGAAGTCACACAATTTTAGTAATACGGGAAACATCGTGTGACATATTGATGTCGATTTTATTTTAAAACATAAAAAATGAATTATTTACCTTTTTCATAAAATATAAAGTCTGTTATAGTATGTTATATTGTTTTTGAGAATTTGAGAGACCATTGGAACCAAAATATCACTTTTAAATAAAAACATAAACTATTGTTCATGCCATCATGATCATGTATCATATTTATTTTAGGTTACTTCTAAAACATAAAAAAATAATTCAACACCATTTTCAAATCATCTAAAGGAAATGTGAATTCATTTTCCACATTTTGATTATATAGATGGTTTTAGACTCAAATTTTACTTTTTATAAAAAAATAACTTTTAGTAAATCCTACCACTTCATGTATGAAATTAAAATGATGTTAATTCCAGGATTTTAGAAATGAATGGTGGATTCTTTTCCCCAATTATCCAAAAATATGGGAATATTTTAAAAGAAATTAGCATGTGTTGTGTATTTTAAAACAAAATCAAACATTTAAATTAAAATATACACTTTCATTCACACAAGTCAAAATGTGAGTCATATTGATGTTTGGTTAATTTCAACATGTTAAAAATAAATTTAGGATATTTTTCCCAAATTAGCGGATAATATATGTGATTTTTCTCAGTTTTTTAAGTATGTTACATAAGTTATAAAGTAAAATATAAATTTTAAGTTAAATCATACAAGATCAGTCATATCATCCACACCATTTATTATAGTTAATTAAGGTTAACTTATACACATCATAAATTGATTCACAAACCATTTTCCAAAATCCTCATGAAAATAAAAGAACATTATTTTAGTTATGAGTATGTAAAGAATGTTTTATACTAAATCACAACTTTTAAAATAATTTTTTTAACATTTGATCAATTCAAAAACACTTTCTATTATAATATTGTGTAGTTAATCCATATACAAAATCATTTATCATTTCCCTAATTTTTTCATAAAATAATATAATGTCTTCTTGTTGTTGATTTTGTGTCTTATCTTAATATTACTACTTCTCTTTTAAATGATGAAATATGTTTTCAGTCATATGATCTACACCATGAGTTTCATTAATGTTCAGTTAGTTCTACTAAAAAAATTAATTATTGATATTTTTATTAAAAATATTTGGATAATATGTGTTTTTATAGGTTTTATTATGTGAATAATTTTTGGAAATAAAATATATTTTTGAAATAAAAATAAACAATATTGGATATACAACTACTTTTGATTATTAGAGTGGATTGAGGTTAATTAGAACATATCTAAAATGAATCATAGATCAGTATACTAATTAATCATGACAATCTAAACTAATATATTATATTTTTGAGAATGGGATGTGTTTGTTAGATTACAATTTCACATTTAAACTGATATCATGAAATCTGAATCGGTATGGATACACCATGCATCAAAATAATGTGTGTTAAATTGCAAAATTTTAAAAACGAATCATGTTTTATTTTTTTAACGTATATAACCAATTGTATTTTGTTTCTTTATTTTGACTATATGACATATTTTTTGGACTAAAATGTCAGATTTAAATGAAAACATCTAAATTTAATCAAATAGTCTAAGCCTTTTGTTAGATTTATGTATGGTTTCATCCTACATGACTCAATTGAATTATAAATTTTGTTCCTAAAATATTAGGAAAATACAAGTGATTTGACATAGTGTTGAGTGTCTGATGCATGTATTGATTGAAATTTCATTCTTATATAGAATACCAATATATTTTTCTTACCATCCACATCATGTGTAGAATTGTGTAACAGATAATTAATTTAAATAATAAAATAATCATATACCATTTTCCTAACATATCAAGAAAATAAATTGGTATTTTCTCTATTTATAGTGTGGGATGAGAATAGTTTACTAAAATGTAACTATTAAAATTAAAATGCTAACATTCAGTCAATTCATAAACATTTAATTTTGAAAATTTTATGGTTAATTTATAAACATTAAAAATGAATCCTTGATCATTTCTATAAATTATCCTGAAAATTATTATGTGTTTGACCATTTTTGAGTACGTGATGGACGTTAAAAAATGAATTTTAAATTATAAATGAAAACAAAAACATTGAATCATATTTTCCATTTGATTTGAAATAATGGGATTTGGTTGATATTAATACATTAAAATGATTTTTAAATTATTTATGTAATTTTTCAATTCAATATGATTAAATTTTCCCTGGTATGACTATGTCAAGATTATAGTGGTATAAAATGTTACTATGGGTGGAATGTATAACCCCAAATAGTTTTATAAAATGATATAGGAGTATTTATATGTGTATAAATGTAACCAAAATTTAGTAGATTTGTTTTCTAAATGTGATATTTTCATGCCATAATTACATACTGTATTAAAATAATTAAAATTATTTTCTATTGGTAAATAAGAATTTCGTCTAGAAAACATGTTATTAAAATGGATTATATACAAAATGAAATGAATTCCATCAATACTGAACATAAAAAAAAGAAATATCAATTATCTCCCTAGAGAAAACATTAAAAATTACCTTAGTCCATTATCATGTCCAACACCTTTATTGAGTATTAATTTTTATCTATGTATTTTTTTCCTATGAAGAGAAAAAACAACATTCAGTTAGTGTCTTAGGTCCTTCATAATGGTTAATATCATTTCCCCTTTAAAACAAGATTTCATGTTAAATAATAATTTCCCTATATGTCTGAATAATTATTCTATGTAGAAGTAATTTTATCCTTCATAAGAAACCCTTAACACTATATAAATTCATTTTCTTCTCTTCATATTCCAAACATATATTGATGAAAATATATGAAAAATATTCAATTTATGATCTCTTAGAAAATTAATAAAATTACCAATAGATTAAAATTATGATAGAATTATCTAAATATGTAGCAGAAAAATGATATGAAAATTAACTAAATAAGCATTAGGGAAACCAAATCATTGTGATCTATGAGAGACATAAATTACAATTGTGATACAAAATCAACTCTTCATAATGTCTTGAATCATTCTGAAACCATGTATGTGTCCCACACATTTCTCAAAAAAATATTCATCCCCATTTCAATGTATTGACTGTCAATATTTCATGTTGTGCTATAAAATATAAATAAAGAAATTATTAATACATTCATTAAATATAATCATAATTTGTATTAGAAATAACTCTTTAGGGACGATATTTTTTTATGTAATAGAAATTATTTCCTAAATTTATATATGTAATAACTATAATTATTTTTATTAATTTCTTATTCAATATTGAATCATTCAGTAAGATTTTGGAATTTTCTCTTTATGTATTAGTATTATTATATTTTATATTTATTGCAACTTATATATCCTTTAAATTTTGTATCCAATTTTATTATGTATTAATTTTATGATCCATATCCCATTTGGGAGTCTGTTCCATGTACTCTTTTTAATCTTGGATTATAAATTTGGTACAAGGCTTTCTGAAAATGGATGAAAATTTTATTTCATATACTTGTTTATTTATTTTTACATTAATTTCTAACTGGATATTAAAAAATTATTATCAAATTTTAGTTATACGTAATAGTGTTATAAGGAGCCAACCTTAAACCTTACTTAATATTGAGTTATTACAAGATTACACATTGAGGATCTTTTCGGGTTTAGTGTTTTAGAGAATTAGATCATAAAACTTGCATTACATTCCACATATAAACAAAGTGGTTACATAAAGATTGTATTATTCTTTCCCATCAATGGAAACATATTTAAAATAAAACATGGATTCTTTCTTGACACTCCCTTGACACTATCATCATATCATGTACCTTTCCCTTTACATGTGAAAAACATTTCAAAAAAACATGGGATGAGCATAAAAAGCTCAGTAAGGGATATAAAAACATATGGAAAGGAAACATGGGTACAAATATACATAAGAATGAAATCATACTTTACCCATAAAACATAAGCACTTTAACATACCACATCAAATCATGAATAAATCATAGAAATCATAAGACAAAAAGGTGACTTGAGGCATTCATAACATTCTTACATAGGGAGTAACCCTCTTGGTTACGTTTGGAATAACCATCACAGTATATACCCTAGATCTCTTCGGAGAAACCTTAACATTTCACTCTTTCGTGTTACCCAATGCATTAGGGAGATATATCTGGCTCACCCGCCCTTAGTTTATCATGGAACCACCCGTCTTCATAATAACACCCAAGAACCTCAACACAGTCGTATGACATAAAACATGCATAAAGGAAACAAAACATTCCCACCTTTCAATCACAAGATATCAATACAACACATTGATATAAAAACGTTATGAAAACCATTTTCAATACCAAAATAAAAGAAAAGTAAAACATGGTATTTATTTTTCTTTTAAAAAGATGGTATGGCTTGTAGTGGAAGCTGAAACTCAAATAATGGTCACGGTGGAAAAGAAGTCGTTGTCACCGCATACGTACGAAAAAAACATTCCCTTTTGTCATTTAGTAAAATCCATCATATAAAAAAGATTCCTTTTGGATAAATGTAAACCTCAAAGGAGTTTATACACCGTATAAAAGAAGGTTGAGTATAAAACAAAATATGCCTCAATGAATGGAGATTGAGATGATGTTCCATACCTTGGGTCCGACTTGACTCGGTCATTCATTAATCTCCTGAATAATAAACTTGAATTAATTTCTACTATTTTAAGAACCTTTTTCAAGTTCATTATTCCTTTTATATCACTTATTTCCATGCCATGATCACTGTGTAATTATTTAAGTTAATAACGGTAGTTTTAACGATCATTGGTACTTGAGTCAAAAATAATCCCTTTATAATTACAAGTTTTTCATGTATCCATTATATCCAGAATTGTATTAATTATGTAGATATCATATATATCATATATATCCAATACATGCACGCATTTATAATATTACATAACATTTAGAGGTAAGAAATGAAATGCACCGTTCAGGGAGATGGTATGCCGTACATACGAATGAACGCTGCTTCGATTTCTATTTCGTATTTTATGAAATGGAATCATAATGATATAAAGATATATTATAATTCTAGTGTAATATCATATATAATATCATAACTCCATCCTTTATATGTCCCACATATGGTATTAACGAATCAAATCACATTGAGGGAGCGGTAGTCCGCACTTCCTTAAATGAAGATATCGCGTTTACCCATAATGGAAACCATAAAGGTATACCCAAAATGAAAAATAAAGAAGATTAAAGAAAACATAAACATATTATATATCATATATAAATATAGTGTCATGTTAATGGCCAACTTTGAAGGTGTTATAATAATGTTGAACAATCATCATTTCGGGAGACATAAATTCAGCATCCACGGAAACAGTATGTTCTTTAACCATTAGATGTAGATGTGTGTAAGTGTAGCTCGAATCCTTATTATAACAACATCTTAGTATATTTAAGATACTGGAGTTGTTACAAAAGAAATGAATAAAAATAGTTTAGGGGGTTGGAGATGCAAAATAAAACAAAAGGACTCAAGTGAAGACATTACCTTAAAATCGAATAACTCCCTTTGGTTTCAGCTCAAAGGCTTTCTTGGGAAGACTTATGACCAAAGTGAGGCTTCATGGAGTTATATAGGGATGTGGAGAGACAAAATGGTCGGGGTTTGGCTGGGTCAAAGGCTTTGAAAGTGTGTGTATATAGGTAGAGGTGGGGGCCTTTT
The DNA here is from genome assembly GCA_963277665.1 of Viscum album. Taxonomy (NCBI): domain Eukaryota; kingdom Viridiplantae; phylum Streptophyta; class Magnoliopsida; order Santalales; family Viscaceae; genus Viscum; species Viscum album. The sequence continues at coordinate 1,966,349,682 of OY728133.1, forward strand.
ATAAGAGGAGAGGAGGGGCACTCTTGGAAAGTTAAGAAATGTTACTTTATTTGAAAATGATTTTCGGGTTCCAAAGGTCCCACATTGATATAATTCAAGGATAAGGTTATAAGAGTTCTAAATCCACCCGTCCAATAGGTTTTGTACATGTGTAGGTCATATATTTTACATTATCATTTCATTCTATTTAAATCCTTTATTAATGAGGTAATCGATGCATCATCATGATGTCATAAATAATTTAATTTATTAAAAGTCTAAAAATCATGAAAAAAATTCTATGATGTAGGAAATAATTTTAGATTTCTAATTAATATTTATAGTCCAAAATATTATTTATTTAGCCAAAATTAAAAATATTTTACTTAGGTGATACATTCTTTGTCACATTTAACATTCTTTAAAAATAAAAAGATAAAAAGTCACTTTCTCACAAAAGTGATTCCATGGGGCCCCCAAGTTTGGAACAAGGCATCCAATGGTCGGCCGTGAGACAACCAGTAGCCTTAGGACACATGTTGTGGACTTTTTTTATTATTATGATATCATTTTATTATCTTTAAATACCTGATAACTCATTAATCAAGATAATTAAAGATAATTACCATCGTTACTATTCATAATGTCCAAAAATAAAAGAGTATTAATTACATAATTTGGACCTTATGAATCCAAATTTTTAATCCATTTTACCAAATTCCAAACACATTAATTGCAATAATTGATTTAAAAATAATTCCGCTTGTCTAAACAAATAGCGGGTTTTTTTGAAACAATATCTATGAAACGTTTAGCATTAGTTTATGACCAATTCCAAAGTGAAATTAATCCTAATGACAACAATTAGATTAAATGGTAAAAATATATTCATATTACACCTTAAGACCAATTTAAAGGATAATCTAACCATATAATTAAATTAAATGAAAAATCAGTTTTGATGTAAAATGCAGTATTTTTCACTATTCATTAAAAATGAACATTGTCAGAAAAATACAAAAAATTTATCCAATGTAAATTTCAATGTCCCAATCATAATGAATATGTTTATTTTGACAAATATAGATTATAGAATTGTCAAAAGTTTGATTTAAAAAGTTTTTTCCATCAAAAGGAAGTAAAACAATCTTTTAAGAACATTAGTGTATTCCATGCATAAGATTGTATTTATTTTCATTTTAAGCCTCTAAAACACTATCTTAATCTTTAATAGACATAGATAAAAAATATCTATTATTAATTACTTAAATGGGATGTTACATCCTTCCCCCCTTTAGAAAATTGTGTCCCCGCAATTTATTTACTTATTGAATAAATGGGGGTACTTATCCCTCATTGCATTTTCAGATTCCCATGTTGCCTCTTCCATCATGTGGTTTTTCCACAAAACATTTACCTGATTAATCACCTTATTTCATAACACTTGCTCCCTGTGGTCAAGAATCTGGACCGGTTTTTCCTCATAAAATAGGTTATCTTCCAGCTGAACTACCTCTGGATTCAAAACATGAGATGGATCTGGTATATACTTTCTCAACATCAAAACGTGAAAAACATTGTGTACCTGAGATAAACTCGGAGGTAAAGGCACCCGGTATGCAACTGATCCAACTCTCTCAAGAATTTCATATGGTCCAATGAACCTTGGACTCAGATTTCCTTTCTTACCAAATCTCATCACAATTTTCCAGGGTGAGACTTTGAGAAAAACATGATCACCTACCTCAAAAGTTAGATCCTTCCTCCTGTTGTCTGCATAAGTCCTCTTCCTGCTCTGAGCTATTCTCATGTGTTTCTGAATCAGCTAAACTTTTTCTACCATCTCTTCTACTATTTCTGGTCCCATCAACTTCCTTTCACCCACTTCATCCCAGAATGCTGGAGTTCGACACCGCTTCCCATATTACACCTCAAATGGTGCAATCTGTATACTAAAATGAAAACTGTTATTATATGAAAATTCTACCAAAGAATGATGTTGGTCCCAACATCCCTGATAATCAATTTAAAAAGATCGTAGCATATCCTCCAAGGTCTGAATTGTTCGTTCTGACTGCCCATCTGATTGAGGATGAAACGATGTACTAAAATTTCATTCAGTACCCAACGACTTATGAAGGCCTTTCCAAAAGTTAGAAGTGAACCTGAGATCACGATCAAATACAATGGAGAGGGGAAATCCATGTAACATGACTATCTCTTTAAGATACAAATGGGAAAGTTGATCTAGGGAAAAATTATCTCGTATAGCAAGGAAATGAGAAGATTTAGTCAAGCGATCAATAATAACCCAGATTGCATTATTACCTCGTGATGTCTTCGGTAATCCCACAAAAAAGTCCATGGATATATTCTCCCATTTCCACTCTAGCACTGGTAAAGACTGAAGCATCCCTTTCGGTATCTGTCGCTCTACTTTAACCTACTACAAGTCAAACACTTCACAGTAAAATCAGCAATATCTCTTTTCATTCTGTCCCACCACTAATACTCTCGAAGATCTCTATACATCTATGTACTGCCAGGATGAACTGAAAATGGAGAACTATGAGCCTCACATAACAACTCTCTCTTCAACTGTGAATCACAAGGCACACACAATCTCTTCCCAAATATCAAAACACAATCATTATCAATGTTGAATTAAAGCAACTTACTTTCGGAACCAGCTCTACCTTTTTCTGCAACTCACTGTCTTGCTTATGTGCTTGCTTCATTATATCTGATAGTGATGATCTTACAGGTACCTGAAACAAAATAGAAGAACTTCCTGCACCAAAAAATTCTATGCCAAAGTTCATCAAATCCTTAACCAAAGTATCACGTTCCAAACACAACATTGCTAATGAAGTATTACTTTTTTGACTCAAAGCATCAGCCACTTTATTTGCTTTCCTCGGATGGTAATTAATTGTACAATCATAATCCTTGATTAATTCTAGCCATCTCCTCTGTCTCATGTTTAACTCTTTCTGAGTGAATATATACTTTAAACTTTTGTGATCAGTATATATTTCACACTTTACTCCATACAAATGATTCCTCCAAATTTTTAAAGTGAAAACAACATCAGTTAATTCCAAATCATGTGTAGGGTAATTTACCTCATGAGTTTTCAACTGTCGTGAAGCATAAGCAATTACCTGATCATTATGCATTAGGACGCAACCAACTCTTTTCAATGAAGCATCATTGTATATAAAAAACTCACCATTCCTAGAAGGTAGTGCCAAAACTGGAGCATTCATCAATCTTCTTTTCAATTCCTGAAAACAATCATCACATTCTTTTGTACAGATAAACTTAACACCCTTCCGAGTTAGCTTAGTCATTGGACTAGATAACCATGAAAAATTTCTAACAAACCTTCGGTAATAGCCTTCCAGACCACGGATGCTACGAATCTCAGTTACATTTGTGGGTCTTGGCCAGTCTTCCACAACTTTTTTTTTTTCAGGATCAACAGTTATCCCATCTTTAGAAACATTGTGACCAAGGAATGAAATTTGTTGCAACCAAAACTCACACTTTCTGAATTTTCCATACAGTTTATTTTCTTTTAAGGTTTGAAAGATTACCCGTAAATGTCTTTAATGATCCTCTTTACTTTTAGAAAAAACCAAAATATCATCAATGAAAACCACCACAAACTTATCCAAGAACTCATCGAAAATTCTATTCATTAAGTCCATGAATAAAACAGGTGCATTGGTTATCCCAAAAAGGCATTACTACAAATTCATAATGGCCATATCTTGTATGGAACATGGTCTTCAAATCATCTGCTTCTTTTACCTTCAGCTGATGGTACCCCGATATCAAGTCAATCTTTGAAAAATACTGAGCTCCATAGAGCTGATCAAACAAATCATCGATATGAGGCAAAGTATATTTGTTCTTAACAGTGATGTTATTCAAGGCTCTATAATCAATGCAAAGTCCCATTGAACCATATTTCTTTTTAACAAATAAAACAAGAGCACCCCATGGTGATGTGCTAGGTCGAATGAAACCTTTCTCTAATAAATCTTACAATTTCTCCTTCAACTCTAAAAGTTCAATTTGAGCCATTCGATAAGGGAGTTTTGAAATTGGCTTAGCATCAGGAACTAAGTCAACAGTAAACTCAACTTCCCGATTTGGTATTATTCCAGGCAACTCATCAGGAAAAACATCAGGATACTCATTTACCACTGACACATCATTAATCTGAATAGTTCCTCTATTTTCAACGATGTGTGAAAGTTAACATTCATTTCCATCTTTTACAAGTTTCCGGGCCTCTTTATAAGTTATCAACATTAAGGGTTCATTCTTGTACACAAACTGAAAGTATTTTTGAAAAGAAACTTCTTTAACTCTACAGTCAATCGTAGCATGGTAAATAGAGAGCCAATCCATACCCAGTATAACATCAAACTCTACTAGAGGTAGAATAATAAGGTTTTTAAGTAGGTTCTTTCCACAGATAAGGATAGGAAGATTCTTATAAATTCTTTTTTCCTCAACATTTCCCCCAGGTGTTTTTACCAAAAGTTCAGGAGTCATTTCTTAAAATGGTATTCCCATTTTACTAGAAATGGTTTCAGAGATGAAAGAACGTGTAAACCCCGAATCAAACAACACATTGGCATAATCTAAAAAAACAAACAAATTACTTGATACAACTTCATTTGATGGCCCGACATCTGCTGAAGTAGTTTCAAAGTATTTCACCACCCCTTTCTTCTTATAGTCTAACTGTTTCCCATCATTCAAGCTCTTTGTCGGAATCTCGTTTGCATAGTGACCCATCTCATTACAGTTAAAACATTTCACTAACTGTAAATCAAATTTGGTCTTACCTTCACCTTGATCTTTTTTAGTGCAATCACGAGCCTTATGTCCCATCTTAACACATCAGTATCACTTTCCAGAATTCAGAAGACATTCCCCAGAATGCCTTTTCCCACATTAATCAGAAACTGGAAATTTAGATTTCTTACCATCAGACTTTTTTGAAGAATTCTTCCCTTTCTCCTGCCACCTTGGTCTCTTCTTCTGCAGGTTGTTATAGAACAATTGATCATCGGAAAACTCCATTTCCACATTCTCATAACATCAAACAATCTTTCATAACTTTTAAACTCACGAGAAGCTAATGCCCTTTGAAATTTTGGATTTAATCTTGAGTAAAAACGATTGATTTTACTATCAAGGTCTCGGATAAAATTTGGAGCATACCTTACCAATCGAGTGAACCTTTCATCATAGGTAGCCACTAAGTCTTCCTCTTTCCACAATTCCAAGAATTGTTTTTCCATCCTAAGTCGAACAGCCTTACGAAAATACTTTTCAAGAAACATACCTTTGAATTCATCCCAGTCGAGTGCATCAATCTCATCAGCATCCCTGATATTTTTAACCATCGACCACCACTGATCTGCTTCACCCTCCAAACGGTAAATAGAAAGACTAAAATTTTGATTGTCTGAACACCCCATGACATCAAAAATCTTCTCCAGTGCTTTAATCCACTTTTCAGATAGCACAGGGTCAGATGATCCTCTGAATGATGGGGGATGTTTCCTCATGAAATGTTCCACCAATGACATCTTACTCTGCGGTTGATCTGGCTGATCTCATGTATGGATACCAACGCCATTTATTGCTTGAGTCAACTGCGCCATTACTGCAAAAAACTATTCAGTTCCAATTCCGACCATCTCAGGATGCTGATTCGGAAGGTTATTTCCTTCTGCATGCCTTCCTAGTACTGCTTCCCTGTTTCCACTACGGAAAACCATTCTGAACAAACATGTCTTAGATGAAGCAACATGGTAATCTTCAAATACTATATCACTTCAATTTGACCATAAAAAAATATTTTTGGATAATCATTTAATAGAATTCTAACTCCTAAAGTTATCCAAACTGACCGTTGATACCACCTATAAGGCCCCAGCCTAAAACAATACTTAATCTTGAGTTATTACAAGATTACACATTGAGGATCTTTTCGGGTTTAGAGTTTTAGAGAATTAGATCCTAAAACTTGCATTACATTCCACATATAAACAAAGTGGTTACATAAAGATAGTATTATTCTTTCCCATCAATGGAAACATATTTAAAATAAAAGATTGCTTCTTTCTTGACACTCCCTTCACACTATCATCATATCATGTACCTTTCCCTTGACCTGTGAAAAACATGTCAAAAAAAACATGGGATGAGCATAAAAAGCTCAGTAAGGGATATAAAAATATATGGAAAGGAAACATGGGTACATATATACATAAGAATGAAATCATACTTTACCCATAAAACATAAGCACATTAACATACCTCATCAAATCATGAATAAATCATAGAAATCATAAGACATAAAGGTGACTTGAGGCATTCATAACATTCTTACGTAGGGAGTAACCCTCTTGGTTACGTTTGGAATACCCATCACAGTATATTCCCTAAATCTCTTCGGATAAACCTTAACATTTCACTCCTTCATGTTACCCAATGCAATGGAGAGCTATATCGGGCTCCCCTGCCCTTAGTTTATCACAGAACCACCCGTCTTCATAATAATTCCCAAGAACCTCAACACATTCATATCACCTAAAACATGCATAAAGGAAACATAAAATTCCCACCTTTCAATCACAAGATATCAATACAAAACATTGATATAAAAACGTAATGAAAACCATTTTCAATACCAAAATAAAAGAAAAGTAAAACATGGTATTTATTTTTCTTTTAAAAAGAAGGTATGGATTTTAGAGAAAGTCGAAACTCAAATAATGGTCACGGTGGCGGAGAAGTTGTTGTCGCCGCATACGTAAGACAAAAACATTCCCTTTTGTGGTTTAGTAAAACGCTTCATATAAAAAATATTCCTTTTGGATAAATGTAAAAGTAAAAGGGGTTTGTGCACAATATAAAAGAAGGTTGTGTATAAAACAAAATATGCTTCAATGAAAGGAGATTGAGACGAAATCCCATACCTCGGGTCCGACTTACCTCAATCGTTCTTTAATGTACTGAATAATAAACTTGAGTTAATTTATACTTGCTTAAGAACCTTTTTATGTTCATTATTCCTTTTATATCACTTATTTCCATGTCATTAACACTATGTAATTATTTAAGTTCATAACGGTCGTTTTAACGATCATTGGTACTTGAGTCAAAAATAAACCCTTTATAATTACAAGTTGTTCATGTATACATTATATCTAGAATTATAATCATGATGTATATATCATATATTTTTAGTATATACATGCATTTATAATATTACAAAATCATTTAGAGGTATGAAATGAAATGCATCGTTCATGGAGATGGTAAGTCGTACGTACGCATGAACGCTACTTTCATTTCTAGTTTGTATTTTATAGAATGGAATCATAATTATATAAAGGTATATTATAATTCCAGTATAATATCATATATAATATCACCGTTCCATCCTTTATACGTCCCACATATGATATTTAACGAATCAAATCACTTTGAGGGGGCGGTAGTCCGCACTTCCTTAAATGAAGATATCGCGTTTCCCATAATGGAAACCATAACGGTATGCCAAAAATGAAAAATACAGAACCTTAAGAAAAACATAAACATATTATATATCATATATAAATATAGTGAAATTTTAATGGTCACCTTTTAAGGTGTTAGAATAATGTTGAACAATCATCATTTCAGGAGGCATAAATTCACCATCCACGGAAACAATATGTTATTTAACCCTTAGATGTAGGTGTGTGTAAGTGTAGCTCGAATAATTCTTATAAAAACATCCTAGTATATTGAAGATCCTGGAGTTTTTACAAAATAAATGAATAAAATGATTTTATGGGGTTGGATAAACAAAATAAAACAAAATGACTCAAGTGAAGACATTACATTAAAATCGGGTAACTCCGTTTGGTTTGAGCACAAAGGCTTCCTTGGGAAGACTTCTGCCCAAAGTGAGGCTTCAAGTAGTTATATAGGTATGTGGAGAGACAAAATGGGAAGGGTTTGGCCGAGCCAAAGGCTTTGGGAGTGTGTGTAAGGAGGTAGGGGTGGGGGCCTTTTATAAGAGGAGTGGAGGGGCACTCTTGGAAAGTAAAGAAATGTTACTTTATTTGAAAATGATTTTCGGATTCAAAAGGTCCCACATTGATATAATTCGAGGGTAAGGTGATAAGGGTTATAAATCCACCCATACAATAGGTTTTGGACATTTTTAATTCATAGTGTTTACATTATCATTTCATTTTATTTAAATCCTTTATTAATGAGGTAATCCCTGCATCATCATGATGTCATAAATAATTTAATTTATTTAAAGTCTAAAAATTATGAAAAAAATACTATGATGTAGGAAACATTTTTATCTTTCTAATGAATATTTATAGTAAAAAATATTAGTTATTTAGACAAAATTAAAAATATTTTTCTTAGGTGATACATTCTTTGTCACGTTTAACATTCTTTAAAAATAAAAAGATAAAAAGTTACTTTCTCACAAAAGTGATTCCATGGGGCCCCCAAGTTTGGCACAAGGCATCCCATGGTCAGACATGAGACAAAAAGTAGCCTTAGGACACTTTTTTGTGGTCTTTTTGTATTATTATGATATCATTTTATTATCTTTAACTACCTGATTACTCATTAATCAAGATAATTAAAGATAATTTCCATCGTTACTATTCATAATGTCCAAAAATAAAAGAGTCTTAATTACATAATTCGGACCTTCTGATTCCAAATATGTAATCCATTTTACCAAATTCCAAACACAGAAATTGCAATAATTGATTTAAAAATAATTCCCGTTGTCAAAACAAATAGCGGGTTTTTTTGAAACAATATCTATGAAAAGTTTGGCATTAGTTTATGACCAATTCCAATATGAAATTAATCCTAATGACCACCATTGGATTACATGGTAAAAATATATTCATATTACACTTTAATTCCAATTAAAAGGATAATCTAACCATATAATTAAATTAAATGAAAAGGCAGTTTTGATGTAAAATGCAGTATTTTTCACTATTCATTAAAAAATGAACATTGTCAGAAAAATACCAAAAATTTATCCAATATAAATTTAAATGTCCCAATAATAATGATTATGTTTATTTTGACAAATAGATATTATAATATTTTAAAATGTTTGATTTAAAAAAGGTTTTCGATCAAAAGGTAGTAAAACAATCTTTTAAGAACATTAGTGTATTCCATGCATAAGATTGTATTTATTTTCATTTTAAGACTCTAAAACACTATCTTAATAATTAATAGACATAGATAAAAAATATCTATTATTAATTACTTACTTGGGATGTTACAAGTGTTGGGTGGGATTGTGGGAAGCTTAGAATTTTATATCCTTGAAAATGACTTACACACCCTGACTGATGGGGAATGTGAATATGGGATCAAACATGATAGAAATGGATCATGATTTAGCAGGGACAATAGTGTGTATAATTTTTCCATCTAGGTATAAGAAGTAAGAGTCTCTAGTGAGGAGTGTTATATGAACAAAAACTTCCACTAAATATTACATGAGGTTGACTTATCACTAGAAATGATGTTTTGAGTTCTGTCGACCAAGGATTTGTTATCATTAGACATTTTTTTGTAAGGATTGTTTAGTGTTTCTCATATTTTATAGGATATTATGGGAGTATATGTGAGCTGAATTTTAATGGAGTTAATATTATATATTTTTATGTACAAATTTATTATTAATCATATACATATATCCACATTATTCGTGTGTAGAAAATTAAACTAGTAGTTTAGAATTAGGTAAAATAACGGGTTAGATTTTTAATTTGATATATTCAAAAAAAAATATTAAATTTCAAAAGAATTCACTAACAGAAATTTTCATAATTTTTTTAACAAATTTAAAAAAATTTAAAATTTCACAAGTCAAGATTGTTGGTAATAAAATCTTTACAGTGAACACATATTTTTTAAATAATTATGACACCACTAAATGAGTTTATCATCAAATGTAAGAGATTATTGATCAACATTAGGGGAATATTCTTATTAATTAATTCCCTCAATATCTATCATTTATTATCCTGAGATTTAATTTTAAAACTATTAAAAAATTATTTTAATATTTATCAATCCTTACAGTCCCATACATGAGGATAATATGAATAAATTCATAAATGTTTTCATAAAGAGACATAAATCTATAAGAATCATCATTTTTTGAAGAAACTTTAATTAAAATATAATAATTTATTATCTTGGAGATTTAAATTTTTCTTTCTTAATATGTAATAAAATTTCAATTTAATTTTTTTTTTAAAAGTATGTCATTTTTTATTTTTCAACCATGAAACACCATAATAATTTAACAATTTTTATATAAAAATATAAATTTAATAATTTAATATATCATTATTATTAGTAATGAAAAATTCCAATACACTAAAAAATTCATAAATAATGGTTTTCTTAATAAATGGAAAAATATTTTTATAATGATTATCATTTAAGGTAACAAAAATAAAATATATTTAGTTTGACACTAAGTCAATATTGTGTCCCTCATTTTTTCTCATTGGTTATTTATGCCATTTTATCTCAATAAAGAGGAGTTTGTGTTGATATAAAATTGCAATGTGTTTTCATATTTAAAGAAACTATTTCCATATAGTACTATAGATTTCTCTTTAATTGGAATTAGATATCACTATTATCAATACATGATAGTTGAACCAATATGTGAATCTATTATAGACGTTAGTTATTTCAATAAATACAGAACCAAATTAACATATAACATAATGGGTGCCCTTATATATCTATATCCTTAGGAATCCATCCTAACAGAGACCTATAATGATATCAGGTGACAAATACACCACCTCACCTCCAATAATATAAGAATATATGCGTAGTCAAAAATAATGCTAAAATTCCAAATTATATGAGGAAAGAAATGAATTGTAATAATGTCACAATAATTTAATAATCGAAAATATTTAAAAAGGGGAATGTGAATGTTAAATCAAAATATATAAATAGAAAATTATGAAATAGTATTTAAATAAAAAATATTATAAGAAAAAAATGAATCATTTTTTGATGTAAAATTACATTTCCAAATTAGATTAAGAACCTTCAGTCATACTAGCCACACTTTTCTGTGACCCATGCTAAACATAAAAAAATAATTTCATGTTTTAAATAATTCATTTGAAAAATAGTTACACAATACAAGGACCATAAGGTTCAGAGAATTTCATTTTAGCTTCATAAATATCTTATTTTACAACACTTCAACAAATTTTTCCATAATCTCACACCACAAAACCCTTTTCTATAAAAGTCACATGGCACAACCAATTTCAAAAATAAGGGAATGTATCCATAATATTGGGGAGATTATACAAGTTGAGTAATTGTAAACATATAATAATGATTCATTTCATAAATAAAAAGTATAACATGAGGAATAAATAATTATTATAATATAAGATCATAAAAAAATGAATGATAATCATATTTCATGAAAAAAAGCATAAGATCATAAAAATATCATTATGGAAGTTAAAAGTTGTGACATTTCTAAAAATAATTATAAATAATCTTAAAACATGTGATCAAGTTATAAATTTGTGGAATACATTAAAAATGTGGAATAATCATAAAGAATAAATATATTTTGAAAATAATAAGCATCTTATAAATGTGGAAGAACATGATAAGAAATAAGAAAATGTTGAACAATCATAAAAACACTAATCAATTTATGATAAAACTCATTATTATAATGCCTATATGAACAAGAAAAATAGAAACATGCTAGAAAATATTAGCACACTCTTCATGACCACCAATGTGTAAGAAATACTCATTATGACTATTTCAAATAATATTATGAGGTATATAAATAAACAAATTAATTTGAGGGAGATATAGTACCATGTGTGTCATAATGTAAAAATATGTGTGAAACTTAGATTTATAATCATCATATATTAAAGAACCCCTAAAAAATTACTTCTTTCTTAAATATAAAAATACTAATCATTCACTTCTCATAAAGAACCGAACGAAATATAATAGGTTTCATTGCCAAAATGGTCTATAATAACATCATGAATTAATTTTTTAATAAATAAGACCCGATTACCTAAAAATATAAAATAATAAATTAAATTATTGTATGAAACATGAAAAAAAATCCAATGTATATAGATATTTTTATGATAATAAAAACAAAATCAGGAAAAGATATTTTTTAAATATTTTTATTCCTCATTATAGAAGACATAGTTAAGTGACACTATTTAAAAAGGAAAATACATATTAAAAAATGTGGTAAATTTAAAAAAATGAAGGGATTTGGATAAAACAAATAATCAAAATAATGATAGAACTCCATTGAAAACATAATGTCATGGAAAATGATGTTTTAAATGAAATGAGTATGAGTTATCATGTTTTTACCATTACCCATAGTATCAAAGGATGTTTATAAATGTCATGAATGATAATAGTAAATATATTAATTAACTATTTAATAAACATACCCATACACATTTTCATTTTTAAACATCATAAATCAGGATTCCCTTCATCGATTATATTGTTATAATCTAATTTTAATATTGGGTGTTATTAATGTAGACCATTTTGAAATAGGATCATTAAAGTGGAGATCATATTACTTTTTATAAAAAATATAATCATTTAGAAATCAATAAAGGTAATAAAATTTACAATTTATAAGTACATATAATGTTATAATTCCCTTATAAGGGTGTTTTAATCACGTTTCAAGATAATGAAAAGGTTAATGAATATGTTTTGGGTTATTTACCTATATATAGATTAACTCATATTGATCATAACTTATTGTAACATAAAAACAATATTTTTAATAAGATTTTCATATCTATAAAATATATATGCATAAAATTTACTCAACAAAATCTATGATGTCGGAAATAAAAAACAGAATGTATAGTTCCATGGGGGTTGTAGTCTATACGTATGAATATATGATGATTTAATATTTAGTGGAAGAAATAAGTAAAATGTATTATCATTTTGAGAAATTAAATATGATAAATATATAATATATCTTTAGTTTAATATCCTTTTTTACTGTAAAGGTAATATGGTCTAAGAAAATGAAACATGTTGGATCCTGGTGGTTGTAGTTGGCACAACACAAGAATGACAGTTTAATTTATCTGGATTGAAAATAGAAATGGGGTTAATTATTGTAAAATAATAGTAAAAAATTATATTAAAATAATTATACTGATTTTATCAATTTAATATTATTAATTTAAAATTTTTTAATATGAAATTAACATAATGAAATTGAATAGTGGGAGGAGCCATTAGAAATCTGTACCATAGTACTTGTATTATCTACTATGAGAAAGGAATTAATGCTTCGAAGGAAAGTATTTTGAGAAGAAAAATAAATATTTAATGTTGATAACCATGTTAAGGATAGGTTTTTTCAGTGTTTTAGATTAAAATAGTTGGTTTTTAGGGAAAGAGAGGATAAGAGTTCCCCTTTGTAAGTGAAAAGGAATGATGTTTTTGTAAATACACAAAACATTTCAATAATGGTAAGTCACAATCAAATAAATTATATAAGAAATTGAACAATAATTGAATGTATAAATGATATGGTTAATAAATTACTCAATCACACATTCAAGAACACATTTTGAACATATTTTAGGTCGTTTACTCAATGATTTGTTTTTTCCATTTTATCTTTTTTCAGGATAATTATTTTTTAAAAAAGTAATTGATAGTTTATAACTAAAAATGAAATAATATTTATTAATTAATAACGACGTATTTTTTCTAATTTTTAAATATATTTAATATCATTAAATTTATAAAAGTCTAAAAAAATAATTTTAATTAATAATTTTCAAAATGGAATATTTTTTAAAAAAAATATAATTGAAGTTCATAAATGTATAATATCTGTTTATAAATTAAAAAAATTTAAAAATTTTAAATAAATATATATAATTATATTTGGTCTTAGAAAAGGACTAATTAATTTAAAATTCATACTTATATATTAATAATGCCATTAATATAATTTTATTTGTCGAAATGCTATTCTTCACTATTCACCAATAAAATATTTTTTTTCCCGAAAAATATCAAAAATTCCTCAGAAGATAAAATTTACAATATATATCCAAAATATAAGTTAATAATTATAAAATATAATCCAAAATTTTAAAAAAATTATTATTAATTAATGACAGAATATATAATTTGAAATATTTTGTTATAAGAAAATAAAATTTAATATATTAGACATCATTTTTTCTATAAATTGAAAATTAATCTAATGTTAAACCTTTTATCATATCAAAATATATTATAATATATTATAATTATATTTTGTAAAATTATTTTATTGGATTCCTAATTTCAATAGTTGAGTTCATATTTAAAGTGAACCTTATTTTTTGGCATCTTTTAAATAAATATATATTTATAAATTTAATTACAAATGTTTATTCCTATAAATTTTATTGCTACTTTAGTATAGTAATTAATTTTTGTCTTTAATTTTGTATGTGGATAAATATTTTGATAATAATATTTATTTTAGGTGGTAAACTATGTTTGTTACATTCTACCACCCTTAGAGGGAATTTTATCCTCAAAATTTTATAACAATCAGGGAAATAACATAGGGAGCATTTCCCTCATTAAATATTTTGGTTCCCATGTTTCCTCATAAATCATATTATTTCTCCACATATTCTTTATCATATGATTTTTCGTGTTTCTTAGAACCATGTATTTTCATTCAAATAAATTGATGGGTTTTTCTTCAATAGAAAGGTCATGTTCCCATTATACAACTTCTAAGATCAGTGCATGGGGTTGATCTTGAATTCACTTCCAATATATTATTACATAAAACTGATACTTTACTTGATAGTGTTTTAGGGTGTGTAAAGCAATATACTATGATTTAGATAGAATAAATGATCTTAATGTAACCAATGTATCTAGGGATCAAATTTAATTTCTTCCCAAAACTTATAACCTACTCCCAGAGATATATTCGAAGGAAAATAATTTCACCATATTTAACCTCTAGGTCGTATTGAGGATTATCTATATAAAACATTTATTATATTCTTTCTACCTTCATATCATTCTAAATGGCATGAAACTTCTCCCTAATTTCTTTTTGTAATAGTTCAGTACCAATGAACATTGATTCTCCAAATTCAACGTAGTATAATGTTTTCCTATATCTATACCTATATCAAGTATCATATTGTTCAATATGAATTATATTATACTTTCTGGGATAATATATGTAATCTACCATGGGAATTTGTTGATCCCATTATCCAGGGAAATAAATTTAATACGATCAAAACATTTCCCCTAGAGTTTGAATTGTCCTCTATGATTGACCATCAGTCCAAGTATAACAAATAGTGATAAACCTAAACTCAATCTATGATGGTTTCTAATTGTTTCCAAGAACATTAAGGTAAACCTAAAATTCAGATTAGACTCTATAAAAAGTGGTACTCCATACAACTTTAGTATATCCCTTTTTTATATCATGGTGAGTTTCTCAAGTGGGAAATCATATTTGATGTAAATAAAACCCATTGAATTTAATAGAATTCCACTTCAACCCAATTATAATTATTTATTTTAAACATTTTATTGAGTCTTAAAATGAATTCCATGGTGTTTTCCAATTTACATAGCAATATAACTAATCGTTACAACATAATATTAGAAAATATTCATTCATCCATATCATTCTGGCATACCAAAAATTGAGATATGTATTCTTCAATTTATCTATTTAATTTATTCCACAATTTTATTGATTTATATCAAAATACAAATTCACTATTCCCTAATATATAGAAAATTCTATGTTATGTACAACAAATAAAGTTATTTCATCCATTATAGTTTTTATTGGACACATATCATTGTTTCTTACCTTATAACTCCATATTTATCAATTTTCAACTCTTGGATAATCACATAATTTTTTATATCTCTACCTCATCATTTTAGGGTTCATAAATCCTTTACTGTGTGTAAGGTTGTGTGGTTAGTTGGGTAATATATGATTTATCTCCTATCATTAGTTATTCAAGATTCATCTTACGTAAATCTATGACTATTGGGCATTTTGGAATCCTTTTCAAGGATATATTAGCATTATCATTCATGCTCATGCATCAACAACCTTATTTCCCTTCCCCATGTTATAATGTGTTGAGTAGTCATAATAATTTTTCAACTACAACCATAAGCATTTATGAACATTCAATTCATTTTGAATGAGTAAATGTTTAATGATGTTTTTATCAATATACATTTCAAATTTTTTCCCATGGAGATAATTTCACAAAACAATTAATGCAAAGATCACCGGTTCTTAATCTCTAACATGAGTCAGGTAATTTTTCCAACAATTAATTAATTTGAATGAGGCATAGTAAATTACACTATTTTTATGTATGGTGATGCAACCCAAACAGTTATTTTATGAGTTTGTATATATTAAAAAACCTTTCCCTACTAATAGGTAATGTATGTACATGAATACTGGCCAACCTTTTTGGTTCCTTGAATCCTTATATACATTAAATAAAATTTACTCCCATCCATGTTAACTTGTTTAGTTTATTTTATTTCCATGAAACATTACTCACAATATATAGGTAGTATCATGATAACCTAAGAAAACTATGGATCTCAATTATGGTGGTCAGTTTAGGAAATTCCTAAACAACAACGATATTCGAAGTATCTATTGATATAACCTTATTTATTATATCATTCCCCATGAATGATACACTCAGTAGGAAAAAATTAAACATGATCAATTTGGCATTCAATTTCTTCTTTATCAAGGACTTTAACACAATCCAATAATTATCATCGTTCCCTTCCATTCACATTGAATATATAAAAATATCATCTATAAAGGAAGCTAAAAATTGATTAATTTATAATCTACAGAATCAATTTAGTGGATCCTTAAATATATTAGGATAATTATGAACTCTAAAGGCAATAAATAAGTATTCATCATGTCTATCATATATACAAAAAAATTTCTTTGAAATATCCTCCCTATAAACTATAATGGATGTTATCTATATCAATTTTCAATCATTGAGAAGTATCAAGATACAATTATTTGATGTAACATATCATCGATGCATGGTAGAAGATATTTCTCCAGATTGTGATTTTATTAATCTCATGATAATTATTATAAACATGCTTTTATATGCCCTTATTTTTAAAAAATATTACTAGTAAACCCCATGGAAAATAATTATTGTGTTCAATACCCTTGGCCAAAATAACATTAAGATGATTATTTAACTCACCTAATTCAATGGGAGCCATTGTATATGGACTCAATTATTTAGGGATGGATCTTGGATTGAGTTCGTTTAAAAGTGTGACCTCACACTATTGGGGAAGAACTTGTAATAAATATAGACACACTTTAGTATATTTTTGTATAATAGGAATGTTATTAATATTGACATTGTACCAGATCCTTTTCTTCACAATCCTCTACTGTTTATGTATCATAACACATTTTATATAATTTTATTATATATATAGTAAATAATAATACTTGCTTCCAAATTTTATTATAGTATGATTTTGGTTATAAATTAATATTATTCTATACTAATAGTTGGTATGTTCATTATGAATGGAACTACAATCCATAAAAAATTATTATGTAAAATTATACCAGATGAAGTATAATTATACTTAGAAGAAGTATCCTGAAAAAATCTCAATCAAATTAGATTTATAAATCATATATCCGATGATTTTCCTTCATATATTTTCACTAATAATTCAATATCCATCTCCTAGGGTCATTATTAAATATTCTTATAAAACAAGTGGGATATAAATTTTTTTGCATTATACTTAGAAAATTTATTGAGCGAAAATTATGACATTAGAATAAATAACACTCAAGTTGTAACATCCCAAGTAAGTAATGAATAATAGATATTTTTATCTATGTCTATTAGTGAATTAGATAGTGTTTTAGAGGCTTAAAATGTGAAAAAAATCCAATCCTAAGCATGGAATACACTAATATTTTTAAAAGATTGTTTTACTACCTTTTGATGGAAAACCATTTTTAAATATATCATCTGACAATTTTATAAGCTATATTTGTCAAAATAAATTTATGCTTTATGATTGGGACATCAAAATTTACTTTGTGTGAATTTTTGGTATTTTTCCGATAAAGTTCATTTTTAATGAATAGTGAAAAATGTTGTATTTTAATTAAAACCCTCTTTTTAATCTAATTTATTTATATGATTAGATTATCTATTGAATTGGGTATGAAGTGAAATTAGAATATATTTTTACCATTCAATCCAATTTTGGTCATTGGAATCAATTTCACTTTGAAATTGGACTTAAACTGGTGTCAATCTTTTGATACTTATTGTTTCATAAAAACACGCTATTTGGCATGACAGCGGGAATTAAATATTAAATTAATTAATGTAACTTATATGATTTTAATTTTATAAAATAGAAATCATTTTTGAATTCCGAATATCAAATATAGCTTAGGGAGAAGT
Source organism: Viscum album (assembly GCA_963277665.1). NCBI lineage: Eukaryota > Viridiplantae > Streptophyta > Magnoliopsida > Santalales > Viscaceae > Viscum > Viscum album. Next base: position 1,966,368,332 of record OY728133.1, read on the forward strand.
TTGGGTATTTTTCTAAAAAACATCAATTTTTGATGAATAGTGAAACCACTAAGTGGTAGTTAAAGAAACTGATTTTTCTTTTAAATGAATCTTTGCCACTTATGTGATTTGATTTTCAAAAATCGGACATACATGGTTGTCATTAAGAAGTAAAATGTGGTTCAATGAGATTAAAATAATTTTTTGGTTAATAGTAACTTTTAAGTTTTTAATCGCGATTAGAGGCAATTAGTGCAATTTAAGCCAAAAATGATATTATAATAAAATGAAAATACCTAGACACGTGTCCTACCCTTATTGGATATGTCATGACAGACCACGACAAGCCATGGGTCAACTTGGGGACCCCATGGAGCCACTTTGGTAGGAAAATAACATTAATATCTTTTTATTTAATGTTAATATTAAAATGACACAAACATGATTTGTTTTACTAAATTTTTTTTAAATGGGGTTATACAAGTAATATATTTGACTATAAATATTTATTAGAAATATAAAAAGAGTTCCTACATCATGATATTTTTTTTATAATTTTTAGACATTAAATAAATTAAATTATTTTTGACATCATGATGATGCAGCGATTACCTCATTAATACAGGATTTAAATAAAATGAAACGATAATGTAAAATCTATGACCTACACATGTAAAAAACCTATTGTATGGGTGTAGTTAGAACCCTTATTACCTTATCCTCTAATTATATCAATTTGGGCCCTGTTGAATCCGAAACCCATTTTAAAATAAAGTAACATTTCTTTAGTTTCCAAGAGTGCCCCTCCTCTCCTCTTATAAAAGGCTCACACCTCTACCTCCGTACCCACACATCCAAAGCCTTTGGCTCGGCTAACCCCTACCCATTTTGTCTCTCAATTTCCCTGTCTTACTCCTTGAAACCTCACTTAGGGAATAAGTCTTCTCAAGGAATCCATTGAGCTCAAACCAAAGGGAGTTACCCGATTTTAAGATAATGTCTTCACTTGTGTTCTTTTGTATTATTTTTTTTCTCCAACCCCTAAACTCTTTTTATTTATTTCTTTTGTTACAACAACAGTATATTATATATACTAGGATGTTGTTATAAGATGGATTCGAGCTACACTTACACACACCTACATCTAATGGTTAATGAACATACTATTTCCATGGATGGCGAATTTCTGCCTCCCGAAACGATGATTGTTCAACATTCTTTTAACACATTCAAAGGTGGCCATTAAGATGAAACTATATTTATATATGATATATAATATGTTTATGTTTTCCTTAAGGTTCTTTATTTTTCATTTTGGGCATACCAATATGGTTTCCATTATTGGTAAACGTGATATCTTCATTTAAGGAAGTGCGGACTACCGCCCCCTCAAAGTGATTTGATTCGTTAATACCATATGTGGGACGTTTGAAGGATGAAGTTATGATATTATATATGATATTACACTATAATTATAATACAACTTTATATCATTATGATTCCATTTCATAAAATATGAAATAGAAATGGAAGCAGTGTTCATGCGTACGTACGGCTTACCGTCTCCATGAACGATGCATTTCATTTCTTACCACTAAATGTTATATAATATTATAAATGCGTGCATGTACTATATATATATATGATATATATGATATCTACATCATGAATAAAATTTTGGATATAATGGATACATGAACAACTTGTAATTATAAAGGGTTTATTTTTGACTCAAGTACCAATGATCGTTAAAACGACCGTTATTAACTTAAATAATTACATAGTGTTCATGACATGGAAATAAGTGATATAAAAGGAATAATGAACTTGAAAAGGTTATTAAACAAGTAGATATTAACTCATGTTTATTATTCAGGAGATTAAAGAACGACCAAGTCAAGTTGGACCTGAGGTATGGGACTTCGTCTCAATCTCCTTTCATTGAGGCATATTTTGTTTTATACACAACCTTCTTTTATATGGTGTATAAACCCCTTTGAATTTTACGTTTATCTAAAAGAAATCTTTTTATACGAAGCATTTTACTAAACGACAAAAGGGAATTTTTTTGTCATACGTATGCGGCGACAACGACTTCTTCGCCACCGTGAGCATTATTTGAGTTTTGGATTCCTCTATAAGCCATACCTTTTTTTTAAAAGAAAAATTAATACCATGTTTTACTTTTCTTTTATTTTGGTATTGAAAATGGTTTTCATAATGTTTTTATATCAATGTGTTGTATTGATGTCATGTTATTGAAAAGTGGAAATGTTATGTTTCTTTTATGTATGTTTTATGTAATATGATTATGTTATGGTTCTTGGGCATTATTATGAAGAAGGGTGGTTCCAGGATAAACTAAGCGTGGGTGAGCCCGATATAGCTCTCCAATGCATTGGATAACGCGAAGGAGTGAAACGTTAATGTTTTTCAGAATTGATTTAGGGAATATATTGTGATGGGTATTCCCAACGTAACCAAGAGGGTTACTCCCTACATAAGAATGTTATGAATGCCTCATGTTACCTTTATGTCTTATGATTTCTATGATTTATTCATGATTTTATGAGGTATGTTAAAGTTCTTATGTTTTATGGGTAAAGTATGATTTCATTATTATGTATATATGTACCCATGTTTCCTTTCCATATTTTTATATCAATTACGGAGCTTTTTATGCTCATCCCATGTTTTTGAAATGTTTTTCATAGGTTAAGAGAAAGTAAATGATATGATGATAGTGTCAAGGAAGTGTCAAGAAAGAATCCATGTTTTGTTTTCAAATGTTTCTATTGATGGAAAAAAAGAATGCTATCTTATATTGTAACCACTTTGTTTAAATGTGGGATGTAATGCATGTTTTATGGTCTAATTCTATACAACTCTAAACCTGAAAAGATCCTCAAAGTAAAATCTTGTAATAACACAAGATTAAGTAAGGTTTAAGGCTGGGGCCTTATAGTTGGTATCAGAGGTCGGTTTAGATAACATTAGGATTTAAATTCTATTAAATGATTATCCAAAAATATTTTTTTGAAATGATATAGAATTTTAAGATTACCATGTTGCTTCATCTAATCCATGTTTGTTCAGAATGGTTTTTCGTGGAGAAAAGAGAAAATATTTTCTGGGAAGGCATACAGAGGGAAATGACCTTTCAAATCAGTATCTTGAGATGGTCAGAATTATAACTAAATAGTTTTTTGTAGTGATGGATCAGTTAACTGAGGTGAAAAATGTTGGTTGTGTTTATTGATGATATTTTGGTGTTTTCTAAAAGTAAAGAGGAGCATGAAAGGCATTTAAGGGTAATTTTACAAACCTTAAAAGAAAACAAATTGTATGGGAAATTCAGCAAGTGTGAGTGTTGGTTGCAACAAATTTCTTTCCTAGGTCATATTGTTTCGAAAGATGGGATAACTGTTGACCCTGCGAAAACAATGGTTTTGGAAGAATTTCCAAGACCCACAAATGTAATTGACATTCATAGATTCCTTGGTTTGGCAGGCTATTACTGAAGTTTTGTTAAAAATGTTTCACAGTTATCTAGTCCAATGACTAAGCTAACTCAGAAGGGTGTTAAGTTTATCTAGACAAAAGAATGTGATGATTGTCTTCAGGAATTGAAAAGAAGATTGGTGAATGCTCCAGTTTTGGCACTACCTTCCAGAAATGGGGAGTTTGTTATCTACAGTGATGATTCATTATAAGGACTTTGTTGTGTCCTAATGAAGAATGATCAGGTAATTACTTAAGCTTCACGACAGTTGAAAACTCATGAGGTAAATTACCCTACACATGATTTGGAAGTAGCAGCTATTGTTTTCGCATTAAAAATTTGGAGGCATCATTTGTATGGAGTAAAGTGTGAAATATATACCGATCACAAAAGTTTAAAGTATAAATTCACATAGAAAGAATTGAACATGATACAGAGGAGATGTCTAGAATTAATAAAGGATTATGATTGTACAATTCATTGCCATCCGGGAAAAGCAAATAAAGTGGCTAATGCTTTGAGTCGAAAAAGTAATGCTTCATTAGCAATGTTGTGTTTGGAACGTGATCCTCTGGTTAAGGATTTGATGATCATTGGCATAAATGTTGTTGGTGCAGAATGTTCTTCTGTTTTGTTTCAGGTATCAGTGAAATCTTCTCTATCAGACAGAATCAAGCAAGCATAGAAGCAAGACAGTGAGTTGCAGAAAATGGTAGAGCTAGTTCAGAAAGGTAAGTTGTCTGAATTCAACATTGATAATGATTGCGTTTTGAGATTTGGGAAGAGATTGTGTATGACTTGTGATTCACAGTTGAAGGGAGATTTGTTATGTGAAGCTCAAAGATCTCCATTTTCAGTTAATACTGGCAGTAGTAAGATGTATAGAGATCTACGGGAGTATTACTGGTGGGGTGGACTGAAAAGAGATATTGTTGATTTTACTGTGAAGTGTTTGACATGTCAATAGGTTAACGCAGAGCAACAGTTACCAAAAGGGATGATTCAGCCATTACCAGTGCCAGAGTGAAAATGGGAAAATATATCCATGGACTTTGTTGTGGGATTACAGAGGACATCTCGAGGTAATAATGCAATCTGGGTTATTGTTGATTGATTGAATAAATCTGCTCATTTCCTTCCTATTCTTGATACATTATCTCTAGATAAACTTTCTTGATTGTATATTAAATAGATAGTCAGGTTGCATGGTGACCCTCTCCATTGTTTCTGATCGTGATCCCAGGTTTACTTCTAACTTTTGGAAAGGCATTCAGAAGTCATTGGGTACTGAATTATATTTTAGTACAACTTTTCATCCGCAATCAGATGGGCAGTCAGAACGAACAATTCAGACATTGGAGGATATTCTATGTTCTTGCTCTATGAATTTTCAAGGAAGTTGGGACCAACATCTTTCATTGGTTGAATTTTCATATAAAAAAAGTTTTCTTTCTAGTATACAGATGGCACCATTTGAGGCGTTATATTGGAAGCGGTGTCGAACTCCATCTTTTTGGGATGAAGTGGGTGAAAGAAAGATGATGGGACCATAATTGGTAGAAGAGTTAGTAGACAAAGTTTAGCGGATACAGAAACACATGAGAATAGCTCAGAGTAGGCAGAAGAGTTATGCGGCCAATAAGAGGAAGGATCTATCTTTTGAGGTAGGTGATCATGTTTTTCTCAAAGTCTCGCCATGGAAATGTGTGATGCGATTTGCTATGAAAGGAAAGCTAAGTCCAAGGTTCATTGGACCATATGAAATTCTAGAGAGAGTTGGATCAGTTGAATACCGAGTGGCTTTACCTCTGAGTTTATCTCAGGTACACAATGTTTTTCATGTTTCGATGCTGCGAAAGTACATGCCAGATCCATCTAATGTTTTGAGTCCAGAGGTAGTTCAGCTAGAAGAGAACCTATCTTATGAGGAACAACCAGTCTAGATTCTTGACCACAGGGAGCCAGTGTTACGGAATTAGATAATTAATCAGGTAAAGGTTTTGTGAAAAAACCACATGATGGAAGAGGCAACACAGGAATCTGAAAATGCAATGAGTGATAAGTACCCCCATTTATTCGATAAGTAAATAAATTGCGAGGACACAATTTTCTAAAGGGGGGAAGTATGTAACATCCCAAGTATGTAGTGAATAATAGGTATTTTTATCTATGTCTATTAGTGAATTAGATAGTGTTTTAGAGGCTTAAAATGAGAATAAATCCAATCTTAAGCATGGAATACACTAATATTTTTAAAATATTTTTTTACTGACTTTTGATGGAAAACCATTTTTAAATATATCTATTCACAATTATATAAGATATTTTTGTCAAAATAAACTTATTCTTTATGATTGGGACATTAAAATTTACTTTGTGTGAATTTTTGGTATTATTCCGATAAATTTCATTTTTTAATGACTAGTGAAAAATGTTGTAGTTTAATACAAAACCTATTTTTAATCTAATTTATTTATATGATTATATTATATTTTGAATTGGTTTTGAAGTCAAATTAGAAAATATTTTTACCATTTAATCCAATGGTGGTCATTGGAATCAATTTCACTTCGAAATTGGACTTAAACTGGTGTCAATCTTTTGATACTTATTGTTTCATAAAAACACGATATTTGTCATGACAATGGGAATTAATTATTTAATTAATTAATGTAACTTATATGATTTGAATTTTTTAAAATAGACATCATTTTTGAATTCATAATATCAAATATAGCTTACGGTGAAGTTTTGGAATTTTTCTGAACAACTTCAATTTTTGATGAATATTGAAACCACTAAGTGGTTGTTAAAGAAACTGATTTTTCGTTTAAATGAAACTTTTCCACTTCTGTGATTTGATTTTCAAAAATACTACATACATGGTTGTCATTAATAATTAATATGTGGTTCAAGGTGATTAAAATAATTTTTTGATGAATAGTAACTTTTAATTTTTTAATCACGATTAGAGGTAATTAGTTAAATTTAAGGCAATAATGATATTATAATAAAATGAAAATACCTAGACACTTGTCCAACCATTATTGGATCTGTCATGGACGACCAAGACAAGCCATGGGTCAACTTGGGGACCCCATGGAGCCACATTGGGAGGAAAATGACATTAATATCTTTTTGTTTAATGTTAAAATTAAAATAACACAAACATGAGTTGTTTTACTAAAACAATATTTAAATGGGGTTATACACGTCGCATTTTTGACTATAAATATTAATTAAAAATATAAAAAGAGTTCCTACATCATGATCTTTTTTTAAAAATTTTATAAATTAAATAAATTAAATTATTTTCGACATCATGATGATGTATCGATTACCTCATTAATAAAGGATTTAAATAAAATGAAAAGATAATGTAAAATATATGACCTACACATGTCCAAAACCTATTGGATGGGTGGATTTAGAACCCGTATCACCTTATCCTCGAATTATATCAATGTGGGACCTTTTGAATCTGAAACTCATTTTAAAATAAAGTAACATTTGTTTACTTTCCAAGAGTACCCCTCCTCTCCTCTTATAAAAGGCCCCCACCTCTACCTCCTTAACCACATTTCCAAAGCCTTTGGATCGGCCAACCCCTGCCCATTTTGTCTCTACACTTACATATTTTACTCCTTGAAGCCTCACTTTGGGCAGAAGTCTTCCCAAGGAAGCTTTTGAGCTCAAACCAAAGGGAGTTACCCGATTTTAAGGTAATGTCTTCACTTGTGTTCTTTTGATTTATTTTTCTTCTCCAACCACCTAAACTCTTTTTATTCATTTCTTTTGTAACAAAAATAGTATCTTACATATACTAGGATGTTTTTATAAGAATTATTAGAGCTACACTTACACACACCTACATCTAATGGTTAAAGAACATACTGTTTCCGTGGATGGTGAATTTCTGCCTCCCGAAATGATGATTGTTCAATATTCTTTTAACACCTCCAAAGGTGGCCATTAAGATGACACTATATTTATATATGATATAAAATATGTTTATGTTTTTCTTTAAGCTTCTGTATTTTTCATTTTGGGCATACCTTTATGGTTTCCATTATGGGTAAACACGATATCTTCATTTAAGGAAGTGCAGACTACCACCCCCTCAAAGTGATTTGATTTGTTAATACAATATGTGGGACGTATAAAGGATGGAGTTATTATATTATATATGATATTACACTGGAATTATAATATACCTTTATATCAATATGATTCCATTTCAGAAAATACGAAATAGAAATGGAAGCAGCGTTCATGCATACGTACGGCTTACCGTCTCTATGAACGGTGCATTTCATTTCATACCTCTAAATGTTATGTAATATTATAAGTGCATGCATGTACTGGATATATATGATATATATGATATCTTAATAATGAATACAATTCTGGATATAATGGATACATGAAAAACTTGTAATTATAAAGGGTTTATTTTTTACTCAAGTACCAATGATCGTTAAAACAACCGTTATTTACTTAAATAATTACATAGTGTTCATGACATTGAAATAAGTGATATAAAAGGAATAATGAACTTGAAAAAGTTTCTTAAACAAGTAGAAATTAACTCAAGTATATTATTCAGGAGATTAAAGAATGACCGAGTCAAGTCGGACCCAAGGTATGGGACTTCGTCTCAATCTCCTTTCATTGAGGCATATTTTTTTTATACACAACCTTCTTTTATACGGTGTATAAACCCCTTTGAATTTTACGTTTATCCAAAAGGAATCTTTTTATACGAAGTGTTTTACTAAATGACAAAAGGGAGTGTTTTTTTTTGTACGTATGCGGCGACAACGACATCTCCGCCGCCGTGACCATTATTTGAGTTTCAGCTTCCTCTACAAGCCATAGCTTTTTTTAAAAGAAAAATTAATAGGATGTTTTACTTTTCTTTTATTTTGGTATTGAAAATGGTTTTCATAATGTTTTTATATAAATGTGTGGTATTTATATCTTGTGATTGAAAATTGTAAGTTTTATGTTTCCTTTATGCATGTTTTATGTGATACGATTATGTTATGGTTCTTGGGTATTATTATGAAGATGGGTGGTTCTGTGATAAACTTTGGGCGGGTGAGCCCGATATAGCTCTCCAATGCATTGGGTAACGCGAAGGAGTGAAACGTTAAGGTTTATCCGAAGATATTTAGGTAATATACTGTAATGGGTATTCCAAACGTAACCAAGAGGGTTACTCCCTACGTAAGAATGTTATGAATGCCTCAAGTTACCTTTATGTCTTATGATTTCTATGATTTATTGATTATTTTAGGAGTTATATTAAAGTGCTTATGTTTTATGGGTAAATTATGATTTCATTCTTATGTATATATGTACCCATGTTTCCTTTCCATATTTTTATATCCCTTACTGAGCTTTTTATGCTCATCCCAAGTTATTGAAATGTTTTTCACAGGTCAAGGGAAAGGTACATGATATGATGATAGTGTCAAGGAATTGTCAAGAAAGAATCCATGTTTTATTTTCAAATGATTCCGTTGATGGGAAAAATGAATAATATCTTTTATTGTAACGACTTTGTTTAAATGTGGGATGTAATGCATGTTTTATGGTCTAATTATCTAAAACTCTAAACCTAAAAAGATCTTCAAAGTTTAATCTTGTAATAACTCAAGATTAAGTAAGGTTTAAGGTCAGGGCCTTATACAAGTGATGTGGATGAAAAAATTATACATATCTAGGACTCGAACTCGGTTATCCATGAATTTTGTTTCTAAAAAGTTTGTTATATATTTTAAAATTATTCAAATGGTTTATAATGAGATTTGAATTAACGAAAGAATATCCCTCGAGAGTGTCAAACTAGGTGTATAGTTACATTGTTATGTAGTAGGTGATGATCGAGTTAACACCCAATATTCCCTTATCATGGTTATTACCCTATTGACTTCTATGACAAAAATGCTTCCACTAATAGAATTTATAAAGGGTTTTAATTTCATGGAAAACCACAAAACATATACATTAAAATAATTAACATGTTATCTTATACTCTCAATATTCCTGTATACTTATCCCAAGGGGTTTAAATAAAATTTTATAATATAACCTCCATAAATAACTAAAACCATATATGATACCAAATGAACATACCCAAGACAAATGAATCATTAATAATAAATAATTTTCAAGATTTAAAAAATATATCTCTATAACATTCACACACAAAAGGACCTAAAGCATTTGTTTCATACATTTTAGATACATAATAATCTAATTTTACCACAGTTGAAAACATTTCTATACAACCATCATAATCTCAACCCTTTTCCCTACACACCACATGATATAATGAACATTTAAACCAATGTATGGAAAAATAATAATAGAGTTTGCTAATATAATCAGTATCTCGAAAATGTATCCGAATGTGTTAGATCCTAAACAAGAAAGAGAACACGATGAAGATATAAATATCATCATAAAATATTATAATAATATAAATTATAGTTACTAAACATGATAGAGAAACATAACATAATAATAGTAATGCTAAGGAAGCATTAATGTAATAGCATAGATCAAAATACATATCAATAAATATAACACATGTTCTAATGATATAATGTTTTTGAATACCATAAATATTTTGTAAAATCATTAAAACATTAATTTTCAGGAAAATTAAAATCATCTTAATGATATGGAATAACTTGATAGACAACATGGAAATATAGGAAATTCATGATAATTGGCATATATTTTTGAGAAATATCATTATTTACATTCACATGTGAACACAGTCGTTAATTTCACTCCTAAAAATTTCAACAAACCAAATATGAGCATGCTTTGGAAGAAAAACTCATTATATCCATTTATAACAATTTAATGAGATATAAACATAAAATAATGAATAGTAAGGTGATATAGGACCCCAGCCATAATCATAAATATGTATCCATTCTAATTAAAATCAAAAATTATCTAATATTGAACAACCCAAATAAAACCAAATTTTAATCTTAATCATCTAAATAGAAATCATTTTCATTTTTAAGAACCCCTGTAAATAAAATGAGATTCATGAAACATGTAATTGGTATAACATAAATTCATAAATTAAATAATTTTATATTGAATATATGATCAGTTAAAATAATATTATTTTAAAAGAAAAATTTGTTAAAAATGAAATATAATTCAATTGGTGGTAGCTCATTTAACGGTAATGAAAAACGATTCCAAAAAATGGATTTTTGAAAAAAAATTGTATTCCTCATTATAAAAGTCATAGTTAGGCATCTATATTCTAAATGTGTCTATGGTTTTTTAAATAATTGAAAATAAAAAAATCATGGAAATTGATTCTTATCAAAAACATTTTCACTAATAATAATTAGAAAACATCACTTAAAATCCAATGTTTCAAAAAATGAAGTTTAATATAAAAATATAAAATCAATGACAAATATACTGAGTTAGTAAGTCCCATACCATTAAACATGTTTTACAAGAAAGTTATCTTACCAAATATATTATAAATATAATCATTTAAATTTCAAATTTCAAAAACATAATAATGAAATTTACATTTATAATATTAATTGATAATAATTCTCATCTTGTATTAGAAAATTGTAATATCTTCTTGAAATCGTGTATCAATAAGGATCATAAATGCTGGGCCGATCTTGATTTTTCCCCACATACCGTTAATTTAAAAAAAATAATGGTGCATAAATTTATGTTCTATAAATAACAGTTATTTTATAATTCCATTTTACTATATTATTAAACACATTTCATGAAGATAAAAACACTGATATACTTGTCTTAGGTTATTTACCGATGTTGACAAATTACGTTACAACAACCATTTCTCATTGTGTAATCCAAAAATGACCATATAAATGATCCATATTATATATATATATATATGTGTGTGTGTGTGTGTGTGTGTATGATATATAGTATTGAAATATAAAAAAAACCATCCATGAGTGCAGTAGTGGAAATGGAATGCATCATTCCATGGAGGTGGTAGGCTGTGCAGACACATAAATGATGATATTATTTTTCAAAGGGGGAAGAAATGAGTAAAAAAGATTTAAAATTTAATGAAAATAAAAAAAAATATAAATCATAAAAATTTAGTTATTTCATATTTTGGAACATCTTGGATAGGTAGTGGAGGAAAACGAAACATGTTGGGTCTTGGAGGAGCTTTTTTTCCCAACACACAAATGATGATCTAATTTTAATAAATATAAAAGGTGATGGTGGGTAAATATTGTTACTAAATTATAATTACATATTAGAATAATAATAATATTTTTTATAATATGGTGAAATTAAAATTTAGGAATTGTAAATATTGATAGATAAATAGAAAATTGGGAGGAGTTCTTAGAAATCTTTACCTCACTACACGGATTGTCATTTGCAAGAAGGGGTCAAACCATTTTTAGATGATCTGTTTAGAAAACCATAAAATATTTTATGTGTATATGAGTGTTGAGAAGTGTGTTTGGATGAGATCGGGTTGAACTTTTGGGGTCGGGGTTTTAGAGAAACTAAGGATATGAGCACCCCTATTATAAGTGAAAATGGAGGACAATTTTAAAAATACCCCCAAACAATTCAGAAATGGGATGTTTTAAAGGAATGAGGCTCAAAAATAGATAAATAATTTAATTAATAATTTATTAAGTTTACCAATTCCCCAAGATGAAATTTTCAAAAATGTTTTAAACATGTTTGGAATCATTTACTATAGTGTTTTTACTTGTACCATTTTATCTTATACCACATTAACTAATTTTTACCCAATTAATTAATCCAATGTGCCTAAAAATAAAGTTGACCATTTTAAATAATTTGTAAAAACCAATTTAAAATTTTGAAACCATATAATAATTGTTCTATGATAGAAAATATGTTTTTTGAAAAATATAAATTATGTTATAAACTGTAAAATATTGTTTTATAAATTTAAAAATATATTTTTTTAATTATAAATTCACATATATTTTTTTTTTATTTTAGAATCATTTAATTAATTTCATATTCTTACATATTAACTAATATTTTTTATAAAATACCTGTTATTTTTTAATGGTATTTTTGACAATTCATCAAAAATCATTTTGTATTGAAAAATATCAAAAAATCGTATTTAAATAATTTTTCATTGATAAGTCCAAAAATGAAATCATTTTTTTAAATAAACATCCTAAAATATATAATTTCATATTTTCTTTAAAAACATAAAATATAATAAATTTTTGAATTAGCTAATGACATTTCGAATGTTAACTTTCATTTACCATATAGATTACTAATTAATATAGTGATCATCTATTATTTCTATAAATATATATTTTACAAAAAATATATGTCAATTTTTTATAAAATATTATATTAGTTTCTTAGCTGCACTAGTTGAGTCGATATTTAATGTGAAGTTTATTCACATTTTTTCTTATATACGTATCATCGTTAAACAACCAATTTCTATACATACTAATTGTAATTCCTACTTACAATGGTCAATTTGTTTTGGTTTTCATATTGATTGGAGATAATGATATCAAATGATGTATTTATTTATGGGAGATGAATTTTTTCATTAATCATAGTGCATCGGATTCAGTTGAGGTTAATTTTAACACATAAAAAATGAATCAAATATCCATATATTATAGTATTAATAAAATCTGAATGCATTGTATTTTGACCCTGTGATGCACTTATTTTTCAAAAATATAACATTTAAACTCTAACCATGCACATTCATTCAATTCAGAAAAACCTTCTATCATTTTGATTTTTGGTTACGTCCCAAAAATAAAACATGAATCATGGATCATAGTCTTAATGTATAAATACAATATGGTTGTGTTTTAACTATTTTTTTATCTTATGTGTGTTTTGTAATACAATTTCTCTTTTGAAAAAATGAACACACATTCAATAATACATGTGAAACTGTGTGTCTGAATGAGATGAGAATAATACATACATGAAGAATATGGATTATAGAACTTTTTGTATATTATTAGGACAATCCATGTCTGTATTCTCAGTTTGAGAATATATTTAAATTTTTTAACTAAAATATATTTAAAATAAAACATGAAATTTTATTCATACCAAAAAAACATTATATCACATTTACAGGATGTTAATTACTCTAGGATATGTATGAATCTTTGGTCATTTTAAAAAATTATGAAGATAATATGAGAATATTTTCTATGTTTGTAGTATATGTTGTGTTTTTTAGATTAAAATTATACTTATAAACATAAAACATTAAGTTTTAGTCCTTACTCTTACATTGTGTGTCACAATGTTGTTAGATTAATTCCTATATATCAAAAGCTAAACATGAATAACTATAAAAAAATATTCAGAAAATATGAATATTTTTTCATTATTATTAGTTGGTGATATATGTTTTGAAATAATATCTATAATTTAAATTAATTCACACAATTTCGGTAATAATGGCCACATCGTGTGACAGATTAATGTGGAGTTTATTTTAAAACAAAAAAATTGAATTATTTGTCTTTTTTTTAAAATATAAAGTCCATTATTTTATGTTCTACTGTTCTTGAGTATTTGAGACACCATTGGAACCAAAATATCACTTTTAAATAAAAACATAAACAATAGGTCTTACCATCTAGATCATGTATCATATTGAGTTAAGGATACTTCAAAAATATAACAAAATAATTCAATACAATTTTTATATGGTGTAAGGGAAATGTTATTCCTTTTTCCCCATTTTGATTATATAGAATATTTTAGAATCAAATTTAACTTTTTATATAAAAAATCACTTTTAGTCAATCCTTCAACTTCATGTGTGAAATTGAAAAGATGTTAATTCCAAGATGTTACAAATAAATGGTGGATCCATTTCCCAAAATATCAAAAAGCATGGGAATTTTAAAAAAAAATTTGCATGTGATGTGTATTTTAAAACACAATCTCACATTTAAATGAAAATAAACACTTTCATTCACACCATTTATAATGTGAGTCATATTTATGATTGGTTAATTCTAAAATGTCATAAATCAATTAGGGATATTTTTTCCAGTATCCTCGGATAATATAAAATATTTTTCTCTATTTTTGGGGTTTGTGACATAAGTTATAAAGTAAAAGAGAAATTTTAAATGAATTAATACACTATTAATCATATCCTCCACAACATATATTAGATTCAATTGAGGTTAAATTATACACATCAAAAATTGATACACAAACCATTTTACAAAAGCCTCAAGAAAATCCAAGAACATTTTATTGGTTATGAGTATATATTGAATGTTTTAGAGTAAACCACAACTTTTAATCTAAAAATTTTAACATTTGATCAATTCTACAACACCATGTGCTACAATATTGTGTATTTAATCCATTTACAAAATCATTGATCTTTTCCCTAATAGTTTTTAGAAAACAATATAATGTTTTCTTATTTTTGACTTTGTGTTTAATCTTAGTAATAAGATGTTACTTTTAAATGAATAAATATATTTTCATTCATACCATCAACAATATGAGTTTCATTTATATACAACTAATTCTACACATAAAAAATTAATTATGTAAATTTATCTTAATATATTTGGATAATACGTTTTTTTATAGTTTTTATTAGGTGAATAATTTTTGGAACTAAAAATCAAATATATTGGCTATAAAACCAATGTTGAATAATATATTGGATTGGGGTGAATTCCCACACATATCAAATGAATCATAAATCATTATACTAATTAATCATTATAATATAAAATAATTTTTAATATTTTTGGGAATGATATGAGTTTATTAAATTAAAATTTCACATTGAAAATGACATGGATTTGGGAGGATGGCCCCCTACTCTCTAGGAGGTCTTCTCCACTCTCGGTTTCCCAATAGGGTTTCTGAGACCTCATCGGCTGCGAAAATTCTATCCACCTCTCCAGTTCTACTATTATTCTCCACTTTGGACCCTTTTTGCCTGGTAATTCCTTCTTCTTAATTTTGGTGCTCGCCATGTGGGATTCCTCCCATAGATCTTTTTGCTTCCTGTCAGGTTTTTTGTTGAATCCATAAGTCTCTCTATCCCTGCTCTGGCCCTAGGTGATTCTTCCCCTATCTTGGTTGGAGATGGTGTGGTGGTTTCAACGGGGCTTTGGGTTTGGTGGTTTGACGGACAACGAGTTTCTTAGTGCTACCATAGTACATTCGATTAGGTTTGTTCTGATTTTGGATTTCTGCTTTCTCCACGATGATGGTGTTTGGAGCCCTCTGATGCTTAAAGCTCCACCTCGAACTAACGATTCTCAGTGCCTCTTTCAGATATGGTGCGGAGGTATCTTTGAGGTTTTGGGATCTGTGTTGCAGCAGTCATCGAGGTTCAAGGCATGATAAGAGTCACATTCCTCTTGTGAAGATGGATTTTGGTTTATCAAATCTATGTGGTGTTTCGTCTTCTAAGTTTTAGGTGATGATGTTTTGTGGTATTTTACGAGTGATATGCTGGCTTGATGAAGTTATTGTATTTTGTATCTTGTTCGTGGACTTTCGTTTCAAGTGTGGTGTTGGAGTTGGCACCGATGGTTCAGTTTGTGAAGAGTGAATTGTTTTTTGGTGACTGCATTTATAGTGTTTTATGTGGGCAAGGATGCAGTGGTTCCAGTGGTGAGTATTTCCGGCGGCCGGTTCATGATGGGTTTTTGGAACCTCGGGGTTGGTGGCTTGAGGATATACTCATGGTTGGAATATTGAGGCACTGCTTATGGTTGGTAGTGGTGCATCACATTTTTTGTTTTTGAATTTGATGAATCCCGAAAGATTCATGTGATCTCCTTGAAATTTGCGAGGTCTATTTTGTTGTTTTTGAATCGGTTTTTGAATATGCGTGGTTCCCACTCACCAATAAAGTGGTTATGGAAAATTAAAAAAAATAAAGATTTTCAGAGTAAACTGATATCATGAAATTTTAATCATTACAGATACACCATTCATCAAAATTATATGTGGTTAATTAATAAATATAAAAATTAATCATGTTTAATTTTGTAAATATATCTAAAAAATCAGGAGTTTTTTCACATTTTTTACTATATGAAATATTTTTTGGACTAAAATTTCAGTTTTGAATGAAAACATAGAAATTTAATCTAATAGTCCAATCCTTATGTCAGATTGATGTATAGTTTCTTACTACATGACTCAATTTAATTATAAATATGGTTCATACAATATAATGAAAATATATGTCAATTTTTGTGGTATTGAGTATCTGATGCATGTTTTGAACTGAAATTTCATTCCTAAATAGAATAACAATATATTTTTCATACCATCTACATCATATGTCAAATTGAGTAGAGGATAATTACCATAAATTCTAAAATAATCATAGAAACTTTTTTAAGGTATCCCAAAATTTAGTTGTTATTTTCTATTTTTATAGTGCGAGATACACAATTTATATTAAAATGTAACTATTAAATTGAAAATTTGATCATTCAGTCAATTCAGAAACACTACCAGTAAAAAATTTAACATTAATTTATAAACATGAAAAATGAATCATCGAAAATTTTTATAAAGTATCAAGAAAATTATTAAGTGATTGAAAATTTTTTAGTATTTGAGGGATGTTAAATAATTAATTGTAAATTTTAAATGAAAACACAAAAATTGAATCATATTATCCATATTATATGAAATAATGGAATTTGGTTGATATTAATGCATAAAAATGTATTTTGAATTATTTATGTTATTTTTCAATTCAATCTAAGGAAATTTTCCCTTGTATGACTATATCATGTTTTTGGTTGTTTGAAATATTACTCTCAGCGGAGTGTATAGCCTCGGATAGTTTTTAAAAATGCTAAAAGGATTAGGTATATGTTTTTACATGTACCCAAAATTAAGTAGAAAAAATTATAAATGTGATATTTTAATGACATAATTACTTACTCTATTAAATACAATAACATTATTTTCTATTATTAAATAATAATTTTGTCTCAAAAACATTTTCTTAAAATGGATTCTATATAAAATGAAATT
Organism: Viscum album; assembly: GCA_963277665.1. Lineage (NCBI taxonomy): Eukaryota > Viridiplantae > Streptophyta > Magnoliopsida > Santalales > Viscaceae > Viscum > Viscum album. The sequence continues at coordinate 1,966,385,901 of OY728133.1, forward strand.
AATTTCTTCAATACTAATTGTTAAAAAATCAAATAATGATCTATTATCTCCATAGTGAAAACATCAAACATTACGTCAGTTCATCATCATGTCTGATGCCTTTATTAGGTATTAATTTTTATTAATGGGTTTTCTTTTCAATGAAGAGAAAACCAACCTTCATTCAATGTCTTAGGTCCTTATTAATGGTTAATATCATTTCCACTTCAAAAAATATGTCATGTTAAATAATAATTTCCTTATATTACTGAACAATAATTCTCTATGGAAGTAATCTTATCCCTCATGAGGAACCCTTCACTCTATATAGATTCATTTTCTTCTCTTCATAGGACAAAAATTAATTGATGAAAATATATGGGAAATATTCCATTTAAGATCTCTTAGGAATATATCCAAATTACCAATAGATAATAATGACGATAGAATTATATAAATATGTATTGGGACAAATTAAATGAAAAATTACAAAATAAGCATTAGGAAAACCAATGCTTTAGGATGTATTAGAGAAAAAAATTACAAATGTGTTAAAAAAACAACTCTTCATGATGTCTTGAAAATTTTTGAAACCATGTATGTCTCCCACACATTTCTCAAAACAAATATTTATCCCCTTTTCAATTTATCGACCGTCAATATTTAATGTAGTACTATAAAATATAAATTATGAAACGATTAATACATGCCTAAAATGTAATCATAATTACTATTAGAAATAACTTCTATTGGATGATATTTTTTTGTGGAATAGAAAATATTTGTTAAATTTATATATGTAATAACTATAATTATTGTTATAATTTTTTTTTCAATATAGAATCATTTATAACTATAAGTAATATATTTCGATATAAGAATTGATAATGATGTATTATTATATGCACCTTAATATTGGTCTAATATAAGTTATTTATAGGCACTTTATGTTCATTTTCTATTTGCTTACGATGGTTTTCCTAATAAGTAAGCACATTCGTATCACAACGAAATTAATTTTAAATATCAACATAAAATAAAAAATTTGATGTTTGATTATAAAATATTGAATTTTGGGAAATTAACATTTTAAAAGGGCATCATGTGTAGTTGAATTGTAATTAATCCATAATTTGTATAAAAATAATAAATCTTCAGAGACTCTAAATTGATTGTAATGAGCATCAGGTAATTCTTTGATATAATAGAACATGTATTGAAAAAAATGAAAAAATAATTTATAAGATTATATTGTTGAGTTTTACCCTTTAAATATCTGTATTAGGAATATTTTTTTCTTTTTTGTTTTATATTCAATCAGTATATATCCTTTTTATTATTTTACATAAATTTCCACATTAACTAATTAAATTGTTTTGTACAAGAGATATGAGGACTAATGAGTCTAAATTTTTCATCACATGGGTTTTCCTTCCCATAGATTTGATTTACATGCCTAAAAAATATTTATTGTATCTGATTATTATTAACAATGAAGATAGATTTTTTAAAAATTATATTACAAAAATGTACCTCAGGGGTATAATCAATAATGAGGCTCTCAACCATTTATTATTGAGATTTTCATTTTCACTCTCAAGAAAAATCATGAATTTAATGTCCCTTACATAAATTTGTTTATAAAAATTAATCTAGGAAATATTATCCTCATTTAAAATCAAATTTTAATGAACATATATTTATTATTTCATCCTTTATGTTGTTTTATCTCATTCATCTATTCCCATTTTGATTATCTATTTGTAATAACAAACCCCAGTTCATTCCTTTTCCATTATGTTTGCAGTATTTTTTATATAAATTTAATAATAAAGTTCCTAAATTTTTTTATCATTTTATATTTATAAGATTTAATAATGATGATTTGAAATTTGAAAAAAAAAATCTTCCTTGTGAACATCTAGATCATTAGGGGGAATAGATAGCTCAATTCTCGTATCATGATAAAATAAAATACCTACATTCACATGATCTACTAGATGATATTTTTTATATTTAATATTTCCTGCTAAAATATATATGATATATCTTGAAATAAGGTGATGGATGTGGGCTTATAGATATACACAAAAATTAATTTGACCCCTCAAAGTGATAGTTGAGGAAAAAAATTTAAATTTATCTAATTCAAATTTAGTAAAAAAATTTATGCAAAAAAATATTATCTTGGATAAGGAAGTGCATTGTGTAAAATGAATATATTCAATGCTATGGGGATTGTGGATTTTCATTTAGAGGTATCTTTTTTATTATTTCATCTCTTTATTATATTCTAATAAACATATATAATAATTGTGGACACTAATTAACTTTTTCATTTAAAATTATCAATTTCATATTTCATGTTATCTATTTTATTATCTCGACCCCTGTTTATTTTATTTCTAAAAATTTTTGTGAGATAAAACTCCACAACCTACACCATTGATGTGACTATATTATTTTGTCTACGTAATGGCCTATAAAGAGAGTTGTTCATTATATTCAACCGATGAAGAATATTTTGAATAAAATGAATAAAAATATAGTAAAACAATTATTAAATGTTAATTAATATTGGACTTAGAATAGAATAAATATAAATTATGTCATACTTTTAGATGATTCAAATACTATTTTAGTGTTTTTATCTATTATTTCCCATTTTTATTTACAAAACCCTCATCCACAATGCATGATGTGGTGTAGATGTTTCTTTAGATACTGATTTATCAATAATTATATATTTTGAGGAGCATAATTATGTAATTATTTCATATCACCTAAAAAAACTAATTTAGATTTTAAAGGCATACTGTAACACCTGAGACTTTTATGAGAAATATTTGGTTATTATGTTATATAAATCATCAAAGGAATCATTCACTACATATATCACTAGATTGGCTCGCTTTACACGCAACCACGACCTTCCTCGATAGCTTGCGTCGTACGCAATACCGAGTTTTACTAAACAACGACATGCTATTAAAATATTATTAAAACTGGCCGTTATGAATAGTAATAACCAATTTTTTAAATTTTGAAAATTTTATTTTTCAAAATGGACTTCATTATTGTATTCGGAATATCGAAATTAGCCTGAGGTGAAATTTTGGTATTTTTTTGGAAACATTCATTTTTTGATGAATAGTGAAACCACTATGTGATAGTTAAAAAACTGATTTTTTTCATAAAACATAATTTTACCGCTACTGTGAGTAGAATTTTAAAAAACTGAGAGAAACAGTTAATATCAAGGACTAAAATGTGGTTCAATGAGATGAAAATAATTTTTGGTGAATAGTGACTTTTTACCTTTTTTTACCATGGTTAAAAGTAAATAGGGTAGTTAAGGGTAAAAATGATATTATTATTACCCTAACACATGTCTTAATTCTATTGGATAAGTGTAATTCGAAAAAAATAACCTTTGAAAAAAATATGACCATTTGGGCCCACTTGGATTAGATTAGGACACTTATTATCAATTTATTTAAAGAAGGGTTAAAATAGTTAAAATCAAAGTTTAGTAAGTAAAGAATATTTAATATAGGGTTATACATAAGATAAATTCTATAGTCAATATTCATTAGAAAGATAATAATATTTCCAACATAATGATATTTTATTTATAATTTTTAGACATTAAATAATTTAATTTATTTATGACACAATGATGATGTAGTAATTACCGTAATAGTGAATAATTAGAATTATTGATATTATAAATACCCAAATAAATATAATTTGACACTTTTTATGAATTAAACTAATTTTATAGGTTAATATGACATTTTAGGATTGATTTAATTAACTTTAGTCGAAGTAATCATTCTGTTATGAGTTTCACAAAAAACAACTATTGAATAGTGTCAAAATTGACATAAAATAGATTTTAAAACAAATATAATATTATTGAATGTTATTTTATTCCTAAAAATCTAAGGATCTTCCAAGATACTTATATCAAGATATTTGTATCATTAATGGAACACTTGGGTGTGTCTTGGATGTATATGGTATGTTTTTAACTATATAATATAAAAATACTAAGTGACATGGTAAATTTGAATCTAATTAACTAAGAGTTAAAACTAAAAGATAAGGTTAGTATAAGGAAATAACTTGTATAAATTCTATTGTATGAGAGGATTTCGACCCAAAACCACCTTATCTTAGAAATAAATCAATTTGGATATATTCAAAACCGAATTTGTCTTTATAATAAAATAATATTTTTTGTTATTCCAAAGGTGCCCCTCTCATCCCTTATAAAAGGGAACCTCCTCCCTCTATTCCTCACACCACTTTGAGCCTTCATGCTCGGCCAAACCCTGACAATATATCCTATCCACTTCCCTAGAAACATCCTAGTGGTCCTGGTCCTCTTCAAGGACTAATTTTAGTGCCCAAAAAGGAAGTCTCAAAGAATCACTTCAAAGAAGAGGTAATGTCTGTTACCAATTCTTTCATCTTTATTTCTTCTTAAAATTCTTCTTATTTAGTTGTTTCATTATGAAATAATAACATCAGTATCACTCATATACTAATATTTTATTATAAGCATGAAACAACCCTATTTCACCATCTATCCATCCTATGGAAAAAGAAATCACCGCACGTGCGTACGTACGGAATACCGTCTCCACGCCGTGGTGTAATCTATTTTCCCCCACCACCTTACATGGATGGGTATAATGGTATAAATAATAACTATATATGATTATTGTAAATTGATATTGATTCTAAAATAGTACACATACACTCCAATACAATTCCACGATCATGGGAATGATATCTTCGCTCGTGCGTATGTACGGAATACCGTCTCCACGAAGTGATGCGAATCGTTCTACATGATCTTCATTGAATAATTATTATATAAATTAATTTAATTAATGAATATGATATATATTACAATAATACCATTCTGGAAATGAGGTATCTATAACCTAAAGAGAAGAATAAGAATTTATTTGACAAAACACGCATAAGAACAATAATTAATAAACACCCGAATAATAAGTAGTAATGAAATATTACTAATAAGAAGCTAAGAATATAACCATATATGATATCATAACAATAAGTATGATTCTTTAATAAGTCAATAACATTATTTAAATTATTATACAGTAGGTTCGGACACTTACTAAGAAAATCATACCTAAGGTAAAGGAAATATCACAATCTCATTTTTATCCGAGATCATTTATACTTTGAAATTTACTGGGGTGTATTTTATCATCCAAATCCATGTTTCCACAATATTTATTATTGTTCCATCCACCTAAAATTTTTTAAATACAATTTTACCCTTCGATTAGTTTTTAGTAAAAGATATAAAAGAAATCTTTTGTCGTTTTTCGTATGAGGTATTTTTTGACTTTTCTGACAAAAGTACGAGAATAATGTTTTTTTAACTTATACGTCATGAATGGATTTTTAAAACATTATTTCCAAGAATATTCCTTTACATGTTTTCATGTTTATTTTTAATAATCTTCTTTTAGTTTAAAATTGTATGACATTTTAAAGAAAGGAAAATGTTTTTGAAGTAGAAAGGATATTTTCCTCAAGAATGGAGTTCAAGTGTTTTATCAAAATTATTTTTCATCTAAGATAATATAGGGTTCTGTTTCTATCCCTATTATTACATTGATTTGATTATGTTGTGATGGAATTATTTTTATGAATTCCTTTATCTTATATGAATTGTTTTATGATGTCATGTTGTTTAAGAATCCCATTTTTACTACATGGGTTATGCGATGATGTATGATTTATGATTTTGTGGCACACATAAGAATGGTATCATTATGAGATGGGTGAGACATATATCTCCCTCTAATTCATTAGGTGTATATTTTATATCTCATGAGATAGACATGGCTGAACGGCAGGTTAAACCAGTTCAGTGAAACAGGACTGAAACGAGGAGTGAACTCGGTTCAGAAATGGACTTTGTCCACTAAGATAGTCTTGGCAATGAGTCTTGACTAATAAAAAATGATTCTCTATGATTATGTGGGTATGCCACAAAGTTTCATGTTTTATGTTATTATTATTGGGATTACATTTCATTAATATGATGTATCCCATGTTATGAAATTATGATCTCCTTTGCAGGTTAAGATTTCTAAAAGTTATGTTCTTATGAATATGATGTGATTGATATTTCTTTTGCTTACCCTTACTGAGAATTTGAGCTCACCCTTTTGTATTTTTTCTTTCCCCAGGTCAGGAATAAGGTTATTAAGTATGATATGCAAAAAGGGACTATAGATATGATGAAATAAATGGGAGACAGTGTGGACGATTTATGAACCAGTTGTTTATGTTTCCCAGTTTCTAAATACACTATACCTATACGGTCCTTACCTAGTTTTTTTATATGTTGTAATAAGTGTGCTTCAATTTTGTAGTAATAACAATGTTTGTAATGTATGGGTCGCTATAGTTGGTATCATAGGAAAGGTATAGTCAACCTTTGGAAACTAGGATGTGAAATCCTTAGTAAGAACCCTAAGGATAAGTCTAAGAATAGAACACAATCTTAGTGTTTCAGAAATGGCCAAGAATAACCTTGGATAAGACCTTAAGTGTGAAATTTAATTCCTGATTATGTGGTTTTCCTATTATAATTAGTGTTGCTCACACTATTCTTCTTGGTTTTAGTCAATGGCTGGAACCCAAAGTAACCATGTTAATGAGGAATGCGATGGGCAATGCAATGATTGTCCCCCTGAGCAACCAAACATTATGGGAGCTGTAATGAATAATCTTGCAGCCATGCTCACACAACTTTCTCAAGCTATGAATCATGCATGACTTCCAAACGAGCAATGTAAGGAGCAACATTCTGTTGAATCCTTCATGAGGCAGTGTCCACCTTCATTCAGCGGGTCTACTGATCAATTAATTACTGAACAATGGATTAGTACTACTGAAAAGATATTTTCAGTTCTTCAATGTTCTGAACATGATAAATTCACTTTAGTAGTGTATCTTCTGGAAGGTGATGCTGATAAATGGTGGAATTATATCAAGAATATGAGGCAAAGAGATGAAATTGAGTCCATGGAATGGGATGAGTTCAAGAACTTATTTTTTAATAAGTATTTCCCTCGTATTCTGCGAACAATGATCGAGAAGGAGTTTCTTGAACTGAAGCAAAAGGATGATGAATCCGTTGGTACCTATGAAGCAAATTTTACAAGACTTTGAAGGTATGATTCTGGTATTATTAGCCAACCTGAGAGTAAGATCTATCGATTCTTTTGTGGCATAAAACCAAGTCTTCGAAGGGTGTTAGCCATAAGGGAGTTCAACAGCTACGAGGAAATCGTTCGATATTCTCTCAAAGTCGAGATGGTGATTGGAGTAACCCATCAGTCATATGGGTTTGATAAGAAGAGGAAAATGGAATTCAAAGGAAAATATAAAGAGCACACTGAAAAGAAGATGAGATTTCCCTTATGCTCAAAGTGTGGAATGAAACATGGAGGGAGTTTTCTTAAAGGGACAAGTAAATGTTTCAAATGTGGAAAGGAAGTCCATTGGGAATTTGAATTCTGCAATGATGGGAAGAAGATGTCTAATGATGCAAACAAAGGAAGGGATACACAAAATGAACCTACTACACTTCAATGTTTCAAGTGCAAGGAGATGTGGAATTATGCCAATCAATGTCCAAATCCAAGGGTTGATGATGATGGTCGACATCAAAAAACACTTAAGGTTAAAGACAAAGGAAAGTCACATGCAATTTCTATCAGCGATGTGGAGTACGATAACGATGTGGTGAAAGGTACACTTACCATCCACTCTAAAGTAGAAATTCTTTTATTTGATTTTGGATCCACCCACTCTTTTATTTCTGAAGAATTTTCTATGGGTATCACCGTATTACCTCAACAATTAGATGTTGAGTTAGCTGTGATAACCCCTAATGGTACAACAGTCGCATCAAAAGTTTATAATTCTTCTCTGATTGATGTATGTGGGAAAGTGCTTCCTACAAATCTTGTGATCCTTCCTATAGCGGAATTTGATGTGATTCGTGGCATGGATTGAATTTCTTTATATGGATCTCATATCAACTGCCAAAGAAGGGAAGTCACATTTCATATTCCAGATCAATCTATGATCGTCTATCGATGCAAGGATGAACATAACCTTCCGGTGGAAATTTTTTCCATCTTATGGGTCTTGATTCCACTAAATGAAGGTTATTTATCTCAAATGGTTGTTGAGAAACTCACGATTATGAATATTCCCATTGTATGGGAGTTTGAGATGTCTTTCTGGAGTAATTTCCGGGTCTTCCACCAAATCGTGAAGTTGAGTTTTCAATAGAACTCGTACCGGGTGCTTTACCTATTTCAATGTCACCTTATAGAATGGCCCCAATTGAGTTGCAGGAATTGAAGAAGTAACTCCAAGAGAATCTTGATATGGGATTCATACGCCCTAGTGCGTCACCTTGGGGAGAACCTATTCTATTTGTTATGAATAAAGATGGATCAATGAGACTCTACATTGATTATCGAGAACTTAACGAGATCACTATCAAGAACAAATATCCTCTCCCACGCATTGATGACTTATTTGACCAACTACACGGAGCTCAATACTTTTCCAAGATTGATCTTCGTTCAGGGTATCATAAATTAAGGGTCAAAGGGAGGATATACCAAAGACGGCTTTCTGTACAAGGTATGGACACTATGAATTTATAAAGATGCCATTTGGTCTTACTAATGCCCCTGCTATCTTCATGGATCTGATGGAATTATAGTCTTTAGAGACTATCATGATCAGTTTGTGGTAGTCTTTATAGATGATATTATTGTCTATTCAAAGAGCATGGAAGAACATGAAGATCACTTGAGAATTATATTGAAGACTCTGAGAAAGGATAAGCTTTTATGCCAAATTTACCAACTGTGAATTTTGGGTTCAAAAAGTTTCATTTTTGGGTCACATAATCTCAAAATAGGGGATATCTGTAGATCCAGCAAAAACAGAGGTTATCAAAAGATGGTCGAGAACAAAAACAGTAACTGAGATCCAAAGTTTTCTTTGTTTGGCTGGATATTATCGACATTTTTTGAATATGTTTCACGATTATCTAATCCACTCACCAGGTTGACTCAGAAAGGAGTTAAGTTTGTTTGGACGGAGGAATGTGAAGAAAATTTCAAGGGGTTGAAAAGAAGGTTATCCAGTGCACCTGTGCTCACACTGCCTTGTAGTGGAGAAAGGTTTGTGATCTATAGTGATTCATCCAAGAAGGGATCGAGGTGTGTGTTTCAGTGCGGATGTGCGTCGGGTTACGCTGTTCCGCCAGGACGCGTTCGCGCGTGCACCCGTCGACCCGAGGGGATAGGCGCGCGGCTTGTGGTCCCGCAGTCCCGCTTTCCAAGGGCGGGGCGGCATCCATCCCTTATTCAGGGGGCGTCTGCACCTTGATCGAAACCGGGATGATGGGATGTCGGCTCCTCCTTCCGTGGACGTCTCCCCGGAACTCGTCGCCTAATCCGGGTCTCCCCTCATAGATTTAAGAATGTTCGTGAATCTCGTTCCCGACACCATATCTTCATGGACACCGGTTAATTACGCTGCTCCCCCCCCCCCCCGAACGCTCCAAGGAGTCTGGACGGGGCAGCAACCTGCGGTGAGGAGACCGGGTGGCTCCGGGGTGTCGGGGGCGTGTCTTGGACACTGCGACTCTGCATGTCTGCCTTCCGTCCCTAATAGGGCTTCACGAAGGCGTGACGGCCTGAGGCATCCTGCACTGGGTGCGGGGAACTGTGTCACCTGATGTTTTCCTCAGCTTCCCATGTTTAACACGGGGTATGCCGCGAGTTTAACGTCCAGCGAGGACGACATCAGACTAATCAACACGGGAGTGGATCAGATGACAGAACCCCTTGCGGGGAACCTCCGACGCTGGGGCCAGCACATGGGCGGCTTCCCGAGTGAAGTGGAGTGGAATGGAATGGCATGACCCCACCGGGATGTGGCGGCCCGGGTAAGGATCAGGGTGGATGATGGAGTGAGGAGCTTGGACCCCGTAGGGGCTTCCTACGTACCGCGCGTTAGCGCGGATCAAAGTCAGCGTAGTTCGGATATACAGTTTAACGTCATGTGGGACGTCGGCAAGCCGACTCACAGAGAGATCGAGGCCGCCGGGCGGGGGATTGAACTGAACCACCTCGCATAGTGGGGGATGGAACGGCCGGGTGGATCACAGTTTCATGTCATGCTGGACGTTGGCAAGCCGACTCACAGAGAGATCGAGGCCGCCGGATGGAGGATTGAACCGAACCACCTCACACAGAGGGGGATGGAACGGCCGGGTTGATCACAGTTTCACGTCATGCTGGATGTTGGCAAGCCGACTCACAGAGAGATCGAGGCCGCCGGAAGAAGGGAGAAATAGGAAAAAGGCAGTGGGGAAGTGCAATGGAGATACACATGTGCAGTCTCCCACAATGACGGATTCATAGGTGAATCGACGCAAGTGTGAACCCAGGAGGGGTCCACTGATGGACGAACCGACGTAAATACGACCGGGACGACCAGGTGGTGGGCTTGAACCTCAGAGAGGCTTCCTACGTACCCCGTTTAGAAGACAGGGATCAAAGTCCCACGTAGTTCGTTCTGTTTTGTAACACTCTACCCCCATGGGTAAAGGCCACTCCAATCCCGACATCCCTGCAGAGACGAGCGGGGGTGGGGGCCACATCCAAACCGGGAGGACCCTGCGTGCGCGGCACGAGATCGGGTGAAGCGGACGGTTTAACGTCTTGCCGGACGAAGTACAGTTTAACTTCGTGTGTTGAGGACGAAGCGGACGGTTTAACGTATTGCCGGAAGAAGTAGAGTTTAACGTCGTGTGTTGAGGACGAAGATGCTTAGCAGTTTAACGTCTTGCAGCGCGGACGATGAGGGCTAGGCAGTTTAACGTCATGCAGCTTGGACGTATGCAGTTTAACGTCATGCAGGACGTGGTGTAGTTTAGCGTCATGCAGGACGAATAGCGTACAGTTTAACGTCTTGTAGCTGGGACGAATGCAGTTTAACGTCGTGCGGGACGTATGCAGTTTAACGTCGTGCAGGACGTTGAAGCCGCCGATAGGTCTGTGTCACTTTGCGCAAGCCTAGGGGGCCGCACGGAAAGACGACGCACGGTGCAGGCACCCGGGATGAGGGTCATCGGGCGCCACGCAGGCGGGTACCCAAAGGGGGGTCAAAGGGGGCGACCCTGGCGGTTTGCGCGCAAAAGAGGAGCTTTGCGCGCAATACCGCGGGTCGGCGCGAAAATGGTCGGGCTGGCGCGCAATTGGGCCAGCGCCTTGCGCGCGGATGATTGAGATTGCGCGCACCGGGCTTCGGATAGCGCGCGGGGGCAACGACTCATTCTTTAGTGAATGGCCACTTTAAAAGAGGGGGGGTGCGCGCAATCGGGCCGGATTGCGCACACCCCGGGGGCAATTGCGCGCAAGAGGCTTCTTTTGCGCGCGAAGGCCTTAGGGTGAAGAATTATTCAAAGGAAGGGGGCTCAAGGGATTGCGCGGGAAGGCGAACCCCGAGGCCTTATTGCGCGAAAGAAAAGAGGTTACCTGAAGATCGGCATTGCGCGCGGAAGGGGTTGGATTGCGCGCACGAGAGACCTTTCGAATTCTGGCATCCTTCAAAACGTCGGGGGTCGCCTTATATTTATAGGCAACCCCGGGCGCGGAATCCCGGCCGCGGGCGCGAAATTCGCTTCGCGGGCGCGGAATTCCCTTCGCGGGCACAGAATCCGGACCCGGCGCGCAAGGGAGTCGTGGGAGCCCGGGGCGCGCAAAATTGTGCACTGGCCCTGCGGATTGCGCGCATCCCGGGAGGATTGCGCGCCGCGACTCAACTTTGCGCGAGGGCCTCTAAAATTCCGCACAAGACCTCCGGGCCCTCCGGAACAGGCTTCCGACTCCAAATATAACTTCGCTTTCCGCATCCGGAGCTTTGTTTGTGAACAACGGACTTTCCCGGCGTCTACAAAAGCCCCCCCTCGGAATCTGATCGGCGAGAGGTCGCAACGATCGGGTTCCGAGGGAGACGCCGGAATGCCGAAGTCCTGGGCGGCGCGGGAGTTAGGCGCGCAAAAAGGGGCGTCGGGCACGCAATTCTCGGTCGCGCAATCGTGCGTCCCGCGCGGAGCGGAATCCCAGCCTCGTCTATAAATAGGGGTCCAGGGTCCCGCGTTCCGTACACAGGCCTTCCGGGCGATAAGCTCCAACGCTCTCGTGCGCGAAATTGCCTTTTCCGGCACGAAATTCGCCCGATCGGCGCGCAAAACCGTCCAGATTTCGCCCTGCCTTTACGCGAAAACCCGGAACTTTACGCGCCATTCTTCCCGATTGTGCGTCGTCCACTTGGATTGCGCGCCAACTCTCAAACTTCTCTACTAGCCTCGTCCGATCCCGCACGCTGCATCCCTTTACCCGCACGACTCCCGGAGCTTCTGAGATGGCCGCGAATCAAGGAAATGAGGGGGGTGCCGCCACTCGCAGAGCTGAGATGGCGATGAACGAGGAGGTGTACGGAGCCAAGGAGATTGTTTCCAACAATCAATCCTTGTTCGACTTGCTGACACCGGCCCAGAAGACATATCCGCTGTCGGACAACCTGCTGCTCTGGAACTTCGGCATCCTAGATGAGGTTCCGGTGCCAGGGTTCGAGATTGATGCGCCATGGACCTGGGTGACCCGGAGGACGAGCTTCTCCGCTATAATATCACCAACAATGGGCATCCTTCCAGGGAGACCAGACACTTGGATGTCTATGTCCTGAACCCGAGGACGCGAACCATCGTCGGAAGTGAGCCTACTGCGGAGAACTCTCCAGCCCTCTACTCGAGCATATATCGCCAGAGTGTCACGGACGACACCAAGGGCTGGCTGAAGGACTGGGACTTGCGGTCTGGGGGCAATTTCACCAGTGAGTGGGCCTGGGCGTTCTGGGTACGCCACACTTGCGATCACTTCGCGGAGGAGCTGTGGTACATCGGCCTGTTTGAGGCGGTGTGGACGTCGCAGTTCCACTTCTACCAGCAGTCCGAGCTCGGGCCGGAGCTGTTCACCCGCTGGTCCCCGGATACCAACACCTTCCACCTTCACCATGGGGAGGTCGGTATCGGTCTCTGGGACATCCACTGCATCGGAGGTATCCCGCTGGAGGGTTACCAGTACGATGAGTTCCTGCCACCGAAGAACACCTGGGAAGACAGGTCACAGACTCCCATTCTGACCTGGCATCTGCTTGACCTGGCTACGCAGCGGCTCGGGATCAAGGACTTCCAGAAGGACATAGCGTACAAGGAGTGGTTCGTCCAGTTCTTGGAGCATGACCCGGCGGTCAAAATGCCAGGCAGGGGGAAGAGGTGCCCGACTGCGGCTCAGAGGAGCCGGAACGGGTCGTACTGGCGGGTCCTGGAGACGGGAGACTCCCGCTCATGGGGGTACCGCGTCATAGAGGCCCGGGACCCAAACGTCCGGTACGCGGCGTTCCGGGCCGCCTTTCTGAGTGGGTGGCTCCTGCCAGTGCGGGACGCGAGAATGGGTGTTCGCCCGGCGACACTGGCGATGGCGGGCGCTATGGCCGCCAACAAGAGATACAACCTCGGGGTCCCAGTGTTGGCGAAGCTGTATGCCATCCTGGGACGCATCTCACGAGGGGGGTCGCCACGAAGGATCTGTGGGCCCTTCCAATTCTTCCACGGCTGGGTGGCTGCTCACCTTGGTGGGTACACGTTTCCGAATGCCATCATTCCTCCGGGCAACGGCCTGCGACCCTCCCTGCTGAACATTGCGGGGGTCGCTCCGATGACCCTAAGTGAGGAGGGCGTGAGGATTCGGATTGGAAATCATGCCAATTTCAACTTCAGCCCGTTCCCCACTCCCGTTGGCCAAATGATCGACAACGGGAAGGGTCCGCTGGAGCAGCACGAGTACTTCCTGAACATGCGGGGCGGGGTGCTCGTGGCTCGGATCGACGGGAAGGTGATCTGCGACCCTTACGTGCCAACCCGGTTCGCCAGGCAGTTCGGGTGCCTTCAACGGATGCCGAAGAGGGTATTCACTGCTGTCTAGGAGGAGACGAACCCTGGCGTCCTTCGTCAGATGTGGCTGATGTTTGCCGCTTTCGGCTCTGGCGACGTCATCACTCTCCCTCCTACCGGAGTTGACGCAGGCTTGGCAACCGAGTACGCCGAACACTGGGCCATCGCGTACCCCGAGGGGCTTTTACGGAAGCCAGTTCGGCGGCTCGAGGTCACCCGTGCGGAGACCGGGCATCAAGGAAGGAGGCGAGGCGTCGCCACACGGGGGAGAACGGAGGCGCGCCAAGCAGCGGAGCCGGCGCGAGCAGGGACTTCGGCGGCGGGTACATCGCAGGCTGCCGCTACGACCTCGGCGCCCAGAGAGGGGGCGCGTGTGGTGGTCGAAGAGAGGCCCGGGAAGCAGGTAAGGCGTCTGCTCGAACCCTCCCACGATGCAGTCTTCCTGGCGCTGTGGTCGGCCTGGATGACCCTGCGACAGTCACTGGGGACCGACGTCATCTGGCGAAAGATACTCAGAGAAGGGATCTACCTGCCAGAGGTCGGGCGCCTCCAGATCGCCGACAGGGTGGACTTCAACTGGCAGTATGCGTATCTGACGGCCGTGGACGAGTACGCGCGCCAACGTGGTCAGCGTGCGGAGCCATCCCTTCTGGTGAAGGTGATGCTCGGTCTCGAACCCGCTCCAGAACAGATGCCGCCAGGAGAAGATGACAGTAACGACTCCGAGGAGGAGGAGGAGACGAGGGAGGATGAAGGCTCCGAGGGAAGGTCCCATCGGGGGAGCCCGCGGGAGAGCGGAGAGGTGGCCGGCTCTGACAATGTTGATGTCACTGAGCTCCTCGAGGTCCGCTTCTATCCCTACTCAACCTGCTTCATCCATTCTCTTATGCAGCTTCTAACCCGTTTCTCCACCTTTCTCAGGAGCACACGGATGTTGGTCATGCGTCCTCAGCGGGAGTAGGAGATGCGCCAGCAGGACAAGGCGGGGGCCAGACACCCATCATTTAATTGACAAGCGTGGAAGGGTCCCCTGCTGCAACTGTTCCTGCGGCGGCCGGGATAGCGGAAGATGACGCTTTGAACTCCCGTAAGTCTCCTTACTTTACTGCTGGTGCTTTCCATTGACGATCCGTGACTAACCACGGCATGCCATGCGCAGTGATCTCAGGACTGGAGGCTCGTCGGGTTGCTGAACCCGGGCCATCCACGAGTGGACCAGTGGCAGACAAGCCGCCTGCTCCGGAACAGACTTCCCAAACCGAGCCGGCCCCACCAACTGCTGATCAGGGGGCTACGGACGTCGGTGGTGCTGCCGTCGGAGAGAGGTCGGGGGCTGACGAGGGTGTCAACGCCGCTGGGGCGGGAGAAGAAGGTCGCCCAGATGTTGGGAAACCTATCCCCCGTGAGGACATCCCAGGGGCGGACCCTGCAGCAGACCTGCTGGCTGCCTTCCCTGCCTACCGGCCTGCCGACCCCGAGGAGATGGACGACTCGGACGCGGAGGCGGTCGAGGAGAGCCGGATAGCGCGCCGAAGGGGGTGGAAGTGCATCCAGCGCTTCCTCAAGCGAGACCCATCGGAGTGGCTGGGGCGCATGGGGTCACTCCAAACCTGGCTGCGCTTCCTGTGTGCCGGGGGAGCTGATGCTCAACGCCTCCATCTGACGGTCCGTGATTTCATGGCCGAAAAGATGCGCGAGAGCCGCCAGCGTGCCGACGTCGCACAATGTCGGGACATGTCGGAGAACACGCGGGCGCTCCTCGCGGCGGAGCAGGAAGTCCGGCGTCTCGAAGGGCAGGCGGCAGAGAAGGAGGCCTCCGTCGCAACGTGCACCGAGCTTGTGGAGCAACTAGCAGCCCAGCTGGTTGACGCCCAGGTACAGCTGATGGAGGCGGGCCAACAGATGGTGACAATTCAAGTCGAGCGGGAGCGTGAACAGGCCAGAATCGACGAACTGCGTGCTGCGACCACCGATGAGGAGAGGGCACACAGAGAGCGAGAAGCAGCTCTGGAGGCCGCCAGCCAGAGGGTAGCGGCGTTAGAAAGGCTTATCCAGCACGCTAATCCTTAGTGGCATTGTTTTTGCCACTCCCAGAACATTTTCTTCTGCTACTCAATATTTCGATCCATTTGCATGAACCAATATATTTATCTGCATCTTTTGGCTTAACATGCTCAACCACAAATTGTCTTGCGGGAGCGTTAACCAAGCTTCAGGCATCCACAATTGGGCCTGGATTTCTAGAGAAAAGAGGGAGGTCATTCCTAAGAAAGGAGACCTCAAGCCTAATCAATGTATCATCCCCCCAACTTGTTCCCACACACGAGCGGGACAACGCTAGGGGCGTTGAGATTTTATCCGAACATAGGGAAATGAGACAGGGTGAATCGCGTGTCCCGAATTCAGAAATCCACAACAGTTGGCCTTCCAGGAAATGCCCGAGACGGCAAGCGGACAATGGATCAATCGACCATACTACTGCGATAGACGGACCAAAGGTCATCATCCATATTGCAGGAGGCGGATCACATGTCATCATCAATGCCGCTTTGGGGTTCCTTCAGGCACAAGGGTGGAAATCCAGATCAACAGGGCATGCGAAGCGTGGGGCGAAGTGACGATTTGTTCGGATAGAATCCAACGCTCTCAAAATTGCGCCACCGTGGGGAAAGCTTATTAGGCGGATGCACTAATCTGGCAGTGAATCACCCCAATTCTCAGACAGAACCTCTTTGACGAGGAAACGGTCGCTTCCCATCATTGTGATGGGGCATCCCGAGCTGAATCGGGGAGAATGTCACAACTGCACCACTCTACCCGAAGTCAGGCCAGACGGCCGGTGACGAGGAGGGGCGGGACTTAGCGATCCCTGAGGCTGGACCCGAGTTGAAATGCCCGGGCATTCCTACGTACTCCATCAGGCTGGAGATCAAGCCATACGTAGTTCTGAAAGTGCAGTTTAACGTCATGCAGGACGTAGAATCCCATTTGGGGAGATCTTAGTTTAGGGTCGTAGAGCTCGGACCATAAGGGTAGATCTTAGTTTAAGGTCTTAGAGCTCGGACCATAAGGAAAGATCTTAGTTTAAGGTCTTAGAGCTCGGACCATGGGGCTAGATCTTAGTTTAAGGTCTTAGAGCTCGGACCATAGGGCAAGATCTTAGTTTAAGGTCTTAGAGCTCGGACCATAGGGCTAGATCTTAGTTTAAGGTCTTAGAGCTCGGACCATAAGAACCTCAAAGTACGCCACATCACGGTCCTATCCCCTGGATATGCGAAGATGCACTGAGGGATAGTGTTAAGAATGTCGAGATTTTTCCTGGTCAAGATGGGGGGTGGAAAACGTAATGTGAATCATGCGGCCATTCACTCAAGGACTGGGGGCACCGGCGTAACGATATGGGAGTACTACCGACCGTGGCGGAAAAGCAGCATCAATATCGCACTAACCGTTGATGGAATGAGGCAGGAAACGAGCATCGACCGCTCAATCGCATGATTCATATCGATTTGCTGCCCGAGGCCATTGGGGGCACCAGCCCGAGTCGGTGGGAGAGCACTGAGGCATTGTGTCCAAACCGTTCACGGGGGCTCCACCCATGGCGTAAGCGATGGGTCCGAATGAAAGGGAGCATGAAGCCTGAAAAATGGAAGGAACCTGACCAAGCTGAACCTGACTCTCCTGGCAATAAACCAGAGTACTCTTGACACCAGTGGACCACTACAAGGGGTCGAGGGACACGCCTTGAGGGTGGCCTGAAGGCGGCGGATTCCCCAGAGAAGGGGGGAATCTTTTAGAGGTGGGGGGCTGGACCCGGAGTTTCAAACATCCGGGCGTTCCTACGTATCCCATAAGGATGGGAATCAAGCCACACGTAGTTCTTGAAGCGCGGCGCAACACAATCGGGCACCAGCGCGGGGAAGGGTGCGGGTCTGACCCTCGCACACCGAAGAAGCGGTATTTGATATTTCTTGTTTGTCCTTAAAGGTGGATGGTTTTTCTTTGTGCAGCGACATGCCTGTGATTAAGGAATCACTGGCGTCGCCACAATAATCAAGCCATGAGAGGCATTGATGAATGGCGTGGTTATTAACCAGCGCCCAATGTGAGTGTCCCCTGAGGAGAACATCACGATGCAGTGCCATTTCTCGTCGGGCGGCCAAGACGATCACAGTTTACGGTCGTGTGGTAGGACCAGACAACACAGTTTAAGGTCGTGTGGTTCGGACCATGGAGGAATCCGCGTATTGCGATATGGCAAACTCAGCGAAGGTGGGAACGTACCCAACCCTGCGGTCACGCACGATTCCAGGAGAAGGATCCTGGGATAGGGGCCTGCGTATGTCCATCACCCGAGGGGCAGAGATGCTAGCCTCCAGATATACTCGGCCCAAAACGCGATTGTTCGGGCGACTGCTTCCTCCTTATGGGGACGAGGGTCCAGCTACTCATGGCCCTTAGGGAGGACATCAGTGTGTATCCTTGGTGCTCAGATCGTGGGAGCCTCGACAGACACCATTACCCTGGTTGGCCTGCCTAACGTGTAAAGGTGTACTGAAGGTCAGTATAAAGAGAGTTTCGAGATTCCACTACAACGCACAAAGGCGGAGTGTGATGAGGACCGCGCAACCAATGTTCGGAGCCTAAAAAAGCCTACATGGCGATCAAGGATGTCTCTGACCATATTCGCAACACAACATCCGATCGCGTCAGCCTAGAACGGGGCAAGCAAACGAGCATCAACCACTCAATCGCAGGATTCATATCGATTTGCGGCCCAGGACCCGCCGGTAAATCGACCCGGAGGGGTAGGAGAGCACTAAGGCATCGTACCCAAACCGCTAACGAGGATCCCTTTGAGTGAAGGCTCAAACAAGAGGAAGCGCGAGGCCCGACAAGCAACACAGGACTTGTCGGGATTGAATCCGACACCACGGGTCATAGACCGAAGTACCCAAAACATGTTAACAGATCGCCGGAAAGGGTCGGAGGACTCACCCTGAGAGCAACCAAAAGACAGCAGATCCCTGTGATCAACCAAAAGACAGGGCTGGACCTGAAACACAAGCGTCCAGGCGGTCCTACGTATCCCATAAGGATGGGAATCAAGCCGTACGTAGTTCTTGAAGTGCAGTTTAACGTCATGCAAGACGAAAAGAGAAAGAAAAAAGGGGGGAGCAGAAGGCATCCTCGAACGTGGGGGCGTACAGCGTGGCGAGCAAACCGACGTGAATGAGGGCGTAGCCCCGCGTCCACACCATATGCCACATATCCAGAGGCAACTGGGCCAAGGGCCCAAGGTGGGATGGAAATTCCTGAAGGATGGGGCTGGGCCTGAAACATGAATGTTCAGGCGGTCCTACGTATCCCATAAGGATGGGAATCAAGCCGCACGTAGTTCTTGAGAGGCAGTTTAACGTCATGCGGGACGAATGCTGAACAGTTTAACGTCTTGTAGCTCGGACGTAGTACAGTTTAACGTCTTGTTGGACGAATGCTGAACAGTTTAACGTCTTGTAGCTTGGACGAATGATGCTTGGCAGTTTAACGTCTTGCCGCGCGGACGTATGCAGTTTAACGTCGTACAGGACGTGGTGCAGTTTAGCGTCATGCAGGACGAATGTACACTCAGGAAAAATACTACTTGAGGAACCTAGCGTTGGTGGGAGGAGTGACACGCTCACCATCCATAGTCACTAGGGAATACGCGCCATTGGGATAAACTTTGTGGACGACAAGAGGTCCCTCCCACTTGGGCTCCAACTTGGGTGGCTTCCTGCCGGGGATCATTGGCGCTCTTAGGGCTAGCACTAGGTCACCCTGCAGGAAGGAGCGGAGGCGAACCTTCTTATTGAAAGCTCGAGCCATTCTGCTTTGATGCCTCTCCAAGTTGTGCAAGGCACAAAGTCTATTCTCATCCAGTGCTTCCAACTCGACTAGACGGGCTTCAGCAGCTCTGTCCGGCGCTTGCTGGTCGTAGACCGCAGTGCGCAAGGACGGTAACTGGATCTCGATGGGTAGGACGACCTCAGCTCCATACACCAGGGAATAAGGGGTCATCTGGGTGGAATTGCGAGTCGTCGTCCGATAAGCCCAGACGGCGTTGGGGAGCTTGTCCGGCCAACTCTTCTTGTTCTGACCAACCATTTTTTGCAGAATGTTGGAGAGGGTTTTTTTAAACGCCTCGATCTGTCCATTAGCCTGCGCATGATAGCGAGATGTATGGTTCGAGCGAATGTTGTACTTGGCGTACAACTTCTTCAACTCGGCTGCTCGGAAATTGGTTCCGTTATCCGTGAGGATAGCGTGAGGCACCCCAAACCGATGAATGATGTTGGAGGTCACGAAGTCAGCGATCGAACAGGATTTGACCTCTCTGAGCGGAATCGCCTCTGCCCATTTGGAGAAGAAGTCCGTGGCGGTCAGAATGAACCGGCACTGGCGAGCCGTCGCCGGCGGGTAGGGTCCCACGACGTCCATCCCCCAGACTGCAAAGGGCCAAGAATACCTGGTGGTATGGAGAGGCTCCGGCGGCCGATGCACAAAGTTTGCATGAACCTGGCATGCATGGCACCTCCTGGCATACTCGATGCAGTCGTGGATCATGGAGGGCCAGAAGTATCCCAACCTCCGAATATGGTGGGACAACTTCGGCCCGGTCTGATGGGCACCGCATGAACCAGCATGAACCTCTTGCATGACTCGCGGGATCTCAACTCCCTGAAGGCAACGGAGGAGAACACCATCAAATCTGTGTCTGTAGAGGATCTGCTCCAAGCCGGGACTACTCTGGAGGACAAACTGCGATGCGCGGCATCGAACTCGCTCGCGCTCGGCCCGATCCGATGGGAGAATGCCATGTTGGAGGTACTCAACCAATGGCGTCCTCCAATCAGGGGCTGATTCGACTGCCATATCTGGGGTACACGGGGCTTCGGGCACAGGGGCAACCGCGGTGAGATAACTTACCGACGGGCCGCGATCTCCCTCCGGGATAACGGGAGCGATGAGCCTGCGGTGCGTCATGCA
The DNA here is from genome assembly GCA_963277665.1 of Viscum album. Lineage (NCBI taxonomy): Eukaryota > Viridiplantae > Streptophyta > Magnoliopsida > Santalales > Viscaceae > Viscum > Viscum album. Next base: position 1,966,407,022 of record OY728133.1, read on the forward strand.
GACGATCAGGTTATCCTATTCAGGCTCTGCAAGTGACGCAGCAAGGCTGGCCAAAGCATCTGCTCGACCGTTCTTCGACCGGGGAATATGGACAATTTTTGGCCGAGAAGGGAACCGGGCCATCAGCAGGAGGGTGCACTCCAGCAATGGCACAAGTTCCGGCTTCCTAACAACATAGTCGCCATTGATCTGCTTAACAACCAGCTCGGAGTCCCCTTTCACACACAGATGGGGCACGTCGATCTCGAGAGCTAACTCGAGGCCAGTGATGAGGGCATGGTATTCATCTTCATTGTTGGTACAGCCCTCTGACAACAGGAAAGAGTATGGCAGCACGGCTTGCTCCGGGGTGATGAAGACGATACCCAAGCCCACTCTGTTGAGCTTAGGATTATCGAGCCTTCTACCGGTGGGGCTCCGGGAGGCACTGTCAAAGTGCATCTGCCAGCATGGACCGGCTCGATCGACCGAGAGGATGGCCTCATAAAGAAAGCCTAGATCCAGCGGCTGATCCGCGGAGGTTGGGTGAGCAGCCAGAATGTCTGCCAATGCTTGCCCTTTGATGGCCTTCTGAGACACATACCCGATGGCGAACTGCTAGAGAATCACAGCCCACCGCGCTAGACGGCCAGTCAACATAGGCCGGCTCAGGATATATTTCAACGGGTCTACCCGAGAAACCAACTGTACCTCATGGTGCTGCAAGTAGTGCCGTAATTTCTGTACAGCAAATACGAGCGCCAGGAAGCTCTTCTCAATGGGGGAATATCTGACCTCCGCATCGAGGAGCATGCGACTGAGGTAATAGAGGCTATTATCTGTTCCCTCGTTGTTCTTCTGGGCGAGAAGGGCGCCAAGGGACCGTTCCAGGGCGGTCACATAGAGGACCAGCGGCTTCCCGGAAACAGGCGGCATCAGAACCGGAGGTTACAGCAGGTACTGCTTGATTTCCTCGAAAGCGGTCTGACACTCTTTATCCCACACATAGGTGGCACCTTTCTTCATGAGCCGAGAAAAGGGCTTACACTTGCCGGCCAGATTCGCGATGAATCGGCGTATATAGGCTAAGTGGCCTTGGAACCCTTGCAGTTCCCGGATGTTACCTGGGGGAGGCATCTGGCTAATCGCCTTGATTTTCTCTGGGTCGATCTCAATACCCCGGTGACTTACCACAAATCCAAGGAACTTTCCGGAGGTGACCCCGAAGGCACACTTCAATGGGTTCATCTTCAGGCAACGAGACCGGAGGAAGCCGAACACTTTCTCAAGATCTTTGAGATGGTCCTGACGCTGGCGCGATTTGACTACCAAGTCGTCGACGTAGCATTCCACCAGTGTGCCGAGGATTGGGTTGAATATGCGGTACATCTCCCGTTGATAGGTGGCACCCTCATTCTTCAGGCCGAAGGGCATGACCCGATAACAAAAGGTACCTTGGGGGGCCCTGAAGGCAGTGAACTCCTCATCCTCAGGGGCCATCCGGATTTGGTTGTATCCAGAGTATCCATCCATGAAGGAGAGGGCTTGGAACCCTGCCGTGGCGTCAATCAACAGCTCTGTCACTGGAAGGGGAAAATCATCCTTCGGACAGTGGCGGTTGAGATCGCGGAAATCGATGCAGACTCTGATCTGCCCGTTCTTCTTCCTGACCGGCACAATGTTGGCCAGCCATTTGGGATACTGAACTTGCCTCACGAAGTTGGCTTTGATAAGCTTGTCAACTTCGGCCTCAACCATGGCACCGTGAAATGGGTGCATCTTCCTGGGAGGCTGCTTGAACCCGCGATGGTTCGTCGGGAGACCAAGGCGGTGGACGGCTACCTGAGGATCTAGCCCCGGCATCTCGTCATAGCCCCAAGCGAACACATCACGGTGCTGCCTGAGAAAGTCCACGTACTGCTGCCGCTCCTCAGAGGGCATGGCGGCACTGACCAATGCGGGTCTTAGATCTGCTTCGGTTCCAAGTTTCACTTGTACTAACTCATCGACCGTGGCGGGGACGCCCTCCTCAAAGACTGGGGGTGCATCTTCCACGTCCTCTCCACTCGGGGAGGGATTGTCCATGGGAGAGACTGCGCTGGCAACTGCATTGGGGCTACCAGATCCTGCTGGGCCGCTGGTGCTGGCACGGGCGGTCGCAGTCATCTCATCAGGAGACTCACAAGCCGTCGAGACCATGGCTACGTCCAACCGTTGAATCGGGAGGACGTAAGCATCATCCAAACTTGCCCAGGGATCACTTGCAACAGCGACATGCTCGACCTCACCTGCAAGGATCAGCTTATCCTTGCTCTTGTAATAGTCCGCGTCCAGATAGCGGGCTTCACATGAAGCAAAAGGAGATGCATCTCCTTGAAGCATGCCTACTCGACCGTTAAGGGAGTATTTGAGGCATTGGTGGTATGATGAGGGAACCGCCGCGTGAAGGTGGAGCCATGGCCTGCCCATCAATGCGTTATACGCAGTGTCCTGAGAGACCACCATGAATTCGGTGTTGGCAACCAAGTCACCGAACTGGGTCTTCAAATGTATCTTCCCGACCGGAGTTTGCTCGGTGCGGTCGTACCCCTGTGTCCTGAGGTCGGAGGGGATCAAGTCATCCTCAGACAACCCCAATCTCCGGAGCGTCCGAGTTGGAATCAGGTTAATCCCGGACCCCGTGTCGACAAGACAGCGCCGGACTTCAAGGCCATTGAACTGGACAGTAACATACAGCGGACGAATGTGCCCCTGTATAGGAGGGTCTTCATCCTTACCAGAGAACGAGATAACTGCCTGGCATTCAGCGTCCTCGATCGTTTCGGCGTGAAAGGCCTCTGCAGCCGCAACCTCTGTCTCAAACTAGAGGGGGCTCTTCAGGGCTTCAGCGAGTGCCTCACGCATCTCAGATGACATGCGCAGAGCCTCAAGGATGGAGAGTCTCGCCGGGATGTCGGCCAAGTGCTTCAGGACATCATACTTTTTGGCCAAGCACGAGCCCCTGGTTACAGGAGGTTGCTCTGCGGTTGGAGGCATGACGGGCCTTGCCGGTTGGGCCGGCGGCCGACTGGTGCTTGGCGCATCTCGTCGTTCATTGGTTGAAGCCCGATAAATGGTCACCGTACTGGGGTCAGGAGGCCGGGATGGACTCGTGGCAGGACGGAGCTGATTGCGACGCGGCTGAGGCGGTTCTGCCTGGTCCCACACCACAAACAGTGGCGGAGGCAAATCCATTATCCTCGGATGGGGGGCCTGCGCACGCTGAGCTCGATCTTGAGCCTGCTACCTAGTCTCAGTGGCGTGCACGGCCTGGCTGGAGTTACCAACTGCTGTGCCCCGGCGACTCCTGTTGTTGCGGCTCCTCTGACGGTGGCGACGACCGGGGACACTAGGGAGGTCCACCTGGTGTTCTTCAACGTCGGGAACCGAGAAGGGATTTACCAGCTCGACGGTATTAACCGAAGCGTACCCAATACTGTCATCGGACGAATCATTCACCCCTGGGCAGATCCGAGGAGGGATCCCCATCTCCGGGGGCATGAAATCGCCGAGAGTGCGGGATAGTGGCGGAACTGGCGGGGCGCGCTCTTCCTTCTTGCGCCGCCGCCGTTTGCTCTTCTTGGAAGAGGCAGGCTGGGACGACGATGCCGAAGCAGCACCTGCAGATTCTGGGGGCTCAGGCTGATTCAAGCGTGCACGGATGATTCCATGGGCGCGAATGATCGTCTTGCGGGCCATCCAGTTTTTATACTTCTGGGACCCGCGGTCGGAGACCAGCTGCCATTCGTCCTCATCGCCGCTATCGTCATCTGATCCCACAAACACGCCCGCCACCTGTGCTGGAGCTGGGCCCAACCTGATTACATTGTTGTTAATCTGGTCTTGGAGCCAATCCTTAAACACATAGCACCGCTGGATGGTGTGCCCCAGGGCTCGATGGTAGTGGCAGTAGCGGGGGTTATCCGTGAGATGTGCCTCCTCTGGCCTCCAACACTCAGGCATTCGCACAATCCTCTGCTCCAGGGTGCTCCGGAAATAACCGGGGACCTGATCCTCGTGAAATGAGTAGGTCAGGTATCGCGGGCCCCTGGGAGCGTGGTCTTGATGAGGGGCTGGAGGGGCCTGCCGAGGAGGCGGACCCTGATTATCTCGCCTGGGTTGTGGCGGTACATTACGCGGAGGGGCCGGCCGGTTCTGAGGCTGCCGCTGCTGGGCTGGGAACTGAGCCCGTGGAGGCGGATTCCTGTGAGGCTGTGGAGCTGGTCTCGCCGGCAGTAGCTCCAAAGGCCTGGGAGCCTCTATCTGGGCCACAGCAGCGGGCTCAGCCCTGCTGGCTCTCCTTGCAAGAATCATAGGAGGCAGCGGGTGTGCCTGGCTGGCCTGTTGCAGGGCTTCCTCAAGACGTTGAGCTTTGTCTGAGAAGTCCCTGAACCCTCCGGGGTAATTCTGAGTGATCAAGGAAGAGACCAGCTCGGTCTTGACGTTCCCGACGCACATTGTCAGCAACTGCTCCTGAGTCAATGGCATGTCGAGGGAATACGTGAGACCCTTCCATTGGGCGACGAAGTCCGCGACTCGCTCATCAGGCCTCTGCTTGAACTTGAAGAGGTCTGCGATACTCGTCTTCTGGGTCGTGGAACTGAACTGGTAGAGGAATTTTCTACGAAGGTCCTCCCAGCTAGTTATCGACCCGACGGGGAGCTGGCTGTACCAGACAAATGCTGGCCCTTCCAGTGTCTGGACAAAGCAGCGAAGCTTAGCGGCCTCTTGCTGCGCCGGAGTCCCCAACATAGGTCCACACCTCGAGTTGAAATGGGCCAAATGTTGTGGCGGATCTCCAGTCCCGTTGAAGGGGGTGAAAGTGGGATTCTCGAATCCCGGAGGCGCCGGCATGTCATCCACCCATGCTGGGTATGGCTTGCCCTCCGGTGGGATTGCCACTTGCCGAGTCTCCAAGGCTTCCAAGCGGGCAATGAGTGCCGCCATCGGATCGTCCGGACATGGGTTCCAATCCTGGCGAGGATCTCTAACCACGAGCGCATTGCATGGCCCTTCAATCGGGTCATCGACCGGGTCGTCGAACTCGGCAGCTCGTGGGATGGCGGGCGGAGCGGCCCTTGGGGCAGCGGGAGGAATCCGAGCGGGGTCTCTCAGGTAGTCACGCCGCTCGGGAGGGTGTGGTGAAACATACCACGCCCTCTTGCCATAGGCGATGGCCTCTCTCCTGTCGGCGAACACGGCATGATCACGGTTACCCGGGAGAGCCTCATCGAGGGGTGGTTGTTCCTGTCCCTGCTGTCCTGGCCTAGGATCACCGTAGTCAGGCCGCTGCTCTGCAGCGCGCTCGGCGAGGAGCTGGTCAACTAGCTTCTTCTGCTCGGCGAGCTGTTGGCGTAGCATAGCCTTCTCGGGATCCTCGTCTGCCCTCTGCATGGAGGCAGATGGGTCGGCGGGCCTTACAGCCTCGCTGTGCTCTTTACCTTTGCTGACGTTTCGGCTCAACGTCAGTGCTTCAGTGGGTGCGGGGAGTCCTAGGAGGTTCCTCTGATGACGAGTAACTCTCACCGATGGATCCAACGACGGCTTGTCTTCGGGGGGAGATCCCCCGTCGAAAAGTTCCAAACCGTTCCCCTCCCCCGACAGGTCAGCCATATTGACCGTTTCCGTCCCTGGGGATATACCCTCAGGGCCGCCCAGCGAATCGGGCTGTCGGCGAATCGCACTGAAGCGTAGGGCAGCGTACTGCCCCCATCCACGGATATACACGTGGGGAGTGGCTTCCTCGATAACCTTGCGGAGTACTTGAAAACACTCAACGCATCGTTGTTGGAGGGCCTCGTGGTGCCCAAATGACCCGAGGTGCCGAACCGCGGGGAGCGTGGCCAGGTCAATTTGACGGCACTGCTCACCAATATCCTCCAGGTGCACTTTACTCCCGGGATATGGCATTTATATGTGGTGAAGACGGGAGTGAGTCTCCCGGAGAGTTCGGCGGAAGCATTCGAACTCATCCGGGGTGAGCGATTCGGGTGCATCAATGTCCGGTCCTGCGACTGGCCAAAACTTCTCAGGGAAGTGACCCTCTGCAAGGACGGTCCAGAAGCTCCACGACTCAAGCTCGGGACCCAGGTCTCCTTGGTCCTCTTCAAAGACTGGGAATGGACGGGGAACCGACAGTGGTGCCGAGGCGGGCCACCGGGCCGACGGGCTGGCCGGCGGTGAATACGGCGAGCAGGCCGATTGGCCTCCATATCCCGGGCCGCCCTCTGAGGGTGGCGGTGCCCTGGCTACCACATCACGATAGGACAGGCCGGCGAGCGAACATCCTGCTGTAGCGTCGGTGCTCGCCGAGGGTGCACTAGATCGTGGTTCGACCGTCAGTCCCCAGAAAAGGTCTCCGGCTTCTCCGATCGAGGCAGAAGGCGCTTCCAGAGGGGCCAGTACCAACCGCAAGTTTGATCCTTGGGGGTCTACCAGGCCCTCGCTACTCCGGATATACCTTCGGAGAGAAGCGGGGATTGTATCGATCTCGCTCTCGGGAAGTACGAGGCTGACGTGCCGCATTCCTACCCCTGCCCCTGACTGGCAGGATTGGGGGGAGGGCTCTGTCGCCGAATCATACTCCGCCTCTGTATCAGAGAAACGAACCGGTCGGATCTCTATCCGGAATTCCGTAACATTCTTCCCTCGGTGTCGACGCCTCGCCCTCCTGCCCCTGGGTGGTTTTTCGGGGCATGGCTGATTTCTATCCTGGCGTCCTCCGGCCGCACTGGTGCTGGGGCCAAGAGGACTGGAATCCAAGGTGCGAGGAGCACCTGGACAGATATCAAAGGGGACGCGGGGAGAGATGATTCCGGGCGGGCCTCCGGGCCGAGATCGGAAGGTGGGATGACCCATGCCTCTTGGATCGGCCACAAGGAGTAGCCCCTGTTGGCGAATAGCGCTGCCGCGAGGTGGTCCGCGGTGGCTATTGTCTGTACCAGCAACCGGGAGAGTCAACCCAACCTGCCTTTGGGGCGGTCGGGGCCTCGATCCTGGTCGGGCATAGAAGTGCCCCCGCTCAGGATACGCAGGGGCCTGGTGACTGGAGCCAGCAGTGGCTTGAGCCAACGCGGCCGCTGTTGCTAGGGCCCCAAGGTGGGCATCCTCTTCCACTCGTGCCCGACGTTGGCGTCGAGACAGACGAGTCGGGATGAGCGGCGCGGGCAGGTGGAGAGCCTGTTCCTCGACTTGAGGGGCCTGGCGGCGGTGTCGCCGTGACCTGGCGGGAGCCCTTATCGTGGATCCCTGGAGCGGATCTCGGATCGGGTAGTCCCGGGCATCTTCCACTTCATCCGCATAAGGGAAGGAGTTGTCGGAGCGCTCCGGGGATAAGCTCCCAAAGCGGTTGGACGTCGAGGTAGGCAGCGGTGCCTCCCTGCGCGGCCCTCGGGGGCGGCGTTGGCGGCGAGGTGCAGCTCCCTCGAGGTCTAGGCGAGCCATGTCCCTGGTGGGGATGACTCCCTCTTCCTCATATCTCCGCACCAAGCTGTTGATCACCCTTCGTTGGATGACCTCCGAGGGGGAGAGAGGGCGTGGTTGTCCCGCAATTGCGGCTGCTGGGACAACTGTGGAACGGGCGGGACCGCGCGGAGTAGCCGCATCGGTGTTTCCCCTACCCCTGCGCTAGTGGGCGGGCGGTGATCGGGCACTGGATTGGGCGACCTGATTTCTGAAAGCAGGGAGAAGAACCCATTAACACTGACAGGAAAAGGAATCGACAACCAACCATTAGTGCCACGACGCCTTCCGTGGGGGGGACCCAGGCCCTCGACGTCACGAGACGGAGTGCCCGAGTTCCCTTCCCCAGCCCCTGGCGGGTAAAACTGAATGCTCGGTCGAGCAGCACGCTGGTCTTCCAGCACCTCTGAAAGCCATCGGTCTTCGTATCGAGGAGAAGAGATTCACGTCGGGTTCACCATTTTTCTGTTTCCGTGCCGATGTGCGTTGGGTTACGCTGTTCCGCCAGGACGCGTTCGCGCGTGCACCCGTCGACCCGAGGGGATAGGCGCGCGGCTTGTGGTCCCGCAGTCCCGCTTTCCAAGGGCGGGCGGCATCCGTCCCTTATTCAGGGGCGTCTGCTCCTTGATCGAAACCGGGATGATGGGATGTCGGCTCCTCCTTCCGTGGACGTCTCCCCGGAACTCGTCGCCTAATCCGGGTCTCCCTCATAGATTTAAGAATGTTCGTGAATCTCGTTCCCGGCGCCATATCTTCATGGACACCGGTTAATTACGCTGCTCCCCCCCGGACGCTCCAAGGAGTCTGGACGGGGCAGCAACCTGCGGTGAGGAGACCGGGTGGCTCCGGGTGTCGGGGGCGTGTCTTGACACTGCGACTCTGCATGTCTGCCTTCCGTCCCTAATAGGGCTTCTCGAAGGCGTGACGGCCTGAGGCATCCTGCACTGGGTGCGGGGAACTGTGTCACCTGAGGTTTTCCTCAGCTTCCCATGTTTAACACAGGGTATGCCGCGAGTTTAACGTCCAGCGGGGACGGCATCGGACTGATCAACACGAGGAGTGGATCAGATGACAGAACCCCTTGCGGGGAACCTCCGACGCTGGGGCCAGCACATGGGCGGCTTCCCGAGTGAAGTGGAGTGGAATGGAATGGCATGACCCCACCGGGATGTGGCGGCCCGGGTAAGGATCAGGGTGGATGATGGAGTGAGGAGCTTGGACCCCGTAGGGGCTTCCTACGTACCGCGCGTTAGCGCGGATCAAAGTCAGCGTAGTTCGGATATACAGTTTAACGTCATGTGGGACGTCGGCAAGCCGACTCACAGAGAGATCGAGGCCGCCGGGCAGAGGATTGAACCGAACCACCTCGCACAGAGGGGGATGGAAAGGGCCGGGTGGATCACAGTTTCACGTCATGCTGGACGTTGGCAAGCCGAATCACAGAGAGATCGAGGTCGCCGGATGGAGGATTGTACCGAACTACCTCGCACAGAGGGGGATGGAACGACCGGGTGGATCACAGTTTCACGTCATGCTGGACGTTGGCAAGCCGACTCACAGAGAGATCGAGGCCGCCAGAAGAAGGGAGAAATAGGAAAAGGCAGTGGGGAAGTGCAATGGAGATACACATGTGCAGTCCCCCACAATGGCGGATTCATAGGTGAATCGACGCAAGTGTGAACCCAGGAGGGGTCCACTGATGGACGAACCGACGTAAATACGACCGGGACGACCAGGTGGTGGGCTTGAACCTCGGAGAGGCTTCCTACGTACCCCGTTTAGAAGACAGGGATCAAAGTCCACGTAGTTCGTTCTGTTTGTAACACTCTACCCCCGTGGGTAAAGGCCACTCCAATCCCGACATCCCTGCAGAGACGAGCGGGTGGGGGCCACATCCAAACCGGGAGGACCCTGCGTGCGCGGCACGGGATCGGGTGAAGTGGACGGTTTAACGTCTTTCCGGACGAAGTACAGTTTAACGTCGTGTGTTGAGGACGAAGCGGACGGTTTAACGTCTTGCCGGACGAAGTACAGTTTAACGTCGTGTGTTGAGGACGAAGATGCTTTGCAGTTTAACGTCTTGTAGCACGGACGATGAGGGCTAGGCAGTTTAACGTCATGCAGCTTGGACGTATGCAGTTTAACGTCATGCAGGACGTGGTGCAGTTTAGCGTCATGCAGGACGAATAGCGTACAGTTTAACATCATGTAGCTGGGACGAATGCAGTTTAACATCGTGCGGGACGTATGCAGTTTAACGTCGTGCAGGACGTTGAAGCCGCCGATAGGTCCGTGTCACTTCGCGCAAGCCTAGGGGGGCCGCACGGAAAGACGACACACGGTGCGGGCACCCGGGATGAGGGTCATCGGGCGCCACGCAGGCGGGTACCCAAAGGGGGTCAAAGGGGGCAACCCTGGCGGTTTGCGCGCAAAAGAGGAGCTTTGCACGCAATACCGCGGGTCAGCGCGCAAATGGACGGGCTGGCGCGCAATTGGGCCAGCGCCTTGCGCGCGGATGATTGAGATTGCGCGCACCGGGCTTCGGATAGCGCGCGGGGGCAACGGCTCATTCTTTAGTGAATGGCCACTTTAAAAGAGGGGGGTGCGCGCAATCGGGCCGGATTGCGCGCACCCCGGGGGCAATTGCGCGCAAGAGGCTTCTTTTGCGCGCGAAGGCCTTAGGGTGAAGAATTATTCAAAGGAAGGGGGCTCAAGGGATTGCGCGCGAAGGCGAACCCCGAGGCCTTATTGCGCGAAAGAAAAGCGGTTACCTGAAGATCGGCATTGCGCGCGGAAGGGGTTGGATTGCGCGCACGAGAGACCTTTCGAATTCTGGCAACCTTCAAAACGTCGGGGGTCGCCTTATATTTATAGGCAACCCCGGGCGCGGAATCCCGGCCGCGGACGTGAAATTCGCTTCGCGGGCGCGGAATTCCCTTCGCGGGTGCAGAATCCGGACCCGGCGCGCAAGGGAGTCACGGGAGCCCGGGGCGCGCAAAATTGCGCGCCGGCCCTGCGGATTGTGCGCATCCCGGGAGGATTGCACGCCGCGACTCAACTTTGCACGCGGGCCTCTAAAATTCCGCGCAAGACCTCCGGGCCCTCCGGAACAGGCTTCCGACTCCAAATATAACTTCTCTTTCCGCATCCGGAGCTTTGTTTGTGAACAACAGACTTTTCCGGCGTCTACAGTGTGTTCTTATACAAAATGATATGGTGATAGCTTATGCCTCAAGATAGTTGAAAATCCCTGAGCAAAATTATCCAACACATGATTTGGAGTTAGCTGCGGTAATATTTGCATTAAAGATTTGGAGGCATTATCTTTATGGTGAATGGTGTGATATTTATACTAATTATAAAAGTTTGAAGTATATTTTCACACAAAAGGAGCTGAATATGAGCCAAAGAAGATGGTTGGAGCTGATTAAGGATTACAAATGCTCAATTCATTACCACCCTGGGAAAGCAAACAAGGTGGAAGATGCATTAAATCGACAAGACCATGCTAGCTTATCCATGATGAGGATCAAAAAAGATCCAATATTTAGGGATTTACAAAGGATGGATCTTGGAATTATAATGAAAGGGGAAAAGTCATATCTTTCTCAAATGAATGTTCAACCATCTATACATGTGAAGATTAAAGAGGCACAGCAAGAAGATGTAGATTTACAAAAGAATGTGAGAAATGTTCCTGAATTCAACCTTGATTGTGATGGGATAATAAAGTTTAGGAATCGGGTTTGTGTTCCTCCCCCCCCCCAAATTAAAGGCGTAGCTACTGGATGAGGCTCATAGTTCTTCATTCGCTATTAATCCTGGAAGCACGAAGATGTATAGGGACCTGAAAGAGTACATCTGGTGGGATGTCATGAAAAGAGATGTTGCTGAATAAGTCTCTCGATGCTTGGTTTGTCAGCAAGTTAAAGCTGCGAGATAGAAGTCTAAGGGGATGTTACAACCATTACCCATACCAGAATGGAAATGGGAAAACATCACTATGGACTTTGTCACTTGACTTTCTAAAACATCCAAAGGCAATATTGCTATCTGGGTCATAGTTGATCGTCTTACAATGTCGGCACACTTCATCGCTATTATAGAGGATTTCTATCTGGATCAGCTTTCCAGGATATATGTAAAGGAAGTGGTAAGATTGCATGGAGTACCACTTTCTATTTTATCTGATCAGGATCCAAGGATTACCTCAATGTTCTGGATAAGTCTTCAGCATACTCTGGATACAGAGTTGAGTTTCATCACTGCTTATCATCCTCAGACAGCCGGTCAGTCTGAGAGGACCATTCAAACTCTAGAAGATTTGTTGAGAGCTTGCTCTATAGATTTCAAAGGTGGTTGACATCAACACCTACCTTTGGTGGAATTTTCTTATAATAACATATTTCACTCCAATATTCAGATGGATCCTTATGAAGCTCTCTATGGAAAGAAATGTAGGACTCCAACTTACTGGGATGAAGTTGTGGAAATAAAGCCATTAGGACCTGATATTGTTGATGAGATGGAAGAATAGGTCCGATCTATTCAACAACACATAAGAGCAGCTCAGAGTGGATATAAAAGGTATGTCGACAACTGAAGAAAAGACCTAGAGTTTGAAGTGGGTGATAAGGTGTTCTTACAAAAATCTCCCTGGAAGAGGGTCATGAGATTTGGAAAGAAGGGGAATTTGAGCCCTAGATATATCGGTCCTTTCGAAATGCTGGATCATGTTGGGAAGGTAGCTTACCGATTGGCGCTTCCACTGAATCTCTCCCAAGTTCACGATGTCTTCCATGTATCTCTGCTGAGAAATTACATAACTGATCCTTTACATGTACTCAGCTCAGAAGTTGTACCGCTGGAGCAAGATCTTTCTTATGAAGAACAATCGATAGAGATTCTGGATCATAGTGAAAAAGTCCTACAAAACAAGACCACTCGGTTGGTGAAAGTTTTATGGAGGAACCACCAATTAGAAGAATCTATATGGGAGCTTGAGGATATTATGAGGGAGAGGTATCCTCATCTGTTTGTTACAAAGTGACGAATTTCGAGGGATAAATTCATTTTAAGGGGGGTAGAATGTAACACATGAGACTTTTATGAGAAATATTTTTTTTATGTTATATAAATCATCAAATGAATCTTTCACTACACACATAACTATATTGGCTTTCTTTACACGCAACCGCAGCCTTCCTCGATAGCTTGCGTCGTACGCAATACCGAGTTTCACTAAACAATGATATGCTATTAAAATATTATTAAAACCAGCCATTAAGAATTGTAATAACCAATTTATGAAATTTTATAAATTTTATTTTTTAAAATGGACTTCATTTTTGGATTCGGAATATCGAAATTAGCCTCGGGTGAAAATTTGGTATTTTTTTGGAAACTTTCAATTTTTGATGAATAGTGAAACCACTAAGTGGTAGTTAAAAATTGAATTTTTTTCATAAAACATAATTTTAACACTTCTGTGAGTGGAATTTCAAAAATTTGAGAGACATGGTTAATATCAAGGACTAAAATGTGGTTCAATGAGTTGAAAATAATTTTTGGCTGAATAGTAACTTTTTACTTTTTTTACCACGGTAAAAAATAAATAGGGTAGTTAATGGTAAAAATGATATTATTATTACCCTAACACATGTCCTAATTCTATTGGATAAGTGTAATTCGACCAAAAACAACCTTAGCAATAAAATATGACCCTTTAGGCCCACTTGGATTTGATTAGGTCATTTATTATCAATTTATTTAAAAAAGGGTTAAAATAGTTAAAATCAAAGTTTAATAACTAAAGAATTTTTAATATAGGGTTATATATAAGATAAATTCGATTGTAAATATTCATTAGAAATATAATAATATTTCCTACATAATTATATTTTATTTATTATTTTTCGACATTAAATAATATAATTTATTTATGACACAATGATGATGCAGTAATTACCATAATAGTGAAACATTATAATTATTGATATTATGAATACCCAAATAAATATAATTTGAGACTTTTTATGAATTAAACTAATTTTCTAGGTTAATATGACATGTTAGGATTGATTTAAATAACTTTGGTCGAAGTAATCATTGTGTTATGAGTTTCAAAAAAATCAACTATTGAATAGTGTCCAAACTGACATAAAATAGATTTTAAAACAAATATTATATTATTGATTGTATTTTTATTCGTAAAAATCTAAGGCTCGGCAAAGATACTTATATCAAGATAGGTGTATCATTAATGGACCTCTTGGGGGTAGCTTGGATGTATATTTTATGTTTATTAACTATATAATATAAAAATACAAAGTGACATGGTAAATGTCAATCTAATTAACTAAGAGTTAAAACTAAACGATAAGGTTATTATAATGACCTAAACGTGTTTAAATTATATTGGATGAGAGGATATCGACCCATCCCCACCTTAGCTTTGAAATAAATCAATTTGGAGATATTTAAAACCGAATTTGGCTTTATAATAAAATAATATGCTTAGTTATTCCAAAGGTGCCCCTCTCCTCCCTTATAAAAGGGAACCTCATCCCTCTCTTCCTCACACCACTTTGAGCCTTCAAGATCGGTCATCCCCTGCCAATATATACTCTCCACTTCCCTAGAAACATCCTAGAGGTCCTGGTCCTCTTCAAGGACCAATTTTAGTGCCCTAAAAGGAAGACTCAAAGAATCACTTCAAAGAAGAGGTAATGTCCATTACCGATTCTTTCATCTTTATTTCTTCTTACACTTCTTCTTCTTTACTTTTTTCATTATGAAGTAATAATATCAGTATCAATCATATACTTATATGTTATTATAAGCATGAAACAACCCTATTTCACTATCTACCCATCCTACGGAAAAAGAAATCACCACGCGTGCGTACGTACGGAATACCGTCTCCACGCCGTGGTGTAATCTATTTTCCCCCACCACCTTACTTGGATGGGTATAATGGTGTAAATAATAACTATATATGATTATTGTAAAGTGATATTGATTCTGAAATAGTATACATACACTCCAATACAATTACACGATCATGGGAACGGTATCTTCGCTCGTGCGTACGTACGGAATACCGTCTCCACGATGTGATGCGACTCGTTCTACATGATCTTCATTTCATAATAATTATATAAATGAATTGAATGAATGAATATGATAAATATTACACTAATATATACTTTAATTGAGGTATCTATAACCTAAAGAGAAGATTAAGAATTTATTCGACAAAACACGCATAAGAACAAAAAGTAATAAACACCGGAATAACAAGTAGTAATGAAATATTACTAATAAGAAGCTAAGAATATGACCATATATGATATAATAACAATAATTATGATTCTGGAGTAAGTCAATAACATTATTTAAATCATTATACAGGAGGTTCGGACACTTACGAAGCAAATCGGACCTAAGGTAAGGGAAATATCACAATTTCATTTTTATCCGAGATTGTTTATAATTGTAAATTTACTAGGGTGTATTTTATCGTCCACATCCATGTTTCCTCAGCATGTAATATTTTTTCCATCCACCTACAATTTTTTAAATCGGATTTTACACTTCGGTGAGTTTTTAGTAAAAGATATGAAAGGAATCTTTTTTCATTTTTCATACGAGGTACTTTTTGACTCTTCTGAAAAAAGTACGAGAAGAATGTTTTTTTAACTTATATGACATGAATGGATTTTTAAAACATTATTTCCAAGAATCTTACTTTAAAAGTTTTCTAGTTTATTTTTAATCAACTACTTTTAGTTTAAAATTGTATGACATGTTAATGAAAGGAAAATGTTTTTGAAGTAGAAAGGATATTTTCCTCAAGAATGGAGTTCAAGTGTGTTATAAAAATTATTTTCCATCTAAGATATTATAGGGTTCTGATTCTATCCCTATTATTACATTGATTTGATTATGTTGTGATGGAATTATTTTTATGAATTCCTTTATCTTATATGAATTGTTTTATGATGTCATGTTGTTTAAGACTCCAATTTTTACTACATGGGTTATGTGATGATGTATGATTTATGATTTTGTGGCACACATAAGAATGGTATCATTATGAGATGGGTGGGACCTATATCTCCCTCCAATGCATTGGATAAAGATTTTATATCTCATGAGATAGAAATGGCTGGAACGGTATGTTAAACCGGTTCAGTGAAATAGGATTGAAACGAGGAGTGAACTCGGTTCAGAAATGGACTTTTTCCACTAAGATAGTCTTGGTAATGAGTCTTGACTAATAAGAAATTATTCTCTATGATTATGTGTGTATTCGACAATGTTTCATGTTTTATGTTGTGATTATTGGGATTACATTTCACTACTATGATTTATCCCATGTTTTGAAATTATGATCTCCTTTGAAGGGTAAGATTTCTAAAAGTTATGATCTTATTAATATGATGTGATTGATATTTCTTTTGATTACCCTTACTGAGCATTTGAGCTCACACTTTTGTATTTTTTCCTTCCCCAGGTCAGGAAGAAGGTTATTAAGTAAGATAAACCAAAAGGGACTATAGATATGATGAAATAAATGGGAGACAGTGTAGACGATTTATGAACCAGTTGTTTATGTTTCCCAGTTTCTAAAGACAATATACCTATATGGTCCTTTCCTGGTTTTGTTATATGTTGTAATAAGTGTGCTTCAATTTTGATGTAATAACAATGTATGTAAAGTATGGGTCGTTATACATACCATTTCTTCAAGTGATTCATACATCTTTTTTTCTTTGCTATAGGGATATGATGTTCTTAACATAAACTACATTATTTCAATACCTATTTATTGTTTCATAAATTAACAATTCTAAATCATAGTGATTAATAAATGTATTTTTAAATAATATATTACCAATTACAACATACTTAAAATGATTCATCCACATGAAAACCAATGAAATATTCCATTTTTTTGTTTTATCTTATTTGAATATATAGACTGTTGGTGAAGGATTACCTTCCCCTTTTAATACCTTACATTTCTATTCAAAAAAATCATCTAATATTATTTATTATATTTTCCATCATAAATTAATATAAATTTAATTTGAATATAATATAATATAAACAAACTCTACAAGGGAAAATAAAGAGTTAATAAACTTATCATTTTTTTAATAAATTAGGTAGAGTATATAATAATATTAAGCAAATGTATTCCAATTTTTTTTATTCAATATAGTAACACACAATACCATGTATATACATCAATAAAATTTTAAATTTGAAAACTCTTCCAAATGTAACTATGGAAAATAACTTTTCTACGGTCAATTGAATTCCACAATAACTCCATCCAACTTTGAATTTTAGAATTTTACATTTCACATTATTAATTTTTTTAAATGTTTTTCACTAAAACACTTATATAGTTGTTAAAGAATATATTTTTCACTTTATATCATTTTCCTAGATTCTTTATTCACAATACTGTGTTCCTTAGATTTCGTACCATTGGCTTGTGATGAAGTCATTGGTTCCATATGATTTTTATCATTAGTATGTGGAGAATCCATGATCACAAAAAATTGTTAAACATTTAATTTATATTTTTTAAATGCATTAGTGATTTCATAATAATATTAGGTTAAAAATGTAATTTAATAAATGTTAACATTCTCACTAATGTATAATTTTTATAGATTCAATGCATTAATACACTTTATTGAGTATCCACGTTTCCTCGTTATAGTCTTCTATAACATAATTTATATAATTTTCATTGGGACCAATATAAAGTGGGTGTGATATCCTAGTGAATAGTTCACCTTCAATGAAATATTAATTTCACAACGTGGTGGATTTTTTCAAATATAGAAAATTGTAAAATTTATGTCTGTAGTATTTTAGACATAAAATATATGTTCTTCTTATGATTCCATTATGAACGGTTCAACCATGTACTCTTACTAAAATTCAATATCATGATTCTCAATTAATATATTTTATCAACACCCCTATTATAAACCCATTTTAATCACTAAATCGATACTTAATTTTTTTTATCCAACATATTTATTAATTTTATGAGTCCAATGTTTGAAATATTCATATAAATTATATTTATATTCTAAGTACGAGATACTCTTAATTCATCCACTAGAAGAGTAAGTCCATTATTTTCCATCATATATAATTTACCATATTATATTTTATTGAAAAAATTGATTGTTAATTTTATAACCATTTTATGAAAATATAACTATATGTGGTCCTCTATCAAGAAATAATTTTCCATATAAAATTAGATTAAATTTAGTACATAACTCTTTAAAGATATTGTCATGAAACCATCCAATAAATTTTAAATCATTTGTATTTAATATGCAACCTTCAATATTTAAATTATCCAAATTACTAATTATTAAATTGTGGGTGTCAATATATAGAGAAATTTTTCTACTGTTATATTAAATTTAAATGTAGCCTACTCAAACTATGTAACTATAATTGCAAAAAAATCACTTCGCCAAATTATTTCACCAATAAGGTGCACATTAAGATAATATTTTGAGACACTTATGCTATCATTATTAGATACTTATCAAATATTTAATTAAATATATTTATTAATAATATATCTCCATGTAATAAAACATTCCCTTTTATTTCGATTATATATGAAACATATCAAAATGATCATATACCATTCAATGGGGTATATATATTTTTATTTTACAAAGCCACTAAATAAAATATTTATTACTAAGTGAACAGTCATGTGAACAATTATATTAATGAATTGTGGTAAAAATAACATACCAAATTTACATAACATGATTACAATATCATTTTTGATTGTTAGTAACATCATCTGATCTATAACATTCACTTATATAGCTTTGAAAAGAAATAAAATATTGGGTAATATTTTCTAGTTGTAACATCATAGACTTTTAAAAAGGCATTAAACATTATATTTTTAGTTTAAATCCATTAAAAAATACCTTTAATTGATGCCTAATAGGTTAATGGAGGACCTGAGTGTGTTCGGGGATCATTTTAAGCTCTAAGCACTAAAAATGAGGAAAAGAGACAAAACTGCACGGTTTGTCTGAAACCATGTAACCTAGGGTGCTTGAACATACAACATGGTGTAGGTTTTGGATAGTGAGAAAAAACATTGTTTGCACATGATTTGTTAAATGAGTCACCTTTCCCATGTCGTGTTCCCTAAGTAGTAGAACCTTATGCATGGTTGGTGTATGGTTGTTCCAAACCGTTCAACCAATCCACATGGAGTAAAAAATAGGGATTAAATGAAAACATTGTCATTAATGAATGTTTTAATATTATTTTTTTCTCCACGCATTTCCTTGATCATATTTTCTCCTCTCCTCCTGGTTAAGGAAGTTCCTCTCCTTCCCCATTGTGGTTTTGAGGGATCTCCACATTTTTTTGATATATTTCATTCACCATCAAAAGCTGCAAAATCACCTTGATATGTTCTAAATTTTTCACACCATTATTTATGTGTCTCCAAAACCATTGTGCTATTTAGTCATAATTTATTTATTTCCTATATTCGTGGATTTATTAAATCTCTTGATTTCTTCAATTTTAGGTTGAATTGAGGATTTTTATCCGGCAGTTTGAGTGTTATGATGTCGAGGTAGGGGTTATACCCTCTTTACAACATTTTTTTTACCTCTTTTTGATATCATTATATTGTTCCATTTTCCGGAACCATTCATTAATGCTTGGTTATTATTATTAAATTTAATAAAGTGATTTTTATTATTTATAATTACCATAAAAGGTGGTGAAACTCATTTGAGGGTATTCTTAATTTCTTTTAGCCACCCCCTTTGGGTGTTCTTATCCTAAATGGCCTAATTATCCTTGTTTTTTGTGTGGAAATCACTTTTGGTGTGTTTTTTCCCCATGGAGTAATGCATTTATTGATGACTCAACTTGATATAAATGGAAAACCATGATATATTCCGTGAACTATATGCCTCACACCATATATTTAAATGTAGATGATATATTCTTCATAATGAAACCCTTAAATGTTATGCTAAATTCCAATGAAAGTTGTTTAATGTTGATACATAATGTTACATGCCTTATATTTGAATTGATCATTGAATTTTGGATGAATACCTTGATTTGTGCCTTATGCCTACCTTTTTATGTCATGCCATGTGCCTTTCCGAATTAAATTCTTTACTTATTAATCCCTTGATTTGGTTTTAGAGTAATGTCGTGCTTAGTCAAGATTGATTACACGAGGTATTTAGATTTCATTGATGACATATGGAAAGAGGAATGATAATTACATCAGATTATGGAAATATTTAATTATTTAGAAGTTATATCCTGTTGCTTATGCCTCATTCCATGCTCGCCCTAATTTTTTTTCTTTTTAGCTTTCGAATTATATTGTTACATTGTTGCTAGCATAAATTTCATAGCTCGATTAAATAGTATAATCTGGTATTGATATTTATACACTATGGAATGTGATTAATATAAATTATTTCCTTACGATATATTCCTTCCTTTATATATCTCGCATGATATAACTCAAGAGTGAACATGGGTCCCATATTAATGATTCAACAGACAGAGTCACCATGCATGAATGGTTAAAACTTGATATGCTTGGAGTGATACATTGGATATCCTTTAATGGGATTCCTGAGTTGTTTCTAATACTCACTAGTGACACTAGTTCCTTTGGGGAGAATCTCAGTGTGCACCTATTGTTAAGATGGTGTTTACATGCCTTGGGTGATAATCGGACCCCAATGTGAGATACATGGTATAGTCAGAGAGTCTTCATCCCCAAGTTACACAAGGGATGAAGAATGGGTCAACTTGTTGGGCTTAGGAATCTACATCTAAATTTGTTGGAATGACTATTTTTTCATATGAGATGCATCTGTTTTTTTATGATATTTATTATGAACATGTGATGCCTATCCGTTGTTATTCTAGTACACTTAAATAATGACATCAGAATTAAACTCCAATAAAATGTAAAATCTTAGGGTATGCCTCTCTTAATTAGACTAATTTACAATTATACCTTTCAGACATATTATTCCTTACACATATACCCTATTCAGACTTCTGTAATAGGATGAAGTTGGTGTTATGGGATAGGTGTCAGTTTTGGAACCTATGAAAATTTATTTTTTATCATACATGCTTCATATAATTTATTATATATTTACACAATGTAATCTATTTTCATAATGAAAATGAGTTACCTAGACAACATGGGGGACAACCTACTCAGATTTATGTCTCACACCCTCCTCATGATCTATTTGTTACCCAAGTAGATATTATGAATTAAGGTATGGATAATTTATGTGTGATTCTTCTGAGGAGTTATTTCCTTGCTACTTAGGATAGTGAATTGGGGGTAGGGGAACTGGCCTTTGATCACGATGATATGTAGTAGTTTTTTGACATTTTTTATAGCATTCAGTATATTATTGTACCCCCATTCCCCCAAAATATTATTTTTTATAGATTCATTACATTAAATAATTATTATTGTATATGTTTCTGATATTTTCATCTCCAACTATAATTTTCAATTTTATGGTTTATTTCCATATTCTCCACTACTTTTTGATTATTATTAATATTCTTCTCTTTACAATATGTTATTCAATATCAATACACCAGTATCTTTAAGGCTTTAGTCTCCAAAAGAACTTCCATAAGCCCTCACTTCTAGTCAACAACCTTTATTATTTGGGGAGATGTTTTGGAGGTCATGTGGCTCACCATATCGGGGTACAGTTCAGTGGAACTCAGGGCAAGACATTACAAAGTGGTATCAAGGAACATTTTCTATTTTGTCATATTGTTCGGGTTTAGATAAGAGACTAGTAGTTTTGGATTATGATCTAACCATGTTCTTGGACATTCTTATCCCATGTATATGGGTAACCCAAATTTTATAGTTAGGGAATTTATGGTATTAATTATGATATTTATGTTTCATATGAATTCACCTTTTGGTTATGCACATGTATTGAGATTTTAATGATATTGATGTGATTGAAATGATAATTTCTATTGCATTTGCTTGAGGATACAAGGTAATTTCAAGGAATACATCATATTAGGAACTATATGAAATTAATATTCATTCATATTTCTATGAAATATTTAATTTCACCATGCATTTACCTATTTTCTTGTGATTTCTATTTCACTTCTATTTTATTCCTAATAGATTCTGTTTAATAATAAATATAGATTTTTTCCAACATGACTTGTATGGATGTGTTATGGTTTAGGTTAAGTGGATTTCTAATTTCAATATATAAGTTATATGGTCTTTATTAATAGAAATAGTGATCCACTTAACTTATCCAAACTTGAAAAAGGTTAATTAAATCCACAAATGAACTAAAATGTAAACCATATTTAAAAAGGTAATGGCCACCTTATAAGGAGATGTGAGACATTAAACTATACCTTACAATTGGAAATGGGTTGTATGATATTTCTTAGTGCACCTATTATGATCCTTTTGAGGATTGTTCATTCTTATCTAAGCCTAGCTCTAGGAACAGACTGTCATTTTGTGCTATGCTCAGAGGAAGGACATGCACCTATCATCTTCATAAATTTATTTCATTGGTTTTTTTATTATAAATTTTATATTGATGTGCACATGCTAAGAAATTGTATATTTATTCCACTATAGCATCCCCATGTTGTAATCCAAGAGAGTGGTGATGAGAACACTCTAGAGGTGGTGCACCTTGAGCTACCCATTATTCCTCCTATAGTGACTGCTAAGGCACCTCATTCTAATTATTCAATGTGAGTAAAAGCTCGGTATAGGGATAGTTTTCTTAAGTTTATACATTTTGTTAGGGGTGCTTTGAGGCCATTCCTATCGATGGAAAGTATACATATTACTTTCAGTAGCATAATACTCCTTCCTAATTAGAAAATGGTGGTCCTCATGATGTAGATTCATTATTAGAATCCCTAGTGTCTATCTTTGACCATCTTGAGATGCCTATAGAGTGTAGGGACAACAAGGTTCTTTCTTGTTATGTGGCTCTACCAAGAATTAGTGGGACGTTGTTTCTCAATCTGAGTGTTTAAAAAAGATGGTTTGGTCATACATTCAAAAGGATTTCATTAAGAGTTTTTTTTCACAACTCTGAGATTAGATCATTATAGGTAATTATTTGACCTCCAATAGGTCTCCATGACTATGATTGAATATTTTCACTATTTCACCGTGCTTCAATGTTATGTTAATCTATGACTACTGTTTAATGGACAACTGTGTGGTTTTTTGAGGAAGTCCATGGGAATGTTGTCTTCTCATAGGTGAATTAATTTCAATATAAATCCTATTAAATGATAGTTAACAAGGATTTAATAATTATTCAAAATCTCAAAGAAGATGGTCCTATAAGCCAAGGTGAGTCTATTATGTAGTAGGTGGATGTTTCTTCTCGTTGTCAAAAGGAATAATATAAGGATTCATGTTGGAACTGTTCCATCCATGTTACACATAATAAAATCTCAATAATATTTCACTAGTGTATAATTACTTGCATTTAATAAGTCTCAGTGCACAAAGTACTTGATCAAATGTTGATCTTGTGGTATGGTGGGCAAACTACAGTGCATAGACTATTCTTTTACTCCGTCATCTAATGGAATGGGATCCATACTAGATCCTTATATAGGTAAGGGATATGTGACACCATGTCAGGCTAGGTTTTTTTATTATACTGATGGATCTGGTTGAGGTAGTGGTTTTTGTGGTTGATGTAGTCCTGCCCTAGATCATCAGTATCAGCTGAGTGTATCTTATCAGGCTAGTTAGGCTTCATCTTTGGGCCAAGGTTTTGGCCACATATATTTATCATATCCAAAACTAGAGGAGAATATTCTAGGGACATCTATGGATCAAAGTACTATTATGGTGTCATATACTTTAGTTTATCCCATTTTTTATACAATTGAATCACAATATTTCATATATGCTACATATATTGAGTGTCTTGGCCATGAAATAAAGTACTTATATGATGTTATGTCTCTCAAAAATCTACTAAGGGTGAGAAAATATGGAATAAAAAATTGTTAGGAGGTACCCATTGTAAAATTTGGGTACAATTCTTATTGGAACTTCATCATCCTTGGCATGGACTAACTCTTTCTTTATTGATCCCAAGTGAATTACTATCTTCGATGTGTGTCTTTCACATCACCCGAGGGTAGTACTTATTTAAAAAAGGGTGAATGGTATATTCAAGAAGATCAAGCTGGAACCATGAGAATTGGGTTTGGTATAGTGATATCTTAGTTAGTGACCCTATTTATGAGAAAACCAAGGATAAAGTTGGAGATATTTCCTCTTCTTGTGGACCCATTCAGGAAAGTCATCCATTATGATTTCTCTTTCTTACCTTTGGGTAATGATGATGAGTTAACCATAGGGATAGTTCTAGGTATGGAAGTAGTGTCCATTCCTCCATTTATAATGGTACATATAGAGCTCTAAGAACTCCAAAAGTAGATTGGGGACCCTAAGGATATGGTTTTTTTCATACCCATCACATCACCATGGGTTCACTTGTACTTTATTCCAATAAAATGATGACACCCTAAAAGTTTTCATGGATTATAGATGATTAAACCATATCATGTTGAAGAACCATTATCCAATTCAACAAATCAATTACCTCTTAGACTAGCTCCAAGGAGAAACTCTCTTCTCTAAGATGGATTTGATGTTGGGGTATCATGAGGTGCATGTGAGACCATACGACATATCACAAAAAATGTTTTTATTTATGTATATATTATACAGGTTTTTGGTTATGTTTTTTGGTCTGAAAAACATGCTAGTAGTCTTTGTGGCTATGATGAATCACGTATTCCACCCAAATCTTTATTCCTTTGTGATAGTCTTCATAGATGACATCTTGGTTCCCACATGTTCCAGACATGACCATGCCAATCATATTGGAATATTGTTGATTAAATTGAGAGACAACTCTCTATATGTGTAGATTATTAAATGAAACATTTGGACTAGTAAGGCTCACTTATTAGGTCATATCATATTCAAGACAAGAGTATCTAATGATCCACATAAGGTGACTGTTGTGGACTCTTGGGATAATCCAAATAAATTTTCTGACATTAAATTTTTTTAGGTTGAGATAGTTATTAAAATTGATTCATTGAGGACTTATCCCACATAAACGCACATTTTTTCCCTGACTAAGAAGGGTATTTAGTTCATGTGGTCTAAAAAAAGTGAAAGGGCCTCTCAAGAGTTAAAATTATTGATATGGATCACATAAACTATGATTATGATTATTCCTAACCTAGGTTTGAGTAATTACATCTAACGTGATTATTCAAGGATATGGATTGGTGTAGATATAATTCATGCTGATTGAGTCATGGGGTGTGGATATCATCAGTTAAGGCCTCATGAGTAGAACTATCCAATGCACGAACTTGAGCTAACAACCTTGTTTCTTGGTATGTGTTGTTGTAGGTAATATCTGCTGGGTGAGAGAATAATTTCTTACACATGTCCAAAAATACAAAAATATATCTCTGCAGAGTGAGACATAAATTTGAGGTTGCACAGTTGGGTGGAATACATGTAGTCCTTCAACTCTGAGATTTATTATACACCTAGTAAGGGAAATTTCATGGCTCATTCCTTGAACTAGAAAAGGTAGATGCAATCCATCAAGGTGACAAGAATTAAGTGGAAGATGAGGAAATTATTTTTTGAGTTTCATATTGTTGTTCAAGAAATGAAAAAGTATCTAGTTTTAGTTGATCTGGAAGTTATTACATCTATTATGGAATGAGTTTGGATGAGGAAGCTATATGATTTGTAGGGTCTCTTTTTTAGGGATATAATCCTAGGATTGAACAGACCCACTGGATGAGTTATTGATTGTAGTCAGACCATTCTTTACTATGGATATGTAATGGTTTGTTTAGATATCCAGTAAGAGATGATGATGGAATCTCATGCCTCTATTTGGGAATTTTATCCCGACAATACCAAGATGTATAGAGACATATTTTTTCAGTATTGGTGGTCGTGTATGAAGAGGAAGATACATAGAATCATCACTTGGTGCTCCACTTGTCATCAGTTTAAGCCAGTATACCAAAAAACAAATATAATTTAACATCCACCATTTATTACGAAGTAGAAATAGAATTATATAACAGTGGAATTCATAATAGGGTTGCTTAGATTTTCTTGATGCAGCGATGCTGTATGGGTGATCGGTGAGAGGATAACCAAATTATCACTCTTAGCACCGACCTAGGATACCTTCTTTATTAATGATTTAGGAAGTCTTTACAACCAGGAGATAGTACAACATCATGGGGTACCACACTCAAACATTTCAGACTGAGATAATAAGTTCACATCGTGGTTCTGGAAAGGGTTATAGAAGGAATTGTGTTCACAGGTTCTCTTGAGTACTAAATATCACCCATATACAAAAGGGTAGACCAAGAAGATTAATTGTGTGTTATTGGATATGTTTTGGGAATCCATCCATCATTTTGGAAGGTCATGGAAAAATCATATTCCTCTTACATATTTATTCTAAAATTAAATTATTGATGAAATAATTCAGATGGATCTATAAGAGACCATCTATGGTATATTTTTCCGTTCACCTCTATTCTGGATAGAGGTCATTTTGGATTCTCTAATTTGTCCATGTCTTGTTCAGGAGACTTTAGAGCAAGTACAGATGTTTCAAATGTATCTTTCTACTACAAAGTCAATTAAGAAGTCTTATACCGATCGTTATTATAGACCTCTAGAGTTTTATGTGAGGCATTAGGTCTTTCTGCATGTATCACATAGATTGGGTCAGAAATGAATCACGAGATAGGGAATGTTGTCACTGAGATATGTCAAGATTTTGAGATATTGAATAGGGTTGGGTCAGTAGCCTTTCAATTATTGTTACCTAGGAGGTAATATTCCATGAATGACATCTTCCACATATCTCAACATTGATAGTATCATCCATACCCATATCATTTTCTTGACCATAATGATATCGATCTTGAAGAGGATGTATCCATTATGGAGAATACAATTTTTATCATTGATCATAATGAGAAGGTTATAAAAGGTAGGTAATGATGGTACCATACACATAATGGAATCTTATGGGCTGGGTATTTCAAAAAAGTAATCATCAGGACAACATACCTTCTCATTAAAGACAAACTGATCACCGATATAGTCTAAGGATCTTGTGTAAATTATAATATCACAAAGATAAAACTATAAAATTAATTTATACATCAAAAGGTGAAGTTGATAGAAAATCTTCATCAATGATAGTTATTTTAATGATCAATAGTAGGATCCCTATATATCATCCACATGTGCTTCAAAAATTCACAGTAGTATCAATTGATAAATTCATGGTGCTAGCGCGACGATCCAAGGATATATTTGACATCCCAAAAATCATCGCAATCCTCTACCTTTGATTCATGAGGGAATTCATGGATCATTACATGAGATAGAGAAACTATGTCTATAATTCTAGAAGAGATAGTTTATCTCATTCAATAATTAATTTATTGTCTATTTTGTGAGACCCACTCTATATTTATAGTAGATGTTCTAAAATACTTGGTAGTGTTCTTGGAC
Source organism: Viscum album (assembly GCA_963277665.1). Taxonomy (NCBI): domain Eukaryota; kingdom Viridiplantae; phylum Streptophyta; class Magnoliopsida; order Santalales; family Viscaceae; genus Viscum; species Viscum album. Next base: position 1,966,434,218 of record OY728133.1, read on the forward strand.
CCCCATTAATTTAATTCCCACTAAATAAATAATTTTGATGAACTAAACTACATCAATATTATATATTATTTTATCACATACTTGTAATTAAAATATATATATATATATATATTATTACCTCAAAATCAGATTCATTTAAATCAAATCCTAATCCCCACATAAAATAAAATGATCTTGTAATATTAAAATAATATTTGTTCAACTAATATTATTTATATGATTTACATAACATGTAAACACATTAAATATATTCAACCCAACTATTCATAACATTAATAATAATGAATTTATTTATTTATATGGTTATCAATATTGTAGAGACCCAAAGCTTGATGTACATGGAAATTACATCACTTTTGCGGAAAACATAGTACATAACAAAAACAGACACATAAGGACTGTAATAGTTTAGTGTCTTTGGAAACATGGAACGTAATCTTCTAATCATGGTGAATGATCTTAAACATCTCCAATAAAGATATTCCTTTTTTTCGTACCTAAAACCATTCGTTATATCATGGGGAAAAGAAAAAATAAAATAGGTGATCTCAAATGCCCAGTAAGGGTAAATATAGAGAACATAAAACAATCCATGAACATTTGAATGAAAAAAGTTGAACATAACATGTAAACATCAAAATATTGAGCAAAGAAATGAATCTTGGAAGTAGGCAAGGCATGTATCATAAGGGAACATCAATCACGAACCAATAGAATGGGAATAAAACATTTAATTGTGGAAACCATTCAGCACATGTCATGATTTCCATAGTAGCCAAGGCATTGCTGCCAAGACCATCTTAGTGGACAAAGTCCCTTTCTGAATCGAGTTCACTCCTCGTTTCAGTCCTGTAACACTGAATCGGATTAACTTACCATTCCAGCCATGTCTATCTAATGAGATATGAATCTTTACCCAATGAATTAGGGGGAGATTTAGGTCCCACCCATCTCATAACGAAATCATTCTTACTTGTGCCACAAAATAAACATATATCATTCATAAAAACCCAATAAATAACATGGGTTTCATAAACATCATCCCATCATCACATAATCCATATAAAAGAAATGGATATCATTTCATAATAAGAAAAGTGAAACCATGTAAATCATAGAGACATTATAATTGAAACATACACATCTGAAATAATGTCATCTTAGATGAAAAATGGTTTTGATAAAACACCTGAAATGAATTCTTGAGGAAAATATTATTTTTTCTTCAAAATAATTTTATTTTCAAAAAATGTAGTGAAATTTTAAAAGAAAAGGATATTTTTGAAAATATTCATGAAATATTTTAGAGGAATCTTCATGAAAATAAGACTTTATAACACCGTAAAAATTCGTCCGTGCCGTATAAGTTTAAAAAACATTCTTCTCGTACTTTTGCCGAAAAAGTCAAAATGTACATTATAAAAGAAAGATTTTATACATATGATGTATTAAATGTCAAAAATGTGTAAAAAGGAAATTAAACATACATAAAAAATCATTTAGAAAACATATTCATGGATGATAACAATAACCCCAGTAAATACTTACATATAATCAATCTCGAATAAAAAAGATATTTGCGAAATTATCCCTTACCATATGTTTGATGTGGTTCATATGTATCTGAACCTCCTGTATAATGATATAAATAATGTCATTGACTTATTAAATAATCATATTAATTGTTATTACATCATATATGGTTTAGTTATATATTTATAATACCCGTTCATTTGTCAATTCCATGTTAAAGTAGCGTTTTGGGTAAAATTGTATCATTTATCATACGTGTTTGGACTTATTGTTCTTGATTTTATTATTACATATATCACGATTTACTTACTTCCAGAATGTAATTTATGATTTATATATCATATATATTCAGTATATATATATATAATAGATAGATAAATGAAATGAAACACACCGTTCATGGAGACAACATGCCATACGTACGCATGAACGTTGTTTTCCTTTCTTTATTGACTTGAATGGAAGTAAGTAGATGAAATATATATATATATATATATACATAAATCCAGTAGCTTAATTATGCCATATATTTCATTATTATTATTATATACACTTTATAATCATTTTTGAATGGTTAATCATGGAAAATGAATGTCATCGCGTACGTGGAGACGGTAGTCCGAACGTACGCACGAGAGATGATATCATTCCCATGATCATAGAATTTTATTGAAGTGTATGTATAATATTACATAATCAATATCACTTTACAATAACAATATATATTTTTTTATTTACACCATTATACCCATTCATGTAAGGTGGTGGTTGAAAAACTGATTACACCACGATGTGGAGACGATATTCCATACGTACGCACGCGCGATGATTTCATTTTCCATAGGATGGATAGATGGTGAAATATGGTTGTTTCATACTTATAATAACATATCAGTATATGATTTATACTGATGTTATTACCTCATAATGAAACAATCTAAAAAGAAGAAGTGGAAGAAGAAATAAAGTTGAAATAATCAGTAATGGACATTACCTCTTCTTTGAAGCGCATCTTTGAGACCTCCTCTTAGGGCACTAAAATTGGTATTTGAAGAAGAACAGGACCTCTAGGATGTTTCTAGGGAAGTTTAGAATAGAATTTGGCCGGGTGTTGGCCGAGCATGAAGGCTCAATGTGGTGTGAGGAAGAGAGGGAGGAGGTGCCCTTTTATAAGGGAGGAGAGGGGTACCTTTGGAAATATAAGAAATATTAGTTTATATTAAAACCCAGACCCACATAAAAACTTCCAAAATGACTCATATCCAAATATTAGATGAGATAGTGTTGTAATCTCATCAACCAATAAAATTTAGACATGTTAGGAATTTATTTTAATCATTATCAAATTGATCTATCCTTATTTAATCAATTTAATTTTATTTGTGTTAATAACATTCAAATTTTTAAATTATTACAGATAATTACTTATTTTTTGTGAATTGTCCATAATTTGATACTTTATAAAATTTTAGACGATAGAAATTTGAATTTGTAATTTTTAAATATTTTTGTGATTTTTAAACAATTTTATAATATGTTATTTTTATAAAATAACAATAGTGTCAAATTTTACACTATTCGTTTAATTTAATTGAAATAAAATATATAAAGAAGATCTGTTCAAAATAAAATCATTAATAGATTCATAAAAGGTCATATGTATCTATAAAATTAGTTGATAACATCAAATAGTTCATATAATATTAATTTTAATTATTTTTAAAACCATTTATTTTGTTTATCTCTTAATAAAATAATTACTACAACATTTTTTCTAATAATTTAATCTACTTATTTGTTGCATAAAAATTAAAAATAAATTCCTATGACGAATATAAATATATTGATTTTCACAATAATTCTTTTACTCGAATTTATCATCTTAAAATCCCAATATTTAAATTGTTATATTTATTAAATTATGAAGGTGACAACTTTGGCATCATTTAAAATAAAATAATATAAGTGTAATTATCACTTTTATAAAGCTCCAAATTGTCAAATATTCGACCATTGGATGATTATTGTTTAAATTTACATGACCAATAAGTTTTTGTCAGGGTTTTGAGCCTTTTATGGTCACTATTAGTTTAATAAAAACTATATTATCGATTTTTCACTAGATAAACAATTTTTGCATCACTATTGTGTCACAATTAATGATAATTATTTAATCCCTAAAAATTATAATTAAATTAATTTGATGTAGATAATTTTATTAGATTACTGGAGACTATTCTTGTTCGATGTTTCATGATGTTTATCACTAAATTAATATTAATATACTTATAAGATTTAAGAGAGTGACATGTTGTCACTTTCTTTGGTTTTAATAATAATTAAATTATTTTCAAGGAAACAAGTCCATAAAATGAATCTATTTTGACCCTTAGGTGATATGGTTAGACTTTTAGCCATCCAATAGAATTTTGGCAGGATTTAGGGTAATTTTATAATCTTATATTTACCCTTAATTACCCGATTTACCTTTAACTATTGTAACTAAAATTTACCGTAGTTACTATTCATAATGCCCAAAAAAAGTAGGTTATTAACATACTTTGGACCCACTGATTGCAGATATGGAAACTATTTTTCCAAATTCAATACAAAGAAGTTGCAGAAATTAAATTAAAATTAATCCCTTTGTCAAAAGAAAATGGGTTTTCTTTTAAAACATTGCAAAAGATTGAATTGATTTAACCTACGAATTAAAGGTAAAATCAATGATAATGACATACAGTATATTAAATGGTAACAATATATTCTATTTATACTTTAAAACCATTAAATATTACAATTTAACTATATAAATTATTACGATGAAAAAATTTGTTTTTAATTAAAATATATCGTGCTTTTACTATTCATTAAAATATGAAAGTTATCAGAAAAATATCAAAACTTTATCCAATGTAAATTTTTATATCCTAATTCAAAATTATAATTTTATTTTGTAAAATTTAACTTATAAACATGTAAAAAATAATATTTAAAGTGGGTGCGCCATCAAAATGTGGCAAAATTGCATTTTTTTAAAAATACATATTTTACCCGAAAAAATTTATTTTGTTCTTATACCATGTTCTAGAAAATGTGTAAGATGAATAGTAAGGTTATAAAATTAAAAATTCAGTTAATACTATTCATAATGGCTATTTCATAATAATATTATAAGCATATATCATTGTTTAGTGAAACCTGATATTGCGTACAAAACATGCTATCGAGGAAAGTCGTGATTGCGTGTAATGCAAGCCAAGTCAGGGTTGCGTGTTGTGCAAGAATCCTTCATTGTTTTGTACAACAGAATCCAACCATATTTCATTTATAAATTTAATATATATATATACACTCAATGTTGCATAGAATGACTATTATAAAACAAACATTAAATTATGTGTAACACAATCTAAGAATAGTGTTGCGTATACTGTAAGCTAATACGGTGTTGCTTAAAACGTAAGATAATCTTGGTGTAACATACAACAGAAGATATGAAATAAATTAAAAAGAATCTATCTTATAAAATCTCGGGCTGTTACATTCTACCCCCCTTAAAATGAATTTCTCCCTCGAAATTCGTCAGGGTTATAAATGGTTTAATACTTGAAAGTTTCTTTAGTAGAAACCCACATCGTAAAAAGGGAATACAAAAACCTAACTTTAAAAATTGAAGTATGAAATGTAATGGTTACCCAAATTAACTAATCACTGGCTTTCCACATAGGAGAACATTGGTGAAAAATTATGTATATGGAAGAAAAATCTAACCATCATGTTCTGAGGGAGAGTGGTAGAGGACATGGCTATGAAAAAGCCAACAATCACAAAGACAGAAATTTGTGATGATATAAGGTACCATCTAATTCAACGGATATAAGGGCACTAGGACAACATTTTTGGTTGTCATGATCATTTCCCTAAATTTGATGAATTAAAAGAAATACTGACATGATTTTGGTACAATCTCACTATTGTTCGTGAGTTGAACAATTTCCACTTCATCCCTTAAAGAAATGAAGTTGAATTTGTTATTCGTGATGTGTTAGCAGATCATGTGATTGAATGATGGTTCATTCCATCTATTTCAAAAAAAGGTTAGCAAAAGTTATAAGTCTGTCTTATGGTTAGATTAATCGTATATGGTTCCAAAAATGAACTTATACTTCTTATATCATACCGCTTAATAAAATAAAACTAGTTTCTACTAACCAGAGACTTCCTGTAGGCCAGTGGTAGGCGATAAAGGCCAGTCGCACTTCGTTTGTGGATTCGATTCCCACAGCCTTGTCTGACGCGATGTGTTGTCGCCCGTCCTGCAGGTTGTCCTTTTTCTAAAACTATATTATAAATAATATCAGGAAACAAATATAGCCTTAAACAATACTAACTTATGTCCAACATAATTCATTCTAATCTTTAGGATTATCCAAAATACATATGTCCAATCTCATAGTATAAAGAAAACAATTACTTGAAATGTCATCAACTAAGCATGTTAATACCATCATTTATACCCCATATATCTTGTTGGTCACATTCCAATCATGTGAATACCTTAATCATGTATTCTATTGAAAAATTAATACCCATTGAACCTTAGTGAAAACATGAATGATGTCAAAAGTTAACACTTTACGCATTCCAAAATCCCAAAAATTATATATACTCAAACCATGATATGACCTTCTCTTTATATCAGTCATGAGCTCATGAATACTATCAAACATTTAATTTTCTCTTTATCCCTTCATTATGCGCATATCATCTACTTTCCAAAAATATCTGAATAACCTTTAATGGTCACTGGTACCATTCATCATATACTTTCAAAACTTAAGGAAAGAAAACAATGTAACAATCCTTAGATGCCTCTTTATTCCATTGTACAATGAGATTACTTATACAACATTACACTTGATAAACATGTAATCATTCCACTACCTTCTTAAACTATTGACCGAGCTTCAACAATTCTTTCATCTCACAAATCATTTGTAGTCTCTTCATCATCATCAACATAAATACTACCCATACGACCATACTGATTCTCTTCATTAGACTTTCCCTTAGATAATTGGTTTTCATAATTCTCGTACGTTGCACAATTACAACATTTAACCATTGTTGATGTTGTAGCAATACCATTATCCTTGTCCATGGTGTTAACTGAACCATTTCCTTTTCACTTACTGGATTTGTGTCCTTCGTTTCCACACCCAAAGCATCTTCTAGTTCCTTTGAAATATTCTCCTTGATGCCTCTTCCCACATGATTTACATAGGGGAAATTTAACTTTCTTTCCTCTATGATCATCATGAAACTCCATCTTTCTCTTATTAGGAGAGTCAGGAAACTTACCAAATTTGAGTTTATTGATCATATTATGAGATTGCTGATTCAGAATAATAATGATTTTTGGACTTCCAAATCCTATTTCATTTGGTTTCTAAAGAAGAATATCATTTCATTGTCAGTCATATCCTCTATTATCATGAATCTTTCTATTTCCAGCCATTTTCAAAAACCAAAAAAAATAGTGTGAGAGGAAAAAATCATTCTAGGGAAAACAACATAGTAAAGGGGGATTACCCTCAATATCTAACATCTTAGGTTAAATTATAATATCATTACTGTAGTTCTAGGACTATATCCTATACGTATACTTATCCTTAGGGACATCCCTAGACATACCTTAGAAATATCTATATGGATCTCACTAATGTTTTCGCATCATAGTTTCCAAAGTTTAACTAATCTTTTCCTCTGATACCAACTGTAGAGACCCAAATCTTTGAGTACATGGACATTACATCACTTTTGCATAAAACATAGTACATAACAAAAACAGACACACAAGGACCGTAATAGTTTACTGTCTTTGGAAACATGGAATGTAATCTTTTAATCATGGGGAAAGATCTTCAACATCTCCCATAAAGATATTCCTTTTTTTCTTACCTAAAACCTTTATTTATATCTTGGGAATAGAAAACATAACAAGGGTGAGCTAAAATGCCCTGTAAGGGTAAACATAGAGAACATAAAACAATCCATGAACATTTTAATGCAAAAACATGAACATAAAATCTAAACATCAAAATCTTGAGAAAAAAATGAATCTTGGAAGTATGTAAGGCATGTATAATAAGGGAACATCAATCACGGTAAAATAGCATGGGAATAAAAAAGTAATTGTGGAAACCATTCAGCACATGTCATGATTTCCATAGTAGCCAAGGAATTGCTGCTAAGACCATCTTAGTGGACAAAGTCTCTTTATGAATCGAGTTCACTCCTCATTTCAGTCCTGTAACATTGAACCGGATTAACTTACTGTTCCATCCATGTCTATCTCATGAGATAAAAATATTTACCCAATGCATTGTAGGGAGATATAGGTCCCACCCATCTCATAATTAAATCATTATTACTTGTGCCACAAAATAAACATACATCATTCATAAAAAACCCAATAAATAAAATGGGTTTCATAAACATCATCCCATCATCACATAATACATATAAAAGAAATGGATATCATTTCTTAACAAGAAAAGTGAAACCATGTAAATTATAGAGGAATTATAATTGAAACATACACATGTGAAATAATGTCATCTTAGATGAAAAATGGTTTTGATAAAACACTTGAAATGAATTATTGAGGAAAAAATCCTTTTTTTTCATCAAAATCATTTTATTTTCACAAAATGTCGTGCAATTTTAAAAGAAAATGATTTTTTTGAAAATACTAATGAAATACTTTGGAGGAAGCTTCATGAAAATAAGACTTTATAAAACCGTAAAAATTCGTTCGTGCCATATAATTTAAAAAAACATTTTTCTTATACTTTTGCCGGAAAAGACAAAAAGTACATTGTAAAAGAACGATTTCATACATACCATGTAGTAAAAGCCAAAAATGTGTAAAAATAACATTAAACATACACAAAACTATTTTAGAAAACATGTACATTGATAATAACAATAATCCCAGTAAATACTTACATATAAGCAATCTCGAATAAAAATGAGATTTGAGAAATTATCCTTTACCTTATGTCTGATATGCTTCATATGTATCTGAACCTCCGGTATAATGATTTAAATAATGGCATTGACTTATTAAAGAATCATATTCATTGTTATAACATCATATATGGTTCACTTATGTATTTATATTACCCATTCATTTGTCAATTCCATGTTAAAGTAACGTTTTGGGTAAAATTGTATCATTTATCGTACGTGTTTGGACTTGTTGTTCTTGATTTTATTAATACTTATATCATGATTTACTTACTTCAATAATGTAAAACATGATTTATATATCATATATATTCAGTATATATATATATATATATAATATTGATAAATGAATTAAAACACATCGTTGATGGAGATAGAAGGTTATACGTACGCATGAACGATGTTTTCCTTTCTTTATTGGCTAGAATGGAAGTAAGTAGATGAAATATATATATATATATTTGTATACAGAAATCTAGTAGCTTCATTATGCCATATATGTTATTATTATTCATTATATATACTTTATAATCATTCTTGAATGGTTAATCCTGGAAAATGAATGTCATCGCGTTCGTGGAGACGATAGTCCATACGTACGCACAAGCGATGATATCATTCCCATGATCATGGAATTGTATTGTAGTGTATGTATAATATTACAGAATCAATATCACTTTACAATAACCATATATATTCATTTATTTACACCATTATACCCATCCGTGTAAGGTGGTGGTGGAAAAACTGATTACACCACGGCGTGGATATGGTATTACGTACGTACGCATGCGCGATGATTTCGTTTTCCGTAGGATGGATAGATGGTGAAATATGATTTTCTCATACTTATAATAGAATATCAGTATATTATTGATACTGATGTTATTACCACATAATTAAACAACCTATAAGGAATAAGTGAAGAAGAAATAAAGTTGAAAGAATCGGTAATGGACATTACCTCTTCTTTGAAGCGCCTCTTTGAGGCCTTCTCCTAGGAAACTAAAATTGGTCTTTGAATATAACATGACCTCTAGGATGTTTCTAGGTAAGTGGAGAAGAGAATTTGGTAGGGGTTGTCCAAGCTTGAAGGTTCAAAGTGGTGTGAGGATGAGAGGGAGGAGGTTCCCTTTGATGAGGGAGGAGAGGGGTACCTTTGCAAATATAAGAAATATTAGATTATATTAAATCCAAACCCCACATAAAAACTTCCAAAATGACTCATATCAAAATATTTGACGATATAGGGTTGTAATCGCTTCATCCAATAAAGTTTAGACATGTTAGGAATTTATTTTAAACACTATCAACTTGATTTATCCTTATTTAATCAATTTAATTTTATTTGTGGTAATAACATTCTAAATTTTCAATTATAAAAAATAATTACTTATTTGTTGTTAATTTTCCATAATTTGATAATTTATAACATTTTAGACCATATAAATTTAAATTTATAATTTTTAAATATTTGTGTGATTTTTAATCAATTTTATAATGTGTTATTTTTATAAAATAACAATATTGTCAATTTTGACACTATTCATTTAATTGAATTTAAATAAAATATATACAGAAGATATGTTCGAAATATAAAAATTAATAGATTAATAACAGGTCATATGTTTCTATAAAATTAGTGGAGAACATTAAATAGTTCATATAATATTTATTTTATTATTTTTAAAATCAATTATTTGGTTTATCTCTTAATAAGATAATTACTACAACATTTTTGTATAATAATGTAATATACTTATTTTTGCATAAAAATTAAAAATAAATTCATATGATAAAGATAAATCTATTACATTTCATAATAATACTTTTACTAGAATTTATCATCTTAAAATCCTAATATTTAAATTGTTATATTTATTAAATTATGAAGGTTACAACATTGGAATCATTTTAAATAAAATAATATATGTGTCATAATCTGTTTTATAAGGCTCAAAATGGTCAAATATTCGACCATTGGATTAATATGGTTTAAATTTACATGACCAATAAGTTTTGGTCAGGGTTTTGGGCCATTTAAGGTCACTATTAGTTTAATAAAAACAATATTCTTGATTTTTAACTAGATAAACAATTTTTGCATCACTATTGTGTCACAATTAATGATAATTATTTAATCCCTAAAAATTATATTTAAATTCATATGATGTAGGTAATTTTATTATATTTCTGGTGACTATTCATGTTCGATGTTTCATGATGTTTATCACTAAATTAAAATTAATATACTTATTTTATTTAAGAGAGTGACATGTTGTCACTTTCTTTGGTTTTAATAATAATTAAATTATGTTTTAGGAAACAAGTCCATAAAATGAATCTATTCCGACCCTTAGGTGATAATGGTAGACTCTTAGCCATCCAATAAAATTTTTTCAGGTTTTAGGGTAATTTTATAATCTTATATATACCCTTAATTACCCGATTTACCTTTAACTATGGTAAATAAAATTTACCGTAGTTATTATTCATAATGACCAAAAATAAAAATTAGCTAATTAAAATAATTTGGACCCACTGATTCCAAATATGGAATCTGTTTTTCCAAATTCAATACACAAAATTTGCAGAAATTAAATTAAAATTAATCCCATTATCGAAAGAAAACTGGTGTTTCTTTGAAGCATTGCAAAAGAATGAATTGATTTAACCTACGAATTAAAGGTAAAATCAATGATAATGACATACATTATATTAAATGGTAAAAATATATTCTATTTATACTTTAAAACCATTCAATATTACAATTTAACTATATAAATTATTACGATGAAAGAATTTGTTTTGAATTAAAATATAGCGTGTTTTTACTATTCATTAAAATATGAAAGTTATCAGAAAAATATCAAAACATTATCCAATGTAAATTTTTATATCCTGATTCAGAATTATAACATTATTTTGTGAAATTTAAATTATAAACATGTCAAAAACTAGATTTAATGTGGGTGCTCCATCAAAAGGCGGCAAAACTGCATTTTTTGAAAAATACATATTTTACCCGAACAAATTTATTTTGTTCTTATACCATGTTCTAGAAAATGTGTAAGATGAATAATAAGGTTATAAAATTCAAAATTTAGTTAATAATATTCATAACGGCTAGTTCAGAATAATATTATAAACATATATCATTGTTTAGTGAAACCTAATATTGCGTACATCACACGCTATCGAGGAAAGTCGTGATTGCATGTAATGCAAGCCAAGTCACGGTTGCGTGTTGTGCAAGAATCTTTCGTTGTTTCGTATAAAGGAATCCAACCATATTTCATTTATACATTTAATATATATATATATATATACACTCAATGTTTCATAGAATGACTATTATAAAAAAACATTAAATTGTGTGTAATACAATATACGAATAGTGTTGTGTAAACTGAAAGCTAATACGGTGTTGCATAACGCGCAAGATAATCTTGGTGTAGCGTACAACAGAAGACATGAAATAAATTAAAAAATATATATCTTATATAATATCGGGCTGTTACAAATACCCAAGACAACAATCAAACCTCGTGGTGGGGCGCACCATGTACAAAATATCTATTCAACTTAATAGGGAGGATTCCTGAATACACTGTTGTGTTTGACCATCTAGGCCATTATGTCGATATCAGTGAATAAAATCGATATGCTAAGAGAATATTCTATCAACCCATTAAGTCACCTAAAGAGATAAGGATTTTCATAACTACATCAATGAACCTATGAACAAGTACTATGTACGTAATCTCCATGAATTTTGATATCTCATAAAGTAGGATGTACCCTTGTGGCATCACCCTTTTCTGGCATTATTATTTTTTTGATCTATCCAGATGTTTTTACATTTCAACTGCTTTGTATGAAGGCTTATAAATGAAGCACCATCTTAATAATGTAGGCTTGAGATATGTTACATTCTTAACGTAAAGGTTACAAATCCTTTATTGACAATTAAACAAATGCCATTCCACCTCTAATTCATCCAACACAGGATACCTCTCCACAATGTCATTATCATGGTATTATTCTTGCATTAATGTACATAATCAAATGCTAAAAACTAGTAATGATATCAATTTATGTGACCAATGCACACATCCATAGATAGTATGAACCAATGACATGAACACCACTGGTATTAATATTGGTGAGTCTATCCTCGTGAACTCAATACTAGAGATCACTAAGTGAGAACTTATTGAGAAGAAGTATCAATGGTTATGATCCCCCATCACATGATAGTCATACATCAACAATGTCTAGTTAGTAAGTTGTGTCTAGACAATATGAACTTTGTTTAAGATAATTTTCATAGTATGTCTAGGTGTTCATTATGGAATGGGATCTTCTATAACATTTCGATATGAAAATTTATCTATGTACATTACCATTAAATAGTGGACACAAAAATATTACACAACATTTGAAAGAAAACATCATGTATATCTTAATTGTATACAAGATATGGTAATCAAAATTACTTTATAGTTGGGTATATGGAACCCACTATTATATCACTACCACTTTCACTAGATCAATCACGATAAACAAAATTTACTACTGGAAATCTGACCTTTCCCAGCGCTTATATACCAACAGTTCGTAAAAACCGTTGGTATAGGTTCCCCTTCCCAGCGGTTTGGAGAAACCGTTGGAAAATCCCACTTTGAGGCAACCATTCCCAACGGTTTTGCCAAATCGTTGGGAAAGCCCACATTTTGGCCACCTTTCCCAACGGTTTTGACAAACCGTTGAGAAAGGTCCCCCACAAATAAACCTTCCCTGGAATCAAAATCTATACCAATGGTTGTTAAAACAGTTGGTATAGGCCTATACCAACGGTTTTGAAAACCGTTGGTATAAATCCTTTAATTTTGTATCATTTCTTCTTACCCAGAAGATTATATAAATCATAATTTAAAATCATTATGAGAATACACATATATATATTTATGTAATTATATTAAAAAAGTCATGTTAGGTAAGTGGTTAAGTCATTGAATAATAAACTAGGGGTCCTAGGATCAAATCCCAGTGAATGTTTTTTTTGAAATACATATACCAACGGTTCCATAACCGTTGGTATAGATTTTCATATTAATTATACCAACGGTTTCCAAAACCATTGGGATAGGTCTATACCAACGGTTCTGGGAAAACCGTTGGTATAGACCTATCCCAACGGCTTACTTGGCAACGGTTCTCCAAACTGGTTGTATAGGCTATACCAACGGTTTGGAGGCCTATACCAAAAGTTCCAAACCATTGGTATAGGATATTTTTCCAGTAGTGATTGTTATCTATCACATGATTATGATGATATTAATGCTGAGTCATGGATCTACGTTTTGGGAATGCCACGATTCCACCATGTGGAAATTATTTTATTAGCGACCTCATATCCCAGAGTAAAGATTCTCAAGAGATGGTATCCTTGAGTATATCCTTTTTACACTATCATAACTTGACATCTTGGCCAGTGATAATATAATAATTTTCCTTGTGATAATACTTTACTTACTAGTTTAGATTCCCTAAACATGAACATATCGTTGTGCATAACAAATTTATAGCTTCCTCAGAAGCAGCAAAAAACATGGTATTTGTAGCTATGGATACCACAAAATTATATGAGATTGTATTTCACAACACCGTTTTTAAACAATGAAGTGATATCAGATTGATCTATGGAAGAATATTTTATGTCCAATCATAACTAGTATCATTATTCATCAAATAAATAGTTCAAATCATTTGTACTTACTAAAGTACAATATGATAGTTTTGACTTCTTCACTTATAGTTATCCTAGAAAGAGCTGATATTTTACAACTATCTAAATATACATTAAATATCAATTCATGTAAAAATCATGGAATATGTTATTGATACATCGCTAAAGCATATGGAACTCAATTCACCCCATTCATCTTCACCCATTGTAACACCCCAAAATTTTATGAGAAATATTCTTTTTAATTTATTTGATGTCTTGTATTGCATGCTACACCAATATTAGCTTGCGCTATACGCAACACCATACTTGTATGTAGTATACAGAACCACTATTCTTGTCTTCTATTGCATTCAAGAGAAACCTTCCTCGATAGGCTGTGTTGTATGCAATACTGAGTTTCACTAAACAACGATATATTGTTATAGTATTTTTATGAAATATCTGTTATTAATATTAGTGACTAAATTTTGAATTTTATGACATTATAATTTATCTTACACATATTATAGAAATTGGTATGAGAAAAAAATAAAATTTTCAGGTAAAATAAGTATTTTAAAAAAATACAGTTTTACCACCTTTGGATGGCGCACCGACATTAAATCTAGTTTTGACATGTTTAAAAGTTAAATTTAAAAAATAAAACCTCTTCCTTGGAATTAGGATATATAAATTTACTTTGGATAAAATTTTGAAATTATTTTGATAACCTTCATATTTTGTTGAATAGTAAAAATACGCTTAATTTTAATTAAAAACTTATTTTTTCGTTGAGATAATTTATATGGTTAAGTTATAATATTTAATGGTTTCATATATTAAATAGAATATATTTCTACCATTTAATATAATTTAATTCATTATCATTAAATTTACATTGAATTAATAGGTAAAAACATTTCAATTTTTTTTGCAACATTTTAACTTTTAAAACCCGTTTTATCAACAGTAGGATTAATTTTAAATTAATTACTGCAACATCTATGTTTTGAATTTTTAAAAATTGATTCTATATTTTTATTCAGTGGGTCCAAATTATTTTAAATAGTTACTTTTATTTATTTGAAATTATGAATAGTAATTATGGTAATTTTTATTTACAATAGTTAAAGGTAAATAACATAATTAAGGGTAAAAATAAGATTATAAAATTATTCTAACACCTTCCAAAATACTATTGGATGAATAAAAGTAGACCCATGTCACATAAGGGTTAGAATAGATTCTTTTCATGGACTTTTGACCATGAAAATTATATAATTATTATTAAAACCAATGAAAGTGAAAACATGTCACTCTCTTATATCTTATAAGTATAATAATTTTAATTTAGTGATAAAATTCATAAAACATCAAATATGAATAGTATCCAGAAAGATAATGAAATTATCTACATCATTATAATTTATTTAGAATTTTTAGGCATTAAATAACTTTCATTAATGATTATACAATAGTGATATAGAAATTATTTTATTGATTGAAATATCAAATAAATGGTTTTAAAAATAATAAAATAAATATTATATGAACTAATTAATGTACCCCAAAACTTTTATAGATGAATATGACATTTTAGTATTCTATTAATAATTTTTTTTCGAATATATCCTCTGTGTGTAATTTAGTTAAATTCAAATAATTGAATAGTGTCAAAATTGACAATATTGCTGTTTTATAAAAATAACATATTATAAAATTATTTAAAATTCACAAAAATATTTAAAAATTATAAATTGAAATTAATATGGTCTGAAATGTCATAATGTATAAAATTATGGACAATTCACAACACAAAAGTAATTATTTAAAACAATTTGAAATTTAGAATATTATTACCACAAAACAATTAAATAGATTAAATAAGTATAAATAGAGTTGATAAGGTTTAAAATAATATCTCAACATGTCAAAATTTTATTGTTAATGTGATTAAGACCCTATATCATCTAATATCCATACTTGAGTCCGTTTTGGAAGTTTTTAAGTGGGGTTTGAGATTATTATAAATTAATATTTTAGAGGTTTCTGAAAGTTCCCTTCTCCTCCCTTATAAAAGGGAACCTCCCCCCTCTCCTCTTCACAAAACATTGATCCTTCAAGCTCAGAAAACACCTGACGATTTCACATCTCCACTTCCATAAAAACCCACTAGATTTCCTGGTCTTCTTCAAATACCATCTTTAGTGCCCTAAGAGGAGGTTCAGAGAAGGCGCGTCGAAGAAGAGATATTCTCTTCTACCAATTCATTCATGTTTATTTATTCATATACTTCCCCTTATTTATTTGTTTAATTATAAATTAATAACATAAGTATAACTAATATACTGATATGTTATTATAAATATGAAACAACCCCATTTCACCTTCTATCCATCATTCAGAAAACAAAATTACTACGCGTGTGTAGGAATAGAATACTGTTTCCACGCCGTGGTGTAATCTATTTTTCCCCCACCACCTTACATGGATGGTTATAATGGTGTAAATAATAACTATATATGTTTATTATAACTTCATATTTATTCTGAGATATTATATCATCCACTCCAATTACATTCAATAATTATGGGAATGATATCACCGCTCATGTGTACGTACGGATTACCGTCTCTAAGACGTGATGAGATTCATTCTCCTTGTTAACCATTCAAAAATGATTATAAAGTATATATAATAAGTAATCATGAAAGAAATGACATAATAATTATACTGTATTTATGTACATATATGTTTCATTTACTTAATTCCATTCAATTCATTAAGGAATCTAATACAGCGTTCATGCTTACGAACGACCTACCGTCTCCATCAGCGGTGTATTTCATTACATTTATCGATCTATAATATATATTTATATGATGAATATATATTATATATATATATATCATGTTATAAATTTTGGAATTACTTACATCAGGTTATAAGAAATAATATCAAGAACAACAAGTCCAAACACGTATGATAGATGAAACGATTTTACCCAAAATGTTGCTTTGACATGGAATTGACAAAAGAATGGGTAATATAAAGTCATAAGTGAATCATATATGATATAATAAATATTATTATGGTTCTTTTACAAGTTAATAATATTTATAAACCTACTATACATGAGTCTCAGTCACATACATCGGAAATTGGAAAATAGTTAAGGGATAATTATTACAATCTCGTTCTTATTTGAGATTGTTTAGTCATAAGTATTTATTGGGGATATTTTTATCGTCCATGTCCATGTTTTCTAAAAAAATAATGTATTTTTAAAGTCCTTTTTTACCCACTTTTGACATTTACCAGCTGTTTTGAGATGAATCATTCTTTTGTTTACCATACGAGGAACTTTATGACATTTCCAGCAATAGTAGGAGGAGAATGTTTTTTTAACTTATACGGTGTGAATGGATTTTTACGGTTTCATAACGCCTTTTTTTCATGAAGCATACTCTACAGGATTTCAGGAATTTTTTCAATAAAATATTTTTCTTTTAAAATTTCCTGGCATTTTGTGAAAAGAAAATGATTTTGAAGAAGAAAGGATATTTTCCTCAAGAATTAATTTCAAGTGCTTTACCAATATAATTTTCCCTCTAAGATAAAATTATTTCTTATGTGTATGCTTCATATATAATGTATCTATGATTTAAATGGTTTTACTTTTCATTTGTGTAAATGATATCCATTTGTTTTATATGGATTATTTTATGATGGGATGACGTTTATGAAACATATTTCATTCTTTGGGTTATGATGAATGATTTATGTTTTTGTTGTGGCACACGTAAGAATTATTTCACTATGAGATGGTTGGGACCTATATCTCCCTTTAATGCATTGGGTAAATATTTATATCTCATGAGATAGACATGGTTGGAACGACCAGTAAACCTGGTTTAGTAAGGGACATTGTCCACTATGATGGTGTTGGCAGCAATGCCTTGGCTACAATGGAAATCATTAGATTTGATTAATGGTTTCCACAATTACATGTTTTATTCCAATGCTATTTTTTCATGGTTAATGTTCCTTTATGATATATTCCTTATGAACTGCCATGATTTATGTCATTACTCATGATTTTGATGTTTTATGTTCATGTTCTTACGTTCAAATGTTCAGGGATTATTTTATGTTCTCCATATATACCCTTATTTTAGCATTTGAGCTCACAATTTTTATGACTTATTTTCTCCAGGATATAAAGAAAGATTAAGGTGAAAACCCAAAGTGAAAGATCTTTATGGGAGATGTTGAAGATCATTCACCATGATTAGAAGTTTATGTTCCATGTTTCCTAAGACACTAAACTAATACGGTCTTTCAGAGTATGTTTTTGTCATGTATTAAGTATTCCACAAAAGTAATGTAATGTCTATGTACGTCAAGCTTTGGGTCTATATAGTTGGTATTAGATCAAAGGTTTAGTTATCCTTTGGAAACTAGTATGAAAATGATTCAGTGAGATCCCTAGAGATATTTCTGAGCTATGTCTAGGGATGTCCCTAAGGTTTAGTATAACTATATGTTACAGTCCTAGAATTAAGTTTATGATCATGAATAACCTAGGGTGAACCTAAATTTTCAGGGAATAAAGAATGTGTGATAAGTTAGACTTTTTATGATGATGTGGTTCCTCGTTATTTTAACTGTTTCTTACAACATGGTTTTTGGTATTAGTCAATGGAGGGAACAAGAAAGAATTGGGTCAAAATTGAATCAAATGGACAAATTGGTGACTATGAACAAAGAAATTGTCTAATTTCCTAGAATGAATGATATTTTGATTATACCGAATCAGTCATCACGATATATGATTAACAAGGTGAACTTTTGTTGTATTCTTAAGTCATAATATAATAGGAAGATGGAATTTTATGCATGTTCACATGGTGTGGAGCATAAAGAAATGAATATTAAGATTTATAATAGATGGATGAAGAACCATGATGAATACATCAAATAGAGGGGAAGATGTTATCTTTGTGGGGGGGAAGGGTCATAGTATGACAGACTATTATAGAGTTTAATTCTTTATCTGTGGTGAACATGGGAATTACCCGACTCAATTCCCTGACCTAAGAGGTTACTCATAAATCAAGGATGGACTTATTCCATGACAATCATTGAAGAGGACGAATTGAAGTGTGCATGTATTGGTAGTCAAGAATAATGTTCTTAAGGTACTTTTATGGTATATTAGAATATCTATGTATTGGTCCATTTTGGTTTTCAAGATGATATGGTACCGGTAACCATTAAAAGTGATTGAAATATTTTTATAAAGCAGATAATATGAAAAAATTAAGGGATAAAGTAAAAATAAAATCTTTGATATTATTAATGAGCTCATGACTGATATAAGGACAAAGTGACATCATGGCTTGAGTATATAGAAATTATGGAATTTTGGTATGTGGAAAGAGTTATGTTTTGACTGCATTCATGTTTTCACTGTGGTTCTAGGGTAATTCATGTTAAATGAGAATACATGATTAAGGTATTCACATGTATGGAATGTGACCAACAACAAGATATATCTTATGATATATGGAGGATAAATGATGGAATTCACGTTCTTGTTATGTGACCTTTCCTATATTCATTTTATTTATAATATGATATTGGACTGATGTATTTTAGATAAGTCTATGGATTTGAATGGATTATGTCGGACATCTAATGGTATTGTTTAAGGCTAGAACATTTTTAAATATTATTTTTGAAATGTTATAATAGTGTAGTTTTAGAAAAAGGACAACCTGTAGGACGAGCGAAAACCAGTCGCATCGGACAAGGTTGCGGGAATCGAACCCATAACCGAAGTGCGGCAGACCATTTTTTCTTACCATTGGCCTACAAGCAGTCCCTAGTTAATAGAAATTAGTTTTATGTTTTTAAGATGTGTGATAGTTGAAGTATAAGTCCATTTTTGGAATCATTTACGGTTAATCTCACTATAGTATGGACTTATGTATATAACATTTTCTAACCTTATGTTTGAGATAGATGGAATGGCCTATCATTTTATCTCATGATCTGCTAACACTTCACGGAAGACAAATTTAACTTCATTTCTTTAAGAGATGAAGTGGAAATTGTTCAAGGCACAAACAACAGTGAGATTGTACCAAAATCAAGTTAGTATTTCTTTTAATTAAAAAATTCGTTAACATTAGGGAAATGATCTTGAATACCAAAAATGTTGTCCTATTACCCTCATATTTGATGAATTAGATGGTACGTTAGATCATCACATATTTATGGCTTTTTTATTGTTGGATTTTTCATATCCATGTTCTATACCACTCTCCATCAGAACTTGAAGGTTATATTTCCCTTCCGTATCTATATTTTAACCTATGTTCTCCTATGTGGAATCCCAGTGATGAGTTAATTTAGTTAACCATTAGGATTCATACTTTAGTTTTTTAAATTCTGTTTTAGTATTCCTTTTTACGATGTGGGTTTCTATGAAAGAAATATTCAAGAAGTAAACCATTTATAACCCCGACGAATTTCGAGGGAGAAATTCATTTTAAGGTGGGTAGAATGCGACGCCCCGAAATTTTACGAAAAAGATTCTTTTTAATTTCATTGATTTCTTGTGTTGTAAACTACAACAAGATTAGATTTTGCTATATGATACACCGTACTATCTTGTAGTATACACAAACACTATTCTTGGCTTTTGTTGCATGCAAGAGTGACCTTCCTCGATAGCGTGTGTTGTATGAAATACTGAGTTTCACTAAACAATGATATATTGTTATAATATTATAATGAACAAGATTTTATGAATATTAGTAACTACATTTTGAATTATATGACATTATAATTCATCTTACACATATTATAGAAATTGGTTTGAGTACAAAATAAAATTTTCTGGTAAATAAGTATTTTTCAAAAAATAGAGTTTTACCGCCTTTTGTTGGCGCACCCACATTAAATATAGTTTTTGACCTTTTCATAAGTTAAATATGAAAAATAAAACTTTTCCTTGGAATCTAGATATAAGAATTTACTTTGGATAAATTTTGGAGAATATTCTGATAACCTTCATATTTTGATGAATAGTAAAAATACGCTTAATTTTAATTAAAAAAAACTTTTTTCATTGAGAGAATTTATATGGTTAAATTATAATATTTAATGGTTTTAAATTATAAATAGAATATATATTAACCTTTTAATATAATGAAAATAAATATCATTAATTTTACATTGAATTCATAGGTAAAAACATTTCAATCTTTTGCAACATTTTAACTTTTAAAACTCGTTTTCTCAATAGTAGGATTAATTTTAAATTAATAATGCAAATTATGTATTTGGAATTTTAAAAAATTGATTCCATATTTGGATTAAGTGGGTCCAAATTAGGTTAATATGTTACTTTTAATTTTTTGATATTATGAATAGTAACTACGGTAATTTTAATTTACTACAGTTAATGTTAAATCGGGTAAATTGGGGTAAAAATAAGATTATAAAATTAGTTTAACACCTAAAAAATACTATTTTATGAATAATAGTCGACCTATATAACCTAAGGGTCAGAATAGATTCGTTTCATGGACTTTTGACTATGAAAATTATATAATTATTATTAAAACCAAAGAAAATGACAAAATGTCACTCTCTTATATTTTGTAAGTAAAATAACTATAATTTAGTGATAAACTTCGTAAAGCTTGAAACATTAATAGTATAAAAAAATATAATAAAATTATATACATAAATATAATTTATTTGAAATTTTTAGGGATTAAATAATTATCACTAATGATGACCCAATAGAGATATAGAAATTATTTTATTGATTGAAATATCAAATAAATAGTTTTAAAAATATTAAAATAAATATTATATGAACTAATTAATGTTCCAAAAAAAATTTATAGATGCATATGAAATGCTAGGATTCTATTAAAAATTTTGGTTCGAATATATCATCTAAGTGGAATTTATTTAAATTCAAATAAATGAATAGTGTCAAAATTTACACAATTGTAGTTTTATAAAAATAACATATTATAAAATTTTTTAAAAATCAAAAAAAAAATTTAAAAATTATAAAATGAAATTTATATGGTCGAAATGGTCATAATGAATACAATTATGGACAATTCACAACACAAAAGTAATTATTTATAACAATTTAAAATTTTGAATATTATTACCAAAAAAAATTTAAATAGATTAAATAAGTATAAATAACGTTGATAAGGTTTATCCTAATTTCCGAACATGTATAAATTTTACTGTTTTATGACATTATAACCATATCTCATCTAATATTTGGATTTGAGTCATTTTTGGAGGTTTTTAATTGGGGTTTGAGTTTATTATAAATTAATATTTTAGAGGTTTCCAAAAGTGCCCCTCTCCTCCCTTATAAAAGGGAACCTACCCCCTCTCCTCTTCACAAATATTTGATCCTTAAAGATTGGCCAAACCCTACCCATTTCACTTATCCACTTCCATATAAAACCTACTATAGGTCCTGGTCTCCTTCAAAGACCAACTTTAGTGCCCTAAGAGGAGGTTAAGAGAAGGTGTGTCAAAGAAGAGGTAATATCTTCTAACAATTCATTAATGTTTATTTATTCTTATACATCATCTTATTTATTTGTTACAATATAAAGTAATAACATAAGTATAAATAACATACTTATATGTTATTATAAATATTAAACTACCCCATTTCACCTTCTATCCATCCTACGGAAAATAAAATCATCGCGCATGCGTACGTACAGAATAACGTCTCTACGTCGTGGTGTAGTCGGTTTTTCCACCACCACCTTACATGGATGGGTATAATGGTGTAAATAATAACTATATATGGTTACTATAAAATCATTCTGATTCTGAGATATTATATCATCCACTCAAATTCCATTCAATAATTATGGGAACGATATAACTGCTCGTGCGTACGTACAGATTACCGTCTCCACGACGCGATGAGATTCATTCTCCATGTTAACCATTCAAGAATGATTATGAAGTATAAATAATAAGTAATCATGAAATATATCACATATTAATTATACTTCATTTATTTACATATATGTTTCATTTACTTAATTCCATTTAATTCAATAAGGAAATGAATACAACGTTCATGCGTACGACCTGCCTACCATCTCCATGAACAATGTATTTCATTACATTTATCGATCTATAATATATATTTATATGATGAATATTATATACATATATATATCATGTATTAAAATTTTTAATTAAGTAAATCAGGATATAAGTAATAATATCAAGAACAACAACTCCAAACACGTACGATAAATGAAACGATTTTACCCAAAATGTTGCTTTAACATGGAATTTACAAAAGAACGTGTAATATAATGTCATAAGTGAATCATATATGATATAATAAATATTATTATGGTTATGTTACAAGTTAATAATATGTTTAGTCCCACTATACATGAGGCTCAGACACATACGATGAAAATTGGACATAAGGTAAGGGATTATTATTCCAATCTCTTTCTTATCCGAGATTGATTATTCGTAAGTATTTACTGGTGTTATTGTTATCATCTATGTCCATGTTTTCTAAAAATGTTTTCCTGAATTTTTAAAGTCATTTTTACCCATTTTTGACTTTTACCACATGTTATGAAAGGAATATTTCTTTTGTTTACCATATGAGGAACTTTTTGACTTTTCGGGAAAAATTATGAAGAGAATGTTTTTTTATCTTACACTGAATGAATGGATTTTTACAGTTTCATAAAGCCTTTTCTTGATGAAGCTTAATCTACAAGATTTTAAGACTATTTTCAATAAAATATTTTTCTTTTAAAATTTCATGGCATTTTGTGAAAAAAATGATTTTGAAGAAGAAATGATATTTTCCTCAAGAATTCATTTCAAGTGTTTCATCAAAACCATTTTCCATATAAGATGAAATTATTTCATATGTGTATGAATCAAGTATAATGTATCTATGAGTTACATGGTTTCACTTTCCTTATAATGAAATGATATCCATTTGTTTTATATGGATTATGTTATGATGGTATGATGTTTATTAATCCCATTTTATTCATTGGGTTATGATAAATGATTTATGTTTATGTTGTGGTACACGTAAGAGTGACTTCATTATGAGATGGGTGTGACCTATATCTCCCTCCAATGCATTGGGTAAAGATTTATATCTCATGAGGTAGACAAGGCTAGAACGACATGTAAACCCGATTCAGTAAGGGACTTTGTCTACTATGATGGTCTTGGATGGAATGCCTTGGCTACTATGGAAATCATAAATTGTGCTTTATTGTTGCCACAATTACATGTTTTATTCCCATGATATATTATCATGTTTAATGTTCTATTATGATCTATTCCTTATGCACTTCCATGATTTAAGTCATTACTCATGATTTTGATGTTTTATGTTCATGTTCTTACACTCAAATGTTCATGGATTGTTTTATGTTCTCCATGTTTACCCTTACTGAGCATTTGAGATCACCCTTTTTATGTTTTGTTCTCCCAATGATATAAAGAAAGGTTATAGGTAAGAAAACCAATGTGGAAGATCATTATGGAAGATGTTGAAGATCATTCACCATGATTATAAGATTATGTACCAAGTTTCCAAAGACATTAAACTAATACAGTCTTTGGGCGTCTATTTTTTTCAGGTATTAAGTATTCTGCAAAAGTAATGTAATCTCTATGTACATCAAGCTTTGGTTCTCTACACCCATGTCCTGAACATATCTTCCTGGAGAGATTTATTACATGTTCCATTAGAAACAATTATTCTATTTAATTGATCCAACTTGTATTATTCAATACCATGTCATTATATGTACAATTGACTATGTCCAAGTATCCATTATATCTACCTTAGTAGATCATGTTATCTAGAACATAGGTTGATAATTTAATTCAATCACTAGGGAATTGTTTTCAACCTGGTCTTAACTAGATGTGAGAACAACATTTTTTCATTTGCTTCCAAGCATATTTCTATTAGAAAGAAATGGCGCTCAAACTGACCTACTATAGACACATTTAAAAAAAATCACTATAAGTGAACACCCTATGAGCTTGTTTCATACTTCAATCATAAATCACATTTTTGTATCATGAAACCATTATTAGCATTTGGTGTCATTACTATCCCTTCTAGGTTGCATCGTATAAACACCATTCACAATTAGTGGTCACAACATAAAATTCTCAATTACCTAATCATAGAAAGTATCTATAGAAATTTAAATTATAATAAAATATTCATGTTGCCTTGGTGTTATCTATTCAGCCTTATTGATAATTCAATTGTACCATCCATGTATAATCTCAATTCAAGTCAGACCAACCTATTCAAAATAATAGGCCTCTATGCATTATGATACACAAAATCCATTGTTTCTTATTAACTAACCTTTTAAATAATAGATAATTTCCATATACAACATACTTTTAGGATTTAGTATTATAACATAATAATTTATCACCGACTACGATGAAATTAAAGACCATCTGTATGAATTCATCCTTCATATGCAGTGTGTCTCTAGAACACTCCTCTTACAAAATAATCAGTGGAACTCATTATTACGCCAAAAAATTGTGCATATTAATCATTGACTAAGACCAAGTCAATCTGGATTCTACTATCTCTAATAGATATTTTCACCCTTATATTGAACTATAGTATATTATTTGACTGCCACCCTTCTATCATAGGGAACTTTTAAATATCATAAGAAACCATTAGGATAATTATTTTATATGCAATTTATGTTTTTTAAGAATTATTGTTTATATCCTAAAAAAATCATTGCATCGAAACACATTTCCTGTGATATAATGGATTTCCATCATACTCTGACTCTTATGACATCCATGTATCATTTTTAGTTGGTATATCAGTTATAGGATTTTGTTGTTATTTTCTTTTAACATCTCAAAATATGATTGATGTTATTGTAGGATGTAACAATGATAAAAATTACATAATAACATTTATGTATAAATTTGGAATTTAAAAATAATCCATGCTATATTTTTTTGATAAATGTTAACATGTACGACTCATTATCAATCATCCTTATTAAAATAAATTTCAATAAGTAGATAAGGGAGTGTGTGTTTAGGAATTAATCAATTCTACATTAGTATGATCAATGAATTTTTGGTCAATATATTCTTCTGCATGTCATCCCAAAGCTACATATTTATTTTTACAATGCATATACTTCACCTTTCCATTCAACAATTACATAAATGAATCTTATGAAGCATATATACCCCTATCTTACTCGTGGAATATTTTACTCTCAAATGATGAAAAAATTCCAAAATATTTTTTGATACAATTATTTATAAATATTTCATTTTACAAACTAGATATGTTAATAATAACAAATTTGTATATCTTTACAGATACCAAACTATATATATCATGAGCATCTACTTTTAGTTTTACATAACAATGATTTATCATTCCAAAATTTTGTAATCGAGTCATACAATAATATTCATCTCATATTCTCCAAGATTCATGTATCACTAGAGCTATTTGTGGAGTATAAATCATCACAGACAACATTCATTCAAGAAAATTTAATAATTTCACATTCTATCCTATAGACACGTGAGATTGATTATTTTTGTTATACTCAACATAATTTTCAACTAGAATCATTCACATGGAAATTAAAAGTCATGTACTTCTCACTGATGACAAAGAAATAACCCTTCCCCAACCAATTGAATAATACTCCTTAATTCTTATAATTTTTATATTAATTACATGATAATTGTATTTAATAAACATATGTGAATGGTATATTTTATTTAATACCAAAAATTATGTTAGAAACAATATTGATAATTGGTGAGTATTCAGTGAAAAAGAAGTGGGTACTAACCTATTTAATTCAATTATTTTCTTTGAAAATATCATAAATTAATTTCATAATATAGAAAGAAACTAAAATTACTATTAATTACCTATTTTGTAAAAGGATGTTGTGAAGGTTCCTTTGAAATTTTTCCCATGGATTTAAGATTGTATGGATCAAGAAATAAATATTGAGTTTTATTTAATATTCTTATTACTTAGTGATCCTTACCGTAATAGGGAATGATGTGTTTACTCAATACTGATTGTTTTGTAATTTAAAAGGTGACTTGAGTAAATAAGTGATAATGATGTGGTAATGGGATCTGTTGAATGACCATGATCCATATGTCGATTTACACATCCCGGTGTAATCATCACCTTATTCGTATATTTCTTCACTTTATCCTCATAGACTTCTCAGATATTGGACTTTATGTTATATCACCCATGTTCTGATGTAGTCACTATATTAATCATCTAACGTTGATGATTTCATAATTACCTGAATATAATATTCTCGAAACATGAGTATCCTATAAGTAATTTTAAACCAACACTTCCAGAGGTGTATTAATAGATATCAAAACACTAGAACAATGAATTTCTCATACTGTAGTATTGTGGGAAAGTGTCAATACTTACATATAAGTTAATTCTTGTTTTGACATTTAAATTGTCATTTATTTATTACAGTTTATCTTATGGTATTACGTTCCATTTAAAAAAAATATAAAACTCATGCTGATTGTACTTTTATATTTATTACCGGTTTAGACAATAGAAATTAATTTAATCATTAAAATGTCTCCTAAAATATTATAGATTTCTTAGAACCGTCTATGCTAGAATCAAAATAATCTATCATTTGAGAATTATAGTGAAAATATTCCTCAAACCTTCACTCAGATTCTATAATCTATAGCTACACCGCTACATAGAGGGTTTAAGGTCAAATTTTGACTTCCCAACCACATTAACTCTATGTCCATTGATCTGCGGAGTAATATCCCAAATTTTAATATCATAACTTTATTTACTCAATAATTTCCTATAAAATGATATAAAGTTAGACAAGGATAATAATTAATATCTATTTAGTTAGTTAATCCCACCACTCTAATAATAAATCCATGGTTGTAAGAGGAACCACCTAAAATGGAATAACGTGCACCCAAATTAGTGTTTTTGATCAAATATGAATGATGGGATGTGGTAATGACTTAAAATTTCATTGAGGTTTTGTCTGTTTTCCCTCAATTAATGTAATCCATTTACATTAATCTTTTTCATCTATTTTTTTCATACTCACAACTAAACATTAATAGAAAAACATAATTCAATAATCTATGAATTTTATTATTTGTTATATTATGCATTTTTTCACCACTGTTATAAAATTCATATAATAATTGACAAGTTCATAAAGGTAAAAAACTAAATGACTAGTTTTTAAAATCAAAAATGACCTAAGGGAAACATAAATTAGTAGTAGCTTTACTATTGATGTAGCTCACCCCTATCCATAATATCCACTGCTCATCTGGAGTAACGCCTCAAGTTGGCGTTGTCTTCATTTTTCACTGTCCTCATCTTTGTAAGGTCCACGTCACATTTGGAGTACCACATCATCTTGAAGGGGGCCAAAACATACTCCATCTGCATCTGATGTACAAAAATTCTATCCTTCAGGTGAGGGGATCTAAAGGCGGAATGCATATCATATAAAATGTGTTTGCTAACACTTATACAAATTAAACAAAAAGTTGTTACATAGACCGGAAAAATTAATTAATTAATTAAAAACATCTCTTGTTGTTGAAATAATTAATATAATAATTTACAGGGGGCATACATTGGTCGGTGATCAAGACAAGTAAGAGGGTAAAATTAAAGTGTCATAAAATAAAATTGTATTAAAAAAAATGAATTTTTAAATTAAATTAAATTAATTAAAAATTCAAATAATTTAATTGTTTTTTATACTATGAATTATTTTAATTTAATTCCAAAATTAAATTAAGTTTTACACTTAAATAAATAAAATTATTAAAATAATAGAAAATTAATAATTTAATTAATTTAATTTTAAACTAAAATTAAGTTATTTAATTAAATTAATTTTAGTTAAATAGGCCAAGAAACCCCACTGTGGCCCATTGTGGGTCATGCAGAACCTGCGCAGACCTGTAATGGGCCACAAAATGCCGATGTTGGAAAATTTTGGGCTAGGAAAGTCCTCCCATACAAGTTATGAGTTGGGCATACACACCTGTGACACTACTGGTGCTATTTGGTTCTGGAAGAACCTAGCAAGGGTTTGGGAGGGGTAACTTCAGCCGTGATACCACACAACATCTATGATAAGTGTGTATGAAATCACTAGATCTGAAAGGGAACCACGATAGTTGAGGGATTGGTGGTGAAATAGTTGAGCAAGGTGGAGAAGCCCCATGGGGAGCTCATTCTAGGTGACCCAAGATAATCTCACACCCGACAGGATTCTACTGGAGTAGACCGGTTCTAGGAGAGGGGAGGCTAATGTCGAGGGCGTGAGTCAGAAGGAGGTTGTCCAAGTGTGTCGTGAAGTGGCTAGATGACAGCAGCTCAGATCCTGGTCATAAGAGTGTGACACACTATGGATGCTTGATGAGATGTTATCTGGATCTAGGTGAAGTGGCATTGTGGTGAAAATCCACAATGGAGGAACCTAACATCTAGGTTATATGTGCCCACACATAGCATATCACCAAGAGGGGCCTGCTCTAGCTTTAGGGAGCCAGGATGGTTGGCCGACTCTGTGCTTACTACTCGTCTTGCAGAATGAATCCTAAAAAAAGTGTGGGGAGCACCTATGTGGTAGAAGAACTTGTGTCCCTATTTTTATTGGTTTTAAATTTTTGATCACCCCTATGTTCTTGTTTCCCATGTGTCAATTCTACACATATTCCAAAGGCTATTCAATTGGTCTTATAATAATAATAATAATAAAACTAATATAAAAAATTAATAATTTTTTATTATAATAATTATACTATAATATTATTATAATAATAAAATATTAATAATTATAATATTATTAAATTAATAAAATACTTGTTATAATAATAAGAAAATTATTATGTAAATAGTAAAATTATAAAATTAACATTTCAACATCATTGATATTATTTCCAATTAGCTGAAAATGGCCAGATCATGGATGAATCTCTAGTATGATTTGAATTAATAAAATGTATTTTAAAATATAAGATCAAAACACAAATTCAATTAATTTCAAAAAAATTTAATTGCCAAAATTTGACCATTCGACACCGGATAGATGTGTGGGATGAACCGTTGAGACCAAATTTAAACCCTATACTTAAATTAATATAAAATAATTTCTCTTTTTATTAGAGAATATACATTATTACTCTAATACCAATTTAAGGTTTTGGGGATTTTATTGGAAGCCAGTGGGATAGGGATTTCAAAAAAAATTCATCGTCGGGGTGATGGAACATGTCGTCATCGATGATCTGCCCCAGGAATGGTCTGGGAATCTCATTTAAAATAAAATAAAATAAATTAAAATTGTAAACATAAATTTATAGATATGAATTTGTGGTTAACATCCCTGGATCATTGGTAATTTTTTCTTTAAGGAACCATAGTAGGATCTATCTAGATTGACAACACATGCATACAAAATCTGCAGGATAACAGATCACTAAATTCTATGTGCTAGAACAGCGATACAAAAATATATTCATTGTATTGATGATCACCATGATCTTATACCATTGATTCTTGAAGGCGTTCATGGATAATCAATTGAGATCCATAGTCTTTCTCTAAAAATAGGGAGGAGAGAGAGGCTCTAATTGAGAAATGAATGAATAGTCCATTGTGCAAGAGCCTCTCTCTCTATTTTTAGTTGAGGATCAAAAATACATTGTAGGGTTCCCCAAATCCCATTTATTTAACTTACAGTATGTAATTAATTTTGAATAAATGAACTACATTAATATTATTTTTTATTTTATCACATACCTATAATATCTATAAAATATATTTTTTGATAAACCCGAGTCATTCAACAAGACTCATAATTCACAATTAATATTAATTGATCGATGAATTTTAAAATAATATTCATTTGATAAATATTATTTATCATATTTAATTATCCTTTATATATATTAAATAAATTTAACTCAATAATTCATAAGATGAATAATCATGAATTTATTTATTTCTTTGTCGATCGATAACATGGACAACACCTAGACCTCATGGTGGGTCCACCCATGTCTAGAATACCTATTCAAATGAATGAGAGGGATTATTGAATATACTAGAGTGTGGAACCTCTTGGCCCTTATCTCGATAGCAGTGAATAAAATAATCATACCAATAGAGGGGTATAATAACCCATCAATGCCTCTAAAGAGATAAGGATTGTCATATCAAAGAAAACCAACTTACAAACACATATTATACACTATAATCTCTTTGTCTTTAGATATATCATAAATAATGATGTGCATTTGTGTCATCATCCTTTTCATTCATTATAATTTATTGATCTATATGTATATATTTACCTTTCAACTTCTTTGGCTAAAGACATATAAAGGTTCCACCATTATGATCAACCTGGTTGAAGATATATTAATTCCTTAACATGGAAGTGACAGATCCTTTATTGACCATTCAAGAAATTACATGCCACTAATGATACTCCCAACACAAGATACCTATCCATGAGTTCATTATTAATGTTTTTCCTTGAATCAACGTGTTCAATCAAATGGTACTTACAGGTAAGTTGTCAATTCAGGTGACCAATATGCATGTTTGTAGATAGGAACAACCATTGACAACGAAAACATGTGGTGTTATTATTGGTGGGTGCACCCTCATGATATCACTAGTAGATATCACAAAGTGATTAATTTATTATAATATGCCTTAATGCTTATGATCACCCATCACCTGATAGTCAGACATCAACTTTGTCCTGTCAGTCTGATGTATCATGACCATAAGACATTTGTTTATGATTAATTTCACAATATCTATAGGTTCCCATTATTGGATGCGATGTACTGTAGCATTTTTATAAGATAATTCATCTATTGAAATTACCATTAATTAGTTGAAGAATAAATATATACACTACACTAGTAAGGAATCATCATGTATATCTTAACTGTATAAATGATATGGTAATCAAATGTTCTACATAGTGTGGTCTAGGGTACCCTACATTACAATAGGACAATTTATTTAGTATGGGTGTTATGAAAGCGTGGACATGTTCATAATGATACCTTGGAGTGGGAGGTTGATGTATGTGCATATTTGTAAGAGATTTTCTTTAAATATGTTCTACCACATTCAAGAATAGAAACTCAGTGCCGAGTTGTTTTTAGGAGGGGATGTTGTAACTTATCGGTCTTATCCTATGATATGAAAAATTAAATTATTTCTATAATTATGTTAAAATAGTACATTGAATGATGAATAAGTGGTTTAATTAGGTATTATGTGGGTTTGGGGTCACATGAATCCTATAACAATGAAAGGAAATAAACAAACTAGGCCACATGGTTAGTTTAAATCTATGTGACCTAGGGTGCACATCTGTGTGGCATGCTATAGGATTTGAATAGTGGGAAAATTCATAGTTTGTGCATAGTTTTTAAAACAATGTTTCATTATTGTATGATGTTCCCCATGCAGCAGAACCTTGAGCATGGTTAGCGCACGGTTTGGCGAAACTGTACGCTGTAAATAATGGGCTTGAAATGAAAACTTTTACTTTAATAGACATTTTAAGATTAGTTTCTTCTTCCACCATATAATCCACCATATTTTTCTCCTATCCTATAGGTGCATGATGTTAATATAATTATCCTTTTTTTATTTTGAATGATATCCCTCTTTTGGGATCCATTACCTTATCAATAGGATTACACAAACCAATCTTGATAAGCTCTACCTTTTAAACCCCATTATTTATTTGTTTCTCAGAGATCTATTGCACTACATTGGAGAAATAGCTTTATACCCTATTTTTTGGGTTTTGTTAAATATTTAAATTTCTTTCATTTTATGTTGTATCATGATTTTTTATTGGGATAGTAGAGGAATAAAATTTCAAGGTAGGGGTTCTAGTCTCCTTCCCACCTTTTTCATCACATTTTGATATTGCATTATTGTGGCACTAGAAATACTCTTTTGGTGAAGATTGATTATTTCTTATTAAATTAGT
Source organism: Viscum album (assembly GCA_963277665.1). Taxonomy (NCBI): domain Eukaryota; kingdom Viridiplantae; phylum Streptophyta; class Magnoliopsida; order Santalales; family Viscaceae; genus Viscum; species Viscum album. The sequence continues at coordinate 1,966,467,701 of OY728133.1, forward strand.
CATAATTCTTATCCATTTCAGTGTTTATCTAATCATGTGGACCTACCCATCCACGGGTGTTCTATATTCTTTTGGACAACCCCTTTTGGTGATCTCCTCTGAAATGGCCTAATTTCCCATGTTTCACAAGTGGAAATCACCATGGGTCTATGTGTGTTTCACATGGTTTAATTCCTTGATTAAGGAATAAAGTCGATATAAAAAGTGAAAAATTATCCTTTACTTCCACTAATTTCCCCCCACATTATATTTAAATTTACATGATGGATGCTTCATGATAAAACCCTTAATCATTATGTTAAATTCTTATGCATGTCGTTTAATGCGTATAAGTCATGTTACATGACTTTTATATCAATTGATCATTTCAAGATGGATGAATACCTTGCATCATGAATTATCCTTGCCCCTTTATTTCATTCCATTTTCTTTTCCTTATTAAATTCTTATTTCTTAAAAACATTATTTGGAATGAAAGGAATGTGGTTCTTGGTCAAGAATGATAACATGAGCTATTAAGATTCCATTGATGACATATGGTAAAAGGTATGATAATTCCACGTTCTTATGGTCACATTTCATTATTTACATGTTAATACTTGTTGGTTATTCCTCATTCCATGATTTCTATTATTTTATTCTATGAACATTACCATTTGATTTGTGAAACTGTTGTTGGGATTAAATTTAATAGATTGATTAAATGATAGCATGTGGTATTGAGATGAAGAATTGATGGAAATCGATTAATATAAGTTATTTAGTTTTGATATATTCAATGAATTTTATGGGTCACATGATGTGGGATAAGATAAAACATGGGTCCTATATTAAGGATTCCATGGAAAGACTCACTTTGCTCAGATTGTTACGAATTGATGTTCCATGAGAGATAATTTTCTGTTCTAGGTATGGTTTACCCCAGTGGATTCTTATACTTGTGAGTGACCCTAGTTCCCTTGGGGAATAACTATGGACAAATCTTTTGGTTATATGGTTATGTAATGCCTCTAGTGATACCTGGTCCCCAATGTGAGATACATTGAATGGACTCAGAGTCACCATCCCTGAGTGACCAAATGGATGTCGTATGTGGCATATTGAATGAACTTGGTGGTGTTGTGTTATAGGATGATCTCATTTAAACCCTTTGGTATTTTTAGATCACCTTGAATGGGATTGGGTCTCTACATCTAGATTTGATGGATTGATTTTTTTTCATATGATATACAACATTTTTTATTATTATGAGCATTATTATTCACATGTGATGCTTCTCCCTTTTTCTTTATGCACACTTGAATGATGACATGTGAATTAAATCCCATGTTGAAGAATAATCTTCGTGGGAATACCATTTTATGCAAGACTTGTTTAATATAGGCCCTTGTATACATATAATTCCTTCCATATGTACCGTAGTCATACATCTAGTATTAGAGAAATCAAGTGATATAGGATGAGTGTCTGTTTGGGAACCTAGACCAAGTTGTTATTATCAAACATTATTACTACATAGAATTTTCTATATATTAGAAAAATTATATATATTTATAACATGAAATGGAAAGGCCTAGTGTGGGTTCCAGCCTATTGAGATTTATATATCACAAGCAGCTCGGGTTTCTTTTCATACATGAGTAGACTTTATGACCACAAACAAGGATTAAGGGAAGGGAGCTGATTATGATGCTTGATTTCTTTAGTTCATTGAATTGTGATATAGGGGTAGTGGACCAAGCCTATTCTAGAGATGTTTTGTAGTAGTTTTTGGAAAATTTTAGTTTTTTATAGCATGTAGTATATTTTTGTACCCATGTTCCCCATGCACTCTCATTTTTTACAATATAATTAAATTACAACATTATTATCATTTATGTTATTAACATTTCCCTCTTCCAATTATCAATTTCCCTTGAATTGTTTATTTCCTGATGCTCTATTATTGTCTGATTATTTTTATTCTTCGGTTATTTACTATTTCTTATTAACTACAATGTATATTTATATCTATGATGAAATATTCTCCCCAAAGTCACAGTCTGGTCTCTTGATTCTATTCATCAGCCTCTGGCATTCAAAAAGATACTATTGATGTCATGTGGCCCACATTATGAAGGAAAAATTCAGTGGAACTCATAGTGGGATGATAAAAAAGTCATTTTCAGGTACAATACACTATAAAGACAGGCACATTAATCATTTCATCAAATATGAACATAATTTTAGTTTGTCTATTTAATATTAAATCATTTATCAAAATGATATTCTTGATATTTTTCTAATACTCCACAAGTATCATTTCAACATTAATTTTTTGTAATACTCATATATATATATAACATAAAGATATTAAAAACTTGTATATGAATAAAATTATACCTATCAATATTCACTGGTTCAAAATCATTCCAAATACACATGTTAATCATGTCCTTCCATTCCTTAATTCCATATTTTTTTGGCTAAATTTAGTAAATTTATATAGAAACAGTCATATAAATTCTTTTTATATTAATGAAATGAAGAAATTAAATTTTATATAGACAATTCTTGTATAATGTATAATAATACCTCATTTTCCACTTTTTTCATACTATTTCTGAAAATGGGATTAGAAAACCCAATGAAAATAACCTTAACATTTATTTCATTAAATTAATCATTTGTGGTGTATTATAAGAAAATTCTATGAGGAATGTTTCAACCTAACTTAGTGTATACATTCTTCACAAATGGGGTACCCTAGTATTCTATTAATGAAAAAAATAAAAAAACGTTATAAGAAGGAAATTCATTTTTTATCTCATAAATCAAGGATATCAAAGTGAAATATTCATTTTTATAAGCCTTATATACTGTAAAACGTGATTGCAATATTAATTTCAATTCATCTATCAATATATCCTTGTAAAAATCAATATCAGATCCTAGTTTTTTGGGTATGGAATTAAGAAGAGTCATTATAATGTATTTGTGAATTAGTAATAACCACTGTGGAATGTTATTTTATAATAATATACTAGGATGTGTACACTATGTGTAAATTTATATCCCAGAATAATTCATTCCATATTTTATAGTGAAAGACTAATATTTTTGAGTTCATTTTAAAATTATGGATAGTCATGTCATAAAATGAACCAACAGTGCTCTTGTAGCTAGTGATAATCCATGTGTGACTACCAAAAATATTCCTTAAATAGTCTAAGTGATTTTTATTAGCATAATGTAGGTATTAAAATCATATGGGATGCCTTAAATATAGGTATTTTTAAACACACACACATCTCAAAACCCATTCAGAATCAGAAATTTAAAATAAAACTGATAATAAATGTTTGGAACAAATAAATCCAAAAATCAGACTATGAAAATAAGACTAGAATGTATAAATTCCAAATAAACTCGTAGAAAAAACTATAAAGAGGCAAAATCTTCTATAAATATAATAAAAATAGTCCAATGTGACTCATTTTAAAAACCATGGTCTATCTATCCAAATATAACATTCTTCTTATTCTATTCAACCATGAACCCCATCAAATGGTTTATCATCTTCATAAGACATGAAATTTGTGAGAAGATCACATATAGGGGTGAGTATAAAAATGCCCAGTTAGTCAACCTTAAATCACTCATCATAAAGCATCAAGAAAATAGTCTTCTCATCACGGAGATACATCCAACTGAATAGTGACATTAAAAAGCATTCCAATAAAACAATTGTAGACATTATGTCTCAAGGTAAGGTCACTCAAATGTTTCTATATTTATATTTTTCTCTAGAGTTTATAACTACAAATTTATAGGAGAACTCACTCTATTATTCTTATAAAACATATGGTGTCCAATCAAGATATCATGGTATTTGAGTCTCATTATAAATGAAGTATATTATAGAAGTTTTAAGACATCAAATAATAGATAGAAGATCACACCAATGGATATTGGTGAAATTGAAAATTATAATTGGATTAGTCCACTATGTTTGGGATATACAACCATGTATTGTTTTTCATTTTTTTCCTAAAAACTCCACTCAGGTAGAAGACTCTAGAGGATTCAACCATGTACCTCATGGAGGATTTTCAAAACCCTATCATAAACTAGTTCCATAGCGGGGATCAAAATCTTTGACTAGGATTTAATTCCATACCACACCCCTAAGGAAGAAGGATAGAATGAATGAACCCTATGTAAATAAAACAATGCTAAAGAGATGAAGGGATACAATCCTTCTCTGAATAAGTACACTACATGTATTTTAAGTACATGATCTGAACCTTACACATTGGGTTATCTCATGTATCACGGACTAGTCCCATTTCAATTCCCATGTACACATATCCATGTAGAAAACTTATTCATGTCTATGACTACATACCTTCCATAGTACAAGGTGTGCCACCCGGTAGAGTCAAACACCATGTGACTCTAGTCACATGTTGTGTGATTATTTATTCTCCTCAAAAACCCTAGAATCACAATTATTGGAAAACATGTTGTTTTATCTACAGATTACAAGATACGTAGTATGAATATTTCCATAAACCATTGGTTCTTCACTCATCATCTATCCATGTCTCTTTTATTGCTAAATATTCCCAAAATCCAACCATTAGATCATAGCATTGGGTCTACTCTGCTTGATCATCAATGGAATCTAGATTCCAACCATCCAATTTTATTTGAAATTTCCCCATATCTTTGCCGTCACCACATAATAAAAAACAACACACATGGATAACTCATCTTCCTCTGATCGATCATTGTTAATAATGAATCTTGGTCCCATCATCAAATCTAATAACTGATACGTGGTATCAACCCATTGTGATTAAGAACATGTGAAAAAAGTGATTATTAGATATTTATTGAACCACCATTCAAACAAAACACCTTAAATGAACTCATAATGAATGGGGGAATACACAGAAGAAGAAAATGAGGAATGGTATTCAGATACTATTTTTGTTGTCCTAGATTTGATTCCAATATATTGAAAAAGTATGATATATAATCGACCAAAAATAAAAATCCCCAAATATTAGGTAACGAAAAACAAATACCAGAGAAATGATCAACCAAAAAATTAATCTATTGGATGAAGTAATTTTTGTTTGTTATGGAATAATAAAAATTCATTGAATCAACCTAAAATAACTTCCTAACATGATTTCGGATCAGTCTTATAAAAGGAATGATTTTTCATCATAGTTATTAGTGTGATTTATGAACACAAATATCAGTGGTTGTCTGAAGGATTTCAATGTGATCCTTTGATCTAATAAAATTATGTAATGCATATCCAAGACATATCTATAGGTCCCAAATGATAGAATAAAAACAATATTATTTACCAACAACATGTTTTAAATAGAGGTGTTCTAGGTAACTACATCAAAAAAACTAATAATTTAAAATATTTATTTTTTTATAGGAGACTATGAAGACTTTTTATTAAAAACCTGACACCGAATATGATTATGTCATTCATGGGGTAATTCCCATATTATAGAATCAAAAAAAGAATCGTATTTTTAATCCATAACAACATTCATAATTTATTATACTATTTCATAAAAATATTTGTGTTTGATATTAAATTATATAATATTTTTCAAATATCAATTCGAGGTGCACCGAGCTATAAGATATTTCACCATCTCAGTGCTGAGATCTAAATATATTACTAGATTTATTCCCAAGATTTACATAGTAAAAAAAAGATATTAATTTCTCCCCACTTTATGTATTTTCATTAAAAATACCAAAATGTTAAACATAAAAAGTTATATGTACTGATCTCACTTCTAGGTCTCCCACTACTAGGGGATCTCTTGAAGATTCTCATACTTCCACCGAGCATGAAAAAAAGGAGTTAGTCACCCACCTTCGATCGTATCTTTCTATTATTTAGTCCACATTTGTAACTCAACATTGGTCAACTCGTCTTTGAATTCCATCTCTCCGCAGTTGATAAAATGAAATTTATCATTCACATATGTCTTTAGTTGTTCCATGTAGAATACGTTTTCTATAAGGTCCAACTATGGTAGTAGTGATAACATGATTTTTACCTTAACAAATCTATACAGTATCTTGAATGATATAATGATTATTAGAGGAATATTTCCACCCCATCCAAATCTATACAATCTATGTTGAGGTGATAACTTTAGGAAAATATGGTCTCCCTCCTAAAAGTCCAAAGCCCTCTGTATTTATTCCCCATAATACATCTCATAGCTCTGAGTAGTCTTTATCAACTTTAATATTATCCGTTCTTTCTCTATCATAGATCAAACAATATTTGGGACCATGGGAGAAAATCTATTAGATGAGTCCAACATAGTGGGGACCTACATGGCCTCATTTACAAAGCCTTGAATGTTAGAATAGTAATGTTGTAATGATAGATATTTATGTACACAAACTCAACCAAGGGTTAGTGATCCTTAAAAAAATATTTGAAGTCCAACATGAAATCCCACAGCATATCATCCAAGACATGAATGGATCACTCTATGTGTCCATCATTCTGATGGTAAAATACCATGCTTAAATGATACTATGTGACAAGTTATTCCTAAAATCTTCCCCATAATCATAATGTGATTTGATCATCATGATCTGAGATGATCATCGATGGTACTAAATGTTGAAGGACTATCATCAGAATGTAAATGTGTCCTAATATCTCTGTTGAACTTTACTCTCATAACGCTGGGATGAGGGCTGACATGGGGAGCTATTCTATGTTCACCTAGATAGAATCCATCATTTAGGTGTACAGAGTAACTCATCCTGATGTTTTTAGATATCCCTTCCCAATTACACTTTGTAACCTTAAGGTGTTGAGTTAAAACTGTTGGAACTTAGTGATCAACATGCCTCAATGACAAGTGATGAATAAAGATACAAAAAGGCTATTGATTTTTTTCATAACTGGCCACCTGAACAGATGTTGATGGTCTTGGTACATAATTTCCATAAAAGGATTTACTTCTAATAGTGTTTTATAAAGCTCCTAAATCACCCATTACAATGTCATTTATATATCATTCAATACTCTAAAAAGGACAATGTGTTCCCTAACTTAATAAAATATATAAAGATAACATCTAGTGGATATTTGAGTATGTAATGTTTCATAAAATGTATATACATCTTACATTTTCCCAACACACCTAAATTGTTTAGGGAAAACAAACATCTATTGAACATATGAATCACCAACATCACCCACCATGTACAACTAAATGGGGAGAACTGATTAGATTCAAAAACCAACAATTGAGAATAATATATTCTATTGAGATAGTCTTCCATAACATTCCCCTTTATAGGATTATTAACTATTTATGAGTCATTGTCCAAGAGGAACTTTAGCCATCACATATATCTCAAGTTAAATTATTATGAGAAAATATATACTTGAGGATATGGTGTTTAGAGTATATGATAAACAGGTCTTCAATAAGGTAGTGTCCCAACATCTTTAGAATGAGGACTACCACTGGTAACTCAAGATCTTGTATCATGTAGGAATGATAGTGTAATATTAAATTACATGAACAATATAAAATCACCACCTTCCAATAAATCATAATATAACCATGTATGATCCATGAAGAATCATAGAACACTACATATTTGACACCCTCGTCAGGAAATATGAAGACAAGGGTTCTTTTCAAACTCTTCCTAAACTTCTAAAAAGCATGATAGAACAATTCCATCCAAACAAATGGAAATCCCTTCTAGTTCAAATCATAAAATTGTAATGATATCTTAAATTATTCATGTAAGAATATCTTATTGTAGTATTCCAACCAAAGGATGATCCAAAACAACATCACACTCTTTGGTGTCTCCCAAGATAACACCACATACACATTTACTGGGTCCACTACTACACTATCAATTGAGATAACATTTCCATGAAATAAGACTTCATGAATCAAAAACTATCAATTTAAGAGTTGAAAAAAATTGGGTTCTCATGTAGTGTTTCTAGAACTATCCTCAAGTTCCCTGAATTATCCTCCTTGGTCACTGAATAAACTAGTACATCATTTATCAAGACTACCATGAACCGGTCAGAGAAAGTAAAAATGATCCTGTTTATGAATCCCATGAAAACCGTTGGGGAGTTATTATGCTGATGGGAATCAAAATGTACTCATAATGACCATAGTGACATAAATTTCTACTTTGATTTTTAATTATCCCATTATCAAGCTCGTAATATCTGAATTTGAGGCAAATTTTCAAGAACCATAACACCCATCCCAACAAATTAATGTGGTATTTCATCATTGGTAGGGGTAATTATTATTCTGAGTTACCTAGTTCATGTTCTAATAACCCAAACATAACCCCAAACATTTATCTTCCATCTTAGAGAACAATATAGGGGATTCAAAGGGGGAGACATTGGGTTTCACAAATCCCTTCACCTACATGTCCTTCAATTGTAGCCTCATCCCATAAAGCTCTATGAGATCCATCTGATATGATGGAATATATACTAGTTTCATCCCAAGGGTCACTCCAATGTAGAATTCTATATCATTATGGGGGGTGGGGGATTATGGCATATCCTCATGAATTATTTCCTTGTACATATCCTCTATAGTATCAAATTAATATCCTAATGCATCTACTACTCCATGAGTCATACTAGCCAACTGGTAAGTAATCAGCTTCACCATCCTATGTGTGATCCCATCCTGCTCCACCAGAGCCTCCTTATCACAAAAAATAGAAAAAACAGATTCCATCTATGGGGAAGCACTACATCTTTAATCTAAATTACTCTACTTGTGCATGAACTATGTATAACCATTCTATTACTAATATTTTTTTGAATGGAATTATTTCTATCACAATGAGACTACATGAAAAAAAAATCCTTCAACCAAGTGTCAGATCACACTTTCAAAAAATAATGCTATCCACGAGTAATATTTTATTGGATTATATAAGCATAGGAATGATCCAAGGGATCAACCAGAATATAAAAATTTTAATCTATAGATTTTGAATGAAATGAGTGTCTCTCTATAGGTTCTGTTAAAACTAAATCTAAGGTATTAAATAAATATATCATACCTCAAATCATGTCACCATCCTATGGTTCATAGGCCCCTATGACTTGTATTTTTTTTTCTTAGGCCCACCATCCCCCCAATCTTGTAGGGGACCACTTAGGGGTTGTAGAGGTGAAACGTTAACTATCTTCCACCTCCAAACACTGTCCCTACTCCCCATCCATGAATTCCTCCCTATATAACTTCCTGATATTTCTAATTTCATGGCCATGGGGTCCCAACCAATAACTCACTATAATCGCTATAGTGGGTTTGATAGTACGGAATAATTTTTACCCTTTAATCAAAAGATTAGGACTGCCTGTATATGGGAAGACATGAACAATCCTCAAATCCCTACACCATAGACCCTCAATTTTGAGACCACTTCCAAAAATGCATTTTACATCCCTATCTCAACATTTCTTATTGGATACATTTTTCTATAGTCTCCACCTATATGTGCCCACTACCGACACCCACTGTTATTGTCTACATGTTCTAAAATATATCCACCAATAGGGCATGGCTGAGAATTACAACATATACTGGAATGCATAGAGGTATAACACAGTCTTTGATATCACTTCATTAACATTTCATGATTTTTGTAATGAAATTAGAATATCCCAAACCATATCCATCGAGTATCATGAGATGTTGGTAAACCTCTATGAATAACAATCAATAGACATGATTTCATAATATATATATATATATAGAATATCGAGGATTCCCAGTACTCGCATCATAAATGGAGATTATTCCTCTTTGGATAGATGGACAAACTCTATCCATGAATGAGTTTCCCCATATTACGATATAACCATGGTGTTTTACCAACACTGTGTTGATCTATAAAGTAGGATCTCTACCAGAACAACCATGTAGTCTGTTGGTTTTTTGATGAGATAAAAGACTTATGTAATTGCCTCAAGACAATCCTCAGTTGTATGTGCGTCCATGTCACCTAAGAACCTAAGGGCCATCCCATTCTGAAACTCATGTAGGGTGCATAGATTGTGACCCTAATCCACTGGTATTGATGGTACAATCTACTACTCAATAGGATAAGGTATATATGGAAAACCACATGGAGTCACAGCCTCTTAAACTGTTCCATTTTTTGAAGACTCGTCACAAAGGGGAACATACTGATGATCTAGCAAAAGAATTTGATATGGTAATCATTATGGAGTCATCTTTAATATAAAATAATCTCCGCAGTCAATGGGAATATCTGATAAGGTGTATTGTTAAAGACATGGAAACATAACACATTCATATATGCTTCAAATACCAATGATTTTTCAATAAATTATTTATTCATGTACCACATCAAATAGATGCTAACTAGAGTCATGGTGTATGTATATGTTGTTTTCCACGCCAACAAGGGTGTCCTTCAAAGGAAATATGAAAATGAAACAAATAACATTATCAACATAAAACCCAAACTAGTCTTAATGATATAAAAAAATTCTATTTTCTTATCATACAATGAAACACTGCTATGATACAACTCTTTCATGAACCATCCCACGATGTCTATCCTGGTTGGTGATAATCTAGTTATGACTAACCTATTCCTTTCTCCAATAAGATAAGGGAAAGAAACTAGTAGTAAATAGGCATAAAAATAACATGGGAGGCATTAGACTAATGTACTCATATTGTCACACACATATCCATTCCAATCAACTATCTAAAATATAAAATAAAACTTATCTTAAATCAATGAATACATATAAATCCCATAATTGGGGTTCAAAAATAATACTTGAATGTACAATGTGAGAAATATAATCCCACCAAGAACTGTAAAGTGGTCCAAACATCTTGAAATATGGGATATGAGTAAAATTGGATCTTGGTATGAACCATTGTTTTGGAATCCTAATCCATTCCTTGTCCTCTCCTAGTTCACTAAGAACAAATTTGAACATACATTCATCTACATAATACATGACATGTGTGGATAGAGACAATTTAGGAGTGGGAATAAAAAATACTCATTAGGAAACCCTCAATTTATTAATCATAATGAATCAACACAATACATATATGATCAAGATGATTATTCAAATAAAAAATATACATACAACAAAAATATAGATATACTTATAATAGACGCTATGTCTCATAGTAAGATCACAACTTAGTCACCAACTTATGATTTTGGACAAGATTTGGTAAGGAGATTCTATTAGGTAGACTCACTATGTGAGACTGGTAATACTGATGGTGGTCATCTAATATTTCCTTCTCATCATGTCTCCCCTTCTGTAAGTACATATTGGATGTCTAGAGAAAACTATTCACAGATTAGGGAGCACACCTAGGGTTGTGGGGAACTTTAAATCCCAAAAATGATACATTCACTGAGTAGGGGATCAGTACCTATGTTGTGTTAGTCAAACCGACTCAAAAAACCCATCTCATACAGTAGATGATATGGGATACCACCCTAGGACTCAAAGAGGAATAAAAATTTCTGTATCTGAAACGAATTCTAAAGAGGGATTAATAATCTATGAATTGGACATAACATCAAAATATACCCCAGTAGAATAATGATAGTGGGAACACACCCCAAGTAAACTACTCCATGCTAAATAGATGGGGGGACATAATCCTTATCTAATGAAGTACATGGCATTTCCCCTCATTATGGGATTAACTTGTGTATCATGGAATGTTCTCAAGTTTGTGTGTATGTTCACCCAACCATTTCATGCACCTGGCTTGGTTTTCATATCTTTAACTCCTTGGGTACACATTGAGCATCTAGGTCAATTCACACACCATGTTACATATTATTCACAGCATGTGATACATTATTCTCTATAGAAATCACATCATCATCACCATGTCCCCACATGACGTGCTCCTCGAGATTACATGCCATGTAGTTCAAAAATTTATAGAACCTATATGTTCATCATGCATCGTCAATTAACATCACCACAATTTATAAATCCACCCAAAATCCTTCCTAGAGATATATTATTTTTTTCAACCAATCTCTAACATCACCAAATGATAGATTCCATCCATAAATTTTTCTTGGAATTGACTCCATTAGTCTACCGTTTCTACATTCCCAAAATCTATGCACGTAGATCATTAATCCCCATTTGATCCATCATCATTGACATTTCATCAAGGTTCCATCACTAAATCTCAAAATCAATACATGGTATCAATATATTGGACTAAATAACAGGTGTGAAATGATTGAGTTTTAGGTGTATGTTGATCCATCAGTCAAACAAAATATTACTGATGAAATCATGAAAATTGATGAATGAAATTACCCAACAAAAACTGACGGAAAAAACCAAACAAAATGTACATTTTGGCCTTAATTAATTTCCATTATAATAAATAATGATGAGATATAATTGAATAATAAAAACCAAAATACCATGAAAAACAAACCCATACCCAAAAAACGATTGACCCACAATTAAATCTATTGGTTCGATTGATTAGAATTCATTGTGGGATAAGAAAACATGAATAAATTCACATTAAAAAAACCTACATTGATATCAAATACCCATATGACAAAGAACGATCCTTCATCGTAGAAGTTTGTGATATCAATAATCTTAGTTTTCACAAAAAATCAATTCAAATTAAATTCATTCCTCTAATCTTATGTTGTTTTCCAAAACCTCTCTATGGTCTCCACTCTAGGTATATATGGTTGTGTGTCTAGCAGAATATTAACCCATTAATCAATTCCATTATAAGAGTCTTAGGTTGATGCATCCAAAAAAATAAAATAAATAAAACATATTTATTTCTTTATTATTTTTTACTATGATGAGTTTCTAACAAACAATAGACGTTGGTAAATATTATGTCACACATAGGGTAAAGAACATGTTCCAGACTCAAAAGTAGTATTATATTTCCAATCTATGCTTATACTTAATAGTTATTTCACTTTTTTATCAAGATAACTATTCATGGGTGATATTAATATATTTATCATTCATCAAATATCAATTCTATACTCACCATTCCATAAAATCTTACACTTTTTCAGCACCTAGCCCCAAAAATATTACTAAATATATGTAAAATATTTTTGTAACACCCCCACCCCAGTTACCGAGAGTTGGTGCATTATTTTAATACAATTTCATTTTTAAAAGGAATCAATTCCTGATGGAAAAATCATTTTAGAAGTCTTTGAAAAAAGATTACATACATGAACGTTACATTAAAATTTCAAACATAAAATAGAACATAGATAGTTCATTGAGAACACCATTGTTCCCCAAGAATAACCCTACTTATCAATCGTAATACAATTCTTGGAATCCTGGAAAAATAGATCATAATAAAGGGGTGAGTTTAGATGCTAAGTAAGGATAACAATACAGCGGAAACATTAATAAATAAGCATAAACATTTAAGACAATGTATAACTAAAAAAAATCCGTTTAAACATGAACTTCAGTAACATGTAGCAAAGATAAAATCAAATAATTCCATTTACTTATTCACATGGATATTCTACTAGTCAAATAATTACATGCAATATTAATAACAACTTTCATAATGATGGAATGCATAATGCCAGACTATCATAACCACATAGCCAAAGCTTTGTGCCAAGACTACAAATAAGATTTTTTCAAAGCCTCGTGCCAAGACACTAGTTTGACTCATGTGACCTACCGATGCATCAGGGAGCTATAACAGGATCTACCCATCACTTACTACGTCTAATGCATTCCCATATGAAAAGGTTTAAACATAATATAAACATTCGTATTAAAAATAGAATACGAAATGTCAATACTTTATCCATAAACCATGAATATTATAAATATAACACATCCACAGTCAAAAATATCAGATAACCATCAATAAAATATGGAAGAATTGTATCATAATAAATCATCTTCAAATAATTTTAATATCCATATTTAGGATGTTGACATAGATGAAATCAAAAATATTTGAGAGAAATATCTCTTTTCTTGAAATCATTTAAATGTCACTTAACTATAAAATAAAACATTTAATTTGAAAATATTCTTATAAGATTGCAAGGTAATCTTCTATGAATTTACAATGCTGGAAAATAGCCACACCCACCATATAAGTTAAAAAATACATTCTTACCTTAATTTTGACGAAAAGGTTAAAAATGAACTTGTTTGGAAAATGACGTAAATATTCATTTATAAACTTCTTAAAAAAATTCAAACAAGGGTATAAATTACTTTAACCAATATTCTGTAAAATAGTAATAATGTTTTGAAATAAATTTCTAAGAAACATGGATGTGGATGATAAAGATGTCCCAGTAGATAATTACGTATAAACAACCTCAAATAATGAAGAGATTGTGAAATAAACCCTTACCTTGTACTTTTCCTTGGTCAAGGGTAGGTTAAACTTCTGTATAATAGTTAAATAATTGTTATTAAAATACAAAAGAATCATACACATAAATATTATATCATATATAATCTTTTAATATTGCTTTGTTAATAAAATTTTAGTATTATCGTCGTTTCGGGTGTTCACTTACTCATTTTATTTTACATTTTTTGTTAGATAACCCATGTTTGTTATCCATATGTTGTATTTTATTCATATAAAAAATGATTTCAATCCCTAAAACATTATTTTTAATCATAAAATTAAATTATTATTGAATGGATACAATGGGGAATTAATCTCATCATGTTCATGGAGACGGTAGTCCATACGTACGCACGAACGCTATTTCCATTTCATTTTTCATTTCTAAAGGAATTAAAACCAAATGATACATAGGTATATTATTATTCTAGTATAATATATTATTTTATATAATTTACTTATGTTCATTACTACCATATTTATACATTCCATTTATGGTATGAACGAGTTATATCACTTTGAGGGGGTGGTAGTCCGCACTTCCTCAAATGAAATTATCGTATATATATACAACAAGTATTGAATAATGGTATGCTATAAATTGGAATTAAAGAAGATTATATAGAAAATCAATATCATAAATATAATATTTAATTACAGTTCCATCATAATGGCAACCATGAGAGGCAATAGAAGATAATTTGAACAATCATCGTTTCGTGAGGCGTTTGGTTTCCATCCACAGAAACATTATGTTCATCGGCCATTAGATGAAAGTGTGTGTAAGTTTAGTTAGAATAAATATCATAAAAACATACTAGTATATTGAGGATACTGTTTTTGTTATTAAAAAAATGATTAAAAATAGTTTAGTGGTTGGATAAGTAAAATAAAAGAAAAGATGCTAAGAGAAATCGTGACCTTTAATTTGTGTAACTCACTTTAGGTTGAAACAAAAATGACTCTGGAAGTGTCCTCTACCAAAGGAAAGGATTCTAGGAGGAGGAGTGGGATGTAGGGAGCTTAATTGGGTAGAGTTTGGAAGATCCAAGAGGATTTAGAGGTGTGATGAATTGGTTAGAAGTGGTGTCTTTTTATAAGGAGGAGGAGGGGCTCTTTAGAAAAAACATGAAGTATTATTCTATAATAAATCTATATTCAGATTATAATGTCTAAAAACTGGATTATGTAAAGTCTAAGGTGGGGATGGGGCGAAAACCACTAAACCAATCGGTTTTATACAAGTTTGGGTCACTATTTTACCCTTATCTTAAAGATTTAACTCTTAGTTAAATAGTTTGACATTTACCATGTCTCTTTGTATTTTTATATTATATGGTTAATAAACATTCTATAAACTTACAAGATAACCCCAAGTGGTTCATTAATGACATAACTATCATCATATATGTCCTTTGGAATAACTTTAGATTATTATGAATAACATATCAATTAATAATATAATATTTGTTTTAAAGACTCCTTTTTGTCAATTTTGACACTATTTAATAATTGATTTTTGTAAATGTCTTAATAACTTTATTAATTAGAACCAAATTCATTTAATCAATCCTAACATGTCATATTAACCAATAAAACTTGTGTAATTCATTAAAAGTCTAAAATTATATTTAATTGGGTATTTATAATATCAATTATTTTATTATTTTATTAATTAGGTAATTACTGCATCAGCATTGTGTCATAAATAAATTTAATTATTTAATTTTTAAAAATTATAATTAAAATTCCATTATGAAGAAAATATTTTTAGATTTCTAATAAATATTTATAATATAATCTATATTATGTATATCCCAATATTAAAAATATTTTAGTTATTGAACAATGATTTTAACTCTTTTAACTCATCTTTGAATTAAATAATAATAAATGTTCTCATCTAATATAAGTGGACCAAAGGGGTTCATATATTATTCCTAAGGTTTTTTTTGGTCTAATTATACTTATAAAATAGAATTAGGACATGTTTTAGTGTAATAATAATATCATTTTTACCTTTAATTACCCTATTAACTTTTAACCGTTGTAAATATAAGTAAAAAGATACTATTCAACATAAATTATTTTTATCTTACTGAACCATATTTTACTCCTTGATATAAAACTCTTCACTTGGATTTTAGAAATTCCACTCACAAAAGCGGTAAAAATAAGTTTTATGTGAATTTGTAAATTCTTATAAGAGGTGGGTAAAAGAGTGTGAAAAGTTCAATAAAATTTTTATATATCTAAAATTTTTATAAACTGATTACAATGAATTAAATTGAACTTATATAGGTATTATGTATCTATTTTCACATAAAATAAATTTAAATAAAATAAATAATTATTAAAATAAAAATTCGGTTTTAACTATAACTCAATGTTTTTCACTATTCATCAAAAATTAAATGTTTTCAGAAAAAAAAATATACCCTAAGCTAATTTTGATATTTTGAATTCAATAATGAAGTCTATTTTACCAAATTAAAAACATAGAAGTTTAATTTATTAATTTAAATTTATTTCTCATCGTCAAAACCAAATGGCATTTTTTAATAAATAATAACTATCAAAAGATTGACACTTGTTTATATCCATTTTCATATTGAAATTACTTACAATGACCATAAATGGATCAAATGGTAAAAATATAATCTATTTATACTTAAAAAACATTAAAATGTATAATTTAACACTATAAATTATTTTGATTAAAAAATTTGTTTTCAATTAAAATATAGTATTTTTCACTAATCACCCAAATATGAAAGTTATCAGAAAAACACCAAAACATTATTGAAACTAAATTCTTATGTCCTGATACTAAATAAAAGTTTATTTTTCCCTATTGAATATATAAAAGTTTCAAATATTGGATTTAAAAAGGCTTCTCCATTAAAAAGCGGTCAAATTTCTTTTTTTGAAAAATACTTCTATTCTCTGAAAAAATGAATTTGTTCTTAAATTATGTATAAGAAACTCATAACATGGATTCTAAAATTATAAGGATTATATAAAGTTCAAAATTCTATTAATACTATTCATAACCACATTTGAATGGTTGTTTTGGTAAGTCATGGCGCGCTAGAACTCGGTGTTGCGTGTAGTGCAAGTTACTGAATTACATTGAAGAAATAATGTAATATAAAATCTTGGGGTGCTAAATTATTCCCTCCTTCAATAAATTGCATCCTCTCAAATTGAAATTATTTTTAGAAAATAAAAGGTTTAAAATAGAAAATACCATTGGGAAAACCCACATCCAAAATTAGGTTAATAAAATTAGTCTTAATAAGAGGAAAAGGGAAATGAAAGGGTCGCCACCAAATTATGATCTCGATTAAGAGAAAATTAGAGGCTATTAGAGACATATAATTAGAGGAAAAATAAAGATATTTATAGGTAGTGATTGAGGTCATCAATCACAAACAAGTCTAAAATTGAGGACTTCAATTAATCAATCTATGATGTTTTAAAATACCATCGGTTCAACAAAACATATGGTATAAGGATAACAAATTTTTTGTTTTAAGATCCCTTCACTAAAGTATGAGAATTAATTTCTTCATAGAATAATATAAGAAGAAAAATATATACATGAAAAGTATAGTCCCATCCTTTAACTAATTTCTACCACAAACTCATCTTTCACTCTAAATAAAAATAGAACATAAAAATAATATTCTATTTATCCTATTCATATGTGGTTCAGAAAAAATGAATTTATATTTCATCTACCAGAATTGTTTTTTAAAAAGTCTACATTATTCAATCCAGGACATCACGTGGGCCAGTGGTAGGTGATACACCCTTGTCGCCTTTCGGTTGCGGGTTCAAGTCTCGCGGCCTTGCCGGACGCGACGGGTTGCCGCCCAACCTCCGGGTTGTCCTTTTATGGCAATCCAAGAATAATCTCAAACTAGAATTATCCAAAATACTTCTATACAAACTCACAGTACAAAATTTTTAAGCAAGGTAAACACAATGAAGATACTTTTTGTCAGATAATAACTTATGAACACCTTCATCATGTATTCTTTTAAAACACTACGACATCCTGAATTACCATAAAACCTTATTTATTAATTCATGGTCCCTTATTCCTTATATAATACTTGATATACTCTTTTTATACAAAAATTTTGTAAACTCCAACAATGATGGAATATACAAATCATTGATCAGTTTCAAGGAAATCAAGAATATCGAATATAATTTATCCAAATTCATCATGTATTATTCAAAAATCACTACCTCAGAATCAGAACCATATTATGGTTTATCTTTCTCTCAACCATATATTTTTGAAAATTTTAACCTCTTATTGAGTCACTTTTCTTGGTTCCACACAATCTCATGTTCTTAATGAAATAGTTCTGCAGTACAATCCTTATATACTCCATAATTATTATAAACAATATATTGGTGATACAACACTCAAATGACATAATTCTCTAATAACAACATAAGGACTCTAATCATTTCGCCTCATCTCTGGTAGTATCATAACTTGATTATTATCCAATAGCATCATTTGGGGAATACTTTGATGATTTGGACATCAGTTCACGTAGTGTCCCAAATCTTTGAATATGAAGCATTGTTCATTTGAAACCTTTTTCTTACCCAAGAAGTTACATACTTGGTGTCCTTTTTCTCTACACTTATAACAAGCTCCCATTCCCTTCAGGAAAGTTCCAAGGATTTTCTTCCCACAGTTACCACATATGGGAAAATTCTTCTTTTCCCTCTTCCCTCTATCCATCTTTCTCTATTACATCCTTTTCATCTCTTTCTTCACTTCAAAGCCATAGGACTCGGAAAATTCATTACATATTTTATTAACACATGATACTATTTATTCATATGTTTAGAATACATGGGAGACTATTTCTCATCTAAATGTTGGATTGATACCATGAACGATATGATCCTTCTTACTCTTTGGATCATACGTATTTCTGGAGTTCAAATTCCTTTTATTGGGCACCATTTATATATAATAGCATAAACTAGGTTTGTTTATGAATTGAAATGAATAATTATAAACTTGTAAAATACCTAACGTAAATTGAACAGTTTATGTATATAATCCATAATCACAAAAATGTTTTCTTTGAGGAACTATATACTCATAAACCCTTCATAGTGTTTTGTAATGAAAACGATAATTATCCTAAGCATATCCCCCAGGAGTGTCGTAACTAGGAGTGCAGCAAGGCCCGTTGTCATGCACCAGTTCCAGTTCGAGTCTCGCTCAATGTGGTGTTTTTAGGTGTTACGCCTAGGTACATCTGTGCCAAAGCCGCCTCTACCTGCTCGTATCCAGACATGAATGTATTTCTCGAAAAACTCAAAAAATCTCTACAATAACAAAATTCTTGGAAGTTCTTCTATACTAATCCTCAATGTCCATCGTAGGTATATGTGCTCTAATCAGAGTTTATCTAGATCTATCTTCCAAAGTTATTTATAAACATCCTATGATTCCAACTATAATGCCCAGACCCCAATTACCCAAAGTTGGTGCATTATTTTAATACATTGGCATGATTACAAGGAATCACGTCCGGAAGGACCGATCAGTTTAGCATTCTTGGAAATTAGATTAACTATATGATCGTTACATTAAAATTTAAAACATAAAACACAACATTGATATTTCTTTGTGAACTCCATTTTTCCCCAAGCATAACCCTGCTTATCAATCATTATACATTTCTTGGACTCCTGGGAAAATAAAACATAAGAAAGGGGTGAGCTCATATTCTCAGTAAGGATAACAATATAAAAGAATCATTCATAAATACGCATAAACCATTAAGCAATGTATAACTAAAACAAAAGCCTTTTAAACTTGAAATTCAGAAATATATGGAAAATATAAAATCAAATAATGTCATTTACTTATTCACATTGATATTCTACAAGTTGAAAAATCACGTGAAATATCAATAACCACTTTCATAATGATTTAATGCATAACGCCAGACGATCATAACCATGTAGCCAAGGCCTCGTGCCCAGACTACAAATACGAATTTTTCAAGGCATTGTTCCCAGACACTAGTGTGTCTCATGAGACCTACCAATGCATCGAGGAGTTATAGTGGGCTCCACCCATCACTTTCTAAGTCCAATGCATTCACATATGAAAAGGTTTAAACATTACATAAACATTCGTATAAAAACTAGCATAGGAAATGTCAATACTTTCTCCATAAACCATGAGTGGTATAAAAATAGCACATCCAGAGTCAAACATACCGTAAAACCTTTAATAAAATATGGAAGTTTTGTATCATAATAAATCAACTTCAAATAATCTTAAAATCCATCAAAGGATGTTGACATAGATGAAATCAAAACAACTTGAGAGAAATATATGTTTTTTTTGAAATCATTTAAAAGTCAGATAATTATAAAATAAAACATTTTCCTTGAAAATATTCTTATAAGTTTTAAGGGGTTATTCAAAGATTTTACAATGGTGTAAAATAGGCGCACCCACCGTATAAGTTAAAAAAATACATTCTTACCTTTATTTTGTCGAAAAGGTTTAAAAGGACCTTATTTGGAAAATGAAGTAATGATTCCTTTATAAACTTCTTATAAAAAGTCAAACAAGGGTATAAATGAATTTAACACATATTCTATAAGATAGTAATAATTTTTTGAAATAAATTTTTAAGAAACATTGATGTGCATGATAAAGAGGTGCCAGTAGAAAATTACATATAAACAACCTTGTACAATGAAGAGATTGTGAAATAAACCCTTACCTTGTACTTTTCCCTGTTCGAGGGTAGGTTAAAATACTATATAATAGTTAAATAATTTTTAATAAATTAAACAAGAATCATATACATAAATATTATTTCATATATGGTCTTTTAATATTCCTTTTTCAATAATATATTAGTATCATCGTCGTTTCGTGTGTTCACTTACATGTTTTCTTTTATATGTTTTGTTAAATAGGAAATGATTGTTTTACATAGGCTGTGTATTATTCATATCAAGAATTATATCAAGTCCTTAAAAATTATTTTTAATCAGCAAATGAAATTACTCTTTAATGGATACGATGGGGAATGAATCTCATCGCATTTATGGAGATGGTTGTTCGTACGAACGCACGAACACTATTTCCATTTCATTTTTCATTTTAAAAGGAATCATAACAAAATGATACATAGGTATATTAATATTAAATTATAATATAATATGTTATATATTTTACTTAACTTCATTACCACCATCTTTTATACGTTCCATGTATGGTATGAACGAGTCATATCACTTTTATGGTGCAATAGTCTGCACTTCCTCAAATGAAATTATCATATATATATACAACATGAAATGAATAATGGTATTCTATAAAATGGAATTAAAGATTCTTAAATATAAAATAAATATCATAAATATAATATTTAAAAAAAGTTCCATCATAATGGCCACTATGAGAGGCGGTAGGAGATAATTTGAACAATCATCATTTCGTGAGGCATTTGGTTTCCATCAACAGAAACATTATGTTATTCACTCATTAGATGGAGGTGTGTGTTATTGTAGTTTGAATACTTCTCATCACAACATCCTTTTATATTTAGGATACTCTTGTTGTAACAAAAGAATATAATAAAAAGAGTTTAGGGTTTGGAGAAGTAAAATAAAAGAAAAGAAGCTAAGAGAAATCGTTACCTTTAATTTGGGTAACTCGCTTTGGTTTGAACCAAAAATGACCCTTGAAGTGTCTTAGGCCAAAGTTAAGGATTCTAGGAGGAGTTGAGGGATGTAGGGAGCTTAATTGGGTAGATTTTGTATGGGAAAAAAATGATTGATAGGTGTGAGTAATTGGTTAGAAGTGGTGCCTTTTTATAAGGGGGAGGAGGGATCTTTAGAAAAAACTTGAATTTTTATTTTATAATAAATTCATATTCGGTTTATAATGGCCCAAAACAAGATTATATAATGTCTATGGTGGTAATGGATCAAAAATCACTCCACCAATTGGGTTTGGAAACGTTTCAATCACTATTTTACCCTTATCTTTTAGATTTAACTCTAAGTTAAATAGTTTGACATTTACCTAGTCTCTTTGTATTTTTATATTATATGGTTAATAAACAAAATATAAACTGCCAAGAGAACCCCAAGTGATTCATTAATGACATAACTATCATTATATAAGTCTTTTTTCGGCACCATAGATTTTTGGGAATATTATATCAATCAATAATATAATATGTTTTTTAAAAACTCCTTTGTGTCAATTTGGACACTATTTAATAATTGATTTTTGTTAAAGTCTTAATAAATTTAATAATTGAAAAAAATTCATTTAATCAATCCTAACATGTCATATTAACCAATAAAATTAGTTTAATTAATTAAAAGTTTCAAATTAAATTTTTTTGGGTATTTATAATATCAATTATTTTAATATTTCACTAATTGGGTAATTACTGCATCACCATTGTGTCATAAATAAATTAAATTATTTAATGTCTAAAAATTATAAATATAATACCATTATATAGGAAATATTTATATATTTCCAATTAATATTTATAATCTAATTTATATAATGTATATACCCATATTATAAATGTTTTATATATTTAAATTTGATTTTAACTCTTTTAAATCTTCGTTGAATGAAATAATAATAACGGTCCTAATCTAATACAAGTGGACCAAATAGGTTCATATTTTATTTATAAAATTGTTTTTGATTGAATTATACTTATCCAATAGAATTAAGACACATGTTATTGTAATAATATTATAATTTTTACCCTTAATTACCTTATTTACTTTTAACCGTGGTAAATAAAAGTAAATAGTTACTATTCACCAAAATTATTTTTATCTTATTGAAGCACATATTACTACTTTATATTAACCGTGTCTCTCTGAGTTTTTAAATTCTACTCACAGAAGTGGTAAAAGTATGTTTTATGTTAATTTGCAAATTCTTTAAGAGGCGGGTAAAAGACGGTGCAAAGTTCAATAAAATTTTTATATATCTAAAATTATTATAAACTGACACCAATGAATTACATTGAACTTATATAGATTTTATGCATCTGTTTTCACATAAAATAAATTTAAATAAAATAAATAATTCTTTATATTAAAATTTGGTTTTAAACTATAACTTAGTGTTTTTCACTATTCATTTAAAATTAAAAGATTTCACAAAAATACAAAAAATTCACCCTATGATAATTTTGATATTTCGAATTCAATAATGAAGTATATTTTACCAAATTAAAAAAAATATATGTTTCATTTAAAAATTTAAAATTAATTCTCGCTGTCAAAACCAAAAGGCGTATTTTTAAGAATTAATAACTATCAAAAGTTTGACACTTGTTTATGTACATTTTCAAAGTAAAATTACTTACAATGACCATAATTGTATTAAATGGTAAAAATATAATATATTTATACTTTCAAACCATTAAAACTTATAATTTAACACTATATATTATTTTTATTAAAAAAATTGTTTTTAATTAAAATATAGTATTTTTCACTATTCACCCAGATATGAAAGTTATCAAAAAAACACCAAAACTTTATTGAAACTAAATTATTATGTCCTGATACTAAATGATAAGTTTATTTTTCCAAATTGAATATATAAAAGTTTCAAATATTGGGTTTAAAAAGTCTTCTCCAATAAAAGGCAGTGAAGTTGCATTTTTTGAAAAATACTTCTTTTATCTAAAAAAATTGTATTTGTTCTTACATTATGTATAAGAAACTCAAAATATGGATTATAAAACTATGAGGATTATATAATGTTCAAAATCATGGTAATATTATTCATAAACGCTTTTGAACTTCTAGTTTGGTAAGTCATGGTGCCCTAGAACTCAGTGTTGCATTGTGTGCAAGATATTGAATTACTTTGAAAAAATAACGTACTATGAAATGTTGTGGTGTTACAATTTACATGGATATAACTAAGGAATTTCAACTCATGTCCAATTTTATTATACTTGGGAGATTATGTAGATCGATTATGGAACCCAAATTTTGTTCTTATATATGTGGTCCACAAAAATTTCCCAAAGTATTCACTATTCATGCACATTGTCTTTAAAGTGTGTATTAGGTAACCTTATTCATTCATTAGTGTTTAATTTAGTGATTTAATATGAACAGACTGATGTGATAATTATTTTAGTTTTATTTTAGAAATATGTAAAATGAAAAATTATTTTTAATTTGATGTGTGAATTTTCATAAAATTCTATGTAATGTGAAATCATTATAAATGTTATTCAATAATAAGATAAAAAATTCAAAAAAATGTGATGGTATATTGATAAAATTGATAAAGTAACATTTTTATTTAATGTAATCATTGTTGGTGGACATAAAAAATCATGAATGATGTTCTGAGTTCTTTGAATTCAAATATGAAGTATAATAAATATATCATTTGCTAAATCAATCATATAATTTCAATGCATAATTTGAAAAAATAATCTTTAATTATTAATCATGTAAATTATATATTTATATTTATATTGATTATATCTCTTAATTTCTTTTCTCTATACCCATGAGGATATTAAAAAAATCTACACATATTTTAAGAATCTAATCATCACCAAAAAGTGTGATTAATGTTATTTCCCTACATGAAAACCAAAAATACAACATTAGTCGAGAAATCTTACACGAAGGAAAATCTTCAAAAACTCTGGACATCATTCAAAAGAAGATTAATGAAATGTAAACCACAAATAAAAATCCTATAAAAGTGATGGGGGAGGAATATATGAAATCTGAAGCAATAAAACATGAAATTAGAAATGATGTAAAACCCCACAGAATACGTGATAGTGATGAAATCCTATCAAATCATAGTGGTGAATATTGTTCAGGATTAATGATTGGATTTAAAAATTCTATAAAGGGTGGATAAATGAAATAAATCCTGAAAAACTAATTAAATATCATTTTTCAAATAAATAAAAACAACTTAATAATATTGTTTCATAAGTTTTTAGGTGAAATTCGTCATAAAATTTTAACTTCATATCTGAAAAAGAATCAATTTTTTGTTACTTTGAAACATACAAGGAGAAACTAATGATATGTTTTGGTTGTTTTAAAATCATGAAATTAATAATCATTTGACATTAAAATATATTTTCAAAGACACTTTTGTTAGGGTTAAATGTATAAACACTGATAATGGTGGTTTTCCTTACACATTCTTCATATATCCCTCTGTGCATCCCACTTGCTACTTTCCAATGCCTAAAGATCTATTTTCTTCATTAAATACTCTCACTTTGACATACTTACCTCATATTTATGCTCTATATTTAGTCTTTATTGGTATATATAACGTTCATGGTTCCCTTCTTGCCTCTCAAGTTCTGCCAATACCCCCTACTTTACTCATGGCTCCCACCTCTCCTTTAGGGATTCCCTCTATGGCATGTCTCAAGCTTCCTCATATCCATGCTTTCTAGAGGATCCATTTCACTGCGAAAAGTGTTGAGGAAGGTATACCACATCTATATTGATGTCCGTCTATCTACATTTATTAAGGAAATGGCCTTCTTGAAATGGATGCTAGTAGCATCATTTTGGGTAGTGAAGTTGTCGTCTCCCATTTTTTAGTGCTTTTTAATCTCTTGGGGGATCTATATTTTGGAACAAATCTCTTTGACCCATAGTAATTCCTTCTAAATATTTCTCATTTAGAAGGAAGACTTCATCAATTCACAGTGTA
The DNA here is from genome assembly GCA_963277665.1 of Viscum album. NCBI lineage: Eukaryota > Viridiplantae > Streptophyta > Magnoliopsida > Santalales > Viscaceae > Viscum > Viscum album. The sequence goes on from OY728133.1 coordinate 1,966,493,966, forward strand.
AGGCTCCTCGCTCCATGGTCAATGGTGCTTTATCCTATACTGGTGGTCCATGTACATTCACATGGGAAAAGAGAGTTTGGAATCTATGGTTTGGATTACCCTTCCTGGGATTACATTACCTTTTAAAATGAGGGCATCTTTAAGGTGATTGGTATATCCCTTGGAGGATACCTTCTCTCAGATGACAGAACCAGGTCCAGTGATGATACCTCAGTGGTCTGCATCTGTGTGGAAATGGATATCTCTCATCCTTTAACAAAGCATCTCTCACTTCAGGTGAAATATTAATTCTATTGTCAAAGTATATTTCATACCCTATCTACCCTATATATTTCCCGAATTTTCTTCATTAGGGTCACTCCTTACATGTTTGTTTTCCTTGATTCCAGAGTGCCTGTCATCATCCCCCTCATGAGTATGTGGATTTTGATGTATGAATGGCCATATTCAATGTCTCTCATTCTAAAATATACCATGTGATGGTTCATGTTTCTTATGAAGATTCATCCCCCCCAAATCTAGTAACCATGGTTAATCCTACTCATTTTCTAGATGGTGAAAAGGCAGCCCGTCAGTATATAGTGCCCTATTTTCCAAGGTGGTTTCACCCTCTCTATGATTTTTATATCCCTTCGATTTTTCTTATCTACATGAAACCTCTTGAGGTTTGTAGGATGGATTATTTTTAAGTATTTCCACCCTACCATAATACTTTCATGTCCTTTCCAACACCCTTCTTAGTTCCACATCAATGTTCTTCTGAAAACAATGAGCATGATCATGAATAGGCCTCACAACCAGTGGGTTTTCCTCTCTAAGGGATCCCTTATTCTCCTACCTAAGAATCCCTCTATTGGTCTACATTGGGATATCCATCCTGAAATACATGACATAAAATGAGTGGTGTAATATACCCCATGGTATTCAGAGCATTTAAATTCCATGTCCTTAAAATACCTCTATAACCCCAAAAGTGATTTTCTAGATGATTAATTGTGTATGTACGAATCAAAATGTAAAAACCTAATGGTGAGGTCATTCACCCACATCGATAAGGCTTTGAGTTCTAGAGCTAGTACGAGAACGAGATTTCATTTATTATTCCCTTATGCATATGGAATGCCCATTGAATTGGTGACCAATTCATAATATATATCATGGATTCAAATATGACCTAAAATTAAGAAATTAATGTTTCTTTCATCTAATATAACCAGTATCCTATTAGAATATATTATATCTCTCTAGTTCTCAAGATGCATGGATACATGCACACTGACCCATCCCATAATCATATATAGATATAATGGAACAATAATTACATTTTGGATCTATTCTAGGATGAAAAACTATTTATCATAGCTAAGGTGACTCAAGAAAACTATTCTATTTTGCGTCCATCATTTATGGGAGTTGTGACAACCATTAAAGAGTGAACATGTTGAAAGACCTCAATGTGTTGGATCCCAATAAATATCTATAGATAGTTGGTGGAGATTTCAGTGATGTTAATAATCTATTGGAGTGTAAAAGATGGTGGCATTTCCCAAAAAATTCATCTTAGACTTTATCCAATTCTCCGTAGTACAAGGACATCTGGACCTCAGCTTCTCTGGTGATCAGTTCACTTAGTGCAACAAAAAACGGGGGAACCATCACTCATAGAATCATTGGGACTGATATTTGACAGACATGAATTTCATCTCCACATAATCTAACACCATGGTGATTCATATGGTGCATGGAATATCATATAATTCACTACTTCTGTTTTCCTTGTCCTCTGAGCAGGACCTCCATAAACAATTTATATACTAATAGCTATGGGATAGCTTATTGAGGAACCCTGGATGGGTTCAAGACACCTAGAATTACCACTCCTAGGGTCATACATTGAATTCCTTTTATAACAAACATATATGACTGAAGTTGAGGCTCTGGTTGTGGTTGAGGGATATTCCACTTATTGATATAGATATAGAGGCCAACATGAAGGCCGTTGAAAATCATGAGAGAAGTATGGAGGAGGATTAGAACATCTATGTTTTTGAGGTGATCTTATGTAAGAATGGCTATCTAGTGAAAATGATCTTGAAATAGGAAGACCTGGCCAGGGTGGGAGTGAGAATCAATTGGAATAAAGGAGGATATATAAACACTTCATCCATCCATGCATGAATCCATAAGAGGAAAATGCAAGTTAAATTTAACATTATATTGGATGATTGTTCTTATAATGATTATAGGGACATAGTGGGATGATTGGACAAAACTTTCTTCAATGATCTTCATGTTGGACCCAACACTTGTAATCCTAATGGGTACCAAGGGGATCATATTTCTATATTCGATGTGATTTTAAATATTTTTCTTTAATCAGGACAATGAAGACCCGGGGGATATACCTGGAGAGTAGATGATTTTTGATGCTTTTATGAAGTTGAACCTTGATAGTTTTGTGGGTCTAGACGTCTTCCCTATCGAATTTTATAGTTTCTCATGGGTTATAGTGAAAGCGGATTTGATCATGTATATCAATGTCATCTTCTAGGGAGGTCACTAACCTCGTATTTATTGTGCCACCACCATTGTGATCCTCCGCCCAAAAAAACCAATACTCATTTATATATCGTTTTATATAGACTAGTGAGTAAGTATAACATCCCATATAAAATCATGGTCAACATCATAAACTCTAGGATATATATTCACCTCCCTCGGTGGGTCTCATTGAATCAACATAGAATTTTGAAGGTCGCTCTATGTAGGGGATATCACTTTGCCTCGAAAAATGGTAAGAAACACCAAATTCATAACTCACGGTTCTAAAATGGCCTTCAAGTTAGATATGAATAAATTTTATAAACATGCAGAATTTAGTTTCATCAAGAAGATGGTTTCAAGTATGAGTCTCTCCTCGGGGAATATTGATATTATTTTTCACTATTTTAGTAACTCGTGGTTGGAGGTTATGTTCATGGAGATGAAATATGGTTTCATTAAGGAACCCACCAAACTAATGTTTTTGGACCCTATATCTACCTTATTATTTATTTTCACCCATTAAATCCTTAGACGCATCATCCAATGAAGCTTAAACAATGGAGAGATCATGTCATACCCTAGATGGTTAACATCTCCATCTATATCCCACATAGGTTCACTGATGATACTATCATATTAATAAATTCTACATGAAAATAATTATGTTGTTTGAAAAGTATGTTGGATGAGTACTTCAACTAGAGTGGCCATGTTATTAACATGATCAAGAGTAATATCTATATCTTCAATGGTTGACTCTCCATCCAGATATCATCTCTAAGACACATACTTGAAATGTAGAGAGGATACCTTCCTATAGACTATCTGAGTGACCCCATATCATCAGTTATGCTACATATTCGTGACTTATACCCTCTCATCAGTAAGATCATGGATCAATTAATAAATTTGAGGAATGTGTATCTTTCCTTTGGGGATTGTATTGCAATTTCTAATAGGGTGACCTTTTTTACTCCGTTGTATACCATCTCTTATATTGAGGCCCTAAAGGGAATAATCATGAACATTGGCAAGATCCAAACCAAATTCATTTGGGACCCTCTATCTAAAGGAAAAAGTAACTGGGTATCCTAGAGAAATATGACGAAGAATGTTAATGATGGAGGTATCAACATCTATATTCTTGAGGGCACCCTCTTCTGCATGAACGAAATGATGGCATGGGGTGTTTTGAAAAAATATACCATATGGGGGATAACCATGAACAAAAATACTCCGAGGAATCTGGATTTGGTTAATGTCTATGCCTCTATACTCCTGTCTACGATTAGTCCCTTTATGAAAACCCATCAACCTAAAACTCATTGGATATATAGAAAATTGAATATCTCCTTACGACACCATAATTGGAGCTGGGATATCATCAACTCTCTAGGATTCCATTCCACTAATATTTCTATCAATGAATTTATCCTCTTACCTTTTTTCATTGTGTTCAATCTGGAAAGGGATAAAAATTACCAGTTTAACCTCATTGATATGAACTCGGACCCTGATAGGTGTTTTTATACCCCACCCCCTTGAGGTGTTTCAAGAAAAAGGAATTCTACCATACCATCAACATGAAATACCATAAAGATGTTTGGAAATAGTTTTTATGTGAAACAAGTATCTGAATAAATGAAACTTCCTTACATAGAGGATTAGGAACAAGGAAGTCCCTATGGATGAGAACATTAAGTGTGTTGTAATTATCATCGTATCTAGATGTTCATGATACAAGAATCATAGGGAGGAAAATAATACCCAAATTTTCTTTGAGGGAAATTGGGTGCATGAGTTGTGGAACTAATTCAGTGAGTTATTTGAATTCTTTTACCCCAAAATCGGTATTCAACCCTTTATATATCATGGGTACCATGGCTCGAATGATGGGGCCAAGAGGGAATAACCCACACAATAGAGTTACATGTTGGTTGTTTGTTCCACTTGAAGGCATGAAAACAAGTTATTCATGAGGGGGTGTCCACAATAGGTAGATATACCATTATAAGGGAAAAATCTATTAATTGATATGTTCAGGATCACAAGACACTTGTGGGATGACGACACTCAAAATCTGTTTAAAGAAGGTTTCCATTGTGTCCAACTAGGAATTATCCATTTACGGAGAATCTGGGTTCGTTAGCATCCTCCCCTAGGGTCCCGAATATCAACATAGATGGATCTCAGCCATGGGTTTCATGAGTGGTGGTGAGACATTCATGATTCCAATGGTTTGTTCATCTTGGAATTTACGGCCCGAGTGGTCTAGATATCCTATGTCTAGGAAGAGTCTATGGAGATGCTCACACGCCTTAGTTTGTCCAACCTGAGGATGTTTGACATCACGAAAGCCGAGTGTGATTCAATGTTAATACAGAATTCCCTACATGTCTCCAGTGCTACCCTAGGTCAATATCCAATTTCATTAGAAAATTTATATCATTTTTAACAACAACAACAGAAAAGTGATACACACTTGATGAAATGGTAATAATGTTGTGGACCACCTTGCCTCACTTGATATATTTGTACTAGAGAACTTATGTTTACATAATTTGAACAACTTGAAAACTGAGGGGGTCAATCTGATTCGAAGGGATACCCTCATCCTCTATTATTTTAGGTCTCCTTATACCTGTATTCCCTGGTCGAGTAGTGGCTAGCTGTGGTTTTCTTGTAACTACTTTTTCATTGAATAAAAAATTTACTTGATGGTGATGAATAATTTAAATGGGAAACATGTGAAAATATTAATTATTAATAATGAAATTTTGAAATGAATATTAAAATATAAATAAAATTATGAAAATAGTAAATGAATACATATTATAAAGTACATTTCATTAAAATTATATATAATTAATTTTGAATTAAAAAAAGAAATATTAATTGCGGAAATATTTTACAAAAAATATTATAGTAAAATTGGAGAAATATTAATTATACCAATTAAACAAATTATATTTAATAAAAAAAATTACAGAACATCATTAATAAAATAATACCTTCAAAGAATATTTATAAATAATATTTATTGAAAAAATAATAAATAATATTAAACATGTAAATAATAAAAAAGTTAAAAAATAGAAATTTAAAAATCAATAAATTACAATCATATTAAAGATAATAAATTTTTATAAAAATATAAAAATTAAATAATACTAAAATAATTATAGGTTGATATTTATAATTACATTTCAATAATAAATATAAATAATAAATCATTAATTAAAAAATGAATAATTTTTGTATAGAAATATAAATAAAAATATAATAAAAAATTCATAATTATAAAGGAATAAGAAAAATATAAAAAATAAAGAAATAATAAATTATAAATTATAATAAATAAAAATGTATAAATAATTCTTGAATAATGAATAAATTTAAATAAATATAAAAAATAGAAATGTTTTAAAAATGAAGATATAATTTTAAGTTAAAATAATAATATTTATTAAAATTTGTCTTAAATAATTGAATAAATTAAAATAATATTAGAAATATTAATATATAATATTTATTATAGAGTTTAAAAATATAAAAAAATCAATTTATAACAAAAAAATAAAGTTAAATACACATGATTTATAATTAATTTCCAATTAAAATTTTGTAAATATCAATTGATCCTTGTGTGCTTCTAATTAATTCATTAATATGGTTTTCATTCCTATATTGTATTGGTGTTAATTATTATAGTGTTTTTGTATTTGTTATAAATTGTTAAAAATATGTTTTCAAATGTGTTCTTGAAATTTTCCATGATTCATGTGCATTTGAGGTGTTTGTTGAAATAAAACTTGTTCATTTGAAATGAAATTTAGAATTTTGTGATGTGATTGAATTTATTTATTTCTAAGCAATGTTTTTTGGACTATGCTTTTGAATTGGTAATTTTGGTGGGAAGAAATTTATTTAGGTCATATTGAATTGTTTGGAAAACATTTACTATTTCGTTAAGAATGGATTTGGAGGAATGTAATGGATTATTTTGGTGTACCATTTTTTGTGGAAAAAAATTTGTTCCTTGGGTGAACACATGTACGGTCCCAAAAAATGATAATGGCCTTGGATGAATTTTCTGGACTTCAAAAACCCTATTTTAATAAACTTATCCTTCCTCCTTCCTTAAACCCTTATTCAAACTATTGATTCTTTATCAATGGTTCCTAAATTTTTCTATAACACAGAAGTGGATAAAAGATCACATTGGAAGAAGTTGCATGTATAGAACTTTTTTAAATGTTTGGTTTCTAAAATAAATGCCATACTATTTGGCACATTTTTTCCCCTTGTGTTCAATTCATCATGTCCTTTAAAAGGTGTTGGAATTAAAGTTATATTTATAACCCAATGTCCTATTTGGAACTGTTTATGTAAAAGTGGTGTTTAATGTTGTTTTTGAAATTATATATATCATATAAGTTGTATATTTTAATTTAAAGATCGGAAGGCCTGGTTTTCATTATATTATGTTTGGAATCTAATTATAGGTTTGAAAGTATAAATGCCTGATTGAAACCTTTTAATTTTTTTAGAAACATTTCAGGAGCTTATGTTGTGTGAAATCGTAGTTGGCACATGTACATTGTGGCTATGTTTTGTTAACGTCTATTTAGTGATTCGCCTATATGGGTTATTTTAAAGTGGAGTTAGTGTTTGGGGTAGACAATTGATTTGATGATAGGTATGGTGAGTAATGTGTGTGAGTTCCACCCCCATACACAATATAATTTTACCACGGGTTTTCTAGGCATATTTTATAGGGATGAGTGAATGTTTCTGATCATACCTGATTTGATGGGGTGGAACACCATTGATTAGGTAATAGGCCACGTGGGATGTTCCACTAGATTAGTTAGTTGAGGGAAGCTACTTGGATATTGACTAGGGATCTTTATCAGATACTGGTTGATTGATTCAAACATAATATAAACAGGGATTTCACTAGGGTTTTTTATGAAATAACTATGGTTACTATATTCACATGATTTCATATGGCCTATTAGCATGGGTTTTTAGTTTTCACTTCTCATTTACATTCATCACATCCTGATATTGTTTGGTTTGTTATTCATAACCTTTTTACTTTTGAGCACAACCTAACATTTTTGTGTTTTGGAATTTGATTTGGGTTTGGTTTCCAAAATAATAAACTTTTTTGAACTAATGAAAATGTTGTGTCTGTTTTTTTTGGAAAATTGGATGTTGGTTTACTTATCTAAAAGGATAAAAACATATTTTTTTCTAAAATGTTTTTTAAACTATTTTTAATGAACTATTCATTAGGAAGTTAAATGAATGGATTCTTTGTAGATATATTATTGAGTTATAATTCTATACCTTTCTTGTACCATTTGATGTCAGTAAACATGAGCAGTTTTGTAGGTTGTAGTTTATGGTTTGAGCATCCATTGTAGTAGATCAATTGGTAGATGATGGTGACCATGTTATCACATAGAGATCACATTTGTGGTGGTTTAGTTTTATTCTGTTTCAGTTTAGTTTTTTATCTAGTTTACTGTATGTTGAGTTGTTGTAACTAAATCTATTTATATATATTTATCTAAGATTAATTTAATTTTGATTTTTACCTTGTTCAATTTTGTCACATGATCCCCATTAAATTGGAAAAATTGTTCACCTCAGTGATTACATTGAAGTCCGACATTAGTTTTAGCCCATGGGGATCAGTAACACCCATCAGGCCATTCTATAGATCGAGTCGGATGTTGGGTCAGATTAATTCCAAGTATGGTTCATGGGAAATGGTATCAATATAGGACCTTATTATTTGGGGTTTCTGGTTGATTAAGACTAGGTTTTTCATAGCTAAGGAGGTAGGATACAGGTTAGTGCCTAATCACCACCACTCTTGATGAGACTTGATTTACCATGGATAGTTTGAGATTTGGGTTTTTCTTTTTAGTTTGGATTGAGTAATGAAAATAGAGGAGAAAAAGATTTACATTGTGATCTCATATAAAGTAGTGACCCATGTGAAGTCCAAGTACATATTTCAAGTTCAACTTTGTGTAATTGTCTTTCTTGGTTATGGCCCACTACCATGTATCTATTTTTTTCATAGGAACTAGTTCCTTCTTCTGGGAGTTTAGAATGTCTATCTATTGTTTCAGTCTCAGTCGATGTGATTATGCATTTTAAATGAAAACCTGGTTTAAAAAATGATAATTATTTCGTCCATGTGGCTTTAAATTGGAAAAATGGGTTTTAAAATAGAAATTTATTTGGATTGAGAATTTGGAAGATTCATGGGTTTGGTGATGAGGTGTTATTTGAATCCCTTGTATTCTTTATGAATGTTTCTACATATTAGGGTATGTTTGTGTAAAGTGCATTTTAGAAGTTGTGGATGGATGTGGATGAAATAATTTTCCATGTTTTTGGGATTCCATGGTTGTGTGTTTGAGATCAAAGGCTTGGCCTCATTTTTCTAAAGTGAATTTGAAAGAGGAAAATAATTCTTAAAGATGGATATTGTTTTATAATATGCATTTTCTTTTGTAAAATGTGGCTTTGTATTTGGAAAGTGGAATTAAAATGTAGTGGTACTAAAAAAATTGGAACTTCTTTTTTTAACCAGATTTTGGTTTTCTATTCGTTTCTTCAGCTTGTGAGACAGATGTTTTGTCTCTTGGTTTTATTTTTTATTAATAATTGGTTTGATTTTGGTTTTAGTTTTATTTTTATTATGCTATTAAAAATATGGCACCCAAAAAGTTTCTTAAATTTTCAACAAATTCATTCCCAATTTCTTGTTTTTTTGATTGTTTTCTATCATTCATGGTGATAAAGGTCCATCAGAGGTAGTGGAGTGTCTTCAAGAGGTTGAGTGTGTCTTCAAATCATTGGGATATCCCGAAGCTGTTAGAGTGTGTGTTCTCTTGAGTTTATTTAATGGTTAATATTTGGAAAAATTTGAGATCTTTTTACTTCCATTGAGGCATGTTGGGATGACATGGGAAGTGTTCCAGTCTACCTTCGTTTAGTGGTTTATAACTCTGGAGGTGAAGATGAAGAAAATGGAAGGGATAATGAGTATTTAGCATGGGAAATGGGTGATGAAGTCATATTTTTAACACTTCAAGGATATGGTTCACTTTTCTCTATAGGTGGAATTTTATGATCTATTTAAGGCCCCACTTTTCCTTTTAGGTCATTCTTTAGAGATCAAGGTGTGATTCCTCTCCTCCAAAGATCTTAATTTCGAAAATCCAGTGGATGAAACATTTTTAGCTGAGTGAGTTTCTACAATGTAGGAAGTTGGAAATATAGTGTATCTTTTTCTTCATTAATGTTCACTATCTATATTGGAGTTCATTCTAGAGGAAATATCTATAAAGAGTCTTATTCACTGGCTATGGCTTCTAGTTTGTTGGACTGTTCACCTTTGTGACACCAGTGTGGTCGGTTTGAGAATTCGATGAAATTTTGCAACATCCCTCTAAAGAAATATCATAGTTGTATCTTTATGTGTCATCTGGAGTTGTTTTGTAGAAAACGTCTCTTGAAGAATAAGTTTTGATTAGATGATGTTAGTGCCTGACTATGCTCTAGGAGATAGTTCAGTCATTATGGCTCTATCCACAAGCCTCAATGTGAAGCTCATGCACTATTCAGATTCGCGAGGGGATGAGGATGAAATTATCCAAGTCTAGCATTCTATATTGGTATAGAAACATTTAAATTAACCTTTTTTTTGTTTCTTTTGTTTTTGTTTTGTGTTCATATTTTCATTATAAAGTTGTTTTGAACATTTTCTTTCATGATCTAAGTGGGTTATATATCTGACTCTGGATCTTGTAACATTTTGTTTTATTGAGTTTTTTAACCCTTATGTGGGATATATTTGTTTTATTTGTTCTCGTTGTATGATTTTTGGTTTTGTGGAATTGATTGATAGTGGTTTGCGTTCTCCGTTGTCATTTTCCTATGTTTATTCTTTCATATTGGGTGTTTTGAATGGTGTGAGAAATTTCTTATTATAGTGGTGGTTTTTTTCACTCTTACTAATGAAAATTGATTAATTCTGGTTGCTGGATCCCTAGTTCACGACTATATTAATGGAGTGGTTTTTTTTGGTATGGATTCGTTGAGTTAAGTCACGGGGTCCTGATTTACAAGGTTGTTCTCTTGTGGGTTAATTGTATAAGTTATGGTAGTGATGTTTGAATTTTTAATGTTTCTATTTTAGTGGTTTTTTATATAAGGGAGAAGCCTATAATTTTATCCTATTGTTTATAAGCTATGGTTTCTTCTTATTTGGCCGGGTAGTGACTTTTGGAGTGAATAGTCACCCTAAGGTTTATGTTTTCCCTATGTTTTGATATGGCATGGACATGAGATTTTATTTTCTTCAAATGTGGAGACTTTTATAGGTCTAAAAGTGTTAGGTTTGGGGATAAGTTTTACACCCTAACATTGGATAAACCATTATTTTATTAATTTCATGGTCTTTAGTCTTTTTAGTTGAGGTTCTGGTTGAGCCCCGATGGAAGTATTAGGAAGTTTGGATGTTGAGGTAACTTTTTTGCATGTGCGCAGGCAGCACACAATTAGTGGAAACTGTGTGGCCTAGACTATGTAACCATAAATACGTTCATGTAATTTGATAGAAGATTCCACATAGTTTGAGCATAGTTGGTGAAATTGTGTGGGTTAGTCGTGCGGTCAGTTCACTCTTGTGCAGTGGGTACCGCACAGTTGGTGCACAGTTTGGAAAACATGGTGGCCAAATTGTGTGATAAATATAGATCATTAAAAAGTGAAAAACCTATTCTACCCTCCTTTTATATTACCCTATCCCAATATCCTCCCTCTTGGTAGTTTTTGGGGCTTGAAGGGGTCCAAACCCCCTTCTCAATGGCTCCTCTTCCTCAATGGTGCATCTCATTCAGTTCCAAGGTAAAATTTTAGGATCTTTGTCTTTTTCTCCACATCCTATCTCATTCCACTATCTATTTCAAGGGATTTCATGAGAATTTTACCTTTTGTGTGAACTATAATATCTAGGGTTCGTGTTTTGAACAATTTCATTAATTTTTACGTTGTCTGGATTGATCTATAGGGATCTTTCTCCCATATCCTAGAGTTTGTCGAGTTCACACACCATTGAGTTATGCGTTTCTATTATATTTCCTTCTGAAAAAACGCATTTATGCTTGTGTGTTTCCAATTAATTTTTAAATAATGTTCACATGTCATGGTATTATTGGTTATTATTATTATAGTGTTCTGGAATTGGTTGAAATTGTAAAAAATTTGATTTCAAAGGGATTCTTGAAATATTCTCTGGTTTATGTGTGTCTGAGGTGTTTTTCAAAAAATCACTTATTATTTTAAAATGAAATTGGAAATTTTGTGATGATTTTGGCCTTATATACATTGTAAGAACATTTTTTGTAATTTTTTGTGTTTGAATTGGTTATTATTTAGGGAAATGATTTTTAATATCTTATTTCACTGGTTAGAAAAAAAAAATTATTTTAAGATAGGTTTTTGGATGAATGAAAAAGATCATTTTGGTGTAAAATTTTATATGAGCACATACATATGTTCCTATAGTGTAGACATGGATGTAACCACAAATGCGAACAGTCTGAGATGAATTTTTCAGAATTAAAGACCCATATTTTGAAATACTAATACCCCCTCCCTCCTTATTTCCTTCTTCAAACTCTTTATGATTTATCAATGGTTCCAAAATTTTCCACTGAACTAAAAGTGGTTTTATAATCATATAAGAAGAAAAGGGTCTTATGGCACATTAAAAAATGGCTGGTTTCAAAATTAAATGATAAACCATTTGGCACTTTTGGTTACCTTGTGTGCAATTATTCTTGGATAGGAAATGGTGTTGGAAGTGAAGTTGTATTTAGAATTCAAAGGAATATTTGGAATTGTGAATGTAAAATCGGTATTTAATGTTATTTTAGAAATTATTTATAGAATAATTATTATATATTTTAATTTTAAGATCAAAAGGCCCTATTGGAATTTTATTATATTTGGAAACTAATTATTTCTTTGAAATCATAAATGCGTTATTGGTACATTTTAATGTTTTGAGAAATCTTTTAGAAGCTTGCATGGTGTGACATCCTGGTTGGAATTTGTACATAAGTTATCAATTATAAAACAACACTATAGATGGATTTACCTATATGGGTTACTGTATTGTGGTGTCAGTATTTGGGGTCAGCTAGTACAGTGATGATAGAAAAGGTGAGTAATGCATGAAATGTCCTCCCACTTACATAGTATACTTTTAACATGGGTTCCATTGGAATCTTCTCAAGGGTCTAGTGATGGTTTCTAATAAACCCCAATGAGATGGGTTGGTAACACCAAGATTATATGAAAGGTCGGGTGGGATGTTCGACCAGATATGACTATTGAGGGAGGCCAATTGGCTATTGTCTGAGAATATTCACTATACACTGATGATCGGTTCCAAACATAGTACGTCCAGGGATTTCTATAGAGATGCTTAAAAAATTATGATGGTTACTATTTGGATGTTAATGTTTATTTTCATTTTTAATTGATTTTCAGTTTTTACTACTCATTTATTTTTATCACTTCCTAGTATTGTTTGGTTTGGGATTTATAACTTGTTTACTTTTCTTCATAAATTGACATTTGTTTTATTTGGAATTTGATTAGGGGATTTGTTTTCAAAAATGATAAACAGTTTTGGACTAATACAAATGCAAGGTGTGTTGTTTTAGAAAATATAACTTCAGTTGTTTATCTAAAATGAGAAAAAAAAAATATTTTTTGTAAAATGTATTTTTAAAATAGTGTTAATGGAATATTTTTGGGAAAGGAAATTTATGGATTCTGTGCTGATTTCCTACTGAGTTGTGAAGCACACACCCTACTTATACCATTTAGTGTAGGTAGACCCAAGCTGTTTAGTAAGATGAGGTTTCTAGTTCGAACACCCATTATAATAGGTAAGTTTGTAGATAGTGGTGACTATATGGTCACATGTATATCTTGTTTGTTGCAGTTTGGTTTTGTTTTTTTAGTTCAATTTTGTATCTTTCTTTCAATTTGTTCAACTATTGTAACCTAATCTATTTATAAATGTTTATCTGAGATTTAGTTATTATTGATTTTTTACTTGTTTAGTTTATTCATCTGATCATACTTTAATGGGAAACAATCGTTCCCCTAAATGATTAATTTGATACTCGATAATAGTTGACAGCATGTACGGATCGGGAACGGTCTTTAGGCCATGCCATGGACCAGGTCAGATGTCGGGTCTGATGGAATCCGGATCTGTTTCATGATAATTTTAATATAAATCAATAAATTTTATATATGAATTATGTATAGTGTAATAATATTTATTTTTATAGTTTATATCAGCATTTATATTATATAAAATAATTATAATAGAAAAAAAATTATAGGAGATTTGAAACATATATAAAGTTTATTATAAAAACTGAAAATTAATTATAATTCTATATGTTTATTTTAAATTATATAATAGGGAATAAATATATAAATTTTAATATTTACTATATAGATCATGTTTTTAAAAATTACATAATGGGAAATTTAATATATTTTATTTAAATAAATGTACATTGTTTTTTATTTAAATGATGTATATATATAAATGAAATTATTTACTACACAAATTACCTGTGCTAAAAAGGAATTTATAAAAGCGAATCATTTATTATCACTAAATAATGTAAAGATAAAAAGATACCATTATAAGAATTGAACATATATGCACATGTAAGAACATACACAAACATGTGAATTTATATATCCATCCATCCATACACATACACATAAACACACAAGAAAATACACATACACATACATACACATACATACAAATACTTGTAGGCACATGCACACAAATACAGATATCGATTGATATACAGATACACACACATAAAAACACACACACACACACATGCACAGAAAAATACACATACGATCCCCCACACACACATCGAGTCATATTCATACACATTCATAGAAAAAAATAAACATTCATACAAACACAAACACACACACACACACTGTTACACAAACATATATACAGACATACTTACTTACTTAAAAAACACAATCAAATACATACATTCATTTAAACACACACACACATATAAATACATACATAGATACACATATAATTATTTTATATGCAAATCTTTATTGATCCCCCATAATTTTTCACACTTTTTCTTTTGTCACATTATTAGTGCTTTTTAGTCCATATCATGCATTTTCATCAAAACAACCACGATTATATTAGTAGATATATATATTTATTTACATATACTATATAAATATATAATGAAACAACTACTAGTTCATTTATATATTTATATTTTTTAAATAAAGCTTCTTTACACTAAATTAACATAAGCATTTGTTAATTCATTTAATCAAATTATTTAATATATATATATATATATACTTTTTATGATCATATATAAATATATATATATATATATTATGAAAATAATATTGATAATAATTATATATTTTATTGAAAACCAAATTTATTTACTATATATATTATATGTATATTTATATTTTAATCTATTTGTAGATATATAAATATATAAAATAACACACATAAGTAATTATAAATATATTGATACTGCACACACACACACATAGATATATATATATATACAATAAATTTTAAGAATATAAAAATTAATATATGAATAATTTAAATATGAACAAAATTTAATTTATTAATAATTTTTTATAAATAGTTAGTAAGATATTTTGTAATATATATAAAACTGAATATAGATGATTAAAAATATTTAAAAAATCATTTATATTAATATATATATTTATATATTTAAAAATAATGTTTAATAATATATAAATAATTGTAAAAAATATATATTATGGGAAACCTTTATTAGTGATTTTTGAGTATTGGTAAAAGGTACCCTTTATTAGTGATGAAAAAAATTACCAAATGAAATATTTAAATAGCTCTATGAAAAATGATTATAAAGGATATCCTTTTATTAGCACAATATCTAAATTTTTTTAAAAAATCATTTAGTTAAGATTATAGTTATTGCTGATAATGGGTTTCCATTTATTTATGGTTTTTAGCACTGATAAATGCCACTACTTAATATAGAAAAAGCAGTATTAGTGATAGAACAAAATCCTATAATTTTTATGTAAAAAATTTTATATTTTAGTCACATAAATATAATAAATTTTCAAAACTATCATAAGTAGTTATAGATTTAAATAAAACAAAAAATAAGAAACATCTAAATTTTATTTAACTTTCCTGGATCAACATACAAATTTTTTAATTAGAATTAAAAAATACAAGAAAAATAAAATAAAATAAATCTAGATTATTAGAAATTAAAATTATCAATAAAGATAAAGAATTTAACAATTGATGGTTTTGTCCAATGACTAAAATGTTTGAATTTTTTTATCATCAAATATCACCAAACTAAATTTATATATTAAAGGTACTAATAAATAGTACTTGTCCCTTTAGTTTCATTTATTATTTTGATATTTTGTGCGGAAATGATCATTACTATAGTGAGGGCTACAAGATACCACCAAAAGCAGTTTTTAACAGTTAATAGGTGGTTCCAAGTGATCTCTATAAAGACGTTTCTATATGTATATTTTTTAAATATGAAATTAATACTGTAATGACCCAACCTTAAACACTACATAATCATGAATAATGTTAATAATTTACATTGAGGATCTTTTCAGGTTTAGAAATTTTGATAATTAGTTCATAACTTATACAAAACAAATTGAATAATTACATGTAGATACTTCTACTCACTCTCCAATTTTTTCATAAAATAATAAATCTTAAAAAAACATGTCTAGTTCCATGTTTTAGATAACATGAATTTTCCTTGATCACATCCTTGACCCTGTAAATCTTTAACTCTTGTGAAAAACATTACATAGCCTATGATGAGCATAAAAAGCTCAGTAAGGGATATATACAGAAGAAAAACTGTTTGTTTTTCAAAAAAAATGTATACCAATAATACTTGGTCATAAAGAAATAATTTTCACTTTAAAGAAGTAGAAAAAAAAACTTCACTGAATATAAGCTCCTTTCATACAATTTTTCTAACCAAAAGATTACTATAATGACCATATAAAACAACATATAGCATATAAAGGTTAATTAGGACATTCATATACTTAAATGGAATAACCATATGAATGAAATCACCACAAATCACTAAATAGAATAGTCGTATGGACTACTTACATTCTAAATGAATTAGAGGTTATAATGTAACAACCCATCCTTTGTTTATTATGGAACCACCTGTCATTTGTTTTATCGCGTAACCACCTATCAAATTTCCAAGTACAAATATGTAATCATAAAACAAAAAATATTTCAAATATCAAAATCTAACTAATAATATTTCATTTGGAATAAAACAATTCATTTTGAGATATTTAAATACTCAATACATTTAAAAAATAATTTTCAATACCAAAACAACCAAAAAAAATAGAATAATATGTTTATATTTTCCTTTTAAAAACATTAAGGCTTATAGCAGAATCCAAATAACGATTACAGCGGTGGAGAGGTCATTATCGCGAAAAATGTTAAAAACATTCCAATTCTTATTTTAGTAAAATAAATCATATATTAACCATTCCCATTTAATGAAATTAAAAGTTAAAGGTTTTTATAATACACCATGTATTAGAAGGAGTTTTATATTATCAAAACATACCACAATGATAGGAGATTGAGATGAAGTTGCTTACCTCATGTCAGACTTGTCACGTTTGTTCATGTTCTTCCAAAATAACAATTGTATGCTAATTTATAATTTATTAAGAAACATTTTCAGGGTTTTTATTCCATTAATATCACTTATTACTTTACAATAATAATTAGTTAATTATTATTGTTCACATCAGACATTTTAAGGATGTTCGGAACTTGAGTCGAAAATGAAGTTATTATATTTACATATTATCCATGTGGTCAAAATTACATTATATCCATATTGATAATAATTATTTAGATATCATATATATCATATATATCCATTATATATGTATTTAGAATAGTCCATAGCATTCAGATATATAAAATTATGTGCACCATTCCTGGAGAAGGTAAGTCGTCCGTACACATGAACACTACTTTCATTTCATTTTCTTATTTAAAGGAAAGATAAATAAATTATTCAAAGTTGTATTATAATTATTGTATAATATATATGTTTTATAAGTTACATAATTTCATTAATTCCATCATTGATATGTTCCATGTATAGAATGAACGAGTCATATCACTTTGAGGGGGTTGTAGTCTCCACTACCTCAAATAAAATAATCACATATATACAACGTGAAAAGAATAGAGGTATGTTATAAATGAAAATTATAGAATAATTTAGATTAAATACATATCATATATATCATATATAATTAATGTTCCATCATAATGGCCACCATGATATGTGGTAGGAGAAAAATAAACTATCATTGTTTCGTGAGGCAGTAGTTCACCGCCCACAGAAACTGTATGTTCTATACCCATTTGGTGGTAGTGTGTGAATGTGTAGTTCTAATACTTTTCATAAAAACAAACAAGTAAGTTGAGGATACAGATTTTTTTATGAAAAAAAATAATAATGAAATCAAAGGGAGTGGATAAAGAAAATTAAAGAAAAGATCTTGAGAGAAGACGTTAACTTTAAATCGGTTAACTCCATTTGGATAGAATGAAAAGGCTTTCTTGAATTTCTATATTTATAGTGGAAGGATTCTAGGAGTAATATAGGGATTTTGGGAGAATTTTGGATTAGTTTTTGGATGGGACAAGGTGCATGAGAGATGTGAGTAATGGGTTTGATGTGGTGTCCTTTTATAAGAGGGAGGAGCGAAACTTTAGAAATGTTTGAATGTGTTTTTTTATTATAGACATTATTCTATTTTAAAAAGTCCAAATATTATTTAATTATAATACAAAGATAGGTGTGTTCTAAATACTCTCATAAAATTGGTTTTATACATGTTTATGGTATAAAATTAACCTTATCATCTAGATTTAACCTTCAGTTAACTAATTACACTTTTACCATGTCCTCTTGTATATTCATACTATATTGTTAATATATTTACTATAAAATTCACAGAAACCCCAAAATTGATCATTCATGACATTTTGGACATTATAAACATCAGTAGTCAGACTCAATGATTTTTATGATTATTTTATCATTTAATTATATAGTATTTATTTTGAAAACTCATTTAAGTCAATTTATAAAGTATTCATATTAAGACTTTTAAAAAATTTATAAAAACGTTATTCTCTCAAAAAACATTCATTAATTAGAATAAAAACAGTTATTATAATGTATAAAATTGTTTCATGGAATAAAAAGTATCAATATAAATTTATTTTAACACTTATAATCTCATTTATTTATCATTAATAAGGTAATCACTACATCAGCATTGTTTCATAAATGATTTTATTTATCTGTTGTATAAAAATTATAAATAAAATATGATGATGTAGAAAAATAGTTTTATTTTTTAATGAATATTTATTGTAGAAAATATCAGTTATATTACTCTTTATAAAAATTGTTTTATTAAAAGATATACGTTTATGTTACAGTTTCCTTAACTTGTAAATTAATTTTTATAAAATGTTATTTTCACTTACAAGTGGCTCCATGGGGACCGAAAATAGACCAAAGGAAGACAATGTTTATAAATGTATCATCCAATATGGTTAGGGAATGTGTTAAAGTAATTTAATATTATTATAATATTATCTTTTACCCTTCTTTACCATATTTACCTTTTAACCATGGTAAATAAAATATTTACTAAAGTTACTATTCATAATTACTAAATATAAAACATACATATTTTCAAAATTTGGAACTCCTAATTCTAAATATGGAATCCATTTTTCCAATTCAAAACAAATAATTTGTTGAAATTAATTTAAAATTAATTCTTGTTGTCAAAACCAAAAAGTGTGTTTTTATGAAATGAAAACCACCAAAAGATTGACAAGTGTTTATGTCTTATTTCAATGTGAAATTAAATATAATGGACATAATTGGATTAAAAAGCAAAAATATAATCCAATTACATATTAAATATAATTTAAAGTACAATATAACAATATAAATAAATTAGATTAAAATGTAGTTTTGAATTAAAATGCTGGATTTCTCACTATTCATAAAAAATGAACTTGATCAGAAAAAAAAAATTACCCAATGTAAATTTTGATGTCTCAGTTCTAAAAAATAAGTTTCCATTTTTCAAATTTATAACATAAAAGTGATAAAAACTAGATTTTAAAATTGATAGCCACGAAAAGGATGTAAACGACTTTTTAAAAAATATTAGAGTTTTTCATGATTAAAATAAGATTAATGTATATTTTAAGCCTTAAAAATTATTGAATAAAGGTAAAAAATTATAATAAACATGTGTACTCATATTTTTGATAGTTCGTTTCATTCATTCCAAAAAAATGGTTTGATATTAAGTTCCATTTAAAATAATAATATTTTATATTATTTTTCTCTATAACTCAATGATGCGTGCAACATAAGATCTCAAAGTAACTAGTTATTGTGTTTTGAGTACATTATCAGAAATAGAATCCCCATTAAAGTAAAATTATTATTTAATTGGAAATTAATAACAATATGAAAATTTAATATTCTTTATTTACTAGGGATGTTACATCCCTCGACCCTTTTGGGAATTTCGTCCTTGCAATTTTAAAATTAGGATCAGAAACATCATTAAAAGTCACAAATTGGATAAAGAGTAAAAGAACTATCACATTAAAATATATATAGATATTTATAGAAGGTATCCCAAGAAAACACATACTATGGTTCCATGTGGAAAAACATCTATATGGAAAAGAAACTATGTGTCATGTTCTGATGGAGGGTGATAGAAAACATTATCAGGAGAAATTTAACCACCTAAAAATCCCAAACTTGTGATAGGTTAAATAGTTTTTGATTCCCCATTAGGAAAAGTAAATAAAAAAATATGGTTTATGTTCCCTTTCATAAACATGGATAATTTATTTATGATATTAACTAACAACATAAGGAAATATACTTACTTTTCTTGTAGAGTTCCATCCTTTAATAAGTTTCTACCAAGAACACATCTTTTCTCTAAACGTAAGATGATTTGGTAACACTTCAAGTACTAGAATCCACATCACGAGAGTAAAATGATCCCAAAAAGTTGAACCAAATATTTCCCCTATATTTAGACATTAAAAAACTAGAATGGTTTTTTCAAGATCAGATAATCCCTAAAAGAGTAATGTTTTATAAAAAAATAGTACTCTTCATCACCAAAATTGAATGAACAATCCATGAAGTTCAATAAAGAATATTGAATACAAAATTGTACTTAAAGATATTCAACATAATATAAAATATGTTGGAATCTGAAAATTCAGAAAGATTTGACGATATATTCTTCCAAAAATATATTAACATTTATCTCCAAATCACATCTGATAGTCCTAAAGTGTCATATTGGAATATAATTAAACTAATTATATATTATCTATGATATATCAATGTAAAGACCTAGAAATTTCAAAGAAATTTTTTTTCTTATTTTCTTTGTAATTTTGCGAGTGTGTGGTTTTTGACGACACCTGATTCCGAGGCCCGGTGTTCCCGGAATAAATTTCTGAAGTTATCTTAGGTACGTTCAAGGAACGAACGAGCGGGTTTTCATAACTTTTGAACCAGTGCTCAGAATCAAAAACGAAGGGCCCCGATTAACGCGCAGCACCGGTAATTTCTTAAGAAGACCCTTTCTGGAGTTTCTTTTTATTGGGTGGAGTTGTAAAAAAAAGAGTGAGGAATAAAAATATAATTGTTTTAATATTTTATTTTTATTTCTTGCTAAGTGGTTTAAGTATTGTGTCACAACACTTTTTCCCTCTCTTATGTGGTTTAACTCCTAGGTGTGGGAGTTGGAGTGAGATCCGTTGGGTTTCTAACTTCCCTTATGAGAATAAATGAGAGGTGGGGCCCACACGAGACCCACCCCTTCAATTTTTCTATAAATCCTCACCTCCCTCTTAAATTTTGTAAACTCATCTTAATTGAATAACACACCGGCACCCCTTTTAAATTCCAAGTCAACTCTCGCAATTAATTGGTCAACGCGCATTAATTGATTGTGATATTTTGAATTTTGAAATGGTTTGAATAAGTAATAAAATAAGGGAAACCTTATTTTATTATTGTTATTTTGTTGTGCAAGATGTTTTGGAAGAGGAGAGCTCTAGTCTTGAAGAACGTTCTTCCTCATTGAAGAACGCGAAGAATGACATAGAACGCCAGCCTCCGACAAAAGATGACGAAGAATGCTAGTTCCTCAGAGATCGACGATGCGACGCCGTGTACTGCGACACTGATGATGCTCTTCTCTGCGATGCTTTGTACCGCGACGCCGATGACACTTATGGAGCTTCGTTCCAGGATGTCGTCTTCCACGATGACCCTTTCCCGCAACGATTCTCATTCGACGACTTTGTTGAGGTAGGGTTTTTATTTATGTAGAATTTAATTCCCTTGTTTCTTTCGTTGAAAAAGAAAACAAATAACACATATCAACTTGTTGTTATATTGATCCGCGAATGTTTAAAATGTGGGTTGGGAATTTTGGTATGCTTTAATTTTATTTGAGGGATCATGGAACAATTTGCTTCAATTTTATTTAAATAAAATTGATTATTCGTTCTTCGTAAAACCCTGTCTAATCTTGGATATTTGATAACGCCTAACACGGAGGGCACATGCCGAACAAACTTGGCCCGACAACCCTCCGCAGATTTTTGATGGTGTGCAGATTGACGACGATGATGGAATGAGACCGCAATAGTGATTTTAAGCATTTGCAGTAAAGTACGGGACCCGAGATGAACACCAGTGCAGAAGAAATTGAAAACGGACCACCAGAGCAACTCCGATGACCCGCGGACAACACTGGCGGTGTGGGTTGCCGGCGCGCCGCCAGGAGGAACCACTGCGGTAGAAGCCACGTCGGCTGGTGGCTAGATCCGGCGGTCGTGCGAGTTTCAGGGGAGCAGGACGCGGCGCTCGCCGCGCCTGCAGAGTGCAAAGCCCGCGGGGGACCTTATCCCCCGTTCGGCTCACTGGCCGAGCCAGCGTGCCCCCCGGCCGGGACGGGCTGGGTTTGGAAGACCAGACCGGGCCACGCCCTACCGGGTCGGACTCATACATGGGTCGGGTCGACCCGGTTTGGGCCTACCCGGGGGGGTGGGCCGGGTCGGATCGGGCCCAGAACCCCCATTTTCAGACCACGTCGATCTTTTACCTATAACATGGGCTACGGATCTCCGATCGATGCAACGTCTATTGCGTGGTGATCCTTGGATCGAGGCGGTCGTGTGGGTATATTACACTCAAGGTTTTGGAGAACTTTGGGTAAGGTCGGGTAGGTTCGAAAACGAAACCAACTGGGCCCTCAGAGCGAAAACGCTTATAACTTAAGCTCCGGACGTCTGATTGACGTGCCATTGACTTTGTTGGATTCCTCTTAGTGAGACAGACCATTTGGCTTACTCCGCTCGAGGTTTGGATGCAGTTGAAGTGCGGTCGGGTTGGTTTTGACTTAAAAACCCACCAGGCCCCTGGAACGAAAAAGCCAATAACTCTCAGACCGAGCGTCCGATTGACACGCCGTCTGTCACGTTGAGTTCCTCTTGTCGAGATGGAACATTGGGATACATAAACTCTGGACTACATTTAAGTTGATGCATCGACCCCCCATGGCTTGTGGAGAGGACCCTCCCAGAATCGAGCATGTTGTATGAGGGAACCCTAGAGCTGACTGCGACTGCAACGACGAAGATGACTGCACATAAATCCTCCATGGTTTCAGCAGTGACGATGACTGCACTGATATCCTCTGTGGGTTCAGCAGTGATGAAGATCATACTGAAATCATCCGTGGGTTCGACGGCGATGAAGACTGCACTGAAATCCTCTGTGGGTTCGGCAGTGATGAAGACCGTACTGAAATCCTCTGTGGGTTCGACGACGATGAAGACTGCACTGAAATCCTCTGTGGGTTCGGCAACGATGAAGATCATACTGAAATCCTCCGTGGATTTGACGTCGATGAAGATAGCACTAAAATTATCCGTGGGTTTGTTAGTGACGACTACCATACGAGAATCCTCCATGGGTTCAACGGTGAAGACAATCATACGGGAATCCTCCATTGGTTTGATGTGAAGACTTTCATACTAGAATCCTCCATGGGTTCGACGACGATGAAAACCATACTGGAATCCTCTGTGGGTTCTATGGGGAAGACTATCGTACTGGAATCTTCCGTGGGTTCGACGATGATGATAACTATACTGGAATCCTCTGTGGGTTTGGTGGCGAAAACTACAGTACTTGTATCATACGTGGGTCCGACAGTATTGACATCTGTTGTAGCATCTTACGTGGGTCCGACAGCTTAGCTGGTCTAGTATCCTACGTGGGTCCCAGCAAGATGAATCAGTAACTACATCTGATCATCTCCTTGTGTTTTACAAATGATGTATACCTGTGTGAGCTGAGTCTTGACATTCAATCATTATCTTCGATATGATTGACTTGTATTATCCTGTGTGGATTGGTTGTGCTATCCTATGTGGACTAGATCGAACATGGGCTCGGATGTTGGAGCTGAACTGGACTTGATGACTTAGTTATATGTATGGGAATATATCTAATCAGTGTTGGATGTTACTTCATGATTGTATCTTTCCTTTGTGGATTATCCTTTATGGATTATGGGAGACCTTTGGGGGTCTCGGGGTCCCTACTGAGTAGCGTATACTCACCCGTTCACGGAATATTCCCTCACTACGTTGTGTTGGATGCAGACGACGGACATCACTCATCGTGGTTGAGGCTTGTGGAGCAAGTCTATACCTGGAGGTGGACCACTGGGTGAGACGTACATGGAGCGAACGGCTGGACCCGATGAGCTAAGGAGGCTCTCTGTACCCACCCTTTAGGTGGGAATTCCAGTGGATGGATCGACATTGCTGCTTTACTTTCAGTTGTTGTACTTTCTTTCCAGTTGTACTTTACTTTTAGTTTGGGTTTGTATTTTGGCCCATTTACATTAGGCACATACTATTGTACCTAGTTTTACTTATTGTATACTTCGTCTTGCTTACTCTGTGGTGCTTGTTTATTTTATAAAGGCAATGCCTTCCCCATTCTGTTGGGATTTACGCCTTTGGTGCTAGTCTCTAGCCCCTGGCCTATTGAAGGCGGGCTTGGGGTAGTCACGGCATGGGCCCTGAGGACGGGTTGTGACAAATTGGTATTAGAGGATTTCGGTTCTACCGTAGAACATAGGACTCTAATCATTCTTCTATGAAGCAATAGTGTTAAGGGTATTGAGGGTGGTTATCAATCCAGGGAGACCAGTGTTGGTGCGGCGGCCAACGTATCCGTACACCAGGACCCTGACTTCTTATTTCCGACTCAATGCACGAAAACATTGATTGCATGTGTGTTTCAAATGTTTTCTTTGTGATTACATTGTGTCAGCTAACCAGGTATACTATTTTGACCGTGGCGCACCTATTTCCTCTCAGGATGGCCCCACGATGGCATCCGGCTAGGGTTATGAGCTTTGTGTGAGACGACAGCCCACCGAGCAACAAGGCCTCAGTGTAGGGACCTTTTTCAGTGGAGGCACCGACGGAACCTCTACCCGCCGAGACACTGATGCTACCAGCTTCAGCCGCTGAGAGTGCACGTTGCCTTAGTGCACTATATGAGTTTCAGTGTCAGAGACCGCCCAGGTTCCATGGGGAGACGGACCCTCAGGCAGCCGAGGATTGGATGGAGGCGGTTGTGTGAGTTTTCAGGTTAGTGGGGACACCAGCTGCCCTCATGGTGATCCTTGCAGCGAGTCTCCTGCACACGTTTGTAGGCAGATGGTGGAGCATGATGCTCCAGGTGCACAATGAGGAATCACTCCTTTGGATAGACTTTGAGAGCTTCTTCCACTCGGAGTTCGTCCCATTCACCCTCCGTGCGGTGCGCATTCAAGAGTTACTATAGTTGCGACATGGTAGCATGACCATGGCCCAGTACTCGGCGCGGTTTACTGATCTCTCACGCTACTCCACAGATATGCAATGGGACCCGTTCTTTCGGGTCCGTACTGTAACACCCCAGGTAAATAAATAATATGAAATTTTTATAATTATCCCTATTTGTGAATAAAATGTTTGTATTAATTTAAAGGGAACACTATGCTCAATGGATTAACCAATATGCAACAACATGTCCCTTTGAAATCATACGTTGCACTCCAATAATAAAATAATTTTATGTTAACACCTAGCTGTTGTAATGACGGGAACTAACTACAAAATGATTATATATTTTTTTCAAATATTTTTACATTTTATGATAAATGTTAGAGGATTAAAAATGCGTATGAATCCAATTTTAAGAGTAAAAATTCTAATATTCTTTAAAAGGTCGATTAACCGTCTTTTGATGATGAACCTATTTTAAATCAACTTTTTCATAATTTTATGTGTTATATTTGACAAAATAAAATTTTCTTTAGAATCGGGACATCAGATTTTACTTTGTGTAAATTTTAGGTATTTTTCCGATAAAGATCATTTTTCATGAATAGTGAAAAATGTTGTATTTTAATTGAAAACATGTTTTTAATCTAATTTTTTTATATGATTAGATTATATTTTTAATTTGTTTTAAAGTGAAATTACAATATATTTTTACCCTTTAATCCAATAGTGGTCGTTGGAATTAATTTCATCTTGAAATTGGACTGAAACTAGTGGTAATCATTTGATACTTATTGTTTCATAAAAACACGCTATTTGCTCTGACAGCAAGAATTAATTATTAAATTAATTAATGTAACTTATATGTTTTGAATTTTTTAAAATAGACTTCATTTTTGAATTCAGAATATCAAATATAGCTCAGGGTGGAGTTTTGGTATTTTTCTAAAAAACATCAATTTTTGATGAATAGTGAAACCACTAAGTGGTACTTATAAAAACTGATTTGCCGTTTAAATGAAATTTTACCACCTCTGTGTTTTGAATTTCAAAAATCCGACATACATGGTTGTCATTAAGAAGTAAAATGTGGTTCAATGGAATTAAAATAATATTTTGGTGAATAGTAACTTTTAAGTTTTTAATCGTGATTAGAGGTAATTAGTGTAGTTTAAGGTAAAAATAATGTTTTAATAATATAAAATGACCTTGAAACATGTCCTACCCTTATTGGATGTGTCATGGACTACCACCAAAATCCATGGGTCAACTTGGGTACCCCATGGAGCCACTTTGGAAGGAAAATGACATTAATATCTTTTTATTTAATGTGAAAGTAAAAATGATACAAACATGAGTTGTTTTACTAAAACCATTTTTAAATGGGGGTATACAAGTCAGATTTTTGACTATAAATATTCATTGGAAAGATAAATATATTTCCTACATCATAGTTTTTTATAATTTTTAGAAATTAAATAAATTAAATTATTTATGACACCATGATGATGCAGCGATTACCTCATTATTTAAAGATTTAAATAAAATGGAAGGATAATGTAAAATATAAGCCCTACACATTCCCAAAACCTATTGGATGAGTTTATTTTGAAACAATATCAACTTATCCTCAATACTCATCAATGTGGGACCTTTAAAATTTGAAACTCATTCTAAAATAACGTAACATTTCCTTACTTCCCAAGAGTGCCCCTCCTCTCCTCTTATAAAAGGCCCCCACCTCTACCACCTTACACACACCTCTCAAGCCTTTCACTCAGCCAACCCCTGCCCATTTCAACTATCCACATCCCTATATTCATCTTTGAAGCCTCACTTTGTGAAGAATCTTTTCCAAGGAAGCCTTTGATCTCAAATCAAAGAGAGCTACCTGATTTAAAGGTAGTGTCCTCTCTTGTGTTCTTTTGTATTACTTTGCTTCTCCAACCCCCTAAACTCATTTTATTCTTTTCTTTTGTAACAAATACATTATCTTCAATATAATAGGATGTTGTTATAAGAATAATTCAAGATACACTTACACACACCTACATCTAATGGTTAAAGAACATATTGTTTCTGTGGATGGAGAATTTCTGCCTCACGAAACGATGATTGTTCAACAGTCATATAACACCTTCAAAGGTGGCCATTAAGATGTAACTATAGTTATATATGATATATAATATGTTTATGTTTTACATAAGATTATTTATTTTTCTTTTGTGTCATACCTTTATGGTTTCCATTGTGGGTAAACACGATAATTTCATTTTAGGAAGTCCGGACTACCGCCCCCTCAATGTGATTTGATTCATTAATTCCATATGTGGGATGTATAAAGGATGGATTTAATATTATTATATATAATTAATGTTACATATAAATGATGAATATAATTATGGAATTAAAATATACATACCCCTAATTTGGTATTAATTCCATTAATATGACATAGAAATGAAAGTAGCGTTCATGAGTACGTACGGCTTACCGTCTCCATGTACGGTGCATTTCATTTCTTACCTAAAAATGATTATGTAATATTATAAATACTTTTATATTATGGATATATATTATATATATGATATCCAAATTCTGAACATCAATCTGGAGATAATGAACCTTTGACCACACGAACAACATGTAATTGTAAGAAGTCCACTTTCGACTTAAGAACCAAATATCGAAAAAACAAACATTATTAACTTAAATGATTACATAATGGTTATAACATGGAAATAAGTGATATAAAAGAATAATGAACTTGAAAAAGGTTCTTAAGCAAGTTTTAATTAACTCATGTTTATTATTAAGGACGTTAAAGAACGATCGAGTCAAGTCGTACCTGTGGTAAGGGATCCTACCCCTCTCTTTCTTTTTAAGTACACTCTTTTATGTCATTCCTTTTAAGATCATATTTCTTATGATTGGGATATTATTTTATATTAATCCTACTATAATTTTTATGTTCATATTATTAGATACCCTATTTTATCTCACCAATCTATTTTGGATGTTTTGAGTGGCGCCGTCATGCTGCCGAATTTTCGTAAGGGAACCAACCTCTCTCTTTCTTTTTAAGTAGTCTCTTTTATGTCATTTATTTTATGCTCATATTTCAAATTTTTGGGGATGTTATTTTATATTCCTCATTCTGTAATTTTTATGTTCATATAATGAGAGACCCTATTTGATCTCATCAATCCATTTTAGGAAGATTTAAGTGGCGCTGTTAGGCTGCCGAGTTTTCGTAAGGGATTTTTCATCTCACTTTTATTCTAGTGATGGTTATGCTACGTTTGACACTATTTACATTGAGTGGTTTATGTACTACCCATTATTATACACATTTTGTAGTATAATTTCAATTATGGGTATTGACATCTTAATTTTATGAACCTTCTTCCTTGGGGTGTATGTTTCGAAAGTTACCCAACTCGGTAAGGGGAACATTTCACCCTACTCTTTTTAAAAGACTTCTTTTGTTATGTCTTTTAATTTAAATATTATTATGTTGTGATATGTTCTTCTAAATCCTTATTGATGTAAATTTTATGTCCAAGTGATGAGATACCATTCACTCTCTCATCGACTAATTTTCGGAATTTTGTATTGACACCGTTAGGCTGTTGAATTTTTACAAGGGAACATCTTAACCCAATTTCGATTTCTTTGGGTTCAACTTGTACTTCATGAACATGTCATACTATGAATAAGTGTGAATGACCTCTGATTGTTTCACACTTAATATCAATGTATATTAGGTGTATTTTTATTTCTCACACATAATTATGTGATAGATTTATCCTTAATTTAAGGATACCCTCTTTATAATGCATTTCATCTCAATTTACATTTCCATTGAGACTTCATTGTTGTCATGCACAAATTCACTCTTATATGGTGTGTATCCTGTCCTTTGACATATTATATCATGAATACCTTTATTCTCATGATATTATAAAGCTCGGATTAAATTTTATTCCCCAATTATTTGTATTTAAGAGTCTGTCATTTTGTTATAAACTCTTTAACAAAAATATCGTTTTAAATGTTTTAAAGATTAATTATTCAAAATATTTATCTTTAATGTCCATGTTTTCAAAATGGTTTTTAGTATTTATTTATATTTACATTAATGTTTTAAAATTAAAATTCCATTAAATGCTTCAAAGTGGTATGAGATACTTTGATTCAAAAATCTCTTTTAAATGGTTTTTGAAAATGGATCGATTAATTCAATATCTTGGAATTACTTATTGTGATTGAAAATGAAATGTTGTTATTGAAATGTTTATAATTTCAATATTATATGTGTAATGATGGTACTTGGACATTTTACGGGTGGTTACGTGATAAACCATATAACAAGTGGTGCCGTGAATATCACGACGGGTAGTTACGTTATAACCTCCAATGCATTGGGTATGGAAGTCAGTCGTATGGCTATTCCATTAAGTATGTGTGGAAGTCGACCTTATAGTTATTCCATTTTAGTATGTTTATGTCCCAAGTTACCTTTATATTTTCTATGTTCTTTATATGGGTTTTATGGTAATCTTTTGGTTACAAAAAGGTAAGTAATGATATTTTACTCAGTGAAGAGTTTTTACTACTTCCTAAAGGTGAAAGGTATTACTTTGATAATGTATACATGTTTTACTTGTTGCTTTGAAGAACTAACAGTTTTCATTCTTTGTGTATCCCTTGCTAAGTATTTTATTCTCACCCCAAGTTTTTTTGAAATGTTTTTCATAGGACATAATGTTGAATAGGTCCAAGGAGGGATCAAGGAAATGTCAGGCTTTCTAAAACATGGAACATGACATGTTTCTTTTTAAGAGTTTTTTTTATGGAAACTTAGTAGAAGTGTCTACTTTGTAATCTTTGGAGATGTAATAGTTATGATCTAATTCTCTAAAACTCTAAAACTGAAAAGATTCTCAATGTGAATTATTCATTTAATTAAATATAAAGTAAGGTTTAAGGTCGGGGCCTTATAGTTGGTATCAAAGGTCGGTTTAGATAACATTAGAGGTTAGGGTATTAACTAAGCATAAGTGACATTACCATAATGGTTAGGATTTCAGAAAGAGTCATAGTTGTGGATAAAGTGAATGAGTAAGTATATCTTAGTGTTTATCTTCATCATTAGTACATGATGGTTTTGTTGATATACTCACACTGACCTTTTTGGTTTTAGTAAATGGCTGGATCTAGCAGGCACCAAAGTAACAGTGGATGTGAAGGAAACTGTGACAGTTTTCTGAGCGATCAACTGAATGATATGGGAGCTGCAATGATAACTCTTGTGTTTATCCTCAACCAACTATTTGTAGTCATGATTGACCACCTAAACCTTGGTGATTTATATAAGGCATCATATATGCGAGGAAAAAATCCCTACGGAACTACAGGTAAAAATCATAAAGTCAAGTTTGTTCAAAAACCAATGTGTCAAAGATGTGGAAAGAAACGCCTAGGAAAATGTTTCAAAGGGACAGAAATATGCTATAGATGTGGAAATTAAGGTCATAAAGCAAGAACCTGCCATGGAAAAAGGAAGCATCCATTTGACTCAAGGAAAGGGAAAGAAGTTCATTCTGAGGTGTCAATTGAATGTTTTAAATGTGGTGTGCATGGTCATTATGAAAACACATGTCCTAGGAAGAAGAATCGGTAATGGGGTCACCAAGATTGTACACATATTCGTTTACCAATACCTAATGCCATTCCGATTGAGGATGAAGAAACTGACCATGACCAGTCAAAGGTATGGATTATTTCATAACATTTGTTTTCCTATTTTGGAATCTTAGGATATGATTCATGATTTTGTTTGTAGGAAAGAAGTATTTTAGAATAATTTGGAAAGGAATGGTTAATGGATCATGAAGAATGTTGAATGAGTAAGCAGTCAACATATATGGGCTTCAAGAGTTATGGTGAAATTATTAAGAGTATTAAGTCTATGTTGATGATGGGGTTACATTAGAAGACTTTTTATAGTATGTGTAACCCTGATGTTTGATTTATGGAAATTTAATTCAAGGAATAATTATCTGTTCTTTTGTGGACATAGTTATAAAGAACCATTTTTGTTTATATGATCCTTACTTTTGAGGTAATTATGGGTTACTATATGTTATGATGGAAAGTGAAAGGAATGAGATAAAATTGAGGTTAAATTATGTTATGGTTATTTTTGATGATTTTATCTCTTTTTAGGGAATGATTTGAGAATTATGTAGTTTTGAAAAAGGATAACACACAGACCGTGTGACAACCCGTCGCATCGGACAAAGCTGCGGGAATCAAACCCACAACCAAAGTGCAACTGGTATTTATCGCATACCACTGGACTACGTGAAGTCCATGGTTATTTTGGATACTTCTTTTTAGTTAGATGATATTATGAATTAAGAGTAAGTTGATTTTGGGTTATCTATGGAAATTATTAACCAATCATGGAGGATATGTGATTAGGTTAATTACTTTTCAATATGAGACTTTAAGAGCAACTGATGTTGTTTGGAGATAAATGATACGATTTAACATGGACGACTATGTGATTAAATCCTTAAAACTATTTGGGTTTCAATCTTATTTTGGTTTACTTATGGTGTTCGTTGAACTTTGGGTTTTGTTGAACAAATTTTGGAGATTAAGAATACATTTTCTTTTTATAAAGGGTTATCCTTTTCTAGATTATCTAATCTTGTACTATCCTTTTTGGTTTTAGTTTTGGTTAAAGTCTAAAGACATTGGAAGTATATAGTTCTCTTTTGTGGATTAGGTGATTCTCTAGATGTTGATTATAGTACTCTTAATGTGAACAAGTCTTCATAAATACTTGTCTTTTGGAGAAAATATGAGTTTGTGTAAGAAATGTAATAAAAGATGAAATTCAACATGATAAGTAATTATGTTTCCTTATGAATAAATTACTCAATAAAAAGTATCTTAAAACAAAAATGTTGTCTATTAACTTTTCCTACTGGGGAATGGAATACTGTTTAACCCATCACTAGTTTGTGATTTTCTTGTGGTTAACTTTCTCCTAAACATGTTTTCTATCACTCTCCATCAGAACATGACCCTATGGTTTCTCATCCATGTCCATGTTTTCCTACATGGAATCCTAGTGTGGGTTAACTCAGGTGATCTCTGTACATCTCTTTATTTCTTTTAAAGTGATTGTTTTACCAACTCTTGTTCCGATGTGGGACTTTCAATGATGTTTCCGAGCCCAATTTTAAAATTGCGAGGACGCAATTCCCAAAAGGGGGGAAGGATGTAACACCCCAAGTAAATAAAGAATATTAAATTTTTATAATTATCCCTATTTGTGAATAAAATGTTTGTAATAATTTAAAGGGATCACTATGCTCGATGGCTTAACCAATACGCAACAACAAATTCCTTTGAAATCATACGTTGCACACCAATAATAAAATAATTTTATGTTAACACCTAGCTGTTGTAATGACGGTAACTAACTACAAAATTATTATATATGTTTGTCAAATATTTTTACTTTTTACGATAAATTTTAGGGGATTAAAAATGTGAAAGAAATCCAATTTTAAGCGTAAACATTCTAATATTCTTTAAAAGGTCGATTAACCGCCTTTTGACGACGAACCTATTTTAAATCAACTTTTTCAAAATTTTGTGTGTTATATTTGACAAAATATAATTCTTGTTTAGAATTTGGACATAAAAATTTACTTTGTGTAAATTTTTGGTATTTTTCCGATAAAGTTCATTTTTTTAATGAATAGGTAAAAATGGTGTATTTTAATTCAAAACCACTTTTTAATAAAATTTATTTATATGATTAGATTATATTTTGAATTGGTTTTAAAGTGAAATTAGAATATATTTTTACCATTTAATCCAATAGTGGTCATTGGAATTAATTTTATCTTGAAATTGGACTTAAACTAGTGGTAATCTTTTGATACTTATTGTTTCATAAAAACACGCTATTTTCTCTGACAATGGGAATTAATTATTAAATTAATTAATATAACATATATATTTTTAATTTTTTAAAATAAAATTCATTTTTTAATTCATAATATCAAATATAGCTTAGGGTGATGTTTTGGTATTTTTCTGAAAAACTACAATTTCTGATGAATAGTGAAACCACTAAGTGGTACTTATAAAAACTAATTTGCCATTTAAATGAAATTTTACCACCTCTGTGTTTTGAATTTCAAAAATCCGACCTACATGGTTTTCAATATAAAGTAAAATTTGGTTCAATGGAAATAAAATAAATTTTTGGTGAATAGTAACTTTTAAGTTTTTAATCGCGATTAGAGGTAAATAATGTAGTTTAAGGTAAAAATAATGTTTTAATAATATAAAATGACCTTGAAACATGTTATACCCTTATTGGATGTGTCATGTCCGACCAATACAATCTATGGGTCAACTTGGGGACCCCTTGGAGCCACTTTGGAAGGAAAATGACATTAATATCTTTTTATTTAATTTAAAAGTAAAAATGACACAAACATGAGTTGTTTTACTAAAAAAAATTAAATGGGGTTATACAAGTCATATTTTTTACTATAAATAGTCATTGTAAAGATCAATAGATTTCCTACATCATAGTTTTTTTTATAATTTTTAGCCATTAAATAAATTAAATTATTTATGACACCATGATGATGCAGTGATTACCTCATTATTTAACGATTTAAATAAAATGGAAGGATAATGTAAAATATAAGACCTAAAGATGACAAAAACCTATTGTATGAGTGTATTTATAACCCTTATCACCTTATCCTCGAAACAAATCAATTTGGGACCTTTAAAATCCGAAACGCATTCTAAAATAAAGTAATATTTCCATACTTTCCAAGAGTGCCCCTCCTCTCCTCTTATAAAAGGCCCCCACATCTACCACCTTACCCACACCTCTCAAGCCTTTGGCTGATCCAAACCCTGCCCATTTCATCTCTCCACAACCTTTTCTTCACCTGTGAAGCCTCACTTTGGGCAGAATCCTTTCCAAGGAAGCCTTTGAGCTCAAATCAAAGAGAGTTACCTGATTTAAAAGTAGTGTCCTCTCTTGTGTTCTTTTGTTTTATTTTGCATCTCCAATCCCCTAAACTCATTTTATTATTTTCTTTTGTAACAAATACAGTATCTTCAATATACTATGATGTTGTTATAAGAATAATTCGAGATACACTTACACACACCTACATCTAATGGTTAAAGAACATAATGTTTCTGTGGATGGGGAATTTCTGCCTCACGAAACGATGATTGTTCAACAATCATATAACACCTTCAAAGGTGGCCATTAAGATGTCACTATATTTATATATGATATATAATATGTTTATGTTTTACTTAAACTTATTTATTTTTCTTTTGTGGAATACCTTTATGGTTTCCATTGTGGGTAAACACGATAATATCATTTTAGGAAGTGCGGACTACCGCCCCCTCAAAGTGATTTGATTCGTTAATGCCATATGTGGGATGTATAACGGATGGATTTAAAGTTATTATATATTATTTATGTTACATATAAATGATGTATATAATTCTTTAATTAAAATATACTTACCTCTCATTTGGTTTTAATTCCATTAATATGACATAGAAATGAATGTAGTGTTCATGCGTACATATGGCTTACCGTATCCACGTATAGTGCATTTCATTTCTTACCTCTAAATGATTATGTAATATTATAAATACTTTTATATTCTGTATATATAATATATATATGATATCCAAATCCGGAATATCATTCTGGAGATAATGAACCTTTGACCACACAAACAACATGTAATTGTAAGAAGTCCACTATCGACTTACGAACCAAATATCGACAAAACAAACATTAATAACTTAAATGATTATATAATGCTTATAACATGGAAATAAGTGATATAAAGGAATAATGAACTTGAAAACGGTTCTTAAGCAAGTGGATATTAACTCAATATTATTATTCAGGACGTTAAAGAACGATCGAGTCAAGTCAGACCCGAGGTAAGGGATCCTACCCCTCTCTTTCTTTTTAAGTACACTCTTTTATGTAATTCGTTTTAAGCTCATATTTATTATTATTGGGATGTTATTTTATATTAATACTACTTTACGTTTTATGTTCATATGATGAGAGACCCTATTTTCTCTCACCAATCCATTTTGGATGTTTCGAGTGGCGCCGTCAGGCTGTCGAATTTTCATATGGGAACCAACCTCTCTCTTTATTTTTAAGTACTCTCTTTTATGTCATTTCTTTTAAGATAATATTTCATATGTTTGGGGATGTTCTTTTATATTCCTAATTATGTAATTTTTATTTTCATATAATGGGAGACCCTATTTGATCTCATCAATCCATTTTTTGGAAGATTTAAGTGGCGCAGTTAGGCTATCGAGTTTTCGTAAGGGATTTTTCATCTCACTTTTATTCTCGTGATGTTTATGCTACATTTGCCACTATATCCATTGAGTGGTGTATGTACTGCCCATTATTATAAATGTTGTGTAGTATAATTTCATTCATGGATATTTACATCTTAATTGTATGACCCTTCTTCCATGGGGTGTACGTTTCGAAAGTTACCCAACTCAGTAAGGGGACCTTTTCACCCTCCTCTTTTTAAAAGACTTCTTTTGTTATATCATTTAATTTACATCTTATTATGTTGGTATGTGTTCTTAAATATCCTTATTGATATAAATTTTATGTCAAAGTGATGAGATACCATTCACTCTCTCATCGACTAATTTTTTGAATTTTGAAGTGACGCCGTTCGGCTGTCTAATTTTTACAAGGGAACAACTTAATCCAATTTCGATTTCTTGGGGTTCAACTTGTACTTCATGAACATGTCATCCTATGAAAATGTGTGACTGACCTCTGATTGTTTCACACTTAATATCCACATATTTTGGGTGTATTTGTATATCTCACACATAATTATGTGATAGATTTATACTTAATTTAAGGATACCCTCTTTATAATGGATTTCATCTCAATTTATATTTCCATTGAGACTTCATTTGTTGTTATGCACCAATTCACTTTTATGTGGTGTTTGTACTGTCCTTTTACATATTATATAATGCATCCCGTAATACTCATGATATTATAAAGCTCGGATTAAATGTTATTCTGCAATTATTTGTATTCAAGAGTCTCTCATTTTGTTAAAAACTCTTTAACAAAAATATTGTTTTAAATGTTTTAAAGATTCATTATTCTAAATATTTATATTTAATGTCCAT
Organism: Viscum album; assembly: GCA_963277665.1. Classification (NCBI taxonomy): domain Eukaryota; kingdom Viridiplantae; phylum Streptophyta; class Magnoliopsida; order Santalales; family Viscaceae; genus Viscum; species Viscum album. The sequence continues at coordinate 1,966,530,973 of OY728133.1, forward strand.
GTTTTCAAAATGTTTTTCAGTATTTATTTATATGGACATTAATGTTTTAAAATTTTAATTCCCATAAAATCTTCAAAGTGGTATGGGATACATTGATTCAAAAATCTCTTTTAAATGGTTTTTGAAAATGGATTGATTAATTCAATATCTTGGAATTACTTATTGTGATTGAAACTAAAATGTTAGTATTTAAATGTTCATATTTTCAATATTTTATGTGTAATGATGGTAATTTGACATTTTACGGGTGGTTACATGATAAACCATATGACGGGTGGTGTCGTGAATACCAGGATGGGTGGTTACGGTATAACCTCCAATGCATTGGGTATGGAAGTTGGCTGTATGGATATTCCATTAAGTATGTATGGAAGTCGACCGTATGGTTATTCCATTTAAGTACGTTTATGTCCCAAGTTACCTTTATATGTTATGTGTTCTTTATATAGGTTTTATGGTAATCATTTTTTACAAAAGGGTAAGAAATGATATTTTATTCAGTGAAGTGTTCTTACTACATCCAAAAGGTGAAAGGTATTAATTTGATAAAGTATACATGGTATACTTGTTACTTTGAAAAACTAACAGTTTTCATTCTTTGTGTATCCATTGTTGAGCTTTTTATGCTCAACCCAAGTTTTTTTGAAATGTTATTCACAGGACATAAAGTTGAATAGGGCCAAGGATGTGATCAATGAAATGTCAGGCTATCTAAAACATGGAACTATACATGTTTCTTTTTAAGAGTTTTTATTTTATGGAAACTTAGTAGAAGTGTCTACTTTGTAATCTTTGGAGATGTAATAGTTAAGATCTAATTCTCTAAAAATCTAAACCTAAAAAGATCGTCAATGTGATTTATTTATTTAATTCAATATTAAGTAAGGTTTAAGGCTGGGGCCTTATACATACTTTCGAGCAGGGACTGAGGCATGTGATCAGGGTTTCGATGATCTCCCTCAACATTCTGACGCATCAAGGGTTGTTGGAGAGAGCCCTTCTAGTGGAGAGTTTTCTCGTCGAGCAGTCACCAGCGGCGGGACCCTCCACAGGACGACCCGTCGCAGAGTCTTCTGCAGCTAGCAGTAGATAGGTGACGCATAGGTCTATGAGGGACAGACCATCATATGGCAATCTCAGGATGAAGATTTCATTGTACGGGGCACACAAAGGACAACCAGCTACACGAGGAGGAGGCAATGCTACACATGCGGCGGGCAGGGTCACATGGCTCGAGACCGCCCGACTCGTCCTGGTGATGAGAAGTAGGCGGTAGAGGGACCTCTCAGGCAGAGGTTTGACCATGGCTGTCTGCAAGGAGTAGGCGGGCGAGGCAGAGGAGCTAGCCGAGCAGCGGGTGGTGGACGATGCTTTCAGGACCTACCACCACCACCACCAGGGTGAACACCCCGACTGCAGGGAACGTGTGGACAGGGGAGAGCTCAGCTTCAGGTAGATGAGTCCTACGATCATGGAGTCCAGGAGCAGATGGACAGGAGCGGGACTAGCTCCAGACTTGGAGACTTTTGTTCATGTTTCTTCTATCTTTGTTGATGATTGCTTGTGGATGATTTTTGTCTTTTTACATTGAGCTGCAGTAATAAAAGACACCTTTCTTTATGGCTTTTACTCTCCTATCCTCTTTTTGGTTGTTACTAAGAGGTTCCGGCATAAACTGTTGACTTGACCCTCACTTTTGAGATTCCTATAGAAGGAAACCCGGTGACCACACACCGATGCCGACAGTGTGACTCAACCCTTTGAGGCGAGAGTAATGGTTTGATCTCTTGGTAGTAGCGTCGAGGCCTTACGACGTCATCCTTGGTATGGATTAGTATCATCCAAGTTGGGATTGACTGTATTATTCAAAGAATGTGGTTAATCCTAGGGATGAGACTGGATTTCTCTTATCTGAAAAGATGAAATCTTAGCAGCTCTTGTAGGACCAGATATGGTCCAGGTCATCCAAGAGTAGTTGAGGATAGCTCAGAGCCAACAAAAGTCTTGTGCTGACATAAGTCAGATACCACTGGAGTTCGAGGATGGAAACCATGTATTCCTACGGGTCTCACCTCGATGTGGATTACTGAGTTTTAGCCATGACGGCAAGTTATCTCGGCGCTTTATCAGACCCTTCTAGGTCCTCAACAGAGTGGGTGAGGTGGTATACCGCTTGACCCATCCACTTTAGCTTCATCAGGTGCACAACGTTTTCCATGTATCTTAGCTAAGGAGATACGTGCACGACCCGACGCATATCATTGGCAATGGGGTGACTTTTGTGGAGGTCCCATTGGAGATCGAGGATTGACAGGAGCGGGTACTACATGGGGGGTCGATTCCTCTAGTGTTCATCAGATGGCAGCACAGGAACCTCCAGGAGAGAACTTGGGAGTGGGAGGATTATATGCATTCCCAGTACCCTCTTTTGTTTCCCTAATTTCTCTTATAGCTTTACGTGGATGTAAAGCCCTGAGGCGAGAGTAATGTAAAGACCCGGAAATTTCAAGGAATTTTTTTTGTTATTTTATATGGAATTTTGAAAGTGTGCGATTTCTAACGACACCTGATTCTAAGGCCCGGTGTGCCCATAATCCATTTTCGAAGTTTAGCTCGGGTACGTTTAGTGAAGGAATGAGAAGGTTTTTATAACATTTGAACTGGTGCTCGGAATCGAAATCTGAGGGCATAGATGAACTCGCAGCGCTGATAATTTCTTAAGAAGACCATTTCTGGAGTTGCGTTTGCTCAGGAGGAGTTGTTAAAAAAGACTGAGGAATAAAAATATAATTGTTTTACAATTTTATTTTTATTTTTTTCTAAGTGGTATAAGTGTTGTGTCACAACACTTTTTCCCTCTCTTATGTGGTTTAACTCCTAGATGTAGGAGTTGGAGTGGGACCTGTTGGGTTGCTAACTTCCCTAGGGAGAATAAAGGAGAGGTGGGGCCCTCACAAGCCCCACCCCTTCACTTTATCCATAACTCCTCACCTCCTTCTTAAATTTTGTAAACTCATCTTAATTGAATAACACACCCGCACCCCTTTTAAATGCCATGTCAAATCTCTCAATTAATTAGTAAACGCACGTTAATTGATTATGATATTTTGAATTTTTAAAGGGTTGGAAACAGTAACAAAATAAGGGAAACATTATTTTATTATTGTTGTTTTGTTGTGCGGGATGTTTAGGAAGAGGAGATCACTAGTCATGAAGAACGTTCTTCCTCATTGAAGAACACGAAGAACGACGAAGAACACCGGCCTCCGCGGAAAGATGACGAAGAACGCTTGTTCGTCAGAGATCGACGACGCGACGTCATGTACCATGACGCCAAAAATCATTTTCTCTGGGCTGTCGTGTACTGCGACGCCGACGACGCTTACAGAGCCTCTTTCTGCAGTGCCGTCTTCCACAATGACCTTTTCCCGCAACGATCCTCATTCAATGACTTCATCGAGGTAGGGTTTTTATTTATGTATAATTTAATTCCATTGTTTCTTTCGTTCAAAAAGAAAACAACGAACGTGGATCAACTTATTTTCATGTTGATCCGCGAATGTTTAAATTGTGGGTTGGGAATTTTGGTAAGCTTCAATTTTATTTGAGGGATCGTGGAATGGTTTACTTCAATTTTATTTAAATAAAATTGATTATTCGTTCTTCGTAAACCCTTTCTAATCTTGGATATTTGATAACACCTAACACAGAGGGCGCAGGACGAAAAAACACAGCTCGACAACCCTCTGCAGATTTTTGTTGGTGCGCGGATTGACGACGATGATGGAATGGGACCGCAATAGTGATTTGAGGGCTTCGCAGTAATGTACGGGACCCGAGATGAACACTAGCGCAGATGGAATTGAAAACGGACCACCGGAGCAACTCCAGTGGCCCGCAGACATCACTGCCGGCGCCGGCGGCTGGAGGTGGCGGCGCCCCGGCGCGCCTCCAGGAGGAAAAGGCACGGCGATAAGCAACCAGATCCTGCGGTCGTACGGGGTCCGGGGGAGCAGGACGCGGTGCTCTCCGCATCCGCGGAGCGCAAAGGCCGCGGGGGACCGCGTCCCCCGCTCGGCTTGCTGGACGAGCCAGCGTGCCACCCGACCGGGCAGGGCCAGGTTGTGCGGACCAGAATAGGCCGCGCCTAGCCGGTACAAGCCACGCCCTACCGGGTCAGACCTGGACACGGGTCGGGTCAACCCGGTTCTGGCCGACCCAGGGGGATGGGCCGGGTCGAACCGGGCCCAGACTCCCCATTTTCAGACTACATTGGTATTTTTCATATAACATGGGCTACAGATCTCTGATCGCCGCACCGTCAATTGCGTGGAGATCCTTGGATCAAGATGGTCGTTTTGGTATATTACACTCATGGTTTCAGAGAAATTTGGGTATGGCCGGGTTGGTTCGAACACGAAACCAACTAGGCCCTCAGGGTGGAAAAGCTTATAAATTAAGCTTCGGACGACCGATTGTCATGCCGTCGACTTTGTTGGATTCCTCTTAGTGAGACAGAACATTTGGATTACTCCTCTTGATGTTTGGATGCAGTGGGAGTGTGGTCAGTTCTTTTTTGACATAAAAACCAACCGGTCCCCTGGAACGAAAAAGCCAATAACTCTCAGATCGGGCATCCGATGGAAGCGCTGTCTGTCATGTTCAGTTCCTCCTTTTGAGATGGAACATTGGGATACATCAATTATGGACTATGTTTCAGTTGATGTATCAACCTACCTTGGCCCGTGGAGTGGACCCTCTCAGAATGGAACATGTTGTGTGTGGGAACCCTAGAGCTGAATGCGACTGCGATGGCGAAGATGACTGCCCTGAAATCTTCCGTGGGTTCGACAGTGATGACGACTGCACTGAAATCCTCCGTGGGTTCGGCTGCGATGAAGACCATACTGAAATCCTCTGTGGGTTTGACGGTGATTAAGACTGCACTGAAATCCTCTGTGGGTTTGACATCGATAAAGACCGTACTAAAATCATCAGTGGGTTCGATGATGATGAAACTGCCCTAAAATCCTCTATGGGTTCGGCAGCGATGAAGACCGTACTGAAATCCACCATGGGTTTGACAAGGATGAAGACTGCCCTGAAATCCTCCGTGGGTTCGACAGTGACGATAATCGTACTGGAATCCTCCGTGGATTCGACAGTGTAGACTATCGTACTGGAATCCTCCGTGGGTTCGACGTGAAGAATTTCGTACTGGAATCCTCCGTGGGTTTGACGACGACGACAACCATATTGGAATCCTATGTGGGTTCGACGGTGAAGACTATCGTACTGGAATCCTCTGTGGGATCCACGACGACGACAACCGTACTGGAATCCTCAGTCGGTTCGGCGGTGATGACTACTGTACTTGTATCCTACATGGGTCCGACACTATTGACCTATTTGGTAGAATCCTACATGAGTCCGACAGCTTAGCTGGTCTAGTATCCTACGTGGGTCCCATCTAGATGAATCAGTAACTATATATGATCATCTCCTTGTGTTTTACAAATAATGTATACCTGTGTGAGCTGAGTCTTGACTTTCAATCATTATCTTCGATATGATTGACTTGTTTTATCCTGTGGGGATTGGTTGTTCTATCCTGTGTGTATTAGATCGAACATGGGCTCGGATGTTGGAGCTGAAGTAGAATTGATGAATTAGGTATACGTAAGGGCATATATCTAAGCAATGTTAGATGTTACTTCGTGATTGTATCTTTCCTTTGTGGATTATCCGTTGTGGATTCTGGGATACCTTTAGGGGTCTCAGGATCCCTACTGAGTAGAGTATACCCACCCCTACATGGGCTATGCCCGCACTACGTTGTGTTGGATGCAGACGAAGGACAGTGCTGATCGTGGTTGAGGCTTGTGGAGAAAGTCGGTACCTGGAGGTGGACCACTGGGCGGGACATACACGGAGCGAACGGAATGACCCGAGGAGTTGAGGAGGCTATCTATACCCACCCTTCAGGTGGGACTTCGAGTGGAAGGCTCAACGATGCTGATTTACATTTAGTTGATGTACTTTCTTTCCAGTTGTACTTTACTTTTAGTTTGGGTTTTTATTCTGGCCCATTTACTTTCCGCACTTACTATTATACCCAGTTTTACTTAGTGTATAATTATTCTTGCTTACTCTGTGGTGTTTGTTTACTTTATAAAGGCAATGGCTTCCCCCTTTTGTCGGGATTTACGCCTTTGGTGCTAGTCGCCAGCCCCTAGCCTATAGAAGGTAGGCTTGGGGGTAGTCACGACACGGGCCCCGAGGACGGGTCGTGACAGTTAATCATTTCCATAAAATCCAAAATCACCATATATTGACAATAAAAACATAGATTCTTCCAAATTAAAACTTAAACCATTACCCCACAATTGAAATCCCATAGTATTCTATTTTCCTTAGGAATATAGTGTTCCCAAAAGAGAAAAATTATTCCAAAATAACATTTATCACTTAATCACCAACTAATTTTCCTATATTAATTATATCCATTTGATAAATACTAAGTAAAAAAATCAACATATACTTGATCCAAAATATATTTAACTAAATTTAATTAGTCATATAAACTAGGGACTTCACATAGGCCAGTGGTAGTCAATAAATCTCAGTAGCACATTGGTAGGGGGTTCGACTCCCACAGCCTTTTTGGATGCGATGAGTTGTCAGCCATCCTGCTGGTTGTACTTTTCCTAAAACCATATCAATTTTATTACATTCTAAAAAATAATATAAGTTCCTCAAAGTTAACAATAATCTATATTATCCTCAATGGTTTTCTAATACCACTCATTTTTCATCCCAAAATGTAATAATCGTTTATCACCTAAAAAGAAGATCATATGAAACCCTAAGGTTATCCATTACGAACACATAAAAAAATTTAATACTTTCAGGAATAACATTTTCACATATCTAACATTAGGGTTACACATAGTTGAAAAATTCTTCAATGTAATCCCATTATAAAAAGATCTGTAATACTTTTAAGCATTTCATCATCCTAAGATCTAACATAACTCTTGAATACCTTATATATAGACTTCTTACTCATTCAATGTTATTCAATATCCATTAACCATTATTTCCAAAATTATTTTTCAACACTTCTTTACTACAAAAAAATCAGGAATCATATCCTATTATTTAATAATATGAAAACATCAGCTATGAAATAATACATTCCTTTCATTAATCATTGTCATTCTTTTCATCCACAATTGGAATGACATTAGGTATTGGTAAACATATATTTGTACAGTACTACTAATACCATTTGTTAAACATATTCATAGGACATATATTTTTATAATCATATTGCCCACAACATTTAAAAAATTAAATTAATCATTCAGAAATAACTTCATTCCCATTCCTGGAGTCAACTGGATGCTTCATTTTTCTATGGAAGTTTCTTTCTTTTAATACCTTTATAACAACATCTATAGCATATTCCCTTCCCTTTGAATCATTTCCCTAGTTGTTTCTTTCCACATCCTTCGAAAATATGGTTTTTTTAATATACATACCATTATGATTATTATTAGATCTTCCATAGGGATTTGTTTCTTGCATATAAAATGAATTATAAAAATCACCAATGTTCAGGTGTTATATAATAACATTAGATAGTTAGTTGAGAATAACCACAAGAGTTCTCATTGCACCTCCCATTTTATTCGGTTTCTTATACAAAAAATCATCACAGTTTACTTCACATCTATTTTAACTTTGGTGCATATTAGTTCCATTCATTTATTAAAACCAAAAAGGTTACTGTGATTATATGAGTAAAATCATCGTATACTATCTTATGAGGAGAGTAAACACTATGATATACTTACTCATGTTATCAAAAACTGATTTGATTCATCCATAATATCTATGTCTCTCTATAATATGATAACCATTACGGTTATGTAACTTATGATTAAATAACACCCCGACCTCTAAAGTATTCTAAACTGACTTCTGATACTAACTATAAAGACATTTCCTTAAACATTAAATATTCATGAAATAAATTAATAAATCATAATGTGTATCCTTTTAGTCTTAGATATTTATAGAAATAGGTCATAACATATTCCTTATAACTTGAATAATTACACGGATAAACTACTATAAACTATTAATTTTTCCCATAAAACAAAAACTCTTAAAAAAATAAACAAGTATAGTTCCATGTTTTAGATAGCATGAATTTTCCTTGATCTCATCTTCACCCATTCATCATTAACTCCTATGAAAAACATTTCAATGATTCAGATGAGGATAAATAGCTCAATAAGGGATACATAAAAAAGGAAAACTTTTAGTTTTTTAAAATAGCATGTAAACCATGAAAACATTATCACAAAGAAATAATTTTTACTTTAAGGAAGCAGAAAAAACACTTCAATAAATATAATCTCAATGACTACCTTATTTTAAACAAATTATAACCATAAATCCCACAGAAAAAAATGTATAACATATAAAGGTTACTTGGGAGATAAACATACTTAAATGGAATAACCATATAGTCGAATTCAACACATATCACTACACAGAATAGCCATACAACAGAATTCCATACTAATTTCATTGGAGGTTATAAAATAACCACCCATATGTGGTTTATCAAAGAACCAACCATCATTTGTTTTATCATGTAACCACCTTTCAAATGTCCATGTACCATTATAAAATCATAACACATCAAATACTGAAAATATCAACAATTAACAAATAAAATTTAATTTTCAATAACGTGAAATCATATTAAAATATTAAAATAATAAATCCATTTAAAAAAATTTTCAATAACAAAACACCCTAAAAAATAATAAGGGTTTTATTTTTCCTTTTAAAATTATTAAGGCTTATATGTGAAGCCAAATAACGATTACGGTAGTAGAGAGGTCATTATCACTGCAAACATTAAAAACATTCATTGTATCATTTAGTAAAAAACTTCATAGATAAAATATTCCCTTGGAATGAATGTAATTGTGAAAGGGGTTTATTATACATCCTGTAAATGAAAGAGGTGTATATTATCAAAACATGCCTCAATGAAAGGAGATCGAGACGAAGTCCCTTACATCAAGTCTGACTTGTCTTGTATGTTCCATGTTCTTCCTGAATAATAAAAATAAGTTAATTTTTATTTTATTAAGAAAATCATTCAAATTTTTTCTTCCATTTATATCACTTAGTACCTTTCTATAAAAATTAGTTAATTATTTGAGTTAATATCAGATAATTTGGATGTTTAGAACATGAGTCAAAAATGAACTTGTTATAATTAAAAATTATTCAGGTTGTCAAAAGTCCATTATCACCAGAATGATATTAATGATTCATATTTCATATATATAATATATATCCTTTATATATTTATTTATAATATCCCCCACCATTTGGATAAAAGAACTGAATTGCACCATTCATGGAGACGGTAAGTCGTGCGTATGCATGAACACTACATTAATTTATTTTTATTATTTAAAGGAATGAAAACTAAATGATTAATATGTATAATATAATTAAATTATAATATCTATGTTATTTAATTTAAAATATTTCATTAATTCCATCCTTTATACATTCCATGTATACAATGAAAAAGTCATATCACGTTGAGGGGGCGGTAGTTTGCACTTCCTCATATAAAATTATCGTATATACACATCATGAAAAGAATAATGGTATATTATAAATGATAATTATATAGACATAGAGATATAATATATATCATAAATATCATATATAATTATAGTTCAATCATAATGGCCACCAAGATAAGTGATAGAAGAAGATTGAATAATCATCGTTTCGTGAGGCAGTAGTCCGTCATCCATAGAAATAGAATATTCTATACCCATTAGGTGGAGGTGTCTATATGTGTAGTTAGAATAATTCTAATAAATACAAAATATTATATTGTTTATACATGTTTTTTTCTTTAAACTAAGATTAATATGACTATTCGGAGTGGAGAAGGAAAATAAAATAAAAAGAACTTGAGAGAACATGTTGCCTTTATATCACGTAACTCCCTTTGGTATAAATAAAAAGACATTATTGAATTCTGTTATTACTAGGGGAAGGATTATTGGAGGAATAAATAGATTTTGGGAGCTTATTGGGGAATATTTTTGGTGATTCAAGGGGCTTGAGGGGTGTGAGTAATGGGTTAGAGGTGGTATCCTTTTAGAAGAGGGTAGGGGAAATTTAAGAAAGATTGAATGTATTATTTTATTATAAACATAATTTCGATTTCCAATGGTCCCAAACTAATTTAATTCAAATATAAGGTGAGTATTTTTTGAACTAATGTCATACAATGTGTTTTAGACATGTTTAGGGCATAAAACTAATCTTATCATTGAGCTTAAACCATTAGTTAACTTATTTATATTTTACCATGTCTTCTTCTGTATTCATAATATATGGTTAATATATTTACCATAAAATTCAAAGAGACCAAAAAATGGATCATTGAAGACAATTTTAAGATCATATATTCCATTTTATTGAATCATAGATTTCTAGGATTATTTTATCATTTAATAAAATAGTATTTATTTTAAAAACTCATTTATGTCAATTTATATTCTATACATATCATGACTTTTAAACAATCTATAACAACTTGATTATTTCAATCAACCTACATTAATTCAAATATAAAAGTTATAATCTTAGATAAAAAAATTTTATGGCATAAAAAGTTTCAAAATAAATTTATTTTAATATTTACAATCCCATTTAATTAAATATTTCATTAATAATATAATCACTACATCCCCACTGTTTCATAAATAATTTTATTTGTATTATTTATAAAAATTATAAATAAAATACCATGATGTAGGTGATTTTTTAGATTTATATGAACTATTTATTGTACAAAATATCACTTATATAACTCCATAGAAACATATTTTACTAAAAGATATATGTTTATGTTACATTTTCCTTAACATTAAATTAATTTCTATAAAATGTCATTTTCAATTACAAGTGGTTCCATTGGGTACAAAAATAGTCCTATGGATTAACATGATTGAAAATTAGTCATCAAATAGGGTTATGACAAGGGTTAGTGAAATTTAATATTATTATAATATCATATTGTTACCCTTATTTACCAGATTTACCTTTTATACATGGTAAGTAAAATATTTACTGAATTTACTATTAAAAATGTCTTAAAAAATGTTACATATTAATGAAATTATTGCATCTTGATTCTAAAAATGGAATCTATTTTTCCAAATTAAAAACACAGAAGTCACAAAATTTAATTTAAAATTAATTCCCATGGTTAAAACCATAATGTATGTTTTTATGAAGTAAAAGATAACAAAATATTGACATGTGTTTTTTTCTAATATCAATGTGAATTTACTTCTAATTACCAATATTGGATTAAAAGGTAAAAATATAATCCAATCACACTTTAAAACCAATTTAATGTACAACATAACCGTAACGTCCCGAGAAACTGTGTTTCGAGTAATGAAAAGTTTGTGTTACAATGACACCCATTAAGTGAACAAACAATCATGTTATAAGATAATAATAATAATAAAATAGAAAAACGCATCAAATGAATGAAAGGCCCTTTTATTCAAATAACTAACATCTCGGTGGCTACAAATCACACAGATCAAACAAGAAGATAAGCTAAAAAAAATCCCAATTAAAAACCTGATTACAATAATAGGGAGACCTCTTAAAACCACCAGGACACCAAGAAGGCGGTAAGGGTTTCTGACATCCATCAGAATAAACATGAGGATGGCGGAAGCCACCACAACCGTGCTGAGCACCAAGGGAATCACATGAACTATCTCTTCCTTTCTCCTTCAGTCACCTTGAGTGAGGAATACCCCGAGAACAGACTCTTTATAAGAACACTAATTCGACCGTTGAACCCTAACAACTATAATTATAACCTTTGGCTCCCCCATGATTCTCCTATCCACTAATGTTTTATTTTGGACTGTTGAAGATAAGAATGATTTACCCCCGAAAGGTTCTAAAATATAATTATGTAATTCACATTAATGACATCTATAATAATATAATTAATTTATTTCTTGTTTCCCCAAAATGCCAATTATATTTTATGTTTCAAAATGGTGAAAAATTAATATTATTATTTTTTACACTGTTCACTATAAATATTTTTTTTAACTTGATCAATTAAACTTTTATTCTATAATTACATCTAATCTGATGAGTTTTTATTTTGTTTAATAAAATATGCACTCAAACTCTTGAGTTATATATGTTGCATCAAACTTTAAATTAAATGTATTATACTTATCTCTACATTAAATAAAAGTAATTACAATAATGAAAATATTTATAATTTTTCCATTTTATTAAGAGTTTTGAAACTATTTATGTTTTTATTTACATTACAAATTTTGTGTCATTATTTTAATACTTACGCAAATACTCTTAGTACTTTAAAAACAATGAAGATAATAGAATGATTGAAAATAAATTAAAATAATTGGCAATGTTATATGAATTTGTGTTTTTGAAATTATGCTAAATATAGGATTAAGAAACCAAATTTTAATAGAAAATGTATTCAAATCTTTACATGTAATTATAAATTATGAAATTTTTTTTCTTTTTTAAGGAAAACAATAATATATTTTATGACCTAAATATGGGTTTAATAGATTAATATATTGGTGTATTTATAACCCTTGACTTAAGATAATAATAGTTTAAAAATAAGGTTATATTAATAATAATAATGATTTTATAATAGGTTTAATAAAATAATAAAACAACAGATTTTATATGATAAAAATGTTGAAAAAAAGTATATATTATGTTAAGACGTTAAAATGAAGCAGCCTTTTTTTTAAAACACCACATAAATCGTGGACCGTCAAATCAAGTTCCACCTAATCCTGATTGTCCCCTCGTTTTCCAGTTTTCCACTTACCCGCATCCCACGGTTATCTTCTTCCTTGCGTCGTTGTACTCATAGGGTGAGGTTCTGTTTTTTTCCTCTGCCTAAGCCGACAGCGGACACCCTCTCATTCCATAAAGTCGGTTCCAACTATTTATTCCTCATCCTTGGATCCCTCACCGCCTCTTCAATGGGTCGGCCTTCCTACCTTCCTTAAGCTTCGGTTTACACCGAAGAGAAGGATCCTGCACCAATGGCAAGGAAGGTTTCTTCGAGTCTCTGGGATCTCCCACCACTGGTCTGGTGCTTCGTCTTCCTTCTTCTCCTCACTGAACCAGTAAGGGACAAGCCTTGCTTATTTGTTTTAGCTTCGGTATATACATATTTATATATATGTTTATATATAAACCTATGTGTACATACACATTGTTAATTCCCATAAGCATGGCTTTGAGAATCGTTTTTTATCCCTTCTGTATGGAGTCCCAAGACCAGAGTAAAGGAAACTCTTTTGTGTCGTTTCCCTTCATTTTCAATAGTTTTACATATGTGTATACACTTTTTATATAAATATGTATGGATATATATACAGGACCTCTTGAACCGATTCACACCCCTTTCCCCTTCCTATAATCGAACCGATGAAGGAATATTTCCCTGTTTTTTTTAATTTCATCTGTTTTGGTTATATATATATATTTCATGTGTGTGTATATAAATCTATATAAGGCCTCGAGAACCCATTATTTTTGTCCTCCTTTTTCTAAGATTCAACCTGGGATAAAGGATGTTTATGGGGTTTGTTTTATTTTTCTATTAATGGTTTTCTTTTACCTATATACTCTTTGTGTGTAAATATATATGTATTCATACATATATAAGACGTTACATGCACATGTACACATTTCTTATACATGTAAATAACCCTAGATTTACTCTGCCATTTGAAAAATGGAGGGTTCGGGTAATTTTTATAAATATGTAAGATTATACAAGTATATAGAGCACATAGATATATATGTACATGTGATTATACAAATGTATATGTACATCTATGTGCGAGCGGAAAGGACCAGCATGATTACTTATTTTAAAATTTATCGATTTATTAGAAATATTATTATTATTTTTTTCTTTCCCTAAATATTATTATTTCAAGAATAATACAAAGAAATTATGTATATACATGTTTGTATACATGATGGAGTTTAAGGATAAGTTTTATATAAAAATAGTTCTTCCAACTGAAAATTCCATTTATCAGCATTTTGACAATTCAAGCACTTTTTAAAAAAAGTGTTTGGCATGAACCACTTAAGCTTTTGTATGTGGCCAGGTGAATGTGTATTCATAAGTACAGTTCCCAAAACCGTGATTCAATTAATTATTATCAGGACTTGGTTTACGTTCTTGAAACATGTATGTTTCTAATAATTTTATTGGATGCTGAGCCAACATGTATGTTTCACCGGTGGACCGGCTTAACCTGCAAAGTTTTTTACACTCGATGAAATTTATACTTGTAAAGAACTTGTTTCTGCATGTTTTAAAGAGATGAACTATGAATTTATGGGTTTTATTCAATGAAAATGACATAATTTTAGATGAAAATCCGTTATGTTCAGTGTTCCAGTTATTTTTTCATGTACAAGAGTAAGTTGATTTAATTTATTTACATAACCGCTTAATCTGAAGCCAAAATCCTAGTTCTTTTTACATTTACAATATGATCAATCTCAAGTTATGAGTATGTATGCAAAAATGGGGTTTTGATTAAGAATGTACAAATGAAACCCTTTGAGTGAATGACCATGTCATGATATGTGAGGGATGTTTAGAACATAAATGTTTATGGATGGGTGCGCCCGAAATTATATAGCGCTCCAATGCATTGGGTAATGTAAGAGTCTAATGAGAGGTTATGTGCAATGGTCTTGGCAGTTAGCCTTGGCTTGTTCTTTTATGTGTGATGGTCTTGGCGGTTATCCTTGGATTTTGCTTTTATGTGCGACAGTCTTAGCGGTTAGCCTTGGCTTGTGCTTTCATGTGCGACGGTCTTGGCAGTTGGCCTTGGATTGTACTACTATGGGAAACGGGATTGGCGGTGTGCCTTGACCCGTAATAAGTTATTTTTTAAGATCATGATAGAAGGTCCTGACAAGTCTAGGCATTATACATTCCCTCTACATGTAATGATAAATGGTCAACCTGGGGATAGTCCAACTAAGAAGACATCCTCTAGTTGAAAATTCCCTTGACTATGAGAATGAAATCATGAGATAAGAATTGTAATTCATGTGGTAAGTTGTTATAAGACCTTTTTGTTCCCATGAATCATGTTAGGAATATTTTCCCTGCTTACTCATAGGTTTTTAGAACTGAAGTAATCTTGGTTGTAAATTATGCATCATTTATTCTTCACATAGTTGCGCTCCCGGATTTATGTCTTCTGTAATGCTTCTTTTAAGTTTGTACTTCTTCACCATGCATGTGGTTTTAAAAAATGTAGGTTTTACATATTTTAAGAAAAGATAAAGCTTTGTTTTAGTTAAGTGTTTTGTTTTATTCAAAATGACTACTTTGAGAAAGATTTTTCTTAAAATGTTTTTAAAACCCCTTACTGTGCATATTTGCTCACCCTACATTTTGTTTTAAAATTTTCAGGCATGGGTTGTACTAATGAAGTTTATCAGAAGCAGCTGGTTTCCCAGAATCCTGATCCTCACGATCTTCTGTAGTAATGATACATTATATATTATTTGTAAATGTTGTAATGTAAATTTAGTATATCATTTCTCGTGAGGCACCCGGGGATCGGGGTCTCTATAGTTGGTATCAGAGGATGGGTTCAGAAAAATCTGGAAAACAAGGTGGTATGAACATATGCTATGATTGACTAAGTAAAAATGTTATAACTTTCAGATGGCCGATGAAAATGTACCTACTGAACTACTGTCACTTCCCACTGAGGCTCTAGAGAACATTGTATCTCTAGCTAGCAGTGAGAACATTATAAATTACACCCGAATCTTCATGACATGTAAGCACCTATATGACATGTCAAACTCGCCCAGGGTTCTTAGTCTTCACTAGGGATTGGGGATGGATTATCTCCTAATAATAATGACCCAATTTCACTCTTATTCACATCAGGGATAGTACCATGAGGGACTCTTCCGAGTGTTCACAACTGGTGAAGAATTTGGAACGAACCTTGATAACCCCTTTCAAGATACTGCTGCTGCCGGATACCTCCGAGTGTCTTACCTGTTCTAGATTATTCACTACGGCTTCTAGGGCCAATTAATGGACCTTGGAGTGTTGGAAGATGAGTCCACACGATTGTCTCTTAGGAAATAGGTGTATACTGATGTTTCCCAACTCCATACCCCTCACGCTAAACTCAAGAGGCATTATAGATGTTCCCTTGAGTTTAGTCCTGTCTGTTCAGCCTGTGTGTGGTTTGAAGAGTTAGAGAGCTTTTTCACTCTTTGTGGTGTACGTTTAGTAATCTCGGGCCTTGTTATGTATAATTTTTCATAAATGAAAGTTTCATGTTTCCTTTCCTGCCTCTACCTTATTAGTGTTGTTAGGAGTTTCCTTTCGAATGTTTTTTTTCAGATGGCTGCTCAAATGAACATCTCATCACTACCCATTGAGCTAGTAGAGGTTATCATGATCAGGGCATGCACGGTGGATTATCCATCCTTTCTCCACCTGTGAGGGTCCTTCCAGCATCTGCTCAATCTAGCAAATGGTCCTGAGATTCTTCGTTTGTGTCAAGAGGATGATCGTGTTTTTCACCTTATCACCACTGCTCAACTCCCCTTCTATAGGCGAAGGGGAAGATACTTTGAGGGTCTTTTTCAGTGTTTTACTCTGGCGCAAAACTTCTCTTCCAGAGCATGCTTCCTCATAGCTGCCTATGATGTACAACTTATTTCATCCAATATATTCCAGGTCTTAAATTTCAGTCTCCTCAATCGCATCATTCCCCTCGATTACGTCGAGCGTGATGTGGCCCGGAGAGTTATCAGGGAGTTTATCTACTCGGAAGTTTTCGAGCTTTTCACAGCATGAGCCTCCCTTTGGAAGCCTGTGTATAGTATGCACGAGCAGGAGTTCAAGACGTACTGTTCGAAGTGCATCTGGGCTTGAGAAACGGAAGAACTACGTGCCACCTTTGGTATTCCGTTAATCGAGCCGGATCCACTGGTTCGGTAATGTTGTACGTGTGGTGTTTTAGTTTTTTTCTCTTTATGAATAGAATTTTGAGTGCGTAATTCCTTGAAGGGGGAAGTAATGTAACGAACTGAGAAACCATGTTTCGAGTAATGAAAAATTTGTTTTACAATGCCACCCGTTAAGTGAAAAAACAATCATCTTATAAGATAATAATAATAATAAAATAGAAAAACGCATCAAATGAATGAAAGGCCCTTTTATTCAAATAAGTAACATCTCGGTGGCTACAACTAACACTGATCGAACAAGAAGATAAGCTAACCAAAACACCAATTAAAAACCCGATTACAATAATAGTTTGACCACTTAAAACCACGAGGACACCAAGAAGGCAGTAAGGGTTTCTGACATCCATCAGAATAAACATAAGGATGGCCGAAGCCACTGCAACCGTGCTGAGTACCAAGGGAATCACACAAACCATCTCTTCCTTTCTCCTTCAGTCAACTTGAGTGAGGGATACCTGGTGACCAGACACATTATAAGAACACCAATTCGACTGTTGAACCCTAACAACTATTATTATAATCGTTGGCTCCCCCATGATTCTTCTATCCACTAATGTTTTATTTTGGACCGTTGGATATAAGAATGGTTTACCCCCGAAAGATTCAAAAATTTAATTATGTAATTTACTTTAATGACATCAATAATAATATAATTCATTTATTTCTTGTTTCCCCAAAATGTGAATTATATTTTATGTTTCAAAATGGTGAAAAATTAATATTATTTTTTTCCACTATTCACTATACATATTTTTTTAACTTGATAAATTAAACTTTTATTTTGTAATTACATTGAATCTGATGAGTTTTTATTTTCTTTAAGAAAAAATGCACTCAAACTCTTGAGTTATATATGTTGCATCAGACATTAAATTAAATATATTATACTTACCTCTAAATTAAATATAAGTAATAATAATAATGAAAATATTTATAATTTGACCATTTTATTAACAGTTTTGAATCTATGTATAGTTTTATTTACATTACAAATTTTTCATATTAATGTTAATATTTACGGAAATACTCTTATTACTTTAAAGACAATAAAGATAATGTAATGATTGTAAATAAAATTAAAATAATTGGTAATGTTATATAAATTTGTGTTTTTGAAATTATGTTAAATATAGGATTAGGAAACCAAATTTTGATAGAAAATGTATTCAAATATTTACATGTAATTATAAATTAAGATAATTTTTTAAGGAAAAGAATAAATTATTTTATAACTTAAATAAGGGTTTAATAGTTTAATATATTTGTTTATTTATAACCCTTGACTTAAGATAATAATAGTTTAATAATAAGGTTATATTAATAATAAAAATGATTTTATAATAGGTTTAATAAAATAATAAAACAACAGATTTTATATGATAAAAATGTTAAAAAAGTATATATTATGTTAAGATGTTAAAAACGAAGCCGCCTTATTTTTTTAAAACACCTCAACAATCGCGGACCATCTGATCAAGATCCACCTAATCCTGACCATCCCTTCATTTTCCAGTTTTCCTCTTACCCGCGACCCATAGTTTTCTTCTTCATTTTGCCGCTTTACTAGTAGGGCGAGGCTCTATTTTTTTCATCCACCTAATCCGATAGTGGAAACCCTCTCATTCCACAAAGTCAGTGCCGCCTATTTATTGCTCTGCCTTGGATCCCTCACAGCCTCTTCAATGTGTCAGCCATCCTACCTTACTTAAGCAATAGTTTACACTGAAGAGAAGGATCCAGCACTGAAGGCAAGGAAGGTTGCTTCGAGTCTCTAGGATCTCCCACCACCGGTCCGGCACTTCGTCTTCCTTCTTCTCCACTCCAAACCGATAAGGGACAAGCCTTGCTTCCTTTTTTTAGATTCGGTATATAAATATTTATATATATGTTTATATATAAACCTATATGTACATACACCTGGTTAATACCCGTAAGCATGGATTTGATAATTTTTTTATCCCTTATGTATGGAGTCCCAAGACCGGAGTAAAGGAAACTCTTTTGTGTTGTTTCCCTTAATTTTTAATAATTATACATATGTGTATACACTTTTTATATAAATATGTATGGATATATATATAAGACCTCTTGAACTGATTCACACCCCTTTCCCCTTCCTATAATTGAACCGAGGAAGGGAAATCTCACTGTTTTTTTAAATTTCATCTGTTTTGGTTATATATATATTTCATGTGTGTGTATATAAATCTATATAAGGCCTCAAGAACCCGTTATTTTTGTCCTCCTTTTTCCAAGATTCAACCAAGGATAAAGGATGTTTATGGGGTTTGATTTATTTCGGTATTAATGGTTGCATTTACCCATATAGTCTTTGTGTGTAAATATATATGTATTCATACATATATAAGACGTTACATGCACATATACACATTTCTTGTACATGTAAATAACCCTAGATTTACTTTGCCGTATGAAAAATGGAGAGTTCATGTAATTTTTATAAACATGTAAGATTATACAAGTATATAGTGCACATAGATATTTATGTACATGTGATTATATAGATGTAAGTGTACATCTATGTGCGATCAGAAAGGACGAGCTTGATTACTTGTTTTAAAATTTATCAATTTATTAGAATTATTATTTTTTTCTTTCCCTAAAGATTATTATTTCAAGAATAATACAAATAAATTATGTATATACATGTTTGTGTACATGATGGAGTTTAAGGATATGTTTTACATAAAAATAGTTCTTCCAACTGAAAATCCCATTTATCAGCATTTTGACAATTCAAGCACTTTTTGTAAAAAAAAAGAGTGTGGCGTGAACCCCTTAAGCTTTTGTATGTGGCCAGGTGAATGTGTATTCATAAGTTCAGTTTCAAAAACCTTGTTTCAATTAATTATTATCAGGACTAGGTTTACGTCCTTGACACATGTAAGTTTCTAATAATTGTATTGGATGTTAAGCCAACATGTATGTTGCACCAGTGGACCGGCTTAACCTGTAATGTTTCGTACCCTCGATGAAATTTATACTAGTAAATAACCAGTTTCTACAAGTTTTAAAGAGATGAACTATGAATTTATGGGTTTTATTCAATGAACATGACATAATTTTACATGAAAATCCATTATGTTCAGTGTTCCAATTATTTTTGCATGTATAAGTGTAAGTTGATTTAATTTATTTACATCACTTCTTAATCTGAAGCCACAACCCTAGTTCTTTTTACATTTATGATATGATCCATCTCAAGTTATGAGTATGTATGCAAAAAGGGGGGTTTGATTAAAAATTTATGAATGAAACCCTTTGAATGAAAACCATGTCAATATATGGGAGGGATGTTTCGAACTTAAATGTTTATGGACGGGTGCACCCAGAATTATACAGCGCTCCAATGCATTGGGTAAAGTAAGAGTCTCATGAGACGTTATGTGTGACGGTCTTGGCAGTTAGCCTTGTCTTGTTCTTTTATGTGGGACAGTCTTGGCGGTTAGCCTTGTCTTGTGCTTTTATGTGCGATGGTCATGGTGGTTATCCTTGGCTTGTTCTTTCATGTGCGACGGTCTTGGCAGTTGGCCTTGGCTTGTGCTACTATAGGAAACAGGATTGGCGGTGTGCCTTGACCCGTACTATGTTATGTTTTAAGATCATGACACAAGGTCATGACAATTCTAGTTATTATACATTCCTTCTACATGTAATGATAAATGGTCAACCAGGGGATATTACAACTAACAAGACATCCTCTAGTTGAAAATTACCTTGACTATGAGATTGAAATCATGAGATAAGAATTGTAATTCATGTGGTATGTTGTTATAAGTCCTTTATGTGCCCATGAATCATGTTATAAATATTTTCGCTGCATACTCATAGGTTTTTAGAACTGAAGTAATCTTGGTTGTAAATTATGCATCATTTATTCTTCAAATACTTGTGATCCCTGATTTATGTCTTCTGTAAAGCTTATTTTAAGTATGTACTTCTTCACCATGCATGTGGCTTTCAAAAATGTTGGATTTACATGTTTTAAGAAAAGATAGTGCTTTGTTTTAGTAAAGTGTTTTGTTTTATTCAAAATTACTGCTTTAAGAAAGAGTTTTCTTAAAATGTTTTTAAAACCCCTTACTGGGCATATTTTCTCACACTACTTTTTGTTTTAAATTTTTCAGGCATGGGTTGTACGAATGATGTTTATCAGAAGCAGCTGGTTTCCCAGAATCCTGAGCCTCACGATCTTCTGTAGTAATGGGACATGATATATTATTTGTAAATGTTGTAATGTAAAGTTAGTATATCATGTCACATGAGTCACCCAGGGATAGGGGTCTCTACAATAACTATATAAATAAATTATATTTAAAGGTAGTTTTGAATAAAATTCATTATTTTCACTATTTATAAAAAAAACTTTATTAGAAAAATAGAAAAATTTTACCCAATGTAAATTTTATTTTCCAAATTATAAAGAAAAGGTTTATTTTGTCAAATAGATAATATAAAAGTGATAAAAAATATATATTAAAAGCATTCTCCCTCAAAAAGTAGTACAACGATGTTTTTGAAAATATTAATGTTCTTCATGCTCAAAATTGGATTCTTTCTTATTTTAAGACTCTAAAAAAATTTGATAAAAATAATAAAATTATTTAAACAAGTCTAATCATATTTTTTTAGTTCTATTCATTACTTCAAATATAATTTCTAGTGGTTAACTACCATTTAAAATAATAATATTATTATATACTTTTCGGTATAACTCATAGTTGTGTGAAACGTAATATTTTAAAGAAACCTGTGGTTGCGTGTTGTGTACGCTATCAGACATAGCATCCCCTTTAATGTAAAATTAATATCTTATTCAAAAATATTAATAAATATGAAAATTTCATATTCTTTATTTAATAGGGATGTTACATATACATTAATGATAATAGTATCCAGAAACATATAAAAAAATAATTTATAACTAGGATATTCAACATATGTGTTCATAAAAAGTAATATATTTAATAATAAATTAATTATGTATGTAAAATAGTTTTTCAAGCATTATGTTCATTTTCTTATAACTGAAAAAAATAAATTTTAATAGATTAATAAATAAAAATAATAATATTTTGAACACACTATATTTTTTATTGTGAAATTTAATGCTCTAAAGAAATAGTTCTTTTTCATTAGTTCAGTTTTCAATTTCATACATGTTATTATTAAAATTTTAATCTAAAATAGTTTAATTATATATTCCAAACACACTAGAATTTTCTTTTCTTCCATTCATATATATGAAATATAATTCAATGATAATTTTCCTATGATTCATATCAATTCATGATCGATTTCTGAGATCTAAATGTTATAAAAATGTTTTAGAATTTTAAAACACTAAAATAAAATTATCAAAAATTAAAAAAAAACCCATAATAAGAATTGGTGTGGGATCTATTTATATATTTAAAAAATAAATTATCGTTTGTTTTCCTAAGATTCCATGGTAATCTGAAGTCATTTTCTTCTTTCTAGATCTCCAAAACATGATTTTTAAGATATTAAAACCTTTTAAAACTTATATTAATTTATTTTAAGCATATAAAATGTTATATTGGAAATATTAAATTTGGAAATTTCCAAAATAATTCATTGAATCATTTCTCATGATTTGAAATTAATTAATTATTGTTTGTTAGGGATTTCATATTACAAAATTTTTTAAAATTTATAAAACCCTAATATTTTAATTTTTTTTAATTTGAGAAAAATTAATCATTGATTAATGTGTCATATAATTATATATTTTAAAAAACAATCACCAATCATTTATATATGATTTCATTTCATTCTGAGGCATTTTACCCTGCTGAGTTATGTTTTACTAAGCATTTAAATATCTCTTTGAATAGATTATCTAGTCATTATAAAAAAACCAAAGGTTAGATATATATTATATCTGTTATGAAATTTCCAAAAATAATTCTTATATCATTACTCTAATAGATTTATTGAAATAAATTTTTTGGGGTCATCATGGGAGAACCACAACTTGGAATGATAAAGTGTATGTCCCTATATTTGAAAACATTAAACTATTTTTCCAATGATATCATGATAATAAAAGATTATTTTCATAATTTTTACCCCCTATGATATGTTTGTAAAGAAATTAGATTCATCATTCTGATAACATCACACTTCCAATTGATGAAAAATGTATTTAGATATGTTAAAAAACTAATATCTTTATAATATGATTCTAAATAATTTCAGGTTCTTTTCTTATTTTGACCATTACATTCATGTTTAAGTGTTTCAAAAAACTAGAAGTGTGTTTTTGGGTCAACCCTAGAAAATTGGAACTCTAATTTTTGTTGAATTTTTTCTTATATTTCAAAAATAAATCAACATTTGTATTACTAAATCTTCACAAGAATCCAATGTAATTTGTTTATTTTGAACCCTTGGAGTTGGTTTATAATGGTTTCAGTATCAATAAAAACTATTTATATTATCAATTGGTTACAATGCATTTCATATTGACATGTAATATATTTATAAATGTGAATACTAAATCAATTACCCTTTTCTAAAATTTTATGTCAATTATTATTCTTTACCATTGTGTTGACCATCATAGTCATGTTTTATAATTTTATAAAACTAACTATGTGACTTCAATCATAATGAGGAAACCAAAATATTGATTTATGTGGTTTCTATTTTTATATTTCATAAATTAGTAAGTGTTAAATATCTTTTGACCTCATGGTAACCTATGATCATTCTCACAATTTATACCCCAATTAACATGTTTTAATGACTTTGTAATCATTAAAAGTATCTTATTATGTTATTTCAAGTATACAACATGTCAGATTGACACATTAATGGTTCATATAGGCCAAAAATAAATTTTTAATCGTATTAATAGGTTATAAAATTAAATATTTTTTTTGATATGTTTAACCTATTACACATACATTTTAAAATTTTAAAACACTAAAATTACATTTTTGATCATATCGATCAAACCGCAAGTCCCATCAATGTCATGTCCATTAAATCTTTCAAAAAACCAACCATCTCTAATTTTTATAACAATTTACTTTAATATATTGTAATTTATCATTTTTAACCCATAAATAATTTTTCAAAATACATTAATATCTTTAATAACTACTTTTATATTCATTCCATGCAAAAAACATGTCAAATTTAGTTTCCTTCATTCCATAAATTTTATAGAAAATTCAATGATAATTTTGATATGATTAATAATTAATTCATGTATGTGATAATGTTTTTGACTACCATCCAAAATTTTTAGATGATTAAATCACTAAACAGGTGGTTTTTGGTCATCTAAAGTAAACCACAACATAAATTGGTATAACATCTATTACTATATTGGAAAACATAATCATCAGTTATTTTCATAAAATTTCACAACAATTAGATGTATGTTACTATGTTTTACCTACATAAAAGTGTTTTTAATGATTTTAATAACTTCACATTTATTCACTCCAAGAACACCACATTTTGCATTAATATTTCACCTTTTTGATGTGTCAATAAATAATTTAAGATCATTGTATTATTATTTGAAAATAATGGATTCTTATTTTCTTGGTTTTGACTATTACATGCACATTTTTTAGATTTAAAATATGAGAAGGATGTTTTTGTCCAACCAAATGTTATGTTTCTATAATTTCAAAAAAAAAATTGTTTTTCATTGATTATTAAGAAACTGATTCATCTAGTACATGGGTAATTAATTAATTTTAGAAACATTTTATAATCATGAAATAACATGAAATATAGAATTATGATTGGTTTTTAAATTTATTATATTTTTTTGTTACGTATTGAAATTCTATAACTCAATTGGAATTTAGGAATTACATTTCTAAAAGGACTTTTTTATTATTTATATTATTTTATTACTGAACTGAAAAAATCCTCTATTCCAATGTTGATTTTTCATGGTTTATTAACCATTATGAAATGATTATTCTACATATGGGTTAAATCAGTAAGCCTTGAAAGGGTAATGGTCATACATAAAAGGATACATAAATTTGAATGGAAGAGGAACATTCTATGTGAATGTTCACCCTTTATTGTGTAATTTTTATAGTTCACCTTGTTAACAGTAACCAAACCCACCTGTTTACTATGTCATGGTACCCCCTTCATCAAAGGATCTATGAAAATATCACATACTTACTTCTTCTATGAAAATAATCACTACATCATGGTAACATATGGTATATTTAATGGTGAAGAGTGTTGTCTACATACCTTGTAATAGTATAAAGTGAATTTTTATGTGTTCTAAAGACAAAAATCTATTGTGTAAGGTTTCCACTAATATTTCAAAATATATATAATGGTTATAAGGGGGTCGTGTGAGGGTATCATCTATAGTTCCTTAGATACATAAACCTCATCTATATTCTATGTATTGGTATCCCACCATCCCTATTTTCTTCATTAAGGTAATTGGAACTCCAAAACCATACATGTATCAATACAAAACCCTATTTCTATTATATTATATTCCCATATTGGGAATAAAAATTTTTCTACATCCACATAGAACCCATCCATTAAATATTAATGGGGATGATAATGTAAAAAATATAGATTATATAGAAACTTTTCAGGGGTGATGCCTGAATAAATCCACAAACATTGAGATATAATTGTGTGTGATATCCATGGAAGAAGAAGAGGTTGTTACCTGAATTTTTTTTCTAGATAGTGGATAATATGGCACTTTATTTGTTATAAATAACTCCCCCACTCTTATTGAAAAGGATTCATCATCTATCAATTATAGCGTACTAACTTCTTTATATTTGATAATTATAAAATTTAAAATAAATTATATATAATGAATTTGATGTGTAATTATTTTAAACTAATTTTATCATGTTTTTCCACTATGAGATATTAACATTCTCAATCTCTTGTCAATCACAAGTGTCTATTATAAGGATCACCCCCTAAAAGAAAAATGTGGAACCAAATTTAAAAAAACATTCTATTATTAATTTTTAATCTATTCTAGGTATTTCAGGAGAGTGAGATGATGATGAGATGACTATAACTTATGCTTTATCTATTTACATTCTCGTTCACATTTCTAAAATCCATTTATTTCTCATTATTCAAATTAATGATATTTTATGGGTTAATTATTCAGAATAGTGGATAGAATCATGATTATGATTCATTTTAGATATAGGTGGGAATATCACATGGAAATTTAATGAGTCTGATATCCATTAAATCCATTAATTTGGATAATTGATGTATAGCATTTTGGAAAACATAGTGATAATGAAATATGGTAATAGTAATGAGATAATGAAGGATAATAGTGGTTTATTCCAAGGGTGTCTTCTATGTCAGATAAATTTTACTCTAAATTTTCATTTCCATTAATGTCTCATGACTTATCCCCCCCAAGATTATCCTACTATCAAAATTAATTCAAAAAAAAGTAAAAATAACCATTAGGACGATGAGTCTCTAGGAATATCACCTTGATATACGTATTTGGTGAACCACTATTCTATATTGCAGGGTTTTAAATCCAAATTGATTTTTGGTCTATAAAACATTTTATCACTATATCTATAATTGGGGAGTAGTTCCATGTTGTTAAATGTAGTAATATATTTTTAAATAGTTTTTTTATAATTAATTTTCATTTATTTTAATTTTTCTATGTTAAACTCATTACATTAATTAGTTTTATCACCCAATCTGGGATATGTGTCAATGTGTGACTATTCATTAAAAATGGAATACTAAATTTATGACCACATTAAAAAAATTTAAAGACTATATTATGAATTCATGAAACCATATATAGCCATACATACAAATAATAATAAATATTAATTCTTACAAGAGCTAGAGGAATAATAAATTTTAGAGAAAAAATATTGAGAGTCCTATGGTATACACCAATGGGTGGGAGGATAAAAAATACTACTACAATTAATATTATAAACATATAAATACCATGTACCTACACCATACAAATGATTAATAAGAAAAAATAAGAGAATCAATCTAAAATAAACTACTCTTTCTTACCGAACAACAGTTTTAATGAGAATGAAGGTGAAATAATAGAGTTAATAGTGATAATGTTCATAATGGACACCACTATACAAAAAATAATGGACTAAAGAAATCATCAAGAAGAAGAAAAAAAATAATTACACATGGTTTTTTCTCACGAGGATATAAAAGTGGTAGAAAAATTATTGGACCAACATTCCCTCTACACAATTTTCAATATTTTTTGTGGCTCTAAAAAAATACTAATTGATTCTATTTTAAATATAAAGCTTTTACTTAAATCCCCAAATTTTTTTCATTATACTATTTTTAAAATTAATTTTAAAACTAAAACCCTAGACTTGTGGATTAAAAATTAGGTTTTCTAGATTATTCTTCATAATATGAAGAAAAAGAAGATATATTGGCCTTTGAATAAATCATACTGGATTTACTTCCCTCTCCTAATGAAACCAATCCAATGGCCTATATTTAGAAGAAATATCATATGGTATACCTATAGGAGTGAGATTACCTTTTTTAAATTTATATTCATTTATTTATGCTGGATATAAAATATAACTCACTTTATATAGAATTTAATTGTCTTTATAAACTATATTCAACCCTAGATAGTGGAAAAAACTGTAGACTTCAAATATAACAAAAACTATGGAGGTATAAATAGAACGGGAGGCTCAAAAACTTGAATAATAATAGCTAGATAAATATTAATTTTAGATTATAATCAAATAAACATTGTAATAATTCATAAATGAGTATATTCCAATGTTTTCAAAAGTAAGACCAGAATGAAAAACTCACTATTTTGAAAAACAATTGAGGTAACTATCAGTGTAATGTGACCAAAATACTAGTTCAATCAAAAGATGTTGATGATGTAGACGAATATTTTGACCTATGATGAACCCATTACTTACTCAATATCATTGAAAAACACTACATGAGGAGGGAAATAAATCAAAAGTGAGTCTCGTTATATTTTCTACCACATATTAATTATTTTTTAATCAAAATAATTGTAGGGCTGGTAATGTTTCTCTTCATTCCTAGGGTTCTATAAAACTTATGTCCACTCATTGAACATGATAAAAATAAAAATTGGTGGTTTATATTAAATTATACTAACCCCTTATAATGGATTAATTAAATGAACTTCTTACAATGGGATGAAAAAATCCGGAACCCACTTATGTGTCAAACCAATTTTCATTTAGTTTATCAATATTTTAATTCTTTTGAATTATATTTAGCATGTTTTAATTTTATTTTTATGTAGGTTTATAAATGTTGATAAACCATATGAGGAAAGGTCAAAGAGGTCACAAAATAACTTGGGGTGATCTTATTTCATACCTCCTAGAAAAAAAACGAAAACATGTGTTTTATTTTATATTACATTACTTGAAAATTGAAATTATTTGTTATTTTTTAGATTATAAGGGGAAGTAATGAATTTGTGTTTTGGAGGGATCTCAATCCTCTTTACGATATATTTAGTATTAATTAAGAATAATTTGAAAAAGTAGTCATTTTTTAAGAAAGATATATAAAAAATATTGGTATTATTATTTTCTATATTAGGTTTTGTGGTCTTTTTATGTTATAAAATCTAATTTCAAATATTTGCTTCGTAAAAAATGATTTAATGGTGGTTTTATAGAATCCAATTTTATGAAATTGATGGATTTAGATGATTTGTGAGTGAATTTTATCAATATTATCCTAGAAATTTTGTTTTGTAATTTGTAATACAAATATGATTAAAAGTATTGAATTAGAATTCAAATTATAACATTATGGAAATATATTTTTTAACATGATCAAAGTGTAAAATAACAATGTGAAAAAGACCTATGGTAGAAATATCAAAAGAATGTAATGTATTCCCTTTTAAATGAACGTAAAATGAGAAATTGTAATCCCATTATGGTTTTCAAATATAATTGGGAACTATATTTGTGAATTATAAATTACATTATACATCCAATAACTTCTTTTACCAAATAATGGATAATTTCAATTGAATAATTTCTAGATTATCTAAAATAAATGGATTTATGTGAGGGAAATTGTATAGACAAATTAGGACGATTAAAATTGTATTGTAAGATTATGATAATATTTTATCATGGAAGATTAAATGAATCATTTGGCCTGAGTAATGATAGACAGAGGCGAGGGGGGATGAATTTCCCTTTAAAAAATTATTAGTAAAAAATGATGGTTATCATATAATTAACATGATAAAATATAACTATAATAGTTAATCAAAGTGAAATTCTATATTATACGATATAAATTAATAAATTAATGATGGAGTTAACCAATAGTCTATAAGGGATCCCTAAGTGTTCTCTATTCAAGATTCCTTTACTGGTTTTTGTTTAAACCGTCCATCTCAATAGTTATATAAATAAACGTAAGAAATTTAATGGATTTTGTATCACAGAAACATGTGACATCCTAGGTATTGATATAATAATTTTTTTCAAGTTATTTATTATTATTTAGAAAATTATTTAAAATCATTATAAATAAATATTAAAATTGTTAAATTCAAAAATAAATAGTTTTATTAATCAATTTTCATATATTTTTATATAAAATATATTAATTTTAAATATATAGAATTAAAATTTGACTAAACTATTTTCATTTTTGAATTAATGATGTCAAAATTATCTTTGGATGATTTTTTGATAATATTATGAAAATATTGATTTTTAATGAATAGGGAAAAATTAGCATTTTTATTGAGAATGGATTTTTATTTATAAGTCCAAATTATTATTTGGATTTTGTTTTTAATTCCAATTAGTACAATTTTATTTATATTAATCCAATTAAGGGTTTTAATGAACTTTATACTTTAATTTATTATAAAAACATTTTATTTTAAAAACGACATATTTCTAAAAAAATCTGTTTTTTCATTGCAATTCCCCAGTTTAATATTAAATTGAATTCTTAAACAATAGTGTTTTTAATTTTGAGAAAACTAATTCCATATTTTTAATAATAATACTCAAATTTTTCAAACTGGTACCATTTATTTTTTAACAATATGAAATCTAACCTTTGTAATTTTTATTACCATGGTTAAGGATAAATTAAGTAATTAGGGGTAAAATTAATATGATAAGAAATATACAATTACACTAAAACATACCAAATTTTATTGGATGAAATAAATTATAACACTAAACCCTAAGGTTATAAATTATTTTATCCAATGGCCATTTTTCCATGAAAATGAAATTGTTGTTATTAAAATCAAATATAGTGACACAATGAAACATGATTATTTTTATTGAGTATACATTTTCAATATGGAGTTCAATATAAAATATATTCAAATATATATTTTTGAATTAATTATAAAATAAATATCTTAATTTCTTTAATTTACCTTTAAATTTTTTTGAAGAAATTATTATCTTAATGTCTTCAGAATCGATGACGTGATAATTATTAAAATTATTGGAAATTAAAATAAATTATATTAAACATATTAAAATAAATATAATCATTATTATTCAAGGTGGTACTTAAATTATATATATAATTTTGAAACATATAAGATATAATAAGTTATTTGGTTGGAGTTTTGTTGTTTGTTTTTATTTTTTAGAAATCAAAGCAATCAAATGTATTGAATTTGACTATAATTATATTTCATGAATATAATATTATATTAAATTGTTTATAAAACAAAAAAATATTAAATAAAGATGAAGGGGAAAATATTGAGCTGAAAATGTGATCCTCTACTTATTCATTGGAGAATTTAATGTCTTTGGCCACCCTAGGTAATAATCAGGGAAGCATCTAACACAGGATTGGACAGAAAAGAGAGCTAGGAGCCCACTTAAATGTGGAAAAGTTCCAGTTTCCTTATGCCATCAAGAAAATGTAATAAAAGTATCTAACCAAACGAAATAAACTATAGGCCAGTTGTAGCTCTTCTTGGAGAGGGAAAATAAGGGCACGTCCGATAATATGTTCTCCTTCCACTCTTTTTAGGGAAAAGGCATGTAGCCACTTTTAGTCTTGAAAGTGATCAGACATAAGAGATAAGAAAACAACTTAAAGTCATCAAGTGAGCATAGGGAGACCAATGGGAGGCCCAAACGGATAGGCAAGCAGTGAAGCTAGAGTCCATTCAAGGCAGGGGAATGCACTTCTAGATTGATTAGTGAGAAAAGTCTATAACGATAGAGATTATTAGAGAGGGACAGCCCCATGAAAGAAAGGAACAGAGAGAAATAGGCTGGAGGAGTTCTCCCCTTAGATTAGGGAAAACAGATACCAGAAAGGGGCTTCTCAAGAGATGTAGATATAACTCAACTTCCATCTTCGAGAGAGAAATCAAGAAATAAATGAGTACTGGTTGAATTCAACCACCATAGAATGGATTCTTTCTCTCCTGATATTCTATCTATTGACCTAACATTAGGTTGAATATGCGAAGACGTGACATAAGAAGTTCTTGATCATATGATTTTCTGATTGTCATCACCCATAGATTCTATACTGAAAGAGGGAAAACATGAAATTAGATGAAATAAGGAAAGCATCACTACACAATCTACTCGATCATTCCACCTGGTACCCACCACTGTCAGGCCCACCTTTTTCTTTGATTTGAATGATTCTCAATAATGTCTTTCGATTTGAAGATATGGAGTTGTAAAAAGCCTCTAACTGAGATACGTGACGATACGCCTTGTCCCTAGCCTGAAGGGGGGAATGCGTAAGCAGAGAAAGACAGTGCCAGGTCACAGAAAAATAAAGAAAAAAGAGAAAAAAAAAGAAGGGTTGAAGGACTGAGTTTCATGACTCTAGGTTGACTAGAGAATCAATGATCGTCCTGAGTGAAGTCAAATAAAGATGAAATGGGAGTGGAAATACACTCCATTTCAAAGGTGAGGAATATAGACACTAAGCATTAAGAATATGAGGTGGAGGACATATAACATGATTTTGACACAAGCTGAATCTGATCTTATAAACACAATTGATTCAGTAGGAGCCAGCACAAAAGAAACAAGAAAGGCAGTTTCACTTTGAAATCCTTCCTCTATGGTGGCATAAGCAGAAGAATTAGAATAAGTGCCCGTAGAGGAGTCAGTGAGACAAGTCTCAAGCCAAAGAGTTTAGGAATTTGAGAGGACAGTCCCAAGAAAGGGGGTAAGAAAGAAGAAGAGCTTAGTTGATAGCATAGAAGGAGGATGGATTCTCTAATATAACCCATATGTAGACGAAAGTAACATTCAGGCATTAGTGGAAGCGCTAATGGAAAAAAGTGAAGAAGCTTTGAAGCCGATCAAACATAGCAAGAGTAGAAGATTAGCAGCTGATCTTCTACCTGATCTATATACCATATTGATGTATTAGAGATACCGAGTTCCTACGAGGGAAGAAAAGATTCACCAACTCTATCGATTCTCCAATCCCAGTACATTTGTGGAAGACATCACATGGAATATCTTACACGGAAAGGAGAAATGTACAAGCTCAGATTCAAAATAGATGTTCCTAAAAATATTATATTTTAATATTTTAAAGAAAATTCCTAAAGTACCTCTCACCACAATTTTAGAAGGGGACCCCTTACTTACCTTCACATAACCACAATGAATCTTATAACTCAGCCATATTATTGAAAATTATATTATCCACTTCCCTAGACCCATTCTAGAGGTGTATGTCTCACCAAAAAACCAATTTCATATTCCTTAAGGGATCCATAAATTAAGGGATATTCTAAAGGTAACACCTTTAAACCACCCATATTAAATATTCATATACATCAATATTCCCCTAACCTCATTAATCCATCAAGAAATAATAACTATATTACCATTAATATATTGTAATGTTATATTTTTAATGGAATATCTTATATGAATTTCTTTTTCTCAACTCCTCTTATTCAAATAAAGGAAACCATTGTCCATATTATGGTGAGTAAGTATCTCTATGTATAATGAGATTTTTTTTCATTGTCACCTTGATGAATATTTATCATAATATTTTTATTATTAAATTAGATGGTAATATCTATATTTTATCTTATTTCATGTTCTAAAACTAATATATAGACATGATAGAAAAAAATGAAACAAATTCCTGACAGTGATAAAAAGTGCAAAAAAATAAAAACATTTATCATTAAAGATTTATCTACTAAATCAAACTATTTTTCAAAAAGAAAAATGTTAAATGGGAAAATATAATCTTATGGAGTTCTAGGAATACCATATGATATCATTCTGTATTACTCTTCCCATTTAATAAGAACATCCAAAAATTTACACAAGATTTCCTATCACGAAATGGTGAAATTATTACTCTTGAGTGAAGAAAGATATCTTTTTAACTGATTAAAATTGTCATAAATGAAATTAATAATAATAATATTTTTCAAATAAATATTTAATAGGTTATAAATTAAATAAATAATTAATTTATTTTTTTATTCCAGAAATTTATTGATGGTGTAGAACCTATTCAGACATAAGGTATGGGGAATTCCTCAAAAACTCATCTTTAATGTCACTTTAAAAAAAATATTATTTTAACTTCAACTACATGTGTATAATTTCACAATTTAGTTAGGCATTAATTTTTTAACATTCCTCTAAAATGTTATTTTTTTTATTTTCAATGAAATTTTTTTCTTGTATATGTTTTCCGCTTTTTAAAAAATATTTGATTTAAAATTTGAATGGTTATTTTCCTTAAGAATATTTTTAGGATGGAAGTATTCATGTTTCAGGATCAAATTATAGTTCTAGGGAATTATCCATTATAATGGGTGGTTCCATTATAAGCTAATTTAGGGTGGTTCTATGATAAATTGAGTATAGGTGGGTATGTTATTAACCAATGATATGTGGTTCTTTGATAAACCAATTATGGATGGTTACATTATAACCTCTAATTCATTAGGTAATAAGGAGTTAGTGGTCAACCATATTATGTACTACATTTGTAAGATTGATATGGAAAATTATTTACTATGTTTCACATTTATCTTTTATATCCATGCTAATGTGTTTTCATAGAAATAAATAAATTTTTGAAAGCTAATATATTTATCTCAATGAAAATATGATTCACATTTCATGGTAAAAATATTGTTTTTATGGAAATGATTTTGTAAGTGTTATCACAATAATAATGGATTAATTTATTTTATATACCTTATTTAAAATTTGTTTTTATACAATTTTAAAAAATCGTAGGATTTAAAGGAGATTGGGGACATGGATGATGCGATTAATGAAATTGTGATGATTTAATAGTAAAGAAAATAAGATTTTATTTTTAAAAGTTTACATATTTTGAAATAATTGATATTGAGTTGAATTTTCTATTTTATAATATTTTAGTTTTTATAAATATTTTATGACCAAATTGTACAAAAATATAAACCATAATGAACCATGGGATTTTAAGAATCTGATTTCTAGTTCAGTGATATAAGAATATGTCATGTCATTTGACAAGGCACTTACAGTTTGTATCAGAGCATGGTTTGGATAAAATTAGGTTTTTGGATAATGTTAATATAATACTAATAAATTATTTAATTATTATGGTAAAAGTATAGATATTTTTATTTTTACAATGTTTATTCATCTAAGAAATGTCTATTAATAATGTTTTTCTATAGAGGAAACTTGGAAGTTATAGTGGGTAGGCATCGAGAATAAAACATCCTTCCAAATTAGCATCCTGAGATGGATGGAATGAGAATAAAATAGTATTTTATAGTTATTGTCTAGTTGAATCATGATATAAATGTTTTCTTATCCATACAAGGGAAATAAAGGATCATCCATAGAAGAACATGACAGTAGTGGAATATTTTATGAGGAAAAAAACTCCCTCTTTCAGGGGAACCTCAGTTGTAGTGCTACCTTAAGGATGGATCAATGGTATAGAAATGTTATTAAACATCATGGATGATTGGAACTCTATAAGGTTACCCTATCTACTTATCATTTCAATGGTGAATTAATTTTATAGTGGTTACTGGTAATGAATACAATAGAGAATGATGATTTAGTTGTAATGGAATATATGGTTTTCTAAGTCTTTTTCATGATAAATATTATCCTATGACCATTAAACTTAGAATTGGGAAACTATTCATAGAACTGAGGTTGAAGGATGAATATTTTGTAACTACATATGATGAAAAGTTAACAAGATTGTCCACGTACATAACATATTTTTTCTAGAAAATGATATGTAAAATTATTAGATTTTAATTTAGTTTGAAACATAATTTATAAAGATCAATTGATTTATGTGAGTTTAAAATCTATGAGGAACATATTTTTGTGTCTGTAAAGTTTGATATGGATTTTTTAACATCTATATACATCACGATAAAATTAATAAGATGTTTCTAGGTCTATAGAAATTAAGGAATAATTCATATAAGAAATTATCAAAAAAAATTCAGTTATTATGAAATGTGTTGCAGAAATTACCTTGGGGATTGTATAACAATATCAAGTGAATGATTTTGATGTGTAATTATTGGTCACATGGATCGTGAATATAAGGAAAATTAGTAGAATAACATAGAAAAGTTGATGGTATGATTATTTAATTGTAATGAGTGTGGAAATTATGATAACAAATGCCCGAGGTTAGAGACAGATTACCAAAATCATCAAGAATGATTTCAGATGGTGTGGAAAAATATATTGGTACCACTATTGATAATGTTGGGATATCAAGTGATTTTTTTATAGGAATGTTAATTGTGTTTAATCTTCATATTCATTCATTTCAATGAAAATTTCACGAATATTGGGAATATAACATCGTTAAAGTATGATATAACCAATAGTGAAAACACTGGGTGAAATTATTTAACCAAAAATGATTTTTATGAATCTTGTTATTATAAATGATGAAATGGAATTTCTTAAAAATCATTTTTGAGTAACCATAGTTGAATTTGATATTATTATTGTTAGTGAATGAATTTAATTTTGTCTTTAAATGATATATTTTAGATATAATAAGGTTTTGTTAAATTATTTCATTCTATTATTATCTTACAAAAAAGAAAATAAATTTATTAGAAATGGTAGTTAAAATTATTAGAAACATGTCATTTAAAAGAAAGAAACTATTAATATTAATGAATTACAAGTAGTTATTGAATATATAGAATTTTTTTCAATATTACATGACTTTTTTAATTATTCATTGAGTGGTTGAATTTAGAATTGTCTTTGTCCCTGATGCTAATATTATTTCAAGACACCCGTGTTGATTTACTCGTGTGAAACTTATAGAAATGAAAAAGTAGTTATAGGAGATCCTTGATAATGGTTTCATTCATTTCTTAACTTCACCATGGGGTGAAATGTTTTTATTTTTAAAAAATAAAGATGGTCCCATGAATATTTTCATTGATTATATAGATTTTAATAACATTACTATAAAGAATAAGTATCTTTGAACTCATATCGATGAGCTGTTTGATCTGATGCATGGAGACTAGAATTTTTCAAAAATTTAAATGTGATAAAGGTACAATCAGCTAATTCTGATGGAGGATTTCATTCTAAAAAAGAATTTTGGACTATATATAGTCATTTTGAGTTCTTAGTTTTTCCCTTTGGTTTGAAAAATTCATGTTCTCTATTTATAGATATTATGAATATATTATTAAATGAATATTTGGATATTTTTGTGTTTTTTTTATTAATGATATTCCGGTATATTAAAATTACATAAGGATCATGGAAAACATAAATGTATTATTCTAAAAACCCTCAAAAAAATTTTGTATACAGAAAATTGTGAAAATTGTATTTCTTGTTTCAACAAATTTATTTTCTCAAGAACATTGTCAATAATTATATAATATTAATTGATCCAAGAAAGAAAATGTCTTTGATAAATGGACAGGGCATATAAATGTTTTTGAGATTCAATGTTTTCTTTTATTAGCATGCTATTATTCGTTGTTTGTTGAAAAGTTTTCATCGTTACCTGGCCCACGAACTATGTTAACACAGAAAGGGGTTAATTTTTTTTGGACAAAGGAATGTGAGAATTTTTTTAGGAATTAAAAAGGAGATTTTAGAGTAATAAAATTTGTTCCCTACCTACATGGAATAGTTATTTATTCATATATTGTGACATGGTTTTATTATGTTATATAATGATTTGGTAATTTTCTATGCTTCAAGACAACTGAAACATCAAGAGTTAAATTATCATACACATGATCTATCATAAGTTTATATGGTTATTCTTGTAATAAATAATAGTTATCACATATTTGGTGAAATTTGTGAAATATATAATGATAAAAAAATTGTGATGTATATATTCACTAAAAAGAAATTGAAAATGTGAAAGAGGAGATGGCCAGATCTAATAGAGGATTAGGATTTCATGATCTGTTACCATCCAAGAAAAGAATAAAATGTATTAGATTCCTTGAGTTGAAAATATCAGAAATCATTTACAATTTTACTTTAATAAAATGAATTTTTTTTAATTATTTGATGAATTTTTTCATGGATGTTGTGGGTGTAGTAGATTCATCAGTTTTTTAGGTGTCAGTGAAAACATCTCTATCTGATATAATTAAAAAATCTCATAAGGAACATAATGACATACATAAAAAGGAAAAATTAGTTAAGAAGGGAACATTTCATCAGTTTAATTTTGATAAATAAAGTGTCTTTAGTTTCTGAAATCGATTATCTTTGCCTAGTAATTCCTAGATAAAAATTGAATTATTATGTGAAGGTCATAGTTCTCTATTTTTCCTTAATCCTGTCAATACTAAGATATACATGAGATCTTCATGATTATTACTCGTGGGATGGAATGAAGAGATATATTGAAGACTTTTCCATGAAATGTTTTACTTGTAAAAATATTAAATTAGGGAGATAATTACTAAATGGGACTCATCACCCATTATCTGTTCTAGAGTGGAAATGGGAAAATATATTTACTGATTTGATGGTTCGACGACAAAGGACATTTCGATGTAAAAATCCAATTTGGGAGAATTTTGATTCCCTGACTAAATCTTTACATTTCATTCATATTGAAAATATTATGTCTTTAAATCACATTTCTCAACTATATCTTAATGATGTACACCGGTTACATGGAGTTCTTCTCTCCATTGAATCAAACTCGGATCCCCGGTTCACTTACAATTTTTGGAAAGGAAATCAGAATTCATTAAGAACTGAAGTAAAATTCAATACTACATTTTATCATAAATGTAATTGATAGACTGAGTGAACAATTTAGACTATAGAGTATAGGTTTCCATATTTGAAAATAGATTATTATAGAAATTAGGCTCAATATATTACTTAATTTTATTTTTCCTACAATAATAATTAATATTCCAGTATACAAAAAGATACTTTTGAGAAAATACTTGGAAATCATTGTGAACTCCAATGTTTTCAATTATATTAGGTGAAAGGACGTTTATGGGAATATAATTAGTAGGGGATGTTTTTGAGAAATTTTATATTACTTACCAACATATGTGGACAAATCATAGTAGGAAGCAAATTTATTCATTTAATTGGATGAATATAATTTCATTTGAGGTAACTGATCATCATTTTGATAAAATATATTAATTAAAATCTATTATGAGTTTTGGTAATAATTGAAAGATAATAACATGTTTTATCAGAGAGTATAAAATACATGGGAAATTTTTAGCTATTTCTTACTAAATGTCCTTGCTTCTATGTTTATCTTAGGTACAAAATATATATTACATTTCTATATTATGAAAATATGTTATTTGTTAATTTATGTTTTTTATCCCTAGTATTTATAAGTTGGATAATGATATTTTTTATAGGAAAAAAATATTCAAATATCTGAGCATATATATAATTTTGAGGAAAATAAGGTAATTCACTAGGTTATGGTTATGTAGATAAACCATATGGGTAAGGAAGTAACATTGAAATTGGAAATTGCAATGACGGAATGGAATCCCCACCTGTTTAATAAGTGAATAAAATTATGGGAAAATTTATAAAAAGGGTGAGGATATAATAAACCAATATATCATTAAATACTTTTTTACCATTTATAATAATTTTTAATTAAAAATTGACATTTATTTAAAATATGACAAGTAATTCTTAAAATAAAAAAAGATACAGTTTTATTAATTATTTTCTTATATGGAAATATTTAAAATATTATTCATAAATTTGTAGAATATTAATTTTACCAAACTAATTACACTTTTTTAATTCATCATTTTAATATTTTTATAGGTTGATATTTTGATAATTTTCTAAAAATATTTATTATTAATGAATTGTTAAAAAATACAAGTTTTTAAACTCAATTTTATTTATAATGTTATATTATACTATGGAATTAGTTTTAAATTCAAATTATTTAAT
Source organism: Viscum album (assembly GCA_963277665.1). Lineage (NCBI taxonomy): Eukaryota > Viridiplantae > Streptophyta > Magnoliopsida > Santalales > Viscaceae > Viscum > Viscum album. Next base: position 1,966,570,698 of record OY728133.1, read on the forward strand.
TTTTATATATATATATATATATATATTAATCCAAATATAGTTTTTGAATGTGTTTTATAATTGAATTTACTATAAAATCATTTTATTTTAAAAAGTGAATTTCTTCGAAATAATATTTTTCGTTGCATTTTTTTTGTATAATTTAAAATTAACATATCCAATTATATGTATTGAATTTTGGAAAAATGAATTAAATATTAGAAAGGATATGGTTTAAAATTTTTATATATGTCTTTTTTAATTTTTGACAATATGAATAAAAACCATAGTAATTTTTATCACCATGGTTAAAGGTAAATCGTGTAATTAAAGGTAAAAATCATATAATAATGACTATTAAATTACCCATACACCTACACTATTTTTTGTATAAATTATATTCTATCATTTACAATTATGGTTTGAAATTATTTTATTTGATGGAGTCTTTTAAATGATAATGACTTCGATAATTTATAAATAAATGATCGTAAAAAAATATCAAACATTATTTTTTAATGAGTAAAATATTTTAATATGGGGTTAGCTAGAATATATATTAGATAGTAAATATTAATATTAAATATAAAAAACTTTCCTTAATCATGGTATTTTAATTAAAAATTTTTGGGAAGAAACAATTACATTAAATGTTTGCAATGTGATGGTGTAGAAATTATTTAATTAAGGGAAAAAACAAATAAATGATATTAAAAATTTTAAATTAAATAAACATTGAAAAATTAAATGTTATCCATGAATTTTATTAAAATATATGATATGTATAGATTATATAAAATAATATTTTTCATAATTTAATATTTATTATGAAAATTTTAAATACATTGTAATTAATAGTAATAATTTTTACAGTAATGATTTTTCATGAATATAATATTTTATTATAGTATTAAAAAATCATAAAATATTTAATAAGGACATTGGGGATAATATAGGGTTGAAAATTTCATGAAATTTTCATTAATTAACATTTTTAAAGAATTTGTCCTTAAAATTGCCTTATTTTATTTTAATATTTTGAGAAATTCATAAAGTGCACCTCACATAAACATTAAAAGGGAACCCCGTCCTTCACATCACATAGACATCTTGATTATTATATCATGAAAATATTCTAGAAAATTATTTGATCCACTACCCCATATAAGTTCTAGAAATTATGCTCTCACTAGAAGACTAATAACATGTTTCTTACGTGATCCTTCAATGAGTGGATATTCAAGACGCAACTTCCTTAAACCACATCACATAATTTCTTATCTTCTTCTATATTATACTTTCCTCATTAATACATCAAGGAATATTAACTATGATATAATTTATATACTTTAATTTTATATTTCTAATTTAATATCTTATGTGAACTCCTTTTCTCATTTCCAATTATTTAATACGAGTCACCCATTTTCAAAATTATGATGATAAATGGTCTTTAAGGAATTTGATATTTCAATTTTCATTACCATCATCATGAGAAGTTCATAAAAATATTACTATTTTCAAATAATATTGTATTGTGTATATTATATCTTATTTCATGCTTCAGAACTAATATATAGACATTATATTAAATAAAACGAGAGAAATTCATGATAGTCCGAAAAACCACCAAATAAAATTAACAACCACCAATAGTGTTTTATCAAATTAATCATACTCATTTCAAAATATAAATTATATATATGAACATTTAAATATATTTATATTCATTGAATATCTATAATAACACTTCTATAATGCAATTTTAATTTTACTGCGACATCCATAAATATACAGAAGTTACCAATCACAAAACTGCAAATTGAATGCTCACATAATAACAGAATTGATTATTATAACTCATCAAAATGGTCATAAATAAAATTAATAATATTGTAATAAATAAAATAATTGATTAATAGGTTCCTAATTATGTTATTAATTATTATAATTTTACTATTCTAGACATTATATGACAGTACACACAACACATTCATACATAAGGTAAGAGAAATTCATTAATTTTCTTTCTGTATCCTTTTACAAATTATTTTATAACATATACAGAATGAGAAAAAGTTCCCTAATTTATGAATCCAAAATGTTTTTAATATAATGATACAATTTATTATGGTTATTTTAAATGATTTTTTTTTCTTTTTTATGTACACATATTTTTGAAAAAAAATTGATTTACAAATGAAAAATTCATTTTCATTAAAAACATTTTTTCTATGGAAGTATTCATATTGAAGGATAATTTTCTATTTATTTTCATTATGTATGATGATATATGGTTCCAATATAAAACAATGTTATGTGGTTCTATGATAATCAACGTATGGGTGTTCATGTTAATAAATAATGAAGGGTGGTTTAATGATAAACCGGGTATGGGTGGTTACATTATATCCTCCAATAAAATAGATGATTATGAGTTGGTGGATAACTATATTGGTTACTCCATTTCTATGAGTTATATGGAGAATGATATCAAAATTTACCTATTCATATTAAATGTTAATGATAATTAGATTTGAGTGGAATCATCTATTTTTTAAATGGTATGATAATGATTTATTTAAAATGATGATTCCATTTTCGAGTTTCAAATATATGTTTTTAGGAAATTTTTTCTCAATGGGTAATCGGACGAAAAATTATTTTATTTATTTTATGTCCCTTAATAATTTTTTTTCTCTTCACATTTAAATAAAATTCAAAGTGCTTAATTTAGATAGGGGAAAAGATTGAGGAGAAAAAGAAAATTGTGATGATTTTACCAAAATTTAAATCATGTTTTGTTGTTAATTATTTAAATATTGATAAAATGGAAATTGAGTTGGAGTGACTATTTTGTAATATTTGAGTTTTTATGTATGATTTATGAAATAATTCCCAAAAAATAATAACAAAAAAGATCCTTAGGACTGTATGAATGTGATTTATAGTTCAAAAAATTATAATTTGTAATGTTTTATAGATGGGTCCCTATGGAACCCATTAAATAAATTATGAATCTTGGTTTTTAGTATTTTTTACCAAAAAATATATGGTTTGGATTTTAGTGGTTGTGTATAGAAACCCACGGTTCCTCACTTTTAATATATTTATAACAAACCCCCCTCAAGAACAATGGTAGTTAGAAGACATGTAATTGAAAATAATAGAATTTAATTATTCAACCCTTTTGAAGAACATTCACACATATCGGGAAAAAATACAATTAGAATGAGATGAGAGAAAATGAGATAATTGTAGGAGGGTATAAAAAAGAGAAGAATTTTACCCAAGTAATCTTCATAACATTTATTCATAGAATCCATGTGCATCCAGGAACACATGTCGGTTTATTTATAGCCTTCAATATCTTTTGGGATGTTCTAGAGGTGGTTGGGGGGGTTATAGATCCATTGGGGGTTGAAATAATTCATGAATGGCCCTCTCTAATGACTATTTTTTTCAATCATAATTCTACAAAACGTTTAATGGAATCAAGATAGAACTAGTGTTTTATTCATGTCACACATTCCATTCTATGGTACCCTACTGGGTATCCAATGATACCATTAAGTGGATGATACTAAAATATACCCCCATGATCATTTTTAACCCTCTTTTGGTTATAGTACCATTATTAAAATTATTATAAAAAAATAACACTGAAATTAATGAAATAGAAAGATTAAAAACATAATTGGGGTTTTTAAATCATTAGAATAACAAAGGGTTTAATTTTTATAATATTATCCCCCATTTTAATGAACCAAAAAATGTAAAAAATTAAAAATATAATAAGTCAATAATATGAAATAAAAAATTATCAATGAAATAAAATTCAATATTACATAATTAAATCTATAAAATAATTATAGATATATCATAATGAAAATTGTAAATTTCATGAATAAATTTTAAGAATAATTTCATTAATTTCTCAATTTAAGAACATCTACCCTTTTTTATTATCAAAAATTTAAAATGAAAAGCCATTCACAAATCAAGATTAAATCAACTTATTAAACCATTGAATTTTTAAAAATATTTGGAACAATTCATTAATTACATTGGACTAGTAACACATCCCAAAAACAATTATTCATTGATTTGAAAAATTATACACCGCTTTTAAGATATAAAACTATAAATATGAATATTCTCAAATTCAAGACAATATGCTCATGATTTTTATCCATTTTTAAATATACTACCAATATTTATATTTCATAAATTTATCCAAAAAATAGTTTTTTCCATTGTTTTATTGAAATAATATGTTTAGTTTCCTTATCCTCACCCCTATTTAAATTACCAATAGTATTTTAAAAAAAGGATAGAGAAATAAAGGAACTGTATTAAAAATAATATGTTTTGTAAGAACAAGGGATAAAACAAAAACCTACACCTCCTAAATTAATAAACATTCAAATACCATATTTAAAATTTCATAAAAAATAATTACATGCATTTTTTTGTATAAAAAATGTAAATTTAAAAACCACTTAGGGTAAAAAATTCATAAAATAATGATGTACCTATCAAATCATTTTACATTAAAAATTTTATCCTCCCAAAAATGATGCATACTTTTAAAAGTATAATGGGAATCCAAAATCATGTAAATCAATAGATAATTAATGAAGAAAATAAAAACAAACATGATAGAGTGAAATAAATTGATAAAAAACGTCATGATTTAAATTAAAATAGACCAATAGTTCAATAACCACATGATTTATAGATAGATATATGTTTTTAGGATTTATTGATAGATAAATAATTTACTTATATATTTAAGTGAATATTTTCTTTTTATAAATTTATTAATCAATAATTAGGAATGATAATACATTAAACAATAATTTCATAAAATATAAATAAGTCAATTTGATCCTAATGACATTGATTTTTTAAATTGAATAATAAATCCTAGATATTGGAAATCTCAGATATCTTAGGGAGGAAAAATAGATAATTTAGAATATAATCTACTTTTATAAAGAATATATAAAACATTGTTTGAAAAACATTCATTTAAATTTAAAAAACAATTAATTTTAATATTGGTATGATTAATTAAGTTAAACTCATAGAAAAAGAATAAATATATAAATTATTATTTCAATGAATTTTTTATAATAATTTTTATAATGAAATAAAAAAAAAAGTTTAAAGAGGAATAATGAAAACATATAGAGATAAACCCAAACTCTCACATATGGATGTTAAAAACAACATACGATTTGAGGGATAACTAAAAATACAGATTCAAAACATTTAATCCATTATCCCCATTAATGTACTTCAATATAAAAAATATAATAATAATTAGATGAGATAATAATTAATTTGGATTATCAAAGAAGATGCATACATTACATAAATTGGTTAGTTAAAAAACCATTCAAACATACATTCATAATCAAGAGATACTTTCCTAAGATCAAATATCATTCTCCATAATCGAAATATAATCACTCATCAAAATAAGTAAAAGATAAAATCACACGAAATAAAAAATGATTCACACATGATATATAACAATAATATTCAATGTACAAACTTATATTATTCAATATCATAATGATTACAATAGATAAAACCAATTGGTCTAATATTAATCCTTTTAATCCATCCTAAGTGAATTTAATGAAAATAAGGAATCGTAATAAAAATAAATGTCATGAATTATTAGAGTTTGGTACAAGTGTCTATGAAAAAAAGATATAAATCAACAATTAACATGGTAATTGAAATAATAAAATAAATGAAATGATGTGATTATTGCCTATGTGGCACATAATAATATAATTAAATCAATATTCAACTGGAAAAAATTATGATAAAAAAGATTCAAAATGATAAAAGGATTGATTAAAAATATCATGGCCTGTTATAAAGGGGAAAATAGATAGGGAACTATAGTGAATTTCTAATATTTTTATACTTCTTCCGTGATACCACTACTAAGATGAAGATTTGTACCAACAAGCTGATGGGTGAATTTTGGAACTCTAATTCAACAAAACTACTTTTACTAGCTACTAGGAGTATACTATATTTTCTTTTGAAAACATGGGCACCTAACCTGTAATTTTTATGTCAGAAAGAGAAACTAAAATAGAATTTTTTTAAGATTGATTAATCAAAATCCATAGATACTAATCCACAGATCTATAATGATTCGATAAATAATAATCTTAATGGCAATTTAAAAGGTATTTTTAAAATTATCAATAAAGTCCTTAAAATTAGATTTTAATGATTTATAAATATGTTTTTTAAAATCAAACATTATTTCAAGATTTATACGAAATTTTAAAATCAAAATTATAATGGTTTTCAATACTACATTATAATGTTAAATTTATATTTACATTATAAAATAAATTATTAAATATATCATGTTTTTATAAAAATATCATAAAAGGATCATCTTTTAAAAAAAAACTAAGACATTAAAAACAATAACATGTTTTATGAAAAAATCCTCAATATATAAAATAAAAGATCATAAAATTCATTTTTAATAGGATATTTAATATTTATTTCATATACTAGATTAAAATATTAATATAAAAAAATTCCTTTATTTATTTTAGAAGGAAATTATTATTCTATATACAAATAGGTTTTTTTAAATGTAATTGAAGTCCGTTTGAAATATAAATAGAACAATTCAAAAAAATAACCAATTGATTACAAAAATTTGATACAAATTAAAAATGTTTTGAAAATTTTAATGAATATCAAATAGATATAATTTATAAGATAATATCATTGAATTTTTAAACCATTTTTAATAAGTTTGAAATGTTATCACATAAATGACTCTAGCACCTATGAAACACATTCTATGTAGGTCATCAGGAATTATCTTGAGAAATTTTCTAAAAAATATTAAACACAATTTTTTACACCCATGTGAATTAATTACTCTAATGATTGATAAAAGTAAATTGGGCATAATAATATTTTCAGAATAATTTTTTCAAAAATAAATATTTGGTGGGTGATACATTCCCTCCGTATTACCAAAAATATCATTTTTAAAATCATATTCATAAATTAGAGTCTTATATCAATAGTAATAAATGAATATAAAATATTTAGTGGAACCCATTATAAATGTTTTATTCAAAGAGGTTCTAGATTTCTTTGAATAACCAAGACCATAATGGTCCACAAAAATTTGTTGTAAACCTATGATATTATATTTTTTATCTATTGGTGAATGTGGATTGAAAATACTTAAGACAATTCTTGGTGGATTCCAACTACTCATTAAAATAATGACCTAAACAAGTCTTCCTTCCTAATTAAATTTTAATTACTTATTTTTATTTCCAATCTCATCACATTGACAATCAATCATATAGATATCTTATAAAAATTATTCTATTTTATGAAGTAATCTCAATTTTTGTCTTATTCTTATACATAATAATTTTAATTTTCTTTTAAAGAAGATCTCTCCCACTAAATATAATATTGTTTATGTTTTTTATGTTCCTTTAATTTTATAGTGAGTACACAAAGTGCTTAATTTCATTTATCTTTAGCATATTTGAGATTATTTAAATGTAAATTAAATGAAGAAAAATATGAAAAATAATAACATAAATCATTTTTAATCTTTTTTTGACCAATAAGTCATTTTGGGATATTATCTATTGAATTTTTCGATGAGGCGAAGTCATCATTTTCACTCAACTTTGATGATTTTAGTGATATTTTTTAAAAAAAAATTACTCTTCACATTTTTTAAGGTGTAATCCATCATGATATTTTCTACATATTTGTCTTTATGAATTATAGTAATTTAAAGAAAATTTAAGAATTGGAAACATTATTAATTTCATTATTATCCAATACAATGTGATGATAATTCATGGATCTTTCAACTATCATGGTATAAATACTATCACTGAGAGTCTATTTGTTCTCTCATTGGTTCAAAAGTACATATCTAATCATTACAATGTTCTAAATGGGATAACCAAATTATTTAATAAATTAACACATGAATATTTTCAAATATCAATAATAAAATCTATCAAATAATGGGTATTTAGCTATTGAGTTCCCCTAAGGGAACCATGGGTATAGAGGTTGATTTCATTATACATTTATTGTGTTCTATCAATGGTTATGGCCTTGAAATCATGGTGGCCTATGATTCCCTTTTATTCCAATTTAAGACAAAATTGGGAGGTGAATTTCATATTATTAATATTTTATATATTAAACAAAAATAATATTTGAATTAATATAATTAGTGTGACTAATAATTTATATGGGTTAAGTGTTGGATAATTTTAAATTAAAATACTATGTATAATAAATTTATAAAAGTGTTCTAAATTAATCTATCAGGTATCCCTACGTCTCTTCTACTAAAGGTTACATTTTTTGGGTTTAAAACATACTTTCAATGGTTATAACAAGAGTCCAAAACACTTTTTTAGAAGTTCTGTCTACAAAACCCATTATAATAAGTATAATAATTTTTTTGGTTGGTACCTTGCAATCCACTTAAATGGGTATCCTTTAAGTAGTTATTTCGTGGAAGAAAATTTCCCTCCATTTTATGTGAGTTATCTCACATAACCCTCATAGTCATTAGTAGTTATAACCTATCCCCCTTACAATAAATTGTTGTTATCTCTCATTAAAAAATAAAAATAATTTCTATATACCATAGCTTTTAGTCACACTAGCACTTCCCCAATATGATACATTGTAAAACATATAAGGCAATATGAGAAAATTTTATGTGAGTGTAGAGACCATAAGCTTGATGTACATGGACATTACATTACTTTTGCGGAATAATTAATACATAACAAAAACAGACACACAAGGACCGTAATTGTGATGACCCAGACCCCCCTTGGTCCCTTCCTTTGCCAAAATCCGGATCCTTAAGGGGTACGGATCGGTGAGACCGATCGGTGCGACCGATCGGTGTGACTGATCGACGGAACCGACCGACGTCACCCGGCCTTGCCAAGTTGTTCCAGTAACGCGCACAAAAGCTTAATTGAATACTAAATCGGCTCATGAGTCGGTTTAAACCACTCAGCACCATTAATGATGAGTCAAGCCACATGGTAAACCCACGACTTCCACGTCTTACGCGGTTCGCCATTTTTATCTCAACCATTCCCGGCTCTTATAAATTAAGGGTTAGGCCGTGGTTTCCCCCTTCTTCGATCATGGCTCTTCTGGTGCATCGAGACCGCCGCGTCATTATCCGTAAAGTTCCGCGCCCCCGGCCTAAACGTCGATCATTTATCAACAAGTAGGGAATTTCTTTCGTCTCTCACTTTTGTGTATCATGCGGGGTGGGCGTTATTTTTGTTCTTATGGAATTGATTGAACCGAACCCTAATGAAGATAATAAACGAAGTTCTAAAGAAAGAAGGGGAAGGGGTTATGATCGTTGTTTATTCTTTACCTTGTGATCATCCCTTTTGTTGTACTGGTTTATGTTTTCTGAAAATTGAGTCCGTTGGTGGTTGTGTGTGTGCACTTGAATCCCCTCGTGATGTTTTAAATGGGTTGCTGAAATTGTGAACTCCTGCGGTGGAATTGGTTAATCACGTATATCCGGCTGAATAAGTTGAAGGCACCAGGATCAACCCTTCTGTGATAACTCCCGGTTAGAACACACAGAAATTCGAAATCATGGAGCGTGTTAAATCTTTTAAATCTGAAAATCCCTGACTTGTGTTGGTAGTGGTAGTTGGTTGTTTTCCCTTCGGGCCGTTTGCTGGAAATGTGGGAGGGTATGGGATCCCCTGTTCTTTTATACTCTCGGTGGATGTGTGAATTTGGAGATGGGATCTCCTGTTGGTATGGATTCGGTGGTTGTGAGTTTTAAATCCGAGTGGTTACTTGAAATATCACAAATTGGGGAGAGATCCTCTGTTAACAGAACCGGGTGCGAGTGTTTTGGTTGATCCTTGCTTTTGACGCTTTCCTTGGTTATGCTTATGGTAGTTGCCCAGTAGTGTTTAAAATTAATCGAACATTTTGACTGAACAAGAATGGGACAAATGGTTTTGTGGGCAAGGGTTGTGATTTGTGACTTGGACTCAGTGGTGTTGTGTTCTGTAGGTTGGCTAGGAAAACCTAAGTTTTGGGTGAGTGTTTGTTACCTATATCTATACTTGTAGCTTTGTGTTTCTTATTTGCGCCCCACCCAAGTTGAGAACTTAGTGCCGAAAACCCCCATTTATGGGGGAAGGGTGTTTTTCCCAACACTATACTTAGTGGCTGGTTATTATCTCCTTTTCTGCTCCCTTTCCCGGATAGCCCAAGTACCTTCGGGCAGGCTGTGATGGCCTGAAGTCCATTATTAGCCCAAGAACCATCGGGCAGGGTGTTGTGGTGATTGGCCAGGTGTGTGCGGAAGGTAGTTTCCCAAGTGTCTTCGGGATGAGGCCCAGGTGTCTTCGGGCGTGGCAGTAGATCCTTTAGCCCTGGTGTCTTCGGGCGTAGCGGTGGTTGTTCTGGCCTAGGTGTTTGCAGGCATGGTTACATGTGACAGTTGTGGCCCAGGTGTGTGCGGGCGGGATTCGGCAGTGGGACTGCGTGTGGTTGTGGACCAAGTGTGTGCGGGCGGGATTCGGCAGTGGGACTGCGTGTGGTTGTGGCCGAGGTGTGTGCGGGCGGGTGTGGCAGTGGGACTGCGGTGAGAATGGCGGGATTGGTCCGATGCGTAGGATGTCTCAATAACCAATGGGAAAGTGGCGCGGGGTACCCAAACATCGATGTGCTCTTATATATATATTACTTGACTTGCGTTATTTGGGGAGCGAGCCTTGGTGAGGCCTGGGATGGATAGTTTGCCTTGTTAGGTGTTTGGTTTACTCTTTTCTCACGGGACTTTATTACGTTCCCCCACTTGTGCACGAGAGTCTTGGTTTTCCCTACTGAGTGTACTTGTATGCTCACCCAATGTATATAAAACTGCTTTCAGGTTTCCAGGAGGACTTCGGGGATCACGCAGGACCCTACTAGTCGGGCAGTTGGAGTTGTTGCAGTTGTTGCTCTCTTGTTTCCTTTGGCATTGTACTTTTGAGCTTCCTTGTACTTGTACCTTGTTATAAAAATTGTTTAAACATGCATGTGGGATTGGTTTGAGTTTATTTATATACACTTGTTCTTTTCCCTTTTGGTGGTTTACTTGTCCTATTTCCCGATCCAAAATAATAAAAAGGGTAATGCCTCCCATATTTGTGAAAATGCATACCCTTGGTGCTAGTCGCCAACCCGGGGCCTACTGGAGGCGGGACTCGAGGGTCATTATCTCCCTTTCACCATTACCAGCTCAGGAGGGGCATCTTTGGTGGGAGGGGGTCGTGACAGAATGGTATCAGAAGAAGGTTGAGAGATAGGACGGAGTCTGGAGATAGGCACAGTAAGAATTGCATGGGATGGTAAAACAACAGCGTTGGGTGACCTTGGTGCGTGAATTAGGCCAGGGAGGACCAGCTAGGACACGGGATTTTAGGGCCCCCCTTGATCCGATGCAAGGACTCTGGGCCTACCGAACGACCAAGTGAGGCCACACTGATTGCAGGGTAGAGACCCTAGGAAAGGTACATGCATCATAATGACTTGTGTTCTTGTGTTTTTGGGATGTCTTGGGAAATTAAGAATAAATTAAATCTTAATAAGTTTTAAGAACGATTTTCTTTGCACTACTGGGCTTAGGCATTCCTTGTTTACGTTGCAGCTATGGCACCTGGAAGGGGACCACGTGTGGTATAGGCGATCGAGACCCCTGAGACTACTTTGTCCAATCGGCAGAGAGCTGATCGAGAGGAAGAGGACGACCAGTGGCAGAAGACTCTTTGAGCCTTCCAGCGACAGGCACTCGAGAAGTATGAGGGAAGAACCTCCGATATGAAGACGGAAGGCTGGCTAGAGGAGCTAGTCATAGCCTTCGGCCTGATTCGGGCCCCGACCGAGTACTGGGTTCCTCTGGCTATTAGCCAGATGCGAGGAGCGGCACGTCAGTGGTGGATGCTTCAACTGGGGAATAGGAAAGAGTCTGAGGTTGTTTGGGCAGATTTCGAGGAGTTCCGGGCGGAGTTTCTCTCCTCGACAATGAAGGTGGAGAAGAGGCAGGAGCTACTCTCCCTCCAGCAGGGGAGCATGTCCGTGAGGGAACATGGAATCAAGTTCAAGGACCTCCTGTGTTTTGCTCCAGACCTCTTTCCTGATGAGGAGTCTTGGGCAAGACATTTGGAGGAGCGCTCCGACCCTCCCTCCAGTATGCTGTTACCCCCTTTACCCTTCCGACATACTTAGAGGTTCAGAAGAAGGACAAAGTGGTGGAAAGGATGCATGCTCTGGGCCGAGTGTCACGAGAAGGGATCCAGCTGGGACCATAGAAGGGGAAGGCCGTCAGCACCAGGCCTCCAGCATCGGGACCCTCCAGGTTCCGACCCACAGGGAGCAGGCCGCAACAGTTTCAGTTTCGATCCCCTGGCCCACGTTCTTTTCCTTCAGGATCGGGACCACGGTGCTTCATCTGCGGGAGCCCTGGACATCTCCGGAGTCAGTGCCCCGATCGGGTGCAGTACATCAGTGGCAGTCATCCCCAGCATCCGCCAGAACAACAGTTTCCAGCCATACCCTTCCGGCAGCAGCAGCAGGGACAGCGAGCTCCCGCTCCTCCGCAGGCAGACATAGGAGGGGGAGGCCGACCTCAGGGCGCTCCCCAGGGACCTCGACCAGGGCGTGGTCGGGGGGGTGGCCGACAGCCGAGGGGCAGCGGAGCTGGGCGTGGACAGTTACACGCCGCAGAAGCAACAGTTCCGCAGGGCCAGAGGTTGTTCGAGGTACGATCAGTGTGTTTAGCACTCTTGATTATTCTTTGTTCGATACCGGAGCTTCACACTACTTTGTTGCACCCAGTCTAGCCCGCACCTTGGGTCTAGATGCCGAGAGACTTCCAGTTCCCCTGGTGTTGAGCACACCAGTTGGAGGTCATACCGACTTGCTGTTCATTTTTCGGGGATGTAGACTGATGTTAGGGCAACATCAGTCGGTTAGGGATCTCCTTCTGCTACAGATTAAGCCGTACGATGTCATCTTAGGCATCGACTGGCTATATTCTGTGTGCGCCGTCATTGACTGTTTCCAAAGAAGGGTGGTGTTCTCCGGTTTGGACGGCCAGCGTGTTACCTTCACCGGCGAGCGGAGCTGTCCGAAGGGAAACAGGAGGGATGAACCTCTCCTCTCCATGTTGACCGAACTGACGATAGAATCAGTAGATGCGGAAATTGTGGAAGTACCAGAGATCGTTCGTGAATTTATGGACGTCTTTCCTGAGGAGGTGACGACTCTACCCCCTCGACGTGATATCGAGTTCGGGATAGACCTGCAGCCCGGCTCTCGACCGATCTCGATGGCTCCTTACCAGATGGCACCTTCGGAGCTACGGGAGTTGCAGATTCAGATTGACGATCTGATGAAGAGGGGTTATGTTCATCCAAGTACGTCACCGTGGGGTGCTCTAGTCTTGTTCGCAAAGAAGGCAGATGGCGTCCTCAGGTTGTGCATCGATTACAGGAGGCTGAATCAGGTAACGATCAAGAATCGCTACCCTCTTCCGAGGATAGATGATCTTTTTGACCAGCTAAAGGGGGCAGGATGGTTCTCGAAGATCGACCTACGATCTGGATACCACCAGCTGAGGGTAAAGGATAGCGACGTCCCGAAGACGGCGTTCAGGTGCAGGTATGGGCACTTCGAGTTCGTGGTCATGCCCTTTGGTGTTACGAACGCCCCGGCCGTGTTCATGGGGCTTATGAACTCCATCTTTCGGGAGTATCTGGATCGGTTTGTGGTGCTATTCATCGACGATATCCTGATCTATTCAAGGTCAGAAAAGGACCATGCAGAGCACCTAAGGACAGTTTTGGAAGTCCTCCGACAGCACCAGCTCTACGGGAAGTTGTCAAAGTGCAAGTTCTAGACACGAGAAGTGCACTTCCTCGGGCATGTAGTGTCTGAGCGGGGGGTAGCAGTCGACCCATCAAAGGTTGAGGCAGTTGTTTCTTGGGCAGCACCCAAGAATGTGGCGGAAGTCCGGAGTTTCCTCGGACTGGCAAGTTACTACCGGAGATTTGTACCCAACTTCTCCCGAGTAGCAGCCCCTTTAATGGCTTTGACCAAGAAGGACCAGGTTTTCGTGTGGAGCGAGCAATGCGAGTCATCCTTCAGCTACCTAAATGAAAAGCTGGTTAGTGCCCCAGTGTTGAGATTACCAGAAGAAGGGATGGCCTATGAGGTATTTTGTGATGCTTTAGGACAGGGCCTGGGATGCGTGTTGATGCAGCAACAAGGGGTGATCTCTTACGGGTCCAGGCAGCTACGCCCCCATGAGCGTAACTATGCCACCCATGACCTGGAGCTTGCAGCGGTCGTTTTTGCGCTAAAGTTATGGCGGCACTACCTCATCGGGGAATGCTTTGTGGTCTTCACAGATCACAAAAACTTAAAGTACATCTTCTCCCAGCAGGACTTGAACTTGCGACAACGGAGATGGGTGGAGTTCCTCCAGGACTACGACTTTGAAATCTCTTATACTGAGGGCAAGGGAAATGTGGTGGCCGATGCCTTGAGCAGGAGGACGCAGAAGGATGCGGTCCGAGAGTCGGCAAATGCCTGGAAGGCAATGGAGGAGTTGGCTTCCTTACACCTGGATGTGAAGATGGATAGCGGCAGAGGCTACCTATATCAGATGATAGTGCAGTCATCTCTGTCTCGAAAAGTGGACGAGTCTCAGTGGGGAGACCCCGAGTGCGAAGTGATGCGTGATCGGGTTGACCAGGGCGATGCTCCGAAAGAATGGACAGAGGATGGTCAGCACCGGATGCTTTTCCAGAAAAGGTTGTTTGTTCCAATAGTGATGCGTGGCAAGGTTCTCAGTGAGTTCCACAACTCACCCCTGGCAGTGCACCCAGGAGTTACCAAGATGTACCAGGGGCTAAAAAGGCAGTTCTGGTGGCCCGGAGTTAAGCGAGCGGTGGCAGAATTCGTGGCCAAATGCTTAGTGTGTCAGCAAGTGAAGGCTGAACACCGGGTTCCAGGCGGCCTACTGTGGCCTTTAGCTGTTCCCGAGTGGAAGTGGGATGACATCTCAATGGATTTCATCACGGGACTACCCAAGGTCCAAGGAGGGTGCGACACTATTTGGGTGGTGGTGGAAAGGTTGACGAAATCAGCTCACTTTCTGGAAATCAGGGAGTCAAGTACTGTGGATGCTTTGGCACGGAAGTACGTGAATGAGATGGTGCGGTTGCATGGAGTTCCGATGTCCATAGTCTCGGATAGGGATGCACGGTTTACCTCACTAATATGGAGAGGATTGCAGCATGCGTTTGGCACCTAGTTACGCCTTAGCACTGCTTTCCATCCCCAAACAGATGGAAAAATGGAGCGAACCATCCAGACATTGGAGGATATGCTACGGGCATGTGTTCTGGACTCAGGAGAGTCGTGGGTGAGATACTTGCCTCTAGTATAGTTTTCCTACAATAATAGCTACCACTCTACCATCGGTATGGCCCCGTTTGAGGCTCTGTACGGGAGGCCATGCCGTTCACCTGTGTGTTGGACCGAAGTAGGAGAGGCAGGCATCCTTGGCCCGGAGGTATTTCAGAACACGACAAAGAAGATTCAGCTCATACGGGAAAGGATGAAGGCGGCCCAGGATCGACAGAAGTCGTATGATGATACCAGGAGAAGGCCCTTGGAGTTTGAGGTTGGAGACCATGTGTTCTTGAAGGTCTCCCCGCGGCGTGGACAACGGAGGTTCGGCAAGGGGGTAAGCTTTCCCCCAGATTCGTCGGACCCTTCGAAGTGTTACGGTGGGTCGGCGAAGTGGCTTATCATCTAGCATTACCTACTCTGCTGCTAAGGATACATGATGTCTTTCATGTATCCCAACTCCGTCGTTATCTGCATGATGATTCACACGTCCTTGATTGGGGTGAACTGGACATCGAGGACGACGCAACCTTTGTGGAAAAACCAGTGATGATCGAGGATTGCAAGGAGAAGGTGCTTCGTGGGTGAGCTATTCCCTTGGTTCGTGTGTTGTGGAGACATGGCGGGCTCGAGGAGAGTACGTGGGAAAGGGAAGCACAGATGCGTGTCCAATACCCCGAGTTGTTTTGAGCTTTGTTCCTTCTGTACCTGCTGTGGTGGAACGTTTGACCTTTTTGGCTATGAAATGTACTAGTTCCTTTCCTCTGTTGTGTGTGAAAATCCCCGGCTAAAGGGAAGAAGGAACCCGACCCCTAATCAAGACGCATTAAGGTGGATGCGATTGAACCCGTGCGGGCGAGTCAGTGCCGCCCAAAGCGGATAATATCTTGACATGGGGGAGGGGAACTCCCCAAACCCGCATGACCGGGCTGTTTGGCGTGGTATGTTTCTTAGTTCTTTTCAGGAGAGTGTTTTTAGTTAGTAGAAGTTCACTCCTAAGAGGTATCTTTCGAAGATGGTTGTTCGGACCCTCTCTTTCCTTCTGGTTTGTTGTGATTCTCGAGGACTAGAATCGTTTTAGAGGTATCTGATGTGATGACCCAGACCCCCCTTGGTCCCTTTGCCAAAATCCGGATCCTTAAGGGGTACGGATCGGTGAGACCGATCGGTGAGACCGATCGGTGAGACGGATCGGTGTGACCGATCGGTGAGACCGATCGGTGAGACGGATCGGTGAGACCGATCGGTGAGACCGATCGGTGTGACCGATCGGTGTGACTGATCGACGGAACCGGCCGACGTCACCCGACCTTGCCAAGTTGTTCCAGTAACTCGCACAAAAGCTTAATTTAATACTAAATCGGCTCATGAGTCGGTTTAAACCACTCAGCACCATTAATGATGAGTCAAGCCGCGTGGTCAACCCACGACTTCCACATCTTACGCGGTTTGGCGTTTTTATCTCAACCGTTCCCGACTCTTATAAATTAAGGGTTAGGCCCTGGTTTCCCCCCTTCTTCGATCGTGGCTCTTCTGGTGCATCGGGACCGCCGCGTCGTTATCCGTAAAGTTTCGCGCCCCCGGCCTAAACATCGATCATTTATCAACACGTAGGGAATTTCTTTCGTCTCTCACTTTTGTGTATCATGCGGGGTGGGCGTTATTTTTGTTCTTATGGAATTGATTGAACCGAACCCTAATGAAGATAATAAACGAAGTTCTAAAGAAAGAAGGGGAAGGGGTTGTGATTGTTGTTTATTCTTTACCTTTTGATCATCCCTTTTGTTGTACTGGTTTATGTTTTCTGAAAATTGAGGCCGTTGGTGGTCGTGTGTGTGCACTTGAATCCCCTCGTGATGTTTTAAATGGGTTGCTGAAATTGTGAACTCCTGCTGTGGAATTGGTTAATCACGTATATCCGGCTGAATAAGTTGAAGGCACCAGGATCAACCCTTCTGTGATAACTCCCGGTTAGAACACACAGAAATTTGAAATCATGGAGCGTGTTAAATCTTTTAAATCTGAAAATCCCCGACTTGTGTTGGTAGTGGTAGTTGGTTGTTTTCCCTTCGGGCCATTTTCTGGAAATGTGGGAGGGGATGGGATCCCCTGTTATTTTATACTCTCGGTGGCTGTGTGAATTTGGAGATGGGATCTCCTGTTGGTATGGATTCGGTGTTTGTGAGTTTTAAATCCAAGTGGTTACTTGAAATATCACAAATTGGGGAGAGATCCTCTTTTAACAGAACCGGGTGCGAGTGTTTTGGTTGATCCTTGCTTTTGACGCTTTCCTTGGTTATGCTTATGGTAGTTGCCCAGTAGTGTTTAAAATTAATCGAACATTTTGACTGAACATGAATGGGACAAATGGTTTTGTGGGAAAGGGTTGTGATTTGTGACTCGGACTCAGTGGTGTTGTGTTCTGTAGGTTGGCTAGGAAAACCTAAGTTTTGGGTGAGTGTTTGTTACCTATATCTATACTTGTAGCTTTGTGTTTCTTATTCGCGCCCCACCCAAGTTGAGCACTTAGTTCCAAACACCCCCATTTATGAGGTAAGGGTGTTTTTCCCAACACTATACTTAGTGGCTGGTTATTAGCTCCTTTTCTGCTCCCTTTCCCGGATATCCCAAGTACCTTCGGGCAGGCTGTGATGGCCTGAAGTCCATTATTAGCCCAAGAACCATCGGGCAGGGAGTTGTGGTGATTGGCCAGGTGTGTGCGGCAGGTAGTTTCCCAAGTGTCTTCGGGATAAGGCCCAGGTGTCTTCGGGCATGGCAGTGGATCCTTTAGCCCAGGTGTCTTCGGGCGTAGCGGTGGTTGTTCTGGCCTAGGTGTTTGCAGGCATGGTTACATGTGACAGTTGTGGCCCAGGTGTGTGCGGGCGGGATTCGGCAGTGGGACTGCGTGTGGTTGTGGCCCAGGTGTGTGCGGGCGGGATTCGGCAGTGGGATTGCGTGTGGTTGTGACCCAGGTGTGTGCGGGCGGGTGTGGCAGTGGGACTGCGGTGAGAATGGCGGGATTGGTCCGATGCATAGGATGTCTCAATAACCAGTGGTAAAGTGGCACAGGGTACCCAAACATCGATGTGATCTTATATATATATTACTTGACTTGTGTTATTTGGGGAGCGAGCCTTGGTGAGGCCTGGGATGGATAGTTTTCCTTGTTAGGTGTTCGGTTTACTCTTTTCTCACGGGACTTTAGTACGTTCCCCCACTTGTGCACGAGAGTCTTGGTTTTCCCTACTGAGTGTACTTGTATGCTCACCCTACGTAAATAAAACTGCTTTCAGGTTTCTAGGAGGACTTCGGGGATCACGCAGGACCCTACTAGTCGGGCAGTTGGAGTTGTTGCAGTTGTTGCTCTCTTGTTTTCTTTGGCATTGTACTTTTGAGCTTCCTTGTACATGTACCTTGTTATAAAAATTGTTTAAACATGAATGTGGGATTGGTTTGGGTTTATTTATATACAGTTGTTCTTTTCCCTTTTGGTGGTTTACTTGTCCTATTTCCCGATCCAAAATAATAAAAAGGGTAATGCCACCCATATTTGTGAAAACTCATACCCTTGGTGCTAGTCGCCAACCCGGGGACTACTGGAGGCGGGACTCGGGGGTCATTATCTCCCTTTCACCATTGCCAGCTCAGGAGGGGAATCTTTGGTGGGAGGGGGTCATGACAGTAATAGTTTAGTGTCTTGGAAACATGGAACGTAATCTTCTAATCGTGGTGAAAGATCTCCAACATCTCCTATAATGATCTTCCACTTTTTGTTTCCTGACCTAAAACCTTTCTTTTGATACTGGGGGAAAATAAAACATAAAAAGGGTGAGCTCAAATGCTCAGTAAGGGTAAGCATGGATAAAATAAAACATACCATATACATTGGAACTTAAATACATGAACATAATGTTTAAACATGAAAATCTTGAGCAACGACATAAAACATGGAAGTACATAAGGAATAGATCATAATGGAACATAAAACATGATAAAATAACATGGGAATAAAACATGTAATTTTGGAATCCATTAAGCACATGTAATGATTTCCATAGTATCCAAGGCATTGCTGCCAAGACCATCTTAGTGGACAAAGTCCCATTCTGAATCGAGTTCACTCCTCGTTTCTGTCTTGTAACACTGAACCAGATTAACTTACCGTTCCATCCATGTCTATCTCATGAGATATAAAATATTTACCCAATGCATTGGAGGGAAATATATGTACCACCAATCTCATAATGAAATCATTCTTACTTGTACCACAAAATAAACTTAAAACATTCATCATAACCCAAAGAATAAAATGGGTTTCATAAACATCTTCCCATCATAACATAATCCATATAAAAAAATGGATATCATTTCATCATAAGAAAAGTGAAACCATGTGAATCATAGATACATGATACTTGAAACATACACGTGTGAAATAATGTCATCTTAGATGAAAATGGTTTTGATAAAACACTTGAAATGAATTCTTGAGGAAAATATCCTTTTTTCTTCAAAATCATTTTCCTTTCAAAAAATGTCCTGAAATTTTAAAAGAAAAGGATTTTGTTGAAAATATCCATGAAATATTTTGGAGGAAGCTTCATGAAAATAAGGCTTTATAAAACCGTAAAAATCCTTTCATGTCGTATATGTTAAAAAAACATTCTTCTCGTAGTTTTGTTGGAAAAGTCAAAATGTGCCTCCTACGAAATACGACAAAATATTACTTTCATGTCTTTTACTAAAAACTCATCGAAGGGTAAAATTGAAATTTAACAATTTTAGGTGGATGGATATAATATTACATATTGAGGGATCATGGATGTGGATGATAAAATATTCCCCAGTAAATTCTAAAGTATAAACAATCTCGGATAAAAAAATTAGATTGCGAGATTTCCCTTACATTATGTCCGATATGCTTGGTACGTATCCTAAACTCATGTATAATGATTTAAATAATGTAATTGACTTATTAAAGAATCATATTAATTGTTATGATATCATATATGGTTCACTTATGACTTTATATTACCCGTTCTTTTTAAATTCCATGTTAAAGAGCATTTTGGGTAAAATCGTTTCATTTGTCGTCCGTGTTTTGACTTGTAATTATTCATATGATTACTTAGATCATGATTACATAATTCCAGAATATAAAACATTATTTATATATAATATATATTCATAATATACATATATATAATATATCGATAAATGGAAAGAAATACACCATTCATGGAGACGGTAGGCCGTACGTACGCATGAACACTGTTTTCGTTTCCTTATTGAGTTGAATGGAATTTACTAGATG
Source organism: Viscum album (assembly GCA_963277665.1). NCBI lineage: Eukaryota > Viridiplantae > Streptophyta > Magnoliopsida > Santalales > Viscaceae > Viscum > Viscum album. The sequence continues at coordinate 1,966,591,504 of OY728133.1, forward strand.
ACATACATATATACATAAATCCAGTAGCTTTATAATGTCATATATTTCATGATTATTTCTTATATATACTTTTTAATCATTCTTAAATGGTTAACATGGAGAATGAATCTCATCGCGTCGTGGAGACGGTAGTCCGTACGTACACACAAGCGATGATATCCTTTCCATAATTATTTAATTGAATTGGAGTGGATGATAAAATATATCAGAATCAGTATGATGTTATAATAACTATGTATAGTTATTATTTACACCATTATACCCATCCATGTATGGTTTTTGTGGAAAAACATATTACACCACGGCGTGGAGACGGTATTCCGTACGTACGCACGTGCAGTGATTTTGTTTTCCGTAGGATGGATAGAAGGTGAAATGGGGTTATTTCATGTTTATAATAACAAATAAGTATATTAGTGATACTGATGTTATTACTTTATAATGAAACAACTAAAGAAGAATAATTTGAAGAAGAAAGAAGCTTGAAAGAATCGGGAGAAGAAATTACATCTTCTTCGATACACCTCTTTGAAACCTCCTCTTAGGGCACTAATATTGGTCTTTAAAGTAGACCAGAACCTCTAGAATGTTTCTAGGGAAGTGGAGAAGATAATTTGGTAGGTTTTGTCCTATCTTGAAGTCTCCAATTGGTGTGAGGAGGAGAGGGAGGAGGTGCCCTTTTATAAGGGAGGAGAGGGGCACCTTTGGAATTCTTAAAATATTAATTTATAATAAATCTAACACCACTTAAAAACCTCTTAAAATGACTCATATTCGAATATTAGATGATATAGGGTTGTAATATCATCAACCAACCAAACTTAGACATGTTTGGATCTTATTTTAAACCATATCATTTTGATTTATCCTTATTTAATCTATGTAAGTTTATTTTTGGTAATAAAATTCTAAATTTTCAATTATAACAAATAATTACCTATTTGTTGTGAATTTTCAATAATTGTTTAGGTTATAACATTATAGACCATATAAATTTAAATTTATAATTTTTAAATATTTTGTGATTTTTAAACAATTTAATAATATTTTATTTTTATAATATATCAATAGTGTCAATTTTGACACACTTCATTAATTTGAATATAAATAAAATATATACAGAATCTATGTTCGAAATAAAAGCTTTAATAGATTAATAAAAGGTCATATGTGTCTATAAAATTAGTGGATCGCATTAAATAGTTAATATAATATTTATTTTATTATTTTTAAAGCCATTTATTTGGTTTATCTCTTAATAAAATAATTACTACAAAATTTTTGTATAATTATTTAATATACTGATTTTTTGCATAAAAATTTAAAATAAAATCCTATGATAAATATAAATCTAGTACTTTTCGAAATAATTCTTTTAATAGAATTTATCATCTTAAAATCACAATATATAAATTGTTATATTTATCAAAATATGAAGGTGACAACTTTGGCATCAATTAATATAAAATAATATAAGTGTCATAATTTATTTTATAAGACTCAAAATGGTCAAATATTAGACCATTGGATGATTATAGTTTACATTTACATGACCAAAATGTTTTGGTTAGGGTTTTGTGCCTTTTATGGTCACGATTAGTTTAGTAAAAACTATATTCTTGATTTTTCACTAGATAAATAATTTTTGTATCACTATTGTGTCACAATTACTGATAATTATTTAATCCCAAAAAATTCTAAATAAATTCTCATGATGTAGATAATTTTTTTATCTTTCTGTATACTATTAATGATCAAAGTTTCATGTTGTTTGTGACTAACTTAAAATTATTATACTTATTGTATTTAAGAGAGTGACATGTTGTCACTTTCTTTGGTTTTAATAATAATTAAATTATTATCATGGAAAAAAGTTCATCAAATGAATATAATCCAACCCTTAGGTGATATGGGTCCACTCTTAGTCATCCAATAGGATTTTTCCAAGTTTTAGGATAATTTTATAATCTTATATTTACCCTTAATTACCAGATTTACCTTTAACTATAGTAAATAAAATTTACCGTAGTTACTATTCACACTGCCCAAAAATAAAAAGTAGCTTATTAACATAATTTGGACCCACTAATGTCAAATATGGAATCCATTTTTCCAAATTCAATACACATATGTTGCTGAAATTAAATTAAAATTAATCCCATTGTCGAATGAAAACAGGTTTTTCTTTAAAACATTGCAAAAGATTGAATTGATTTAACCTATGAATTTAAGATAAAATCATTGATAATGAAATAGATTATATTAAATGGTAATAATATATTCTATTTATACTTTAAACCCATTCAATATTATAATTTAACCACATAATATATTACGATGAAAAAAGTTGTTTTTAATTAAAATATAGCGTGTTTTTACTATTCATTAAAATATGAAAGTAATCAGAATAAAATGAAAAATTTATACAAAGTAAATTTTTATATTTGGATTCCAAAGGATAATTTTATTTTTTCAAATCAAACTTATAAACATGTCAAAAACTATATTTAGAGATGGTGCTCCATCAAAAGGTGGAAAAATTGCATTTTTTAAAAAATAGTTATTTTACCCGAAAAATTTATTTTGTTCTTATACCATGTTATAGAAAAAGTGTAAAATGAATAATAATGTTATAAAATTAAAAATTTAGTTAATAATATTCATAACGCCTAGTTCATAATAATATTATAATAATATGTCGTTGTTTAGTAAAACCCGGTATTGCGTACAACACACGCTATCGAGGAAGGTCTTGATTGCGTGTAATGCAAGCCAAGTCAGGGTTGCGTGTTGTGAAAGAATCCTTTGTTGTTTCGTATAACAGAATACAACCATATTTCATTTATACATTGAATATATATATATACACTCAATGTTGCGTAGAATAACCATTATCAAGACTGTGTGTAACACGATCCAAGAATAGTGTTGTGTATACTGCAAGCTAATACAATATTGCGTATAGGGAAAGGTAATCTTGGTGTAGCATACAACACAAGAAATTAATGAAATTAAAAGAATATTTTTCATAAATTCTCAGGGTGTTACATTCTACCCCCCTTAAAATGAATTTTTCCCTCGAAATTCGTCGGGGTTATAAATGGTTTACTACTCGAAAGTTTGTTTAATATAAACCCACATTGTAAAAAGGGATACCAAAACATGGCTTTAAAAACTAAAGTATGAAATGTAACGGTTACCCGAATTAACTCATCACTGGGTTTCCACATAGGAGGACATAGGTGAAAATATTGATATGGAAGAAAAATTTAGCCATCACGTTCTGATGGAGAGTGGTAGAGAACATGGGTATGGAAAAGCCAACAATCACAAAGATATTTATTTGTGATGATCTAAGGTACCATCTGATTCATCAGGTATAAGGGAACTAGGACAACATTTTTGGTTTTCAAGATCATTTCCCTAAAGTTGATGAATTAAAATAAATACTTGCAGTATTTTGGTACAATCTTACTGTTGTTCGTGAATTGAACAATTTCCACTTCATCCCTTAAAGAAATGAAGTTGAATTTGTTATTAGTGATGTGTTAGCAGATCATGTGATAGAATGATGGGTCATTCCATCTCTTTCAATCAAAAGGTTAGCAAAAGTTATAAGTCCATCTTATGGTTAGATTAATTGTATATGGTTCCAAAAATGAACTTATACTTCATATATCATACCGCTTAATAAAACAAAACTAGTTTCTACTAACCAGGGAATTTCTATAGGCCAGTGGTAGGCGATAAAGGCCAGTCGCACTTCGGTTGTGGCTTCGATTCCCACAGCCTTGTCTAACGTGATGGGTTGTTGCCTGTCCTGCATGTTGTCCTTTTTCTAAAACAACATTACTATATCATCCCATAAATAATATCAAAAAAGGATCTATCCTTAAAAAATACTAACTTATGTCCAACATAATCCATTCCAATCTTTAGGCTTATCCATAATATTGTAGTCCATTGTCATATTATAGTGAAAATGATTAGCATATATTTCATATAAGAATCATGTTAATACTATCTTTTATCCCCATATATCATAAGATATGTCTTTTTGGCACATTACAAACGTTCAAAGGCCTTAATCATGTATTCTCTTGAAAAATGAATACCCATTGAACCTTAGTGAAATCATGAATGCAGTTAAAAGTTAACACTTTCCACATACCAAAATCCTCAAAATTCTATATACTCAAACCATTATATCACTTAGTCCTTATATCAATCATGAGCTCATGAATACAATCAAACATCTCATTATCTTCTTATTTCTTCATTATGTGCATATCATCTACTTTACAAAAATATCTGAAGAACATTCCATGGTTACTGGTACCATTCAACATATACTTTCAAATACTTTTATGAAAAACAATAGTGTAACAATCATTAAATGATTCTTTATTATATAGTACCATTAACTATACAACATAACTCTCGATAAACATACAATCATTCCACTACCTTCTAAAACAACCGACTGAGCTTCAACAATTCTTTCAGTTCATATATCATTTGTAGTCTACTCATCAACATCCACATAAATTCTACCCATATGACCATGCTGATTCTCTTCATGATATTTTCCATTAGGGAATTGGTTTGCATAATTCTCATACATTCCACATTTAAAACATCTAATCATTTTTGATGTCATAGCAATACTATTATCCTTGTCCATGGTGTTAACTGAACCTTTTCCTTGGAATTTACTGGCTTTGTGTCCTTCTTTTCCACACCCAAAGCATCTTCCAATTCTTTTGAAACAATCTCCCTGATGCCTCTTCCCACATGAATTACATGAGGGAAATTGAACTTTCTTTCCTCTATGATCATCATGAAACTCCATCTTTCTCTTATTATCTCAGTAGGGAAACTTACCAAAGTTGAGATTATTGATCATATTATGAGATTGCTAATTAGGCATAATAACGATGTTTGGACTTCATATCCCGTTTCATTTGGTTTCTCATGAACAAAATCATTCCATTGCCCATCATATCCTCTATTATCATTAATCTTTCTATTTCCAGCCATTTTCTAAAACACAAAAAGAATAGTGTTAGAGGCAAAAATAATGCTAGGGAAAACAACATAGTAAAGGGGGAGCACCCTCAATATCTATCATCTTAGGTTAAATTATAAGATTGTTACTGTAGTTCTAGGACTATATCCTATATGTATTCTTATCCTTAGGTACATCCCTAGACATACCTTATAAATATCTCTAGGGATCTCACTAACATTTTAGCATCCTAGTTTCCAAAGGTTGACTAAACCTTTCCTCTGATACCAACTGTAGAGACCCTAAGCTTGACGTACATTTACATTACATTAATTTTGCGGAATACTTAATACATAACAAAAACAGACACACAAGGACCACAATAGTTTAGTTTCTTTGGAAACATGGAACATAATCTTCTAATCGTGGTGAAAGATCTTTAACATCTCCCATAAAGATCTTCCACTTTTTGTTTCCTGACCTAAAACCTTTCTTTTGATCCTGGGGGAAAATAAAACATAAAAAGGTGAGCTCAAATGCTTAGTAATGGTAAGCATGGATAATATAAAACATACCATATACATTGGAACTTAAAAACATGAACATAATGTTTAAACATTAAAATCTTTTGCGACGACATAAAACATGGAAGTACACAAGGCATAGATCATAATAGAACATAGAATATGATAAAATAGCATGGGAATAAAACATGTAATTTTGGCATCCATTAAGCACATGTAATGTTTTCCATAGTAGCCAAGGCATTGCTGCCAAGAGCATCTTAGTGGACAAAGTCCCATTCTAAATCGAGTTCACTCCCCATTTCAGTCTTGTAACACTGAACCAGATTAACTTACCGCTCCAGCCATGTCTATCTCATGAGATATAAAATCTTTACCTAATAAATTGGATGGAGATATAGGTTCCACCCATCTCATAATGAAATCATTCATAATTGTGCCACAAAATAAACTTAAAACATTAATCATAACCAAAAGAATAAAATGGGTTTCATAAACATCATCCCATCATAACATAATCCATATAAACAAAATGGATATCATTTCATCATAAGAAAAGTAAAACCACGTAAATCATAGAGACATGATACTTGAAACATACTCATGTGAAATAATGTCATCTTATATGAAAATGGTTTTGATAAAACACTTGAAATGAATTCTTGAGGAAATTATACTTTTTTTCTTCAAAATGATTTTCTTTTCAAAAAATGTCATGAAATTTTAAAAGAAAATGATTTTGTAGAAAATATTCATGAAATATTTTGGAGGAATCGTCATGAAAATAAGGATTTATAAAACATTAAAAATCCTTTCATGTCGTATACGTTAAAAAAACATTCTTCTTGTACTTTTGTCAGAAAAGTCAAAAAGTACCTCGTACGAAAAATAACAAAATATTCCTTTCATATCTTTTACTAAAAACTCACTGAATGGTAAAATTGTATTTAAACAATTGTAGGTGGATGGAAATAAAATTACATGTTGAGGAATCATGGATTTGGATGATAAAATATTCCCTAGTAAATTCTAAAGTATAAACAATCTCGGATAAAAAATGAGATTGCGAGATTTCACTTAACTTATGTCTGATATGCTTCATACGTATCTGAACCTCTTGTATAATGATTTAAATAATTTCATTGACTTATTAAATAATCATATTAATTTTTATGATATCATATATGGTTCACTTATGACTTTATATTACCCGTTCTTTTGTAAATTCCATGTTAAAGAGCGTTTTGGGTAAAATCGTTCCATTTGTTGTCCGTGTTTTGACTTGTAATTATTCTTATGATTACTTAGATCAGGAATACATAATTACAGAATATAAAACATTATTTATATATAATATATATTCAGAATATACATATATATAATAGATCGATAAATGGAATGAAATACACCGTTCATGAAGACAGTAGGTCGTACGTACACATGAACGCTGTTTTCGTTTCCTTATTGAGTTGAATGGAATTCAGTAGATGAAATAAATATATAAATAAATCCAGTAGCTTTATAATTTAATATATTTCATTATTATTGCTTATATATACTTTATAATCATTATTAAATGGTTAACATGGATAATGAATCTCACCGCGTCGTGGAGACTGTAGTCCGTACGTACGCACACGCGATGATATCGTTTCCATAATTATTGAATTGAATTGGAGTGGATGATAAAATATATAAGAATCAGTATTATGTTATAATAACTATGTATAGTTATTCTTTACACCATTATAACCATCCATGTAATGTGTTGGTGGAAAAACAGATTACACCACGACGTGGAGACGGTATTCCGTACGTACGCACGCGCGGTGATTTTGTTTTCCGTAGGATGGATAGAAGGTGAAATGGGGTTGTTTCATATTTATAATAAAAAATAAGTATATTAGTGATACTTATGTAATTACATTATAATGAAACAACTAAAGAAGAAGAAGTTGAAGAAGAAAGAAGCTTGAAAGAATCGGGAGAAGAAATTACCTCTTCTTCGATACGCCTCTTCGAAACCTCCTCTTAGGGAACTATGATTGGTCATTAAAGTAGACCAGAACCTCTATGATTTTTCTAGGGAAGTGGAGAAGATAATTTTTCAGGGTTTGGCCGATCTTGAAGGCTCAAATTGGTGTGAGGAGGAGAGGGAGGAGGTGCCCTTTTATAAGGGAGGAGAGGGGAACCTTTTTAATTCATAAAAATATTCATTTACAATAAATCTAACCCCACTTAAAAACATCCAAAAATGACTCATATTCGAAGATTAGATGAGATAGGGTTGTTATTCCTTCAACCAATCAAATTTAGACATGTTTGGATCTTATTGTAAACCTTATCAATTTGATTTATCATTATTTAATATATTTAAGTTTATTTGTGGTAATAAAAATCTAAATTTTAAATTATAACAAATAATTACCTATTTGTTCTGAATTTTCAATAATTGTTTACTTTATAACATTATAGACCATATAAATTTAAATTTATAATTTTTAAATATTTTTGGTATTTTTAAACAATTTTATAATATGTTATTTTTATAAAATAACAATCGTGTCAATTTTAACACTATTGATTTATTTGAATTTAAATAAAATATATACAGAGGATATGTTTGAAATAAAAGATTTAATAGATTTATAAAAGGTCATATGTATCTATAAAATTAGTGGATCACATTAAATAGTTCATATAATGCTTATTTTATTAATTTTAAAGTCATTTATTTGGTTTATCTCTTAATAAAATAATTACTACAACGTTTTTGTATAATTATTTAATATACTGATTTTTGCATAAAAATTTAAAATAAAATCCTATGATGAAGATAAATCTATTACCTTTCACAATAATACTTTTACTAGAATTTATAATCTTAAAATAACAATATTTAAATTTTCATATTTATTAAATTATGAAGGTGACAACTTTGGCATCATTTAAAATAAAATAATATAAGTGTCATAATATGGTTGTATAAGACTCCAAATGGTCAAATATTAGACCATTGGATGATTATAGTTTACATTTACATGACCAATAAGTTTTTGTCAGGTTTTGTGCCTTTTATGGTCACTATTAGTTTAATAAAAACTATATTCTTGATTTTTCACTAGATAAATAATTTCTGCATCACTATTTTGTCACAATTACTGATAATTATTTAATCCCAAAAAATTCTAAATAAATTCTCATGATGTAGATACTTTTCTTATATTTCTGTAGACTATTAATTTTCAAATTTTCATGATGTTTATGACTAACTTAAAATTATTATACTTATAGTATTTAAGAGAGTGACATGTTGTCACTTTCGATGGTTTTAATAATAATTAAATTATTTTCATGGAAAAAAGTCCATTATATGAATCGAATCCGACACTTAGGTGATATGGGTTGAATTTTAGTCATACAATAGGATTTTTCCAAGTGTTAGGGTTATTTTATAATAATATATTTACCCTTAATTACCCGATTTAACTTTAACTATAGTAAATAAAATTTACCGTAGTTACTATTCATAATACCCAAAAATAAAAAGTAGCTTATTAACAAAATTTGGACCCACTGATTTCAAATATGGAATCCATTTTTCCAAATTCAATACAAAAAAGTTGTAGAAATTAAATTAAAATTAATCTCGTTGTCAAATGAAAATGGGTTTTTCTTTAAAACAATGCAAAAGATTGAATTGATTTAACCTATGAATTCAAGATAAAATCAATGCTAATGACATAAATTATATTAAATGGTAAAAATATATTCTATTTATACTTTAAACCAATTCAATATTATAATTTAACCACATAAGATATTAAGATGAAAGAAGTTGCTTTTAATTAAAATATAGCGTGTTTTTACTATTCATTAAAATATGAAAGTCATCAAAATAAAATGAAAAATGTATCCAAAGTAAATTTTTATTTCTTGATTACAAAGGTTAAATTTATTTTGTCAAATGGAACTTATAAACATGTAAAAAACTAGATTTAATGTGGATGCGCCATCAAAAGGTGGCATAACTTCATTTTAAAAAAAATACTTATTTTACCCAAAAAATTTATTTTGTTCTTATACCATGTTCTAGAAAATGTGTAAAATGAATAATAATGTTATAAAATACAAAATTTAGTTAATACTATTCATAACAGATAGTTCATAATAATATTATTATAATATATCGTTGTTTAGTAAAACTCGGTATTGCGTACAACACACCCTATCGAGGAAGGTCGCGATTGCGTGTAATGCAAGCCAAGTCAGGGTTGCATGTTGTGAAAGAATCCTTCGCTGTTTGGTATAACAAAATACAACCATATTTCATTTATACATTGAATATATATATATATATACTCAATGTTGCGTAGAATAACTATTATCAAAATTGTGTGTAACACGATCCAAGAATAGTGTTGCGTATACTGCAAGCTAATATGGTGTTGCCTATAGCACAAGGTAATATTGGTGTAGCATACAACACAAGACATTAATGAAATTAAAATAATATTTTTCATAAAATCTCAAGGAGTTACAGTGAGCATATGAATGATATAAATTTGGCCTAATTTGGCCAATATTCAAGGTATTGACATGCATTCAAACACCCTATCTAATGAATTTCAAACCTAAAAATCCTTTTCAAAGATTTTAAAGGTGTTGGTGAGATTAGATATCCATTTGGATTTGAATTAAGGAATACAAGGCCCTCTCCAATCAATTGTTTTTGTCCTCTATAATGCCACTAGATAAGTTGTGTCATCCATCCACTAGTTGGTTCCACTATAATGGAACCAATGTTCCTTCCAACTCACACAGGATTTATGGTGTGGTCTATCATCTATATAGTGGAACCTATCGGTGGATGACTCTAAAAGTTTCTTCTACACTCCATGTTCACCCTACATTGGTAATGATAATTTCATGATTTTTTCTATTATTAAAATAATTAAATTATTGATTTGTTTTAGAAAATTATTTTTATGTTATTGGTCATTAAGGACTTCTAGGAGAGGGATATGTACACTATATATTTGGTGAACAAAACTGAAAGAGGAGTGATAATTCATAATACAACTTCTTAATTTTTTAATTCCAAAAAAAATTTACATTTTCACTCTTGGAATAATAATATTGAACTAAATTGATATAAAATAGGGAGATAGATTAATGGTTGAGGTTTGAAATTTAAAATAGGGATGAATATCTATTTTCTCTTTTCTAGTATAAGAATTTTATCATTATAAAAAATATATTTTTCATATGTTTAATTCCTTTTATTGAATTATTTAATAATAGTTTATGTGTGGGATAGTGATTAAAACCAATAATTTCAAAAAAAATCCATTGAGGAATAAACAATGATAGATCTAACACCTATGCAATTAATAGAAATTTTACAATGTTTAGAATAAAAAATTAATTAGATAAATTACAAATATCATGGGTTTTAAATGATTTATTCATTTCCTGGAATTAATTTAGAATCTATACATTGATTCAAAAATAATTAATTACATTGGTTGAAGGAGTTTAATTTTGTGATTCGTTTTTAAATAATTTTTTAATTGAACATGATGAATCATCTATTAAAATAAAATTTTTCCATATTTTATTAACATTACACAAGGATAATTCTATGTAAGGGTAAAAAATATAGATTATATGAGGGTGAAATATTAACTATTAATGTTGCATAAATTTTGATGGGTATTCTTGGAACATTACATAATGATGCTCCATCTAATGCACAAAGGTTATCGTGAACCTACATAAAAGTAATATTTTTATTAGTGACTGATATCATGGTAATACCATGATAAATGGACTTGTGTAATGGTCACAAAGATGCTAAATTATGGTAAACACACACTTTTTCATAGTAATAAAATGTCTATATGATGGTGAAGAGTATGATACACATCCTAAAAAAGGGTATATAGTTTTTTATTCATGTTGTGTTAATATTACATGTATCATTGTATGGTTATAATAAATTATTTCATATTGTATAAAATTTATAAGGATGTTATATATGGATATAATCAACTAATCCTTATTTTCATAAATTTCCACACGGATATGTGTAAATTTATCCACATGACTGTGATTTTATTTTATAGTAAAAAATAACTCCCAAACTAAAAAGTGTTGGACCCCAGATCACCCTTAGAGGGGAGGGAGAATTAGGGTGTTATATTTTTATATTAAAGAGACTAATCACGTTCCCTTGATAATAGGAACATTCTAAACTATCATGATGATTTCAAACATTAATTAAACAATATCATGTAAAAAGTTAATGAAACAGTTTTACATGGTTCAATACTAAGGGCTAGTCTGAGTAACATACACTAACAATGTGTCTGTAAAATCCAAATCCACTAGTATTCACTAGTTGTGGAGTAAAGTAGTTCAAGAAAAATAACATTATTCTAGTAACCCTAGCATAAAATGATTTTAGGGACAACACACATTATGCCATGGAATACTTTCTTCGACTCCCCCTAGCTCACTACCTTGGGAGTAGTCTTAATCATTTTATCGAATTAAAGGAATCTTCAATAAATTTCCATTGACGTTTTTTTCTCTATCTAGAATGAGAATATACTTGTACCATTTTTTTGAATTGATGCACTTGAATGCATTGATAAAAAAACCAGGAATCTAAAACTTTTTTAAATCTCAATACATCACTTACCATAAAACATACTCTTATACACATGTTTGGGAATTTTTGTGTAATATTTATATCTATAAAACCTTATCTTTCATTCAAACACACCATGGAATTCCCATATTTTATATTTATTCAAGGATCAACTAGCCTCAAGGATTTACCACCTTCAAATCATCCATGTGCAAATTTTTGGCATGAAAGAGAAACCAGATCCTCATTGGAAAAGTTATAAAGATTTCAGTGGGGGTAGCCTCTTATTTATATTCCTCAGTGTACTAGTGTGAATTATTTTGAATTATTTTTGAAAATATTTTTTTGAAATTGTGTTGGGAACAAATGCCTCTTCCTTACAACCACGTCTTTCGTTTAAATTTAAACATTTCATGAACTGTTTTCCTTTTCTATATTTTGATTAGATGATCCTGAAACATGACTTGTGAAAAACATTCCAACCCACCATCAGACAAGAAGAAAACATCCTTTTCAAAAAACAGATTTCTACATTATTCAATTTCTAGACCCAAAAATTTGGCAAACACTATAAAATGAAGCCACCATTAATGTTGTTGTCTACAAGATATTTAAGATACATTTCCTTGTATATTCCTAGATCCTCCATTAGAGGATCAACAACCAATATAAACTATACATTATTTATAACAATTAACATACTTGGATCCAACTAAAATTTCTATAATTAAAATCTAATATAATTTTTATTTTCTTCCCAAATTAGGATTAACTTCTCCACGGAATCGATATAAAAACATTCCAAAAAAGTCTTAAGGTCAAGACCATTATATTAATGTAAGGAAAATAAAATATTAATGGGGGAGATGTAATAATAAATCCATACCCTCCATGATTTACACAAGGAGTTCATTTAAGGAAGAATAAAATGTTGTAGGTTGATGTATAATTTTAGTAGAATAGATAACAATGATATTCAATTCTAATAAAACTTATCTATTATTATAATAATAAATGTATAAATAAAATACATATTAACCTATATTAGTTTTAAATAATGATTAAGTGTTACAATACATTATTATATTCAATAAAGTGGAATACATGATCATAACACATCTATTTAATGTAGTTTGATGATCAAACTGTACATATTCAAATTATCAATAATCAGCCCTTTTAGAATTAAAACATATGAAATTAAAATAATCTCCCATATTACAATAAAAGGGATAACATGATCATAGAAAATTAATATAAATAAGGGGACGATTTAAAAAACATATCTTCAGTATAACAAATGAATCCTACAAGGATGTTGGTATATTTGAAATAACATCAATTTAAAAGAATGCTTAAATAATACCACCAAATAAGTGATCATGAATTGGACTATTTGGTATCATGTGTTCCTTACCCCAAATGATATATATATATATATATTAATTTATAAAAATTTAATCATAATCCCTATTAGGGAAAAAAATAAAAATATAAGTGAAATCCTAAAAGAGAATTCAAAAAACATTATTAACATTTATCTAATGGAGGAAATTTTGCGTCACTTATACTAATATTTTTTAAAACGTGAATTGAAAAATCAATTGAAAACATTAATTTTAAATTAATAATCATCAATGTAACCTTTAAAATAAAATATGGGTTTCTATAAGAAATTTGTATCCAAAACATTTCATTTTGAAAGCGATATTTTTAATACATGAAATTACCTTATTCAAAAACAATATTTTAAGAAGATAAATAAAGTATTAATTATATTAAAACCTAATTTTTCAAATATTATTATAAAATAACATAAAATATTATGTCCTGAGGACTATAAAATATAATAAAAACATTCTAGAGAAAAAATTATAACTCAAATAAACGGATTTGAGTTTAAAAAAAGCTTTACTAGTGGGGAATTACTATGCCACCAGCCACATGGATAGTAGAACATGTGTTTGATAGTAAATCAATTAAATTAAAAACATTATTGAAATTAAAATAACCATGGGATGTGAATAAAATATACAACTGAAATATATTTCTTTACAGGTAACATGATTTAAGGAATCAGATATGAGACAATGAAAATAATTATGTCTTGAGTAACAATTTAATCAAAATCCCATGAAAGAGAAGGCTATTAGATTAAATTATAAAAACATGACTAAAATATAATTCATTACATTATATAATATGTAGTGATTATATACACCGTATAATTTAAATTAAGTTCATATTATTAATCTTGTATCGTTGTGATGAATTTGATTTCAATACCCTTATATATTGTCAGGGATTTTAGGAATTCACATTATCCAATTGTATCACAATCATAGATATCTAAATCACATAAATATTTACCTTAATCATATCAATTTTCATTTACTCTTCGTAAATAGTCATTCTCTACATGAAATCTTTGGATTTTCTATATTTCATGTTTATAGTTCTGTTGTTTTTACTAGTTTCAAAAAAATTAAATCCATTTTTATTAATATTTCAAAAACATTATGAAAAGGAAATTAAATTAACTATTAGGATGAATTATAATTATTTAATATGTTTCAATTTTATCCATGAGTTTCTTATTATTTATACATGAATTTAAAATCGATAATAATCATCTTTTTTCTATTCTGGATAATCGAGGGGTTTTTTTAATTAATGGATTAAATAATTATATAACATATCTATTGTAATTTTACCCTAGTATGAAATGTGGTGATCCTTAATTATATTAAATTTTACTAGATAAAGAATTCATATAGAAAAATAATGATCAGTTTAGTGGTCTGGGTGAACTAGATACACACATGGGTATTGTGTTAATAATCAATATTGAAATTTCATCAATATTTCTATTGAGGATAACATTATTCCATTGACAACATACTTGTATATAATTCTACGTACACTTCATGGAATATAGGTAAATTAAAAAATCTAGGGCTTATCACAAATTCTCAATAATTGATATGTACAACAAAAGTTATCCTAAATCAACCACAAATAATCAATACAGAAATGTTAGTAACTGATCAAAATACAAATTATATTACTGGATAAGGCATAGTCAAAATAGAATGCTAAATAACTAAAGCAAATTACATTTAATTAAAAAATGAGAGTAAAATTGATCCATAGATAATGTCCAATCGAAAATATCATGGATAATAATAACTAAAATTTGAATTAATGAAATACTTAAAAATTGGATATCATATCAAAGGCACATGAAAACCTATACCATCAAGAACTATCACATTATAGATAAAAAATATATAGAAACCCATTTAATTTGGCCAAATTAATTGTCTCATGAGACCTGTAGATGAAATTATGTTCTATATAAACTTTAGGTCCCACCCATCACTACCCGTCAAAAGCATTCCTTATATATTAGATAATAAATGTAATTACTGAACAATGTTCCGTATCAGATATCTTCAATAAGTAATGAATATAGATTTATCAACATTTCATTGGATAATCAATAAATATCGAGGTAAAACCATATGTAAAAATTTTATAATGGTTCTAGAATAATTAACTCCATCACATATAATGTAGAGATTTAGGGAACATTTAATGGTCAATGGTCACTATAATGTAAATTATCCAAGCATAATTTAATTAATATGAAAATTATTTGTGGATGTGAATTTAAATACTATCCTTATACAAAATTATCATAATCAATCCATAAGAAGTGTAAGGCTGGTATCAATAATAAATATACCCATCGATGTATGATTAAGTGTTGTTGTCGTTGATGAATATAAACATGATAAAAAGTTATTTAAAAACATTATTAAGGAAAAAATTATTTTCATTGTGAAAAAAATCTGAAAAAAATTTCATTAAAAATAAATATTAAAAACATTTTCTTTAAAATTATCTTTACAAAAATGAAAAGGATGCTTCAGATCAAAAAGGTAATGTAATTCCATACATGTAATATAAGGTTTCAAGAACATTCCTTTTGCATTGTAAAAAGGTTAAGAAAGTGACTTATTTGGAAAATGATAATATGTTTACCTTAAATACAGTGTTAAAAATTAAAAATGGGTAAAAATTAATATAATAAAGAATATTTAAAAAGGTAAAAAAAGTTCCATTTTTTAGAAAACATGGTTTTTGGAAGAAAACACGTTTCTGCTCGAAGAGAGAAATACAAATAGGTTTAATTTAAAAAATTTTAAATCATTTTAAGTAATATATAGTAGTAAAATGGTACTATTAATTTAAAATAGTCATTAATAACTAAAGGATGTG
The DNA here is from genome assembly GCA_963277665.1 of Viscum album. NCBI lineage: Eukaryota > Viridiplantae > Streptophyta > Magnoliopsida > Santalales > Viscaceae > Viscum > Viscum album. Next base: position 1,966,607,975 of record OY728133.1, read on the forward strand.
AAAGAAAGGGTTTATTAAATAATGACAAAATAATTTCCTTCAATGGAAACTCATTTGTAAACAATCCTGAATAGAAAGATATTGTTTGGTAAACCTTTGAAAAGATTAGAAGGTTGATGCTAGAATCAAATAATGAATCCATTATGTGTATCAAAAATAAATCCAAAAAAATAGTGTAAAAAGAATATTATATAATTAAAAGGAATTACGCACAAAATCATAGAATGTTAATGAAAACAAAGAAGTAATATAATCCAAATGAAAGAAAATGAGTCAGTAATTGTTTTTCACTAGGTATCAATTTAATTAAAAATACCCATAAAATAAATAATTAAAACTGAAACATAAAAATTAATTAATAATGAATTATTTATGATATTATATTTCAGGGTGGATTATATAATCCATATAAAATTAATTAGGTTCATAACATTACAATATGCCTCAAAGAAACAGAATTTTATGAAATCCCATACCTTACAAATAAATTTTGATTGAAATCCGTATAAAATCATTTTTTATTGTTCTATGAATGTTAATAACATATACCATAACCATATTAATATTTATAATATCATAAATGAACCTTTTATAACATCTTATAATGATTTTGTTAATAATATTTCATTATTTTCATTATTTTTTGTGTTAATTTCCTTGTTTTACAAGTATCTTTTGACATGTTATTTTTTTATCCTCAAAATAAATTTTAATTTAATCATATAAATTATGTAAAACATGATATGAAAATATTATATATTTTTTATATATGTATTTAGAGTAACCAATAAATATTTTTTATAATAAATGAAATAAAATGTTTTTGGAGACCGTAGGTCGTACGTACCTAAGAACAATATTTCCGTTTTATTTTCTAGTTGAAAAAAGAAATAAAAGATATATATTTGTATATTTTATCAATATAATGTCAATATTGTATAATAAATATTAAATTTTAATAGACAACATTTATATATTACATGTAACACATTAATTAATGACATCCCTTTGCAAGACGGTAGTCCTCCGTACACATGAATAACATTATTATGTTAAAAAAAGGCATTAATGTATGAATTATATTTCTAATACAGAATACTTAATTCATCATAAATATCATATATTTCATATAAAAATAGTTTTATCAACATTACTACAAACTATTAATGTTGGAAATGAAAAAAACTAACAACATCTGTTTGTAAGGAGGTAGTCAGACATAGACATGAATGATGATTTTGTGATAAATTTGATTGAAGAGTGTAACATTTTAGTAACCATGACATAAAAATATCTCAGTATTCTAAATGAGCTAAATTTAACATGAAATAATTTTATAAAAATAATTAATTTTAGAGGATATGTAAAAAAATAAAATGATTTTATAAAAACGTTGCCTCTTCTTTGGGTGTTGACCATAGGTCTGCACAAATACATTCATAAATTGGATTTATTCCTTTTAAACATAATTTTTTATGAAGGGATGGATTTTGGGGAGTGACTTTGGTAGGGATTGGATGAATGAAAGTGGTTTTATTGTAGTTATTATGGGGGATATGGGGGCCTTTTATAATTGGGATCGATGGAAAACTTCTGTGTTTTTAAAACTAGGAATTCTACCCCATTTATTCCTTTTAAAGTGGCTTATATAATGAAAAAATCTAGATATTGTAAATTATAATTCCCAAATATATAAATAAAATGGGTGTTTAAAAAGTTTTTTGGTCCTTTTCCACTTAATAATAATGTTTAGTCTCATAGTGAACTCATTTTTTCTCTTAATTATATTATTAATTTTAATAAATTTTACTAACCATTTTGGGAAAAAAATAAGATCAAATTATTAAAAATTTCAATCTATACTAATTAAAAATAATTAATACATTTTTTCAAATTCAAATATAATATTTGGAAAAAATTAATTTAAAAATAATCCTTCATTTGGATGGAGAAAGCAGGTTTTTAATGTGACAAGGTCCAAAAGATTAATAAAATTTTTACCTAAATTCAATATAAAAATTATTGAAGAAACTCAAATTGGATTAATATATGTATAATAGATATAATGTTACCTTCAAAACTATTTTTAAAATAATTTAATATTATAAATATTAGATGAAAAGTCATATTTCAATTCAAATTCATTATTGTTCAATATTAATCAAAACATGAATTTTTTTTGTAAAATAAAAAGATTTCACATTATTATAATTTCATAATTTTTATTTAAAAAATGATAAATATTTTGTAATATAAAATTTATAGTATTTATAAAATGTAGTATTAGAATATGTTAACAATTAAAATGTGGCCAAACTACCTTCTGAAAAATACTATTTCTTTATGTGTAAAGTTTGATTTGTTCTCCTATTATTCCTATAAAATATATTGGATAAATATAAAATATATTCATGGAATAAATAAAAAATATATTTAATTATGATCATTAAATAATAGAAATTAATTTAATTTATGAAGATAAAAATACTTCGGTTAATAAAAATTGTTTTTTAGAAAACATTTCATTTATATTATATTTCGTTATATTCATTCATAATTAATTAGTAACCAATGAATTAAAAAATAAATTTACATAAGATATTTATTCCTATTCATAACATACAATTTAATTAATAATAGATAATTTCCCCCACTACCACAAAATGGGGCAAGAGAAGTGCCTCATTTTGTCAGTGCTATGCGGAAAGTGCTGATAAAGTGATGATAGATGTCCTCTTTAATACTGCTTAGAAAAGCACTCCTAAAAGTGTAACCATTATCAGAGCTATTTTTAACAATGATAAATGTTTTTAATAATAATTTATAGACAATTATTATTTAAATATTTTAAATTAAGGTTTATCTGTATCCATTAAATAAACAACTAATTTTTATAATTAATATATATTTTTCAAAAATTCAAATATATATATATATAATGATTTTAATAAGGTATTAGTAAGATTATAATTATATATGTGTATAAATAATTATAATATTATAATAAATTTCAAAAAATTATAAATATATCTATTAGATTTATTAGATTTATTATATATTTATTAGATTTATTATATTTGTTATATATAATATATATATAATATTTTTTTAATTAATTAACATAGATAACTTTCAGATTTATATATTTATATTATATTTATTAATTATTTTGTGTTTCTAATGAATTTGGTCTAAATATATATATTAATCATTCATGAGTATATGTTATGTATCATCATGAATGTTCATTTATACATTACACATTTTTTATTATTCATGTTTTCCATTAATAGATCAATTTTTATTATGCATATTTTTATAGGCATATGATTAATTCATGTTACCCATAAATACTATTATGTTCTCAAAAATACATATAAAATTACATTAAATATATTTAAATGATAAATATATTTATTATATTTATAATTGTTAAATTTTAATTATATATAAATTCTTTTTTAATATATTTATTTATAAGTAAAATTATAACTATAAATTTTAAAATAATTATATAATTAAAATAAATACATTTATTATTATTCTATATATATATATATTATTTATAATTATATAAAAATATTTATATATAGTTTTAAGTTTAACAATAAATATATATAAATATTTATATGTAGGTAATTATAAAATTATAATAAATATATTTATTATCCTACTTATATTGTTAAAAATATATAATTAAAAAAAATATATTTATAAATATATAAAAATATTTATAAATAAATACAAATATTTATAATTATATTTTTTAAGAAGTATAAATATATTTAAATAATTAAAAATTTTAAATAATAAATTAATTATATATATTTATATACAAATATTTATAAATAAATAAAAATAGTTATAAATAAATTATAAATAAATTAATATATATTTAAATAATTATAAAATTATAATTATTATATTTATTAAATAATAAATATAATCTTTATAATTTGTATACTTATTAAAATATATATATTTTTAATTAAAACTATAAGTACTTATTTTTTAGTATGATTTTTACTTATAAATAAATTATTATTTATTTCATAGATAAAAATATAAATAAATATAAATTCATTTAAATAATTAATAATTTATAAAAAATCTATTCATTATTTTAATATATAACTTTATCTATAATTAAATAAATATATTTATAAATATATAGAAATATTGGTAAATAAGTATAAATTTTTATATTCGTAGTTATAAATAAATACAGATATATTAAATAATTATATAATTATAATAAATATCTTAATAAAATTAGGAATAATAGATATATAAATATGTTATAATTTTATTATTATTTAAATAAATAAATATTTATATAATTATAATTATAATTTTAAATAAATATATATTCATATAAATAATTATAAAATTGGACGTTATATAGTTATGTATATCTATAATTATATAATTTAATATAATAAATATATTTAATAAAAATATTTCTGGGATTATAAATATAATAAGTATATTTATTACATATTTATAATTATTTAAAATATAATTTTATAAATATTAATATATTAATATATTTATAGTTACTTATATAAATAAATATTTATTTATTTATCAAATATAAAATTTTATGAATATATATAATAATATAATTAAATTATTAAGGTTATAGATTTATCAGTGCTTTGTTAGTGATGATAATGATAAGCCTTCATCAACGCTAAAGAACATTGATAATAGGATTTTTCATCAATGCTAAAAATATAGCGCTGATAAGGAAAACTTTTATAATCTCTTTTTAGCACTGATAACAACATATCTTTATCAACACTTTCTATTTTAGTGATGATAAAACAATCCTTTATCAGCTATTGTTATATTTGACTAATAAAAGTTTCACAAGGATTTATAAAGAAACCCCAACATTCTCCTCCAACCTCACACAACTCAAGTTCTCACGAAAACCGAAGCTTATCGATGCCACCACCTCCTCCTCCTCCTCTCCTGTCAACTCCCACACACATGTGAATGCCTCCACCACGAACCGACATTTTATGTGCACTTATCCACTGTCACGCACCTCACATCTTCCACGTGCTTCTCCTCCATTGGAGGACTCCTCCATCACTCTCCTCACATCCACCATGAATCCATCTATCATGCACCGCTCCTTTGCCGCATGTGACTCCCACTCCATTCACTTCTCCTCTTCTATAAGACTTTTCCATTGTGTGCTAAACCTCTCCTGTGAATCCCTTCACAGCGCACCTCTCCTAAATCGCACTCATGTCCTCCTCCATGTGCATATCCTCCTCATAGGGACTCAATTTCCACATGCCTTTCATATTCCACAAACACAACTATGTCGCATGCTGAACCGAAAATCTAAGTTGAGTTTTCTCCTCTATATCGTCTATTTACTCTATTTTTTTCCTCTAAATTCTCAACTATGTTTTTGTTTCTCTTCTGTTTCATGTTTAGGCAGTCTTTTGATAATATTCTAGTGAAGAATAGTTTGATCTGTGTTTCTTGTAGTGTAATTTTCATGTGTGAGAATCTTACATTGCCTTTCAGTACACAAAATCGTTGAAATGTTTGTTGAGGAAAAAACTCCCATTAGTTTCTCATTATTAGTGTATTATATTGGAGGTATATACACTTTATTTCTTATGTTTTATAGTTTCACCACTCTAATAAATGATATGAAATGTATAATTAAATAATTAGGGGAAATGGGGTTTGATCACATGCTATTGTAGTTTCATATTGATTGTGATGTTGTGAATTGTATGAGCTAAACAACTAGCTAATATTTGTGGTCATTGGTCGTCCTTGTTTGCACACTATAGAATTGCTTATCCGTTGGTTCCTCTTGAAAATTTGAATATTGAAACATTTAATTTGTGTATACTTGGGTAATGAATGAAATCTATATGATGATACAACTTCTATGATAACCCATGAATCACCAAGAGGAATTGAATAAGGGATTCTTTGTAAAATCTGAAATATAATTTTTTTGGTTTTTATGGTTTTGTGGTTGTGGGAATGTTTGGATTTCATGAAATTTAGGTTTATGCATCCATTAAATTCACCTAACCTACATTTTATTTATGAATTATTCTTTTAATGGTTCTAGAATATTTTGGGACATGATGTTCTTAACCTCATGAATGCATTTTGGAGGGGAAAGAATTATCTTGAGACTTATAATGATACTCTCATCACTTTGACTCTAGAGGGCACTAATATGAGTTCAGTTATGTATTTTAGAGTGTCTAGTCTTTTTAATGTCACTTATAACATCTTTTTGAATATTTTAGAAACTTTACAATGGAAAATAATACCATCTATTAGTTATTTAACACAGTTCTCTTCTTGTGTTTAAGAATTATATGATACTATAGTCTCCATGAAGTATTCATCAATCATGAAAAATATTTGGAATGTGAATCCCTTCTCGTTTTTTAATTAATTGAACCAAAAGGAGAGGCCCAAGAACATAGACTCATTTTTTTATATAGGAAGTAGGTATGTAAATATCTTATATATGTGGTAATTTTGAAATATATTATTTCTAAAAGTGGATGTTTTAAATGTAGTTATTCTAAAAGATATGAAAAGAAGTTTTTGTTTTTTAAATATGGGGTTTTTAATGGTGATATTTTAAGGTATTCTCCTCATTGTATTAAGAACATATTTTTGGAACGTAAGATTCATTCATTAGAAAGTAAGAGAAAAATTTAAAATTCTTGACAAATGAAAGGTTTTGGGTGGGCATGATACATGTTTTTGAAAGTCCACAAGTTCAATGGGGATAAATCCAAAAAATTTGCATGTTTCTGAAACATGATGAACAATTTTTAATTAATATAAACATATTGGACAACATGCATAAGAAACATGTGATAGAGGTGTTTTTAAAATACTCAATGAGAAGAAAATCATTGCACAAGACTCTTTAGAACATGGAATGAGAATTTTATTACAGTGATTTTTTTGGGGTTCACATTTATTACTAGAGGGTCAACTGAGATTCTTCTTGATTTGAAGCACTAATAAATACTTAACCAAGAATGAGTTGTGGATTCTTTTCTTATATTTTCATGAGAGATCCTTAAGAGATACAAATGATATATTGGTGAGAAGTCCAATTTTAACCATAAATGAGCTCTGTAATCCGTGTAACATATATTATGATGTACCAATATTCATTATTTAAACAGTTCTAGTCCACGATGTTCATGTGGTTGCATATGGGTCTAGATTGTTATGAGCACATAAGTGAAAAATCCCAAATCCTTTCAAAGATTTGGAAATTGTTGTTATTTCAATGTGGTGTTATTGGAATACAATAAAAATGTTTTTGAAATATATTTAATCACATTATAAAATGAACCATTGATAATAGGGAAGGTATGAGTACGTACAGTCCATTAACTTTAACATAATATATTCCCACAAGAAGGTGAACATTTTTTCTAATGTACCATATTACAAGGATCAAGCTTATGTATTAAATGATTTATGTATCAAGTACAAGATGGTTACCCACATTGTAGAGGTATGAATTTTTATTCAAAATTGTCATTATCAACTAACAATTATGTTTTTATTTATCACTTATTCACTCCCCGGTATTATTATAGGAGTAAACATTAGGATTTATTCTATTTACTCATGAGATACATGATAAACCTTTTTTAACTTATTATTTTATAAAATGTTTGTTATTTTTTATTCATGTATCTTTTTTGAAGTGACATTATTGGGATTTATATCTTTTTTAAAATTCCTAAGTATCATTTTAAAAATGATTCATGTGTTTTGAAAAATTTCTTAAAAATTTACATAGGTTTAAAATACCATTTTTGGATATAAATACCTTTAAAACGATTTAATCACTTTTCATGGACATAGGTTTAATGCCAAGTGATTGTCAACTCATGTGATTGGATTTTTGAGGGGACATGAATGTTTTTAAAGAATATGTAATGATGGTTTAATTTTAACAATGGGGTTTCTGATGTATTAAATGAAAATTTTTAAAATATTTAGGGTTGTCATTCATTTTAAATGAATAATATTTTTCGGTCATGGTGTTTACTTTACAGATTTAAAAAATGAATTAGGGTTTTGTGAAAAAGAGTTTGAAATAGATTGGATTATTTTAAAAGGGGGATTTGTATAAATGGATGGGTTTTAATGGGATTTTAATTGTGATTTGATAAAATGTTTTCAAAGGATGGTTAAATTATATATCCTTTTTTAACCTTGGTTAATTTTTATATCAATGTTTTGTGTATTTATTTTGATAAATACTATTATAGAAAAATCAAATTTGATGGATAATAATAAATAATTGATGGATGTCAATCATTTGAAAAAAGTGTATGAATATGTATTGATAGATTTCATCATGTTAGAAAAATATCATGCATAAGACACTTATCAAATCCTTTTTCTGTGATTACGCAACTACTATTCATGAAAAGTTAGTCCATAGGAGTTGGAAGAACACATGATTTGTCCCAGAATTGATAAATGTTATAAATGTTGGAATATATAAGGGGGAAAAGAGAATGTAGCTGGTATGAGGAATAACACTATGTTTTATGGACCATATTATATTATTACAAGTGATGAAAATGAATAAGGCTATATCGAGGACATGATTGTAGTTTTGAATGATAATAGAGATCGTATTGACGAAATAAAAAAGGATAGTTTAAGATGAACATTGTGATTTCCCAATATTGTTTGAGTATATAAAAAGCTATTAAAAGATTCCATTGTATAGTGGTTTCACTAAATATATAGTATTGGCAGTTGTACTAAATATTTATAATGTAAAAGCATGCAACAATTGGAGTGATTCTAGTATTATGGAATTACTCACTCTCTTGAATGACATATTCCCATAAGATTATAAGATCATGAGATGATCATATGATCCAAAAATAATTCTATGATTGATGGGTAAGATCTCTAAAATAATACACGCTTTCTTTTATGAATGTATACTCTTTCACAAGGACCAAAAATTACATAGAGAATTCCCAAAGTTTGGTTCTTCTCGATACATGAAAGATAAATCCTCCCCTATTAAAGAAGTATGGTAATTTCAATCACTGAATGGTTTAGGTAAATATATTGAAGTGAGTAGACTGAATGAAAATTAATGTGGAACACAAAAAAAAAAGAAATTATGATGCGAAACTACCTCACCCAACAAACTATCCTCAGAGGATGAAAATTGATCATCAGTATCCTCACATCCGAAACAAGCTAAGAATCCTTCATCATTCATTATCTACAAATGGTGTGAATCTTTTTTGGTTTCAAAGAAGAACATGACGTACATGGCCATTTATTTTGGTAAATTATTACTTTCCACCATGGTTATGCATGAAATTAAAACACACTCTGTTATCCATGCTTATATTAGGACCAAAAAGACATGGTAATGATATTTATGTTTACTTGTATCCATTAATCTATTATTTGAAATTATTGTCAAAATCATGTGTTACATGATAAGATGCTTATAGAAATGAATATTTCACATTGAGATTTATGTTTTACAGGATGATAAATTAAATTTCTGGTTATGGAAATTTGTGAGGATATAGCATTAAAAGAACTCATGGGTGTCCCTTCTGTGAACAAGGTACACAGTTAATTGGGTTGAAACATTAATTAATAATCGTGTTTATATAAAATAACATATTTATAGCCCCCAAAAAATAAGTACAAATATTGGAAAACATCATTCTATGGAAGTTTAGAAGAATGTATTACACCATATTCGCTAATAGTTGATCAACTATTAGAGAAAGTAAATGATGTAGACAATACCTTTGGTAAAATATTTTCACAAAACCTTACAAAAACTAGTTGAAAAGAAGATATAATTTTTTTAATTACCATAATATATTTTTCTAAAAGTTATAAAGATTCTTGATATTATGCATGTTGAAAAAAAATGTGATAGTGTCATTGGGAAATTGAAAAATGCACTTGTATAAATAAAGGATAGAAATATGGCTAAGATGGACATGGTTGACATGGGAATACCAGAAGAGTTGGAACTAGTAAAGGGGGGAAAATTTACTTTTCTTCCTCCATCTGCATACACTCTTTATTAGTAGGATTGATATCAATTTTGCAACATCTTAAGAGAATTAATGGTTCTAGAGGTATATTCATCAAATATCAAGAACATTGTTTCAATGACCCATTTAAATTTAATGCATCTGAAATCAAATTAATAGCATGTTTTGATGAAATATCTAATACTTATAGTTTTACATTACATTTCCCCCCCAAAAAACCATCCTACATTAACCAAACACTGTTACTTCTTCGTATCTATATGTAGCAATTTTATTGACCCGAAGAAATTACCGAGTATGGAAACAGAAACTATTTTGTTATAATGTGAATTGGAAATTTTCGTCCCACCAACATTCTTTCATATGATGGTTCATGTGATAGATCACATGGTTAGATAGATTTGAATATGTTGTCCTATACATGATAGATGGATTTACCCCATTGAATGGTATATGATGATTTTGAAAGGGTATGTCAAAAATTTATGTCGTCTAGAGAGTTGTATTGTGGACTGAAACATCGTTATGTAAGCCATTGAATTCTATACCGAGAAAATATATGGTGTTGAAAACATTGGTATATCGCAATGTTTTCCCATAGGGTGGCATTCAATTGAAGGAATTTCTATAAGAGATATTGTTACAATCAATATAACATATCAGGAAATGGCCAACCTTTATGTTTTGCATAATAGTTTCTAGGTTTCCCCATCTGTTGAAACCCCATAGAAATTCTTATGCATTTGAATCTATCGAGGGATGATAGATGGATATCAAATACACAAAATCAATATTTTACTGGATGGTTTGAGTTCATATTTTTATGGAGTTAGTTGAATATCCTTATTCCATTTCAGAAATTCATTGATGGGTAGCTGGAGATCCATGTGTGTATGTATTATGTCACAAATTTAATGTAATTAATTGTTATAAGTTCAATACGAATTAGAATAATGAAGACAGTAACATGAAAATTTGTAGAGTAAAACTTATGGATAATGTGTTGGATGTTTCTGGTTTTGGGGATAGAAATCCAATTTACGCGGATATGTCATATTTTTGAATAATCAAAAAAATATGCGAGTAGGATTATATAACTTTGAAAGTTATGATTATCAATGAAAGAGGGTTTATAATAGGAGTTATGTTAAAATATATGAATTGGGGTTTGAGAATGTTGATTTCAGTAAGCAATGGTACAAAGATGAACCATTTATAATGGAATCTCATGTAATATAAGTATTTTATGTTACAGATACTGAAAACTGAAAGTAGTGAATTGATCTATTATCAACCAAAACCACTAAATGGTCAGATAAAAATTCAATTGAGGATGACATTTTCATTGGGAAATGTAAATAATATCACTATGGTACTAATGTATATAGCGTTTTTATGTTATAGGAGACCACAATAAGGGGTTTGTGATCATCAATATAGGGGTTAAATACCTTTATCCTTTAAAAAATAAAATGTTATTTCATTAATCAGGGAAAATTTTATTCATAATATATATCATTTTATATCATGTTATAATCAATTTTTTTCTCATTTATGTACTCTGAATTAAATGTTAAACCACTTCTACTGAAATTTAATTTTTTAAGTGATAGTGCTAGAAACCCCAATAAACAATGGGTATATAAACCTTCTGATACTTGCAGTGTAGAGGAGAAACCTTCTCCATGTGTTGGTGCTCCCATTAATGAGGAACAACAGCTATTTCAACATACTACTTCTTGCAGTGCAGAGGCACAATAACCCTTGGCACATGACAATGACACCACTCCATAAGAACATATTGCTGATTTTTATTCTAGGGAAATGATAGGTGATAAAGGAATGATGTTATGAAACGAAAAGGAGCATCATAGTATGACGGTGTTAGAAAAAATACTTTAGGTGAAAACCAAAGACATCAAATATGAGGTTAGATAGAATGTGAGGGGTCAACAAGTTATCCCCAATAAGGCCATGTTCTACAGTTCTATTGGAATCATCACTCAATAATGCATGCTGGTTGACATAGATTCATAGAACCATGTTATGATCGGGCATAAGTAACTGATATGAGAAGATATTAAGGAAACATTATGATAACATTTCATTATTTTACCAAATATAATATAATGAAACATTGAGTTACACTTAATCTTCCATTGGAGGGATCATTTTAATATGGTGACTCCCACAATAAGCATTTATTAATGATTGTTGGAAGGATTCACCCAATCATAATGAGAAAAAATATTGAATATTCTGAATTGAATATAAACTCGTGACCACCACTTATATATTAACACCTAATAACCTAAGAAGTGTGGGATTCCTTTACTGGACGTCGTGTGGATGTGTCTTCTTAAGTACATTTTTTCCATCAATACATTGTTGATATGTTTCTTCATCACTCTGATAGAAAATTTGTTATTTTTGAAACAAAAAATAAAGGAGAAAGTAAGGAATGAGAATTAAAAACAGTGTACCCATACTGTAAATCAGGTATGTTCTACACTTAAATCGAAAAAAATTTGTACGTATTTTTAATCTACTGTAATTCTTTTATGTGACATGAAATAACACTATCATTATGTTCCTATTTTTACGTGTAGTTTAATGGATCAAAACCCAAATCCACTTCTATCCAACGCCTTGTTCTACAGAGAGAGGCTCATGTAAGTAATGATGGGATACTAATAGATGAGAAAAATGTGTTGGAATCATGCGTAAGTATTATATAATAAAAAATTGTTTTTCTTTACTTAAATATTATGTAAAAATGATTTGTTGTCTTCTTTAATTTTCTATCTTATATAGTCATAGGAATCAACAACATCTAATTCAGATGAACACAAACTATTAGTGGACTTGAAGCTGCCTGAATAGTATGGTTGTGTGAGAGTTGGGGGTTTGGGGTGACACCCAAAAATTATTTTGAGAAAAAAATGATGATGATCAAAGTGAATTAATAAAATAGATGAGATAAAAATAGCTACCATAGATGATAAATTCCAATAGAATAGGGGTATGATGGGAATTTTAATGAGGGATATGTAAAGAGAAGAAGAAAATCCCAAACAACCACCCCATGAAGATCACACACCACCCCCAAAAAACTCTAGATCATTCCATTTACCACAAAGATATTTTCATGAAGAGTTAAGAAATGTTGTAATAATTGTTTCCATGAAATATAAAATAGAAAAAAATTTGATACCTCTCCTGTATGGTTATTTTATAGGGTGAAAATGACTATGATTTATATCAAGCAGCACCCACCCATCTCCTCCTGGTGAGTATTGTGGTGCTCAATATTCAAGATGACATGATAAACAGTAGACCACATGTAATAGGTCATGTGTGAGTGTCAATCAACATATCCCATAAGCTGAACATAGATATACCTATACCAATTCAAGAGGATGATATTAAAATAGTCGATAATTCTATTGTAACATTTATCATGTGACCATCACATCTTGTAAAAAATAATGTTGTCAAGGATGTTTTCATTTCCAATTTACATTTCAATATAAATAATTAATAAATAATAAAATATGTCTTAACCAAGGAATTTAATTAAACATGGATAAAAAGAAATTGATAAAATGAAATATCGCCTCAAAACCATCTAAAGGATCGACCAACTGATCAAAAAGATCAATTAAATGAACAATTACCACAACCATTTGGTATCCAAATTTACTATCATTCAAGGCTCAAGTGGATACAAATATAATAGGTAGCATAAACCATATTGTTGAATATGAAAACAATATTTACTGAGAGAAAGATCAAGACATCATTAGTCATGAGAGTGAAAATGAAATTATTGACTATGAATGGCTTGGATTCTTAGTTGTAAATGTTTACATTATGTATGTTCTTAGGATTTCATTTTACAAAATATGATATACTATGTTAAGTATGAACAATTACATTTCATATTTTTGGAAGGAGTATTTATGAAAAACAACTTAACGGATTTTCCCATGGGAAAAATATTGGACTCATTATTCTTCATGTCACATCAACAAAATAATCTAAAATAGTTCTTGATTTTTTTTTAAATAGTTAAAGGTTTGATCAAATAAATTAAATCTTAAATTTCAGATGACATCCCTTATTTAATCCCAATGATACCAGGGTAAGACTATACAATTTAATAATATCAAATATATTTTTGTTTCATTTTTTATTTATTACTGTTTTGGGTGTTTAGGAATTATCAGATGATCATTGTAGTAAATTTGGATACTCCAATGATTTATTTTCAAGATCCATTGCATGGATATCCAAAAAACCATCCAAACATTATGGCATTTTTCAATTTGTAATACAATTTATCCAACGTTTTAGACCTAAACATGATGTGATATAATTTATATTATCTTTTATTAAGGATTATGTTATGACAGGGAAACACATCATAATTTTTGGAAAAAAGGAATGAGACCAGGGGAAAAGGGAAAGGAAGAACATATGTACTATGACTACATAATTTTTATGTTATATATAATAATATATCACAATCCAAACACATATCAAATATATTTACTTATTCTCTACAACATTTTTACAGTGTACGAAAAAAATGGAAAATATTGCGATTATTATGTTTTTAAATTTTTGGGAGATATCGTATTCCAGGAAAAAACCAGCATTACTGAAGAGGTATTGTAAAGATAATTACTATTTCATTTAAAATATTTATTAATACCTTGTGTATTTATGTTTTTCTAGTACTACTATGAGTATTAAAAAGACTCATATTTATAAGAAAAAATAGATTCTCTAAAAAAAGAAATGGAAGCATACCTTATGAACCAATGTAAACAAATATCAAGAAGATGTGATTTCCATATATAAGGTTTTAATTTTTAATGTTAATATCCCCTTATAGCATCTTTATACTCATGTTATCCTTATATGATCATTGATATCTACATTTTATCACTAATTGAACATATATTATCACTCTTTCTTAAGATTCATATGCTTAGCTCATTATGAATTGTATTATAAATTTTTTCTAAGAAGAGAGATACAACTCAAAGTGTCTGTTTTTATATAAAATTTAGATTACTTTATGTAAAAACAAAAAGTGAAATACTAAAAACCAAGAGAACACATTCATATTATTTTGATAATTTATAAAAAATATCTAATAGTTATTTTTTAGGAGTATAGATTAGCCGCACAATAATAAAATGCACATTGTGGCCTATAACATTGAATATGTATCCTTTTAGTTAAAATTGATAATAATTTAAGTAAAAACAACAAGTGATGTACTGAAAATCGATCAATCACATTCTGATTGTTTTGATATTTTAGTAAAATGATCCCTTAGTCATTTAAAACATGTAAAAGTCAATATCACCTCAATCTGGTTCATGGAGTGGTCGTTACAACTCAATGCGTCTCTTTTTATTTTATGTTCATATTTATTTAAGTAAAAACAAAAAGTGATATACTAAAAAACCAACAAAACACTTTCATATTGTTTTATATTTTAGTAAAATGATATATTATTCTTTTTTGAGGTGTAGATATCAAATTCTACTCAATATGATGTATGGTGTATCCATTACAACTCAATGTGTATCCTTTTATTTGAAATTGACATTAATTTAAGAAAAAATAACAAGTGATGTACTTAAAAATAGGATGATGACATCTTATTATTAGAATATTCTTGTTAAATGATCCATTTATCAATTTTTATTTGTAAGAGTATACCAATCTGCAATTTGACACATGGTATGGCCATTACAACTCAAAGTGTATCTTTTTATTTAAAATAGACATTAATTTAAGTAAAACAACTTTTGACATACCGAAAACCGAGAAAACACATTTAGATTGTTATGATATTTTATGGAAAAAATCTATTTGTAATTTTAGACGTGTTGGGATCAATATCACCTCAATATGAAGCAAGGTGTTTCTGGTATAACTCAAAGTGTCTCCTTTTATTTAAAACATCCATTAATTTAACTAAAAACATCAAGTGACATACATAGAAACATGAAAACATAATCATATTGTTTTAATATTTTCCGAAAAATATTCATTAGTTAAAAGTGATCTGTAGGAATCAACCACACCAAAATATGATGCATAGTGTGGTTGGTACAACTCAAAATGGGTCATTTTATTTAAAATTGACATTAATTTAAGTTAGAGAAAGAAGTGACATACTCAAAATCGAGAAAACACATTCAGATTGTTTTGATATACTAGTAAAAAGATATATTTGTCATTTGTGACATGTAGGTATCATTATTTCCACAATAAGACACATAGTGTTTCGTGAATAACTTAAAGTGTCTCTTTTTATTTAAAATTGAAATTAATTTAAGTAAAAACAACAACTAACATACTCAAAGCCAAGATAACACATTTAAACTATTTATATACTTTAGAAAAATTATCCATGAGTAATTTGTGACGTGTAACAGTTAACCTTACCTCAATATGACACTAATTTTAAAAAATATGAATAAAAGTGCCTCTTATGAATTTAAAATTGACATTTTATTCCAAAAATTTCTACTCACTAAAAACCAAACAAACACATTCAAAATGCCTTGATAATTAAGGAAAGTGATTAATAAGTAATTTATGATTTGTATAAACTATTCTCAAATAAATCAATTACATAATGCGATCTATATTACTGAAAATGTGTGATTTCAGTTTGAAATGTCATTTTCGTCAAAAAAACACCATTGACATGCTAAAAATAGAACAAATGAATTGATATTGTTTTGATCATTAAGAAAAAAATATATATGTAATTTGGTTTATGTAAGAATTAGCTGCATCTCCATATGACACATGGTGGGGCTGATGAAACTACATATGTGTAGTTATTGAAAATTTGATATTAGTTTAAGTAAAAGGAAAACTTAAATACTCAAAACATAGAAAATACATGCATATTTTTTGACATTTTAAAAAAATGATCCAAAACTCATTTATAATGTGTAGGAATCTATGCCACCTTTATAGGATACATGGTGTGACAGGTATAACTTCAAATTTTTCAATTTTATTAAATATTAAATTTTTTATGAATTTGTTCTTTCATATTAATGTTTAATTTAATTCTTTATAGTATTACTAACATAATATTTTTTCATTTTATTGGTGTAGTATTTTTCATAGGTTGAGATGATATGTTTAGCAACTAATACAATGAGCATAGAATTTTTAGAGGGGATCAAATGAATCAATAGATGAAATATTAATGTTTTAGACTGTTTATTGAAAAATTGTAAAAGTAATTATATAAAGAATTTTGTTTGAAATATAAATAATACTATTTATTTTTGTATATACTATGGGTGTAACGTTTTATATTCCTGATTTCAATTAAATGAATGTAGTAGCTCAGATGGTTTATACTTTTAAAATTGAAGTTTTCTTCTAGGTGTGATGTGTTTAAATTGAAGGTTTGGGGTGTTGTTATATAACCATAACATATCAGGAAGGTATCCCATTATTAGGGTTAAAAATAATCTCATAATGGTATTCATTTTCGGTGAAAATAATAGAGCTCATAAAAGGTGGTCCATTATGAGGGATTTTTTAGTGCGGTTAAAGGACCCCCTTTATTAGTGCTGTGATTAACATCAGTTTTTTTTGAACTGTTAAAGGGAATTTTGAGCACTATTAAAGGATAAATTTATAGTAGTGCCTTTTGAATAATAATAATAATAATAATATTCTATAAAACAATGTGTTTTTTTTGTAACACATGCTAATGAATAAAGTGATTATTGACTGTAATGCAAGATAACTAAAAATTTGGGGAATTTCAAGATATATAATAGAATAAATGTTATTAAAATATAAAATATATTATAACATATTGGGATGTTATATTCCTTCTTACACATGGTGTTTCATATCACATACACAATTTACTATGATGTTCATATATTAACATTTTGTGGTGTTATATTCTCCCTACTATAATTATTTTACATCCTCAAAATTTAAACATGATCTTAGTAATAAGCACTTTGACAATCTGATGTTACATTATTAAAATACCTTTATAATAAAATATTTAATAAAACAACCAATTTGTAAGAGATAAAGGGATATACAGAATCCATAAAATGTAATCACATAACTATGTTTCCAGATTAGGGAACATAGGTGGGAAATGGAAACATAGACATGGGAGAGAAAACTAACACCCAAATACTGAGTGAGACTGATGGAGAAATGTTTTGGAGATAGTTAACTGTAAAAAATCCATAAACTAAAAGTTTGAAAATGGAAATTTATTTAAAAAAATGATGTTAATAGGAAACTTATTTTTTCAAGATCCTTTTTTCACAGTGTTGAAGAATTATTTTACTCCCTAGAAATATAAGGAAATTTACCATGATTATGTATTTATATTTCATAAGAAAAATTTATTCTTTTGGTTCTTCATGAATCAATTAAAATTTCATCTCACACTCCAAGAAATGAATATCTAGAAATAAACTTTTATGCTTGAAGTAATAAAATTATTCTTTAATGTATCCTGTTATCTATAAAATTATAAGGAGATATTCCTCTTGTGTTTACCCAAGAAAAAGTTGATAGAAATTGTTAATTAATACGACCAAAATTTGAAATTAACGACAAATCTTATCCAATATATGTTTGAAAAAATTCATAACAATGTTAATAAATAAAAATTATATTGCCTAGAAAAAATAAAGTGGATCTTAATCATCACATACTAAATATGTTAATAACATCAAAATGTATTCTTTTAAAACATGTTAATAACATAAAATACCATAATACCTTATTGAAAACAAGAATGGTTCTATATTCCTAATATAAAACAGAAGTTATTCTATATATTTCATAAATCTATAAATGTTAGAAACATCAACAAGGACAGAATAACTTCTTTTTTAATAAATCATTAATCAATTACAAGGTAGTTAGTGATATCCAATTTATTTAATCCATATTAATCATATATCTATATCAACATCATTACCTCATCATCAGGAACATATTAAGGTATATCATTTCTACAATCACGTTTCTTCAATGAAGTTAAACATTACACTGAATCATTTTTTGTACCATTCAACATATACTCTAAAATAATTGTTGAAATTGCACTGTAGTACAATCCTCATATATTTCATAATTATTTTTATGATAATATCATAAACAATATAATTTTAAAACATATTTGGTGGTTTCAAATACCCAATAACATTAATCATTCCCCTTTTGTTTTATCAATATACAAATCATGACCATGGTCCCATAATTTTTTCAGAGTTATATTCCCATGATTGATGTGGAATTAAATTGAATAGTTATCTATCTCATTACTTTTAGAAAACATAATAATAGTTTTTTATTTCATCTATTTTCATTTATTTTCTTAGTGACCCTTTTATTTAAACATAAAATAAGCACTCAATCCCTTCATGTATTTCCCCTACTAAATCATTCCACATTTACCACATGTAGGAATTTTTTTCCCTATCATCCATTTTTACATTATTTTCTCTTCATTCCTCTTATTATATTACTTCCCCTTGCATCCATAAGTCATGTAGAATTATTTCTCTTTCTTTATATCACATAAATCTATTAAATAATATAAAGAAAAATCTTGTGAGATCTGTTCCCTTCAGATAATTTTCTTAATCCTTTCATAGAATTCATAAATCGTAAACAATGTTTTTCATATGTAATTTTTACCATTCTAATACAACATTGTAAAGGTATATTAATACTCTATAACACATTATTAATCATTTTGGTTTTTTTTTCTATGTAAATTTATCTTCATATCACATTTTTTTCTCAGGATAGAAATATTTTTCAAAGAATGTTTCATACAATCATTCTATTACATGAGTTATTTCTCCACTTCATCCCTATTATTCTTGATCAATGATAACTATTGATCTATATCTTGATTGAGACAATAAACTACTAGTTTAATTTTTCCTTTTCACTACACCTCAATTCTATAAATATATTCCCCACATACTTAATCTATTATTAAAATTCCCTTTGGTTAGTAGTTCCACAAACTGATGGGGTAATGTATCTCATAATACGATTCATTATAAGAGAATATCATTGTCGAACAGGTTTCTCCTTCTGAGAAAAATAATATTTCATAACCTGATTATGTTTCCCAAATATATCTATAACAATATTTGTTCCAATACTAACTATATCGGCTTTCTCATCTAGGAAAACATTATAATATTCATAAGTATTTATATCATTCTTCAATTTATAAAAAATTTATAAACAATATAACATATTAGATTAGATAAAAACATTATGTAACATAATGTTTAATTTTAAATCTAGTGAAATAAATATCCTAAAATTACAATTTTACCCCAAACCAAAATCATAACCATAAACATGGTTTCAATGGGATAACTTTTCATTCATTTACTTACTAATGGTTTGTAATGAAATTGTGAATTATCCTATACATATCCCTAGGGGTGTTAAATTTAAGTGGGATGAAATGCCTATTTACTTGTACCATATTATTCTCAAGTCAGACCCATCAAACCAATTTTAGAGTTATTACCCCAAGGTACATCTTTTCCATATCCACATAAACTTATAGAAACAAAACAGGGATATACTACTACGTGGAAGAACATAATATATACCATACAAAAACATTTCTATATATTATTAATCTTATCCTCAAATTCTGTAATAGGGTTAGGTTCTATATTATATGTTTTCTTAAATATAGTTTTCATGGTTTCTTCTAAAAAATCTCTGATACCAACTATATTACACCAACCCTAGTAACACTAAAGCTAGTTCCAACTAATATTGCATTATAATAGATACAAGATTAGGATATGAATGGACCGATCATTTTATTAGTATTACTAAACTATATACAGACATTGTATTTTATTAAAAATGGATAAATAAATTAAAACATAATTTTCCATGAGGACAAAATTATTCCATCTAGAATATCCTTGAATATATTTATTAGTAAACATCATGTAATCCATGGAAATGAAGAAACCTAATGGTGATCTCAAATAATTAGTAACAGTTATGTACAATCAAATCTATCATGAAAGATTAATGAGTAATCCATATTGCAATGTTGAAAACTAAACACACATCCCATTTAAATTACTAGAAAATGATTAAACAATATATAAAGGTAAATTACTGAAACACATATCATATAATAAATAAACTAAGAATCAAATTAATCCACATATAATTTCAATGTGAATTGTCATAGACAATAATAGCCTAATTTTAAATCCATGTAATTATTAAATATTGGACATCACTTCTAAGGCACATAAAAAACTCTTTGGTCAAGAAATTTAACAAGACTATTTTAAACTAATGGTATACAACTATTTTATTAATCCAACTAATTTATTTCATGATACATATAGATCATTTTCAATATATATAATGTTTGGTCCCCATATTTCACTACCATTCCAGTACATTTCTCATATATCGAACAATCGATTTATTTCATAAACTATGTACCTTATCAAGTATATGTATTTAGTGATGAATACATATTTGAATATATTTCCCTACATAATAAATCGATAACAATGTAAAATACAAATGGAAAAATGGAATATGGTTTATAAAATAATCATATCTATAATAAATAATGAGGTTATTTATGGTAAATGTAATGTTCAATGGTTATTATAAAGTGAATAACTCAAGGAAAATATATTGACTACCAAAAATGATTCACGGATATAAATGTAAAAACAATCCTTATTAAAAAGTACTTACATTCAATATAAGGGAATAATAAGGTTTTTATCAATACAAAATATACCCAATAGAGTAAGAATTATATTTATTTTCACTGATCAATAGAAATACATTAAAATGATAATAAAAAATAATCATGTGGAATATTTCATTTTCATTTTTATTTCTTTTGAAAATCCTATTATTTTTAAATAAAATTTCAAAATAGTTTCATTAGAAATAACCATCTAGAAAATAAAATTATGTTTTAAATAAAAAAACATGTTTATGTTAGTAAATTTCCTAAAAGTTAAAAAGAATATTCCTTTTGCGTTATCAAAAAGATAAAAAAGTTACCTTTTTATAGTGTGAATATAATATTAATTTCATGTAGTTTTATATAAATAATAAGTGGTTAAACAATTATTTAATAATTTATTTTGAAAATTTTAAAATTGTATTTTAGAACATTCTTAGAAAACCTAACTTTGGAATAAAAAAGTTTTATGACCGAATAGATAAATGAATTCAGGATTTCATAAAATAATTCAAAAAAATTATAAGCACCAAATAGTGGAGAAGTTGTACTATTAAATTTACAATATCATTAATAACAAGATGAAGAGAAAAAACGTTTTTTTATTTAATTATAAAATAATTTCATTAAATAGAAATTCAACTGTAAAGAATCTTTAATAAAATGAGACTTTGATGTAAACCATTGAAATGATCATAACATTTAAGTGAGAATCAATAAATAGATTAAATAAATGTATCAAATATAAATATAGATAAATAATGTTGAAATAAAAAATATTTAATCAAGAATATATTATATTGATAACATTATAATATTAATGACAATGAGGAAGAAATATAACCCCTTGAAAAGGAATTGAGTTGTGAAATTAATTACCATTGGGTAAATTTTGATTAGAAATTAACACAGACAAAATAATTAAAATTGAAATATACCATACCATGAATAATGAATTATTTAGTATATTACATATCAAGTGGTAGTATATATGTAAAATCCCATGTTATTTGAATTAATTATTTTCTCAAAGAAATAAAATTTCTTTGGTGGATTGTTTTGAACGATACACCAAGTTAAAAATGTTGTAATAATGACATCCCTTGTATCCTAGAGTAAGTGTTCACTTTATTAAAATGGTATATATTAAGGGGAAAAAACCCTAAATGATCAAATAGATTGCTATTTTTGAAAAACAGGATATACTCTTGAATCATACCATAAAAATGAAAATATAAAATACAATATGAAAAATTCAATGGAAACACCATGAGTTGCATTAAATATATGTAATAATATACCTATTTACACACTAGGAAAGGTAAATAGAATAAACTGATGATCTAAAATTATAAATAAGGGTATGTGTAAAATTGTTTTTATGAGTAAATATTTCATAAACAATATGGACAAGTAGATAATTGAAACACATGTCATTTGACTAATAACATGTGCCTGGAAACATAACCAATGATATTATACTAATCTAATAATCACGTATAATTATCAATAACTAATATCATAATGATGTAATGTATACTAACAGACACTTGAATACATACTATCAAAGCATTGGCTATGGCAGCAGAAAATAAATGCTTAAGAGCTCGACCAAATCCATATTTGAAAATAAATAGGAAAGTCTCGACTAAGTCCATATCTGATTTGCATTATGAGACCTAAAAATGTATAAATGGACTATATCAGACCCATTCCATCACTTAGGTATTCATATTAATTCTATATAAACACCTTTCAGATTTATTACCCCTAGTTACAACTGTTCTAGAACCACATCCACTTCTTGTATCTAGATAGTTATGTGTTACTAGAAAGAACCACATAATATCTGTACCAACCGGAGATTTAGTAAAAAAATATTTATTTTTTTCTCATTTTTAATTAAATAATAATACAATTTTAGTAATAAAAATAAGATATAATTTTAGATGATTATTAAATTTTTAATAAATAAGTTAATAAATATGATTCCCACTAACTGAATTTATCGAATAATTCTATTGACAAATTAACAACAACTAAAAATTGTTTTCATATAATTACATAAGTTAAAATAAATATATATATTCATATGTTATTATTTTAAAGTAATATTAATAATAATAAAAAATATTTGAATAACAAAATTTAAGGTTTTAAATTATATTTGATTCACAAATATTTTTTCTTACAGGATATAATTAATTACGAATATATATTGGTAAATAATGTTAATAATCAAATATAATAAAAATAATATATATAAAATAAACAATGTTAAGAAAAAAATTAATTTAAAAATATATTATTGTTAATAATATTTATTATAACAAAAATCGAAGAATTATGTTTATGTATTTTTAATTTTTTTTATTTTCCATAAAAATTAATTAGTAGTAATATGTATAATTTAATAGAATAAACCAAAATATGAATTCTTTATTAATAAATGTATTTAAATTTTAAAACATAATATTAAAATTATTAAATGATATTAATAATTAAACATATATATTAAAAAACCAAAAAACGATGTAAAGATGAAATGATATATAAAAAAGAGATAAAATCATATAAGGATGAATTTATACGGTTTGAGGGTTTATTTTTGGGTTTTATAGGTTGACCTATCGAGTAGTGAAATAGTTGAGTCTAGGGAGAATCATATTTAGAAGTTGAGGATGAAACAAATACGATGCAAGGTCATGTGTGAGATAGAGGAGGGTCGACTGCATTTTCCCCTTTAAATTAGAGGTCGAAGCTGTTAGTGGAGTCGTGGACTGAAGGATTTGATGAGGAATTTACCACTGGGAATGGGGATGAAGTCCGCCACGTTTTGGTATGAATGTCCAAACTCTAACCAAAAGAAGATAAGGTGTTCAAATTGTAGATCTATGTAGGGTTAGGGCTTCCAAATGGGGTTTTGGGGAAAATGACCTTTAAGATTAGATATCACCTCACTTTTTATCGATTTAGAAGTAAGTTTCACACCATTATTTTCTTGGTTTCAAATCATACCTTGGATCTTCTTTGTTATTTTTCATAGATTATTAACTTTATGAAATTTCTATACACCAACTAGCATATTCTATCAGGTTTATTTTTTTTCTTGTTTCTGGATCTTTTTTTCATTTATTTTAAAATCTTTTATTCTATTTCATCTGTTTGTTATCATATGAAATATAATAGTTGTCTTTTACCAGTAAAAATTGTGATTGATTTAGCGTATTAATTCCATTGTTTTTCATATTCTCAAATTCATATTCTTGGGATGATTTATTAGTTATTAATGTGATGGGTTACCGATTGTGGTTCATATTTTTAATCTTATTCTAATATTATAAATTCAATTTTGTTGTCATTTTGAAAATAATTTGATAATTTGAAACATTTTTTATTCTTTTTTTCAATATTCAACAAATATATATTAAATGAATAAATTTCAATCCTCAAATTATATTTTAATTTTGTGACATTTTCTAAATACAGATGCAGTGTAATATAAAAATCTCATTAAAATATATATATACATATCCATTCTATCATTGTTAAATAGTATAGATTCAATAAAATAAACGTCACTTATCTTTTTGTCTTTTGATTGGCCTAACTTATGTCTCCATTGTGCTTTCCAATTCTATTATTATGTCAGAAAAGACAATATGTGAAGATGAAGATTCATTCTGCAAATAGGTAAGGTAAGATTGTTTCATGTTTTATATTATACTTATTCATAACCACTGTTTATTCTATAAAGAACTTATATACATTAAAATTTTCCTTGTTTTACAATATTTATTTATTTATATTAATTTTATATTTTCTGATTTTAAATGTTTAATTTCAAAATTTTAATGAGTTTTCGTTTTTAAAATTTATCAAAAGTTATATTTGTTTTATTTATTTCAAAAATTATGATCAAGATTTTCTATTCTGAGAAAGAGATTTATAAATTATTTTTATGATCAAACCTATTACATAATGATCATTTTATATAATAACATTTTTGTGGTATATATATTCATATATGTATAAATTTTCGATTATATAATTATTGTTACTAAATTATGATGAATTAAGTATTAATCTAAATATGAATTTATATGTTTATAAATTGATAATTTTTTATGTGATTATTATATAAAAATCATGATTATGGACATATATCGATGATATTTTTATCATTTAATTTATATATTAATATTTAAATACATATATATATATGTGTGTGTGTGTGTGTGTGTTTGTGTGTGTACATGTATGCATGAGTATTTAATAAACATTAAAAAATTATATCTTTATGGGAATTAAGATGAAATTGTAATTTTGTGGTTGATAATTAATCTTCCATGTAATTTATGCAAAGTCTATGTACCATGAGGGTTGGTAACACTATGTCAAACACATTATTTCCATTGATGATTATTATTTTTATACAAATAAATTTGAACATGTTTATTCTTGTTATGATTATATATATATATATTCAATGGTAAAACTACAATGAAAATTATATGATTTTAAGTCAAGCTAAGAAAAATATAATATTTTAGAGAAAATCATACTTGAACATTGTTAATATGATAGGAAATTAGTGTGTGAATTCATCCCTGAAGTGGGAAGGACCTAGATAGACTTCAATTAATCAAGTGTCCTTGGATACTATTTAATAGCTTTCTTAATGTTTTCAAATTAATCAATAGATTATTTTAAAATTAGTTTTTAAGTATAGTTATTTTTCAATGCATTATAATATTTTATAAAGATGTTTTTATAAAGGTATTTCTAATTGATTTTTCTAAATATAATAACTAAATTATATTTTTAAATACGATTTATCAATGGTTTTCAAAACCCCTTACTAGGAAACAAAATTATCACCCCTTGTTTTGAAATGATTTTTCACCTGTATCATAGAATATTAAATGCAAATGTCACCGCATTAAGAGTTAGTGCACAGAAGCGTAGTAGGAATTTGTGTATTTTTTGTTTTACTCTGATAAACGTAATGTGTCATCAAATCCTCTAGATCCTAGACTGGTAAAATTCCTTCATCTCATTTTAATGTTTTTTATTTAATTGGTTACTTTTATAAAAATATTACTCTTAAGTTCTATGTACTGAGTCCCGAAGAGTGGGCATGGGATGTTATAATAGGTATCAGGGGAACAGTCTAGAAAACATTAGATATTTGACATTGTCATTTAAGGATAACTAAATCATCGCATACGAATTTTCTTTTCATTGTTAATTACCATTAGAAATTCATCATTTCTAAAGAAGGAAATTTAAAATTTTCTTATGTCTAATGAATGAATTGCGAGGGTGAAATTCCTTTAAGATGGGTAAAATGTAACACCACAAGTTTTAATAAAAAATTTATTATTTTTTTGAATTTTTAATTATATAATAATTAAATTTTAGTAATAATAATATAATATAATTTTTGTTTATTATGAATTTATTAAATAAAGATGTTAATAAATAAGATTCCTACTACCAAACATTATTAAAAAATTCTAACGAAAAATTAGCAACAAATAACTTTTTTAAATATAATAAAATTAGTTAATATATATATATATATATATACATATATGAATAAGTGATTATTTTAAAATAATAGTAATAATAATAAATATTTAAAAAACAAAATTAATGGTTTCAAATTATATTTGATTCAAAAAAAAATTAACAAGAAGTAATTAATTATAAATATATAATATTAAATTACACCAATTAATAAATGTAATAAAAATCAAATATATGAAATAATTTTACATAAGATAAAAAATTATATGAAAATATATAATTTACAATAATCATTGTTATAAAATATTTTAACGAATTAAGTTAATTTATTATTATTTATTATTATTTTTTAATAAAAACTTAATAATAATAATATGTAAAATTTAATAGAATGAACAAAAATATGAATTGAATATTAATAATCATATATATATTTTAAAATATAATATTAAAATGATCAAATGAATTTAAAATGAAACATTAAAAAATTTAAACAAATTATAAAAAGTTGTAATAATGAAATGATATATAAATAAGATATAAAATCGTGTATGGATGAATTTATCGGGTTCGAGGGAGCTTTTTATTAAGAAGTCAAAGACAATGCAGGTCCGTACTGAAGTCATGAGTGAGATATGGGAAGATCAAATGCTTACTCAACTTTAGATCTGAGGTCTAATGAGATCAGAGAGTCGCGGACCAAAGGCATCGATGATAGATTAACCACTAGAAAATAGGATGGAGTTTGTCGAGTTTTGGTATGAAGGTATAAACTCAAATCAATGTATGTTGAAGAGATGAAACTCATGATATAAGATGTGTTAGTGGTTTTGAATGGGATTTTGGGGAAAATGACCTTCAGAATTTGATATCACCTCACATTGTCTCGATTTACATGTAGTTTTCACACCATTATTTTTTTGGTTTCAAAATATATCATAGATCATGTGTGTTTTTATCGGTGTATTAAATCTATGAATTTTCAATATCTACATCTCTCATGTTCTATCAATTCATCTAGTTTTCATTGTTTTTTGGATCTTATTTTATGTCATTTTCGAATATTTTATTTTATTTCATCTATCAGTTATCATATGTGGACCAGTAGTGGTCATTTTACAGCAGTAATGTTGTATGATTTGGTGTATTAATTACATTGTCTATACTCTTCTCAAATTCTTGTTGTGGGTATGAAGTATCATTCATTTATTTGATGGGTTTATGATTTTTTTATATTTTCAATGTTGTTTACATATAATAAATTTATTTTTTCATTATCACAATCATTTTATATATGGAATTCTCTATTCTTCTATTTTTTCAATCTTATGAACTTATATATTAAATTAACATGGTTTTATCCTCTATTTATATTTTGAATCTATTTCATTCTCCAAACAAAGTTGTAGAGTATTATATATATCTTAATATAAATATAAATTATAATCCATTTCATCACTGTAAAATCATATAGATTAATTAAAATAAACCTTGCTGCTGTATTTGTCTTTAGAATATCTTTAGATTCTATCTCCCTTTTAATTTCCACTTCTGTTAGTATGTGATAGTTCAGATGTTAAGATGAAGACTCGTTTGGCAAATAAGTAAGGGATTATTGTTTCATGTTGTATATGATCTTGATTCACAACTATTGTTTATTCTAGGAAGAACTTAAAAACATAATACTTTCCCTAGTTTACAAACAATTATTTGTTTACGTCACTTTATATTATTATTAATTTTAAATTTTTTATATAAAATATATAATGATTTTTACTTTTAAAAAATAACTGTAAGTTATAGTTTTCTTATTTATTTCAAAATTTTGGATCTTGATTTTTTGGGAAATAAATTTATAAATTATCTTTATGATTAAACTTATTTTGTAATGACAATTTTATATAATTTCATGGGAGTTGAATATATATATATATATTTATATATAAATTTTCATGTATACATTTATTGTTAATAAATTAGGGTTATTTAACTATTAATCTAAATTTGAATTTTTATGTTATGAATTTCATAATTTTATTATTGTCATTTGATATACAAAGAATGATTTTTGGAAATATAAAAATGATTTAGTTATCCTAGAATTTATAAACTAATATGTACATACATATATATATATATATATATAAGTATATACATGATTGCATGAGAATTGAATAAATAGTACAAAAATAGATTTTTATGAGAATTAGGGTGAAATTGTAAGTGTGTGGTTGATAATTAATCTTCCATGTAATTTATGCAAAACCTATGTATCATGAAATATATTCATACCAAGTCAAAAATATAAATTCCAATAAATACTAGTACTTATATATTTATATATAAATAAAACTGAAAAAGTATATACAACTTATTATTATATTTAAATGTATTTTCAAATCTAAAACTTGAGTGAAAAATAATTATATGTAAGGAAACCTAATTTTTTTGAAAAAACGATACGTGAAATTTGTAAATATGATATGGAATTGGAGAATGAATCAATACCTATAGTTTATTGGCCCATGTTAGCCTTCAATGATTCATGTGGACTCATGTGTTTCCTTTTATGAGCTTCAAAATAATTTCAAATGATTCACTGGATAATTTTAAAAGAATTTTTGAAGTATAATTATTTTCCAAGGCATTATAAAATTAATTAACGTTTTTTTAAAAGGTATTTATAATATAATTTTTAAATTTTTATTAAAAAAATATTATTTTTAAAAGGGATTTATCAATGTTTTTCAAAACCTCTTTCTAGGAAACTTAATGCTCACCAGTTCTTTTAAAATGTTTTTTCACAGGTTCCATAGAAGATTAAATGCACATGTCATCACCATTATAGGTAGTACGCATAAGCATAGTATGTGTTTATTTCATAATTTTTAACTATGATTAATGTAAGTGACGTCTAATCTTCCAGAACAAATATTAGTTAAAGTTCAACACATTTTAGTGTTTTATAGTTTTTTGGTTAATTTTATCAAATTAATTTCACAAAATTTACAAGTAATGAGTTTATAAGAGTGGGAATGGGTTGTTATAATATCTATGTTACTAGAACATTAATATTTTTTCATATGTAACCTTAATGCCAATACTAGGGATATATTCCCAAATCCATGTTCTACAAAATCTTGTTTCCACAGATTCTATTAAACATACCGAAATACAACCTATTATAGCCCAACCCCAGTAATCTTGATGAAAATTCTTACAACTATTATATTGGCATTCTTACAAGATTTTTATCCCAAATGAGCAATATTTTTAGTAGTATTGGTCAACTAGATACATACATGGGTCTTGTATTACAAATGAATAAAAAAATTACCTCATATTTTAGTTCTTTCTAGAATAAAATTATTCCATATAGAATATCCAATAATATCATTATAATATACATATTATAATCCTAGTAAATAATTTGTAAGAACCTGGATCTTCGTTTCAGGTATGTTTTTCCTTTTATGGTCGTTTTTTAGGAAAAGAGGAAAATCTGGAAATTTTCTAAGTAAACGCCATGTACATTATAATTTCACACCGTGTACATTGATCCCCCATGAGGTAGTGAGCTAGCCATGTCCAGCCCACACACATGGTGTGTAGGGGTGATGTGTAGGCTTCTTAATGAGGTGTACAAAAAAGGTGAGTACACGCCGTGTACTCAATAAGTAAACATAGGGTACTTTACTTTTTATTTCGTTAAACAGATCGGGGTCGCATCTAATCCCTATTTCATTCTTCTTCTTCACCCAATTAATCTAGAGCGTCCAGGGAGGCCTAATTTTCTCTGAGCTGCTAATCCCTCACTGGTTATCCGAATTGAATGTTGTCAGTTGCAATAGAATCACAGCGGGGAGATCTTGGTTCTTCCATGGCCACGTTTCCAGATTCTTTCTCTAATGAGAGTTATCTAAAGTTGAATGTTTTAGAAGTTTTTTCATATATTCTCCATTATAGGCTGATTCATAGGCCGAGGATCATGTATATCGATCCCTAGGATTGAGGTAGGTGGTTTTTTTCTCTACGTTGAATGTCTTTGAGTTTTTTGTTCAAAAAGTGTCGGGTTCCCATGTATCGGGTGTCTCGGGTTAGGGTTCTGAACCTGTTTTATTTTCTGCCTTATATTTCTTATATTCTTGAGGTTATAAGATAATTAATGATTTCTTGTTAGAATGTTTGAGGATCACCCCATGGGTGTTTTCCTTGTTTTGGCTGTTTACCTTTGTTTAGATTAGGTTTCCTGTGAGGCATAACTTATTACACTGATTGCCTACCTTGATATATTTGATTGCATGTATTGGTGTCTGTTTATATTCTTTTGATGAATTGTACCTATTATCCAAGTAGTTTTTGTACATACATAGGGCTGCTGACAGTCGATTATGCACGACTAAACAGCTCAGGGCTGTGTGAACCTGGTGCGGTAGACTAAAGAGGGAATTGATGATTAAGGGCTTCCCTAGAGAGTCTGTTATAAATTAGTATCACTCACATGACCTATAATAATTGGAAATTGTGCTTCCATAGAGTGTCCTTAGTTACATATTGATACTATAGGGGGAATTAGATGTAAGTACCTCCTCAAAGAGTCTATACCTATCGTTGCAAGACCATAGGGGAATTGACAGTGAGTGCTTCCCAGAGTGTCTGTACCTTTGTATGATGACTTTACTATAGGGTTCTGCCATTATGAACCACCAAGAGAGTCAGTGTGAATTGTTTTTGGTTGTTTTTGATGAGTCCACCATGCCAAAGAACAATCTTGTGTTTTGTATGGATTGTATTGTAGGAAGTCTACTGCGATACCTGTTTTGTTACTTGCTATGCTTTTGGAATATAGAGGTATTTATAATTCATTGGGTGATAATTAAATTACTAAATTAAATTACTAAATAAATGTGAATGGAGATTTTTAGGACTGTTTAATTAGTGTACTCCTATTTCTCTCCTGTATTTATTTAATTTACTTTTTTTATATTGCTGTCTAACAGTAGGGCATAAATTATGTGGTGATTGCCTATTGGGATTAGTCTCATACCTTTTTTGGGTCCAAATATTTTTCGTAAGTAGGCTATATGGTTGTAGGTGTGGATAGAGATTGTGGCCCTTCTACTTCATGTACATGATTGCTGGTTTGAGCTAGAGAGAATAAGACCGTGCCTAGGATTGTGATGTTCTTGGACTTGCTGTTTACTTTTAGTACTTTGTTCTCAGTTGTGTTTCAGCACATTTTGTGTTGCTTCATTCATTATATTATTGTAAATGCTACATCATTTTAATAATTATTTTATTATACATTTCCTCATCTATTTAGTTTTATTTATTTTATGTTGTTTACTACTTCCACTATAGACTGTTATTTCTTTTCGTTGTATACCTTACCAAATGAGGGCATAGTTTCCCCAATTACTCACCAAGGCCCTCACTACTAGTTTGAAGCCTCTGGAATTTGGGAAAACATTCTTGAGGCCATGTGGTGAACCGGGTACAAGGAACCAGTTGCGTGGCTCTAGATTCGGGTCGTTACAAAGTGGTATCAGAAGAGTTATTTCTTTTATATTGACTCACTCTTTAGCGACATTAGACAGGGATAGGACAAAATAGGTTAATGGTAAATTGTTGTGCGTGGGAGTTCTAGAACCCATGTATAGAGAAAAATCCAGATTAACTTGAATGTTTCAATTTTTGATTTTTTTCAAATGTTACAGTTTACATGATTTCACCGTTGGGTGGTGAACATGTTTTGGGCTATTACTGTTTATATGATTGTGGTTCTAATTTGATGCAACCCGATGAGATGACTTTATTCCATCTCATGCATCATATAGTCATTTGTTATTAAATCACATGTCATGATTTTTTCCATGCCATCTAGGTTGCATTAGAATTTGAATGTTGTTATGATAGAATTTGTGATAGACGATGCATGCTGTTGTGATAACTACTGTGATAGAATACCTGCCTTGTTGATAGGGCATCATTTTTCTAGAGCTTCCTTACCATGGATACCAAAATTTGGTCTTAGAGGTGTTATGGGCCATAGAGGATCGGGATTTGGTGGGTCGTGAGTTTGTTATACTGTTTACTGGTTATATTCATTTTTATGATGCGATGATTTGATTCTCGGGGAGTATGGGCCGACACGTATCAGAATTTGGCACCATAACACTTGTTTTTCTATGTTTTTTGGGCTTCGGTGTAGTTCTGAGGCTACTGTCCAAAAATACCTAGAATACATGGCATGTACATCATGAATTCACGCTATGTAATTTTTAGCCATGTCACTAACTGTGTCGACAAGGACACTGGGTTTTGAAGGAACATGTCGTGTACTAGTTTACAAACTGTGTAGTATGACTTGGGTATCCGGCCATCTAACGAACAACACGGGCTGGGGGGTTTCCATTAAGTACATGACGTGTCTGGCTAAAACTTGTCATGTAGAGTTGGTCGTGAGTCAAGCCGTGTCTCTAACAACACGGGATAGGTAAGTCATGTCTAGTACACGCCATGTCTCCTTTGAACATGTCGTGTAGTTTTGTCATAGGGGAGCCGTATAACCATGTTGTGTACCATGTTGACACACTGTGTAGTAGTGGTCTGTGTACCAGTCCATGTGACTAATGACACGGGCTTGAGAATAATATTAGGACACGCCGTGTAGTGGACAAACACGCCGTGTATTTTCCTGTTAGGACAAACCGTTTTCCTAGACATTTAGTTGTGATCAAGTAGGGTGAAAAAGGGTGAGTACACACTGTGTATTTTTAGAACACGCCGTGTAGCCGAGTGGGTTTCACAACCATGTATGGCCTAGGTACACGACTGGGGTAAAATTTCCAGAAAACATGCCGTGAAGTGTTACTAACACACAGTGTAATCAGGTTTTCATAGAATTTTTTTTAAAAGTTTTTCCATGCTGTTCATATTTTCTCTCTTATATTGAAACTATGTTTGTCATTAAAGAAGGTGTTATTTTCATATTTTAGAGATATGGAACCAAGACGTCCTCTTGTTGCACGCCAGGAACAAGTCAGTTACCATACGCCTGATACGGCAAAATAGGGACTACCAGTAGTTCCACCTATCAATCCGGACATTGCACCTGCAGTGATTACAGACAATAGGGCCAACACTCAGTTCAGAGAGGGTTTCATGAGATTCATGGAGACCTTCTCGAGAGCTCAGCATCCCTCCCTTTCTATGGTAGATCTAACACAGGATTTTCAGCAACAGTATCCTCCAACGTTCACAGGGGGGAGGACCACAGGCAACAGATTCATGGATAGAATCCATTCAATCCATCTTCGATCACCTGAAGATGCCGCTGGAGTGGAGAGTGAAGCTCAAAACTTATATGCTGTGAGATTATGCCTAGAGGTTGTGGGATGTGGTTTCACAGGCCGGGCGCTAATAGGCTATGGCTTGAGATGAGTTTTAGTGTACGTTCTACAACTACTTCTACCCTCAGATGCTGATGGCTGACAGGTCCGGAATGTTCATGAACCTGCAGCAGGGTACTCTCACAATTATGCAGTATTCCTCTCACTTCACAGAGTTATGACATATCACTTCCATTCTGGGGAATGACGAGATGTTTTTTGGGAGGAAGTTTGAGGAAGGCCTCAGACCGGACATCAGATCATAGGTGAACGTCTTCCAGTTGACTTCTATTACTCTAATAGTCAAATATGCACTTATCATGGAGAGAAACCTGAGGGAGAGTGGAGCTGTGGACCAGGCAGTTCAGCTTCCAGGGCGGAATATTTTCATGTAGACAGCAAGAAGTGCCACTTAGATTCTGCATGAGGTGACTCGAGGAAGCGAGGCATTTCTTCTGGAAGATAAGATATTCCTTTTGACAACCATGTGGTGTGATACCTATGTTGGAAAAATGGGATTAAGAAGCCTTATTGCTTGAGAGACCCAGTGGAGTGCCTCTCATGAAGAAAGTTGGGTCATCTGCAGCATTTCTAAAAGGCTTTTCTTCTAGTGGCTAGTGATGGAGGATCTGTTTTGACTCCGCGTACAGGAGATGGATTACCAGTTCAGCAGTAGACTGTGAGCTAGAGTTCTTCTGGTCATTCAAGCTAGGGTAGAGGTCATGGATGCAGTGGTAAAGCTCATGGAGAGTAGGCTCAGGGATCTTATGCTGCTATACAGGGCCATGATGCTGGCTAGACATTTGCGGTAGAGCAGATTTATCAGGAGCATGATCCTGGACCTTCCACTTTTCGAGGTACAATTTTAGTAGCCTCAGTTTTATCCTCACCACTTTTTGATATTGGAGATTCTCATAGATTTATTTCTGTGCATACTATGTAAATCCTTATACATACTGTTTATACTTCTGAGGATATGATGATGCTAGAGAACTCCTTAAGAATTAGAACGGCCAGCTTGCATCACTGCTTAGAGTGCCCCCCTGAGGTTGGTGGGTGTCGATTTCCTGGAGTCTCTATGTTTTTGAAGATGACAGGATATGATGCCATTCTCGAGATGGATTGGTCAGTTCCCTTCCAGGCTTTTGTCGATTACTATCGCCATAGGGTGAGTTTCACATCACCGAAGGGAGGATATTTTCTTCACAAGGGAGAAAGGGATATCCAGTCGAGCAGAGTGGGACTAGAGTATCATGGGTTGGGCAGTGTTATGGCCCAGATTTCTAGCTTATATATGGATGACCATGGGATTTCTTAGATAGCTTTTCCTCCAGGGGTTAATCGCTTTCGCTATGTTATTCTAGAAGTCTTTTTTTTTGTTTTCCTCTAGAGTGAGAGGTATACTTTTCTATTGATCTCAGGCCAGGAGCGACATCAGTGTCCATTCCTCCTAATAGGATGGCTACACCTGAATTATAGGAGCTCAAGAAGCAGTTGGAGGAGTTGCAGGCAAAGGGTTTCATCTGAACCAGTACTTCTCCTTGGGGTTCTCCAGTCTTGTATGCGAAGAAGGAAGATGACACCCTTAGGCTTTGTGTGGATTATCGGAAGATGAACTAATTTATGGTTAATAACCGATATCAATTTCCACAAATAGATAATCTCTTTGATCAGCTTCGAGGAGCCAGAGTGTTCTCAAAGATCGATTTGAGATACGACAACCATCAATTGTGTGTCAAACCATCTGATATACCTCTTACAGCCTTCCGGAGCAAGTATTGTCTGTATGTGTATTTGGTTATATCGTTCGGTCTCATGAATGAGCCATTAGTTTTCATGGCACATATATACATATTTTTCCATCCGTACTTGGATTCATTCACGGTGGTTTTAGGGGACGAAATCTTGGTGTACTCTCACACTCGACATGACCATGCTACCCATCTTGAGTTCGTTTTGAGTACACTGAGAGAGCATTAGTTATAAGCAATGTTCTCAAAGTTCCACTTTTGGACTGACGAGATTCACTTCTTAGGTCATGTCATCTCAGAGACAAGAGTATCAGTAGACCCAGAGAAGGTGAGAGCATTAGTTACCAGGGACCAGCCAAAGAATGTCTTCGAGGTACGTTGTTTCTTAGGACTGGCTGGTTACTATAGGCAGTTTATAAAGGAATTCTCATGCTCAGCAGCACCGCTGATGAGATTCACTATGAAGGGGGTGAAGTATGTTTGGTTAGAAGCATGCGATTCAGCCTTTCAAGAGCTGAAGGTGAGAATGAAATTAACACCGATTCTTGTTTTGACAGAGCCAAGAAATAGTTACAGTTTTATGTGATGCATCTGGCATCGGGATTGGAGTAGTGCTTTGAATGAGGATCGTGTTGTTGTATATGGATCTTAGGAGTTGAAGCCACATGGGAGGAACTATCCTATGCATGAACTGGAGTAGGCTGTAGTTGTTCATGCTTTGTGTTTTTGGAGACATTATCTTCTGGGAGATAATTTTGTGGTATATACTAACACAAGAGCCTCATGTATAACTTCACGCAGCATGACATGAATCTGAGACAGTAGAGGTGGGTTGAGTACCTATAGTCTTTTGATTTCGAGCTTTCTTATACTCCTGGGAATGGCAACGCTGTGGCAGACGCACTGAGTAGGACGATGCAGATAAAGGTAGTTCAGGAAGCCAGTATCGAGTGGCAACTTCTGGCTCTGTTCTCTAAAATGCATCTGGATGTGCACGACAGACAAGGTCATATTTTTCTTTCTTCTATAGCTATTTCCTCTACCCTTTGTGATTGAGTACTAATGAGGCATCTATCAGATTCTGAATGCCTAGTCCAATGGGAAAGCG
Organism: Viscum album; assembly: GCA_963277665.1. Taxonomy (NCBI): domain Eukaryota; kingdom Viridiplantae; phylum Streptophyta; class Magnoliopsida; order Santalales; family Viscaceae; genus Viscum; species Viscum album. The sequence goes on from OY728133.1 coordinate 1,966,645,657, forward strand.
TGTTAGGAGAGGACCCTCTTCCCAGATGGGTCGTAAGTGAGGATGAGAACTTTCATTTCCAGGGATGCGTATTGGGTGCCGAATGATATACGCGAGGAGCTAATGTGAGACTTTCATTCCTCAGTTTGGGAAGTTCATCCTGGGGTCCCCAATATGTATCATGATCTGATCCACCAGTATTGGAGGCCAGGTATGAAGTGAGATGTTGCTGGTTTTTTCATGAAATGTTCCACCTCTTAATAGGTGAAGGCATAACACTAGAAACCAGTAGGGGTTTTACAGCAGCTACCCATTTCTGAGTGGAAGTGTAATGATGTCTTGATGGAATTCATGACAGGGTTACCGATATTTCCTCGATGGAATGATGTGGTATAGGTAGTCATTGACAGGAAAACGAAGGTTGCTCACTTCTTGCCGACCCAAGAGACCTTCGGTGTCGACAAGATTGGGCGGTTGTACATCCATGAGATTGTATGCTTGAATTCGGTTCTGATTACTATTATTTCAGATAGGGACGCCCGCTTTATGTTGCATTTCTGGAAAGGGCTACAATGGTCTTTGGGTATACATTTACTTCTAAGTACAGCCTACCATCCTCAGACAGATGGTCAATCAGAGCACACGATTCTGGTGCTAGAGTACAAGCTACGAGCATGCGTCCATGATTTTGGGTGTTCTTGTAAGAAACATATACCTCTAGTAGAGTTTTCCTACAATAATAGTTTTCAAGAAACTATTCAGATGGAACCTTACGAGGATTTGTATAGTAGGTCGTGCCGATCACCCCTGTGTTGGCTGGAGGCAAGAGAGGCAGCTATGATGGGACCTCGTCTTGTTCAAGAGACCACAGAACATGTGGAGTTGATTCGGAAAAGGATGGATACTGCACAGCCTCGTTAGAAATCTTATGCTGATCAGCGGAGACGACCTTTGGAGTTCAAGGTCGGAGATTAGGTTTTCCTACGTGTCACCCTAGGGTTGGGACACAAGAGAATCAAGATATAGGGTAAGCTTTCACCAAGATACATCAATCCATTTAAGGTTCTTGAGAGAGTTGGTTTGGTTTCTTATAGGTTGTAGTTACCTCATAGGTACCAGGATATGCACGATGTATTCCATGTTTTGCAGCTTCAGTGCTATTTCTCCGACCCGTCTCATGTCTTTAAACCTGAGGAGGCTGAGCTAGAGTAGGATACATCATTCGAGGAGTATCCTTTCAGGATTGTTGATCATAATATGAAGGTTATCCATGGCTAGTATGTTTTTCTGGTACAGGTTCTATGGCCGCACGGGCGAGTACATGACGCGACTTGGGAGGGGGAGACCGACATACGATCACAGTGGCAAGAGTTGTTTGAGGATTCTTCATCTCCGCCTTGTCTGGGAAATTCAAGGACAAATTTCTATAATGGGGGAAGTTTTTAAGAACCTAGATCTTCATTTCTGATATATTTTTCCTTTTCTAGTCATTTTTGTGAAAAAAGAGGAAAATATGGAAATTTTCTAAGTACACGTCATGTAATTTATAAGTACATGCTGTATACTTCGATCCTGCACGAGGACGTGTGCTGGCTGTGTCCGGGCCACACACACGGTGTGTAGGGGTGATGTGGAGTCCGCTTAATGTGGTGTATAGAAAAGTCAAGTACACGACTTGTACTCAAGAAGTACTTGCCATGTACTTATATTTTTATTTCATTAAATGGAAAGGGGTTTCTTCTAATCCCTATTTCTATGTTCTTCTTCGCCTAATTATGTCCAGAGCATCTGAGGAGGCTGAATCTTCTCTGAGACGCTGATCCATCACCAATTATCCAAATCGGACGTCGTCAGTTGCAATAGAATAGCAGCGGTGAGTTCTCGGTTCTTCCATAGCCTTGTTTCCTGATTCTTTCTCTTATGATAGTAATCTAAGGTTGGTTCTTTTAGACATTTTTGAATATATTCTCCATTCTAGGCTGATTCATAGGATGAGGTTCAAGTATATCGATCCCCTATGATGGAGGTAGGTGGTTTGTTTCCCGACATTGAATGTCTTTGAGTTTTTGTGAAAAACGTGTCAGATTCCCATGTATTGGGTATCTCGGGTAAGGGTTTTGAACCTGTATTATTGTCTTCCTTAGATTGCTTGTATGCTTGAGGTTATTAGATGATTAATTATTGCTTGTTAGCACGTTTGAGGATCACCCCATGGGTGTTGTCCTTGTTTCAGATATTTACCTCTATTTAGTTTAGATTACCTCTAAGGCATACATTGTTGCATTGATTTCCTGTATTGAGATATTTGATTTCATGTATTGCCTGCTGTTTATATGCTTTTGATGCATTGTAGCTATTAGCCATGTAGTTGTTGAGCTTACTTAGTGCTGCTTACAATCGATTATTCATGACTAAACATCTCAAGGTTGTGTGAACCTAGTGCGGTAGACTAAAGAGGGAATTAACGATTAAGGGATTCTCTAGAGAGTCTATTATAAATTAGTATTGTTCACAGGGCCTTAGGAATTGGATTGTGTGCTTCCTCAAAGTTTTCTTAGTTACGTCTCGAGACTATATGGGGAATTAGATGTAAGTTCTTCCTTAGTGAGTGTATGCATATCGTTGGTAGACCACATGGGAAGTGATTGTGAGTACTTCCCAGAGTGTCTGTGCCTTTGTATGATTACATAACTAAAAGGGTCTACAAGTATGAGCCACCTAGAGAGTCAGTGTAAATTTTGTTTGTTTGGTTGTGGAGAGTCCACCAAGCCAAAGAACAAGCTTGTGTTTTGTACTGCTTGTAGTTTATGGAGTATGCAGAGATACCTGTTGTGTTACTTGCTATGCTTTGGGAATATATAGTTTTTACTAGATTCCAGGGGTGATAATTAAATTATCATTTTAAATTAATTAATAAATTTTAATGGAGATTTACATGATTGTTTACTTCTTGTACTCTTGTTTCTCTACTATATTTATTTCATTTACTTTTTCTATATTTCTCACCGAGAATAGGGTACAGATCATGTGGTGATTGCCTACTGAAATTAGTCTCACACCCTATTTGGGTACTTATTTTTGGACCAAAAAGATTATATGGTTGCAGGTGTGGATAGAGATTGTGGCCCTTCTACTTCAGGTACATGATTTCGGGTTGGAGCTGGAGTGTATAGGTCTGATCCTAGGATTGCGATACTGCTGGAGTTACTGTTTACTTTTAGTACTTTGTACACAGTTGTGTTTCAGCACGTTGTTGTGTTGCTACTTTCCTTAGATACTTGTACCTACTGCATCATTTTCATCATTATTATATTATACATTGCTTCCTCTATTTAGTTTCAGTTATTTTATGTTGTTTATTTCTTTTTCTATAGATTGTTATTTCTTTTCTTTGTATACCTTACCAAATGAGGGAATAGTTTCCCTAATTACTCACTAAGGCCCTCACTTCTAATCAGCAGCCTTTAGCATTTGGGGAAATGTGTTTGAGGTCATATGGAAAACTGGGTATGGGGCACCCGTTGAGTGGCTCCAGATTCAGGTCATTACATAAATAAATGTAAGTTAATTCTAAAATAATAATTAAGGGTTAGGTATTGATGAATCTATAATGGATAAATAAAGAATAATCCATTTTGGAATTCAAATATCTAAAACATATATGATTTAATCAATAAATTAATAATGAAATTTATCCATAGATAATTGTAAAGAGAAATCCTCATAGATAATAATAACTGAATTCTAAATGTAGGGAATTCATAAATATTATATGTCATGTCTGAGGCATGTTAATTCCAATACCGTCGGGACCCTTCACAGGATAGTTTAAAACAACAGGTAGAAATCCCTTTAATTTTGAAAACCAGTTTATCTCATTATACTTGTCGATGCCTCGAGGGGCTGTATAAATTCTGGGTTCCTCCCATCAGATTTAGTCCAAATAATTCTTCAAATGTCAAATAATAAATGTAATTCACAAACTTTATACCTTGTCGAATATTCCTATTTGGTAAATAATTAAAATTTATCAAAATTTCTGTAAAAAAATAATAACTATAAAATTAAACTCCGTATACAAAAATTTTACATGTTTTGGGAAATAATAATATCATTGAAAAATAACAATTATACGTAGGGGAAATTTAATGTTCAATGGTAACTATTATGTGAATTACTTAAGGGGAAGTTAGTGACTACAAAATTGTTTCATGGAAGTGAATTTAAATACTATCCTTGATCAGTATAATCATAATCAATCTAAGGGAATAATTTTAATGATACCAATATGAAGTATTTCCATTTGTGTAATAATAAGGGTCATTTTCATTATAGAATAAAAATATAATAAAATTATCATTAAAAACCTTATTGAAGAAAATATTCATTTTATTTTGAAAATAATTTAATTTGAAAATCTATTTTTATAAAAATTGTTTAAAAAAACATTGTAAAATTGAAGAGGATGCAACAAAGAAAAAATGGAGAGTAATTACATACATGTCATACAATATAAAAATAACATTCCTTTTTTTTATTTTCAAAAGGATTAAAAAGAACCTTATTAGGAAATTTAAAAAAATCCATTAAATAAATTTGGTAAAATAAAAACTTTCGTAAATATGTCTATAATAAATCATTTTGAAATGGAAAACAATATTTTTGAAAATATCTTTAGAAAACACAGTTTATGAAAAAAATAGGTTTCCAAATAGAGAGAGATCTTAAATATGGTTTTCTAAAAAAGCATTATATAATACATTTTAATTAACATAGAATAGAAAATGGTATTATTACATTAATATAGTCATGAATAACCATAGGATGAGATAATTAAAATCATTATTAATCATTGATCATATAATTTCCTTAAATGGTAATTCATGTGTAAACAATCCCAAATAAAACAACATAGTGATTTAAACCATTGAAATGATCATAAAATTGAAGTAAGAATCAACCAATGAATTGATTTTGTGGATTAGTAGTAAATCCAAATTAAACTAGAAGAAATAAAAAAAATATTTAAGAGACATTATAGAAATAATCATAGAATATTAACGACAATTAAGAACCAATATAAACCAATGAAAAGAAATTGAGTAATGAAATTCTTTACCACCTAGTAGTGATTAATAAAAAACCCTAAAAAAAGTATTTATGATTGAAACATAAAATAGAATGAATAATGAATTATTAATGATATTACATTTCAAGGGGTTATATATATAACATATATATGTAATAAGATTTATAACAATAAAATATTCCTCAATGAAATGAAATTGATTTGAATCTTCTAACCTTAATGTATCACCCATAGACATTACTATATTTTTCATTTCTAACAAATTTAATTCTATTGATCAGAAGCAACACATTCCTTAAAGAGTTTAAATACAAAAAAAATTAGTCAAATTTTTCATGGTAAATTAAATTATAAACCATTTATAGAATTTATATAGTAAATTTCTATGTTATATTTTCAATAATATATTTTGAAAATACTTAAATATATTTTACATGCATATGATAATAACAAACAGAATTTAAAATATATAAATCCATATTTTTATAGAGGTGTATTTACCACCTTTTAATGGAATACCTATATGAAATTTTAATTTTTACACATTTATAAATTGAATAATAAAAATTAAATTTATTTAGGAAAGAAAAAATCAAAAATATTTTGGGGTGAATGTTTTCTATTTTTTAATAGTAATTTATTTTCTATTTATTGTGAAAAATTATGAATTTATATAAAAATTTTATTTTCCAATTGAATTATTAATAAGGATAAATTATATTTTAAAATTTTTCGAGTAAAATTAAATACATTATATAAAAATTAATTAAATTTACGTCATTTTTATTACTTTATCATTAAAAGTGTACATAATAACATATCTAATTTTTAAACATTTTTACTCTAAAACACTACATTTATATATTATATAAGGGTTTAATTTTAAATTAAAATTTTACACTTATTTTATTGGAATTTGAAAAATGGATTTGAAATTTTTAATTTAAAAAATTTATAATTTCAATAATTGTCAACATATATTTGGAAATAAAATTAGGAAAGTGGATAAAATTAATTGTAGTGGTGATGTGGAAAATTATCATAACAAGAGACTAAAATTTAAATTTAAGGCCAAAATAACTTATAAAGTTTCTAAAAATACATTTTATGTAAATATTTATACAATATCATCCAATTTCATAAATTTTAACAATTATTTGAGGAACTTTCAATGGAAAAAAATGTTTGTGGAATTCAATTTCAAAAAATGTCAAGAATTCCACTCCTCATAACCTATAAAAAAATACTCAAAACTCCCACATCCTACATCCTACATGACCTATGAATCACACAAAATATAGACAAATAATATACCAAAATCCCTCAACCAAAATTATAAGCCTCCAATTCTCATAATTACATATAAGAAAACTCTTGGATGAAACCCAAAATAAGTTAACCAAAAAAGAGACAACATCCTTATTGAAGATATTTTTATTAAAAAATCATTATCGTCCATCCTATGATATTATTATTCACTGCATAAATAATAAAAATAGTATCCTATATATGTTAATATTATTTTATATCATGTTTTATTTCTGTATATACACACACTTCCATCAAATGTGAAATGAACTTACTATCCATGAATGATGAACCACTGCCTCATGAAATGATGACTATTTGTACTTACATTACCACCACTCATGGTGGTAATTATAATAGAAGATAATGTTTTTATAGGTTATATATGATATTATATTTTATTTATATATAATTAATTCTTATATTAAATATATCTTCTTGTGTTCCTTTTTTTGTGGATGGGATAACATCATTTGTCAATGTTGGGACTATTGCCTCCTCAATTGATGTGATTCTTACACTCTATAAATGAAATGTATAAATGTTGTTTTTAAACGAAAAATGTGGAATATACAAATTTATTATGATTCTAGAATTATAACATACATATATATCATTTACATTCAATTATTTTACTATATAAAATAAATAAATGTAGCGTTCATGTGTACGTACGACATGTCATCTCCCTTGAATGTTCATTTTATTTATTATCATCAAATATTTTTTATTATTATAAATATATATATTTAGAATACAAATGATAATTAAATCAGGTATAAAATTCTATAGATTTTTAAATCTTGATATATTTAATACAAACAACAAATAACAAGTCCAAACTTACTCACGAGACTAGGAAATTAACACCAAAAACAGTGAAAATAAATAAATATTGTTAAAAAATGGGTAATAAGATATCATAATAAGATAAGATAAGATATTATAAGTATAGTTATGGTTCTTCTATAGGTTTTATAAAAGTTTAAAACCCGTATTTATAAATTTAATAGATATTCACCCAAAAATGAAACACAAGGTAAGGGTTTTCATCTCAATTAGCATTCCATTGAGCGTTATTTGTTACGATATATCAATCCATTTTTTGTGATGTATATACTTACACTTTTTAATTTAAAATTATTATTAAATAATAATTCATGTTATTAAATGTTTCAATTTGAATTATCTCACCCAAGAGGTTTACCATGGAATCTTCCAAGTGGATAAACATACCTTTATATGCTTACTTTTTATTAAGATAGTTACATTTATCCTGAGAAAATAATCGTATCATTATCATATTTATTATAAATTTCCAAAAAATAGAAATTATTATGTAATTAATATTATTATTTTCTAATCATTATACTATTATTACATATTGCTTTCACTTTTAAAGTCATTACATTAATGGAGGAATTATTGATAAATCTATATCTTCTATTCAATTCAAATATTTGATAAGGTGTGTTTTTCATTAAATAAATAAATTATTTGATATTTGTGTAATTATTTTCACATTCATGATATGGGTGGGGGACAATTTAATGCAATACTTATCGGTTGGGGCCGGTTAATGAAAGCCCCTCAATGCATCGATAGTCTTATGTGAAACATCAGCTGGCCAAATAAAATATTTTAAATCGTATTATCTTAATTTTAAATTTATAATTTGCATGGGAAAAATATCATTCAATAATTAAATTTGTTTTTTATTTATAATTATCTTATTATTATTATCCAGGAGATTATTGGTATGTAATGTATATGAATGCATTTCATTTTGATTTTATTAATTTAGTGAAACATTTTTAATGATGGTTATATTTCAATATTAAGTTTTCCTTGTACAATTATGTAAATGTAACATGATCTTAGTTAATCACCTTTCCATGTTTATTTAATGTTTCCACCATTTTACTTATCCTTACTGAGCATTTTATCTCATCGTTTTTATGTATCCCTACCCATGATTATAAAGAGGAATCCATTGAATGATTTTCAAGGATGCTATGATTTTATCAATGTTTTGATTTTTCCCAATGTATTATATGTATCACGACTATAATCTAGTTTTCCAAAACATCTAAACTGTTTAGTCACATAATATTTTAATCTTATATGTATTCCAATTTAATTATGTAATGCACCGACTCCGAGCATTGGGGGTTTCTGTGTTACAATAGGTATAATAGAATGTTTAGAGGACACCTTGTAAACATGGATTAGAAAAAATAGATTAGGGAACATAACCCTATGATATAATTTTAGGATATGTATATAAGAACATCTTATCATTTTTTAAGGTAGATATAATGTGGTAATTACTATCAATAAATCCTTGTCTGGATACTATATATGGATGTTTTTCTATAATAGATGTATGTAGGAGTAATTACTCCAATAAGGGGTGTGATACCTAACTCAAGTTTACCTTGGTAGATGATTACCTGCCTTACTGCTCACATAGTTGGACAATCCTATAGGATATTCTTAGGATAATTCACATTTTCTTTACAACCCATTATGAATGATTTGAAAGTAAAGATTCCCCTAAAGAAATTGGTGTTTTTGAATCCAAGACATATGATGCAAAAATTAATGTTATGTTCTATACCATATTCATAATTATACATTATAATTTCTTGATCTCATCCAGTTTAATATATTATTTTGAAATTGTGCCTAGAAGGATGAATGGTATTAATACTCGTAGGAAATGTAGATATTTCCCTATTGTTGAAACCAATAATATTTGTATTGTAAAGGATAAAGTTATAAAAACAATAATGAAATATAATCTGGTTTTGAAAAATAATATTTCCAAAATGGAGAAACCTATTCCATAGATATAATATCCTATGCTGGATTGCATTATGTGATAGAATCCCTCCTTTTTTTGGGGCTTCAAATCCCATAGTACTTAAGCAATGTATTATGTTTCTGGAGAAGATATTTTTGTCCATAGTATGTAGTGAAATATGAAAGGATTCACTTAAAATCTATTATCTCAAAGGTGATGTTGATCAATGGTGATCACTGATCCAGAATACTCCAGATGAAGAAGGTATATAACACATGGAATGGATAACTTTTAAAAGTACATTCTATTATAAATAATTCCCTCGTGATTAAAAAATTTAGAATAAGAGAAATTTCCATTTATTAAATGAAAATGAAAAAGAGAGTGTTATATTTTATGTTGCTACATTTACAAGGTTTATAGTTATTCTATATATTACATACACAATAGAAAGCGTAATATTCACCACTTCATTGAAGGTCTCAAGAATAATCTCTTAAGGGAACTGGTTTATTAAACATTTTCATTATATGAATAGATAGTTTCATGAGACATCATAATATATAAGTAATTCTCTAGATCATACATATTTAATGGAATCGTAGAGAAGAACTATGCTTATGAACACCATGAAAAAGTAAATGTGATAATGAAGAAGAAAGAAATAATGCAATTCACATCATGTGAGAATTATTGGAAAAATCACTTTGGGAAATGCTTAATGGAATTGGAAGTCTATTATGTGTGTAGTTAAAAGGGTCTTCATATTATAGAATTCATAGAGAATAATGAAAATGATTATATCTAGTGTTTTACCTATATTGATATGGGGAACTAGACAAATGAATTCTCTAGGCATCAGGTGAATCTACCCAAAAAAAGGCAAAGGAAGTATTCTAAAGATTATATAATCACTACAACCAAGGTATATGTTCAAAATGATTTGGTGGTAGGTACATTAATCCTATATTCAAATTTTAAAAATTCCTTATCTTATTTTGGATCATCACACACTTTTAAATCTACAAAACTTTTCAGAAAATAAGCATATTTGTTTATTTAATAATATAGTTATTAGTCAAAACTCCAAATGGAACTCTCATTGCAATAAATATGTGTTGTTAAGTCCTCATTATGTCAGAAAAATGTTCTTTTTGGGATGATTCCATTATCTTACCTATATTTATCATTAATATAATACTCATTATGGATTGCATGTCAAAATTTTATGAGAACATTTATTGCAAAGGGGAGTGGAATTTTTTTTTGTGAGGAAGATATAGAATCCCCTGTATTTAGAGATAATTCTTCTTTACCTTGTCCTTATTTAGATCCACCACCGGTATCTCAACTAAATAAAATTATTTGGGAAAAGGATAAAATAACATCTAATGACGAAAAATTTAACCTTGAAAATGAAGAAGTACCAACTATACAAGAATATATTCATTTATTTCCCAGCGTACTAGATGGACATCCCTGAGTGCGGGAAGTTGAATTTTCTATTTTTTAAATCCTAGATTCCATGACAATATTGAATACTCCCTATAGAATGTCCAATGTGGAATTAGAGGATTCTAAGAAACGAATAAAGGATATGGGTAACAATGGATTTATTAAACTATGATTTTACCATGGGGACCCCCTGTCCTCTTTCTTAAGAAGAAAGATAGATCCATGAGGTCATGTATTGATTAAAGTAAAATCAATACTATTACAATAAAAAAATTACCCTCTACCTCGCCATTATGACAACATTGTTTAACATTACAAAGCCTAATATTTTTAAAAATTTGATCTTCCATCTTGTTAACACCAATTTTGATAAAAGAAGGAATACATTTTGGAGAATACCATTTCAAAAAAGGTTTGGACATTATCAATATATTGTAATTCAACTTTTAATGATTAATAAACCCACTATTTTTATGCACAAAATTAACAGATTATTCATGGAATTTCCTGATGATTTTTGTGGTATTAATTAATGATATTATTGTGTCTTATAAAACCTTTAAGGAACATGAAAATCAATTTGAATCATTTATAATACTCTTAGCAAGGAATATTTATATGGTAAATTTGTTAAGTGAGATTTTTTGCTTCAAAAAGATTCTTTTCTTGGTAAAACAATCTATAATGATGGAATATCAGTTGACTGTTCATTGAAAATGGAAGTCAGAGAATTCCATACAATAAAAACATAACTATGGTATATAGTTTAATTTGTTTGGTAGGTTACTATCGATGATTCGTATAGAATTTTCTAAAATTGGATAACCTGTTAACCCCTCTTACATTCAAATGGGATTATATTGATTATAAAAAGGAATGTTGATAATTATTTGATGAACTATATATAATTTTGTCAATGATCCATTTTTGAATCTACCATCTTGAAGTGATGGTTTTGTCATATATATTATTTTTTTGAAAAAGGTACATGGTTTTTTTCAAATACTATATAATAATGTAATTGCAGATGCATCAATTCGATTTAAGACTTGAAAACAAAATAATCCAACCAATGACCTCTTATTAGCGACAACAATATTCACATTGAAAATATGGATACATTATCTCTATGGTGAAAGATGTGAGATATACATAGTTTATAAAATCTTGAAATGCATCTTCCCATTGAAATAGCTCAATATAAGGTAATGGTGACAACATGAGATACTCAATGATTATGATTTATCAATACACTACCACCCAGTAAATGAATATGACATAAAAGATATATTGTGTTTGAAGGATCATGGTGTTATAACCAAATTGAGGATTGAGAAGAATCATATGTTTAGGGACATAGTTAATATGGATATCATAATTATTATGGAATGGGAAAAAAAGAATGCTTTTTAAATTTTTTAAAAACAATCATTAGAAGATAATATTTAGAATTATTAATAATATCTTGAGATCCTTCAGAATAAAACATAAGTAGTGAATGAATGAAAATTACCAAAAATTGTTTGGGAAAATAGTGTTCTATAAAATCCAAAGAGTCTATTTCTTCCATATAGATATTATCTATATTTTGAAATTTTGGATGATTCTTGTAGGTAAATTATCATTATACACCTTGGTAGCACAAATATGTATAGGGAAATGAAGAATCATTTTTCCGTTGTAACAAATAGTGGGAAATTAAATATTACGTGTCGAGATGTTAGGTTTTGAATAAGTGAAAGCTGTAAAGAGTAATCCTAAATTATTCTTTCAATCTCTTCCTATTCCTATTGGAAATGTGATGAAATTACTAGGGACTTTGTCATAGGACAAACAAGGAAACCTAGAATGAATAACATAATATTGGTTATCATTGTCTTCCCAACAAAATATTAATATTTCATTGATATAAGAGAATTCTTAATTCTTGAGATCCTCTCTAGACACTATATATATGAAATTTTAATAATTTATGATACACCCCTATCACTATTTTTTAATCTGTATGCTAATTTACATTGAAATTATGGGAAACTATTCAAAAATCTCTTGAAACCAATATTTATTTGAGCATATCCTACCATCCTCAAAATAATGGAATGTAAGAAATAATAATTAATGAAATGGAAAACATGTTGAGGTCTTGCAGACAATACTTTCATGGAATGTGGGATCGATACATACCTATGGTAGATTTTTCGTATCATAATAGTCTCCATCCAAGAATTCAAATTCAACCGTATGAAGCATTATAAGGAAAGATGTCTCATAATCCAACTTATTGGTATGATGTTAGTGAATAGAATCTCATTTTAAATATAATTTTTAATGAGATTTAAATAAAGGTAAATGTTATTTAGGATCATATTAAAGAATCACAGAGAATGAAAATGGTTTATTTTGATAATTAGAAGAATTATTTAGAGTTCCAAGTGGGAGATCATATTTTCATGAACATTTCTCCATTGAAGTGTGTTATAAGGTTTGACAAGAAAGTGAAACTGAGCCCCATGTATATATGACCATTATACATTATTTAAATAGTTAGATTTGTGAGTTATCTTTTGAAAATGCTTCCAAATCTCTCAAATGTACATGATGTGTTTCAAATATCATATATAAAAAGTACATGCTAGAACCAAATTATGTGATAAAATTTGATAACATTTATTTTTAACTAGAACATTTATATTATGAATAACCCATATATATTGTTGATACCATAGATAATATATTGTTGAATCAATCGCTGGTTTTGGAAATCATACTCTTAAGAAATCCCAAAAATGTAAGATGCAATATGGGAACTAGAGGATATTATAATGGGGAGATACCCAGATCTTGTAAAAAGGTAATACCAAAAAAAATTGGATGAAATATTTTTAGGAGTTAAAAAATTTACCACTCGAATAAATTACCATATTTTTCTTTTATAATAAATGTAATTTTGTTGATAGTTGGAAATACACGCAACATCGGGTTTAAACAAAAGACAATTTTAATCATGATTTCTATGATCAATTAAATTATAAAACATTGTATGGAATTTATATAGTAAATATAAATATTATATATCCAATAAAATAATTTTTTAATCATTCATTACATTTGGAAGGAATATGAGAAGAACATTCCCAATTTCACAATAAACAACTATATTTATATAAAGGTAATTTTACCACCTTTTAATGGTGCATCTAATTTAAATATAAAATTTTACAATTTTATAAATATAATATGAATAAATAAACATAATTATTGAAATATATTAATCAAAATAATTTTAAGGTTTTTTATTTTATTTTTCATAAATATTTCAATATTGATTATTTGTGAAAATTAATAAAGTTAAAATCTAATGTAATATTTTGTTTAATATATTAAAAATGATAAAATGTATTTTGAATTTGTTTTAAAGTAAAATTATATAAAATATATATCAATAAATTAATTTAGTTCATTAAAATGAATTTAATGTTCAATATGTATATAAACTCATAGAAAATGATTGATCATTTTTACCTTAAAACCCCGCATTGATGTCCCGTCAGTGGGATTAATTTTAAAAAATTTCCTGAAAATTCCATAATGTAAATTTAAAATAAAATTATTCTATAAGTTTAATTATCATAATTTCATTTCATAATATGGTGAAAATTGTTTTTTATATATTATGGATTGCAATTAAAATTAATTATAGTGATTAAGTGGAAAATTAACATAATAAGAGAGTAAATCATCATAATAAGCCTAAAAATGAAAGAGAAACTTTTCCAAAATACATTTACACTCATATATATTCCCGATATTCCCTTTATTATAATATTTAACACTAATAAATCCAATATAAATCGAAGAAGAATTTTTTGAATTCAATTTCTAAACATTTAGAAGATTTCCACTACTTGTCCACAATAAGAAGGTACTCATACCTTCCAATTCCCCACACCTGAAAAGAACATTGTGTCACCAAAAATATGATAAAATAATCTCTCAAATTCTCCCAACTCATTCTGTAATTATCCCTTTGGGAATAATTTCATCCAATTAATCCCTTAAGATAAAACAAAATTGAGTTACCCAAATAATAGGTAACATCCTTCTTCAAGCTCGTTTTATTTTAATTTCATTACCAGTCCATAAAAAATTATTATTGCATGAATATATTATAACCTCAGTATAATAAATATATAAATATGTTGTAATCTAGTTTTTTCTAACTACATATAGACTCACCTTCTTTAAATGGCTAATCAACTTTTCGTTCTTGTATGGTGAACTACCGCCTTACGGAATGATGATTGTTCATTATTTCTTTACCACCTCTCACAGTAGGAATTATGATAAAAATATTATTTATATATGTTTTATATGTTGTTAATAAATTATCTATAATAATTTTTTTCTTATATTACACATACTTTCAGTAATTCTATTTTGCAAGTGAATAATTATATCTTTTGTGGAAGTGCGGACTATAGCCTAGTCAAAGCTTTTCGATTCAATAACGCTATACATGGAATGCATAATGGATGGTTTTAAAAAAAATATGCGAAATTTATGACATAAATATTTAATTTTATTTATAATATATATATATACTTTAATTTTCATTCATTTAATATGACAGAAAAATAAAAGTAGTGTTCTTACGTATGTATTGAATACCGTCAGCCGGGATTTTGTATTTCATTTATTATCTAAAAATATTATGGATTATTATAAAAACATATATATTGAATATATATGATAGTTAAATAATTTATTACATTATATAGGTGATGAAATCATGATCTATATAATTCAAACAACAAATAAAAAGTAAAAATGTACTCAAGAAACTAGGCAATTGACACCCAGAATAGTGAAAAATAATTAATGATTATTGACAAACAGGTAATAATATATTATAAAAATATAATATATGATATTATAAATATGAGTATGGTTATATTATGAGTTTTTAACTTATTTAAAACCCTTATACTGAATGTTAATGTACATTCACACAAAATAGAAAAACAAGGTAAGGGTTTTATCTCAATTTTAATTCCAATGGTAGTTACTTGTGACTATAGAAAAATAAACAATATTATGGTTAACATAATTCTATTTTTATTTATTTTAATTAATAACTCATAATTCATTTTATTTTATTTTTTACATTGAATTATCTTACCCAAGGGATTTAGCATGAAAATTTCTATACGTTAAAGTTACATTTGCAACAATAATTTATTTTGTGATTGTTAAATTTATCCTTAGACAATCACATTATCGAATTAATTTTTAATTTTATATTTACTTAAATATATATGTTCATGATTTATGGATATTATTATTTCCTAACCCATATGAATTTTTTATGTATAGTGTTCTCTTTTATAGTCATTTGTTTAACTTGGAGTTATTGATATATCATGATCATCAATTCAATGTGAACATTTGATAAGATATGTTGTTAATTATATATATATATATTATTCAATATATGTGGAATTATTTTAAAATTAAATATATGTGATGGGGATGTAAAATTGAATTTCTATGATTTGGGGACCATTTAATGCAATCAACTCAATGCATCAGTAGTCTCAGGAGATAAATTAGTTGGTCAAATTGGACTAAATTAACCAAAATATTTATAATTCTATAGGTAATGTGTGCCTAAAAATAATTATTTATAATAATTAATAATTTAATTTTCTTATTATTAACTTATTATTATTATTACTCATGTGAATATTTCAATGACATGTCAATGGATGAATTTCATTCTATGTTTATTGATTTAGTGGGATGTGTTTTCAGTTTCATATAATGCCCAATTTATTATGCCTAATTTAAAATTATGCATTGGCCCTGAACTTCTGGGGTCAGGGCATTACGACTCTACTTCATTTTGATTGAACACCCTTTATCCTCCTATAAAATGGTTTTAATAATCCAATTTAGATATAAAATAACCATATTAAAGTTTATAATATCATATATGATTCACTTATTACATCTTATCGCAAGTTTATTAATAATATTTCATTATATTCATTGTTTCACATATTGATTTACTTATTTCAATTATGTTTTGACTTGATATTTTTCTATTCCTCTTAATTAGATAATGGTATCATAATTTATTAGATTTAAATCATTATTTAAAAATAATGTATATTTGGTATATATTTAGTTAGAATAAACATCAAAATTTGGTGATAGGAAATGAAATACATTGTTCATGGCAATGGTAAGACATACATACGCATGCAAGTTGTTTCCATTTTGGTATCATATTTAATGAATGAATACTATTTATATGTATGTAAATTATCATTAAATTATTATTATTATTTCATATATATAACATAATTTTTTAAACATAATTAATATAGTCCACCAAAATATTGAATGAATCAACTCACTTAACGAGGTGGTAGTCCATCGTGAACGTGAACGACGTATTATATTCCAATA
This sequence comes from Viscum album, assembly GCA_963277665.1. Lineage (NCBI taxonomy): Eukaryota > Viridiplantae > Streptophyta > Magnoliopsida > Santalales > Viscaceae > Viscum > Viscum album. The sequence continues at coordinate 1,966,662,765 of OY728133.1, forward strand.
AATGGAAATCATGATGGTATGTGTTATATAATAAATTTTTATGAATAAATACATCATAAATATAATTTATCTTATATATATATTATTTCAATCATTTTTCCCAACCATCATGGTTGCTAATGGAAAAAACGAGCCACATTTGTTCGAATGGCGGTTGTATTCCATACACAGAAACGATGGTTTTGTAGTCCATTTGTTGGTGGTGTGTGAATTTATAGGTAATTACCTTAGAAAAAAACATAATTATATATAATTCAAAGAGTTTATTATATAATGTGGATATCTAATGAATTGAACTAGTTTTAAAGAAAATAAAATAAAAACACTTTTAGAAAACTGTTACCTATTCTTCAGGTATCCACTTTATGTTTCCACTAATGCCTTATAAGTTGGATTTATTCCCAACATAAGGTATATAGTAATAATATAGGTATTTGTTGGAGAGATGTTGGAAGGTTTTAGATAAATTAATTTGTATTTAGAGGTGTGAATAAGTAGGATAGGGGGAGGCCTTTTTTAAGTTAGGTGAGCAGAAAACATCTAAGTATTTTAAAAAGGGGGAATTCAACTAATTTATTGTTCATTAAATGTGGCTAAAATAATTCACAAAACTCAATATTATAATTTAAAAATTCTATCTATTTAAATAAAATGGTTTTGGACAATATTCTAGGCCATTTTCCTCTTATGATTGATGTTTAGTCCCTCAGTAAACTAGTTTTTTTATTGATTTCTATAAAACATTATTATCTCCTTTCACTAATAATTAATGTAAACAATAATTTTTAAATTATGAAAAATTATAATTTATTTATATGCCAAATATTTAATTTATTTCTTTAATTTCATGTCCCATATGGTATAGAAATTAATTTAGTATTAATCCCACTGATAGAACGGGAAAACATGTTTTGAGGTGAAAATATTCAAATATTTAACATGATATTATATATTAATTGAATATAAATATTATTACTACGAAATTAATTATTTTAATATATATATATGATATAATTTTACGTTAAAACCAATTTATATTATAATTTATCATTATAGATTAATTTTTATGAAAAGATAATTTTTAATAAAAATTAATTATTGTTCACTATTAATAAAAAAATAAATCAATACAAAAAATTCTGAAAATTAATCATAATATTATACTATAATTATAAAGTATAAAAGAAAATTATTTTTTATATTTAAATTTCCCAAATTTTCAAAATTCAGTTTTAAAACATGTTCTCTATCAAAGGCCGACCAAACAGCCTTTCGAAAAAAGCATATTTTTATTTATATAATTGAATTTGTCCTTATATTATGCATATTAGTATTATTATATGAATGTAATAAATTTATTTTAGAATATATAATATATAAATTCTATTACAATCATCCACTGGTAGTAGTTAATTAAATTATATATGATAAATTACTTTGGAAAATATAAATCGTATTTTATAAAACATTTCAATTATATTAAATTATTTTTTATTATTAATTTATAAATAATTTCTAATTAATAAATTAATTCATATATTTTAATGAGTTATTTAATATTATTTAGGACCTCGAATTTATGATTTAGGACATAATTATAGTTTTAATCAATAATATTAATATTATTTTGTAAAACATGGTTTTGTGTGTAATATATGCCATTTACGAAAGTCATTATTTCATGTAATGAAATCTAACATAGTATTGTTTTAATTACATGGTATTTAATGGATTTAATATACTTAAAATAGTTAATTTTTCATAATTTTTTGAAGATGTTATATTACTTTCTATGTTTGGTGTTGCTCGTTAGATATAGAATTAAATATGATGTCCATATTTTAAAATGTATATTTGTTACAATCTCCGAAAAAAATCTTAATTATTTACACCTTTTTAATATTGTACTAGAAATTATGTTTCCATTTTAATTCATGGTTTAAACTCATTGCAACATTCAATTAATTTGTTAAACCAACCTAACACATGAAAGTACTCTAATTTAATGAATGATTATAATGTGGTATTGATATAATATCATTATAGATGATGTATAATGATATTATTTAGTGTTTTTTGGAGTTATAAATTTGAATTATAAGGAACGTGAAGAATAATTAATATACATTAAATCATATAAAATTTGAATTAGTATCCATCCTCTTATTATGCATATTTTAAATTATGTAATTAATGATGATCGTCTATTAATCATATCATGTATATGTTCTATAATTACTTATACCATAACATTAGTGATAAAATAAAAAATATATTTATCCTATAATACCTTCCTTTAATTCTTTATTATATAGTGGTGAAGAAAAAACACATTATATTTTGGAGGTAGTAGTCTGCACAACCCATGAACACCAATATTTTTATAAATGGATGGGGAATGAGAATATATAATGATAATGAAGATAATTTAGTAATATGATAGTATATAAATGATAATAATATCATTATATTGGTGTTTATATAACAAATTGTAAATAATATAATTATGAAGAAAACAATGTAGTTTCTAATACACTAGTCTGTGACTTAAATTTTCCATCAAATATTCCATGAATATGAAGGGATTAGGGAAACTATGTGTTACAACAGTTTTATAATTATGGGAGAGTGTTATAGAGAGATTAAAATAGTTGAATTTTATTTATAAATTTAAAATTTATATGTGTATTGAATTTATTACTATGTTTCCCTTTTATGTGTGAAAACAAATGATGTTTTGGAAACATGTTTTTAACTTGTTTTAGATTTTACACTAGTACAAAAACATATTTATCATTTAGATATATTTTCATAGTAAATAATTATTTATCATATTAATCAATTTTAAAGACCGAAATTAAAATATTAATGATCATATAATATGAAAAAAATATTTCACCTCTAAAAAGTATTGTATCAAATAAAATTTATACAGCTATACAATGTTAATTTTAAAATTAAAGAACATAATCACATATATCAATTATTTAGAAAATTAATATTTTTAATCATTAAATTTATACATAAGGTAATTTAATATTTGATACTGACAATAAGGACATATATTGAATTATTATAAGAAACATAATTTTTATGACCCTACTCTCACAAGAACAAATTAAATCACCCTTGAAAAATGATTTATTTAGAGAAAAGACTGAATAAAATTTTTATATTAAAGTGAAATTTAATTTAGTTATAAAAATATACCCCATAGGTTTAATAACATAAAATAAAATTTTAAATTTAATGATTCTATTCCAAAAATTAATACCTAATTATTTAAAAGGTTTTATAAATTTCTTAGTCATTCGTATATAATAGTAAAATCATACAGATAAATTGTTTCTGGAAAACTATAGTCTTTGAAAAAAAGAAACCATTTGAAAAAATACAAAAAATTAATACTTGATGGGGGATTCAAAGAAGATTTTTATTATTATTAATTTCTTATTTCTTTTTTAATAAATTAATTTTATTGCATAAAATCATAAATTATATTTCAAAGTCATTTTTAATAGAAAATTGAATTTGCAAAGATTAACATCTATGACTCACACTTCATATCATTTAAAAACTAAATTAGTATTAAATAGTTATTAATAAAAAAAATTATTCCACTCTATTAATCATATGTTTCGTTAAATAGAAATTAATATAATATAAAAATATTTTTCAGAATAAAATAATTTCTAAAAAATAATTGATCTTATTTTTCATTTTTATGAAACTCAACTAGTTTAATTAATATTAATAGTAGCCTTTTTTCTATATACATATAATTAATTATTTACTGAATCATATTCATTCATCCTAATTCAATGATTTGGTTTTTAATGGCCATAATACAATAATTATGTTTTATATATATCTTTTGTGGCTTCAATTATTTTTTCTGATTTGTAATGAGATATATATCAAACATAATAAATTATTCAAATTTAATCATATAGGAGAATTTTTAGGTGTTACATTGTCCACCAATGGATAAATTGTGTCTTTATAATTTCAATCATATCATTAGCGATGTTTATTTAGTGAATCCATAAATAACTAAAAATCAATAATTGACCATGTGTTTATTTAGTATGTGGAATAAGATATATATATTTGAAAAAATAATTATAATAATTTTTTAATATATATAACACATTAATAATTTATTATAGAAATTGAGTAGTGGATGTTGATCCAGATCAATAAGGAATGACATTTCACATACTCAAAAAACCGATTCATAAAATAACTATACCAATGGGGGGTTTTTATGACATAATATCAAGTAGTTGGTAAAAATTTACAAGATATAGGATAATATAAACTCTGAAGTGAAAAATCTATTTCAGATTCATGAGAAATAGTGTCATAGGATTTTCCTTCTTTACATGGTGGAAGGTGATTATCTCATTTATTTTCCCTCTAATGTATTCCATACACACATCATTATAATAAAATTTATCTTTACGCTCACAAAATTTACATTCCCTTTAATGGAAAATTTCCCTATTATTGTCCCTATATTTTTACATATAAGAAATTTAATTCTCTTCCATTCATCATATTTATCACTTGATGATCCACAAGACTCCATATTTGACTTCTTTTGTGTGTATGGGACATCAGATATGTTCACATTTTTAATTATATTTCACAGTATCTTATTTGGAATAATGATATGACTTATCACTGTAGTTCCCATTTTTATGGGGTTTCAAGTGAGGTAATGTCGACATTTTTTCATCCAACCTTGTTTATTTCTTGTTCAATACTTAAAGAAAAGGTTATTATACAATAACAAAAATCATTATATGTGATTTAAAAAAATTTAAGAAGTGAAAAGTTTACCTAAATATATATATATTTATAACATTGTCATGTTATATTATTATTCATACAACCCTATTGTGTCAGACTCTGATAAACCTATATCACTATAAATTTATCATATATTATTATTAGTTATTATAGGTTACTTTGAATTGGTTTATTTTATAATTATTAATATAATTGTTAAAATAGAGATCCCATTTTACCATGAACATTTTTAAAATACTCTAATCCCAAGAACCATATAATTATATCTTGTCAAAAAAATTATCTTTATTTAAAAAATATTAGTCATTCATAGAATCATATAGCCAAGTTTATATGTACTCTAATATTACAATCCCAATACCATACCATTACCACAACCTATTTAATTATCTAAGACATTGATAAAAAATGGGATTATATATTCCTCAAAATGATACATTTATCAGAAACCCAAAAATGGTATTAAAAACTAGTTCAAATTATATTTACAATATATTATAATCCAAAAACATTGTGTGAACATATCTTAAATTGTCATGAATCAATTATCAAATCCATGGTATCAAATATTGTCTTATATTATTATTCAAAATCAAGAAATCATTTATTTCGTATTTATAATATAAATATTAAACATCAATGTTTTCCATTACCTAATCATTTGTTCTACAATAGTTATCCCAAAATGGTTCATTTTAATGAAATCAATTTTTCAGTATATTAATTCCATTTAATATATATCATCATATTAATAATGTAAAACTATTGAGAAAAAATCCTTAATATTTTTACATAATCCTAATAACATTTAAAATATACCCAAAACCATTGATAAATATCACTCACTAATGAAAATATCATTCAGTTTCATGAAAATATCAACCGGTATACCTTAGTTAAGACATACAGTCTAACATTTTCCATCATAACTAAAATATAAAAAAATTCACAACCATTTATTTATGCTCCATCATATTGTTATTTGTTTTAGTGTTTTTGGATGAAAATTTATTTTTATCCATATATTTACAAAATGAAAAAATTTACTTCTTTATATATGTTAGAAAAAACATTTAATGATATTTTATGATTAAAATGCATTATTATATGTTTTTTATTTATGTTATGTTTCATTTAAATTATTATCACAATTAATGATTATGAAATAACTCTATAAATCATTCATTATTCATTATGTTATCCAATGATTTAATTTGGGATTAATTGATAATGTTATTTAAATTCTTAAGGGTTATATAATGATTATTTTACTTGGAAACATCCTGAATTTGTTTATTTTAATTGATTTCTTATGGAAATTATTTGATTTTGTAAGATATGATTTTGATATTTTGTTTAATGGAAGGATTATGTACTTTAAGGGTAAAATCCATGTTTTTATGAAAATTTTTTCTAGTGATTGTCATCTTTTCTACGAAAACATCACAATTATGATTTTTTTACGAATTGTTATAAATGGATTAATGGAAAACTATTTGCAGTAAAATTAATATTAGATGCAAGAAATGATTATTTGAGATCAATGACTTGTATGAATATGAAATTCATTCTTATATTATATTATGGTTTTGAAATGGACAAAAGAGTTTATGTTCAACTTATATATGTCACATAATTAGTTTTTTTATCATCCAATGTTTTATAATTATTTTCATAGAGATTAAGTATTACTATTAACATTAATAAAGTTAGATTTCAAGACAACGGAGTTACCCTGAATCAAAAATGTATGTATTTTGAAATGTATCACACCATTTTTAAGGCATCTTCCATGGAGTTAAATTTACTGAACTAAAAACTCCCAAATGTTCTAGCATCCATGATGAGATAAAAACATAAATTCCAACAGTATATGATCAATGAGAATTTTCCCAAATAATGGATGGGAAATCACATTGTTCAAGAAGATGGTAGGTCAGGCACAACAAACCTGGTTGGGGCAATTATAACGAACATTGAGACTCTCATATATATATATATATATCAATTTATTGGTTGTGATCATTTTACAAATACAAATATAGGGTTGGTTAAACGTTATTTTGATAATAAATCATATATGTAGGTGGAAGTTGATATATTCTTATATATAAGGTTCTATATTGATATAAAATATGTTTGTATACGATGTTATCATTTTATGGTAACATCTGTATGTATTAGAGGATATCAATCAACAGAAACATATGTTTGTATAAGAGATTCTTTATCGGTGTAACAGTCATTATATAATAGATGCACTTCATCATGTTTCATTTATTTTTTTGTATGATGCCTGTCTAAGCCACATTGTTGGGTGATCTGGAATTTAGTTTCCTATAGGGATACATATATTATTTTAATGTTGTAGTTTGGTCCCTGATTGGTTTTCATTCTAATCCTTTTGAATTTAACCAGTAGCCACATAGTTTAGTTTCACATAATAGGGCACATAATATCATTTTAATTTATTTGACATGGACCAAACCATATATTTTAACGTATTGAGGCAAGGAAAACTAGGTGAATAGTTATTTAAAAATGTAGGTGTGGGACTTATACATGAATGAACCAATATGTTGGTTATATAGGGAGTATGAACTAGAGATATATGGTTGCTATTATATGGAATATAGTCTTATCAAGATAAATTCTAATAGGAATATGGGATGATGATAAAGACATGGAAAAGTATATGAAGATATCATAGCAATCTAGGTGGGGAATTATCTTACTAATAATAATGACCTATAAATATGATTATGGGTTGAATATGATAGGTTTTATCCTTAAAGTAGAATCCCACATATCCCATCAAATAAGGAATCAATTCCCATGTAGTTTAGATAGGGTTGTGGCTTACATAAATTAGTGAGGGTAGTTTCTGATATTTTTTATTATACTATTGACCTAATCATAACTAATCTCTAAGCCCAAATGAGTATTCTGGGGTGTGAGAATCAATAGGTACTAGAAAATCTATCATGTTACACAATCTGTTTAGGTTGAGAATTATAAATAAATTTGGAACCAACATTTGAACTCTTCTCTTCAACCAGTTATGGAAGAGTGTGGATCTATGGATGTATAAAGGATTACATAGTGAGGGATCTATATTGAAGATTTCACATTCCTCCATCCATGAATGGATGGAGGTCGGGTTACAATAGGATTGTTAATTACCCCATTAGTTATTCCCATGGATTAATTTGCATTCCCCCATCTACTGATAGATAATGGTTTGTTTATGTCATGATAAAGACTTAAGTCAGGTGGGATTCCAATGAAAGAATGCATATTCCCCCATATTCTAATCGATTATGGATGAGTTCAATAATTCTATGGTATTACACTAGTAGGGATTCCCAAATAAGTCTTCATGGATAATTTTAAAACCTATATTGCGGATTGCGTATCCACCAAATGAACATACATAGTCCGATGTGCTTCACATTTTAGAAAGCACGTAGCAGTTGAAGGTATGTGCTTAATCAACTTAAAATTTCCCTAAGGTAAGGAAACTCATTATGAAGTATATCCCTAATTATTAATACCATGAGGACACTACCTATTTATGAGTTTGAATGTGGGTTAGTATTTTCCAATGTAATCCATGATCAAAAAGGGGAACATGCTCTGTTCCTAATATCATGATCATGTATGTCCAGGGGAGTTGGAGTCATTCAATCATTAGTATTTATGGGAATTGGTTTTTGGTAGAGGGGAATATTTTTAATTTTAATGGAAGGTATAATAATAAGTTGTACTCTATACTATAGGATGGTCATGAGAGTGGAATATCATATTCTGTAAGGATACCCCATTCTGTGTATTTTTCTTACTATGTGGGATTAGATAACATAAATGATGCTCCTTCATTGTGGGTTTCCATCACAAATATGGGGTTCTAACTTTAATATTACTAATAGAATATCCATCATCATGAAGTACTTTCCTTTTGTAGGAAAATCTTCTTAGTTTTGGATTACATCGCAAGGTTCATTATTCTTTGTAGTATCCAGTTAATAGATTTCAATCTGAAGAAGAATATTCTCACTCATTATTCTCTAATATCTAGATAGTTTTCTTCTCTATCATTACACCATGATTGATAGAAAATTATTTTAATTTATTTTCAGTTAGTATATAACATCCTTTCTGAAATTGTATGCAACATAGTATAACCAATGATATATAATGGTCAATAAATGACACCATTCAGGTTGATGAAAATTCATGTATGTGTGGGAGAGTTGTTCAAAATATTTCCCAAAAAAAAGATTCATTTTAATGGACCTGTGGATGTTTTCTACTCCCCATAAATAAATTTAATTTATATTGATTGGTTGATGAATTCTAGGCATAGAAAATTAATGCCATTTATAGGTAGTGATGGAAAATTTCCATACACTAGAAATGAAATATATTTTCATGGGGGAATACAAGTTCCATTAACTATAAAAAAATATTACATGTAAATTTCTGTTAAATGAAAAACATGTTCTAAACATTATTCTATGGGGGGGGGGGGTGTGATCACCACCTTATACTAAGAATGAATATTTTTTGTGTGGGTTCCATGTAATGTGATGATATAGAGTAACATATACTCAATGTGAATAATGAAAAATTCCCTATGGTTTTAAATAATGTTTGAAATTAATTTTATTTTTTCACTAAGTAATTTGGATGGAATATCTAAAATTATTTTAATAGTTATCTAAGTATATTTATTAACTATTCAATCCCAAAAAATTCCTCCAATAGAATCGAGTCTGATTATCAAATGTAATAGTCAATTCAGAAGAACAACCCATCCCAATTGAGTAGTTGGAGATACATAATTGGACTAGGAGGACGGACCTGCCTATCTAAAGTGTTTCAAACTCATTTGTCACTTAGTGAATAAAAAATCTTCGTAGTGACATATAAATCATTTAATTCTATCTTTTTCTGTGTTATAAGTGTACTTTGTAAGTGATTCTATAACATAATGAACTATAAAATCATAAAAATAATTATTCTTTTAAAATGAATTAGTTTATTTGTTGTTGAATTATTTATAAATAAAAATTTTTGAGTCATCATTGTAATTTTGGATTCTATTGTGTCATCTGACACACTATATGATCCATATGAGTTCTAGATTTCTTATTTTTTTGGAAATTTCTTGTAGGTATAAGAGTTTGTGTGTCATTGTAAATATTAAGATCGATTAATGTCATTGATAGATGAATATCTATTATAGGAAATGTTTAGGACAACTCTCGATACATTATTACACCTAAAGAAGGGGTCATAAATTATCTTCTTCCACCAGAGTTCCATAATTTTCTACTTTATAGAAGACTTTTGTATTATAATTTTGTGTTAAAATATTACCTAATAATTCGAGTGTCTATTAAATTATCTCCATTATATTTGCTTGATGTTTCATTGAGTTGTACTCAAGAGAACATTTATATGATGTGGAAAATAATACCTATATTAATGAAAAGATGTGAGTTCAAATTGAATGGATCTTCATGGACCTAGAATGACTTAGGTTTCCATGATATTCCACTATAAAGAAACACATTAAATTTCCCATTCATTTTCAATTTTTGACAGAGTGAGAATAATGGTGGGTCGAGCTCCAAGTAGGAACTATAGTCTGGATCGTGTTTCCCTATTGAATGAGATTGGAATTTAAGATACACTAAATCAATATATTATTTTCATACAGATTATATATTTTCCATTTGTATAGTTTGGTATATATTTATATTTTCCAATTTACCAAATAACTATGTTTTTACCCAAATTGATTAGAAATTTTTGATCAAGTACTAAAACATTACATCTTCCACATAATCAAGTCAAGATCATTTTAATGGAAATTTGATAGGTAGGAGGAATTTATATCCTTGGGGGTATGTATGAAGACTTCTTACATGTTGATAAAACATGAGAAGAAGATGAATAGATTAATCCCTTAATAAGAGACATATATACCATGGATGAGGGGTCATTAGTTAAATGTCTTCTACCCCATTAAAATATTTTATTTAGTGACTGAAAAAAGATTTTATACAACCCCATGGATCATGACCGATGGTTAGGTGCATCAATAATGATGCCACTAAATAGTCTATATATGTTTCTCTTTCATATTGGGAATAATTATAAGCATGTAACTATACCACATAGAGTTATAAGGATTGATCAAATGACTCTTTAGACAATCTGTTATTGGGGTTCTTTGTTTTTGTTCTTGAGAGATGGATTTTATATCTCATAATTCATAGTCATACTTTAATATCTGCACCTGGATATTGGTAAAGATGTCAACAAAATGAAATACCATTTACATGAGGTACCCACTGTTTTTCATTTTTTTGGGCTACGTTTCCATATTCAATAAGGAAGTTATCTATATCCACTTAAAGGACTATTAAAATTTTTAAATGTATGGATTGAATTGAACTTCCAATTCTATTAATATTTGAATATATTCATGAATTTTCATTCAATCATTCCTCAATGATTCTTAATATTGTTTATGCTATCCCAAAATCATTGAATATTAATGATGTATTTGAGATATTGAAGAACCCTTATATAATTACCTCCATTTCTTATATTATAACTTATATAATAGTAATAGACAACAAAAGGAGTACTCTGGATGAATTATTATATATTAAATAAATTTGAGTTGGTGTTGTGGCCTATCAAATAGATGGAGATCTCATTTTTGAACCCCAATCCCCCTATCAAGATTGTGTGGATGCTTTGATGTATACAAATTCTTTCATTATCTTATATTATTAGGATTAACAGAGAGATGCATATATATATAACCATAATTCATCATATTTGGATAATGATTTTTCATGAAGATACTAGTGTAAAATTAATCATACCTCTCATAGGTGTTGTCAATGATCTTTCCTTGAAATTTTACAAAGTGTAGAGTATATTATGGAAGGATTATTGAAGATATTATATCAATATCTAAACAAGACATTGATATATCTATGTCTCTAACTTTCTATGAATGTGGAACTAATTACTTAATGGGGGGACTATTAGGAAAAATATTCTGTGTATTGTGTGGAATTATTGGTTTGAAGTCCCATTTATAGTTTGAGTGATACAGACTGAGAAAATTTTTATTTCGTTTACTAGTTATGTTATTGATATTGATCATATTGTGATGGTGTTAATTACATTATCAACATATGTTATTAGTACCTGTCCAATCATTGAAATTACCTAAAAAATTATATAATGGACCTTCAACTATCCTATCACTATTTAAATATATCTTTTCTTCAAAGAATCTAATTATATATCATATACCCAAGAAAAAAATTAACCAGAGTTATAATAATAATTTTTCCAAGATAACTATGTAATTAGAAAATGTTCGAGGAACAATGTTTCACAATCATCATAGAGTCTCCTTAGGATAAGATTATCGACAATGTAGGAAGTCCTCACCATATTTTTTTTTCAGATTTGGTGTGTCTGCATTTTTTATCAAAAAATTTATACCTATATCCATAATTTTATTATATATAGAGATGAATTCACATCCTAGGATTATGACCTCATCCATTTTGAAATTGAAAATCATTATACGGGATATATAAAATATGCTACTTTAGTGTTGAATGATTTGGATACTAAGGAAACTGAACTCTATAATTAATCACTTTATAGATGTAATAACTTATGAAATATAAGTCTTGGGAAATATTAGTGAAAGAACATTTATCATCAAAGAATACTAGGTTGAAATCTATTATACATAAAAATTGAGTGCTATATATTTAAATATGTGAAAACACACAATTTACATAAAGTAGAAGTATATTATGGAATAAGAATTAAGTAGAAACTATCTAATTTTTGTTAGGTGTTAGCTAATATTTTTCACCAAGATAAATACATTAAATTTTATCTATTCTATTTTTTATCTCGATTCTAGAACATTAATCTCAGACTCTTGGTATTGAATGTTCTATATTTTTTATCCTTTAAGGAATAAATGATATCATTATTTCTCAAATTTATCAATTTCTGTTTTCATTTTACTGTAATCCAGTAAAACATTGAAATATTTTGAATGATAACATTAAAATACTTTTAACCATTATATCATTGAATATCAATATTGTTTATAATTTTGGATACATAAATATAAAATTATATTTTTAGGGGCATGGATCATAGATGGGTATATGTTTTATTACAATCACCATGACACTAGATTCTGCACATTATGATAAAGTATTGGGAATCAAAATAACAATATAATTCTAAAATGTCAAATGATATAATGAGAAATGTGTAAATTGTTTTAGTCCATAAGGTGGACCTCTAAATATTTATTTAATTTTTCTACCAAACTATTTTTTAGGACTCTTATATTTATTATTTGGTTAGTATGAGATTCACATTTTCTAGGATACCCTATCAGGGTTATTGTCTTAAATATCTTTATATATATTCTTTTGGGATTTTTAAGGTAAATATAGTCATACCAATGTGGGTGATGTTTCATCAAATTCAACATTGACCCTATTTTGAGAAAACCTGTAACATGAAGTCAGAATATCATACCTATTGTGTATAGAATATCCAATGTCTTGATTTTAGGAATTCATGAGGAGTAGTACATATAATTTTATTCTGTGACAATAAGAGTAACGAATCCGAAATAATAAATTGAATGGGAACCAGTAGGAAATAATGATTTAATATCCCTCAAATGAGTGTGTGTGGGGACATTGTTAGTCATATTCTATAGGATCATATATCTAGGAATGTGATATGAGGTTGGTATTTATGGAATTTTTATAGACCATAATTTTAATGAAAATACTATTATAGTGATTTCATGGTAAACAATGGAAGAAGGAATTTTTCTACTGAGGAGGAAGATGAATCCGATTAATAAGATACAATGGAGGAGTATTATGTAGAAATATTATTAGGGAATAGTATGGAATGTCAAAATAGTGTTTTCCCATAGATTTGTTGTTTTCTACAAATAACCATGGATGGTTTGTAATGACTGAAGTTTTCTTAATAAATGATGTTTGATTCATCAAAAGAATAAATTTAAAAATTATTGTGGAGAGATTTTTAAATGATTGAGTAATAAGGGGGAAACCATTAATTATTTGAGATATCAAGGATACGATATCACAAATATCTTATAAATACATCTATTTATAGATATATCTTAGATGAAATGAAAGGGGTAATTTTTTTCTCAGATCATGGATGGGACTGGTTTGTGAATCATAGTATTACATTATATCCCATGGGTATGAGAATCAAGACATTAATATTTCTAATAATTCCTTAAATATAACTAAATAATATGTAAGGTAGTACATGTTTTTCGAAGTAGGGTACCCTAGGTAGTGTATGGTTATTCATGGTGGACTGATTATTATCTATCTATGGTCATGATGTGATCTGATTATATATATTGGAATAGCCATCTAGATATCTCTAGTCTCATGTGATATTTGATTAGTGTGGTAAAAAGATATAATAAGATATATATATGAATTGAATAAAAACTCTAGTTTAATATTGTGTGGTTATGAGATGTTATTCTCATTTTTAAAGTAATATATCTTTGACCATGGTTTATGAAGATAATGACCCATGCAGGGCTTATATGTTACAAATAAATTAGAACCATTCAGAAACAAGGAGGGAAATTTTATACTTGAGTCCTGGGAGTCTTGGACTGGGGATACTAACATTTGATAGGTATGTAAATAATGATAATAGACTATATTTCAAAGGAGGATTCTTTTATGATACTGTAAATGTTTATCGAGACAAAAAAGGTTTCCATTGAAGATGAAGATGCCTCTAACTTATGGGACAACATTTTAGGTGTATTCGGAGGATCCCCATTCATGGAATTTGTCTAAATAATAAAAAAATATTTTCATTCAGAATCATAGGCTTGTATGATCAATATATTATAATGGTTTGTGATGATATGGTTTTCATAAGGCATGAATTGTGGTTTATGAGAAGATGATGATTCAATGGTATGAAAGAAGTACTCAGACATGATCCTTCCACAACTAGGTTATATTTATCTTGTTAAGGAATTGTGATATAACCCCATATATCACATAAAAGGGATTTATCATCATCAGTTTCATTTAGATTCCAGGTAAAGGGGGCACCGCTATTTATTTTCATTAGGATATTCATACGAAAAGGAGCATGGATGCCATAATTTATCTCATAGAAATGAAAATAAATCTATATTTAGTTTTATTAATGATTCATACTTCAATGACCACACTATGAATGGATTTCCCATTATGAAAGGACTAACATAACACTCAATTAATTATTAATTATGAAAGGGACATAAAAAGTTAGTTTAACATCCCATGGTAATTACATCAAATACATAGTTTAACATAATAAATTATGGAAAAATAGTAACTATATTTTAGGGTCATATTGAGCTGACCAATCAATAGTGGGGTTTTCTATCCAAGGCATAATAGACCAATAATAAATTGAGAGATACATGTAGATCTGATTCTAGATCTATAAAAACATAGGTTCGAATGATTATTTGACCAGGTGGAAAATTATGTCTTAATGTCTTTATGTATCTTATCATATGAAGAATAAATCCACTTATAGTTCATGGAATGTTTAGTCCCCATACATATCTGACTTATATATGGATACGAGATGGATTTTTTTAATATTATTTAGGTAGACCTATAATGGGATATTAAAATATCACTATGAAGATCATAGGATTGATAAAAAGGCACACCTATTTATAAAAATTCTCTTAATAGATATGAATCATATTTAAAAATGGAAATACTCTCTATAATATTGTCTGCTCTAAGAGTTTTATAACATTAAAGGATGAATATTTGATGTGATCTAACTATGGTCAGGGCTTACTTTAATTACCCATATTGGAATAGTAATCTATAAATCTCTATGATCATGTGAGTTTTTCGTAATGTGATATAAACGAGGTAATTATAGATGTATCCAAATTATACTAAAACACTAGTTTAATAACTTCTGGCCAATAAAAATAGTTTCCCATATTTAGGGATATATTTATTTGACTATGGGTTATTGGGATAATGAAATAATATTAATTTATTGTCCATGGATATTTAAATTTATTTTTAACATCAGGAGATAACATGAAAGTCATTATCGTGGAAATCCTTGGTCTAGGATGATGGTATGCGATAGGTATGTATGGAATGGCCTCAATAAATCATGGAAATGGAATTTATATTACAATTAATATATGGATGTATGAAGAAAAAATGGAATTTACTCCAAAATCATGCCTCATAATAAAAGGTAACATTTGCGACATATTAAGTAGATTCGCATTGCGTTTTTTAATATGCATAGAGAAAACAAAGGTTTCCTTTGGAGTCAAAAAATTTCACCATCAATAGTCGTGAATTGGTTAAAATGTTTTTAGATTTCCATGAAATACGGGTTGGTTTACGAAAAAAAGATGTTTCAACTGTATGATGTATGTTTACATATTTGGTTTCAATATTCATGGGTGGTTATTATTCCATTAACATATCGGGACAAAACCTCACATGGCCCTAATTACTATATTTATGTAGAGATCTGTCTCATATACTTGGAAAATAGAAATTTATTGTTATATTATTTGTGTATTAGATGAGTATTTGGATTCCTTATATCTTTAAATATCTATTTTTAATGAGAATGAAGACATAAGTAGTTATATGATAGAGAGAAATCCATATATAGGTTGAAAACATTCACATAGACAGTGCATTTTTTCCATGATAGGGATGAAGATTTAGGTATCTAAAAAATATATCTCATAAGAATGATAATGAACCCCCATGTAGTTCATCTACTATAAAATCCACAAACCTAAATATATCATATATTGTGAGAGGTTACTTCTGTCACATGTATTTTTCTCTCAAAAAATTCATGGGTCGGATGATTTACCCAATGTATGCAATTCGGGGTCTTATAGGAATGACTAATGTTTGAATAGAATAATTTTTTATGACTAGGTCATGTTCATGTAGTTTATATTCATGATACTCGGTCCATTAGTGGCTATATGATGTATTTATTATTTAATATTATAGTGGTAGGAATCTTAATTAGGTAATATTCTCATTTAGAAATGACCTTGTGTATGGAATATGGTCCCTCACATTTTTGTTCATGACTTGTATGCTTATTTCAAAATATCACTAGGTGATTAACGCCAACACCGATTACCCTCTAACGAATGAATGGATGTGAAATTTCCTGTTGATTCCCTATCCAACTCTATTTTTTTGAAACTCTAAATGATGGAGAGTGATGTTTATTTTCTCATTGATACACACCATTTCATCCAGTTTATTTTGTAATTATTTATATCCATATTATTGATTGTCATTGGTGAATATGCTTGAAGGTAGTTGGACATAAATAAAAAAACCACCTCTATCCCATATACATATGAATATAGGGATACCATTATATTTTTATGGGTTTTGTTATGGTATGTCCACAGGGTGTAAAAAAGTTTTTCAGTACAAGACATATTGTATTTTCCCAAAATCATTCTATGTTTATTTGATATAATTTCATTAAAGGACTCTAAAATTCCATTTTCTATTACATTGTTACAATATTAATGGTTTAACAAATTGATATATTCTTAGATAGTCATTATCAGTTTGGTATAGTGAAACTTTGTTCAATCTTTTACAAATTTTATTCCAAGGACATAAATAATTGCAATGATATTGGAATTCAAAAAGTTTATGATATTCAATGTTCTAACATATTTGGGGGATATATCCTCATCCCATTTTGATTAGAATTTGATATGATGAACAATATACATAAACTCCTTGGATATTGTTGGGGGATATTTCCATACGATATCTATTCCACACACAAAAAATGGAAATGATTATTTTGTAGTATGTGGTAGTTTTGGGGTTGGACATATACTGTTGGAATATATTAGGTAGGAGTAAACCCTCTTGGTGAACTATGATAAATGAAATTCTATAAAAAGCTATAAATATTGAATAATTCTTATTTGATGAGAAATATCAATCTCTGACAGATAATCACCACATTCACTATTGTAAACTTCTTGTATCATAATAATAGTTTTTTCTCCATCTATGTACACGAAAATATTTCCATAAACTCCATCATTATAGAGGACCACATGATAATTCTGTACATTATAAAGAGTAATGTCAATATACCATTGTAGGATATACTCTTCTCATCCTTTTACGAGTTGAAGATTCAGGTTTCTGTTGTAAACCACTATGGGTGTTGTCCAACTATTTACTGTATTATTTTGTTTAGTTAAATAATCAAACTCATTTATCTCTTTTGTGTAGAATACAATCAATGGTTATATCACTCTATATTGTGAAATTATGACAACCATTGTTTCCTGGTATTGGTCTTCAAATACTATAGATGTATTAGTTAATGTTTCTGCTTTGGAATTATATGGATATGGGATATTAGTTAATATTGGGTGTAAGGTTAGTTATTCCTCTAACCCTCACATGTGGTCATACATGGGGATTAAATCATCATTTTTCATGTTATACATTCTATTGATCTTATAGGTTACTAACTGTGAATAACCATTGATTATTATTTGATATATTGATATTTTAAAAACTTGTTACAAAACAATTACAAGGGAATGGTATTCATCCTCATTATTGGAATAAAAATTTGATAGAAGGAAGGATTAGGGTTGGGATAAATATTCTAGAGAGATAATAATGATTACCAAACTGACCCTATTGATTTTGGAGTCTACCATTATTTTCCATATTAAAATTCTAAATGTTCTATCAGTGTACATCAATCATTTTCTTAAAAAAACTATTTAGATAAGACCTATTCATTTGAATGCTAGATGTTCAATGGTATTATTTCAATAAAATGATTCTTGATAATAAAATATACTAATGATGTCCCTTTTATTCACATATTAATAATGAATTGAATGTCGAATTTCTAGAAAATTACCAATAACCACAACAAGGGTCTTCTTAGTATTAGATGATTGAGAATGTATTTTTGTGGATCATTATAACTGATGAAATTAATATTGTGATATTTTAGGTAGTTCTGTAATTTCTATAATATAATGAATAACATGAGATAAATTTTCTCAAATTATGAAAATCTGGTCTCAATTGAAATCATGTTTCTACTGATATTATAGAGTTCAATTTCATTCAATGCGTCATTATTCAATATATAAAAAGACCGAGTAATAATTCCAAGGATGTACAATATAGAATTACTGGATTTTATTCATTGTGTGGAATTAAAATGGGAGTACATAAAATATATTTCATGATTCCATCAATAGATTCTTTGGAGTGACCAATCCATTGATAATTTCCTCTATTATTCATTATCTTGAATAAAGGTATGTATTTTCCATTATGATTTTCTATAAAGTGTATAATTTAGGATAGTAATCCCAAGAATGACCTTAGTTGTTTGATGTTCTAGGGAGGAATCATTTCATTGATAAATCTAGTCATATCAATGCTAAATTAAATGAAGAAATTTCATATTATGATGATAAGAAACATTCTTGAGGTCATGCTAAGAGGACATTTTAAGAGATTAAATTTATAGCTATGTTACCATAGATTATTCTACATGATATCAAAGCAACTGAGAAGATATAAATTCTTGAAATATTTCACGACAAAATAATTTATGTAGAAACTGACTCACATTCGGAATAAGGGTTTGAAAATAAGTTTCTTAAATTGTTGGTATGTTGAAGCAACATTATCAAACACAGCTGGAATCACACGATAGCTATATATTCCACAAGGAACACTAAAAGTGACAGAATCTTCATATTCATGTTACTTTTTTATTTTGATATACATTAAATAACCATACATAGAGGATATTGTTTAATATTCAATAATTCCATCAATTTGATGTTATGGGATTTGGATAGGGAAATCAACTATTAAAAACTTCATGTGATGTTCACTCAAATCAATAAAAACTATAAAGTGTCCATTCACATTATTTATCAGGACAATATTATGGATAAATTTTGGGATATTGACCTTCCAAATGATTTTTCATTATATGAATATGTGAACATTAGCTCCATCAATGGTTGTATGAGTTGGACACAATCTTCTGGAAACCTAAATGTAAACACGATGCTATTCAAAAAAAAAACCAGTGGTGTTTGTCTATATTGAAATCATGAAATATAATTATATTTTAAACAATGGTGTAAAAATCCGTGTATTGTTTTATAAAAGGGTTATATACCCCTTGTTATTTTTATGCCATGGATGAAAAAATTGAAGCTATCAATAGAGCTTCCTCAGTACCCATGTTTAAATATCAGATCTCCTTAATAGCGGGGGATACGATTTCCTTAAATGTTGGAGGAGTATCTCTAATATCCTACACATATTACACTTAAAATTCCTCTTAATATTTGATATTAGGGTATTGTGTGATGAAGGGTTTTCATATAAGTTAAATGAAGTCTCACTATTTTGACGTTCAGAAGATAAAGTCAAGGGTTCCACTATATATCGATGAAATGAGAGATTCATCTAATTTAACTATTAAGATAGAGGTATTTTGAGGATATAGGGACACAATTGGGGTAATTTCACCAAGATTACCACCATAATTTTATATATTGAATATATATTTAATGTTTTTTAGTTCAATTGATATAACTAATATCATCTTAGTGGATGAACAGATATCCATATCTGAAAATGTATGTTTGGAATATTTAATTGGAAACATTTTTTCATCTTTGTGATCATTAAATAGGTCATCCATATATATATATATATATATATATATATATATACCATTTTGGTATATAAATCATGTCATTATATCAATCATGGGATATTTCCTTCTCCTTTGTAAAATATTACGCCATTTTGTTGAGATTTTCAAGACACAAATGGACAGTTTCAATTGAAAAAATGTTATGATTTTTTCATTGACACTGTATTTGAGACATTGATGGTATGATGCAGGATCTTACATAGTTTGTTTTTGTAACCAAAGGCATCCTAGAATGAAGATTAATGTTTTATCCTTTCATAATAACATGAATTCAGTGTTGGAACCAAGGTCCCCAAATTGAGTTATGGGCTTGACCCGAGTGAGGGGATTTAGTTCTATTTTCTGTTAACCACAATGTGTAATAATATAAGGTGAAAATCATCTTTTTTGTACACTAACAAGAGAAGATATCATAAATAAATGAGGTAAACTTCAAATACATTATTGATGAAATCCCATCAGATGTAAATCTCGTTTGTATAACTAGATAGATAAAAGGGAAATATGTTTCCTTATATAGATTGATTTTTATTATAATCAATTGATGAATGATATAATTAAATGGAACTCCATTGGGAAAATATATTCATTGTATTATTCAAGTGTGGTAACCTCTATATCAAACTTTTTAGGTCTTATCAGGGATTCCACAAGTTCATCCCGAAGAACATTTTAAAAATTGTGAGTATCTATGATTTAGATTTAGGCTAGTACTAAGGAATGTTATTTTAGGATTCTGTAGTTTGGATCCATAGGAATATGCCTCCCAACATGTGGTTTCTCCTTAGTATGAAACTTAGGGTATGCAGTTATTTAGTTATTTTGGTTAGGTTATTCAATCAAATTTATACTTGAGTAATTGGCATGATTGTTCTACCGACTCATGTCAGCCGATCAGATGATTTCACCCCTTTGATTATGAATTTTCAAATAACTCGTATGGAAAACTATATAAAGATATATAGAAGAATCGTTAATTCTCTTATGATCACTAATGTTCTTGATATTGAGTTTTAACCCCATATTTAACCACTGTTGGAATGTGGCATAAGTACATAGCATGACAATAACTATGTCTTCCCATATTTCTATAGATTTAATGGCTTATCTGTCCCGCTCCACAAAAAGGAATATGGAAGTCAATATTATAATAATATTCATTATCATATATAAGAACCATTAAATGAATAAAATTAACAAAAAAAATATATTAATTCTTCATCTGATGGGGATTCTTCTGGGTGGGGCTATGCATATTTCCTCATAACTAGAGTAATAAAGTAAGAGGATTAGAAATGGATGAAAATTAACATGGGTTACACTTTTTTTACTTCCCCTTTACTTCTCAAGTAATTGTTTCTCTTATAATTTCTATGATTAGGGTGTTACAATGACGATGATATGATTCATCAATTTACATAAGATATTTGGGGCTCATTTGACTAGTTTAACTACACCTGAGGATCACATGATTTTGATTGACTATCATACTAGTCATCCAATAATTGAACTTATATGCACGGTTTCATGTATCTTATTTCCAATCATCATCATCCTATGGATATTTAGGAAGATGTTCATATTTTGTTGCTGGATTACAAAATTTTACCATCCCAAAATTCACTATCTTCTATAAAATTCCTTTAAAATCAATGCAGTGTAGAATGGTTCCACCCAAGGTTTAATGGAAGGAGAAGTATTTTGGAGATCATTGAGATATTCATGACCTTCCCTCATAAAACATTCTAATTTTAAACTATTATTTTATTTGTATTCTATAAATTAGCTAAGAACATGTTCATCAATAAAGGAATATAATTTATTCAAAAGGTCATAAAAATTATTTAATCATGTCCCATTTCTATCCCCATGGAAGGGATATTTCTATTTTTCATCCTTTGAGGATGACATAACTTGTTATAGGGTATTATATTCAGAGATAGAGCTGGAGAAAAGACTAGATTCGGTGTGACTGTAATGATTTCCACCAAGTATATCCTATTTCCTTGAAGAATCGACATTTTATGATACTTATATATAGTTCACAAAATTTATTCTTCTAGGATTTCCACCACCTGGGAATGTTCCCAATACCCAACTAAATATTTTACCTGAACGAGTATGGTTTTGAACAATTCAAATATCTTCTTCATGTGGAGTCCCAACAAGTTTTCTTGAGGATTTTGTAGGTTAATTGAATATGTCAATCCTTTCCACCTAACTAATATATATGAGAATTTTCATTCTTATGTTGTTGTCAATATAAAATGTCAAAGATTATTAACATACATTAAATATATTTAAATTGATAATTAAATTATGGTGGAGGTTTTCACAGCCTTTGATCAACCGTGATAGCAGAATACTATACCATTCAATGTAAGGAACTTTGAAAAGTTAGTAGGAACACATGGGATTAGATTATTATATTTTTATAAGGGATCTAATCATCTTACTCCAACAGGATATGATATTCATCAGGATCTATTCTAGAGATTGTAATCCATTGATCATTAGAAACATAGGATTCTAAATGTTGGGTGGGGTAATAGGTTCATTTACCAATTAGAGGGAATGTTTAATTTCAAGATACATACCTCACACCTTCTTTCTATAACCTCTAGTTTGGTGGCCAACAACTCAATAGTGTAGATGCGGTATGCTAGGAAAACCAAATGAAACACTATATAACTAAGGGCCACAATAGGTGGATCCAAATTTGGTTTTCCTTCCTATCATTATGGATTGTAATTGATATTGGATAATGTATGGTTATTTGTATAAAATGGAACCATATACTCCCCGAATATTGTGAACACCATACTTCCTACAACCATCTAATCCAAATAAATTAGTGGTATGTATCCTAGATTGAGTGGATGTCTTAGTTCTATTATTATTATATAGAAGGGATATTCTTGTTGAGATAGGTTTATAGGGAGATAATAATAATTCTCTTCTGGAATAACAAACCCAATATGGTAACTCCCTCTGGGTAATTCTTTGTTCAACCAATTTAATAACATATTTTTGTTTCAAACAAAGAAATTATTTCTTAACAAATATGAAATTTATATCCATTATGTAAGGGGTGGAATGTATACTCACCTTTAACATTATATTCAGTTAAAACCCCACGATGATTATTTTTTAAAAAACTTGATGAAAATCCACATTTTTTATCAAGTACTATATTTTTGTTATGCAAATATTTTCTAGTAACTCAATTATGTATCTTTTTTTTGAATATAACCATCCATTTCATTCTGTTCCACACTAATTTAATGTTTTGTTGAATATATGTGTTCAATGCTAATAATGTTTACTCATGTGTAACATGTTTCAAGTGTCACATTACCACCATGATTTGAGGAGTTTTAGTTACCATTGGGATATCTGTAGAAAAGGCATCGACCTCCTCATGTAGTTAAGCAAATAATAGGGCTCCTTATATTGAGATATCAATGTGGCCTCATCCTTCTAGTCAATTATTCCGAGGATGTGTTTTAGAGGGTAACTAGAAGATAATATATTGAAATCCTCATCATATGCATTTATCCGTAGAAAATTGTAGATCAAGATAAATCACTTTCTAATGAATCATTTTGCAATACACATCCTAACCTGGAAAATATTTATCACTGAGTTGGAGTAGATTTTGTTAATAATCCCAAAAAATCCTATAGTATAAGGATACTATAGAATTTTTTTTTCATTTAAGGTTGGGTAAGATAACATTGATGGATTCCATAGAGGTAAAATTAGCCATATCTTTGTTGTATGGGGATGCTATAAAACTACTGCTGTAATAACTATCATGATTTCATTCTTAATCATTCAGAAATTGTTTTACATACAAACTTCATGTAATGTGTGTTCTAATAATGATATTCTTATTCATGAAAACATTTAGGCCACTCATTGATGAAATCTTCTTAAAAGACAAAATTTATCAAGCATTTATTACATTTTTGTAAGATTATTTGAATGGATTGATCTCATTGAGAATAATTATTTTGAGATTATTTGAAAGAGGATTCTTTCTAATTGTTCAATATGTTTTGGATATATCATACTTAAAAGAGACACTCTATGTAATAAAATTACTTGTTATCACAAATGGATTACATTTATATCAATAAATTGAGGTAAAATGAACTTCCTCATGTTCTCCCCATCAGTTGGAATGGATACTAGATGTGAAATCTGTATGAAACTGACACAAATTTCAAAGTGCATCAAGAAAAGACGGTTAAATATTGTAATAATATTTTTTCAATATCAGGTTCCATTATGTGGATAGAATAAAATAATGAAATTTGAAATTGAAACTCATATAAAACATTAATATTATTTTCACAACCTTCATAAGGCATGGGTTTTACTCTTAAACGATGAAGAGTCGTCTAAATATTGGGATTAATTTGATGTATGCATTCCTCAAAAATTGATTCTTGAAATACATACTAAGGGGTTTCCAATGGGATAAATCATGATAGTTATGATATTATTTTCTACTTGTATCCTCATGATAATATTATTCTCTTTATATTTCATAGGAGATACCTCTAATTGATCTGAACTAGATGTGCACTACCCAACTAAATTTTTATAGAAAAAAAATTGGTTTGAATATACATTAGAGTTATTGAAGCCATTTGATACATAATTTTATCAGTGAATGACATTTTTCTCGAGCTACATTTCAGTTGAGAAATCATATTTTTGTATAAATTATTAGGGATTAGAGATGGTTGGACTCATCATCCAATATGCCACATGATATGAGGATTTTCTAGAATTTGATATAGAATAGGGAGTACCTTGTGGTCAATATGAAATACCATTATTGGATGGACCCTCATGATAGACACCATTAAGGGGAGGAAAACCATCATGTATTAACATCTTATTATAGGGATATGTTGTATATCATATTTATTTATGAGGACCTTCATGGTGGACATTATAAATGGTAAAATGTTCTTACAACATTGCATTTTTTCCGTGTGGATGGATTTTGTGGTACTCATCATAAGAAAATATTTCATCATTTTCTTTGAATGAAAAAGGAGGCCTTTGTGATAAATATTATGGGGAGGACCTATAGATTTTTTGGTGTCAATTTTTTAGGGAGGACCTTAAAAAATAATTATACCAATTCATTTATTTAGAAACAATTAAATAAGATCTTGGGAACCTATTTATGGGTGTTTTAATTCCTCAAAACACCAATATTATAAATAACAGGAATGTTGGCTTTCATATGGGTTTCAAATTTCCCATGGTGATAATTATTTTTACACATTGTCTTTTAGAACACTAAATCCCTTCCTTATGAACATAAACGTTCATTTATAGGATCCTTCAGGGGAAACACTCATGTTTCTTTCATAATGTTGAACCATTAATATATTTTTTAGAAAAGAATATATTTATTCTATATATTTTCCTTTAGTATTTTGTATTAATCTCGAATTGGAAAAGGAATATGAGCCGAATCATATTTTCTATTGATCAGGAGAGTGTGCCAATGACCATTATGGAAATGATGAATAGTTCTTTAGTTATAATGAGTAACATTAATATTTTCTAGATGAAATCCACTATTTTTGGGAGAGTGGATGAAATCCCAATCTATGATGGTTGTTTTTTAAACCATTTATTCTTAATTCGATTTAAGGATATGGGTTTGGATAATGGAATTCCCTTTTTTAGTTAGCATGATTTTCTTGCTAACCTTGAAAGATTTAATGATGATATATTCATAGTATATGGTAATGGAAGGAATATATTCCTTTAACTCTCCTTTGGTTTCAACCAAAAGTATCCAATATATTTTAAATAAATGAGAATGAATATGCATCCACCCATATTTTTTATTTGGATATACCCGAAAACATAAATAAATGGTTCTAGATTATGCTAGAGGGATGTTGGGAAACGACTGGGGATATAATCCTATTTGTGGATGGTTTTAGTGGTTTTTTGGAATGATATTATAGGGAGATTAAGTCTGTAGGAATCCTCGTGATTGTCGACTGTTTACCACCCATGAAAGTATTTCATAGGAAATCAGATTTGGGTAACTTGAGCTAGGGCCCATGGGAAGGTATAATAAATATACTAAGAGTTTGATTTCATGTGATGTAGTAATTGAAGGTTGATTTACTAATACCCATGGGGGAGATCATGTACTTTTGAGATGAGGCCACTTTTAACATCTTGACCCATCTCACCATGATTTGGGAGAAATATGCTTTCACATTATAGGGAAAGGTTACTGAAATGATATTATATATCCATAAGGGGAACACTATACCATTTCACCTCCCGTAATTTTATATATGGTTGGTTGGGATCATGTATTGGAGGAATTCATGGTCAAACTCCAATATCATAAGAGTGACATTAAGGTTGACTCCTTGGTCAGTGTATTTAAAACCCAGTGTTGCAGACACCAAGTAAGAGATAATTTATTTTCGTTTAATGAGGACCATTCTCATAAAATATAAGATTAATATGTATGTATATAATTCTAGTATACCGTTTATTATTTATGGGCTTTTTCCAGTTTCCTTCAAGGGACTGAGAAAACAAACAGACAAGGGAACTGTAAAAAGTAGTATTATATGTAAAAAAAATTTCGCGTGTCTGATTGCTTTAAAATTACCATGTTAAGACCAATTAAGATACAATTTGGAATGAAATGATAATGGTTCTATCATGTGGGAATATCAATTATTTTTTGTTATAAATCATCATGTTGGGTTCACCATTTGTTTGGCACCATTTTCAAGTGGTTTCCAGTAGGGCTCATTCACGGTACCAGTAACACCCAAAAGATCTAGAATCTGTGATGGCCTACCGAACTGCATTCTAAAGGAAGTATGTAACAATGAATTTTCTAAAAAACAACTTATGAACATACTTTGGGAAATAGTATGAGAGTTCAATCACATTACACCTTTTTAAGAGAATTATTACATAATCCGAGACTCGATTATATATTTAATTCATGATCTTGAATATTTAATAAATCCCATAATAGTTCTTCCTTACATTAAATATGTAATCAACTAAATAAATATTCATATTAAAACAAATATATTTATTTGAGCTTCTATATTTATTTTAAAATCGGTATTAATCATTGGATCTCCATCGATGGTAAAATAATTATGTATTAGAGATTCTCAATAGATGGTAACATCTATATGTATTAGAGGTTCTACATTGAAAATTACTACTGTATGTATAAATAGTTCTCTATAAATTTAGGTGTATTAATTTTTTAATTAATGTTTTATTCTAGGTAGTTTGAATGTTTTTATTTTAGCAACATCTAGGTTTTCCATTATTGTTTTGATGAACGGATCAGGAACACTATGGGTTTTCATAAGAATCTTTCTGAAAAAAATACAAACCCTTGTAGATCAATGAAACTTAATGGGACATGTCATACCATTTAAATTCATATGAAAATGGACATTCCAATTTGTGTAGGATTATATTGAAAAGAAATCATAGTGGAGGGTTCTTACCAAAGGTTGTTGTGGGACTTAACCATGATTGGACCTGATGATTGGTCCCATATAGATTATGTCCTTGGGAGACATGATCTATATTATTGTCAATATATAATTGTTAAGATGTTTCTTACTAGTAATATGGGATGATGAGATTAATTTTGAAAGGAACAAGAATGTATCATGGCCTTTTGGATATGGTTGGGGCTTACCCAATTGAAATAGTCCAATTTCATGAATTTTTGTCATGTTGTGATATCATCATTGCATATATATAATACCACATGAGTCATTCGTGGTGTGAGAAATATGAGATATCAAAAAATATATCACATCACAAAATCATTTCAGGTCAGGAATTACATATTAATTAGAGACCCATATTGAACTTCCCTCCTCACCAACAAGTAGAAGAGGGTGACACAATGGATGTCTAGAGGAGGTATCTAGGAGGGATTCAAAAGGAACAATACATAATCCCAAATCTGTGGATGAATGTGGGTGGGGTTAACAATAATATATGGGATTACTACATGACATATTCCCATGTAATAATTCATTTTCCCAATATATTTATGGATTATGGTGTGGTTACAATTTGATAGGGGAATACAATGGGTGGTATGCCAATGAAATAAGTCATGTTACTAGGTATTATGATGGATGAGTGTTATCTTATAGATGATTAGGTGCTTACTAAACGATAAATTATCATATTCACTGTCTTTCATTTTTCTAATCCCCATATTAGAGATTTTGCATCTATAGAACACGAAGACACTAACCGATTAACATCACATTTCAGGCAGTTTGTAAGATGTGAATTTCATTGTTTAAACTAATTCCACGGTATATATGGTCAGGATCCTTACACCAACTGTATCCATGATTGTGAATAAATTTAGTATCATAAAATTTTTATTGGTTTAACACATCCCCTCCTTTTCTAGGGGAATCCATGATTGAAATAGAGATATTATATGGTTCTTGGTATCTTGATCATATTTGTCTAGAGTCCTCAGAGGAAGTATTATTATATTTTCCTCATGTTTTTGTAATGGATTGAGAGAACCATCACCCCTAATTTTCATTACAAATATACTTTAAATCAATTTCCCATCATTTAAATGTTACTATATCCTACACATCAACCATGAATCAGGGCACTGATTGATGTGCCTATATAGGTTATGAGTATGAAACTCAATAGGACAATAATAATGGGACCCTTAAAATATAATTCTACATAAATAAGTGACTGAATGTTTAAAGTACTATTTGATCTCAAACACTTACCCGAAAATATGTGTGTTGAAATTCATATGGTATCTAGGACACCAAAAATCTCCAACCCACCTATGGTATCCAATTCTAGTAAATCATTAAAATTATACCCAAATTTAAAAAAATAAAACAGTGGTTTTTGGGCTATTTCAGTAATATAAAGAGTAAAAATGAATCCCAAATATACATACTAGTTTTTAAATTTAGTATATTTTAAATCTAACCATAGTAAAAAAGTTATCCATACTATGAGAATGAATAAAAAATATTCCATTATCAATATACTATTTAAAAACATAAATAACCCCAATAGTTGTGTCATGGTCTATTGGTAAATTGTACAGTGCAACAAACTAAAAATGTTATCGTAGTCTATATGTTAATTTTAAATATATACTTTACAATATTGATGCCCAAGTTTACATATTGATATACCCATACCAATGTCCCATGAATCATATTTTGTGAGTACCCCATTATTTCAATATATAGATATTAAAAAAAAGAAAACTAATAAATAACAGAAGCTTCCCACTAACCATCCATAGTCTATTTTTAAATAATGAAAATATCCCCTTCCTTCAAATCATAATGAACTCACATATCAATTATCTATATAAGAATTCATTACAATGGTCACATAACCCAAATACTTAATAACCCATTTATGATCATCAATTGGGTGATCACTAGGACTATTAAAAATCTACATGTATTTTCACTCTAAAACCATAACGTAAAGAGAATAAATCTGTTCCAAAAAAAACATCATTTACGAGAAGTGTTATCTCATTTAGTCACTAAGGAGCACCATCACAACTCATTAATTGTATTCAATCTCTATTATGGATATCCCTAAACCCAAATGATGTTAATATATTAATATTTATACTTTTACCATTATTCAACAAAACATTATTTTCATCCTTAGGTCCTATTCACGGTGGCCCACTATACTCACTCCATTCTCACAATAGTCCATCCCTTCTATTTTTCACATGAGATATAACTATTTTCACTAAACAGTATCCCATTCATTTTAGTTATATATCATTAGATAGAGTCTATAGTGATATCAATGTTTTAGTAACATTCCTAATTAATATAAAAAATTATATCCCACTCAATAAATGAATCATCTGGCTATCAAACACTGTATTTATTTGTAGAAATCATATTTTGGAAATATACTATGATATTATTTTTAGTCTTTTCTATTTAAGTCAAATAAAAATAACTATTTAATGATTTCCTTGTTATCATCAAGTATTTAGTGGAAATATTGTTACCATGAAATCTCATGGTGATCGAATTATAATAAAAATATATATTATTTCATTAATGTTTTATATGAATTAGTTATATATACCCATACACACAAGCAATGTTTTGGGTAAAATAGAGTCTTACCCCATGATTACATAAAACTATTAACTTTAACCTAAATAAAAAAATGGGACACAAAATTTTTGTACACCATATGATTCTAATTAAGAAACTTTTATTAGAAATATATATTCAATTCCCTTCCAATTGCTATAAATATCCCCATGAACATGAGCCCTTGTCTCAATTAATTAACATGAAATAATTATTGTTAATATTTATTATTAATTCAGAAAAATAATTATAAATAATCCATAAAATTTCATCTGGTGCATTAATGACATTAATAAACTCACTGACAAAAAAATTACCAAGGTGTTCCCCCAACAATCCATCAATAAAACTCCCACTGATTCACATTCAAATTAGACATAAATAATTACATAATTTTATTAAAATCCTTTGAAAACTCTCTTGGATATTTACTTACATCTAAACGGTTCAAAAAAGGTGTGATTATAATATAAAATTATCATATAGTAATTTAACATGAAATGTGATTCATATTACATAGATATTTCCAAGATCATGTAAAATAATATATAATTACCAAAATGGGATCATTAAAAACTATAATAGAAGTGGAGGAATAAGGAATAATGGAATATAGGACATAGATTACAATAAGTTTTCATGGAAATATAATGAATATTTAACATCATTTAAAATGTAATTATTGAGGATTAAAATTATATTGTGACTAAAAACAACTCCCTTAAATTCTAATATCCCATAAGAAGTTCTTCCAATTAGGCCTTCTGGTAAAAACCCAAAAAACAATTCCATAGATCCTCACCCTATATCCTGATCATATAATGTGTTTCTATTTCACCTATATCCTTCATCATGAAAAAACAACCAACCTAATTGTTTCCCTAAAAATATATATCATCTATCATAAATAGATAATAATTAAAACGTAACCATGTTGCCCTAAAAAATTCATTGGTCAACAGAAGTGTGTGAATATTTTTCCAATAGTGTGGCCATAAATAACTACAATTCATGAGACATTTGAAAAAACCTGTATAATTATGACCTATTTATGGGATGTCTATAAATATAAAATGAATTTCTACTTTATAATAGTTGTGATTTTTTCTTATTATTCCACCACATAGAAATACTAATTTTGAGGTTTTTGAAACCCATGAACCTATCAGTTTGCAACATAGATCTAATTCTCTCGTCGAAAATTCATATACATGAATCTAATAATAATTCATCTCTAAGTCAATATAATTGTAACAATAATTATTTATCCCATTTTTAACCCTTAATCCAAGGTATTAATGTCAAACTACACACTCCTTACTGGGGTGGATTTATTAGATAATGCACATCAGATTCTAGTCATTACTCTATTATAGAGTTTCATTTTCAAAAATATTTCTTTTATAACTAATGTTCTTAAATTAAGGTAAATTTCCCAAAGATAATCATAATAAAGAATACCTTGATCAATACTCAATATGTTTTTAAGGTTCATCAAAAATACATACACCATAATTCCTTTCTCATGTACTATTAAATTATTATAAATAAACTCATATCCTTACCAATATTTCATAAACCCTATAACAAACCAAAATTTGGATTATTAAATCTTCATTATATTTAAAATTTTCCCAATAATGTGATGAAAAATAGTATTAAACTTACGGATTAAAATAATATATGGAAACGTCATTTCATGAAATAAAAATTATACTTGACTAAATGTACCAAATAAAACTAAAATTAATATATTGGAGTAGTGAAAAGAATACAAATAAAAGTACTATAATTTGAAAATGTGGATCATTTTTATACTATAGTAATACTACACATAAAAACAAAACAATAGAAAAGAATATATAGAATAGTAAAGCAATTCACAATATGAAATTAAAAAATATATAACCTTGATAGGAAATAATGTAAATGATGAAGGAATAATATTATATTTATTTATATGAATTATAAAACCAATATGATAGTTATAATAGTGACTTATACATTGGAATACTAACTTCACCTTTATGAATTGTAGTGTTACTGTTAGGAATAATTATTTGATCATTATATTTAATGTTCCAAAGAAATCCCGATCAAGTAGGTAACACTTTAATAAAAATAAAATTTAGAAAATATAAATATAATAATTACATAACATAATTATTTAAATATTAAATTCAAATAATGTATAAGAACATTTTTTGATAAATTGAATTTTATTTCATTTCAAATAAATAATAAAAAAAATTAATTTAACATTATTTTTTTTTGAAATAATAATTTTAATTTTTTTGGAATTAATATATTTAAATTTCCTAAGGGTAAATTTTTTATAATTCCATTGTAAACCAAAATTTTAAAATATTGAAAAATGAATTTTTTAAAATATATCATGTTTTACGATAAGGTAATTATGTAATAAGGACCTAATAAATATTTAATTTTTTATATCAAAACCAAACTAATTTTATTATAAAAATGATTCTTTTAGAAACTATTAAATTTAATATAAAATAACTAATTATTTTTTTAAAACATAGAAATATAAAGTAATCCCTTAATAAAATTAATCATCCACTTTATTATTTATTTTTTAATAATCTTTTAAACCAATTTTCTGAATGTGATAAAGGTATCAAAATATTTATATATTATTGATAAATAATTTATAAATCCAAAAATATAACCCTTCTAATGATTAACTTAAATAATATATTTTATTGTTAATTTTGAAATATAAATACCCATTTTCTCAACTACAAATACATCATGTTTATTCATTAAGAAAGCCACTCTCCATCCACTTCTCGTAGTTAAATAACTACATATTTCTCTCTCCTAGGTACCATATTTCACTTATGGATGTTATATAGAAACTCATGTCCAATCCTTGATGGTATTATTGTCTTCTAAATTTTAGTGACATCATAAATAATGTATGGGTTTTACCTTTAGTTCATATCATTTTTCAAATTATATATTAAAATCTTTCCAGAAAAGTCCATAAAAAATATTATAATTTTTTATAATTGTTATATTTTCATATTTTTATGAATGTTAATATTTGGTAAAAATATTATATACAATATATGTATATATTATATTACTTTCTCTTATCCTTTTAAAATGTCCAATTAATAACACGTCTTATACACCAAATAAAATATTTCCAATTCATTACATGTCACTACATTCATTATAGGTTATTTTAGATTAAATATTATATTTTTAAATTTATTTTAATTTACCCAATTATTTCAGATTGAATTTTATAGTAGGATAAATTAATTATTTTAAATACAATTAAAAAGAAGTAAAATCTTGATTATTTTAAAGAAAATTATGAAACATTTGATTTTATTTTTAATTTAAAAAATAAATAAATAGATTTTAGTGGTTATAATTTATTAATAACAATATAAATAAATATATTAATCTTATATATTCATATTTTTAAAAAAAATATTATTATTATATAGGGGGAAAGGTGAAAAAATAAATCAAGATACAAGGTAAGGGGATTCTCAATCTAAATACTTTCATAATATATTTATAACCTATATATTATTATTTAGAGGGTAGATACTTCTAAAATATTTTTAATAATTTAGTTTTATTCAACATTCCCATTTTTTCCATATATATATTCATTTTTCTACATCTGATATATGATTTCAAATCCACCTCAATGATTTTTTGGATGGACATTATTTTAATAAACTTCTCATTAATACTCTTAAATTATTTCCTATTTTAACTATTAACTATAATAATATGTGAATAATTTTATTTAAATTGTTATTTCTTAGATGTTTTTATGGGAATGATAATGGTTATCCATCAAAATGTTACATTAAACCCATTAAAACACCATTAATTTTTTTGGAATTAATTCATTACTATGATTGTTATATATTTCCATTAAATGTGTCAAACATGATTATGAGAAATTTATAATTTTAGTTATGGGAAAATATTTTTATAGTCCTCCTTTGAATTTGGTAATGTGGTATATCTCATGAAATTAAATGTATTATTCATGTACAAGATTCTATCAAAGATGAAATTTAATGAAGTGATTAGTTGTACACTTATGTTATGTACGAACATGATATTATATTTATTCACAACATATATGAGGGATTTGAGCATAATGATATGATGTTTCATTATTAATAACATGAAAAATTAAAAAAATTCCATCTTTCATATTATTATGATCATATTGTCATGTTATGATGATGATGATTATACTTACCCGTACACTAATAATGTTTGTCTCTTATTCCATTCATGTAATTATTCCCCATAACAATGTATCCACTCACTAACTTATTTGATGTATATCCTCATGTGACTAAAATGATTATGAATGATTTTATGATGAATACAAAGGAAAAAATGATTTACAATATTTATTATATTTTTATGATATATATTTCTAATTTTTAAAAGACACTAAAACACTTGATTATTTGTTATATAAATATTATATAATTTATCTTAAAATAAATAATATTCATGTATATAAATGTGGTTTTGTATAAAAACCACATATATCTAATTTTCCATAACTAACTTACAAAGAAGTTTTTTCCCGATATAACCATGCATCCCCTACAATATCATACCATACATTCTTATCCACCATGCCTTGATTGGATTCATCCCCATGAATTAAACTAGGGACTCATATACCATTTTTTGAATCAATTTTTCTTCCCCATCCATATCCACTATTCCACTACATATCTATCATGAATTTTTATAATTTCTATATACATATAATAACCACATTTCATTCCATGAAGGAATCTAGATCATCCAATATTACTCTATTTAATTTATAAAATATTCAGAAACACACTTTCATTTTTCCATGGTTAGATAAGACCTATAAAAATCATTATCAATGTTAATAAATTATTCATCTTTATTACTCTTATGATTTAGGGAAGACCACCCCCTCTCCTACATTTTAATATAATATCTTAAAATATAAATAATCACAAAAACATATAATAATCTTTTAAAATTTATAGAAAACATGAATACAACCTTTCATGCCTTTATGGAATGAAATAACCAACAACACATAACAAAATTTCTATATAATTTATTAAATAAAAATGACACTTTGATATTATACTACGAATATATCACACCATATGAATGATTCCATGGGTCATATTATTGTATAACTAGGAAAAAAATTCTAATAAAAAAATTAATCCCACTCCCATACTAGTTAACATCTGCAACTCTATATATAGTGAAAATTTTATGCCCTAACATCCTATAAATACCCCAAAAATTCAATGACTATCATCATCAAAAATAATAATATAATTAATATAATTTATTAAGTGATAAAAAACTAAAAATAGCTACAACATTTTTTTAATAATTAATAAAACCAAAAAAAATTATTCAGTAAAACAAAAAACACAAAACTTTTACAATTAGTTAACCAAAACTCTTTCTCCAAATTATTTTAAATTTTCATAATTTAATTATTGTAAAAGAAATCATTTTCTAATATATATATTTGTTTAGACATGGAATGCAATTTTCAAGTTATGTGTAAATATATTCCTTATAAGATGCATGTATTCATTGACTTCCAAACCTTCAATTACTAAAAAAAATATAATAATATCATATTAAAAAAATTTAATAATTGAATAAAAAATGATTAACATTATGGAAGATCCTAATCTTTTCTGGTCATGACTCATTATTTTTTACATGTAAATTGTTTCTTTATTTTTGTTATACATCATTAAAGGCATGTATTGGGTGTTTTTGGGTAATTTTTTTTGAAGTTTTTAGTGGGTGTCTAGGTATTATATGGTTAACATATGGTATTATAAAACTGTTCACACTTCCCAAAAAAATCATGAAACCCTAAAAATAGGGGTATTACGCTTTAGGCACATTGTTTTTAAAACCATGCACCCCATGTCAAGAAAAATTATGAGAGATTTTTAATCAACAAAAAAATTTAAAAGAAATCCAAACACCCCCATATATTACCCCTAAACACCCTAGATCATGCCTAAACTATTTCTCCAAATTTTGATTCTATCAGGAGGGTTCCAAGGATCCTCTAACCCCATTCTCGATTAATTAAATAGTCATTTGAAGAATCATATCTATATTAGGAAGCGTTTTCTTCCAAGATTGGTTTCATTTTTCTACCAAATATTTTTATCAATTTTTAGATGATTTATTTTGTCCATTTGGTATGGTTTAAATCATTGTTTTCTTGTATGATGATATTTTCAATCTATTTTCTTGGATTTGGTTCTAGATATTATTGTTCATCATGTTCTTGATCATTCCTATTAATTTTGGGAATTTTGATGGAAAATATGATCAATGATCAGGAGGTAGGTGGTCTAAATTTCAATCCCCATATTCATGATGTAATTAAATGTATGTAATTTTGAAATATCAATTTCCATGATTGGGAAATTGTATGAGAGATTTAATTGATTTAATCAAATTTATTTATGATAATGAATTTTTTTAAAAATAGGGAAATTGAAATTGATTTAATTTTGGTCATGACACTAATGGGTTAATGGGATTTTATAATTGGTTAATTGATGGAATGTTCAACTTGATGATAATGGGAAATGATGGATTTTGGGATTATCCTTAAAGGGTTACTTCGTTTTGATAAAATACTAATAAATGTGTTATTGGTGAATTTTTCATTGTATTCCCATCTATTTAAAGTTAAATTTTTTAATAAATTGTATATGGTATACCATGATGTGAAATGTTGATAATATTTTTAATATCTATTAACCTTTTGGAATTTGATATATGGTATAAATTTTATTGATTGTGAAACAAGGTGTGGGAAATGGACTGATGCTCCAAATTCATATGGGTTCCTAGCCATGATGGTATTAGCCTAAAATCATGCATGTGTATATTTTTATGGCCCCAGGATTTTTGCTCAAAATTCCCATAGGGTGAAATAAAAGAACCTCTACACCCATGATATTCACAATGTACTATGGTTCCAAATGATCACGTCATGAATTGGAATTAAATGTATAATGAAATCCCATGTTATAATGAGATTTGATTTTAATATGTGATATGGTTCATACATCAGTATGAGTGGAAGTAGGTATTTATGGTTCATGTGTTCTAGGAAACACAATAATATATGTTTCTATATAAATAATAATTAAATATATAAAATTTTTAACATACGTCTTTTAGTTTATTCTTTATACAAGTTCATACATTGTTATTTAATTTATGTGGTTTTACACACCATTGTTGGTATTTTTCATAGTTTTACTAAAAAAATTACTCTAGGGTCCTAATTGGTATTTGAATATATATCAGGGTTGTAGGAAATGATAAGTGAAATACCCACAAGTTATATGGATGAATCAGGATGAAGTATGGATGAGGGAACCAAAAATGGTGTTGGAGGCCATTGGGTGTTGTCAGTGTATATTTAATTTGGTTTTTTATATGAAACTAGAAACATACTAAGGCATGAAATATCAACATTTGTAGTTTGGATATTGTATTATTACTTTTTTTGTCTTGTGATATTTTTTTCTAGTTATAATATTTATATTTGTTATTCAGTTGTTTATTTTTTTTCAATTTTTTTTATAATTTGATAAAATGGTTACAGTATCCTGATGATCAATATTAGAACTTTACTACTACTTAAAATACTATAGTGTATGAGGTGTTGCGCCTATGGTCATATAAAAACCTTCTTGGGACATCGGCGTGTGGAACCTGGATCGTGACATGATAATGTGTTGTCAAAGAAAATTTATTTTCATTTTTTCATACTATTGGGGAATGAACAAATTACAAAACGATGAGTTGGGGATTGTTCAAGAGATCATGAATTTGTGTAGCTACGACATTTATGTCTGAGGGTGGTATTGTTGTTATTGATGTATGTTGTTATGAATAGATGTTATTTCATCTTAAGTGATGAACCTTTTTGTGTGATGCGATTTTTGTTTTTGATATTTGAATCATGGATTGATTTGAAACATTATTTGATCATGTATAAATCATTAGGGGAACTATTTATTTTTTAATAAGAATCATATTTGGTGTGCATGAGAATAAT
This sequence comes from Viscum album, assembly GCA_963277665.1. NCBI lineage: Eukaryota > Viridiplantae > Streptophyta > Magnoliopsida > Santalales > Viscaceae > Viscum > Viscum album. The sequence continues at coordinate 1,966,701,825 of OY728133.1, forward strand.
CATTTTTTATTATGTTGTAAAATAAAAATCATTTTCATTGCTTGTGTAATTAAATGAAAAAGGTTCATAATATGGAATTTAAAATTAAAAATGATGAAAATAGGTAAAATGGATAAATGGGCGTTAAATGATAAATTTGAGTAATCAGAATGTTTTATCCTTTTTCAAACACAACTTATATGAGGTATAGGTAAGGTTAGTGATAACACCTTGGTACTGACTATGTGGTGGGTTATAGAGAAATGACATGATATGTATTTATGTGAAACCATATAAATGTGTAAATGTATTGAAATATGTCTTGAGGGGTGTTCTTATCATTATAATGATATTCATCTATGATGATCCCTGTTGATAGATAAACATGATGACATGGATATAAATATTCCTCCAGAAGATGAACTTGAGGGTACAATTATTCTATGAGAGGAATCTGATGAGTATTTTTGTGAAAATATTTGTTGGTTTATAAAGATTATTGAAAGTGATTCAGGGTGGGTTGTGATGAGTATGTTCATCCTGACATGGTAGTTCTAACTACAGTACCCTCTGACCGTAGCCAGAGGGTATGGACTGGAGGTAGCTGAGTTCATGATTGAGTCTATCCAGATGATCCTTGACCACATATAGACACCTACTAAGAAAAGAGTCATGATAGAATGTTATATGTTATGTGGTTTGGTAATGAATTGGTGGGAAATCCAGTCCCAGGATAGAAATTAGACAATATGGAGTGTAAGGTCTTTTAAGAGAGGTTCTCAGAGAACATTTACCCTAAGATTCTCAAGAAGTAGAGATAATCTATGTCTATAAGGTTGATATAGGGGAGGTTAAATCAAATGCACTATGTTAGACACTTAGTGAATTATTAGTGCTTTTTTCTAGCATTATACGGGGTTTGGTATACTATCGTAATTTGGTTTACAGAAGGGATTAAGTGTGAAATTAAGTCATAGGTAAATATATTTATGGTGATAATGCTTTTTGAAGTGGTAAATATGGATATCAAGTTTGAGGGGAACATGAAAGGGGATTGTAGTAGGGGATAAGAATTTTCTCACAAGATGACTAGTTGTTATGAACTTCAAGAGTTGGAAGAATCACTATGAAAATGTTGAAAAGAGTAGAGGAAATAAGAGTGGACATGGGGGAGGATCAGTTACACATGATCTATCCCGAGAGATCTACCACTAGTACGGTAGGTCGTGCCTCTTTCATAGGAATTTTCCTCAACCAATGGTAGAGTGTTGAGAATGCAGTAGGATGAAAAATCTACAATTATTCTGTATGAACCCAAGATATATGGGTAATGATAGAAGATATAGGAAAATTTATAGTGCTATAATGGGGTCTTCAACCCTACATCATTCTGGAAATTGGAGTTCTACTAGACGTGGTGGTCGAGGTAGAGGATGTTGGTATTCAAGGCATGAGTGCCTGTATCAGTAGAATGGTGTAGCTAAAGGGTCTTAGGATAAAACATATGGAATAGTGGTAGGATAATTGCATGCAGTTTAGCCTACATGCGTGCAAAGATATTGTCTACTTTCGATAGTTATATGTATAATTCTTTTAGATTATATGCTAGATAGTGACATATTTTATACTGGTGAATCTCATTATTTTATTAATGAATATCTGTAGAATTTTTTGAGTTTTATTGTAGAGTTTTTGGGTGGGTTATGATGATTAATACACCATTGGTAGTATGATTGAGAGATATCTTTTTTTAAGGGAAATTTTATTAAGGCTGGATGGTATCATTTTTTTGGGATCTCTACATTATTGATATGTATAAGTTCAAATTTATTTTGGGATTGGGCATGTTAAATGCATACTGAACCAACAAATATTTTTAACACAAGAGGGTGAAATGTATGTCTCATGAGGAAAAAATTAGGTTCATAATGGAGGGTGGGATATCTAGGTAGACCATTAAGGCCTAGCTCACTAGCATCCAGGGGAGATCACTACCCAGGTATTGAGTATTTTTCTAAATTAAGGGGGAGTAAATCATGATATATTTCCATCCATGGTGTAATGGTTTAAAAACATGTTTCCTGAGGATATATGAAGGCTAAAACTAGAGATAGATATGTTGAATTTACAATGGATCTCATGCAAGGGGATGAGTATGTTTCTATTCTGCCTTATAGAGTTGAACTTATAGAGAATAAAGATATAAAGACACTGATAGAAGTGTTAATGGTTATAGATTTTATCCATATTAGTATATCTCATTGTTTTCTAGTTTTATTCTCTAAGAATTATTATGGGATTTCCCATTTATATGTTTATTAAAAAATGTTGAACTTGATGATAATGAACAACCAATATCCTCTTACATGTACAGGTGTTCTCTTTGTCTAGTTAAGAGGATCTTGTATCTTCTAAATGATTGACTCAAGATCGAGGTCTAAGGGGTTAGTATTTAGAACATTTGATATATTATGGAATACATTTAGAATAATGTATCACCTTTATGAGTTCATCATGAGGCCTTTTGGGTGGATAATTCTCTTAGAAGAATTAGGGCCTTGATGAGCCAAATATTCCACCCATACCGGGATTAATTTTTTATGTTTTTGGAATACATCATGGTGTACACTAAGACTTAGGATGGTCATTCCCAAAATAATGATAATTCCCTCAGTATACTAATAGTGCATCGAATATATGAAAATATATTTATGTATCAATTATAGATTAATCCAGTAAACATATTTGGACACATGATCTTATTGGAAGGTGTTTTTGTAGACCCAATGAAATTTTAGGTAGTGATTTATTGGGATTTGACTAAAAATGTTATTGAAATCTGTAGTATATTAGGTTTGTGAGTTATTATCGAAGGTTCATCAAAGAATTTTCCCACATAGCAGCACCTTTATTGGGATTGACGAATAAGGGAGTTAATTTATTATAGTTTATATCACGTGGGAATAATTTCCTTGTGAAAAATAAGTGTTTAACTACTATACAGATCTTGTTCCTACGCAATCCATGTGATGATTAAATGGCATATTGAAATAGTTCTGGGATATGGCATAGAGAAGTGTTGATTTAGGGAGATTAAGTTATAGTGTATAAATCATGTAAGTTGATGATATATAATAGTAATTACCCTACACATGGTCTTGATTTTTCTATAATTATTTATCCCTCAATGTTTTTTTAGTATTATATTTTTTGTGAATATTATAATGCCCTTACAGAACAAAATAGATTAATGTATATCGTTTCATTGGGGGGTTCGAATCTTCAGCATTGGAGGTGGGATGTGTATATACAATCATTTTATTTTGGGTAGGCATATATTCATGAGAAGGGAAATTGTATTGATGATGATTTAAGTAGAGAAAATTTTACTTAAGCGGTTTTTCAATCTAGTGTTGAGTGGAAATCATAATTTACTATATAAGACACGTTTTGTGGTTCAGGGGGGACAAGAATAAATATTATTTATATCTATGTCAGTGGATTCCATACTTTTAAGATGGATTAAATAATGATAGTATCATGATCTAATTTGTTTTGGACATGATGGAGGAGAGTAAACATTCTATTGTACTATAGATGATCAGGATGTCATCTATTTCATAAATATGGTTGTTTCTACTTCATATATGCTAGAAGATATGATGTATGAATTTTGTTCCTTGAAGTGGTAAGTGCATCATTATACGACCAAAATGAACCAATACCAACAATAGTAGTATAGGTAGCCATGAATGAGAAAGGAAATTTCAAGGATTACAAAATTATGTTAAACCTTTTTATATGTGAATGATGAGCATAAATTGATTTTTTTCATTACTACAACTATTACCCATTATACAATTAATGTGTGATGATGTTACAATAGAGTTTGTGGTGGTTATCCCTTAGAAAACTCAAATTATTGATTCTATTTAGGTGGTTATGTTACAAATGATGAATTTTACACATTTCTTACCTATTCATGAGACATTCTCAATGGATCAGTTGGGTGACTTATACATTCGAAAGATAGTCCATTTGAATAGGGTTATGTGAAGTATAGTATTAGACCAAAAATCAAGTTTTTCTTCACACTTTTATAAGGGTTTGAAAAAAGGTTCTTGGTACTCGTGTTTAACTAATTATTGATTTCCACCAACATACAGATGATATGTCAAAGTAAGCTATATAGGTTTTGGAAGATATTCTACAAAAATATGTTCAAGACATCAGTGGATCTTGGAAGAATCACTACGTACATATTATATTCACCTATAACAATAGTTATCAGGTGACTATTCTGATATTATCATATGAGGAAATTTATTGTTGGCCATATAGATAACCTCTATATTAGATGTTGGTGGTTGAGTCAGAGTTGTTAGGATCATTTCTGATATAGGGGATGTTAGAGAATGTTCAGATAATTTAGAAATTGAGGGATATAGATTAGAGTAGGAATAAGCCATATGCTGATAGATGATTTTTACCTCCTGAGTCTGCAACTATTAATTGTGTATTCCTTTTGGTGTCTCCTATATTGGGTCAGTGGATGATTCATATATAGGGAAAATTGGAAGCTTGGTTTTTTGAAAAGTTTGGGGACATGGTGATAATTAGGCTAGTGGTGTACCGATCTACTCTTCCACAAAGGTATAGTTCAATGCACAGTGCGTTTTATGGTTTATATTTTTGGTGTTATAACCCCAATCATTTTTATGTGATTGATATGGATTCCATTGAACTTGAGACCAATGCATCCCTTTTTGGGAATTTGAAATATGTTATTCACCCTAGTGAGATATAATTTTTGGTAAATAATGTTCCAATAGTTCATGTATTATGGAAAAATTTATGTGTTCAAGATAAAACCTTGGAGACTGAAGCATATATGGGGATCAGTGGCCGGATCAGTTTTATCTTAGAATTTTAGAGATGTAGTTGATTACAACTCAGGTAAAATATATTAAAAGGTGCATAGATGGTAATATCCCGAAATATTCATTTGATAACTCAATCTCATTAATAGTTTTATTTTTAATTTTTTTGTTTTAATTTTGGTGAGGCATGTCTTCGGTGCATTTGGGTGAATTATGGATGTTTTTTGGGGGGTTTTGCACAGTGCATGATTGGAACACAATTTTCATAAACCATACATCCTACCCTATAAAACCATTGAATCCTCAGACACTAGGGTATTTCATGGTTGGCACATGCTTTTAAAAATTGTGTTCTCTCTTAGGAGTAACATTGAACCCCATAGAACAGGTGCACCATTATGGAACACGAATTCGAAAATTGTTTGACCCTTCATAGGCAAATGTGTGTGCGGTTTTTAATCATCTAAAAATTTAAAATAAAATTCCCAATCTCATAGTCAATACCACTACTAACCCTATCTCATTACTAAACTATTTCCTAATAATTTTTATTCTCTTGGGTGGTTTCCAAGGATCCATGAACACTGTTCTTGATGAATCGAAGTCTTGTCCGAAGAATCATCTATCCATTGGTATGTGTGTTCTTCCAAGATTAGTTTACGTTGTCTCTACAATATTTTTATCATCTTTTCGATGGATGATTTAATCAATTTAGGATGGTTTATATATATGTTATATTATATGTTGATCTATTAGATCTTGTTTACAGTACTTGGTTATAGATCTCATTATTGATTGTGTTCTTGATTGTTCTCCTTAAATTAGGGTATTCTAATGGATAATTATAATCACATGTCTTCAGGTATGTGGTATATATTTAATATTAAATAATCATGATTTAATTACATGTATGTAATTAGTAAATTGAAATTTACATGATTATTAAATTCCATTAGAGATTGAACTTATTTAATTAAATTTCATTGTGATAATGAATTGAGTTAAACTTGGGAGAATTAAAATTTTATGAATTGTGATCAATAAATTTATAGGTTAATGAGATTGTGAAAATTTTAATTTATGGGATATTTAATTGGATGATTTTGGTAATTGAGGGATGTTTTGATTAACTATAAATATATAATGGATTTCTATTAAATCTTGACAGATGGGTTAATGATGAATTGTTCGTATTATTTCTATGTGATTAATGAAATTAACATTGTATAAATTTATAATGTCATACCAATATGTAAAATTTTGATAATAGGTTTAATGATGATTAAACTTGTTAAATGTTATATATGTTATTAATTTTATTGATTGATAAATGGGGTCTCGTACATGGAATAATGATCCAAACATGCATGGGAGTCCATGGGAAGATGTTGTAGGCCCAAAAGAATTCATGTTAATATTTTAATGGGACATGTATTGATGATCTAAATACTAATGATGCATGGGACATGGGATGATTCTCCAAATACATATATGGTTGTAAAAGTGACATTATTTTCCAATGATATTGGCATTGGTGTATGGTTCTAAAAGATAGTGTTATGAAATGGAATAAAATAGATAATGAATTCCCATGTTATAATGGTATGTGATTTGAAAATGTGTTATGGTTCAGACATGGGCATGAGCCAAATTAGGTATTGATGGTTTGAGTATCGAAATGAACCTAGGAATTAATGTTATTAAATAATGAAAAATTGAATGTGAAAACTATTTACCTTATTTATTATACATTTTTGTTTACACAATTGTATGTACTATTATGGAATGGATGTTGTTTTTGATATCATTGGTGGTGTCTTAATTATTTTTACTTCACAACATCATTAGGCTACCTAATCGGTACCCAGATAGATTTTGTGGTTACAAGACATGATAATAAAAATAGCCCCCTCGTAGAATGATTATTTGAGACAGATAAAGGATAAGTGAAATAGAATTGGTGTCGAGACCTTCCCAGATTTTTATTGCTCTCTTTTTTTCATTAGAACCTTTACACCTATTATGACATGAAATATCCTCTTTTTGTGTATGAATATTATGTTTTTTATTTGGTTCTTCATGTGATATTGGTATGATTTTGTTATGGGATTCAATTTGTTTATTTTGTTATTATTTATACTATTTTTCTATTTTTATTGAGATGGTAGCGTCTCCCCATGATCGATATTAGACCTTTTCTTCTAGTTAGCATGTATGGAACAAGCCTCAAACAGTACAAAATCTTGAATTAAGTTAATAATTCACATTGAGGATCTTTTCAGGTTTATCGATTGAAAGGAGCTATCATGGGCTCTTTCAAATGATGTTCGGTTTCGAGTTACATAGGTGCAGCAGAGTGTCTGACCAAGGTCATCTCTCAAAGGAGGAAGCAAATTAAATAAAATTACTAAATGTAGTTTGAAAATAAAATAAAAGATAATTAAAAAACTACTTGAATAGATGAGGGTTTTTATTGTTTATAGAAATAGACAATGTTTTCTAGAATTTGATTGCATTTTTTATTTTTGAAATGAAGATCGATTAAAAAGACACAACAAGAAGATGTTTTTTAGACAATATTTAAAAGGCTTAATCAACATACATCTACCTATTCACTCGGTTATTTGTCATTGTCATCTTAATTAATATCCACTTAATTATGATCCTATAACTTGTTAACACATGAACCCATGAGAATTAACATTACCATAAAGATGAAGTGAATTAAACCGTATGCTATCTTTGAAACATGCAATCGCGGATTCCTGATTTGATTAATGTTATAAATATAGCTTATGGTTAGTGGTAAATGAAGGCACATGTACATTGTGTAATATGAGTATTAATTGAGATTAGAGATTATATTTTAACTCTACTAATTTATCCAACGTGGTCTTGTAACAAACCGAGATTTTTTGAGAACTATTCTTTTTAATTTATTTGCTGTCTTGTGGTGTATGTTACACTAGGATTATTTTGCGCTATACGCAACACCATATTATCTTTTAGTATACCCAACACTATTCTTGGATCGTGTTACACAAAATTTCAATTTCGTTTGACTGATGTTATTCTACACAACATTGAGTGTATATATATATATATATTCAATGGATAAATGAAATATTGTTGGATTCTATTATACGTAGCACCAACGGGAGCTTGCACTACACGCCACCCTGGCTTGTCTTTCATTACACGCAATCACAACCTTCCTTGATAGCGTGTGTAGTACGCAATAACGTGTTTCAGTAAATAACGATATGTTATTAAAATATTATATAAACTAGCCCTTAAAAAAAGTTATAGCCAATTTTTGAAATTTTATAAATTTTTTTTTTCAAAATGGACTTCATTTTTGGATTTGAAATATCGAAATTATCCTAGGGTGACTTTTTGGTATTTTTTGCAAAACTTTTAATTTTTTATGAATAGTGAAAACACTATGTTACTATTTAAAAACTGACATTTTATTTAAATAACTATTAATTTTTTTAAATTTATTTTTGGTAAAAATTGATAAATTATACCTATATAAGTTCAATGTAATTCATTGGAGTGATTTTATAATAATTTTATATGTATAAAAATTTTATTGATCATTTCACCATCTTTTACCCTCCTCCTAGGAGAATTTGAAAATTTACATAAAACCTAATTTTACCACTTCTGTGAGTTGAATTTCTAAAATTTGAGAGACACGGTTAATATCAAGGAGTAAAATTTTGTTCAATAAGATAAAAATAATTTTTGGTGAATAGTAAACTTTTACTTTTTAACACGATTAAAAGTAAATATGGTAATTAAGGGTAAAAATGATATTATTATTATCCTAACACATGTCCTAATACTATTGGATAAGTTTAATTCGACTAGAACAACCTTTCAAATAAATTATTACCATTTAGGTCCACTTGGATTAGATTAGGACATTTATTATTATTTTATTTAAAGAAGAGTTAAAATAGTTAAAATCAATGATTAATAACTAATACATTTTTATTATAGGGTTATACATAAGATAAATTAGACTATAAGTATTCATTATAAAGACAAAAATCTTTCCTACATAACAGTATTTTATTTATAATTTTTAGACATTAAGTAATTTAATTTATTTATGACACAATGATGATGCAGTAATTACCTTATTAATGTAATATTAACATAATTGATGTTATAAATACCCAAATAAATTTAATTTGAGACTTTTTATAAATTTCACTACTTTTATAGGTTAATATGAAATATTAGTATTGATTAAATTAACACTTTTCTAACTAATCTTGTTGTTATGATTTTCAAAAAAATCAATTACCAAATAGTGTGAAAATTGACATGAAATCGTTTTTAAAACAAATATTATATTATTAATTGTTATTATATTCCTAAAAATCTAAGGATTGGCCAAATTACATAGATAAGATAATATATATTAATAATTAACCACTTTTTGTTCTTTTGTCTTGTTATAGTAAGTTTAGTAACCATATAGTGTAATAAAACAATAAGACATGGTAAAAGTTAAATTATATAACTTAGAGTTAAATCTAAATGATAAGGTTAAAATAGTAACCTAAACATGTCTAAAACATATTTTTTGAGATTATTTTGACCCATCACCACTTTATATTAGAAATAAATATATTTGGAGCTATTATAAACTGAATATGACTTTATTATAAAATAATATTTCACATTTTTCCAAAGGTGCCCCTCTCCTCCCTTATAAAAATGGCACCCCTTCCCTCTTCTCTTCATACCATTTTAAGACTTGAAGATCAGCCAAACCCTGCCAATTAATCTTCTCAACCTATCTAGTTATGTCATATATGTTCTGGTCTTCTCAAAAGATAAACTCTAGTTCCCTAAGAATAAGTTTAAAGGAGGCGCATAGAGGAAGAGGTAATCTCCTCTACCGACTCTTTCAAGTTTCTTTCTACTTATTCTTCCTCTTCTTAAGTTTTTTCATTATAAAGTAATAACATCTTTATTACATATATAATTATATGTCATTATAAATATGAAACAACCCTATTTCAACTTCTATCCATCCTACTGAAAATGAAATCACTGCGCGTGCGTACGTACGGAATATCGTCTCCATGTCATGGTGTAATCAGTTTTCCCACCACCACCATACTTGGATGGGTAAAATGGTGTAATGAATAAATATATATTATTATTATAACATCATACTGATTCTAATATATTATATTATCCACTTCAATTCTATTTAATAAAAATGGGAACAATATCATCGCTCATGCGTATTAACGGATTACCGTCTCCACGACGCGATGAGATTAATTTTCCATGTAAACAATTCAAGAATGATTATAAAGTATATATAATAAGTAATAATGAAATATATGAAATTATAAATCTACCGTATTTATGTGTATATATATATGTCATCTACATACTTCCATTCATGTCAATAAGGAAATGAACATTGTGTTCATGCGTACGTACGGCCAACCGTCTCCATAAACGGTGTAGTTCATTTCATTTATCTATCTATTATATAGATATATATATATAATGAATATATATGATATATAAATAATGATTTAAATTCTGGAAGTAATTAAATAATGATATAAGTAATAATAATATCATTAACATCAAGTCCAAACACATACGATAAATAAAACGATTTTACCCAAAACACTGCTTTAACATGGAATTTACAAAAGAACTGATAATATAAAGTCATAAGTGAACCATATATGATATCATAACAATGAATCTGATTAATTAATAACTCAATGACATTATTTAAATCATTATACAGGAGGTTCAGATACGTACGACGCATATCAGACCAAAGGTAAAGGATAACTATTCCAATCTCGCTCTTATCCAAGATTATTTATTCGTAAGTATTTACTGGGGTTTTTGTTATCATCCATGTCCATGATTTCTAAAAAAAAATTAATGTATGTTTAATGTCATTTTTACCAATTTTTAATTTTACCACATGTTATTAATGGAATCTTAGTTTTTTTACCGAATGCGGAACTTTTTGACTTTTCCGACAAAAGTATGAGGAGAATGTTATTTTTAACTTATATGTCGTGAACGGATTTTTACAGTTTCATAAATACTCATTTTCATGAAGGTTCATCTACAAGATTGAATGATTATTTTCATCAAAACCCTTTTCTTTTAAAATGAAATTGCATTTTGTAAAAAGAAAATTATTTTGAAGCAGAAAGGATATTTTCCTCAATAATTCATTTCAAGTGTTTTATCAAAACTATTTTCCATCTAAAATGACATTATTTAATATGTTTAGGTTTCAATTATAATGTCTCCATTATATACATGGTTTGATTTTTCTTATTATGAAATGATATCCATTTTTTTATATGGATTATGTTATGATGGCATGATGTTTAAGAATCTCACTTTATTACATGGGTTATACTATGATGTATGATTTATGATTTTGTGGAACATAAAAAAATGATTTCATTATGAGATGTGTGGGACCTATATCTGCCTCCAATGCATTGGGTAACAATTTATATATCATGATATAGATATGGCTGGAATAGTAATTTAATCTGGTTCAGTAATACAAGACTGGAACAAGGAGTGAACTCGATTCAGAAAGGGACTTTTTCCACTAAGATTGTATTGGTAGCAATTGCTTGGATACTATGGAAATAATATCATGTGATTAATTGTTTCCACAATTATATGTTTTATTCCCATGCTATTTTATCATTATTGATGTATCTATTCCTTATGTACTGCTATGTTTTATGTCATTGCTCACGATTTTGATGTTTAAACATTATGTTCTTGTATTTAAGTTCGAATGTATATGGTTTGTTTTATTCTCTCCATGCTTACCCTTACTGAGAATTTGAGTTCAAACTTTATATTTCTTCTTTTCCCTTAGATATAAATAAATGTTTTGTGTAAGAAAACCAAATGGGAAAATCATTATTGGAGATTTTGAAGATCTTTCACAACGATTAATAGATTTTTTTCCGACTTTCCAAAGACACTAAACTATTATGATCCTTGAGTGTTGGTTTTTGTTATGTATTAAGTATTCCACAAAAGTAATGTATTGTCGATGTATGTCAAGCTTTGGGTCTATACAGTTGGTATGAGAGGAAAGGTTTAGTCAACCTTTGAAAACTCGGATGCGATAACTTTAGGGAGTTCCCAAGAGATATTTCTATGGTATGTCTAGGGATATCCCTCAGGTTAAGTATACGTATAGGATGTAGTCCTAGAATTACTATAACAATCTTATAATTAAGCCTAAGATGTTATATATTGAACGTACTCCCCCTTTATTATGTTGTTTTCCTAGCATTATTTTTCCCTCTCATACTGTTCTTTTTAGGTTTTAGAAAATGGCCGGAAATAGGAAGATTCATAATAATGGAGGATATGATGGAAAATGGAATGATATTCTTCATGAGAAACCAAATGAAACAGGATTTAGAATTAAAAACATCATTATTATGCCTAATCAGAAATCTCACAACATGATCAATAATCTCAACTTTGGTAAGTATCCCAACTCATCTAATAAGAGAAAGATAGAGTTTCATGATGATAGTAGTGGAAAGAAAGTTCAATTTCCCTCATGTAAATCATGTGGGAAGAGGAATTGTGGAGAATGTTTCAAAGGAACTGGTAGATTCTTTGGGTGTGGAAAGGAAGGACACAAAGCCTATAAGTGAAAAGTAAAAGGTTTAGTTAACACCATGGACAAGGATAATGGTATTTCTATGACATCAACAATGATTAAATGTTGAATGTACGAGAATTATACAAACCAATTCCCTAAGGGAAAGTCCCATGAAGAGAATCATCATGGTCGTATTGGTTGTATTTATGTTGATGATTATGAAGAAACTACAAATGATATGTGAGATGAAAGAATTTTTCCAGGTCATTCAATGGTTTAAGAAGGTAGTGAAATGATTATATGTTTATCAATAGTAATGTTATATAAGTAATCTCATGGTACTATTGAATAATGATCCATCTAAAGATTGTTAAACTATTGTTTTTCCTTATGTTTTTGAAAGTATATGTTGAATTGTACAAGTAACCATGATAGGTTATTTAGATATTTTTGGAAAGCACCTAATATGAACATAAAGAAGGGATAAGAAGATAATGAAATATTTGATAGTATTAATGATCTCATGACTGATATAAGGAAAAAGTGATATCATGGTTTGAGTATATAGAATTTTTGGGATTTTGGTATGTGGAAAGAGTTAGATTTTTACAGAATTCATGTTTTCACTATGGTTCTATGATAATTTATGTTTAAAGAGAATACATGATTATGGTATTCACATGTATGGAATCCAATCAACAAGATATATCTTATGATATATGGGGGTAAATGATGGTATTCACTTTCTTATTATGTGACCTTTCCAGTATTCCTTTTCTTTATACTATGATCATTGACTGAAGTATATTGGATAAGCCTAAAGATTGTAATGAATTAAGTTAGACATAAGATAGTATTGATTATGTCTAGAATTTTTTTCGATATAATTTCTGTAATGTTATAATACTATAGTTTTAGAAAAAGGAAAACATGCAGGACGGGCGAAAACCCGTCATTTCAGACAAGGCTATGGGAATAAAACCCACAACCGAAGTGCGAAAAGCCTTTATCACTTACCAGTGGTATACAGGAAATCCCTGGTTATTACAAACTAGTTTTATTATATTAATCTGTATGATTTATGAAGTATAAGTACAATATCACTATTTATGGACTTGTGTATATTTAATAACTTTTTCTATCCTTTTGTTTGAGAGAGTTGGAATGACCTATCATTCTATCACATGATCTGCTAATACTTCACAGAAGACAAATTCAACTTCATTTCTTTAAGATATGATGTGGAAATTGTTCAAGGCACAAACAACATCAAAATTGTACAAAAATCAAGTCAATATTTCTTTTAAAACCATCAATTCTTCAAATTTAGGGAAATGATCTTGAAATTGTTTTTCCTATTGTCCTTGTATCTGATGAATCAGATGGTACCTTAAATCATCAAAAATTTATGGCTTTGTGATTTTTTGATTTTTCATATCAATGTCCTCTACCACTCTCCGTCAGAACATTATGGTTAGATTTCTCTTCCATATCCACATTTTCACCTATGTTTTACTATATAGAACCCTAGTGATGAGTTAATCTGGGTAACCTTTATGTTTCATACTTCACTTTTTAAAATTAAGTTTTAGTGTTTTTTTAAGATATGGGATTATATGAAAGAACCATTCAAGTAGTAAACCATTTATAACCCCGATGAATTTTGAGGGCGAAATTCATTTTAAGGGGGGTAGAATGTAACACCCTGAGATGTTTTGAGAAGTATTATTTTTAATTTATTTGATGTCTTTTGGTGTATGTTACACTAATATTATCATGCGATATATGCAACACCATATTATCTTATAGTATAAGCAACACTATTCTTGGATCGTGTTACACAAAATTTCAATTACATTTGATAGAAGTTATTCTACGCAACATTGAGTGTATATATATATATATATATTCAATGTATAAATGAAATACTGTTGGATTATGTTATACGCATCACCATTGGGAGCTTGAACTATACGCAACCCTAACTTGTATTGCATTACATGCAATCACGCCCTTCCTCGATAGCTTGTGTAGTACGTAATAACAGGTTTCACTAAACAGTGATATGTTATTGAAATATTATATAAACAAGCCCGTATAAATAGTAATACCCACTTTTTGAAATTTTAAAAATTTTATTTTTCAAAATAGACTTCATTTTTGGATTCGGAATATCAAAATCAGCCTAGGGTGAATTTTTGATGGTTTTCTGAAAACATTCTATTTTTGATGAATAGTGAAAACACTTGGTTACTATTTAGAAACCGAATTTTTATTTAAATAACTATTTTTTATTAAAATTTATTTTAGGTCAAAATTTATACATAAAACCTATATAAGTTCAATGTAATTCTTTGGAGTCATTTTATAATAATTTTAGATATATAAAAATTTTATTGAACTTTTCACCATCTTTTACCTACCTCCTAAGAGAATTTGAAAATTTATATAAAACATAATTTTACCACTTCTGTGAGTGGAATTTAGAAATTCTGAGAGACACAGTTAATATTACTGTGTAAAATGTGGTTCAATAAGATAAAAATAATTTTTGGTGAGTAGTAAGTTTTTACGTTTTTTACCATGGTTAAAAGTAAATAGAGTAATTAAGGGTAAAAATGATATTATTATTACCTTAACACATGTCCTATTTCTATTGGATAAGTTTAATTCGACCAAAAACAACCTTAGGATTATAATATGACCATTTAGGTCCACTTGGATTAGATTAGGACATTTATTATTATTTTATTTAAAGAAGAGTTAAAATTGTTAAAATCAAAACATAACAACTAAAACATTTTTAATATGAGGTTATTCATAAGATAAATTCGACTGTAAATATTAATTAAAAATATAAAAAGATTTCGTACATAATGTTATTTTATTTATAATTTTTAGACATTAAATAATTTAATATATTTATGACACAATGATGATGTAGTAATTACCTTATTAATGAAATATTAATATAATAGATGTTATAAATACCCAAATAAATGTAATTTGAAACATATTATAGATTACACTAATTTTATAGGTTAATATGACACGCTATTATTTATTCAAATTTTTTTTTTACTAATCACGTTTTTATGATTTTCACAAAAATCAATTACCAAGTAGTGTCTAAATTGAGAAAAAATGGGTTTTAAAAAAAATATTATATTATTAATTGTTATTATATTCCTAAAAATATAATATTCGGATTAATGACTTAGATAAGGTTACATATGTTAATAATGAACATCTTGGGGTTCGTTTGGAATGTTATAGTATGTTTATTAACAATATAGTGTAAGAAAACAAGAAGACACGGTAAAAGTTAAATTATTTAACTTAGAGTTAAATCTAATTAATAAGGTTCAAATAGTAACCTAAACTTGTCTAAATTCTATTGTTTGAGAGTATTTTGACCCATCCCCACTTTAGCTTCTAAATAAATCAATTTGGAGCTATTATAAACCAAATATGACTTTATTATAAAATAATATTTTACATTTTTCTAAAGCTGCCTCTCTCCTCCCTTATAAAAAGGGAACCCCTTCCCTCTTCTCCTCACACCCTTTTGAGACTTGAAGCTCAGACAAACCCTGACAATTCCTCTTTTCAACCTCTATAGTTATATCATAGAGGTTCTGGTATTCTCAAAAGACCAACTCTAGATCCATAAGAAGAAGTTTAAAGGAGGGGTGTCGAGGAAGAGGTAATCTCTTCTACCGACTCTTTCAAGTTTCTTTCTTCGTCTTCTTCCTCTTCTTTAGTTATTTCATTATAAATTAATAACATAAGTATTACATATATACTGTTATGTTATTATAAATATGAAACAACCCTATTTCACCTTCTATCCATCCTATAGAAAACGAAATCACCACGCGTGCGTACGTACGGAATACCGTCTCCACGACGTGGTGTAATCGGTTTTTCCACAACCACCTTACTTGGATGGGTATAATTGTGTAAAGAATAACTATATATGATTATTATAACATCATATTGATTCTGAGATATTATATCATCCACTCCAATTCTATTCAATAAATATGGGAACGATATCATCGCTCGTGTGTACATACGGATTACCGTCTCCACGACACGATGAGATTCATTTTCCATGTTAACAATTCAAGAATACTTATAAAGTATCTATAATAAGTAATCATGAAATATATGACATGATAAATATACTGGATTTATGTATATATATATATATGTCATATACATACATCCATTCATGTCAATAAGGAAAAGAAAACATCGTTTATGCGTACGTACAGCCTATCGTCTCCATGAATGGTGTATTTCATTTCATTTATCTATCTATTATATATATATATATACTGAATATATATGATATATAAATAATTATTTACATTCTTGAAGTAAATAAATAATTATATAAGTACTAATAATATCATTCACAATAAGTCCAAACACGTATGATAAATAAAACGATTTTACCCAAAACGCTGCTTTGACATGGAATTTACAGAAGAACGAGTAATATAAAGTCATAAAAGAACCATATATGATATCATAAAAATGAATATGATTATGTAATAAGTCAATTAAATTATTTAAATCATTATACTGTAGGTTCAAATATGTATGAAGCATATCGAGCATATGGTAAGGGATAACTATTACAATCTCACTCTTATCCGAGCTTGTTTATTCGTAAGTATTTACTGGGGTTTTTGTTATCATACATGTCCATGTTTTCTAAAAAATCATTCATGTATGTTTAATGTCCTTTTACCCATTTTTTTATTTTACCACATGTTATTAAAGGAATCTTTGTTTTGTTTACCACACGATTTACTTTTTGACTTTTCTGACAAAAGTACGAGGAGAATGTTATTTTTAACATATATGGAGTGAATGTATTTTTACGGTTTCATAACGCCTTATTTTTACGAAGCTTCCTCTACAATATTGCATGATTATTTTCAACAAAACCCTTTTCATTTAAAATTGCATGGATTTTTGTGAAAAGAAAATTATTTTGAAGAAAAAAGGATATTTTCCTCAAGAATTAATTTCAAGTGTTTTATCAAAACTATTTTCCATCTAAAATGGAATTATTTAATATGTTTATGTTTCAAGTATAATGTCTCCATTTTTTACATGGTTTTATATTTCTTATGATTAAATGATATCCATTTATTTATATGGATTATGTTATGATGGCATGATGTTTAAGAATCCCATTCTATTACATGGGTTATGCTATTATGTATGATTTATGATTTTGTGGCACATGAAAGAGTGATTTAATTATGAGATTGGTGGGACCTATATCTCCCTCGAATGAATTGGGTAAAGATTTATATCTCATGAGATAGTGTTGGTTGGAATGGTAATTGAATCCGGTTCAGTAACACAGGACTGGAACGAGGTGTGAACTCAATTCAGAAAGGGACTTTGTCCACTAATATGGTATTGGCAGCAATGCCTTGGCTACTATGGAAATCATATCATGTTCTTAATGGTTTCCACAATTACATGTTTTCTTCCCATTCTATTTTATCATGATTTATGTATCTATGACTTATGTACTGCTTTTTTTATGTCATTTCTCAGGATTTTGATGTTTAAATATTATGTTCATATTTTTATGTTCAAATGTATATGGTTAGTTTATTCTCTCCATGCTTTCCCTCAAAGAGAATTTGAGCTCACCATTTATATATTTTCTTTTCCCCAGGATATAAAGAAATTTTTTAGGTATAAAAACCAAAGGGGAAGATCTTTATGGGAGATGCTGAAGATCATTCACAACGATTAGAAGATTTTGTTCCGAGTTTCCAAAGACACTAAACTATTACGATACATGATTGTTGGTTTTGTTTTCTATTAAGTATTCCACAAAAGTAATGTAATTTCCATGTACGTCAAGCATTGGTTCTCTACAGGTCTTGTTTTACCGATTTAGTTTGTGCTCTCACAATTTATACAATACTCAAACTCACTTGTTTTTGTGTCAATTGTTCAATTACTTTATTAGTTTAATTTAAACTAAAAACTCAATTAATAGATCATATTATGTGAATTACAATATATCAATAATTCAAAATAAATTAATGATGATGTTTAGTGGTTGGTCGATTACTAAAAAAACTACTCTTCCATTGGCGGTGTAGTCATCGTAGAAACGTTATGCATGTGAAAAGGTTTAGAAAGGGTATAACACAATCACTTGTCTAATATTGATTCTAGAACAAAAATAAATATTACGAGAATAATAAATTTAAAAAAATAGAATAAAAGAGAAGAAATAAAAGAAGAAAAATGAAGTTAATTATGAAAACATAAACATGACAACATGAAGAAGAAGAAGAAGAAGGCTTCTACGAAGGGATCCTTGATTCAGGAGCTACCGTTATTGAATTTCTTGGAGAATTGGAGTGGAATCTATTTTAATATTCCATAAACATTATAATTCATGTCCCAAACCATCAAAATTATAAAAACATATTTATAGAGTGGAGGGGAGGCTAGGTTACAATTGGTTTCAAGTGTGAATGGAGAAATTTAGAGAAATATTTTAGTCCAACTTATACTGCCATTTTGACCATCAAATCTCATGAATCATCTATTTTTTCAGCAAGATGATTTGTGAAAAATTTAATCAGAGATATCCTATAAAAATATGAACCTAGTCTAAGCTCTATGAAGATGTTACTCCCCAATACAGAACCCATGTCCATTCTAGCGAGTCCCACCCACCATTGACTTAATGGTGCATTTACTCAACAAAAATTCACTCTTTATCTCTACTGTGATTCATAAAAGTTAAATAAAATTACATTAGGAACACTATTAAAAAATATTAAGTTAAATAAGTCATATTAAAATATTTATGTGCACAATACTACAATGCATTTTAAAAGGGAAAAACTAAAATTTTCATCAAAGTTTCAAATGAATTATCTAATCCCAAATATTTAATAAATGAATTTATTTAGCAAAATGTGAGAAAATTGTGTCATTTATTTTCAATAAAATATTCAAAAAATTATTGTTTTATCAACTCCCCCAAACATACCCTTTTTCAGTCATGGTAAAAACCTCATATCAAGTAAACATCAATATCAAATCAAAACAAATTTCAAAACACATATCCTTGAGATCCAACAATTCCACACCATGAACCAAAATATATCATGCCTCATAAAAAACCATTATTTCATGTTCTGCATTTATATGATTCAATATATTTCCACTTAATTTATCCTCCACTATTAAAATCACATAGCTTTCTTGAATTTTCTTTTATCAGAGAAATGTTAAATATTTTTAGCAATTCCTCTCTCATCCAAACTCATAGAAGGGTTAACACAGGCTTGATAGATTTCTACATCACCACCCAATGTTAGTCAAGGACATATGTTTATCATAAAACATTTTCAAGGTTGTTCTGTGGATTTCGGTTGGTATGTTTGAGATGTGAAAAATTATGAGGCAGAAAGAGGGGGGATTGACACTTTTTAAAGGAAAATTTCATTAATATAATTATCACTCTACTATGGTCTCCTCCACACACCTCATCCTATCAATTCAGTTACATCATCATAAAGGCTCATAGAAATTTCACACCATTCATCATTTCAGTAATGAAAATGTAAATCCTCTCAAACATAATTTTCCTGACAGCTCCAGATAGGCAAAACATTATTTCTTCATTAGAAACTCCAGAAATGCACAACATCTTTTATCACGAATGCTCCAGAAAGGAGAAACATTCAATATAATGATTTTTTTCAATAGAAAACCCATCTCTTTGGAAATTTATTTTCCATCAAATGTATCATAGAATGTGGTATCACAACACAAGATAGCTTCCCCACATTTAAAATCAACTAGATTTTGCAATTTCACTTCAAGAGTTGGTTGGATAGGGAATATTGGCTTGTAACGTGGCTAAAATAACGGGCTATTCATAGATTCTAGGGGCTACAAGGATTAAATGTTCATGGTAGGCCGTTATAAAAAAAGTATTCTTTGAAATAGGGGAATTAATACCAAACAAATTCCACAATCATTTTAAACATAATTTCCTCAAACCCTCATTTTTTCGTAGAAATAAATAAAATTCTGGTTAAATCAAGCATTGTTTGGTTCTCTCAAGAAGTTAGATGAATGTAATTTATATTAAAAGAATGGTTCTAAAGCCTCACAAGAATGTTATTTCAAATAAAAAGACAGTGAGATGTAGCATGAGATTCAAAATTTTGAGTAATTTCCAATAATTTAAAAAATATTTGAACATGAAACAAAGTTATTTTCAGCATTCATTTAATCTCTGTTTCGTGGGATAAATTGTTTCAATTATTGATAAGGATTTCAAAATTATAATAAGAATCATTTCCGCACAAAATTTTAATAAATACACAAAAAATGTAAAATAAACACACCAAATTTGAAAAAGACAATTGTTTTTTAAAATCATTGAAAAACAGAAAAACAATTGAAATTACCAACCAAAAAGGATCCCTCCACCACACATAAAATGTTAAATTTTCATCAATGTGAACCCATTAGATGATATTTTCACATGATATGTAATATTTTAAATAGGAAAAAGAATAAAAAATTGAATGTTTTAGGAATAGCATGATATGCTCAAATGATGATGGGGTCATGCAGTGTGTTGAAATACACTACATCAGAAGGAAGTCCCACAATGTATCTCTTCAAATGATGCCCACTGACTAAAAACATCATTTTATTATCCTCTTTATAAATCTCTACTACACCATAAGGAAAAAAATTAGTCACAACATAAGGACCTAACCATCTAGAACATAACTTACCAGGCATCAAATTCAGTCATGAACTGTAGATAAGGACTTTCTTTACAACATAAAACACTCTATTCTGGATCATTTTCTCAGGATATGATCTTGATCTTTCCTGGTTGAGCCTTGAGTTCTCATATTAATACAATCAAATCTCCTCAAGATCATAAATTTGTATCTTCCTTTTGATTCCAACTTGGGACAAATCCATGATACATTTCATTATATCCCAATAAATTTGATGCTCAACTTCCATGAGGATATGACAAGCTTTCCCAAAAAAAATCTAAAATGGGGACACGCTAATGTGTGTCTTGTATGCTGTCCTATAATACCACAATGTATCATCTATGTGCTCACTCCAATCTTTCCTATTTGTTTGCATAGTTTTCACCAAAAGTTGTTTCAATTCATGATCTGAAACAACAGCCTAGCCATTTTTTTGGGGGTGGTATGGTGTTGATGATTTGGGTGTAACCCCATACTTCCGAAGAAGGGAAGAAAGATTTCAATTACAAAAGTGTTTCTGTTGGTCACTGATGATGGCCTTCGATACTCCAAACCTATAATTTTTTTTTCCTTTGACAATGTCCACAACAACATGAGAATCATGAGTCTTGGTGGCCTTATCCTCCACCCATTTACTTACATAATCAACATAAACTAAAATATAAAAAAACCCAAAATTACTAATAGAAGGACCCGTAAAATTGATGCCCCACACTTAAAAATTCTCACAGAATAATATGGGTAGTTGTGGCGTCTCATTTCTCCTAGAAATGATTCTCGTGTGTTGGAAATGTGATCATGACTTAAAATACACATGAGAATCATGTAATAATCTAGGACAATATAATACAGAATCTAAAAAATTCCTTGCTATTAGTTGGGGTCCAAAGTGTCCACCACAAGTAATTGTATGAAAAAATTGTAGAACAGACTCAAACTCATGATCCGGAACACATCTCTTAATAACTTGGTCACTACACATGTGCAATAAGCATGGACCATCCCAAACATAAAATCATAACACACTGTTTAATTTTTGGACATGATGTTTACTAAAATTTTCGGGGATTTTAGAGGCAACAAGGTAGTTAACTAAAGCTGCATATCAAGGATGCATACCTGAGATGGAATAAATATGCTCACCCGGGAAAGTGTCCCGAAGTGGTACCTAGTCTATGGTGTCATCCTCTAGTGTGTGAGTAAGACAACTCATGTGGTCTACAACCATGTTTTCTGACTCCATCTTGTACTTTATCCCAATATCAATTTCTTGAAGAAGGAGCATCCTTCGGATTATCCCAGGCTTTTCATCTGGCTTTATTAAGAGGTACCTCAAAGCTGCATGTTCAGAAAAAGAAAACTACTTTAGAGCCCATTAAATATGATTGGAATTTATCTAAATCATATATGGAATCAAGAAATTCCTTTTCCATGGTTTTTTATTTATATTGGGTTGAATATAGTGTCCATGATGCATAGTAAATCACATGTGAACATCTCTCCACCCTCTGAGATAAGACAACTCCAATAGTGAAGTTGGTGGTGTCACACATAAGCTCAAAAGAAATCTCCCACTGTTAGGGTTTTATGATGATTATAGTGGTCAGCTACTTCTTTATATCATCAAAGGAAGTCCTACAAGAATCATCAAACACAAAATCAGAATCCTTTTGATGTGATCATGACATAGGACGAGCAATCTTACTAAAATATTTTATGAAGCGCCGATAAAATCCTGCATGCCCTATGAATGATCTAACATCAAAAACACATGAAGGATAGGGTAGGGATGAAATATTATCTACCTGAGATCTATCAACCTCTATCCCATATTTTGACACTACGTTCCATAAGACAATTACATTCTCTTCCCTAAAATGACACTTTTCAAAGTTCAAGACCAGATTCTTCTCAAGACAATGATTCAACACCTTTTCAAAACTAGAGATACAATCATCAAATGAACAATCATACACTATAAAATCATTTATAAATACCAATATTAAGTTCTCAATAAAATCATAAAAAATACTCACCATGCATCTTGTGAAGGTACCTGAGAAGCTACGAAGTCCAAATGGCATCCATCGTTAGGAAAACATATCGAATGGACAAGTGAATGTTCTCTTCTCTTGATCCTCCCAAGTAATACGAATCTAAAAATATCCACAAAATCCATCCAATAAATAGTACTGTGTTTTCCAGCTATTCTCTCAAGAATATGATCAATAAATGGATGGGGGAAAGGGTATTATTGAGTGGACTGATTTAGTTTCCTATAATCAATACACACACGTCAACTATATTTACACTCATTATAATTAACTCCTCTTTATCATTTTTTATAACTATTACGCCAATTTTATTAGGAATAACCTGAATAAGACTCACCCACTTGGAATCAGAAATGGTAAATATTATATATTCCTCATGGAATTTTCAACCACATTTTTAACAACCTCCAAAAGTGTTGGATCGAGTCTCTTTTGTGGCTACCTAACCGGTTTAGCCCCATCCACCAAAAGAATTCTATACATGAAAATAGAGAGGCTAATACCTAATATGTCATCCAAGGTCCACCTTATTTAGTAAATGTTCTCCATAAAATGATTAAAATGTTATTATTTATGTTCAAATTGAATACTATTAGCAATTATAACAGCTAATCTCTCACCACATAACAAGTATGAGTAATTGAGATTTGGTTGAAATGGCATGAGTTCCAATGTAGGGGGTGGCGTACAGATGGAGTCATATAAGGAACTAAAATATGTACTAAAGGGCATCTGTATCAGAATATAAATCCTCAAAATCAGAAAATAAAGCATCAAATCCATTATCATACTAAACAGCCATGTCATAATTAGAGTTCACATGATCAAAATATGAATATGATTCCATTTCAAAATCAGATCTATGAGACTCCAATGCATTAGAAATCGGTTTGGAAGTACTCTTAGACATAAAACTAGAACCAATACTCTTAATCTCCCTAACCATATGATAATAAAATTCCATGGGGTTATTATTTTTTGGTTCAAAATGGGAGATAACAAATTCAGAATGGTCTTCTAAGGGGTACTTCATGGATTCCATACCATTAAATATAACAACTTCATCCACAAAATCCCTAGAAAGTGCACCCTTATAGACATTTATCATAGTTTTTTTTTCAGTTTTGAGGAAGTTTCTACCTCAGATAATGGGAGCATGGGAACTTACCTAATCATCATCTAGGTTAAGCACATAGAAATCTACTGGAAAGATCATGTCTCTTACCTCGAAAAGTACAACTTCAAGGACTCACACTGGATATATTGTAGCCCTATTTGATGACTGCCCCACTACACTCATGGGATTCAACTCTCCATCCTATAATAAAGATAATACAGAGTGAGGAATCACATTTATAAAAGCTCACAAATCACAAAGTGTATCATAAAAGTGAAACTCCCTTAAGATGCATGGGATGGTGAATGTCCTTGTATCCTTGCACTTTTTTGGAATTGCTGGAGCTGGGGTAATGAGTTCTGACACATTCCTTCCAAGATTAACCCTCTCATGTATCTTTATCCCTCTCCGATTGGTACAAATTTCTTTTAATAATTTTCAATACCTTGGTATTTTCTTGATGGCTTGAAGTAGAGGAATGTTGATCTCTACAAGATTGAATGTGTCCAAAACCTCATTTTACATTGCTTATTCACCCATATTTTTTTATACAAATCTATTTTTAAATGGAAGTGGATTAGGAGGAACTTCATAAATATTTTTCTTAACCTTTTCTTTCTCCTTGGATTGACAATATGTTGGTGTGGATTGGGGATTTTCTAGAGTTTAGGTTAATCCTGGTGGAACGATAGGTGAAGATGTATCTGTTATTTTCTTCCCACTTCACAATGTGATGATACTGACATTCCCCTTGGGATTTATAGTAGGTTGGGAATGAATATTTCTAGAGTTCTTACTTACTAGTTCATCGAGGGCAATGGAAATCTCGCTCATTTGAGTCTTCAACTCCCTCACCTCCGAACCCTAACTCTTCAGCTCATTCTGTTGATTAAAAAAAATTTAATCAAAATGAAATCAGTGATAAAATATACCTTGGGTGGGGGATTACCTTGTTACTATCTTGTTGATTCTTGGGAATCAATTCTCCTTTATGGTTGTTGGAAACCCTGCTGGTAAGTCGGAAGCTGCTTGACATTTTTTTTGAAAAGGGGGCCTTTGTTTTTGTCCAGATCTATACCTCATGTTTGATTGATCATTCCACCCTTGGTTTTATTATGGGCCAAAATAATCAAGCTTATTTTGGGGATATGGTAGTTTTTTTACTAATATGGTCTCCTAGGGATAATTGCTGCTCAATCCTCTGTCCCTTGTAGTTGTGGGAAATAGTCAGTTGGGAGGCCTTCCTCGGTGAAAATACCACAAGTACTTGAAGGAGGGGGTGGGATGTCTTTTGAGTGAAATAAATTTGACCCACCATAGTATTAAATTCTTCCAAATTGTTATCAATTAAATTATTTCAATAAAAGATGAACATACTTGATGTACTCCCATGACATGTGGTCTACCTCAATCACCAAATTTTTTGGAGTTTTGGTCCATTTTGTCGATCAACGCATGTGCAGCTACTCATGTCTTTTCCACCAATGCTCCTTTGCTATAGCATCCTCCATGATTCTATCCATATGTGTGAGTCCATTGTAGAAGTACTTGATGAGGAGTTGCTCTATTATTTGGTGATGTGGGCAGCTTGCACACATCTTCTGGAATTGCTCCTAGTACTCATACATTGACTCCCCTTGGGATTTCATTATCCCAGAGGTCTCTTTACGAACAGAAGTGATCCTTAATGATGGAAATAATCTCTCCATTAAAAGATTTTTCAAATCATTCCAACAAGTTACATCTTCAAGTTGTAAATAATACGTCCAATCTTTCGCAGCTCCATCAAGTGAAAATGGTAATGCTCTTAGTTTGATTTGATCGTCAGAAAAATATCATGGTTTTAAGGTTGAGAAAAACAAAATAAATTCATTAATCTATTCATTTTGATCTTCACCAGATAATCAATTAAATATTTTAAGAAGGTGAATTAATCTAGATTTCAGTTCAAAGTCTTATTCATGATTTGGGTATGCAATACAATTTGGATGATAATTAATATAAGGTGTATCCAATTCTGGAATGGTTTTATTAGTTTTATTTCCATAATTTTCCACCATTTATTCTTCTCTTATATTTTATTTTACATTTATTAAAATTTTAATGATCTTGGAGTGGAGGAAATCTCCTACAGGATGAATGTCGAAACATCCCGTAGACTATGATTGTCTGATTCGAGCCCTAAGGCTTTATATAATCTTGGGGTCAAGATATAAAAGATACTTGGGATTAGTTCATTTCATAAATCAAATGAAAATGAAAATAAGAAAACTTAAACATTATAAAATAAAAATCAAAATTTTGAGTTGACAATCCAAAACGAAGTAGAAGAAAATAAAAAAATATGAAATAATTCAGATTGGGTAAAGAAAGAAGGAAAAAGAGAAGATAATACAATGTAAAATAAAATAAATACCTCTAATTGTTTGAAATAATTACTTGCCTCACTGGAAATAGAATCAATTTGAAATTGGTTGTCGTGGGTGCTTTCAAATGATGTTCAGTTTCAGGTTACTTAGGTACATCAGAGTGGCTGACCGAGGTAGTCTCTCAAAGGAGGAAGAAAATTAAAGAAACTTCTTAATGGTATTCTAAAAATAAATTAAAAGAGAATAAAAACACTATTTCAAAGTATTGGGGGTTTTTTACCATTTATAAAACTATATGATTTTTTCTGGAAGAAGATTTCATTTTTTTGTTTTTAATTTTGAAATGATGTTTGATTAAAAAGATACAAGAAGAAGATATTTTTAGACAATATTTAAAAGGTGTAACCGGTATAACTATACATATTCACTCAATTATTTATCATTATCATCTAAATTAATATTCAATTAATTATTATCCGCTAACTTGTTATCCTCCGGACCCAACTAGAATTAACATTACCACAAAGATGAAGTGAATTTAACCCTATGCTATCATTGAAACATGAAATCACGACACCTTTCTTTGATTAATGTTATTAATCATTATTATGATCAATGTTAAATTAATTCACATGTCCATTCAGTAAAATTAGGATTAATTGATATTAGATATTATATTTTAACTCTACAAATTTATCCCGCGTGGTCTTGTTTTACAGATTATGTTTGTGGTCTCAAAATTTATACAATACACGACCTCGAATGTTTTTGTGTAAATTGTTCAATTTCTTTCTTAGTTTCATTTAAATTGAAAACTAAATTAATAGATAGTATTAAATGAATTATAGTATTAGATTTATTGAAAATAAATGAATGAAGAAGTTTAGAGGTATATCGATTACTAAAAAGAACTACTCTTCTATGGGGGTGTAGTCATCGTAGAAACATTTTTCATGTGCAAAGGTTTAGAAATGGTAGAACCCAATCACATTTATAATATTGATTCTAACACAAAAAGAAATATTAATATCAGAATAAATTTGAATAAAACAGAAGAAAATTTAATAAATAAAAGAAGAAAAAATAATTTTATTATGAAAACACAAACATTATAACATGAGGAAGAATAAGAAGGCTTTGATGAAGGGATCCTTGCTTCAAGAGCTACCCTTATTTAATTGTTTGGATAATTTTAATGGAACCTATTCTACTATACCTAAAACTTATTAATTCATGTCCTAACCCCTCAAAATGAGAAAAAACCCAATTTATACAGTGGATAGGAGGATAAGTTTCAAGTGGTTTCAAATTTGAGTGGGGAAATTTGGCAATATATTTATTCAAAATTTGACCGCCCATTTCACCACCAAAATTCATGAATCAACTCTCATTACAGAAGTATTTATTATGTAAAATTGAATTATAGAGCTCTTATAAATGTTTGGGTCTAATAAAACCATGTATGAAAAAGTTATGGCCCAAATACATAACCCATGTCCATTCTGTAGAGTCCAGTCCACCATTGATTTAATGGCCCATTTTCTCCATCCAAATGCACTCTATAGCTCGAGTGTACTGAAAAAAATTGTAGAAATTTATGATAGGAAAACTATTAAAAAGGTTTAAGTTCAAATAAGAATATTAAAATATTTATGTGTGAAATATTTTAGTTCATTTTAAAAGGGTGAAACTCGAATATTCATTAAATTTTCAAATGAATTATCTAATCCTAAACATTTCATAAATTAAAATATTTAGAAAAATTGGAGGAAATTATGACTTTTATAATCAATAAAATATTAAAAAACTGTGTTTTATCAACTGGAATAAAACATAATAAAATAGATTAAATGAAAGAATAACAAAGAGGTTTATTATGAAAACACAACCATTACAACATTAAGAAGAAGAAGAAGGATTCGATGAAGGGATCCTTGCTTCAAGATCTATCCTTATTGAATTGTTTGGAGAATTAGAGTGGAACATCTTCTCCTCTTCCCTAAAAATCCTAATGCACGTCCCAACCCCTCCCAATTAGAAAAATACTAATTTACAGTGTGCAGGGGAGGTTTGGTTTCTAGTGGTTTCAAATGTGAATGGGGAACTTTGGGCAAATATTTTAATCCATTGTGCACTGCCCAGTTGACCACAAAAACATGTGAATCAGCTCTCCATTCAAAAGGATGATTTTTTCACCATTTAATCCTAGATATCCTCTCAAAAATTTTACACATACAAGAATAGATGAAGATTTTATGACCCAAATACAGAACTCTTTTCCATTCTGGTGAGTCTAGCCCTCCATTGACTTAATGCCACATTTGCACTATCTGAATGCACTCTTAGGCTCTAGTGCTCTATATAAAAGTAGTATCAAATTAATTGATGAACAATATTAAAATATTTCAAGTTCAAATAAGTTATATTAAAATATTTATGTGTGAAATACTATATGACATTTTGAATGGGTAAAATTGTAATTTTCATCAAATTTTCAATTAAAGGATCTAATCCCAAATATTTCACAAATGAATATATTTTTCACAATGTGAGTAATTTATGCCTTTTATTATCAATAAAATATTCAAAAAAAATATTGTTTTATCATATATTTATTTAATTAGTTCTCAACTTATACATTACAACTTGAATATTACACTTTGAAACTTCAAATCACTAATCATTTTTTTCATAAAAAATAAAAAAAGGGATCATATTTAGCTCCATGTTTTAGACTGCATGACTTTTCCTTTATTTCATCCTTGACCCTATTTCTATTTAAGTCATGTGAAAAAAATTAAAAACATGGGATGAGAGTAAAAAGATATGTAAGGGAGACATAAAGAAGAAAAACTGTTATTTGTTTTCAAAACAACTTGTAAACAATGAATATATTATCATAATGCAATAATTTTAACCTTAAAGAAGTAGAAAATAACTACACTAAATATAATATCATTTCTTACCACTTTTGTGGCCAAAATATTACCATAAATCCAATATAATATAACATATAACATATAAAAGAAACATGGGACATAAACATACTTAAATGGAATAACCATATGGTCACCGTCTACACATATCATTAAATGGAATAGCCATACGACTGACTTCTATACCTAATTTATTAAAGGTTATAACATAACTACACATAATTGGTTTATCACAGAACCACCCATCATTTAGTCTATCACATAACCACCAATCATTTTTTTATCACGCTACCACCCGTCAAATTTCCAAGTACCATTATATAATAATAACACATAAAATATTAAAAATATCATCATTTCACTAATAATATTTCCTCTAAAATGAAATTTAGTTGTTCCATTATATTGAAATAGTAAATCCTCATTGAAATCAATTTTCAATATGAAAATAACCAAAAAGGGAATAAGGTATTTTTTTCATTTTAAAAATTAATTATCTTTTAGGGGAAGCCAAATATCAAATAATAATTATGATAGAAGAGAGGTCATTGTCACCGAATATGCTAAAAATATTCCATTGACAATTAGTAAAACTAATCATAGATCAAATATTACCTTTTAATAAAATTAAATTTCAAAGGATTTTATTATACACCATGTAATATAAGTAGGTGTATATTATCAAAACATGCCTCAATGAAAGGATATTGAGATGAAGTCCCTTTCCACATATCTGACAAGACTCGTTCCTTCATTAATTTCTACATTAATAAACTTTTGTTAATTTATAATTTGTTAAGAAACTTTTTCAAGTTTATTATTACTTTAATATCACTTATTACTATGTTATAAAAATTTCATAATTATTTAAGTTAATATCATTTGTTTTGTAGATATTGGGTACTTGAGTCAAAAATGATCTTATTACAATTACAAATTGTCTGTGTGGTCAAATGTTAATTATATCTAGAATAGTATTAATTATTTATATATCATATATATACATTATATATGTATTTATTATAGTCCATAACATTTAGAGATATGAAATGAAATGCATTGTTCATTGAGACAGTAAGTCGTACGTATGTATTAATACTTATATCATTTATTTGTCATATTAATGAAATGAAGGCTATATGATACATAGGTATATTATAATTCTAGTACAATATAATATGATATATGTGTTTTATGATTTCATTAATTCCATATTTTATACATTCCATCTATTCCATGAACGAGTCGTATCACTTGAGGGGCGGTGGTCTGCACTTCCTCAAATAAAATTATAGTATTAGAACATTATTGACTGTATGAAAGTTTAATTTAAATAAAAAACCAAAATCATAGAGAAGATATAAATATATTATAAATCATATATAAATATACTTCCATTATAATGTCCACTATGAGAGGTGGTACGTGAAAATCAAACAATAATCATTTCATGAGGTAGTAGTTAGCCGTACAAAGAAAGAGTATGTTCGTATCCATTTGATATAGGAGTGTATAAATATAGTAAGAATAATTCTATTAAAAATATTGTAGTATATTTAATATATTGGTATTGTTATTATATTAAATAATAATAATAGCATTGAGAGTTTGGAGGTTATATAAAAGAAAGGAACTTGAGAGAAGACGTTCCCTCTATATCTGGAAACTTCTTTTGATTTGAGCCTAATAGAATTCTTGAATTTCATTATGCCCAATTTAAGGCTTATAAGAGGAATGTGGGGATGTTGGAAAATTATTTGGGAAGATTTTGGTTGTTCCAAGAGGCTTGAGAGTTGTGAGTAAGCAGTTAGGTGTGGTGGCCTTTTATATGAGTAAGTAGGGATACTTTAGGAATATCATGAAAGATTATATTATTATAAACTAAAGTTAGATTTCAAAAGGTCCAAAACTAATTTAATTAGAATCTAAGATGGTTATTGTTTTAAATAATCTCAACTAGTACAGTTTAGGCATGTTTTGGTTTCATATTTGATTATATCATTTCGCACTAACCCTTAGTTAACGAATTTATCTCTTACCCTATCTTATTGGGTATTCATCATATATGGTTAATATAGTTACCATAAAATTCCAATAAAACAAAAATTGGTTCATTAATGACATCATAAACATTATATTATTAAATTTTCCTAATCTTATAATTTTTAGGACTATTATATTATTTAATAAAATAGAAATTATTTTAAAAACTCATTTATGTTAATTTTTACTATTCAAATCATGACTTTTTTAAAATACATGAAAGCTAAATTCTTTCAAAAAAACCACCATTAATTAAAATATAACAAGTCATAACCATACCTAAAACTCTTGGATGGAACATTCCCAAATAAATTTATTCTAAAATTTAAATTCTCATTTATTTAGATATTACATTAATTAGATAATCACTATATCATCATTGTGTTATACATAAATTTATTTATATGATTTCTAAATAGTATAAATACAATTCCATGAGGTATGTAATATTTTTATATTTCTAATAACTATTTATAGTCAAAATTATAACATATATAACTCTATATAAAAATTATTTTACTAAAAGATACATGTTTATGTTACATTTTTCAATACATTAAATTAATGTTATAAAATTTTATTTTCACATCCATGTGGCTCCATAAGGTCACAAAATTGACCCAAGGATGCACATGGTCTTAAATATATCTTCTCATAAGACTAGGACACGTTTTAGGGTATTCTTATATTATAATAATATTATTTGTTTACAATAATTTACCAGATTTACCCATTAACCATGATAAATAAAATAATTACATAAGTTACTATTCATAATGTCTAAAAATTAAAGTTAACTATTTAAAAAATATACACCTCATGATTCCATATATGAAATCCATTTTTCCAAATTCAAAACACTGAAGTGGCCGAAATGAATTGAAAATTTATTCTTGTTGTCAAAACTAAAAAAGCGAGATTTGAAGAGGTAATAACTACAAAAATATTGACATGTGTTTATGTCCAATTTCAAAGTTTAATTACTTCCAATGAAAAAAATTGGATTAAATGATAAAAATATAATCAAATTACAATTTCAAACCAATAAAAAGTACAATATATCTATATAAATATATTTTATTAAAAGGTATTTTGGAATTAAATTTTTTTAATTTTTATAATTCATAAAAATATGAATTTTATCAAATAAATACAAATATTTTATGCAATTAAAATTTTGATGTCCAAATTCTATAAAAGAAGATTATTTTTGCAAATGAAACATATAAATGTTTCAAAAACTACATTTAAAAAGGTTTCGGCATCAAAAGGCGGTAAAAATATCTTTTAAACATATTATAGTATTTATTCTTAAAAATGGATTTACTCTCATTTTACGCCTCTAACATTTATTTTATAAATGTAAAAAACCTTTAACAAACATTTTTAATAATAATATGGCTAGTTTTATTCATTCATTCCAATACAATAGCTAGGCATCTACTACCATTTGAATTTAATAACATTATATTATAAATATTTTTTTGTATGAATCAGCCTTTTGTGCAACATATGATTTCAGAGAAACCAATTGTTGTTTGTCGGTTACACCATCAAACATAATATCCCCTATAAAGAAAAATGAAAAATTAATTCATAAATATTGATAAAAATGAAAATTTAGAATTCTTTATTTATCTTCTTTGAAACATTCTTCCCCCATTTGGATATTGCATCCTTGCAATTTTATTTACTTATCAAATAAGTAGGCGTATTTATCCCTCATCGCATTTTCATATTCAAATGTTTCCTCTTCAACAATATGATTTTTCCACAAAACCATTACTTGATTAACTACCTTATTCCACAACACTTTCTCTATTTAGTGAATTATTTGGACTGTTTGTTCCTCATCAATGATATTCTATTACAACTGAACTACCTATGTACTCAAATCATGATATGGATCCATCATATAATTCCTCAATATTAAAATAAGAATAAAATTGTATACCATGGGTAAAGTTTAGAGTAAATCAACTTTGTAGGCAATTGATCTAACATTTTATTTTATTTCATAGGGTCCAATAATCCTTAGACTCATCATTCCATTTTTACAAAAACACAACACTCTTTTCCATGGAGAAACATTGAGAAAGAAATGATCTGAAACCTAAAAAAAAGATCCTTCCTCCGGTTATTTTCATAATATTTATCCCTGCTTTGAGCTGTTCTCATGTGATTCTGAATCAAATAAACATTTTATAATATCCGTTCTACGAATTATGGTATCAGAAACATTATTTCACATACATAATTCTAGAATGCTAGATTTCGACACTAGTTTCCATATAATGCCTCAAATTGATCCATCATTAGACTAAAATGAAAACAATTATTATAAGAAAATCAACCATAGAATGATGTTGGTCCAAAATTCTTGGGTAATCAATTGAACACGAACGTAGAAAATCATCCAATGTCTGAATTGTTCGTTCGGACTACACATCTGATTGAGGATGAAAATCTATACTAAAATTTAATTCAATGAACAACAACTTCTTATGGCCTTTAAAAATGTTAGAGGTGAACTTGGGACCACAATTAGATACAATGGAGATAGGAAATCCATGTAACGTGAGTATCTCATTAACATATAATAGAGAAAGTTGATCTATGAACAATATATATAGAATAGTAATGAAATGAATATATTTAGTTAATCGATCCACAATAACCCAGATTTCATTATTACTTTGAGATGTCTTCAGTAATCTCACAATTAAGTCCTAAATATATTTTTTGATTTCTACTCTGGCACCGGAAATTGATGAAGCATCCATTTTGGTCAATGCTTCTCTAATTTAATGCGTCGAAAATTCAAAACCTTCCATGTAAAGATATCAATATCTCTTTTCATTCATTCCCACCAATAATAATCTCGAATATCTCTGTACATCTTAGTTCTGCTAGGATGAACTAAAAATAGAGAACTCTGAACTTCACATTACTACTCTTTCTTCAGCTGTGAATCAAAAGTCACACATAATCTCTTCCCAAATGTGAAAATACAATCTTTATCAATGTTAAATTAAGGAAACATACCCATCTAAACCAATTCTAACTTTTTCTACAACTCACAATCTACCTTCTTCTATTTCTTAATTCCGTCTGATAGAGATGATTTCACTATCACCTGAAACAAGCCATAGGGATATCTTGCACCAAAAACATATATTCAAAAGTTAATCAAATCATTAATCAAATAATATTATTCCAAACATTAAATGGTTAATGTTGAATTACTTTTCCGACTCAAAGCATCATCCACATTATTTACTTTTTCAGGATAGTAATGAATTGTGTAATCATAATACTTGATTGGGTATTCCCATATTCTACATCTCACATTCAATTATTTCTAGGTGAATATATACTTCACACTTCTGTGATCAGTATTTATTTTATATTTTTCACCATACAAATGATACCTAAATTTTTTTAATAAAAAAAAGAATCTAATAACAAAGCATGTTTATGGTAATTTACCACTTGAGTTTTCAAATAACATGAATCATGAGAAATTAACTGTTAATTATGAATTAGGACAAAACAATTCCTTTCAATGAAGAATCATTGTAGTTAACAAACTCACCATTTTAGGAATATAATGATAATACTGAAGCATTCACCCATATTATTTTCAATTCATTAAAAAAAACATCTTCACATTCTTTTTTCAAGATAAATTGAACACTTTTTCAAGTTAACATAGTTATTGGGCTAGATAACCATGAAACAATTTCAATAAACCATTGGTGATAACCTTCCAAACCAACAAAACTATAGATCTATGTAATATTGGTAGGTGTTGTAAAATCTTCAAAAACATTTTTCTAGAATGGTCAACATTTATGCCTTATTTTGAAACAATATCAGCAAGTAATGAAATTTTCTACAACCAAAACTCACACATTCAGAATTTCCCATACAATGTTTTTCATTAATTATTGCAATAAAAAACTAAAATCTTCGAAAAATACTATGCTCTTTAAGGATGATCAAACAAATAATCATTATGAGGAAAAGGATACTTGTTCTAAAAATTTATGTTATTAAATTCTCTATATTTAATTAAAAGTCTAATTGAACCATATTTATTTTTAACAAACAAGAAAAGAGAATTCCATGGTGATGTTCTAGGAAAAATGGATCATTTATCTAAAAACTCGTGCAATTGCGTCTTTAACATTAAAATATGAATTTGTGTCATTCGATAAGGGGTATTTTAAATTGGATTAGCATCATGAAATAAATGAACTATAAATTCATCTTCTTAATCTGGTTTAATACTAGGAAATTAATCAAGAAAAACATCATGATACCCATTTACTACTGGCACATCGTTAATCTGAATAGTTCCTTTATTATTAGAAATATGTTCAAGGTAACATTCATTTCAATTTTCACTAGTTTCATAGATTGCTGATATGTTATCAGTGTTATGGGTTAATTTTTTTGCACATATTAAATGTCTTTTTGAACAGAAACATCTTTAGCTCTATAGTCAATCTTAACATGGTAAATAGAAATCCAATCCATTCACAAAATAACATCAAAATCTAATTGGGGAAAAACAAAAAGGTTTCCAGGTATGTTCTTTCCACCTATAAGGATATAAATATTATTATAATTTCTTTTTTCTTCCAGATTCCCCCCGAGGGGTTTTACGATATGTTATGGATTCATTTCGAGAGGTGGAATTCCAAATTTACATAAAAAATTTCAGAATTGAGAGAATGTGTATATCCTGAATCAAACAACCCATTGGATTAATCTGAAAAAAAATTGATACCACTTCATTTGATGGTCCCACATCAACCATAGAAGTAGAAAAATATTTCACCACACCTTTCTTCTTTTTATCTATCAAGTTTCTGCCCTGGGTAATCAAATTTGGACACACAATGATATAATGACCAAATTCATTGAAACTAAAAACATATTGCCAATATATTTTCACTTCCCAATTGATTATCTTTTTTATAGTCACAATTAGTATAAACAGTATTATCACACCGAAAAAACATTCCATATTTTTAGAGACATTCTTTAGGATTCTTTTCACCACACTTCTCACAAGAAGGAATTTTAATTTTCTGACATTTAGACTTATTCGATGAATACTTTATTTTTTCCTCCCAACTATAACTCTCTTTTTTTAATCTCATGGTACAACATGTCATTAAATAACTCAATTCCTAGTTTCTTAGAACATCTAAAAAGTTTCTCATCACTTTTAAATTCATGAGAGGATAATGTCTTTTGATATCTTGACTTTAATCCTAAGTAAAACAGTTTTGTCTTACTATTCAGATATTGGATGAAATTTGGGGAATACCTTTCTTGTATAGTGATCTTTACCTAGTAAAGATCCACTGAGTAGTCCTCCTACCTCAATTCCGAGAATTTTATTTCCACCCTTAGTCGAACCACATTAGAAAAATATTTCTCAAGAAATATTCCTTTGAATTCATCCCAACCAATGCATTATTCTCGTCATCGTCACTGATAAGTTTAACCATTGACCACCACTGATTGTATTCTCTTTAAAAAATGTAAAAAGAATGTATAACTGTTTGATTGTATGTACATCATATGACATCAAAAATATTATCCTGTAATTTGACCTACCCTTCATCTTAAACGGGGTTAGATGACCCTATAAATTATGTGGGATGTTGCCTCATGAAATGCTCCACTATAGACATGCTTCACTGGTGTTAATCTGGTTGATCTCATGAATTGAAACCAACAACATTTATCACCTAAGTAAATTGAGCAATCAATGCAACCAAAAGTTCAGTTCCATTTTTGAATATCTTTGGATGTTGATTTGGTAGGTTATTCTCCTATTATTTCCTTCCCACCATAGCTTCCATGTTTACTCAATAGATAACCAGTATAAAAAACATATCATAAAAAATGAAACATGGTAATCTTAAATTGATATATCATTTCAATTTAACCATAAGGTAAAAATAATTTATGGATTTTCTATTAAAAAAATTCTAACTCCTAAAATTATCTATACGGATGCACTAATACCAACAGTAAGGCCCCATCCTTAAACATTTCATAATCTAGTATTATGTTAATAATTAAAATTGAGGATATTTTCAGATTTAGTGAATTATAAAATTAGGTCAGAAATGATACATAACAAAATAAATATTACATGTAGACACTTCTACTCATTGTCATTTTTTTCATAAAACCAAAACACTAAAAAAAGAAACATGTTTAGTTCCCTATTTTAGACAGAATAAATTTTCATTGATACCATATTTGACCCAATTCCTCTTTAAATCCTAGGAAAAATATTTCAAAGCATTAGATGAGCATAAAAATCTAATTATGGGATACATAAAGAAGGAAAACTGTTAGTTTTTCAAAACAACATGTAAACCATGAATACTTTGTCATGATGTAATAATTTTCACCTTTAGGAAGTAGAAAAACAACTTCACTGAATATAAACTCTTTGCCTAACAATATTTGTATCCAAAAGGTGACCATATTTTTCATATACACAAAAATATAACAAATAATGTTAACTTGGGAAATAAAAATACATAAATGGAATAACCATACGGTCAACATCGATACATATCACTAAATAGAATAGCCATACAACCGACTTTCATACCAAATGCATTGGAAGCAATAAGGTAATCATTCATCCTTGGTTTATCAAAAAACTACCCATAATTTGGTTTATCATGTAACACCCCATGATTGGATTATCATGTAACCACATGTCAAATATCAAAGTACCATTACATAGTCAAAAAACATAAAATATTTTAGATATCAACATTTCACTAATAAAATTTCATTTTCAATCAAAAAACATAATTTTATAATATTGAAATAGTAAATCCACTTTGAAAACAATTTTCAACAATAAAAAACCAAAAATGTATGAAAGTATTTCTTTTCCTTTTAAAAACATAAAGGCTTATAGAGGAATTCAAATATCAAATAATGATTATGGCTGCAGAGAGGTCATTTTCGTCGCATATGTTAAAAAAATCCTTTTTTTCTAATAGTAAAATGTTTTATAGATAAAAAATTCTCGTTGAATGAAAGTAAAATTCAAAGGGGTTTATTATACACTGTGCAAAATAAAAAGTTTTATATTATCAAATCACACCTCAATGAATAGAGTGTAGACTAAGTCCCTTACCTCGTGACCAACTTGAAACTTTCGTTCATTAATTTTTAAATAATAAAATTAAGTCAATTTTTAATTTCATTAGTACCTTATTCAATTTTTTTATTAATTTTAAATCAATTATTACTATGTTATAAAAATTATATAATTATTTAATTTAATATTCCTCGTTTTGTTGATATTGGGTACTTGAGTCGAAAATGATCTTGTTTTAATTAAAAATTGTCCATGTGGTCAAAACTAAATTATATCCAAAATAGTATTAATGATTTAAATATCATATATTTCAAGTATATATGTATTTATAATAGTCCATAACATTTTGAGATAAAATCGAAATGTACCATTCATGGAGATGGTAAGTCGTACATACGCATGAACGGTACTTTATTTATTTGTCCT
Source organism: Viscum album (assembly GCA_963277665.1). NCBI lineage: Eukaryota > Viridiplantae > Streptophyta > Magnoliopsida > Santalales > Viscaceae > Viscum > Viscum album. Next base: position 1,966,741,255 of record OY728133.1, read on the forward strand.
ATTAATGAAATGAAAACTAAATGATAGATATGTATATTATAATTAAAATATAATATCACATGATATTGACATTACATAAGTTCATCAATTATATACTTTTTACATTCCATGTGTGGAATGAACGAGTCATATCACTTTGAGGGGGCTGTTGTTTGCACTTCCTCAAATGAAATTATCGTATTTTCAAATTATATAAATCATAATGGTATGGTTTAAATAAAAACAAATAATAATATAGATAATATAAATATAATATACATAATATGTAAATATAGTTCCATAATAATAGATTCTGTGGGAGGTGGTAGGGGATAATTGAAAAATCATCACTTTGTTAGGCAGTAGTTCATCATCCACATAAACAGTACAATCGTATCCATTTGACGTAGGTGTGTGTATGTGTAGTTTGAATAAATATCATAAAAACATCATAGTATATTTAAGAAACTATATTTTTTATTAAATCAAATAATAAGAATATCATAGGGATTTGGGAGGGAAAATAAAATAAACAAACTTGAGAGAGGACGTTACAAATAAATTGTGTAACTTCATTTGATTTAAACCTAAAGGCTTTCATGAATTGCACTAATCCAAAGGTAAGGCTTCTAGAAAGAATATTTAGAATGTGGGAGATTATTTGGGCATAATTTTGATCAGCTAAGGGGCTTGAGAGGTGTGAGTAAGGGTTTAGGTGTTGGTGACCTTTTATAAGAGGGAGTATGGGTACTTTATGAAGGTTTTGAATTATTATTTTCTTATGAAATAAATTTCTATTTGAAAAGTTTAAAAAACACATTTAATTTGATGTTAAGATGATTATTGTTTACAATAGTCTCAACCAATGGGTTTTATATGAGTTTTGGTTTCAAATTTAACCATATCATTTAGCATTGACCCTGAGTTAACTAATTTAACTCTTACCATTTCTTCTGGAGTAGTCCCAGTATATGATTAATATATTTATCATAAAATTATTATATAAAACAAAGTGGTTAATTTATTACATCTTAAACATTATCTACATTATTTGACCATATGTTATATTTTTAGGACTGTTATATTATTTAATAAAATTGTATTTATTTTAAAAACTCATTTATGTCAATATTTATACTATTCATATAATGAATTTATAAAAATTTATAACATGATTATTTCTAAAAAAACATCATTAATAAAATAATAAAAAGTAATAAACATCTCTAAAATTCTTTTATGTCATAAATAATTTAAAAATATATTTATTTTAATATTTAAAATCTCATTTATTTTAATCATTCATTAATCAGGTAACAACTACACCACCGTTGTTTCCTGAATAAATTTTATTATATGATGAATAAAAATTATAAATAAAATTCCATAATTAAGGAAATTTATTTATATTTATAATAACTATTTATAGTCGAAACAAACACTTATATAACCTATATAAAAATTTTTCTTCAAAAAGATACATGTTTATGTTACACGTTTCTTTATTTTCATTAATTCGTATAAAATGTCATATTCACATCCATGTGGCTCTTTGGGGTCCGAAATCGACCCAAGGATACCCATGGTCGGACATATATCATCCAATATTATTAGGACACATTTTAGGGTAGTTTAGTATTGTTATAATATTCATTTTCTACACATACTGACCAGATTTACCCTTTAACCATGGTAAAGAAAATAATTACTGAATTACCATTCATAATGTCTAAAAATAAAAGGAAACAATTGAAAATATTTGGAGATCCTAATTAAAAATATGGAATCTATTTTCCCAAATTCAAAACACATAAGTTACATAATTTAATTTAATATTAATTCTTGTTGTCAAAACCAAAAAGCTTTTTTTAAGAAGTTATAATTATTAAAATATTGACATGTTTTTAGGTAAAATTTCAAAGTAAAATTACTACAAATAACCAAAATTTGATTAAATGACAAAAATATAATCCAATTACACTTTAAAAACTATTAAAATTACAATCTAACTATATAAATAAATTTGATTTAGTGGTAGTTTTGAATTAAAATGCTGTATTTTTCACTATTCATAAAAATGTTAATTTTATCTGAGAAATACCAAAACATCATCCAAAGTATATTTTCATGTCCTTCTACTATAAAAAAGTTTATTTTTTCAAATGTAATATAAAAAATTGACAAAAACTATATTTACAAAGGGTTCTCCAACAAAAGGCTGTAAAACTACCTTTTAAAAATACTAGACTATTTATGCTTAAAAATCGATTCATTCTCATTTTATGCCTCTAATATATATTGGATAAATATAAAAAAATAACAGAAAATTTTAATCGTAATATTTTTTTTCTGTTCATTACTGCAAATACAACTTCTTGGCATTAACAAATTTTCTTTACAAAGAATATTATTATTATTTTCAGTATGACTCAACCTTGTGTGAAACATATGATTTCAGAAAAACCCATTATTACATGTCTAGTACGCCATCAAACATAGAATCACATATATATTATAATACACATTTTATTAAAAAAATTAATAATTGTGAAAATTTCATATTAATTATTTACTTATGATGTTACACAACATCCTATTGTGTATATGTAGGTATGAATCATGTCATATAACTAATGTACTTGGGGAACCAATTTGTAGAACCCAGTTCAGGGTGTCATACTTTAATCCCCTAACCCTAGTAATATGGAATTTCAACATAAAATGTTCACAAAAGTTATGTTTCGTGTAAATTATATATTACACGAAGTCCGATTTTCCTATTTTAGGTCCTAAAATAAAAAACCATGAAACAAGGATATTTTCCACAATTTATAACATTTATAAAAAATTTTACCTTAAATTTAACAATTTAGGGTTTCAATGTTACCTCAGTCAGGCCTCCTCATTTGGTAAATACTATCATCAAGCATTGAGGTTATAATTAATAAAATAGAAATACAATATCATTATTTCTATGAAATAATTATAATTAATATATAATAAACCATATTTTTATTAAAATATAAAAAAATACATGATTATAAATATTTCAATCCCTAATATAACATGCATCATCACATAATAAAATGAACTTATAAAATATCATAGGTTTGAACTAAAATATAACCCTTATCATGTCATTCACACATATGATTTTATGTAAAAAATATCTAAAAATAAATGAATATTACTGAAAATCCAATCTAATCCATAACCCTTCCTCTGAACTAACTCCCAACACTAACAATCTACTAGATCCCCATTAACCATATTAAACATGTTCTTCAAACATACTCATTTACCCTAAGGATTATATAGACTAATGTTCTCAAGAAATTATTTAGTATTAAATGTAGTTTTTTTTATTCATTAGGGTAAAAAATTATAGCTAATTATAGATTTTTTAGTTGAAATATAAAAAAATTACAATAAATAAAATTTAGTACGGAATTTGTTTGATGAACTATAATATGCTAATAAAACATTCCTTACATTTCACCCTACCTATATTAGAAAACCCCAACAAATAATAACATTCATTATTATCTCATAAAACGATGGAGTCATAATCTTTATGCTTGGATGATCATCCATACCATCAAAATGGTGTTCTAGAAGACATATTGGTTTGATCATCTCATAGACTAATAATGATCCCCCAATCTATATCATGTTATGAGCATTCCAAATACTAAAATGGATTTACAGTCTACAAACATATATGTCTTTTATAAAAATATGATATAGAACTCCACTCTATATATTTTTCTGATCATACCGAAATCATGTAATGAAAACCTATTATATAAATTCAAAATTATCAATAATTTCATTATATGGGAACAATGACTTCCCAACTAGTCCTAAATAAAAAAGGAACAATCCTAAAAAACATAAGTATCCTATAAATGACCAATATCCCATGTTTATATTATAAAATGTACCTCTATCTATGAATACAAATCAAGTCACTCTAGTATCCATAATGTCTCCAATTCATTCCAAGAGTCTCATAGTAATTATTATGTTTCTATACATGTATAAAATTATTAGTGTAACATAATACATGTGAACAACATTTTTTATTTTTATAACGGTATTGGTTTTTGTTATGAAAAATAAGTTAGTTAATTTATTAATGATAAGGTAATGATATAGTCAATGCCATTATCCAATGTAGAGATAGAGAAGAAGATATTGGAGAGGTGTTTCCTTGACTATAATTAAACACCATTTTCTATCCTCTTTAATAATGGATTTTAAAAATATTTTACTAAATTTGATTAAAAAAAATAAAATATAACAATTAGCCCAATAGGGATATGAGAAATACCATTACCATTCATAAATATAATTCTTATGTTTAGCCAGAGAGAAAGTCTTAAAAATAGTCCCCAAAAGGTTTTGGGTTTCCTTCGAGAGTGGATATTCAAACACATGTTTTGTTATTATACCATGGAAACCCTTAATATATTTCATCAATTAGGGTGATACTGTAGAGATTTTTTATTCCATCCCGTTTATTTTCACTCCTAAACACACATCCGACCATCATTTACCAAATATTATGGTGAGTAATGATTATGATAAATTAAAAAAATCTAAAGTGTCTAACCTCTAAACTAAAAATATTAAGATAAAATATATTCAATGAAAAACCAAAAGTAAACATAATAATTGATTCCTAGTCCACACAAGTTATAAAATAATGAAAGGAAAATTGTTTAAAATAACACAATAAGACTATATTATAATATATAAAAATATTATCCCACCATATTATGGACATCCTTGTATTTTGTTCAAATTTTTGAGGTATCCTCTTTAGGATAGCTCTAATACACACAACCTTTTTTTATTCCTATTTCATCTGATGACAAGACATAAGGTTTAACTTTTTTGTTACATCATTATTTAATTAATATTATTCAGCATAATTAAATTGCCTCAGGAAATATTGATAAATCCTTATTGAATATATTGTTTCATTTAATCATTTACAAGAAACATGAAACTATATAGTTTTATTCCTTAGAAAAATCATATTATGTTTCCATGTTATATAATCACCTCCTTATTTCTCTCCCAATATTCATGTAAAATTTTTATTTTATATTATGTATTTGAATAATTTAGTTTTATATATTTTTATTATGATTTATTTTTCATCCTGAGACCATGAATGGGTTCCATATTTCATCATTTAATCATCAATATCTAGGATTTCATCTCTTACTAAAATATCCCATCCATAAAATCATTATCATTTTTTTAGTTCTAAAATAATATACAAGGATCTATGATTATTATATAATTAATTTCTAATAGTCCTTGTATTTTTTTAGGATATCAATGTTTATTTTGAAATATTTATATTGTGATTTTTATTTGGCTCTGATATAATAAATAATCTATTCATTACCACTCATATAAGATATATTAGGAAGAGAAATTAGTTTCATAAAAATGTAAGAAATAATATATGTTTTTAATCTTCTATACGAAAATTATAATATTTAGTATTTTAATGTATTATGATTTGATATACAATGTCCATCAGCAAAAATTACATTGGTCGAATGTGTTTTATTATCAATATGATGTGATTGGATTTGAAATTCATTCTATATTTGATAAATTTTATTGATATAGAAATATAAAACTTGTAATACATTTTTTGGAATTGTTCTTATATTACATATATAATGTATGATATGTTTTTTACAGGGTTTTATCATAGTGGGTGGTTCGATTCTAGGGAATCATTGGATTTTTTCATGAGAAATAGTTTAACCATTTACCATTTATTTTAGAATTCTGTAAAAATGATATTTATGTGTTTTATCATATTATAGGATCTATAGATATGGAAATTGAAATGTATCTTTATTTGTTTAGAACATTGGTAGCCACAAGGGATCATAATTATTTGTTATAGTTGAGATCCATTAGTATTTGTTCTGTCATACTTAGTTGCATCATTACGGTATTGAATAAAATATACAATAAAAAGAAACAAGACATTAGTTTTACACTATATTCTAGATTTTATATAACATCCTTTAACCTATGTAATATAAGGGAAAACAATAAAATTTAGGGAATTATCAATATATTCAGGAATTAAAAAATATTATTAAATTTAATTTTCAGCCCAATAATAAAATTTAATTTCAAATTTTTTTTATAAAATTTACTTAAATACAAATTATTTATGAAGAAATGTAGATATTTTCAATGATATATATATAAAATATATTCCATATATTGGAAAAATCACTCCCACACACATACGGAATGTACTCTTAAGAAAATATTTCAATTAATTTCCAAATTGGTTATTACCCTACTAATCTTAGAGAGATAAATCAATCCTGAGAAAAAAAATATTGTATCATTAAAATTACTCTACCATCCTTTATTCCTCAAACTCTATATATTTCTCACATTTTTTCAGTATTTTATATAATGGAATTTATGGACTATTAAATCTCATAGATGACCATCTTGGGAAATTTTTTCAAATAAATCAAGGATTATTTTAGAAAAAGTTTCCTAAATTATATAGTATACGTATTCCACAATTGGTGTTCAATGTCTCAATGTTCTCTACTTTCAAAGTAAATTTTCATTTTCTAAAAGGACTTCCATAATGTTCTTATGGTGTGTAAATGATGGTTGATAATGAAATAAAACCAAAAGGACTAATGAGGAGTATTTTTATCATATATATAGTAGATGATATATTGTTATAAAATTTTGTAAATACCTTCAAAATTTGTTAAAAATATATAACTCACTAAACTCTTTACCTTTTATATTTTTTTGGTCATCAGCTATAATATTGTATCCCTACATGATTCAACCACTTATATCCACACTTATGATTTCATTACTTTTTAATTATTTAACAAATTAATGTTTTTAATTTTTTAATTATAGAATAATAGGGGAAAAATTTAATACTGATCGATTTCATGTGAAATTACATAACAATGAACAAATAAAATGAACCTCATAACCATTGCATTTATAGTAAAATTCCTCCCCTGAGATACCATAAAATATTTCTTCCCCCAACTATGCATGTCAAAATATATCATTAAACACACTAATAGATAGTTTGAAATAAAATTTTTTATTTTTAATATAGCTACCCTTGTTGGATGAAAATAAACTCCATGATTTAATGTTTTTCAAAAATAAATATGGTCTTTAACTTATGTTACTATATGTAAAAATAATAAGATCCCTACTCTTATTGATGGAACAAAACATAAATAGATTTACATGAGAAACAAAAAACATTGTATCATCCAAGATATCCTATGATACTCAATAAATTGAGTATAATAATATTATATAATATTGTATTATAATTTATATAATTAATAACATTAAAAATGTTTAATAATTAATTCATGTAATAGAGAATTATATCCTCTTAAATAATATATTTTTATATGTATTTAATTAATAAAACAAATCATGGGGGAAATTTTATAAATTTTGTATTTAATAATAATTTTTCATCTCAAAATATGAATGAATATTAAATTATAAATATTCATTATGCTTCATTTATTATTTTCTTTTGGAACATCATTAAAAATTTAATATAAAAATAAAAATAGAACAATTCTATCCAAAAATTTTTATCACCAGATTAAATTTGTCTACCATCCTTCTAATTACAGTTTCATCCTAAATATATCAATTATCACAAGGAATATATTTGGAGATTAAAAAATTAATGGGTAGAAATAAATAATTTTTATTTTAGAATTTGGACATTTTTTAAAAATTAATTCCCACCAATATTCCTGTGATACATAAAATAAAATTTAACTAATTTAAAATAAAATAAAAAAATGAAATGATAAATAAAATAAACATGGTTTAACTATAAAATCATTTGTTTTTAATTTATAAGAAAAAGATATACTCAATGTTTCTATGCATAATTTGACGATCAGTTTTCTCTACTATATTGTAACTTCCACATGTTAGATTGTAACACCCTGAGATTTTATGTGAAATATTATTTTTTAATTTCATTGATGTCTTATGTTATACACTACACCAAGAATATCTTGTGATGTATGCAACAACGTATTATCTTGTAGTATACACAAACACTATTCTTGGCTTGTGTTGCACACAAAAGCGACCTTCCTCAATAGCTTGTGTTGTACACAATACCGAGTTTCACTAAACAATGATATATTATTATAATAATATTATTAACTAGCTGTTATAAATTTTATTAACCAATTTTTAAATTTTATAACAATATCATTCATCTTACACATATTATAGAACATGGTATGAGAAGAAAATAATTTTTTTGTGTAAAATAAGTATTTTCAAGAAATGTAGTTTTGCTTATTTTTGATGGCCCTCCAATTTTATATGTGATTTTTGACATTTTTTCAAGTTTATTAATACAAAAAAACTTCTTATATTGAATTATTATATAAAAAATTACATTGGATAATGTTTTGAAATTTTTTTGACAACGTTCTTATTTTGATGAATAGTAAAACAGGCTATATTTTACATAAACCCCAATTTTTTAATCGAGATAATTTATATGGTAAAATCATAATAGTAATTTTCTTTAATTTATTAATATAATATATTTTTAGAATTTAATATAATTTAAGTCATTATCATTAATTTTACATTGAATTCATAGGTAAAAACATTTTAATCTTTTGCAATGTTTTAACTTTTAAAACCCGTTTTCAAAAAAGTGGGATTAATATTAAATTAAATACTAAAAATTATGTGTGTTGAATTTGGAAAAATGGATTCCATATTTTTAATCAGTAGGTAAAAATTATATTAATAGGCTACTTTTATATTTTTAGGCTTTATGAAGAGTAACTATGAAAAATTTTATTTCCCAAAGTTAAAAGTAAATAAGGTAATTAAGGGTAAAAATATAATTATAAAATTACCCTAAAAATTGTCTTAATATATTTGGAAGATTATATTTATCTATAAAACAAAATTGTGTGGAAATTGAATCTATTGGAACCAACTTGGTTGTGATTAAAACCATTAATTTATTTTATTTAAATAAAGTGAAATATGTCTCACTCAAACTTTAATAATTAAAGTATTTTTAATATAAGGTTATACAGAATATAAATTCCATTATAAATTCTCATTTTAAATCTAATTTTTTCCCATTATTATGGTAATTTAGTTTCAATTTTTATGAAGTATTTAATTACCTAAATAGCGTATACATTAATGGTGGGGAAATTATTAATTTTGTGAAAAATCAATAATATAGTTATTATTAAAATAATAATAACCATCTAAAGGACCATAAACTTGATCAAAACATATTTTTCAAGTATATATAGACCCTAATCATCCAAGGGTATACTTATTGACCATTTGGAGCCTTATAAAATAGATTATAACATTAATATTATTTTATTTTAATTGATGTCATGTTGTCACCTTCATACATTAAAAGTTAGTTTTTTAGAAGATAAATTCTACTAAAAGTATTATTATGAAATATATTAGATGTATATTCATATAAGTATTTTTTTTTATTTTTTATGTGACAAATAAGTATATTAGATAATTATAAAAAAATGGTGTAGTAATTATTTTATTAAGAGAAATATCCAATAAATAGTTTTAAAAATATTAAAATAAATATTATTTGAACTAATTAATGTTCTACACAAATTTTATTGACTAATATGACATGTTGTGAATCTTTTAAATATTTTTTATTGAATATATATTTTGTGTGTATTAAATTTTAATTCAAATAATTGAATAGTGTCAAAATTGGCACTATTTATATTTTATACAAATAACATGTAATAATAGTATATAATAAAAAAGTTATAATCAAACCCAAATACACTCATGAGGAAATCCATACCTCCATGAAGTCTCAGCAAAACTACCAGCCATAGGATTCTACTTGAAGCTTCTAGGGAATTATATATCTTTTATAACCTACTTGATGAGCCATATTATCAATAGTGACACTCATCCAAGAGGTGAAAATAATTGGGACCCACCCAAGAAAACTCACTGGCCCTTAAGTTCTTGATACATCAATTGAGGAGCACACCTAGAACAACCAAAGGAAATGAAAACCCTAAATGGACTAAACTATTATATAAAGGATCACATTTCCAATGATACCATGAAACCAAATAAACTGATATTCTACATGGAGGACGAACACCCTGTGGATGGAGGTCAAACAAATTACATGATCCCCACCTTGGGTATATGAAGAATGATACAAGATCACCCTATAGTCACATTGATGAAATCACCAAACCCTATTTGAGACACATCTTTAATATGAAATAAAAATCATTATCTAAGGAAATAATTCCCCATTTTACCCTCACTGGAAAGTACAGAGGCAAACTCACTCAATAGAAACTAGTCTCCACAAAATGGATAAATGGATCTAATACACCTCAATGTGGGATCATGAAATTTAGTAGGGGTATATAGTTCGTTTTAAAAACCCCTAGTTCTTCTAGTGTTTCCCTACCTCACAGGATATGTATGTATCAAATACAGGTAATGTTCTCTATATGTACATGACATGTAGAGGTTGAACTGGAACTCAACACATTCCATTTTCTCATGACTGTGTATACTACAATACTGACACTGATATGGGACACACATCATGTGACATAGTCACATGGATTATGAACAATTATTATCTTTAGAATCCTTATCAATGTATCCGGGGTACCACAAAATACATATTTCTATATTACACAATGTGTGATGTGAGATTTCAAATAAACACACAAATAGATCCTGATTCTCCTATTTTTTCTACCTAGACATCTATTCATTTTATATATCTATTTATCAGTCCTCGATTGAGCTCCACCATCGATGTTGACTAGATTTTATCCACATTCATTGATGAGAGAACATTATGTTAACCTGTTATGTCACTAAAAATGACATGAGAAATGAATAAATAGTAATAAAGTCTTCTTCCTCCCCAAATAATCTAACTTCTTCATTGATCATCAAATCAAAAACATAATGGTATGCAATACATGCAGTATCTATTCGTTTCAAGGATGAAAAATTCTGAAATGGTCAAATATTGTGCATTATTTCATACAAAAAATCCAAAAAGAATGCCAATGATAAACATTAAATTAAATATTGTGGTAAGATAAAAACCCACAAAATTGGAATGATACAGAACAATTATTCATTATGGACATGATCTATTTCTATTATAATTATAAAAGAATAAATTTAATCAAAATTAGAAAATTTAATCAATAAAAAAATAAATTAACTATATATGTGATAATAAAGTCATATTAGCAAAATTAATCAATATTTGATATGGATAAAGTAATGGGATAATATCACACGAATAAAATATCATACCTAGAGTTCTGATTGGTAACTAATGAAGAAGAATCCAATTCGTCATCAATTGTGAGATTCCAAACCCTTTTAGTGCAATGATTCCTAATCTCATATATTTTACGAAGAAATACCTCCTGGAACATTCCCATAGATCTATAGGTCTATGATAGTAACCTTTAGTTCCCATAATAAAAGTTTATTTAAAGAAGAAAACAAGTCACTGCATCAATTTAATAAAATAAATAAAACAAATAAATTAAATTTATTATTTACAATCATGACATATTTTAAATAAACCCCGAATGTCGATAAAGATTATGTCAAACCAAAGGTAAAACCCACATTATAGACATAGTTATGGCCTTTTATTTATTTTTGGAGACTCTATTTTTGAGCTAATCCACTTTTTCTATAAACATCATGAATGCAACAATATTCTATATAAACATTTTCCAATGTCAATTCCAGGGAAACCAGATCTCATAATCCAACATCAAATTAGTGATTGGACTTAAAAAATAATCAATATAATGTTATAAATTTATAAATATAAAAATAAGATCCAATAAAAATAACCATGTACCTCCCAAATTAATTCAATCCCTTAATCCATATTCATATAATTTATTCCAAAAATCATACTAATTCCCCTGAACAAATTTTTTGGGTCAAGAACCACCATGACCAGAAGTAACCTGCCATAACATTAAGTGTGGAATGTTTTTTGGGTAATATTGAAATTGATGAAAAATAAATATAGTATACTATTAATATGATAAATAAATCAACCATCCCACCATATTTTTTTAGTACTATGTAATAAAAACAAATGCAGAAAAAGAACAAAAATGAAACAATGAAATAAAATTAGTGGACATTGAAAACATTATATGGCGTATAAAATTATCCTAAAACATGGTAGAATAATTATACATTATTTATAAAATTGAAAAACATGTACATATAGTTTTATAACCTCACATCATATTAAAATGAATTAATTCTCCCAACCCATTGATACATAGCGTGGACCAGCTCATGGAACCAGATACAAAAAATTATAATTTTACTAGGAGTACAATGTTAGTCATCGTCACCTAGAGTTTCCTATTGATTTCCCCACATGAAACATTATATTTCATGAAATTTAACATGATTATATCATGTATCCTTTAGATGAATCTTACAATTTATTTTCAATGTACAATGAATACCTTACAGAAGTTCACTAAATTTACTTCTATGTGAGTTAGAGATAACACAAATTCATCATTTTTACATGATAATATTCCACTTAGTTTTGGAACATGAACTCATAAACCAGGGCTTAAAATAAAACTCCCTCACTTCCATAAACATCCAAATTTTCAATTCATATATCATTGAATTATCCATCTACTCTGAGGACTGAGTTATTATATATTTTTAATTATTTATTAAAAATAACCTTTTAAACTATGATGATAGGGAACTAGTAAATGATCGATTGGCCTAGATTCACAATTAACAATACATGACCTGAATGATTAAAGACCCAATTACAATAGACCATCCCCTCCATATCACCTAATTCATTATTGTATCATTGATCACCAACTTATATGTTTAATAAAATTACATTTCCCCACGTAGAGAAACATTCTATGATATTATACATTGATGAGTTATGTTTTAATTTTTGTATTGGGCAATTAAACAAAAATAAAAGAAATGGTTACTCAGATTATGATATGTATGACGGGTTTCCTTGGGGTTCAGGACATGAAAATGGGTAAGGGAGGGATAACCAATTCTAAGTGCATGGTTGTAACATAGTTAGTTGAATTGTGTGAAAATGCTTAGGAGACCCAATTGCCTAGCCTCCCAAAATAATTTTATAAACATGTGGGTGTTCCAGCTTGTACTTAGGTCAACACATTCTTAGATAGTGTGTGGTTCATGGTTGGTGTGTGGTTTTGAAACCCTGTTTCCAAAACATGTTCCCATTAAATGTGTGGAAATTTCATAATCCCTCCCAAATCATGAAGATAAATTGCCTACATTTTCTCTCTATTATTTATCAGTCATCAAGGGTTACAAACCTTGTCCTCCCAAACACCCAACATTTTATTTTCAGTCAATATTTTTACATTTTATGAATTTTTGGTTTTGAATCTAAGATCTAGATGAGTCTATGATTCCTCTTTCTTCTATTTATATAAAAACCTTGGTTGGATTTTATTTCTCATTAAAATTTTCTAATCCCTTTTATCCATCTTATTATTAGTTTGGGAGTTCAGTTTAGTTTGATATTAATTCAAGAGATGTATTTAACTCAGTGGTTTTCTAGAAAAATGATGTTGGTGGTCTACTTGTAATATCCAAGAGTCTTGATTTTTTTATGTGTACATGGTCTTGTATTTTTGTTTTTGTATTTAAAATTTATTCTTTGGTAGGAAATGATATATTTTATGTCTAACTGATGGGTTGGACCATTCATGGACCATTTTGGATCTATTGATAATAAATTAACCCATCTTAAGACCACCCATGGGGTTTGACACTCACCTGGAGATGGAAATTTAGTTTTAAAATGATTAATTGTGGATTTTGTAAGATTAAACAAATTTTAATTTAAATTTTAATGAAAAAAATTGTATAATGAGGTGTTTTTATTTATTTTATGGAGAAAATTGAGTTATGTGTAAAAATTGGTTTATGTGTTACATGTATAATAAGGATTAAACTTGTGTTTATATGGATTTAAATGGGTGAAAAAAGAATTAATGAAATTTTTAGGTTATTTTAACTTCTTATGAGAATTGAGAACAGTTTGAATGTAACGGACTAAAGTGAAAAAAAATTAAAATGTGAGACCATATTTTTATTTTGTGATATTGGGTTACTAATATCAACCTTTTATTATAGAAAAAATGGATAGATTGATGTTATACTGATGATTATATCCTATTGGTGGACCCAAATAATTCTCAAGGTTCCTCGATTCTTAGTTTTTTTCTATTTATAGACTAATTTTATTGACTCTAAGTGTATGGATATTTTTCAAAATTCCATGGATTGGGATGATGGACATTGATATTTTTATCATTGATGGGATGGTCAGACATTGTGTTTCAAATCGATGATGGTTTATGGACCCAGATTCATTGTATGCAAACCTGTGACTACGTAGACACATGGTTAAGATTAATGGAACGAGTAAAATAAGGGTTTATAGAGATGGGTATCACATAAAAATGAAATTAAATGTACTGATTTAAGCATTTATAAATAATGAAAACATGGCTCATTTATTTCATATGACTTGATTATTGTACTGCTTCTAGAACTTTTGTTATTTACTAGACAATTTATAGACACCATTGGTTGTGGCCTATTATGTTGTACTAAAATGTTATTCATGACATCGTTTGTACCCAATTAGACTCTATGGTTGGAGGTTAGGACACAATCAATGACCCTATGATAAATTATTGAAATGGGATGAATCCTAGAAAGGCATAACATATGTGGAATGGGACATGTTTTGGGGATTTTTAGTATCTTATTTTTACACCATTTACATAGTATACCATCATGGAATGACATTATTATTATACTTTCCTAGTTTTTGGTGATGATTATGTGACGTTTGGTAATGTTTTATATTACAAGATATTTTTTCCTATTTCCTATGATTTTTCACTCTAGTAAAGAGAGTATAGTATCTAAATGTGATCAATTAGACCCGTAATGCTAGTTAGCATCCTATTTAATATATGGAGTCATTCTTGAGTACATGTGGTATACCATATCCAAGTACTAGTTTAGTGATGCCTAAGACTCAACATTACAAAGTGGTAAAGTTGGATTTTGATTTCTTTTCAGTTGCATTACTAATTGGGAAAGGTATAATGGATTCTAGTATATGCTCTGCCTAGTTCATGAGCATGTTCATAGAATTATCTAAACCATGTAAAAGGAAAATGAAGTTTACCATTTTGGGATTGATGTTGTAGATGTTATCTTGTTATATTTGGATGTTTCTTATCCTTCTCTAACATCCTATCCAAATTCCACTAATCTAGTGCCTCGATCCGATTAGTCACATGACTTCAGGAATGCCTCCGCATAAGGTTGTGGCTACTAAATATTTCTAAGGTTTTAATGAATCACATGTGAAGACTATACCTTCATTAATAGTGGAAACCAATAGTGGAATTAAAATAAACATCAAAATGAAACATACATAATCATGCATCTCATATGAAATTCTGAAACATAATGAATAAAAAACCCTAAAAAGTTAACTAATTTCATGTCATGGTATTCTCATTTCAAATGGAATCAAAAATTAAGACACATATAAAATTTTGTAAACTGAGTCTCGATGAATTTTCAGTCCTCTAATCTAGGATCCATCCAATACATCTATCTATCATAGGACAATTTACCTTTTCATGACATGTAATCATATAATCATTTATTGTACCCAATAGTGGCCCAATCATTGTGTGAGAACAAAAACATTAGGAGACCACCAATGGTGTCTAAAAAATACCCAGTCTCTAAAAGTGTATACCTGAGTATTGTAAATAATGAGAAAATCCATAAATAATCTAATTTTACTTTTTATCAATATTAATTTTAACAACAATTTAAAATTATTACAAGTGATAATCAAATCCATAAAACCTTCCTTAGAACATACCTTTACTCTAAACCATTTTTATATCTGCTCATATGTCATAATTCAAAGAATCTGTGTTCATGTATCAAATCAGGAATCTGAATAAATATCCAACCGTCCCAACAATGATATGGAACAATGTGTACATACCCTATAGTTAGGGGTATCAATCTATCATAATAAACTACAATGTATTGTTGCACACGGACTGTTTGTGTGGTCATCTATAGGGAAAGGCAGATCATTATAATATCCCAATAACAATAATTAAAATTTCTATAGGTCAACAATAATATCATCTTCTCACACAATAATAAAAATGTTACACCTTTTTATTTTATCACATTTCCCTAGTCCAATAAATTAATCATTTTCTCAATTCCCTAGAAATCCTATTTCACCTTTTACACTCATTACAACCTTTTTACCCATTTCAAGCCATTTAACATTATGGGAATTTCACTTTAACCATTCATCTCATTTTTCCATTTTATAATATAGCTCATAAAAATCACTAAAGTCAATTCAAACACCCATATATACCATGTCATTATCATAAAATAATTTATAATTGTTTTAATATCATAAACCATTCCACTCATCATTTAACAACCCAATTTCTAGGTGGATTCCTGTGGAACACCCTTTCTGTGGACATAGACCGGTTTTACTCATCCTTAAGGGATACAACATAGACCATGAGGGGACCGACACATTATTTAAGTACCAAATTTCATATTTCATTTTGAGAAAATCAATTTATTATTCTAATTGTTTGAAAATAAAAATAACATAAGTATAAGTAAACATCAAAACTATAGGATATAACTTGTAGACCACCTACCTCAAGAGTGTGGAAAACTACTCACCATTACATGACAATAGATTCAATCTCAATAAAAATTCTAATATCATAGAACCTAATTGGTAAATAAGGTTTCATATTTTTGTAAATGTAGAAAGAATTATTTTATGAATATTCGTAAAAATAGATGGATGATGACTCATTGACTCCCCCAGAGCAACTAATTGTAACCATCAGTGCTTCAAGTAGACCAGATATGAAGTAGAATGATCCTTGGAATATGGGAGATATTCTTTATCCTCAAATCATATTCTGGAGATTATATTAGTGAGAAAATTCCTGAAAATTAGATAATTCTTGAGTTTAATGTGGGAATTTTATATTTTTATGTGGCATATGGTTTGGCCAAATATTTATCCAATCCCTTTGAAATTTGTGGGTCACTCTTTATCATAGAGGGGGCTTAGGTCATGTGGTTATTTGGAATGATACATTGTTCGTAAAACTATGTAGAGGACTCTCACCTAAAATTATCAAAGGCCACACTATTTATAGGATATCGTTTCATGGGTTTTCAATCATGTTCCATGCGCTAACATGATTCATAGTTAAATAATGATTTAGTAATAACTGTGTGGAAATTGTGTTCCATTCATAGTATGGTATGGTTTCCCCCATTTTCATTTCCTAGTCTACCAAAATACCCTATCAACCCATCATAGCTCTAATAATAATTTTATTAAATGATTTAAATTTATTTTGGACACAATTTAAATGGAACATATATCGTCACCAATATAGGGATATTCAACCTTTAAACACTATAAAATATAGTTCGTGATATTCTCCACCAACCATCAGTAATATTATTTATAAAAATGATCCCAAAAATGGGACTCCAAATCATATTATATTTCCCACATTTTCTTTAGAAGATGTCTATCCCACCATAACAACTAGACATAATAAACAAAAATTTCACAAAAACCTTCTCAATATGATCAATAATATGAATTAGATTCTCCTAAAAGGAAACATATTCCTCAATGTCAACATCATAAACATATATCTCACAATAAAGGAAAGGATGATACAACTCAAGTGATGAGACTAAAAAAACATGAATAACACCATATCTTTATAGAAGAGACAATCTATACACCATTGACATATTCCTCTAATCCATATAAAATATCCTGACATACATGGGTGCTAACATTCCCAATTTCTAAATCTTATAGTGACCTTATCTACGTGAAAACCTATGGAATGAATGATAAACCACTATAAACACAAGTGGTCGAAAATTTCAATTTGTATAAGTCTTATTTTTTAATTTTTTCCCTATCCATATGATTCTGGATCAAGTGAGCTAGTATAGATGTCTCTTGTATAAGGCTCAGTCTAAACAACTCTAATTATTCAACCTCTATCTAACATAATAGTGATCTGCATGTCTTACCATAGAGAAACTCTTCTATTTAAATATGAATCATCAATTAATAAATATTCTTATTTGATAACTCAATGAGTTCTAATTTCATTTCCTAAATCTCCCTAAAACCTATGATACATGCTCGCATCATGTCCTCTAAAACCTCAATAGTCCTATTTGATATTTTTTCTAAATGTTGGGGAAATACAAACAAATAGTTTAGCAAGAAAAATTTTCAAGACCTTCCAAAAGAATGATGTAAAATGATGATATCTATCTGATACAATATAATGAGACACAATTTCCAAACAAACTATTTCACATATATATAACTCATCCAAATGATCAACCATAAATGTAACAATTATTGGAATGAAATGTTTTACAAATGTTAAACAATTCATAATCAAATAGAACACATAACACATTTGAAGTGTCCTCGGTAATACCATTATACAAATTCATCATTACATCATCCCACTACCACTCCATAGTGGGAAACTAATTTACGAAACCAATAGTCCATTAATTTTTCAGCCTTCACCTGGTGACAAGTACATCATCACATCCCAAGTCCAAATATCTCATTGTTCATTCCTATTCTCCAACACTATCTTCAATGATCATGATATAGTTTCAGTAAAGTGGGATGAAACGCCCACACTGAGGTATGATAATCATTCATCATCTCCTCCTCTATACGTGTTGGTATAATAACATAACCATTACCCAATATGATCTTATCCTCAGCAAGGGTAAAATCATGTGGTAGGTCCCTAGAATCAAAACATTCCCACATTTATAGACACTCTAGATCCTTATATAATATAATTATGATCAAAATCACAATAGTGGTCTTCGCTGATTAAGACATGAGAGTCACCTTATCACCATATGCCATAACTCCAAAATTCATTTTAGTAACCAAACCCATAATTTTCCACTAATATCTAAACTACAGAAAAACCTGTTTATTTTTCATTCAACTAAAATCATATTTAAAACAATTTCCATTTCCTAGAATATATGCCAACTCAAAATCATAGGATTTCATATAATCAACCCATATTTTTAATTGATGATTCAATAAAAGTTGGGAAAAGATATACATAATGATTTTATGATCAGTTTAAATGGTGAAATTTTCACCTAAAAGATAATTTCACTAACAATTCAATGAATAAAACACAAATTCCAACTCATTATCTTGTGTAAAAGATTTCTATTCATGTGGCCTCAACTATATTCATATACATGACATAAATCAATATACCTACATAAAAAATCCCTAATTCCAATCCTAGATGCACCCAAAAAATATGTATACTCCTTAACCAACATCGATTGGATCAAAATCACTGTTTCTATTCCAATAAACATAAACTCATGGGAATCATAATCACATTCTTAGTAGAATTTAAATTATAGGCCCTTCTTATTCAAGCCAGAATGAGGTGCATCCAAGATGGATATGTCTTTGATGAATCTTTAGTAAAAACGCACCAATCCCAAAAAATTAATATATATCATAAACCATTTTTTGTTTATACAAAGCTAAAAATCCCTAAACCTTATTTGTTTCCACTCACACACCTTAATCCAGTATCATGTGTCATAATAAGTGCACTTTTTAAATATTGAAATGAAACATTAATTTTTTTTAATATAAACAATGCTCACAAAGTGTAACAAGGACAATGTTTACTTGTTTAGAATGATTTTCATGAGTCTAATATTACCCAATAATTTCTCCAATGAAAACAATCACAAGAAGGTCTAAGTGTGATTAGAGGATTGAGTTCATTAAAGAGATAAACACATAATGTTCTTCCATTAGCCCGAATGATATCACAATGAACACATATTAACCATGATTTCTACTAAAAATATCACATTATATATATTAAGGTCTCACCCTCAGATGATGATACCTTAGCCTTAGATTAATTTTTGAGAACACATAGGCCCCAATATTCTAGTATAAAATTATAATTGATTTGTGGAAGTGTATATTGGGTTTTAATCACAATCTGGTTCATCTTCTAGTAATTGACACAAAAGCATACCATTATATTCTTCTTAATATCTAAATGAACTGAAGATCCCCAATATGACTTGATCATATGAATACAACCTTTATCATCTAACTCCTCTAGATAAAACTTATGATCTTTGTGCTCTATAGAAACCATTGTATATGGAAGGATAGAAACCAACTTGATTCTTAGAATTAGCTAAATAAAAAAAATTATCACCCTCCAAAGTGGAAGAAATTAAAATTGTTTAGTATAAAAATTCGGAATATAATACGCTATGTGGGGGATGATGTAATTCCCTACTCCCCCATAAACAAGCATAATATTCACCACCTAAGTTGCAAGATAACCCAACATTTTTTGAAATGTCCATGTACGACCTATATGAATGTTCCATTAACACCGATGGACATAAAATTCACCCTCTGGTGATGTGAAACTCACTCTCTGAAAATTTATTTTTATGTGAGCCTGATGCATCAATAATAATTAAATCCCAAATATGATGTCAAAACATGAAATCTCTAGAAATAATCTTATCCCAAAGGATATGATACTCAACAATCAGGAAGGAACACTCCCTGTATTTTCGAATAACCTCTATAATCATCCCAATGGTTATTCCATTGAAATAAAATCGTATATATAATCCACCTATTTTCCAAAACTATTAACAAGAAAAACATATATAAAGTAATTGATGTTAATGTGTCAAATAAAGTGATATGCAGTGTAAGAGAAACAGTAATTGTGACCTTGACCAGTCGATGGCCCAACTCTGCTACTGACTAGTGCATGCTGAATTGTATAGAACTTTCCTCTTCCACTTATCAGGGATCCTTATTTTGTCACATTATTTGTACTACCCTACTAATTTGAATGCTCTTTTATTGTTTTAACATGTCCCCCACCCTGAATAATATATCTACTCAATATCCAGCTACCCAACTTATATGATGTAGATGATCCCCTTTTGGTAAACTGCATCGGTCTCAATCCTCCATCACTACTGATATGTTGAGAGTTCTTAAGAAACACATATATATTCCTTATCCTACCATAGGATCTACATTCTTCTGGTGGATGGGGAAACTAACTATATATAATTTCTTGTATTCTATAATTATAGTAAACAACTTGATCACCTACCTAAGATATTGACCATTTTCCTAGACGTATTTTCACAACAAAGCCTTAGTGAAATATCTCATAATAGAACATCCTACCATCGGATGATGTAGCACCATATCTCCATAATAAAATAGTTTTCCACCCTCTTGAATCCTCTTCCATGTTCTAATTATAAATGAGATCCTAATCCACTACCTAACCCATTTTATTTAAATATAAGATATTCACCTAGGACATAACCTCAACTCAAATCACATCTTAAAAACTTATCACCATAGATGTCACATATCATATCAATAACAGAGTAAAAAAATCATGTCATTGAACCATCTAATAAAATTAATCATCAACAAACATTTTTGGGTCAATCACATGAACTCTTATGGATTCCTTTTCCTCATGGACAAAGGGTAAAATATATTCAGAAAATCTAGTGAAATTCCATCCATAACCAACCCTCATACTGATCGTATTGAGCCAAAATATTCCACTAATGCTTTGTAGTTCATTATAACATGTATGGTACCAACATGGCCCAATTCTCATCAGGTTTATCTATATATTCTAGAATCATCATGATAGAATATACACATAAGACTACTTACATATGTTCACCCTATTAGGAGAATGATTCAGGGTACTACATCTAGAAATCTCATATCAAATTGATCATCATCTTTACAACACATGCTGAGACTCTATCCCTTAACTTGATAAAATTAGAAATGTTTTCATAGAAAATCTCATATCCCTTATCACTCATAGCCAAATAGTGTCCATTTCACCATTCCCATATGTTTATTTTAAGAGATTTATTATTATAGTTCTATCTTCAATCATCCTTATGGAAGAAATTATCTACAATGCCAAATTAACCTCTCAAAACATAGATTGTATAGATTCCATTGTTTATAAAAAATATGACTCAATACATTGCACAAAAAATCCAATGTTCATACACTATACTAAGGGATATGATCTTATATCTATCAATACACTCAACATCTCTATCTTGGTCCACAGTAAACATAGGGAAAACTAACATCAAAATTATACTTTATATTATTCTTTACATTATCACCCTTCAATTTACACAACTAATAGATATTTCTTTATAATAATCATTTTAACCATTTCAATTTTATATTTCATTTTAACCAATTATACTTCCCATAGTTAAAAATTTTCAATAAAATTATAATGAAACAAAAAAATTAATTTTATCCCTCACAAACTATATGCTTTTCCACTAAGTTCCTAATCTTGTTAAATAAATAATCTCTCCATTCTATCCAAAAAACAATTATATGAAAACCTAATTCCATTCCATAAAAAGTGTAAAAAATTTAAATATAATAACACCCCATAACTTGTGTATCACGTATGATGAAATAAAATCCAACTATAATAAGAAAACATTAATAACAACAATCCCAACAGAGGTATATGTGGTTTCCCCCATACATGGGTTAGCTACTCTGATGAAGAAGATCATTAAAAATGGATGAAACATCTAGCTTCATATATACATTTCTTAAATTATAAGAAAATAAAAAAAATAATGAATCTGATACCACTTTGTAATCTACAGGCTTGGTGTTACTAAACAGATGCCTTTATCTGGTCAGTAAAATGACTTCAAGAGAGTTTCTACCCATTCCAAAGGGTGTTGAATAACAATGGGAGTCTATTGAAACATGTGGAGATGCTCTACTCTCATTAACAGATTTAACCACATTGGAATAAAAATAGACATTTACATGAAACACACATAACCAATCATCTAAAATCACCTTCCAAAATATGATTCACATAATCACCCAACATTGTAAATTTATGTTACTTCATTATAGTCTACTGTCAAATGGGAAAAAATGAAATACACCATGAAAATACAAAAAACATTTATTGAATCATAAAGGGTCTTATTATCTTTTCTCTATAATAGTAATCAATCTAACATACGACCCTTCCCTTTTTATTGATCTACAATCATACATTCTACATGGGTACCCAACAGACGAAAAATTAGGGTGTGAGTAAAAATCAGTTGTCCACCACCAAAATTGTCAAAAAAATATGATTTATAACAATTTGTGCAGATGTACAATAATTAATAAAAAAGATATAAAGAATCAGTTTTTTCCCTTTAATAGTGTTCGATTTAACCAATATACCCTTTTTTTCCAAGAAATACTAAAACCCTTCAAACCATCCTTGGATAATGAAAATTATCTGAACCATAAGTCAATGGGTGTAGCAGGTTGATATTCCAATATCCATAGTCTAAATGTATAATTGGGATTCAGAATCCATATGTAAACATCAGAGCCATGAAATATATCTCAATGTTCATATACATTGAGTTTGGAGCTTCATTCTATCATATGAAGGTACTAAGAAAAGGGACACCTGGAGCATTAATATGACCCATACAAGGGAATATAGCATCCATCCAACAACTTAAAAATTCAATACTCGCATTTCCAAAGTACAACATCGAGACCTATTATTGCACAATAATAGAATGGTTACAACTTTTCATTTTATAACATTTCTAGGTATCATTGTGTTAATATTGTTCTAAATTCCATAGAATTTTTATTTCATAATTTACAAACATTAAAACCAATTATTACCCCTTTCATAAAAATGAACCACCTAAATATGACTATCTATCCATTCATCACATTTTCCCATGACAAATAGTAACTCACGTAACTCATTCATTTTAAAAAAAATAACCCATTATTCCATGTTGACTTTCTAATAACATTTAAAATTGGTTTAATCTCATAAAACCTTCATTTTATCTTTTAATATCCAAATGTCCATGTTTATGATATTGGAACACCTAGTGGTTGGCCTTATCCCGGTCTACTCATCCTCCATGGATGATACATGGATCATGAGGGGTCCAACAGATCATTTAAACACCAATTTTATAATTTCCTACTATTGAAATCAAATGACTAGCACAAAGTTTCAAATATCACAACCACATATAAATGAATAAATATCAAGACTATGATATATAACTTTTAGAATACTATAACACCCTAATATTTAATGGTATATATATATTTATCTAAATATAATCCCTTTTATATATTACCTTTCACAGATCATCGAATTTAAAAAAACTTCCAAAAATCTTTATTTTAATACAAAATTTATAACCAAGCCATGAAATTAGCGGGAACGAATAGTATTAAACAAATTATAGAATATATTTTTTTTTAAACACATTTATAATATATTAATTAATTATTTTTGATTGTGTACATTATTGTTCGTAATGTCAATTTTTACATCATATTTATATTTTCATAAAAACGGTATTTTTTGCTTTCTATGAGGAATAAAATTAATAATTTTGTATAATTAAATTTTTTTTATTAAGAATGTAAAAATTTTCTTACGTTGAATTTTTGAGATACACTGAATTTTTTTTATTTATTAATGAAAAGTAACAAAACAATGTCTTTTATAAAATAGTCATTTTAATATATTTAAAATTCATTTTATGATATTAAATGTTTATAAAAATAACATATTTACTATTTATTTTGATATAATACAATTATTTATATTTTGATTAATTTTTTAATTTTTTGGCGTAGATGTACATTATTAGGACTTGAAACATTTTTTTAAATTAGGATTTTCTTTTAATTTTGGTTGTCTTAATTATAATTTAATGTTGAAAAACATTTGGTCTAATTGTTTAAAAATTTATTATATATTTTGAATCATGAGGTATAAATTAGGTTATAAGTTAATTTTTAGTTTTAATAAATAATAATTTGTTTATGTAAAATAATATAGTGGGTGAAGTAAAAGAAAAAAATACCTAAAAATAAAACATTAAAAGGGTAGTTGATTTATTTCTTGAACATAACCAGTGTTTAAAAAAATTATATATAAATAAAATTCCTTAGTATGAATCCCACTAAATTTTGGTTTCCTTTAAATTTAAAAAAAATAATTATTTAATAATTTAAAACCACCGGTCGATAAGTATATATTCCCCTTTTCCCAACCCCCTTTTATCCTCAGAATCCATGAAGATATTAAAATCTCTAAAAATTGCCTCTCCACCCCACTCTACCCACATAAAACATATTCTTTACTCTCCCAAATACAAATTCCATGTTCCCTAAGGGGTCCTTCACAAATGTGATATTCAATAGTTATCATTCCCAACCAACTAATTGATATTTATTTTCTTCTTCTAACTTCAAGTAACCTCCTTCAACCATAAATGAATAATGACACTAATATAATGTATATACTAGAATGTTATATTTATATTATAATATCATCAATCTATTGCACTTATAACCTCCTCATATTCAATGAATCAAAACCATTGTCTAAATTATAGTGGATAACTTTCTCTATGGATAATGATTTTTTTTCTCAAACAACATCCATGTATGGTCAAAAAAGAATTATTCATGTTAATTAATATTTTTGAATTTTATATTATGACCTATTTATTGTTCTGGAACTATTTTATAAACATATTAATGAAAAAATTAAAATAGTTTGTGATGGTGGGAAGAACTTTCCAAATAAACTAAACAATTATCATAAACATTTTATCAATTGAATCATCCTCATAACTAAATGAAACATGTTATATATTACCATTTATAATTATATAAGTGAATTATTTCCATGTCACGTTACTTATATAGTTTTAGTTCTATTTTAAAAGTAAATCCAAAATTATACAGAAATGAAAGAACCAGGAAACCATGATTTTGACACACCCGAAACCATTAAAATAATGATAAATTATAAATGAACAGTCGGTAATATATCAAAATAGGATCATATAAGGTATTATAAATATTATTATAGTTCCATTATGAATTAATAACATTATTTAATCCATTAAATGTTGATAAATATTGAAAAAATAATGCAAAGCATGAGGTAAGGATTTCTTATCAAACATTTATTCATGTGAGATATATGCTTTATTCTACACTCATTTAATTAGTGACATGTATATAATAAACATGGATATTTCATATAAAAATCCCATTTTATTGATAGTATTCAATGATTTGTTTCATGATTATTAATTTTATGGGGAATATGATTCGACATATTTTAAAATGGTAAGGGATTTCTTACCTCAATTTCCATTCATTGGGATAAACATATACTTCAATGATTATCTCGTGTGATGACAATTTGTGAGGTCAATTTTGATTATATTATGTATTGTTTCATGTTTTTTATTTATATAAACATTTGATACACCAAATAAATTAATTTCATTAATTCCAACTTCAATTATATGATATTTATAATAAATTTCTTTTAAAAATTATATTTTCAATGATTTCCATAAAAATTTCTTTTCCTTAAATGATCATATTTTATAAATAGAATATACAATTTTATTTTTTCGATTTTTTTTTTGATTTTAAGGTGATTTTTATTCATTAATTAATTATTATACACCACTTTTAAATTAATTTTTTTCATTTTCTAAATGATGTTTTTTTACTTATCCAACGAAATTATGAAGGAATGTTTTTTAATGTATACAGAATGTGAAAAATTTCCCACTTTTAGGATAACTCGAGGATTTTATATTATATTTATTTTCAATAAATTATATTTTCCATGAACAAGTTTTCCCTTTTAATATTCATATATTAAAAACAAATGACTTGAAAATTGTAAAGTTATTTTTTCCAAAAATTAAGTCATGTGATTTTTTGAAATATTAATTCCATCTTATATATCATAATTTTATTTTAATTGTGATTTACATTTGATATTATGGAATGATATTATCTTTATTCATTCTTTTAATGGTTTTTGTTTAATAACGCATGATGATTTTGAAACCAATTTTTTTTTTGATTTTTTATGAAGTCTTATCTATGAAAATAGATTATTTACATGAGTTCTGATATGATGAATGATTTATGTTCTTGGTGAAAAACTATTTGTGGTTTTAATTATTTTATTGTGGTTAAATTATAACTAAGTACAGTGGCCATGTTATTACATTGAATGGGGGTAACTTTATAACCAATGATGGGTGGGACATATATATATATCCAATACATTGGATAATGATTTATACCTCATAAGAGAGACTATAACAAAAAAAATAATTTATATTATTTAAGTAATAAAAAATTGGTGTGTGAACTCAGTTCAATAATATATGACTGAAATGGGATGTGAAATCAGTTTAGTAAGACATGGCTAAAATGGGGATGGAAATCAGTTTAATAAAATAGGGTAGGAATGAGGTGTGAACTCAGTTCAGTAATGGAATTTTTTTCACTATTTTTATCTTGGGTGTGAACCTTGACTACTAAGATGGTTGGGGGAGTGAACTAATTCCACTATTCAGAAATGTCTATTGGAGGTGGTGGTGTGTCCTACCCTAGAGATGTAGCCACCCCAATATTTTCAAAAAGAAATGTAAATGTCACATTACATGTCATATAAAACTTTTATTCACATGTGATCATGTTATTTTATGTTTAATGTCATACGATCTTATATTATTTATTTCAAGACTCAATATTTTAATATTTTATTTGTAGGGTATAAATTTTAAAATGTTATGATCATGTTATTATACCATTTTACCCACATTGTCTTTGATATCTCCATTTTTTACCATTACTGAGTATCTGAGATCACTATTCTCTAATGTTTATTTTACCATGATATATAAAAAAGATTAAAGTGTGAAATGTCAAAAAAGAGTTATAATTATGGTGAAATAATTTATTGATAATGTAGATGTTATACCAACCTATTGTTTTAGTTTTTATTTTTCCAATGACAGCAATCCCATGTAATTTTATAATTGATTTTTTTGTTTATATAATGAATATTAATCTATTAAGATGAAATATCTATGTACAAAAATTACAGGTCATTAGATTTAGTATTAGAAAAAGTTGTAGTTAATCTTTTTAGACTAGTATGAGAAAACCTTATGTAAGAACCCAAAGGATATGTCTGATTATAGGTTCCAACAATATAATTTGGGTAATGGTCAGGAATAACCTATTATTAAACATAATATTTCATACATTGAAATATCAGATGAAATATAACATAATTATTTAGTTTCCCATAATTATTATTATTGGTCACACTACTCTTTTGGGGTTTTAGACAATGGGTGGAACCATGAGGATTCGTGTTCATGTTGATTATGATGGAAAATGGAATGGTCTTCCTCATGATAAACCAAATTAAAAACGGAGTTATAATGTGGGAAATAGGTATTATTATAAATTAGTAATCTCATAGTATTTTCAACAATATCAACATTGGAAAGTTTTTTGACCCGTATAATAGAATAATGATGGAGTTATATGGTGAACACATAGAGAATAATGTTTAATTTTACTCATGTATGGCACTTGGGAAGAGGAATCAAGGATAATGATTCAATGTAACTGGAATTTTATTTAGGTGAGGGAAATGATAAAAAAATAATGTAATTGTAAATAAAAATAGAAATACTCATTTAATACAATAGATAAGATTAATGGAATTCCAATGAAATCATCGATAGTTAAATTTTTTAAAATTTGATGTGTATAAGGATTATGGAGATCAATTCGCTAGAGGAATTTTAATCATGATAATCAGTAATGTTGAAATATTAATGGTTATATTTGTTATGATTAAGTAACTATGAATTTAAAATGAGAATGAATAAGTTTTAATTAATAAAACTATGATCTCAAGTTAATGTTTTAAAAGTATGTGTAATGATTTAGTGTTTATAAATTGGAATTTAATAATAATCATTTGTATGTAATTTCATGGAATTTATTATTAGTAAAACATATAAGGATTGTTTTACTTTAGTTTCAGTTTATGAATTTCAAAATATAAGTTGAATGGTACCGGTAACAAATATAAGATATTGTTGTGGTAAAGATATTTTTTTAGAGAATACATGATTAAGAGAAACATAACCCTCAATATTTTCATGATATTGGAACAATAATGAGATGAGGATCTAATTGTTTATGTTAAAAAAAACTAGATAAAAATGGTGACCTTGTAAATATTATTAATATAATGACAAGGTGTTTTATAGAAGCAGTTTTATAATTTATTTATTTATAATATGATGAAAGTGTTAATTTTGGAAAGCATGAATTTTTTCACTAAGGATTTAGGGAAATTCAGATTATTACCATGTTCCATGATAATATATGTTAATGATCTTTACAGGTTTTCAGTGTGACAATTTATAGACACAAAATTGTTTTTGAGGGATTAATGATAAGTTGATTTTGTAAATCTAGTGACCTTCATTCAAATGCTTTTGATTTTAATATTTTGGAAAGATCATAAGGGAAACAATTTATGAAATTTTTTATATTGAACAATAGATTGGGTTTTAGATATTAATGTATTACATAAGAAATTTAATATTAATGTGTGTTGGATATCATGTGAAATCTATTTTTATGATAACTATTAATATAAATAATAAAAGTTGATCCCTGTATGGATCTTAGGACCCACTAGTTCATTAGGAATTACAATTTCAACATCATTACATGGAGTGATAAATGAAGCATAAGTAGATCAATTCAGATCCAAAGAGTGAGATTACAATTATAGGATGAAATAAAAGATGTATATCATTTCAATGGATTTTGAAATAATTTTTCTCCATATTTTAATTATTTGGTATGATATTAATGAACTTTAAAAGCCTATTTAGATTATGTTTTTGTGGTCATTATCCTTATCATGAGAATATTATCTATCAAACTCCATTATAAATATATAGTTTTAATTATGTTCCTTGTATATATTTTCAAATTCCATTAATCATCTCTTAATCATAATGCTTTTTTTGGTAACATTCACATATTTCATTCAATATTTTTAATATTTCACTTTGTTAATTATATTTATGATGTGGGTTTCCTAAAAAAAGAATTTTCAAATATCCACCTTTTATTTACAAAGTTCAATATCAAATAGAAAATTTTCAATTATTATTTTTAATTCCTGTTCATACCAGGATTGTATCTTATCTATTGGTGCTTCCGCATAATCTCTCCTTTGTTAATAATGTCTTCTATGTATCTCTTAGGAGGAAGTACATAACTAATATTTCACATGCACTAAACTAATAGGTTTTTCCACTGATGGAAGATCTTTATAATAGAGAACAACTTGTAGGTATTTTGGATCCTATAATTAATGTTATATAAAACAAGACCACTCACCTGGTTAATATTTTATTATGAAACCACCAATTTGATGAATCTATCTAGGAAACTGATGATGTGATGAGGTATAGGTTTCTATATCTATTGGTATTAGGGTAATAAATTTTGAGGGTGAAATTCATTTTTGGAGAGTATTATGTAACACCCCGATATTTTTTAGTACTTCAATTTTTAAATAAATTCGATCTATTTAATAGCTTTTAATGACCAAAAATTTATATACAAGGAAATTTCATTTCATTTGAGGAATAAATCATAAATTACACAAATATAGCCTAAAGACTACATTAGTTTATAGTATTTGTAAACATGTATCCTAATATTTTATCTTGGTGAAAGAACTTCAATATATCCCATAAAGATCTTACCCTTTTGTTTTCTTACATCAAAAAATTATAAATATCATAGGGAAAATAAAACATAAAAATGGGGAGATAAAATGCTCAGTAAGGGTAAACATTGAGAACATAAACCAAACCAGAAACATAAGAATTTAAAAACATGAACATAATGTTTAAATATCATAATCATGAGTCATGAAATAAATTAAGGAATTACATAAGGCATAGATCATAACGGATCATTAACCATAACAAAATATAATTTTAATAAAACATGGAATAATTTAAAACAAGTAAGATCATAAGAATATTTCCATAGAATCAAAGGCATTGCTCATAAGACCATCATAGTGGACAAAGTACATTTTTGAACCGAGTTTACTTGTCGTTCCTTCCATGTATTAGGGAACAAGATTTACGTTCCATTCCAGCCCTATATTTTTGAACCAGATTTAATTTACATTCCAATAATTTGTATCTCATGAGGTATAAATATTTACCCAATTCAGTGGATGGATATACTGGTCACACACATCTCATTATGAAATCATTCTTACATTATTAACATAAATATAAATCATTCATCGTAGCCAAACCCAAGAAATAAAATGGGTTTCTTAAACATAATTATATCCAAACATTATATATATTAAATATCATTGCATCAATAATAAAATATAATAATTTAAACAATAGGGATATATACACAACCATATTTATGTGCATCATCTTGGATGGAAAATAATTTTCATAAAACAGTAGAACTTAAATCTTGAGGAAAATATCATTTCTTCTAAAAAAGGATTTCCTTTCTCAAGATGCTAATCTATTTTAAAATCAAAGATTTTAATAAAAAATAATTATGAAATAGTTTGGTGGAATCTTCTTTTAATTAACGTGTTATGAAACCAAAAAATATCATTTGTACCGTATTGGTTAAAAAACATTCTTCCCGTACACTTTCCAAAAAATTGGAAAAGAACATCATATGGAAAACGAATTAAATATTCCTTCTATACCATTTAAAAAAATAACAAATGGGTAAAATTTACATTAAAAATAGTAAAAGAATAAAAATAATATTATATATTTCGGAAAAATATACGTTGGTGATAAATATACTCCAGTAAATGCTTACATATAAACAATTTCAGAAAATAATGATATTGCAGAATTATCACTTACCATAGGTATGATATGATTCATATGTATATAAAACTATTGTTTAGAGGGTTTATAAATGTTATTATCTTTTACCAAAACCATAATAATATTTATGATATCATATATGATTCACTTATGACTTGATATAACATGTTTTGTTATCATTTTTGTGTTATAGCAACATTTTGGGTAATAATCGTAATATTTATCGTACTTGTTCTTAGTGTTTATTCATTATATTATTACTAATAATGTGATTACTGTACTAATGTAATGTAAAAAATGATTTATAATCATAAATATTAAACATATAAACATATTAAATAGATATATAAATGAAATGAAATACATTGTTTATGGAGACGGTAGGTCGTATATACACATGAATAGTGTTTCAGTTTCCTAATTGAATCGAATGGAAGCAAGTAAATTACATACATATATATATAGTATCATTATTATTTAATATATTTCATTATTATTTATTATTTATAATTTATAATCATTTTTGAATGGTTAACATGGGGAATAAATCTTATTGTGTTGTGGAGAGGGTATGTCGAACGTACGCATAAGCGACAATATCATTCACTTAATGGTTAAATGGTAAAGAATATGATGGTATATTAATAATATAGAATAATTATAATCCTATATTAATTATTTAAATACCTTATACTCATCATTATACTCAACCAAATAACGTTTTATTGAATAACACATTACACAACGGTGTGGATACGGTAAGACATACATACGCACGTATGTAGATATTACTATTTGTAAGATGGATAAAAGGAAGTATAAAGTTGTGAAATAATTATAAAAACATATATTTATGAATAATACAGTATATTTATTACTTTAATATGTATAAAACATAATAATAGGAATTATAAGAAGAAATGAATTTTTAATGTGGTGAAAAAATGATTACCTCGTTTTTGAGTATCTCTTTTTGATTATTGAAAAGGAATCCCTATGGTGGATTTATGCCAAAATTAAGGCTTCTAGGAGTAATTTAATATTTCTTGGAAGATTATTGGATATATATTTTCATATCTAAAAGGATTTGGAAGTGTGAAATAAAGAGAAGAAGGAGTTCTCTTTTATGGGAGAGGAGAGGGGCACTTTAGAAAAGTCATGAGATATTAATTTATTATAAATCCAATTCTGATTAAAATTGGTCCAAAACTCATTTAATTAAAATATAATAGGATTTTGGATCTAATACCAGTCATAAAATTTTCTTTAGACAAGTGGTGATTATTTTTCTACCCTTTTATTTTTGTTTTAACCATTATTTTTTCCTTTTTAATGTCATAGTGATATCTTGTTTTTTACATATTGTGGGTTAATGTAATTACCATATCATGTAAAAAGTTCCGAAAATAAATATTTGTCACATATTTAAATTATATTAACAATTTAGATTAATATTATTTTTATTAATTTCTTATCATTTAATAAACTAATTTAGATTTCATGTTATGAATTATTCCAATATTGGTCAAAATTCATACATGACTTTTTAAAAATTCATAACAACTTGATTCTTTCCAAAAAACCATTAAATAAATATTAAAAAGTTATATGCATATATAAAATTAGGGTATTAAATAAATTATACCAAATGATATTTATTTTAAAATTTCAAATATCATTTTTTGAATTCTTTATCAATGAAGTAATCATTGCATTATTAATGTGTCATAATTAAATTTATTAATTTAATGTCTAATAATTAGAAGTTAAATATCATGATGTACAAAATATTTTTATATTTTTAATTATTATTTATAGCCAAATATATCAATTATATAACCAAATATAAAAAAAATTATTGACAAGATACATTTTTATGTTATTTTTCTCATTACATTAAATTACTTATTATAGCAGTTCATTATCACTCCCTAGTGAATACATGGGTACCAAATAATAGACCTCAAGATTACCATAGTGTAAATATGTCATCAATTAGGATTAGGACATGTGTTTGGTAGTTTTATACTATAATATTATTATTTTATACCAATATTTTCACGATTAACACCTTAAACTTGGAAAATAAAAATAATAACTGATGTTATTGTTCATAATTTTTCAAAATGAAAGGTAACCATTTAAAAAATTTGGAACATATTATTAAAAATAAGTAATACATTTCTCCATATTCAAAACATATAATTAGCATAAAATAATTTAAAATTAATTCCCGTTTTCATAACCAAAAAGGGGGTTTTAAGAACTAAAAAATATCAATAGATTGACATGAGTTTATGTCCAATTTAAATGTTAAATTACATAAAATGAAAAACATTGGATTAAATGATAAATATATAATTTAATTACACTTTAAAATCAATTTAAAAGATAATATAACTATAAAAAAAGTTATATGAAAATGTAGTTTTGAAATAAAATGCAGTATTTTTCACTATTCATCAAAATATGAATTTCATCAAAAAATAACCAAATTTTAAAAAAGATAAATATTTATGTTATTATTTAAAATAATATGTTTATTTTTTCAAATAAAATATATAAAAGTGTTAAAATATATATATAAAACAAGTGGGCCATCAAAAGGAGGCAGAACAACATTTTTTGAAAAATACATCTTTTATCTGAAAATTTGATTTTGTTTTTATATAATGTTCTAGAAAATTTAAAATATGAATTTTAATTATATAAATAAATCGTATAATAATATTTATAATAGATGGTTTACATTATATTTTAATATTATATTGTTGTTTAGTGAATCTTGGTATTGCCTACAATGTAATCTATCGAGGAAAGTATCTCTTTCATGTAACGCAAGCCTAGTTAGTTTTGTGTCTAGTGAATGATTAAATTGGGGTTGCGTATAACATAATCAAAATGGTGTTATTTTATGAAATGAAAAAAAATCTATACATAGTGTTGCATGAAATGAAATCAATCAAAAGAACATGATATCGTGTGTTACAAAATCCATGAATAGTGTTGTGTATACTGCTAGTTAATCTGGGTGTAGCGTAAAAAACATGAATCAAATAAATTTAAAATAATATATCTCGGAAAATCTCAGGGTAATACATATCATAATTTTAATAGAACACCAATCTTAAAAAACAACAAAATATTATTATTCTACCATGATCAATATAATATATCCATTAAATTATCATGAATAACTAATACTAAAAAACAATTATGAAATATATAATTATCTTACTCATGATAAAACTATTTATTCTATAGAATTTAATGGATAGGTTATGAGAATATAAAAATAAATATTTTATTTATAATTTATAAATTACCTTAGGATTAATATTTTAGAATTTAAAAAAAAATTAATTTTTCATGTATTTGTATAAAAATACCGATTTCTATAAAACTCTCATTTTTTATACATAAAATTAATTTAACGATTTTAAATTGATCTAATAGTAAAATATGTACTTAAAATTTAAATCATGATATCCAAATTAGGTTTTATGTACATTTTCATTATTAGGAATAAAAAAGTTTCCATGGAAAAAAATAAATTTACTACTGTATAGTTAAAATAATGTAACTCATTAATGTTAAAAAGGAAAAAGACATCAAGACATAAAAACTACTACATTAAATGGGGTTCTTATGTGTTTATCAACCATAAACATAATTTAAAAAATTAATTATCATCAAAATGTTTTTAAATTAATGCCACCCTAATGTGGTTAGCCTTAAATATAACATAATCATTATTTAATCACTTAAATACACCCCTCATGAAGTATAAATACCTCTCACCAGCTTCCTATTTCAACTAAAAATAATTTTTGATTTTAAAATATTTTCATAATCCCTATCTTACTCAATATCCCCAAGTCTGTGTTCTACTGGTCTATCCAAAATTCTAATTCTACGTTCCTTAAGGTGTCCTTCACGGAGGTGATATTCAAGAAGCAACTTTCTCAAAAAACCACTCCTAACTTATTTTTTATTCTTAATTATCTTCACCTAATTCAACTATAAAATTATAATAAATCAAATTTTATTAATATAATTGAATATTATATTTCTTATTTAATATCTTCTATAAATCCCATTTCTTATCTAATCTCATTCAATGGATCCAATCCGTTTTCCAAATTATGGCAGTTAACCATCCATATGGATAATGATTTTTCATTTTTCATTAACCCCTTTAAGGACGATCATAAAAGGAATATTTTGGTTAAATAATATTTCAATAGGAATACCTTATCCAATTTCATGTTCAATAACTAATATATAGTAATGATAATAAATACAATTGAACCAGTTCATACTGGTGGGAAAATATCTAAAATAAACTAAACCTTTATTATTAATTTTTTATCAAATTAATCATCCTTGTAATAGAAATAGAAATAATATAAAAGGACATTTAAAATTAATGAAAATTTTGGACATCATTTCATTTTACTTTTGGAGTTTTATTTCCATTTTATAAGAAATTCCATACCTATTATCAAATGATCCAATCATGACACCATCAAAAGAACACACAAGAGAGAATGAATATAAAGATATATTTAATATAAAGCGGTGGTAAGATTATATAAAATAATCATATAATGTATTAAAAATATTATTATATCTCAATAATTAATTAATAACATTCTTCAAACTGTTATACTAATGGTTAAAGTATGAAAAACATAGGGGAAATGTGATGTAAGGCATCTCATCTCATTTTTATTTTATGTGATATATGTCTTATTCACCACTTATTTCCTTTCAATGTTATATATACTTCCCTTAAATATATCTTATCATGAA
This sequence comes from Viscum album, assembly GCA_963277665.1. Lineage (NCBI taxonomy): Eukaryota > Viridiplantae > Streptophyta > Magnoliopsida > Santalales > Viscaceae > Viscum > Viscum album. The sequence continues at coordinate 1,966,778,284 of OY728133.1, forward strand.
TCTAATTCTATTCATTTTATTCTATGTTTCATTTGATAATTATTACTTTAATGGGGAATATGATTCGACAGATTGCAAAGATGTATGATATTTCTGAACTCAATTTCCATTCATTAGGTTGAACAACTAATTTTTTTATTATATATTGTTAATATTCTATCTATGATTTTTTTTATAAAATTATGTTTTATTATAATTTTTCTATGTGATTTTATATTTCATACACATAATCGATACATTTGATTAATTCTCACTTCAATGACATGATATTTATAAGTGAAATTATTTTTAACAATCATATTTTTAATGTTACCCATTAAAATCTCTTTTTCATCCATGTCTATGATTTAAAAAATTGCTTCCAATAAGGATTTTACTTTTATGTTATGATTATTTAATGTAATTTTTACTCATTTTTTAATTTAAATTTTTTTAAATGATTCTTTATTCTTTTTTTAAACAAGCTTCTTTGTGACATTTCCACTAAAAATATGGAAGGAATGTTTTTTAACCATATACAGCATGGGATGATTTTACTGTAGTCATAATAACATAATTCATTGAGGATCCATTTAAAAAATTTCATACAAATTTTTATAGAATTGTTTTCATTATAATTTTGTGGCTATTTAAAAATAAATTATTTGAAAAATGGAAATGGTATTTTTTAGGGGAATTTATTCATCTGATATTTCAAAATAATTTTTTCATATAAGATTACATTATTCATTGTTACTTATGTTTAGCTGATGATATTATCCACATATATTATCGTTATTATTTTTTGGATGGTTCATGTTTATGAAGACATGATATTTATCAAACTTATTTCTATTCCATGAATTATATTCTAAAACCCTATGATTTCATATTATGTTATCTCTTGAATGAATTTCAATAACTTGCAATACACGCAACACCGAGTTCAAGCGCACCACGACTTACCAAACTAGCCATTCAAAAAAGTGGTTATGAATAGTATTAACCTCATTTTAAATATTATATATCCTATATAATTTTAACATTCACATTTTTGTTTCGTAGACATAATATTTGAAAATTTTATTTTTAAAGATAAAAGAGGTATTTTTCAAAAAATAGAGTTTTAAGCCTTTTAATGGAGAACCCTATTTAATTCCAATATGTGATACATTACTATATTCAATTTAGATAAATTATATTCATATTTAGAAGAGCGACATAAAAATTCAGTTTGGATAGAACTTTGGTACTTTTCTAATAACTTTCATATTTTTATGAATAATGAAAAAATACATAAGTTTTTATTAAAAACAACATTTTTAATCAAAATAATTTATAGTGTTAAATTATAAATTGGAATGTTTTATAAGTATAATTAGATTATATTTTTATCATTTAATATAATTTTGGACATTGGATGTAATTTCACATTTAAATTGGATTTAACCAGTGTCAATCTTTTGATAGTTATTATTTCGTATAAACACGCTTTTTGTTTTGTCAGTAGGAATTAATTTTAAATTAATTTATTCTACTTCTATGTTTTGAATTTGGAAAAATGGATTGCATATTTGGAATAATGAGTTACAAACTGTGAAAAAAGGTTACTTTTATTTTTATACATTATGAATAATTTCATCGGTAAATATTTTATTTACCATGGTTAAAGGGTAAATCAAGTCAATATGGGTAAAGAAATAACATTATAATAATATTAAATTACCTTCACATGTCTCTTATTCTTATTTTATGATACATTCCTAACCATTGAAATCCTTGGGATGATTTTGGGACCACTTGGAGCCAGTTGAGAGTGATAATGAAATTATATATTAATTAATCTAAATTAAAGACAAAAATAACAAAAGCATGTATCTTTTGCTATAATATTTTTTATATGGGGTTATATAATTTATCTCTTCGAATATAAATATTAATTTTAAGGATATACATATTTAATACATTATTATATTATATTTTTAATTTTTATACATAAAATAAATATATTTATTTATGACACAATAATGATGTATTTTTTTTCATTATTAATGAAAGAATCAAATAATTGATATTATAAATTTTCAAATAAATATAATTTCAATGTTGTTATGATGTAAACTAATTTTATTGGTGAATATTACATGTTCTAATTGATAAAATTTATTTTTTTATAAGAAATCAAGTTGTGATGACTTTCACAAAAACCAAATTACAAATAGTGTAAAAAATGACTAAAATTAAATTTTAAAACAAATACTATATTATTGGTTGATATAATATTTCTAAAAATATAAGGATAATATAAAGGGATTAGATAATATTATATATTTAATTAATTAACCACTTTAGGTTCTCTAAGAAGTTTATAGTATGTTTATTAACCATATTCCGTAAGAATACAAGAAGACACGGAAAAAGATAAACTATTTAACTATGAGTTAAATCTAAAAGATAAGGTTAAAATTGTAACCAAAAAATTTATACAACCTATTGGTTGAGATGAATTCAACTCATAACCAAATGAGTCTCGAAATAAATTCATGTGGATCTATATTAATCGAATATGATTGTATAATAAATTAATATTTTAATATTTTCTAAAAGTGACCCTCACCCCTCTTATAAAAGGGAACATTCCCTTATCTCAATATCGCACCTCCAAAGAATTTTTTCTCAACCAAACCCAGCACAAATATCCTCCCAAATTCTCTCACATCATCCTGTAATCCTTAATTTGGTCAGAAAGACAACCTAAGTATCCCTTCTGATCAACTCAAAAGAAAACACTTGAAGAAGAGGTAATAATTTCATCAACCTCTTTCAAGTTCTTTTCATTTTCCACATCATCATTCTATGTGGTTACCATACTAAAATAATATCTCCAGTAACTTATATATAATTTAATGTTATTATAAATATGGTACAACCATATTCTTTATTCAATCCATCCTATAATGACAAAGTCACAAAACGAGTGTACGTATGGCTTACCGTCTCCATGGCGTGGTGTAGTTCATTACTCAAACACATCATTATTTGGATGGGTATAACAATGAGTATAACTGATGTAAACAATAAATATAATATGTTAATGATTATGTACATATGATATACCGTCCGATTAAATAATATTCCACCATCAATATAATGATATTGTCACTCATTCGTACGTACAGATTACCATCTCCATGACGTGATGAGATTAATTTCCACGTTCAGCATTCAATGATGATTATAAATATATATATTTTTAATAAATATTTAATATATGAAATAATATTTATACTGGATATATATATATGTTTGTATATACGTACATATATCTTATTCACTTACTTCCATTCAATACGATATGAAAATGGAAACATCATTTATGCGTACGTACGACCAACCGTCTCCATAAACGGTGCCCCCCATTTCATATATATATATATATTATAAATATTTATATTATAAATATATATTATATATAAATAAATTTTTATATTCTATAATATTTAATACATGATATAAATGAAACTATCAATAATAACAAGTTAAAACACGTATGATAAACAAAGCCATTATTAACCGAAATGTTAATTTAACATGGAAATCATTATTAAATTGGTAGTATAAAGTAATAAATGAATCATTTATGATATAATAAATATGAATATGGTTCTGGTATAATTTTATAATATATTATGGTCATTTTACAATAGGTTAAATGTACCCTCAACCAAAGGAAAGTGCAAGGTAAGGGTTAATTCTTCAATCTCATTATTATCCGAGATTTTTTATATGTATGTTTTTACTAGGAAATATTTGTTATCCATGTCCATGTATCATAAAAGAGTTTTCAAAAGGATTATTTTTAAGGAAATCATTAACTAAAACATCATTTTAAATGTTTTAAATATCTATTCTTCTAAACATTTCTCATTAATGTCCATGTTTTCAATGTGATTTTAAGGATTTATTTATATGGACATGAATGTTTTAAAATGATAATTCCTTTCAAATGATTCAAAATTATATGGGATAATATGATTTAAAAAATATCTTTTAAATGACTTTAAAAATTCTATGACTTTAAAAATGATTTCATGAAAAAGGGATATTTCTCTCAAAGAGTTTTACTGTTCATTTTCAACTATGTCAACATCCTTTACATGATATTATTCTTGATCGAGGCTGATTTATTATGATAAAAATTATCCATATTGTATTGATTTTTTTGTGATATGTTTGACTGTGGATGTTTTATTTTTATACCATTCATTGTTTATGGATAAAGTATTGACATTTAGTATGCTAGTTTTAATATGAATGTTTATGTTATGTTTAATTCTTTTCATATGTGGAATGCATTGGACATATTATTTGAAGGGGGGATCCAACTATAGCTCCTCGATGCATCGGTAGGTCTAATGAGACAAACATGTGTCTTGGCATAAGGCCTTGACAAAATATAACTTGTATTCATGGCACAAGGCCTTGACTATGTGGTTTTGAAGTCTAGAATTATGTATTCCATCATTATAAAATAGTTTATTGATATTACATGTGATTATTAGACTATTATAATATCTATGTGAATAAGTAAATTGAATTATTTGATTTATATTTTTCATATTATGTTGATGATTAAGTTTAAAAGTCATTTGTTTTAGTTTTATACATTGCGTTAATTTTTTTGTTTATTTAAAAAAGTTTCTGCTATATCCTTATCCTTACTGAGCATCTGAGCTCACCCTTTTCTATGTATTATTTTTCCCAGGATTCCAAGTAGTGTATTATGATTAATAAGAAAGGTTAATATAATGGATTAACGACATTCTCAAAGGATTATTTATGTTGTGTTTTATTTTCTAATATATAATGTAATGTTCAGGTATGTAATCTATTTTCCAAGACTGCTAAGCTGATTGGTCCTTAGAGACTTGATTCCTTATAATCATTCCAATGTATTGAAATAATGCACCGACTCTGGGTAACTGGGGCCGGTGTGTTACAGTTGGTATCAATAAAATTTTAGAAACAACCATTTAAGTATATATTAATAATCTATGATTAAAGAACATTACCCAAAGATAGAATTTGTGGAATAATATAGAAGAACCACCTAGAATTTTGGTAATTTAGAGATTTTGTGCATTTTCCAAGCAATACATCCTTGTTTGGATATGAGTTAGTAGAGATGGATCTAGCACAAATGTACCTAAGAGTGAAAACACTGACAATGATTTTTGGGCTTGACATAGGGAATCATGGTACATGACAACTGGCCTTGTTGCACTCTTGGTTATGACACTATAGGGAAATATGCTTAGGATAATTCACATTTTAATTATAAGCCATTATGAAGGATTTATGAGTAATCATTTCTACAATAAATCATTTTATTATAATAAATTATATGAATAATCATTTTAACATACGTTAGTATTTTTACATGTTTGGAATTATGCATTTCGATTCATAAAATAATATATTGTATGACTTTATCTAGAAATGGTTTCTAGTAGAAGGAATGAGAATTATAGTAGTATGCAAGATCGAATGATTAAGAAGGATTGTATCATATATGGCATTAAGCCAACTTTTAGAATGGAAATAGTCTCCCACATATTCTCATCATATTAATAAATAATATCATGTGTTAATAATATAATTAAAGAATTTTATGGGTCATATGGTGTTGAATGGAAGCAAGAAAAGAAAAGGATGGAAGAGAGAAAGATGGGTAAAGGGAAGAGGGGAAAGAATGATTTTCCCATTTGTGATAACTGTGGAAAGAATCACCTTGGTAATTGATTGAATGAAATGGGAGTTTATTATAGATATGGAGAAAAATTGCAACAAGTACGTGATTGAAAGGTTAAGAAAAAAGATTCAAATGTACGATGCTTCATCTACAAGGAGTTGAGACAGTAAGTGAATCAATATCCAAATCATCAGAGTATACCCCAAATGATGCTATAGGATATTAATCAAGTTATGATACTACTGAATATGATGAGGATTGATTAGATTTCTTATGTTGTTATTAATGTATTGTGTCATTTGAGTATTTTATTACATATGTACATGTTATAAGAATTATAGAGTATGTTAGGATTGTACTGGAGTTCTATTTCAATAAGGACTAGAGATTTTGTGGAACTAAGAAACGTGAATCAATGTCAGGTCAATTTTTTTTGGAAAATATATGGTTGAGATAATGTTAAACAAAAATATGGATCTGATACTGAGGTAGTAATTTTTGAATAATATATGATTGATTTGATTAAATTATATTGGATATTCTGGACTAGCTTGAAACTGATTAATGATTTTCATATTCCATCATTGTTGGTGTTTACAGAAATTTTTGATAGAAGATGTATATCCAGTATTATATAAGTAATAAGGGATCATGAATGTAATCAATAAGGTTTCAGGGTAATTCAGGGTGTTACAATGTTTTAAAAGAATACATGATGAATGTTTTTTCATGTTATTACGTGGAAAAAAAGATCTTCAATGTGTTTACCTTCCAAATAAATTTTAGAGTATGAGTTTGGACAGAAGTATTATGGATAATTATAAAGGTTGGAATCGATTATGTTTGACATGGATACTGCTTTTATGGTTAAATCATTTCATGATATTAATTTTGGATTGTCTTAAGAAGGACAACCCGAAGGTCGGGCGACAACCCGTCGTGTCCCGGAAGGTCATGAGACTTGAATCTACAACTGATGATCGACATGGGTGGATCACTTTACACAAGAATACACCATATCCTGGTTTGTTTAATGTCGTTTTTATAAATATTTTAACAAATTAAATGAAAATTCCTTATTTTTTGAACCCTATATGATTAGGATAAATAGAATATTTTTCAATTCTGTTATCTTTTGGAGTGAAAGATGATTTTGTGGTAGAATTAGTTGAAGGATGAAACTCTACATGTCAAGTATATATATATCTATATGTATATTCATTTTATTCTATGAATAATTTAATTATTAGAATTTTGGAAAGGGATCTAAAAACCAAAAATGTGTTATCCTAATACCTTATGTTTTGTTGAACCGATGATATTTTATATCATCACAGATTTATGGCTTTAAGGCCCTTAATTTTAAACTTGTTTGTGATTGATGGCTTTAACCACTCCCTATAAATATTTAATTTTTCCTCCAATTCAATGTCTATAGTTTCCACCAATGTTCTCCTAATCGAGATCCTAATTTTGTGCTGACAATTTCATTTCCCGTTCCCTCTTATTAAGAATAAATTTTATTAAGCCAATTTCTGATGTGGGTTTTCTACAAAGGTGTTTTTCTATTTTAATCATTTGTTCAAAAAAAATTCAAATTGTGCGGATAAAATTTATTTAAGAAGGGTAAAATGTAACACACCTAGATTTCATATAATGTCATCTCTTAAATGTATTTCTATAACATGCGCTACATGAAACACTGAGTTCGAGCGCACCACGACTTACCAAACAAGCCATTACAAAAATAGGTTATGAATATAATTAACAACATTTTAAATTTTATATATCTTATATAATTTTTAAAATCAAATTTTGTGTTTATTAGACATAATAGAAGACAAATTCTGTTTTTAAGATAAAAGTGGAATTTATTAAAAAAATACAGTTTTATGACTTTTAATAAAGAACCCTTTTTGAATCCAATTTTTCACACATTAATATATTGAATTTAGTGAAATTAAATTTTTCTTTATAATAGGGACATCAAAATTTAGTTGTGATAAAATATTTGGTACTTTTATAATAACTTTCATATTTTGATAAATAGTGAAAAATATTAAATTTTAATTAAAAACAACATTTTTAATCAAAATACATTATAGTGTTAAATTATACAATTGAGTGGTTTTTAAGAATAATTAGAATATATTTTTATCATTTAATATGATTGAGGTCATTGGATGTAATTTCACAAATAAATTGGACATAAACAAGTGTCTATCTTTTGATAATTAATATTTTTTAAAAACACGCCTTTTATTTTGACAATGGGAATTAATTTTAAATTGACTTCTTCTACTTCTGTGTTTTGATTTTGGAAAAATGGATTCCATATTTGGAATCAGGAGGTCAAAATTGTTTAAAAGGTAACTTTTATTTTTAGATATCATGAATAACTACTTTGGTAAATATTTTATTTATTATGGTTAAACGGTAAATCCGGTAAATATGGGTAATGAAATAATATTATAATAATATAAAATTACCCTAAAAAGTGTTCTATTTATATTTATTGATATATATCCTAACATGGGAATCCTTGGGACGATTTTGGGACAACATGAAGCTATATGAGAGTGATAATGACATTTTATATTAATTAATCTAAAGTAAAGGCAAAAATATGAAAAGCTTGTATGCTTTCGTAAAAAAAAACTAATATGGGGTTATATAGTTGATATATTTGACTATAAATATTATTTTGAAATATATAAATATTTCCAACATGATTATAGTTTATTTATAATTTTAATAAATAAAATAAATATATTTATTTATGACATAATATTTATGTTGTATTTTCCTTATTTATGAAAGAATCATATAAGAGGTATTATAATTATTAAAATAAATATTATTTCGAAGTTTTTATGACCTAATAAAATTTTATAGGTGTATATGACATGTTAGGATTGATACAATGTATCTTTTTCAAAGTAATAATGTTGTGATGACTTTCACAGAAACCAAATACCGGATAGTGTCAAAATTCACATAAATTAATTTTTAAAACAAATACTATATTATTGGTTGATATAATATTCAAAAAAATATATGGATCCGAAAAAGGGATTAAATAATATTATATATTTTATAAATGAACAACTTGATGTTCTCTTTGAAGTTTAGAGTATGTTTTTTAACCATATAGTGTAATAATACAAGAGGGCACGATAAAAGTTAAACTATTTAACTAAGAGTTAAATATAAAAGATAAGGTTACAATTATAGCCCAAACTTGTCTAAAACCTATTGGATGAGATGAATTAGACCCATAACCACATAAATATATAAATAAATACATTTTTATCCATTATAAATCGAATATTATTGAGTAATAAATTAATATTTTAATCATTTCCTAAAATGTCTCTCACCCCTCTTATAAAAGGACACTTCCCCTTCTCTAAAAATCACATCTCCAATGCAATTTGGATCGACCAAACCCTACCCAAATATCCTCCAAAATCTCCTAAAATCATTTTATAGTCCTTAATATGATCATAATACCATCCCATGGATCAATTATGATCAACTCAAGAGGAAACACCAGAAGAAGAGGTAATAATTTCACTAACATTTTTCATGTTCTTTTCTTCTTCCACTTAATATTTCTTTGTTGTTTCCATAATAACATAATAACTCAAATAAATTCTTTATAAAATGATGTTATTATAAAAATGGTACAACAATATTTGTTATTCTAACCATCCAATGATGATAATGTCACCATACGTGCGTACATACGATTTACCATCTCCACGTTGTGGTGTAGTTTGTTATTCAAACACATCATTATTTGGATGGGTATAATAATGATTATAAGAGATTTAAATAATATATATAATATTTAATTATTATTTATATATGATATACCATCCAATTATATAGGATTTTACCATCAATATACTAATATTGTAACTCGTGCATACGTACAGATTACAGTCTCCATGACACGATGAGATTCATTTCCACGTTCACCATTCAATGATGATTATAAAAATATGTATTATTAATAAGTATGTAATATATGACATAATAATTCAACTTTATTTATATATATACACTTATATATAACTTATTCACTTACTTCTGTTCAATACTATATGATAACGGAAACATCGTTTATGTGTACGTACGGCCTACTGTCTCAATAAACGGTGCCTCCTAGTTCATATATATATCTATTATAAATATTTATATTCTAAATATATATGATATATAAACAATTATTATATTCTAGATGTATTAAAATCATTATCTAAATTATACGATCATGAATAACACGTTAAAACACGTAAGATAAATAATGCAGTTATTACCCAAAATATTAATTTAAGAGTGAAATTATTATTAAATGGGTAGTATAACATCATAAATGAATCATTTATGATATAATAAATATGAATATGGTTCTGCTGTAATTTAATAAAATACTATAGTCATTATAAAAGAGGTTAAATATACCCTCAACCAAAAAAAGTGCAAGGTAAAGGTTTATTCTTCAATCTCATTATTAACCAAGATTGTTTATGTGTAAGTTTTTATTGGGGCATAATTATTACCCATGTACATGTTTCATAAAAAAGTTTTCAAAAGGATTATTTGAAGGGGCTCTTTAACTAAATCATCTTTTTAAAAATTTTAAATATTTTTTCTTCTTAATCCATTCTCATTAATTTCCATGTTTTCAGTTTGATTTTAAGGATTTATTTATATGGAAATTAATGCTTTTAAGTGTCAATTCCTTTAAAAAGTTTCAAAGTGGTATGTGAAAATTTTATTAAAAATATCTTTTGAATTACTTCCTTTAAAAATTGTGTGACTTTTAAAATTATGTCACGAAAAATGGATATTTCTCTCAAAGATTTTTACTAATCATTTTTAACTATGTCAACATCCATTACTGGATATTATTATTCATCGAGGTTGATTTATTAGGATAAAAATCATCTATATTGTATTGAAGGTTGTATGATATGTTTTACTGTGGATGTGTTAATTTTATACCATTTATGGTTTATGGATAATCTATTGACATTTCGTAATCTAGTTTTAATATGAATGTTTATGTTATGATTAAACCATTTCATATGAGAAATGTATTGGACTTAGTAAGTGATGGGTGTAGCATGCTATAGCTCCTTGATGCATCATTAGGTCTCATGATACAAGCTAATGTCTTCGCACAAGGCCTTAACAAAATCTTATTTTTAGTCTTGGAATAAGGCCTTGACTATATGGTTATGATGTCTGTAATTATGCATTCCATAATTATGAAATTGTCTATTAATATTACGTGTGGTTATTTTACTAGTAGAATATCTATGTGAATATGTAAATGGAATTATTGGATTTATCATTACCATATTATACTAATTTTTATGTTTAAAATGATTTTTTAGTCTTATTTATTTCCTTAAATGTTTATGTTTAATTATGAAAGTTTCTGCTATATTGGTATCCTTACTGAGCATCTGAGATCACACCTTTCTATGTTTTATTTTTCCCAGGAGTCCAAGAAGAATATTATTATTGATAAGTATGGTTAAGATATGGGATTAATGGAGTTCTCAATGAATCATTTATATTAATTTTTATTTTCTAATGTGTAATGTAATGTTCATGTATGTAATATATTTTCCAAGAATGATAAAATGATCATTCCTTAGGGACTTGATTCGTTGTAATCATGACAATGTATTAAAATAATGCATTGACTATAGGTAACTAGGGTTGGGACATTACATATGTTATGGATAATTGATTATTGAATACACATACATACATGCATTATAATGTAATGAATTTATTCAATACTTATGGAACACGTTTTTTTGATTTTCATTATGTGACATTAGATACCTTATAATGAAATAAGGTTGCTTCATTATGTCCAATAATAATGTCTAACTTATAACTAACTAATAGTTGAACATATTTCTCTATAAAATGTGTTGGGTAATAATTTTAATTCATTTGAAAGATATGACTAAAATGGGAGGTGAACATGATTTAGTAAGAGATGACTAAAACATGATGTGAACTTGGTTTAGTAAGATATGACTGAAATTTTAAGTTAAATTAGTTTAGTAAAATAGTTCTAGGATGACGATTGAACATGGTTCTATAAAAAGAACCGATATAGGGAGTGAACATTGATCAGAAATGGATTTGGCCAGAAGTATTTTATTTGGGGTGATCCTTGACAACTATGATGGTTTGGGGTGTGAACCCAATCCACTATTAATAATGGGGTTCCACTCGGGATGCTGGTGTGTCCCTCCTAATTGGTGTATCATCCCATATATTTTTATGCCATTTTTTATTTCACATTTCATGTATTATGACATTTTTTTACTTCATGGATCATATTTTTTATGTGATTCGTTCCTTATAAACATTTATGTATTTTTCCATAACCCATGATTATTATATTTCGTATTTATGTTATAAATTTTAATACTGCATGACCTTTTTCGTATTCCATTATGCTCATTTTATCATTGAAATCTCCATCTCTTACCACTAATGAGTATATTTTCTCATCACATTATTATGTTTCTTTTCCCAATATATAACATTTTTATGTATGATATGTCAACAAGGGTATTATTTGTGAAGGAAATGGAATAATATGAAGTAGATTATTTATGAACAAGTTATCTTTGTTCTAAAGCATCAAAATACATTACACCCATACAGTTATGGCTTTGTTTTTCCATGTAATTTAATAAATATTCATTTGTTTTGGTGAAATATATATTTATGAAAAGTATGGTTTATTATAACCAAATGCTTCATAATAATCAATAAGTAGTCTCCAAAACACAACCTTTGATTCAAGAAAAAATGATCACATTACAATTTTACAATATCCTTCTTGAGAAATAGAGATATATATCCCTAAAAGGAGAGAGAACATTCAACTTTTCCTCTTCCATTGAATAGATGGAAGAGGAATCATATACTCACTAGAAACATTTATTTGCAACCAATGGTGCATCAAAAAGCCAGGAATGAAGGAGAATGATCCAACAAGGAGGCTATAACATCTCATTTGTCACCCTAATCACTGAATGAATAAAATGGTTGAAAATGGACGATTTTATAGATATTATGAGTGAAAAAAATATAATATTCATATTTTTATGTAGTGAATGTTTTGTCAGTATAGTTTTTTAAACTATGCACAAACTATGGGTCACCCATTATCCAATAGGGGGACTAGTTCACATATGTTTATCTAGAGTGTACAACTTAAAAAAATGTAAAGTGGTCACACATTTATCTTTTTATAAGGATGAAAGGTTTCTAGGACACCCATTCATAGTATTTTCAATCATGTTCCCTCCCCTATATGATACACAAATAAGTAACATATTTAGTCTTTAACATGAACAAACACTTCAATTAGAAAAATATTTCCACTTTTAACCCCATTTTAATCCACAAACACCTAGAACACTCTTGAAACCTCTCATACATTTGGGATGAATTTTATTAATAAAATTACTAGTATTTAACAAAAAAATTAAATATAATACATATTTTTATAATTTTTAGGTCATCCACATTAGGGGACGAACAATTTGAGTGATATTATTTATGTTCATGGTTTTTATAATGGGATGAAATTGAACAATGTTTTTCATACATCCATCAATTTATGAACATGTGATTTTATGTTCAATGTATCATGATAAGGAACACATTGAAAAAAATACAGGATGTTGTTGGTGATAATGTGATTCTTGGGATTTTTTTTGGCTAAAAAAGTAATATTCGAAATAATTAATATTATATTGATTAAATTGAATGATGATAAATGAAAATGGTAAAATTTTACTAAATGGGAATTTGAAAAAAAAAATATTTTAATGGAAATGGTATTAAATTGGATGTTGTAAATGGAAAAAATGGTTAAAAATAAGATAGATATATCCTAGGGATGGGATGTTTAAGTGTACAAATATTGATGTCATTGGGAACATTAGGTTAGTTTGTTTGAAATTGCAAGTTACCCCTATTTGTGACCAGACTTTGGTTAAAAATGATTAATTTTATCTTCTTTTTATAAAATTTATGTTTCTAGTTATAGATAATTACAACCATGATAACATTTTCTAGTAGGATAACAATATTAAGCCATTGAGAATTATCCACATATAGGAGTTAAAGATCCCCATGTGGTTCCGAGTGATAAAGGAGAAGATAATATGTGTGAGAACATAACTCAATTTATGATGTTCATGTAGAGAGATCGAGGGTGGGTTGTTTTATGTATGTTTGAGATGACAAGGGAGTTTGAGCTACATGAGACTCTAATTTTTGATGTAAAGGGTGGACCTAAAGCATAATAGTTTTATTTTGAGTACATAAAAATTATTTCAGACCACATAGAGACTCTTCCCAAAAATAGTGTTAAGTTGGTATCTTACATGTTGTGAGGAGCAGTGAAGAACTGGTGGGATATTCAAGCTCTGGATGAGCTATTGGAGGGAATCTCAAGGTTGTATTTTCGAGAGAATATCCTAGAGAACTTTTACCCTCGGACCATGGGGAAATGGAAAGATAAATACTTCTTAAAACAATCATATATTGGTTTTTTGTTATTTATTATGAAATCCACTTCACATAATTATTACAAATTGCTCCAACATTGAAAGGAGATGAAGAAAATATGTATATATGGTTTTATAATGGGATTAATGGTGTTATTATAAATCAAATTCATTTCATTTCATTATAGAAGATTAATGTGGTTGTTTATTATGCTTTTATTTCTGAGGGGAACCTGAATGTAGATCCAAATGGTGGGAAGACAATATCTATTGGGCTTCCTGATGATATTTATTCTTATATTTGGAAGTTTCTTATGAGATATTAATCAAGGGAAGTGGCTAAAAAGGTAGTCATTGAGGAGGATAAGTCTCATAGGGGAATGATCTAGTTCTATTCTATTAGGGTTTCCTACCTGATGAAATTCATGGTTAGTTTCCCCAAGAACTAGTGGAGTTCCAAACTTGTAGCAGGATGGGGCTAAAATAAGGGTTCTATAGGAAATATTGATAGATGAGAACTTATTTGGGGGTGTTACTTATTTAATGTGTTGGAAGGGGATCTATTACTATATATCATTCATGTAATTACTATTCTACTTGTCGTATCAACCTAGGTAGGGATGTGGATCCTTAGGAATAGATTATCCATTTATGTTGAGAAACACATTTCTTCAGATTAAATAAGGATATGAGGGTAGCGGAACCTGATAGCATCATATGGTTCATCCTCCAAAAATTGTTAGTGAGGTTAGACTATCGACTATTTTAGGTACTCTTAATATAGAAATTATTATTTGTGGTTTATTATGTGTTACATTATCTTTAAAATTATATATATTTTCTTGTATTTTGTGTTGGTTGGGGCTAGATGTGGATTTTTTTAAGGGGTTATGTTGATCAATAAACATTTAGGGGTGTGGTCGAAGGGTTTTTGATAGTGTAATGTGTAATATCCTAAGTAAATAAAGAATATGACATTTTCATATTTATTAATATTTGTGAATTAAATGTTAATATTACTATAAAGGTAATGCTATGTTCAATGGCATACCCAGTATGCAACAAAGAGTTTCTTTGAAATCTTATGTTGCACACTAATAATATAATAATATAAATATTTAATTGGTAGTTAACGCCTAGCCGTTGTAATTGAAGGAATGAAAAAAACTTACTAAAAAATTATTATATATGTTTGTTAAATATTTGTACATTTATCCAATAAAATCTAGAGGCTTAAAATAAGAAAATAATTCTATTTTAAGAATAAATATTCTAATATTCTTTAAAAGGTAGATTAACCGCATTTTGATGGATGTCCTTTCTTTAAACCACTTTTTTCAATTTTATATGTTATATTTGAAAAAATAAAATCCTTCTTTATAATCGGGACATCAAAATTTACTTTGTGTGAATTTTTGTTATTTTTCCGATAAAGTTCATTTTTAATGAATAGTGAAAATGTTGTATTTTAATTCAAAACCTCATTTTATTTTAATTTATTTATATGGATAGATTAAATTTTTAATTAGGTTTAAAGATTAGATGAAATATATTTTTATCATTTAATCCAATCATGGTCATTGTAATTAATTTAACATTTAAATTGGACATAAACATGTGTCAATCTCTTAAAAGATAATGTTTCATAAAAACACGATATTTTTTTGACAGTAGGAATTAATTATAAAATTAATTAATGAAACTTAAATTTTTTTAATTTGTTAAAATGGACATTATTTTTTAATTTGGAATATCAAATTTACTTTGGATAAATTTTTGTTATTTTTCTGACTAATGTTCATTTTTAATGAATAGTGGAAAATACTGTATTTTACTTCAAAACTGCTTTTTCATCTAATTTAATTATATTGATAGATAGTCATTTTAGTTGATTTTAAAGTGTAATTGAATTATGTTTTTATCAATTAATAAAATTTTGTTCAGTTAAATTAATTTCACTTTTCAATTAGATGTAAAAACAAGTCAATCTTTTGATAAATTTTTAGTTCTTAAAAACCTCTCTTTTGTTGTGAAAATGGGAATTATTATTAAATTATTTAATTCAAATTATGTGTTAGGAATCTTGTAAAATGGATTCCATATTTTTAATCAGAAGGTCCAAATAATTTAATTATGACTCTTGTTTTTGGACATTATGAATAGTAACAACGGTAATTATCTTTAATTATCATGATTAATTAGTAATTGGGTAGTTAAGGGTAATAAAATAATATCATAACAAAATAAAATGGTCCCAAAATGTGTAAAATTCCTTTTATTAGTCATTTCCTACCATGGGAAGCTTTTTACCGAACTTGAGGGCCCATGGAGTCACATGGGTGTAATAGTGACATTTATGACATTAATTTTTTTAAAGAAGAGAAATATAACAAAGGTTTGTATATACTATGTAAAAAAAATTTAATTTTGTTAAATAAATGATCTATTAGACTATAAATTGTCATTGGAAATATAAAAATATTTCCTATATCATGGTATTTTTTTTATAATTTTTAGACATTAAATAAATAAATTTCTTTATGACACTATAATGATGCAGTGATTACCTCATTAATGAACGATTTAAATAAAATGAAAAGATAAGGTAACACCTAAGCCTTAAACTTGTCTATAACCTATTGGATGGGTGTTTTTAGAACCCTTATCACCTTATCCACTAAATATATCATTGTGGGACCTTTAAAATCTGAAAACCATTTTATAATAACGTAACATTTCAAGACATTCCAAAAGTGACCCTCCTCTCACTTATAAATGGCCCCCACCTCTACCCACATACCCACACATCTGATGACCTTGTATCATCAAATATCTACTCATATTATCTATCAACATACCTATCTTACTTCTTGAATCCTCACTTTGGCCAGAACACTTTCCAAGGAATCATTTGGCTCAAATCAAAAAGAGTTTCCCGATTTAGAGGTATTGTCTTTTCTCAAGTTTCTTTATTTTATTTTCATTATTCACTCACCATTATCATCTTATTATTTTATCCCATAATAAAAATAGTATCCTCAATATGCTAGGATTATTTTATGATAATTATTTTACCTACACTTACACACATCCCCGTCTAATGGTTAAAAAACATACTGTTTCTGTGGGTGGTGAATTACTGCCTCACGAAACGATGATTGTTCAATATTCTTTTAAAACCTTTAATGGTGGACATTATGAGGTAACTATATTTATATAATATATTTATTATATTTAGTTCCACTATATTCTTCTGTATTCTATATTTAAAACATACCATTTTGCTTTACATGTTGTGCAAATGCGATAATGTCATATGATGAAGTGTGGACAACCGCCCCCTCAAGTGATGTGACTCGTTCATGACAAACATTGAATTTATAAATAATGTAATTAATTAAAATATTTTACCTATATATCATATATATTATACTAGAATTTTAATATATTAATCTCTAATTTAGTTTTAAAGTCCATTAATATGAAAAAAATGAATGTAGCGTTCACGTGTACGTACGGCTTACCGTCTCGATGAACGGTACATATCATTTCTTATCTCCAAACATTATGTAATATTATTAAGTACATATATACTAGATATATATGTTATTTAAATCATGCACACCATTCTGGAGATGATTTAATTATAACTACATGGATAATTCTCTTCAAACAAGTTCATTGTTGACTCATGTACCGAACATCGACAAAACGTATGATATGAACTCACATAATTAACTAATTATTATAACATGTTAATATTTGATATTAATTGAATAATAAACATTAAATTATTTCCTTATGCAATTATAATTCACCAAAAAAATTTATTCACAAATATAATGAAACCAATATGGCAAGTCAGACTTGAGGTAAGAGGATTTCTTATCTCACTTTTAATTCTGTGAGTTTTCTTTGTTCGCCACTTATTTATTGCATGTGGTGTATTGTGTACTTCAATTTCATATATATTATCATTATTATATTTATATTCATGGTATTATGTTATTCATTTGGTGTTTATTATCTTTTTGTCATACAACTCGATTGATTACAATGAGGTAAGGGGTTTTTATCTCACTTTTATTCCTGTGAGATTCATGCTACATTTGACACTATTTTATTTATTGTGGCATATGTAATGACCATGATTGTATTATTTGTGTAATATAATTTAATTTATGGGTATTTACATCTTCATTGTATGCCCCTTATGTCATGGGGTGTACATTTGGAAAGTTACCCAAATCGGTAAGGGAACCTTTCACCCTACTATTTTTAAAAGACATATTTTTGTTAGGTATTTTAATTTACATCTTCCTAATGTTGTAAAATGTTCTTATATATTCTTATTGCTGTAAATTTTATGTCCATGTGATTAGATACCCTTTTAATCTCTCATCATCTCATTTTTCTGAATTTTAATGTGATGTCGTTAGGCTATCAAATTTCTGTAAGGGAACTTCTTAACCCAATTTCAATTCTTTGTGTTAAACATCTACTTCTTGATTATTTCATACTATGAATATGTTTGTATGACCTATGATTTTTTTACACTTAATATCCACTTATATTTTCTGTATTCACACATAATTATGTAATTTATTTATCCTTAATCTAAGGATACCGTCTTTATATGGGACTTTGTCTCAATCTCCTTTCATTGATGCATCTTTTAATTTCTACATGACATTTTTTTATATGGTGTATAAAACCCATTTGAATTTTAATTTTATTCAAAATGAATCTTTTTACATGAATAATTTTACTAAACAACAAAATGAATTTTTTTGTCTTACCGATGCGGTGATAACAACTTCTCCACCACCGTGACCATTATTTGAGTTTCGACTTCCTCTGCATGACATAACATTTTAAAAAAATACCATGTTTTACAAATCTTTTATTTTTTTATTGAAAATGGTTTTGATAAGGTTTTGATTATATCAATGTGTTTTATTGATAACTTGTTATTCAAATGTGGAAATGTTATGTTTCCTTTATGCATGTTTTATATGATACGATTATGTTATGGTTCTTGGGAAATGTTTATGAAATCAGGTGGTTCCGTGATAAACTAAGGGTGAGTGAGCCCGAAATAGATATACAATTAATTGGATAATGTGAGGGATTTAAACTCTAAGGATTCTCAAAAGATATTTTGGGAATATACTATGATGGGTATTCCAAACATAACCTTGAGGGTTACACCCTATGTAATAATATTATGAATTCCTCAAGTTACCTTTATGTATTATGATTTATATGTGTATTTCACAAATATTATTATTTCATGGGATATGTTAAAAATATTATGTTATGTATATATTGATGATCTAATTTATCTTTCCTTGTGTATCCCTTACTGAGATTTTTATGCTCATCCCATGTTTTGGAAATGTTTTTCACAGAACGTAAATTGGAATAGGGTCAAGGATGGGATCAAGGAAATGTGATGCTATCTAAAACGTGGAACTAGACATGAATATTTTGTTGATGAGTTTTTATTTTGTCAACAAATTGAAACTGAGTAGATCTGTCTACATTGTAATCATTGAGATGTGATAGTTATGTCCTAATTCTCTAAAACTCTAAACCTGAAAAGATCCTCAATGTGAATTATTCATTTAATTCAAAATTATTTAATGTTATGAGGTCGGGTCCTCATAGTTGGTATCAGATGTCAGTTTTGATAACTTTAGAGGTTAGGGTATTCTTTAAGCATTATTGACATTACCATACTGGTTAGGATTTTAGAAAGAGTTAATGTTATTTTTATAAAGTTAATGAGTTTAAGATAACATAAATAATTATATATTAGTATTTACCCTCCTCATAAGATATTATATAATGATTTTACTGATATGCTCACTGACCTATTTGGTTTTAGTAAATGACTAGATCTAGCAGGCAACAATGTAACAGTGGATGTAAAGAAAATTATGACTGTTTTTTGATCGACAAACAGAATGATATGGGAGCTGCAATGAGAACTCATGTGGTTATTCTAAACCAACAATTTGAAGTCATGACTGACCACCTAAACCTTAGTGATTTTTATAAGGCATCATATATGGGAAAAAAATCCCTACAGAAGTTCAGGTAATAATCATAAGGGTAAGTGTGTTCAAAAACCTATTTGTCAAAGATGTGGAAAGAAACACCTAGGAAAATGTTTCAAAAGGACCGAATGATACTATAGATGTGGAAATAATGGTAATAAAGAACGAACCTTCCATGGAAAAAGGAAGCATCTAGTGGACTCTAGGAAAGGGAAATAATTTCTTTCTGAAGGATCAATTGAATGTTTCAAATGTGGTGTGCATGGTAACTATGAAAACACATGTCCGATGAAGATGTTTCAGGAATGGGATCACCAGGATCATACAAATATTCATCTACCAATACCAAATGACATTCCGATTGAGGATGCAGAAACTGACAATGACCAATGAAATGTATGGATTATTTCTTAACAATTTTTTTATTATTGAAATATTAGGATATGATTCATGATTTTGTATGTCGGAAATAAGTATTTTAGAATAAGTTGGAATGGTATTGTTAATGAATCATGATGAATGCTGAATGTGTAAGAAGTCAACATATAAGGGAATCAAGAGTTACGATAGATTTTTGGAAGGTGGAATTATTAAAAACTATTAAGGCTCTTTTGATGATGGGATTACATTAGAAGACTTTTTATAGTATGTGTAACTCTGATGTTTGATATATGAAAATATTATTCAAGGAATAATTATCTTTTCTTTTGTGGATATAGTTATAAAGGACCATTTTGGTTTATATGATCCCGGAATTTTAGTTAATTACCGGTTAATACATTTTAGGATAAAAAAAGTTATTAAATAACATTTGTGGTGAAAATATGTTATGGTTATCATTGATGAATTTATATCTTTTTGGGAATATTATAAAATTATGTATTTTTAAAAAGGGCCTACATGAAAACCGTGCAGAAACTCGTTGCGTCAGACGAATCTACATGAATCAAACCCACAACCAAAGTACGATTGGTATTTATCGCCTACCACTGGACTACGTGAAGTCGCTGGTTAGTATGACTAATTATTTTTAGTTTGATGGTCATATGAATCAGGAATAAGTTGGTTTTTGGAAAATTATTAACATATCATTGAGGATATTTGATTAGTTTAATTACATTTAGTATGAGAATTTAAGAGTAACTGATGTTATTTGGAAATAAATGTTATGATTTACCTTGGAGGACTATTTTTAAATCCATTAGAGAATTGGGTTTCAATCTTAGTTTGGATTACTTTGAATAATTTTGGGGATAGTTTTTTATTTAATGGTCTTTCTTGAACATTGGGTTCTTTTGGTTGAATTTTGGAGATTAAGAGTAGTTTTTCTATTTGTAAAAGATAATTCATTCTAGGGATTATCTAAACTTGTATTGAAAACTTTTTTTTGGTTAAGGTGATTCTCAAGAAGTTTATTATAGCACTCTTAATGTGAACAAGTCACCCTAAATAATAATCTTTTGGAGAAAATATGTGTTTGTGTAAGAAATCTAGTAAAAGATGAAAGCCTACATGACAAGTAATAATGTTTCCTTATGATTTGGTTAAGACCATAAATAAATTCATCAATAAAAAGTAACTTAAAACAAAAACATTGTCTTTTAACATTTCATACTGGGGAATCAAATATCGTTTAACCCATCACATGTTTGTGATTTTCTGGTGGTTAACTTTCTCCTGCACAAGTTTTATATCACTCTCCATCTGAACATGACCCTTTGTTTTCACTTCCATATCCATGTTTTCATGGAATCCTAGTATCTTTTTCCTTGGGTGACCATTTTACTTTTCTTTATTTCTATTAAAGTGATATTTTAATTTACTTCTTTTCCGATGAGGAGCTTTCAATAAAGTTTTTTGAGCCCAATTTTAAAATTGCGAGGACGAAATTCCCAAAAGGGGGGAATGATGTAACATCCCTGGTAAATAAAGAATATGACATTCTCATATTTATTAATATTTGTGAATAAAATGTTAGTATTACTTTAATAGGAATGCTATGTTCGATGGTGTACCCAGTACGCGACAACAAGTTTCTTTGAAATATTACGTTTCACACTAATAATATATTAATATTATTTTAAGTGGTAGTTAATGCCTAGACATTGTAATGGTAGTAATGAATAGAACTCTCTAAAAAAAATTTATATATTTTTGTTAAATATTTTTACATTTATCTAATAAAAGTTAGAGGCTTAAAATAAGAAAATATTCGGTTTTAAGAATAAATATTCTAATTCTTTTTAAAAGGACAATTAACTGCCTTTTGATGGAATTTTTTAAACTATTTTTTGCCAATTTTATATGTTATATTTGACAAAATAATATCCTTTATTAGAATCAGGAAATCAAAATTTAATTTGTGTAAATTTTTGTTATTTTTCCAACGAAGTTCATTTTTAATTAATAGTTCAAATGTTGTATTTTAATTCAAAACCATATTTTTATATAATTCATTTGTATTGTTATATTATATTTTTAATTGGGTGTAACTTCTAGTTGAAATATATTTGTACAATTTAATTCAATAGTGGTCACTGGAATTAATTTCACTTTAAAATTGGACATAAATAGGTGTCAATATTTTGAAAGATATTTTTTCATAAAAACAAGCTATTTGTATTGATAGTGAGAATTAATTATAAAATTAATTAATGAAAAATTTATGTTATGAATTTGGTAAAATGGAAATAATTTTTTAACTTGGAATATATAATTTACTTTGAATAAATTTTTGGTATTTTTTTGAAAAATGTTGATTTTTAATGAATAGTGAAACATTTTGTATTTTACATCAAAACTGATTTTTAATCTAAATTAATGATATAGTTATATGGTACTTTTAATTTATCTTAATGTGTAATTTAAATATTTTTTTATCACTTAATTCAATTTTGTTCATTGGAAGTAATTTTACTTTTCAATTGGATGTAAAAACATGTCAATCTTTTGATAAATGTTTAATTATTAAAAACCCATCTTTGGTTGTGACAATGGGAATTATATTTAAAATAATTTCTATAAACTATGTATTTGTAATTTGGTAAAATGGATTCCATATTAGGAATAAGAAGGTTCAAATTATGTAATTAAGACTCTTTTTTTGGACATTATGAATAGTAACGATGGTAATTATCTTTAACTATCGTGATTAATTAGTAATAGGGTAGTTAAGGGTAATAGAATAATATCATAATAAGATAAAATTAACCAAATAAGTATGAAAATAGTTTTTTGAGTCATGGACGACCATGGGATGCTTTTTACTGAACTTGAGGGCCCATGGGGTCACATAGGTGTAATGGTGACATTTATGACATCATTTTTTAAAAGAAGAGACATATAACAAAGGTTTGTATATCATAAGTAAAATAATTTTAATTTTTTTTCATAAATGATCTCTTAGACAATAAATATTAAATTGAAATATAAAATGATTTACTACATAAGGATAATATTTTATAATTTTTTGACATTAAATAAATAAATTTATTTATGATAACATGATGATGCAGTGATTACCTCATTAATGAATGATTTAAATAAAATGAAAATATAAGGTAAAATATAAGACCTACACGTGTCTAAAACTTATTGGATGGGTGTATTTAGAACCCTTATCGCCTTATCATTTAAATATATTATTGTGAGACCTTTAAAATCTGAAAAACATTTTATAATAAAGCAAAATTTCAAGACATTCAAAAAGTGACCCTACTCCCTCTTATAAAAGGCCCCCACCTCTAATCCCTTACCTAAACCTGTAAAGCCATTGGATCATTTATCCTCTTCTCATATTAATTCTCCAAATATCTCCCTCACTCCTAGAATCCTGACATTGGGTAGAAGTCTTTCCAAGGAATCCTTTGGCTGAAATAAAAAAGAGTTACCCGATTTAGATGTAATGTCTTCTCCTGAGTTTCTTTCTTTTATTTTCCTTCTTCACTCACCAATATATTCTTATTATTTGATCCTATAATAACACCAATATCCAAAATATACTAGGATTTTGTTATGATATGTATTCTACCTACACTTACACACTCCCCCATCTAATGGTTTAAGAACATACTGTTTCTGTGGGTGGCGAATTACTGCATCATGAAACGATGATTTTACAATCTTCTTTTAACACCTTTCATGGTGGCCATTATAATGGAACTATGTTCATATATGATATATATTATACATATGTCCTCTATATTCTTCTGTATTTTATATTTAAAACATACCAGTATGCTTTTCATGTTGTGCAAATGCGATAATGTCATATGAGGAAGTGTGGACTACCTCCCCCTCAAGGGATGTGACTCGTTCCTGCCAAACATGGAATTTATAAAGAAATATATTAATGAATTTTTTTTACCTATATAACATATATAATATACTAGAATTATAATATATCTATGACTAATTTAGTTTTAAAGTCCATTAATATGAACAAAAATGAAAGTAACGTTATTGTACTTATGGCTTACCATCTCCATGAATAGAACATTTTATTTCTTCTCTCCAAACATTATGGAATATTATTAAATACATATATACTGGATATATATGATATTTAAATCCTTAACACCATTCCTGAGATGATTTACTTATAACTACATGGACAATTCTTTTAAAACAATTTCATTATTGACTCATGTACAGAACATCGACAAAACATATGATATAAACTCACATAATTAACTAATTATTATGATATGATAATATGTGATATGATTTGAATAAAAAAATTTAATAGAATTCATTAATCCATTATAATTTACCAATGTATATTATTTAGGAATATAAAGAAATGAACAATTCAAGTCGGACTTTAGGTAAGGGGATTTCTTATCTCACTTTTAATTCCATGAGATTTCTATTGTTCGCCAACTCGATTACAACGAGGTAAGGGGTTTTTATATCACTTTTATTCTCATGAGATTCATGCTACATTTACCACTATTTCATTTTGTGTGATGTATGTAATTCCCATGATTTTATTCTTTGTGTAATATAATTTAATTTATGGGTATTTACAGCTTCATTGTATGACCCTTCTTTCATGGAGTGTATGTTTCGAAAGTTACCCAAATCAGTAAGGAAACCACTCACCCGCCACTTTTTAATAAACTTCTTTTTATTAGGGCTTTTAATTTACATATTTTTAATGTTGGGTTATGTTCTTATATATCATTATTGCTGTAAAATTTATGTCCAAGTGATGAGATACCCTTTTTATCTCTCATCAACTCATTTTTCACAATTTTAATGTGACGTCATTAGGCTGTCGAATTTCTGTAAGGAAACTTATTAACCAAATTTTAATTATTTGTGTTAAACCAATACTTCTTGATTATGTCATACTTTGAATATGTGTGGGTGACATATGATTATTTTACACTTAATATCCACTTATATTGGTTGTATTTATATTTGTCGCACATAATTAGGTAATTGATTTATCCTTTATCTGAGGATATCGTCTTTATATGGGACTTCGTCTCAATCATCCTTCATTGAGGAATCTTTTGATTTCTACAAGACTATATTTTATACGGTGTATAAATCCTTTTGACTTTTAATTTCATTCAAAATGAATATTTTTACAAGAAGCATTTTACTAAAGAAAAAAAGGAATGTTTTTGTCTTATGTATGCGGCGACAATGACTTCTCTGCCGCTGTGATGATTATTTGAGTTTCGGATTCCTCTACAAGACATAACTTTTTTTAAATAGAAAAATAAATACCATGTTTTAATTATAGTTTATTTTTTATTTAAAATGGTTTTGATAAATTTATGATTATATCAATTTGTTTTATTGATATCTTGTGACTGAAATGTGGAAATGTTATGTTCCCTTTATGCATGTTTTTTGTTATATGATTATGTTATGGTTCTTCGGCATTATTTAGGAAGTCGGGTGGTTATTTGATAAAATATGGGCGGTTGAGCCTGAGATAGCTCTCCAATGCATCGGTTAATGTGATGGAGTTAAATTCTAGGGTTTCTCTGAAGATAATTAGTGAATATACTGTGATGGGTATTCCAAACGTTACCATGAGGGTTACTCCTTATGCAAGAATGTTATGAATGCCTCAAGTTACCTTTATGTCTTATGATTTATATGTGTATTTCCAAATCCTATGATTTCATGGGATATGTTAAAAATCTTATGTTATGTATATACTGATGATGTAATGTTTTCATTCTTTGTGTATCCCTTATTGAGCTTTTTATGCTCATCCCCAGTTTTTTAAATGTTTTTCACAGGACATAAAGTGGAATAGGGTCAAGGATGGAATCAAACAAATGTAATGCTGTCTAAAGTAAGGAAATAGATATGAATCTTTTTTTGACGAGTTATTATTTTGTGAAAAAATGGGAACTGAGTAGATGTGTCTACTTCATAATCATTGAGATGTAATATTTATGTCCTAATTCCCTAAAACTCTAAACCTAAAAAGATTCTCAATGTGAATTAATCATTTAATTCAAGATTATGTTATTTTTTAAGGATGAGTCCTTATAAAATGAGTGTTCCCTTATTACTGATGGGAACCATCTTTATTTGGAATTATACTTGCTAGATATGTTAGTTTATGACCTAATAGTAGTAATGGACTAGTTCGTTATGTATAAATCTAACATTGACTATTACCATATGAGAGAGAGTTTCATGTATATTGAGGGTAAAACCAATTTCCATCATAGAGAATGTTACATAAGGAAGAACATTTTAGGATATACTAAAATAAATTGTATAATATTTTATAACATTTAGAGAGTCTTATTGTTGATGATGGGGGAGTTCAGTAAGATGTCTCTCCTCAATTGGTGGATCAGTTTTAGGATTTGTTTTTATGGGTTTTCTTGGATTCAACCAAAGAATGTGGTTCTGTTCATGAGTGAGTTGATACTTAGTGATGAGACTTTTTATATCCTACTATATAGAATGTCCTAGGCCTTCATTATAGAGAACAAGACTCAGCTGGAAAAGTGTTAGGATAAGGCATTTGAAACTGAAGTACATCACCTTGGGGATCTATAGATTTCTCATTAAAAAAATGTGTATGTGACCTTAAATTTATGAGTTTATTAGCATAAGTTGAACTAAATGATTATTAAGAACCACACTAGTGATAAAATTGGATTTAATATTGGGTTTTTTATTTTTGACATCAGACGACAACTGATGCTTATAAAGGTGACATAAAAAATATTCCTTTTTGGCATCAGTTTTCAAAAACCCAAAACCAAATATGTTGTTTGGATGAGTTTTTGGTGTTGCTTTTATAAATAAACCAATGCCAAAAACGAACGTTTGACATTAATTTTTTAAAAAAGATACATTGAAAATTGAGTGGAGGCTTGTTTTCCACATCAGTTTATTATAAATTGATACAGAAAATCAAAAATGTGTTGGTTCTTGGAGTTAGTTTTATTTAAAACTAATGCCAAAAATTACTTATTTTTTTATAATGTCTCACCATGGATTTTTATGAAAATCGATGTAGAATGTTAAATTTTTTTATATAAAATTCAGAATATTACAGTTCCAAATTAATAAAACTCCCTATAATAAAAATAAAGTATACCTCAATAAAACATCATTTATCAGGGAATTAAAACCTATATAAATTTTTTTCCTTTTATCTGGTTAACCAAAATACTATCTGATCATTTGTATTATAAATTATAATTAAAATTCAAATATATGAAATTTACAACATGATCATTTTTTATTATTGGTGAAGCATTAATTTGATATCATTTGGATCAAACACCTATTGTAACAAAAGCATTGTTTCTTGAAAAAATGAAATTATAATAATTTAATATTATTCATAATCATTATAATATACATACCTTAGATCATAATCAAAATTAGCAAATAGTTTGAAAACAAATGTTGAATATAGGGAATTTTGGTTTGTGTATAAGACTGTTCGTCATTGAATCTATAAAATAACATTGAATGATATGATATTTAAAAATAGAATAAATTATTGCAAAAATACATTATTACTAATATTTTAAATTTATGTATTTTCCCCAGTTGTGATTATCTCATACATGAATCTCAGAACATAATAACCACATTCAACATATCCTTTTTGACGATGATATTGTGATTATAAACATTAACTTCATAATAAAAAAATATATATATACATATATATATAAATCAAGAATAACATCTAATATAAAAAACAATTACCTTTACTACCACATATTGGATTGTTTTTGGTTTCATTATCGTCATGATTAATTTGTTAATGTTTTTCCATGAACTACATTTTCATATATATGAACTAATAATAATTGTATAAATATTGATAATTAATCATAATGAGATTATAAAAAACAAAAGAACATACCTATCTAATAAGTTGGAATTTCATTTACTAACACTCCCTAATAAATATTGTTACCAATATAAGGTGTATTCACATGGGAAAAATACCCCTAACATCCAATACCCCCAAAAATAAAAAAGTAATCACAATTAATGACATTATAATGATCATTAATTCATGTTTATTTATTTTTCTTACAAATCAATAAATGTCAAAAACCAACAGCCAATATCGATATGTTATAATATCTCAAATATATATGATACTCTATTAGGATTCATTACATGTTGCTCTTCTAGGGAAATGTATTCTAGATCTATAAAAACATATATTTTTTGTGGTACAAAATTTTATAAGAACTATGAAAGGATACCAAATTTAAAAAGGAAATATAGTTAGTCATATTATACCATAATTTATTAAGTAAATAAAAATTCAAACATCAAATTACATACATGTAAGAAACCACAACACATTAAGGGAATGATTTTCAAAATTAACTAGATGAATGATATCTTTATTTATTAATATTGGTGGATATTCCCTCCCACATATACATGACATCATCGGAAATAGAAAAATATTTTGTCAAGTATGAAGAAGCCAATGATAATATTTTTGTCCCATAATAAAATATCAAAATTATCTACTATCGATTGTTCATGAACATTTTTTTTCAATTGATAAATTTTCATTGTTCTTAGATAATCCTATAAAAGTTAAATTTCAAAAAACATTATAAGTAATACTCAATCATATAAAATTAATATTTTAAAAAAATGCTTACCTCATATAAAATTTAAAGAATATGACCAATTGTCCAAAACAAAAAATTACTCATACAATGACCAACTCTAGTAATCTACTCCATTGCAAATAGTAGTACTATATTAGGATAAATAATATGAAGTATTGATACTCTAACCAATACCACGATCTTCGTCTAGTGATGTTTATAATCCCCTAAAAAATGCACGAGTCCTCCCCAAAAAATATGTATATGAGTATCTCTAGAAAACAACTAAAAATATATGGTTTGGTCATAGTGAGGAGGTGTGGAATCAAAGTAGTATGATTGGGAATGGTAGTCTAGCTAGGATGGTTGTAGAGGCTACATAAAAGGATAAGTAGACTGGGAAGGCTATGAATGCTATGTATAATATGATTGTCATGTCAATTGTTTTATCAAATCCTTCATCAAGACTACTTGAATTTGATCACCCATAGTTTATTTCATATCTTTCTTCCCAGATTTTAAGGATTCTATTTCGAGGACACATTATTTTTTACTCTGAACAAAAACATTCCTAGTACTAACATCCTCTTGAAATACTCTAACATGCCTGTGGTGTTCTTCCTTTCCAAATTTATATGCTTGGATGTCCATCCTACCCTCAGGGATAAAAAACCATATGTATCATTCTCCTAATTTTTATCCTAAAATGAAAAAGGAAATGGTTATATTAGTTTCTTTAATTTATAAAATAGAAAAGTTCATGAAAAATAAATAATATTTACATACAATTTTATCAGATACTTTTTTATATTACAGTATAATATACTTTTAATTTTTTCTTTCTTCTTGATCATTTCTGTTTTTCATGGTGAGTGACAGGAGATGGAGGACCAAACTGGAGCTCTTCTAAAACGCTACTAGATTGATATCTTATTGATTTAATTGTTTATTCAATCATTTTCTAATCTAATAACGGATACCCTCTATGTGATAATGTATGAGGCTATACATTTGACAACTAGAACTATTGATGAGATCTCCTAGAGGACTGTTATATAAAAATTTACTAATAACTAATTATATAAATATATAACAAATTTAACAACATAAAATAATTATCATACCTGAATTTTTCTTCATGGTGGCTATCAAAAAATTTCTTCCATGTATCTATATCTATAAAAAGATACTTTAGGCATGGGTTTTCAATTGTTATATTTCTATAATTAATAATTATCTAGTTTTGTTTTAAAATATCTCCACTGAACCGCCTCTATATAGAAATGTGTTTTACTAATTTCTTTTTCTTCCTAAAAAATAGAACATCATATATAATTGAATAAATTAAATATGATATTTAAAATTTTTAATATTCAAAAAACGAGATAATATAAATAAAGTGAGATATTTTACATTCATGTCCTCCCAAAGGTTTTATTTCTCTATCCATTACATAGACATTCAATTAGGATATAAAATAATAATAGGCCAATGTCTCTTTATTTATATATAATTGATAAATTAATCTGCATTTTTTCTAGTCTCATTAATATTATTATCAAAACAGATATGTAAATATCATCTCTATGAGAATGTGACAGTTTTGCTAAATGTGTAATACCACATTAACAAACATGGGAACTTGATTTTTCTATAGTAACAAGAGAACTCTTCTCCACTAAAGACAAACCTATATCCCTATGAAAGAAATTATAAATTAAATTTTTTCATTCATTAAATAATTATATTAATAAATATTTAATAATATGAAAAAATTGATATTCCTCAATAAATGATGATCCTTATCTGTATCTGACATAGACACTAGAAATTGTAATCTAATTTTGTATACATGTTTATCCATAGAAAACTAAATATTTAGAAAAAAGGATGAGAAAAAGAAGTATGTAAAAAAAATGAGGCATTCATTTTTAAATAAAAAAATAATATATATAATTACCATATAAATTAGGAGACTTCTTTTCTATTTTTAATATTCCTTCATCATGATCATTAAATACTACATGAACTATGTTTTCCATGTAGTCATTATAATAATCTTGAAATCATGTAATAGTTTAATATGACTCATGTAAATCAATAATATCACAGCATCATCCTCATAACCCAAATGATATATTTTTCCTTGAAAAAGGATGGACCACTGATCATTTGAAAAATCAATAACATAAAATATATGATGTGTATGTGTTGCCATGATAAATGGTTCCTTATTATAATTAAATATTTTCAAATCAATCAGTTCAAATCCACAATGATCATGTATCACACCACTATTACAATCCACCAAACTATACATAAACACAGCGATTCAAGATTTTGTATCCCATGTATCCTCAAGCACTCTAAAATATATTGATAATGAAAAATGGTGTTTTTACCCTTTTCACGTGAAAAATAATTACTTCAATGATAAACATCACACCACTATTTTGACCAATACTCTTATCATCCTGCTTTTTTGTGTCAAATGTGTACCAATTAATATCAAAAAATGTCCATGATATGACATTAAGAGATGGCCCCCATCCAACCATTTTAACATTTCTTATACATATATATATGGTTATCACTTTATCTTTAGTAAAGAAAAAAAATTCATTTTATGCTCAATTATAAACCACTTATCATTTCTTTAGAGATATCGATTATTTAATTTAGGAATATTTGATGATATATATGATTTAACATCATCTATGTTGTTTAAAATGTAAAAAATATTCATGTATCACTTCATCACAGGGAATTAAATTTACCTTTAAGCATTTATTCCCTCTACCTTCACTATCAACTATAAAATGTTATGATATAGGGATACGAATATAATATATGTAATTAAAATAATCATTACACAACTCAATCACCACTTCTGATACATATTATTAACCAATATAGGCCTCAAGTAGGTAAGTATTTTTAACATATCTTGTTAAAATTTCCACATTCCTTTCAAAAGGATACATCCGAACTAAATAAATGTTACACATATTCTTATGTCACACACCAGATGAATCCCTCTATGAACCATTTTATCAAAAAATGTAAGTGAAAAATAAATTCATAGATGATAATGTATAAGAGATCCTTCATTCACCAAGTCATATAATAGATTGGGATAAACAACATTCATACAAATCTATTTAATAAAATTACATTACCTGGTGATATTATTTCTGAAATATGACATATTTATACCATATAGTGCGATAGGTAGTAGTTACTGCATCAATACATACCAGTAAAGAGATTTCATACCTATTAATTTTCTATAATTCACTGAAAAATAATTCTTCACATATTATGAATATCCCCTGGGTACTTCTATACCATATAGACATTGAATGAAATTAAACTTCTCTCTCTTTCTAAAAACATTCCAATCATACAGTAACATATTTGTTTCTCAACATACATAACATCAATGTTATGTTTTATTTATAAACATCTCCAATAATGTAGTTCAAATTTTTATCTTCCAGATAACTTTTTGAAGACCGAAACTGCATTTCATTCCAAATGTTGATTAAATAATTTTCACCCATCCTTAATACTCATCAACTAACAATGGATTTTATGGAATATTTGTATTCATATAAAATATTAAATGCCTTTTTCAATCTATGATTTAAATGATCAATTTTGAAAAACCTTTGAAGTCCCATGTACACTATCTTTCTTCCATTCAGTAATTGATAATATAATGTATATTATTCTCAAATTGGACATTCTTTATGTCCCATAACAATGTATCCAAATTAGATTCCATATACATGATTTTAATTTTTACTGAATATTACCATAGAATGAAAAATAAAATACTCTTTTTGGTATCCCTCAAAAACATTAACACATGTCTCTAATAGAATATTCAAATCATTAATCAATGTTGAATGATACACATCAATATTGTTTCTTGGATATTTTTTCTCCAGAAATCACCATTCTCATCATAAAATTGTTGTTTCTTCATACATATCTATATAGATAAGTTGTAATCTACCAATAAAATGGGAAATGAACTATGTTGGCTCCATAGGTTCCAAGACTGATTCATTCCATCTGTGCACACTCCCATTCTGAGATTTGAAACTTCCCTTCCAAAATCAGAATTTTTTTATCAAATATCTCCTACTATGATGATTCAATAGGTTGACATAATTTCCCCTCAGAGATATTCTCATCTAAATGTTATCTTAAACATTCTATGTTTATTGAATTTGCAAATATAAGATTCAAATGAGGAATTGTTGGAAGGTACAAAATTTCATTGGAATGATTTATGATTCTATTACCTTAGATTTAATCATAGAAGAATTATCAATATTTTGTGAAATAGTTACTGGATTATATCATTAGAATATACAAAATTGCTTTTTCATGATCATATATGTCAGTACCAGAGAATGAATCTGAGTTGACTTTTTTAACCATCTTATAGCATGATTTCCCATAGGTAGGAATGCCTGATAAATATTTATATTCATTCTTATACAGAAAAAAATCATTTTTAAAATCATGTATCATTTTATACCACAATACAATTGGTCATAGTATTTTCTTCACCTCATAATTGGAATTTGGATTATGGTTACACAATGTAAGAAACTATTTTAAAAGCACAAATATGTTTGAGAAAAATTTATCACTCCAATCATTTCGTTACTTCAAGATAACTAATCTCAAAACTCTTAATAACACTCTATATTTATTATATCCCACGAATAAAAGTTTCTTAGAATCTTCATATAATCATTCAATAGTTTTTTTTATTTTGCTTCAACACCTAAATCAATAATCGATTCTTCAACAAGATCCTCTACCAAATTAATAATATTTTCATCAACATTTGATGTTGAATTTTCAATTCATTAACCATGATATATCCAACATGAATAATTAAGGCTAAAACCATAACAAATGATATGATTTTTGATTTCTCAAGATTTTAACTTCTTCATATTCAAACACTTCACACATGGATATAAAATAAAATCTATGTTCTCAATATTTCTTTTATAAAATTATAATAATTAATCAACTCCTATTTCATATTTAGTATTTTTTCTTCGTAAATATACCCAATTATATTCCATTCAATACATAATATCACAATATAATTGGTGAATATAATTAAACATAAAAACAATTAAAAATATATATGTAAATAAATAAATCCTAAACAAAAGCACATCTAATAAAAATAATTAGTGATCAAATATTTTAGATTTTCAACAAAATGATAATATTAACTATAAAATAATTATATATATTGATCAACTTATTTTATACATGATATATCTTATAAAATAATAAGCATTTAAAAAAATTATCTTCAAAAAATTATCAAAAAATTATCTTCATAAATAGAACAATTCCTTATAAAATTATACATAAACTATAAAACATTAATAACATATTATAGCTAAAAAAACTTATCATAAAATTTTATCATAAAAAATTACATGAAAACAATTATGAAAAAAAGAAATTCATTTCGGAAGAATTATACAAACAATTATTCCAAAACGTACTGAATATTTTATAAAAATATAACAAAAGAAAATTACTATAAAATTATATCTAGTATACTGTGGAAAATATTAACATATAATAACATATTAAACACTATATATAAATTATATTCATAATAAAACAAAAAAAAATTCAAAAAACCTAATATATTATATATAAATTTTGGTGTTTAATAATGTAATAATTTTGTAGGAATAGATTGAACCTTGTAATATTGAAGAAAAATGAGTGAAAATAAATAATATAAAATAAAAAACAATAATAACAAATAATAAAAAATGTTATCTAAATATTAGTTCAATAAAAAATTCCAATAGTGAATTAATAATGAAAAATGACTTCAATAGTTAATCAACATCCAAATGTATCCTGAATAATGAATATTTGTATAATGATTTCAAATATTTATTCTGAATAAAAAATGAGTGCAAAATGTATATAAAATGTAGTGTAAAAACATTTAATCAACTATCATCATAGGAAAAAGTTATAAATAAATTATTTTAAAAAATAATTACAAATTTTGGAGTTGAATAATAAAAAATGTATCATAAATTCCAAGAAACTCAACAAAATATTGTGGGAATACAATGATCCCTGGATGATTCAAGAAGAATGGGTGAAAAATTTTGGTAACATAAAAAACCAAAACAAAACTCCAATTGTTTTTACAGATCCAACATAAGAACTTGATGATGATAAAATAAGTTTAAATGATATAATATTTATGAGAATTAATAATAAAATATAGATTAAACATGATTTAAATAGTTAATCAATGTTTTTTAGGGTAGTGGATGGTCGTCGAGTTCATTTAAAGTCATTACCGTTCGATAGAGGTGGGGTTTTGAGTGAATGAATTTTCATCATTCAAGATCCTGATATATTTTTATAAGATTTATGGTGTAAGTTTTTATTAAAACTAACATGTTATATTAGAAAATATATTTTTACTCACTTTTCTAAGGAAAAAATGCCAAAAAAATTGGTTTATATTTTTACTGCCAGTTTTCAATAAAATACACACCAAAAATATTTTTGCCTCAGATTCGAGGATGGTTTTTTTGATAATTGAAGTTGAAGTTTTATTGAATTAGTTTTGGTGACTATTTCTCTGAAAACCAAATCCAAAACTCAACTTTATTTTTTATCATTGTGTTTTTATAAACCAATATTAAAATACCAATGTTAATGCCTATATTTATACTAGTTCCATTATCATAATCTACATAATGGTGATATTTTTTAATAGATGTACATGGCTTATATGTTCTCTATAACTCACATGATGTTAATGTATCACCAGACGAGGGAGAGGCCTTTTGATATACACCATACATCTTTTATGAGATGGGGTGTGTTGTATGAGTTCATTGTGATATATTTCGGGATAAAAAATAACCTATAGTGTTTATGGGTTTGTTAAACCAAATTTCCCACACATAAAAAAATTATATTTGGTTTTCATTGATAAAATATTGGTGTACTCCAAAACCCATGATGGCCATTAAAAACCTCTTGACATCCTCTTGAGTACATTGGGATCAAATAAAATACATAGCATTCTATATAAGATTCATTTTAGGATTAACAAAGTGCATTTCATGGGTCACATCATTTCATAGGATGTTGTTTTAGTGGACCTAGAAAATGTTCAACCATTGGTATATATGATGAATATGAAGAATTTTTTTGATATCAAAATATGTGGGGGACATTTATCAATTAAGATTCATCTAGTTTTAACCAATATATATTTAAATATTGAGTAGTTTGGATCATGTTAGAATGCATTCAAATAATTTTAGAGGAATTTTTTATCCACATAAATTTTGATCCTACATGAGTTGGGTGATGATTATGCCCTATTTTTTTTATTTATATGGGATTATACATTTGGATGATTGGATGTTGGGATATCAATTCATATAATATGGACTATTAAAAATGAGGTTTCACTAGTGTAATTAAACTATGGATGATCTCATGTTGGGTGTAGTGGTATGTTCCCTAATGTGTTGGTGGAACTATCTTCTAGATGTGATGAATACAATCATAACTGATCATAAGAGCCTCATATATATCTTTTAAAGATTTTATTTCAATCCAAGGATGTGAATATAGGCTGAGTTTAAAAATTCATTCGATTTTATGATATCTTATACATTGAGAAAAAGAAGTAGTGGTGTATGTGTTTTGATTTGAAGGGAATAGACTTCAGAAAGCCAATATTCTAGTGTTGAATGGATGATTAAGGACTTGTTTTTTATGATACATTTTCGTGTTCATGAGTAGAGGGAATAACTTAATATCATGTTCTCATACATTGAGACCTCTCCTCTGATCAAGATCAAGATAAGCTAGTATGATGATCTAGAGTGTATCTATTTGAGGGAATTTGTTGAATGTGGGGATCCACCATCTCAATAAACTATTGATGATAGTGAGATTATGAATTCTTTTGGACATGTTATTGTGCCTACCTATATGGTGGAGGAGTTGATGTATGTGTTCCATTCCTTGACAAGGGTGTTTAATTTCATTTTGACTAAAATAAATCACTTATTTTGAATATAAAAATTATTTATTGGGAATTAAAATGGTGATTAAAGGAATTATGATGTGATTATACCTCTATAAGTATGTTAAGGATGTGTATTAGTGGCCATCTAGATTGTTGTAGTTGTTTCCCATTCCATAATGGAAGTGGGATGATGTTATGAAGGAATTTATAGCGGGACACCCGATGAATCCTTGGAATAATGACTCTAAATAGGACATTGTGGATACATTAAAAAAATTAGTGATCTTTTTTCTAATCTGGGAGATTTTCATGGATGATATGTTCAACGACATGTATATCTGAGAGATAGTGTATTTTCACGAATTTTTTGGGTTCATTTTGTGGGATAGAGATATATTTCTTTTAAATTTTTTTAAAGGGTCATATAAGGGTCATCAAACACATGTGTTTTCTATACATTGTTCCACCAATAGAAGGGGGGATTATAGGGTGGACTACCTAGGTTTTAGAGGACATGTTTATGGAATTAATTCAAGATATTGGTGGGAGAAGGGAAAATAGTTGGTAACTTTTTCAGTTCACCTATTAAAACACTTATCAGGTGATGATTCAAATGTCACCATACACCGTGCTCTATTGAATCCCAAGAATATCACCATAGTGTTGGATAGAAGAAATTGAATCAACTTCATTGGGGATCAATCTCATGAAGAAAATGTTGGAACATGTTAACATAATTTTGAAGCTTATGTTTATGGAACATTATAGATAGAAGTGGCATGTTGATCGATTTCATCAACTAATTGAGTTTATAGTTGGGGATTTTGGGTTCCATTAGGTTTTCTCTATATTGGGTCACCATTTTAATTTTAAATAGTTATTTTTTATGACTAGGTATATCAATATTTTTTCGATTATGATGAGGATCAGACCAATGACATACTGATTGTATCCTCTATAGTGGTCTGGTGATAAAAATGGTGTGTCTCAAGTGTCATATCAGTAGTATTATCTTCTAAACCCATATCAAGTGATATATTTTTATGATGTGGATCTCAACAATGATTCATCCAATATTGATCATTTGGTTTATAATGTGAATCATAGTGATAAAGTCTTGTGGACTAATATCGTTTCATTGGTCCAAGGGTTATGGAAGAATGGCTAGGTTCAAGAGGAAAGAGAAGAGATAAAATATGATATAAAAAACTAGTGGCTAGATCTTTTTAGCATGGAATATTAATGAATATTATATGTGCATCTCAATGATGAACTATTAAAAGGTGGAGAGGTTTTATAGTACCGATCTTCCGTTATGTATGTTTTTATTTTTGTTTTGGATAATTTCACTACAAAATTTTTTAATGAAAAAATTAACAGGAGAATGAGATGTCTTGAGTGTGTCATAGGGGTTTGATACATAAAACAGAATACAAAATGTGGCCATCTAAAACTATATACAAGGTAGTACCAAAATTGATTTAATAGTGAACCATGTCCTAGGAGACTGCATGTCTTGGTCTCCCTCTTAGAAAGATATTAGAGTAAGGACACCGCAATGTTTCTGTAATCATGTTGGTGGACTAACTAGATGATGCATCCTACACCTCATGGACATAGGGTGTTCCAATGTTTGTGCATTTTTTGGAAAAAAAAGAGGCCAAACCATGTACATCATGTAAATTGAAAAAAATTCAAACATTATTCCATCCAGTCATTTGGAGATCATACTCAATTTTTTTCCCTATTCTTTTTCCAGCATCAAATATTATAATCCTCATCCTATAAAGAATTAATTTTTTTATTATATTTTAAAATTTATCCATTTAAAATAATATTGGTTTTGAATATATTGTCAATTAATGTCAACCACCCCTCATTCTCTTATTTTCTCGACGAACCAAGTCAGAATATATTTTATCCTTTCAATGTACTAACCAATTATTTATACAATATCTTCTTTGATAGGTAACTGAGGGTACTTTGAACTTTAATCATGTTTCTTGTTTAAGAGGTAGGTTATCTAAAAACTGGAGGAAGGTGGTCTACAAGTTATACCCCATGGTGATGTTTTATATTTATATTTATGTGGATTAAATTTTTTTAATTAGTTACACACTCTATAAATTTGTAGAAAATGAAAATTTTTATTGTTTAATTTATATATCAAACCTTTCATAGACCATTTAGGATCCATTAATAAAGATAATATTTGGTGAAATCCAAGAATGGGGTGTGCCACTCCGTAAAAAATGGAAATTATGTCGTAAAATGATTAATTGAAGGGTTTATGAGATTAAAAATTACATTTTTGTTTTGAAGATGAACAAGGAATAATTGGGTGTTTGTCTTTACCTGAAAAAGATATATGAGTTACATAGTGTAATTATATTCATGTGATACATGGATAATGTGGATTATCATTGCGGTTAAATGGATTGATATGGATGAAAATTTGTCGTAATGAACATAATTTTTTGAATTCAACTTGTAATGAGAATTTAGATCATGCTGAATGTAATGAACCATTGAAATGTGATATTATGAAAAGATGCACCCAGCTTGTTATGTTGTGGTAAGAGGTAACAAATGTTGACTTAATGTTATGTGAAAAATAGTTAGTGAGATTTTTTATTGATTCTTCTCTCATACAAGAATCCCGGAATGATTCTCTAGGTGACCTTATGCATTGTAATTTTTGGATTATGGGCTGATTCACCTGACTCCAATTTTATGGAGATGATATTCAATGTAATTTTTTGGTTTATAGACATGACATTAAACATTTTGGTTGGGATGGCTACAAATTTTATTTAATTCTGGTTAGACACATGGACTGTGGTTCCTCTTATTCTGAACTATGACCACTTTTAAATTTGGTTCAAAATACTATCTTGGGTAAAATTTGATCTAATGATGGGGGTATTTGTTTGAGCATAAAATAAATGTGGAAATTTAATGATTGTTAAATAATTAAACATTGTTCATTTATTGTTTACGAATTGATTATTTTACTACTACAAACACTATTTTTATATACTGCATATTTTGTGGAAACAGTTGGTGTTGGCCAACTGATTTGTACTTACAACCTTATTGGGTCTCCATTGGGTACCCGAGCAGTGTATATAGTTATAGGTTATGATAATACAAATGGCCCAACATTAAATGGTATACACTGTATTGAATATTAAAGAGGGCACTTGATATATGGTAAGTCCCATTAAATGGATTTTGTTGTGGAATACCTTTCTATTCTATTGACACTTTATATCATCATGGAATGAAATTATTATTATGTTGAATTAATGCATGTGAACAGTTTGGTGTTATGATTATTGGATTTTCTAGTATGGATAATTGATTCGTGTTATTGTTTATTTTATTCATGTTTGAGATTAACTATGGTAATGGGGGTATAGTCTCTTAACATGTCTTATAAGACCCTCACTAAAATTTACTAGCCTCTAGTATAAGTATTTTACTGCCTGAGGTCATGTGTAAAATATGATTGGTGTACAAACATAAAGACACCTAGTTCGAGGGATTACATGAAATGTGCCTGATAAAATGGAGGATGTTATTCCATCTAATTCTAACTATATGGATATATATGATGGAGGATGTTACATTCTCAAAACTACTTTTGGGGCCTTCTCTAGTGTGTTCATTCCAAAATCCATCATGGACTAATGGCAATGTGGCATGAATGGAATTGGTATGATGGCTTGATATGGAACGAAGGCCATGTGGCCAAAAGGCCTTTGTTGGAGTGAAGTCCCTATGGCATGATGGCCCAAAACATAAAAGCTCCCCACATTGACCATTCATTCTATGATTAAAAAGAAATGAAAAAAAGTTCTGTAAAAAAATATATCACTTCATAATCCATATAAATAATCAGTGTTTTAGTTTCCATATTTTGTTCACTAATGTCATATTGAGGCATAATTCAACCTTATAATTTGTAGGACTGTGTCATTGGATAACATTTTACCCATATCATAAAATCAACTAATTTTCCATATTCCCAGAAACATTTATTATAGTGTCATCCAAATGAAATTTTACTTGATCTCAATCATATTTATCCAGAAATAGAATATTATATTGACATACAAATAAATCATTCATGGAATATCAAAGAATTTAAGAAATTCCATTGGCTCTATTGTTCTTATAATAATAAAGTCATCTTTACTAATTACTTCCCATCTTTCACGATGGTTAAGTATATGAGTTTTAATAATATATTTCTATTCAATATTTGTTTAAATTAGTCCATGTGTTTTTGAAAACTAATGTTGAAATGATATTGAGGCCCTAACACCTTTCCATTTAACTAAAAGGCATCATAGCCAATGAAAACATTGCCTCTCAATTGAGAGAATTGATGAGTTGGAAGAGGATTTCCTATAATATGTAGTCATTCACATATTGTAAATTGGATGG
This sequence comes from Viscum album, assembly GCA_963277665.1. NCBI lineage: Eukaryota > Viridiplantae > Streptophyta > Magnoliopsida > Santalales > Viscaceae > Viscum > Viscum album. The sequence continues at coordinate 1,966,820,259 of OY728133.1, forward strand.
TGTCTTCCATGGTTCTATATTTCAAATAAATAAAGGTCAATGGTGGTATTTATATGACTGCATTTCCCTAAAATACCTATAAAATGGAACCCTCACCCCTCATCACTAGAAATTTCTTTCATCACTATAATTGCCACTCCCTCTCTCTCTAAAATTATCCTGGTGGTTCAGACATCATGTGTAGTGGATTCAATGGCCTAAAATGGGTGCCTAATTTTGGAAATAATTATTTAGAAGTAATGATTCTTATTTATTTTAAATTTATTTATTTTTTAACTAATTTTTTAGTTACTTTTAAAAATGTTTTTTACTTACTAGTTTAGATAGTTATATATAGTTTAGAAATAATAGTTATTATTTGTAATTATTAAGTATAGACTAAATAATTAAAAATTTAATATTTATGAATGATGAGAATATGATTAGATAATAAATATTAAATAATTAATTTAATATGATTAACTAAAGTGTGAAAAAAAATTAATTAAAGATTATTTATTTTTTAACTAATTATTATAAAATGAATAAATAAATATTAACTAATGATAAAAAATGTTCAAAGAATTAATTTACTTATTATTTATTAATTTTTAACTAAGGATTAAAGAGTCTTAAAATAACAATTAAATAATGATTATCTAACTGTTAAAGAATCAATAACTATTGACTAATGTGAGATTAACCAGTGATTAAATAATGATTAACTAACTTTTAACTAATGACTATGTAATAATTAAGAAATAATTATGTACTACTTAACTATTGATTAAATAATTATTAACGAATGATTAAATCATAAATAAATAAGGATTAATTAATGATTAAGTAATAATAAAAGAAATAGTACCTAATGATTAGAGTATAATTGAATAATTATTAATGAATGATTAATAAATGATTGAATAATTATTAATGAATGATTATGTCATGATTGAGTAATGATTAAAGAATTGTTAATTAATGATTAACTACTGAGTAAATATTGATTAACTGATGATTAAAGAATGATAAACTAATGATTAAAGAATCATTAACTAATGATTAAAAAATGGTTAAAAATGATTTTTTAATTATTAAATAATGATTAAATAATTATTAAAGAATGATTAAAGATTTATTAATTATTGACTAAATATTGGTTAACTATTGATTAATGAATAATAAACAAACAAGTAATGAATATTTAGCTACTGAGTATAGAATGATTAATTAAGGACAAAATAATTCATAACAAATGAATAATGAACGTTTTAAAAATGATTTACTAAGTATTAAGAAATGATTAACGAATGATTAACTAATTCATAATGACTGATAAAATAATTATTAACTAATTCTTAACGAGTGGTTAAATAATGATTATCTAATGATTAAAGATTGATTTAATAATGATTAAATATTGATTAACTAAGGATTAATGAATTTTTAACTAATGATTAAAGAATTAAGGATGAATGATTACCTAATAATTAAAAAATGATAAAATAATTATTAACTAATGATTAGTGAATTATTAGATAATGATTACATACTTATTAAATAATTATTAACGAATGATCGAATAATGAGTAATGAATGATTAAATATTCGTTAAAATAATTGTTAAATAATGATTAAGTAATTATTATATAATTTTTAACTAATGATCAAAAAATTATTAAGGAATTACTGAATAATTATTAATGATTTATTTTCTAATAATTAAATAATGATTAAATTCATCATTAATAACAATTAAATATTTTTTAACTATTTAGTAAGGACTGATTAACTAATAATTAAATAATCATTAGAATGATGAAAACATTTGAAAAATCAAAAGTTAAGTACATCCCTTCTGATAATTTTATTAATCCACCATTTGAAAATAAGCTATATTTTTGTCACTTTTATATTCAAGATCATCTATTCCAAACTCGATTATATTGAACATTTTTATGTTATTTATTGTTTGTTATAAATCATTTATTTATTATTTAATATGTGTGACTTTTTCAATTTCAGTTTATATAAAAATGAATTATAATTTTTTTCATTGATAAATAAATTTATTTGATGTTTTATCTTCTTTTTCAATCAAATTCAAAACAAAATCTGTAACTAATTTTGTAATAATATTTTAGAAAATGATTAAAAATGTGTGTATATATATCGATATTTTACAAAACACCCTTTTGAAGGTAGAAATATATCTAAACCTACTTTATAAATATACTTCGAGAAACCTAAATACAATGCCTTTTATTTTGGTTATAAAAACCACAAAAACAATGGGAATAGATATGTTATTTGTTAAATTTTACCAGTCATATATCTCCACTAATGATAATTTCACAATTACATTTTACACATAATAATTATTTTATTTTCACATAAAGATAAAGAATGATAGACTACTCAATGTGTATTTTAGGCATGTTTCACGTTATGTGATAGTGCTCCATGAGGTTCGACATATCAGGGTGTGTATTGGACACCATTATCATCGCATTCCATCTCTAACTTCCATTATGACAAAGATACACCATGTTAGATTCTATGGAATTAATTTATTTTATTTTACATTCATGGACAATCAACACCTTGTTATGCTCATCGAGAGATTGATATAAGAGACACACACATTCCACATTCTTGAGGGGGATATTACCGTCACCCTTGAGGATGTGGTAGTTCTACTGTGTCTTCACATCTATGGGTATTTTTTAGGATCCACCTATAGAGTCTATCTTGTTATTTTAAATTGATTTTTAGGTGTGGTAGATTATTATTCTATTAATGATGGGGTAATATCTATGAGGTGGATTTTGATGCACTTTTCACAGTTACCTACTGAAGATGAGGAGTAAAAAATCATGTTTCATGTTAATGAATATATCTTATTTCTCAATGGACTGACACTGTGCACTAATCACTCTGGTTTTCAACTAAAATTAACGTATGAGGGGATACTTGCGAAATTTTATTAGTCTGTGAGATATATCTAGAGATCTGTGGACTTGGCATAAACATATGGAGTATCATGAATTGTGTGACGATCAGATTACACAAATATTGGGGGATGTTTCATCCTTATTCAGATGTGTACGTGGGATAATATCTCTCCCTTTTCACCTATTATTCTTATTCCGAAGAATCATATAGATGTGTTGTATGATGCTCCTAATGGATGGTAGTACGATCACTCAAATTATTTTATATTATACTATGAGTTAATATATTTATTTTCATATTATTTATCACTTTCAATGTTGTAAATTATAGGTGGAGTCAGGAACATAACTTTTTTAGGACATCTTGGCACAATATGGTTGTATATCATCTCATTTTAGAAAGTCTATTACCCACCGATGTAAGTATATATAGTCTTTCCTTTACTAATAAAGTTCATTATATTATATTTTTTAATATCAATGTTTTTTAACAAATGTCACATACAATTTAAGATCACGTTGATTCAATATTGAGCTCTATTATACCACATACCACATAAAACATTGATGGGATTCATGATTCCACAACTTTAGTTCCACTTAACATATTTTAAATTATTGAGTAGAAACATCCTGATTGAGCAATGTGACTATTTGGTTTTCTTCTCTTAATTTTATTTATATATAGAGAGTCCGTAGTGCTTCATTCCATGAAGCAGAAAGGGTGGCAGGATGTCGACCAGTGATGATGACATACAATGTATCTAGAAATCTAACATAAAAGAGCATCATTTCATATCGAGGGTATGCGTACTATGATATTCCATCTATCAAAGAATCTTGAGTATTATCTAGAATATAGAATGGATTATGTATTTAATCTTACTCCACATGCAGAGGGCTTCAAGAGATGTTACATTATAAATTTCCATCAGTTTGTTTGTTTAACTTTTTTAACTCATTTGGAGTCTCTTCCTAGTATAGTCTATAAGAACATATTATCCAAATTTCTGATCTAAATGAGGTGGTGGTTTTTATAAAGGCAACATTTCATCTTTTTAGCACAGGAGATAATACCATTATATCATGTTTTACATGAGATTATATCATATCATCTAATACAGGGGGATGACGAGCTTGCATAAAGAGTGGATTTACCTGCTCAGGAACCTCCTTCAACAGCTACTGATGTTGAGAAGACACTATGATGTTGATTTAGACAATATTGTGATGCATGTGAGTCCTCAACCATTCCAGAGGAAGAGGTTTTCCCACCAGTAGTCTGGCCTCGGCTGATTGGGTATTTGAATCAAGAGGCTATTTATCCATTTCTATTGTCAAGATATCCCTAATTTTCTCCTGGTATATCTTATCTTATATTCTATATGTTTTCAATTCCTATGACTCTACCATTCATGATAAATACTTCACATGTTATATGGTTCCCTTAGGAGATAATGGAAGGTCTGTCTAATCAAATTGTAGGAGAAGGATCGGGTGCAAATGATGACATCTAGCTAACATGTCCTCTAAATGAGTCATTATTAAATCATATGACATTCAATGTTCTGTCACCCATGGAATTGCCCTCTCCAACTAATTACACTCCACCATATAATAGATTTCTATGATATTTATATCGGTGTACCATTCACAAAAAAAATTGTGGGATGACACACCATCATAGACATTTATTGTACTCATTAATTTATTATTTTTCTGGTAGATTAATATAATAGAAAAAAAATTCATTCTATACTTCATATGACTGTCATTCTATTAAAATGATAATTTTATTAAATATAAACTAGTTTTACGTGTTTTTTCAATATTTCTATTTTCATTAATATTTTAAATACAAGTTATATTTTACATACTTTCACATTTGACATCTTGAAACAATGGAAAACCTAATAAATTCAATGTAGGTTAATTTGAAATCATATGAAATATAAACTATAAAAAAACTAAATAAGAAATATAACAAAGCCTAATCATCTTAAAATTGATAAAAAAATAAAATGTTTTTCATAAAAATAATAAATAATTGAAAGTGAATATAATGTAAATGAATCAATATATATATAAATTTAATTGTTTAAGAAATATTTTTTTCAACTAAAATTTGTATTCATAAATTTTTAATGATTTTTTTTTATTTTCAATTATTGTTTGTAATTTCATTAAGTGTGTAAAATTTCATTTTGATTGTATTTATAATTTATTGTTTATATAATTTCAAATCCATAAACATCAAACATTATTATGTTTCATATTGGTGACATTAAAAGCATATAAATTATAAAACATAAATACATTTAAATTTTTATTTTAAATATTGACAAAACATAAAAAACCTAATTCAAATAAAAACAAAAAAACTAATTATAACAATTAAAAGCTAATTTATATGTCATAAAAATAATTTGGTAGAAACATCACATTTTCACATTCAAATAAAAATGGACATTACTATCAAAAATATTATATAATTACAATATATATATCAAAATATAAAAAAATATTATTTCTTAAATATAATAACATGTATATTTAAAAAAAATTGTACTTTTGATATGAGGAATCATCGATAAAAACATCAGACTTAATGAAAGTCAATATCAGGGATTCTATTATTCAGTATTAGTTTTCAGAAGAAAATTAACCTCAACATATATAAATAAATATATTTTTTATAAAATAAAATATATTAAAAAATTCTTATGTACACTACATCTATAGGTGAATATTAAAAAAAACTTTTTTCCTTAACACTCAACTTATGAATTTCTCTATAGAAGGGAAAAAAATACTTATAAAACATCTTTATGCATCTATATCAACATTTATGTGCACATACCGATATCCATAAAATAGATAATCTATTTTGAAACCTAAGTCTATATTATTTGAACATTTTAGATAAAATATTATCAACATCGAATCTACTAATTAACAATATATTAGATTCTCCAAAAACATGATAAATTCATTAATTTCATCATAAAATTATATTATTGTTCAAACCATCACATAAATAAAACAAATAGAGGATACGTTATATATAAATTTTTCTATTTATGATACTTTTTTCTTGATTTGAGTTCTGATTTAATAGGATTAAATAATGTTTTGTCCATTACATTTATAATGATCTTCATATAATCAATAAAAATATGTCAATGATCATTCAAAAGAAAAATTTCTAAGATGAAACCTATTTATTGATTTACTAATAATCATGATCTATATACTATATAACATATTACCTTTAACGAGATCCCTCATATCAATCCGTCTAGAAATCAAATTTTAACACTTTAAAATGATATATTTATTGACCTTGTAGGAAAATATAATTATTTTACAAGATTTAAATTAAATAACTTCCCTCATAAAAGAAATTTTAGTAATGTAAATGATTATCATTTCTCCATCAAAACCATTTTCGTCAATAAATTCATAAATAATTCAGATCCAGAACAATGGATCATGATTCAAACTATGAATGATTCTATTTTACTTGTACAACATGACTTTTTTATGTTTATTGATGAAATATTCCTACTAATTTATAAATATATCTTCCTCTAGATTTCTATATTGAATTGTTATTTCATTATCTTAGTATTTAATATATTTATTTCCAAATTTATTTATAATAACATCTCCTAAATTTTAATATCTCTAAAAATGTATAATTTTATTGCAGAAATATATCCCTTAATTCTACTAAAATACATTAAACAATCCAATCCTTGTACCATATTCTTCAATTTATTTCCTTCTTAAATCAGTGCACATACGTTTTCTGTATTTATTGTTCTTCTATGGGAAATTATACTATTCCTTACATTATGTTTAAATTCTACAAATCCTTCTAATATTTCCTTGATATCTACCAATTATCATACTCACTATGACTTTCAACTTCTACAGTTGTCTTAGTCTCACATCAATCTATATAAAGAAATCAATTTTGATTATTTAAAAACATCTCAACCAATATTCTGATTCCAAAATTTCTTAACATATGACTATACAATTTCTGCATTCAATACTTCAAAAAGACCATCATTCAAACCACTACCACAAGTTTCTATCATTACAGATCATTCTTATAAAAATAATCTTGTTAGATCTTATGAAATTTCCATACATTTTAGACAATTATGACCATCCAAAAAAATTATATTTGTATTTGGGAAATAATCTTCATTCTCCATTGAATCTTTTTTCTCACCACATCTTCCATGAAATTATGACCATTCTATAATATCTTTTCATTAACTAATATATTCTGAAATCTATTAACATTATTTTATTAATTCACAAATTCCAAAACTAATGATCTCGCTGCTATACCAAAAAATTAAAAATTATTTTAATTATATTTAATGTTTTTTCATATCCTCATCCTTAACATGGATACAGGATGTACTTATAAATTCCATCCAATGAGAAACATCAATAGTAATTCAATAAAAAATATATTCTTGAATCTATTACACAATGGTGGTTGATGGAATTATATTGTAACATGCTAATATTTTTTGACCAATTTCTCTACAAATAAATTTAATTTCAATGATAGCATAGGATTCACATAACCCCAAGTCAAAAGGATCTATAATATAGTTTTCCACTATAACAAATATTTTAAATTTAAATAATTAATAGGAATAGAAATTTATAAAAATATACATAAATTTTTTAGTTAACGATGATTAATTGGTAAATAAAAACTATATATTTTTATTAATTCCATTATTTTTTAAAATATAAATTTTTTTCAATAAAAATGTTATTATTTATTTCTATTAGAAAAAAATATATCTAATTTATACCAGTTTTATAGAATTTATAAAGACAAATGAACTAAATTTTTTAAATTAATATTTCTTAATTTTTATGTATAAAATTGTTTATAATTTTCTTGAAATATTGTTTTTGGATTATTTGTGAAAAACTAATTGTTATTAAAAAATTATTTTAATTTAATGTATATACAAAAATTTATTGTTTTTTTCAATGGTTTTAAAATTAAAAATAATTAATTCAAATGTTTAGTAATTTAATTAATTTAAATAGAAATTATATTATGGTGGATTTTAGTATAAAAATGTTTATACATAATAAAAAAATTCATTGAAAATATTTTTTCATCGTGTTTTTAGAGTTTATATATAAATTAAATTGATTCTATATTATGAAAAGAGTATGGTAAAATTTATTCTATGTTAATAATTAGAATTTCAAAATTTACAAAGGGCTCCACAATCATTTATTAATAAATAATAAAAAAATACCAAATTATCAAAAAAAATTGTAAAAAATGTTTACTAGGGTTAACAAAATATATACGGGTAATTTTATTTTTAAAATTCTATAAAAAATATTTTATGAATATTTATTCAACATTTACATATCATAAATTGTACTCCTAGGCCATGGGGAGGGTCATTATGAATTGATTTAATGATGGCCTTTCAAAGAAGAAGAAATCATCCTACCCAGTTACTTCCAATTTATTTTATTTCATATATCATTTAAATATATTTTATTCCTCATAAATTAACAATTTAATTATAAAAAATATACTAAAATTCTATTATGATCCTGGAATCACCATTATTGATCCTATTTTCAATCCAATGGGATGCAAAAGTATCTATCCTGTGAACATGAGGACTACCATCTCCATGTAGCATTATAGTTCATTTCCTTCATTTATGGATGATTATTATGGTGGTATTGAATTTTATATATTATTTTTATGAAATAATTATTATTCTGAAATGTAATTTCATATATACTTTATTACCATCAACATTGATGTAAAACGACATTTTCACTCATGCGTACGTGTGGACTACCACCTCCAAAAAGTGATGAGATTTGTTTTTCATTTACGATTTTTCTGGATGTTAATTATGATAATTTAATATATAAAAATTATATATATGATTTAATAACTATTCTTTAAATATGAATTATTATTTTATTTTATTTTGTTTTATCTACTGAAAACTAAAAATAACGTTCATACGTATGTATGGCATATCATCTATATTAACGATGTAATTTATTTTTATATCTCTACCATTTATTGATGTATATATATATATATCAAATAAATGATATATTTATATTATGATATACATTTTCGAGATGATGGAACCACGGTCATGTATATGGAAACGAATTATTGAACTGAAATTCTCATGAAAAACAAAATAGGTAACACCCAAAAATGAAGACTTTAAAAGAAATTACTAAAAAATGTGTGATGAAATTTTATTAATAGATAGTATAGGATATTATTTAAATATCTATTAATCATTTTTACACTTATAATAATGTTAAATTTAATATATCTAAGGTCAAAGAAATTTAAAAGAATGTCAAACTTTTGGATTGATATTTCCTATCAACCATTTATTTTTGTGAGACACATGACATATTATCCACTTTTCTCTTTTCTGTGGTATAAATAATTCTCATCAACTTAATTTAATTTGATAATAGTGAACTATATTTTGATTAAAATATTGATCTATGATTTTCCATTTTTAGTTGTTTTTATTCTGAAATTACTAAAATGTTTAGGGTTTACCATCTCAAATTTTATTTTATCAATCATATATTTTGTTTTCACCTATAATAATTCATTATGTGTATATAAAACACATTTTACATATAATATATGAATCTATTATATATTATGATAGTAAAATTTTCATTTTATGTTAATATTACATGTTTATTCTGATTGAAATGTTACCAGTCTGAGTAGGGATTTATATTATAATCTCTTTGTTTATATGGATTGTTTATTATTGTATTTCAAATTATGAATTTTTATGACAAATCTCTCATGAATATCATAAATATTATTCTCATATGGTTATTTTTGGATATTTAAATTCTCCCTTTCATTTTCTTGTATTTAAGTACTCAATTTTCAGAATGGTTATTTTTAATAAAAACTGAAATAATTTTTCAAATTAGCCGAAAATAAATTTTCATCCATAATATTGTTATTTAAAAAATATAATTTATTTAATATTATATAATAAATATTTATGGTCATTTTGACCCCTGATTTACATATTATCATTTTTTCAGAATGGAATATTCTTATTACTTTTCAATATTGATATTATTTAACTTTCATGGTAAATGATAAAGGAATAATTGTTTTAATTCAAACAATAGGAATAGAATTTCCCAACATCATGAAAAAAAATATAATTAAGCCTTGAATTATATTTTTCTCATGGAGAAGATAAAATAATATTTGTTTATTACTATTTTCTAAATTTTTTGATTTTAAATTTGTGATTTGATTATTAAAAGGGGTTGTTCATCATGAAATGTTATAGCAATTTACTAACTGTAATTTCCATATTTGATAGTATCGTATGATGTTATTTATGATTTCACAAAGTATATGATCCAATGATTCCATCCATGTTCATTCTTTGGACGAATTTTTATGATAATGATTTAAGGATGATTCTATGAAACTTGGTTCCTTCCCATGGGTTATTGAATTTTTGTTGAACCATTTATGAATCATGTTTTTATACTTTGGGTAATGATAAGATGTAATGATGAAATATTTATGAAAATCATTTCCTTTATATGGGTAATGATATGATGAATTAATTATGACATTTCAGAATAGATGTGTATGGTTTTCATTATGTGATTGGTGGTCCTAGAATTAAATATCCCCCTAAATTCATTTGGTGAAGATGGTTATCTCACGAGACAAATAAGATTACATTAGTAGTGAAACTATTTCAATAAGAAATTCTATCCATTATAATAGACCTGGGAATGAAAATTGATTGAGGATATGATGGAATGGAGAGTGAACATAGTCTAGTATGATATTCTTGGTAGTGAGACTTGACTAATTAAAAAATTTTCAGTGATTACGTGTATACCAAAAAAATTAATCTTTTTCTAATATTATTCTATCATGTCACATGTTTTTGGGTTCCTTTATGATTCGTGTCTTATAAACTATCGATCATTATTATATGACACAATATTATTATATTTGTAACACTACATATTTTTTTAAAATGTTAATCTCATATTCACATACCCTTATACTAATTTTATGTTTAATTCATTATACCCCAAACCCTTTTTTATTTACTGATAATTTTTTTACACACCTTCTTATGTTTCATTATCCAAGGTTGTGAATAAATATATTATGTATAAAATTTTTATAAAGGGTGGTATTTATAAATATCATGGTAAAGAAGATGTATAACTATTTTATACCATTTTTTATATATTTATGTTTCCAAATACACTAAACACATATAGTCATTGAATATATCACAGTATTATTTAATGAATATTCATCTAATAATATGTCATATATATTTATTAATTGTATGGTATTTTATTATTGTTGTTGAAGAATGGTTTTATTACTATTAGAATAAATGTTTAGAAATCAATAATGAGAATCATTTTGATAATCTTATGTATAGGAGAACATCCTAGGTTATTATAATAGAATGATTGTGGATTCATTGAAAAAATTACATCTGTGGATACCATATTTGGATAAAGTTTTTCATAGATATATCTAGGTTTAATAACCCTAAAAATATTTTTTCTATTATATCTCATTCATCACTCTTATACATAGTGAGTATTCCCTTACTATGAATCAGATTTTACACTCTTAGAGGATATGCTTGGGTGATTTTATATTTCCTATATAAACTAGTATGAAGGATATAAAAAGATTATGATCACAAATTAAAATGTTTAATCCTAAGGTTTTATAGATTAAAAAGTGTGTGTTATTATTTTTACATACTAAATATGATTTTAATTATTACATGATTTTATTTTGTTGATTATTATTCCCCAAATATTGATTTTTTGTCATTGTGTGTGCTCAGACCAAGGATGAGTCATATTAAAGAGGAATATGATGGAAAATGTTGTGATTATGATAAACCCACATGGATGCAGACTAGATTTATATTTATTGTCATTATACCTAATTAAATATCCCAATATATGGTTAATAACATACACATTAACCAACTCTCATAATCACCAAAGAAGATAAGAATAGAGTTTGTTGTGAATTCTGATGGTTGAGAACATTAAGGAAAGATTGATCAATTTGAATTTTGTTTGATAGGTGGAAAGTGACACACAGAAGAATGTCTCATTGTAATATCAAATATATTATAGGAGGAAATTTGGGCATATAGAGATAAATTTTTAAAAAAATGATGTTTATGATAAAAGGAAATAAATGTGGTCTTGCTGAATGGTTAATAGATTATTATGATAAATTATGGAACTAGTGAAATACTTACTTAATTCCCTCATCTAATGGATAAATCCAAGACTATATATGTTCTTATATAATGTTGATTGATTTGAGAATTGTTCTTATGAAAATCATTCTGAGACGACTTTTATTTTATTTTTTGAATTGATTGACTTTATTTATATAATTAAAATATAAATCTCAATGGAAAATTGGTGAAATATTATATTTTGAATAATAAAATGATAATCAATTGGTGGTAAGATAAATATATATTTATAATGGAAATTATGTCCATTGATGGGTCTCGGTTAAAATACAGAAGGGTTTTTTTTATCTCTTATGAATTCAAATAAATTCAACATCATATATATATATATATTCTGAGATATTTTTGATTAATTCCCCAAAGAGTTACCCATTATTCATAAAAATCATGATGATCATATTTTATTTGAACTAATATATGGTTACACCTATTTAAAAATATTTAAATACAAGTGCCCATATTGAGTTGAAGTAATACAAGAAGAAACTCCCTGAATTTCTTTAAGGGATTCATTTAGATATCGTTATAACCTTGGGTAGTACCTTTTCTTTTTGTTAATACGAAATATGAAAAAATCTGACAATGCATTGATTATTAGAATCATGACATCAACATAGTTATGGAAAAGTATCATATTGCCTATAATGATGATTGTTTGGATTAATAATGTTGAGATAAATATTTTTCCAATATTGATCAATGGATGGGATACTATTTATTTGGGTTCAAAAGTGATGTGATACCTAATATATCCTACCATATAAGGGTATGGGAACTACGAATTTATAGTGATTCCCTTTGGTCTGAATAATTCCCATACTATTTACAAATATCTAACAAAGAGATTCCTTAGATATTACCTTTATTATCAATCAAGGTTTTTATAGAAAAGAGTCTTATATATTAAAAAATGATGGAAGAGAATCATTATCAATTAATGATTGTATTACGGTTATTAATTAAGAATAATATTTATTTTGAATTTGTGAAATGTGAATTTTATTTATAAATAGACTCATTTTTGGGTCATATAATTTCAAGGAAGGGCATATTGGTGGATATTTCAAAGATGAATGTTATTGAACATTATCCCAGGACAACCATTATTACTGAGATACATAGTTATATTGGTTTGGAAAGTTATTTGTTAATTATTTTTGGAGAATTTATCATTAATATCTAATCAACACAAAATGTTAATATAGAATAGAGTTAAGTTCATTAAATAGATAAATGTGAATAAAATTTCAAGAAACTATATAAAAGTTTAGTTAGAACACCTGTTCTTACACTACCAAATTGTAGAGACCCAAAGCCTGACGTACATGGACATTACATTACTTTTGAGGAATACTTAGTACATAACAAAAACACACACACAAGGACCGCAATAGTTTAGTGTGTTTGGAAACTCGGAATATAATCTTCTAATCGTGGTGAAAGATCTTCAACATCTCCCATAAAGATCTTATTTTTTTCTAAACCTAAATCCTTTCTTCATGTCCTGGGGAAAAGAAAACATAAAAAGGTGAGATCAACTACTCAGTAAGGGTAAACAAAAGAAATATCAATCATGTCATATTCATAAGAACATATCTTTTGGAAATCTTAACCTGCAAAAGAAATCATAATTTCATAACATGGGATAAATCATATTAGTGAAATTTAATCCCAATAATCATAACTTAAAACATGAAACTTTGTGGAATACACACATAATCATAGAGAATCATTTCTTTTTAGTCAAGACTTATTTCCAAGACTATCTTAGTTGACAAAGTCCCTTTCTGAACTGAGTTCATTCCTCGTTTCAGTCCTGTTTCACTGAACCGGTATAACCTACCGTTTCAGCCATGTCTATCTCATGAGATATAAAATCTTTACCCAATGCATTGGAGGGAGATATAGGTCCCACCCATCTCATAATGATACCATTCTTATGTGTGCCACAAAATCATAAACCATACATCATTGTATAACCCATGTAATAAAAATAGGAATCTTAAACATCAGGACATCATAAAACAATTCATATATGATAAAGGAATTCATAAAAATAATTCCATCACAACATAATCAAATCAATGTAATAATAGGGATAAAAACATAACCCTTTATTATCATAGAAGGAAAATAAATTTGATAAAACACTTGAACTTCATTCTTGAGTAAAATATCCTTTCTACTTCAAAAACACTTTTCCCTTCTTAACATGTCATACAATTTTAAACTAAAAGAAGTTGATTAAAAATAAACATGTAAACTTGTAAAGGAAGATTCTTGGAAATAATTTTTTAAAAATCCATTCATGTCGTATAAATTAAAAGAAAATTCTTCTCGTACTTTTGTCGGAAAAGTCAAAAAATTACCTCGTACGAAAAACGACAAAAGATTTCTTTCATATCCTTTACTAAAAACTCACAGAAGGGTAAAAATGGATTACAAAAATTGTAGGTGGATGGAAATAATATTACATATTGATGAAACATGGATGTGCATGATAAAATACACCCCAGTAAATTTCAAAGTATAAACAATATCGGATAAAAAATGAGATTGCGAGATTTTCTGTTACCTTAAGTATGATTTGCTTCGTAAGTGTCTGAACCTCCTGTATAATGATTTAAATAATGTCATTAACTTATTACAGAATCATATTCATTGCTATGATATCATATATGGTTCACTAATGACTTTATATTACCCGTTATTTTGTAAATTCCATGTTAAAGAAGCGTTTTGGGTAAAATCGTTTCATTTATCGTAGGTTTTTGGACCTGTTGTTCTTGAAATTATTATTAATTATATCATGATTTACTTACTTCCAAAATATAAAATATTATTTATATATCATATATATTCATTATATATATATATATAATAGATAGATAAATGAAATGAAACACACCATTCATGGAGACGGTAGTCCGTACGTACGCTTGAACGCTGTTTTCCTTTCCTTATTGTCCGGAATGGAAGTAAGTAGATGACATACATATATACATAAATCCAGTAGCTGTATAACGTCATATATTTCATTATTGTTGCTTATATATACTTTATAATCATTATTAAATGGTTAACATGGAGAATTAATCTCATCGCGTCGTGGAGACGGTAGTCCATACGTACGCACGAGCGATGATATCGTTCTCATGATCGTGAACCTATGTTTAAGTGTATGTATACTATTTCAGTATCAATATCAATTTATAATAATCATATATAGTAACTCATTACAGAATTATACCCGTCCAATTAAGGTGGTGGTGGAGAATAGATCACACCACAGCGTGGAGACGGTATTCCGTACGTACGCACACGCGGTGATTTCCTTTTTCCGTAGGATTGATAGAAGGTTAATTAGAGTAGATTCATATTAATAATATCATATAAATATATAAGAAATACTGATTTTATTACTTTATCATGAAAAAACTAAATAAGAAGAAGTTGAAGAAGAAAGAAATTGAAAAATATCGGTAATGGATATTACCTCTTTTTGGCGCGCCTTTTCTAAACATCCATTTAAAGAAATAAGGATCATCTTTGAAGAAGTCCCGGACCTCTAGGATGATACTAAGGAAGTGGAGAAGAGATTTTGGCAGGGTTTGGCCGTGCTTGAATTCTCAAATTGGTATGAGGAGGAGAGGGAGGAGGTGCCCTTTTATAAGGGAGGAGAGGGGTACCTTAAGAAAATCTCAAAATATTATTTTATATTAAGGTCAAATTCGGTTTATAATGATTCCAAAGGGTCTTATTTCGAATCTAATGTGGTTATGGGTATAAATACTCTCATCCAATAGGATTTAGAAAAGTTTAGGTTATTAATTTAACCTTATCAATTAGATTTAACTCAAAGTTAAATAATTTATCTTTTACCGTGTCTTTTTGTTTTATTACACTATATGGTTAGTAAACATACCATAACAAGCCAAACGAACCCAAATTTGTTTATTATTAATATATATATCCTTATCTAAGTCATTTGGCCGAGCCATAGATTTTTAGGAATTAAATAACATTTAATAATATAATATTTGTTTTAAAAATTAATTTATGTCAATTTTGACACTATTTGGTACATGATTTTTATGAAATTTATAACAGAATGATAAGTTCTAAACAAGTTACTTATATCAACAATAACATGTCATATTAACATATAAAATTAATTTAAGTCATAAAGAGTCTCAAATTACATTTATTTGGGCATTTATAATATCAATTATGTCAATATTTCATTAATAAGACAATTACTGCATCATCTTTGTGTCATAATAAATGATAATTATTTAATCCCTAAAAATTCTATATAAATTCCTATGATGTATATAATTGTATTAGAGTTATGGAGACTATTCATGTTCGAAGTTTCATGAAGTTTATCACTAAAGTAAAATTATTATAGTTATAAGATTTAAGAAAGTGACATGTTGTCACATTCTTTGGTTATAATAATAATTAAATTATTTTCATGGAAAAAAGTCCATAAAATGAATCTAATACGAACCTTAGGTTATATGTGTCTACCTTTAGCCATCAAATAATATTTTTCTAAGTGTTAGGGTAATTTTATAATCTTATATTTACCCTTAATTACCCGATTTACCTTTAACTATATTAAATAAAATTTACCGTAGTTACTATTCACAATTCCCAAAAATAAAACGTATCTTATTAACATAATTTGGACCCAATGATTCCAAATATGGAATCAATTTTTCCAAATTCAATAAACAAAAGATGCAGAAATTAAATTAAAATTAATCCCGTTGTCGAAAGAAAACAGATTTTCTTTAAAACATTGCAAAAGATTGAATTGATTTAACCTACGAATTCAGGGTAAAATCAATGATAATGACATAAATTATATTAAATGGTAAAAATATATATTCTATTTATAATTTAAAACCATTAAATATTATAATTTAACCACATAAGATATTATGATAAAAAAAGTTGTTTTTAACTAAAATATAGTGTGTTTTTACTATTCATTAAAATATGAAAGTTATCGGAAAAATATCAAAACTTTATATAATGTAAAATTTTATATCTTCATTCAAAAGAAGAATTTTATTTTTTCAAATTGAACATATAAAAATTTCAAATACTAGATTTAAAGTGGGTGCGCCATCGAAAGGCGACAAAACTCCATTTTTTTTAAAAATACTTATTTTACCCGAGAAATTTATTTTGTTCTTATACCATGTTCTAGAAAATGTGTGAGATGAATAATAATGTTATAAAATTCTAATTTTAGTTAATACAATTCATAACGGCTAGTTCATGACAATATTATAAAAATATATCATTGTTTATTAAAACCCGGTATTGCGTACAACACATGCTATCGAGGAAGGTCGTGATTGCGTGTAATGCCAGCCAAGTCAGGGTTGCGTGTTGTGAAAGAATCCTTCGTTGTTTCATATAACAGAATCCAACCATATTTCATTTATAAATTGAATATATATATATATACTCAATGTTGCATAGAATAAATATTTTCAAAATTGTGTGTAACACGATCCAAGAATAGTGTTGCGTATACTGCAAGCTAATACGGTGTTGCGTATAGTGCAAGGTAATCATGGTGTATAATAAAACACAAGACATTAATGAAATTAAAAGAATATTTTTCATAAAATATCAGGGTGTTACATTATATCCCCCTTAAAATGGATTTCTCCCTCGAAATTTGTCGCGGTTATAAATGGTTTACTACTCGAAAGTTTGTTTACTAGAAACCCACATAGTAAAAAGGAATACCAAAATATGGCTTTAAAAACTAAAGTATAAAATGTAACGGTTACCCAAATTAACTCATCACTAGGTTTCCACGTAGGATAACATAGGTGAAAATATGGATATGGAAGAAAAATCTAACCATCAAATTTTGATGGAGAGTGGTAGAGAACATGGCTATGAAAAAGCCAACAATCGCAAAGCCATAAATTTGTGATGATCTAGGGTACCATCTGATTCGTCAGATATAAGATCACTAGGACAACATTTTTGGTTTTCAAAATAATTTCCCTAAAGTTGAAGAATTTTACTTAGAATAAATACTTACTTTCTTTTGGTATAATCTCACTTTTGTTCGTACTTTGAACAATTTCCACTTCATCTCTTAAAGAAATTAAGTTGAATTTGTTATTCATGAAGTGTTTATTGATCATGTGATAGAATGATGGGTCATTCCATCTGTTTCAAACAAAAGTTTAGCAAAAGTTATCAAATATACATAAGTCCATCTATGGTGAGGTTAATCGTATACGATTCCAAGAATGAACCTATACTTCATATATCATACCGCATAATAAAATAAAACTAGTTTCTAATAAACAAGGACTTCCTGTTGGCTAGTGGTAGGAAATAATGGCTATTCGCACTTCGGTTGTGGGTTCGATTCCCACAGCCTTGTCCAACGCGATGGGTTGTCGCCCGTCCTGCAGGTTGTCCTTTTTCTAAAGCTATATTACTATAACATCCCATCAATGATATCGAAAAAAGTTCTATCCTAACTTATTTCCAACATAATCCATTCCAATCTTTAGGCTTATCTAAAATACTTCGGTCCAAGCTCATAGTATAAAGAAAATGAATACTTGAAATGTCATCAACCAACCATCATTTATCTCCCATTATCTTGTTGGTCACATTCCAATCATGTGAATACCGTAATCATGTATTCTCTTGAAAAATGAATACCCATTAAACCATAGTGAAAACATGAATGCTATCAAAAGTTAACTCTTTCCACATACCAAAATCCAAAAATTCTATATAGTAAAACCATGATATAACCTTCTCCTTTTATCAGTCATGAGCTCATGAATACTATCAAACATTTAATTTTCTCCTTATCCCTTCATTATGCGCATATCATCTAATTTCCAAAAATACTGGTACCATTCCTCACATACATTCAAAACTTAAGGAAAGAAAACAGTGTAACAATACTTAGATGTCTCTTTATTCCATATTACCAAGAGATTACTTATACAACATTAAACTTGATAAACATGTAATCATTCCACTACATTCTTAAACCATTGACCGAGCTTCAACAATTCTTTCATCTCACATATCATTTGTAGTCTCATCATCATCATCAACATAAATACTACCCATACCACCATACTGATTCTCTTCATGAGACTTTCGCTTAGGGAATTGGTTTTCATAATGCCCGTATATTCCACATTTAAAACATTTAACAATTATTGATGTCATAGCAATACCATTATCCTCATCCCTGGTGTTAACTGAACCTTTTCCTTTGCACTTACTGGCTTTGTGTCCTTCTTTTCCACACCCAAAGCATCTTCCAGTTCCTTTGAAACATTCTCCTTGATGCCTCTTCCCACATAATTTACATAGGGGAAATTGAACTTTCTTTCCTCTATGATCATCATGAAACTCCATCTTTCTCTTATTAGTCAAGTCAGGAAACATACAAAATTTTAATTTATTGATCATATTATGAGATTGCTGATTCGACATAATAATGATGTTTGGACCTCCAAATCCAATTTCATTTGTTTTCTCATGAAGAATATCATTCCATTGTCCATCATATCCTCCATTATCGTTAATCATCTTGTTTCCGGCCATTTTATAAAACACAAAAAGAATAGTGTGAGAGGAAAAAATCATAATTAAGGGGGAGTAAATTCAATATCTAACATCTTTGGTTTAATCTAATATTGTTACCATAGTTCTAGGACTATATACTATACTTATACTTATCCTTATGGACATCCCTAGACATACCTTAGAAATATCTCTAGGGATCTCACTAACGTTTTCACATCCCAGTTTCCAAAGGTTGACTAAACCTTTCCTCTGATACCAACTGTAGAGACCCGAATCCTGACGTACATGGACATTACATTACTTTTGCGGAATACATAGTACATAACAAAAACACACACACAAGGACTATAATAGTTCAGTGTCTTTGGAAACTTGGAATATATTCTTCTAATCGTGGTGATAGATCTTCAACATCTCCCATAAAGATCTTCTTTTTTTTCTAAACCTAAATCCTTTCTTTATGTCCTGGGGAAAAGAAAACAAAAAAAGGTGAGCTCAAATGCTCAGTAAGGGTAAACAAAAGAAATATCAATCATTTCATATTCATAAGAACATATCTTTTTGAAATCTTAACCTGCAAAAGAGATCATAATTTCATAACATGAGATAAATCATAGCAGTGAAATGTAATCAAAATAATCATAACTTAAAACATGAAACATTGTGGAAAACACAAATAATCATAGAGAATCATTTCTTGTTTGTCAAGACTTATTTCCAAGACTATCTTAGTGGACAAAGTCCCTTTCGGAACTGAGTTCATTCCTCGTTTCAGTCCTGTTTCACTGAACCGGTATAACCTACCATTCCAGCCATGTCTATCTCATGATTTATAAAATATTTAACCAATTAATTGGAGGGAGATATAGGTCCCAACCATCTCATATTGATACCATTCTTATGGGTGCCACAAAACCATAAACCATACATTATTGCATAACCCATGTAATAAAAATGGAAATCATAAACATCATGACATCATAAAACAATTCATATACGATAAATTAATTCATAAAAATAATTCTGTCACAACATAATCAAATCAATGTAATAATAGGGATAAAAACATAACCCTTTATTATCTTAGATGGAAAATAATTTTGATAAAACACTTGAACTTCATTTTTGAGGAAAATATCCATTCTACTTGAAAAACACTTTTCCTTTCATAACATGTCATAGAATTTTAAACTAAAAGAAGTTGATTAAAAATAAACATGAAAACATGTAAAGTAATCTTCTTGTAAATAATGTTTTAAAAATCCATTCATGTCATATAAGTTAAAAGAACATTCTTCTTGTAATTTTGTTGGAAAATTTAAAAAGTACCTCGTACGAAAAAAGACAAAAGATTTCTTTCATATCCTTTACTAAAAACACACCGAAGGGTAAAAATGGATTTAAACAATTGTAGGTGGATGGAAATTATATTACATATTGATTAAACATGGATGTGGATGATAAAATACACCCCAGTAAATTTCAAAGTATAAACAATATCGGATAAAAATTGAGATTGCGATATTTTCCCTTACCTTAAGTCTTATTTGCATCGTAAGTGTCCGAACCTCCTGTATAATGATTTAAATAATGTCATTAACTTATTAAAGAATCATATTCATTGTTATGATATCATATATGGTTTACTTATGACATTATATTACCTGTTCCTTTGTAAATTCCATGTTAAAGAAGCGTTTTGGGTAAAATCGTTTCATTTATCGTAGATGTTTGGACCTGTTGTTATTGAAATTATTATTACGTATATCATGATTTACATACTTCCAGAATATAAAATATGATTTATATATCATATATATTCAGTATATATAAATAAAATAGATAGAAAAATGAAACGAAACACACCGTTCATGGAGACGGTAGTCCGTACGTACGCATGAACGCTGTTTTCCTTTCCTTATTGTCTTGAATGGAAGTAAGTAGATGACATACATATATACATAAATCTAGTATCTTTATAATGTCATATATTTAATTATTATTTATTATATATACTTTATAGTCATTCTTAAATGGTTAACATGGAGAATGAATCTCATCGCGTTGTGGAGACGGTAGTCCATACGTACGCACGAGCGATGATATCGTTCTCATGATCGTGAACTTGTGTTGAAGTGTATGTATACTATTTCAGTATCAATATAACTTTTTAATAATCATATATAGTTACTCATTACACCATTATACCCATCCAATTAAGGTGGTGGCGGAAAATAGATTACACCACAGCGTGGAGACAATATTCTGTACGTACGCACGCGCGGTGATTTCCTTTTTCCGTAGGATGGATAGAAGGTTAATTATAATTGTTTCATATTTATAATAACATATCAGTATATAATAAATACTGATGTTATTACTTTATCGTGAAACAACTAAAGAATAATAAGTTGAAGAAGAAAGAAATTGAAAAAGATCGGTAATGGATATTACCTCTTTTTGACGCGCCTTTTCTTAACCTCCACATAAAGAACTAAGGATCATCTTTGAAGAAGACCAGGACCTCTAGGATTATACTAGGGAAGTGGAGAAGATATTTTTCAGGTTTTGGATGAGCTTGAATTCTCAAATTGGTGTGAGTAGGAGAGGGAGGATGTGCCCTTTTATAAGGGAGGAGAGGGGCACCTTAAGAAAATCTCAAAATATTATTTTATATTAAGGTCAAATTCAGTTTATAATGGTTCCAAAGGGTCTTATTTAGAAGATAAAGTTTTCATGGGTATAAATACTCTCATACAATAGTATTTAGACAAGTTTATGTTATTATTTTAACCTTATCAATTAGATTTAACTCTAAGTTAAATAATTTAACTTTTACCGTGTCTTTTTTGTTTTCTTACACTATATGGTTAATAAACTTTCCATAAAAAGCCAAACGAACCCCAAGTTGTATATTATTAATATATATATCATTATCTAAGTCATTTGGCCGAACCTTAGATTTTTAATAATTAAATAACAATTAATAATATAATATTTGTTTTAAAAACTAATTTATGTTAATTTTGACACTATTTGGTACATGATTTTTATGAAATTCATAACAGAATGATAAGTTCGAACCAAGTTACTTATATCAACAATAACATGTCATATTAACCTATAAAATTGATTTATGTCATAAAAAGTCTCAAATTACATTTATTTGGGCATTTATAAAATCAATTATGTCAATATTTCATTAATAAGACGATTACTACATCATCTTTGCGTCATAATAAATGATAATTATTTAATCCCTCAAAATTCTAAATAATTTCCTATGCTGTAGATAATTGTATTAGAGTTCTGGAGACTATTCATGTTCGAAGTTTCATGAATTTTATCACTACGATAAATTATTATACTTATAAGATTTAAGAAAGTGACATGTTGTCACATTCTGTGGTTTTAATAATAATTAAATTATTTTCATGGACAGAAGTCCATAAAATGAATCTAATCCTACCCTTAGGTTATATGGGTCTACCTTTCGCCATCCAATAGGATTTTTCCAAGTGTTAGGGTAATTTTTTTATTTTATATTTACCCTTAATTACCCGATTTACCTTTAACTATAGTAAATAAAATTTACCATAGTTACTA
The DNA here is from genome assembly GCA_963277665.1 of Viscum album. Lineage (NCBI taxonomy): Eukaryota > Viridiplantae > Streptophyta > Magnoliopsida > Santalales > Viscaceae > Viscum > Viscum album. The sequence continues at coordinate 1,966,843,771 of OY728133.1, forward strand.
TTCACAATGCCAAGAAATAAAAAGTAGCTTATTAACATAATTTGGACCCACTGATTCCAAATATGGAATCCATTTTTCCAAATTCAACACACAAAATATGCAGAAATTAAATTAAAATTAATCTCGTTGTCGAAAGAAAACGGGTTTTTCTTTAAAACATTGAAAAAGATTGAATTAATTTAACCTACGAATTCAAGGTAAAATCAATGCTAATGACATACATTATATTAAATGGTAAAAATATATTCTATTTATACTTTAAAAACATTCAATATTATAATTTTACCACATAAGATATTATGATGAAAAAAAGTTGTTTTTAATTAAAATATAGCGTGTTTTTACTATTCATTAAAATATGAAAGTTATCGGAAAAATATCAAAACTTTATCTAATGTAAATTTTTATATCCGGATTCAAAAGAAGAATTTTATTTCATAAAATTGAACATATAAACATGTCAAAAACTAGATTTAAAGTTGGTGCGGCATCAAAAGGCGGCAAACCAACATTTTTTGAAAAATACTTATTTTACCCGAAAAATTTATTTTCTTCTTAGACCATGTTATAGAAAATGTGTAAGATGAATAATAATGTTATAAAATTCAAAATTTAGATAATACTATTCATAATGGCTATTTCATGACAATATTATAATAATATATCATTGTTTATTAAAACCCGGTATTGCGTACAACACACGCTATCGAGGAAGGTCGCGATTGCGTGTAATGCAAGACAAGTCAGGGTTGCGTGTTTTGAAAGAATCCTTCATTGTTTTGTATAACAGAATCCAACCATATTTGATTTATACATTGAATATATATATATACTCAATTTTGCGTAGAATAACTATTATCAAAATTGTGTGTAACACGATCCAAGAATAGTATTGCGTATACTGCAAGCTAATACGGTGTTGCGTATAGCGCAAGGTAATCCTGGTTTAGAATACAACACAATACATTAATGAAATTAAAAGAATATTTTTCATAAAATCTCGGGGTGTTACATTCTACCCCCCTTAAAATGAATTTCTCCCTTGAAATTTGTCGGGGTTATAAATGGTTTACTACTCGAAAGTTTGTTTACTAGAAACCCACATCGTAAAAAGGAATACCAAAATATGGCTTTAAAATCTAAATTATGAAATGTAACGGTTACCCAAATTAACTCATCACTGGGTTTCCACGTAGGAGAACATAGGTGAAAATATGGATATGGAAGAAAAATCTAACCATCATATTCTGATGGAGAGTGGTAGAGAACATGGCTATGAAAAAGCCAACAATCGCATAGCCATAAATTTGTGATGATCTAGGGTACCATCTGATTCATCGGATATAAGATCACTAGGACAACATTTTTTGTTTTCAAAATCATTTCCCTAAAGTTGAAGAATTTGAATTAGAATAAATACTTACTTTATTTTGGTACAATCTCACGGTTGTTTGTACTTTGTAAAATTTCCACTTCATCTCTTAAAGAAATGAAGTTGAATTTGTTATTCATGAACTGTTAATTGATCATGTGATAGAATGATCGGTCATTCTATCTGTTTCAAACAAAAGGTTAGCAAAAGTTATCAAATATACATAACTCCATCTATGGTGAGGTTAATCGTATACGATTCCAAGAAGGAACCTATACTTCATATATCATACCGCATAATAAAATAAAACTAGTTTCTACTAAACAGGGACTTCTTGTAGGCCAGTGGTAGGCGATAAAGTCCAGTCTCACTTCGATTGTGGGTTCGATTCACACAGCCTTGTCCGACGCGATGTGCTGTCGCCCGTCCTACAGGTTATCCTTTTTTAAAGCTATATTACTATAACATCCCATCAATAATATCGAAAAAAGTTCTATCCTAACTTATTTCCTACATAATCCATTCCAATCTTTAGGCTTATCTAAAACACTTCGGTCCAAGCTCATAGTATAAAGAAAATGATTACTTGAAATGTCATCAACCAACCATCATTTATCTCCCATTATCTTGTTGGTCACATTCCAATCATGTGAATACCGTAATCATGTATTCTCTTAAAAAATGAATACCCATTAAACCTTAGTGAAAACATGAATGCTGTCAAAATTTAACTCTTTCCATATACCAAAATCCAAAAATTCTATATAGTCAAACCATGATATAACCTTCTCCTTATATCAGTCATGAGCTCATGAATACTATCAAACATTTAATTTTCTCCTTATCCCTTCATTATGCGCATATAATCTACTTTCCAAAAATACTGGTACCATTCATCACATACTTTAAAAACATAAGGAAAGAAAACAGTGTAACAATCCTTAGATGTCTCTTTATTCCATAGTACCATGAGATTACTTATAAAACATTACACTTGATAAACATGTAATCATTCCACTACATTCTTAAACCATTGATGGAGCTTCAACAATTATTTCATCTCACATATCATTTATAGTATCATCATCATCATCAACATAAATACTACCCATACGACCATACTGATTATTTTCATGAGACTTTCCCTTAGGGCATTGGTTTCCATAATGCCCGTACATTCTACATTTAAAAAATTTAACCATTGTTGATGTCGTAGCAATACCATTATCCTCATCCCTAGTGTTAACTGAACCTTTTCCTTTGAACTTACTGGCTTTGTGTCCTTCTTTTCCACACCCAAATCATCCTCTAGTTCCTTTGAAAAATTATCCTTGATGCCTCTTCCCACATAATTTACATAGGGGAAATTGAACATTCTTTCCTCTATGATCATCATGAACTCCATCTTTCTCTTATTAGCCGAGTCAGGAAATTTACCAAATTTTACTTTATTGATCATATTATGAGATTGCTGATTCGGCATAATAATGATGTTTGGACCTCCAAATCCCATTTCATTTGGTTTCTCATGAAGAATATCATTCCATTGTCCATCATATCCTCCATTATCATGAATCATCTTGTTTCCAGCCGTTTTCTAAAACCCAAAAAGAATAGTGTGAGAGGAAAAAATCATAATTAAGGGGGAGTAACATCAATATCTAACATCTTTGGTTTAGTCTAATATCGTTACCATAGTTCTAGGACTATATACTATATGTATACTTATCCTTAGGGACATCCCTAGACATACCCTAGAAATATATCTAGGGATCTCACTAACGTTTTCACATCCTAGTTTCCAAAGGATGACAAAACATTTCCTCTAATACCAACTATAAAGACCCGAAGCCTGATGTACATGGACATTACATTACTTTTGCAGAATACTTAGAACATAACAAAAACACACATACAAGGACCGTAATAGTTTAGTGTCTTTGGATACTTGGAATATAATCTTCTAATCGTGGTGAAAGGTCTTTAACATCTCCCATAAAGATCTTCTTTTTTTTTTCTAAACCTAAATCCTATATTTATGTCCTGGGGAAAAGAAAACATAAAAAGGTGAGCTCAAATGCTTAGTAAGGGTAAACAAAAGAAATATCAATCATGTCATATTCATAATAACATATCTTTTGTAAATCTTAACCTGCAAAAGAGATCATAATTTCATAACATTGGATAAATCATAGTAGTGAAATGTAATCCCAACAATCATAACTTAAAACATGAAACTTTGTGGCATACACACATAATCATAGAGAATCATTTTTTTTAGTCAAGACTTATTGCCAAGACTATCTTAGTGGACAAAGTCCCTTTCTGAACCAAGTTCATTCCTTGTTTCAGTCCTGTTTCACTGAATCGGTATAACCTACCGTTCCAGCCATGTCTATCTCATGAGATATAAAATCTTAACCCAATTCATTGGAGGGAGATATAGGTCCCACCCATCTCATAATGATACCATTATTATGTGTGCCACAAAATCATAAACCATACATCATTGCATAACCCATGTAATAAAAATGGGAATCTTAAACATCATGACATCATAAAACAATTCATATACGATAAAGGAATTCATAAAAATAATTCCATCACAACATAATCAAATAAATGTAATAATAGGGATAAAAACAGAACCCTTTATTATCTTAGATGGAAAATAATTTTGATAAAACACTTGAACTTCATTCTTGAGGAAAATATCATTTCTACTTCAAAAACACTTTTCCTTTCTTAACATGTCATACAATTTTAGACTAAAATAAGTTGATTAAAAATAAACATGAAAACATTTAAAGGATGCTTCTTGGAAATAATGTTTTAAAAATCCATTAATGTCGTATAAGTTAAAATAACATTCTTCTCATACTTTTGTCGGAAAAGTCAAAAAGTACCTCGTACGAAAAACGACAAAATATTTCATTCATATCCATTACTAAAAACTCGCCGAAGGGTAAAAATGGATTTAAACAATTGTAGGTGGATGGAAATAATATGACATATTGATGAAACATGGATGTGAATGATAAAATACACTCCAGTAAATTTCAATGTATAAACAATATCGGATAAAAAATGAGATTGCGAGATTTTCCCTTACCTGAAGTCTGATTTGCTTCGTAAGTGTCTAAACCTCCTGTATAATGATTTAAATAATGTCATTAACTTATTACAGAATCAGATTCATTGTTATGATATCATATATGGTTCACTTATGACTTTATATTATCCATTCTTTTGTAAATTCCATGTTAAAGAAGAGTTTTGGGTAAAATCATTTCATTTATCGTAGGTGTTTGGACCTATTGTTCTTGAAATTATTATTACTTATATCATGATTTACTTACTTCCAGATTATAAAATATGATTTATATATCATATATATTCAGTATATATATATATATATATATAATATTGATAAATGAAATGAAACACACCGTTAATGGAGACGGTAGTCCATACGTACGCATTAACGCTGTTTTCCTTTCCTTATTGTCGTGAATGGAAGTAAGTAGATGACATACATATATACATAAATACAGTAGATTTATAATTTCATATATTTCATTATTATTTCTTATATATACTATATAATCATTCTTAAATGGTTAACATGGAGAATGAATCTCATCGCGTCGTGGAGACGGTAGTCCGTACGTACGCACGAGCGATGATATCGTTCTCATGATCGTGAACTTGTGTTGAAGTGTATGTATACTATTTTAGAATCAATATCACTTTATAATAATCATATATAGTTAATAATTACACCATTATACCCATCCAAATAAGGTGGTGGCGGAAAATAGATTACACCACGGCGTGGAGACGGTATTCTGTACGTACGCACGCGCGGTGATTTCCATTTTCCGTAGGATGGATAGAAGGTTAATTAGATTTGTTTCATATTTATAATTACATATCAGTATATAAGAAATACTTATGTTAATACTTTATCATGAAAAAACTAAAGAAGAAGAAGTTGAAGAAGAAAGAAATTGAATAAGATCGGTAATGGATATTACCTCTTTTTGACGCGCCTTTTCTTAACCTCCACTTAAAGAACTAAGGATCGTCTTTGAACAAAACCAGAACCTCTAGGATGATACTAGGGAAGTGGAGAAGAGATTTTGGAAGGGGTTTTCCGAGCTTGAATGCTCAAATTGGTGTGAGGAGGAGAGGGAGGATGTGCGCTTTTATAAGGGAGGAGAGGGGCACCTTAGGAAAATCTCAAAATATTATTTTATATTAAGGTCAAATTCGGTTTATAATGTTTCCAAAGGGTATTATTTAGAAGGTAAAGTTGTTATGGGTCGCAATCCTCTCATCCAATATGATTTAGACAAGTTTAGGTTATTATTTTAACCTTATCAATTAGATTTAACTCTAAGTTAAATAATTTAACTTTTACAGTGTCTTTTTTGTTTTCTTACACTATATGGTTAATAAACTTACCATAACAATCCAAAAGAACCCCAAGTTGTTTATTATTAATATATCTATCCTTATATAAGTTATTTGGCCGAACCTTATATTTTTAGGAATTAAATAACAATTAATAATATAATAGTTTTTTAAAAAACTAATTTATGTCAATTTTGAAACTATTTGTTACATGATTTTTATGAAATTTTTAACAGAATGATAAGTTCTAAAAAAGTTACGTATATCAACAATAACATGTCATATTAACCTATAAAATTAATTTAAGTCATAAAAAGTTTAAAGTTACATTTATTTGGGCATTTATAACATCAATTATGTCAATATTTCACCAATAAGACAATTACTGCATCATCTTTGTGTCATAATAAATGATAATTATTTAATCCCTAAAAATTCTAAATAAATTCCTATGATGTAGATAATTGTATTAGAGTTCTGGAGACTATTAATTTTCTATGTTTCATGAAGTTTATCACAAATGTAAAATTATTATACTTATAATATTTAAGAAAGTGACATGTTGTCACATTCTTTGGTTTTAATAATAATTAAATTATTTTCATGGACAAAAGTCCATAAAATGAATCTAATCCTACCCTTAGGTTATATGGTTCAACCTTTAGCCATCCAATAGGATTTTTCCAAGTGTTAGGGTAATTTTATAATCTTATATTTACCCTTAATTACACGATTTACCTTTAACTATAGTAAATAAAATTTACCGTAGTAACTATTCACAATGCCCAAAAATAAAAAGTAGCTTATTAATATAATTTGGACCCACTGAATACAAATATGGAATCCATTTTTCCAAATTCAATACACAAAAGATACAGAAATTAAATTAAAATTAATCTCGTTGTAGAAAGAAAACAGGTTTTTCTTTAAAATATTGCAAAAGATTGAATTGATTTAACCAACAAATTCAAGGTAAAATCAATGCTAATGACATACATTATATGAAATGGTAAAAATATATTCTATTTATACTTTAAAACCATTAAATATTATAATTTAACCACATAATATATTACGATGAAAAAAATTTGTTTTTAATTAAAATATAGTTTGTTTCTACTATTCATTAAAATATGAAAGTTATCGAAAAAGTATTAAAACATTATATAATGTAAATTTTTATATCCTGATTCAAAAGAAGAATTTTATTTTTTCAAATTGAACATATAAACATGTCAAAAACAATATTTTAAGTGGGTGCACCATCAAAAGGCGGAAAAACTGCATTTTTTTTAAAATACTTATTTTACCCAAAAAATGTATTTTTTTCTTATACCATGTTCTAAAAAATGTGTAAGATGAATAATAATGTTATAAAATAAAAAATTTAGTTAATACTATTCATAATGGCTTGTTCATGACAATATTATAATAATATATCATTGTTTATTAAAACCCGGTATTGCGTACAACACACGCTATCGAGGAAGGTCGCGATTGCGTGTAATGCAAGCCAAATCAGGGTTGCGTGTTATAAAAGAATCCTTCGTTGTTTTGTATAATAGAATCCAAACATATTTCATTTATACATTGAATATATATATATATACTCAATGTTGCCTAGAATAACTATTATCAAAATTGTGTGTAACATGATCCAAGAATAGTGTTGCGTATACTACAAGCTAATACGGGGTTGCGTATAACGCAAGGTAATCTTGGTGTAGAATACAACACAAGACATTAATGAAATTAAAAGAATATTTTTCATAAAATCTCTGGGTGTTACACAAATATTGGTAAAGGGTTTGTTATCTATAATTACACACAAAATTAAGTGATGGGATGAATTCAAATGATAAATGATATGGTTATAGATTATGACTCATACAAATTAAATGTTCATTAGTAATATAACCCAACTCCTTCTTTGGAGTTAGAAAAAAAATTCACTTCAATGATATGGTGGAATGATATTTTTAGAGATTGAAGTGATATATATTTTTAATTATAAAATATTAATTTATATATTCACATATAAATAGATGAATATAGTCTTCAAAAGATCCCTGTATTTTTTTACAATTATTTCTAATCAATAGATTACTAACTTAATAAAGAGAAAAAGGTATAATATTCATTAAGTATAAAGCATTGTGCGAAAATATTTATGATGAGGGTTCCAAAAGAAATAATATTTCTGGATTTTCAGAGGATGGATATGGAAATCTTGATAGAAGCGGGAAAATATTAAGTTTCACATTTGTGTGTTCAAATATATATGAAATTAAATATTAAAGATTCATAAAAAGAGGATGTAGAACTATAAAAAAGTGGAAAAATATTCAATATTTAAACCTTGATCATGTATGAATAATAAATATTAGGAACCATATATGTTTCATGTTAATACCATACATGAAGAACATGTTTTTAGTCAATTATTATAGTTCATCTTTTACTAGTAATGTTTTATGTATCATGATATATAGATATATGAAATATAATTTCAAGTGGGAACAAATGAAAAAAATATGGAAGAGTATTTATGACAGTGCTCAGTATGTATACATGTTAATGATTGGACATTTTATTATAAGGGTATTTTATAACCGTTACCATTACCATAAAGTTAACAGGAAAACATCCCTATGTATTTTTTCATTAGACTCCACTAAAAATATATAAGACATTATGTTATTTGGTTCATAGTCAATAACATTACAATGTAATTACATTTAATTTATATCCAAAAATATTACTGTCTTGGTCATAATTCTATTATTTACATTAAGAAAGTGTTAAGATTGCATAGAGTACCACATTTTAATGTATCTGATCAAGATCTGATGAGTACTGCAATGTTTTACTGAATCCTTCATCCATATCTATATTCATACATCGCCATTAGAGAGATGACATGTATGATAGAAAAATTATAAACCTTTAGGAGATGATTAATTCTTGTTCAATGTATTTAAACAGTATGTAAATCCAAGATAATGTTAGATCCATTTCAACAAAATGTCAAGGTAGGTCAGATTTGACATAAATTTTATGTGAATATAATTATAAAAATATATAATTAAATGTTTGTGAGAATTTATTTCATTGAATTTATCTGTGTAACAAATTTTTGATATTCCTAAATAAGGGAAATATAATCCCTTGGTGTAGTAGCCATGTTGTGATTCATTATCAGGTAGGATAAGTAGCTTACTGTTTGAATCTTCCGCATAATCTTTCTCTAGTTAATGATTTAATCCATTTATATATCATGATGAAGTAAATATAGGATCGATAAAATGCACTAAATGTGTAGGTTTTCCCCTTATATCATGATCTTTCCTATGAAAATCTATTGTATGAAATATTTGATAACAAAGAGACTGTTCTATGAAAACAGTCACTCGTCTAGTTAAAGTTAGATAGAGGAATAAGTGATTCGAATGAGATACATGGGGAACTCATGATTTCATAAAATATATATATCTTCATTTTTTTATGAGAGTAATAATATTTCTTAGGATAAATTCTTTTTAAGGTACTTATAATGTAAGAACCTAATACTCTATGAAAATTTCTCTTCAAATAAATTTAAATTATTTGATAGATTGCGATAAATGAAGCACCATGTATAAATGAATTCTAATATAGTCAACTATTATTACCTATCCAATATATTTCCAGACTGAATAAGAATAACCAGAGTATAAAAAAATTTATAATGGGTTTTGATTAATAAAATATATTAATAAATCAGTACTCAATTTTTAGTAATGTTGTTATATGCTTTTAAAAATATATTTTTATTAAAAAATGGTGTTTTTTTATTTTATTATGAATATAATATTGTATAATTATTTCTTATATATAAATTAAATTTGAAATAATTAAATTATTATTTTAAATTAAAATTCTAAAATTATATTTGAGATAATTTTTGATAATTTTCTAAAAAGACTTAATTTATGATGATTAGTGAAATGTAACGATTTTTTTTGAAAAAACACTATTTATTTAATTTTTTTTGTACATTAGAATTTTTTTAATGGTTTTAAAAGAAAAATTGTTCTACTATTTTATGAATAATCAAATTTATTTCATTATAGTATATTTTACATTGAATTTTGTTATAAAACATTTTATAGTTTTGTAAAAATTATAATAGAGAAATGATTTCCATAAAGTTTTGTTTGTTTAATTTAAAATAAATTTATAAAAATTATTTATAATTAATTTGATAAATTGGATTTGTAATTTTTAATTATAATTTACAACAAAAAATTATTCTACTAATTTACTTTTTTGTCATAGTGTATAAAAAGCAGTAAAACCTTCTCACTGCGATTATAGTAATAAATAAATTTACAATGGTTAATCCAATAGATAATATTATGTATGATAATTAAACATTTTAAAATAATATTATAGGGATATATATTAATCTTATCATATCCTAATAACAAATCCCTTAAATTTTTGATGCATTTTTTCTGATAATGACATTATAATATTATAATATTTTAAGAAATCCCAATTGTTTCACCTCCATCACTAATAGAAGGAAACCTCACATTTATATTATTTATTCCACATTGAGAGATAAATTTTGAAACAATAGTATAATATTTTATTAAAAATCTATATACAACCTAATTACAATGTTTTTACTTCTAAAAAATTCATTTAGTGGGTCTTTAAGAGAGGATCTAAAGGAGGATTTCTGAAGATGTAATCATTCCACCTAGCCTCTTTCAATTTATTAATTCATATAACTCATATAAATCTGTTGTTTTAATTATAAAATAAAAAAATAAATATCTTAAATATAGTAAAATTTAGTTATGATAATGTAAACACTATTACTCACCCTCTTTCCCATCAAATTGGAAGTGAAAGTATCACTGGTATTTTTTTTGGACTGCCTTCTCCATGTAGCAATATAATTAATTTTCCCTTAGTATTTTTCAGGGATGGTTATTATTTTGGATTTAAATATTATATATGATATTTATGGAATAATTCTTCATCTATATCTATAATATCACATCAAATTTTTTTCATTCTAATCCATTGGATTTGATAATGTCGCTAATGAGTACGTACGAAAACCCCCTCCTGGAAGTGATGTGATGTGTTTTTAATTTTTTTCATTACGGGGATTGTATTAAGAATATATTTAATAAATATATATTATATATATAATATAATATAATTATTTATAGCGGAATTATTTTTTACCTTTTTCCATCCTTTGAAAAGTAAAAAATAATTTTTATGCGTACGGATGACCTACCGTCTCCCTGATTAGTGTAATTACTTTTTCTATTTCTATATTTTACAGATGAATATAAACATAAAAAATATAAAGTATATATTATATTAATATCATGGTTAAAATTATATATATGATCTGGACATGATAAAATTTCATCAATCAAAACTACTAAACTGGTATTCTCTTGAAAAATAAAATAGTTAGAACCTGCAAATAACACCATTAATAAGGATTTATTTATCATTGGTTGTAAAAAAACAAAATTGGAAAATATATGTTATTATTAGTTATTAAAATAGTTGTTTATAGATGTATAATTAATTTAAATATGTTATAAAATTTTTTAGGGTAATTTTGATGTAATTCATACATGTGGTTAGAGATTTATCGTCTCACATTTATTTACATGAAAAAATTTTATATTAAACAATTGTTTTTTGTGTGGTGTATATAAATCCTATGAATATATTTTATAATGATATTCCTGAAAATTATTATTATTTACAAATCCACAAAAAAAATTTATTTCACAAGGTTTTTATTTTAAAACTACCAAAATAGTATGTGTTTGTTATATAAAATGGTCTTTTTTGGAAGTAATTTTATATTGTGGAAAATTATACTTTTACAAAGTATATAAATAGAAATATTAAAATTTAGATCATAAATATAATTCTAATTGTGATATTTAAAGTTAAATTCGTTGTTTTTATTTCATGGATCTAATATTCAAATATTACCAAAGTAGTAAGGCATTTAGGATATAATATTATTATGTGTCGGAATTGTTTATGATTAAGATTCCATGGAAACAATTTCATGAAATATATCTCATAAACCCCATGAATTTTATTCTCCGATGGTTATTGATAGATACTAAATTTATTCATTAGATTCTCTTATAATTATTAATTCCAGAGTATGAAAAAATATTTTGAAGGAAATTTGAGAATATTTCTCTCTTTTGTAATTTCTTTCCTTCTATATCTATATATTAAAAATATTCTTTCAATATTTTTTGTTATATTCTCCTAAAAAAATTTTGATTAATTTGTAACAAATATTTAATTTTAGAAAAATGTTCAAAATCTAAAATTCATATCATTTTATAAATGCAGTACTTTTCACTTGTTATCAAAAAATGGGATAGGAATCACTATTTTAATGTACACCATATGAATGGAATTTAATACTACGAGGAAAAAATAATAAATTTAATTCTACATTACAAGATTCGTAGGTTATTCTTAATAATTTTTTTCCTCGATATTTGGGAAATTTTTATATTTTAAATATTGGATTTCATTTGGAAAATTATATTTTCCTCATAAATGTTTCAGTGACCTACTAAAGGGATTTATTCATCAATAAAAACAAATGTTGATGTTACATATTATATAAAATAAAAAAACCCTATTATATCAGACACATTAATTTTATGGATATCATTTAATGACGATGGTTTATGTTGGATTATTTGAAACCAATTTCTTTTCCCCATGTTATATTATGATATTATAAAGATATCATTTCTAAAAAAATTTCATTTCTATAGGTTATACACAGATGAATGTTTTCTGATTTTATGGAACAAATATATATGTTATTAATTAGGTGACATGTAAAGACACAAAAATTTCAAGGAAATTCTTTTTCCATAATTCTTTGGAATTTTACGAGTCTTCAGTTTTTGACGGCACGTGATTCTGAGGCCCGGTGTGCCCGGAAACAATTTAAAATGTTTGGTACAGGTACATTTAGTGAATGTACGTGCGGGTTTTTCTATATTTTGAACTGGTGATCAAAATTGAAATATGAGGACACTGATGAACTCATAGTGCCGATATTCTCTTAAGGGGACCTTTTCTGCAGTTGCGTTCTGACGTACGTGGTAGTTAAAATTCTGGGATTCATTAAGACTTAAATAAATTGTTGTGTTACAATTTATTTTTAATTGGATGTTAATTCCTCCAAAGAGAAGTTGGAGGTGGGGCCTACAACCCACCTAACTTCCCATGGGAGGATATGAATAAGGGTGGTGGGACCTGCACAAACCACTAACTTATCGCCTCCCTTTACCCCCATTTAAATCCCCTCATTAATTCTTGTCACCTCTTCCATTTTATTAATGTGTAACCTCTCCACCTCCCACCTATTGATGATGCCAACCATTTAATTAATAACCTTATTAATTAATTGGCAACCCACTTTCGAATTATTTGTATTTGCGTGACACATATTTAAAATGGGGGAGATATATTTTAATATTTTCCCGAGAAAATATTTTGGTGGGGAACCTCTAGATAAATAGAATCAAACCATTCTTCTCTCGATGAAGAATATCTCTGGTGAAGAACACGATTTCACCGACGATGCTACTTCTTCAGGCACAATTTGATGTCAGTGGAATTGACGTCCTTCTTCCACGATGCCCAACTACCGTGACGTTCTTTTTACGTGGAACAACGACATGCGATGTCAATTTCAATTTAGGGGAATTGAATTGAATTTCTCCTTTTTTTAGGAAAGAACGACGAGCCCGGACCAAACACTACCCGGTTGATCCACTGATCTCTCATTCATGCGGATTGTGATTCAAATCAAATGTGGGGTTATGTTTGGGTTTGGTTGTAGTTTGAATACTTTAATATTGATTCAAAACTTTTAATGCAAAGGTATTGGGCTGAAGAACAAACCCGAACTCTCTACTAGTTTTTTTTGTGGGTGGATTGATGGGGAATGGCGAAATGGGAACGCAGCAGCGATTTGGGGCTTTCATAGTGGAGTTCGGGTCCCAAGATCTTCTTAGGCGCAGACAGTGGGTGAAACAGACCATCGAAGCGCGTCTGGTGGTCTGCGAAAGGTGGCGGCAGTGTACCACGGAGGCATGGCAGCGACAGGTGGAACTAGAACAGCTCTACCATTCCGGAATAGAATAGGGATGGCATAATTCCGCTCTAGCTGACCTAGCCCCCCCCCATATATTAAAAAAAATTTACAACCAATAATAAATAAATTTAAATATGTTACAAAAAATTTTAGTGGAATTTTAATGTAATTATTACATGTGGTTAGAGATTTATCATCTCACATTTATGTACATGAAAAAATTTTCTATTGAACAATTGTTTTTGGTGTGGTTTATATAGATCCCATGAATATATTTTAGTATGATATTCATGAAAATTATTGGTATTTACAAATCCACATAATTATTTTTCTTTCAGAAAGTTTTTATTTTGAAACTAACAAAATAGTATGTGTTTGTTATCTAAAATGGCCTTTTTTGGATGTCATTTTAGGTTGTGAAACATTATACTTTTACGAAGTATATATATATAAATATTAAATTTTACATCATAAATATACTTATGATTATGATATTTAAAGATAAATTTGATGTTATTATTACTTGGATCTAATTATTCAAATGTTAACAAAGTAGAAAGGGATTTAAGATATAATATTAATATTTATTGGGATTGTTTATGATTAAGATCCCATGTCAAAAATTTCATGAAATATATCTCATGAACCACATGAATTTTATTCTCCTATGGTTATTTATAGATACTAAATTTATTCATTACAATCTCCGATAATTATTTATTCCAAAGTTTGAAAAAATATTTTGAATGAAAATTGACAACATTTCTCTCTTTGGTAATTTCTTTCCTTCCATATATATATATATATATTCAAAATATTACTACAATATTTTTTGTTATATTCTCCTAAAGAAATTTAAATAAATTATTATCAAATATTGAATTTTATAAAAATGTTTTAAATTTAAAATTCTTTTCATTTTATAAATGCGGTAATTTTCACTTTTTATTTAAAATGAGAAAGGAATAGCTATTTTAATTTACACCGTATGAATGAAATTTAATACTACATGGAAAAAACAATGAATATGATTCTACATTACATGTTTCCAAGGTTATTCTCAATAATTTTTTTTCCTTCAGATTTGGGAAATTTTTATATTTTAAATACTAGATTTCATTTAGAAAATTATATTTTCCTCATATGTTTTTCAGTAACCAACTAAAGGGATTTTTTTATCCATAAAAGCATATGTTGATGTTACATATTGTATACAATAAAAACGCTATTATATCAAACACATTAAATTTATGGATATCATGTATTGATGATAGTT
Organism: Viscum album; assembly: GCA_963277665.1. NCBI lineage: Eukaryota > Viridiplantae > Streptophyta > Magnoliopsida > Santalales > Viscaceae > Viscum > Viscum album. The sequence continues at coordinate 1,966,859,005 of OY728133.1, forward strand.
TAAGGTGGATTCTATGAAACCAATTTGTCTTCAACAGGTTATATTATGATTTTATGAAGAAACGTTTTCTAAATAAATTTAATTTCTATAGGTTATACTATGATGATTGTTTTATAATTATTTGGAAAAAATCTTTATGAAATTAATTAGGTTACATGTAAAGACTCAGAAATTTCAACGAATCTTTTTCATAATTCTTTGGAATTTTACGAGTCTTCAGTTTTTGATAGAACCTGATTTCAAGGCTCAGTGTGCCCGAAATTAATTTCTTAAGTATTTTTTGGTAATTTCAGTGAACTTATATGACAATTTTTCTATCATTTGAACCAGTGCTTGGAATTGAAATATGAGAACATCGATGAACTCGCAGCGCTGATATTCGCTTAGGGGGACCTTTACCATAGTTGCGTTCTGACGTATGTAGTAGTTAAATTTTAGGGATTCTCTAGACTTAAATAAATTGTTGTGTTACGATTTATTTTTACGTGGTAGTTAATTCCTCCAAAGGGAAGTTAGAGGTGGGCCTCACACCCCACCTAACTTCCCATGGGAGGATGTGACTAAGGGTGGTGGGGCCCGCATGAAACCCTAACTTATCAACTCCTCTTAAACCCCCCCCCCCAATTTTACTCCCCTTCATTAATTCTTTTCACCTATTCAATTTTATTAAGGTAGACCCTCTCCACCTCCCACCTATTTATGTTGCCAACCATTTAATTAATAACCTTATTATTTAATTGGAATCCCACTTTTGAATTATTTGAATTTTCATGAAACTTATTTAAAATGAGAGAGATCATAATTAATATTTTCCAAAGAAAATTTTTTGGAGGGGAACCTTGGAGAAATAGAAGAACACCATCCTTCTCTCGACAAAGAATATCTCCGGAAAAGAACGTGATGTCACCGATGACGCTACTTCTTCGGGCGCAATCCGACGTCGACGAAATCGATATACTTCTTCTACAATGCCTGACTACCACGACGTTCGTATTCTGTGGCTCAATGACTTGTGATGTTAATTTCTAGGTAGGGTAATTTTATTGAATTTATCCTTTCCTTTTTTAGGAATGAATGATGGGAGCGAACCAACCTCTTCTCGATTGATTTGCAGATCGCTCGTTCTTGCGGTTTGGGATTCAAATTAGATTCGGGGATATGTTCAGGATTGGTTTTAGTTTGAATACTTTAATCTTGATTGACAACTTCTAACGCGGAGGACTCGGGCCGAAGAACTAGCACGGACCCTCTGCTTGTTGTTCATTTGTGCGCGGATTGATGGGCGGCGACAAAACGGAACCGCAACAATGATTTGGAGCTTTCTCAGTGGAGTCCGGGTCCCAAGATAATCATTGCCGCAGGCCAGACCCGGACTTGGGTCGGGTTGAACCGGTTCGGTCCGACCCACGATGGGTTAGGTCGGGCCGTGCCGGGCCCATTCCCCCCTTTTTGGGACCTTTTTTGGTTAAACGCCCATAACATGAGATACAGACCTCCAATCGATTCACCATCAGTTGTGTAGTATTTCTCAGATCGAGACAGGCATTTCGGTATATTACATTCAGGGATTCAGCAACGTTTGGGTCTAGCCGAGTTGGTTCGAAACCGAAACCAACCGGGCCCTTAGAGCGGAAACGCTTATAACATAAAGATCGGACATCCGATTGACATGTCGTCAACTAAGTTGGTTTCATTTTGTTGCGTTGGTTCTTTCGGAATACTCCACATGTGATTCGAGTGAGATTGGAGTATGGTCGGGATGGTTTTAGCTTCAAAACCAGTCGGCCCCCTAGAACGGAAAAGCCAATAACTCACAGACCGGGCGTCTGATTAATGATTCATCTATTGCGTTGAGACCTCTATGATGAGACAATGATTTGGAATAATTCTATGTGAGACTTATTGACAATCATAGTATCGGATTCATGCTCGTGGAGCGGACCCTGCCAGTTACGAGCTAGCAGATTGTAGAGACCTATTAGGTGGCTGAGACTTGACGACTGGTGATCGATCGACTCGGAGTGATTCGGATGGCCCAGTGGGGAGCGCTTGGTTGTAGCAGCAGTCCCATGGTAGAGGAGCTCTTGGTTGTATCAGAATACCCATGGTGGGAAGCTCTTGGTTGTAGCAGTAGGCCCACAGTACTCAACAAGTGGAGTATTTCAGCAGTCCAAGGTAAGTAGGAAGCGCTTGGTTGTAGCGGCAGGACAACTGTACTCGACAGAGGAGGAGTTCTCCAGCTGTCGTGGTTTCAAAATTGTGAATAAAAATTTTGTTTTGAGTTGAGTCAATGACCTTACTGTTTTCCTACTGATTGAGATGGGTTACTCGATAACTTAGGTATATGTATGGGTATATAACTAAGTAATGGTTATCCGTTGAAATCATACTTTGTGGTTTATCCTTTTTAGATTTTTTGAGACCTTGAGGGTCTCAGGGTCCCTACTGAGTATAGTTATACACACCCCTGCACGGCCTATGCCCAAACCTCGTTGTGTTGGATGCAGACAACAGACATCGCTGACGGAGGCCGTGAGCGCCAGGACTGGACGGTACCTAGAGGTGGACCTCACGACAAGACAGTACCCAGAGGAGACAGACGGATATGGAGAATTAACGAGGCTATCTGTACCTTCCCTTCAGGTAGGAACACCGGTTGACGATCCAAGAGCTTCTTTCACCTTCCAACTATTTGTCCCTTTTATGTTGTACTTGTTTTCAGTTCTATATGTAATTTACAGTTGGGCTTGTGTTCTTGACCCTTTACTTTCTGTACTCTTGTTATACAGTTTTCACTTAGTGTTTTCTTCCTCCTGTACTCTGGTTGTGTTTGTTTTTATTTATAAAAGCAATTCCTTCCCAGTTCTAGGGATTTTTTCCTTTGGTGCTAGTCACCAGCCACTGGCCTATGGAAGGAGACCTTGGGGTAGTCACGATATGGTCCCCTGAGGGACAGGTTGTGACATGAAAATTATGTCATAATTATATAGTCATCTAATTTATTAGTTAATTTGGACATCTCATGTCACAACCCGTCCCCTGGGGCTCGTGTCGTGACTACCCTAATCCCACCTTCCAAAGGCCTTGGGCTGATGACCGGTACCAAAGGTGTAAATACCTAAAACAGGATAGGCATTGCCTTTGTAACTATAAACTCACACAACAGATTACAATCTAGAAGAAAATCACTAAGTAAAACTGTATAACATAACAGTTATGAAAAGTAAAATGGGCCGGAAATACAATCCCAACTATAAAGTACAAGTATAACTTGAAACAAGTACAACTAAAATGGAAAAAATAGCTGAAAGGTGAAGAAAATCTCCTGGATCGTCCACCACGGATCCTACCTGAATTGTAGGTACAAATAGCCTCCTCAACACACCACATCCATTTTTCTCCTCCGAGTACCGACTCATCTTGAAATCCACCTCCGGGTACCGTCTATTCCTTGTACACTCTGCCTCTGTCAGCGATGTCCGTCGTCTGCATCCAACAAAACGAGGTGCGGGAATTACCTGTGCAGGGGTGAGTATAACGATACTTAGTAAGGACCCAGAAACCACTAGGGTATCTCAAAATCAACCAAGGAAAAACCACCGAGTATGAAATCAATAGATAATCATTACATAGGTATATGCCCATACAAACACCTATGTTATCTAGTAACCCATCTCAATCATGAGGAAAACACATAAGTCACTGACTTAGCTAACATAAGTATACATATTATGTAGAGAGATTGAGATGATTAGATATAGCCACCAGATCATCTAAGATGTCAGACCCACATAGGATCTAGGACTAGTAGTTACAACTTTCTGACCCACAAAGTATCATGGAGCAGTAGATGGATTTGTCGGACCAACACATGATCTAGGACAAGCTATTCTGTCATAAAAGCACATGATCTAGGAATAGAAGTCAAAACTATCAGACCAACACATGATCCAGGAACAGTCGTCAAAGCTGTCAGAACAACACATGATCTAGGACCAGCTATTCTGTCGGACTAACACAGGATCCAGGAACAGAAGTCAGAACTGTCAGACCAACACATGATCCTGGTACAGTTGTTAGAGCTATCAAACCAACAGATGATCTAGGACCAACTATTCTGTCGGTCCAACACATGATCCAGGAACAAAAGTCAGAACTTTCAGACCAACACATGATCCAGGAATAGTCATCAGAGCTGTCGCACCAACACATGATCCCAGACCATATATTCTCTCAGACCAACACATGATCCATGAACAGAAGTTTGAACTGTCAGACCACCACATGTTCTAGGAACAGTCGTCATAGTACAACCAACCAGAGGGTTTTTGCAAAGAACGCTTGATTTTGGGAGGGTCCTCTCCAAAAGCCAAGTGTCAACACATCAACTACCTCGTAGTCCCAATTCGATGTATCCTAATGTTCTATCTTGTCAAAAAGAAACGCAGTGCGAAAGATGGTGCGTCAATCGGACGCCCGATCTGGGAGTTATTGGAATTTCCATTCAAAATTCCTAGTTGGAATTACGTTCAATCCAAACCGACCATACCCCAACTTTGGGTAAACCTCAAGTGATTTATATCAAAAGAACTTTCTCACTCCATGATTTTAGTCTCCATAGTCAGTTCGTCAATCGGACAACTGTAGCCCATGTAATTGGCGAAAAGGTGGAAATAGGCCAAAATGGGTCTGGGTCCGGTCCGGCCCAGTCGGACCGACCTATTCCGTGGGTCTAACCCATTCCTCCTATCCACCATGGCCCGTGGGTCCAATATGAACAATGAGGGTGGCTCGGTCCGCATTGGAGGCCCAGCCCGCGAAGGAGGCCCGACCCGCGCTGGGTCCGGCCCGACAACCTCGTGGGTCTGCCCTAACAGCGTCCAAGGGGGAGGTTGCACCCCTTGGTTCCCGAATGGATTAGCCATTCGGGCGGGTGGAATAGGTTCCAGGCTGGCACCGGTGTGTCATGCGGGACCTTCTGGTCCCGGAACTCCAGACTGGAAAAGCTTCCAAACACCTCCTCACACTCAAGGTCGGTTACACCATGCCCTATCTGAAGACCAGGCGCCTGGGGCCTCCACTCTTCATCGAGGTGGGGCTCGAGATGGCTGATGTTTCACTGTCGCGACCCTCCATCGGTTCACCGCGTGGTGCCAATTTCACCTCACCTTCACGGTGTCACTACAGCTCGGGCCACCGGATTCCTTCACAGCCATCCTTGCGTTGTCTGCCACTACATCTCTATGGTCCGTCGATCGTGGCTCATTCCTCCGGTGGCACGGTTCTGCCGCCACCACCCCGCGATGATGTTTGTTGCTCCATCTGTCAGCAAGTTTCACGCGGGTCACCAGACGAGTTCTGGTGGCCCGATTCTCATTCCAGAAGAAGTCGTGCATCCCTCGGGCAGTCTCCTTCGATCCAAACCCATTCTCGACAAGTAACTCTCTACCTGGAATCATACCGTGTGAGCCTCAAAATCCACAAATAATGTAGAGGGATCAGGACCTGTTTGTTCGGCCCACTCCCTTCGTGTTAAGGTGATATCATGTAGCTTATAATTCTAAACCATGATGGAAGACGAAGAACATGAAAAAATTTGCAATCTTGAAACCCTACCTCATGTTATTTATTCATTGAAGATGTTGCGGAATGGAGGTGGTTGATTTGTTGATGTCGGGGAACAAGAAGATGAGGATGAGGATGACTTCGTCAATGTTCATCAAGGACGACACTTCCCCCTTCCCCCGGTTGAAGATCATTCTTCATTGGCCGAAGAAGTGTTCTTTGATGGAGAGTTATTCTCCTCCCCTACTCCACCAAAAAGAGATATTCCCAAAAAACAACAGATTAAGTCATATAATTAAAATGTTGGCACTAGTCCAACTAGTGCTGACACCCCTGGGTCAGCCTAGCACAAGGGTGATCTACAAGGTCAGCCGTACAGCGCCTCAAAAGGATCCATCCCAATGGTGGACTGATAGCTGTTGTTGTAGAAAAACTCCACCATAGGTAAGTGATAATACCAACTGCGACTGATGTCGAGCACACGTGTAAGGAGCATGTCCCTGTGATTATGAATGGTCCGCCCATTCTGACCATCTGTCTGAGGATGGAAGGCGGTGCTCAGATGATGATGCGTCCCGAAATCCCCATGAACCCCCTTCTATATCCGGAATGTAAACCATGTGTTGCAATAAGAGACAAAAGAAGAAGGTACACTATTTAGCCACACAATCTCCTACACAAAAAAGGCATTCCAAGCTATCAACTGAGCCCTTCTCTTTGATTGGTAGGAAGTGGGCTGACATTGTGAGTCGGTCAACGATCACCCAAATCGAGTCATGTCCCCTGGATATACATTAAATACCCATCACGAAGTCCATGAATATCCCAACCCACTTCCACTCTGGGATCTATAATGGTTGTCCCAAGACTGATGGTACCTGGTGCTCTGCCTTCACTTACTGACAAGTGTGGCATTGAGAGACAAACTCCACTACCGCATTCTTCATAACTGGCCACCAGTGCTTCCATCTAAGGTCCTGATACATATTCTTCACAACTAGATGTACCGCTAGAGGGGATGTGTGGATCTCCCCCAACACTTCATCCTGAAGAGCTACTGGTACAAAGTACATCATCTGAAGAGGATGACGTCCTCCCCGCCTTCATAAAATCCATCAGGTTCTTTCCCTTTGGGTATCTGCGCACATAGTGTCTCGTAGTCAGCGTCTCCATGCTGCGCCTCCCTGAATCACTGATGAAGTGGGGGAGTGACTATAAGAGACTGAAAGAAGGATACTCCATCTCTATCGACAATGAATATCTGTAAAGAAGCCAGTTGCTCTATCGCCTCTCCTAGAAGCTATATACCAGACCTCCTGTTGAGTGCATCTGCAACAATGCTCTCATTCCCAGAAGTATAGACTATCTTGAAGTCACAGTCCTAGAGAAACTCAAGCCATCACTGTTGTCTCAGCTTCAAGTCATTATTAGAGAAGATATACCTGAGGCTCTAGTGATTAGAGTACACGGTAAAATGTTTTCCCTTCAGATAGTGTTGCCACATCTTTAAAGAGAAGACCACTGCAGCTAACTCCAGGTCTTGGGTAGCGGAGTTCTGCTTGTGCAGCCTCAGCTGCCAAGAACCATATGTGATCATTGCTATCTCCTACATTAGGACACACCCAAGTCGATTCCCTGAGGTGTCATAGTAGAATACATACCCTATACACTCCTCTGGATGCCTCAAGATGGGGGCACTAGTCAGCCTCAGCCTCAGCTCTTGAATGATCTGTGGTCATCTCTCCGACCACACGGAGGGTTGCCCCTTCTTCGTCAAAGCTGATAGTGGTGAAGAAACTCTATAGAAGTCTGGTACAAACCTATTATAATATCCAATCAAAGCAGACGTCCCTATGCCTTTGGGGGGTAATATTGGAAACAACTTTTGAAAGGATGTCCCCAAGTTCTATCACTCCCGTTTGGAACTGAAAACTCAAAAATCCTGCTACCACTAGGGTAAGGTAGGATGACTCAAGAGTAATCGGATACACCATCCTATGAATGAGTTTAACCTATGCTTCCTGAGTATCCTCTTTCACCGACTAAGGAAAACATCATCCCAAAGTTGTAGATAGACCAAAAACTTTTTTCCAAATACAGTCAATCTGATTATGAACTGTGGTTTCCCAGTCCATACCCAAACTAACGTCGTAAGGCCTCGCCGCTACCAAAAAGAGGTTCCAAACGAAACTGTCACCTCAAAGGTCATATCACACTGTCGGCATAAGGGTGATTATCGATTCTCCTCCAAAATGTATCTCTCAATGTGAGGGTCAAGTCAATAGTTTAACCAGAAACTCTAGGTTTGGGACAATATTTGTGGAAGGAAGGAATCATTGGTACCTATGTATATTGAGACGACAGCTAGTAGTAGACACAGACCATACCTCGAATCATTCCTAGAGCCCTCGGGTCACATTCTGTGACTGCATGCAATAACTCTCTTCCCCTACCCTCTAGATCCCTGAGCTTGGCAGGTAATAAAAATGTGGTTGGTTGTAACATGTCAAAATGTACCCCACCTCATACTTTTCTCTTAGCTCTGCTTCAATATCTGCTGCCTTGCAGATTCATCTGTCTTTCACACTTTGTCTTCTCAAAACATTTTACATGCTCAAGCCTCAGAGGCTGGTGTCAGTTTCATGATTTCCCACTACTAACATTCACTATCTATATCCGCTCAGCCAAAGAACATGCAACTGAAAAAGTTATCTCTATCATCTACAGAAATGGTGATGGCTCGGATGTCCTAACACACACCTCACTCGGTAGTCCGAGCCCCAAATCACTGATCACAACGTATTCATCGAGTAACATGAATTCTCAATATGCCTTGATGAATTCTCAACTACTTACATGTCGTCCCGACGAAGCTGTACAAGCTCTAAAGAACTCTCAGCCACCTTCTTAGGCCATTCCTCAGACACCTTTGAGTTGGGCTGGCCTTAGTAACTGAGGGGTATCTGATGTTGAAACATGTGTAAGGCACTAAGCCTACATGTGTCATCTACTAGTACATCCTGTTGTAACTACTAACCAACAGGTAGTGATATTGCTGACACACTACCTGAAGGTATAATCTCGGGCAACAATACACGTACCGAAGCCTCATCACTATGTAGACCATCCTCATGGTTTCTCACTGAAAAAAGACTAGTAGTTAAGATCACCATATTCTCTACTAGAGTCTCAACTCGGCGGAAAACTCTAGTAATCGCCTTTATCTAGTCCTCTGGGGCCTGACAATCTTTCTTGACTCGAAACCTCAGAGGCCACTGCCACTGGAACTCATGCAACGCTCTCAGGTTATGTACACCGTCTTCCAGTGCAGCTGGTGGCATCTGCTGCCCAACGAGTAGTGGTGTTGTTGGTACACCACCTAAAGGTGTCAACATAGTAAGAGGGCCTTACACTGGATCCTCGTTTATTTGTGGTCCATCATCGTGTACTCTTTCGGAAACCCTAGATGGCTGTCTAAATAGTGGAATCCTGATATATAACAGGTGCATCATGGTCATTAAGTTATACCTGGTGATATGACTCAAGATATCACAAAGAAAACTCTAGAACACACACACACAATCAGTGTTTTCATGCACTGAGTTGGAAATCAGAAGTTAGTGTCCTTGTGTATAGATACGTCAGCCACCAGACCTACACTATACTACATAAACTGAAAACCACATTCAGTACCCTTAACACTCTATCTTCACAGAAAAGAAAGATCAGAGTCCTTAGTCCTGCGGTAGAACCGAATCCTATGATACCAATTTTTCACGACCTATCCCCCGGGGCCCGTGTCGTGACTACCCCATGCCCAGCTTCCATAGGCCAGGGGATGGAGACCAGACCAAAGGCGTAACTCCCTAAAATAGGGAAGGCATTGTTTTTATAACTATAAACACACACAACGGAGTACAAGATGAATGAAAAAGACTAAGTAAAATTATATAACAGAATAGTGCTGAAAAGTAAAAGGGGCCAGAAATACTACACCAACTATAAAGTACAAGTACGATTGAAAACAAGTACAACTAAAAAGGACAAAACAATTTAAATGTGAAGAAAATCTAATGGATCTTCCCCCATGGATCGTACCTGGATGGTAGGTATAGATAGCCTCCTCAGTACACCATGTCCATCAGTCTCCTCCAGGTACGCACTCATCATGAAGTCCACCTCTGGGTACCATCCAATCCTTATACACTCATCCTCAGTCAGCTCTGTCTGTCTTCTGCATACAACGCTATGAGGTGCAAGTATAGGTCGTGCATGGGTGAGTATAACGATACTTAGTAGGGACCTCAATACCACAAAGGTATATAAAATCCACCATGGATAAAACACAGAGTGTGAAATCAATGGATATCCATTAAATAGGTATATGCACATACATATACCTACGTAATCAAGTAACCCATCTCAATCATGAGGAAAACACAGAAGTCACTGACTCAGCTCACACAGATATAAAACTAATATAGAGAGATAGAGATGATCAGATATACCCACTAAATCATCTAAGCTATCTGACCCACACAGGATCCAGGACTAGTAGTATGAACTGTCAGACCCATAGAAGATCCAAGAGCAGTAGTTAGATTTGTTGGACCAACACATGATCCAGGACCTGCTATTCTCTCAGACCAACACATAATACATGAACAGAATTCAAAATTGTCGGACCAACTCATGATCTACGATCAGTCGTCAGAGCTGTCAGAATAACACAAGATCCAAGAAAAGATATTCTATTGGACCAACACATGATCCAGGAACATAATTTAGAACTGTCGGACCAACACACGATCCATGAACATTCGTCAGAGTTGTCGGACCAACACATGATCCAGGACCAGTTATTCTGTTAGACCAACACATGATCCATGAACAGAAGTAAGAACTGTTGAACCAACACATGATCCAAGAATTGTCATCAAAGCTGTCGGACTAACACATGATTCAAAACTAGTTATTCTGTCAGACCAACACATGATCCAGGACTAGTTATTCTGTTAGACCAACACATGATCCATGAATAGAAGTAAGAACTGTTGAACCAACACATGATCCAAGAATTGTCATCAAAGCTGTCGGACTAACACATGATTCAAAACTAGTTATTCTGTCAGACCAACACATGATCCAGGAACAGAAGTCAGGGTACAACTATCCATAGGGTTTCCATAAAGCATGCATTATTTAGAGAGGGTCCTCTCCTCAAGAAAAGTGTTGATACATCAACTTCCTCATAGTCCCATGTTGATATATCCTTAAGTACTACCTTGTCAAAAAGAACACAACATGATAGAAGGTGTGTCAATTGGATTCTAGGTCTAATATTTATTTTCATTTCCGTTCTGAGGGCCCAATTAGATTAGGTTAAAGATTACTCGACCATACCCCAACAGCTTCTAAACCTCATGTGTGGTATGACAAAAGAACAATCTCGCTTAATGCTTTTTTTCATCATAGACAGTTCGTCAATTGGAAATCCATAACCCATGTTATTGGGGAAAAGGTGGAAACATGCCAAAATGGGTCCGGGTCCGGACAGGAGTCCAACTCATCCCGCGGGTCCGAATAGGCCCGCAGGTCCAACTCAGCCCATGGGAGCTTCTCGGTCCACGGGGGTGGCCCGACCCGCACTGGGTCAGGCCCAATAGCCTGCATGGGTCTTCCCTAGCTGCGTCCAGTGTTAGTCCATGCCCCTAGGTTCCCAAACTACATAGCCATTCGGGCAGGTGGAACCGGTTCCAGGTTGGCGCCGGTGTGTAAGGTGGGGCCCACTGGTCTTGCACCTCCCTGCTGGCCGAGCAGCCTACTGCCTCCTCCCGCATGGCGCCGGTTGCGTCGCATCCCCTCCGGAGACCCGGCGGCTCAAACCATCAGTCTTCATCATGGCCGGGCTCAAGCCGAGCTCTGCTTCACCACTATAGTCAGGGGCCACCACCCTCCCTCGGTCTACCGTGTAATGCTAGTTTCTCCGTGCCTTCTTTGGCATCCCGGCAGCTCGGGCCACCGCCTTCTTTCACAAACGGCCTTACACTGGCCTTAGCTACACCGCTATGGTCCATCGGCTGCGGGTCACTCCTCCGGCAGTGCGATTGCACCACTGCCACCGTGCGGTGACGTTTGTTGCTCCATCCATTGGCGATATCTCCACAGGTCAGCAGACCAGTTCCAGTGGCCTGATTCTTGTTCCGGAAGAATTTATGTATTCCCCGGGTCATCTCCTTCAATCTGTAACCATTGTTGATGAGTAACGCTCAACCCGGACTCATGCTACGTTTAACGTCAAAATCCACAAGGAATGCAGAGGGGTCTGGCATGTTTGTTCCGCATGTTCCCTCTACGTTATGGTGATATGAAGCGGCTTCGAATTATAAACCACGATGGAAGGTGAAGAACATGGAACAGTTAGAAAGATTGACCCCCTACCAAAGGTTTTTTGTTCATTGAAGATGTCATGGAAAGGTGGATGTCGATTCATTGACGTTGAGAATGAATATGAAGAAGTCGAGGACGACGACGTCGGCATTATTCAAGGAAGGCGCTTCCCCCTTGCATCGGTTTAAGAAAACTCTTCATTGGCAGAAGTAGTGTTCTTTTTTGGAGATTTCATCTCCACACAAGCTCCACCCAAAAGAAAAATGCCCAAAAAAATAGTTTATTAATACATATTATAAAATTGTAGGAATAGAATTCAAAAGGATTAAATTATTTAATAGAATATGTATAATTAATTAATTGATAGGGTTTGTACCATATGTGGGGAGTTCAAGGGGGTTTCTCGCAACATAATGGGGGGTCCAATATATTATAACCTCATGTGGTCCCCAAAAAATTAATTAAGAAGAGGTGTCTAGACCTCAAGTGGGCCCCACCACCATATCCTCTCATGGGAGGTTAAGGTGTGGTGGTCCACACCTCCAACTCCCATGTTGAGGTTTTATCCAACTAAAAAATAAAAATAAATCTACTACTTTATTTTTATTATTTTTATTCTTTAAACCCCAAAAAAAATCCTTTATTCTCGACCATCTTCCATCGATGTGGAAGTCTTCTTATGCGAATATCAGAGATGCGAGTTCATTGATGCCCTTGGATTTCAATTCTGAGCCCCAGTTCAAAAATCATAAAAACACACTCCTACATTTACTCAACGTACCCAAAAAAAACTTCAAAAATTGATTTTGGGCACACGGGGCCTTAGAATCAAGCGCCGTAAATTTTTTCAGACTCATAAAATACCCATGTATTTGTGAAAAAGTTTCCCATGGAAATTTTGTGTCTTTACATATCACTAGATTACATGGTTTCTAATGGTTTTGAACTGAGTTTAGTGAGGGACTATGTACACTATGTTAGACTTGACAGTGAACCTTGGCAAAGAATATGATGGAATGGGGTGTGATCCCAATCCAATATGATATTATCTAAATAGATCCTTTTCTATGGATATAATGTTCTATGCTAATGTGTATTCCAAAAACATATGTCTTATGATACTGTTGCGATCTCATAGGTCATGTTCTTAAATTTATTTTTGTTTAATATGTAAGGAATTACAATGATTTGTTACATTATAAAATATTTTGATATATGATAATATATTTATTGTTTTCATATGTTAATATCATGTTGGTATACCCTTCTTCTCATGTTATGTTTAATTAATCAATAATATATATCTTATTCAACCTTATTATGAATATGAGCTCACCCATTATCATGTATCATTTCCCAAAGTTATGAAGAATGGTTTCAGGTATGATATGTCCACTGAGGGTAATAGTTATGATGATATTAATGGGATACAGTGTATAAATTTTACATTCAATTTGTTTATGTTTCAATTTTTTGGAGACACTAAACCTTTGTTTTTTAGGCTTTAATCGTAATGTTATGTAACATATAGTCATCTAATAATATTCTATATCTATGTATTAACAGTTTGGGTCATTGAATTTATTAATATTATAGGTAAAACAATAGATTATATTAGAAAAAAATATGTGGAATCCCTATATTAATCATATGGTTGTAATCATTCTCTATAATGACCTAAAATTTTATCAATATAATTTCACATATGATCATAAATTTTTTTTCTTATAAAATAATGTAGTATTATGTAATGTAAAAAAAACTCATGATAAAACCATCAATATTTTATAATATTAATTACAATTTTACATTTTTGAGAAAAAATGTAGCAAAAATTGAAAATATTATCATTGTATAAAAAACAAAACTAAAAAAAAATTGTATGAAAATTTTTATATGTTTGATCTAAATAATTATCTACACTCATGAAAAGTATTTTAGAAATGAAAAAAAACGGCAATAATGTTTCCATCAATAAAAAAATAATATATATAACCTTGTAATAAAATATAACTAATAGAAAAATGAATGAATTATAATGTACTTATTGAATGTAGGGATCCCATATGGCCATTAAAAATATGGGAATTGGAATCATAATCATACTATTTGGAACAATATTATTTAATTTTGAAATACTAAACATATAATTGTCATAGTATTCTCACATATGTGAGTGTTAAATATGAATTTATTATCTCAAAAAATTAATATATGACATTTTTATCAATATTAATGTATATAAATGTTTTAAAATTTATAAAGTAATTGATTGAGTTTTTTGAAACGTAACAATTTGATTTACGTTTTTATAAATAATATAAATATTTAAGGAATTTTTTTAACAAATTATTTTATAAATTAATATTAAATTTTTACTATAATTATATTTTAATTTTATTTGAAAATAAGCAATTCTTCGTAAGGATAGAGAATTAATCATAATATTAAAATTTTGATTTTTATAATAAATTAGTATTTATATTAAATTTAAAATTTCATACATTTATAGTTTTGTTTTGATAAAATGGGTTTCATTTTTGGAATATATTCTTCCAAAAAATGTTTGAGATAAGTTTTCATATTTTTAAAAAATATATGAATTTTTTTAATAGTGAAGTATAAAATAAATACTATATTGAAAATATCAAGATAAATACATTGTTTTATTTGTCATTTATTATATAAGAAACAATTAGTTAAATATATGATTAAACATTTGTGCAATGTTGTAACAAGATTTAACACTATTGATAGTCTTATCCCAAATACAATAATCAAATTAAAGTAATATTTAAAATAATGCTCTCCACCCACCATAGAATTACAACCCATCACCTCCCGTTATCCTAACACCTTTAAGTCTAGTATTGTTTCCAAATATAATATTGAATATAATCCCAATATCCTTCACATCTTTGTGATTTTCATATGACTAAAAAACATTCAAACTATCATCAAGGGGTATTCTATGGGGATACTACAAATGGAAGAGGTAATTTATCAACTAAAACTCTTTAAATTATTTTCTTTATCAAGTACGCACATCTGATTTCCAACCCCCTAGACCTGGTAAGATAAATATCCAAAATATACTAATTCATAATGAAAACATCGATTTTAATACTATTGGTTTCTCTCCTCCATGAACACCATAATTTATTTTCCCCACCACCTTTAATGATTGTCATGAAAATATTATTATAGTTAAATATGATGATTATTAGTATAATTTATCTTATTTTATGTTCTATAATTTTATAATAATTAGTTAAAAAAATATAAAATTTTATTTTTGATAGTTTGTAAAATAACGTAAATGGTCAAACCGTATAAGTGTTACATTTATAATTAATGAATCATCAATACATCAGAACAAATTTACATATTTAGAACTATTTAAATTTATCTCTGTGTATGAATATATTTTAATTTTAAATTTATATTTAATTTAATTTTTTTAAATGGAGTTAATTATTTATCAACAAGTGTCTTGATTTTAGAACCAATAAACAAACACCCTTAAAATAGTGAAATTAAGCATTAAATATAACATAAATAGTTGTAAATGTACTTAATACAACTATTGTAATCCACATAAATTAGGAAAATTATATTAATTATGTAATTAATAAATCTAACATTATTATTCAGATTGTTAAGCGTATGTGCATAACAAATACAGACACATGATAAGGGATCTCTCATAACCACCCTATTTTTTAGTTACAACCTTTCTATCTCTACCTCAAATTTTTTCTATATTTTTTTCATGGAAATATTATAATATATATATATATGTGATTCTCACTCATATACCCAACTTATTTATACTCCATTGAGGGTGTTATATTGACTATAAGTTCATTTATCCAAGCCATATGTAAAATCAATCCTTATTTATGGTAACATTTCTATCCCTTAATAAATTTATGTAATACTATTATTAAATATGTTTTCCATTAATGATTTGATTAAATAAAGGAATATTTCACAGATAATCATATTAATCTACCTCTAGTTTTCAAATAATATTCTATATTCATTCATCCATGTAATGTATTTAACCGATTTCTTAAAACAGGGTTTAAAATTACATTTATTTACAAAATTTAATAACATTTATAATCATTTTTTTAATGGGAAACCATATTATAGACCTATAACTATATATTTTTTATCAACATCTAAGATATTCAATTATTCTTTCAATTTCTAGTATTTATGAATCCTCCTCTGATTCTGATATGAGGAGATAATATATAGCCCATTTATTTACCTAGGTATTTATTATATTTATGAACTAAGATTCAATTTCTTATGTGACACACAAATATATGTACATGTTATGATGGGTGCACCAATAAAAATTTCTAATTTGTTTGGTAATTTTTATGTATCATGAGACAATGTGAATGCAACTAGGGAGTAAATCTAATCTATGATCGGACTCATACTACCATATAACTTTTGATTGGTGGTTAGCCTTGACCTATTCTTATGTCATGTTTTATAATGCTACCAAATTCCTATGTTTTTACTATATAAGTAATCCATATTATTAAATTCATGCTTCTATATGGTTACTCAGGACCATTTTATTTTATATTATAATTTTTTTATTATGAAGCATATAATATGCTTCTTCATTATTTTTTCTATTTTTTGGCTTTATACATCACCCCTCAACATTAGGTATTACCTTGGTTACCCAATGGCATTTTAGGATCACATAATAATTTTAAATCTCATTATGGATAATAAAATAATTTCATTAATTTTAATTAAATTTTTATGTATTATGAACATAGTATTCTAATGGAACTCTGCATATTAATATTTTACTATTTTATGGGATATATATATATTAAAAACATGTATTAATATGTGTAAATGACTTCGGTCTCTATATTTTTCATCAAATAAAGTTCCATATATTTATCCATATTTGGATAATAATATATAGTAAAAATACATGTCATTATTATACGTATTGGAAAATATTCATAAATATTGGAAAATTATAGAGTGGGTGGTTTTGAAGAAATTACATCCTCTCATTAATACTATAATATTATGTGGTTCTAGAAAATATTTACTGAAGTGTAATAACACTGAAATGAGTCATTTTTTATTAATACAATATCTATATAGTGCACTATAAAGAGTCTTTTCATTACACCTATCATGACACCCCCAAAGGGTATGCTTTGAAAAATTATAAAAATCATTACGAATTATTATGAACAAGATGAATATATTTTTATGTTAGAAACATTATTATGGAAATTACAATGGATATTGTATAGTTAAATGTAGAGACTCTAAAGTTAGGATATACATAACATTTATATTTCATTCAATATAATTTCATAGTTTCCATTTTATATTTTGATTGGATTATTTAATCATACTCCTATTTTATCGTATTTAATTTAGTTAATAGTGGAAAATAGGAGGAACAATTCCGACAAACTATTTAATAGGAAAAGTGAAGATATCATTAATGATATTCCTAACATGATGGGAGTGAGATCTTAGAAAATCATGGAAATAATATCCAAAATTACTCATGATATGAATAATAACATGAATTGTATAGATTTCCATACTAATCATATGAAATATAAATATTTAGTTGATTCCTTTATTTGAAAATGGACCCTAAATTTATTTGATATTTTAATCGCTTTATTGAAAAATAATGGATTAACTCAAGTTAGAATATATTCTACATCCTCTAATAATCAGTTCCAGTTAATTTTATAATAAAAAATTATTAGATTGATGGGAAAAGTAATACATAGTAGAAAAAGATCATGAATAAAACTCCCAAGAATGAAATAGATTCAACTTAATGGGATTAATTCAATAATATATTTTTTAAAAATTATTTCCCCCAAACTCTCTACATATAAATAAAGAGGGAGTTCCATAAATGGAATAAAAAGGAAGATGAATCTCTCAGGGCAGATAAGGAAAATTTAAAAAGTATTTTATGGTATGCCTTAATATTTTTCATCAATAATGAATGTAAGGTTGATTGCATCATTATTTTTTTAAATATGAGTATATGAAAATAAATTTGGATTCTAGAAATTTTAACTATTAAGATATTTTTTATTATATACTTAAGGACCATATTGAGATTATGGAATCATAGGGGTCTCATTGGTTTAAAGATTAAAAGTTGAAAATGATTTTTAATTTGGGCTATTCAATAAGTAATTCCTATGAAATAAAAAGACCCATTTTCCTACATGTGAATTTGTTTTCAAGAAGAATCATAAAAAATATGTCAAAGGAATCGGGGATGCATCATGTTTGGAAAATAAGGGCATCAATCTAAAAAATGTCGAATGGAGATAAAGAATCCCACTAACATGAAGTAATAAAATAAGGATATAATATGTAATCATCAAATAGTTCAATGAATAAACTACAAGGAACATTAGAATTATACATTATATTTCCCAATTCTAGGAGTTGTTAGTGAAAATCACTAATAATAACCTTCAAATATTAGAGTTAATGGATTATCATATATTATCAATTCATTTTAGGTCGATCCTAAAGGTTAAATTACTAAAAATTTGCTATTTATTCATTAAATAATTTAGAAAATAATAGTTAATTATGGTGCTATATATTTATTAATATTTGATAGCTTTAGTATGACTATTAAAACACCACCTCAAAGCATTGGGGTTGATCTATCTGTTAGAATATTAAATTATATAATTATTACATATAATATATATTTTTCAAACAAATTATTAACATTCATGTATATGACATAATTTTCAATGAATATTCATCACATTAGTAGAATACAGTCTTTATGAATCTAATAGCTTACTAGGATGGATATTTAACAAAAATATTTCATCTCAGTGAAAGATGATCAATTTTTCCTACAAATATTTTCACCTTTATTAATTTTACATAAAAATATTCTTCATAACTTGGTGAAAGAAAAAAACAATAGGGTGATCCTAGCTACTCAGTAAAGGTAAACAAAGGATATACTTAAGAATAACATGATTATATGGGTATAATGACATGAGAATATAATTTGAAGATCATTCCGTACATATTAAAGATCACATACATGAGTAATGGAATAAATATTGGTAGTTCATAAGGTACGAATCATGAGGGAATCAAGAGCATAATCCATGAAATCATAATATAAGAATAAGACATTAAATTTTTGGTAGACACATAATCATATAAATTTAAATCTATTGTATTCATGGGATCACATATTTGGACATAATAGTAGTATGGGTTCACACTCCATGTCATATTGGTTGTCATGGTTCAATCCTATGAAAATATTATTAGTAATGGTTTTCTCTCATGACCTGATTATCCAAAAAATTCATTTATAGAACCAAGTTCAATTCTCATTCTGGCCTTATATATATAATGATAAGTAAATTTTTATCCAATGCATTGGAAGATGATATTTTTCTCACCCATCTCATAATGAAATTGTTCTTACATTTGAGAAAATATCATAAGGAATCATTTCATATACCATGAAATGAAATGGCTATCATAAAAAGTTAATCAAATAATTTCCTATAGAAAAGGGTTAGGTTTTGTAATCATTTCATCAATTCATTTCCCCTAAATATATAAATGTTTTGTATGTATATAACCAATGAATAGGAAACGGGTTTCAAAAACATAAAACTCATGAAACATATATGAGTTTCAAAAAAAATCATTCCATCCAAAAATAGAAAATTTATGGAATACATATGAAATGATTTATTGGTTAATTTCCTCAAAAAGGAATCAATAACATATATATATGTCATCCGAGATGGAAAATAATTTTGAAATATCATTTAAAATTTTTTTGAGGAAAATAACACTTCTTCTTTGAAAAGGTCTTTCTAAACCATAAAAACTTTTGACAACCATTTTCATTGAAAATAATTTGAAAACATGGAAAGACGTCTTGGAATCATTTGGAATAACTTTTTCCTTGAAAACATATAAAAGAATCTCCCAAATATATTGAAATCTATTTTCCTTGTACAATTATGAATGAATACTGAAAATATTACAAAAAAAATTCCGTGAATACTTATAAATTAATCTTGAAAAAATTAAACCTATTTTCAATGAAAAATTATATAATAATGTAAAAATCAATTTAAAAAAAATTATATAAAATATTAGAAAAGTTCATTTTCATAAAATAAAATAATTTACTTTGAAAATAATTTGATACTCATAAAATAATATTTGATATCACTAAAATCCATTACTTTTAAAACAACATTCCAACAACATATAATAGAAACTTTGAGAGTCACTTAACAAATTATTAAATAGAAAATAAATTATGAAAATAAATTTTATTTGAAAATAATTTTAAATAAAAATATTTCAATAATATTAGGAAATACTCTTTATTTTATATAAAATAACCTTATAAACATATAGTGGAAATATCCAGGAAATAATGGTCATTGTGGCAGATAAGTTTATATATGATCAAAATTCCTTTTTTCACCTTAAAAGTTTAGAAAAGTGCATTTATCTAGAAATTGTGTAGATTCCTTTTAAATTTTTTCTAAAAATGTTATAAATGGGTAATAATTTAAGTCAAAAACAGAAGGATAATATTATAACATTTTTTAAAAAAAAATTAGAAAGAATGTTATTGAAAGAGCATATATTTCTAACCTAAAGGGGATATAATGTAAGATTTTTATAAAAAATGATTCATTAATTATCATAATTTACCAAGAGTGAAAAATGGTACCATTGCATGGATAAAACAAGAATAAATATTTTCTAAAGAAATTAATGATTTTTTTGAGAGGTGAATCATATTATTTCATCTGTTGAAGCACAATCATAAAAAAACATTCTGAACGATGACATTTTAGAAAGAAAATATTTCTAATTTAGTAAAATCAAATCATATTACAATAGATATTATATAATCAAAAGAATATTAAAATGTAATTGAACAAATTAAATTCTTCATATAACATGATAAAGGTAGTTTATAAACCTCATAAAAAAATATATGTTCGTTATAGGGCATGTGACTCAAAGAAGACAAATTGGGAACAAATAACATTACGAATTTGGTAACTTTTGAAACATAAACCCCTTGAATGGTAGATAAAAAATTGGATTTGTAATAACATATAAATTTATGAATAATAATCATATAATTCATCCATTTTTATGTATAAACACCACCTATAATAAATTGGAGGTGAACATGTCCTGTGTCTCATGGAAAATAAAATGTGAGATAAGAAAACCCTTATCATGACTATAACTTTTCAATGTGTCTTTATCATCCCAAATATTAATATTATGTAGATTATTTAATTTATTGTGAAATTGTTTCATGTTTAGTAGTAATTTTTGTCCACTTATTACAATTTTACAAATAACTACGTAGAAAATTATGTTTACGTCATGTTTTTTACCTAATTTGATTTGTGTGTTAAAATCGACATTGGTGGGTTGAATATGGTCAAATTGGTCATTAAATAAACATATAAACAATAAAAATAATGTCATTATTTTCATTTTTATAAATAAATTATTATTTTAAAACCAATCCTGAATCATGGATATGAAAAATTAACCATTGTTAAATCCTTGAGATGGTAAGTCATACGTACTCATGAGTAACATTTCCATTTATCAATGATCATTATGAATAGAAGGTAAGTAACATTATAAAATTAAATAATTAAAATTATATCATAAATACCATTTTATTTAACCAAATATATATATATATATATATATAATTTTTTTGATGTATAAGGAATCAAATCGTGTCAAAGAGGTGGTAGTCCACACGTCCGTGCCTGACATTATCATTTTTTGTGAGTGAATTGGGTATTTAAGAAAATTATATATTGTATAAACAGAAATATAAGTATTTCATGAATATAATAAATATTTAATTTATTTCACAAAATTTTAAGTAAACCCATCTTTTATACATTCCATGTATCACATAATCAAATTGCATCGCTTTGAGGAGACGGTACATCACAGTATCACAAGAGATGTTATCAAATTCCTAAAAAATAGAAATCATAATGTTTTGATTTATATGAGAATTAAATAAGAACTAGAAACTATAAATATCATATATAAATATAGGAATATATTTTCCATTATAATTGGAAACTATTAATGTTGATAATGGGAAAAAGAAAAATAATTTCTTAAGGATGTATTTTGATGTATACAAGAACAACACGTCAGTTACATATTAAGTGAATGTTTATAATTTATAGGTAGAACACTTAGAATAAAAACATATAAGAATATTTACTTTATATTTAATTTTATATATGATTTTAATATGTACTGTTTAGAGGGTGGAGAATGTAAATAAATCAAAGAATCTTGTGGATATATTTTACCTTTTCTTTGCGTAACTCCTCTAGGATAGAACCAATTATCATAATTTGTTGGATTAATTAAAAAAAGGGAGAATTTTATGTTGAATTATTGGATTTTTGGATATTATTTTAGAATATTTTTTGGGATCAAAATAGCTTCAGAGGAGTTAATAAGATGGTGGGTTTGTACCTTTTTATAGTGGGGGATGAGTGCTAAACATGTCCTTTTTTAAGAAGGGAATTCCACCAAAACGTTTTCTTATTAAATGTCACGTGATTAAGGAATAAAATTCCATAGGAAAATAGGGAATATAAATTACATTAAATTGGATTTTTTATTGGTTTCTAGGTCATTTTGGGCCTTCACATTAAGGTTTACTCATTTCTGAATCTAAATTTCCCTTAATCATTGTAATTTAATTTGTTTCTCTATTAATTTTTGTTAAAAAATTATTTTCCCATATTTAAAATTATATCTTATTACTATACAAAATATATAATCCATTTATTCATATTCAAATCATGTTATTGGTAGAAATTAATTTAAAATTTATCTAGTAGACTAGACGACAAAGAAAAATTTTAATGTAAAAATGTTCAAACATTTGCAAGGTTTTTATATCAAATTCCAAATAAAATTGATTAAAATAGAAATAACTATATTAATTGATATAATTTTATCTAATTAAAATTTAATTCCAATTAAAAATATAATTAAATCATTTAATGGAATTATATGACAAAACAGTTTTGAAATTAAATTTCGTATTTTATATTATTCATCAAAAAATTAAACTTCACAGAAAATTCCAAACAAATCACCCTAAACATATTTTTATATTCTAATTTTAATTATGTTGTTTATTATAACATATAAAATCAATAAAATTTAAAAAAAATGGATTTAAAATCGGTTCCACATTTAAAAGTGAAAAAAAATATTTTTTAGAAGAACACATCTTTTTGTTAACAAAATTTGATTTATTCTTATACTATACCAATAAAATATATTGGATGAGTGAAAAAAATATTAATGGAATATAAAATAAACATATTTTAATAAAAAAAAATTATCAAAATTTTTTTGTTTAATTTATTGGGATATAATTGTTATTGTAAATTGAAAAATAATTTACATAGAAAGGTAATTTCTTCATTTTCTAATATATTTTAAATTTGTTTCTAATAATTTATTGCCATAGGATTCATATTATATATGTGTTTAAAACATATTTTAATTATTATTTATATTTTATTCGTAACATCTATTCAAATTTCTAGTTAATAGATATATTAATATTTTAGTAATCATAAAAAGAGTATATTGTAGTTTGTTAAAAACCAAGACTTTCGTGTTACACAAGCTATTGATGGGACTTAGTATTATAAATTATATGAGGAAATACTATCATTTCAGGAATAAAATGATAATAAATGAGTTTTATATAGTGGAAACAAGAAAAAAATATTGATTTAAATTAAGAAAAAAACTATATTCATCACTTCATGAAAAATAATTATAAAAATAATTAAATTAATTTGAAAGTAAATATTTCACAAAAAATCATTGTTTAAAATAATAACCCATTAAAATGAATTTCAACCTTAAAAATCAAATGGGTTATCAAATTTTTGATATATAAATCTTTTATTCCTGGAAAACACACATTTTATAAATAAATACAAATAATTAATTTAAAAAAGAAATGTTGGAAACATAGCTTTAACTTAAATTAACTTGTAACTAGGTTTTCACATAAGAAAAAATAGGTGGAATAGAAGATATGGACTTATAAGAATAGTGTAAATCTTTATAAGAATAGAAGGAGGTTATAAATCACCAAAAATTTAATGATCATTGGAATGTTGCTGGCCTAAAATTCATAAACCCTTTGATTTTTTGAATGGTCATTGGTTTAATAAAAATGAACATATTAGGAAAATATTTTATTTCTATATTTTTCCATAAATTTGAATAATTTTCATTAAAATATATACTTTTATGATTTTTGGACAATCTCACCCTTTATTATTCTTTGATAAATTTCCACATTATCTCTTATTTTATGATATGACAGTGAATTATTCATTCCAATGGAATTAAGAGATTATGGGATCCATAAAAAGAATGATAGGTCATTAAATCTGTCATGATAAAAAGGTCATCCCATGTTCTCCAATAATCATAATAATTCATATGATGATAAAATACTCTAATCATTGAATCATTGTCAGAATTTTAACATAAACTAGTTAATAAATAGATAACATTATAAACCTTCTCAAATTTGGAAGTCCTAAACCTTAAAAATAAGTTACCTAATTTTTTCAAAAATAGATTTTCTTGCATCACCCATATATCATAAATTAGATCTCAGTTGTCGCATACCAAACTCGAGAATAAATTAATTATATTTTAAGTTAAAAGATGGTAATAACATGAATTACTATAAATACTTATTTAAAACATGCATGTTTCCTTATTCCAATGCTTATAGGATAAATCCATTAAATACAAAAACTAATTTAAAATTCATACATGATAGTATAGAGAACTTGTAAAAAATCATTAATTATTTCATAGGTAATAATTAATTTCTAATTTAATTATTAATATTCATCATTTATCAATATATGAATCATTATTCTATCATAATAAACATAGTAAGTGTAATCATCCCATTAATCATGTGTTTCCCTAAAACATCGACTTTCCACTAGATGATATTTCTAGTCTATCAAAACCATTCAACATATTCTAGAAAATACATTGTGAAAAACATGCACTACACAATCATTATATATTTAATGATTAATAATTATGGAATCAAAATACCTATAAACTTAAATTATTCTACATAAACCATAATAAATTGACAAGGATAACTCATCCCATTACATAATAAATATTCCCTTTCACATTTCATCTATAGTATCATTATCATTATAATTAGAAATATTAGTCATACTACCTTGCCCATTTGATTTGTAAGCTTTCCACATGGGACATCAATTTTTATAATGAACATTTATTCTACACAAAAATAATTTAACAATAACTGATGCCTTTGGGAGGCCAATATTTCCCATCCATTTAATTAACTGAACCATTAAATTTTTCTTTTTCTATTACAATATTTGTGTCATTATTTTCCACATTCAAAATATATTTTCCTTTCATTAAAACATTCACTATGGAGATTCTTTCTAAATTATTGACATAAAGGAAATATAATTTTATTTCTTTTATAATCCCCATTACCAAAACTCTCAATGAACTCCTTCCATATCTTTTATGTTGATTATGAGAGTTGGTTAAGGTACGCATATAAAATCATGATATGAGAAAACTAATTATGAATTATCCTAACACACTTCACTCAAGTGACCATCCCATTTGACTTCTCATCAGCTAATTCTATGTCACATTAAATGTTAACCCAGTTTTTTTAGGTTGCATCAATTTAGAAAAAACTAGAAATAATTGTGTTAGAAACAATTTTCATACTGTAAAATCAAATAATCATGACAAATAACTTATAGGATGTCTGAATTGTGACACATTTATTTAAATATATGACAACATAAACTTATCATTAGAGATATCCCTAGGAATATCAATATAATTATACATCGGGATATTAGTAATGTTTTCTCATTCTAGTTTCCAATGGATTTCTTAACCATTCCTTTGATACCAACTATAGTGACCCAAGATTAACATAATTGGATATAAAATCATTTTTAATGAATAATCAACACTTTACAATGAATACATCCCTGAGGATAGTAATAGTTTACGTTATTTGAAAACTCGGAATAAAATCGTTTAAATTGATAAAAGGTAATCAATGATTCCCTTAAAGATACTCAACTGTAGTAATTCTTCTTAATACATTTCTTCATAACCCATGGAAAGGGATAATAAGAATAAAGTGATCACAGATGCTCAGTAAGGGTAACCAAATGGGATTCAAAATTAAACCATGAGCATAATTGTATGATAACATGAAAATAACATTTGATGTTCGCACCCTGCATATCAAAGATCATATAAATAAGTCATTGAATAAATATTGAAAGTTCATAATACATGATTCATAAGGGAATCAGGAGAATACTCCATGAATTTATAACAATGTAATAAGACATAAAATTTATTCCATACACATATTCATGTAAAATTACAATCATAGTATTCATTACATCACTACCAAGGCCATCTTATTAGTAGGTGTTCACTCCCTATAAGATCTTTATAGTCATGGTTCACTCTCATGACCATATTGTTAGTCAAGGTTCATTCCCAATACCATTTTAGTTGGAATTTTCATTTACTTTAATGATTTACCTCTCTATTTCATCCATTTCTATCTCATGAAATAAAAATATTTTCCAAATTCATTGGATTGAAATATAGGTCTCACCAATTTCATAATTAAACCATCTATACATATTAAAAAAGAACATATAAAACCATATCATAACCCATTTACTAAAATTGGTATCATAATCATGTAATCATATAACATCCTATGGAAAATAGAGATTTTCGTAATTGTTTCATCAAATAATAACTGGTGAATGTATGAGGGTTTTAAAAGAATATAACCTATGAAATTGATATATGTTTCATAAATAAAAAAACATGTGAAATAGGGATTAGTATCAAAAAATTAATAATTCAATCAATACGTAGGCCATTCATAGAAATTATACTAATGGAACATTTGGATCAGTTTCATGGAAATATATAAGTAACTCCCTAGAATGTCATATTAGATGGAAAATAATGTTGAAATATCTTTGTAAAACCATTATTGGGTAGAATATCATTTCTTCATAAAAAGGATTTGTAAAATATATAAACTTTTGAAACAAATTTTCATTAAAAAGAATATAGAATATTTAATAGAAGGATTGAAATAATTTAGAAAAATCTTTTCTATAAAAACATAATAATGAAGATCTAATGTATTCTAAAAACCATTTTCCATGAAAAATTATAAAATAATCATGAAAATATTTTGAAAACTATTTTTTTGAATACATATAAAAGAAGCATGAAAAAATTTTGAATACCATTTCCTTGAAAATTTATACAAGAACCTTGAAATAATTTTGAAAACAACTTTTCATTGAAAATTATTTGAATCCTATCAAATAAGTAATGAGTTAATATTATAATTTTCATTGAAAACAACGTTTAGAAAACCTATAAACAATGCTCTAAAAATCATATAAATCAATATTTCAACAAAAAAATTATAAAAACCCATAATCAGGGAAAACCATTATAAATAATAAAAAATTGAATAATATTAAGAAAGAAAATTTATTTTAAAAATTTAACCCTTTTAACACAAAAAGGTTTTATTATTGAAATGATTGAAATGAGGATGGGTAACTCCACACATGATAAACATTCCTTTTGCACCTTAAAACATAAAAAAGTTCCTTGATCAAAAATTGACCATAATATTCCTTTTAAAAATATTTATTAAAAATGTAATAAATGGGTAAAAAAATTTGACATCATAGGATATAGTTAAAAAATTTGTGAAATATTTTTTAGAGGACACCGTTTTGAACGAACATAACTTCCCGACCGAAAGGGTAATAAATTTAGTTTTACATAAAAAATATTATCTTATTTATCTTTAGTAGAAAATATTGAAAAATGGTTCCATTACATTGATAAAACTTTAATAACCAGATGGTAATATAAATCATGATAGTTTTTTAGATATATATCATAGGATTTCCTCAATTGAAGCATAATCATAATCAATCATGATAAATGATATTATTATAGAAATAAAATATTTACACATTCATAAAATTGAATCATAATTAAATGGGAATAATATCATTAAATAAAAAATTATATTCCTTGAAAAATTTGATATTAATGATATAAAAATCATGGAAATTATATAAACCTCATAAAAATAGAGGCAACTTACATGTCATGAGTCTCAATAAAGGAAAATGGAGGAAAAATTACTTTATGAATTAGGTAAATTTTGAAAAATAAACTCCATGAAATATAGATCAAAAAATGGATATGTAAATACCCATATATTCAATTATAATAATCATAAAATAAATCCATTAATATTATACACACCACATATAATAATTATAAGGTGAACATGCCTTGTGTCTCACAAAAAATAGAAGTGAGAGGAGAAAACCCTTACCCTGAGTCTGAATCATCACATGTGTTTTTATCTTCATAAATAATAAACATATATTAATTAATTACATGATTAAAAACCTTTTTCATTTTTAATATTAAAATAATCTTAATAATTATAATGTTGTATAAAACAACTTAAACAATAATGTTTAAATCGGGTGTTTTGACTAAATTCAGTTCGTGTGTTAAAAGAGACATTGGTATGTTGACTATGGACAATGGGGTGATTATATTAAAATAAATAAAAAATAATAATGAAATAATTATTATATATATATTATATAATTTTAAAACCCATCATTTATTATTTTTATGAAAAAGGAACCAATTTTACATTCATATTGATGATAGGTCATACATATGCATGAGTAACATTCCCACTTTTCAGTTGTCATTATATATATAAGATAATTAAAATTAAAATCTTCAAGAATGATCATTATATAATAAATACAATGTTATTTATTCAAGTAAAAATGCATATAAAATTCTTTTTCTGTAAAATGAGTCACATCGCGTCAAGGATGTGGTAGTTCACACATCTACGATTGACGATATCCCTTTTTATTGAGTAAAAATGGTAACAAATAAAATGTTATATTATATGTCCAAAAAGAAAATTATTTCATGAATATGATATATATTTAATTTATGTCACATATGTTTAATTAAACTCCCTAATTTTAAATTCCATGAATCACATGAACGAATCACATCACATTGAAAAGGCGGTAGTCCACCCTTCAACAAATAATGTTATTGTCTACCCAAAAAATTAAATTCATAATAGTATATGTTATATAAAAATTACAGAATCATAAATTCATTATAAATATGTTTTATATAATATATAAACATATTTTCATCACAATTCCAAACCCTGAAATTTTTTAGAGTAAATATGAAAAACATTATTTCATAAGGTGGTAGTTCACTGTACACATTAATAGTTATTTTGTTACCCATTATATGAAAGTGTGTGAATGTTTAGGATGAAACAATTGAATAAACAAATATCAGTATATCAAGGATAATAAAGGAATTATATAGTCATGGAATAATTAAATGCACCGACCCCAAAAACCTAGAGCTTGTACATTATATTAATATATTAACATGATTACAAAGAATAAAATACCAAAGAACTAATCAGTTTAGCAGTCTTGGAAAATAGATTACATAAATAAAACATCCATTTTAATTAATAATATAATATGAAACATAGATAATGGTTTTAGAAATCCATTCTTCTTCAATATTAACCTTGAATATCAATCATAAAACTTTTATTAGCATCCTACGAAAATTAAAAATAAGAAATGACTGCGCACTATTGCAATGTAAGGGTACAAAATGCAACAGAAACTATCATAAATCATCATAGACATTCAAGGAAAGGTATAAAAATGAAACACAAGCCTTTTAAACATAATATTAATAATTATATGGAAATAATTAATCAAATAATTCCATTTATATATTAACATGGATATTCTACTAGGCAAACAATCACATGAAATATAAATAACTGATATCATAATGACAGAAAGTATAATGCCAGAAATCATAACCATATTATCAAGTCCTTTTTCCATGACCATAAATAAATGGGTAAAAATCCAAACTAGTTTTTCTAATAAGACATAGAAATTCATAGAGGGGATGTAACAGGACCCACCCATCACGTACTAAGTCCAATCCACTCATCTTATGAAATGGGTAATGTAAAACTAATATAAACATTGTTATTAAAAATAGAATATAAAAGGTTAATAATTTAACCATAACCCATGAATGGTTTCAAAATAGAACATACACATTCAAACATATCATTATATATTCAATAAAATGTGGAATATTTTATCATAAGAAAATAAATTCAATTAAACGTAAGAACCAACAGAGGATCTCGAAAAAGATGAAAATAATATAACAAAATATATAAAATTTTCTTGAGATAAATATTCTTTATTAACTTTGAAGTCATTAAAAATATATATGATTTTAATGAATAAATTTCTTTTGTAAATAACCTTGTATGAATATAGGGGAATCTTTTGAACATTAATACATCATGATGGCCAAAAAATACTTTCATGCATTATATGATAAAAAAATATTCTTCTTGTATGTTAAATATATTGTACTTCGTCGAAAAGTAAAACAAAGAACCTTATAAGGAAAAGATAAAAAATATACATTTTTATACAATCAAACATTGGGAAAAAATTCATTATACAATTTTAAATGAATAGTATGAATTTTATAATATGTAGTTTGAAGAATCATGGAAATTAATGATCACTATATCCAAGTAAATACTTATGTAAAAGAAATCCCTAATAATAAAGAGTTTAAATAATTAATCATTTGCAAAAAATATATAAAGCTTAATTTTGAGAAAATTGGAAGTAACTTCAAAATATAAATAAAATTACCTTTATAATTATTTTATACCAATATAAAATGTTATGTAAAATAATATAAGAAATATTGAGATGGACAAAGGATTAATTCTCTATGCCTTCAAAGCGTCTCATACAACTTTTAAAATTTAAATCACAAGCACTATATATTCAAATGAATCATAAAATTCCCTAAAGATAAATTTCTTCAATATAATAAATTTAATAAGGGAATAATATATACCATCCATAAGAAATAGGTGGTGAACATGGCTTATATATCACAATAATTAATTGTGATTGAAATTCCCTTACCTTAGATACGATACTCTAGATATGTGTCTGAAACATCTATATAATAGTTTCAAACATATTATTAACTTCTAAAATATTTATAATAATATTTATTATATCATATATGAATCATATATGACTTTATTTAACTTGTTAGTTGATAATTTTCATGTTAATGAAATGTTTTGGGTAATAATCACTTTGTTTTGTCCTAGGAGTTTGGATTTGTTATTCTTGATTATATTACATAGATAATTATTTAATTAATTACAATGGGTAGAAAATTATTTATATATCATATATAATCATTATATATATATATATGATAGATTTATATTTTAAATGGAATACACAGTTCATGGAGATGGTAGGTCGTATGTATGCATGATACCTATTTTTGTTTTCTTATCATAATAAACTGAAGAATGTAAATGAAATATATATATATATATATATATTATTTCTTTATATTTATTATTTCATATATTTAATACTTATTTATTATATATATTTATATCCATTCTTGAATGGTTAACAAGGAGGATGAATCTCATCACGGTGTAGAGGCGGTAGGATGTACATACGCATGAGTGATGATATAATTTGTATTAATGGGGAAATTGTAAAGTATTAGATGGTATATTAATTATTAAGAATCTATATAATGTCATATTTATTTTTTTTATCGACTATTTTCAAAATTTTATCCATTTAAATAATGTAGTGATGAAAAAACAAAGTACACCACAGTATGGAGACAAAAGTCATTTGTACACTCAGATAGTGATATTATTTTTCATAGGATGGGTAAATGATGGAATAAGTTTTTCCCATAATCATAATATCATATCATAATTTATATTATTATATATTTATTTCTTTTATATAGAAATAAAACAATAATACTATGTATTAAAAGAAAAGAAATTGAATTTAATTGGTAAAATAATTACCTCTTATGCGGTTATCTCCTTTTTATTTTCACAAAGAGACTCCATAAGATAGCTTTAGACAAAAATTATGGACTCTAAGATGAATTTTGGGAACTTTTTAGGAGAACGTTTTATGGTTTTTCTGATAAATAGAGATTAAGAGGTGTGAAAAAATATAATGATGGATTTTCTATCATAACATAGGGGGAAATTTTAGAAGCTCAAATTTATTAATTTTGTTTAATTATTTTTTCAAATTAAAATTGCTCAAAATTGAGTTATTTTTATGTTAAGATTATTTTGGGTAGAAATAATCTCATCCAATGAATCCTATATATATTTTGGTCATATAATTAACCTTATCTGTTGGTTTAATCATTAGTTAAATAATTAATCACTTACCATGAGAACCTGTCTTTTTACAGTATACGATTAATAATATACTATTAAATGAAAAAAAAGAAACCAAGATGGATAATTAATGAGATATTAAAAAATTAAAATATTAATTTGGATTAAATGTATATTATTAATAATTTAATATCATTTAATAAAATAGTATTTATTTAAAAATATCATTTATGTCAATTTTGACATTATTTATTACATGACTTTTTAAAAATTATAAAAATATGATTACTTTGAAAAAAAAACATTATCACATCCCTAATATGTTAAATTTAACTAAAAAATCATTTATGGCATCATATACTGCCAAATATATTTATTTCAATATTATTAATATCATTTAATTGATTCCTCCTTTAATAAATCAATTATCATATCATCATTGTGTCATATTTCAATTTTATGACATTTTTCCAAAATTATAAATACATAACCAGGATATAGATAAATATTTTATAGTTATATTTACTATTTATAGTTGACACTATCACTTATATATTCTCAAAATAAAAATATTTTACTTGCTAAAAACAAAAGTATAACAAAATTTGATTTTCATTAAATATAACATTACAAATATATTAAAGTTTTCTATGTGGCTCTAAGTGATACCAAATTCTAACCAAGAATTAATATGGTTTAAATCACTAATACAATTAAATTAAGAGAGTATTGGGGGTGATTTTATAATACTTATAATATTATTTTTACCCTTAATTACCTAATTTACCCTAATCCCTGGTAAAAAAATACCACAGTTACTATTCAATAGAAATAAAGTTGATCATATTAGATAAAACCTTAAAATGTAATTACAACCATTTAATTCCATTTTTAAATATATAATTCATAGAAGTAATAAAATTGTATTTTCTGTTAATCCAAAAGATATGGTTAGATGGCAGGTAAAAGAGATGTTCAATATTTCACAAAATTATTATATCTAATTATGTTAAAAAAATAATTCAAATAGACAAAATTTAATTAAGAAATGTTTTGGTTATCTACTGTGACATTAACATTAGTTTAATTTAAAATAAATTTTTTTACTTAAATTTAATAATAATTTAGTAGTTTTCTCTATTCAACAAAAATTGAATCTTTTAAAAAAACAAAATGTTACCCTAAACTAATTGTGATATTCTGAATTAAAAAATTAAGTCTATTTTGTGAAATAAAATTTATAAATTTCAAAATGCAGATTATAATTTTCATTAATGATTTTTAAACGACTACTTTTGTATTTTATTGTATGCTTGAACTCAGTGTTGCGTACAACTTATGATATTGATGAAAATAAATTTATTTAAGATGAGATGTAGTATAAAACATCAGGATGTTATTTTCTACCCTCCAACAGAAAATAACATCCTCACAATTTTAAAAATTTTCTTCAATAACTATGGTTTGACAATCCAAATTTCTTTATTGAAATCCCACATCTTAATAAGGGTGGATAAAACATCCACTAAAAAATAATGAAATTGATGTAATAATGTTACCAAATATAAAAAATACATTTTTACCTTATATGAAAACACATACAAGATAGAGAAATATAACCATCGTGTTGTAATGGAGAGTGAATGAGAACATTAGGAGGTGAAAGTTAACAATCTTAATTATCTAAATATGCGATGATCTAAGGTACTATTCTATTCAATAGAAAAAGTACTAGGATATAATTTTTGGTTTTAATATTGTTTCCCTGGACTTTAAGATTGAAATTTTTTCATACTCTAAGAAAACAAGGATTCATACTTACATGACAAGTATAATTTCATACTTTAACTAATTCCTACAAGAATTCATCATTCTCTTCAAAAGATAAAAAATTGAAAAATATTATATTTATCTTATTCATATATGGTTTAAAAAATAATCTTATAATTTATCTATCATGCTCTTTAAATAAATAAATCTGTGTTATACTTTCTTAGATATCACATAGGATAGTGAAACATGATACCCTAGTGTTTCCCTTTCAGAGTGGGTTCATGTCTCATAACCATGTCGGATGCGACAAGTTTTCACCCGACCAATGGGTTGTTCTTTTTCTGAAATTATGTTATTAAAATGTTCCAAAAATCACCATTAGACATTTTTTTTCTCAAAAAAAATATCAAATGTTAAAATGTATCCATTCCAACTACAAGACTTTCCCAAAATACTTATGTCCAAAATTGTAGTCCAAAATGTCTCTAAATTTTCAAAATAAATCATAACATGAAATTTTCCTTTGAAAACATAATTTTCCACTTTTTTCACATTAAAAATATATAATCATCTTGAAAACAATAATGTGAAGGTTCATGAGTCCAAATACTTAATAGAATAGTACTGTAGTATAATAACTACTTATTTCCAAAATTCATATAACTAGTACATCAATGATAAAAAACTAAAATGACATAATTATTCAATTCCAACATAAGTGAATTTATGAATAATCTTTATCCGTGGTAGAAGCATAATATTGAATGATATCCATTAGTATTTTTTGGGGAATATTCCATTAATTCATGAGACTTTGACTTGTGTAGTTACCCATATCATTATAATTGTACCATTAAACATTGATCCCTTCTTTCATTCCCTTGCAATCATGTGTATGATGTCCTTTCTCACAACAATTTACGAAAAATAACTTTTCATTTAAGAAGCCACTAAGGTGTTCCCTTCCACACTTATCACATGTGAAAAAAATTAGTTCCCTTCTTCCCTTTATAAATATGTTTTCTATTCATCCTCCGATTTTATATCCTTCTTTAAAAGACTTCAAACATGTACAATTCATTACTTATTTCCTTACCACGCGATATTATGTCCTCGTATGATGAGAATACATGGGATACACTTTCCATTCCAAATTTTGGCTTAAGTCCATGCATTATATCATGCTTCATAAACATTGGGACACATGCATTAGTCGAGTTCACATTCATTCTACCATAAAACATTTCTAAAAAATGGCATATACTAGATTAAATCATAAAATAATGATTATTCCCAAAACTAGGAAAAAATTAACATAAATTAACAATTTTGTGGATAACATATTTTAGAATCATAAACATGTTTTTTAGGGGTCATATTTACCTTTAAATTTTTTATAATTAGTCATAAATAAATTAGAATTATCCTAAGCATAACCCCCTAAAGGGTCAAACAAGGTGCATAGTAAAGCCTCATGTCTTGTACCTGATCTCCCTAAGTCAAGATCAGAACTCCTTGTCAGAGTTATTACTCATTGGTACATATAAGTCTGTACCTTGGCCACTTGTAGTATCCAAACTCATATTCTATAGTAATACCCATGTAATCTCTACCTTACCAACATTCTTCGATGTTCTTATATGCTTATCCATAAATTCTATTTTAGGGTTATCATCCCTAACCAGTGTTTTCTAAATCTAATTTCCATGTTTGTTGGTAAACTACCATTGATACCAACTGTAACACCCCACACTAGAAGCCCGAATCTAGTACATTATTATAATGCATTGGAATGATTATAATGAAATAAATCTTGAAGGAGTTCTTAGTTTAACTGAATTGTATAATATATTACATAAATATGCCTTTCATTACAATTCAAAACTTAATATTTAAAAAATATAATTATTTTAGAAAAAAATTATTCTACTAGATTAACCTTTCATATCAATCATAAAAATATTTGTGGCATCCTATTAAAATAAAACATAATAAAGGGGTGAGATCAGATACTTAGTAAAGGTAAGAAAAATAGTGGAAGTCATCATAAATTAAAATAATATTTCAAGGCAAGGTATAAAACTGAAATAAAACTCTTTTAAAAATAATATCTATCACAATATAGTAATAATAAATCAAATAATTTCATTTAAACATTCACTTTGATATTCTAATAGCTGAATAATCACATGTAATATCAATAACTAATATCATAATGTAGGAATAAAATAGTCCGAAATCAAAACCACGACATCAATTACTAATGTTAAGACCTAAAAATGGGTAAAAACAAAAACTAGTTTGTCTCATGAGACCTACTGATGCATAAAGGGCCTATAGAGGTCCCCAACCATCACTTAGTAATTACAAAACAATACTTTTGTGAAAGGGTTTAACCATACACAAAATAAACATTCATATTAAAACTATAATATGAAATGCTCATACTTACACTATTAGAAAATGTTATATTTGTGATGGAATCCCATCGCAAATACCATTTTGCTACTGAATCATGTCGCAAATGACCAATTCGATAAAATGGTGTCACAAATAAATATTTTTTCCACATCACACTATAAAAAGAAACTATTTGCGATTGTATGTGCATCATTTGCAAATATCTTCCTCAAAAATCCTAGAAAGACTATTTGTAATGGGGACACCACCCCATCTCAAATAGTATACAAAATAAAAAATAAATAAATAATTTAATTTTATGAAATATTAACAAAAATTATAAAATAATATTAATATTATTGTAATAATAATAATAATATTTTTAAAATAAAATAAATCATTAAAAAATAAAATAATATTCATATTATAATAATTAAAAAATACTGATAAAATAAAAATAATCAAAAAAATAAATAACAAAATAATTTAAAATTTTCAATAATGAAATAAAATATTAAAAAATTAAATAAATAATAAAAATATATTATTTCAGAAATATAAAAAACACACTATATAGGAATGTAAAGAGTTAATATAATGCACAAAATATACATACAAATGTTTTTTCATAAAAAATAAATAGATCACTATGGGGGTGTCATCTAGAGGAACTGGAGTAGATGATGGAGGGAAATCCAGTCCTAAAACATGATTCAGTTGTCACGTGTACTCAAACAGCTCCCACTGCTACAAAAATCGACGCATCTCCTCCAGCATCTCCTACTATTGCTACTATTATTATAGGAGCTCTCCTTACTACAACTAGTATCCTTGATTCATCTACATTTCCTCATTTCACATACTCTCTATAAGGACACATTGAGAATGTATCTTCTCCAGAAATTGTGTATCAAATGATGATGAATCTCCACAAGCTTCTCTAATGATGGATTTAGATATTGAAGTGGATCCATAATAATCTACACGCATTAATCAAGATCCAATATCAATAACTCAGCCTTTCTCAAAGGCATACTGAGTTTCTTGCATCCATGTTCTATCATCAAATTGGTAGGAACTAGTCTAAGGATTAGACATGTCTTAACACTTAGTGTGTTATTGAGATATCATGACCACATATGTATCCTTAAATTTCAATTTAAAATTAAAATTATCAAAATATTATTTAATATTAAATTTGAACTGATAAAAATATACTAAGCACAGTATGATGTTGGCGGGAACCTCTAATCGTTCAAGTGGTTAGATAACTGTATATCCTCCTATATGTTACTATCTCCAAAATATCTGTCTATTCGACTACCTATATTAATATAAAATAAACCATTTTTAATTAATGTTATATTAAATGTCATAAAAAGTACTTACCATATTCTCTTTAAGGTTATTGAATGTACGACAACCGGTTCGATGTGTCACCTACTATCTCCCATGGTTTTGTCGACCTAAGGAAAATGTCCTCTAAATATGACTACCCAATTAGTATGAACATAATCCATCCCAAACATGAGATGAAATGTAATCATGTTGGGGGGTGTGATAAAACTCATCAAACTTTTTAACTCCTACTTTCTCCATAGACTCCCTTCTCAAATTATGCGAAACCTGAAAGCAATATTGTTGCATTGTCCCCTTCCATGTCTTCTAGATAGAATCAAACATGCTGTCATCAATTTGATAAAATAGACCCTAAAAATAAATTATAATATCAAGTATATAATTAAATTAATTTCAAAATAAATATTATTTATTTATATATCTTCCAATGATCGAACATGCGGCATTCAACAACAACATGAATCTAATTCCATGAGAGACATGCTTTCGAAAAATAATTGTGAAATATAATGCCTCCCTTTCCAGTTGATATATGCATAAATTTGTGAAAAAAGAACAAACAATATAACAATTTTTATATAAATAAAAATTTAAATACTAACTAAAATATATGGGTAAACATACATATGCACGCATGGATTGAAGCCATGTCATGGACATCATTCAGGGATAGGGTCTTGAATCATCAACTCACAAGACCACATCCCTCTATGATCCCCCTGGATGACTAGTTGTCTGAGGGTTAGATGATACAACATCCTTCTTTGCCAATGATATATTTTCTTCCTCCAAAAGACTAAACATATCCTCATCCATCTGAAACACAAAATGATTGTTGTTAGCGAGTAGTTGAAAACTACTAATATATATTGATATATATTATATATGATTAAAAATACCATTTAATTATGTCAATGTTCATCTTCATCCTCATCATCATATTCCTCCTCAGAATCCTCAATTTCTATATGAGGTTCAAATTCTTTATCTCTTGTAAGTCCAAATTCATTTGTCCCATAATTGACACCATCGTCACCATCGACCCTAAATTGCATGGTCCTATCATCGAAACTCATGTATCTTCTTGAAAGAATATTCATTTAATGAAGTCTCTTGAAAAATTTATATTCCTTCCACATTAGCTGAACCACATTCACATTGAGTAAATTGATTTTCCCATGATTTATTTTTAAATATGGTCAACTAATAAATCAACCCTATTGATGTAGAATCGTATTTTGAATAATATTTTTTATATGCCTGATGAGTTAATAAAAATGGTTTATTTACTGTAAGAAATCGTTATTATTTATCATCAATGGTTCTATGGGTCAGATGAGCATAGAAGTCTATAATTTTATCCAACCACTGACATTTAAATTTTATTATCTAATGTTTTCGTAGATTACATATTTCAAAAATTTCTTCCAGCATGTCGTAAAAGTCAACATCAGTTTCCCTATGATGATGTCCTTTTTAGAAAACAACATTAATCATTGTTTTCTTCTCGTATGAATGTATACTAAATGGGAAACCATTAACCACATAACCATTATAAGAATAATACTTTCTTGATGGTGGATTACTCAATACACACAATCAATTATCAATTTTATCAAAATGTTGAGATTTATGAAAATATGTAAATTTTTTTCGATATAAAATATAATAAATTGAGTTTATATGTTAAACAAAACATAATTTATGTTACTAGTTTTTTTATCATTTGGAAATGCTTTTTTGGTGATGTTTTTCAGGATCATATTCTATAATTTTATGGAGTTGTTTATTGATATGATTATCCTAAAAACTATAAATAGAATATAATTATTTTTCTATAAAAAATTGTAGAATAAGGTATAAGATCACTCAATATATAAATGTTATCATTTCTTCAAAGCTGAGAAAAACATATGTAAGAGCTCTACGATGTTCATCATTTAAAATCCATCATTCATGAACACCACCAAATTCATGTTCAGTTTTATTGGAAATAGAAAATTGATTTCTCATTTCATCCTATACATTTGCCCTGTTATGTCCCATATGGTCATGTTTTTAGGGTTATTCAGATTGAAATTAATGAGGGTAGAAAAAAGGAATTTTTCATTGCAAATAATCTTTTTAAATTAAACCTTCAACTTATGATTTGTTATATACCTTTTTCATTAATTTTTTATGCATATTTTAAATGGGTAAAACCATGGGAACTATAAAAGACTTCTTTTTTTTCATCATGCTGAAAAAATAATTAGAAATGTTTGAAATTGTACATCCATCAAAATTATACCAATAAGTATATTTTTACCAGTTTGCAAAAAAATTAAAACAATTGCTTCTTGTATTCTTCTTAATGCATTGTAATCTCTTGTCTCCACCAAAATGACTCAAAAAAATATGATATCTCTTTTAAGATGTCCCCAATCATAGAATTTAACATTCCTCTTAATCTAATTAGCATTATGTTTTCCATTATAACATGACAACAATGACTGTTTAATAAATTAATATAAATATTTCTGAAACACCTTACGAAGTTGGAAGCATAACCATGTAGAAGTATAAAATATACAATACACAAAATAATAATAATCAATTCTCTTTAGAGAGTGTATAAGAAATTTTTTTCTTTATTAACTTCTGTGATCTTTCATTTTCAAAAAACTCAACATCTGGTAACCTAGATATTTTTTCAAGATCTAATCATGCCTTAACATTATCATGGGTCTTAACTGGTGCATCCAAAATTGTATGAAATAAATTATCAAAATAGTTCTTCTAAATATGCATGACATCCAACATGTGACAGATCAACTAATCCAACCAATTTGAAAGATCCTAAAAATACTTTTTTTTTCAATTGTGTTAATTTTTAATGAAATCATTTTTTTGTGGGTTTATTGTTTTTTTAAATATGAGGGGTGGCAATGAAGATATAACTAAGTTTAACTCTATACATTAGAAATTTTTTTGATTTCCATCTCATTTAGTTGTGAATTTTATAAAATCATATTTGTTTCTCTGAAAGGGATAATTATTTGGAAGGAATCTATTATGATAGTAAAAAAACAATGTTTTTGCATTTATGAGCATAAATTCTTTTTGTTATCTCATACAATATGGACATGATTTTATCCCATGTGTACTCCATTCATATAACATTTCAAATTCTTGGAAGTTACTAATTTTCATCATCAATGAAACTTTCAGTAATTGTTTTTTTCCAAAAACATCAAATGTACTGACACCATTACTCATTAATGAATTCGACTCATCAATTAATGGTTTCAAATAATCAGTAATATTATTTTTTGGATGACCTGGAATTAATAAATAAACTATATATGTGGTTCCCTCATAAAAATCCATATAGCTAAATTATATAAGGTTATAAAGACAGGACAACATGAATACTAACTCCTATAATAAAAAATTGACATAATAAGTTAGTAGAAAGGTTCAATTGCATATTTAAGGCTTAAAAAGAAAAAGAAAGATCCACTTCATCAAAAAATTTCAATGAATCACCATCAGATATATGATTTGAGGTTTTGTCAGTTGGAATATTGATTTTATTTCATGAAATCAAGGATGTTGTGTTACAAGACATAAATAAATGCACCAATGATGGTATAAGAAGAAAATACCAAAATTGATTTACATTAGTCAATCTATACATCGCTTTTTAAGCATTTTTAAGCCTTGATTGTCCATATATGGGATAACCATGAAATGGCTCACTTTCCAAATAATATAATATGAAATCAATTGAACATGTATGAATGTTTTGATAACCATGACCCAAATTATGAATTGTCCTCTTTCTCTCATATAAATTCATAGGAAACATATTTACATTTGGTTGAAATGTTTTTTCCAAAGAGAATATCGGATCAAAATAGGTATTTTACATTCCATTATCTAATTTAATATACATAAATATATCTACTACATCAAATTTCTTTATCTTCAAACCAAGAAATAATTCATCCTCAGTGGACTAGAAAAACTCATAAAATGGGATGGTTCCAACTCAAAAGATAAATTAATGTCACCTTGAGTTTCATCAAGTTAAATAGATAGACTTGCCAAAACATGTACTAAATTTTGAAATTGTGTTGGATCTGGAACCAAATTATTAGTATTTTCTCAAGAACTATTTTTACAATTTCGATACCAAAAAACATAATCTTTTAGAAAAATCAAAATTCAATAAATGACCCCAATGTTGTCAAATGTGTCGAAAATCCACAAAACACAATTTTTACAAGGACTCTTAATTGCACCTATTTAAAAAGTTCTGGTTTTTCATGTTGTAGACGATAAGAATAGTTCAATAACCCAAACAAATATAGGATTTGAACCAGAACAATTTGGATTCTTGCACTGATTTATCCAAGAATGGTTATTTAATAATCATTTATGTCTACATTCTTATTCTATATTTCTCATAAAAATATTAAATAATTTTTTTTGTATAATATGATATAAGAACAACTCTATCCAAAAAATAAAAGACAATTCATTTCCCTTTTCTATCAAATTAAAACAATTTCTATTATTTCATATTTTTTTATATTTTTTTATAAGTATATACTAATCTACACTAAATTCTATTAATATACACTAATTACCATTAATTATTATTAATTATAGCTAATTTATACTAATAATTTCTAATTAACGGCAACACAATTTCTAGCTAATTGGTGGCATCTATTTTTCAAAATGACATAACTCCATTTTCACCAACAACAATCACTATGAAAACCTACTTAGATGTACAAATATCTAATTCTGTATGCATGAAGATAGAGAACAGGGAGGCCTTACCATGATAATATCCATTCTTGTTCATATGAAAATGGATATATGAATGTCTTTGTAGGTTTTTCACTATTATTTTTTCGAGACAATGGAGATGATTCATTGGGAAAATGAGCATATTGTTTCCAAAACATCATCTCCTTGGAAAATTCTATGACTAAATTATATATGAAAAATCCGTTCTGATGTAAACATACCGATTATAATATGCATCAAAATGGATAGAAGTATGGCATTTACACGATTCTCTTCATTATCATGCATTTGAAAATTGATTTCCGTACACGAGTGAAAAAATTTCTAGTGATTTCATTTGGATAAAATTATAATAAGATAAGGTTTTAGACAAAGGGAGTTGGTAATAAATTGGAAATTATGCCAATTTATTACAATTTTTACAATTTGAAACTAATTAATGATAATTATTTTTGAGTATTACTAATTATTACAAATTATTAAAACATTTCACAAATTATTATAATTTATTAATAGTTATTCGATTTTATTATTAACAATTGGAATCTTTTCGTAATGATTAATATTTATTAAAATTTATTACTTCTTATTATAAATTATTATTAATTTTTATATTTATTACTAATTATCATAATTTATTTTTAAATTATTATTATTTTAACTAATTATTACTAATTATTATTAATTATTTGAAATTTTTACTAATTATTACTAATCGTTGCAATTTATTACTAATTGAAGCATTTTTTACTAATTATTGCAATTTTTACAAATTATTAGAATTTATTACAAATTAATAGAATTTAATAATATTTATTATAATTTATAATAATTTATTAAAAATTATTAGAAATTATTACAAATTATTATAATTTTTAACTAGTTATTACAATTTATTACTAGATACTGGAATTTGTCACTAATTACTTGGATTTATTACTATTTAATTCAAATTATAATAATTTATTACTAATTACTACTAGTTATTATAATTTATTACTAATTTTTACTAATTTTGGAAATTTATTACTAACTATTGCAATTTATTACTAATTGTTACTAACTATTGCAATTTATTACTAATTATAGCAATTTCTTCGTAATTATTATTAATTATTGCAATTTGTTACAAATTATTATAATTTATTACTAATTATTACTAATTATTATAATTTATCACTAATTATTACTAATTAATATAATTTATAACAAATTATCACTAATTATTAGAAATTGTTACTAATTGTTGCAATTTATAACTAAATAATAGAATTTATTATTGTTTATTACAATTTATTACTAATTATTACAATTTTTTACTAATTATTAGAATTTATTACAAATTATTAATGTTTTTAAC
Source organism: Viscum album (assembly GCA_963277665.1). NCBI lineage: Eukaryota > Viridiplantae > Streptophyta > Magnoliopsida > Santalales > Viscaceae > Viscum > Viscum album. The sequence continues at coordinate 1,966,903,245 of OY728133.1, forward strand.
TAACTATTATAATTTATTAATAATTTTTAGTAATTTTTAAAATTTAATACTAATTGTTGCAACTTATTACTAATTATTTCTTTTTATAAAAATTATTGGAATTTATTACTAATTATTACAATTTATTACTAATTTTTAGAATTAATTTTGATTTATTAGAATTTAATACTAATTATTAGAATTTATTACAACTTATTAGAATTGTTTACTAATTATTAGAAATTATCCAAATTTATTACTAGTTGTTACAATTTATTGCTAATTATTATAGTTAATTACTAATTATTGTTAATTATTACAATTTTTACTAATTAATAGAACTTATTGCTAATTACAACTAATTATTACAATTTCTTACAAATTATTTCATTTTATTACTAATTATTAAAATTTATTAATAATTATTAGATTTTATTATTAGTTATTCGATATTTTTACAAATTATTAGATTTTATTAATAATTATTATATTTTCTTACTAATTATTAGATTTTATTACTAATTATAATAATTTATTACTAATTATAACTAACTATTATCATTTATTACTAATTATTGCTAATAATTTAAATTCATTAATTTTTATTACTAGTTGTTGCAAATTATTACTAATTTCTGCAATTTATTACTAATTGTTGTAATTTATTACGAATTAAAACTATTTATTAATGATTATTACAATTTATTTCTAATTATTTCAATTTATTACTAATTATTGTAATTTATTCCTAATTATAAAAATATTGCAATTTATTTTTAATTGTTACAATTTATTAATAATTATTACTGTTTATTACTATTTTTTACAATTTATTACTAATTTTTACAATTTCATAGTAATTATTACAATTTTTAATAATAATTATAATTTATTACTAATAATTACAATTTATTACTAATTATTACGAATTGTTGTAATTTATTTCAAATTATTACCGATTATTATAATTTACTGATAGTTTTTATTTTATTACTAATTATTACTAGTTATTACAATTTATTATTAATTATTATAATTTATTACTAATTATTATAATTTATTACTAATTATTACAATTTATTACTAATTATTTTAATTTATTACTACTTATTATAGTTTATTACGAATTATTACAATTTAATACAAAATGTTTGAATTTAATACAAATTATTATAATTTAATATTAATTATGACTATTTAATATAATAACAAATAATTCATACTAATCACATGTAATATTTTGTAACAAGAAAAATAATCAATGATAAATAGAACTATCAAATTCTAATTTAATTTAACTCTAGTAAATTAACAATAATTATAAATTAAGTAAAATGAAATTAATAACGTAAAAAACAAAAGAAACAGATAAATTCCATAAAACTGAAGCTTCTGAAGGTTATCTACTTTGAATATTGCCCAAAATTAAAATTTTAAACTATTAAATATTTCGAGAGAAAAATATCCACTAGAGAGAGAAGAGCAGAGAATTGAGTGTAATGTGGAAAAAACGGGTGGTATATATATAGGTTGGATTACCTATGACATACGTATTTGTGACTGTGTACCCATCTCAAATAATAACTTCTGTGATGGGTCCCGCCACAAATATTCACCAGTTAAAAAGTATTTTGTGATGATGGACGTCACAAATGACTATCTACTGATATATTATTTACAACATGATATATACCCCGTAACAAATACCATTTCTTACGTTTTGGTGCACATGGTGCACCAAACGTTTTGTGGTGGGAACCATCGCTTTGTTTCAAAAACCTAATTATTTGCAACTAGTTGGTTTTCTTGTCACAAAAAACCTTTCCAATTGACTATTTTTGACGGGACACTTACTCAAAAAAATGGTCCATCGTAAATGGCCTCTTTTCCCGTTGTGCCTATCCATACACCATGAATGGTTTCAAAATATCACATCCACACACAAACATATTATCAACTATTTAATACAATGTGGGAGATTTTATTATTAGAAAACAACCTCAATTAAACATAAGATCCAATAAAGGATATTGACATTGATGAAAATAATATAATAAAATCATTAAAAATTTATTGAGAGAAATACCCCTTTTTAACATTGGAATCATCCAAAAGCAGTGGAATTTTAAAAGAAACCATATCTTTTAAAAATAACATTGTAAGATAATAAGAGGGTATTTAAAATTTTAATGCGTCATGACAGCGGAAAACACCACTCACGCCGTATAAGTTAAAAAAAATTATTATTGTACTTCATTGAATACATCATCCAAATAATGTCATAATTAAAGAAGGAAAAAATATTTGATTTTATAAAATTGATCTTGGTAAAATAATTCATTAATCAATATTAATTGAATAGTATATATGTTTTGAAATAAATTTTTAAGAAACATAGACATGGATGGTTAATTTTTCCTACAATATTATTGCGTAAAAGAAGCCTCACAAAATTAATGGACTACAGAATTAATCATTACATAAAACCTTAAAATATTCATTTTGAAAAAATTATAATATATTTCAATATATCATTAAAAATTCCTTCATAATTGTATTATATCCAGATAAAAAGTTATGTAAAATAATATCAAGAATATTTAAATAGAGAAATTATTAATTCCTAAATCATTCAAAACATCTCATACAACATTGAACAATTAAATAAAAATCTTGATATCTTCAAATTAATCCTTAAATACCATGAAGATAAATGTATTCATGATATGAAATAAAATAGGGGCAACCAATACACCATATAGTGGAAATATTTTTTGAACATGGCTGATATCTCACAAAAATTAAAAGTGAGATGGAAATTCTTTTACCATAGGTTTTATACTCTCCATAGTTTTATGTAACTCATGTCTAATGGTTTTAAAAATATTATGAATTTCTATTAAAATTATATGTTTATATTAATTATTTCCATGTTAAAGCAATGTTTTGGGTAATAATCTCTTTATTTTATCATATGAGTTTTGACTTGTTATTCTTTATCCTATTACGTAGATCATGATATTCATACTTCCTGGATGTAAAACATTATTTATATATCATATATATTCATTTTGAAAAAATATATATATAATATGGATTAATGAAATGGAATACACCATTATTGAAGCCGTTAGGTCGTACACAATCATGAATGCTATTTTTGTTGTCTTATTGTATTGAATGGAAGAAATTATATGACATACATATATATATATATTATTATAGAATTATTATGTCATATACTTCACAATTATTTATTATATATATTTTTATAATCATTATTGAGTGGTTAACATGGAGGATTAATCTTATCGCGTCTTTGATATGGTTAGTCGTACACATGCATGAACAATAATATCATTCCATTTATTGTGAAATGTTAATTTATTTCTTGATATATTTATTATAAATAAAAAATATTATGTTATATTTATTTCTTTATCCCCTATATACATCATTATATCCATGGAAATAATGTAGTGATAAAAAAAATTACACCATAGTGTGGAGATAATAAGTCGCGCGTATGCTCGCATGTTAATATTGCTTTTCATAGGATAGGTAAAAGGATAAATATTTTTCCCAATAATCGGAATAAAATATAATCATATATATTATAATATTGGTATTAATTTAGTATGTAAAAAAAACATAGGAATAGAAAGTAGATGAAGAAAATAAATTGACATGAATGTGTAAAACAATTACCTCTTTTTCGGGTTTGACCTTTTGATTTTCTCAAAAGGACTCCATAGGATAGATTTATGACCAAAGTATGGGTTCTAAGATTAAGTGAGGAATGTTTTTGAGGATAAATGGTTAGGTTTTGGTAGAACCAAACGGACTTATATTTTGGAATATAATAGAAGGAGAGGTTCTCTTTTATAAGAGATGGGTGGGGAAATTTTGGAAACTAAAAAAATATTAATTTAATATAATTGATTTTTGATTTCAAAATGATCCAAGGTGAGTTTTATAGAATTTATATTTTGAAGGTGTCTATGTACTCTCCACTATTGAATTTTATAAATTTACAGGTAACAAAATTAACCTTATCATTTGGCATTAACACTTAGTTAAAAAGTTTTACTCTTACTCTGACAACATGTCCTTTTTTCACTATAGGATTAATATATTTACTACTAAATGTCAAAAGAAAAAAAATTGAATAATTTATCAAAGAGTTAATATTATCCTAGTTATTCAGATGAAATATTTTTTTTCAAATTTTATACCATTCAATAAATTAATAGTTATTTTAAAATCTCATTAATGTCAATTTTGACATGATATATAACTTGACTTTCTAAAAACACATAAAAATTTATTAACTAGATAAATATACATTAAATCATCAATAATATGTCTATTTAGTCCTAAAAATCATGTATTGTTTCTAATATTTCAAATTATAGTTATTTTAGTATTTTTAATATCATTTAATTGTATCTTCATTTAATAAATCCATTACTCCATCAACATTGTGTCACCATTTAACTTAAATATTTACATTATAAAATTATAAGTAAATTACAATGATATATATAGGCATTTTATATTTCAAATTAAAATTTATTGTTGTGCATATCTCTTATAAAACCTATTACCAAAACTATTTTACTTGTTAAAAACATAAGTATAACACAATTGGAGTTTCTTTAATCATAATATTATAAATTTATTAAAGTCATCCAAGTGGCTTCATGTGGTTCCAAATTATTCCCCAATATTATTTTGGTTGAAAACAACTCATCCAATTAAAAAAAGACAAGTATTATGGTTACTTTATAATGATTATATTATTATTTTTACCTATAATTACATGATTTACCCTTAACCATCAAAACAAATTACTAAATTAACTATTCATCAATAAAATTAGGTTGTTTTTATTACATAAAAAAAAATTATAATAATTACATACATGTTCCCCCATTTTTCAAAATTAAAATCATAGAAATTGTAAAATTATGTTTAATGATAATCTCGCAGATGTGGCAAGGAGACAGGTAAAAGAGACCTTCAAAAGATCAATAAATTTTGATATCTTATTATATCATAAATATAATTACAAAAAATTAAATTAGAAAATATATTTAATATTTTTTTTTCAATTTAATTTAAAATAAATTCATTTTAATAATAAATATATATATTCATTTTAATAATAATAAAGCAGTATTTTTCACTATTAATAATAAATTGAAACTTTACAGAAAAATAAAAAAATTAAACCCTAAGAAAATTTAAATATTTATAATTAAAAAATAGTAATTATTTTAAAAATTAAAATTATTAATTTTCAAAATTTGGTTAATACGAATTATAACCCCGTTTTAAATTGCTAATTTAATATATCGTGGTACAGTCGAACTCGAGGATGTGTAAAACCCAATCAATAGACAATAAATTAATCTATTTAAGAAGGGAACTATTGTAAAATCTTGGAGATGTTACATTCTCTGCTAATTCAAAAAAATGTGTCCTTATAATTTTCAAATTCGAGTTCGATAACTAAGGTTTGACTATTAAAAACTCGTTTATTGATCCCACATTAGAATAATGGCCAATGAAACATCCACTTTAAAATAATGAAGTGGAATTACAAAGGATACTAGAGATAACACATACAAGGGTCCCATGATAAAAATACCTGAAACAAAAATATAATCTAAATTTTCTGATGGATAGTGATAGAAAACATTATTGGGAGAAATTTAACAATCACAAAGCACTAAATATGTGTTGATCTAAGGGACCATTTGAATCATCTGAAATTGTAATAGGATAACAATTTTGGTTTAAATATTCATTACCTAGAGTGGAAGAAGGAATATACATCATATAATAAGAACACATGGAATCATACTTACTTGAAAATTATAATTTCATCCTATAATGAATTATAACAAAAACGAATCATTCTCTTCAAAAGATAATATAATACACAAATATTTTATTTAACTTATATTTATATGGTTAAAAAAACCTATATGTCATATATAATACCCTATAAACACAAAAACTATGTTATAATTATTAGGGCATCACATAGGCTAGTTAGAGGTGATGTACCATTATTACCCTTCCATTATAGGTTCATGTTTTGTGGCATTTCCTGATGCAATGTGTTTTTTCCAAACCTATCTATTTTCCATTTTCTAAAAATATATTATTAAAAAATTACAAAAATAATCTTAATAAGTTTTTTATCCTCAAAAAATAATATACAATGTTCAGATTAATCAATTATAACCTTTAGACTTATCCGAAATTTTTTTATCCAAATTAACATTCCAAAAGGTTTCTAAATATATAAAAAACATTATCACGGTATTTTCCTCCAAAAACAATATTCCAATATTATTTTCTCATAAAAAATATATTATCACCATTAAAATATTAAAGAAAACATTCATTCCACAAAATCTTTGTTAAAAATGCATTGTAATACAACCATTATTTATTTCCATAATTCATATAACTTGTACATAACTGAAAATACTCAAATGGCTTAATTATTCAATCCCTAAACATGCACATTAACTTTTCTTATATTCCCATGGTAGTAGCATAATTATGTAAGTAATCCATTAGCCTATTTTGGGGTATATTCCTTTGATTAGTGACACATTGATTTGCATATTATCCCATATCTTTACAATTGTAACATTGAACATTGATAGCTTATTTTTATCTATTGTAATGACGAGCATGATATCCTTTCTCACCAAACATGATGAAAGATAATTTTCCTTTTATGAATGCACCTATATGATTCCATCCACAATTATCACATTTGAACAAATACTTCTTTCCATTCTTCCACTAATCCATCTTTTGAGAAATCATCCTATTATTTTATTTCCTTCCTCAAAATCCATAAGACTTGTATAATTATACAACCATTTTGTTCCCATAGGATATTATGTCCTAATATGATGATATTACATGGGAGAATATTTCCATTTGAAATGTTGGCATAAGCTCCCAAGGATATAACACATCTCACTCTTTGAATCACATGAGTTGGTGGAGTTCACATTCCGTTTGTTAGATGCCATTTATAAATAATGGAATATAGTACATTAAATAATAAAATAATGTATAATCACAACACTAATGAAACAATTAATATTAAATAAAAAATTAAGGCATATATAATTTCAGTGTCACGACCCATCCTCGGGGCATGTGTCGTGACTACCCCAGACCCACCTTCCATGGGCCAGGGGATAGCGACGAGCTCCAAAGGCGAATCCCTGATAAAAAGGAAAGGCATTGCCTTTAAACCTGTAACACACATAGTCCGAACACAAGTAGTAGAGGCAACAAGTAATAAAATAGAAAAGTAAGGTGTGCTGAATGTAAGTGGGCCAATATACAAATCCAATTGAACAACAAGTACATAAAAAATGGGAAAAAGTCTCATGGATCGTCCACCGGGAAATACTACATTAAGGGGAACTCGAACAACTCGTCCCTACGGTACGTCCCGTCTAGACCATCTCTGAGAAGCCACCCGTCCAACACCCTTAGCTTCGATCATTGTTGTTCGTCGTCTGCACAGAACACAACAAGGTGCTTCTAAAGCCCGTGCAGGTGTGAGTATAACAATACTCAGTAGAGGACCCCGAGACCCCTAAAGGTCTCCCAAAATCCACAAAGGATAAACCACAGAAGTAAGATACAATTAAAAAGTGTTAACAAACCCTTCTTAGGTATATGCCCTTTCACAAACCTAAGTTACCAGTCACAGTCCGGCTCCAACTCTCAAGCCCAAGAAAAACCATGTACACACGGGAAGTAAAGTCAATCAGCTTGAATATAAATGATTGAAAGTCAAGACTCAGCTCACATAGCTATACGTATTTCATATAGTGATACAAATAATCAGATGTTGTCACTGATTAATCTAAGTTATCAGACACACACATGATACAGGACCAGCTAAGCTATCAGACCCACACACGATACAAGACCACCTATTCTGTCGGACCCACACAGGATACAGGAATAGAAGTCAGAACAGTCAGACCCACAATGGATCCCGGTATAGTAGTCATCGATGTCGAACTCATGGAGAATTCTGGTATAGTAGTCGTCACAGTCGATCCCACGAAAGATTCATGTACAGTAGTCGTCACAGTCATCTCTATGGTTCCCGCACACAGCATACTCAATTTTGGGAGGGTCCACTTCTCGAGCCAAGTTTTGATACATCATCTAACAAAAAGTCTTGAGTTAATGTATCTCGTAGTTTCGTCTCATCATAATGAAACCAACGTGATAGACGGCGCGTCAATCAGACGCCCGACCTTAGAGTTATTGGCATTTCCGTTCCAGGGGCCCTGTTGGATTCACACTCGATCCAAACCCAGCTGTTTTCCAAATTTGTCAAAAATGCACTTAGAGTATTCCAAAAGTACCACCTCATAGTGATAGTCCTAGTGACATAGACGGTGCCTCATTCAGATGCACGGTCTAGAAGATTTTCGCATTTAATAAAAGACCGTCCTGACCCGTCTAATCCAGTGCGCTGGCGGGTTGGCCCGACCCATCTTGGCAGGTCCAAACTGGCTAGGGATCGGCCTGGTGTAGTGGGGTGCAACCCACCTACAGACCCGGCCTACACTGCGGGCTTGTCTGGTTTGCCCGACAGCGCCATGCGATACCGCCACCTACTCTGCTCGGTCATCCGTAGCCGGCCGGTCCGGCCCGATGCATGCGGCCCGAACTATGGGTCGTGGTTCTCCTCACGCGGTGCCTACGGGCATCACAGTTCTCCATCCCGGTTGCCCAGTTCGCCATGCTGAGTGGCCCGCAGACACAGACTGTGTCATCTCCACACAACGCCTATGGGCTCTGCATTCCTCTAGTGGGCCAGCCAGATTGGCCGGCTTGTCATCCCACGGACTGGATGGCCCGAGCGGCCGCAGGTCTCTTCACGCGGCTGGTGTGTAGCTACTGTCACTGCCACCTTCTCCGATCTCCACATCCACCGCCTCTTCTGTCCGCCATAGCATGCATGGTCGCGAACCCCTTTTCTCCGACGCACTACGACGACACCACACCCAACCAGCTCCGCCTCAATCGTAAACAAAAACAAGAATCAATAGAGGGTCTTCAGGCCATGTTTTTCTAGCCCGAACCCTCCACGTTATGTGATACCAATTTGGCCACAATCAATCCAAAAATAAATGTCGAAGTACGAGGGTTTAATTCACACGTCAAAAAATAATCCAAATTCCCCCTACCTCAATTTCGTTCATCAATGATGGAGTCATGGAAGACAGACGTCACGGAAGACAGGCGTCATTCTATCAATATCAAAGGAGGAAAATCTCGGTGAAGAGAAGTCAAGTCGACTCCATCGGTGTACTTCAAATATGGCGATGCTTCACTATCTTGCTCTAGTTGAAGAAGGATGAAGTGAATTCCATCATTTTTCTTTAGAGATAAAGGGCGTTCTTCATCGAGAGCTTCCTCCAAGGGTTCTCCAAGCTCTACCAAGATCTCCTCCTCTCCTTAGTTCTCCAAACAATCCTTATGTCAACCAAAATAAAATAATATTATCCCTTATTTTAATAGATGGCATGAGTTAAAAATAATTCAAATTAATTAATTTGGTTCACTTAATTAAATGTATGGAGTTGTAAAGAATTTCATGGGACTCAATTAATAAATTACAAGGGAGTGTTGTCACATTAATGAGAGGATCAAGAGATCCCCCCACTTATGGGGAGTTCAAGAGGTTTAAAGGGGGGTTAGAGGAATTAAGGGGCTTCAGTGGGCCCCACCTATTGACATCCTTCTTAGGGATGTTATGTGGGGGTGGCCCTACCACCAACCTCCCTTTGGAGGTTTTTAACTACCATTCAAATAAAAATATGAAACACATATTTTTATTTAAATTTTATTTAGAAACCCCAAAAATTAACATACAACTTCGACAAAACGCAACTCCGATAAAGGTATCCTTAAGGGAATACCAGCGATGTGAGTTCAACGGTGCCCTCAGATTTCAATTCTGAGAACTAGTTCAAAAGTTATAAAATCCCACTCGTACGTTTACTAAACGTACCCAAACAAAACATCAGAAATTTATTCTGGGCACATTTGTCCTTGGAATCATGTGTCGTCAGAAACTGCAGACTTGTAAAATTCCCATGTACTAGAAATTATTCCACGGAATTTCCGGGTCTTTACATTCTCCCCACCTTAGTCATTTATATCCCCATAAGCAACAATACACACTAAGGAAGAAAATGGGGGTACCTAGCATGCATCTGAGCCTCCTGCTCCCATGTGCTCTCCTAGAGGTTCCCCTACTGCCAGCGAATGCGCACCAGAGGAATCGACCGTCCATGCAGGACCTGCTCCAGTCAATCCCCAATCTCTACTGGAACCTCTATGAATGTCGCCCCTTAATTTATGTTTAGCTCCATGTGGTTGATTATGTAGGAAGGTTCATGAACGTATCTCATTAGCTAAGATACGTGGAAGATGTCGTGCACCCAGTGAAACTAAGGTGGAAGAGCCAAATCTTTGTAGACCACGTCGAGGTGAGACCCGTAGAAAGATGTGGTATCTATCCTCGAACTCCAATGGTCTTCGTCTCTAATCAGCATAGGACTTCTGTCTACTCTTTGTTGTCTTCATCCACTCCTAGATGATCTGAACCTTCACGATCGTAGTTTGCAACATCTTTGGACCCACAAGTGCTGACTCCCCTGGGTCAGTACAGTATAGAGGTGATCATCAAGGTCAGTCGTACAGTGCCTTGTAAGGTTCCATTCCAATGGTGGAGTAGTAGTTGTTCTTATACACAAACTCTAATAAGGGTATGTGATCCTCCCATTTATGTCCAAAGTCATGGACACGTGCATAGAGCATGTCCTCGAGAGTTGGAAAGGTCCTCTCAGTCTAGCCATTCATCTGAGGATGGAAGGTGATGCTCAAGCAAAGCTGTCTCCCAAAAGCCTCCTGCAACCCCTTTCATAGCCTGGAAGTGAAACAGGCATCCCAATCAGAGTTGATTGTCGATGGCACACCATGAATCTGACGATCACCCATATGTAGAGGCATCCCAAGCTCTCTACTGATCCATGATCTTTGATCAGTAGGAAGTGGGAAGACTTGGTGAGTCAGTTGACAATCACCCAGATAGAGTCGTGTCCTCTAGATGTATGTGGTAGTCCCATCATGAAATCCATGGATATTCCATCTCACTTCCACTCTGGAACCTCTAAGGGCTAAACCAAGCCTGGTGGAACCTAGTTCTCCACCTTCACTTGCTAACAAGTGAGGCATCATGAGATAAACTCTACTACAACCATCTTCATTCCTGGCCACCAGTGTTGTTGTATTAGGACCTGATACATCTTCTCCACTCCTGGATGTACCGCTAGAGGGGAATTGTAGAACTCCCTCAACACCTCCTCCTATAGTGTAACTGGTACTATGGTACATCCTCTAAGGATGATGACGTGCTCCCCACATTCAGAAAATCTGTCAGGTGCCTGCCCTGAGGATATCTATGTACGTTGCATCACACAGTCAGCATCGCCACAGCGTGCCTCTATGTCTCACTGAAGAAGTAGAGGAGTGACATTGAGGTACTGTAGAAAGGCTGCTCTACCTCTATCCACATAGGATATCTAAAATGCGGTCTGATACTCTGTCACCTCTCCTAGCAGTAGAATGCCTGATCTCTTGCTGAGAGAATCTGCTTCAATGTTCCCCTTCCCAAGAGTATAGAATATATCTATGTTATAGTCCTGGAAGAACTCGAGCCATCGTCGCTCTCTTAGGTTTAGGTCCTTCTACGAGAAGATGCACCCAAGACTCTGGTGGTCAGAGTAGACTGTAAGACACTCTCCCATCAGATAGTGTCACCGCATCTTCAAGGAAAAGACCACTACTGCTAACTCCAAGTCACGGGTAGCGTAGTTCTTCTCGTTCTATCTCAACTACCATAAACCATACACGATAACTGCTCACTCCTGCATCAAGACACACTTGAGTCTGGTTCCTAATGCGTTGTAGTAAACTACGTACGCAATGTCCACCTTTAGTAGCCACAAGATGGTGCACAAGTTAACCTATGCATTATCTCTAAAAATCTCTACTAGTATCTCTCTTACCACACGAAGGGTTTCCCCTTCTTCGTCAATGCTGAAAGTGGTGATTAAACTCTATAGATGTTTGCAACAAATCTCCAATAGTACCCAGCCAGTCCCAGGAAACACCGCACCTCCATAACACTCCTAGATGGCTCCTAAGAAAGTAGTGCCTCAATCTTCTCTGGATCTACTACAACTCTAGCCTCTGAGACGACGTGTCCCATAATTTGCACCTCTCGAATCCAGAAATGGAAATTCGAGAGATTTCTATAAAGATGGTTCTCTCGGGGTGTGTCCAGTACTACCCACAAATGGGAGGCATTCTCCTACTCAGTAGTAAAGTAGATCAGTATGTCGTCGATGAAGAATATGACAAAGAGATCGAGGTAAGGCTGGAAGATCCTGTTCATGAGACTCTTGAAAACTGCTGGAGCATTGGTCACGCCGAAGGGAATAAACAAGAACTCGTAGTGGACATACCGACACCTGAAGGTCATCTTCTCCACATCCTCGTCTCAAACTCTGAGATGGTGATAACATGACCTAAGGTCTATCTTTGAGAACCATCGTTCTCCCTTAAGTTGATCAAAGAGGTCGTCAATACTTGGGAGTGGGTACTTTTTATTCACGATCACCTGTTTCAGGAGATGGTATTCAACACACAGTCACAAACTCTCGTCCACCTTCTTGGCGAACAAAATTGAGGACGACTTGGGTGAAACACTGCGTCACATAAATCCTTTCACCTCCATGTCCTCCAGCTGTACCCACAACACACGAAGCTCGGCGGGATCCATCCGATATGCTGAAGAAGATATCAATGTCATCACTTGGTACATGTCAATGTATAAGTCTACCTCTCTACGAGAATGTAGTCTTGGAACATCGTCAGATAAAACATCCGTGTAATCAGCTGCCCCCTCCTATGTGTAAGTCAATCCTGCACTACAAAAGCTCTCTTCTCACCGGTGAAGGCGAACCTGGTTCCATCCGTGTGAAAACACCACACAATGTGCCTAATACAATCAATCTGGGAAAGAACTGTGGATAAACAGTCCCTTCCCAAGATGACGTCATAGGGCCTCAATACCACTACTAGAAGATCCCAGCTGAAGCTCTCACCTCCTAGAGTAAGCTCACACTGCTGGAACCAGTGCGTAATCATCATGTCTGCTCCTGTAGGAGTCTCTAGCCGTATGGATCGAGTCAACGGCTCCGTTAGAATATCCGAGCTCTGAATGAAGGTAGTGGAAATAAAATAATGACTTTCACATGTGTCTATAAGTAGTGCAGGAAGGGTAGAGTAGACCCAGATAGTACAATGAATCATCTCAGGTTCTCCGTGGTCATAGGCCTCGAAGGCCTGGAACTGAGCCTGCCTTTGTACGCTAGCTACCTAGGTCGCGGTGGTCCTCCTCCTAGTGGTAGTGGTGGTAGAGTCTTAAAACTTCGTCCAGCACCCGTTGCTCATCCAGCTCCTCTGCCACGTCCACCTGCTCTCGAAAGACCACCACGGTCAAAACTTTGGCTCTGCCTGGGAGGTCCCTCTACTGTCTGCTGCTTATCTACATGGTGGGTTAGGCAGTCACGAGCCATGTGGCGCTGACCACAGCACGCATATCACTGCTTTCTCCTTGTATAGCTGGCTCTATCTCATGTACCCCGCACAACCGAACCTGTATCCTGGGGTTACCCACCAGATGGCATGGTCTGCTTGGACCTCTACAACATCTGTCTACTGCCAACTGTAGAAGACACTGCTGTGTGTCTCCCTGTGGTGGGTCTCGCTACAGGTGACTGCTATGCGATAAAACTCTCGAATAGAATGGCTCTCTCAAGATCCCTCTCCTTCTTCGGGATGCTTAGGGGGATCATCGATGCCCGGATCTCATGCATAAGTCCCTGTTCGAAGGTTCAGGCCTGGAAGAATAGGTATCCTACCATATCCGTAGAGTAGCTTGAGAGGTCAGTGAACCTCACTGAGTACTGAGCCACTATCATTCTGCCCCGCTACAGATGATGTAACTCCTAAATTCGCATATCACAAAGGGTGGATGGAACAAAATCTGAGCAAAAGAGACTCTCAAAGTCGATCGAGAGTAATGATGCCTCGTCATGCACTAGGAGAATCAGGCTCCACCATCTTCCAGTTGCAGCATGAAGGGGACTCGCATCATGGATCACTATGAGGTCGGCTGGTGTCCCAACCAATCTAAAAACTCTCACAATATCTTCCAGCTAATCCTCAGCTGCCTGTGGGTCCGTCTATCCATGGAAACTGGGTGGCCTCTAGTGATGGAACTTGTGAAACGCACTCAAATGGAATGAACTCTCTACTACTTGAGCGTGTGGTATCGATGGCCTAGCGGGTAGTTGTACCACTGGTACCTCTGCTGTGATGGGGCCCTATACCGAGGCCTCGTCGCTCGGTAGGCTACCATCTCATACGAAACATGTAACCCTAGCTAGCTGCTTTCGTGGGGCCATCCTGAAATGAAACTGGTGCACCACGGTTAAAATAGTAGACTTGTTGAGCTAACAAAAAGTAATCACGAAGAAAACATTTTCAAAGGAAACACACATGCAATAACTGTTTCTGTGCACTGAGTCGGTGATCAGAAGTCAGAGTCCTAGTGTATGGATACGTCGGCTACCGCACCAACACTGTTCTCTATAAACTGATAACCACACCCAAAACACTTAACACTATTTTTGTTAAAAGAATCAGAGTCCATGTTCGGCGGTATAACCGATTTCTCTAATACCTATTTGTCATGACCCGTCCTCGGGGCCAATTCTGTGAATTCCCAGGCCAGCCTTCCATAGGCTAAAGGATGGGGACTAGAACCAATGGTATATCCTTGTTAAAAAGGAAGGTATTGATTTTAAAACTGTAACACACACAGTCTGGACACAAGAAGTAAAGGCAAAAAGTACAAAAATAGAAAAATAAGGTGTGCTGAAAGAAAGTGGGCTAGTATACAAACCCAACTGAACAATAAGTACAAGTAAAAAGGGAAAATATCTCCTAGATCATCCACCGGGAAATCCTACCTGAAAGGGAGGTACAGAATTCGAAAAACTCACCCCTATTATACGTCATGTCTAGTCCAGCTCCGAGAAACCTCCCATCCATCACCCTTAGCCTTGACCACTGTTGTCTATCATCTGCATAGAACACAATAAGGTGTGGGTGAATCCCATGCAAGGGTGACTATAACAATACTCAGTAGGGGACCCCGAGACCTCCGAAGGTCTCCCAGAATCCACAAAGATAAACCACATAAGTAAGATACAATCATGGTGTGTCAACTACCCATACATAGGTATATGCCCATACATATACCTAAGTTACCAGTCACAGTCCGACTCCAACTCTCGAGCCCAAGAACAACCCATTCCACAACAGAAGTAAAGTAAATCACCTCAAATATAAATGAATGAAATTCAAGACTCATCTCACACAGGTATACTTTCTTCGTAGAGTGATATATTTGATTAGATGTAGTCAATAATTCATTTATGTTGTCAGAACCACACCAGATACCGGAACAGCTAAGCTGTTGGACCCAAACAGGATACAAAACAAGCTATTCTGTTGGACCCAAATAGGATTCAAGAAGAGAAGTCAGAAAAATCAGACCCATGGAGGATCCCGGTACAATAGTCATCACTATCGAACCAATGGAGGATTTTGGTATAGTAGTCGTCAAAGTCGAACACACAGAGGATTCTAGAATAGTAGTCATCGTAGTCCGCCCTATGGTTCCCACACACAGTATGCTTGATTCTGGGAGGGTCCTCTCCTCGAGCGATGTGCTGATACAAAAAATATCACAAAATCTTGAGTTGATTTATCTCATAGTTCCCTCTCATCATAAGGAACCCAACACGATAGAAGGCATGTCAATCGGACGCCCGGTCTGAGAGTTATTGGTATTTCTGTTCCAGGGGCCCGGATAGATTCATGCTCGATCCAAAACCGTCCATTTTCCAAATTTGTCCCAAACTCACAAACAGTATTCCAAAAGGAAAGCCTCATCGTGAGGGTCTCAGTTCCACAGTCAGCGCATCATTCGGATGTGAGGTCTATGAGATATGCGAATTAAGTGATGACGGCTTGGCTCCTAAAGCCCAATGGGGTGTGGCCCACCTGCAGACCTGGCCTGCATTGCGGGCTGGTTCAGTTTTCCCAGCGACACCCAGTGGCACCGCCTCAACCTCTGCCCGGCTGGCCGTAGCCGGCCGGTTCTGCTTGGCGCACGCGGATGGCGCTGCGGGCCGCAGTTCTCCTCATAAACCGCTAGCGAGTGCTGCAGTTCTCCAGCCCGGCCGACACATGGCCACCCAGTTCGCCTAGCCATGAGCCTATGGACGTGGGTTGCATCCTCCTCCTCACGGCACCTTCGGGTGCCACATTCCTCAATCTGTCCAGCTAGATTGGATGGATGGTCGTCCCGTGGACGAGGCGGCTCAATCGGGCGCCAGTCCCTTTACGCGACCGGCGTGTGGCTGCCACTTCCACTGCCACCTCCGGTCTCCACCGTCACCTCTTCCATTTGTTGCGGCCCACATGGACATGACCCCCCTTCCTCCGATGTGGTGCGATGGCACCGCACCCTACGGGATCTGCCTCCATCGTCAACACAATCAATAAACAACAGAGGGTCTTCAAGCCGTGTTAGTTCGGCCCGCGCCCTCCACGTTAGGTGATAACAATTTGGCCAACCGTCAATCCAAAAATTAACGTTTAAGTACAAGTGTATAATTCACACAAAAATAAAATAATCCAAATTTCCCCTACCTCAATTTCGGTGATCAACAACGGAGTAGCGGAAGATGGATGTCGTGGAAGACGGATGTCATACCGTCAATATCAGAGGAGGAAAATCACGGTGAAGATGAGTCGAGTCGACACCATCAGTGTACTTCAAAGACGGTGATGATTCCCTATCATTCCCAGTTGAAAAAAAGATAAAGATAAGTCCATCATTTTTCATTGGTGAGAAATTACATTCTTCATCGAGAGCTTCCCCTAAGGGTTATCCAAGATCTACCAAGACCTCCTCCACTCTTTATTTCTCCCAAAAATGCTTATGCCAACCAAAATAAAATAAGATTATCACGTACATTAATGGTTGGAATCAGTTAAAAATAATTCAAATTAATTATGTTAGTTCACTTAACTAAATGTATAGAGTTGTCAAGAATTTCAAGGGACTCAATTAGATAATTACAAGAGAGTGATGTCACATTAATGGGAAGTTCAAGAGCTCCCCCATTTATGGGGAGTTCAAGGGGTTTAATGGGGGGTTAGAGGAATTAAGGGGCTCGTGTGGGCCCCAACTATTGATATTATCTTGAGGGAGGATATGTGTGGGTGGCCCTACCTCCAACCTCCCTTTGTAGGTTTTTAACTACTAGTTAAATAAAAATATGCAACACATATTTTTATTTGAAATTTTATTTAGAAACCATAAAAATTAACTTCCAAACTCAATAAAACACAACTTCGTTAAAGGCCTCCATATGAAAATATTGGCACAACGAGTTCAATGGTGCCCTCAAATTTCAATTCTGAGCACGAGTTCAAAAGACATAAAATCCCACTCGTACATTTACTGAACGTACCCGAACAAAAACATACAAAATTGATTTTGTGCACACCGGGCCTTGGAATCAAGTACCGTCAGAAACTGCGGACTCATAAAATTCTCGTGTATTAAAAAATATTCCACATAATTTTCGGGTCTTTATATTAAGAATCATAAACATGGTGTATTGTGGAAATAATTACTTTTAAATAATTCATAATGGTTTGTAACGAAAATGTAAATTATCATTACTATATCCCCCAAGAGTACCAAAAAAGGTTCATAGTAAGATCGGTAATCTTGTACCAGGTCACCCAGTGTCAAGACTGAAAACCATGATAGAGTTGAAACTCTTAGATGATACTATATCAGAACCATTCCAACTTATAGTATCTAGACTTGGATGTATTTTCTACGTATACCCACATAATCTCCACCTAACCAAAATTATTGGATGTCCTTCTATGATTATCCTTAAAATCTATCTTAGGATTATGATCCCTAATATTTGTTATCAAAATAAAATTTCTTATGTTGTTACTGAACATCCTTTGATACGAACTGTAACACCCCAACCTCAAAATCCTAGAGCTGATTCATTATTTTAATACATTGTCCTGATTACAAAGAATTAAATCCTAAATGACCAATAAATTTAGAAATCTTGTAAAATTGATATCATAAATCAACATTGCATTAAAATTCAAAAAATAATCTGAAACATATATTATTCTTTGAGAACACCATTATTCTCCTAGTTTAAACTTCCATATCACTCATAAAACCCTTAATGGAATCCTAGAAAAATAAAACATAGAAATGGGTGAGCTAATATGCTCAATAAGGGTAAAAAATAAAACTGAAGTTATCATAAGTAAGTAAAAACTTTTAAGGAATGATATTAAACACAAATAGAATCCCTTTAAGCATTATCTTGATTATAATATGGAAAAAATCGAATAATTCAATTTAAACATTCACATTGATACATTAATATCCCAATAATCACGTGTAATATCAATAAATAATTTTATAATGAGGGAATAAATAATTTCATGAATCATCCCTATAACATCAAGGAATCATGGAACGAAAAAATAGAAATATGTAAAATCCCATACTAGTTTGTTGACAGAGACCTAACAATGAATCAATAGGATCTATCGGGATTCACCCATAACTTACTATGTCTAATTCATTATTCTTAATAAAGTGGTAAAACATAACTACATAATCATTTTCATTAAAACAAGTAAATGAAATGTTAATAATTTAAAAATAAAATATGAATGGAATCAAAATAGCAGAACCACAATTAAATATATCATAAACAATTCAATACAATGTGGCACATTGTATTATAAGAAAACAACCTTAATAAACATATGATCTAACAAATTATGTTTACGTAGATGAGAAATAATATTACAAAATCATAAAAAAAATTATTGAAATAAATATACATTTTTTTAATTTAACATCATTTAAATGTCGTAGAATTTTTGAAGAAAAAGATCTTTTGAATATAACCTTTTAACCATGTAATATAATCATTAATACATTATGGCATCATGATGTTTTATAATCCACTGATGCCGCATATGTTAAAAAATTCTTCGTGTATTTTTTCAATAAAGGAAAACAAATAACCGTATAATAAAAAAAATAAAAATATTCCTTTTTGTAATATCAAACATGGGGAATATGAATTAATTTTTTTTAAAAATAATAGTAATAATTTCTTGAAATACATTTTTATGAAACATGGAAAAAGATGATCAATATGTTCTAGTAAATGCTTATGTAAAAGAAATCCTGGATAATGAAGAGAATTTATATTAATCCTCGCATAAAACTGTAAAATATTCCTTCTTAATACATTTTAATAAACATAAAAATATACAAAAAAATTCCTTTATAATCATTTTATATCCATATAACAAGTTATGTAAAATAATATTAGGAATACTGAAATGGAGAAAGGATTAATTATTTAAACATTCAAAGAGTCCCATACTACTTTGATCATTTAAATCATATGTATAATATCTTAAAATGAATACTTAAATAACATGAAGATAAATTTATTCATGATATGAAATATATTAGGTTCATTACATACACCACACATAGAAAAATAGGTGGTGTCTTATATGTTACAAAAATTAAAACTGAGATGAAAATTCCCTTAGCTTAGTTATTATACTCTCCAAACATGTTTGAAACTCTTTTATAATGGTTTTAAACATATTATAAACATATCAAATAATTATAATAATATTTATTATGTCATATTATATCATATTATGAGTTTATATTAACTATTTATTAATTATTTCCAAGTTAAATCAATGTTTCAAGTAATAATCACATTTTTTTATCGTATGTGTTTTGACTTGTTATTCTTGATCCTATTACATAAATAAGGATTAAATTACATATATAATATAAAAAAAGAGTTATTAATCATATATATTAATATATAATAATATATAATATGTAGATATGTGAAATAGAATACACTATTCATAGAGATCGTAGGTCATACATACACATGAACGTTATTTCGGTTTTATTATCATATTGAATAGAAGAAATTAAATTATATATATATATATTAGTAGAATAATTAGGTCACATATGTAAAACATAATCATTATATATATTTTTATAATCATTCATTAATGGTTAACATTGAGGATGAATCTAACTGCATTGTGTAGACAATGGGTTGTACATACGCACAAGGGAGGATATCATTCCATTATTGGTGAAATGGAAAATAATTTGATGATATATTAATTATAAAGAATAAATATCGTGTAATATTTATTATTTATATCTTCCATATTCATTATTATAAACATTTAAAAAAAATTAGTGAGGAAACACAAATTACACTACAGTGTAGGTATGGTAAGTCGTACATATTCTTGCATAGTGATATTATTTTTCATAGGATGGGTAAAAGAAGGAATATTTTTGTCCAATAATCATAATAAATACTCATTATATATATTATATTGGAGTTATTACATTATTATTTGAGAAATAATATTTGGAAGTATAAAAAAATGGAATTAAATTGGTAAAACAGTTACTCTTCATTAGGTATGTCCTTTCGATTTTTCACAAAAGAACTACGAAGGTTGGATTTATAACAAAATTATATACACTAAGATGAATTTATGGAATTTTTTAGGATAAATGGATATGGTTTGGATGAGAAAAAGTACTTTATAGGTGTAAATAATGGATAATGAGAGGTTCCATTTTATAAGAGAGGAGATGGTCACTTTTGGAGAATCCAAAACGATTAATTTAATAAAAGATGATTTTTAATTTCAAATAGATAAAAATTCAGTTGTTTCCAAGATAAAATATGTATGGTTTTAAATAATTTTAATCAATAAATTTTAGACATGTTTTGAAGACAAAAGTAACCATATATTTTGACTTTAACCCATAGTTAAATAATTTGACTCTTACTGTTACAACTTGTATTTTTTCACTACAGAGTTAATATAGTAACTATAATATGAAAAACAGATACCAATTACATAATTTAAAATATATTTAATATTAGAAATATTTTTGAGGAAATATATATTTTTATGAATGTTTTTTCATTTAATAACATGTTATTTTTTTTAAAATCTCATTTTTATCAATTCTGACACTTTTTACTACATGACTTTTTAAAAACTAATAAATATTTATTCTATCAAAAAAATAAATTAAATCAGCCCAAAAATATATTTTTCATCCAATATATTATTTTATGAAATAAAATATTTAAAAATATATTTATTTTAGTATTGTTAATATAATTTAATTGATTCTTCCTTTAATAAATCTATTAATGAATCATCATTATTTCACTGTTTCATTAATTTTTTTATTTAATAAAAATATAAATAAATTACCATTATGTAGATAATGATTTTATATTTCAAATTATTATTTATAGTCGAACATATCACATATATATCCTTATATTAAAAATATTTTACGTTAAAAAAAACAAAAGTTTAACAAAATCATATTATTTTTAAATACAGTATTATAAATATATTAATTTCATCCAAGTGGCTCTATGTGGTCCCTAAAAATATCATAGGAGTAATTTGATCGAAAAACAAACATAATATAATATTAGTTCACGTTTCAAGTTAATTTATAATGCTTATAATATTGGTTTTAACCTTAATTTCCAGATTTATCTATAACCATTATAAAAAAATTATAAAGTTACACTTCACCAAAAAAATTATTCCTTTTATATAAATTTTTTAATAATAATTACAACCAAGTAATTACATTTCTAAAAATTAAATTCACATAAATATTAAAATTAGTTTTAATAATAATCTCTTATATGTGACGAAAATGTGGGTAAAAGAGATGTTAAAAAGTTCAATAAATTTTAATAACTAATTATATAATAAAATTAATTCAATGAACTCCATTGGATTAATATATTTATTATTTATCTTTTGTGAATTTAAAATGAATTTATATAAAAATTATTATTTAAATATGGTTTAAAAATAATAAGGCAGTATTTTTCACTATTCATCAAAAATTGAAACATTACATGAAAATACCCAAATTTCACCCTTATTTGATTTTGACATTTAAAATTCAAAAATGAATCTTATTTTAGGAAATAAAATTTATAAATTTTAAAATGTGGTAAATTGTATTCATAAAATCATTTTAAATATCTAATTTAGTATATTGTGGTATTCTCAAACTCGGTGTTGCGTACAATATAAGATAATGAAGAATCAAATTATATTTATGAATAAATATTTTATAAAAACCATTATTTTCATAAATTTTAAGAGTTGTGGTGGTGGATAATTAAAATAATACAACGATGTTTGATATAATATGTTTCCTCTTCATTGGTTAACTCCGTTTAGTTTTCATAAAAGAGCTTGCATAGTTTTGTATATACTAAAGGAGATAATTCTTGGAATAATTTAGGGATGTAAGGAAATTATTTCCAAATATGTTAGGTGAGAAAAAGTTATTGATATATGTATATAAATGGGTGGGGTGAGTTCATTTTTTTAGGGGATGAGGAGTGGAAAAATTTTAAATTTTTTAAAAAGTAATTGAACCCATATTTTTCTATGAAAAGTGTCTCCAATTATAATCCAAATTAGATCTAATAGATAATATGTTCTATATATGGCTATAGAATGTTATTTGGTTAAGTTTATTCGTTTTTTGGGCCTTATTATTATAGATTAGTCTTGTGGTAAGTTAATTTTCCCCTTAATCATTATAATTATTTTCAAATACTTTCACTAATATATTTTTGACGAAATCTATGTTTAAATTTTATTAAATTATATAATATTCTGATTGATAATATGTATTTCCTTTTTCCAAATTTCAATCATGAATGTGGATGAAATTAATATAAAATAAATCCCACTGATGTGATGACCATGATGTTTTTAATGCAAACAATGATCAATCTATTGTAATGTTTTTATATCAAATTTCTAAGTGACACTGATTAAAATGACCTAGATTGGATTATTTTTTTTTTAATATTTGTCTAATTTGACTTTAAAACCTATTAAAAATATAATTTAACCTTATAAATAAATTGGACGAAAAATGATTTTTTGAATTAGAATTGTGTATTTTTACTATCCATCAAAAAATGAATCATCAATGTAATATAAGATAAATACAGCCAATTATAATTTTTATGTTACCCTATCAAATATTGAAATTATTTCATACAAATAAAATATATGAATTTTCCATAAAATGGATTTAAAATGGGTTCTCCGTTAAAAGGCGGTAAAAATACTTGTTGGAACAATACATATTTTATTCATAAAATTGGATTTTTTCTTATGCTATATATATAATACATATTGGATGAGTAAAAAAATATTTAATGAATATATTATATATAAATTTCATTGAAAAAATTAAATAAATTAGTTTTTTTATTTTATTTAAATAAAAATGTGTTTGTATGTAGAAAAATAGTTTTCCTAGAAATATAATTTCATTATTTTCAAATAGTTTTTACATATAGTAATAGTAATTACTAACAAAATGATTAATTTTATATAAATTTGTGATTCATATTTTGAAACATTGTTTAATCATATCCACATATTCAATTAAAATGGCTAGGTGGTAGATATAGTAATAAAAATTTAATTATTCTATTAATAGAATATTATAGATTCGTAAAACACAGCCTTGTATATAACACAACATATCAAGGGGACTTTATATTATGTGTAATATAAGAAAAATATAGTTTTCTGTATAACATAGGCTAATATTGGTTTTGTTTTTATTTCATTCATTCCAAACCTAGTTCTCTAATATATAAAAATATATATTCAGAGTTGTCTGAAATTCAAAATATTAAACGATGAAATGAATTTGAAAAGAATGTTTCTAAAAACATCTGGTTGTTACATACATAACCCAAAACCATAATGTTTTTGTTGAATTAATTTCATTTAAATAATTTAATAATTCATTTAGTGGAGTTAGATTATATATAGTGAATTTATTTGATGTACCAGTATTGGAAATTTATATATCAGGAGAGGGAGATCACTCTTCACATCTCGAGTCTTCCTTCGATTATATAGGTGTGTATAGAGGAGGATGAATCTCCATTATAATATTATTCTCAAGAATTGATATTATATCCTTATTAAAAATCTTATCTAGCTCGAATTATTCATATAACAAATGGAATCATGCTCAAAGACATTCCCATTTTTGGGACCATACTGATTTATTACATAAATAATTATCTACCCTTTCTATTGGTAAATATGTTTAGTTGTCATAAGAACTTATACCTAGATATCTACCCATATTCAATAATATTATTATAATGTACATTATTTCATGCAAATAATTTTTGAATATTCGACAAGATAATATAGACACTGTTTTTTAATACTGAGTGATTCATAGTGGGGTGATTCCATCCTATTCATTAAAAAAGATGGATCAATGTTCCTCTACATTTATTATCATGAGACCACAAATATTACTATAAATGAAAAGAATACCTTTCTAGGGATTAATGTCTTGTTCAATAAATTATGTGGGGCCCAATATTTCTCTAAGAATGAAAATCGGTTAGGATGTGACAAAGTAAAGGTAAATAAAGAAAATATTCCCAGGAGTACAGTTTGGAAATGCTATATACAATATGATTTAGTTGTGATTCCCTTAAAAATCACTAATTCTCAAAAAAAAGATCATTGAAATAATGAAATGAGTCATTTATGTCAACCTCGAGAAATATTTTATAGTATTTATACGTGATATTTTAATATACTCTAAAATTAAGGAGGATATGAGGGTTCTTTGAATGTTTTGCCAAATACATTGATAATGGAGGAGTTATATGCCATGTATAGTAAATATGAGTTTTCTATAGAGTTTCTATCTATAATGGAGAATTTTATCACTAAAAAAGTGTTATCCTTGGACCCTTATGAGAAGCATGAAATTGAGGAGTGATCTAGACCATGATCCATAATTGTGATCTGTAGTTTCCATACACTAGTGGGGTTTTACCCATGATTTATAAAAAACTTCTCATGATTTTCAATCCCATGAACCATGATGAATCCGAAAGGAATTTATAATTTTTTAAATTTTAATGTAATGTAATCTTCACAGAGTTAAAATGGATGCTACTCATTTCACAGGTCCATATTCTATACTCAAGTGGGAAACTATTTGTTTTATGTAGTGACACTTCCAAGATGGGTTTGGACTGCGTAGTGATAGAGAATGATAATGTGGTAACCTATACCTCAAGGATGTTAAAATTCCATGAGGATAACTACCAAATGTAAGATCTTCTATTGGTTTTCATGATCCAAAAATTGATGTATAGGTGGAATAACATCTATAGGGAGAAGTGTAAAATATATATGAATCACATTAGTCAAATATATATGTATTTATATTCACATAGGAGGAGCCTAATATGTGAAAGAGAAGACAATTTAGGGTAATCATGAACTATAATTTCTTATTTAATTTCCATTGAACAATGTCAAATAAAGTGTTATGTGTTCTTTGTATAGAAAATCTAACAACCATACCAATGATGTGAATTGAGAGAGATTTGATCTTCATATACATTCAAAGGATAAACATCGAAGTAATGATGAATGTAACATCATTATTATTTTTATCAAATGATTACTCAACCATTCCATTATTATAAGATAAATGATAATAAAATGTATGCTGTGAAAATATATAATTTATTACAATCCTTATTGTTGGGACCAAAAAACACATCCACAAGATTTCCCAAATGCTTCCATACATGATTTAATGGAATATGCCATTTCAAAAGATATGATTTCATGGGTTTTTGAGCCCGAACAGAGTTACAAATTAGGATTTGTAGAAATTAAATGATTGGGATAAAACTTGGTTTGTGAAGCCCATTGATCAATCTCCCAATACGGTCATGGAGTACTGTGAAGGAAGCCTCCACAAGTCTGAGGAGCATGACCAGTGCCATAAATAGCACCATGAAGGCCATGATAGAAGCCTATTCAAGATCAATGAATTTGACCAGAGCCTCACATTCACTGAAAAGGCCGTTACAGTAGCCTCTATGAGTCCATGAAACATGTGAAATTGAAAGATCTACCTCCAATTTTGAAGAAAAAAATATCTTCATAGAATAGTTATGAGCATCATGAGACCCACTATTCCTATAAATACCTCCCTCAATCGTTCATTTTATTGGGATATGGCACTGGGTCATGCCCATATGCTCTCTATTCATGTAACTCATGTTCACCACAAACACCCTATTTTGTGAAGCCCTCATGCACCATGAAATCCCCTTCATTATGTTCTTGAGAGCCACCATTCCAAATGGATATCCCCTTTATGAAGGCCTATGCCATTCAACAAGGTATAATGAACTCTGATTCACTCATGTATTCACAATGAATTCAACCATCACGAAGCACCCCTATGAATATGGTCATGCTTCATGTAAAACTGGCCTTTGGGAAACCCTATGCTTCAGGAAATCCCGAGCACTACGCAGGCCCATGCTCAGTGAGACCCTGATCTCCGAGAACCTCCATCCATCTCGAGACCCTATTATTTGTGAACCCCTTTCCTTTTTGAAGCCCTATCATTCAAAAATATTCAACATTTGTGCCCACCGCTCCATAAAATGGGGTTGCGCCCCTACACCCCTTCTCTACATCATTGTCGAGCTCCAATTCTTTCCCTTTGTGCTTGTCCCTTTTCCAGCATCCATGACCCCCATGATGAATGTAGAGTCACACAGTGAATTTTTTTTGGTCTGGGATGTCAAATTTTCCAATTCATATGTATGCACACCCACCATACACCTATGGAATAGAAAGATTTGAGATACTTCTCCAAAATCCCAGAAATACCTTGATTCGACATATTCCACTTCCTCCCTTTTACAATCCATGAGTTGAGATTTTAGTCTTCACTTTTTTGAGTATCTTGAGTTGAACCATTCCTCACGTAATTCCTCCAAACCCAATCAATTCACTCATATTCTATGGTGAATTAGAAATGGATTCCCTTTCATAAGTCCCAACACCGTCAGTTTATAGGCACCCAATGCCAAATATTCATATCTATATAACATTCAACTATAGTACACCCTATATAAAAAAAATAGCATTCTTATTAATATAAACAAGATATACCTTATACGCCAAGCATAATATGCCAATAGTCACATATATATGACTTTAAACCATAGTAAAACCTATATAAAAAACATTGGTTTCCCCATGATCCAAAGAACAGATGCCTTATCCACCAAGAATATGATTCTAATAGTCCAATCAATATGAATTTAAACTTAAATACACCCTATATGACAAATATAGGTTTCCTCTTATTCAAAATAACATATTCCTTATCCACCAATCATTATATGGAAATAGTCCCCACTAAATGACATTAAACTATAGAATTATTTATCATTCAACAATAGGATTCCTCTTGTTTTAAATTAGAAATGGATTATGTGACAAGGAAAAGATACCTCATTCCATGATTAATGAGGTGTAATTTCATGTGTGTTGGAATCTATTCAAACATTCCACAGATCCACCTCAAGATTTTACTATTATTTATTTGGATCTTCATCTTCTTTCGTGGTTTAATAGACCCCCTAACATCTTGGTACTACACCGCATTGTCTCACCTACCATTCATGGCCAATTCCTTGGAAAAAATTGGACGAAACATTGAGGTTGCGATCGTGTTTCAAAAATGGTTAGTGGTTGGCCCTAATTTGTTTGTTTCCATCTTAGGATAACTCAATGTGAATGTTGTGATTCGAATATGGTTAGAAGTTATCTCTCTTCATCATGTCTTCCCCACTATGTTCTGAATATTTTTCATTTAATTCACACTTTACATCTCTAATTATTCGGATTGTTTTAAACCCCTTTTCATTATCCTGCTTATGCTCTTGCACATATTTGTAGGCCCCAATTATATTCTACAAACCACTAGTGTGTTGGGATTCCATCTTGGAAAGACATGTGGAAGAAATTATGGGAATATTCCATGTGAAATCTCCCTCTAACATTCCGACTTCTTAATGGAACTCAACCAGTGTTCATTTGTAAGCCCCTTTAACCATTATCGCTCCTTAGCGGCACCCAATAATCTTTATGCATATTCCCCATTCACTATTACCATTCCATAGTGGATACAAAGTTGTATCCATGCAATATTTTCATCCACAATTGCATCTTCATTGTGTCACCTAGTTATTATCCACACATATGACCCTTTCACCATTATCGCTCCATAGCGGAACATAGGCAGGGTCAATGCATATGCCCCTTTCACTTTTTCTACTCCTTAGTGGCACCAATGCTACTTCCATGCGTAAGGGATATCCATTATTTACACTGCTTAGTGGCACTAAGGCTGCTTCCATGTGTAATCCCCATTCACAACATTTTTGCAGATGCACCTTTACTCCATCATCATCAAGTATGTTATTACCTCTTGTTTCTCACACGAAACCTGACTCACATGAGATTAGAGTAAACAGTTATCATAACATCATTTTTTGGATGCCTTTAGTGTGTAAACCCCATGCCCCTTTATACTAAAATATGTGTACTTTAATCCTTTACATTTCTAATAAAGGTACGTAGGAAGCCTCTTTGAGGTTCAAGCCCATCACCCATCAGTCCTGACCACTTCACATCAGTTTACCCTTTTCCCGCATGATATTGAACTATATGCCTATTTCTTCCCACATGGAACTAAACTATATTCTTTTGAACTACAATGGTTATCATACCTATATCCTGTATAGCGTATATAAGAATCCTCCCTAATGTTCAACCCCAAACAAAGGTAAACTTTGGAGTTCCATTTGTGGGGACCCACATCCTTGGTCCTCCCCTTAGTAGTGTGAGACCAATTCTTGGGCATCTAACCATGCATAGGCACTACCCTCAATCCATACTCTACCAACATATAGTTTCTACATTGAAATGGTCCCCTAACAATGCGTATGTACCAACACATCTCTGGGTCATTTTCATTTAAATACACCATGGTTGTATGCACTATCCTGAACTACTTGGAAATTGATTCCTTACTATGAGGATACGTTAGAAGACTCCCTAAGGCTAAATACCATCATCCATGTCACATTCCAGACTTTACTTCAATCCTTTGTGTTTTCGGATGATCCTTCCCTTACCTGGAGGTTATAATTTCTTACGAGTCCCCATTCATGCACTTCATTCTCACAGTTCACCATCTCAGGTGTCGCATCACCTCTCCAAACTATATAGGATTTGATTCCTCACACTAGGGGTAAATAAGAAGCCTCTATGGGGTTTAATCCCAATTCCACCATCATCTTCATGTCTTTTCCATCACATTACATCCATCCACATCATTAAACCCTCCATCATCCGTCCTAATTTCTACCCGGGCCGCCACATCTCGGTGGGATCACACCATTTACATGGGTATATAACCATTCATATTTCCCACAAATTCCATAACCATCCAACCAAGAGTGTCCCTCTTCCGATTAAACTCTATCAATACATAACCCCATCATTTCTATCGGTCATTTTCTTTTTTTTACACCTTGATTCCATTTTCACCCTTCAAACTGCACGGGTTTTGATCCATATCGTCTATTGATGGTATATAGGAAACGTCCCTAAGGTTTAATCCCAGTCAATGGTAAACCTTGGTTTCCCCCTTTATGTGTTGTACATTCCCTAATCCTCCCTTAATGGTGTCCAGATCAGCCTTCCTAGTTTGATATATTCCTTTTATGGGACATAACACACTAGGTCCGCTATTATTGGGTGTTCTGATCTATCCATCTAGTAAACCATCTAGGCAATCCCTCCTAGGGATGTACCAATCAGACCCACCTCTATGAGGAATTTTTATCACTCTAAGTCCATCTACA
Organism: Viscum album; assembly: GCA_963277665.1. Classification (NCBI taxonomy): domain Eukaryota; kingdom Viridiplantae; phylum Streptophyta; class Magnoliopsida; order Santalales; family Viscaceae; genus Viscum; species Viscum album. The sequence goes on from OY728133.1 coordinate 1,966,933,451, forward strand.
CAAGACATTAATCGAAAGGCCTCCACTATGTTGAACATTGTATGTCTAAGGAAAACCATAGAAAATTCACCATTGGATTTACTGTCTCAGAAATTCATTAAACATGTTGCTTACCCTGTGTCAACCATGAGAAGCTACGTAAAATCATAGAGACATGCCTCTGTGATAAGATACCAAACAACTGACGTGGGACTCCTTGGGTTCTTCCCCCTTGAGATTCCACCTTATGTTGAAGAATACAGGTTCCCCAATGTTCATGCATGCATAGATGCCCCGTCATGCCTAATATTACCATCTACTCTAACAAAAGACTTCCACCATGTCAAAACCCCATGGAATTTCGTCAGAGAAGAGGCATAATTAACAAACATCCACAAAGAAATATATACATGAATGAGATTCATGAACAACGACTCAAATCTACAAGGGAGACTCGGTCTAGGGGACAAGTCATGAGGATGTATCCACAGATTAAAGGACCAACATCCCATCATCTAATTTGAATCTTGGAGAAAAAATCTCTAAAGAAGTGATGAATGACACCCTCCTATGGAAAGCGATAATGTGGGGAAACAAATAGTTGAATGCTCTCCAAAAATGGAAGCACGCTCTGGTGGAAGGCGTTGAAAAAAATATGTAAGGGGAAATCATTATAAATATAATATGATGATTAATTTGTTGTAATATTTTTATCAAAACAATGTGAATCATCAAATAAGGATATAAAAAAGGATTCATTGAATGATTCACCATGATAAAAATTCTCCATCCATCCATGTATTATGAATATATATTGTTATCTCTGATAACACTATTTGTAGTGGAAAATATGGAATGAGATCATGAATGGTACATCACTGTTCATGGTTTTTCTAGAAGTGAAGGTATACAAGAATACCTCACCATGTACTTTGTCGCATTCCTACTAATGAAATCCAGAGGAAATAATGTTATATGAGTTAAAATGAACTGTCTTGCAAATATTGGTCATTTCGTTCCTAATTGTGGTTAATTATAACTCCTTCAACTATGAAAGATATACGTCAATGAAGTTTTATGTTTTCAAGGAACACCATAATAGAAAGTATCTGATTATGATAAACAGTTTACCTATATGATATGGAATAATGTCCAACATGGACTAATCACTAAGTTGAAAAATAGTAAATATTATCAAACACAATAATATTTACAATCTTATAATACTATCATGAAATTTGAGGACATGATGATATATTTTTTGATAGAAATCAAAGGATCATCGGATACATATCTTCCTCATGTTTATTTCTCCGAAAATAATAGTTTCTACTCATGTATTCAAATTTCCCTATATGAATACCTTTACTGGACGAGATTTTGAAAATTTGTGTTTTGGCATGATTTTGGAGAATTATTGTGGCTGGGAACAAAAAATGGACAATGAAATGGTAAATTTTGTGAAGACCATTCAACATCACATCTGAGAAACACAATGTCAAGAAATGAGCTATGCTTATAACTATTAGAGAGACCTGGAGTTCATTGTAGGAAATAAAATTTTTTCATTATATATCTCTATGATAGAGATTCATCATAATTTGGATGAATGAGAAACTACGTTTCTTGTATATAATCTCCTATGAGATTCTGGATCCCATCGAAATAATGTCATATCGACTATCAATCCCACGAAAAAATGCATCAATTAATTTGTGTGTTCCACATATCCATCTTGATTATGTTAAATATAGATTACTTATATTTAAATAAATTTATAGGTGTTAGGGAAAATAAATTATCTCTATTATAAGGAGAAACTAGCTATGATCACAAATAGTAGAGATGGAATTCTATGGAGTAAGGAAACTCACCTATTAAAAGTACTCTGGACGTTCAAAAATTAGGATGAGGAAACAGGGATATTGAAAGAAGTCTTGAAACTAAAGTTCCCAAAAAATTTCATCATAGTTGTTGAAAAGAAATTTCATTTGAAAAACCAATTAATGTGGTATGGTTGTAATGATCTATAATTTTATAAATTTAATTTCTCCTATGATTATATAAATGTGTCATATTTAGTATTCTAGTATTATATAAATGACACACAGAAAATGATAAATAATCCATATTTTATTGTATGAAATTTACTATTAAAATTAGTTAATAAATATAGATATATACATATAAAATAATACAATGGAAACAAAATTGAATAAAATTTTCACACAATATCAAAAGCTCAATTTGGTGATTTTACTAGAATAACTACACTCATGAACAACAATAGAGAATTGAAACCATATATTATTATAATAATATTCATCTACAAAATCAATATTTTTATTAAATTGAGATAAAATTGAATATAATGAATAAATAATGATGTAAGACATATTTAATGAAATTTGGGGACCAATAAGACTGTTGAAAATATGGTAATTTGAATTTTAATCTTCCCATTGTGAATAACAACATGACTATTTCAATAATATACTCGCATATTATTTTGTTAAATTATGTTTTTATGTCAAATAAAATTAAAATGTGACATATTTATATCATAATAAAAGTAAATAATTTTTTTGAAAATTATGGAATATGTGTTTTTAGTTTTCTAAAATAACAATGTTTCACATTATTTTTTATAAAATATTTATATTTTAAAAAAATACATACATATTTTTTATAAATTAATATTATTTTTTTTATAAAAATAATATATTTTTGTTAGACTACAATTAATTTTTTCAGAGGGTTGAAAAATTTATTTTCATGTTAAAATTGGTAATTTTATTTTAAATTAATAATTTAAATAAATTTTTAATTTTTAATATTTACAGAAATATTTTTGAAAAATAGACTTTTATTTTGGAATATACATATCTAAAATTGTTAGGAGTATTTTTTTTCAAATAGCTTAATTTTTTTTGAATATTGAAATATTACAATATCAGATATATATAACTTTATAAGCTAAATACATGAATTTATGATCCATGGTAGAAGGAATAAGTTATTACTTCTATCTAAAATTCACCATTTTCTAAATATAGTCACAAAAATTCATCATTATTGTAATTCTTATGAAAAATAGTAATATAACGAAAACAATATTAAAAAACACCCATCTCTACCAATTTTAAATTCCACCACCAAGCAACCATTGTCCTCACACCTTTTAAGCATTAGAACTATAATATTTTGTCATATTTCTCTTCTAAATATTCTAAACCATATATTTTTTATCCTTTTATCACTATATATAATTCCAAGCATCTTTATAGAGTGGAATAATAGTAGATTAGAGAAGGAATATGTAAATTATCAACTATGCCTCTTTCAATTCAGTTCTTCCCATATCTCTCCCATAGGGCTACAATAAATATTCTAATATTATTATGAAAATATTAAATATAGTTATATGTTATTATCATATTGGAATATCCATCTTCAACACGCCTCTCAATTAATTCAAAAAAAGGTTGTTCACGATATGGTTTGTTCATTGCCTCTTTGAACAAGATACTACATTTTTCTCTAACTCTTCAAAAGATTGTTATAGAAATGTTATTATGGACCAATATAATTTTAATAAGTATAATATAACTTAATTAATGTTATATAATGTTATAATAATATTATATATATAAAAAATATAGTTCATTATTGTTTGTAAACCCACCTAAATGGTTACTCCATATAATGATTACACTTATACTAAATGAATAATCCCTATATCATGACTCATTTGGATATTTGGGAGTATTTAATTTTTTAAATAAAATGAATATAATTAATTTCCATTCAATATTTTTTGTCCCATTTGGAAGGAATTTAAATTATTATTCACAAGTAATTTTAATTGGGAACATTGAAACAGACACACCTATAATAGTGAAAATGTAAATTTCATGTCACTAAAATGGTTTTAAATATATAAAATAAAATTATAATAAATAAAATTAAAATTTAATGTGTTGTAAAATAATCATCTAATTGTTATAATTTTATAATCCAATATTTTAAGTGAATGTTCAGAACAAATCTATGTAGAAGTTAATGGATCTCTCCAAAAAAACCTATTTTCTATTGGTTATGAAACTTTTCTCTTAATCTCACCGTGTCTCTATATTTTCTATTATTTAATGAGTCTAATATATATATAGAAGATTTTCAATTCATTTTATGGGGTTATACATTCCTTAAATTCATTTCTTAAATCCTTCTTTAAAATGAAACGTGATTAAAGGGAACCTTTTTTATCTATTTATCTTTCTATATAAAAATATATTATTGTTTATTTCTCATTAATAATTTAATTAAATGAAGGAGTATATAATTAATATATATTACGGTCTAAATCTAATTTTCATGGAAAGTTACATATTTTTTCTTTAATTAAAATGCATAAACCTCTTCCTTAAAAACATATTTTAAATGTTCATTTCTATAAGAATTTATTTTCCCTTTCTCGTGAAAATATTAAAATGAACACATTATTTCAGAACTATTATTAAATATTCAGATATGAAAATAAATAATATTTAATACATATTATCATTTCAATATTTATGAATCCTTATCTCCATATGACATGTTTAATGATTATGAATCACATTCATTTCAATCAGTAATTTCTATTTTTACGCCATAAGATTGATTTACATCCCTAGAAAAATATCTGAATGTACATGTTATGATGGGTGTGACAGATAGTGATTAATTACATTATGTAATGTTTATATCTAATGAGATGAAATTTATAGAGACATGGATTAAACTTACACCATGATTGGACTCTATCAACCACGTGATGTTGTCTACGTGGTAAGCCATAACTTATGTTTATGTCAGGTTTTATGTTGCAACCACATTCTATTGATTCTATTATATTATGATTGTGTATTCTGTATTTTATTATTTCCTGAGGTTACTCCTGATCCTTTTAATTTAGGATATCATGTTCTTTCTTACGAATCATACGTTATACTTTATTATTATGTTTATTCTCTTATCCATTATTAATGATAACCACTTTTGTTAATATATTCTAGTTATCAGATTTAGTTTTAAGAGAAAATTTTATTTTGGATCACATTATGAGGAAAAAAATAATTTTTTTATTTTAATTTATTATGATATATTTTGACTCTAGTCTTCTAATGAAACTCAGACCCATAACGATTGAATTTTTTTTGGTTATTTATTTTCAAAAAAAATATATTAATATGTTCAATTGTGTTTTGAATCTATGTTCTCATTAAACATTTATTTAATATATTCTAGTGAAATAATGTTTTCTATGATAAAATGATTAAAATTATAAAATATGATTCCTTTATTAATACTTCTAGAATTACATGCTACCATACCCACAACTATTTTCGATCCTTAAACACTTAATATTATTTCTAGTTACTCTCTCCACAATGAATATCCATCTAATGGAACCATGGATAGCAAAAAATTATGATCATGGATGTATGCCCATATTTTTCATTTTTATTCCTAAATTGAGGTAATATAGTATAATGATTTTCTTTAATAAGGTATTTTTGCAGGAACCCAAACATCCATACACATATCTTCATTGATCAAATAATTTTTTTTTCAAATTTTGTGATAAATAAAACATTTATCATCATTTATAGAATACACTAATCATATGTTATGAAATTAGATTGTATGAGATTTATTATCTTTTTACATAATATTACTAACATGTTTTTTAAATAATTTCATATACATAATAATTGCCCAAATCTATATTTCTAAATTTTTTATTCTAAAAATATTTATTTAATCTAATCATCCAATTAAATACAACATGTTAACATATGCACTAATTTACAATGCCATGACACCCCAAGGTATCTGACACACACCATCTTATATATCAAAAATGTTTCCACTTTATCTAATTTCTAAATGAAAATTACATTCTCTGATAATATATTTATGATCATAAAAACATAAATCTATAAAAAAACATATATTTTTGATGTTAAAATTCACATTTTCTTTACTTAAAATATGAATAATCTCATCATCTAAAATATAAACCTTATTAAATATTATAAAAATTTATTTTTCCACTCCCCATTTAGATATAGAATTAAATAGTTTTTTTAAATTAAAAACAAGTTATTCCATTGGTATTTTTACATTGAGTATTTAGGTAATTTTACCATTAGTTTTTGTATTTTTGGTACATTTGAATGCTCTCAAAATAGAGTTAACTCTATGATCTATCCAATCCTTCAATAGATGTCCCTTTTTCATGTAATATATATATATATATATATATTAATAGATTATTTAATTTATATTTTGATTCTATTATATTTTATTATTATGATTTATTCATCCTCCAACTTCTATGATGAACATTATTCCAATAAATTCCAGGAAATTCAATTATATAACATCATTATTAAAAACGAGAAAAAAATTGTTTAAAATAAATTATAAATCCTTTCACTATAAATTATGATAATGTTAATGATAACATCCCAATTATTGGAGAGATTAAAAAAAATTAAAAACAATACTGTATCTAATGAAACATCACACCAATTGATTCCAATTGAATAATGACCATATTGTTGTCATTAGAATAAAATTCCACAAGAATTCCCTCTAAAATTATCATGTTTAATAACATCATCATCATGAAGACATTTTTAATACTATTTTGTTCTTATAAATATTAGTTTGACGCTTATTCAATCCCATATTGTTATTCATATCCATAATGTTTAAGTAAAAATTCATTACCAATGACATTTTTAGTAATCCATGTTCATTCCAACCATGTTTACCTAATGAACATAATCCACACTCCCTCATATGAATACTATAAATAGAAAATTTAGTTCATTCAATAATGGGTAATACATTGTCTGTATCCTCTAGAATATATTTCCAATTCCACTAACACTTTTAATATAGACATTTTATTATCACAACACCCTTCAATAGGTATAGTGAAAACCAAATATAATTATAATTCATTAATACATGAACATTACTAATGATTATAATTCATAGTGAAAGAACCCAACTAATCATGATGATCTAATATAAATTTTGGGATCTAGAAACCAACAATTGGAACTGACACACTAGAACATCATTCTGTAATATAGTATGAAATGTTTATAAATGGATGAACCCATTAAAAAATGTTCCAAAACATGTGTAAATAAATGAATCCCAACAACTATATTAAATCAAAACATCAAAAAACCCACAACACATGGAATAATCATAAAGGTTATTAATATATAAATAATGATATAAAATAAAAAATTTAGCATTCATACATTAACCCTACTCAATGGGAGATAATGTGGGATTATTTATAACAAAAGAACAATAATAACTTATAATTAAATCTAATAAAATCAAAATGCATTGATAAAATGACCTAACCGCTTCTATAAATAATGTGTCCAAGTGAGTGTGATTGGTTCTTATAACTTTTAATGTTTGTGGGGAGCCCATAATTGTCCACAGACACCTATGAAAACCTATATATTTCATCGTATTAACCATCATCTCTTATTGAATAGTTAAATTTAATATCCAATATCCTTATTTTAAATAATTATAGATCTTTTAAAATACTGATGGAAAAGATAATGAAATTCCATTAGAATTATTCCTAAATGAACTCAAACATCTACCCTTTTAATATCTAATAATTAACATTTAATACATTGTTTTATAACATGACCTCTTGGAATATGGCAGCCTATGGAATACTTCCAACACCATACAGGTTCCTAGGTCTGAGTCCCAGGGGAAAGTCTTTGTCCTTTTAGAATCAATGTACTAACATATAAAATAATTATACCTAAATACTATAAACATATGAAAATATCTCAATCCATGAACCTAAATTAATCAAATATATTATTTATAATTAAATATTATTATTTAATTTAATTAATAATAATCAATAAACATTCACCAAATAATTAAATGACCTCAAAACAATAACTGATGGGAAACAATGATCCATAACATGACATGTTATTCATATTAGTAGGATCCAGACGTTTTTTATTGATTTTATTATTATTTCATATTAAATATAAGGATATCCACAAAAATTTAAATAAGAAATTTACTTCAATAAAAATGGTATGAAATGAAGAGTGGTCACCATATTTTAACCTATGTTATTTATTACAAAAAAAATATCAATTTGTTTGTTCTAAATTATAAATATTTTGTTTAAATAAAATGTTAATCCATAAATAAAATATTATAAAACTGTAGTAGAAAGGGAGGAATAATAAAAAATATTAAGAAATAATGGATATTGCCTCAAATTATGAAGGAAAACACCTTAGAAAACCCCATAAATTTAAACATAACCAACAAGGGTAGAGTGACTAGCTAAATAGAACTCCAAATACTCTCAGTGTTGTTATTACATGAGGGGGGGGGGGGGGGGGTTTACCATGATATGATAGTCATGAAATTATTTTTTAAACGGGGATATAGAACCATTGGAAGCCTTTTGGACATTACTCAACACCTAATGTGACCATGAAGGCCTCATAGGCTTTCTTTTACTCTCCAACTATAAAGGATATGGAAATTTTAGTATAACCATTTCAACCAAACTCCATTTGGGCTACCACTTATATTCTAAGGGGACCCTCTAAATCCGTGTAAAACTCTACAACCTACCTGACCCTAAATATTTCCCTTAGGGTCTCTTATAGATACATATTTACCTCATAAACCTAGGTTTAAGTGTCCACACATATCAAAAACCTCATATCCCAACTCAAAATTCTAAATGAAAAATTTTACACTATCAAAATTCACTAATACTTCGATCTATTCTAGTTATAATGTAATATAATGATGTGGTCATTATATTGGTTCACTAGGTGGTGAAATAATTATAAAAAACAATTCCCTTAATATATTTTATTATTTCACAAAATAAATATTTAAAATATTTTTGTGGTGAGTGGTAAATGTTGTAATTTATTCACAAACATTCATAAATATAAAAAATTTGTTGTAAAGAAAATAAATATTGAGGAAAAAGAAAAAATACAATAAGAACACTTAAGATGTAATGATTTACATGGATCAATACTAACCACAAATAGATATATCCATGGAATAGACATCTATTAATAAATCAATTGAATTTTAATTTCAACCTAGTGTATTTACAATTTTTAAAGAAATATAATTAATTGTTTAAAATTGTAATATACTTACTTTTTTGAAAATATATAGAATTGTATAAACCATGATGTATTGATCGCCACCTTGTTCTGGTTTATGTTATCACATAGTTACGTAAACCAAATCATATTTTATATGATAATTATTATTAGATATAATTAATTAAAATAACAACAATTCATAACATTTATGCTTTTGATATATAATATTATAATTTAAATAATAATTATTACAAATTAATTCATTTTACTTATCACATATTTTTTAGAGAGATTTTTATATATTTACCATTTTTGATATATTATATATAAATTTTATAATATATAAATAATTAAAATTCACATATACTCCTCCATTTAATGATTAACCACTCTAAATAAGGCTTATGTACTTCGTTGGACAATATCAGATTTCATTCTCTAAAAGTTGAATCCTCTAATAATTATCATATTGTCCTTTTTTCTATATAGACGAGGTGCTGACACACTATTTAAGGATAATTGGTCTTATATAATCTTTTAGGGAATCCATTATCTTATAGAAACCTTTTGAGTTAGGGTTTAGTTAGTTATTAACAAAACTCATCAAAATTGACGGTTGTTGAATACTTAATAAAAATTGTGAAACTTATTTTATTTTACTAAAACTTTATTTAGATTTAATAATTTCATTCCTAACATATCAATCACATGGGACTTGTAATACATTTACCAAATTTAGGAATATTAATTTCCAAAAATACACCTCAAGGTTATCTAAGTCTTTTTTTGTTGAAAAATTAATAAGTTAACAAAAAATGAATTTTTTTTATAATTTCAAAAACCACTATAATGGATAAAAACACACATCAAGGTTTAATAATAAATTTAACTGTGTGATTTTAATAAAATCATTTTCTATTTTATATAATAATTTTTTAATTTTTATAATAAAAACACGTTGGATTTCTTATTATACAATAAGGAATCATTGTTGGAAATTTTTGAAATAAAATTCTTGCCCCAAATGATCATATGTATTGTATATAATATTTTAATAAGGAATAAGAATGATGTGGTAAATTATAACATTGCATAGTTCATCATATGACTATAGATAAAAATTTTCTTATTCTTATTATATATGTCTTGGATTAAGTGGTGTCTTTAAAACCATTCCAATTAAAAAATAAGTTTTAAATAGAAATCAAATCATTGATTATAGAAATGGGTTATACAATTTCATAAAATTTAATTCTCAAAAAAGTTTCCTGAAATGGAGCCAATAGGATTGTTCTAGATATATATGAATTCAATATTTAAAACATGTTTTTGTTGTTATCATTATTATGATATTTATCGAATATTTTTTTATCTCATGGTAAATTTTTTAAGTTCTCATATATGTAGGAAATTACTATTAATACATAAATGTTTTACATAAAAAAATTTGTTGTATTTACGATTTAATTAGTTAAGTAGAGTCTTATAATGTTAATACAATTTTTAAGGGTTTCATAATAAATAAGACATAAATGATTTAGTTTTCATTGAATTATGACTATAAATTTTTAATTTATTTATGAATTCAATAATAAGGGATTATTATGGTTTTGTAATAATAATTTTTAGAGTTTTTTATTGATAATTATATTGAGTTAATTTTATTTGGATTGTGGTACATTGGGTTAGAATTATCATTTTTATAGGGTTTAAGAATTATTTAGAAATCTATGGGATAACTACAAATCACACCATTCAATATCATGTAATTTATTTTTAAATATAAAACATTATAAAAAGGATTTATATACCATTTCCATGTGATGTATTTATATATGTTTAGATATAATTGGATCATTTTATTGGGTATAAAATAAAAATCATGGGTACTAATTTTTGTTATCCAATAATATTTTTAGAAAAAAAATTCAAGGTTGATGGATTAGGATCGAATACTCAATCATTAGAATAATGCATGAATATAGGGATTACATGAGATGAAAGGATAATTATATGTTATAGTTATATATGATATTTATATCATTAAAATTGATGTGTTGAGATAAAAAGAACTTTGATAATCTACGTGCGAGATTATTTTTTCAAGAAAAAAAGTCAAGAAAGTGACATTCGAAATGGTAAATTCTACCAAAGTAGGGTACCCATAGATTATCATTTTTTTGGGATGGTGGTTATTGATAACCCTGGGAATTTAGTAACCATGACTTGTTATTATATTTGTCTAAAAATTATATAGTTAACTTTATAGGTCAGGATATGAAATGAATAGGGTTGGGACTATCCATATAGATTATTTGGGAGAAGGGTTTTCTACTCAATTATCAAAATATTTTATCTATTATTATTTTCTTAGAGGATTATAAATTAATGTATTGAAATTAAGGTGGAAGAAGAGTAGTTACTAATTAATGTATGGATCCAGAAACATGATTTGAATGAAATGATTTTAGTTCATCATTTTTAGTTAGATAAATTTGAATTATGTTTCTTATTAAATTTATATAAAACATGATAATCCTCTAAATATATGGGTTTTTATAGATAATAGAATTCATTATGAACATAGAACAGTGAAATCTTATTTGTAAGGTGTATAATATTATAAATTGGATTCTATGGATGAAAAGTTTTCCCAATGTTATGTACTATGAGAAAATTGAAGAAAATATAATGGAAATTAATTCATTATGTTATGAGTCACATGTATTTGATACACGTCACATTTATACTAATAAACACTTATTTAGAAATATTATTATTTTAATGACATGAGTGGTAGATATATGGGATGGAAGTGTGGTATGAATTTCAATATTAGATGTTTTAATAGATTATCTTAGTTTAAAAATTATATTAGTTTTTGGATTATTAAAATATTACTATGTTTTATCTGTAAATAGAAATGTTATTTCAATACCTTATTTAGAAAAGAAATTATATTCATTCCTAATAAAGAGTATGATTTTTTATATATATAATAATGCACTATTTTATGTTATTGTAGATATATTGAATGGTTTATAAATTATAGATATATAAAATATATTTTATATCATTCATAATAAGATTCCCACAATTGATATTAGAACCCCATATCTTTGATAGTATCTCATTCGACATAGAAATATGAAGGAAGTTTAATAAATGCACTAAAATATATTATTTTACATATTTTATTATGAATCATTTGATAAATGAGTATATCAAATAATAGTAAAAATGACCAATGTACCTTCAATTGGAAATGAAAAAATTTATAGTGGACTATAGGGCTTAATACATAGTGATGTAAGTAGAATAACGAGGATAAAAAATAGTATTGTTTATAAGTACTATGTAATCGTTAAAAAACTCATTGGTAAATATGTATATAAATTTTTTATGAGAAACATGTTTTAATGATTTTAACTGTTCTAGGTGTTTGATTGAGAATTACATAGTTAACTAGGAAAATAAGTATTAATATTGCCTAATTAGATTAGGGAGGTGAGTATTTGTAATATGAATTTACTAACCACCTAATGTTTATGAAAATATTTCACTACACATACTTGGTCGAAAAACCAATAGAAGAGTTCTATTTGGGAGAAGTAATCATTCCTTTATGGCCCTTGTAATATTGATAATAATTTTGTTTGTTGATTTTTATATACTTATAAATAAATTTTTTAAAAATTGAAAAAATATTAAAAAAAAATATTATATATAATAAATTAAAAAAGGAAATGTAAGAGATATGGTATATAATATGTATATAAATATTATGGACTTATGATTGTGAAAAACATGTATGTATTTATTATTATAATACAAATTTCCATAAATTAGAAAAAAAAATTGTTCATTGTACCATGGAATCTAAGGGATATTATTTCAATAATACTGATGAATTCATATTGTTTATTGGTTCATTTGGGGGATTTGATGAAAAAATATGTATATATATAAATCAGAGTTCTTGTTGGAGGAAAGATAAAAAATGATGTTTAAATCGATGAAAAAAACTTATTCCTAAGATGGAAAGTGTGGAAATTTTATAAGTGGCTTGGGAGGAAAACTAACATTTTTTATATGGGCCAAGAATGTCTGATATGTTTCAAAAAGAGTGAGGGTGATATTTATTTGATATATAAAATTATGCTGAAAATATTTTCATAGATAACAAGTCATCTACCTATTGATAGGATAGTTAAATGTTATAGTTCCGGAATTAGGTTAATGTCATAAAATATATATTCAAACCCATATACATTAATATAGTTTATTCTTTTGTAAAAACACTTTAATGGGAGGGGGTAAGTTTGGTTTAAAATTTATATTCTATAAGTAAATTGACATGGATTGTAATTTTCATAAAAATTAATCATTATTGGAGAATGTGGAATAAAAAATTAATCATATAAACTATGAAGATAATTATTTATCATTTTTGAAATTAAATCCCATTTATCAATTTGAAACCATAACAACACTTTATGATTTTGAGTTATATCAAATCCATGTCAACACAATTTTTTCTAATTTTAATATTCCTAATTATATATATAAAATAACTTAATGGTTTCAAAGTTCAAAATTTTATTACTCGGTCGGGATCACCTGGATGACCACCAATTGGGGGTGTCATATAGCCATAAACCTGGATTTTTCTATTTTAAAGTCTACCATATATTAGTAAGGGCATACAAAAATCACCGGGATACTATGAAATCTAAATAAATGTTTGATATTCATGCCTCATAAAAATTCAAGAATTTAAAAATAAATTAAATACCGAATGAATGAGACACTAAGTCTCTAAAAAATAGAACTTGGTTATTACCTATCCAATAAACATAATTTTTCCACCTATGGGATTTGAATTTTCAAAAATAAACATACATGGCTGCTTTTAGTAAGAAATTTAGATTTTGATAAGACAAACTTTATTTTTGGTGAAAAGTAACGTACCCATACGAATAGTAATATGAATAGTAATATGAATCTTATGAATAGAGAACCATGTTATTATTTTATTGTCTTAAGGTTATTAGATAATGATATCCAGATTAATTTTTCATGGTAATATAAACTGAATTATATTTTTAAAATTGTTATTTTTTGAAATAATTATGATTTTATTAAAAAATAAAATTAATCATATATAATATATTATTTTCAAAAAATTGATCTTTTTTTTAATTTTACATGTAGAAAAATGGTTTGGGTGATTTTTTGTGATTTTTTTGAAGTTATCAAATAGTTTTATGAATATTAAAATACGACCAATTACTGTATATATACATTATCAGTAACATTCACTATTTCTAAAATCATGGATAATGTATGCACAATTGATTCGAACTAACATACACTTATTAATATTATGGGTCACATGAATCAACATTATTGGTTTTCTTAATGGAATTAATAAAATAATGAATAATATATTCAAAAATCGCCCCTCTACAGCACTATAACAACCCCGCCCCCTCTTCTCTTAAATCCTCTCAAGTCTTTGGATATGTATAAATTCTACTCAAATATCCTCCATGGCTCCTCCCATACATCATGAAGCCCGTAGTTTCAACAAATATTGAAAAATTTCCCCTAATGAGGCTCTCATGGAAGATATCTTAAAGGGGTAAATTCCACTTTTAATTTCATTTATTTCAAGTTCCTTTATTTTATTTTTCTTTCCTCACCTCCTTTAATCCAAATGGTATGATAAATCAAGTACCATATAAGTACATGAATTTTATTATGATAATGTAATATTTTATCATCATATCTCTTTTCCCATTCTTTTATACTAGAAATGAAAAAAACATCAGAGATGTGTTAATTTATCACATTCTAGGATGACTGGTTTTCAATTTCCATTACCATATTAAATTCTGGTCATAAAACCCTTTTCATGGTTGAAACAGAAAATAATATTTGTATTATAACTTATTTATGGTTCTGTAATATTTTTTCACACATGATATTAATTTATAAATCAATAGGTGTTCATTGTGATCATAATCCCTTAATTAACAAAAAAATTAGAATAAATTTTTTATATAATGATTCATCTTCATTCCAAACAAAAAAATGTATTTTTTAACCATGTAATATTTTGAATAATAGAAAATAAAATACTAATTCTATTTTGGGAAACCATTCTCATCTTAAATATTTATCCTTACATGTATATAAGTAAACTGGTCATGGATACCATGGATGAAAATGCTATAAAATAATAAAATTAATCCTCTTAAACCCATCATGAAGGTCAAAAATGAACATAATAAGGCTATACTAAATCAACTAAATGAATAATATGTTTTTTAAATATTAATTATTGAATTTAGTTTGGTAATCAATGACACCATTATCATGTTAATAACATCATCGGCCTTAAGGTACATGTTTTCTACACAAACATCCATTTTCATTAAGGTACTCCTCTTCTCTACATACGATAATTAAATTCATGATTATTCATATGTAATCCTAATAAATTATGTCTTAATATTATATATATGTGAACAATCTAGAATACTACTTTCATTTATGGGGTTATATATGTTTTTATAGGATCTTTCAAAAAAATTCCCAAAATATAAGCTCGATTCAATGGAATTTCTCAAATTCATACCTATTTTTATGAAAATTTTATAATATATTTTAGAAACAATTATCTTTATAAAATAACTCATTTTAGTCTAAAAGTACTATCTTACTTCCCTTGTGGATTTATAATCCTTCACATCTGATTTTTCTCATCAATTATTGAGTAAAAATATAGTACTTTACTTATTCATTTATACAAAGATTCACTTCACTTCGGGTTTTCTATGTAAAGGAATATTTTCCTCAAAAATTAGTTGATGATTTTTTAAGAGTCTCACCATATATTTCAACCATTTTATATATGATTATTTATTATCGGTTTTAATATTTTATAATGTCATCTACCATATTTAATTTAATGGATTATGACTAGTTTGCAAATGGATATGTTATATTAAAACCACTCACAAATATACTCTGAATGGATAGTCTTTATGCTTAATGTTCAGGTAATGTTATTTACATTTCAAATGATAGTTTCATTATGAATGTATATATTATCAATGTATATCCATATTTATATAAGGAATGCATTGGACTTCGTATGTGATGGCTGGGTCCCACTATAGCCTCTCGATACATCAATATGTCTCATTAGACAAACTGTGATCTTTGAATGAGGCTTTGAAAATATGGGTATTTATGGCCTTTCCATGAGGCGTTGACGTTTTTTATGAAGTCTGGAATTATGTATTCCCTCATTAGGAAACTAGTATTTGAATTTTCATGATGTTATTTGACAGGTAGAATAACCATGATTATTTTTTATTATGGATTTATTGGTTTAGCTATATTTTCAACCCAAATTTGTTCATGTTTATCTTCAATAGCATGTGTTTTTTGTTATTCTCCATACCCAATGACTATATTTATGATACCTTCTTCTTTATTTCTTTCCCTTGTTGAGTATATGGGATTACCCCTTTCTTATGTTTCATTTTCTGAGGACCTGAAGAGTTATATTATGAATGACATATAGGGATAACATAGGATTTTTAGATGATGTAAAAGAAATTTCTATATTGTATTTCCATTAAAATTGTAATGTTGAACTTATGTTTGCATCTAGTGCTCCAACACTGCTAAAATATTCAATCCTTTGGGAGAAGACATTCTTCTAATTATTCAAATGTAATGAATTAAGGAACCAGATTCATGAAAATAGAATCATGTATTTATAATATGTATCAAATGAAGTTTATTATAAATCAAGGATAGTATATTTAAGAAATTTATATTAGAGGAAAACCCTATGATGGGATTTGAGGACAAACAAATAATAATGTCTTAGAATTAGGAAAGGAATATATTTTGTAGATGTCCCTAGAAAATAAATCATAATATAAATTCCATAGGTAGACTTGGTTCTTTAATAGATTTTCATAAGAGTAACAACTCCATCAAAGAGTTTTTGGATAGACTCAGGGTATTCTGGTACATGACAATAGTCATAACTACACACCAGGTTTGACACTCCTAGGGAATATGCATAGGATAATTCACATTTTCTTAGAAGCCATTATGAAGTATTTAAATGTAAATTTTTCCTTAAAGAAACCATGTATATTATTATAAGATTAGCTATGTATAGGATTTCAATTTATGCTATGTATTTTACTAGGATGATATTATACAATGTGATTCATAACCTTGTATGTGCCATTATTTAGAAATAGATCCAAGTGGAAAGAATGGAGGCCACAATAATGTTCATATCCCATGTAGGGGTTTCCCTATGATGAAATATAATGATGTGTGTTCAGGTTCTGTAACTTGTTCTGAGAAAATTACGACTATACTAGGACATCTGACTTATGTTAGGAACAATATCCTTATTTATATAGAGAATCTAGATCCAAAATGTGGAGTAACTATATTATAACACATTCTTCCACAATATCCTCTATAATTTTATGGGACTAAAAACACATTCGTAGCAGAGAAATTTATATGTTCATTAGAAAAGAATTTTCTTATTTTGTGATGTACCGAAAGAGAGAAGGTTTTTCATTGTGGTTTATCATCTCTCGATAGATGTATATCAGTGGTGGTCTATAATTCAAAATAGAAAGGAGGAGAAAGAAATAGCAAAAAATTAAACGAGGGAACGAATTGAAATATTAGTAGAAAAATACTTCCCTCATGAATAATGGAATGATATGGAAAGGTTGTTTCTAAATCATAAGTTAAAAGAGGATGAGAATATATCAATGTAGAAAGTTAACTTCACATTGATAAAAATACATGACACTAACTAAATGCATAATCTATGGAGAAGGTTGATCAATTATTTTATGTTTAAAAACCATTCCTATGAAGGGATTTATTCTCTAAAGGTTTCTAATTATATGATGATATAGACTCATGTTCTATCAAGACAGAAAAATAATACTCTATGTCTTATTATTCTATGGGAAAGAAAGAGAGAAAGGGGTTTCTTGAAATCTCTAGAAAAGGAAATAATGAAATGGGGAAGAATGAAAGAGTTGACCTTCCACCCTATGATAATTGTGGTAAGAGAAACTTAAATACTTTCATGAGGGGTATGGTTGTTTGTTATAATTGTAGAGAAAAAGGCCTCATATCAAGTGATTATAAGGGGAAGAATGAATATACCAATGTTCAATTCAACAATTTCATGGAGAGGAGATATTATGAAAATAATTTTCGTAGGCATCATGGAAAAGTTCCCCAAATATGGCCAAGGGAGCAAGGAAAATATTTCTCTATCACAACAGCTGATATTGAATTCCCTAATGATGTAGTTTCATGTACATTAATTGTTTTCTCAAACATAGACAATGATATTTTTTAATCTGGATCATCGAATTCATTGATATATTCCTAGTTTTCCATGAAAATTAAAAAATTTCAATTTTACATAAAAATTTAGTTATCATTCAAAACTCATAAGGCATGTATCATTGAAAAAAACTCTTTACAAATGGATTTTATAATCATTCCCAAGATTGAATTTAATAAAACAATTGGTATGGATTGGATTTCGAATCATGATGTGAAAATTTATTTAATGGATAAGTGGGTTACAATTTTTGAGAACGATGTAGAATCCCTTATCTTTAGAGGAGAAATGTCACCATCAGGTTCTAATCTAGATCAACCCCCAGTAGTTGTAATTAATGATGTTAATATGGTAGATAAGAACTCAATATCAATTAGTAAGGAAAATAATATTCAAATTGAAGATATACCTATTGTGAAAGAATATATTGATTTTTTCCCAGAGAATATACCTAGATATCCTCTAAAACGGGATGTTGAGTTCTCTATTGATTTTATTCCTGTTTCAAAGCCTATATCAAAGACTCGTTATATAATGGACACTATGAAATTTTTATAAATTAAGAAACAAGTAAAGGAATTGAGTGATAGTGGATTTATTATTGTAATATTGGTCTTTTAATTTACTATAGGGAGATCAATGATATTGAAATTCAGAACATGTATCCCCTACCTCACATTGATGATTTATATGATCAACTTCATGGAGCCAAATATTTTTTTTCATATTAACATTTGATCCAGATATCATTAGTTGAGAGTGGGGAAGGAATATAATCCAAAGTCAAAATTTCAAACTATGTATTGGCATTATGAGTTTACAGTAATCCCTTTTGGACTTACTAATGCAACTTCTATTTTCATGGACATTGTTAATAGAATTTTCAAGGAACATATTGATGAATTTTTTGTTATTTTTATTGATGATATATAGTTATAATCCAATATCTATGAAGATAATAAAAATTCCATGATCGATATTATAAAGACACCTAAACGAATTGAATTTTACGGTATGTTTAGAAAGTGTGAATTTTGGCTTCAATCTGTTTTCTTTCATGGACACATAGTCTCTAAGGAGGAAATATCTAAATATTGTAAAAAGATAAATTATTTTCAATTGGACTACTTGAATGAATATATTTTTTGTACATCGTTTCAATAGTTTAGTATGTCATTATTAGCGTTTTATTGAGAATGACATATAAATAAAGAAACCAGAAATATGGATATATTGGTATTTAAATTTACTATAGGGAGATCAATGAAATTGAAATAAAGAACATGTATCCCCTACCTTACATTGAATATTTATATGATCAACTTCACGGAGGTAAATATTTTTTTTATATTAAAATTTGATCCGGATAAATTAGTTGTGAGTGAGGAAGGAATATAATCCAATTCAGCATTTCGAACTAAGTATTGACATTATGAGTTTACAATAATACCTTTTAGAATGACTAATGCAACATTTATTTTCATGGACATTGTGAATAGAGTTTTCAAGGAATATCTTGATGAATTTTTGGTGTTATTTATTGATGATATCTAGTTATAATCCAATATATATAAAGATAATTAAAATCCCATGCTCAATATTATAAAGACACCTAAAATAATTGAATTATATGGTATGTTTAAATTGTGTTAATTTTGGATTCAATCAGTTTCCTTTCATGGACACATAGTCTC
Source organism: Viscum album (assembly GCA_963277665.1). Lineage (NCBI taxonomy): Eukaryota > Viridiplantae > Streptophyta > Magnoliopsida > Santalales > Viscaceae > Viscum > Viscum album. The sequence goes on from OY728133.1 coordinate 1,966,953,748, forward strand.
TAATGAGGTAATATATAAATATTGTAAAAATATTAATTGTTTTTAAATGTCCTACTCGAATAAACATAACTGTGGTACATTTTTTTAACTAATTTAATAGGATATTATTAGTGTTTTATTGAGAACTATACCTGTTTATCCAACCCAATGACCAATATTACATGGAAAGGGGTTCAGTTCATATTGAAAGGGTATTACGAGGAATGTTTTGAATAATTGAAGAGTGTATTAGTGAATTATCTGATCTGAACTCTACCATCGAGGAATGGTGGATTTTTGACCAATAGTGATGCATCGGTTAAAGGACTTGGTTAGGCCCTTATTCTGATGGTTATAGTTATTACATATGAATCCTGGCATTAAAAAATTCATGAAAAAAATTATCATACTCTAGATCTTGAGTTATCGGATGTGATCATTTCTCATAAAAAATGGAGAAACTGTCTCTATGGTGAACGATGTGAGATATATTTCAATCACAAGAGTCTTAAATATATATTATCAAAGAAATAACTCAACATGAGGCATGAAAAATGGATCGAGCTACTCAAGGATTATTATTGTTCCAAACACAACCACCCAGGAAAGGAAAATAAGGTAGTTGATGCATTGAGTAAGAAAGATCATAGATTTTAAAATAAAATGAGGCTATAAGGGTTCTGTAATCATGGATCTAGTATGTATTTACTTTGGAATTTTCAAATATGGTGAAACATCATTACATATACTATTGGTTTCCTAACCATATTTATAAGAATGAATAAAATGTTCCCATCCTAATGATAATATTCTCCAATGAAAAATAACACTGTGAAATATAGGAAGTTTGATGACATTGTGTGTGAAGATTGAACTATGAAATTTGGGATGAGGATATGTGTTACCAATATACCATAACTAAATATGTATTCATTGGATGATTTACATATCTCAAATATCTCTATACACCCTTGTAGTACTAAAATGTATTTAAATTTGAAGAAACATTTCTCAAAAGACAAAATGAAGAGGGAAATTGTTGATTATATATCAATATTTTTTGTCTTTCAAAATTTTAATGTTTAAAGAAAACAACCTATAATAGTCATAAAATATCTAATAATTCCTACATGGAAATGGGATGACATAGCAATGGATTATTTCACAAGATTACCAAAACCCCATGAATGAATGATGTAATATGGGTAATTGTGGATCGACGTACCAAATCGGCACATTTGCTAACTATAAGAGAGGATTTTACACTAGAGTGCATTGAATTGTTATATATCAATTAAGTTTTAAGATTCCATTGAGTCATTATTTCAATAGTTCCTGATCACGATCCTCGATTTACATCAAAATTTTGGAAAACTATTTAGAAATATTTGGATACTGAGCTTACATTGAATACAATTTATCACACACAAATTGATGGGAAATCTGAAATGGAGATATAAACATTATAAGACATGTTGAGATAATTCACACGTGATTTTAATAGTATATGGGATCAAAATTTTCCTTTGGTGGATTTTACCTACATTAATAGTTTCCATTCGAGTATTAAAATTGAACTATATGAATGGTTGTGCAGAAAAAGATGTCATACACAAACATGTTGATATGAATTCAGTGAAAGGAAGCTTGTGTGCCTAGAACATGTGGATGAAACAATAGAAAAAAGTAAATACTATTCAAACCATTATGAAATTAGTTCAAATTAGAAAAAATAGTTATTTTGTTAATGGAAGTATGAATTTATTATTTTAATTGGTAGATCTTGTTTTCTTAAAAGTATCTCAATGGAAAGGTGCTATAAGATATAGGAAGAAAGGGAAACTAGTCCTCTGTACATTGGCCCTTTTGAAATTCTGGAGAGAGTTGGTGTTGTGTTTTATTATTTGGAAATACATATTTTTCTATCTAAAGTACAAAATGTGTTCCATGTGTTGTTATTGAGAAATTACATGCCATACCCAACCCATGTCATAACTTTTAAAGGTATAGAATAGAAACATGACTTATATTACTATGAAGTGCCTATCTAGATAATATAAATTAAGGAAAATATATTGAGGAATAAGAAAAGTTGACAGGTAACGTTTCTTTAGAAAAATCATAAGATCGAAGAGGTATCCTTGGAGACAAAGGTGTTTATGATGAACACCTACCGAAATCTTTTTATGAGGTAACATTATATTAATTTCGAGTATGAAATTTTTTTTAGGAGGGGAGAATGTAAAATCCAAAGGATTTATAAATAAATTTAATATTGAATGCATGAATTATTTAGTCTCTAAAAAACACCACTTTGTTATAACATTGCCAGTAATCATTGTTTTTCTACCTATGTGATTTCAATTTCTAAAAACTGACACACACAGTTGCATTCAGTAATATATTTTGAGCATGATAGGACATTCATAATTTTTGGTGTATAGTAACATATGCTTTTGAATAGAAATTTGAATAGAAATATGACCTTAGGAATTGTAAATATTAATTATATTATATTGTCTTAAGGTTATTGGATAATGATTTCTTGATTTATTTTTCAAGGTGATATATAATGAATTATAGATTGAAAATTATTATTTTTTGAATAAATTATAATTTTATTTAAAAATTAAATTATTCATATTAAGAAAATTATTTTTAAAAAATGATGTTTTTCTTGAATTCTACACATCAATAAATGGCCTTGGTGAATTTTTTGGATTTTTACGAAATAATCAAATTTTTTATGAGTTATAAAATAAGGTAATTTACCATATATATGAATTATCAGTTAAATTCACTATTCCTGGAATCATGGATAATGTATTAAAACTTGTTTAAAACTCACATGCACTTACTACTATTATGGGTCATAGTAATCAACACTCATTGTTTTCTTGAGTGAAAAAACAAAATAATGAATTTGATATTCAAAAATAACACCTCTCCTCCACTATAAGAAAAACCTCACTCCCTCTTCTCTTTACACATTCTATATACATGTGATTTGTCTAAATTATTCTCAAATATCCTTTTATGGTACTCCCCACACCTAGTATTTGGTGGTCTCATTAAAATACAAAAACATATCCCATAAAGAGGCATTCAAAGAAGATAACTTCAAGAGGTAAATTCCTCTTTTCATTTGATTTATTTCGAGGACCATTATTTTATTTTTCATTCCTCCCATCCTTTCATACAAATTTTAAGATAAATATACTAACATAAATGTAATTCAATGTTGTTTTTATAAAGTGATAACTGATTATCATCTCCCCATTACCCTTATTTTATACTAGAAATGAAAACACCATATGCAATGTGTTAATTATCACATTCAAGGATGACATGTTTTCATTTTATATTACTATATTCAATTCTATCCATTAATCCATTTTTATTGTTAAAAGATACAATAATATGTGTATCATAACATAGGTAAGGTTTTGGAATCTTTTTTTACATATGATATTAATTTATAAATCAAAATGTGTTTGTTGTGATCAAAAAACACAAATTAACCCAAGAAATTATCATTAAAGTATTATATAGAGATTCTTCATAAATACCTATAAACAAATGAATTTTGTGACCATGTAATCTTCAAAATGTTATTAAATAAAATAAAACATCTTTTTTGGAAAACCATTCTCTTCTTACATATTTATCCTTATAGGTATATAAGTAAACCGTTCATGAATAAGAAGTAAGAAAATAGTCCCAAACTATAAAATTGATCTTCATAAACCCATCAAGAAGATCCTGAATGAAAATAATAAGGATATAATAAATCAACAACATCAATAATAGATTCTTGAAATATTCATTAATTAATTTGATTTGGTTTTTTAGTACACAATGATCATGTGAAGAACCACATAGGGATTATGCTAAGGGGTTTCTACTTGAACCTCTATTTTCATTCGGGTTACTATTATTATCATCTAAACTCAAATAAATTATTATTTATTAATATTTAATCCTCATTAATTATTTTTTAATTTTATAAATATGTGTACGAAATATAATCCTACATTCATTTATGTGGAGTTATATGTTTTAAAATGTAATTTAAAAAAATTCTTGAAATACAGGCCTGATTCAAGGGAATTTCACAAATTCTTACATATTTTTAAGGTCACTCTATAATTTAATTTTAGAAACCATTATCTTTATAAAATAACTAATTTTATTATGAAAATAATATCATACTTCAATTATAGTTTTATAGAAACATTTTTTATAATAAACTCTTCATTTAAATGTAAAAGATTAATTATCTCATGAATTACTCGATGATTTTATTAGAGTATCTTCAACTATTTAAAAAAACTTGTTGATTCTTATATATTATAGACATTAATATTTTATGATGTCCTAAAAAATATTTAATTGATTTTTTTATGACTCGTTTGGTTGTGGATGTGAAATATTAAAACCATTCACCAATTCACTCTGAATGGAAACTATTTATTCTTAATGCTCAAGGAATGTTATTTACATTTCATTTCCGAGTTATAATAAGAATATATATATTATTTATGTTTATATGCACACATTGGAGGAATTATTTGGACTTAGTACGTGATGGGTGGGACCCGTTATAGCCCCTCAATTCATTAGTAGGTCTCATTAGTCAAACTATGGTTATTGAATGACTCCTTCACAAAATGGTTATTTATAGTCTTGGAACAAGTCCTTGATGGCATGTTTATGATGTCTGACATTATGAATACCCTAATTATGAAACTAGTAATTTAATGTTCATAAGATTATTCTAATAGTATAATACTAATGACTAGGAATTATTATTTTATTATTTATTCAGCTCTTATTCCTTACATAATGTGTTCAAGTGTATTTTTAAAGGAATGTTTTTTTACTTATTCAGCTCGTTTAATGATTATGTTTATGATATCATCCACTGCATTTCTTACCCCTACTGAGAATTTCATCTCAACCTTTTCTTATGTTTCATTTTACCAAGACATGAAGAGGTATATTATGAATGTCATGAAGGGATAACCAAAGAGTTTTAGTTGATGTAAAAGGAATTTATATATTGTATTTACATTCAAGTTATAATGTTGAACTTATTTATGCATCTAATTCCCCAAAAATAAAAAACTATTAATTCCTTCCGGATATGAATTTCTTGTAGTCATCCCAATTTAATTAATTAAGGCACCGGCCCCAGGAAACTGGGTTTGGGTCCTTACAAGCCGGAATCTACCAAAAATCTACCTTCACGCCTCAATAATGGACATCTGAAAACCCAATATATACCAAATGTGGTTCCAGAATAGATATATACGTCTAGTTAAAATTAAAAAATAATATATATAACATTTTAATACAAAAAAATAATATTTGAAAGAAAACATGGAAGAACGGACATCATATATCAATAAATGGAATAATGTCTAGTACTTATGGAAAACTAATAGAAATAGAATACACTAACTCTCGACCGAAATAACGTAATTATTACAAAATATCTACAATATAACTATTATTCTAGTATCATGGTCTTTCTCATTGAAGTAATTTTTCCCTTGTAGAAAAAATTATCATATACTCTATGCATCAACATCCTTGTTGTTTATCCCTATAAGGGTTGAGTCCAATGAACCACTAGGAATCTATCATGCCTCAAAAATATATATTAATTCTATGATCAATATGATGTTTATGAAAATAAAAATATTATAGTTTCTGTGCCTATAAAACACACCCACTGAAATGAATAAAATTTACTGCACACACATGTATACCAGTCAGGTCCTAGGGTGAAAACATGGACACCAAGTCACTTGATTTTACCTTCATCATCATTATACTATGAATCAGTCACCATGTACCATAATTAAAATGTTTAAATACTTTTTTTTGGGTAGGTGTTATACAATATTTGATCTCATTCCATTTTTCAAACCATACGTTCTTACTCAGGGGAGGATGCATCAAAAATTTCAAATACATTCTAACTCAAGAGAGGGAAATCTATAATATCCATTAGGTAACCATATCAATCAAATTTTTTTTGAACTAATAATAATACTAATGGATTACAGAATATCAAATGAATCTATATTCACTTCTCACTTCATACACCCATATCTCCATTCAATCAGGAGAAACCATCTCACTTATGATTTCACATTACCACTCGTGTGAACCATATAACCCATTAATAAATCTTCGTCTATAAAAAACTATAATTACGTATCAATTATATAATTCCCAATAGGATATCCCCCACATGGAAATCATTGGTGATGGGATTATATTCTATACCAAAATTCATTGCTTACCACAAGAATATAATAAGAATACACTATAAATGAAAAATAATGCACATAGTCCATCTCACAAATAACTATCCCAACACTTCAGAAGAATTTTCTATGAACTGAGGCAAAAATGTTGACATATTTAGATATTCATCTTAACCAACTAATATTTCTATCATTCCCATATAGATCAAAATGTCATTTGGATATTAAAATATAATTTCACTATCCAACATGAATAATATGTATCATCATGAAACAAATATAAACATTATATAATAATGAAAAAAGAGAAAAAAAATGATGTACGATTTTGAAAATACCCCCCTCATAATGTCTAAAATAGTAATAATAAAGATAGTATAGATTCTATTAAAATCAAGAAAAATTTTATTGGAAACCATTTTATAAAAAAGCACATGCCATCAAACTCATAAATGCTCTTAGATAAAATCCCAAAAAAATGTTTATTAAAAAATATCACTCTCAATATGATATTCCTTTTCTAACCCCATTTTACTAATCTTATATTTCACTTTTATGTTCCCATTTATATCCATTTGTTAGAACTAATTTTAAAAAAAATCATTTTCCAATTTAAAATATAACTAATTCCATCATGAAATATGTAAATAAGGAAACTAAAACTCTTTTTAAAAATAACTAAAAAATAAAATATTTTTAATTTTTTGTTATCATTGATGACTATTAGGCCAATGTGGGTATGTCCCATTCAAACAAAAGTCATTTAACATGATTTATAAAAATAATAGTAATGTAATAAAAACATTAAATCCGCAATTAACAAAGATACTAAAGTATATATATATTTACCTACCTATTCGAATGTTCTATATATCCACCACAATATGATAATGAACTCTTATGAGGTACTGATAACCTATATTTTATATAAATATCACATATGTAATACTCTAAAGTGTTTTAAAAAATTAAAATATAAAATAATTAAATCCAAAGTCACTGGGAAACCACGAGGTGTTGAAATCAAGAGAAACATGGTATGGTCTAATCCCAACACACCTTACCCAAAGATAACAAAATATCAAAATTTCATTGCCTATTAAATTATGAATGTTACAAAAAGTAACAAACAATATTAAATAAGAAATAGTGAAACATACCTCACATCAAATAATGAAAAAACACTGAATATTTATTCCTCAGACATACAACATAATACATACCCAAAATCCCCAAAAATAAGTGATGATTTTTTTCCATACATGGTGGAATCATGCCACCGAATCCCTATCAAGTCGATCCAAATCAGCAAAGAACAATGTAGATAAACAAATAATATAAGGTAGATGATCTTAACATAAATTATCATATTTAACCTAACCCAAATCATCACGATCAATGAAAACCAAAGGGTGGGGAAGAGGAGATCCAAATAAGGATCTCAATATTCCTTGGATTAACTATGAAGAATATGATCCATAGTGTTATGAAAGAATGAACCTGGTAAAATCATATGAATGACCCTAAAATAGACTTCATGTACTTCATTAAGGTGTAAATAGGGGGTTAATACAATTAACCCTCTTCTAGGATGGATAGTAAACCCTCTTACATGAAACGTTTTTTGGGTGGACACTATTTTGAAAACATGAAAACTATTGGGAAGATATCCCATCTCCCTACCACATTATTCAATCTAAATGGACTGAAATCCTTCTATTGTAATTCATTTTTTATAATAGCCCTTTTAAGGTTGGGAGGGGAACCCTAACATGGACCATAGGATTTATGACATTACATTACCAGAAGGACATAGAAGAATTAATCTAGATTTTTTGTACTTGGAACATCCCCTCCCAAGCATCATCGTCATGATTTCAGCTCTCCACCATGGAATGGCTATTCAGTTGGGATTCAGATGCATGCACAAGCTAGTCCTGATGGAAATTATCATACCCTCAAATTATTCCAATTCCATTTGTTCTTCTCTGGTGAATGCGCCAAATTTTAATCTTCATCTAGAGCCTTCTCCATGTAAACTCATCCTGGTCCCTTAAAGTACTATTTCATGTGGCTCAATATCCTTGAGGAGGCCTGAAGAATATGAGGTGTTCGGAAGGCATTGAGGTGGCCTAAAATCCTTACTGGATCGAAGTACATGGGTGGGTCGAAGTCCATTAAAGACTCAAGGATCAAATAGATGTCCCGAAAGCCGAAGTAGATGAATAGTTACTTTCACCATAGTTACAAACAATAAATTATACACTATCTTTTATAGTTCATATATGGTACCCTAATAATATGTATCTACCTGGATTTGATCTCAGGTGCCTTGGATGCACTTCCAGAATTCTCACCAACCGAGCTAAGTATCTTATGGTCGACTACAACAGTTATTACATAAATTCCTCATATTAATTTTCTTTGAAGTTATAAATAAATCAATTTATTCTTTTAGTATAAAGTTGAATCCATTTTAGTGGCCTTCCCAATTTCTCTTCTACGAAATGAACAGAAATAGTAGAGGCATACACCAAGCCTCACTCCAGGTCAAAATACAACTTTCATATATTTGTAAACTCTTTAAATGGAACAAAATGTTTTTATACTTGGAATAATTCCTTCAAAAAATAAAAAATTCATATTATCAAAAGAATTCAAAACCCATAATGATGTGAGTCATTATAAACTCACCTAATAGTACTTTTTTCTTAAATAATATATGGTTGTCCTCCCAACACAATCATTGACCTACAGTAGTCAACAATTCATGATAAATCTGTTACGTGTCATCCATGTGCATTGAAATCACTTCTAATATGAAAATACTACACTAATACCATAAAAAGTAACATTAAACTAGAAATCTTAATATTATCCTTGAACTACCTTAATCAATACTCAAATAATTCTCCCAGTATATTTCTACCTCACTACATCCAATATTATGAACCAACATCATTTAGTTTTTCATTTATTATCTTTCCCTAAAAAACACCTCTTCACCCAGCCAATGTATCACCCCTTGACTACATTAATTAGTAAGAATTCCATAAAAAATGATGAAATTAATGAATCAATAAGATTTCTATAACAAGGATTTATCTGGATACTCTGGGTTACTATATAATTAAATTTTAAGTCAACCCATTTAACGATGCACTATCCACAATCGAAAAAACTCTACTGATTCAACTGAATCTATGATCAAACTACCACTATCTCGATCTAATTATCATCTCACAACATCATTGTGAAACTTCACTATAACATCAATATTTTTCTACTCACTCTCCATCCTAAAAAAATTCCCCCAACATTCCATAGACCAATTTTAATATTCCTATGAAACATCATACAAGAGGTTCATACACTCAAAATTGATGTTATGATACCTATAATAGGAGTATCTATTTCTCTAAACCATTAAAAACACTCAATCAGTACCACCTATATCTTGTATGTTACCATGAATATTTAAAACGCATGGCCACTCATCTAAAAAAATAATGATTTACAAATAAAAACACAACATTGACTATGATAGTTCCCAACCACTCTTTTTGAGCCTAAAATTATGAATAACTAATGATGCTACCATATCTAGACTTGTAGTAACCACACTATAAAACTGACCATATGAAACACCTCATTTAGTATTCCATCTTATTAAATCATCAATCACACAACATGGGTTCAAATAAATGAGAACACAAAATCATATATAGATTCTTGATCCCAATAACACCATCTATTATTAATCCTTCTAAAATAGGATCTCTGAAAACATCCATTGAATACTCACCAAAATAAGAAGACAACACCAAGGTATCCAAGACATGACCATTAATCCCAATCATTTTAAATCTACATTGGCACTGATCACTTTTTCATCAATATTATTCTATGATTCACAAAAATATTAATCTCACATAGAAATTTCAAATAACATGTAACACAAGCTTATCCCACAATTAATGCATCTATGTTACTACTTGACAACAAAACATTTCATCTAACACCATTAACACATGTAACCATTACGTAATTCCAAACCCATTGATACAATTTTACAAACACACCAAAAATCACTAAATTCCACAAAATAACTCCTGGTATCCAAGAGTTCTCACAAAAACCTGAAATCACCATGATCCTCAAACTAGATAGAAACATTTTAGAACCAATATCATATTTACAACCACAATTAATTTCTTTCTAGAAATATATTCCTCATATTTAACATAAATACAAAAAATATTCACTCTCAAAACATTCAAATTTTTGAACCATTTAAAACAAATACATTTTACACATTTTTTCATTACATTGCAAGAGATTTCCATTCCAAACCATGTTTTTATAAATACAATAAGACCACATAAAAAATATTCTCATGTGAAGGATATATAACACACTATAATAAAAATCAATCAATTTATCCAATCAAATGTATATTATTCTAATTATTATTTATAATCTAATAAATAAATAATAAATTTTTTTATGGATCATTAAAAATGTTTTTGTTAGGATAACGTATAAGGTCAAATAGTAGAAAACTTTTTTTCTTGTTTCATGACCCTATAATATAATATCATTAAATATGAAATATTAAATGCATCCTGACCGATTTATATGACTCTTCACAAGCCTCTCCCATCCAATAATTAAAATTCTTAATATAACCCCACACCTCACTCATTATAGTGTACCAATTATAAACATTTTTCCCCTAGAACCTTAGTATTCAACTGATGACATGATATCTAGGAAATTTGTTTGTCTATATCATCTACCCCAATAACCTAAATCCACCTCTAACTAAACCAACCTAGCCCAAAATATGACATGACACTATTTATTATTTCTACATCCAAGATGGCCTTAGTGGCACACATGAAGGTGTCTTCACTTGACCTCAAACAACTCCCATATTCCATAATCTATATTCTAGTGATGAGGTTCTAACATAATCATGTAGATACCATACCCCATAAATTAATGTTCAATTGAAAATTATGAGTCTATTAAATATTCAACATGACTCTCCGATATAATGAATATACCATCAACACATGTAAACAAAAAAAGTTATAATAATATTCCATCTAGTATATAATTATAAGTACCTAGACATAGATAATACAAAATTTGGAGTTCGAATCAAGAATTTACTTTATTCCACTTTGAGGATATTTTTAGATTTAGTGTTTTATAATATTAGTTCATAACTCATACTTTACAAAAAAACATTGATACTTCCAATTAATATCAATTTTTTAAATAGAAAATTACATATAAAATAAATAAGTATTTCGTTCATTAAAACAATTCATAAATTTAAAATTGAGGTCATCATTTCCCTTACCCATAAGGTATTTTTTTTAAACATGGGATAAGCATAAATAGTTTGGTAAGGGATATAAAATAAATGAAAACATTAGTCTAATAAAAACTGAAAAACCCTCAAATATTCACACTTACATGAATTTTCTTTTGAAAAAAAATAAAATATTTTCACATGAAACTCATAAATTCTTCTCAGTGAAATCCTTCAAAACCAATAGCAATCAATTCAAAAAAAAATGGTGATTAAGGGAATAAATTCATAAAACCTTATCAAAAAAAATTTCAGTTGTATAAGAATAAAATAGATATGCAATATAATCATTACCCAGAGAATTGGATTGATATCTAGGTGCGCAAAAAATTTATGTTATAATGGTCCCACCCAGAGCTATCAAGGATGAATCATCATATAATCTATAATGGGCTCACTTGGTGCTATCTAGGCCACACCATCATACAAGAAATAACTGGATTGTATAGTGCTATATGGTTGCACCAATTTATCATGTATAATTATTAATTACCAAAACATTAATTATACATTTTTATGATTGGACATTTGGAAAATTATTTTATACACACAAACAAATGGATTTTAGATAAAAAAACAATATTCTTTTAAACCCCCATTTAAAATAATACAACTTTATTTTTAAGACAAAATTTTCAAAACAAAAAAACATAAAAATGTAAAAAAATCAAGTGATACAAAAAATGAAATAATTCAAAGTAATATATAAATAAAAAATGTCATAGTGGAAGAAAATTCATTGTCAACACCTATATTAAGAATAAACATTCCATATGTATTTTGTTAAAATTTATCATATAAAACATGTAAAAATTCATATATGAAAACCATTTAATTAATTTAAATGATACATAAAATATAATTGATAAATAATTTGAATTCTTATAAACAATTTCTTAAAATATTTTAAATACATTGACATGTAAAATTAATAGTTGGAAGGAAAATTTTAAAAGAGATTTTTTTTAAAGAAAAATAACTAACCTATTATAAAATCATGATTCATAAATAAAATTAAATAAAAATATTAATAAACCATTATATATCATTATAATATATTAATTGATGATATATAATGTCATTGGGGAGTATTAATTCCTTATAAATGAATATAGGCCCATAACATAAAAAAATTAATCAATAACGTTTTTTTGATGAAGTCTCTTACATTGTGTTTAACTTTTCCCATGTGTCTTAATTCCTAAATAATAAACATATTTAAAATATATACATGATTGAATACCATTTTTGAGAATATTATTACTTTTATTTCCCTTATTAACAAGGTATCTATAATCACATATTCAATTATATTTATATTAGACGTTTTCACCATATTCTGTTTGTGTCAAAGATGACATTGGCAGGTTGAAAAAGGTCAAAGGGGGTATTATTTAAACATATCCAGAGTAATAATCATTAAATAATGATATTATTTATATATAAAATATACATTTAAAAATATTCAAGGAATATTGTTATCAAACATTTGTTAACAATATGATCATGGAGACAGTAGCCCATTAAAACACATCTATAATGTTCCCAATTTTTAATGATCATTATAGAAAGAAAATAAGTCATATTTTTCAACTAAAAATTATAATTATATTATATATATATAATTATTTATTTATATGTACTTATATTTATTATTCATGGGATTTGGCGATGAAAATAATAAGAATCTCATCTCTTTGAAGAGGCAGTAGTCCACACGTCCAAGAACAAAGTAACAAATTTTTCAGTTAGTGGTAAGGTAAGAAGTAAAATGATATACTATACATACATGATGATAAATATTTCTTGAATATCATAATAATTTAATTTATTTAAAATCTATTTGTAATATTTACTCTTATTACCTTCTATTTTACACGGTAATAAAAAATGAATAACTTTTCATCGTGAGACGATAGTCTGCCGTACAGACAAAATTTCTTTTCATATCCCTTTTTTATTAGAATATAAATAGGTTTTATGTGATATAATAACTAAATATATCAAAATATTATATAAATATCATATATAACCATTAATTTCATCATCATTCCTTAACTTGGAGCTGTGGTAATGGAAAAACGAATGACATCTTTCACGAGGATGTAGTCCACCATACAAATTAATGGTGATTTCACAACCCAATTGATGTAATATTGTTTTTTTACATAATATAACTAATAATAAAATTACAATTACTTGGATGATAGTGAAATTTTTATAAAATAATTTAATGGTTTGGAGAAAGATATAATAAAAAATGATTGTTGATAAATATTACTTCTTCATCGGGTTTCTCCTTTAAGTTTGCACCAAAGTCCTTCCATGGATGGTTTTAGATGAATATATTACTTATTGGGATAAGGTAAGAAATTTTTTGAGTGTTTGGGTAATTTATAAGGTGAATCAGTTGTTTTTTAAGCTGTGAAGATAGGAGGATATGAGTTTGTCATTAATAAGTGAGGTGAGTGACACACTTGTATTTTTTTTGAATCAGTGAATTGCACCCATGTTTTCATTATTAAACCAAGAATAAATAATGGTCCATTATTAATAAAAAATGAGATAAGGTAAAAAATATCCACAAAATAGTTTTTAAAATGTTTCTAGGTCATTTTTTCAATTACGATTATTGTTTAATCCCTCGGTAAACTCGTTTTACCTTAATTGTTGTGATTAATTTTAATAGTTTTCACTAATAATTATTGTAAAAAATTAAATTCTCCATATTATAGATAATAAATTTTAATTATTTAAAATATTTATTACATTATTAAAAATTAAATTCACTTGTGTAAAAAAATTAATATTAACACCACATATGTGGGGAGACAATAGATTTTTATGTAAGTAATTTTTATAAAAAATATAATTCTATAATAACTGTATGAATAATAATAATAAATGTATGATACTGAATTAAAATTTAATGATAAATAATCTATAAATTTCATTTAAAAACTTACATATTAAAGTTAATTTTAAATAAATAAAATGTATATTAAATATTCATCGAAAAAGTTTTTTAAGAGAAACACTTTTGTAATGAGAAAAAAAACAAATACTAAAAATTATAACATTGATTAAAAAGTAATTAAGTGGTTTAAATATAACTAATTAATAAATATTTTTATTGAAAATATATTTAAAACTTATTGATACTTTTAAATTTCATAATTTAGAAATAATAAATAAAATTTTACTAAAAATGATATTTTCACTATCCAGTAAAAAATTAATATTTTCGAAAAAAATGTAAACTTTAACCACAATAACATTTTGATATGTTGATTTAAAAATTTATATTAATTTTATAAAATAAAATACTAAAATTTAAAAATTACGTATTTCAAATAAAACTATATAGGAAGCGTTTTTAATTTAAATAAATACCTTTATGATTTAAAATTACATAATATTTTTATAACTATTATAACAGTCTGATTCATATCAATTCATATAGAAATGAATCATTATATCATTATCTAGGTTTATATAACCTTCCCATTCTATAAATCACATCCTAAAAATTGTAATCCATTATTAAGCAAGTGGGGATATCTTTCCCTCATAACATTTTTAGGTTCCCGTGTTGCCTTTTAAACTATATAGTTCTTCCATTAAACATTAAATCGGTGAATCACCATTGTCTAAAAGACATTATTTATATAGTATATAATATGAATTTGATGTTTCTCAAAATAAATTTTCAATTCCAATAGAACTACTACTATGTTCAACATAAGAGATCAATGTGGAACATATTTCATTACCATTGAAACATGCAATACATTATGTAACTGAGAAAAACTCAGAGGAAAAGCCACTCAGTAATAATGTGACCCAACTCCATACAATATTTCATAAGGTCTAGTAGACTACATAATTATCTCCCCATTATTACCAAAGCATATAACTCTTTTCTATTAAGAAACACTGGGAATGACATAGTCTTATAGCTCAAAAAAATGATCATTAGTCTGGATATCTTTATAACATTTCTACTTGTTCATGAATATCCTCAATTGTTGATGAATCAAATACAAATTCCCTTACATTTTTTCTACCAACTATTTCCCATAATCTTCAATTATCCTATATCATCCCTAACTACTAGTTTATGACACCACTTTACATATAATTCCTAAAATGGTGTCTTTTGTTCACTAGAATGAGAACTATTATTAAATGAAAACTCTACAAAATAAATCTCTCAATCCCAAATTCCCATGTGATCCATTGAATAAGACATAATTGTATCTTCCATGGTATGAATCGTCTTATCATTCTATCCAATAGATTGAGGATGAAATGATTTTTTGAAATTTAATTCATTACCTAATGACTTCTGAAATCCATTATAAAAATTTGATATGAACCCAGGATCACATTCCGATAAATGGAGAGAGGAAAACCATAAGACAAGACTATGTCCTCTAGATATATGTGAAAATGATGATATAAATAAATTATATCATTAATGGTAATGAATTTTCATATTAATTTAATCAATAAATAATAACCCAAATCTCATTTTTTACTTATTCATGTCATTTGAAATCCCACCCTGAAATTCCTGAATATATTTTCCCATTTCCACTCTATAAATTGATAGGTTCATAAATCCCCATCAGTATCCATAATTCTACATTAACTTTCCAAGAGTCACACCATGTGACCTGATTATCTCCTTTACATACATGTGAGAATTACGATCTAAATAATTTATATCTTGAATGGGATGTAAATGTTATTATTTAGATAGTAGATTAATAAAAACCCAAATCACATTATTACCACCAGATGTCCTTAGAAATTCAACCCCCAAATGCATGGATATATATTTTTATTTCCACTCTTGAAATGAAAAAGGTTGAAGAATCCATTTAGGTAACTGTCACTTTTCTATAACCTATAAACAATTATGACACTGCACATTGAAGTCATCAATACCTATTTCAATTAAAAACCTCCATTAATACCCCTAAAGTTCTCTATACATATTGGTGATACCAAAATGAATAAAAGATAGGGAACAATGATATTAAATCAATAACTCTCAGATCAACCAAGAATCAAAAATAACACGTAGTATTTTTATATATTTTAAAACAACTTGTTAATAAGTATTCAAATAACAAAAGTTACCCATGTTAACATGTTATAACTTTTTTATAATGTATTATCCTCCATTTGATCATGATTAATTTTTTCTAACATTTTCATCTACACTAAAACATAAAACAAAAAAAATGTAGGTCCTTACATCCCCAAAATCATCAGTTTTTTTCAAATAATTCACTAAAGAGTCCCATTTTAAAAATTACATGGTTAATGTAGAATTATTTTTTTGACTCAAATTATCAGTGACTATTTGATTGATTTTCCAATATCATAATGAGTTATGAAATCATAATCATTGATCTGTTATATCCATCTTCCCAATCACATTTTCAAATCATTTCGAGTTAATATTTTTTTAAATATATTTTATCTGTATATATTTCAATCCTTATTCCATTGAAATGACGCGTAAAAATTATTAAAGCAAAAAACATATCTTCTAATTCAAAATATCGTTTTAGGTAAGGTAACTCATGGGGTTTAGACTAACAAAAAGCATAAGAAATTATCTAATCATTCTATATTTAGGAACAATCGTTCCCTTTCAATGAAACATCACTATACATACAAAATTTAACATCTTTGGATTGTAGGGCCAAAACTAGTCCATTTCCAAATTTTATTTTTAGTTCCTAAAAAATATTCACATTCTTTTGCCTAGATGGATTTATCTCCTTTCATGTTCAATTTCTGGGATAAAAAACAAAAAAAGTTCTAAAAGGTCCACCATTTGTAACCTACCAATAAAATATAACTATGAATCTCTAAAATATTTTTGTGTCTTTTCTATTATTAAACAATATTTATTTCTGTAGGTTATACAATTATTCAATCGTTAGAAATAATATTCTGATGGAAATAATTTTTTCATTCTAAATTCAAACAACAAATGTTTCTCATACATTTTATTTTATTTTATGTTTTTCAAAACAATCATTAGGTGTATTGTATAACCCTATTATATTTTATAGTTTTAAAAATTTTCGCCAATAAACAAAAACAATAACATATCTGAGAATAGAAGAAATAATATATTCATATTATCTATAAATAAATTAGGTATATTGACAACCCAAATGACCTTACTAAAAAATTGTACTGCCCATATCTATTATGAAACATAGTATGTGGAATTTCATCGTCATTCAATTTCAATTGATGGTGCCAAGACCTTAGGTTATCTTTAGAAAAATACTGATCTACCTAGATATGATCATCAAAAAATATACATAAGTTAAAGGCAACATGTTCATAATAGTGATATTACTCAAGTATATATAATTAATTAAATTTCTCATTAAACCATATTTTTTAACAAACAAAATAAGTGTACCCCATAGTGAAGTTCTAGAATAGATAAAACCTATACATAACAACTATAATAATTTAATTTTCATTTCTAAATTTTCAACTTGGGACATTCGATATGCAGGTTTTAAAATATTATTTTCATCAGGTACTATGTCAACAATAAACCCAACATCTCGATCTGAAAACAAGACCCAGTAAAATCATCTAAAAATTTCTATTTATTCATTTACAACTAGATCATCATGAATTTGAGCGGGTTATGTAATTCTAAAAATACGATATAGGAAAATTTTCCTTCCATCTCTAATCAATTTATCATATTCTTGGTAATTTTTCAAAGTCATGTTATCATTGAAAAAAACATTATTATCTATAAATCTATCTTATAATGATATAATGAAATAAAATCCATACAATGAATGATATAAAACGCTACTATATCAATTTCAAAAATTTGTTTTGGAATACCATCCCACTGATAATAATAATAATATTCTTATAAATATTTGTTTCTTTAATGATTCCACTTAGAGTTATCCTATAAGGTCATATATTACATTTATGAGTAGATATTCCTGATTAACATGAAAATTTATCCAGAATTTTGGAATTTTGGAATCCATATCTAAATAGGTGATTGGAATAATTCGAATACGAAAGTAACATACCTATCACTACATCCTTTTATAGCCAAACATAAATTATAATAGTAGAAAATGACTTTGGTACATCTTTTTGTTATTTCTCATGATGATTTCCATCCTATGAAACTAACTTCAGACACATGTTACCATTTGGACACAACTCATTACGACTAATTCCCATCATTATAGGATGGATATCTATTAAACTATTCTTTTGTTGTTTATGACTCGTTTCATTACATTCATGAACCCCATGACTAAACAATACACACCAAAAACACTTCCTTGATCTGGTAAAATATTCATTCTTATTTATTTCTCAACAAATAGAACATTTTGGGATCTTACATGTAGACTTATTATCTGGTTACTAATTCATTTTCAGAAAAGATTTTATTTTATTACTATTTTCATTATGAAAAACATACATGTTAGTGAATATCGTCTCCACTTTCATTGCATAACAAACCACTTTACCATTAATTATTAATTCTTATTTGTTACATTATCTTCTTAAACATTATTTCAACCATGAGTAAAATCTACTAATATAACTACTATTTTATGAAAAAAATATGACTCATACCTAGACAATCTTATGATTTTTTCTTCAAATAAAAATTCATAATCTTTATTAATCAACCTCAATTCCAACAATTAGATTTATATATGAATTTGAAAAACCATATAGAAATATTTATTATAGAGAATATCCTTGAATATGTCCTATTAAATGTCATCAATATCATCTTTTCTTTGGTATTATTAACCAAATAACATCATCAACAAACTTAACCTTCAAAGAAATAAACTAAAAATGTTACATTGTTACATTATGACATCCCATGATGTCAAATATATTTTACAAATAGTTGATCTATTATTTATCTACAAATAGTTTATATAATCCAATAATGATGTGGGATATAGCCTCATTAAATTATACACAAAAGACAATTTCATTAATGTTAGATTAGGTTCCTCTATAGCATGGTTTCCACCACCATTTATAGATTCTATCAACTAATCCATCACTACAACTGTAGAAACTCGAGGTTTGGGCCATGTCAGTATTTGGAATATTCCTATATATAATTCCAGAGCTACACACAAAGACAGCATGCGAATTCGAGTCATAGTGTGTCTGTAATTAATTTTATAAAAATATAAAGTATTTTTATACTATGCACAAGGAAAGGTTGTGTAATATCATAAACGATATCTTGCAATGGGAATTGGGGGGAACAGTTTCATCTAGAATGTTTCATTTACCCTAGGTGGGGTGTAAACATTCCGGGCACGGGCATGCTGTGTGAAAAGCCACCATGGGAGTTTTTGTAAATAAATGGAAATGTTTATTTTTGAGTGTCGGTTCGAATAACTACTGAATGTAGTCTCAGATAACAATTTTGAGTGCACTGTTGCATCCAGAACAACATGTTTACCCTCATTGCGACATTATTTTCATCGGCGCCAGGTGTCGGGTCGGAGTCTTGTTGGCGGGGATCTCAAATGATATTTTTATTATGAAAAAAAATAAGTTAAAAATAAATTCTCATCTCCCCCACCCCCTATGTTCCAGTGGAACAAACCCCTCACCCTTTGTTTCTTCACCAGATCGAGCTCTGGGCGTCCGTTTTCTGCGCTGATCATCTACAGATTGAGCTCCAACGCGTTGCAGGCATCATTCTGCACCCGAAGCAATAGTGTTTCGCCCGCTAGGTAGGAGATTTGAGTTTTAACCCCAAATCTCGTTTCTGGTGCATTTTTCATTATTTAGAATTCTTATAAGTGTATATGGGGTCCCGAGGGTCATGCAGAAACCACCGGATCAAAAAACAAACCACCAGGGTGGTCCCGACAGTCCGCGGAAGCCTCAACGGCGAGGAACTGGCGCCGGCGAGGGCCAGCAGGCCACAGCGGGCTAGCGCGGCATGGCGGTAGTGGCTGTTTGATGGGTGGTGGCACGCCGCACAGCATGGCAGAGGGTTGCGGTCCCGAGGTGGGGTAGGTTGTAGTGTTGTGGATGGCCTCTAGCCAGGGCAGGTCGGTTTGTGCCACTGCAAGCCGGGTCAGGCCGACCGGACCAGCCATGTGGGGTCGGACTTGCCCAATCTTTGTACGAGGGTTCTTTAAACCCCCATTTCATGCAATCCAAGGGTCATATTTACGTACTGTCTGTGGAAACGCAGCCCAGACAATAAGGAAAACCCTTTTAGGGGGTTAGAGGGTTTCGAATTTTTCGGATCGTGGCCGGGGGGCCAGAAACGTCAAATAAAATGATGATTTTTTTATTATCATTCGACTTCGGGCCATTGTATCTTCTTAGTGAAGTGTAATATTGATGTGCTGTCAGTGGTGTTGAGGCCCTGATGGTACGAATGAATTTTCTTGTTGGTTTCTGGGTGTTGGGGCCGAGTTTGGGGTGCGAGCCCCTAGAGGATGATTTTTGGCGTTTGCGGAGAAACACAACTTTCTCACCTATAGTTAGTTTTTGGTAGATGAATAGTCAATCCTATGTGTTTCTTTGAGAGGATCTCTATGGTGAGATCCATTCTATGAGTTTCAGGATCGAGACGTGTGCCCCACCGAGGCTGGCTTCGGTGAAGAGAACCTTTTTCACTGGGTGTCCGTTTGGGACGATTGAGTAGTCGATTCCGCATGTTTTTTCTAGAAGATTGCAGTGGTATGATTGGCGTGATGATTTTCAAGAACATTTTGTGGGCCCTGCATGGGATAGCTAAGGTGAATAGTGACGTTTTCATCGGTTTTATGTTTCGGGCGAGTTAACAGCCTACCCTTCTTGTATTTCCGCGTGGATCGTGATGGTGGCCTCAGTATTGGCCTTAGAGGGCCGTGGTGTGGCATTGTGGCTGGTCACTCGGGTTAGAGATGTTTTGACTAGAAGTGGTTAAAGGTACTCCAATGGTTCATTCCTATGAGGGTTTACACAGCCTCACAACCATGGTATAGGTTTTTCATCCTCCAGATGGGGTGTTTAATCTCTTAGAGTTGTGGCGTTCCCCCGGTGGGCCCAGAGTGGGATGCTCTAGCTTCCTTTCCCTAGATTGGGTTCTTGGTATCACTATGACTGCTTATCCATGAGTGGTGATCCCCTATCTAGCAGGTTATCCCTGTAGGGATTATAGAATCATCGGGAATATGATCCCCTATGCAGTGGGTCGCGCTCAGTTAGGTTGTGGCATCGTCTATTATACGGCCCCATGCTCAGCATGTGGTTTTTAGTAGGGTTGTGGTAACATTGGTTATACAATCCCCTACTCAACGCAGGGTTTTGTAGGGTTGCATCATCATCAGTTCAATCCTCTAAATTGTGAGATGTACCAGATTGGGTTTTGGTATCGTCGTCACCATCGTGACATGGGTGATTATCCTCAAGATGAGTGATGTGTTTCTGTATGAATGCAAGACCGGGTTGCTGTATCCCCCATCAGATCATGGGAGTGATCCCCTATCTCTGAGATCTACGAATGCCTGATCAAGTTGTGTTGTCACCCAGTGGACCATGGGTGTGCTTCCCTATCTGTGAGATCTCCGAATACTGGTTTGGGATCTGGTATCCCTTAGTGCACCGTAAGAGCTGTCCCCTATCTAAGGACTTTGGTGTTTTTGTTGTTTCATCGAGGTTTTTTAGTGGCTTTATCAAATGAGCTTGATATCTCGGGTGATCATATGAGATGTTTGTGTGGGACCTGATGGAGTGTATCTCTCATACGAGTGTTATATGGGATGACATTGATCATGAAGTGTGCTCTTCTTGTTGTGAACCATTGCTGGTGATGATGTCAGTACCTCATGTGGCCTGGTGCATGAGGTGGGTATATCTGGATGTTCAAGGTGTATGTATGGGAATACACTTGGATTAAATTGACTAGTTGAGTTTAGCTGAGGATGGTCATGAGATGGAGTTTCTTTGTCATCCGGGTTCCCTCTGGCTAGGATGAGCTGACTGTTGCCTTTCAGTTTCTCTCTATTGTTTTGGGTTTTTGGGGTTCCTACTGAGTATTGTTGTACACACCTCTTCATAGGCTTTGTCGGCACATGGTTGTGTCTTTTTCAGACCACAACCCTAACGATGGTGTCCCAGGAGGACCCGATGCAGGAAGAGCTCAGTGAGCAGGTCTGAGTGTGGAGTCTTACGGGAGCTATGCCAGGGATCTTTCTGGTGGGGCTTTTGGTAGCGTTCTCCCCTTTTGAGTAGGTTGGATGCTTTTTAGTTTTCTTTTGGTGGGCCTTGTTTTTCCCTTTTGTACTTTTGTTCTACTCTAGTTGGGTAAGATTTATGCATGCATTTCCTTTTTAGCTGTATATATATGCACTGTTGCATGGTGGTGTGTGTGGGTGCATGTCTACATGTAACTTAGGATAATGACTCCCATGTGTGTGATAGCCTACTCAACTCTAGATGCCAGCCCCTGTCCTTTTGGAGGCGGGCTTGGGGATTCGTGGCGCGAGCCTTATTGGGTCAAGTCGTGACATCAATAAGCATTTCTATTCTGATTTCAACAATATCATGATGCTGATTTGGAAGTATATTTTTCTCTGAGTTCCTTCCCGCTATAACTACCATGTATCCTCTATGGAAAAAGATTCTATTCATACATAGATTAGGTAAATAAATATCATAATCATCAAATCCTAAAACAATTTATCCTTTCCATAAGGTAAAATATTTCCAGGTCATGATATTTATATTATTTTAACCACTAAAGTTATCTAAATAGTCATATGATACCAACTATAAGGGAATATTCTTAAAAATTATAATAACATTAGTTTTATTCACTAATTTACATTATTTAACATTGATGAAGTTTTTATGTTTACAATTTTAGATAATTAATTCACAACTCAGACATTAAAAACACTAATAATAAAAAGCGGACATGTCTAATTAGTATCCATTTATCCCGTAATATAAATCTTTTTAAATAAATCATTGTTTATTTCATTATATAATTTAATGAAATTCAATATAACTTAATCCTTTACCTTATCTATCAAGTGAAAAGCATTTAGAAATGTGGAATGAGCATAAAAATAACATTTAGAGATATTAAATAAAGGAAACTATAAGCCCAATAGAAACATGAAAATGCATGAAATATTTTCCTTTGTATCAACATTCATTGAGGTAAAAAAATTAAACATTTTAACATTATAAACACAAATATTTCTCAAATAAATACTTTAAAACCCATCTAAAAGAAATTAAATACCCTTGTTTTAGTGGATTAAAAATCATATTAATAAATACCTTTGAAAACTCTTTTAATTGGTGTAAAATATTGATGATTTTTAGAATATCTATTACCCAATGTAATGGAGCACTTTTTTGAATAAATAATTGTTTATGTTATAACAGTATTTCTCGGTTCTATCTGTACTTCCCTATTATATAAGATGCAATAGGATCACCCAACCCATTTTTGGTCACCCTATAATATAATCTTTAACAGGCCCACCCGCTACAATCTCGGTGAATAAATTTGTCATTTATAATTCATAATTTCCATAACATCATTTTTTTTTATTATTTAGTATTTTAAAAACTTTTTTATAATTGTAAAAAATAAATTTTACATTAAAAGATGATTTTCCTTTAAACCCTTGTTTTTATACCAAAATAAACACTTAATTTAAAAAAATACATCCTTAAGAAATACCAAAAAATAATAAAAAGTTTTTTATTTGTACAAAAAATGAAATATAAAATTGGAAGATAGAAATAAAGTAGAGGTCGTGATGGAAAATTATTTATTATTTTTGTGTATGTTAAAAATAGATTATTCCCTCTGACATTTGAAAAAACATCCATAATAAACTCATAAAAATAATCTAGTTTGAAAACCATTGGAATAATGTAAAAGATACATAAAATTTAATTTTAAATATATTTTTCCATTTAGAAACATTCAAAAAAATCATTTTAATTTTAGTGGTATAATATATGACGATTTTGATGGAAAACATTAAATGGTCAATTTTCATTAATGAATTGTCCTTTATAACTTAGGAAACACTTGATTCATGCATCCCATTAAAGACTAATAAAAATTTAAATATCATGATAATAGTTAAAATCATGATTTATAATTTAATGAGGGATAAATGTACATATTATAAAATAATATAGGTTTCTAACACCTAAAAATTATAGAATCAATGGAAATTGAGACGAAGCACTATACCTTATGTCTTACTTGTAAAGCGTGTGTTTATATTCCTAAATAATAAACATATGTGAATTTATTATTTTATTCATATACTATTTTTATGATTTATTACTTTTATTTATCTTATTAACAAGATATATTCAACTACATTGTCAATGAACTCTATGTTGGATGTTTTGACCATATTTGGTTTATGACTCAAAAATGACTTTGGTAAGTCGACTATGATCTAAGGGGACATTATATAAACATATCAAAAATAATAATCAAGAAATAATTACCATATTTATCATAAACTATTCTTTTAAAACCAATTATTAATGATGGTAGTGAAAAATGAAATAATGTTATTATTAAGGAGACGGTATGCCATACGTACACAAGAGTAACACTTCAATTTTTTAATGATAATTATGGAAATAAGGTATGTAATATTTATTCATTTCATAAATATAATTATTTAATAAATAACATAATATTTAATTATATAATGTTATATATTTAGTTTCTGTGATATGGTGATTAACAATGATTCACATCCCTTCAAGGAGGTGGTAGTCCACTTGTCCACAAACTATGTTATTAATTATTTCAGTGAGTGAATATATAAGAAATATAATGACTTATTATAATTATATATTGATAAATATGTCGTTAATATCTTTATTATTTCATTAATATAACCTAAATTTATTATTTAACCCTTATTACCTTCCACATAATATGTTAGAAAATAATCACATCGCTTCGCGAGGCAGTTGTCCGTCATACACACGAATGACATTACTATACCTCTTATGTATTTGAATAAAAAAATATATATAATATAATGCTACTAATTAGTCATAATTTTATTATAAATATCATATATAATCTTTATATAAATAACCAATCCCAATGTTGAGAGATGGTAATGGAAAAATAATGACATTGTTTGGCAAGGTGGTGGTATGTCTTAAACATGAATGATGATTTAGTAACATATTTGATAGATGTGTTTATGTTTTAATTCATAACAATAATATAAGAACATAAAAATATATGGAATATATTATTTATATTATATAATAAAATTAAAATATTAATTTTACATGGTGGATAATTAAATAAATTTGTTTATTATTCAGGAACTTTGCCTCTTCTTCATGTAACACCTTTTGGTTTTCACCAAAGGCCTATAATGGTTGGATATCTACCAAAACTATGTATTGTAAGATGATATGTGTGTATTGTTAAAGTTATTTTGGTGGGTATCGATCAAAAATATTAGCTTTTTTGGTTTGATTAAAGGAGGATAGGGGTATCTATTTATAAATTAGGTGAGTAGTACAATTATATATTTTTTGAAAAAGTGAATTCCACAAACGTATTATTTTTCATATCGAAAGCCCCCAATAATGGTCCTTTTTCAATGATAAAGTAATATGATTGATATATGTCCATAAAATAGGTGTTAAAATGATTTCTATGTCATTTTCCACTTATGCTTATTATTTAATCCCCTGGTAAACTCGTTTTTACCTTAATCGCAGTGATTAATTTTAACTATTTTCACTACTTCTTATGGTAACAAAAATAATACTAAAATTTAATACCATATCAAAAATTCCAATTGAAAATTTGAAATTTATTTTTAAAAAGTAAAAATATTAAAAATTAAAATATTTAATTTTTATAATAATCTCACAGGCATGGAGAGATAATAGGTTTCTAAGGAATGAATTTTTTAGTAAAAGATGATTCTATATTTACACTTTGAATAATATAAAGCATAGTATAAAAATGAACTAATATTAAATGATATATCATCTAAAAATATTATTTTAAAAAATATTTATTATTAATTTTTTTAATAAATTAAAAGGTGAAAAAATTATTCTTTTTAAATCACTTTCTAGAATCCCCCATTTTTTATTCCAAAAACACTATTATAATAAAGACCATTAAAAATTTTCTTAAAAATAAATAAAATGGTTTAAATATAAATAATTAATTATTATGACACTTTAAAACATATTATTAAATAATTTTTTATTTTTAATTAGTTAATTTTTTAAAAAATGATTATTTAACAAAAAATTATACTTTTAATTATTCATTGAAAATTATTTGTTTTCAAAATAATTCCAAAAATTTCAACCAAGGAAAATTTTGATATCGATATTTCAAAAATGAAATTAAGTTTATAAAATTAAAATTCATAAAATCAAAAATTATGATTTTAAATAAATCCATAAAATTAATGATTATAATTAAAACAATTAGGTTTTTATTAAAAAATAATTAAAAAAAATATTACAACTAATATAAAAATATAAATAATATTAAAAAAATGAAAATGACTTATTCTATCACTATCATGTTTTTTATAATAAAATAATGTAATAAAATTGTTTATATGATGAAAATAAAAAATAAACAACAATAGTTAACATAGAATAACCTGTATCATGTATTTAAAAAGTTCACATTGGTAAGTACATATTAAGCACTAATTGAAAAAATACTATAATATAAAACTCAATTTACACTATAATAATTTTCTATTCATAACATATGTGTATTAATATAGCTATATCATACATCCAAATACATTTAGTACATGTTCCCTGAGATAAAACATGAAGGCCTACCCACCTACATCAAATCTCATGTTGTGTAAGTTGGTAGGGGCTTACTTCATTGACTCATTAAGAATCCCTAACGGAGAAATAATACTGAGTACTTATATAATAATGTGTATCTAAATAAAATAATAATATATGGTGGTTTTAGGAATATACAACACACCTGGTAACAATTATAATATTTTGTAGACATACTCACAAACATGTTAAGTCATCATGTGTTAGCCAAGCCCCAATGAAACATGACCATACCTACTTTGTCTCCATAACAGAAAAAGTCACTTCATAACACAATCCTAACCCATACCTAATGTTTTATAGTAGGGTTTCATTTTATATCTAATCTCACGCAATTAATTTGGACATCCCTTCTCACATAAGGGAGTCTACATCACCAATAATTTACTACCATCACACTTAATGTTGGTAAATCAACGAAATTATTGTGCCAACCATATCACTCATTGATGGACTTGGATGAACCATATCAATCTTTCGTTCGATCAACACAATTGGTGTCAAAATACCGTCTCAATCTTGATGATACTATATTCACTCCTTGATGTCTATCCATCTCACTCATGGTTTCCCATCACATCAATAGTTATCCATCTAAATCATGGATGACCCAAACATTGAAAAAAACTAGGATTCAATATCCCTCATAGTATTACCATATATATAGATAATTCATTACATGGTCATGCCTCAAGATCATATTTGACACTCACATATATATGTTATCATAAAAATATAGTCATTAAACATTAGAAAAAAAACATGGATTACAACACATCTCAAAGATCACTAGATCATCACCCATGCTCTAGTCCCTTGAATATGTTCTGTACATGTTGACATATCATTATACCCATATTATCACTATAATAGTTCTACCAAACCATTCTATAATATTTCCATCACATTGATATGAGAATAAAACTTCATTGGATGACACACATAACATGCTTCATTATTAAACTAATAGAGACATCAAGAAATCACGACAAGGAAATATAATAAGAACATAAACATTATAAAGAAAATCATGACCCTCCCATGTTTAAGAATACCAAAATGATATCCATTATTCTCATTCATCTTCATTTAAAAACATGTTAAATTTATTTTTAAATATTTATGAATAGTTACCAAATAAAATATTACTTATTCAAGTCCCTTGGCTAAAAATCCAGTGAATTATTATTTACAAAATAAACATACTATTTTAAAAAACAATTTCAAGACCTATTTAAAGAGTCAACAATTCCCCATATATATTACCATCTAATTAATTATTTGTTTTTAAATGATTTTTTAAAAGAATATTATTTTCCCTTTAAAATTCCACTCACTTAACAATGAAATCATAAAGATATCCATTGACACCCATGCAACCATTGAACCACCAATGAGCTATTAAGTACAACATGTAATCCATATTAAATATTAGTTTAATAGACTTATTTGTAAATATGTGGTTAAATCAAAAAATTCATGAAACATACATGCAGATAATACAAATTATGGAATATAATAAAAATCACAAATTAACTCAGAGACTCACACAATGAAATTTCCACAAAATTCAATCAATTATATATATATCCATCTCAATACTTTAACAAAATACACTATGTAGATGAGAACCTATGTCATAAATAAATATCACCAATTTTGTAAACTAAAAAATTAAAAAATAATAAAAAATGGTATTTTCAATTACAAAATCATCAATAAATCTCAAAATGTTAAAATAACAAGAAATGAGGTGTCATCCAATCATAATAAAAACTTATTACTACAATACAAAAAAATAAAAAAGAAATTTTCAATTTAATGGATATTTTTTCTAAATTCCTAGTGTAACATTCCATTGGTCAAACGATAGAAATAATATTCAATACATCCTCCTTTTACATAAACAATAGTCCATGCATGAAAGAAAAATACTCTATAATGATTTCATAATGATAAAGAGTAATTATCCCACCAAATACCGTGTAATTAAATCCATAATCATGACTAAAATAATAATAATAATACTATGGTTAAAGGATGAGATCCTGCCTTAAATAGGTGCATAAAAAATAGTATGAATTAGCCAGATCAAAAGGATTTAATGGGATGGGATGGTGATATTCAATAATGGATCGTCCCCATCATTTAATATGACATGAAAAATGAAACTCTATTTTTTCTAATGATATACCCCAAAGGAAATTATATAAAATCATATAAAAAGATATACCACTATATACTCATGGTGTTAACACTGATTTTACTCATGTAACCCTCTTTAAGGAAAATGAAAACCTATCTACCTCAACATATTCATTGCATGAACCCAATGGTCATGCCAAAAACACCCATTAGTATATATATTCTCTCCTAGCTATCTCACCCATGGAATGAATTGAATTTGTGGATGTTTGTTCACTATATGAATGAAACTTATTTTGTTGTGAATTGTCTCACACTAAAATTTTTAACAGGTTTCCTCCTAGATACTTCTTGATCATTCACTAAATTTCTTTTTGATCCTAAAATTCATCAAAAAAACATTAAAATCCATTTAAATTGAATCCAAACACCTAGATTCTAAATCATCTCTTTTCTTAAAATAACCCCTCACTAAATAAAAAATCTAAATTCCCATTGAAATTTAGAACCCATAACGATGCATTTAATTAACAAAATGATGTCAATAGGGTATGAATTTAAAAATTATAAATTTATAGCCTGAATAATGATCATCATATTTGGAAAATAAAATTTAATGATTCTATCAGGGAGTTTAGTTTCATTAAAGATATAGATAATTAGTTTCTATATAAGTAAATTAGTGTGACTGTTGTTTTATTTATGGTGTTATTTATGGATGACATATGAATCCTTAAAAATGATATTCAAAAAATAAATTATATACATGTAATATTGGTAAGGATCTCATAATTTAATGAAAATATAAAAAAAATTCTATATTCTAGGTATGAATATCATTTCAAGTATATCTCAATAGATTCATAGATTTCATATTATGACATTTATTTTTAGTGTTATAAATAATTTAGGAATCGATTACACATATAATGGTAACTCACCAATGTTCCATTTAATTATTATTAAAAAGACTCATTTTAATTCTAAATATTCATATATGAGAAATATTAATAGGATTCCATAGGTTTCCACCAATGTAAATTTCATGTATTTGATATTTTGTACTAAACATAATCTCTCTTTGGGTTTGATAGTAACATGTATACACCAATCCTATCATAGTGAGAGATTCAAAATTTATTTTATGAAAATTTTTATTTACGTGAGAGGAACTAGGAATGTTTTCATTGTATTTAAGGGATAGTAAGATCTCATTTTAATGGAAAACACCTACAATAGTTTTCAAATCAATGAGGTAGATATGTGATATCAATATAAATTTTTAGGAATCATATATGATGAAATTAGTTTGAATAATTCCAAAAAACCCTCTATATTTGACTCAATATGATGGGATGATGGAATCATAAATCTAATGTAATAAATAAAGTAGTTTGAATTATAAATTTATTCTTTGATCATGGCCTCTTTCCTAGAATTATGAGATAAATTGAGCTTCTAAACTAATAACGGGGGTATTTTTCATTATCATTGAACCCTAAACTCACCGATTTACAAATAAGATCCTTCCAAATTACCATCCCATTTATGAAATCATCGATTTGGGTGATTCTATAGAATTTTGAGTTTCTATATTAGTGATCGGAGAAGATATATTGGAAAAAAACATTATTGTATAAAAACATGGGGGAATTCTCTACATTATAAAGTCATGATTTAATGGATGTAATGGATATTATTGATGTTAATGTATCAATGAGTTTTAATAAAAGATATCAAAATTTATTATTTATTCATGTGTATAATTTATTTTACAAAAAAATGTGAAACATGAAATATCCCTCAAATAATTATATTGATCTACTCATAATATATGAACTTCATGGAGTATTATGCGTTGTAGTGATATATTATCATTATTATAAATAACATTTTATATGTGATACAGAAAATACTCAATAGATAATGAGTAGAAAATTGTTATATTTATTGGTCTATAAATTTTTTTATTTATAATTTCATATAGACGTTTACATACTCAACAGTTTATGTTCTGTATAAACACACATTACAAAAGTTTTACTATATACATAACACACATACCTCAATGATTTGATAATTATTATGTTATCCCCAAGGTTCATCTATTATGGTGAGGTTTTGTACGACTCTAATCATTTCATCAATTGTGTATAGGTATGAATGAGTTTTTCCAGATTTATGAAATGTTTGATGAATTGGTTATGGATTTAATTAGATGTAGAAAATTCATGTCCATGATTACTTCAATGACATTCTATTTAATCGACAACATGGATGAATAGTATTTTATATATTAATTGTATATTGTGATTTCGTTTTAAAGAATTAATAATTCATGATGGTATTTTTACTTTTATTACAGGTTATGATAATTTATAGTTGATTTACTGATTGATAAATGAGATTGAGGATTTCATAATTTTTTAAGGGACTATTATGAGAGTTTATTAAATTAGAGAAAAATATTATTTTTATAAAATATGATATTTTATAACTCGAAAATGATCCTTTATTTAGAGAATGAGCTATAATGATAGAGTTTATCCATGTTATTATAAGAAAATAGATTTAATTCTCCTTAATATTAAACACTCTAAAATTGTATTTTGTTCAGAACAATTTTAAGAGAATTTACTAGAAGAACAATAAATAATAATGGGTAAAATTGAAGTGTTTTATTATTCTTATGTCTGACATATATCTTTGGAAGTAGCAATCAATTAGTTAGTATATATGATCTAACCAATTCTCACTATTAAAAAAGACTATATATGAGGTGTGATGTGTTCCTTGTTTTATTTATTTATTAGTTAATTTTTTTGATTTCCTTCCCAATTTATCATATGAATGGGTTTTACACAATCTAACCCTATAGTTGGGAAGTGATATGTCCAACAAAAACATTCGTACAAAAGAAATGTTTTTAAATTGGAATATAATGAATATAATACTATTTATTAATAAAATTTTATTCTATAGAATTTCCTTAACGGATAACTATGTATCATAAATATTTATAACGAGACACATTATATGCATATATAATTTAATGGGTATGGTAATATTTATTCTTTTTCTTATACCATAGATCCACTAGTTACCATATGAAATTCATTTTAGCCATTAGATTAAATTTACTCTTTGTACTGTTCACACTTCTATTAGCTTCTTCAATACTCTCCTGAGATTATATTTCTATATACGTACTTAAATTTTTTCCTCCACCTTCCATTTTATAATATTAAAAAATATATCCCCATAAGAACAAAAAAATTACATAATTAAAATAAACCTTAACATTATTTATGAAATATAACTCATTTGAAATAAACATTATAAGTATAAATTACTCCATTTACAATACATTTTCAATTATAAACCCATAATTATTCATCAGATTCTTTATATGAAAAAGTAAATATCTAATTATTATTGACATATAATTATAATAATATATATATAATCTATTAGAAATATTATCCATGAATATATATATATATTGTTATGGATTTTGAATGTTCATATATCATATTATTCGATCTTCTTTTGGATTTTAATATTTATCATTCATTCTACAAATTTACATTCATTACCACTCGTTAAAAAATGAAAATGAAAAAAGTTAAGAAACATCACATGTAAATATATTGAATTGATATCACTTATTTGTGATGTGTTAACATTTATAAAGAATATTATATATTTATTTTTCAATGAATCTACCTATTAAAGAATACAGTCATATAAATAGAGAATATCTCATATAATTTAGTAATACTATATATAATATCATTACATTCTTCACATTTGAAATTATAAACTAATTAGAAATTGAATTAAACCTCATTGAAGTGATTGAATGTCTTTTTACAATATATATTATGTATTCTCACAACACTATATTTATAAGCATCATGTGGTGTGAGATGTTACTCTTATACTATAGTGATTTCATTAATCACCATTTATAAAATGTTTTAAGTATGTTTTTAATCAATATGTATAGAGAAAAGATTCAATATTGTTTAATTAATATTCCATATAAAATTCATATAATTAGTAGGCACTAAATTATTATCCTTTACATATTATAAAATTTCTATAATGAATCGTTAATTTTTTATTCTATCAATGTATTTCATTGAATTATTTTTCAAATAAAATCTATCACATCCAATATATCTTAAAATTTTATTTAGAATCAATCATTATTATAAACATATAATCAATATGATTAATCATCTACCCTAACTATTTATTTATGAAAACTCTTAAAAATTATTAATAATCCCAAAATATATAAAAACTGATGAAAAGGTTGATAAATATTATCCTTATTCATCATTATACATAAATACATAATAATAGGTATATTTAACTTATTTGTTAATAAATATTTATATAATATTGAATTATCTAAATATAAAATTCACTCTTATAATTATGTTAATATTTTAAAAAATGGGATAAAATCATTTTATTGTATTGTAAAATAATAATTTCAACATTTATTTTAATTGAGTAATTTTCACTTTTTGGCATAGTTATACTTGAATTATGATGACATATATATAATTTATTTTCACCAACAACCGCCACTGGAAAACTACATAGGTTAGAAATAAATACATTTTTCCTCCAAATTCTCACTCTA
This sequence comes from Viscum album, assembly GCA_963277665.1. Classification (NCBI taxonomy): domain Eukaryota; kingdom Viridiplantae; phylum Streptophyta; class Magnoliopsida; order Santalales; family Viscaceae; genus Viscum; species Viscum album. The sequence continues at coordinate 1,966,988,111 of OY728133.1, forward strand.
AATAGAACATGGGTAAGAAAATTGTACAAATGGTATCTATCACATTTATAAGAGAAATATCTCTTATAACTCCCTTGAAAAAAAGAAACCCCACCAATAATCTACATATATAAATTGAAAAAATTAAAACAAGCATATGAAATCCAAATATTCAAATCAATGAATACTATTGAACCAATCAATGTTAATGAATAATATACATGACTATAATCAAGAAGCCCAAACTAATGAATCCATAATTATCATGGAATTAACATAAAAAATTGTCCAGAAAAAATTTAGATTTTTGGGAACATGGGAGCACACATTAGGATAGTATTTCTATAAATTTCAGAATCTAGTTGAAATTAATGATCTTTGATAGGATGGGGTATATTAAACTAAGACAGATCCAGTGATATTAAGGAATAAGGAATACAAATTTAATAATATTTCAATGAAATATAAAAAAATAGAAACAGATAGGAATCACTTTTTTCTATGTCTCTATAATTAATTATATTTCATCAATAATAAACTTTTATAAATAATTTAAGTTGACATTTGATTTTCAAACTCATATAGGAATAATGGAAAATTTCCTCTAACAAATCACCTCGATTCAATCCATAACAATCAATCACTTGAATAAATATTAAAATTTCCATATATAAACAGTAGATTTTTTATATTTATATGATCATATAATAATAATCTAGAAATCTCAAAATAATATAACCATTATAACAACTAACTCATATCTCCATCGTAATCAGATCATAACCATGACTGCCACACCACATCCTTCACAATATTGCTACATCACTAAAATAATAACTCACTGACTCATACTATAACTACGATCCATCATAACCCAAATACATGAAATTATCATATTCAAGGACAAACTAGATATATTTTTTACATGTCATAAATAATAGAAATTAATGCATGTAAATAAGTTCATGTGTCATAATATTGGGCCATTAAATCCTAAATAACTATTTATATGAACACTATGCCATCAGAAACTACATACAATGAATATATATGAAATTATATTGTCATTATAATACATTATAATGTGTATAGTCTATACATTTGATAAACTTGAGCTACTACAAATAGTAAGAATCTAGTAAATCAACCAAATAAATTCTGGAAAAAAAATTCAACATTACAATGTATATGATATGATTCCAATGTATTATTATAAAATCCATTCTAAATTATTATCATACCCATTGATTTTTTAGTTACTCTATTAAAATTAATTATATTTTATTTTGAAAAACAACATAGTTATAATTAAATGTGATACAACCACACACTAACCTTACATCCTCATAACATACTTACGAAAAACCACTTCAAACAAATACTTACCCAAAAAAATAATATAAACTTTGAAAAAATAATTTAATACCATTATATCTATGATTCTCTAACACTCCCAACAAAAAACCCACATAGCCTCTTAACAACCTCTTACACCATAAATAAAAACATAACAAATAACATAACTATATGAAGAACTATTCAACCCTTATTTAATATTAACTACTCAAAAACCATCCAAAAAAATGAAGTATTTAAAGGGAAGGTAAAATAGATTAATGGTTATGAATACTCTAAATATACCAATAGAAACACCCCCTATGTCACTATCATATAATGTCCAACACACTTCTAATCAAACCATTGGGAAATAAAATATAAGATTTGGAAGTATAATCCTTATCATAACTATATATTAAACAAATTATTAAAACCCTTATAATGTTGATAAACATATTAAACTAAATAAATAGTAAAGAATACATAAGTACCCCCATTACTCTACAAAAATCATTTTTGTATTTACTAATAATTAATTCATGGTTTTAATTTTATTTTCAACTATTTACAATAATTTAATCAGATTAAATTTACAAGTATGATTTAAATTATAATAAATAACACAATGAAACTAAATATATCCAATATATAATAAATATTATTACATTATATAATTTATCTAAACATTTTTTCCTTCACATATTCATCATTATCTTTCTAGATTCTACTTCATAATTTTATTTTTGAATTACTACCTATGTTAAAAATAATTATATATAACATCATTATCTTATAATAATGCCAAAATAAATATAATATAATATAATACTATTATAGTATTATACATATAAATTAATTAATTTGAAAAATGGGCTATGAAAATAAGGTCATGATATATCTAAAATTTTCACAAAATAAAACAATGAAAAAACATAGAATGTCTCCATCTCCTAGACCAAAACTCAAAACCCAAAGTATAATATAAAAGAATAATACATGGATTAAAATTAAACATATAATTACCCATTACCAAAAACCAAATTAGTAGAATAGAGACCATGTAAATAGTATGATAATACCATACCAGAGAGGAAACCCAAAGTGTTGAAAAAGGGATAGTAATCAATGGTATGAGTCATCTAAAAAAAGAGAAAAATCATTTAGAATCCAATGTATGTATTATAATATAGGATAGTGATGGAAAAAGTTTATGTAAATCAATAAACGGATTTTTATCTCACTATATTTTAATGGGATAATAATTGAATGTTTTAAAGATCAAAAATAGTAACCTAGAAGATTAAAAAAATCCATCAATGGATATTAATCTATAATATAGAATGAATGAATAAAACTTTTCTACCTTAATAGATATATGAAATTTCATGTCCATAATATCATGTAAATGAACAAATGGATCCATGAGAATCCCCCACTATATTTTTCGGTTTTAATCCACAAAACCAATTCCCCTAACAAAAATAATTGTTTTTAATACAACTATCTTGGAAGATGAATGATTAGAGACAATAAATATGAAGATAAAGACAACATAAAATATTGAGGAATTCATCACATGAAATAAATGTCTATAAATATTCGAATGACACCAAAAACCACCAAAATAGGTCTTGATACTACTTATTTTTTTATTATAAATAATCATGATTAAAAAAATGAGGGTAACTCTGGATATATAATGAACCTTTTTATACATAGGTTCATGGACCAACAAAATTAATCAAGGTTCTACGAGGTTGGTCAAAAAATGTCTCTAATGAACCAAGTGTCGTCATAGTAGGAACTCCGCATTTTATAATTCAATAAACTCAATAAATTTTATAAAACTGGGGAAGGTAAAAACCTGAGTAATATAACAATGTCACAATAATCTCATAGGCGATAACACCATAGAATTTAGACAGCTATGGATTTATGATATATTACTTATAATCATGATATCATTGATCCCCACATGAGAATAAACCAAAACTAATCAGGCCTATACACTATGATAATACATTTCATGCATAAAAGGAAGAGTGTTGTGTAACTTTGATATATCCTCAAATATGATAGGATTATGATTGATAATACCCTTATGAATTGTAATCTAATATTATTTATGAAAATAATTATTTCAACTTAGATGCAAATGGATGTATCTTAATAATACATGTATTGATTTACAATACATTATTTAAGTCATAATATTTTATTTACACATGAATTTGATGAAAAAGATGTCTAAGAGTCTATTGCCAACAAAAAAATTTCCCTTAGGAGTGATATGTATGGGTCAAAAAAATGTAATATATAAGGACATGTGAGGTTAAATATATAATATGGGATAAAAAAAAAGTTTTAGCCGCATCTAGGATAATCTAGACACTATTAAAATCACTATTCTAAACCACTATTTATATAATGACACTAATTTTTCCACCATGGTTTAACTTTAAAAAGTGAAATGCATGGACTAGACTAAATATAATTCTATAAAAAAACCCATAACTTTTAAACTAATCAATCCCAACTAAACAAATAAACTATTAGATGTCATGGTATTAAACTTATATTATAAGACAAACCTCCTTTAAAATACTATATTTATGATGGGATAAAAATTACAATCTAGAATGTCATCTAAAACTCTATCATTTACCCTGAAAACTACCACCAACAACCTCAATTACCAATTATTGATAAAAAATTAAAACCATGGGTATATAACATTCAGTTCCATTATATTAGATATCAATCAAATGATTTTTAAAATTAAAATCAATATAAAAAAATTAATAATTGAGAAACATAAACATGGGATATTAAAACCCATTCCTTTATATTAAATACCATTCAAATGATTATCATACATATGAATCCAAAACAACCCAAAAAAATGCCAAATTATAATTTATTTTAGTGATACCTCCACTATAAAAGGGACTCACTAACAACATTCTATTTTATTTTTATTCCCATTAATAAAAATCAATTTCAAAATAAAGCGGGACAAAAATATCTCAACCTTGTCAAATAACTCTCAAAATGAACCTATAGACGAAGGAAAACCAAAAAATGAATAATGAACAAATCAACTATCATTTTATAAAATTGACCACCTATTGAACATATTTTCTCCTCAACCATATTCCTTGAAAAAATAATTACCCATTTTAAATAATCTATAAACCATTTAAATTCCTTTATTCATGTTGATAAAAAACATAATTTTTTTTAAAATACTTTATACTAACTTCAGACATGGAAGAAATAATTTATTCTAACAGAAATAAATGCACCCATATTTTTACAATAATTGTTTTAGAATTGGATTATATTTCACATTGAAGTATAATTAAATACTAACTATGTTACATAAATAAAAACAATATCTGACTACCCACAAAATAAATTTATATGTAACAACCTCATAATATTCATACTAATGATGGAATATCACAAAATAAAAAAAGAACATATTATCTTACCCTGTTGGATAACCCTTGAACTCCTTAATTCCAAGGTTCAGAGACACACATTAACTATTTAGGATCACCACTCAATCCAACATTAAGAGGCCATATATTTATACCATAAGGTAATCATTTCGATAATTAGTAATTTTCAATATGATTTTTTTCACTCATCACTCTATCTAACCAAGAAAAATAAAATCATTCTTAAATCTTTCTAGAATACTTTTATAAGGTACCTTATCTGGGTAACAATTTTTTTTAAATAATTTATAAGAGAATTTTCATTAAATTAATAATGATGAAACATATCATCAGAATTATATCAAAAATAATGAAACATGTAATCATAAAAGGAAATAAACTCTATAAATAAAAATTATTTTATTCATCAACCCACTATATTATTCCATAAATATTTGATTAATTATTTAAATACTACTATCTAACAAATCTATATATGTGTTCTCATCTTAAACAAGAGAAATGGATCTATATTCAACATTCTATGGATCAAAATCACAATTATAACAACAAAAATGAAAATTAACTAATAAAAAAACATTGACTAGATAAGAAGGGATGAATTAAAATAATTACCTAACATAGTTGACCAATTTTATGAATTACATCCACTCTATGAAATTTGAAAAAATTCATATATAATAGAAAAAACATCTAGAATACAACCACTTACAACATACCACTATCTCTATCTGAATCCAACCAATACAACTATATCCTATACACATCTCCATATAAGCCATATATGCAACACAATATCATATGAAATCAAACAAATTATTTAAAAGGTAATAATTTATCTTCAATAATAATAAATAGTAAATCAAATTTCATAATAATAAAACATCAAGATCTTGGAGACATATCATTAACTGATAATATTATTATTTATACATTCAGGGAAATAATAATGAAATCAAAAAAAATTATAAATCATTATTAAGAGAAATATATCTCGGGAGGTGAACTTGGAATATTTATATCCAATCCTTTTATAATAATTACTTTTTTATAATACACAAATGATTATTATTTCACTATACTAATTTAGTTACTGATTTAATATCATTCTTTTAATTCATCAAATAATTACTATATGTTTCTACTTTATGATTTTTTAATTCATCAAAACATACAGTAATAAATCATCCGGTAAATATAAATATTGTTGTAAATAACTAGAATGCATCCCTCCTATGAAAGCCAAAAAATTAATTAACACATCACATATTTTAGAAAGCATGAATCAATATCGTTTCTCAAATTCACTAATCATAGGAATACTCGTTAAAAAAATTTAATTCATGTATATCATATTACATAAAAATTTAAATTATTCATAATTAATTACTAATATACATTAGGCATGAATCACTACATTTCATTGATAAATTCATGTTTAGTTGAATATATTTTTAACACTAAAATTATCTTTAGTCAAATAAACTCATACATACAATATTTATTTAATTATAATTGACACTCTAAATGTTTGTTTGAACATAAAAATTCAAAAAGTTTTAATTATATAATGTTTTGGAATGTTAAAATAGAATTTAAAACATTTAAAAAATTTTAAACATAATCTTGTTTTAATCTACATGGAAATGATTTGTGAATATAGATATAGAAATTTTATTCAATATAATAAAAATATATTTGGAATAATTTCTCATCAATAAAAAAATATTACCACACTAGGTATATCGATTTAAAACTAAACGTTTATTTCATATCTTGATCTTATAGGTTTATTAATTCTAATGTTATAAAAAATTATAAAACAAAACATTCCATATATTATAAATTAAGTTACATATTAGGTAATGAATTTAAAAGAAAGCATATTGAATGAATAAAGTTATTAGAAATTAATGAAAACTATTTATAAAGTATAAAAAATACAAATATATTTTATACTAAATAAACACACAAGTGATAACCGAAAATAAAAATATCAACATATCTAAAACCATTGAATATGATAAACGTACCCATCATAAATATTCCACTATGAAGTTACTGAATTGTTATGAAAACATGATTAGCTTTATATATAGTTACTTATTTAGGATCTCATATCAAAATAACCTCTATTAAGATCCCTTTTGGGGAATGTAGTAAAGATGAGAGAGATATATGAGTCCTTCAATAATAGGCCATGGGTGAGAACTAGAACTGAGGATATAAATCACAAAAATGAGAAGAATAACTCAATAAAACATAGAATTTTAAAAGAAACACCCAATAAAATAAATCAAATAACTAAAAAATATCCCATAAAAATTATAACCCTTGTATATGTTAAACATATAAAATTCTCCTAGATAATTTTCAAAATAAATCTCTAATGGTAGAAACACCCACAATAACTCCCAACAATGAGAATAGAATTTCCAAATTAATCTCCAAATACCTCATAGAAACATAATATATGTATATATAAGGGTGAATATAAAAGTAAACTTATTAGGATCGCCTTCTATACCTCTCATAAAAATGTCAAAAAAACATACTAATTCCCCACTAAGTAAAGTAATAAACCAAAAAAACACTAACACAGTATCAACTATCCAATCCTCTTTATGAAGAACACACCACATATAAAATCAATTTATAAATAAATAACATTAAAAAAATAATATATGGGTACCCTTCCCCACTTCTCTAATGATTTTTCATTCTCACGGACCACTAAAAAATAATCTTCCACTGATATCCCTTATCTACTGTGCAAAATATATCTACAAATCAAAATATTAAATAACTACATAATAATTTCATTAATATGAATCCAATAAAACATACCACATAATAATATAATAATAATACATCACATTTTCATTTAAATATGGTATTAGTAATAACTAGGAGATAAACATCACTCTCACCACCCACTATGCACACCTGCCACTATATTTCACTGTACCATCCCATATTTATCAAATAAATTTTATTTTAAAATTTTTATGACCACAAATAGTTCATATAAACATCATGAAATCATTTCCATTATATATACGTTATAGATATTGGTGTAAAGTGGTGGAAATCATATGTACCCTCCATAACCATTATGTTTGGGGGAGAAATATGAAACCAAATGAATTGGGGAAAATAAGGCTATCCAACTTTGGAGTGCTACATATGATATAATCATGAAATATATATATATATATCAACAAACTATAATATACTAAATAATAGTTTTTAAAAAACCTAGATCAACATCAAACAATCACCACACTTTTAGATACATTCCACAAAAACTACAACCAAATTATAACATCATATACCCTCTTAATTCCTCCTAAAATACAAAAAACATAATCCATGAATTACATTTAAAATAAAACATTTAACAATTTATTGTTTACAATTTACCATAAATATTAAATTGATAATTTAATCCTTTGACAATTGTTAATGATAAATAATTCATAATCCATCAACCATATTCCTTTTACATTTTACCATTCCCATAAATTTCATAACAGCGTAATAATAAATTAAAATTATAATATTATTCCCCACATAAAATATTTTGGAAATTATATGTCAATTTCATACCATACAACCAATCATATATAAACACATCCCTACAAATCATGATAATATATAACAATTATTCCTTTGTCAAACTATTCAAATGACCATCATAATTTCCAGCATACCATTCACATTCCTTAAAACTAGATATACTGAAACCAAAAAAAATTAAAAATATTTCTAGGGACAATAATAAAAACAACCACCCATAAGAACTCATAAAAAACCAACAACTATCACAATAGTAAATAACATTTCATAAAACTAATTATAGATTTGTTATTTATGGTTATAATAATATGTTTTTCTTTTCTATAGGTTTCTAAATAACCCATTCATTTCCATCATTAACATATTAACAAATAATGAGTTGTAATTTTAATATTTATGCATAAGGAAATGTGAAAAAATTACCATAGAAAAGAAAACACATACAATATTCATATTATTTTCCATTTAAAACATGAATTAAAATAAAATAATTCTTATATTATGTGATAATAATTTCCATAATTAAAAAAGTAATATAATTGTTTTCTAAATATTTCCATAAGATAATTAACACCATTAATTTAGATGATCAATATGAAATAGTATTTCCATTATATAAGAAATAGATTTATAAAATATTCTAAATTAGAACATCACACACAAGTAGGAAACATAAAAATATCTTGATGACCTAGAAATCACAATAGGTATTTCATAAAAATTTTTACATTAGCTAATTATTATTAATTTGGGATGGAAATGAAAAATTATCCACTATAAGTCTCAAAGAACAGTTTTATGGTTATCTATGTTTAATAGAATAAAAATAAATTTTACAAGAATGAGTGGGAAGATTAAATTTTAAAAGTTAGTTAAAATGAATAAAATCATGATTCTACTGGGAACTTATATTCTATAATCTTAGTCAAATTTCACTTAATTAAAATTGAAATAGAGCATGATGATTTATCATCTTTTAATTACATTTTAATTCCACAATGTTTGATAAAATCCTTATTAATATTATAAATCCACAGTATAACGATTTTATGATTTAAAATAACATATTAAATAACAATATATGATCCTTGTTTGTATAAGGTAATTTAAGAATTTTCACTTATGGTGAAACCCCCATTTTGGGGAAAATGATTCCTAAACTAGGAAAATGATACTTGTACATGGGGAGACTCATAAACATACCAATATAAATATTATTATTTTATATATGAATTTATAATTATATTTTTTACACTTAAGATCCCTAATTTAACAATAAATAACACATATGAAATCCATAAATGTATCCTATGAATATTTAAAATTAATTGTATGAAATCTATAGGCTCTGAAGAAATATAAAAAGACATTTACAAAATCCAAAATCACTCTTATTGAATATATTGTACTATTATAAAATATAAAAATGCTCTTGAAATTACCACTTTATTCATACATTTTGAGAATATAAATACTCTTTAATAGTATAGGTCATTTATAGGCTAAAATAAAGACCAATAAAATAACCAAACGTAATAATTACTTTAAAAATTAAATATTCACAAAAAATTATATAATTCCCATTAGAATGGAATAATAACTTCTCCAAACCATAGAACAAAGTTTAAAATTTAATTGATCCTCTAATACCTCATATACTATATAAAAGAATCTCTCTAGGATCCCACAACACTCAAGGAACAATAATATAATTAATTACGGGAGAATCTAATCCCCAATATCATAGGGGTGGATGATACTAATGCCTTAGACAGTCTATCATAATCATTAATGGTTTATGGATTGTTCATTGTAGGCCGAAATTATCTATTTTATAGCCATTCCATTAAACCTATAATAAATTAATATGAATAACATTGTATTTATGAAAAAACCATTAATCATCACATGTTCATAACATTAACATATATTTCTATTTCTCATGAAAAATATCTAATTACATATTTTAATGGCCCACACCCATTGATAACCTAACTAGGATTCTTATAAAGAAAATTGTTATCCCAAAAACAATCCACTATTATACCATAAGTTGGATATTATCACTAAGGTTAAAACCATCTATATATGATAGTAAAAATATAAAATTCAAAAACAAATTATCCATATATATATGTAAATGAATATATTGAAAAAATTACATTTTAATAATGGGATACTAGTATCAAATTTAGCCACACCAAAACATCAATATCTATTATCTAAATAAAAAATGCTAAAAATAACATTAAAATACTATAGAGGGGTGTTCACTTATGATTAATTTGCAGAATAGTATTTATAAATATATCAGTATGAATTTAAAATATTATTTCTAGGATATACATGTGTGGTATCATCCATACTAGAGTATCATATTAAGAATAGTAGGTATTGAGGAAGAAAGAATTTTAAAAGAAAATATAAAATCATCGAAACATATAACCATCACATTTGACTAGGCTAATTGAATTAATTATATATGATTAATAATCCATTACTATAAATAAAAAGGGTGGTATTTGATATTAATAATCATATATGAATAAAATAATTAATTACAAAATAAATCACCACTCTTAAATGCATCAAAATAAATCCACCATATCAAAAATAATATTTCATATGTTATATATTTTCTTCCAGATTACTATTATCTTATAACATTAAAAGGAAATCCCAAAATCATATAAATTATATTAATAAAAATTCTTATTTTTATTATAATCACATCAACACCACTACCACATCACTACAACTATAACTACATTGGGACATGCTTAAATGTCAAAATGATGTTCAACTATAGCATGTAAATATGGGTACTTTTAATAACATTGAGCTATTATATATTTTATATTTATGAATTTATATAATATTACTTAATATATTATAATAGATACAAGTATATAAATTTGTATCATATGTTCAAGCAATCACTTCCTATAATGTATATAGATGTGATAACCTTGAGCCACTATATCTTATGTATATATTCATTTTACCTTAATTTTTTATATCCCATGTAATTTTACACATAATTGTAATACATTTTAGCATACATGTATAGTATCCTATGATCACATTTTGAAAAAGATAAAGAAAATAAGTGAATATTCATGTATCCATATAGGGAAACAATCCCACAAAAACATAATATTAATAACCAATACAATTTTGAAAGGTATCCCAAAAAAATTCATCACAGTAGCTAACAAAATGTCTAAAACAATTCATGATATATTAATCGTCACAAAAAAACATGATTCCACAAATAATTATTTTTATAAACATAATGAAAAGTTAATTACTTACTAATGAATTATTCAGACATTCTATTATAATTAATTATATAATTTACATAGAACAGCCACATAATTATATTAAATGATTACACAAGGAAAACATTACCACACAAACTGACACACTAAATTACAAGAAAACAATATACAAAACTAAAAACTACTCAACACATGAAACACATAATCTAATATGTTACCATAATCACACATATATATGTCTTTTTAATCATTCTAAATAGTACATATACATAACTTATTAATTACCATACATGCATTAACCAAAAGAAAAAATAATATTATGACACTAATAAAGAACACATAGAATCTCTTATAACTTCTATCATTTTATTCCTAATGAAATAATAAAAGACATCATTTTATTGTAAGAAAATTTTAGCAATGTAGTGACTACTCTCAAGAGAGTAATTGAAATATATCTCTTCTTTCCAAAAAATAATAACTAAAATTCAATTAAAATAACCGTATAGTAGTGAAACAAATGAAATTTTACACATATAAAAATCCTACCAATAAATATAACTAAATGTGATAACCATTACAAAATTGAATGTCCTCTCAAAATAATAATGAGCTCATGCATCCACAAATACTAGAGTTACACTATGTAAATCGTTTTCATGTTTGTAAAATCTTAATTATTATGATTTTATTTGTTATAATAGTGTCACAAATACTCATTAGCATCTCATTGAAATGAATGAATCAATATAGAAACATTAAGATAAATGTATTTCATATATTAAAAACTAAATAAAAAACTTCATCACAAATAATCTAATTAGAAATATTTTACATTTTATATTCTTGATTATTAACTTGTGATTTACCATCTAAATTTAAAGTATAAAATAACACATATTATACATTGGATCATACGTAAAATAAAAATCATATATATATATATATATATATATCCAAATTATTAAAAGAGAATAAAATAAGAAAAAAACCTTAGAACAAGAAAATTAAATAATATTAGAAACTATTTATTACAATCAATAAATTATAGAAGTAAATATTTTATAATATTAAAAAATTAACAATCCTAAATGATCATTTTATCTTAAAAAAACACAAACCACTCTGTATAATAAAATGGATCAATACGTGCTGTTAAATAAGCCATACAATTTCCCCATCCCTCTAATGAAAAATTATTACAAAGCCCAAGAGAAGATTATAAAATTAGTATTTCAGATATGGAAAATTGATTTTCTGGAAAGGGTTATGGTATCAATGATTAGAGTGGAACCAATATATTCATTGTTTTGGTAATTCAATGGAGGGTTTCCAATCATAGAGATTTTTGTAAAATTAGTTCCAAAGGGAGTTTTTCTGGGAGTATCTGTAACGACCCAAAATTTCATTAATGGAAAATCCCTCTTGATCCAGTTAAATGTTTCTTTATGTTTTTATAAGATGTCAACTTCTTTAGTTTTACGTTAAGATTTGTGACCGTTACTTTTATAGCCGTTGAACATTGATCATCTGGGTAGTTTAAATATAAGGATTTAACGAAACCATTTTTTTACTCAGACAAAGGAAGCGATGGCCTCATCCAGTAGAATTGCCCCTTACGAAGCCCATTTGTCGGAGCTCGGAAAGGAGGTGGCGTCTTTGGGCTTTGCCCTTGACCAAGCCCAAGCTGAGCTTCACCAAGTCAAGCTCGAACGTGATCGTCTACGGGAAAAATGGAAGTTGATAGAGATCACCACTCGAGCGATGTTATCCGAGCAACCCCAAGAGTCTGTCACCATCGCACACCTTACCCTTAGGTCTTATGCGGCTATTTTAAGGGGTTATGTAACAAATAAGTAGCACCATGTTCATGTACATTATTTTTGTATATAATAATGAATATAATTTCTAGTCATTTTTGATGCATTGTAATTAGTTTTTAAAGTACAAATGATGTTTTTAGTTATTATTTAATTAAGAATTATATTTTATTAAATTAACAGATTTTTGAATTAAATAATATTTTAATAAAATATTATTATTAATATTAAATTAATTTTTATTAAATATAAATTATCTTATAATTTTATGAATGCAATTAAAATTTTTATTAAGGTTTGAAAGCCATTTCTGTCAAAACCCGTGAATTTTTTATAAATGTCGGTTTTTATTTTAAAAGTGCAAATTCACATATTTAGAAAATTATTTAGATAAAATAAATATTATTTTTGGAATCAGGACGTCGAAATTATCCAACGGTGAATTTTTCATAATTTTCTGAGACAGTCCAATTTTTGGGTAAAAATTAAATACCTTTTAAATATATAATGTGATTTATGACATCATAATGACCCAATGGTGATGTAATAAAATACTATAATCCTTAGGTTCGTCCAATATATGTTTTATCATTAAAATAATGAGGTTTTGGGTTTTTTTGACTCACTTTTCAAAGCATTAATGGAGCCCTCAAGACTTATTCAACACTTTGCCTTTTTAAATTAATTTCCATGGGAGTGTGACTCACCTCCACATAAGCAACCCTAATTTTTTAATAAGTTCGGACCTTGGCCTTGTAAAAAATTGTTTTCCTCTCTCCTTTTCCAGAAACCATGGGCAAATACCATGGGATGGTTTGTGGTTTGGATTATTTTAATATAAGGGGTCCCAAACCTAAATAATAAAGAATTCTCTCACCTTTCCTATATAAACCCACCCAAGCTCCCACTTCCTCCTCACTCAAAGCCCTTGAAGTTCGTCCAACCTCTGCCCTACTCTCTCTAGAATCCTCTCAAGGTGCCCCAAGCTCCCAAGAAGCCTCTCACAAGCCTCTCTCTAGCCTTTGGAAGCACACTTCCAAGTAAGGGTTTTTTCTTCCTTTCTCTTTTTTTTTGTCAATTTTCTTTAAGTTGTATTGCCCTTTTAATTTAATTTATGAATGTTGGGGTATGGTTTCGCACCTCCCCCATACTGCCCTCTTATTGTTTGAATGATGGGAGAACCCTTTCTCTCTCATTAAATGCCTCCCATGTACACCCGTTACTATGCCGAAATTCCGAAAGGAACTTCTCTCTCTTCTTTTATATTCAAGCAATACTTTTGTATCATGAATCTAAATTCCATTTCTGTTGTTGGGACATGTATATATATGATCTCCTTACTGTCCATTTCATGTAAATATGATGAGGAACCCCTTTCTCTCTCATCAACCTTTTTTATGAATTCTTATGTCACGCCGTTACGCTGCCGAAATCGCACCAATTTTCTAAGCCAATGTCTTTGTGTAGTGAATACCATGCCCATTTCTCCATCAAGGGTATTCACCTTTATGCACATATACGTATTGATTGTAAAGTTTCATGTATGAATTCCACATTCCTTTATCATGGAAGAAATGATTATGTTTTATGAATCCATGTTTTATGATCCATGTGGCACACTTATGCATGAAATGAAATGTTTAAGAAGGGTGCGCCCTGATAGCGCTCCAATGCATTGGGTAAAGTATAGTATCATGATACGTCATGTGCAATGAGTGTTGACTCATGCTAATTCAAGTGCAACGAGGGTTTACTCGTGCTTCAAGTGCAATGAGGGTTTACTCATGCTCCATGTGCAATGAGCCTTGGCTCATGCTAATTCAATGTTAAGTGTTGTTGCCACATTTCCATGTTATGATTATCATGCTTTATCATGCCTTTATGTTCATGTTTCTCTTATGCTCTATTGATATGCCTATTGCCTAACATGTATTGTGCTCCTCATGTTATTCATTGTGTACTCCCTTACTGGGCTTTATAGCTCACCCTTTTCTTATGCATGTCCTCAGGTTATCCCATGCAATGCTAGGTACGAAGGAATGTAGTGGTCATGTAAAGGAAGTTTTCAATAAGGATGTTGTATTTCAAGTTTAAAGTTTTTATGTAATAATCCTAAGCCCCAAAGACACTAAACCTCTCGATCTTCTTTGTTGTATCAAGTGAAGTTTTATGTAATAAAGCATGTTTAAGTTGTAATAAAAATCAGGGTTGTCATAGTTGGTATCAGAGGATAGGTTTAGTTATTTTTGGGATTAGGAAACCCTAGTAAAGCCTTAGATACAAGACTAAGCATAATAAAAACATCCCTAAGTTTTGGTAAATACTAAGTAAGTGTTTTATCAAACAAATACATCCCTGTCTGGATACGAGCAGGTAGAGGCGGCTCTGGCACAGATGTATCCTAGGGGTAAAACCCGAAAACACCGCTTTGAGCTAGACTCGAACGGGAACTGGTGCACGACAACGGGCCTTGCTGCACTCTTGGTTACGACACTCCCGGGGGATATGTTTTGATGAATTCACAATCTTAGTATGAACCCTTATTAAGGGAAAAATGCCCCTAAGAATATATGTTAGAAGGAAGATCATGAAAAGCCTGGATTGAATCCTATAGACTCATGAGTTAAAGAGATTAAAGTTTATTTATAAGTCATCAACTTTTGTCTTTGGATTACCCTCTATGTGTTACCCCTAACTTTCCTTTTATTCCAGCCAATGGCCGGTAATAGGAGAACTCGGGCTAACAACCGTTGTGAAGATTAGTGTGATGATTGTACTAATGAGATGCCCAATCCGATGGGAGCGGGAATCGCGAACTTTGTCACGCTTCTCTCTCAGCTAACTCAAGTTTTGAATAGAAACACTGGTCAAGAGGAACGTTCAACCCCCCCTAAGAAAGAACAAGTCGCTATTGAAAGCTTCATGAGACAAAGGCCTCCTACTTTTAGTGGATCATCTGATCCCACGATCGCTGAACAATGGATCAACTCCATTGAGAAGATATTCTCCATCCTCCAATGCTCTGAAAAAGAGAAGGTTCTCCTGGCGGCTTATCGTATGGAGGGTGAAGCTGATCAATGGTGGACGTTGATCAAAAATACGAAGCCTGAGGAGGAGATCGAGGCTTTGGAATGGAAGGTATTCCGGAAGATGTTTTTCGATAAATATTTTCCACGCACCCTCCGTCTTAAGATGAAAAGGGACTTCCTTTCCCTCAAGCAGAAAGATGAGGAATCTGTGGGAGCGTACGAGGCAAACTTCACAAGGCTTGCACGATACGCTTCCGGCTTTGCCGTTACCCCCGAATGCAAGGTTGACCGCTTCTTTGGTGGGCTGAAGCCTAGCTTGCGGAAAGCATTAGCGATCCGTGACTTTGACAGCTATGAGGAGATTGTCCGATGTGCCCTTAAGGTTGAAATGGAGATCGGAGAATCACAGGGGTATCATGGGGACAAGAAGCGGAAGGTGGACTTCAATGCTGGTGGTCCGATGGATAAATCCAACGGCGCTAAGAAATTCCAGCACCCCACTTGCCAAAAGTGTGGAAAGAAGCACCCTGGGAATTGCCTTAGGGGGACAAGAAAATGCTTCAAGTGTGGAAGAGAAGGGCACCTAGCTATTAACTGTCAGCAAGAAGGACCCGCGGCTGCGACGGAGGGGAGGAACGCTCCGTTCGAACCTCAACGCGTTGTTCAATGCTTCAAATGCAAAGAACCGGGTCATTTTGCGAATCAGTTCCCTAATCCAAGGGTTATCGGAGGCAATCAACAACCTCCAAAACAGCAAGGAAGAGCTTTTGCCATCACTTCTGCCGAAGTGAACCCCGACAACGAAGTGGTGACAGGTACGCTGGTTATTCATTCAAGAATAGCGAACGTACTTTTTGATTCAGGTTCTACGCATTCTTTTATATCTCAAAAGTTTAGTAGAATAATCCCTGCACCACCACAAATCATGGAAGTAAAGATGTCGGTGAGTACGGCAAATGGGGCAATCATTGCATCCCATGAGTATAAGTCCTCCCCTGTTATAATCTGTGGATTGAATTTCCCGGCGAACCTTGTCATACTCCCTTTGGTGGAATTTGATGCAATTCTTGGCATGGATTGGCTTTCCTTATATAGAGCCAACATAAATTGTCGGGAGAGGGAAATCACACTCCATATGGAGAATCGACCCCCGATTCTTTACAAGTGTCAGGAGGAAGATGAATCTCCTTTAACTCCATCATCTCAAGCATGGATATTACTACCTTATGAGCACGCATATCTGGCTCAGATGATTGAGTCCAAGGAAGAAACCACCCTTGAAGAAATGCCTATTGTGAGGGAATTCGCTGAAGTATTTCCCGAGGAACTTCCTGGTCTTCCTCCAAGAAGAGATGTTGAGTTCTCAATTGAACTTATACCTGGGGCGCTACCAATATCCAAGACTCCATATAGAATGGCTGTGGTTGAGCTTGAAGAACTGAAGAAACAACTACAGGAGAATCTGGATAAAGGGTTTATACGCCCATGTGCATCACCATGGGGTGCACCAGTCCTCTTCGTCAAGAAGAAGGATGGGTCAATGCGGCTTTGCATCGATTATCGTGAACTTAACAAAATCACGATAAAGAACAAGTATCCTCTCCCAAGAATCGATGACTTGTTTGATCAGCTGCGTGGAGCACAATACTTCTCCAAGGTCGACTTGCGGTCGGGATATTATCAAGTAAGGGTGAAGAAGGAAGATATCCCCAAGACTGCTTTTCGTACAAGGTATGGGCACTATGAATTCATAGTAATGCCTTTTGGACTCACCAATGCTCCAGCAATATTCATGGACTTGATGAATAGAGTCTTTAGAGATTACCTAGATAAATTTGTGGTAGTCTTTATAGATGATATTCTAATATACTCCAAAACCAAGGAGGACCATGAGGAGCATTTAAGAACTGTACTGGAGACTTTGCGCAAGGAGAATCTCTATGCCAAGTACAGAAAGTGTGAGTTCTGGTTGAAGGAGGTCTCATTCTTGGGCCATATCATCACAAGCAATGGGATATCTGTGGACCCCTCCAAAACAGATGCAATTGAGGGATGGCCGAGGCCAACATCGGTAACTGATATCCGTAGCTTCTTGGGGTTAGCTGGATATTATCGACGATTTGTGAGAAACTTCTCACGATTGTCCAACCCTCTTACCAAGCTAACTTGAAAGGGAGTAAAGTTTGCTTGGAGTGATGAATGCGAAGAAAGCTTCAAGGAGTTGAAAAGGAGGCTTATCACTGCACCTGTGCTCACTTTACCCACAAGTGGGGAGCTTTTTGTGGTATTCAGTGATGCTTCAAAGAAGGGCTTAGGATGTGTGCTGATGCAGAATGATAAAGTGATATCCTATACCTCAAGACAGTTGAAAATCCATGAGCGAAACTATCCAACGCATGATCTGGAGTTGGCGGCGGTGATCTTTGCCTTGAAAATCTGGCGGCATTATCTCTATGGAGAGAAATGTGAGATATATACGGACCACAAGAGTCTTAAATATATATTCACACAGAAAGAGCTTAATATGCGCCAGAGAAGATGGATAGAGCTCATAAAGGATTATGACTGTTCAATACATTACCACCCTGGGAAGGCGAACAAGGTGGCGGATGCCCTAAGTAGAAAGGATCCAGCAATTCTATCAATGATGAGAATTGAGAAGGATCCAATCTTCTTAGACTTGATGAAGATGGAAGTGGGAATCATAAAGAAGGGAACATCATCAATCCTTTCACAAATGATTGCTCAACCATCTCTTTTGGAAAGGTTAAAGGATGCTCAAAAGGATGATGCGAGAATCCAAGAAAAAGTGGAAGCTATCAAAAAGGGAAAATCCTCAGAGTTTAATGTTAATGAAGAAGGAATTGTGCGGTTTGGGAAAAGACTATGTGTCCCATCAAGTTCGGAGCTGAAGAAGGAACTTTTGGATGATGCACATAGTTCGAATTTCTCTATTCACCCAGGGAGCACAAAGATGTATCGAGATCTCCGAGAAAACTTTTGGTGGGATAATATGAAGAAGGAGATCGCTGAATATACATCAAAGTGCCTGGTGTGTCAGAAAGTGAAGGCAGAGAGGCAGAAGTCTAAGGGGATGATGCAACCATTGCCCATACCAGAATGGAAATGGGAGAACATCACCATGGACTTCGTCACTGGATTTCCAAGGACATCCAAAAGCAACAATGCAATCTGGGTTATTGTGGATCGTCTTACAAAGACTGCACACTTCATTGCTATTCGAGAGGACTTCTCTTTGGATCAACTGGCACGGATATATATCAGGGAAGTGGTACGGTTGCATGGAGTACCACTATCTATTGTGTCTGACCGAGATCCAAGATTTACCTCTAAGTTTTGGAAGAGTCTTCAACATGCTCTGAATACTGAACTGAACTTCAGTACGGCCTATCATCCTCAAACTGATGGCCAATCCGAGCGGACTATCCAAACACTTGAGGATATGTTGAGAGCGTGCTCAATGGACTTTAAAGGAGGATGGGATCAACATCTTCCTCTAGTTGAGTTCTCTTATAATAATAGTTTCCACTCGAGCATCCAAATGGCACCATATGAAGCCCTGTATGGGAAAAGGTGTAGAACACCGGCATGTTGGGATGAGGTCGGTGAACGTAAGCTGCTTGGACCAGAAATGGTCGAAGAAATGGTGGAGAAGGTGAAAACCATTCAGCAGCATATCAAGGCAGCCCAAAGTCGACAGAAGAGTTATGCAGATAATCGTCGACGAGACCTTGAATTTAAAGTCGGAGACATGGTGTTTTTACGCATATCTCCGTGGAAGAAGGTCATGAGGTTTGGAAAGAAAGGGAAGTTAAGTCCAAGGTACATCGGCCCCTTCGAGATTCTTGATCGTGTTGGGGCTGTGGCCTATCGACTAGCACTTCCACCTACTATGGCCAAGGTGCATGATGTCTTCCATGTATCCCTCTTAAGGAAGTACATACCAGACCCATCACATGTACTCTCTTCTGAGGTGGTACAATTAGAAGACGATCTTTCTTATGAGGAGCAACCAGTGAAGATCTTAGATCGTAGAGAAAAAGTTCTACGAAATAAGACAATGCCCCTCGTCAAGGTGTTGTGGAGAAACCACAAGTTTGAAGAAGCAACTTGGGAGTCGGAAGATATGATGAAGCTAAGTTACCCACATTTGTTTTAGTGTGGGAAAAGGAAAATTTCGAGGGCGAAATTTCTTAAGGGGGGAATGTTGTAACGACCCAAAATTTCATTAATGGAAAATCCCTCTTGATCCAGTTAAATGTTTCTTTATGTTTTTATAAGATGTCAACTTCTTTAGTTTTACGTTAAGATTTGTGACCGTTACTTTTATAGCCGTTGAACATTGATCATCTGGGTAGTTTAAATATAAGGCTTTAACGAAACCATTTTTTTACTCAGACAAAGGAAGCGATGGCCTCATCTAGTAGAATTGCCCCTTACGAAGCCCATTTGTCGGAGCTCGGAAAGGAGGTGGCGTCTTTGGGCTTTGCCCTTGACCAAGCCCAAGCTGAGCTTCACCAAGTCAAGCTCGAACGTGATCGTCTACGGGAAAAATGGAAGTTGATAGAGATCACCACTCGAGCGATGTTATCCGAGCAACCCCAAGAGTCTGTCACCATCGCACACCTTACCCTTAGGTCTTATGCGGCTATTTTAAGGGGTTATGTAACAAATAAGTAGCACCATGTTCATGTACATTATTTTTTTATATAATAATGAATATAATTTCTAGTCATTTTTGATGCATTGTAATTAGTTTTTAAAGTACAAATGATGTTTCTAGTTATTATTTAATTAAGAATTATATTTTATTAAATTAAAGGATTTTTGAATTAAATAATATTTTAATAAAATATTATTATTAATATTAAATTAATTTTTATTAAATATAAATTATCTTATAATTTTATGAATGCAATTAAAATTTTTATTAAGGTTTGAAAGCCATTTCTGTCAAAACCTGTGAATTTTTTATAAATGTCGGTTTTTATTTTAAAAGTGCAAATTCACATATTTAGAAAATTATTTAGATAAAATAAATATTATTTTTGGAATCAGGACGTCGAAATTATCCAACGGTGAATTTTTCATAATTTTCTGAGACAGTCCAATTTTTGGGTAAAAATTAAATACCTTTTAAATATATAATGTGATTTATGACATCATAATGACCCAATGGTGAGGTAATAAAATACTATAATCCTTAAGTTCGGCCAATATATGTTTTATCATTAAAATAATGAGGTTTTGGGTTTGTTTGACTCACTTTTCAAAGCATTAATGGAGCCCTCAAGACTTATTCAACACTTTGCCTTTTTAAATTAATTTCCATGGGAGTGTGACTCACCTCCACATAAGCAACCCTAATTTTTTAATAAGTTCGGACCTTGGCCTTGTAAAATATTGTTTTCCTCTCTCCTTTTCCAGAAACCATGGGCAAATACCATGGGATGGTTTGTGGTTTGGATTATTTTAATATAAGGGGTCCCAAACCTAAATAATAAAGAATTCTCTCACCTTTCCTATATAAACCCACCCAAGCTCCCACTTCCTCCTCACTCAAAGCCCTTGAAGTTCGTCCAACCTCTGCCCTACTCTCTCTAGAATCCTCTCAAGGTGCCCCATGCTCCCAAGAAGCCTCTCACAAGCCCTTCTCTAGCCTTTGGAAGCACACTTCCAAGTAAGGGTTTTTTCTTCCTTTCTCTTTTTTTTTGTCAATTTTCTTTAAGTTGTATTGCCCTTTTAATTTAATTTATGAATGTTGGGGTATGGTTTCTCACCTGCCCCATACTGCCCTCTTATTGTTTGAATGATGGGAGAACCCTTTCTCTCTCATTAAATGCCTCCCATGTACACCCGTTACTATGCCGAAATTCCGAAAGGAACTTCTCTCTCTTCTTTTATATTCAAGCAATACTTTTGTATCATGAATCTAAATTCCATTTCTGTTGTTGGGACATGTATATATATGATCTCCTTACTGTCCATTTCATGTAAATATGATGAGGAACCCCTTTCTCTCTCATCAACCTTTTTTATGAATTCTTATGTCACGCCGTTACGCTGCCGAAATCGCACCAATTTTCTAAGCCAATGTCTTTGTGTAGTGAATACCATGCCCATTTCTCCATCAAGGGTATTCACCTTTATGCACATATACGTATTGATTGTAAAGTTTCATGTATGAATTCCACATTCCTTTATCGTGGAAGAAATGATTATGTTTTATGAATCCATGTTTTATGATCCATGTGGCACACTTATGCATGAAATGAAATGTTTAAGAAGGGTGCGCCCTGATAGCGCTCCAATGCATTGGGTAAAGTATAGTATCATGATACGTCATGTGCAATGAGTGTTGACTCATGCTAATTCAAGTGCAACGAGGGTTTACTCGTGCTTCAAGTGCAATGAGGGTTTACTCATGCTCCATGTGCAATGAGCCTTGGCTCATGCTAATTCAATGTTAAGTGTTGTTGCCACATTTCCATGTTATGATTATCATGCTTTATCATGCCTTTATGTTCATGTTTCTCTTATGCTCTATTGATATGCCTATTTCCTAACATGTATTGTACTCCTCATGTTATTCATTGTGTACTCCCTTACTGGGCTTTATAGCTCACCCTTTTCTTATGCATGTCCTCAGGTTATCCCATGCAATGCTAGGTACGAAGGAATGTAGTGGTCATGTAAAGGAAGTTTTCAATAAGGATGTTGTATTTCAAGTTTAAAGTTTTTATGTAATAATCCTAAGCCCCAAAGACACTAAACCTCTCGATCTTCTTTGTTGTATCAAGTGAAGTTTTATGTAATAAAGCATGTTTAAGTTGTAATAAAAATCAGGGTTGTCATAGTATCACCCTATGGTCCAAATTAGAAAAGAAATAATTTTGTAAAAAAAATTAATTAATAAAATAAATAATATATTATTAAATAATATATCACTTCTAAAAGAAAAAGATAAATATTCAATGTAGTTCAAAATTTTATAACCATATTTGGTTAATGAATTTAATACTTCACATTAATTTATCCAACTTCAAATAACAATTAAATAACAACATATCTAAACTAATCCAATCATTAACTCGGTAATTTATATCTCTACGTCCTTTTTTAATATCATATCATATTCTATCTGTAGAATATTAAAAAATCATTAGATTAAGAATTTATAAAAAATAATATTTTTTGGTGCTATAATATTTTCATTAATGTAGAAAACCCTCATATAATTCACCATAAATGGTAAAATCATCATTGAAATTACATATTTGGTTGAAATTTTCAACACTTTAGGTTTATTTTCGATTGATAAATTCATTACAGAATTATATTTCACCAATTTAGAAATCATTTCATCATTATTTGTCATGGTATAATTTTTATGTAACATTCAATCAGAATCCATATAAATTTATTTCTATAGTCCTTAATTTTAAATGAATAATTCTCATAACCTTTATCTTCCCCTCTCTATATATAAATAACTCATTCATAAAAACCTATTGAATATCCTAATGTGAATCAATGATATACTTCCTTTAATAAAATTCATTATATTATCCATCTTATCTAGGAATTGTACTTCGTTTTCCTTAATACATTATTAAATTTCTATGGCCATTAAATTGATAAGAAATAGTTTCATTGCTTTAATTATTAACACATAATTTTAAACCCTTCTAGGATTCTATTTGTCCTAGTTTTTTATTTCGTTATTATTAATAAGATATTGGTTAAAAATATAAATAAATCATATTTTTTATTAAGTTATCTAATATTTTTATTTGAACCACAAAAATGGTTACCTTACAGTCCATTAAAATTATCATGAAAAGTATTATTGATGTTGTAGATGTTTCATAATTTAAAAAATGAACAAATAGATTTTATTTATAATTATTTTTTAATTTAATAATATTTCCAAATTATATATAAATTTATGGTTTATATTTTTAACTAGAATATTTAAAAATAAGCGATGAAGGAAGATTTATATATATTCAAAAAACAACAATGAATTAAATAAAAAACATTATAGTTGGAGGCCTTAACACCAATACCAATTGTTATTAAAAAATTATTCTTGAGAGAGTGACCATAATAGGGGGTGTCTATGTGTTACCAATTTAACATAAAATTTCATTTTTATTGTAACAAATATGTATAAGTTTATCCATTTTTTTAATGTTAAATTTTATGAACACCTCTTATTACATGTTATTCATTATCCTTTTCATCATAATATTTTTCACTCAAAAAACATTAATAACTAATAGGAATATAAAATGAAGTAAGCTATGAAAATAATATTCAATTTATTTACCCTAACAAAAGTGTAATATGTAGAACCTAGATAATAATATTGTATTATGAAAATTAAACAGCATACTAGTAGTCATATTTATTAGGGATACAACTTATGCAGAAATCATTTTATCTGTAAATGTATAGAATACAATTTGGGAATATCACACATAAAGATAATTTCCTATTATCTCACAAAAATATCTATTATTAAATTAGCATGATAAACATAATTTTGGTTATAATGGGATCCTTTTTTATGCTTATAAATCACTTATAATGGATTTCACTCTTCATTGTTAGATTTTTTCAGACAACAAAACATCAAATTATTATGGAAATTTCATTATTTAAAATATTATAATCAGTATTTGTTTCCCATATTCTACTTATACTATATAAATATTTTTGTTTGAATTTCTGTTTTTCAATATTTTTTGTTAAGATCAAGAGATCAAGGTAAAATTTAGTCAATGGTTGTATCGAGGCTCTTTATAATTATACCTCATTTGATATTAGAAATATAATTTTTATATCACATTAAATCACTTTCACATTTCTGAATATAATATATATTAATTTATTTTATTCAAAAATAAGGACTTGTAAACTTTTACTTTTGAAAATATGATGCATCTTATTTCCACCACCATTTTAAATTATTTTGTTTTGAGTCAAAGAAATGTGTCGGTTTGGAAATATCATCTATATTCTATTACTGTTTAAAGATCAATGAAATAAATATATAAGAACAAAATATCTCATATATTGTTGGTTTTTTCAAAATATCCTTCTATCAGTTTCTTATCTATGTTTTTAATGTGTTTTGAAATATATTTATGTTTTATATTATTTTCTCTAATGATATTCAAAATTTGAACATATATGGTTTGTCTTTAGGTATCATAAAGAAATATAATTAAAAAATATAAATTAAAAACATTAATATTCATGAATAAAATAATAAATCAGAGTACAAATAGTACAACCTTGAAGAAGTAACATAAAAAAGGAATCAGAAAAAATAAAATTAATCCTGGAAATCATTTAGGGAAAAATATAATCATGAATTGATTTTTCTAGCATGGATTAATTTATTCTATTATATTTCAAATATAAAATTGAAAATAAACCTATTAAATAAGATAAATTAACCAAGAGGATTTATATTTAATGAAACTATAGTGGATGATGAGTAAATACTTCTACCTCACTCTATAGGCATCACCATAAATTTGATATAATATATACACTCAATATAAAATATGTTACAGGTAAAACTAAAAAAATTAATGATATTAAATTTTATTAAATTTTTTGAATATATAAGATGTTATATAGTTTTTGGAGAAGCAACCCTTTATTCCCTATTTTATATATAATATGTGGACAAATCAATATTTTATATTCACATTTTTAAAAATTATATATATTATATAATTATGATTATATTCATTAAAAATAACTACATGTACTCCCCCCATATGAATAATGTATATAAAATTCCATGTCTTAAATGCATTCATTATTAGATTATAATTAGGGAAAATTTATTTTCAATTTTACTTTTTATTAGAATAATAATTTGATAGAGGTCCTTATATCAATAAATACTTATATCAAAGGACAAAAAATGGAATAACTAACATTTTAAAATAGTGGGTATTTTTAAAATATTGAAATGAATATAAATAATGGATAATTATATATCCCCATCCTTAAAAACTGATCAAGAAGAAGAAGTACGGGTTTAAAAAGTTCATGATAAATGCTTAAATTAAATTCTCTCCCATTTCTATTTCATATATATAATCAATTTTTTTATAATTGGGGTACCATTGGGAGTTTAAATATAGTATAGAATCATATTTTTGAGAAAAAATATTGAATGGAATTAGTAAGGATTATCTTATTACTATAAAAAATTTATATATTATAGTTTATATTTAAACATTAAGGACTATTTCCCATTCATCATCATGATACGAGATGTTTTTTATTCATTAATGTTTTATTATATTAATAATATGACTAGTAGAGAAAACTTTGTGGTCAAAACAAATTCTTTCTTTTTAATCATCAAACCACTAAAGACTTGATAGAGAGAAACATTGGATTGAAGTATTAGATAGCCTCCATTTATTTTTTAAATGATCCAAATATTTTGTTCATTTTCTTCCACCATGGTCTTTTGTTTTATTAAGTGATATTTTAATGATAATATTTATTCATGAAAATACTTCGTACAATTTTTTCCTCTGGTTTTATATTCCTTAACTTTTATGATGATGTTGAAATAGTATCTTATAAAATTTTATTGTGATGTGTTATATATTATTTCTCCATATTTATATTTGTCTAATGTTTTCATATTCCATTATATATATCAATTAAAACACATTGGAAGAAATATTAAATTATGTTATATGTATCATCGATTCATTTAAGCATTTCAATATGAAGGATGATAATATTTTTTCTTGAGGATAACCAAATTAGATTTTCCCTATAGTTATTAGTATTAAAACTAACCTTGTATTTATAAGGATATCTCTTTTATTTTTTATTTAAACACATATCTACCATATTCATTAACCAATAATTATGAAAATATTTTAATCCAGTTATTCATTATTCTTTCTCTATATAATTATAATTGATATTAACAATTTTTCAACAATATAGTGTCTTCTTTAATATTTGGTCTCTTTTTCATTATGATACATAATAGTCATTTCACTATAATGCCTAGTGTGAACCATTTGATCAGTTGAAAATACCATAACTATCCCATGTTTTTTTCCAATCAATGTGGGAATAAAAATAGATCGTCTTCCATTTTATTATCATTAGAGAATGATTTATTGTTATATTATATTAAAACAGTTCAATATGTAATTCTTCAAAAACATTATCCAGATTTTTTTAACATCATAATAATTAATATTATAAAATATAAATTTTTTCTAAATATAATTATTATAAATTAATAGTACATTTAATTATTTTTTGGGTATCTACTAACACTATGAATACTTGAAATCATAACCATAAGTCTAGACACTTTAATATAATATAAAAAATTTATTTAAAAATGTTAACGTACCAAATCATAAATATTTTGTATAATGAATTATACAAATAATCCATCTTTCTATACATTTACTACCATTATCTATGCCAAATGTAAATTAAAATTTTAAATCAATATCCACATCCATCTAGTCTACAATGTACTAAAGTATATAATAAAAAACCTATCAAGAAAAAAATGAAATATGTTTTCTTAAAATCCCAACAAGATAATTGTTATGTTAGTGCATCAAAATTGGCATATAAATTTAATTATATCTGATAAAATATTTTTTTCATTGACAAAAATAAATATTGACAAACTAATAAGAAATTTTTTATTGTTGAATATATTTTTAACTAAATATAATAATCATTCAATTTTCAATAAATCTTCTTGAGTTGTATTAGAATATACTTAAGATGATAGGGTGTTACAAGATAATATTTTAGATGGTAATTATAATGTTATAATTAAATAAAGAGATATATAGTGTTGAATTAAATTTTTAATTAATTTCTTATGTAAAAGTAATTATGTTGGTATGTGAAGGTAACTATGATAAAAGGATGAAAAATTGGTTATGTAGTTCAATATATAATGTATAAAAAAATTTGTTATATTCAATATTTATATATATTTTTAATTTAACAATATAAATTTTGTAATTTCATTGATGTATAAAAATATAACAAATGAATAAAAAAAGGCCACACTAGAATATTGTGAGAAATTTGGAAATATTTTCCATACATGATATTCATTTCGAGCATATGTAAAAGTAGTTTTTACATTCAGCTATAAATATAACCATATAATTGTGAAATATTAAGATGTAAATGACACATTTAACTCATACATAAGATCATTTCTATAAGATATTAGAAAACTACATCAATTTCCACGGTAGAATTTGAGGGTCACCATTTAATCTGAAATATTTTTAAATGAATTGACTTGTAGTTAAATACAAGAGAAATTTACTCTTATGTGAGTGGTGCTCTTTGAAATTTAGAAAATTGTAAAAGTATATATGATACCTCAAAAAATAATTGTGATGATTTGTTGAAATATCCGTGTGATTAAAATATCATGTGATGGTATTTAATCAATGCTTAATGTAGGGATTTATGGATTTTAAAAAATAAGATATTGTTCTTTTGGATAGAAAAAACCCTGAATCTATATAATAATAATAGTTCTCAAGAGAAGAATATACCACTAGAGAAATTACTATATCATATCACAAAAGTTTACAACCATCTAGTAATCATTCCAATTGATATATTTCCTTTTGTGAAAAACTGTGATTCATTCACCCCACGGTTGATGTTATGGTTCTCATAGATGTTATTTATGAGGAAAGTTATGTCCCAATGAGTGATGTAACACTATGATGATATTCAAACATGTATAAATTCAAATTTCTATAAAATTCATGAATTTTTAAAAGTGAAAATTATTATATATTATCATCCAGTCATGGATTTTAATATAATTAGGATATTGTGGGAATAGAAATTCTAAATATTTAAGTTTCTTTTGTGGAATTTAAAAACTATGTACCATGGATTGGTATTTAATGTCATTTTCAGACCAATTTTTTTTTATTTAAAATCAACAAAGGATAAAATGAGGAATAAGTTTCATAATTTTTTATGATAAATATCGATATTATCAAATAGATATAGGAAAAAACATGTAGAATAACTGTATGGATGAAGTAGAGGGAGAAAGATATTGTTTGAGAGAGTGACTTAAATATGTTATCACTAGTTTTCATCTATATAAAGAAAAACATTACTGTTTTATAACAAATAATATTAATATATTTCATGTTATCTATGATTAATATGATGATATGATATATTGATTTTGGGATATCCTAGATATTTTATGGTGATCTAGTTAAATGTATTATTGGATAAAAAAGGTCAACTGTTGGGAACTACTATAATATTTTGTAAGGAGACAACGTTTATAGAATCACTATGGTTTTTGGATTATGTACTTCTAAAACCAAGTTTAATCATCATTAATATTAGACGGTATTCTATGAATTTGACTTGGGCCAATAAATATAAAGAAGTAATCGCATTCCTTGGGGGGAAAGTATATAAAAATTATTCCTTCCTTATTTATTTTATATTTGTCATTTATTTAGTAAATTTTGACAATGAATATTTTAGTTTATTAATATCTATAATGTTATATGGTTTTATTTCATGAAATGAAATTATAAAATGATACAACATATCCAACCAACACTTCTATGTAGTGTATCATTCCATGGAACATCAAATCATATTAGAGAAAATACTTTTTCTATAAATATTCCACTTTATTCAAATAATAAAGAATGTATATTTTATTATAATTTTATGAATTTAAAAATTCAATGGAAAAAATTGTCATTTATTTATCAATATGATGATTATATATTCTTTTACCCAATCGAGAATTCATTTAGGATTCCATTGTTTGATTCTGACCAATAGAAAAATGTTTCTCCCTTTTATTTGGTTAAAAAACATAGTGTTAAAATTATATAATAAACTATATTGTTTTTTCCTTTACATAAAATCTGTACAATAATGCAATGAGTTATGAAACCACAAAGGATATTTTTTACCAAATAGAAATTATTTCGGAATTAATTTTAAGGGAAATAGAAGAATATATATATATAGAGATGTATGTTTGAATATGTGATGATCGTTGATGATGTCTGAATTGTTGATTACATAAAAATAGTCAATTAATTTTCTATCAACCAAAAATTTTATAGATAAAAATTAAATGACTTAATCTTTTAGGAGAAATTATTGAAGAATATTCCTAATTGTATTGATATAAAAAATTAAGAATAAAAATATGATTTATCCAATGATTAACTATATAACATTATAAATTATTTTGAGATGAGTAAAGAATAGATATTTAATAATAATATCAAACATGAAATTAATATTTTACCCATTTTAATTCACAATATAATGGAATGAGAATTTAATTAAAAGTTTGATTCAAAATATGAAGAAGAAATTAATGAATTATATAAGACAATTATAACTCTTATCTCAAGGAAAATTGGAATATAATAAGGGGTTAACAATTTAAAACTCCCACTATAATGATTCAAATTCATTTTAATTATGATTATCTCAATTAATGTTCGAATGAAGAATGGTATTAATTAAGAAGTTTATGAGAAATAAGAATGATTGTAATATGAAATTGAGTAAAATAATAAAATATTTATTTAAATTGGATTAGGGAAAGAAAGGATTAAATGATTTAATATGGGATGCTTAATTAACAATAGATATAAAGGAAACCATAGTGAAATAAATCTAAATAGGAGGATTTGAAAAAGTATAGGTTCTTCAGGGATCATTTTAAAAATGAAATGAAAATTAATGTAGTGATGAATAAGAAGATGATACTTATATGTAAAAAATGATAAGTGCTATAAATGAATCCGTTTTTGAGATGAAAATTAAACTCTAGAAAGATAGATTAGGAAACTGTACACATTTCCTAAAAGTACATGTCAAATCTGATCAAAAAGAAATTAATTGAAAATATATTTATTTAAATGTATAAGCTCCCACAAAAATAAATAATGGATTTTTTATAATTAAATTTATGAAAGGTCTTCTCAAAAAATTTGATATGGAAATGGAAAATCAAGAATAATTATCATGAAAAGTCAAAAAGAATCACAAAATATATATTTATGAAAATAATAGTTTTCCGGAAATATATTTAATAAAAAAGATCAAAATTAAGAGGATATTTCTTATGTTGTGGATTCTTTTGGGGAAATATTATTCATTTTATTTAAATGTGTTATATCCTTGGGTTAATAATCAGGTGATGTGGGGGTTATATTTAAATAAAAAGATTAAATTTTGGAATGATAATGAATTATTATTGGAATAAACAATTCTTGTATAAAATATCAGGAAATGTACCCACTATGAATAATGTTGATTATTTAGAAGATATGTGGAGATTATGTAGCCAACTATTTTGTATAAATATAATTTTAGGAATAATATTCAATTATATATTTCTAATGACAAAAAATTTAAGTTCAATATAGGTAATCAAAAAGAAAAAGTTAACTAATTATTTGAAATTATTAAATTTATTCAACAAAAGTCAGTCATGGATTTATGAAAATAGAAATTAATCTCAAATGACTAGTGATATAATAATCATAAATGAAATTTAATAGAATGGGGTAGGAACATTATATTTTGTAAATTGAAACTATCTATATACTAAAAATGATAGAACTATAGGGATTTAAACTCTACGGTTTTAATCCATGTATATTATTTAGGTTAAATGGATTAAATGAAACCTATTGAGTGTTGGAAATCTCTATTATGATTTAATTGGAGGTATTTTTATGAAACAAATAATGTATCGTTATATGTTAAATATATAAAAGAGTTATCACAAAGAGAGAAATAACCAGTGGAAATATATCTCAAATTAGTGAATCTACTATGTAACACAGTAAAATATTAAAATAATAACATTTTGTTTCATATAATACGTGAAATGAAATATAGAGCTCCAATAACCTATATAATATATGTCATTAAATTTATTTGATAAATCATTTATTATTAATATTATTACTAAATTTTGAGATTATGGAAAATTATTTATTATAAATAAAATAAAAATACTTTAAATAAAAATTAGAATGTTTTCTAAATGAAATGTATATTTTTCTAAAAGTTGTTCAGTAAAACAATCTGCACAAGATTTTTAGTATATTTTTATGAAATATATAAAAAATAATTTAATGATAAAAATAATTTTTATACCTCAATATCAATATTTTATTTGTTCTTATTTTTTGGATTTTTCTCAGAAACATTTATTTTTCATTAATTGTAAAAAATACATAATTTCAATTAAGAACTACACTTTTTAATAAATTTATTATAATGTTATATTATATTAGGATTTGGTTTTATATTAGAATATTTATATTTTATATTAATTAATCTAATTAATGTCATTAAAATCATTTTTATATTGAATTTTGATATAAAAACACTATAAACTTTTGAACATTTATACATAAAAAATTGATATCTCATACCGTGTGCTGGATTACTATTAAATTAAACTTATCAATTTATGTAAATGAAATTTTTGAAAAATGGGTTATATTTTTTTTAAATCAGAATTTATATTATCTAATAAGATGAAATTAATTTTTGAAAATTTGAAAAGTAAAAATAGTAAAAATTATTCACACTAGTGAACATAAAAATTAATTTACATGCTGGTTGATCTAAAATAATTATGGTAAAATTAACCTATAAGAAAGTATAAATTATTTTTTATATACATAATTTAACCCTATAATGTCTAATTACTTATAATACTCTTTTTTTTACCATTTTTGAATGT
Source organism: Viscum album (assembly GCA_963277665.1). Taxonomy (NCBI): domain Eukaryota; kingdom Viridiplantae; phylum Streptophyta; class Magnoliopsida; order Santalales; family Viscaceae; genus Viscum; species Viscum album. Next base: position 1,967,021,450 of record OY728133.1, read on the forward strand.
GATAAACAAGGGAACAACTTTTTCTTTCAAAAGAGTGCAAGTGTGCCACTCACCTAACATATCAATAACCACCCATGTTCATCCTTCTTCACACCAATATACCCTATTGATTCTACTAATATCTACACAAAAAATATCCAAAATTATATGCTATATTTTTGGGAACCTTTTTTGGTTATAAAACCATGCTATGATGGTTTTGGTTCAATCTTTATGAGGATTCCCGATAAATAGTTACTATCCTTAAAAAAGTGTTTTAAATTAATTTATTCTTCCCCCTCCGATAATAATTATTAAACAATGATGATATATAAGTCATAAAATAATTCAAATAATTTTTTTTTATGTTATGGTTATCAAATACAACCACCCCAGTTCCATAAAATGTGTTGCAAAATCATTATTCATGTGTACAGTGGACTACTGACTCACAAATTGATTTCATTTATTTATTCCATTAACACCTCTCATAGTTGGGTATGATAATGAATATAATGTATATATATAATACATTTACAACATAATTATATATTTTTCACCATTATCTCATGTATATAAATTTTTAGGGGATGTAATAATGTTACTCCTGTGTATGGAAGGCAACATCCTCACGAAGTGATATATTTAATCTTTCAATAAGGATTAAAATAGATTTTAATAAGGATAATTTCAATTAAAATATGTGATATAAATTAAATAATTTATATTTTTATTACATATTTAGTATTATTAAATGAAAATATATCATTTTCTTTCTTACACTAAAAAATGATAACGCTATTCTTGTATGTGTGGTCTACTATATTCACGAAGAGATGTGAATATCCAATACTCACCACACTACATGGATGATATATATATTTATATTAAAATATATAAAAACGTATATATTATATTATGATCATTATGTAAGGATATAATATTACATAATATCTTTTTATAAATACTAATGAAAATTAGAAATGTCACTCATTTGTTAGTACAACCTATTATCTCCATGATTATAACATAGTTCATTGTTGAAAACCATATTTCATGTATGTATTTGAAATTTTAATTTATGCATTAAAACATTATTTATTTCAATATTATTTTTCTGTTGATCTATAAATGATGACTTCATTGACTATAGTTAAACTACCAATTTTATATTTTAAAAAGAAGAAAAATATCATCAAAAAAACTGATGAAAATGTAATTGATTAATAAATAATATATAAAATTATAATATATAAAATAAATTGAATAATAAAATTGAAAACATGTTATTTAAAAAATTTAATAATAAAAAATGTTTAATATTCGTGATGATAAATAATGTATATGATGAGTCAAACTCAAGGAAAGGGTTTCTAATATCACATTTTTTCTATGATATATATGCTATATTCCCCACAAATTTATATTTTTTAGTTTACATATATCCCATTTTCTATCTTATATCATGAATTTATTAATATAAATGGTATTTCAAATTTTATTTAATGTCATTTTTTTATATTTTTTATGATTCAGAATTTACCAATGATGTAAGGCATTATTTCACAATATCATCCTTAATATGGATTGATTATGTTGATGTCACCCTTGAGAGAATTATTTGACATTTTTAATTGAAAATAAATATAGTTTCCAAAAATATAGTTATTCATTAATTATTCCAAGTAATAGTACCATCGCCCCACTATTTGTTACATAAAATGATTAAAAAATTGTTTTTTAGTAAATCTATATTTATTTTTCACTCCACTCCAAAATAAATTTTCATCTAAACCATTATTTTGAAAAAAATAAAAAAAATTCTTAACATTTTCAACTGTGTTTATTTAATATATTTTTAACACTTTTATATTTATAAAAAAATATTTTTAAAACAATATTCATGAAATTTTTAAATAATAATAGTTTCTATTTTTCCTAAAATGTGAAAACAATCATTGTTTTATCAGTTATGTCATTAATGATATTATTCATAGACATGACTGATCATTTTATTAAATTTTGTTTTAAATTTATTGAAAAGTTATTTTCAAATAAATGTATTTTTAAAAAAATTTAACAATTTTTTTAATTATGTATTTCCAAAATGAAAAGGTTATTTTTCTAAATTATTTTTTAAAGATTCATTTTGGGTATTTATATTCATCAATGATATCTACCCAGAATTAAAATTATAATTCATTGGGGATATTTTTTATAGATTTCTTCTTTATACTTTATTATGATGGTTTATTGTCATTTTGACTTAGGAGGTATAATTTTATTGAAGTTCACCATTTTACTTAGGATGGTATATGATTATGTATATTTATTTTGTATTGTATTAGTATTTCATATTTTATATTTTCAATGTGAATGTTTATGTTGATTACGTATGTACCTTTATAACCTAAAAACTCATTTGTAAATATCATAAGTCTAACTAGAGATAGTTTTGGATGAGGCCTTACACCTTTATACATATGATTTATTGAATTCCTCATGGTATTAAATGTCTTGAAACAATCCTTGATGGTATTAGATGATTTTTTAAAATACTTGATTATATGTTTTAGATGTACATCAGAGGGTATTTCATCCATACGGTTTCATATATTGATATTACATGTGATTATTCAATTAGTTAGAATATTCATGGTCATGTTCCAATTTCATGTGTTTATTTTTATGTAACAATTTTATTGTACTGTATTTGTGCCATATTATTGTCATGTTATTAATTTAATGGAAATTTTTTAGGTATTTACAATTCCATATTTAGTTTTCTTATTTATTCATATCTTTTATTACACGCCTACACTTTTTGAGAAACCCAACCTCACCACTTTCTTATGAATTACTTTCCTATAGATCCCAAAATGTGTTTTTTGATTTTTATGAAGGGATGCAGTAAGGGTAAAAATTGAATTATCATAGAAAATATTTTTCATATCTAAAATTTTAGAATTTAATATATTTTCAAGTATGTATATAGATTACCAAAACTACTAAATTGTTTTATCCATTAGGACTATATTACATAAATAATATTCCAATTTAATAATTTAGACACTATTTCTGGGTTTCAGGGGTGGGGATGCTATAGTGTGTATCATAGGATGTATAATAATATACTTGGGAACATAATTTAGGTAGCATAATATTACGTAAAATTTTATTACACATTGATGGTAAGAATGTAATAAAATCCTAATAATTTGGTAAGAGATTATATTGTTTTTTACAGAAAATACATCCATCGAAATATACTACAAGAGGAGGTGGTTCTTTACAGATGTATATAGGGTTAATAAATCTAAATAGGGCACATTGGGCCATATACACCCTTCACCTGGTCCTGAAAACAAGCCTTACTAGGCTCCTATTTTTATCCACCTTGGGTGTCATGACAACTAATTTTATTTATTATATATTTTTTCAATGATTGTCCTTGGTTCTCTATGGTAGTAAAATAATAGTAATATTACATGGATGTCAATTTGATGAAGAAGTTCCAAATTTATTGGATCAAGGAAAAAGTAATAATGTACTATAATTTGATGGAATATATAAATGGTTTGAGGACTTCAAGTTTCTAATATGATTTTTTGAAATAATGTGTCAACACTAACACATGTACATTGAGTTTCTAATATGATTATAATTTCAAAATACATGTGTTATTGTTGACACATTATTTACAATAAAGAAGAAGTATGATTTTAAAGATGAATAGATATTTAGAAGTATATTACAAAATGAATAGATTAATAGTAAAATAATTTAATTAAATATTTCACAATTTTATGATAATAATGAAATTTACAAATTGAAGAACATTTTGATTATAATTCTCCATAAGAATTATTTACTAAAGATAATGAAAAATATGTCTTTTTATAGAATAAAAGCATGAAATATATTTATTATTTCATGAGGTGTTTTCAATTTGATAATGGATTTATGTTGAATAATTCTTTAATTAAGATATATAATATTATATAATAGAAAGGTGTAATTATATTGAAAATAATCCCCACTAACTAGATATATAGGCCACTCGACATAGGTTTCATGTGGGACCCTATGTGTCAACCATTACAAGGGAGAAACCCAAAAAAATTATGTGGATATAAAAGGGAATAGTTCCCACAAGATGTAGGAAGGATAGAACATGTATAAATAATGTTATGTGCATGTCTGATTATACACATGGATTGGTCCACAATTTTGCAAGGAATAAATTATATTATGTGTTCCAGGGCCCGTGTGGGATGGTTGTGCTTAGTTTTATCCGAGGTCTAACCCCCGTTCTAGCTCAAGAGGCTACTCACACACTCTGATAGAATATGAAGTTCTTAATAAAGGGTGTAATAAATTTTGGATGGATCTATGGGATTCTTTCCCTAAGTTTAGAAAAAAATTGGACATGTCTCAAATGTTTAATATGAGGTGATCCAACGTTTATACAACATCTATAGAGTCATCACCTACCTCTTAAAACCAAGTACTCTTGACTCCATTCATTTGATGATCGAACCCCATTAAAAATTAAACCATAAACCAATTATCACATCCATTGACTGGATCATAAAAAAAATCCTCAAATTTATCTTCATACATTCTATGATTTTTTATGGAATTATGTGTTGTAAAATGATGCTTCATCTAAATAAAAATGTATTTATAATTGTACGTTTTGTCATTTGATCTTCACTGATGATTTTATGAAGAGGAATGTGATCCTATTGCATGAAAAAGAGGATATCATCATAAGAGAAATCTAATATCATAAATAAAAAATCCATAATATTAGATTTCATTTTAACTTGTGGTTTAATAATTCAAAGGCAATATCTACAACCATTTAAAACTAGTCATACCCATAGGACTGGTTTTGGAATTTAAAGTCATTCATTAAACAAAATAAGGTAGTATGCTCTTTATTACTAAAGGTTAGAACCCAAGTACAAATATCCTTATTGTAAATTCATATTTTGGTCACTGTCTTTTTTCTGGGAAAAATGAGTTCCTAGGAAAAATTCATGTGTACATTTTATTGGTGTTCATACACCATTATCATGTTTTTCAATTATAGTTGGCTATATGAACAAATGAATAGTTGACACACCCTCACTAGGTTTCGTGAAGAAGATATAATCTATCTTTTTTGTATATACATAAAGTCATTTTACATGCTATTTGGATGAAGTAAATACTTATTTCATATAAGAGGAAATAGATAGACACACTTAAAATCATACATATGTGAGGAAGAGGAAGAACTCACATAAATTTTTGGTTTTACATGTAATACTGTAACAAATTCATACACACAATTTGTGTGATACAGAGTGTAAAATGTGTGCATTTTCTGAAGGTCACATGATGAGGATATTATATAATATAGTAAACACAAAAATGTAGTTTATGATTATTTCCGAGTGTGCAATGTGAATGGAAAGAGAATTAATGTATTCATTGATAGGTGAATGCACAAAAACTCATGTTAGGTGGACCAAGGAAAAGAGTGAAGATAACATATAAATTCTTCCAAAAGGTGTACACTCGTTTTTAAGGAGTAAGAATTAATACATTTAATCCTAACTCAAAAAATAATATATTAAATGATAAAGAGATAAATGGGTATGGAAAGTTCACATGCATCATGCATGTATTAATAATTCAAGAAGAGAATAATCTATGTTTTTATAAAATAATAATTCCATGAATTGTTATTCAGTGTTTTGTAGAAATCAGTTTCATCAAATATGGATTAAAAAAGTAGGAAAAAAAGTGAATCGACACACTATTGTGTTGATATTTAGTATCAAATAAGGAGAATTTGATATGGCTATAAAATTTCCTATTATTATATTTCCATGATAAATAATTTTTTCCCTTGTAAATATTTACTATAATTCAAGGAAGATTAATTTTGATGTCGTTATGATGATCTATACTGCATTTTTTTTATAATCATACAATAATATTTTGAATCTACTTCTGAAGAAGAGGGATATACAGTGTAGTATATTTTTTTCTGAAGAAGAAATAGATCAGGTTGATATACTACTCGATTTCATATCATTCAATTTCAATGGTTTTAATTAAAAATACAACATATTATAAATTTTTATTATTTGGTTTATATATAATTTGATTCATCATTCCATAACACATTTATATTATTATAAATAATATAGGTGGAAGAATGTGTAACAATTAGATTATTGCTGGGAATAATGAAAAGGAAGGTTATATCCCAACTACTGTGCATGTAATTAAGTGATGGAGAATAATTTTTGAGAAAAAATACAAAGGACCCTAACATCCAACATTAGTCTCAACATGTGGATGAATTTCATAGAACTACAAATAATCTTATAAATAAGGTGGATACTTTCTTCAAAAGTTTTATAATGATCTAGCCATGTGCTATAACAAATTCACTGTCAATTGATTATAGTGAATTTCAAGTGAATGGGTATTTTCTTATTTCTATGACTACATTCAAAAGATTAATTTCTAGTCGTTTTGTTGTCTGGAAATTTTCTAGAATATTCCATGGAATAGGTACCCTTATTTTGTAGTGAAACTTTTTAAAACACTATGTTCTATTAATCACTTCATTGAAATAATTTTAGGTACCATGTAAATGATAATTTGAAAATAATTATCATAAATTTTCTAATTGGAAACGTTATTAAAATTATTAATTTGTTCAAATAGTCCCCAACACTAATTCACCACCATCTTAGTGCTAGTAAAATCCAAAACTGGTCCTTTCATGTGGCATCATATGGAAGGTTCATGTATGTTTGAATCTATACTGTGAAGAAAATTTTTAATAATATTTTATATTATTTCATAATTTTACTATTAAGTGTTGTTTAATGGATGTTTTAGTTATGTGTAATAATAATAATATGTCTACCAATACCTTGATGAATAAGAAAAATAATGTAATGAGATAACTAAACAAGTCATTCTTATCTAAATAATATGTGGTATTTGGTTCTATATGCCTTCAAAAAAATAATGACATATTATGCTTATTATTTAAGGAGTATATCGATTAAGTTTAAAATAAGGAAAATAAAAATGGTCCTACCTAATGTGACCAAGAGTCACATGTTAGTAGTTAAACAAATTTCATAAGATAATTATTTTATCATAATTGGTGATGCTAAATATAAAACATCGCATGATATATAATTTTTTATATCAAGAGATTATCTCAATGGTGTTCTTATAGAAATAGTATCCCTTAATTTTGGAGTCTTTCTATTAATTCCATAATAAATAACCCATCAAAGAGAAGAAGTAGATAATATGGATAAAGGATTAATAGAGAAGATTTCAAAATATATGATTCTCTCTAATTATGTTTGATCCTCAGAAAAATTTAAGAGGCGAATTTTATTATGTTCTAAAAAACGGATTAATGAAGTTTCTTATAATGATGATCTAGAAGAAAATAATCCTGAACATGAAGTGAAATTGAATAATATCATTGATCTCTAGAATTCACAGTTGAAGTAAAATTCCATCATGCTCAAGGAACTTGACTCTTTCAGTCAGAAATATTGATAGGTCTATTAATATTCATTTTAAATAATAAATAATAATAATATAAAGAGAATATAATTATGATTAGATAATAGAAAATCATCCTCAATATGAAATTTATAGATTTGGCTCTTTAGTTGGTCAATCTTGAGAAGACCCATATTGAGTTTTTAGAAAAGAAGTAAATTGTTTCTTCTACTATTCAACTCTCACTAGAAGATTCTATGGATTGATGACCTATAACATTTGTTAAGAAAATAATCACATATTTTGATGGCATATCTCAAGTATCTAAGTAGAAATAGTGGCCATCCATAATAACTTGTAGTAAGGCCAATAAAAGTTTTTCATGAATAATATATCATTAAAAACATATAGACAATAATGTTTGTAGAATAGTGATAGTAAACCAACCAAACAAGTCTATGGTGGATCGGAAAGGGTGTGTGGGATCTGTTTTCCTTGAAAGAAAAGAACAATTCTTCATTCAGACTATCACGACTTGTCCCAGTGGGGACCAAGCCGCAACTCCTCAAGCCCGCCTCCAATAGGCCAGGGGCTGGTGACTAGCACCGAGTAGGCATGCTACTAAGATGGGAGGCACTACCTATAAACCTGTACACACAAACACATATCCAAGCCCATAAATCTGAAAAGTAAAATCTACTAAAATGAAAAGATTCATGAATAAACTAAAACCCAACTATATAGTATGATAGGAAAGTAAATTGAAAGAAAGTAAAACATGTAACAAGAATATCCGTAAATACTCATGAAAAATCGACTATCGCGAATACCACCACTAAGATCCAGCTTAAAGATTCCACTAAGAACGTAACAAGGAGAACATAATCCTAGGTCTGAGGAGAGGGAGATATGAAGTACTCGTTCTAGGAGGACACGCTCTACAAGTACTTTGAAAACATGATTCTCAGATGAGGATCACAACCAAGTGATGGGGTGATTCTGACAACTTAGTCTGAGCTATTCCGCTAAAGAGAGGATCGACACCTAGGTAAGGATGGTCATTTTAATACCAAGAGATCTACCTAGGGTTCCAGGAATGAATAGAAGATATATCTCTAAGTCTCACAGAGGGGATTCCAACAACTCTATTCAGGAAGTCCTGTTGAAGGGATCAGAATCCTGTATAAAGGAATTGATACTAGGACCTTCAAGGAAAAGACCAAGGGTACAAACCCTAAGAAATCTAGTCCAAGTCACAGAATACAATTGGATCAAGTCATTTAAGACAGGTTACACGGCATGTAGTATGGTTACATGACGTGTCCCTTGACCCCGGGTACTGGTCGTGTAAACGGCCCATGTCATTCGTTCAAGCCGTGTAAAACCAAACTAAACGGTGTGTAAAAAAAGTACACACCGTGTTCATTGACCCCAGGTACTTCCCATGTAAACGGCTCGTGTCATTCGGCTTGTTGGATAGAAAGATACTAAACAGTGTGTAGAAGAATCAAACGCCGTGTTCCAGAACCTGGGCTCGCTCTGTGTATGCTGGCCATATGCCTGTACATGGTCTCTGCCCGTGTCCGTGTCGCATTCCCGTGTACCAGTGCACGGGGTATCCCGTGTATCTGGTCGGGTCTGGCCGGGGAGGGGTATACACGGTGTATCCTTGGCTGTGTACCCATCCCGTGTCTATGTACACCCGAAGTACACACTAGGTGGTCCGCTGACGAACAGACGCCGTGTAAACAATACTACACGGCGTGTAGTCAGAAAATTTCCAGAAACACCTTCTTCTTCCTCACACATCAGCCAATCTTCTAGATTATGTTTCTCTGGTCCATTTTCTGTGAAACTCAGGATCAAGTGTCACCTCGTCGTCGTGATGCCGAATCTATGCATTTTGGGCCTTTGATTGGCTCCAAAATCCAATTTCCGATCAGCCATGAAGAAATCGTTCGTAGAACAATATCTTCCAATCCTCTTCGATCCGTCCGTCTCCACCACAGCTGAACCTCCATAGGGATGTTCCGACGCCATATCTTCAATTTGGGATCGTAGCATCACAAAACGAGTGCGTAACGATCCGTCTTTCATTTCCCCGTTATCAACGCATAGAATGTAGTAAAGAACGCGAGAATTTGGGGAAGAAGAACACAACAAATCGAGAGGAATGAACATTGATCGATGTTCATGTCAATATTGTTCTGTCACCATTACGAGGTTGAATAGAACCAAAAATAATTCCGGAATCAAATCCCCATGATTCTCACAAAATCCCATCCCGCAAGAATGATCGATCCACGGGATAATCTATTCGTGGATTAGTCCGCGTTCATCGTGGAAATCAAAAACGGGGAAGAAATCATCAAACAAACATCCTACCTGGATTCTTCAGCGTTAATTGGAAAATATATGGTCACCATGTCATCGTCACCGGCAAAGCTCGTCAAGAACACTGTCGCCGCATTGGTTGGTTTCCTCTAGAGCCTCTAGAGCCTCTAGGGAAAATTCAGGCTTATGGAAATTGTAACCCTAATCCCCTATGAAATATCCATTTAAAAAAATAAGAGATTTCTCTGTAAAATAAAAATATTTTAATAAAGTATTTTCTTATAGTTGCATCCAAAAACCAAATTTCACCACCGACCTGTGCTGGCTAATGTTAGGCCTCGCCTAATGTAAAATAGTTATTCCGAACGCAGTGGTGCCCTCATATTTTTGATCCAAGCACCCGTTCAGGAGTTATTCCACTTTTTTCAGGAAAATCACACACGAGTGTAATTGAATTAGTAAATTAAATTCAAACATTTGTTCCTGTCTCACCGGGCCTTGAAACTGCATTATGTCTTAAAGCCTGGTGTCGAAACAATTCCCATATAATATTAAAATAATACTTGTAAAAAAATTTGGGACATTAAATGACACCCACCTTAGGGAATTTACATCCCTGAAAAGCCAAAACAAGGGATACTAATAAAATATGTGGGTACTGCACATGAATCTGAACCTCCCGCTCCCACGTGCTCTCCTGGAGATTCTCGTTCTTCCACCAAACACGCACCAAGGGAATAGCTCATCCATGAAGGACCTTCTTTTTCCGATCCTTGATCTCCACTGGGTACTCAGCAAAGGTCGCTCCCTCATCGATGTCCAGCTCTCTCCAGTCGATGACGTGCGAGGGATCATGCAGATACCTCTGTAGCTATGACACATGGAAGACATTTTGTACTTGGTCCATTTGAGGAGGTATATCCAAGTGATACACCACCTCGCCAACTCTAATCATAATTTGAAAAGGGCCAACGAACCTCAGAGATAGATTTTTGCCTCAACCAAATATCTGTAATCCCCGTCGAGGTGAGACCTGAAGGAACACATGGTCTCCCTCCTCGAACTCCAAGGGCCTCCGCCTCCTATCGGCATAAGACTTTTTCCAACTCTGTACAGTCTTCATCTACTCCTGGATGACTAGCACATTCTCTTTAGTATCTCTTACCATCTTTGGGCCCATGAGTGCCAACTCTCCTGGGTCAGTCCAACAAAGTGGTGATCTGCATGGTCTCCCGTACAGAGCATCAAATGGTGCCATACCAATAGTGGAATAATAACTGTTATTATAAAAAAAATTCCACCAGTGGTAGGTGATCCTCCAAGCTATGACCAAAGTTAATAATGCAATATCGAAGCATATCCTCTAAGACCTGGATGGTCCACTATGTCTGGACATCATCCTGGGGATGAAACGTTGTGCTCAAGCATAACAAAGTCCCAAAAGCTTCCTGCAATCCCTTCCACAACTGAGATGTGAAATGAGCATCATGATTTGAGACTATCGTGGATGGAACTCCATGAAGTCAAACTATCCCTTGTACGTAGAGGCATCCCAAGATCTCTACTGAACTCTGCTCCCATATGGCTATGAAGTGGGCCGACATGGTGAGTCGATCAACAATCACCTAGATGGCATCGTGTCCCCTGGACGTAAGTGGTAAACCCATCATGAAGTCCATGGACATTCCGTCCCACTTCCACTTTGGCACCTCAAGGGGCTAAGTAAAACCTACTGGCACGTGGTGCTCAGCCTTTACTTGCTGACCTGTAAGGCACTGAGAAACAAACTCTACCGCACTCTTCTTCATTCCTAGAAACCAGAACTGATGTCAGAGGTCCTGATACATCTTTTCCCTGCCTAGATGCACCGCCAAAGGAGATGTATGGAACTCTAATAAAACCTCCTCTTGTAACATCACTGGTACTATTATACACCCTCTGAAAAGAACAATGTGTTCCCCACCTTCTGAATATCACTCAACAACAAATCATTTGGATACTTGAGCACGTAGAGTCTCACAGCTAGCATCCTCGAGCTATGCTTCCCTGACTCGCTGTAAGAGTGGGGGGGTAACATCCATCGACTGAAGGTAAGATACCTCATTCCCATCCATGAAAGATAACTGTAAAGACGCCAACTGCCCTGTCGCCTCATCCAGCAACTACAAACTAGATTTTCTTATGAGAGCATCTACCACGACGTTCCCCTTCCTAAGTGTGTAAATGATCTCAATGTCATAATCCTGGATGAACTCAAGCCATTGCCTCTGTCTCAAATTTAGATCCATTTGAGAAAAGACATGTCGGAGACTCTTTTGATCAGAGTAGATGGTAAATCACTCTCCCATCAGGTAGTGCCACCACATCTTCAATGTGAAGACTACCGCTGCCAACTCAAGATCATGGGTCATGTGGTTCTACTTGTGTGGTCTCAGATGATGTGAGCCATAGGCAATCACCGCTTTCCTCTGCATTAGGACACAACCAAGCCCGGTTCCTGACGTGTTGCAGAAAACTACGTACTCGACACCCTCCTCTGGTAATCACAAGATCGGGGCGCTCGTCAAACTCTATCTCAACTGCTCGAAAGCCAGCTGGCATCTCCTGGTCCACACAAAAGGCTTCCCTTTTCAGGTCAAAGCTGTCATGGGTGCTGCAATCCTGGAGAAATCAAGGATGAATCTCTGATAGTATCCTACCAAACCAAGGAAACTCCTCACCTCCGTCACACTCTGGTGGTGCCTCCCATGCTAGTATTGCCGCCACCTTGGCTGGGTCCACTGCTACCCCATCTGCTGAGATAACGTGTCCTAGAAAGTGGACCTCCTGTAACCAAAACTGACACTTAAAGGGTTTCCCATACAACTGGTGCTCTCAGAGTGTGTCCAATACCATCCTTAGGTGTCTCACGTGCTCCTCCTCAGACGCAGAGTACACAAGAATATCGTTGATGAAGGCCACTACAAACCTGTCTAAATAGGGCTGAAAAATCCATTTTATGAGTCCCATGAACACTTCCAGGGCATTCGTCACACCGAAGGACATCAACAAGTACTTATATTGACCATAGAAAAATCAGAATATCGTCTTCGGTATATCATCATCCCGTACTCGCAACTGGTGATGGCTTGATTATAGATCAACATTCGCGAACCATCATGCCCATCTCAACTAGTAGAAGAGGTCATCGATCCTCAGTAGTGGATACATGTTCTCCACGGTCACCTGATTCAAGCACCATTTATATACACATAGCCTCAAGATCCTGTCTTCCTTCTTGGCAAACAGCACTAGGGCCGCCCATGGTGAAACGCTGGGTATCACAAAGCCCTTATTCTGCAAGTCTTCCAACTACACCCTCTTCTCACGAAGCTCTGAAGGAGCCATCCGATATGCTGATACTGATATCGGTGTCGTCCCAGGTTGCAACTCAATGTAGAAATCTATCTCCTGGTGGGGAGGTAGCCCAGGGAAATCCTCTGGAAAGACGTCCTCGTACTCAGCCACTACTGTTGGAAACTGGAAACTCGTAACATCTGCAGTGCCAAGGGCTAGGATAGACAATAGATGTGAAATTGATTGTTCCCTCCTATGCATGATTACATCCTGTGCTACATGTGTCTCTCATTCACCGACAAAAGAGAACCTCGTTCCATAACTGCAGTCACACCGCACCCTTCGCCTAAAACAGTCGATCTGGGCATGAACTGTGGATAGCCAATCCATACCATGAATGTCATCGTAAGGTATCGACACTACCACCAAGAGGTTGCAACCAAAACTCTCACCTCCAAGGGTCAGGTCACACTCTCTACAGAGGTCTGTGATCTCTGAATCTTCCCCAGTTGATGTTTCTATGCATAAGGGTCGAGTTAATGGATCAACAAGAATCTCAAGGTCTCGAACAAGATATGCAAGCAGAAAGGAATGACTAGCACCTCTGTCTATTAGTACGGCATCCAAAGTAGAAAAGACACTGATATTACCTCTAATCATTCCAGGAGTACCTGGGTCATAAGCCTCTACTGCCTGCAGCAGTCCCTGCCTCTGTCCTCCAGCTTCCAGATCCTGGGGTGGACCTCCTAGGGGTGGTGGTGGTAAATGTATGAAACACCGCCCACCTCCAACTGCTCTCCTATCTCCCCAAAAATGTCTGCCTCCCCACAGATCTGTCTGCTCCAGACGTTGCCTCTACCTCGGTGGTCCATCCACTTCTCTCATGTCAGTAGTATAGTGGGTCGGACAATCTCGATTGAGATGTCCCCTGCCATCACATGAGTAGCGTCACCTCTCTCGTGGCTGGTTGGACGCACCCTGTGAACCCTATACGGCAGATCCCCTATCCTGGGATCTCCTTTAAAAACATCTCCTATGCCTGGGTCCCTGACGTCGGGTCCCTAGTGTTGAGGTCTCTGCTCCAGCTCGACCACTACTGACATCTTCTGGCTGTCTCTTCTCTTCCAAGAAGCTCTCGACCACCCGAGCCTGCTCGAGCACCCCAGTATATGTAGGAATGCTCATAGGGAAGATTATATCTCAGATATCTCTATGCATGACCCAATAAAAAGTCTGAGTTCTGAAGTAGTGAACACTGACCCTATCCATCGAGTACCGTGAGAGGTCGTTAAACCTCGACGAATAGTCAGCCACCATCATGGTTCCCTACTGGAGCTGAAGAATCTCCTGTATGCATACAGCTCTCAGGGTAACCGGTGAAAAATCCTCTCTGAAGAGACACTCAAACTTTGACCATGAAAGTATCACATCATCGTGAGTCTGAATAACCAAACCCTACAATCATCCTACCGATCCTTGCAGAATGCTCGCTGCAAGGATCACCATCAGGTCTGCTAGTGTCCTGACCAAACGGAAGACTCTGGCCACTACCTCAAGCCAGTCCTCTGCTACCTGAGGGCCAGGCTCGCATCGAAACCTGAGGGGTCTATATCTCTGAAACTCATGGAGTGCGCTCAGCCTGTTCTCCACCTCCACTAGTACAGCAGGCACAAAACACTGCTCCATAGGTGGCGGGATGACTGGCACACCTCCCGATGGTAAAACTAGGGGATTTGGTCCCTGTATCGAGGCTTCATCACTAAGGGGGTCATCCCCGTTATCAAGTAGCTAGATCCTAACAGGTGCGCATTGCGGAGGCATCCTCTTAAATAAATAAGATGTATCTCAGTCAGTGAGTATATCTAGAGAGCCGATGTTCCTTGAAACTAGTGTTTTCATGTTCCGAGTCGAAAAACAAGTTATCAGAGTCCTGTTGTATGGATACATCAGCCGCTCGCACAATCACTGGGGTCCCTGGCCTAAAATCTGAACTCGAAACACTCAACATTGTTTCCCCAAACCAACTCACAGACTCTCGGTCCTAAGGTAGAACCGACCACCTCTGATACCACATTGTCATGACCCGTCCCAGTGGGGCCTGAGTTGCAACTCCCCAAGCCCACCTCCAATAGACCAGGGGATAGTGACTAGCACTGAGTAGGCATGCTAATAACATGGGAGGAATTGACTATAAACCTGTACACACACACACACACATCTCTAAGCCCACAAAGTTGAAAAGTAAAAACTACTAAAAGGAAAAGATGCATTAATGCACTAAAACCCAACCACAGAGTATGACAGGAATTTAAAGTGCAAGAAAATAAAAAGTTGGGCCAAAAGTACAAGCCCACCAAAAAGAAAGTCTATAATAAATTACAACATGTAAGGAAAGGTACTGAGACTGTAATCTGTAGCTGTAGTAACACACCTTATCCTGCCTGATCTCACTGAGCATCGTCCGATCCTGGTCCACCTCGAATACTTTCAAAGGCTCGCCCGTCTGCACAAGACACGACATGTGTGGGTATATCCCGTGCAGGGGTGAGTATAACAATACCCAGTAGGCACCACGAAACACCAAAGAAAATACAACAATGGAAAATAACACAAAAAAAGATACAGTTTCCCCTACAAAGTATATTTCTACCAAACATATAAAAATAATATCCAGATATACTCATGAATGATCGACTATCGCGAATAACACCACTAAGATCCACCTCGAAGATTCCACTAAGCACGTAACAAGGAGAACACACACCATGGTATGAGGAGAGAGAGATACGAAGTACTCATTCTGGGAGGACACACTCCACAAGTACTATGAGAAAATTATGATCAGATGAGGATCACAACCAAGTCATGGGGTGATTCCGACAACTCAGTCTGAGCTAATCCGCTAAGCATAGGATCGGTGCCCAGGTAAAGTTGGTCACGTCCATACCAAGAACTCTACCTAGGGTCCATGAATGAATATAGGATCCGGATATAAGCCTCACTGAGGGGATTCCGGCAACTTTATTCAGGAAGTCCTACTGAAGGGATCATACTCCTGTATACAAGAAATGATACCAGAACCATCAAGGAAAAGACCAAGGGTACGAACCCTAAGAAAACTTGTCCAAGTCATAGAAGACAAGTGGCTTAAGTCAATTAAGACAGGTTACACGGTGTGTAGTATGGTTAAACACCGTGTCCCTTGACCCTGGGTACTGCCTGTGTAAACACCTTTTGTCATTCATTCAAGCCGTGTAAAACTAAACTACATGGCATGTAGAAAAAGTACATGCCATGTTCCTTGACCCTAGGTACTGCTTGTTTAAACGGCATGTTCCATTCATCTTGTCAGATAGAAAGAAACTAAACTGAGTGTAGAAGATTCACACGTCATGTCCGATCACATGGGCTCGCTCCGTGTACACCGGCCATGTGCCGATACACGGTCTCTACCCGTGTCCATGTCACCTGCCCGTGTACCAGTACATGGGGTATCCCGTGTATCAGGCCGGGTCTTGCTGGGGAGGGGTATACACAACGTGTCCTTGGTCATGTACCCTACCCATGCACGTGTACTCTTGAAGTATAGGCCATGTGGTCCACCGATGAACACACATCGTTTTTCCCATACTAGACGACATGTAGTCATGAAATTTTCTGAAACGCTGTCTTCTTCCCCGTGCTTCGTTCGATCTTCTAGATCACGTTTCTCTTGTCCATTTTCCATGAAACACAAGATCAAGGGTCTCCTCAACATAATGATTCCAAATCTATGGGTTTCGGGCCTTCGATTGGATCCATAATCCGATTTCCAATCACCCGTGCAGAAATCATTCGTAGAACAATATCTTCCAATCTGCTTCGATCTGTCTGTCTCCACCGCAGCCGCACCTCTGTAGGGTTGTACTGATTCCAGATCTTCAATTTGGGATCGTTTCATCGCACAACAAGTGTGCAACGATCCGTCGTTCATATCCTTGTGAAGAATTCGTAGAACGCAGTGAAGAATGTGAGAATTTAGGGAAGAAGAACACAAAAAATAGAGAGGGATGAACCTCGATCGATGTTCCTGTCGATCTTGGTCTGTCACCATTATAAGGTTGAACGAAACCAAAAATAATTCAAGAATAAAATCCCCATGATTTCCGAAAAATCCCATCTCTCAAGAACGATCGATCCGCGTGCTAATCTGTTTGTGGATTAGTCTGCATTCAACATGGAAATCAAAAACTGGGAAGAAATCATCAAAAAAACATCCTTCCTAGATTCTGCGGTGTTCGTTGGCGATGATTCGGTCGGTGTGTCGTCGTCACAGACGAAGCTTGTCAAGAACACTGTCGCCACATTGGGAGGTTTCCTCCAGAGCCTCCAGAGCCTCTAAGAAAAAATCAGGGTTATGGTAATTGTAACCGTGATCCCCTACGAAATCTCCATTTAAAAAGATATGAGATATCACGTTAAAATAAAAATATTTTAAAAAAATATTTTACTATGGTTCTATCCAAAAACCAGATTTCACCACCGACCCTCGACGACCGATGTTAGGTCTTGCCTCAGGCAAACTCGCTGTTCTGAACGCAACGGTGCCCTCAGATTTCTGATCTGAGCACCCATTCAAGAGTTATTCTACATTTATCAGGAAAACCGTAGGTGCACATAATTTAATTAGTAAATTAAATTCAATCATTTGTTCCGAGCATTCCGGGCCTCAGAACTTCACGCCGTCTCAGAGGCTGGTCTCGAAATAATTCTCATATAATATTAAAATAATACATGGAAAAAAATCCCAGACATGAAAAATACCCTGAAATACTTTATAGAATATTTCAAGAAATTGAGATTTGTGGGTGAATGTTGGTGCTGCAATATAATTGGTAATTTTTATTCAATTATCTATAAAATACAAAAAAAAGTAATAAGGACAAAATAATCTAAACTCAAGGGGAAATTTTTAAATAAAGAAGAACTAACCACATATCTTGAATAATATATGTATTTATAACATATTTTGAATTATTGAAAACATTTCTGATGTATGTAATTGTAGTTTCCATAAGGATTGTACCTGAACATATCACAATGTATCCAAATATGATAAGAAATTAAGTAAAAAAATATGTATAAGAATGAAAAGGATACATTATGATGAAATTGAAGAAATGTCATGAACACAATTTTTTCTATTATTATTTCAAGCCTGGAAGTTGATATAACAACCCTACTACTTATTACACATTAATACATGATTTATTACAAGATATATAACATAATAAAACTTGAAATTCTTGAGATGTGTAGTGTGTTTTATAATTATGTATATTTCATAAAAGATTATAACATGGGATAAAAAAACATTATTGATATTGTTTTTGAGATGATTATAATAATCCATAGAACATATTTATTCATGGGATATCACATAGACATAACTAAAAAAAGGGTGACCAATAATGCATAGTAAGGGAATAAAATAGTCATAACATGAAAAATAAAATACATGTTTTAAAATAGATATATCAATGGGGAATAAATTTATCACATAAAATAAGCCATGATATAGTATCATAATCATAACATGATAAATGTGGAAACATCATAAAACAATGCATCAAAAAAATAAATCATGAATAAACCAAACAATACTTTATTGTGGAAAATTTACCATAATGTAATAATTTAAACCAAATTTCCCAACATGAGATATCGATATAAAAAATATTAACCAATGAATTGGGGCACTATATATTTTCGGGTGCACCTGACACATTCATTTCATTCTTATACTTATGTGTTTCACACAGATCATATAACATGGATTCATTCAACTGAATAATTTAATTTAATGATAAATAAATGAATAACACATAAATTTAATAACCCAATAAATATTTATATTTACATGATGTTGAAAAACCTTGGTAGATAAATGGGTATGTTATTCACTACACAATTATTTTTTAATGGAAAATTGCGGTCCAATTTTTGTAGAATAACACACTCATATATAAATTCATAAAAGGGGTAGATGTGGGAGAAAGGGGATATAATAATTTATACATGAAATATACAGTATTTGGATAATATAATAACCTATACCTACATGTGAAAAAATAATTTAGAAGTCATAACATGAACAGAATTCTTTATAAAAGAGGGGGGTCAAAGATCACTTACAAAATTTTGTCATAGTAACAGGTGAACATAAGGGCTCACAAGAGAGATACATTAAATATATAAGGGACCAAATAATTAAAAAATAAATTTTAAAAAGTGGGATATGTAATAATGTATCCCAAAACTAAAATAAAAAAATGCACATCGTAAATTATATTGTTGACAAAAAGAGAATAGAGAGAATACTTACTTAGATGTGTCACTCTAGAGGATTGGGAGCTGCCTCTTGAGAGATTAGGGGTGACATGAGAGGAATCTAAATATTTGAGGGTATAGTATGTATGTTCTTAAAAGAGATTCAGGGAAGATAAATAGAGTCTAAGGTTGGGTTTAAAGGAAGTGAGGGGAATTTCATTATTATTTGGTTTTGGAAAAAATAGAATAAAATATTCCAAACCACATACATATCATGGTTTTTTGAAAATGGTTTCTACTAAAGGATAGTTGATTATATTATTGTATATGTCCAAAAGAATAAATTATTAAAATATCACATTTAATGATGTGTAAGTGAGTTACACTTTTAATGAAAAGTCATTAAAAATATAAAATATATTATAAGTCTTGGAGGATTTATAATGTATTTACTAAATAAATAAACATAAACATAAAACCAAGTTAATTTAATTGAAAAATATATATTTTTTCATGTATATACTTTTTGTATTTACTACATCACTGTGGGACCATTATGATGTCATGAAACAGACTGTATGTTTATATGGTATTTAGTTTTCACCCAAAAAATTGATTGTCTCGTAAAATTATAAAAAATTACCCATTAGATAGTTTTGAAATCCTAATTCCAAAAATAATACCCATTTAATCTAAATATTTTACCTATTTGTGAATTTGTTTCTTTTAAATATAAAAACTACATATATTGGAAATGATGGGTTTGGATAGTAATATTGTTCGAATCCTAATAAAAATTACATTTGACTAATGAAATATTATATGAAAATTTCTATTTAATAAATGTTTTTTAATTCTCATATTTATTTAAATAATCAATTATTTCAAAAAACCATTAATTTATCAAAATAGGTTTCTTAATTGAAATTTAATATTAACCAACAAAAATTTATGATTTATTGAATCTAAAATAAAATTATTTTATATTAAAAATAATAGGATGATTATATATTCATTATTACTGAAAACATATTATTATTATTCTTATTTCTATAGTAATGATACATATGCCTTTATTACAAGAATATGTGCAGGAAGAGTAAGGTGTGTGATGGTGGGAATTTCATGCTGTTGTTCTAGGAGCATGGTTTTGGTCGTGATCTCAATGGCCTTGAAATTCATGGGTAAATATTTACCCTCATGATTAAGTTGTTCAATTTCATATTGGGATTTTTCTAGGGAAAATACTACAAATACTATCTCCTTCAGCTGTTCTGATAAATGAGCTTTATATGGTACAATCTTACTAGTTGAGGATATAACATCCTTTCTTCCAATTAGATTTGTAAAAACCCCATATTAATAATAGTCATGTGATAATTGTTTAGTTTTTATTTTATCAATGGTAAAGATTAATATTAGAAATTTAAATAAATTTTTTTTTAGTAAAACAATATAAGTGAATGGGTTTTATAAAAACATAATCTATTTAATTAAATCAAAATAAAGGTAATTTTATTCATTATAGTTCAGGTCATTATAATCTTACCCATCAGAAATTTCACCTTTATAATTTCCTTTTCCCACCAAAAAATAGATGAGGGTAACTCTAATTAATCATTTCATCGTATTACCATATCACCTATTCAAATTTTTGGTTTCTCCGCAGCACATTTACAAGGGGAAATATATTATTTCATAGGCCAATTTCATTAAAATATAATATTTTCACCATATTCTTATAGGAATGTTTATTTTTCAATGGTACCACCTCTCAATTGAGTACATGTGATGGGTCTAGTATGTACTTATTTAATAGGTATACATGGAATACATCATGTTCATGAGAAATTTTTAGTGTTAGTTCTAGTCGATAGGCTATAGCTCTGATATGATCAAGGATCTCAATAGGGATGTTGTACCTAGGACTTAGATTTCCTCTATTCAAATATTTCATCACATTCTTCCATGGATATATAAAGTGGAATTGTTTTCTC
Organism: Viscum album; assembly: GCA_963277665.1. Lineage (NCBI taxonomy): Eukaryota > Viridiplantae > Streptophyta > Magnoliopsida > Santalales > Viscaceae > Viscum > Viscum album. Next base: position 1,967,042,944 of record OY728133.1, read on the forward strand.
CAATAAAAAGCTATTGTTCTAGTGGACAATTGTCAAAAAATCTCTTCTATTGACACTAAGTAACATTTATGTGATATTGAGTGGTCTTGAAATTCTCTACTATTTCGTCAACAATTTATGGAAATATATGTTTTAATTCACCAAATTTATCCAAACATGATAGTGTTCTTCACCTCTTCCCATAAGGGGCTTCATAGGGATCCATTTTGATTTTTGAGAGGAAACTTTTGTTGTAAGAGAACTTGACCTGAGGAAGATGTCTATATCATCCTCATTTGAAGTCAATTGAGAATACTCTAAATATTTTATCACATGTTTGGATAGTTCTCTCATACTAGACATCAGTTTAGGGTTGATAAGATGTACTGAATTTTAGCTTATTGTTTAGACCATGTCGTAGACCTCTCCAAATATTATTGGTGAATCTTAGATCACGATTAGACACAACCGATAGTAATACTACATACATCCATACATTTTCCATGATGTATATCTATTCTAGTTGATCTAGTGAAAAATACTCTTGAGTCACAATGAAGTGGGAAGACTTTGTATGGAAATCCCTAATAACCCATAGAGTATTGTTTAACATTCATGTCTTCTAAAGTCAAGTGACAATATCAATTTTAATGTTTTCACATTTTCATGTTTGTATAGGTAATGGCTATATCATCCCCATAGAATTCTTCCATTAAGCATTCTCATTATTATATAATAATAAATTCAATGTATAATTAGCCATCTCCTTTTTCGTGTTATCCCACAAATAGTTCTCTTGGTGATATCGATAAATCTTTTTGTTTTCTAGGTTAATGGAGACAGTCGAACAATATGAATTATCCAATAGTGTCTTCTTTAACTTAATATTTGGTGGAACACATAGTCTTTACCAAAATATTAAAAATTTTCCTTCATTAACATTGAAATGTAATTATTAACCTTTTATTATAATTTTTACTTTCATCAAAATTCTAGCATCATCCTTTTGTTAATCATATATCCTTTCCAAAAGAGACGGTTAAGAAATATATTTTTTAGGGATTTATTATATTCCTTAATAAATGATTCCCATGTATATCCTCTTTAAATATAAGAAGATCATATCTTTATCAATCATCATTTATGATAGAATTTCTGAATCCTTTTTACATTGTGCATCTGCTAAATTGTTTGCATTCCCAGGATGATAGTGGATTGAGAATTTATAATCCTTGATGAGCTACAACCATCATTGTTGGAACATATTATGATCTTTCTACATGAATATATAATTGAGTAATTTTTGATCTGTATGTATTTCACACTTCTCCCCAAATAGATAATATTGTCGAATTATCAAAGCGAATATCACTTCTGCCAACTCCCAATCATCCATGCAATAGTTTTTTTTGAATTTTCAACTCCCTCGAATAATATGATATGTATTTTTAATTTTTCATCAACATAAATCCCAATATCTTCTTTGAAGCATCATTCAAAATTATGAAAATCTCCCTACATGGGAGGTAGTGTGAGAACATGGGTAGTGATAATCTTCCTTTTCAACTCTATGAATATTTCATTACAATCATCACTCAAATAAAATTTGACTCCCTTCTATGTTATCTTTCTTAGAGGGTTTTATAATCATGATAAATTTCTCAAAAAGCCGTGATAATATCCTTCTAACCAAAGAATACCATGAATATTTGTCACAGATTCTAGCCTCATCCATCTGTAAATTTCATTTTTCATTTAATTATCAACTGATATCCAATTTATTGTGATGATATGCCCCAAATAATGAGTCTCCCCCTAGACATAACTCAAACATTTCTATACATTCCATAGAGATTAACCTATCACAAGGTCATTATAAAAAATCTCATTTGCTCCTCATGCTCCTCCATGGTTTTGGTGTATATTAATATATCATCTACAATGACTACCACAAATTTTTTGATGTAATTAACAAATAAAATATTTATCAAGTAAATGAATATTAATAGAGAATTAGTGAGTTATAATGGAATTACTCTAAAATTGTAGTGACCATACCTTTATAAAAAATAATACTTTTTGATTTCCTCTTTCTTAACCCTAACATGGTAATATACCTACCACAAATCCACCTTTAAGATGAATTGTGCTCTATGTAGCTGATAGAAAAGACATAAATTCATGAAAAAGGATACTTGTTCTTTGTAATAATTTTTTGAGCTCATGATAATCTATGAAAATTTGCATTGACCCTCCATTATTTTTGAAGAAGAGAATTTGTTCCCCCCATGTAAAGCACTTGGGTGTATATACCCATTTATCTAGATTCTCCTGTAGTTGATTATTTAGCTCCATGGGTTAAACAACAACCATTATATGTGGATTCTATGATATTGGAAAACACCCAAGATTATGTTCGTTTGAAAATTCAACCTTCCCTCATGGAATAAGACCGATAAATTCTTTAGGAAACAAACCAATGAATTCCCTTGAAATATTAATTTCTTTTAGGATGGTTCATTCCTTAGACTAAATCATATGATCTAGATACACTTTCTAATTTGTAATTAATATATATTATTGAGATGATGGTGTTAAAGAAGATTCAGCCTCCTCCCAGAACTTGTATATAATTAGGGGTCGATTATCCATATGGAGAGTGACTTCACTCTTGTGGATATTTATGATGGCATTATATAGGGAAATTTAATCCATGCCTTTAAATATACCAAATTCCCCCAATGTAAGTATGATAAGGTTTGAAACGATTTTTATCCTAGAACCATTAATATGAGAGGATTTATGTACTTGGGATGAAATAATTTCATCATTTTATATTTTTACTAACATATCTACTTCTATTATTTGGGGTGTTGTTTTGATTTATTTACTAAATATTCATGATATAAAAGTATTATTATAACCAGAATAAAAAAAGTATGTTTTTTATTCTTGAATGAATAACCATAGTGACTATAACTTCTTCATTTTGGGATTCACCTCAGTGATAATTATGGAGAGGGGTCTACGTTTCTACCTCGGAGGTTCTTGGTTGTGTTTGTAGCCCCTTGTCTTTGTGAACTAGTTTCCATAGTTCCATGGTTACTTGAAATTTAAGAAGTAAACAATGAAATGATGGTTGACTATTGTATTTATTTCTCCATCACATGGGTGGGGTTCTTGTATCAGAATCCATCTGTTATATACAATTTTCTTCTACACTAAAATAATTTCTCTATTCATCTTATGCAATTTTCAAGGTGCTTCATTCCACACATATATCAAGTGGGGTGCTGAATTTTTTTAGAAGCATCTGATTAATCCATCAAACATCCATAATTAAAATCTAATTTCAGATTCTTATCCACGTGATACCACTATTATTCACTGATCTCTATTTTCACATTTATGGAACATCCAAAAATTTCGTCATTGCTATCATAGTCATAGACTTCCAAGGATTTTTGTAGACATGGAATTATCCTAACAAATAATCGGTTAACCATGAATATTGGGGTTACAAAAAACTAGATTATTGTGAAAGTATTTTGAATCTTACCTCATACACCCCAAAAATTTTGTCTTCATTTTCCATGATTTTAAGGACATATCAATCCATCTTAAGAAATAGTTTGAGGGAAAAATATTTATCAAAAAACATTTTTCAAAATTCCTTCCTCTCCATTGATTTGATGTCTTCCTTAGGCTTTGTATTTTTATGATAAATGTCCACTAGTGATCAGAGTCACCCTCTTTATGATAAACAACCATAAAACCATATCTTTTTCAGAACATTTATGTATGGAAAAGATAATTTCAATGGATTTGATCAATTGTTCTGTGATTAAGAAGTCAGATGATCAATTGAATGTGGGAGTCCTTTTTCTCATAAAGGTCTCTACTGTCGAAACTTATCTCTTGGGGGGGGGGTTTCACTCTTCCTGGTCTTCGTTTCTATTTTTGACATTAATAATCTTATAGAGTATCCAAGAATACTTTTTTTCACTCTCCCTTTTGGCTGGGAATCTCATTTGGAAAATCATCACAGCTCCCTTCATGTCTGTTGGTTGCACAATTTATCCTATTTTCATTATTAGATAGAATAAATGTGAAATTAGGGATGATTATACTAAACAATTAAACACATAAAGGGAGATCCAAAGAAAATAAAGGAATAACGTATAAGTTACATTTATTTTTTAAACTTTTGAATTTAATGGATTAAAACTATGTTATTCATGATTTGTCACTTAACATTTATTCTTATGGGAATTTTTATGTTACCTTAATTTTGGTTTATAATGGTATTACGAATTCACCAAAGCATATACCCTGATATTATCAAAAAATGGATGTAGAAAGGCCCATTTTAGTATACTAGGTCACCCCGATTCTGGCATGTAACATCTTATCTATGTTTTTACCCCTTTGTATCTCTCTCCCAGAATCACACCAACTTTTAGTATCCAAACATGGATTCAATTTTTGATAAACCACTTAATATATTCTTAACAAATAAATTGATTTCTTCAAACACATAATCTTATCCATAAGGAATTCAATATATTTCTCTAATCCTTAGTCTTTCACTATAGTCTTCTAATCCCAATCCCAAAAATAACTATACCCTACTATGATACCAACTATAAAAACCCTAATCTTTATTACACATTAATAAATGATTTATTACATGAGACCTCACATAATACAACCCCAAAAGATCGAGAAGTATAATATCATTGGGAATTTTTTAAATTACATAACAACTTATAATGTTGGATGTAACAACATTATCAAAAACATCCTTAACATGATCATAATAATACATCGAACATAAGTCTGCATGGAATATCTCGAGGAAATACATAGAAAGAGTTAGATTTAGAGCCTATAAAGGTAATATACTTGGAATAACATAAAAAAATACAATACATGTTAGTAAATAGGTATATAAATGGGTAATTAGAAGAACATGGAAAATAAAGAATGATATAACCTGATAATCATAATATGGGAAATGTGGAAATAATGTAAACCACTACATCATAAAGAAATTCAAGGATAAACCCACCAAGACTTTAGGGTGGTCAGAGTCCCAAAAAATAATCATGTAAACCCCGCTTCACAACATGGAATATCATGATAGTAACCATTAATCATTTCATTGCAGCACTATATAATTTGGGCTCACATGTCACATTAATTTCATTCTCTTGGTAAAGTGTTCCACAAAGATCCTATAACAAGGATTCATTATACATGATAATTTAATTCTATGATAATTAAATGTGGAATAAATAAATTTATATCCCTAAAAAATAATTATATATATTCATTTGAAGAGCCTTGATAGATAAATGGTTATGGGATTCACAACACAATTATTTTGGCATGGAATATCATGATGTATTTTTCAAATGCATAAGGACTTCATATAGATATTTATAAAATGGGTCGTTATGATCGAAAGGGGAATATCATAATTTATATATGAAATGTACTGTAAAGTGTATTATTAAGACCATATTTCATCCTAGGTCAAGGAACTATAGAATATATAACATAAAATGACTGCTTGATAAAAGAGGTGGGTGGAAGATCTTTTAAGGAATTCTGGAATAGTAACGGGGGAACAAAATAGTTAATTAGTGGGATAAATGAGAGTGAAAATAAATCCCATCATTTTAAAAATAAATATATTGTAATGGATAAAGGTAATAATTATTCCAAACCTATGGTAATTAAAATAAAATTGGGATATTATAAATAGAGTGCTTATTAAAAGAGGATACATAACATTTCTTTCTAAAATGTGTGACTCAAAAGGCTTGGGAGAGGACTATTGAGAGCATGGGTCACCATTGGAAGAATATAGGGAGTATGTTTCAGAATGTTTATGTGATTCAAGGTGTTTGAGTGATGATAGACGAGAGCTTCTGATGATTTATATAGGAAATGAGGGGGATTTTTTTTTATTTTTGTTTTCGGCACTACATAAAAAAAATTCATATCCGAAAACCATCACCTATTCACTTACCATGATTTCTAAAAAAGGATTGTGGTTTAAATTATTTTATATGGCCAAGTTTCTATCTTATTAAAATATTACACTTCATAATATGGAGGTGAGTCACACTCTTCATGTAATTACCTCATAAGTATAAAATATATTATAAGACATGGATGATTTATAATGGATTTTCAATATAAATCAAATAAATATAATCCTTCACTATTTTAAATTGAAAATATATATTTCTCTGATTATTCTATTTATAGTATTTATTACATCACTATTGGTCCATTATGATTTCATAAAAGACACTGTATATTTATACGGTATTTAATATTTACAAAAAAATTATATGTTCTTGAAAATTATGTAAAATCTATTGTTATGTTATTATGAAATCCTGATTCTAATATTAGTATTCATTTTATCTAAATAATTTCATTTTTTAGTGAATTTTTAAATTTTAAAAAAAATTACTTAAAATGATTGGTTTTTTACAATAATTGTGTTCAAACCCTAAAAAACATTATACTTCATAATAATTATATTATAATTCATATTTAATAATATTTATTTAATAATAATAATTTATTAAAAATAAGATTTATTTCAAAAACCAATAATTCATTGAAATATATTTCTTAATTTAAATTTTATATTAACAAAAAATACCATTTCTTTAATATTTAATAAAACATTAAAATCATTTATGAAGTAACAATAATATGAATTAAATGTATTCGTTATTCTATAAAAAATATACATGTTTCTATTTATAGTGTCTTGATACATAACCTTTTATTACATCAGCATATTCTCTATGAGTAAGGTGTGTGATGATGAGGCCTTAATGGGGCCATTCATTGAATATGGATGGGATTTTAAAATGATGAGCATGACCTTCTCCCATAAATAGTTTTTTTCATGCTCAATTTTTTAAATATCAACATGGGATTGTTCTAGGGAAATGTTGAGAAATTGTTTCTCCCATGGAAGCTCCAATAAATGGGCTTTATATGGTATAATTCTACATGTTAATTCCTTACATCCTTTTTTGTTACAAATGGATTTTTTAAAATCCCATATTTAGACGAGTGATGTGATCATTTTTCAATGCATATTTTTACAACATTAAAGATACTTAATGGTAATTTAAATCCAATTGATTATAATTAAATAATAGGAGTGAATGTGCTTTATATAACCAAAATTCATTTAATATAATCAAAATAAATGGAATTTTATTCACAAATGTTTAGGTCATTACACTTGAAATGTCATTAGATTTAAAATCTAATAAGTTAAATAAATGTTCGTCCAAAATAACTGAAAAAGGAAAAAGACTAAAAATAATCCATTTGTAAAATCCCAAAAAAAAAATTAAATGGTTATAATAAAATATTAGTTGCCTTTCTAGAAGAATTTTAATTAATGATAGAATTTCATGATGAAAAAACTATGGAAAGTGAAAAATGAAAATAAAATATCCCACATGTTGATGAAAACATTCAAGAGAGAATGTTAATAAAAATAATCTATTATATAAAATATGTTATAGGTGAGAGATTTAAGAAATATGGAAATAATGAAAATATATGTATCACCATTATACCAGTTAAAAAATTAGTCCTTGAGAGGATTCAGACTACATCATTAGTGAATGAAATTAATTATAATAGATATCTACAAAATGAAGAAATGGATTTAAAGAGATCTGTGCTAACTTAACATAAACCATAAGAGATGTTCAGATATCTGATAATGAAGACTGGATCAAAACGAGAAACATGGTTGATAAGAACATCTCAATATTTTTTGTTCATATTGATTAAACAAGGAGGACAAATCTTATTCCTTTAACATCTGTGTAGTGTATTTTTCTTAAAATACAAGTAATTGAATGTGAATCATGTTATTAGGGGGAGAACGTGAGAGTTACCTAGTGTAATCAATTCATTATTGAAATTATGTAGAAGTTACAGTCCTTAAATGATTACTTAATTTAGTAAATCTGATATAGGATCATATTTGATGATGTTGATATATGTGATGTTCTATTCTAGATAGCCAAAATAAAGAATATACAATTTTGGGTTGATATTGGTTTTTGAATATAGATAATTAAGAAATCAAGATGATCATCCTTGGTGATGTTGTGAAAAATATCTATATAGATAATAAAATGTTGAAGATATATATTAGTGTATTCTCCTAATGAAACATCTTTAAATCCTTTTATGAAGAGATGCATATTATGAAGATGATGATAAGTGTTTCCCTTGAGGGGTAAACTAGTGTATAATGATGAATAATCTACTAGAATAATTATTTCAAATGATATCAAATCTAATTATTCTAAAATGTGAATGAAGAACATGTTATTGGAAAATGTATTTTTATTTATTAATCTCCCATCCTTGGTCACTCATGATAAATATTATTTTACAATAGGGGTTAATTTTGGTAATAATTTCACTAAGAAATGATGATGTTCCCAAAGGTCACATATACCTCATATTTCACATGGATGTTTTTTTATATTTTGAACCGAGTCTATGAGTTTCATGATGATTTTCCTTAAAGTGATTTGTATTAAATTTGGTATCATCATCCTGGAAGTAAGGTTAATAAACATTAAATAAAAGTATATGAATTCTCATTTCATGAGGTATCATGATCTATGGGTATGGTAAAACCTTGTTTTATAAATAAAATCCTCAAGTTTTCTACATCAAGATTATATCAAGTAGATATAGTCTGAATTAAAAGATGTTACATTTCTTATGTATGGATGGACACCATTTTCCCATGGACGTTGTGTTTCTTTCAAATAATGGGGAGAGAAAGTGAAATGAATGTTTAGGAAAGTAATGATGAGATTGAATAGTAATTTTAATATGATAATTTCCATTGTTTATATTTTAATATTCATGTTATTAAATTTATATAAACACTGGTTTTTGTTCATTTTAAAAATTGAACTTCACTTCACATCATAATGCATTTCATATTTTATGTGTATCAATTTGGTCATAATTAGTCATAGTATTCTTTAATTCATTATTTTTTTTTAATTGGATATTTATTTATATTATTGATCACTTTCTTGGGAAATTTTATTCTTTTATGATCATTGGATGAAGCATAAGGGAAGATGAACATTTTTGTTTACGGATGCAGAAATTTCAATAAAATTAATAATGGGAACTAGGCCCATCCAATAAAAATCAATCCCCCAATTCAAGGCAATTGAATATCACATTATAAATATATATAAAAAAATATACAACATTACATTCAATTATGGACGAAGATAATTCTAACAACATCATGTAAATCCAAGGATCTTAAGTTAATGTATAATTTGTGGGCTAGATTTGAAGGCCCATAATGTAATCACACTATTTCTCCAATGTAATATAAATGTTTAATCTAATTTGAATTAAATTTTAAAATATATTAAATAAAAAACTAGAAAATTTTCATTTTCAAAACCATAACACATTTTTCATTCTTCAATGTGTAATTTTTTGGTTAAATGGGAGATGAATCTCGATCTATTTTATCCAGTAAATCATTAAAAAATCCACACACCTTTTCCTCCACCCACCTTTTTACGATTTTAATTAAAGGTGAAGGAATTTAATGATGAGTTCTCATCCCTAGATCCATAAATTTCATATTTAAGGTGGTGGTGGGGAAGAAATTAGGCTATAATTTTATTCATTCACTTGTAATTTTATGCATTATTTTTGTAATTATAAATTTATTTTTTATCATGTATGTTTTTTAGGATAACCATTGTTTATTATTAACTATTCTTATTTATTATTTAATATCCAATTTTTTTAATAAAATGAAGCTATTTAATCATCGTGTGAATTTATTGACACGAAATTTTTTGAAATTACTCAGAAAATGGTGTACTATTTGTTATATTTTTGTTTTTACCTCATTAATCCAGCTTCATTATGTCGAAATCCATGTTAAATTGAGAGATTTGAATAAATGTAAGGACAGAAAATTGGGGTTTTATTACATAGATATTACTATGTATGTATTAAAACTTATTTCATATTATTAAATTCTTAAATTCATTCTATCAATTGATAGTTCATTTCTTTGTATTATTTTCATCGTAATCTTCATCATCTTTTCCAATAAGATATATTGAGTGCTATTACGATCCTATTACATATAGTTACAATTAATTTGTGAATATACATGTATTTTTAATTATATTTGGACGTTTGTTTAGATTAAATTGGTGAATGATGTTTTAAAATTATCTCATTTTATAAATACATCTTGAATAAGTGATGTGATATTTTCTTGGAAAAAAATACATTTATTATTTCTCTAATGATATCTTATTATTGACTCATCTACATTGGTTATTTTAATTCAAATCATTGGGTTTTATTATTCCTAAATACAAACCATTCGATTAAGTACTTTATTATTTTAGTTCCAAAATTTAAATAATCACCCAAGTATTCCACATCATAGGAAAAACTCCCAATAAATATGAGTGTACCAATGGTACTTCTTCAATACCTATGGATTATATCCCTAAATATAACTCAATAAATGATGTTACCCATATGTTAAATTTTTTCATCAAAATATTTTAGTTACATTTGCGGGTACCAATTTTATTTATCTTAGACACTCATATCTTATTCTATACACAATTATTTCTTCTCACCCCTAATTTCAATCCTTTGGAAAGAAATTTTGAAATAATCCAATGATGTGTAACCTATCCTTTATTTTAATACCCAACACCATGTGTGATATATAATGACCATATTTGACGAAAACAACCCAAAATTTAATGATTTTAAATTCCAACAATTCCAATTTGTACATCCTTCTATGAAGTTACAACAATAAAATTTTCCTTATGTAGTAGGCCATCTTTATTAACCACTTTCCAACCTAATACAAAAACTATTACATGAGAAAATGTATCAAAAACTGGAGAGAATAACTTATGAGGTTTCATAATTGAGAGTATATCCACAATGGATTGAAATATTTTTAGAACCTATTCCCATATAATATTTCACATCCACATAATTGATAGAAATATATTCTTACACAAAAACACATTATTGACAAACTACAACCAATGGATATTTCCATGAGTTCTATAAATAATTAAAATCCTGAATTAATGACTTCAAGAAAATCAGTTTCTTAAATATTAGACGAAAATATTGAAAAGAATCACATAGTAATATTAGAAATCAGCACCGGATTAAATGTTTAATTGGTTATAAAATGTTTAAAATTGACCCAAATAAAATGATGTTACTTTTAATGATGGTTTGAATATGGTGTAATGTTATTTTATATACTCATAAGATGGAAATTTTTCTTCAAAGTTATAATATATTAAATATATACCCATTGGTGATTTTTTAAGAGCATTGATCACTGAACCATTTTAAGATGTCATAAACATTGATTCTATGCCCATTCTAGATAATTAACCGACCAATTTTGGGGACGAACAATATTTTCATAATGAGAAAATTATTTTTAAAATTTTAGTATATGAAATTTATTTTAATTTACATTTGAAATATTCTTTATGATATTTCAATAAACTCAAAATTAAAAATATATTCATTCCTTCTCCACTCAATTATAACTTCATAGGGTATATCCAACACATGAAGTTTGAATTAATTTTTATCCTGAAATTATAGAATGGGGTGATCATTGGTGTATTAGAAAAGACTATAGAAGTAACCATATCAACCAATTATTATATTCTATGGATTCTAGCACTCATTAAAACATATTATTTTTTACTTGAAATAGATTATTTAAAATTTATCAATCTAAATCTTATATAGGTGGTAAAAAATGAAATCCTAACAATTTTAAAAATTGATATTGGGTAGATTTTGGTGTCAATGTATAGATAAAAACATTAATAAAAACTTTTTCAAAGATAAAACTCACCTTCGACATTATTTTTATTTCATTATTTTTTTCCAATTTTACATGGTATCCCCATGGGGTTTCCAGTGTGATCTTATATTTCTAGTGTGTGATGTTTAATAATTAATATAGTATATTATTTACAAATAAAACACATGTATTTTTAGTTCAAAACCTATCCTAAAAATATTTCTTAAGAAGTCTACTTTTAACATAAAACCAAAGAGACCAATTTTTCGTAAATGGGTTATCATCTTTAAACATGGTCATTTTTTTCCATCATTTTATTTCAATTATAATTACCCCCTCCTTCCCAATTTGTAACACTCTCTTGTCATCTATTTCAACAATGAGGGTTGTGTCATTCTATGTGGGGGGGAGTGAAAATTAAATATTATGAAAAAATGGGATGGCATAAAAAATTTTAGTTCATTATCCATGAATGCATGTATATACATATTGAAATATTAAATCAATATTTCAAATGATTTTTCATTCCTTGATATATATTTTATGGATTTTTATGTTCATGAGATTATTTTTTGGAATGTATCGTTGTCTGGTTATATTTTTTATAGTTAACCTTTCCATCATTATAACCAAATTTCAGTAATTAACATCATTTTGATTATGGGTGTTTTATATTGAGTTCTTTGGCCACATTCAACATAATATAGGGGTTTTGGTCTCTTTTAGTTTAATTTTAGTGTCAAATAAAAAATATATAAAATTTGTTAATTCATAGTGAAATTTATTTTCCAAATGTGTGGATTCTAGCACTTGGGTATGAGGAATCTATAGTTTTCTTTCCCAGAGAGTGCATTTACATATCTATTAAATATATTAGAATTGAAAATATGTGTGGATTTTGACATGTGGGGATCATGAATTCGTAGATTTTTTTCCATGATTTTGATTATTTATTTTATTATGATGAAAAAAGAGAAGATAGAAAAATAAATAAATTTTATTTAAAATGGATACTTACCTAAAATTTCAATGTGATTCCCACCAAGAGATTCATTTTATCCCTGTGGACATGAAAATAATCCCCCTTTTCTATTATAATGAAAAACCCATCATCTAGCGTAACTAAAATTGGATGAAATCTTTAGATTAACATGAAAAAATTTATGTGAATTGGTATGTAGATATAATTTTGAATTTATATTGTTTTTAATGATTTTGATCAGATTTATGATTGTTTGAAATGATTGTTTTAAGAATTTTATGTTAAAATGTTTTTGAAAAATAGGATTTAATTTTCATATTTTTGGATAAAGTTTCTTCATGACTCGAAAAAATCAAGTGGGAGGTGATTATTCATTGAAGGAGTATAAAAATAATTTTTTATATTTTAGTATTCATGTGTTTAAATTTTCTTCTGAAAAAGTTTTATTTCATTTTATAAATTTAATTTCATTTCATGACATTGTGAAATTAATGTTTAAAGTGTATAATTTCAAGACTAATTAATCAAAAAAAATTTAAATCATTATTTTATATTCTAATTTATTATTTTTTAAAATTACTAATCACTATTTTTGAAATATTTTTTATTTTAGGATAAATTGATGAATTACAAAGGAATAAGGACATTTTTGGACTTACATGAAGAAATATCTTAACAAATCATAATGCGCATTGGGCCAGTGAAATAAACATGGATCCCATAACAAAGCCCAATTAATATAATATATTAAATATAGATAGATGAAAATTTAAGGAATGTTTGGTTTCGTGATGTTTAGAGCTAATTTTGATGTTTTTAATGAGATCCAGACATCCTAAGTTGATGTATAATTTATAGCCTATGTTTGAAGGCCCGTAGAGTGATCCCACCATTTGAACCATAAAATGATAATGTTAGATCAAATATTAATGAAATTTTGAAAGATATTATTGAAAAAATTTAATAGAATATATCTCTTATATTATTATTCCAAATTTTTCCTTATTTAATGGGTAAATTTTGGGTTAATATGGGAGGGGAATCTTGATCTTATTTTTTGGTCAAATATTCAAAATTAAACATTCTAATTTCCCCATAAACCTCTTAATATCCAAATTAAAAGGGTTGGAATTTAATTTATATGGCATGAAACTAGGTCCCTAATATAAAAATTTATTTTTGTGTTGGATATGAAATTATGGAAGAAGTTTGAATCTTTAAATTGTTATTTTATGCTTTTATTCTATAGAAACATCTTCATTTTTTCTCATGTCTATTTTTGGATCACCATAGTTTCTTAATAATTTTTTCCTAATTTAGTTCTTCTATCTAATTTTCTTAACATTTTTATACCCTTGAATTACATTTTGAATTTAGTCGCACCAATGGTTCTAAAATTTCTCACACAATAGAGGAGTGTTCATTATTTCTTTTTTATCCCTTGTTTAATCCAACTTGGTTAAGTCAGCTTCCATCTTCCATTGAAAGACTTCCATCAATGTAAATATGTCCATTTTGAGTATTGATTCTTGGGAGTTTCATCTGGACATATTTAATTCTATTTTTAGGTTCTTAAATTCCTAAATTCATTCAATGGATTGAGAGTTCCATTATTTCAATTGTTTTCTACTTCGTCATAATTAACATTAATGATGACACATTTTGACTACTAGTAAAATATAATTCATCAGAGTTACCATTAAAATGATCCTCTTTTTTAATTAGTTATTATCCAAGGAATTGTGTTGGGAATAAATAGGTGAATGATGTTTTGGTATTATCTCATTCTTTATATACTTATTGAATTGGTGATCAAATGTTTTCTAAGAAGACAAATACATCCATTCTAGAACTAACAAAAACATCGTATTCATTCATCTTCATTAATTTTTTATATAAAATTCATTATGTATTTTATTCTTAATGAAAAATATTAATATTAAGAACTTTATTATTTTAGTTTTGAAATTGAAATCATCACCATAGGTGGCCACTTTATAGCCAATCCAACAAACCAACATGAGTGACTCAATGTTACTTCTTCAATCCTTACAGATTTTATCCCAACATGTAAAATAATGACCGATTATAAATATCAGATATATTTTGGCTTCACTAGATAGATAATCTAGTAATCTATGTCTAGACACATTATATTGTAAATAACATTCATAGAATTTACAACAACAAAATAGAATTACATTGAAGAGAGCAATTTTTTATGAGTTGTTGATGTTGTAAATGATTGTGCATGGTTATAAATTGAGGTCAGTAAAATTGGAATATTTTAGGGATCTTAATGTGATGAATAATATCCAATTATAATAGAGCTCTAATTATGTTATCAAGTCTTATATTTTAATGAATCATATAAATGGTTTGAACAATTTTTCATACCATGGTGATTCCTGGAGAATTATAATGGGTTAATTTAATGGAATTGAATTTCATGATAGAATAATTATTCTAGTAATTATGATGATTTTTAAATTGGTTCTATGTTCAAAATAGATGTGTCAAAGGTGACACATTGGTTACACAAAATAATAAGGATACTTTGGAACCAGAATAGTTCTTTGTAATGTATATTACTAAAGAAATATAATATTATTTAAAAAATTCTATACAATATTTCACTACTACATCACAAAAATGTAGGAGATAACTTGAAGAACATTTATATTATTAGTTCCATAATTATGACATTAAATAGTACAATGAAAAATATTTTTCTTCATGGATGAAAACCATTAAATATATTTATTATTTCATGTTTTGTTTGTATATTAAGAATCCCTCTAGCATGATTTATTCTATAATTAATAATTTAATTAGTATATAATGGAAGGGAATAATTATATAAAAAATGTGGACAACTCACAAACTGCCTATGAAAGTCAACCCAGGGGACTTTTGTACCCTAAAGATCAACCACTGCTAAGGGAGTAGCTTTAGAAATCACTTTGGAAGTAGAGTGAATAATTCCCAGAAGAGGTTTGTTAGTGGGACCATGTATAAGTCTCATAGAGAAATTGGAAATAGAAGTGCATTGGATGGTATAGAATCCCATAGAGAAACCTATGGATTTGGTGTTCCAGGGACCATGTATTTAGGGTGTGTTTAGTGTTATCTAGGTGAATACTCAAATGTTGGCTCAATAAAATGATGGTATACTCCAATATAAATGGAAGATCAAGATATGTGGTGTAAAAGATATGGGATGGATATGTGGGTTATTATTCTAAAATTTAAAAAAAAATTAAAAATATCATGTAAATTTGATCCAAGGTGATCCAATAATCTCCCAGCTTCCATGAAATTCGCCCCTTCCTTACAACATCTGCGATTCTTGACTCTAGAACACTGATGACTAACTACAACTAATGAACAAAATGTGCATTGATTATCTAGTTCGGTGATCAAATCAATATAGGAAAATATTTTGTTTGATATGGATGAATGCTATGATTTTCATGCGTAGAAGTGTATGAAAATGATTCTTTGGCCGAATGAAAATTAAAATGGGGGAGGCTTTTGGTTATTCCATTTCATGGATTAGTTCATGTTGTGTAATATTATACTAATCACATAAAAATTAGGATTCTACTATAATGAATAATATAAAATCATGAATAAAAAATTTTATAATATTCAGCGTCATTTTAAACTATGTCTGAAGAATTCAAATCCAATATCTCTAGATATTAAAACCCAATGATACATATGACATTTCATGTGGGATTTCAATTAAATATTTTAATGAAGTAAAGTTATGAATTATTTTTAATAAAATAAGATAACCCATGTTCAAATATCATACTACTAAAATCATATTTATTATTCACTAATACTTATGATAAAATTGACTGCATATGAAGATTTCTTTTTTATGAGAAGGAAACAAGTCACACAAACCATCATGATTTCACAATGTTGGGGATTTTTTTTAAACTATTTTGTGAAAAAATAATGGAAATAATATTTCGCGAAGGATAAGGTCAGGTAGAAATGAGATTGGTGTTCGAACACAATTATCGTACTTTGAAAAGATCACTTTTTCTTAGAACTATTTTATAGATGACACACTATCACTGTGTTTTGCGAAGAAGAAATGATATTGATTATATGTATACACATTATGTAATTATTATATGTTCTATTCATGATGTACATATGGATTGTGTGATATTGGAATAGTTATGTTCACTTATAATCATACATTCATGAGTAATGAGAAGAAATGACATACCTTTTGGGATTTACATGTAACAATAAGTGTATGCAATTTATAAACATGGTTTGCACAAGGACTTGAAAGTGTGTTAATTATGTGAAGGTAATAGGAGGAGGACATCATACTATATAGAAAACAAAAAATATAGTGTGTGGAAATATATTTGTGTGATAAGGTAAATAATAATGTCGGAATGCATGCATTCAAAGGTGAATGGAAAAACACTCTAATAAGGTCAACTAAGTTGGTAAGTGAAAATAATATAAACATAACGATTTCTGTTGCGGATGAAAATTGAATATGTAAACATGAATACATGATATTATAACTAAAAAATAATATATAAAATTAGAAATATTAAAATGGTTATGGGAAATGTACATTCAACATGCATATATTAAGAATTCAATAAGAGAATAATTTGAGTTTGTATAGGTTTATTCTTCCAGAAATTGATATTTAATATTCAATGTGAATCAATTACATTAAGTATTTTTTGGGCCATTGAATAATATAAGTAAATTTATACACTGGTGTGTAGATATCGATTATCAATGGATGAAAATTTCACCATGCTACGAAATTTAATATTATGGTGTGTGCAAGAAGAATATAGTTTTCCAAACTAAAGATGGAATATTATTCAGGGATGAATAACTATAATGATGATAAGTTGATATGAACATCATTTTTTTGATAATAAAAAATTACTATTGTGATTCTATCTAGTAATAAGAAGAATATTATGAGCATTATGTTTTTTACTGATAAAGAAAGAGATCAAAACATTATACTAATATCTTTCATATTATGATGTGTCAACGATCAGAAGTGAGTGGATAATATATTATTATATTATTATCATTTTAGAAATGGATAATTAAATTCATCACAAAACATTAAATTCATATTATTTTTGTAGATATTGGAAGAAGAAAGTGATACTTTTAGTTTTCTTTCGGGAAGAAAGAAGAGGTAGGTTGCTTGCATGTTGTGGTAAAAGTTACCAAATATATACCAAGATGTTTTTAGATGAAAATGTAACACTGTGACATAGAATTGTAGTACCAATAGGTGTAATACTTATTTAGTGTTACAATAAACCTTATTAATAAGTTGGATATTGTCTTCATATGCAGTATAAAGATCAATAAAAGTGTTGAAAAACATGCACTATCAATTGATATATTTAATTTCAAGGGAAATGGTATTTACTACATTTTTAATCATGGTAAATGTATTAATTTTTAGTGTTTGTATGGTTAGGAAAATTTTTTGACCATTATAATGTATATATACCTTTATTGAGTAGATAAAATTTTATATACATCATCTATTTTTATTAATAGATTTAATATACATGCTTATATTAGGGTAATTAGAATATGAGAATTTATATCCTAATTGGTCTAATATAAAAATGGATAACATGTTTTAAATGGATTATAAAGTCCCCAACACTTATTCAACCCCACACACTAGTGTTAATAATATCCCAAATTTATCCTTACATGCGATATTTACTTTGATAAATCACATTATATTTACTAACTGTTATCATGAATTTGAAAGTAAAGATATTAAAAATAATTATTTATTATGATTATTAGATTACGTATGTTATTTTTTCACAAGTTTCATTTTATTATACATTATGTTTTATAATTATATGATCAAATATAGTGTGTGCCATTATTTATAAATGGTTCCTAATATATGTAAAGGGAACTATATCAATCCATATACCATATATTGGTATTTACCTCATGTCAATATAATTAAGTTATTGTTTGATCATTATCTAGAACTGATCAAATTATAATCATATTGGGGAAGTGGACTTATGTTATGAGTAGTAACCATTATCATATAGAGTAACTTATTTATCCACCATGTGTTTTAATTGTATTTGACCGATTCATGAGTCAACAAGCATTATCATTAAATGGTATTAAAGGAATTTCATTTTGTGAAATGCATTTGTACCTCAGAAAATATATTTCTAAATATATGAATTATTGAAAGGGATAATGTTTGCAATGATGTTTATCATCTATCAAGATATACATATCAACATTGGCCGTTAATTCAAAACACTAAGGATAAAATGAAAGTAACATGTATGGAGTTGATGGATTTCAATATTCTATTAATGGAAAAATATTTTTCTTTAGGAGAAATGAGAAGATAAGGAAACAAATTTCTTGTGATTCAGACATAAATATGAGAAAACTGTTTCAATGTATGAAGGTATTCTTACAAGTACATCAAGGTATGTTTTAGACTATGTATATAACCCAAAGTGAATGATTGATCATTTCTTTGATGGGATTAAGATAATATTTCCAAATTACTTGTTATCAAGGAATATAAAGAATTATCTAATCATTAATGATTTTATAAGAGGAAAGTGAATAAGAGGGAAAAAGATAAAAATATGGATAAATGTAATAATGTAATAAAGTATATTAAAAAATGTGATACTTGATTAAGGAAACACCTTTGTACATGATTTAAAGGATTTGTATTTTTCATCATTTTTGGAGAGAAAGGCCACCATTATCCTTCTTTTAATGGAACAAATGAATATTAAAATGTGAAATTATTCCATTATAAGAAGATGGGGTACTATGAAAATGGAAACCACAATTAATATGGTAATAAACCTCAAAATAATCATTGAGATAATGGTCAATCATATACTCTTGATAGAGGTGATGTGGAATGATTATTATCCATGTCTATTTGAATCCAATAAATAAGTTGAAAAAGTATTTTATTAATAAAAATCAAATTATCAAAATCATGAAATGTATAATCATTATAATACAGTAACATTTATTAATTGATTTTAGAAAATATGTTGAATCACAGTAATGAAAAATAAAAATTATTCAGTAGAAAGATACAAGCATTTTAAGACACATTATTGAGGAGAAGATAACCCCTAATATATTTCTGATGTTGAGATATTAATTTTCTGATAAATTTTATATCGATATGGATAAGGTAAATTAGTTCATATATACTATATTGGAACATATTAATGATTTTTTGACAAGTGGATTATGCTATCAATCAGAGAGTTACAATAATTTTTGTATATAATGTTTGTATCCATTAATAAATATTTTAATTAAATAATAATGAATCATTCATGTTTTTAATAATGTTTCATGTATATTCCAATTATTTCCATGTTTCAAAAAAATATATTATTAAGGTATTCACATGTTTGTTTTTTTGAAGATTAAAAGATACTTTATCTTGTTTTTAATATTAAATGTATGTTCACTTTGTAAATTTAGTAACTATATTTCTAAAGATTTTAATCATAATACTTGTGAATGTTTTATAATATTAACCATTTATTAAATGGTTTAAGTGATATTTTTTATGAGGGTTTTTTGGTTAATGTATTAATACACCATATGAATATTATTTCATATTAAACATCAATTTCAAGCCATTTATTCATAATAATTATTGGATAACAAAATAATTCTTTAGAATTATATTATGAATATTAAAATCCAATAAATGTAAATTTTAGTTCATTAGACATAAAAAATACATTTTTGATATTCGTTTGAGGGAGTTATTGTTGAATTGAAAATTGATTGATTCAGAACCAATAGATGAAATTGTGTATATAAAATTGAAATATATAAATTATATTTTCTTAAATTCGTAGATAGTTAATTAATACTTCAAGAATATGAAGATGATCATAAATAAAAAATGTGATGCTATTAACTTCATATGTCATGAATCATATGGTCTTCTAAATGAAAAAATGAATGGGTTTTATGTTTTTAATTTTTCATTGATCATTTACTTTCTAGTGATCAATAACCTTTATTAGTATCTATAAATATTTATGATTTTATTCCCTATCTAAATATTTTCTGGATTCCAATTGTATCTTACTTTCAATCCGAGTTACGCATTATTTAATATTCCCTATATACTTCCCCTTATAACATATTATATTGATGTTTTTGAACTCTTCTAAAAATGTTAGTTTATCAACAATTGAATTTCCTAATATCAAACTCTGAAATTTCCAATTTCATTTTAAAATAGATAATAATAACATTATTTAATGTGAGGAAAACGTAACACCAATTTTTTAAAAATAATAACCTTATATTTTTTAGTGTATGTGTCATGAAATACCGAGCTTAAATAATCCATGAAATATATTCCTTTAAATTAAATATCTTTTTTATCTAGCAGAACATGTAATCCAGAGTCAAAATGAAGCATAATAATGTGTATAATTATAACCTAAACATTAATTTAGATGTATGTTACTATCTAAATTAAAAAAATTACATAAATATATTAATTACAGATAAAATAAGAAACCATTGAAACAAGAAGAATATTTTTTATGGAAATATATATCTTTTCTCAAAGATTGTTAGTCACCCTTTGAAATTATATTTTAAAATTAATTTTTACCACTTAAAGAAAATTTAATTTTAAAAATATAATTCAATTTTTAAATCAATATATCAAACATTTATAGGGTTATTTTTTGTTATTATTTTAAAATTTTTCATTTTTTTGTTCAATAGAGAATAATACA
The DNA here is from genome assembly GCA_963277665.1 of Viscum album. Classification (NCBI taxonomy): domain Eukaryota; kingdom Viridiplantae; phylum Streptophyta; class Magnoliopsida; order Santalales; family Viscaceae; genus Viscum; species Viscum album. The sequence continues at coordinate 1,967,064,671 of OY728133.1, forward strand.
AGATTTAAATAGAAAGACAGATTTTTGATTAAATTATATTTAAAATTTTATATTTACATGGATTTAATGATTCATTAAATTAATTTTATATAAATTATTATTAATTATGTCATTTAAATCATTATCTTATTGAATTTTGATATAAAAAATTTCTGAACATTTGAACCATTTCTCTTTAAGAACCTAGTTTGTCATCATGTTAGTGGGATTAAATTTAAATTACAATTTTTCATTTATATGAATTAAATTTTCGAAAATATGTTACATATTTGTAATTATCATAATTTATATTTTCTAATTATGATAAAATAATTTTTTCCAAAAATTAATAATAAAAATATTTAACATTACCTTCCATGGTTAAGGTAATAAAGAATTTACAGATGGGTTAAAGAAAAATAATTATGGTTAAATTGACATGAAAACATATCTAAAATATATATTTTAATATTATTTTCCCATTATGTATAATCCTAGATAAAACTCCATTTTGGACAATTTTTTATTTGAGAAACCTGGTTATACCCTTTCCTTTCATAATATTACATGTGTGTTTCTCGACTAACTTATAAGAAGGTGCCAACAATCTAGTATTATTCACACATTCAGGCACTAATGGTTTATAATATATCATCCAAATTCACTTCCAAACATAACTTCTATAATATGAGAAGCTATAATTTTGACATAAATCCGACCTATGAAGGATTTTATGCAAACCGAATGAGGATACTCGAAGAATATGTAATGTCCTTCAATAATCTTTTTTATTTTCTTGCATCCTCCATATACATAAATTATTTTTAATAGATTATTATATAATATAATATGTTCCTTATATGTACTTAGATTCTATTATGTTATGTTCATAACCTACAACTACCCATATTTCTATCAAATGCGTTAAAAACCAAGATTTGTTTGTACGATATATTGCCACCACATGAATAGATATTAATCATTTATTCATTTAAAAATTATATTAGATGGGTATAATGATGGATATAAATTATATATATATAATATTTATGACATTATTAAATATATTTAATAATTTTACCATATATAAATTATACTTTAGATTCCCTTAGGTATAAAATAATATCTCTTGTCGGTCTAGTAGACTACTACCTCATAAAGTAATGTGATTTTTTATTCAGTAACACTGTAAATGTATGGTAATAAGGATATTTAAAAATAATATATGTTATTTAAATTATTTAATTATCATAGTAATGACATATTTATCATTTGGAAAGGATAATATATCATTTTCATTATTATAGTGAAAAAATGATAATGTTGTTCATGTATGTGTGGACAACCACGTTCACAACGAAATTTAAATCTATTTCCAAAACCAATAAACAAGGATGATATATATAATTTTTTTAGAGACAAAATATTGTATATATGATATTATGATAATTATAAAATGATAAAATATTACATACCATTTCTCCAAAATGGTAATTCAAAAATATAAACCATCCTCATTTATGTGTACAACCTAAAGTCTCTATGATTTTAATGTGGTTACTTTTTCATTACCTCATTTAATGATTGGATTGAAAATTATTTTTAATGTATAATTTAGATAATTATTAAATTATTATTATTTTTAATATTCTTTAATTATGACCTTGTTGACCATAGTCTACTTACTAGTTTCATTGTTGAAATATATCCCAAATATCATCTAATCATATGGTGTTAACACAATAGATTATTTAATCACATATAAAATAGTAATAAGTGAAATAATATGAATAATAAAAATAAAATGGTTCGTAATAATGAAAATAATTAATACACGTATGTTATTTAGGATGATAAGTAATGGTATGGGAAAAGTCAGACTCATGGTAAGGGTATCTTGTCTCACATTTACATCCTTGAAATATATGCCATATTAATCACTTATTTCTCATGTGTGATGTATATAAATCAATTTTTTTTTAACATTGCAATAATTATTTAATCTACATGGTATTTTGTGATTCATTTGATGTTATTTATTTCATATAGATTATGATTTAGAAGTTACCAATGTATTAATGGTTTATTTCACAATCTCATTATTAATTAGGATTATTTATATTTATATATCATTTTGGGGAATTAAATAATATTTTTATATCAAAAAAATATTTTCATAATATCTTGTTATTTGGGAGATATTTAATGTAATAATTTCATTTTTCTACTCTTCGGTACATAATGTTATTAGGAGTACACAATGTGATTAAAAATTTGTTTTTTTGAAAATCATACAATATTTTTCTCTTATGTTTGAAATCATTTTCATCAAAACCCATGTTTTCCAAAAATTGTTTAATTATTTTTTTTAATTTGAAAATAATTTATTAAAACAATTTACCCAATTTTTTTTATAATTTTTTCGTCATGAATATACATATGATTCTAAAAATAATTCTTGTTAGCCTTTAACTGAAAGTGTGAAAAAAATTTAGTTTTAATATGTGTGGCATGAAAAGAATTATCCACCAACATGCAAAATGAATGTTTTAAATTTAATTTTTTATTTCGTCCATGGATAATTTTAATTCAATTTTTTTTAAATTGTTTTAATATTTTAGTTTTTAAATGGTATTTTTAAAATTGAATGGTTAATTTACTCAATAATGTTTTGAAGGGAACCATTCATGGTATTTATATTAATCAAAGACATCAAAGATTTATTGAAATTTTGATCCACTGGGGATATGATGTATAGAGTTTATCATTTTTTATTTCATTGGATAGTTTTTGATTATTTTTAATAAATATGTACTATTTTATTACCAATAACCATCTTAGTCTAGATAGTTTAGGATTTGGTTTAATGAATGGGGTAAGTATTACTATTCTATAAGATTTTTTTTAAATTATATTATTTATGTTGATTATGATTCACACATTTCTTATGAGGAATAAATTGGATATGGTTGGGACCATCTATATCCCCTAAATTCATCAATAATTTTCATGGGACAAAATATGTACCATTTTTTCAGGACATAATCCATTTATGTCGATTTCATCAAAAAAATTACAAGATAGTTTTATATTTCATGGAAAAAGCCTCACCGATATTTCATTTCCCCTCACAGGACAATAAAGTATGTTTTTTTTGTCTATCAATATAAATTATATCAGTATGAATAAATTTATAGATATTCCATATGATTATATGACTATTTATAATAGCCATGGTCATTTATCAAGTTCATTTAATTATTTATAACATATTATTTAATCGTGTATTATTCCTAACTTATTATGTGAATTGTATTGATTAAATTTCATGTGTTTTAGTCCTTTTCCATTTAATTTTGATTATAGATTATTTATTCAAATATTTTGATCTATTCAATCCCTTTTTGAGTATCTACTAGCAAACCTTTCTTATATTTTATTATCTCCAAGAGACTAGGATATATTTTTTGGCTGATATATAGGGATACACTAAGTGAAAATATAGATTTATCATATATAATAAATTTATATATTATGTTTTAAAATTTATTTTGAATTAATGTTTATAATTAGTTTACCAAGAATAAATAACTATTTATTCCTCATGGATGTGATTCCTTCTAACATATGATAAGGTGATAAAGTAGATCCTGGAACTGGGATATTGGGGTCGATGTCATTAAATTATAATTCTAAATATTTGAGGCCAATGGTTAAACAAAAACCAATAAATCATAAGTCTAGGACATCTATGTTAAATAATATTAAGTAAATTTTAAATGATTTATGTTGGGAGATAATTACCCTAACTATATAATGTGGTGGTAGATGGATATAGATAGAGAAATATAGAGGGGGTTGAGAGTTGGGGATATAGTGGGGGAGATAGGGAGTTACAAATATATAGGGGGGGATATAGGGGTGAGAGAGTGAGTAAGAGGTAGAGGGAGGTAGGTGGAAATAGAGATAGAGATAGATATATATATAGAGATACATAAAGGGGGAGAGAGGGGGGAAAGAGAGCTAGAGAAAGATAAATTTGTAAATTGAGAGAGAGGGAGGGATTGGGGATAGGGATAGAGAGAGAGAGATGGAGTGAGAGATATGTATGTAGACAAGTCTTGATAGAGTGATATATATATATATATATATATATTAAAACATGTTAGAAGGGGAAGTTGGTTCGAGAAAGTCATAAAATAGAGAAAATGTAATAAAAAATTAAACATGATCCTATATATTATGACATACATTGTCATATTACAAATAGATAATCTATTTGTGATCATTACTATTAAATGTTTTTATCATTAATTATTGATGATGAATTTCATAATATTGAAGTATAATTCATGTAGAGACCCAAAGCTTGACGTACATAAACATTACATTACTTTAGCGGAATACTTAATACATAACAAAAACAGACACACAAGGACCGTAATAGTTTAGTGTCTTTGGAAACTTGGAACTTAATCTTCTAATCGTGGTGAAAGATCTTCAACATATCCCATAAAGATCTTTCCCTTTTTTTTCTTACCTAAAACCTTTCTTTATATCCTGGGGAAAAGAAAACATAAAAATGGTGATCTCAAATTCTCAGTAAGGGTAATCATGGATAAAATAAAACATACCATGTACATTTGAACTTAAAAACATGAACATAATGTTTAAACATCAAACGCTTGAGAAATGACATAAAACATGGAAGTACGTAAGGAATAGATCATAAAGAAACATTAAGAATGAAAAAATAGCATGGGAATAAAACATGTAATTGTGGCATCCATTAAGCACATGTAATGATTTCTATAGTAGCCAAGGCATTGCTGCAAAGACCATCTTAGTGGACAAAGTCCCATTCTGAATCAAGTTCACTCCTCGTTTCAGTCCTGTATCACAGAACCGAATTAACTTACCGTTCCAGCCATGTCTATCTCATTAGATATAAAATCATTACCCAATTAATTGGAGGGATATATAGGTCCCACCCATCTCAAAATGAAATCATTCTTACTTGTGCCACAAAAAAACATACATCATTCATAATAACCCAATAAACAAAATGGGTTTCATAAACATCATTCCATCATCACGTAATCCATATAAATGAAATGGATATCATTTCATAATAAGAAAAATGAAACCATGTAAATCATAGAGACATGATACTTGAAACATACACATATGAAATAATTTCATCTTAGATGAAAAATGGTTTTGATAAAACACTTGAAATGAATTCTTGTGGAAAATATCTTTTCTTCATCAAAATCATTTTCTTTTCACAAAATGTCATGAAATTTTAAAAGAAAAGGATTTAGTTGAAAATATTAATGAAATATTTTGTAGGAATCTTTATGAAAATAAGTCTTTATAAAACCGTAAAAAATCGTTCGTGCCGTATAAGTTAAAAAAACATCATTCTCGTACTTTTGCTGGAAAAGTCAAAAAGTACCTAGTAACGTAAAAAAATGATTCCTTACATACCATGTATTAAAATTCATGAATGGGTAAAAAGGACTTTAAACATACATGAATACACTTTTATAAAACATGTACAAGGATGATAGCAATAACCCTAGTAAATGCTTACGAATAATCAATCTCTGATAAAAATGAGATTTGCAAAATTTATCCCTTAAGTTATGTCTGATATTCTTCATACGTATCTGAACCTCCTGTATAATGATTTAAATAATGTTATTGACTTATTAAAGAATCATATTAATTGTTATGATATCATATATGGTTCACTTATGACTTTATATTACCCGTTCTTTTGTAAATTCCATGTTAAAGAGTATTTTGGGTAAAATCGTTTCATTTGTCGTCTGTGTTTTGACTTGTAATTATTCATATGATTACTTAGATCTAGATTACATAATTCCAGAATATAAAACATGATTTATATATAATATATATTCAGAATATACATATATATAATAGATCGATAAATGGAAAGAAATACACCGTTCATGGACACGGTAGGTCATACGTACGCATGAACGTTGTTTTCGTTTCCTTATTGAGTTGAATGGAATTAAGTAGATGACATAAATATATACATAAATCCAGTATCTTTATAATGTTATATATTTCATTATTATTTCTTCTATATATACTTTATAATCATTTTTAAATGGTTAACATGGAGAATGAATCTCATCGCGTCGTGGAGACGGTAGTCCGTACGTACGCACGAGCGATGATATCATTTCCATAATTATTGAATTGAATTAGAGTGGATGATACAATATATCAGAATCATTATGATGTTATAATAACTATGTATACTTATTCTTTACACCATTATACCCATCCATGTAAGGTGTTGGTGGAAAAACATATTACACCACGGCGTCGAGACGGTATTCCGTACGTACGCACACACGGTGAATTTGTTTTTCGTAGGATTGATAGAAGGTGAAATGGGATTGTTTCATATTTATAAAAAAAATCAGTATATTAGTGATACTTATTTTATTACTTTATAATGAAACAACTAAAGAAGAAGAAGTTGAAGAATAAAAAAGCTTGAAAGAATCGGGATAAGAAATTACCTCTTCTTCGATACGCCTCTTTGAAACCTCCTCTTAGGGCACTATGATTGGTATTTAAAGTATACCAGAACCTCTAGGATGTTTCTATAGAAGTGTAGAAGCTAATTTGGCAGGGTTTGGCCGAGCTTGAAGGCTCAAATTGGTGTGAGGGGGAGACGGAGGAGGTTCCCGTTTATAAGGGATGAGAGGGGCACCTTTGGAATTCTTAAAAATATTAATTTATAATAAATCTAACCCCACATAAAATCCTCAAAAAATGACTCATATTCAAATATTATATTAGATAGGGTTGTAATAGTATCAACCAATCAAATTTAGACATGTTTGGTTCTTATTTTAAACCTTATCATTTTGATTTATCCTTATTTAATCTATTTAAGTTTATTTGTGGTAATAAAATTTTAAATTTTAAATTATAACAAATAATTACTTATTTGTTGTGAATTTTCCATAATTTTTTACTTTATAACATTATAGACCATATAAATTTAAATTTATAATTTTTAAATGTTTTTGTGATTTTTAAACAATTTTATAATATGTTATTTTTATAAAATAACAATAGTGTCAATTTTGACACTATTAATTTATTTGAATTTAAATAAAATATATAAATATGATATGTTCAAAATAAAAGATTTAATAGATTTATAAAAGGTCATATGTGTATATAAAATTAGTGGATCACATTAAATAGTTCATATAATATTTATTTTATTATTTTTAATACCATTTATTTTGTTTATCTCTTAATAAAATAATTACTACAACATTTTTGTATAATTATTTAATATATTTATTTGTTGCATAAAAATTTAAAATAAAATCCTATTAGGAAGATAAATCGATTACCTTTCACAATAATACTTTTACTCGAATTTATCATCTTAAAATCAAAATATTTAAATTGTTATATTTATTAAATTATGAGGGTGACAACTTTGGCATCATTTACAATAAAATAATATAAGTGACATAATTGCTTGTACAAGACTCCAAATGGTAAAATATTAGACAATTGGATGATTATAGTTTAAATTTACATTACCAATAAGTTTTGGTCAGGGTTTTGTTCCTTTTATGGTCACTATTAGTTTAATAAAAACAATATTCTTGATTTTTCACTAGATAAATAATTTCTGCATCACTATTGTGTCACAATTAATGATAATTATTTAATCCCAAAAAATTCTAAATAAATTCTCATGATGTAGATAATTTTGTTATATTTCTGTAGACTATTAATGTTTTAAGTTTCATGATGTTTATCACTAACTTAAAATTATTATACTTATAGTATTTAAGAGAGTGACATGTTGTCACTTTCTTTGGTTTTAATAATAATTAAATTATGTTCCTGGAAAAAAGTCCATTAAATGAATCTAATCCGACCCTTAGGTGATATGGGTCGACTTTGAGTCATCCAATAGGATTTTTCCAAGTGTTAGGGTAATTTTATAATCTTATATTTACCCTTAATTACCTGATTTACCTTTAACTATAGTAAATAAAATTTACCGTAGTTACTATTCACAATGCCCAAAAATAAAAAGTAGATTATTAACATAATTTGGACCCACTGATTCCAAATATGGAATCCATTTTTCCAAATTCAATACACAAAAGTTACAGAAATTAAATTAAAACTAATCTCATTGTCGAAAGAAAATGGGTTTTTCTTTAAAGCATTGCAAAAGATTGAAATTATTTAACCTACGAATTATAGGTAAAATCAATGCTAATGACGTACATTATATTAAATGGTTAAAATATATTCTATTTATACTTTAAAACCATTAAATATTATAATTTAACCACATAAGATATTACGATGAAAAAAGTTGTTTTTAATTAAAATATAGCGTGTTTTTACTATTCATTAAAATATGAAAGTCATCAGAATAAAATGAAAAAATTATCCAAAGTAAATTTTTATTTATGGATTCCAAAGAATAATTTTATTTTGTCAAATGGAACTTATAATCATGTCAAAGGCTATATTTAAAGTGGGTGCACCATCAAAAGGTTGCAAAAATGCATTTTTTGAAAAATACTTATTTTACCCGAAAAATTTATTTTGTTCTTATACCATGTTCTAGAAACTGTGTAAGATGAATAGTAATGTTATAAAATTCCAAATTTAGTTAATACTATTCATAATGGCTAGTTCATAATAATATTATAATAATATATCATTATTTAGTAAAACCCGGTATTGCGTACAACACACGCTATCGAGGAAGGTCACGATTGCATGTAATGCAAGCCAAGTCAGGGTTGCGTGTTGTGAAAGAATCGTTCATTTTTTTGTATAACAGAATCCAACCATATTTAATTTATACATTGAATATATATATATATATATACTCAATGTTTTGTAGAATAACTAATATCAAAATTGTGTGCAACACGATCCAAGAATAGTGTTGCGTATACTGCAAGCTAATACGGTGATGCGTATAGCGCAAGGTAATCTTGGTGTAGCATACAACACAATAAATTAAGGAAATTAAAAGAATATTTTTCATAAAATCTCAGGTTGTTACATTCTACACCCCTTAAAATGAATTTCGCCCTCAAAATTCGTCGGTGTTATAAATGGTTTACTACTTGAAATTTTGTTTAATAGAAACCCACATCATAAAAAGGAATACCAAAACATGGCTTTAAAAACTAATGTATGAAATGTAATGGTTACCCAAATTAACTCATCACTGGGTTTCCACGTAGGGGAACACAGGTGAATATAAGGATATAGAAGAAAAATCTGACCATCAAGTTCTGATGGAGAGTGGTAGAGAACATGGCTATGAAAAATCCTACAATCACAAAGCTATTGATTTGTGATGATCTAAGGTACCATCTGATTCATCGGATATAAGGGAACTAGGACAACATTTTTGGTTTTCAAGATCATTTCCCTAAAGTTTATGAATTGAAAAAAAATACTTACATGATTTTGGTACAATCTCACTGTTGCTCGTGAATTGAACAATTTCCACTTCATTCCATAAAGAAATGAAGTTGAATTTGTTATTTGTGATGTGTTAGAAGATCATGTGATAGAATGATGGGTCATTCCATCTTTTTCAAACAAAAGGTTGGCAATAGTTATAAGTCCATCTTCTGGTTAGATTAATCATATATGGTTCCAAAAATGAACTTATACTTCATATATCATACCGCTTAATAAAATAAAACTAGTTTTTACTAACCAGGGACTTCCTGTAGGCCAGTGGTAGGCGATAAAGGCCATTCACACTTCGGTTGTGGGTTTTATTCCCACATCATTGTCCGACGCGATGGGCTATCGCTCGTCCTGCAGGTTTTCCTTTTTCTAAAACTACATTACTATAACATCCCATCAATAATATCAAAAAAATTTCTATTCTTAAACAATACTAACTTATATCTAACATAATCATTTCCAATATTTAGGCTTATCCAAAATACTATTGTCCAATCTCATATTATAGTGAAAATGATTACTAAAGAGTTCATATAATGAGCATGTTAATACCGTCGTTGATCCCCGTATATCATGAGATATGTCTTGTTGGTCACATTCCAAACATTCGAAGGCCTTAATCATGTATTCTTTTGAAAAATGAATACCCATTGAATCATAGTGAAAACATGGGTGCTGTCAAAAGTTAAATCTTTTCCCATACCAAAACCTCAAACCATGATATAAATATTTCCTTATATCAGTCATGAGCTCATGAATACTGTCAAACATTTCATTTTCTCCTTATCCTTTCATTATGCGCATGTCATATTTTTCCAAAAATATCTCAATCACTTTCCATGGTTACCAGTACAATAAAATTATTGAAAACCACAATATACCAATACATAAATATTCCAATATTTCACGATACTGTATACAACATTATTTTTCAATCCCATTACATAAACAATTAATCATCCCACCACATAGTTTTCATATTCAACATCGCCAATAGTGATCGCATGTGACTTCCCTTTGTCCTTTTCCTTGAGTGGTTGCTCATGTCGATCATCACTAACCCTTGGATTAGGGCATTTGTTGCATAATTCCCCATTTCCATGCACTTGAAGCATTGAAGTGTTGTATGTGCGTTCTCTGTAGTCTTTTCTTTATTCAAATCATTAAAAACCCTTTTTCCCTTACTTCGACACTCAGCTGCTCGATGACCTTCTTTTCCACACTTAAAGCATTTTCTAGTCCCTTTAAGACAATCTCCACCATGCTTCTTTCCACACTTTGAGCATAAGAAAACATTCATCTTCTTTTCACCATTATTCTGGGATTTCTCCTTGAACTCCATCTTTCGTTTCTTGTCAAAACTATGAGATGGATAAGTAACACCAACTTCCATTTCTACCTTGATAGCACAACGCACAATTTCTTCATAGATACTAAAGTCTCTTATAGCTAATTCCCTTCTAAGATTTTGTTTTAAGCCAGTAAATAATTTATCAACTTTACTTTCAGGTTGGATGATAAAGCCAGATGCATACCTTGCAAGCCTTGTAAAATTCACTTCGTATACACCAACAGATTCATCATCCTTTTTCTTTAGTTCAAGAAACTCCTTATCCATCTTTATTCGAAGAATACGAGGGAAGTACTTATTGAAAAATAAGTTCTTGAAAGCATCCCATTCCATGGAGTCAATTTCATCTCTTGGCCTCGTATTCTTGATAATATTCCACCATTGATCAGCTTCACCTTCCAAATGATATACCGCTAAGATGACATTATCATCTTCTGAACATTGAAGAACTGAAAATATCTTTTCAGTGGTACTGATCCATTGTTCATCAACAAGTGGATCAGAAGACCCCCTGAAAGAAGGTGGACGTTGCCTCATGAAGGACTCAATATAATATTGTTCCCTTCTCTGCTCATTTGGAAGTCCAAAATGATTCATAGCTTGTGTATGTATAGTAAAAAGATTTTTCACTCCATCTCCCATAACCTTTGTTTGTTCAGGAGGAAAATCATTTAATTGTCCATTGCATTGATCAACACGGTTCCTTCGGGTTCCAACCATCATCTAAAACCCAAAAAGAATAGTGTGAGAGGAAAAAATCATGCTCGGGAAAACAACATAGTAAAGGGGAAGCACCCTGAATATCTAACATCTTAGGATAAATTCTAATATCTTTACCACAGTTCTAGGACTATATCCTATATGTATACTTATCCTTAGGGACATCCCTAGACATACCTTATAAATATCTCTAGGGGTATCACTAACGTTTTCGCATCTTAGTTTCTAAAGGATGACTAAACCTTTAGTATGATACCGACTGTAGAGACCCGAAGCTTGACGTACATGGACATTACATTACTTTAGAGGAATACTTAATACATAACAAAAACAGACACACAAGGACCGTAATAGTTTAGTGTCTTTGGAAACTTGGAACGTAATCTTCTAATAGTGGTGAATGATCTTCAACATCTCCCATAAAGACCTTTCCCTTTTTTTTCTTACCTAAAACCTTTCATTATATCCTGGGGAAAAGAAAACATAAAAAGGGTGATCTCAAATGATCAGTAAGGGTAATCATGGATAAAATAAAACATACCATATACATTTGAACTTAAAAACATTAACATAATGTTTAAACATCAAAAGACTGAGAAATGACATAAAACATGGAAGTACATAAGGAATAGATCATAAAGAAACATTAATAATGACAAAATAGCATGGGAATAAAACATTTAATTGTGGCATCCATTAAGAACATGTAATTATTTCCATAGTAGCCAAGTTATTGTTGCCAAGACCATATTAGTGGACAAAGTCCCATTCTGAATTGAGTTCACTCCTCGTTTCAGTCCTGTAACACTGAACCGAATTAGTTTACCGTTCCAGCCATGTCTATCTCATGAGATATAAAATCTTTACCCACTGCATTGGAGGGAGATATAGGTCCCACCCATCTCATAATGAAATCATTCTTACTTGTGCCACAAAAAAAAACATACATCATTCATAATAACCCAATAAACAAGATGGGTTTCATAAACATCATTCCATCGTCACATAATCCATATAAAAGAATTGGATATCATTTCATAATAAGAAAAATGAAACCATGTAAATCATAGAGACATGATACTTGAAACATACACATATGAAATAATTTCATTTAGATGAAAAATGGTTTTGATAAAACACTTGAAATGAATTCTTGAGGAAAATATCCTTTCTTCTTCAAAATCATTTTCTTTTCACAAAATGTCACACAATTTTAAAAGATAATTATTTTGTTGAAAATAGTCATGAAATATTTTGTAGTAAGCTTTATGAAAATAAGTCTTTATAAAACCGTAAAAATTCGTTCGTGTCGTATAAGTTATAAAAACATTCTTCTCGTACATTTGCTGAAAAGTCAAAAAGTACCTCGTAATGTAAAAATAAAGAAAGATTCATTACATACCATGTAGTAAAAGTCAAGAATGGGTAAAAAATACTTTAAACATACATGAATATACTTTCATAAAAGTTGGAAAATGATGATAGCAATAACCCCAGAAAATACTTATGAATAAGAAATCTTGGATAAAAATGAGATTTTCAAAATTTATCCCTTACCTTATGTCTGATATGCTTCGTTCGTATCCGAACCTCCTATATAATGATTTAAATAATGTTATTGAATTATTACAGAATCATATTAATTGTTATGATATCATATATGGTTCACTTATGACTTTATATTACCCGTTCTTTTTTAAATTTCATGTTAAAGACTGTTTTGGGTAAAATCGTTTCATTTGTCTTCGGTGTTTTGACTTGTAATTATTTATATGATTACATAGATCACGATTACATAATTACAGAATATAAAACATGATTTATATATAATATATATTCCAAATATACATATATATAATATATCGATAAATGGAACGAAATACACCGTTCATGGAGATGGTAGGCCGTACGTACGCATGAACGTTGTTTTCGTTTCCTTATTGTGTTGAATGGAATTAAGTAGATGACATACATATATAAATAAATACAGTAGCTTTATAATGTCATATATTTCATTATTATGTCTTATATATATACTTTATAATCATTCTTAAATGGTTAACATGGAGAATGAATCTCATCGCGTCGTGGAGACGGTAGTCCGTACGTACGCACGAGTGATGATATCATTTCCATAATTATTGAATTGAATTGGAGTGGATGATACAATATATCAGAATCATTATGATGTTATAATAAATATTTATAGTTATTATTTACACCATTATACCCTTCCATGTAAGGTGTTGGTGGAAAAACATATTACACCACGGCATGGAGACGATATTCCGTACGTACGCACGCGCGGTGATTTTGTTTTCTGTAAGATGGATAGAAGGTGAAATGGGGATGTTTCATATTTATAATAACAAATCAGTATATTAGTGATACTAATGTTGTTAATTTATAATGAAACAACTACAGAAGAAGAAGTTGAAGAAGAAAGAAGCTCGAATGAATCGGGAGAAGAAATTACCTCTTCTTCGATACGCCTCTTTGAAACCATCTATTAGGGCACAATGATTGGTCTTTAAAGTATACCAGAACCTCTAGGATGTTTCTAACGAAGTGGAGAAGATAATTTGGCAGGGGTTGGCCAAGATTGAAGGCTCAAATTGGTGTGAGGAGGAGAGGTAGTAGGTTCCCTTTTATAAGGGAGGAGAGAGGCACCTTTGGAATTCTTAAAAATATTAATTTATAATAAATCTAACCCAACTTAAAAAAATCCAAATATGACTCATACTCCAAGATTAGATGAGATAGGGTTGTAATCTCATCAACCAATCAAATTTAGACATGTTTGGATATTATTGTAAACCTTATCATTTTGATTTATCCTTATTTAATCTATTTAAGTTTATTTGTGGTAATAAAATTCTAAATTTTAATTTATAACAAATAATTACTTATTTGTTGTTAATTTTACATTATGTTTTACTTTATAAAATTATGGACCATATAAATTTCAATTTATAATTTTTAAATATTTTTGTGATTTTTAAACAATTTTATAATATGTTATTTTTATAAAATAACAATAGTGTAAATTTTGACACTATTCATTTATTTTAATTTATATAAAATATATACAGAAGATATGTTCGAAAAAAAGAAGATTTTATAGATTCATAAAAGGTCATATGTATCTATAAAATTAGTGTATCACATTAAATAGCTCATATAATATTTATGTTATTATTTTTAAAACCATTTATTTGGTTTATCTCTTAATAAAATAATTACTACAACATTTTTGTATAATTATATAATATACTGATTTGTTGCATAAAAATTTAAAATAAAATCCTATAATAAAGATAAATATATTAACTTTAAAAAATAATACTTTTACTCGAATTTATCATCTTAAAATAAAAATAGTTAAATTTTTATGTTTATTTAATTATGAAGGTGACAACTTTGGCATCATTTAAAATAAAATAATATAAGTGTCATAATATCTTGTATAAGACTCCAAATGGTCAAATATTCTACCATTGGATGATTATAGTCTAACTTTACATGAAAAATAAGTTTTTGTCAGGGTTTTGTGCCTTTTATGGTCACTATTAGTTTAATAAAAACTATATTCTTGATTTGTCACTAGATAAATTAATTTTGCACCACTATTGTGTCACAATTAATGATAATTATTTAATCCCAAAAAATTCTAAATAAATTCTCATGATGTAGATAATTTTGTTATATTTCTTCAAAGTATTAGTTTTTTAAGTTTCATTGTAACGCCCCGACCCCAGTTACCCAGAGTCGGTGCATTACTTACATAACATTGGCATGATCACAAGAAAGATCAAATCTCGAAAGACCGATTGGTTTAGTAGCCTTGGAAACACTAGATATATTCATAAGTTTTACATTACATCATAAAATGAAAAACTACTACAACAACATAATGTCTCCATAATCCACACTACTATCCCCTCATAATATCCCTGCAGGTCATTCATAATTTACTTCTTCACATCCTGGGGAAAAATAAAACATAGAAAAGGGGTGAGCTCAAATGCCCAGTAAGGATAACAATATAGCGGAAACTTTCATAAATAAGAATAAACATTTAAGGCAATGCATTACTAAAACAAAAGCCTTTTAAAATTGAACTTCAACATGGTATGGCAAAAGTAAAATGAAATAATGCCATTTACTTATTCACATGGATATTCTACTAATCGAATAATCACATGCAAAAATCAATAACCACTTTCATAATGTTGGAATGCATAATGCCAGACTATCATAACCACATAGCCAAGGCCTCGTGCCAAGACTACAAATAAGATTTTGTCAAGGCCTTGTGCCAAGACACTAGTTTGTCTCATGAGACCTACCGATGCATCGAGGAGCTATAGCGGGCTCCACCCGTCACTTATTAAGTCCAATGCATTCCCATATGAAAAGGTTTAAACATAACATAAACATTCGTATTAAAACTAGCATACGAAATGTCAATACTTTCACAATAAACTATGAATGGTATAAAAATAGCACATCCACAGTCAAACATATCACAAAACCTTCAATACAATATAGAAGTTTTGTATCATAATAAATCAACTTCAAATAATCTTAAAATCCATCAAAGGATGTTGACATAGATGAAATCAAAATTCTTTTTAAAGAAATATCTCCTTTTATTTTGAAATCATTTAAGATCCATATAAAATAAAACATTTTCTTTGAAAATATTCTTATAATCTTGTATGGGAAGCTTCGACGATTTTATAACGGCGGAAAATAACCGCACCTGCCGTATAAGTTAAAAAAAACATTCTTACCTCAATTCTGTCGAAAAGGTTAAAAAAGACCTTGTTTTGAAAACGACGGAAAGATTCCTTTATAAACCTCTTATAAAAAGTCAAACAAGGGTATAAATGACTTTAACCCATATTCTTGTAAATAGTAAAAATGTTTTGAAATACATTTCGAAGAAACATGGATGTGGATGATAAAGAGATCCCAGTAGATTATTACGTATAATACAACCTCGGATAATGAAGAGATTGTGAAATAACCCTTACCTTGTACTTTTCCTTGGTTGTGGTAGGTTAACCTCCTGTATAATGGTGAAATAATTGTTATTAAATTATACAAGAATCATATACATTAATATGATATCATATATGATCTTTTAATATTGATTTGATAATAATATCTTAGTATTATCGTTGTTTCGGGTGTTAACTTACTTGTTTTCTTTCATATGTTTTGTTACGTAAGACATGTTTGTAAAGGATAGGTTGTATATTATTCATATCCAGAATGATATCAAGTCCTTAAAAATCATTTTTAAATCATAAAATGATAATTACGCTTTAATGGTTACGATGGAGAATGAATCTCATCGCGTTCGTGGAGACGGTAGTCCGTACGTACGCACGAGCGACAATATCATTCTTTTGATATTAAAATAATATATAAATGGATGGTATATCATATATACAGAATCATTAACATGTTATATTTATTATTCACATGAGTTACACATCATTATTATACCCATCCAAATAATATTATATTGAATAACAATTACACCACGACGTGGAGACGGTAAGCCGTACGTACGCACGTATGGTGACATGTTATTCAAAGGGTGGATAGAATACTGAATATGATTGTACCATATTTATAATAACATCACAGTATATGTGAGATACTGGAGTTATTATTTCAGAATGGTAAGAACAAAGGAAGAAGAAGTGGAAGAAGAAATGAACTTAGAAAAGGGTGGTGAAATCATTACCTCTTCTTCGGGTTCTTCCTTTTGATTTGATCCAAAGGGCTCCTTAGGTTGGCTTTCTGATCAAACTAAGGCCTCTAGGTTGTATTGAGGGATGTTGGGAGAGTATTTGGGCAGAGTTTGGCCGAACCAAAAGGCTTTGAAGGTGTGAAGAAATGAGAAGGAGGAGTTCCCTTTTATAAGAGGGGTGAGGGGCACCTTTGGAAAAGCTAGAAATATTAATTTATAATAAATTTATATTCGGTTTATAAAGGCTCCAAAGTTGACTATTCAAATGATGAGGTGGGGATAGGTCGAAATCAACTCATCCAATAGAATTTAGACAGGTTTGGGTACTTATATTAACCTTATCTTTAAGTATTAACTCTAAGTTAATTAGTTTCACTTTTACAATGTCTCTTTGTATTTTATATATTATGGTTAATAAACGTACTATATACATCCAAGCGACCCCCAAGTGGTCCATTAATGATTAACATATCATAATATAAGTCTCTTGGCCGAACCTTAGATTTTTAGGAATTTAATATCAATTAATAATATAATATTTGTTTTAAGAACTCTTTTATGTCAATTTTGACACTATTCAATAGTTGATTTTTTTGAAACTCCTAACAGATTGATTACTTCGAACAAAGTGAAATAAATCAATCCTAATATATCATATTATCATAGAAAATTAGTGTAATTTATTAAAAGTTTCATATTATATTTATTTGGGTATTTATAATATTAATTATGTTAATTTTTTACTATTTTAGTAATTACTGCATCATCATTGTGTCATAAATAAAATAAATTATTTAATGTCTAAAAATTATAAGTAAAATATCATTATGTAGGAAATCTTTTTATCTTTCTAATGAATATTTATAATCTAAAATCCAACATATATAACCCTATGTAAAAATTGTTGTTCTAAAAGATATATGCTTGTGTCATTTTTGTATTCATTTTAACTAAATTAAAATAAAGTGTCATTATCACTTACAAGTGGATCCATGGGGTCCCAAAATTGACACAAAGATGCCCATGGTCGACCATCTATCAACCAATAGGGTTAAGACACGTTTTTAGGGTAATTTAGTATTATTATAATATTATTTTTTTAACCCTTATTTACCGGATTTACCCTTAACCATGGTAAATAAAATATTTACCGCAGTAATTATTCAAAATGTCTAAAAATAAAAGTTACCTATTTACACAATTTGAACATCCTGATTCCAAATATGGAATCCATTTTCCTAAATTCAAAACACAGAAGTGGCAGAAATTAATTTAAAATTAATTCCCGCTGTCAAAACAAAAAGCGTGTTTTTAAGAGATAATAACTATCAAAAGATTGACACTTGTTTATGTTCGGTTTAATTGTAAAATTATGTCCAATGACCAACATTATATTAAATGGTAAAAAGATATTCTAAATATACTTTAAAACCACTCAAATTCATAATTTATCACTAGTAATTAATTTGATTAAAAAAGTTGTTTTTAATTAAAATTTAGTAATTTTCACTATTCATCAAAATATGAAAGTTATCCGAAATGTACCAAAATTTCACCTTAGGCTAAATTCGATATTCCGAGTCCAAAAATGAAGTCCATTTTCAAATATAAAATATATATAATTTCAAAAATTAGGTATTACTATTCACAACGGCTAGTTTAATTAGTTGTGGTGTGTGTTAGAACTCGAGGTTGCGTACAACACACGCTATCGCATTATTCAAAGGGAAACGTACCGTAGAAGCTTGGGGTGTTACATTCTCCCCTCCTTCAAATAATTGCGTCCTCGCAATTTCTAGGGTATTACTGCATAAAAAGACTCGGGTGGTTCTTCATCATAAGTTCCTCGGGTTCCCACGTTGCCTCTTCCATCTTATGATTCCTCCACAAAACTTTTACCAGACGCGTCGTCCGGTTTCTCAGCACTTGTTCTCTCGTATCAAGAATCTTGATGGGCTCTTCGCAATAAGACAGATCGGGTTCCAGTTCTAAATCTTCATAGGTGAGTACATGCGTTGGGTCAGGCATGTATTTTCTCAACAGAGATACGTGGAACACATCGTGAAATTTGGAGAGACTTGGCGGCATTGCCAATCGGTAAGCTACAGCCCCAATTCGTTCTAGAATTTCGAAAGGTCCAATGTACCTGGGACTCAATTTACCTTTCTTACCAAAACGTATGACTCCCTTCCACGGAGATACCTTCAGGAAAACATGATCACCGACTTGAAATTCCAAATCCTTCCTTCGATTATCGGCATAGCTCTTCTGCCTACTTTGAGCTGCTTTAATGTGATTTTGGATTACCTTCACCTTTTCCACCGTTTCCTCCACCAGTTCTGGGCCTACAAGTTTTCTTTCACCAACGTCATCCCAACAGGTTGGTGTACGACATCTCTTTCCGTATAACGCTTCATATGGTGCCATCTGAATACTCGAATGGAAGCTATTGTTATAGGAAAATTCTACCAGAGGTAAATATTGATCCCACATACCCTGAAAATCAAGTGAGCAAGATCTCAACATGTCCTCTAAGGTTTGAATAGTCCGTTCTGATTGTCCGTCTGTCTGAGGGTGGTAAGCAGTGCTCAAATGAAGTTTAGTATCCAGGGATTTCTGAATACTTTTCCAGAATCTTGAAGTAAAACGGGGATCACGATCAGAAACAATCGATAGGGGTACACCATGAAGTCTCACAACTTCATTAATGTATAGTCTTGCTAGACGTTCCAGGGGTAGATCTTCTCTTATAGCAAGAAAATGTGCTGACTTGGTAAGACGATCAACAATAATCCATATTGTATCGTTCCTTCTAGGAGTCTTTGGTAGCCCCATGACAAAGTCCATCGTAATATTGTCCCATTTCCACTCCGGTATGGGAAGAGGTTGCATGACTCCTACAGGCTGTTGCCTTCCAGCTTTCACTTGTTGACAAACCATACATCTTGACACAAAATCAGCAATCTCCCTCTTCATGTTGTCCCACCAAAAATGTTCCTTCAAATCTCTATACATTTTGGTGCTCCCAGGGTGTATAGAGAAATTGAAACTATGAGCATCATCCAACAATTCCCTTTTCAGATCAGGTAAATCGGGAACACAAAGTCTCTTCCCGAATTTCAAAATTTCATCTTCATACACAAAGTCTCTCAATCTCCCATCATTCACAGCTTTAATCTTCTTTTGGAATTCTTCATCATTGGTCTGAGAACTCTTAATCCTTTCTAGTAAAGATGGTTTGGCAACCATTTGAAAAAGCATTGATGTTTCACCTTCCCTGGTTATTCCCATGTCCATCTTCTCTAGATCCATGAAAATTGGGTCCCTTTCAATTCTCATCATGTTCAGAACTCCATGGTCTTTTCTGCTCAAAGCATCTGCTACTTTGTTTGCTTTCCCCGGGTGGTAGTGTATCATGCAATCATAATCCTTGAGTAATTCAAGCCATCTCCTTTGCCTCATGTTGAGTTCTTTTTGTGAGAAAATATACTTCAAACTCTTGTGATCAGTATAAATCTCACATTTTTCACCATAGAGGTAGTGCCTCCATATCTTCAAAGCAAAGATCACAGCTGCTAACTCAAGATCATGAGTAGGATAGTTTTGTTCATGAATTTTCAACTGTCGTGATGCATAGGCAATAACTCTATCATTCTGCATAAGGACACAGCCAAGTCCTTTCTTTGATGCATCACTATAAATAACGAACCCATCATTCCCCGATGGTAGAATCAATATAGGAGCATTGACTAATCTTCTCTTCAGTTCTTCGAAACATTCTTCACACTCTTTTGTCCAAACAAATTTAACCCCTTTACGTGTGAGCTTCGTTAATGGGTTTGCCAATCGGGCAAAATTCTGGACGAAACGTCGATAATAACCTGCCAAACCAATAAAACTACGTACCTCAGTTATACTCGTAGGTGCTGGCCATTCTTGGATTGCCTTGGTCTTAGAAGGATCAACAGAGATTCCATCTTTAGAGACAATATGGCCAAGAAAAGAAATCTCCTGAAGCCAGAATTCACACTTGCTAAACTTCCCATATAATTCATGCCTCCTCAGAGTCTTCAAGATAATGCGCAAGTGATTTTCATGATCTTCGTAGGTTTTGGAGTATACCAAGATATAATCAATAAATACCACCACAAATTCATCGAGATACTCCTTGAAAACTCTATTCATCAGATCCATGAATACAGAGGGTGCATTAGTCAATCCAAACGGCATTACAGTAAACTCGTAATGCCCGTACCTGGTTCGAAATGCTGTTTTCGGAATGTCTTCCTTCTTCACACACAACTGATGGTATCCAGATCGAAGGTCAATATTTGAAAAGTATTGAGCTCCATGCAGTTGGTCAAATAAATCATCAATACGAGGTAGGGGATACTTGTTCTTTATCGTTATAGCATTGATCTCCCTGTAGTCAATACATAACCTCATAGATCCATCTTTCTTTTTAACAAAAAGAACAGGGGCTCCCCATGGAGAAACACTAGGGCGAATAAATCCCTTATTACTCAATTCCTCTAGTTGTTTATTTAGTTCGACTAACTCTACAGTGGCCATTCTATAAGGGGTCTTCGATATAGGCCTTGATCTAGGAATCAAATCAATGGAAAACTCAACTTCTCGTTCTG
Organism: Viscum album; assembly: GCA_963277665.1. Lineage (NCBI taxonomy): Eukaryota > Viridiplantae > Streptophyta > Magnoliopsida > Santalales > Viscaceae > Viscum > Viscum album. The sequence continues at coordinate 1,967,086,662 of OY728133.1, forward strand.
GAGGATGTCCAGGTAAATCTTCCGGAAATACATCTACAAATTCTTTCACAACAGGTACACCCTCTATTTGAACATTCCTTTCCTCACCGATAGTTACTTCATTTTCTTCCTCCCCAATAATTGAATTAAGTTGAGCTACTGGGGGTGGGTCTAAATAAGAATTAGGTGGTGACGATTCTGCTCTAAAAATAAGGTGTTCCTTATCATTATCATCAAGAATCGTAACCTCTTTCTTCTTACAATAAATCTTCGCATCATAGTCCGAAAGCCAGTCCATACCGAGGATTATATCAAACTCAATCATAGGTATGACGATGAAATCAGCAGATAAAGAAAATTTATGTGCTCTAATGGGGACTGATTCACAAAACTTTGTTGCAACGATACTTCCCTTAGGAGTTTTAACTGACAACTCCCTTATTAAATCAAATTGGAAATATCTAATTTTCTTAGCAAACTGGGAAGATATGAAACAATGCGATGATCCAGAATCAAATAATGCATTTGCTAAACTTGAGGAAACCATTAAATTACCTGCCACCACGTCTTTCGGAGTTTCTACCTCAGCAGTAGTGATAGCATAAGCCTGGCCTTGATCCCTTGGCCTTTTCTGAGGTAAGTTCTCCTGACACTTAGGACATGCATTTTCATAATGCCCCATCTCCCTGCAATTGTAGCACTGAAAGTTGGTAGCTTCCTTCTTCCCCTTGCAATCATGAGCTTGGTGGCCTTTTTCACCACACTTGTAACAGACTCCCATTCCCTTCAAGCAAGTACCAGGATGTTTCTTCCCGCATTTACCACAAGATGGATATTCAACCTTTCCCTTCTTCCCCTTATTTCCATTCCCAGATTGATCAGCAGGTCTCTTCTTCTCTTGCTTCGCTTTAAAGTCATAAGACTTAGAGAATTCTTTTTCGGTCTTGATAGAACATGAGACAATGTCTTCGTACGACGAAAAGGATTGTGAGACTAATGCTCGACGGAGAAATGGTTTTAACCCATCAAAGAAACGATCAATCTTACTTCTTGGGTTGCGAATATAATCTCCAGCATACCTCGCTAACCTTGTAAAGTTAGCCTCATACTTTGTGACATTATCATCCTCCTTTTGTCTCAGACTCAGAAATTGCCTTTCCATATCTTCTCGATGGTCGCGAGGAAAGTATTTTTCTAAAAACAGATCTTTGAACTCCCTCCATTCCATGTTTGATACTTCATCATCTTCCTTCATGTTTTGAATCAATGACCACCATTGATCAGCATCTCCAGTGAGGCGGTAAACTGCCATGGTAACTTTTTCCCTTTCACTACTCCCCAGAGCCTGAAATATTTTCTCTAGGGAAAATATCCATTGCTCAGCTACTAAGGGATTTGTACTCCCATTGAACGTTGGTGGTTGTTGTCTCATGAATCGATCTAACATTTATCCTCCACGCTGCGGATCAGGGTGCTCCATACGGGTAAGGTTATTATTCATAACCTGAGTAAGTTGTCCCAGTATGGTGATTAGCTGATCGGCACCAGTTGCATCACCAGCCCCACTATAATTATCTTGAGTAGGAGGGCAATCCCTACATGGAGTGCGTGCATTGATACGGTTTCCATTTCTTCCACTAGGCGCCATTTCTAAACAATGGCATAAACTAGATCAGTTTATGAATCAAAATACATAATCCCATACTTATAAAACACTTAACATAAATTGAACTATTTATGGATATAATCCATAATCATAAAAATGTTTTTCTTTGAGGAAGTATATACTCATAAACCCTTCATAATGATTTGTAAAGATAATGAGAGTTATCCTAAGCATATCCCCCGGGAGTGTCGTAACCAAGAGTGCAGCAAGGCCCGTTGTCGTGCACTAGTTCCCGTTCGAGTCTAGCTCAAAGCGGTGTTTTCGGGTTTTACCCCTAGGTACATCTGTGCCAGAGCCGCCTCTACCTGCTCGTATCCAGACAGGGATGTATTGCTCGGAAAACTCACAAAATCTCTACAATACCAAAATTCTAGGAAGTTCTTCTATACTAATCCTCAAAGTTCATCTTAGGTCTACGTGCTCTAATCAGAGTTTATCTAAATCTAGCTTCCAAGGTTTGTACTAAACTTCCTCTGATACCAATTGTAACGCCCCGACCCCAGTTACCCAGAGTCGGTGCATTACTTACATAACATTGGCATGATCACAAGAAAGATCAAATCTCGAAAGACCGATTGGTTTAGTAGTCTTGGAAACACTAGATATATTCATAAGTTTTACATTACATCATAAAATGAAAAACTACTACAACAACATAATGTCTCCATAATCCACACTACTATCCCCTCATAATATCCCTGCAGGTCATTCATAATTTACTTCTTCACATCCTGGGGAAAAATAAAACATAGAAAAGGGGTGAGCTCAAATGCCCAGTAAGGATAACAATATAGCGGAAACTTTCATAAATAAGAATAAACATTTAAGGCAATGCATTACTAAAACAAAAGCCTTTTAAAATTGAACTTCAACATGGTATGGCAAAAGTAAAATGAAATAATGCCATTTACTTATTCACATGGATATTCTACTAATCGAATAATCACATGCAAAAATCAATAACCACTTTCATAATGTTGGAATGCATAATGCCAGACTATCATAACCACATAGCCAAGGCCTCGTGCCAAGACTACAAATAAGATTTTGTCAAGGCCTTGTGCCAAGACACTAGTTTGTCTCATGAGACCTACCGATGCATCGAGGAGCTATAGCGGGCTCCACCCGTCACTTATTAAGTCCAATGCATTCCCATATGAAAAGGTTTAAACATAACATAAACATTCGTATTAAAACTAGCATACGAAATGTCAATACTTTCACAATAAACTATGAATGGTATAAAAATAGCACATCCACAGTCAAACATATCACAAAACCTTCAATACAATATAGAAGTTTTGTATCATAATAAATCAACTTCAAATAATCTTAAAATCCATCAAAGGATGTTGACATAGATGAAATCAAAATTCTTTTTAAAGAAATATCTCCTTTTATTTTGAAATCATTTAAGATCCATATAAAATAAAACATTTTCTTTGAAAATATTCTTATAATCTTGTATGGGAAGCTTCGACGATTTTATAACGGTGGAAAATAACCGCACCCGCCGTATAAGTTAAAAAAAACATTCTTACCTCAATTCTGTCGAAAAGGTTAAAAAGGACCTTGTTTTGAAAACGACGGAAAGATTCCTTTATAAACCTCTTATAAAAAGTCAAACAAGGGTATAAATGACTTTAACCCATATTCTTGTAAATAGTAAAAATGTTTTGAAATACATTTCGAAGAAACATGGATGTGGATGATAAAGAGATCCCAGTAGATTATTACGTATAATACAACCTCGGATAATGAAGAGATTGTGAAATAACCCTTACCTTGTACTTTTCCTTGGTTGTGGTAGGTTAACCTCCTGTATAATGGTGAAATAATTGTTATTAAATTATACAAGAATCATATACATTAATATAATATCATATATGATCTTTTAATATTGATTTGATAATAATATCTTAGTATTATCGTTGTTTCGGGTGTTAACTTACTTGTTTTCTTTCATATGTTTTGTTACGTAAGAGATGTTTGTAAAGGATAGGTTGTATATTATTCATATCCAGAATGATATCAAGTCCTTAAACATCATTTTTAAATCATAAAATGATAATTACGCTTTAATGGTTACGATGGAGAATGAATCTCATCGCGTTCGTGGAGACGGTAGTCCGTACGTACGCACGAGCGACAATATCATTCTTTTGATATTAAAATAATATATAAATGGATGGTATATCATATATACAGAATCATTAACATGTTATATTTATTATTCACATGAGTTACACATCATTATTATACCCATCCAAATAATATTATATTGAATAACAATTACACCACGACGTGGAGACGGTAAGCCGTACGTACGCACGTATGGTGACATGTTATTCAAAGGGTGGATAGAATACTGAATATGATTGTACCATATTTATAATAACATCACAGTATATGTGAGATACTGGAGTTATTATTTCAGAATGGTAAGAACAAAGGAAGAATAAGTGGAAGAAGAAATGAACTTAGAAAAGGGTGGTGAAATCATTACCTCTTCTTCGGGTTCTTCCTTTTGATTTGATCAAAAGGGCTCCTTAGGTTGGCTTTCTGATCAAACTAAGGCCTCTAGGTTGTATTGAGGGATGTTGGGAGAGTATTTGGGCAGAGTTTGGCCGAACCAAAAGGCTTTGAAGGTGTGAAGAAATGAGAAGGAGGAGTGCCCTTTTTTAAGAGGGGTGAGGGGCACCTTTGGAAAAGCTAGAAATATTAATTTATAATAAATTTATATTCGGTTTCTAAAGGCTCAAAAGTTGACTATTCAAATGATGAGGTGGGGATAGGTCGAAATCAACTTATCCAATAGAATTTAGACAGGTTTGGGTACTTATATTAACCTTATCTTTAAGTATTAACTCTAAGTTAATTAGTTTCACTTTTACAATGTCTCTTTGTATTTTATATATTATGGTTAATAAACTTACTATATACATCCAAGAGACCCCCAAGTGGTCCATTAATGATTAACCTATCATAATATAAGTCTCTTGGCCGAACCTTAGATTTTTAGGAATTTAATATCAATTAATAATATAATATTTGTTTTAAGAACTCTTTTATGTCAATTTTGACACTATTAAATAGTTGATTTTTTTGAAACTCCTAAAAGATTGATTACTTCGAACAAAGTCAAATAAATCAATCCTAATATATCATATTATCATAGAAAATTATTTTAATTTATTAAAAGTTTCATATTATATTTATTTGGGTATTTATAATATTAATTATGTTAATTTTTTACTATTTTAGTAATTACTGCATCATCATTGTGTCATAAATAAAATAAATTATTTAATGTCTAAAAATTATAAGTAAAATATAATTATGTAGGAAATCTTTTTATATTTCTAATGAATATTTATAATCTAAAATCCAACATATATAACCCTATGTAAAAATTGTTGTTCTAAAAGATATATGCTTGTGTCATTTTTGTATTCATTTTAACTAAATTAAAATAAAGTGTCATTATCACTTACAAGTGGATCCATGGGGTCCCAAAATTGACACAAAGATGCCCATGGTCGACCATATATCAACCAATAGGGTTAAGACACGTTTTTAGGGTAATTTAGTATTATTATAATATTATTTTTTTAACCCTTATTTACCGGATTTACCCTTAACCATGGTAAATAAAATATTTACCGCAGTAATTATTCAAAATGTCTAAAAATAAAAGTTACCTATTTACACAATTTGAACATCCTGATTCAAAATATGGAATCCATTTTCCTAAATTCAAAACACAGAAGTGGCAGAAATTAATTTAAAATTAATTACCGCTGTCAAAACAAAAAACGTGTTTTTAAGAGATAATAACTATCAAAAGATTGACACTTGTTTATGTTCGGTTTAATTGTAAAATTATATCCAATGACCAACATTATATTAAATGGTAAAAAGATATTCTAAATATACTTTAAAACCACTCAAATTCATAATTTATCACTAGTAATTAATTTGATTAAAAAAGTTGTTTTTAATTAAAATTTAGTAATTTTCACTATTCATCAAAATATGAAAGTTATCCGAAATGTACCAAAATTTCACCTTAGGCTAAATTCGATATTACGAGTCCAAAAATGAAGTCCATTTTCAAATATAAAATATATATAATTTCAAAAATTATGTATTACTATTCACAACGGCTAGTTTAATTAGTTGTGGTGTGTGTTAGAACTCGAGGTTGCGTACAACACACGCTATCGCATTATTCAAAGGGAAACGTACCGTAGAAGCTTGGGGTGTTACATTCATGATGCTTATCACTAACTTAAAATTATTATACTTATAGTATTTAAGAGAGTGACATGTTGTCACTTTCTTTGGTTTTAATAATAATTAAATTATTTTCCTGGAAAAAAAGTCCATTAAATGAATCTAATCCGACCCTTAGGTGATATGTGTCGACTTTTAGTCATCCAATAGGATTTTTACAAGTGTTAGGGTAGTTTTATAATCTTATATTTACCCTTAATTACCTGATTTACCTTTAACTATAGTAAATAAAATTTACCGTAGTTACTATTCACAATGCCCAAAAATAAAAAATAGCTTATTAACCTGATTTGGACCCATTGATTCCAAATATGGAATCCATTTTTTCAAATTCATTACACAAAAGTTTCAGAAATTAAATTAAAATTAATCCCGTTGTCGAAAGAAAACGAGTTTTTCTTTAAAACATTGCAAAAGATTGAATTGATTTTACCTACGAATTCCAGGTAAAATAAATACTAATTGCATACATTATATTAAATGGTAAAAATATATTATATTTATACTTTAAAACCATTAAATATTATAATTTAACCACATAATATATTACGATGAAAAAAGTTGTTTTTAATTAAAATATAGCATGTTTTTACTATTCATTAAAATATGAAAGTAATCATAATAAAATGAAAATTTTATCCAATGTAAATTTTTATTTCTTGACTCCAAAGAATAATTTTATTTTCCCAAAAGGAACTTATAAACATGTCAAATAATATATTTAAAGTGGGTGCGCCATCAAAAGGTGGCAAAACCGTATTTTTTTAAAAAAACTTATTTTACCCGAAAAATTTATTTTGTTCTTATACTATGTTCTAGAAAATGTGTAATTTGAATAATAATGTTATAAAATTCAAAATTTAGTTAATACTATTCATAAAGTCTAGTTCATAATAATATTATAATAATATATCGTTGTTCAGTAAAACCCAGTATTGCGTACAACACACGCTATCGAGGAAGGTCGCGATTGCGTGTAATGCAAGCCAAGTCAGGGTTGCGTGTTGTGAAAGAATCCTTCGTTGTTTCGTATAACAGAATCCAACCACATTTCATTTATAAATTGAATATATATATATATATATATATATATACTCAATGTTGCGTAGAATAAATATTATCAAAATTGTGTGTAACACGATCCAAGAATAGTGTTGCGTATACTGCAAGCTAATACAGTGTTGCGTATAGCGCAAGGTAATCTTGGTGTAGCATACAACACAAGACATTAACGAAATTAAAAGAAAATTTTTCATAAAATCTCGGGTTGTTACAATTCAAATGAAAATGAAATGAAAAAAATAAAAATACTAATATAGAATGATATGGGAGTCTATCTAAAATGGTCGAGGATAAAAAATATAAATGATTTTATTTATAAATCCTTAAATATTGTCTATCTAACCATGGGACTATGAATCATGTAAATAATCATCATACTCTTAAGAAAAATGGAGTGTTAGAAATAAATAATAACATATTGGTTCAAATGGGAAGATCTATTATATGAATTCCAAACAAAAACAATCATAATTATTAAATATGGAATTATTGTGTATATGTGTAAATATTCAGAATATATAATTTTTTAGATCTAATTATAACTAATATATATATATTAAATTTTGTATAAACGAAATCCTAATTTTAATAAAATTGTTATTTCTAATTGTTTTTGTATTATAAAGATTAAAATCAAAATTCAATGAATATTTTATGGGAAATATAATTTAGAATCCTTATTATGTTATCTATATGATAGATTATTTCATAAATGTTGGAATATAAGGATTATAATTTTGTTGGATTATTGTTATGTGAATACCAAAAAAATTAATAAATATTGTTTGTATTAATCAAGTAGGTTTTTAACACAATGATCTGTTCAAAGTACTAATATGTAGTAAATAAAAAAATAATTTTTAAATGAACCAAATTTGTAAAACCAAGAATCTAGTTTCACTGATCCAATGGTTATTTTACAAAATTTTCACAAATTATAAGGGACATCTTTCTAATGGATCAAATAGTTTATTAGTCTTCCAAGAATAGATACATTCATAATTTTAACAATTCATTTGATGAAATAAAATAAAATATAATAATTAATGGGATACATTTATATTTTATTCAAAAAAATCCCCATATTCATTCAGAGATCACTTACTCATAACCTTGTAAGGATTTAGTTATAATCCTAAAGACGTTGTGAAAGGAAGAGGTATCATTCTTAAATGATCATTTTTTTAATATCTTATTTAACCTCATTTAAATATTATTAAACCATGATCATATATTAACATTAGTATCTACTATATAATTAAAAATGATTATATCAATGTAATGACCTATAGATATATCCTCTTCCATGAAATGGGAAACACAATTATCATTCGTTTGTATGGTATACTACCACCTCGCAAACCAATATAATTGTTTTTCAGGTCACTACTATTTATGGCTTCATAAGATGATGGATTTGTGATATATATATATATATATATATATGAAATTTATGTCATAAATATACTTATATATTTATACTATTACATATTCCTTACTATCTTCAAACCCAACAGAAAATGATAATGTTTCTTCAGTGTACCTGTGGAATATCGTCTCCTTGAAGTAATGTGATACATTTTCATTTTATTTTTATGTGGATGTAAATTTGGCTGGATTTAATAATTATAAATGATATATATGTTATTATAATTATTCAATAATGTATAATTATTATTCAAATTTATACCATTAAATTTATTGAAATAAAATTAAACAACATTCATTCGTATGTATGACCTAATGTCTCGATGAATGGATTAATTCAATTTTCTATCCCTATATTTTTTGGATGACTCTAAATAAATATATAATAAATATATTATATATATCATTATTAACATTATAGATGTAATGTTTCCATGATCAAAATAAAATTAATAAATTTACCAAACCAAAACATAACTCAAAATCGAAGCAGTGACAACCAATAATATTGATTTTAACAAATACAAACTAATAAATGTGTGATAAAAGACTATAAATAAGTTAAATATTGAATGATATTTATCGAAATGGGTTTGAAAAATATTTATAATAAATCAATATTTATTATAAATGATCTTCTAACACATATGATGGAAGTGGGTCCCAAGGTAATGTTTCATTTTACAATCTCATAATTATTCGTGATTATTTATATTTAAGTCTCAATTAGGGGGATTATTTAATATTCATATATAAATGTCTACATGGTTTTTTATCGTTCATTTATTTCTAGATAATAAATTATTTTTTCATTTTCATCTCAATTGGTTCTTAAGAGAATAAGATAATATGTTTAAGGAAAACACAATTTATTTCTAACATCATTACAAAATACCTTTTATTCCATATCAATATTAAGTAAAAAAATCAATCATTTTTCTAACGTTAAAATATCATTTTCTAAATTAAATTTTACCCATTGCTTAATTATCACAAAATACTTTTAAATGGAATCCTCTTGTTGTTTTCTGAATGATGTTCTTTTTGACATTTTTTACAATGATGTGAAAGTTATTTTTTTATTTAAACATATAAAGCATGAAATAAATCGAACTATATCATATACACCCATTAAATCGAATATTACACTACATATTCATAAGGTTCTAGTAAAATAATATTATTTCCATAAATGTTTTGAAAAAAATTATAATTTAAATAGGTGACTACAATGTTAAAGGGGTATTTTATGAATAAATTTTTTATGTGAAATTTTTAATGAAATTTTACAAATGCCAAAAACAATTTAGGAAATATTATATTTACTAGAGATATAGTATTTTGATCCCATTCATTATATTACATAGGATATATTATTATCATTTTATATTTATTTACTGATGAATATATTAACATTTCGTATGATGGTTTTCAATGCGAATTTTTATTTTGATTATTTCAGGACTTATATTCTACCATTTCATATAATTAATGTATTAGAATTAGTTATTTATGGAAGGTATCCACTATATCCACTTGATACATTGGAATGTCTCTTGAGAAAAACTGGTTTTGGAATTTTTAATGGGTCGTACCTCTTTATGTATGATGTCTTGGTACATGGCATCAATGCTTTGATTAAGATGTCCAAAAAATTTCATTCCATAATTATGAAATTAGGTATTGATTTCCTAATGCTTATTTTAATTGTTATATCATTCAGAGATAGGTTTCAATGTCCTGTGATTATTAATATGGAGTTTTTTTTATTTTTTTCATACCATATAATGCATGACATATTTAGCTGACACTATATTCATACCGTTATGAAGCATTAGAGATCAACCCTTTATTATATTTCCTTTCACTAGGATTTTATAAACTGGGTTTTTAATGAAATTAAAAGATATTATAGGGAAAATAATGATATTTCAATTGAAAATTTATATATATATATATATATAATTTTATCTTCTCAAAATAATTTTGGCTTTAATTATGACTCTATTTTACCAAGACAACTAAAATAATATGTCCTCTGGAATGTGATTAATTGTATTTAGTTCCAATGTACTAAAATAAAAACAAACTCTGAGATAATATGTTTTGGGTATTTTAATAATTCTACCGATGTTGAATAAATTGAAAACACAAATGTTGATTAGGATGTTGAATACCTGAATTTGGAACCCAAAAGTTAAAAAATCATATATAACTATAAAATGTAATTGGTAGTTATGATCAACCAATAATGAATAGAATGAGATTGAATATATGCAATCAAAAAGATCTTATTTCAGAAGTTTAACAAAAAATAGTTCCTAAATATATTGAAAATAAAAAATTGATAAATTTTTTGTGTAAAGAGCTCGATCATGTTGAGAATAATTCCATTTTGGAACATGTATAAAATTTCCATGAAAAATTATTATAGGTACATTGTGGGTATTTAAAGAAAAATTTAGCAACCAATGGAGTGTTTTTATGAAATTAATCTATATTGGTAAAAATAGGTTAATCTCAAGTAGATGTAATGGTTATAAAAGGTATTAAACTCTTTGTATACATGAAGATATTAAAATATTTCTTGTAGTTGTAACAAATAGACACTAAATTTTTTATAAATTAAATATAAATAATCAATTTTAAATATATGCACTAAAGATTAATCCCTTATTGATAAACCAGATAGACGTACACTTATAAGTTTTATAGTCCCCATATATATATTAAATAAATCCTTTTAGGGGTTAATGAAATCTTCAAGAGCTTGGTACATACAACTATATTGTCTCCTGATGAAATTGAACTTTTCTAAAGGAAAAGTGAAAAAAATATAATATATAAATATGATGAGTAAATATATTGTTATTTTAATAGTTTATACTGATGATATAATTATTACAGGAAATAGTAACTATTCATGGGAGTTATTTTAAAATATAATGGTGATTTATTTTTATTTGTGTGAAGGTCGATATTAATATGAACCATTTGACAATTATATATTTATAAGGGTCCATAAAATTTAATTTTTCAATAAAAAGTATTATTATATTCTACCTTTTTATTTTTGGTTTATATCATATATTATGGAAAATAATTTGTAATATATATCATATTATTTGGATAGAATCACAATGTATCCTTATATTTTATTTCAATGGAATTGATACATATATTTTTTCTTAAAAATTTAGATAAATAAATATATTTTTTAATGTAAATATATTACCTATCAAATATATCTTCAGAGTATCTATTTAATTTGATGTTAGTTTATTATTTATCTATTTATAAATTAAAAAAGCAATTATTTATTTTATATTTCTTTATTGATTTATTATAAATACAAAAAAATATATATTTGTGCTTAACAATAACAGTTTTGAAATATTATTGAATTTATTAATTTATTTATTTGTGGTATTATATAGTAAATTAAATGAGTTGGATATAATTTCCTTAATTAATTTACTTAATGTATTGTCACAAGTTTCAAATTATTTTTTTGGATATAAATAGATTATTTTGAAATTATTTACATTTTTATGACATATTTTATTTATTTGGGAAGTATGAAATTATTTTAGAATGGAATTATGGAACTATAGGATAGTATTAATGGATGATAAAAATAATCGATATGGTTTCAAGGTAAATGGTAATTGGGAGGGTTCCATTAACGTGTAAAAACTATAATATATATATATATATATATGTAATTATATAAAAAATCTAAAATGGTTATTGGATCCTAGAATAGAACATCAAGTAGACAATACACACATTTACATTTATAAAAACATAAAACTAGGTGTGACTGCACTAAATAGGGATGTAATAATTAAAAAACATTAAAAAAATGAACCAAAAATTTAAAAGGAAAGTAAAAATGAAAAAACAAAAATGTTTAAAAATGTTAGTTTTAATAAATATATATAAAATAATTAAAATAGTAAATATATATCTAAAAGTATAAAGGAATCTATATATATATTACAATTCTTATAAACAAATATGTTATATAAATCTATAAGATTTCATCTTATTAATAATTAAATGGGTTTTATAATTATATATTAAAAATTTATTAATTTACATAAATAAATTGTAAAATTTATTCACCTTATTGATGGGAAAATAATTTTTTTGGGGTCATTATTTTGGTGTAATTGATTCAAGGTGGTTGGATTTCAATTACAAATAATAGTATTGGTGATCATGTTTATTCATGAATCAAAATATATATACCATCTTTTATTGTTAAAATTTCATTCACGGTATATAATCGACATTGTATAATAGAGATAGAATCTCCAAAAAAATATGCAGTGAATAATGATTAAAGGCATGAATCAAATATGATACAAATAAGGTTGGTGAGATCTAAGACTAATATTATTTTTGAAATAATAACTACATGATATGAAATAGATTTTTCTACATGACCATATTCAAGACATATTCTTTGATCATTATCCCCTTCGAAACTGATTATGAGATGCATAATGAAACTTATTCTATTTTTACTCCTTTTAATATTATGAATATATTTACCGAGATAATCCTGTTAGAGAACCACCCATAAAAAACTATTATCTATGTTATTTTATACCCTCTATAACCTTGATAAAACCTTAACATGATATTATATTTTAAATCGTATGTTCTCACTATATTTATATGAATTTTTTCATTAAATTATCAATATTCCCTTCATGTATAACATTTTATTTTGGTATTTTAACATATTATTTTTAACACATTCTCACATATATTAATTTGTGTTTGGAGAAAATATAATAATACTTCAATTTTATCATTTTATAATATTTAATATGTATTTTTATACTAGTAATAATATGTGGGATTCCATAAGAAATAGATATTATGTTGTAAATAAATAGTGGATGAATTCCAGAATTATATATTAGTATTTAGAAACGTGATCTCGTTTTATGGTTTTTTCTATCCTATTTTTATTATTATATTTTTTGAATATATATATGTTGCTTCATTAAATTATTCATATTATATTATTTTTTTCATGTTTTTATTTTAAATTATATAAGTCATGTTAAAATTATATATGAAAATAGAAAAACTAATTACATGTAAATATGTAATAATGATTTTGGTGGTCAGAATTTTCTATGAAATTAATGTCAATATGATGAAAATATGTAATAAATATTAATATTTTCATGAATTTTTTTCTGTAATACAATTTACATACTTATAGAACAATGATTCATGCAATATATTAGCATACATATATTAGTTTTAGTGGTTAATTTGGTAGGATGATGAGATTTAATGTTATTTCTTACTTATTTGTAGTCATTTTGTATTATTTAATCATTTAATAATTAATTATGTTTTGAAATTTATTATAATATCCATAATAAATATTTAATTAGTGGATACATATTTTTTCATGGTGACATTTTATCATAAATTGATGTGGTTATTTTATATGACATTCCAAGATTTTATCTTAAGTAAACATACAAAGTATCTTTATTTATTATTAATATTTTTTATTTTAGATTGTATTGCATGAATAATTATCTATTTCTCGTCCACATTTAGTATTATTTTATATTTTTAATTTCTTAACTGATTTATTGTATGTTTCTATGTTTATCTATCCTTTTTTTCTGATCATTGTATACATATATACTATAAATGATTTTTATGTGAAAAATATAATGGTCTATAATGGTTGGAGGTTTAGTTCAACTAATAATGGGTTGTAATGTATCCAGTTTATCACCCGTATAGTCTTTATAAGTTGTATTGGTTTATGGTTTAAATATGAATTTATATATGTTCAAAAGATATAATAGAATATATGTAGTCTATATATATATGGGAGATAATAGCTGATGTTTTTATAACATGAACATATTTATCAGATTTAATTTATTAAGTGTATGACATGTACACATATCCTTTATTTGTAGTGACTCAAGACTATAACATGTGTCATTGTGGTGATGATGTGACATTGTTATGGTGAGGGATGAAATGAGTTGGCAGTGATGTATTGGTTTTGATGGTACAAAGATGTTGTGATTGCAGTTATTTTATGGATACAGTTATATGGTTTTTATAATGATGAGAATATTATGGAAATGATATTAATAATAAAATTTTAATGAATTAATCAGTAGTGAGTTATTTCTATACCTTATCTACTATTTGTTTATGACACCGAAATCCAAATATCTTCCATATTTTTTATTCCAATAAAAATAATAGACTCAAATAGGTTTCATTTCTAAACATGGTTGTTATAGTATTAATTTATGGGTTTTTTATAACATAAAATATGATCAATTTTTTTCTGATTATTCATACATTGTTTATTAAACCTTAGTCTATCATGACACCTTCATTTTATATGGATATAGTTTTTTTTAAATATGATCTTACTGATTACTCAATAATGATTACCCATATATTATTTTGTGAGTTTTTTGTCAAAAATTTCAATGAATACTAGGGATACAATAATATTTTTATAAGGGGTGGGTTCAATGATATTATCCTTACATTGGGATTATTCATATACACTTTTATATTCACCCATTCATGTCTTATAATGTGATATTTTGTCTTGTGGAAAATATAAATAGGATATGAATGATTTTTTATATAAAAATTTCTTAAGAATTCAAGAGATTATGGACACCCATGTGTGTTATAGGGATACCAAGTTCTAGTTTGAAACCCATCAATTATTAGAGGAATTCTTTAAGATTCACACTCATTATCACTACAGATCTAGGTGGGGGTCCAGTGGTGGTTGTTAATTACAATGAGCTATCAAAGGTTTTGGATGAGATATATAATGGTATTGGGGGTTAAGATATAATGATATTACAATGATTCTGTTGGGAAATAAATATATTCAACATATCTATGGATGAATTCAACGAACTATATGGAATAAAGATATTTATAGACCCATTAAGATTGATTCTAAAAACTCTACTATCTTGGAGACCGTCTTAAATCTAGGATTTTTGGCCCTTTGTGATCCCATGAAAGGACCTTGGTTTCCAAACAAGCATGGTTAATTGGATAAATTCACTATTTTAATGGGATAATATTTACTAAATGTACATATATAATTGTCTTAGGTGTCATTTATGGTAATATTTAAATTCTAAACTGTGTTATGTTAGTTTATTCATGATAGTATAAACTTTTTAACATATAATCTATATAATTATATTGAAATAATTTTAAAAATTGATACCCAAGAATGGTACTATATAATTTAATATTATTCAAGACATGTTATGAATCATTATTTTCATTGTCTGTCATTAGTTTTATAATATGATGGTTAAATTAATAATAATTAAATAAATAAATAGAATAATTTTAGAAATAAAAATTTATTTTAATGTAAAATGGTTATCTTATTTCCTTAATAATGAAGTAGCTTAACATATTACAATTTCAAAAAAATATATAAGATTCTTATTTAATAATACTTTTTAAAATTTAATAATTATATTAAAAGGATTTTTTGAATGTAATATTTTGTGATACATGATTTAAATTATTATTGTTAATAGAAAAAATTATTTTAGGGTTATGTTCACCTAATAATTAACGAATTTATAACAATTGAATACATGTTGTATATATGATATAAATAATTTATATTTTTTCTGTATTTTTATATTTTGGTTACATAGCCTGTAAGATTAAATAAATTCTGTACAACATGCCTAAAACATATTTTTCTTATTAATAATTTATTCTTAATAATTTCAATTTAGAAATAATTTGATAGGTACAAATAATATATTTTATACTAAATTTCATTCATCTTAAAATACTATAAATATTTTTATATTTATAAATTCTATATAATGTAACATGTTAGTTTTTTTTATTCCATGATGGACATGATGGGTTCTAAATGTTGTGACTTGAATTTTATACATGGTTTATTATAAATTGAAATTGTTGAGTACAAACGATGGAAGAGAAGCATGTTTCTATTAATTTAAAAATATAAATATGGGATAGTAAGAAAACAAATAAATTAATTGGGTGATAACATTGTGAAATGAATGTTAAAATAATTTTTCAATTATTCAATAATAGTCTATAAATATACCACTTCTACCATCCATGAAGAAACATCTCTAATTATCATTTTATAACATTTATTGTGTTTTCCTCTTGACTATTGGGTATTCTAATTCCATATTAATGATATGATTTCATTATTTCTTGATTCAAATGTTTTTTTACTATTGGAAATTAAATTTTATTGAAGGATTCAATATAGTGCTATGAGGAGAAATGGTTTATGTTGAAATATTTTATAAGAAAGAATTGATTATAAGATATTATTTTCTTATATTCATCTTTATTTATTTATTTTCTCTCATTTATTTATTATATTGAAAGTATTCTATTATTATCAATCTATTTTTGCCTACTTTTTTATTATCTGCTTATGTATAATATTTTATAATAATTATTTATTTGTTGGATAATTATAGATTGGTTGGTTTAGATTCTACTCTATGATGTGTTTTTTGGAGGGATAGATAACTACATTCTTTAAATTTCATTTTTAATTAGAGGTGCAATTCATTTTTTATATAATTAAATTTTTAACTTTCTAAAACTCTTCTCATAAGGCATTAAATAAATTATAGGTGAAAATAAAATATAATATTTTATAACTCTATTAGTCCTTATTACTTTTAGGTATTATTAAATAATTGAAAAATATTGATAGATATTTGAAAAAAAATTCCACTTCCTTAATAAATTATTATTCTTTTATATTTTATTTTATATTTCATAAAAATGAGATAAAAAATCAAGGTTGGATAAAAAATGTGATTTTGAAAAATATAGAAAAATTATATTTCAGAAAAATATATATCTGAGTTAATTTCTGTAAAAATAATTTAAATAACCACTGACTAAAATTAATACTATTTTAAAATAATTAAAATATATTTGGGGAAAATTAAAACATATTAAATTTTTATGACTTATTTCAAATATGGGTAATTATTTTGAAACATGTCATCGGTGCTCCATTTGGATTATGCACTTTTCCCTTAGTATAATGGATTTTTTTTAGATGTATTTCCCAAGGTTGAAAATTTCCACTACGAAGTCTTATTGGAAGTGAATTGGATTTATATGACAACATAATCTATGATATTATTTCCATTAGTACATTGAATTTCACATTTTACTGGTAATTACCTTTTTATATTAAAATTTAGGCCCAAAATATTTTATGTTCAGATTGAATTCGGAAGGATAATAATCATTTAAAAGGTTTTTTATATAAAATATCTTTACCTCCCAATCCACTACAAGTGTTATTACCTAATTTTTCATTTTTTTATATTAATTTTTAGGGATAAGGATTGTTTGAGTGGTTTTTCATGAAAGGTCCTAGATTCTCTATGGTCTATCACTATCATTTCTCAATTGATGAGGGTCTAAAGAAATATATAATTTAATAATTTTTTTAATTTTTTAATTTTCATAATTTTGGATGATATGATGTTTTAAGACTAATCATAGTTAATATCTATCAGAAGTGGAGATTATGATCGATGAGTACCATTAAATTTCATTTTATTTACTATATTGTATTCTTTACATCATCAAAGAATATCTTAGTAAAATATCTAACACATTAAAAATAAATTATGTATCAAATTAATTTTAAATTATTTATTTTAATTAATTTTTCATCGATATTTTTTAGTGATATATTAAATATAATATAGATTTATTTATATTATGTTACGTATTATATTTAGAAAATATTAAAATATTTATTTATGTTCATTAAGTTTTTATTATAATTGTTAATTTATGTATTTAATGAATTAATTAATTAATATTATTTTAAATTTTTTGAATTATATGTAATTTTTTTGAAATAATTTATTTATAAATGTTTATGGTGGTGGTTGAATTTGTTTTCTTGGGTGATTCATTGGAAATGTCAGTATTCTGTGGATATTATATATTTTTGTGGGATGTATGGAAATTAATTGAAATTTAATTATGGAATTTTTGGATGTTATACATTTATATTAAGTGAATATGTTATTTCATGAAGCTAAAATGGAATGGGCAGTTTCCCCTTAATATGTAAAGAGTACAACATATATATATTGAATAAATTCTAATAAATTAAATTCTAAATGTTTTGTGACATCATTTTACGACATTTAATGTATTTTAAATAAAAACATAACTGTTATTAATTTAAATTAGGTGGGGTTTGTGAAATATAGGGGTGTAAAATGGAAAAAAAAGGAAAACTATAAAAATTGGAAAATAAAAATTTTTTTAAAAAATTTAAAAATGATACTAAAACTAATTCATTAATAGATGTTTTTTGTATACATATACATCATCTAGAATAAATAAATAAATGTCCAAATGAATAAATTTTTATAAACACACAAATATATATATATATGTGTGTTATAATTCATAAAAAATCAATATAAGACACTATGAGGTGTTATGAAATTTATATTTATGTGAATGTTATAATTATTTTTTATGAATGTCCTAATTTAAAATATTAACTTTTAAAAATTTATTCAATTTATTTATTTAATGATAAATATAATAGATCTATTATTTTATTAAAACTGATCAATTGGGTGTTTATTTCATTATTAAATAGTTTTATTAGATGTAATTATTCATTGGGATTCAAAATCTATATCTCCTTCAATATCATTAAGAATTACTTCATAGTGGGAAACTAATAGTGTTGAGTAGAGGGATAATCCCAACCAATGTGTGTAATGAATGATGAATAAAGGCAGGAACCAAACAAGTATCCTCTACGGAAGGGAATTATAAGGAATTTTCTCTCTCATAAAATATCTATTACATAATTTGTAGTGAAATATTAAATGCCACACTTTTTTATCCTTGAAATTTGACTATTTCCCCCTTCATAACCTATAATTGAATTCATTATCATAGTTAACTAATAATTACCCCTTCACATACGATTATTGGATTTACTAATATCTTTTTTTGAGACTCATCCCCAGAACCAAGTAATTTAAGATATTTATTACTAGGTTATCCTTTCAAATTGCACTCATTGATAATATGATAGATATTGTACATTCTCACTACCTGATGGTAATTTTATTTTATTTTATTCTCTACATTATCGATGTGTTTTTCATTTTATTTCATGATATTATTTTCCTGTTCTTTTTCAATTACATTATTTATTATTTGGAGTTATTATAATAATATTCTTAATCCATATTACTATAATAAATATGAAAAATTGTATACATCTAATACAATGTGATATTCAATAAGAAATATGGAGGCTTGGGAATAACTATTAAGAGGAATTATAGAATAGGTGCTAAAAATACGGAAATATGATGATGTTTTATAGTTTTTGTTGTACTCTCATAATTAAATTATGTGTCGAATATAAATTTTAGATACATTGATTTAATCATATTTTTATAAACCTTTACGTATTTCAAAGAGTTGTATATTTGTACATTATTGCAGTATATTAAAGAATCTATGATAAACATATTTATGTGAATTTAAAAGATAGTAATTTCCAATAAATTTTCAATTAAGATCAATATTAAAATAAATATATGAATAATTAATGTAAATAAGATGGAAATATGGATTAGATATTAAATAAAAAATTACTATTTCATGTAATTTAATATACCCTCTTCTAATGTTTAGTGTGTTCTTATAGTTATGAAGAGTGGTTTTATTATATATATTGACATTTTATGGTGGGTAGTATTTAATTTTTGTCTGAGTTATATGAATTTAGGTTGTTTTATATAACTATTCAATCAATTAACTATATTGAATAAATAATTATTATGGTTTACCTAAATAATTAATCAGTGAGTGAAGTGTATATCATAATAGTGTGTCTTGGATAATAAATAGATTAAGTTATCGTATCTCATGTAATATTTTGTTTCTTATGTTAACTTGTGACATAACATATATATATTACAATATATAATGTATATTTATTTGTTTTCATAATTTATTTTTATTCAATGTCCATATTTACAGTAATTATTTGTTCATGATTATTTGTATGAATTCAGGTATGTTTTCATATTTTTTGTATTTTTTCTGTTTTTTACTTTAATATATATTATATATGTAATGGTATTTGGTTATATCTATTCCTACATGAGTTATACATTCTTTAGGCACAGTGCACCAAAATAAGGGTTTTAGTGGGTCTAGGTTATCAGATGTTTACTCCTTAGTGGATATAGGGGATTACCATTGAGACATAAATATATATGGGATATAATGGTTTATATATTAGAGTATATAGTTATTTAAATGTATATATGTTTATATATATTGGTTTTAAAACCTAAAATTTATGCCTCATAGAATTATTTATTGGCTAAAATGGATTATGGTTTTTAAATATACATATATCCCCTAACTATGATATCTTGTGGTTTGGTTATATATTTTGTATGTGATGTCTTGACGCTAAAAAAAGATGCATTGATGTAATAATCTGGTTTTGTAGTAGTGATGTGGTGAATAATATTATACGGTGATGCTGTGATGGATGGAATTATATGTTACTGTTTATGATAAGAATATTATCAAAATAAAATTAATTATTTATTAAGATGATTCAAAGAGTGTTGATTTGTTTATAGACCATATATACTATTTTTTGTTATTATATAGTCATAATATATTATTTATATATTGGTCAATTATATTATAAATTAATCATTCATGTGTTACTGAAAAAGGATGGGGCTCTTGTATTTAATTTTGGGTTTAAAAACTAACTTAATGTTTATACATGATTTATGAATTTTCTAGTTATTAGAATTTAAAATAGACTACACTAATATGTTTATTTTACATGCATATATAATTTATTATAATTATAATCCAACAATATATTTTCATCTTACCACCACTCTAATATATCATGAGTAATTTTTAGGATATCCCAAGAGAGATTTAGGATTACACTATTTGGGAAGCTAGAGTTGATTCTCGAACGTCGTCGTTTCACTATCAGTATTTATATTATATTATAGAATCATATATAAATGATAAATATTTGTAATTATATATTTATTTTAATATATATATATATATATATATATATATATTGATAGATGGAGTGGGAGTTTGTTGTGATTTAGTTTAATGTTTTCATGGTTATTCATTACGGTAATTCCTCCCTTGTGTGTGACAAATACAGTTGGTAGCAGTTTCAAACATCTGATTTTTTTAGGAGGGAATATAAGACCAAACTCTTCTTTACTACCAATATTAGGGTTTAATTATTTCGGTGGGTCATTAAAATACTTCAATACTACGTGAGATGAACAATTATATGGAATTATAATTTATTAAAATAGAAAACTATATCCTTTTCAAATTAAACTATTAAATTTTTTAATAGATATTAAATATTCTATAGATGTCTTGATAACCATATTTATTTTTATGAAATTTACCAATGATGTAGAAGGATCATTATGACTATCAAATATTTTAGTATGATCATCAAAAGATAAATTTTACGTTCTATATCAAGAATATACAGTATATATTATGGCTATATATGAAATATATTATTATTATCAATGGAAATCACACATTTTTACAACTAAAATTATAACTACGAATATAGATAGGACATTTATCTGTTTTCTAATGTAAAGAACAACTGATGAACTAACTCTCTAGGGGTTATGTAATATTGAATTGGATTGCGAGAGAAATGATTGAAAATCGACACCAGGTAATTTTTTTAAGTGAAAACTATTTGTTCTAATATAACATTAAGTATAGTAAAGTTACTCTAATTACAACCATGGATAAATATGATTCTGTAATCTAAGAATACAGAAAAATGCTAGAGATGGAAATATAGTTATAAGACATGAATGAATATGTGGATAATACCTAGAGGATTTTTTATGACAACAATAATGTTATTGATCTACCCAATAATCCTATCTAGTATTCAATTTTTTTAAAAAAACTTATTTCAAATACAATTTTATTAAGGGTTTAGTGAAAAATTGTATCATCGAGTTGAATTATATGTCTACAAAAGTTTCAATTTATGATTTGTTTACAAAATTTACACAAATTGAAATATTTTATACATTAACAATAAAACTACATGTTTATCCTCCCCCTCTCACTTGATAATTCGTGATTACTCCAATATCTCTTTTGTTTATGTTTTTAAATAGGGATAAATGTAAAAAACACTTTCTATCAAACATTTAATACCCAATTTTTTTTTTGAAAAATATAGAGAAATTAGTTCATTTATTGAATGGGAGAGAGCCTAATTAACATAGCCCCAATTTTTATTTCACCTAGAGATATAATTATGTCTAAAATATTTATTTATCAAATAGTGTGGTTTGAAGGAAATAATAGTTGAAAAAAATGTGAATTAATGAGTTTGTTCTAGAGTTGTTAGTGTTAATTAATAATATGATAGGGGAAATTTAAGATCCCTATAGAATTTTTGAAGTGTTGTATTTGGTGTAATCAATGAGTGAAAATACATAAAATTGTTCATAAGGTTATTTAGATTGTATAGAGTTTATTTTATATGATATGGGATTACAAGATATGATTTAACAATATCATGGGGATTCTTGAGAAATACTATGATTTCCAGAGTTTTGAAAAATATTTTTTAACTATTTCCTAGATACATGTTACCCAACCGATATGTGAAAAAAATTCATTGTAGATACTTGAACATAACATAAAAATTTTAAGAAACAATTTTTATGGAATGGTAATTCTTATAAATAATAAATCATTATCTCAATATGAAATCAATGAATTTATGAAATCCCTGATGCATACATGTCTATCTAATGAATATATATAATTCACTACTGAAGAGATCTGGATGTATTTTCAAATCTATAATAAATAAGAGTAATTTTGGGAATACATAAAAGTAGATCCAGAAGACAAATAATGGTTATTTTTTTGAGTCACATTGAGATACATGAGATTCACCTAAAACATACATAAGAGTAATTACTATGGAAGTTATTAAAGTACTCAGAGGTACACTATAGCTCAGAAAGGATACCATTTGAATTGAAAGTCAAAAAACTAGGAATTAAATAAAATCATAAGTTTCTAATAAAATTATGTGAGTGATGGTGTCTAAAATTTAGAAAAGAGACAATTTATTTTGGAAGCATCATGAAATTAGATTTATAGATTGATAGATTACTATTCACATTTCAATTAGGCTGAGAATATATTTAACCTATTAATCAATCTATGATTTTAGGGGAGTAAAAGAAATAGATATTGACCAAAATGAGAGAACCATGTAGCAATGTTTTTTAATAATTAATTACTAGTTAAAGATATATCTCTAACATGAGACATATATATAATACAGAGAATAAGTGAATGTCATGATGATAGATAAGAACATGGTTCTCCTGAAGATAACACAATGGTAGTTGAAATTTCTTATAGAATATTTCTCAATTTTAAATTGTGAAGTTCAGTCATTTCATGTAGGAAATCATTTTTACTTACATATTATATAGCTAAATAATTACTTCCATGGTGATAGGTGCCACAAAAAATGTCTTTCCTATACATAGAATGTACAATTTTAATAGAATTTATGAATGTTTTAAATAGGAATTTACAACATGATATCATATTGTCTTGAAGACTAAGTTCATCTCTATATTATTTGAATAGATATTCATGGAATTTTTCTAGTTTCACATTTATATTGAAATAGATTATTTTAGGTATTTATTATTAAACCTATGTAAGGAGTAAAAATATATATTGTAAATTATAAGAGAAGTAATTGTTAAACTGACCTGATATGGTTTGGTGTTTAAAATTAGACGTTTTGAAAAGATATGAAAACAAAATTCTATAATAAGTGTACTGAAGAGGTATATCTAGACGGATAATGTGAAATACATTCCCTATAACAATTTTTTTTAGAATTTAATAGATATCGAAATCAATATACATGTATTGTTCCTAAAAATATTCATCTAGTTGAAGTTATTGATGTCAGCCAAGAGGATCTCATAGAGTGATTCATTGATATCCTAGAGTATATATGATTATTTTTTCACTATATTATATATCAAAACATTCAATTGGTGGGAACTAGTATATTATATTATCTATAACAAAAGGTTTTGTAAATTGTGTTTGGTTCAACAAGATATCTACCAGAAATAACTTATAATAATATTTAATATTAGTTAAAATTATATGACTCAAAGAAATCCAAATAACATAATGGATGTATTAACACAACTCAAGGGAGAACATTGTAAAAATATTATTTTTTTCTTATACTTTTATTTATTTTATATTTTAAAAAGGTTGATAAAATCATATTACTGCGAATAACTCTAACAAGTCATAGAGTATTTCCCCTATAAATTGTCAAAATATTTTATTAATACCCCCTAAATATTACATGATTATTTGGAACTTCACAAACCATGTAATATACTAGTGTAAAAAAATTCAAAAAAATATAGAAAATAAGATATAATTCAATATACTAAAAAAATTCAAAGATTTATTTTCCTACTTAAGAACTTACTTAAATAATTTATCAACGATGGCATATAAAATTAATGGGGAAATACCCATCCCAAGGGAAATAAAATGTTGTATACTGATCAATGAATTATTACATAACATATATGGGAAATGTGAAAAATTAAAATAATTAAAGGTATTGTTTTATCATTTACCAAGTGAATGAGAATGTGTGAAATATATCAAGAAAATATTTAAACTCATAATATTTATAACAATATGTCTACCACTTATAAAAAACCTATTGAAAGATTATAAAACAATAAAATATGTCATATAAAAAGATTAACCTATCAAGGATTATGTTTAATAGAAATTTTCTATTACTAATCCATAAAAATAAGAATATAATATTTTATGATATACATGAGTTTAATCATGTGATATGTATGAGATGAATATAATATATATTACCTTATGATATTGAATGTATGGAATCTTGTTAACCACTTCCACTTATTTTAAATATATTATATTAGGTTTTGAATCAACAATAGTTTAATTTGTGTACTTATAAATACATTGTGATTATTGAAATTTTACACAATCACAAAACCCCCCAATGGTATGTGTAATGGGAACACAAGTGGGAATCCATGTAATGGAAGGTGATAATAAACTCTCCTCATTGAATAAATAAAGATAATATATTGATGGGGATAAACCCATTTTGTAGGAAAGACTTTTCTAATAAATATTAAACTCTCAAAATATCCATTCTCTTCATTTTTATTCTTTTGAGATGGTTCTAGAACACCTATTCACCCAATAACATCTTTCATATAATATGATAATACTAGTGGTTGTTGTACTGCATGTGAATTTGAGAATCATTTTGTTCCAATATCATTGATCTCCATCAAACATAACAAGTAAATATAAATAGCGATGGAGTATTCACTATTTGAGGAACACATGTTGATATTCATTTGTTTTTACTATATTTTATGAAATAATTATTGATTATGTGACTATATGGGTTTCTCCCACTACATTGGTAACATGATAATCTTTCAAAAATATATTATTATACATGATAATGTATTGTGTCATTCTATAATAATATTATGTTATAAGATAATGGAATGTGAGATTAATTGTCATAGGTTATGATTAATATATATCACAAGGTATGATACATTGAATCCCATGGTTTTTTTGTATTGGTTGATATAATGTGGATGATATCATAGTGTATAATTGAATCTTGAGGATTTTTGAATAACAAAGAATAAAATATTAGTAGTGAACTTGGAGATATCAGAAACAATGATTTACTTGTAATATTTAATACAATGTTTTTTAAAGGTGAAACAAGAACTAAATGGTAGAACTAACCACTCACTATTTACAATTGGGATATTATGCTTAGAAAGTGTTATAAAATCACAAAATCTCCCTATCTATGATTCCCAAAAAAAACATATGTTTTTTATTATCCCCATAATTGTAGAATAAGACATTGCCAAAATTGTAATTTTTTTTAAAATCCATCAACTATGTATATTGTTTCTATAATTTATTCAATATGCATATTATATAAGATTTTTACAAAACTAAAATAAATATGAAATGTAAATATTAATATCTCATTTTTGTAAAAAATAAAATCTATACTTATTTATTTATTCTATTCATAATTAAAATTTATAATATTTTTTGAAAATATGAATATTTTTAATTCTTTATTTTAACATATAAATTAATTTATATATATATTAAATACATATATTACATTCTAGAAAAAACAACATAATATTTATTTTTCATTTAGATTTCCTTGATTTTTTGAATTTATGTTTTTATATTGAATATATTTATTAACTATATTTTATTCATATTTGGTATTATATTCATCATGGAATAGAAATATATGTTTTATAATGTATCCCCATGTAGAGGGACTTTTGGTAGGACTTCCATTTCACCCAGATTATTATCTTATTCTATAAATTTTGATATTCGATATTTATGGATCCTATAATAGAAATTTTAGGAATAGAAATTTAATTAAATTCTAACCCATCATAGGATTATTTTATATACCTTATTCATGTGATTCTTTTCTAAAGCTGTAAATATATTTTTCCACTATTTTAATCATAAAAAAAATCTATTATTTTTGTAAATATTTACTCCTTAATATGTTTGGAAATTAATTATTTGGACATTGTAATTGAGATTAAATAAAATTAAATCATAAGTGTCATGTACATATAATGGAATGAAACAAGAGAAAATACATATTCCATGGGATGAAATAGATATGGATTTAGTATTAATGTAATGTATATTAAATTGTAGAGTCCTTAGATGAAAACCACTCAATTATTAATTGTATATTATTTCAAAGGAAACACATGTACGAAACTCAATAATTTTAATTGGTATGTTTTTTCATAGCATGGTTCCCATAGATTACCTTTTATAGAATATACTAGATATGAAAATAATTATTTTTAGGTAACTTAATGTAAATATGATATTTTGATAACACTTAGCTACAAGAGGGTATGATTTAGGATACCCAAGTAATCAAGTTATTCTTATATCAATATGTTATATCTGTATAATTAATTGTGAACTAAACCATTTAAGGGTTTATATGATATGATTGGTATATTTTCATAAATGAAGAACAACATAGTGAGACAAATGTAATTGAAGTATAATTAATGAGTATAAAATGGATATTATCCCACAAAGGGTTTGATTTATAGAGTAATAATTATAGTGGGATTTCTTTCATTAAAATCCCTTTATGAAAAGATATAAATTATGGTACGCACACATTGATGTGTCTTTCTTGTTTTTTATTATATGCATCATTTTTTTCATTTTGTGGTCTTTTATAGGTAGAGGAAATAAAACTCTTCTGGACATGTATCAATGGATAATAAGTGTTCATAATGATAATCTTCTTGATTATAAAAATGTGGATATTATAGATATCATTATATACTTCCTTGACATCAGTTTAATAGATACTAGATTTGAATCAAACATTTATTATAACGAAAATATACTTACAGATAGATGATAAATAAAGATATCTAATGTATATCTATGCATTGGAAATGGGAAAAGAGATATTGAATTAGATTATATAACCTATTATCTTTGTGTACCTGGTGGATTAGTTTTGTAATTTGAAAACCTTTATTTTTTTCTTTCCACATACCAAAATTTGATTGATTTGCCTTGTATAGAAAAGAATGTATTTTTAGTCATTATTTATAATATTTTTTTCAAAATATATGAAGTAAATTTTTTATGAAATAATAAATATAGTACAATTTATATAATTTTTTATATGGAATGTATTATCTATGACATTATAAATAAGTGGTTGAATATTTCTTATAATCTGACATGCCATTATCATTTCACATCAAACATATAAACAAGAATCACTCTAAAAGACTATATAGATATAAATTATTGGAATAATTAAAGTATTAATCATTATATAAATTTAAAATTGCATATTATGAAAAAAATGAATAAACCATATTTTTGTGGAAAAGGTGAAATTGGTAATAAAAGTTATATATTATACATTTTGATGTATGTTAAAAAATGAGTACCCAATAAGGGAATGGGTTTAATTAATTTAAAACCATTGAAAACGACATTAGTATATTTGTTTATGTTTTTATGATGAAACCCATGATTAAAAATTTGGAAATTTAAATGTTCTAGATAATGATGTATATAACTAGCTATAAAATAGTATTAAGATTTTTTTATCAGATCATGGAAATGACAACTTGATCCACGAATTCACTAATATTTTGGGATATTTTCAAATATTTAACAACTCTCTCATCTTGGATTTCGATAATGTAATGATGTTTTTTATAAAAGGACTTATGCTCTATTAGAAATTGTTTCATTGATAATGATTTAGTGTAAAATTACTTTTCTTTTTGGGGGTATGCTTATGAAATTATTTTATTCTTACATACCCATTATCAATATAAATTAGTCATAGTGACACTATATGAGATATGGAAATGGAATTATTTTAATTTCATTTTTATTAATATTTTGGGGTTGTTAAACTTACATGTGAATTTTCTTTTATGAAAAAACAAACCCAAATTCTATTGAATTATTATTTTTTGTTATTATATATAATTTATGGGATATTATTTATATAGTCAAATATCAAGCAATGTGCATTATATTGTTTTTATACATTCCATTTTATGTGATATATTGTTTGATGAGTTATTATAAGGAAGGATGATATCGAAGAATTTTAAAATCACCGAATTGGAATCGTTACTCAGATAGATGTTGATTCTTCTCCAAAAGGAGCTATGGAAAATAAACTAACATAGTTAACATGATAACCACGGCATATTGGAAGGGTTCATATTTATTTTTAGAGATATATATTTATTTTTGAAAATTTTGATGAAGTAATATAAATAGATGATGAACCTACTTACTATTTAGAGCCAATTGACGAGTTATGATTATTGGAAATGGATAAAATTCATGTTATTTGATATTTAATCGAGGTACACTAACCATGTAAAAAAAATTTAGATACTCGTAAAGTTTTAAGAACGTATGATGAAAGTTGTATTTCCATTATGAAACTAACACGGATGGTAGAGTATGTACCTATAAATTTAACCAATGGGAAAATTTATTCATATAAATTCAGGTATTTATAATGAAGAAATAATTTTCCCAATAGAAATGACATATAATATTTTATATTTACCTACAATAATATATTTTTAGTTTTGTGACATATATCAAATGACTTTTAAAACAAAAATCCTTGTTTATAATTTAGTCAGTGGAATGAGTAAGATATTTCATATTTTCTTTTACGATCTAATTGTGTTTTCTATGGCATAAAATCCTCAATAATATATTAATGGATAGAATAAATGTTATAAAAGATGTAAGATTATATCAATTATTAAATAAAATATTTTAGTTCCATAATAAATAAATAATTTCTTCTATATAAAACATAATGAGTTTGAGTGTATGGTATTTATGATAATTAATATGGATGAAATATTTCGTGTATGAACTGATATCTCAAATTAAAATTCTTTAATGATATAATTGCGAAAATGATTCTTAATGAAAACCATT
Source organism: Viscum album (assembly GCA_963277665.1). Classification (NCBI taxonomy): domain Eukaryota; kingdom Viridiplantae; phylum Streptophyta; class Magnoliopsida; order Santalales; family Viscaceae; genus Viscum; species Viscum album. Next base: position 1,967,116,903 of record OY728133.1, read on the forward strand.
GGTGATGTTTCCAATGTAAGGGTATGGATATATATATTGATAGAATAGAGGGGGTACATTAACGGATTTAGAATTCATATATTGGGAATTTGATTCAGTATTTTACCATAGTTTACTCTAATAAGGGTACATTATAATTGTTTTACTACATGGATAATAAGAAGAATATATATTGTTCAAATGAATAACAAAAAATAGATAATATTATTTTCACATACTCCATTAAATAAATCATTTATTCCATTTCATGTACTCAACTCCATATCAAAAACATTAGAGGGGCCCAAGATAAACATGCCTTTTTTTCTAGGATGTTTATATCATATTCATATAATATAATATTAGTGAGAGAAATTAATTATAAAAAAGTATTTGGTGTAATAAAAATGTTCCAAAATTTTTGAGGAAGGAAAACCATACTCAAAAAAACCAATATGGTCTATGATATAATATTGTGAGATTATAATGGAAACTAGATATAGGTAAATGGTATATTAATTTCATGGAATCCTAAATATGTGGAAGCACCCTAAAATGGGACATAATTAGTATTAGTTAAGGCTCACTACCATGGTTATCAAATTGGAAAGAGTACCATGGTTGATTAGGTTCACTCCTAATTCTAATAAACAAAGTTTCCCAAATCACCTAATTGATTTGTTCACTCATCATTCAATAAACAGAGTGGGAAAACTCCAATGTTGGAGTTAGTTCACTCCCCATTCTGAAAAAATGTTTACTAAGTCCCATGTTGGATATGGTTCGTTCCCCAATATCACAAATTTAATCTCATGGAATATAAATATTTAATCATTCAATTATAGGGATATCTATTTCTAGTCCCATTTCATGATATCAAACTATACATAAATTGTAAACCTGATTAATCGAATGAAAAAAAGCCATGTCTGTAATTTTTTCACAATGAATTACCAAATGATATAACATAGTTATTTTCAAGAGAATAATGAATTAAATAGTTTTTCAATGTTCTTATTTTAATAATTCCTCACAGGCCATGAAAATTACAGACCAATTTTGGAAAATCCTTGAAAATAATTGAGGATTATTATGAATAAAAATAAATATTATAATTGATGCTTTTCAAAATGAACATTTAATCCACTAGTGAAGTAAATATATTATAATTTCCATACATTCCATAATTTAGTGAGGATTATTTTTCATGGAATAATGATTTTGATAAAAATATAATCCTCATATATGATATTTTATAGATGTGGAACATGTTAGTATATAATAAATCAAAAAGGTTAATTTAAATCTAGTTTACCTAAATTTGGTAATTTTGAATAGAACATGAAACATGTATTAAACCCTTTGGTGAAATTATTAATAACAAGTTATTTATAAATAAAATGTATTAATATATTTTAATAAATTATCATTTTTAAGATATAGAAAAATAAAAAATATAAACAAAATGTGTAACTTAATCATTATGAGGGTGGTTTGGGGGACCCTTGTTTGTTCTTTATATAAACCATTTTTGAAATTACACATCATAAAGAGGATAAAAAGTTATTTTTTAAAAATCATATGGGAAATTTTATGGTCACACAAGATAATATATAATTAGGATTCAACTAAATGTGGAGAATATGTGAGGGGAGGAAATATAAATGTGTAATGGAAAAATTATTATTTTAGGGGATGTGAATTATTCATAACATACATGAATTTTCAAGAAATTAACTCATAAATATCTAAAATATAAATAAAAATTGATTCTCCAACTATATAAACTTGGTATATTTTATGAAATTATTAATTTAACATTAGGGTAAAATTATAAGTCTAGAAAAATAATTTATTTATGAAAGATCCTTATATTTCAAATAGGGAATCAATCATATCCCATAGTAAGGTTGAGGTTTTATGTTATTTAGGATCCCAATTAAAATAATTATGATATTAAAATTTAAAGGATTAGTAGTTACACCATAAAAAGAAGTATTGTTTTTTAGTGTCAAAGAATTCCTCAATGAAGGGTGATTAAGACATAAACTCTTACCTTTTTCAAGATTAATTGTACACATAGGAATAGTTTAAAAAATAATAAAATTAATTCTATTATATACTATATTAAGAACCGTATTATTTTATAATTATTTTTACCATTTGTTAGTATATTATTTTTAATTTTTTTTATGTTTGTGTGCAATTTGAGTATGTGTTTTCATATTTGGAATGTTTTTGGGATCAAATATGTAATAATTATAATATTTTAAATACATATTGTAATTAATACATCACCAAATAAAAAAATTATTATTAAATAATATTAATATAACCTTTTTAAATTCACATAGTCATAAATGATATATTTTTATAGAATTATTAATAAAGGTGGTTAAATCGACCCAGACATTGACACACTATATCTGGATGGGTGGGAATGGTTACAGATGTGTAAAATATCATTTTAACTAGTGAATAAAAATAATATGTATATTTTTTAAATTATAGAATAACATTTTACGTGGTTTGGATAAATCATTAAAATCAAGATGAAAAAAGGAAAAAACGTGACTTAGTTAAGAGATTAGTTCACACAATAAACTATTAACATAATATTTTTTAAGTGGATGGAATGAGGTAAATAATGGTTTTCACTTAATATAAGAGCGTTTTAGTAATATAATGATTTTGAGTTCATTATATTAATATGGTTGGGATGTGTTTGTAGGATGGATCATAAGATGACAATGTAAGGAGTACGTAATACTCACCTTAGTATCTTAAATACTCTCCTACAAGAATCCTTGAAAATGAAGGTATTAGGCTACATAATTGAGAAATGATGCTTATGAAATTGAGATCAAAATATATGTGGATAAATGTTTTCATGTTTCAAAAATGAATTCAATGTAATGGAAGAGTAAGTAAATAGTTGAAGTGAGCCCATTTATAAGTGAATACAAATGATTTTCCTTGAATACTCCATTGATTTTAAATAACAACACTATAGTATTTAATGGAAAATGACTCCATATGTTAAAAAAATAGTGTATGGGGTGTTATCTATTTACGAAATCTTCAACCAAGTATTTACACCTATGTTTTAAACACTATTGATGTGATTTCATCTTAGGTTTTCATTTTTACCTTTTTTTATCTTATTAACTAGTTTTTCATTCAGTATTTTTTGTTTTACAAAAATATAAAATGAACCCTCTATCTAAAATATGTGTTTGATGAACCTAAATTGTTTCTCAAATTAATTTCATTCAATTTAAAAATAAGTGTTACTTAAAATATAAACTAAAATATATTATATAAAGAAAAATATTGTTCTGTTTGAAAATACTTTTTAGGCAATATGTGTTCATAATTGTATTTAGAAGTTGTTATAAATTATTATTTTTAATATAATTAATTAAATGTTTTAAAAAAATATTAGTGTAATAATTTAAACGATATTAGTTTAATTAATTATAAAAAAAATTACACAATATTAATAAAATATTTCTTTGAAAATAACAGTTTTACCTTTATAACTTTCAATAATATAAATATAATAAATCATATATTTATGAAAAAAATTGAAATTGGACATATTATAAAAAATAATCATATTGATCTAAAATATATAATACATTTTAATATATTAAAATTTTCTTTAGCGATGAAAAATAATTTTTAATATAATTTAATTTAAATAACATTTATAATAAAATATTATATATGTTTCCATAAATATACACAAGGGGTTTATAGAAAAATTTTATATTATATATAATTTATTTTACATATAAATACACATTTTTTAAATAAAAATGATTTAAATTTATTTAACTCATTCACGTGTTAGGATAACATCAGGGAACAACAATTTTTTAGTATAACATTTATTTTTCATCTAATCACACAAAAAATAATATGATAAAAATACCAAAATTCATATTAACATAATATTGATATGATAAATTAAAAATTAACCTGAATTTTGTAAGCCTTTAAACCTATAAATTGTTAATTTAACTTTTAAATGGAAGCATAAGTATACACTGAAAGAATTTTTTATTAGAAAATTACTTTTTACATAATATCTATTTCTATCCTTATTTTCTATAAATTAATAAAAAATAATTGTTAATATATTATTAATATAAAATGTATTCATATTAGAAATATTAATTTTATACTTTCTATAAGTAAATAAAATAATATTATTATTTTTGAAAAAAAACTATAAGTTTATCTTATTAGTTATTAAAAAATTGTAAAAATAATGACATTTATTTCTATATATACTCCAATAAGTGGTTATCTCTATTTTTAATGAAATATAGAACTACCACATTATAGTAGTTTTCTAAACATAGAATTTTGTTATGGGTGAAACATGCTATTAAACAATAGAGATTTTCAAGGGAAATTTAATTTAAAATCTTATTGTTTTATATTATTTCCCCCTTAAATAAATTGAGCCATGGTAATTTTAATTATCAAATAATAGTGTAAATATCAAATCATATATACAATATGGAAATGAATTAAGATATAATTTATATATAGATATCAACCATTCAAATTTTAAAACATGACTATTTTATCAGAATATGGTTAATCTAAATATTGAGTTCTTCTCTATCAATTTTAAACAGGTGTCTATTGTTATTCGATACCATTATACAAATTATGTAATGTATTTCACAATGGTTTTCATAATCATCCATTCACTAATAGATTTTCATGGTTTCATATGAAATTTCATATTATCATTCCAACAAATAATTTTCTCTCTATGTAGATCAAAAACATTTCAAATAATCATAATAAATTTATTTAAAATAAGGATATAAATATTTTCATAAATCAAAATCCATTAATACTTTAATATGATCCATATAAATTTAATAAAATAATGTTAACACGAGGAATTTTTATTTAAAAATGTAATATTTGGGGAATAAAAACCTAATATACGGAATATGCATATACATCGTAATGAATAATTTTACCAATCAGTGGCTTATAATCATTATCATTATTAAAAATAGATATTTAAAAGTTTATTCCTTGATGCCATTCCCTAGGAGTTTTTGTGTCGATTATTATCTAAATCCATAACATTAGTGCATTGGTTTTCATAGTTTTAAAATTCCTCACATCTATGGCTTAAACTATTATTGGACCTTTTGGAAGAATATTATTTTTCCCTATCGTGGAACAAAACTCTCCATTTATCCATGGAATAATGTTTCTCGATGTCCCCCATAACCAAAGATGAACTATATTACGGCTCCTTTGAGTCATTCTCCGGAGTGTCTTTCCTTAATTTTTTAAACATTGAATGTTAGGAATTGATTTCTTCAACCTCGATGCCACTAAAATATGTTTGAGAATCTGTCCTTGTTCTCTTTGGTGTGTTCATATTTTCAGTATGACTAATGTGGAAAAACATAAATTCGAATAGTTGTGTTATTTGATTCATCCAAATTATGTCATTAAATTCTTTGGTATCATCTTATTATATATTTTTATTTTTCTAAAATACACTAGATAGAAAGGGGTATCACAACAACAATACATGTTTCATTCAACAGTGAACTGGGAACACTTCAACTGAATTTTGAATTACATCAATGTCGTTCCAATTTCGATTTCATTTTATAATTAAATTACCTAAACTAAAAAATAAAAATGTATATTTAAATATGTGAAATTGTGAAAATCGTGATAATGGTTTCCATAGGTGGTTTCAAAAAAAATAATTTCACTTTATTTATAGTTAAATCGCATCTAATATCTAAAAAATCATAAAAATATTTGATGTAGGCATGGTAATTTCATTCAAAACTATCCTAGCCTCTTAATTATCATGTTCAAATGAGTTAAAATAACTATTAGAAATTATGGAATGATTGAAAATGAAGTAAAATAATGTAACCCAATGATCGTGAATAAAATATACTTTACCGTGCTATTTTTTTACCATTGGAGACTACTGGTCCGTTATAAAATTTGGAGAGAAATAATTAATTAAATTTTTGAACTATAATAAATCATAAAATTATTCTCCATGTGAAGATAAATAATTAAATTAGGGTACACACCCCAAGGAACTTGAACCAATAACTCTTACGGATCAATAAAACCTTATTCGGCTGACCTCCAACCAAGTCTAAATAAAATACAAAGGCGGAAGAATAACATGAGAAATGATGAGAATGAAACTAAATATAAAGAACTAAAATTAAAAAAATGGATTACTGGTGTAACATTAATGAATCAGAAAGGATATTAGATGAAAATACTAACATATGACAATCACTTTCAGAGTTAGAAACCTATTGGAAGCCTCCCGATGGTCAAATCGATGAACCTTAAATCCATACCAAATTTCATTGGCCAGAACCCATAACATTAACCATATAAATATGCCTTTTGATTTACATGGTAATAACTTTTTAAAATATATATGAGGTCCATAATAGATTAGATTCCATCTAAATATACATTTAAACATTCACATATTTTCCTACTTGGAATGTTTGATGGTGCAACATGTGTGTCACATCATTAAAGTTTCTCCATATAATATATTTTTTCCACACTTATATTCATGTCTTATATCATACACACTTCTTGAACGTGGTTCACGACATGAATTACATCTCTCCAGCATTATATTCACTATTTGTCTTTATTTATTCAGTTTCGAGCATCTAATACATCATGTGGCCATCCAACATCATAAAAAACCATATTTCAATGGGAATACAGATTTGTTTAGATTCAATCAATTATCATTGATTCTTTAACATTCTTAATTTTTGCACAATGTTATTTCCTCCATATTATTAAAAATGTGGTTCTATGATAGAAATACATAAAACATTGGTATAAAACCTTAATTTCATATTAAATAAGTAAAATTATAAGAAACAATATTAAAAACCATCAAAATATGTATACTAAATTTAGATGTCAAGAGTATAAAAATATAATTTTTAACACTATGTTATATCCTCTTTATTCTTCCATTTAAAAATTTATAGTGTTTCCCATAATGTTTCTTATTAAAATGATTTCTTCAATATCCAACTACATATAAATCAAAAAGGGTTATTTATGAGTGATCAATATTAATATAATAAGAGTATCATCATAAATAAAATTATGAAAACTCAGCCTCAAAATTTATTTCACTTTGAAACCAAAAAATTATATTTCAATTAAACCAATATCAATCATTGGTCAATCTATGTTTATTTATTATTAGTTTTCTTAGACTCTATAATCTAATTCATCCGGAAAAAAAATAATTTCTAATTTATCTTAATGAGAAAATGGTAAAATAATGCATATCAAAAAGATATTTTAGTCAAGTTTTACAATATTATGCCCACTCATCATGAATAAGTTTAAAGATTTAGTTAGGGTGCAATTGTACTTTTTTGTGGTTATTTCCCTTAGGTTCATCTATGACACAAATTCATGATCATTCTAACATCCATACATGGATTTAATTTCTTTGAGAACAAATTTTTTTTTATTTAACAAAACTTTTTTCTGTGATCCTATACATTGATATCTCCTAATTGTTTTCAATAAATTTATCATATCATTCTCCCAAAAATAAATGCACTTATCTGAAAAAAACTAAACCTTACTCTGATAATAACTATATGACCCAAAATGAACATGTATTTATATTACATAATTTCTAGAAATTAAAATTTTAATCACATAAATTAATATGAAAATCCCATGAAAGGATGGTTTAGTTTCATAGAGGCCTATCGACATAAGTAATTTATTTTTAAAAACATTTAAAAATTTCAATATATTTGAGCCAAAAAATACCCCTTATAGACCTACTATATGTTACACTTTTTTTCCCAATATGAGGAATGGAAACATGTGATACAGTTGAGCTGAAATAATCAATAATGGAAAACATTTCAACGTGACACTAATGGTTAGATATTATTCATATGATAAAAAATGAATGTGAAAAAATACTAAAATTGACTTGGCATAAAAGATGATATACATAAATTAAAAGGGAAATATATATAATATCAATACAAAAACATTTTACATGACATAGCTATTTAGAATCAACATAGTTTCATGGAATATAATAATTATATCCTAATTTCAACGAATTATAAATATGTGGAAATATCATAATACATGCCATTATAAGAATAATGCATGGCTTACTACAAAGACTATAATTGTAAAACTTTTCTTATGGTGGATTCGGTTTCCAACCCATTCACATAAATGTAATAGAAAACGTACCATATTAGAGTTGGTTCACTTCCCATTTTTAAATCATACTTAATATATTCTCACGGTGGATTGAGTTCACCAACCATTCCAATAAACACATCATAAAATGTCCTAAAGCCGATTGGGTTTACTCTGAAATCAAATACATAACATTTAATGAGATATAGCGCTGTAAATAATTCAATTAAGGGATATGTAATTCTGGAACCACCCTTCAAAAGTCATTATTAACATGAATACGAGGTATATAAAGTTAAATGAAACCAAATATAAAGCATATACAATATAAAACATATGATAATGAAGTAAGTTTCATAATCCTATCTCATAGCATAACTGAAAGTTATATCACAAGGATTCCCAATATAACATTGATTAAATAATTTATGATATTCAAATTTTAATAAATAAAAATAGTACTTGTATATTTATTTCATTTTTAGGACAATTATTTGAAATCATCAAGGAGAAGTAAGATTAAAAATTAATTGCATTATTGGTGCTTATTGAAATGTGAATATTATTCTTTATAGAATGATATAAGAAATATTTTCTATTTAGAACATAATTGAACAATTATTATTTTCTATAAAATAATGATGGTTCCAAAATATATTAATAGTGATGAAAAATTATTAATGTTAAAAATTTCATGAAATAAGTTATATGAATGTTCCTTTATGATACATTTAATTAATATTCGGAATTTTGAAGGCAAATTAAAAAATGTACTAACCGAATCTTCATATCTCTTTCGACGAGTTATCATATTCCTCTATCTTGTAGAATCTAACTCCAGTGGCTCGGTTTAAGAACAAGAGGCCTTCTGTGGATGACTTCGACTGATTTGTTTTCGGTTTGTGGGACCTTCAAGAGCGCGCGGTGGTTGGCCTGCTTGACAGTAAGCAAATAATGATCTGTTTCGAGTCAGAAGCTGATCTCATTCAGGCATGGTCGAGAGCACCGCTCTACTTCCAGGGAACTCACTTTTTGCTACTCCGCTGGTCATTTGATCTTCATATGAACTACGACTCTCCACCCATCGTGTTCTGGGTAAGATTTCCCAAAATTCCATTGTCGTTTCAAAATAATTCGATTATTAGAATGTTGGGCAACATGGTTGGTCATTTTCCTTTCTTTGATAGTCGCACCGAGGTGGTTTTCCATCTGGTAAACCCTCAGGTGTGTGTTGAAATCGATGTGTCTCAAATCCCGTATGACATTGTTTGGGTTACGATTGGTGAAGAGTATCATTGTAAGCAATGAGTCATTTATGAAGATTTGATAGAGTTTTGTGCTTCTTGTAGGAGGCTGGGTCACGCAACGGAGGTATGTCAAAGGGGACATGCAATACGACGGAGGAAGAACCACCGTAAAAGGAATTCTACTCTACCCATGGAAGATGACTCCCATTTGGAAGCTAGTATAGAGAGGGGTCATGATCTGAGATCCAAAGGTCCTGTGGGCATAGATGGGTGTGCTGGTGGGTCTAGTACAACCTAGAATGATAAGGAAGCTGGATCGGGTAAGGTGTCTTTTGAGGGAAATAACCATGACTCTAGAATTTTGGGGGAAAACATGATTAACCCAAAAGACAGTGGAGATTTTAATAGGTTATGGTAGGAGAATGGGGCTTCTACTAGTTATCTGGTCAGTGAATTTACAGGGAAGGATGGGAATGGTGGGACCTTGGTTCATACGGATGTGGTAGGCTCATTTGGTGTCAAGGAACCCAGAGGTTTGGATCCTTTGGCACAACCTTTTCTGTTATTGAGTAATAGGTTTGATAGTTTTTCTGACTTGATAACCGAGGGTATGGAGAAGGCTAGTCTGACTAGATAGAATGATGTAGAGGAGGATCCAGGGAGACAGCTAATTGATGGATTGGTTGATGAAATCGGTGGTGTCATGGGACCTTCATCGAGTCAGCAAGTTGATGTTGCCAGACTGACTGCAGGTGCTCCAGGGAGCCAGTCAGGGGAGGTTACATAGGCTGGAGATAGGCGGTTAAATATTGGTGGTTTGGAAATGGAAGATAACCACTTAGTGGTCAGAAATTTCACCATGGTTGAAATAGTTAGGAATCTGAATCTTCATATTGGTAGTGGTGTGTTAGAGGCTTCTGCGGTGACTTTGGAAAAGGAACCTGGAAAGAGTGACTCCCTACCTTTGATGGAAATTAATTCTCCAGATCAGCGGAGGGAGGAAAATGATGGGAGCCCTGTAACGGCATTGGGGGTCTAGTTCGGTAAAGGAAAGGGGATATCTGGGGAAGGTAAAGAAAACATGAGCGACCATGTTGGTCGATCTTTTAGGGATGTTGGTCAAGGTGGGAACCAGCCTCGGGTTTCAGTAGAAGGTCATGTTTCGGCTAATCCTAGAAGACGTCCAAGGAGGGATTATTCTTGTCTTCCTCGACCGTTGTAGACTAGGTCCTCCTCCAAGAGGAATTGTGAGGTGACTGTGGCCTTCAGGAAGGGTAGCTTGACCAAGGGGACTTCTTCAGATGAAGCAGCTCTAGAAATTCTCAGGAGTCGGGTTAAAAGTGCAAACTACTGGAGATCGGCAGAATGGGAATCGACTATGGATACCGGTGAAAATGAATCCAGCTTGGGATGTGGAGATGATTTTTCCTTCTATAATGGGTAAGTATTTGTTTGTTATTTTCCTTGAGTTTGTGTTTGATTGACTTGTGGTTTTACATGGGAACCGGATCCTATAAACCGGCTTCTGATAATCAAAAAAATAAATTTCAGTCTAGAAGGATAACATTTTTTGGAAAATATGTCATTAAAAACAATAATTTCACTTAATTAAACCAATAATTATGGTACCAAATAAAAAGGAAAACATTGTAGGGGATGATATTTGTTGATATAAAGGGGAACCCGTCATTTAAGGGGATTATAATTATTCATATAATAGTTGAATTATCATGAAGTGAAATCAAAAATAAAGATTATTTGCAATAAAAATGAATCTATAGATATATAAATAGGCTTTATAGTATGAAATGAAATATAAAACTGAAGTATAAACATTTTAACTCATGATAGATGATTTAGTTAAGAAATACCCATTTATTTTATGGAATAAAAAAATATAATCCCATATGAAGTATGTTAATGAATGAAAGTGATTGTTATAAGATCTTATCAACAATTTCCTACATTTTTTGGGGTATGGGGGCATTATTACCTATGTATCTTGTATTAGGGACAAAATAGTTCATATACTAGTGAATGAGATCAATAAAAGGGTGATTGTTATATTATGGGTGTATATGGATATTAGCTGGGGAAACACCGATGGTGTGTTGGTGCATTTAAATAAAAGTTAGAGGAATGTCCATCAGAAAATGGTGTGGAGATTTTGGTGGTGATGTGCATGTGGTGATGCTGGGGGGAGGTTCCAATAATGGAGATCATATGGATTATATCTATTGGTGATGTTGGTGTAGTGTCGAAGAACCAGAAAGCAATGTGGGAGACGATTGTGCTACTTTTTAATGGGGATGGAAATGAGTTTTATGAGGTTAAGTGAATAAATTTGTTGGTGTGGGAGTAGGTGAGCATGGGATGATATTGGAAAAAATTCATACATTCAGTGTACATATGGTCAATTTCATATGGGCTAGGTTATATTGGTATTTAATTCCCACTGGGCATTGGTCTATATTTGTTGGGCTCTATACCCCCAGGCCTACATGCAAGGTTATGGGTTTCCATATACCTAGAAAACAAAGAGTTGTATTTAATTGATTTAAAAATATATATCTCCCCATAATTTTAAAAATATGACTATAGTTACACCATAGAAATTAATGTATTCATCAATGAAGGTCGATTGAGATGGAAAACCATATTTTTTTTAGATTCTCTCTATGCATGCTCTTGAAAAATTGAATAATAAATTAATGTTTATTAGATTGATTCTTAGGAACAATATTATTCAATATTTAAATTTAATATCAAAAAGTTATTATCGAAATATATTTTATTTATTTTCTAGTGTTTACATATTTTTATTATAAAATTAAATTTCTATTAGCTTATTTTATTAATTTTTGTGATCAAAGAAGAAATTTCATTAGAATGATAAATAATAAATAAAACTAGTCCATAAAAATAAAAAATATTTATTTTATTATTAACTCATAATAATATAATTATTTAATTTTTTATACTCATCGATGATAGTGTTTTGTTGCATCATTCTTGTTGGTTGTTAGATATACCCAAACAAGAACACTCTATATCTCAATGAGTCAGAATGTTTAAGTTAGTGTATCAAATCAATATATTAGAAGAATATGGTTATTATTATTATTATTAAGATGGTGTAATATAATTTTTTTCAATAAATATTGAAAATAATGATAAAAGTTTAAAAATATTAATACTCTGAGGCAGTCGTGTGAAAAAAACATAATTATCATTATATTTTATTTCTGTAATGATTAAAAGGATTAAATAACTTATTTTACACTAATATAATATCTGTTTGTATCATAATGATAGAATGTTAATTATAATACTATATTTAGGGGTGTTTTGGGAGAGAAATATTAATAAGAGAAGGTATGGTGCAAGAGTTAAAATAGGGTTCATGTCTTCAGAGATCAAGAAAGATGAAGTCCTTGTTGCTATGGTTCTGGAACACAAATAAATCATGTGAAAAACTCAATAGTTTTCTATTTTGATCAAAATGCAGGGGTGCATGCAAGCTGCTCCAACTAACCAGTTATTTGGATCTTAAGGAAGAGATAAGTTGCAGTAGATCTAATATAGGTGGGGGTAAATTTATTATGATGAGGGTGAAGACATGATTGTACTCATTCATTACTTCCATTGATTACGGAAGTTGTGACAATATGAGGAGAGTACTCTAGTAAAAAGAGCTGATTGCTTTCGATCCAGGAGATAATGCATGGATAGTATGGGTCACTTAAATACATTCACTAAAACAACTGAGAAAAAGGGTCATAGGGTTTTCCAGCATCGAGCTAGCATGGACTTTGTCCAGTTTATGGAAAATAAGGGTCTTATTGATAAGGGGTACTCTGAGGATCCCTTCACGTAGTGCAATAACCAAAGTGGAAATAGACAATGTTTCAGTCATCTTGACCGATGCCTTGTGAACTCACAAGCTATCAATGCATTCCCAAATGCCAAGGTGATCCATCTGGTTCGAGGGATATCTGATCACTCTCTGCTTATTTTATCTTTGACACCTAAAAAGGTCTTCTAGGAAAGGTTTAGATTCTATGATAACTAGACACTTCACCCCAACTTTCTTAATCATTTAAGGACCTCATGGGGGGAACTGGTGATATGGAACTACTGGGTAGCCATTCATACCAAACTTGGGAGGCTCAAACAGGGTATTCAAGAATGGACAAGAGCCCTTCCCCCTATTGACCAAGAGATGGATGATCTCAGATGACTAATTGATTGTCTGGAAGGGGAGCTAGAGGAAACGTGGAATGGTTTGATTTTTTAAGACCTTTAATCCAAAAGGAACTATATGGCAGAGTTTCTTCTTAATCATGAACATATGGTCTGGGAATGATCGTGGATAAAGTGGTTACATGAGGGAGACAAGAACACGACATTCTTCCATGCATGCATCTAGGATAATGGTCAGTCAATCAACCCCAATATTAGGATGGAAGAAGGATCATACATGGATGATAGTGATGTAGTGGGGGTAATGGATTCTTTTTACGTTGAAGATCTTGTTACTATCCATAACTTGAAGCTGGATGGAGGGTACTCAGGCATGGGTGTTGATCATTGCGATGTGATTCACAACCATGTTTTTAATAATGAAAATGCTTGCTTGGAAGGAATCCTAGATGAGCCAAATATCTAAGCGGTAATGTTGAGCCTTGACCCAAATATCACTCTAGGAACAGACTATTTCCCTAGATCGTTCTACAGATCTTCGTGGGAAGTCATCAAGGAGGATATAACTTCTACTGTATAGGACTTTCTCCCTCGGAGGATACCTCACTCATGTTGCTAAAGCTACGAATATGGTTCTTATCCTGAAGGTGAAGGATCCCTCCTCCCTGTTCCAGCACCGTTTACTGAGCATGTGTAATTTTACCTATATGATTCGTGCGAGTATCATCAACATAAGTCTGGTCACTTGTCTTCCCCGGTGGATATCCATTGAACAACATAGTTTTGTGAGGGGGAGATCTATATAGGGGAAATCAATCTGGATCAGAAGCTGTTCAAGGGCCTGAATAAAAAGTCCCATGGATCCAATATGGTCATGAAACTGGACGTGAGCATGTCATACGGTAGATTGGATTGGGGATTTATCAATAGGGTCCTGACATGCATTGGAATGTCTCCCAAGGCCTTAGACATTATTTTTAGATTCCTTAGCTCCCCGTGGATGGTAGTATCCTTCATGGGGAAAATATGAGGATTATTCAAGGCTACCTAAGGCTAATGGAAAGGTGATCATATTTCACTGAGTATTTTATTTCTTATTCATGACACTCATAGCAGGCTTCTCAACAGGGGAATTTCAAATGGCAGTATAACTCTTTTTCGGAGGAATCAAAACTGACCTTACATATCCCACCTAATCTTTGCGGATGACGTGATTATTTTCTTGAATACAGGGAGGAGTCTTGTGCGGTCCATTAGGAGGCTTCTGAAAGAGTATTGCTATGGGAGTGGGCAGTTGATAAACCACACCTAAAGCAACTTGTAAATTTCCAAAAACTGTGTGGCGAGACGGGCTGATGCCCTATGCAGAAGGATGAACATGCAAAGGGTTTTCTTCCAATGGAGTATCTAGGATATCCAGTTTCTTCAAGAATAATGCATTTTCGGGACTATGATATATTGGTAAGAACGATAACTGGTCAAGTTATCAACAGGAAAAATAACTTTCTTTTTTTGGGGGGCGTATCGCCCTCATCAACATTGTACTAGCTACCATTCTGTTGCATGCATTGGCTTCCACTTCAGTTCCAAAAGGGGTTATTAGATCCATCGATGGGATCATCATAGGTTTCCTGTTGGATGTTCTAGGGTAATGAAAGAGGCACTAGGTATCTTGGGGAAGAATCGCTCAGCTAGTACATGAGGGGGGAATTAATGTTAGGAGTGTTGAGGTAACGACGTAGTGAATGCATAGAAAGCTGGCATGGGAGATCGTGGAGAACCATACCCTCTGGGGGAAGATCATGCAACCCAAACTACACCAGTTTTACTGAGAAAGGAAGAGTTCAAGGATCCACCTTTTGGAAGATGTTATATCCAATAGTTTCGAGTATCCATTATCATTCTCGTTGGATTGTGGGAGATATAAACACACTTTTTTGGAACAAAAACTGTGTAGGATTTATTCTTCGAATCTCGGGGTGTTCATCCCCCATGATTACCTTTATGGAGGTGAGATTCTATCTCTATTTCGTTAAATCTGTATTATATAAGGAATAGAAGGACATTTTTTATTCTATATCTATTTTCCAAGAGCTAGAAAACTGTGTGTTTACCCGATCACATTCTGTGAAGTTCAAAACAAAGTAATTTCATAGGATTTCCCTCCCCCAAGCTCAGTAGGATAATTGGTTCGATCTCATGTGGTGAAAAAATTTACCATATAAATATAACTTCCTTGTCTGGAGAGTTTGGAAGCTGGAGGTCCCTTCTGACAAGAGCATCGGGAAAATGGGAATTTGTCTCGCCTCCTAGTGCCAGTGTTGTTGGAAAGAAAGTGAGGATACTAGCAATCATATATTATTTGAAGGAGAATGGGATATGTAAATCTGGTAGTATTTTGGTGTATCTATAGCGGTATCCACTAATGAACTTCGAGTGTCAGAGTTCATTGAGAGACATTTCCAGGGAACACTGGATAAAGGCTCGGAGAGGATGGCATGTTTAGTGGTTTTTAGTGCTGGTTGTTGGTGTCTATAGAATGAGTGGAATAAATCTATATATGAGGTATAGAAATCATGAGGGAGGTCCAACATAGTGTGAACCAAATTCCTGCTCATGGATATGGTAACCCTTTTCAAGGGATGGCAGGTTTCTCCCTCCCTTCGGATATTACAGGCTTTCCCCGAGCTAGTTTCTCCCATGTTGGGTTTGCAAGGGCAGTTGGTAAGATGGAATCCCCCAGCAGAAGGCTTAAAGAATATCATTTATGGATCATGAAATATAGGTATCATCAGAGGAGGAGGAGTGGTCCTTAATCTGTGAGGGGTGTGATCTTTACTTTCATAGCTCACTTTGGTTACAGAAGGAAAATTCAGGAGGAGGCCAAGGCACTTCTCACCATGCTCAACTAGTGTAGTCAGAAAAATATGGACAAATCCCTTATGGAAACTGACTTGAAGATCATCCAAGACTCCCTGATAGACAAAGGATCAACCCCCTGGGCAGTCACATACACCATTAGGATATGTAAGGAACTTCTGAAGAGCAGCACTCAAGTTACACACACATAGTGAGAAGGGAATAAAGTCACAGATTATCTGGATTCCCTTTCCATCCCAATATCAGATGTCAGATGCTTCTCCAATGCCTCCTCATTGAAACCTGAGGGGGTGAACTTAATTTGGAGTGATGCACTAGGTCTCCACTACTTTAGACCTCCCTAAGCTTGCTGATGCAGGCTCTTAGATCATTAGATAACATGTATTTTCTCTTGAATAAGTATATAGCAATGATAATAAATAAATTAAATTAAATTTATTAGATAAAAATTTAAGTATTGAAAATTTAATTATTTAAAATATAATAATATATGTGTAAAAAATGATATACGTGTAAAAAATAATATATGTGTAAAAAATAATATATGTTTAAAAAATAATATATGTGTAAAAATTTAATTATTGAAAATATAATAATATATGTGTAAAAAATAATATGATTCATCATTAAAAAATTAACAAAAAATTATTAGAAAAAAATTTATCATTATTAATAAAATAATTCATTGAAAATAAAATGTTAACCATTATCACAACCTTTATCTATAATCACTGTAATCATATTTTTGTGCCCAAAATTACAGTTGAATTTATTATATAATATGATAATATTGATCAAATATAAGATAACAATTTTTTTAGATTATGTTTATGTATGTTATGAAATTTAATTTTTAAAATAAGTGAATAAAATTAGATTTTATAATAAAATGTAACTTATCTTTTAAAAATGATGTACCTTGGTGTTATAAAAATAAGAAAAAAAAATTTAAAGTTATTTTTTAAATTATAAATATATAAATTTTATAATAAAATTATAAATATATATATTATTCATTGTTTTATTATGTTAATGTCATTAATGTGATATGTTTTATCACTATTTATATTTTTTCATAATTTACATGAAAGCCAATTAGTTCCGAAAAATACTTAAAAAATATATTAATAAATTATTGATATGTTAAATATTAAATGAAATAAATTTTCTTAAATTCAATTCTATAATTTCATAATTTAACATTTAAAGAAAAATATTAAAATTTAATGGAAATAAAAAATTATATAGAAAAACATTTCAATGTTGTTAATATTCCTATTATTATTTTATATCATTTAATAATAAAATTATTCTTAATAAATTATTCAAAACATAATCTATATTATTCATATCAATAATATACAATTTGTTTCTTAAAATAAATTTCTTAATAGATAATTTAATAAATAAAAATTAAATTTTAACTATAATTTGATATTATTAGTTATATAGATATTCTAAATATAATTATATTGATTTCAACATATATTTCATAAATTTGTTTTATCTATTTCTTCCTTCTAACATGATTTCCAAATTCGAATGGTTATATTATGTTCTACGATAGGTTCTGGTTTTGTGTTGTTGGTGACACTATCTATTGGACACATTATAATTTGATGGGAAATGTAATTTAAAATATAATGGTGTTACATATGAGTTAAAAAAGAACATTCAGATATAATTATAATATAATAAGTACTCATTATAATATTTTCAAGAACATCCTTATGTATTTCAGATGAAGTGGGAACATGTTCTTTGTTTTTTGAGGTGATTCTAATCTCATTTTTAAGGGTAAAATTGTTTGTGTTTCCAATCAATGATAGATGATACAATATCTTCATATGGTATATTTAATTTCCCAAATGGTTGAATGATCATCTTTAAATGTTTTTGAAAATCTATGATATTGGACTTGAGAAAATAGGTAGAGTACGTTGTAACATCAAAAGTTGCAATAAAAGTTGTTTTGATAATAAATTTTAACTCGGAACATAGGAAGGTTCCTATCATTGAGGGAGTAATCCGGATTTTCTATGAAAATAATATATATATTCCATAGTCCATTGAACCCTTTTCTAACCAAATATCCCAACATAACCAACAAAATTACAATCTAATTCAAAGGTATTTTTGATATATTAGATATCAAGATATGTTGGCATGTAATAAATTAAAATATATATGATCCTATGAGGAATTAATTAACATAAAAAGGTCATGGTGGTTTAATAGAATCTCATGGTACTGGATAATTCAGATATTCAATGTTATGGTCATAAAAATATCATGATCTTATAAAACATTGTCATTTCTTGTCATTAATTCATGTATGATGAAGTTATTTTGTATGAATAGTTGAATAATAATATACCCTACATGTATGCCCATGTGAAATGCCTAATTGGACACCATCACCTAGTATTAAGGAATGTGATTTTATGTAAATATCAGTATGAGTATAATCATGTAATTGACCGGGATTTATTCATGATATAGAAAGGATACACTCATGAGGTAACAATTAGAGATTTATTATTGGGACTGACACATAAATATTATATCATGGAAGAATGTAAAGTCACTTATATACATAAGTTGGTATTTTTATTTGGAATTATAATTATATAGGGAAAGAATGATATATAGTGTGAGAACTTCCAAAATTTTGCAGCTTTGATACATAACCATTGAGTCTTAGCTGATTCGGTGGTGGTTCTCTATATTTCTGATCATATCAATAGTTAGAGCTCAACCAAAAAGGGATTTTTTTTACTCTTATGAAGAGAAATATAATCTTGGGATATGATTCAATAATACCAATTAAATTTTGGTTCATGGTGTTTTG
Source organism: Viscum album (assembly GCA_963277665.1). NCBI lineage: Eukaryota > Viridiplantae > Streptophyta > Magnoliopsida > Santalales > Viscaceae > Viscum > Viscum album. The sequence goes on from OY728133.1 coordinate 1,967,136,313, forward strand.
AGTGACATGTGAAGTGATCGACTATATAGTTGAAGGATATTTGATATACTAATTCAAACAACTCATCTTATTTAAAAGAATAATGAATGTTTGAGGGAATCATTACCATATTGAAATATTCCACATCACGTGTTCACTCAAAGTCATTAAAAATGGTAATATATTAGTATGCATATGATGTATAAGATAGATTTTTCTATGGATGATTTCATATATAGATATGAGTATGTTTGAATGACTTCTCACAAGATTCAATTATAACAAGAGTAAAACTGATGTTTTTCTAGTGGATTGTCATTGTGTGTTGTATATATGAACATATGATTTTATATATATTTTTGATGATAAAAAGTTATATAGAGTAAAAGGTTTAGGCCTAAAGTCAGGGATAGTTTTTTTACTAATTTTTTGTTCTAAAATGAAATAAGTATGCAGAACTATATCAAAAATACTTTGGATAGATTTAAAAAGAGTTATGATATTTTTCAAATTACTCAAGGGATTCCAATAAATGTAAGTGATAACAGAAAACAAAATGAATTTTTTATATCATATTTTAATTTTACTTTAGTTGAAGCAAAAAACTTATATATGATGTATATCACATAAATTAGCTTATAATATTACGATCATTTCCATAGTATAACCAATAACATCTGGATTGTTTATCATTCTTTGGGAATAAAATGATATTCATTTTTTGGTTTATAATTAAATTATGATCATCAATCATTCCATGATTTGAAAACCCCAATAGGCATGAATTATGGGAAACAAAATTTGATTTTTTGCAATGGTATCTGAATGATGTCTTCTTCTATTAAGAAATATTACACATTTAATGGAATATATAATTATATTAAAATCCATGTCAAAACCCATTTTAAATTAATCACACTCAATTCTACCTCAGAATAGTGACAAAACATCACAAATGATGAGCATCGTGTTGTGGGTGGTGGCGATGGCCACTCTATCTTCCCTCTCTTCTTCATATAATCGATGGTCTTGACTAGTCTTATCTATGTTTACCAAGCCTACCTCACAACATGATTTTACACTCACACACCTTATCCCAAAGGTACATCCTTTAAACATCGGGGGCCTATCACTAACCCAATACCAACAGTAATTCTATGAGTCTTCATCACTCTACAAACTCCACCGGGTGGCTCATTTTGGTCGAAGGCATCTATCACCTGACTGCTTTGAGGGATTCATATACATCACTTGGTATCTGAAAAAGTGAGTCACCATTAGGTTACTGGATCCCATTAAATTTATTCTACATTTTTCTAACATTGATGATTTTATCTTTTCTTGGTCTAAGGGGCAAAGTTCCTACAATGGTTCTCATTTCATCATCTTCATATGTGGTACAATTTTCAGTCGATCCATGATCCATCAACCATTTTGATATGGGTATGTTTCATAAACTTACTTCCTTTCTTCCAAAACCCCTCTATACTATAAATTTTTTTAAACCTCATTAGAGGATTTTTATTTTTTGATGACTACTCGTGATCCCCATTCCACCACATTTCACCACATATTTACATTTAATTTGATGTCTCAAAGCCTGTAATTAAATCTATGAGGGTTTTGATGTATGAAGAACTCATATAAAAATATAATGTGGTGTTTTATTCATTGTTCAACATTTTATCAGTGTGCTTCTATTTGGGCCACTCACAACATGGGTGTAATCTCTATGTTATAGAGAAGCTGACATCATGTGATATAGATGATAGCACCATGGGAGAAAATTCATTTATTTGTAATTCTTCTTCACTTCAAAATGACTATTAATGTGAGCCTAGTGTGAATTAATATGATATGTTCAAATCTATTTCTCAAATAGTTGTGTATAATCCCATTCAAAATTGAAATGGTATTAATGAAAAGATAGTTTCTAGCCAATGACAGTGGAATTTTGATATACAACACGGAACTAGGGAACAGTTGTGGTGCAAAAAACTAACGTAGTTCTCGATCATAGAGCTCCTACATGAAAATTTTCATTTTAATACATATTAAATAATCATATTATTTGTGTTATTAATAATGAGTGATCTGTAGTTCTTCCTTTGATCAATTCTTCTGATTGCGAGAATGATAAGATTTCGTGAGGCAATTATGATGGTTTAGTGAATATCATGCCACATAATGGTTTATATAAGTTAACCTTGTATTCTAGTGAATGTGAGGTGAATGCTGGGAATACATAGTGTCTAAGATGGACATATCTAGATCTTAATCTAATAAATAATTTTGATGGTTTTTATGTAATATGTTAATATACTACAAGAAATGAGAAGTATGATGCTGAGATTTAGTGTTGTAAGTCTATCATTCCAAGATGGAAGAGGAAAGAGGTAGATCCTTAGACTCATGGGGTTCGTTAATAAAGGTATATAGATACTGACTCAATCTCGGTTTTTTAGATTTAGTAATATCTTTTTACAATGAAAACTATTGGGTGTGGATTGAGGAAGGGGATGGAAGGAAATGCTATTTCAAAAAAAATCCAGTAAATCAAATTAAAAAACATATAAAAGTAAATACCAATCAAATTTTATGAATCCCATGGACACCAGATTGGAATTAAAATAAAATAATATTTATGTAGTGGAATTTTTGATCACATAGCTCAGTTATCCCACAAACAATCATGGTGGTGAGTAAGTAGCTACTGATAATGTCAATGATATGAATTTTTATATGATATAAGATCATAACCAGTTGTTGGAACCAAAGAAATTGGATGGTGTCTAAAAGGTGACAATGATGGAAGATACAGACCTAAATCTTCTCTTATATTCAAAGGAAGAGATGTCAGTTGGAGATTTTGATATTAGCTTCTCAAAGGTATGTACTAATCAAATGTTGGAATGGTTTATCTGAGTTGACCATAATGATGATCAAATTTATTGAATATACAAACAATATATAATAATGGCACATGGAATCAAAAATGGGAAAATAAACATAGAAGAGTATATACAGACCTATGGGAGGTTATACTATCACATCAACGACCTCATCAAATATGATCATGAGATAAAGGTAAACTCCACCAAATGAATTTTAAAAATGATGGGTAATTCAAATCTTATGATTCATTTCTATAATATCATCATAATTTCCTTTGGGATTTGAAATTTTGTGTTACATGTACTCTTTTTGGGTTCCCACATTCCCTAAAAAGTGTTTAGAAAAATAAAATTTTCTGTTTTTAGGTTAGATCATTATGTTAGGTATATGGGACTGTGGTAAGAAATAAAACAAATATCTTTTTACCAACCCTCCATTTTTCTTCATTGAGGAGGTAGTTATAATACCTTTCATGTTTGGGGTTTCTATCCTAGTGAATGAGTATCCTAGGGGGCTAGTGTACCACCAAAGGAGGATATAATTTTTTATTGTCATGTGGTGATATCAGTAAAATTTATTCAATCATGATTAATGGATATATTTTTTTAGTTTGGGGATTTTATGTAAATATTTATGATCCCTACATTTCATATTTATTTGATGATGATGGATCACGTGACTATATGGGTTTATTTTGTAGTGATTATCATAATATGTTCCTAAAAACAACCTCATGTATAAAAATACCATACAACATTTACATGATGAATTTATCTATCTTATAGATATAAATCATTTACAAAACACTAAACATAACAATAGCATGATAGAATTCGATAATACATATATTCCATACATAATTAGAAATTTAAATGAAAACTTTCCTATAATATGAAGAGTAATCAATCATACTTATATAATACCAAAACATGATCACTATATTTCATAATTAATATTTCTTAAATACTTGTGGAAAAATAAATAATGAACATTGAATTGTTAAAATGAAAAATAAATAAGGTTATTATCTTGTAAGAAAATCCATATTGATTTCATAAATAAAAACTAAGGTATATTAGTATAAAAAAAATCAAAGAATAAATCAAGGAATAAGAATTTAAAAGTAATAATATTAATAAACTATGTATAATATAGTATATGGAAGAAAAAATGGCAAAAATATACTTATTGAAGACATAAATCTCTTATCAAAATATATCAAATAATTTTTCAAAACTAAAAATATAAGAATTCATTAAATTGATATGTCCATAAAATTCTAGTTACAATATTAATGATTATTAGAAAAAAATTATATAATCTTCCCATTTTCAAAACCAATAAAATTTAATTCAATAAAAAAAAATTATTTTATATTTTTTGAAATTATAAAATTTATCTATTTCTTTAATAAAAGTTAAATAAATAAATTTTTATGTTTAATAAGAAAATCCCATTAAACACTTTTTCTAATTATTATAACTACTATGTAAGAAAAATAATGTTTAAATAACAAATCAACTAAATACACAAAAATTTTGTAGAATAATAATAACTAATATTTATAAATTTAATGTTAGATCTATTTTTTAATTCCACACATAATAAATCAACTGTATTTCTAAACACAAATCCAATTTCATTAAAAAAAGGTCTAGACATTATTAATTAAGAATTTCTATTTAAATATGACAATATTCTGTTAGTCCCCTTATTATATGATATTATCAAGTGATATTTTAATTAATACTCTAGGCCTGAATATATTTTAATATTATCATAGAATGAAAAAAAGGATACATTCAAATATAAGAGGAAACTGTAAAATTATATTGTTGTGTTTCGTTCCAAGGATAGAAAAATAATAATAAATTGGTATATCCATTATCAATTTAAATGAAATCCAGAATATATCATCCAAAACAATTAAAACATCTGTAATTTTTATAACACTATAGTCATGTCTAAAACAAGGAATCAATATCAAGTAAAATTATATGATTCAATAAATACTTCATGGGGTAAAATTTAAATTTTATTCATTAAAAACATAATAAAAACAACCATGTTTTTATATTTCTAAAACCTAGAATTAAGTAAAATTTATATTTTCTAAAATCCACTACTGTACACTTTTTTAGAATAACCTTTTTAAAAAAGGGCCTTGAGTGTTGATACCACCTAAAGATACATTTTATTATTAAGATTTGGGTAACATCAAAAACCCAATGTGGATGCCCAAAATATTAAACTCAAATTAAATAACTAATTATACATTATCTAATAAATTCCATAATAAAATGACAGCCACAACCTAATAAAAACCCAACACTGGAAAACCATATAATGTTCTGAACATTAAGACCATTAAAAAGATATTATTTTGGTATTATTGAAATAAAAATTTGATATAATTATTTGGAAAAGTTTTTTCTATATATAGATGATTGATTGTGACCTAAATAAATCATCAACATGTAAAAATGTATCTTGAATGTCTTCAATAAATTGATAACCAATAATACATAATCCTTGACATTGTTTAATGATTAGTCAGGGACATAATATCTGAATTGATATTTTTAAATACATTTTTTTGGAACTTCTAATACATTAAAATATTGATTTTCATTTAATCCAAAAAACTAGGAATCTATGTGGAATGATTAAATAATAGGATAAATTGGAGGAGTTTATTGTTAAGAAAACATGCTAGACTACCCATTCACATCCCCTAACCTACCGAAAACCCTTTAGTGGTTAGGGGGTTATTTTTTATCCCCCTTATGAATTAATTCTCCAATTTTACATGTAAAAATTGGAATATAATAAAAATATAATTATTATAATAAATTATAAATATATTAAAACACTACTATTGAGAATGTGAGAGTGGAAATGATAAATTATTTTGACAGACATAAAATGAGTGATTAACATACACAATTTTCCTAATAATCAGAAATTGAAACGTAAATTTTCATTATATAATGATTTTATTTAAATGTTAAAACATTAATAGATTATTATAAATATATGTTGGTAGGGTTTCATTTCATCTTCTACACTTTTTTGTTTTTATCTTATTTATTTATATAGTTAAAAAACAAATTTTTCCCAAACATAATATTAAAAATTATTATTCTATAGTGTTCTATTTTTATAATAACATTCTTATTGATGTTTTAAAAAAATAGAAGAATTTAAAAATATATTATTAATGTTTGTTACAAGGTTTATCAATTTATTTTGTAATTAATTGACGAATTATGCTGACACAAATTTAGTTTATTTACTTATCATTTTTATTTTTTTATCAATTTCAATATTTTTTCAATGACTGCTATATTATAAAATTAATAAATGTTTTATGAGTTTTTCTAAAGTATCTCATTTTTTATTTTCCATATGAGATTTTAAAATCATAATATCCTGATTTAATTTTATTCAATGATTCAAAAATTTCTTACGAATAAATTTTTTGTTTTATGAATTTCTAAAATTCTTATGAATTTGAAAAATTATTAGATGAAATTGTAATATTATATATTTATAAATTTATTTTTGAAATTTAATGATATTATTACTATCATCATTGTTTATTTATTTTTTATAAAAAAATATAGTTATTTTTTATTCATATGAATTAATGAAATTTTTTGAACAAATATTTTCATTATAATACATTAATTCATTAGGACTCCGAATAATTTTTCTCTTAATTTTTTTCAAATATCACTAAATTATGGAGTACGCATATTGATTACTAAATAAATTTACAACATTTTTTCATTAGAATTATGAATTTTTAATAACTTTTATGATGTTTTAATATAATTTTATGAACATTTAAAGAATTCTATAAAATATTTTTTATAAAAATTTAATTAAAAACATTAATTTTTATGTATACTAGTATCCTTACAAGGTTGTGTTTACTTGATATTGTAATATTTTTTTTTATCCTTATTGTTTTTTTAAAAAAACTAAACAATTTTTTAAAAATCCTTACAATATTTTCATGCATCTTTCAAATGTGGTTATTTATCCTTAAAAAATCTATTTCTCACTAAAAATTATATATTCCTATTATTTTGAGGCGTTTAATAATCTTTAAAAAATTAAATATTTTTGTTAATAAGAAAAAAAATATTTAATTTTCTTCATTCTATTGACTAATTTAAATGGGTTTTTGTTAAAATTTTCTAATATTGGAATTGATTCTAAATTCATTTTATTTATTTCTATATGATGATTACCAATGAATTAAATATATTTCTTTATATAATATGTTTCAATTAATTAGAGACTTGTAATATTACACCATGGGTTTATATATATATATTTTTCTGTAAATTTATTTTACATTTCTTATATATGATTAAATGAGGACTCTTGATTTCAAAATTAAATTCTTAAAGTGAAAAATGAACTATTTAATTTTTGGAAACTTTTTCTAGCTGAATTATCATCACTAATATAGAAACATTATGTATTAACCACTATAAATATGTCTATAAATAGGCACCAATAGAACTATATGAAAAATAGAAATTATTGACTATTTATGATTAAACTATATTATTGTGTTTTCAGTTTTAATTAAAACTATTTCTACTATGAGTATAGTATTAGACATGTCATCAGAGAGAGATCCATAGTGTAAAAAACACTTCTTTAAGTGATAGAGTTGGATCATCTTTTGACAATGTTTTTTTGTGGTCATCCATTTTTGTGTTTTATTTATTATAATTTTCTTTTCAATTAATCATGCTTTTTATATCAATTTTAAAAAACAAGTGTGTCTTTCTTACACATATATTAACATGGTATGTATATAAATTATACAACAACTATAAAAGGTATATATTTTTTTAGTAATGCCTCCTTATTAAAAAATATTAGTCATATTAGTTTTACGTAAGAAAATAAAAAAGTAAAATTTTTATTATTTATTGTTTAATACAAATATATATTTGTAATTGGCCTTTCTCTCCCATAAAAAAAGTGATTTTATACTAGATATTATTTCTCTAAAGAAGTAGAGAGAAGTTAAGAGAATATTTCACATCAATTTTATCTGAACAACTATAAAATTTATGTTATTGTGGATCATAACTCTATCTCTCATTCTGGATATAAAGCTTTTAAATGTGTTTTAAATTAATTGGTTGCGAATATTTTATTCTAGATGGTATAAAAATTTTATTTTTAGTCAGATATCAGTATGAATAACTCAACAAGATATATAGAGCATAGAGTAGGTTACTCATAATACAACAAAGAAAAATAAAGTAACTACACGATGATTACATAGAGTAAAATTTAATGATTTTAAAATGGGAGAATATGATTATATCAGTCAAAATTTTTTTGGATTTATATTTATTTTCCAAAGAATTAGTGAACATAGATAATCCTTAAATAACATAGTACTGGTTAAAATAGACATAATATTGACACCTATTATGTGGAAAATAATGAAGACTTCTATTTTTGAATGTAATAATTTGAAATACTATATAATAGATAAACTTATAAGAAAATTTCTATAATATGAAATAAAATTGAATTACATTTATAATGAAGAAATTATAAAAATTATATGGTGTTTATTTTAATCTTTTAAAACTATTGATATTGAATATTTATATTATTATTTGTAGGTAAATTAAAATTTATAATAAAATCAAATAAAATGATCTATGAAATTTAATTAATGAAATATTTTAAAAATAGATCCAACTTGAATAATAAAAACGATGACATAAAATAAAACGTGAAGTGTTACTCGATTCATGATAGAGAAGTTTCAGAATTATATGTTATAAATATTGAAATAAAACCAACAAAAATTTGAACTTTGCTAATTTAAATCCTGAGGGAAAAGATATAAGGAATGTAATGTCTTGGAATTTCTTGTATTACTTTTAAATATTATATGGACTTATTACGTGACAAGGCCAAGAGACGACACATCATTCTGAGGCCCGATGATCCTAGAATGGTGGTTCAAACTTTTTTTATGTTAAGTCAGTTGGCAATTGTGTGTGGTTGTGGATGTTTCCAAACAGATACCTGGATTCAAAATCTGAGGGCATCGTTGCATCATGAACGATGGCTTTACCTAAGAACGGGTCTAACATCGACTAGTGCGGGTTGAGGGAAAAGATTAATTTTCATACCTTTTAAGTAAAACAAAATAAAATAAATGGAAAAGTTTATTATATATATATATATATGGAATCGTCCACTGCAGCACGGTGACGGGGATACAGTTTCATAAATAAATGCCACGTCATAATGACTCAGAAATGGAAAGTAGGACTCATTAATACAGAAACATTAATTTAAATGCCAAAAATGTTTCCATTTTTATTGGGATAATAGAATGTTTCTCGTTGGAAAGGATTGAGAGGAAACTCTAGATAATCCATGGAACTTTGGAGGAAACTCTCAGTGACAGACGACGACGAATCAATGTTGAGAATAGATGCACCAACAATGTTGAAGGATCTTGGTTATGATGGTGGCATGACACCCCTTCGTCAGCAATCGAACTCTTCATGAGGTATGGGTTGTTATTTAAATTCTCCTTTCCCCGTTTTTGTTTTTAAAAGACGAACATGGATCAACCATGAACATGTTGTTCTGGGGATTCATACGTTCTTGGGGAGGGTTTTTATTAGGATGATTTGGGTAATTGATCCATGTTGAATTTTTGTTATTTTATTCGGATTTGTTTCAGATAAATAATGGGAGCGGATCAACGTCGTGGCAAATGACAGAGGAGGTTCGTTCCTCGATTTTCTTATTGGATTTTCCTCCCCCTTTTTCTTTCACGCGTTGTTTACGTTCTTCATGGAGAAATGGACAACGGATTGTTGTAAATCTATTTTGCGATGCAATTATCCCAAATTGAAGATTCAACACCACAATGACCTTGTGGTGGTGCGATGATGATAACTGATGATGAATCAAACTGTATTGGGAAGGTCTGTTCTTCGAGAATTCTTTATAAAGGTGGATCATTGCACATTTTGTAGCTGATCAGAAGTCGAAAAAAATAGAATCCACTTCATGGTGTCTAGGAAAACAAATCATGGAAATCGGATGGCTGGATGGATGATCGAGGTAGCACGGGAGGCACGCCGGTGAGGAGTGTTGTTTCAGGAAAATTCCGGGATACACGGCGTGTACTTCCAAAGAAAACGTTGTGTAGTACTAGTGATGATGGCTAGGGTTTGGGGAGTCAAAGAGGAATCATATGGTGTGTGACCGTGGTTACACGACGTGTTGGACTTTCCATTAAGATTGGCATGTATCCAGTGGTTACATGGACACACGATGAAGTACACAAAGCGTACACCATCACATGGACAGGTGAGGCCAGTAACTCAGGTCACCCCGTGTACCGATTACACTGGTTTGAGTACATGGGTTGAGGACTGTGTACGGGCACATGGATAGTGTACACAGAGACGAACCTAGACACTTGGAAACTGCATGTACACCATACTACACGTTGTGTACTCACTTTTCTACAAGACCAGCCTTACGACAGTGGTTGTTGTACTCGGGCTGTACCCGAGGTCAGGCAACATGGCGTGTAACTTTTCTACACGCCATGTAATATGTGTTAAATGGAATTTTCCGCTTGTTCACTGTATCATAGACATATTTTTTTGGGTTAGTGCCCTTTTTTCTCGTTCTCCTAAAGGTCAGGCATCGTATCCTTCTACAAGAGTATGATCCCTTCAGCATGACATTCTGTGATAGAGTCGTCAACCCCCTGAGAGGCCCATAGCGAGATCCTCGATCCATTCCTGACCCTAGGTAGAGTCCGTCATCAAAATTACCAACTCTACTGGGCATTGATCATAAACGTAGCTTGTGAATCACCTATATGGTGAATCGGGATGAGTCGCGGTATCCTCCATGGACCTGGTAGTGATCCTCATTTGTGTATCATGATCATTCCAACTCAGGAGTGTGTCTCCCGTAAGGAGTGTATCTATCAATCACTCAGGTGTGTGTCTCCCATAATGAGTGTATCTATCTATCATGGTCTACATTCTTAAAACTATGTCTCTGTAATAAGTATATCTACCTCTCGTGGGGTTTCCCGATGAACAATACATCTTAGACGGATGTCATCAGAGCTACTAGACTCATGGATTGTGTTCTCCTGGAATGAGTGCTTATAGAATATTGGAACTGAATACCTAGTGGGGTATGCATTTGTGTGACTTGTCTCTAGACTACAGTTATGGGTTTCATTTATATCAGGACTATGTTTCACTTTCTATATGTTTTGTAGACATATACTATCTATAGCTGACTGTAATCTTACTTTGAGTGTTGCTTTGTGGATTTCGGGTTCCTCTACTGAGTATTGTTATAATCACCCCTGCATGGGCTTTTCCTGCACTGTCATTTATTGTGCATATGAGTAACCTTCTGATAGAGTCCAGTGTGGACTAGGATAAGATCGAGCTTTCGGAGTTCGTCACTGGTCGGGGTGTTCCTACAGCTATGAGCAGCAGTCCCATTACCTCTTTGTGTTCACTTGTTGGACATTGCAGTTTTCAGAATCTGGTTTTTTATGGGATTGTATTTTGGACTAGTTTACTTTAAGCACATTACCTTCCATTGTACTCTGGTGGTGTGGTTCAGTTATGTGCATGGATTTTGGTCCTTAGTGTTTTTTTACATTTCATCATTTTTAGTCATAGAGATGTGTGTGTGTGTTCAGGTACATAGGCAATACCTCCCATGTTATGAATATACCTATTCGGTGCTAGTCACCAGCCCCTGACCTATTAGAGGTGGGCTTGGGGGGTTGGATCATGGGATCCCCTAGGAGAGGTCGTGATAGAGGAGTATCATAGTTGGTCAGTTCTACCTTAGGACCAAGTTTCTATGAGATTGGTTTGGGGAAACCGTGTTGAGTGTTTTGAGTTCCGCTTTCAGGCTAGGGACACCAGTGTTGGGGAGTCGGCCAACGTATCCATACACCAGGACTGTGATAACCCGTTCATCAACTCAGTACAAGAAATTACCGATTTTGTGGAAATAAAATAAAGGAACATGCATCTTATAGGATTTGTTTGTTTTTTTCCATGTCCTTTGAGTCATTTATCCAGATATACTCATGGTACATCTTGTTTCCTTACTGTATGCCTTTGTGATGCATACCCACTAGGATTCAGCGAAGCGATCATGAGTATGACCCTCTCAATGATGAGGCTTCGATACAGGGACCATTTCCCCAAGGTGTTGCCTCCAGGTGGTGCACCAGCTATGCCACCACCAGTGGAGAAGTCAGTGGTACTTGCAGTACCGACCGATTATGAGCGCTGGCTGAGCTCGCTCCATGAGATCCAGAGACAGAGACCCCTTAGGTTCCAAGGCGATCCAGACCCTCAGGCAACAGAGCAGTTGGCCACGTTGCAGTTTTCCATCATAGACAAAGTGGATGAATCTTACCTACAGTTGATGTTTATCGCCCCTCTAATCTTACAGCGAGTTAGGGGCCCAGCTTGGGGACGATGAATGTGAGGCATTACATTCTTAGTTATCCACATGACATTCTCCTGATATATATTCGCAATGTGGGGAGCACCTACTTCTTTTCATAGGATGCACGGTCGTACTAGTGGCGTTGTTGGATGAGGTTCTTAAGAAGTTTCATACATCCCCCTTGGAAGTACATCTGGGAGTGGAAAAGATGTACCAGGATATTCAACGGCAGTTCTGGTGGTCAGGAATGAGTAAGGCAGTAGCAGAGTTCGTTTCTTGATGCCTTAAATGCCAGTAGGTAAATGCTGAGCACCAGGTTCACGTTGTATTATATCACCCCATGGTGGTTCCCAAGTGGAAGTGGGATGGAATATCGATGGACTTCGTTATAGGCTTACCACAGATTTCCAAGGGGCATGATTCCATCTGGGTGATCGTTGACCAACTCACCAAGTCAGCCCACTTTCTATCCATTAGGGATCACTGTTTCGTAGATTAATTGGTATGCCTCAATGTGCAGGAGATAGTTCAGCGTCATGGCTACCCTTTGATGATATTCTTAGACTGAGATGCCCGCTTTACGTCTCGTTTGTGTAAGGGATTGCAGGAGTCCTTTGGGACTCGGCTATCTTGAGCGCAGTGTTTCATCCCTAGGTAGATGGTCAGATGGAGGGGGCCATTCAAGTTCTAGAGGATATGTTATGAGCCTGTATCTTGGACTTTGGTCTCATTTGGTAGGACCACCTACCACTGTTGTAGATTGCGTATAATAACAGTTACCACTCCACCATTAGTATGGTACCTTTCGAGGATTTTAATGGGAGACCCTTCTGATCACCACTTTGCTGGACCGACCCTGGGAAGTCAGCACTCATGGGTCCATAGTTGGTGTGAGCCACCACCAAGAAGGTGCAAATCATATAGTAACAATATGAAGACTGCACAGAGCCGGCAGAAGTCTTATGCTAACAGACAATGGAAACCCTTAGAGTCTGAGGAGGGAGACCACGTCTTTCTTTGGGTCTCACCTCAACAAGGGTTAAAGAGATTGGGTCAGGCGGCAAGCTATCTCTGAGGTTCATCGGACCTTTTCAGATACTGTGCAGATTCGGCGAGGTGGCATACCTCTTAGATCTACTGCCTCAGTTGCATCAGGTACATGATGCCATCCATGTGTCGCAGTTGAGGAGGTACGTGCATGACCCATCGCACATTATCGACTGGGGTGATATGGATATTGAGGATGGGGTGACCTTTACTGAGTACCCAGTGGAGATCGAGGATCAGTATAAGAGGATCTTTTGTGGGTGATTAATTCCCCTGGTGCACATTCGGTGGCAGCACGGGAATCTTTAAGAGAGAACATGGGTGTGGGAGGATCAAATCCATGCCCAGTTCCCCCATTTTTTGAGTAATCATGTTTTGGATTTCCAAGGAAGCAAAACCCCATTGTGGGGAGAATGTAATGTTTCATATTTTCCATGTATTATTTTTAAATATTATATTGGTTTATTAAGAGACTAGGAGAAGAGACAACACATCATTCTGAGTCCCGGTGATCTTGGAATGGTGGTTCAAACTTTTGTTTTAATTTATGTGAGTCGGCACTTGTGTGTGGTTGTGGCAGTTTCTAAAGAGATACCTGGATTACTAATCTAAGGGCACCGTTGCATCCAGGACAACGTCTTTACCTAAGAATTATTCTATCCTTGACTAGCATGAGTTGAGGGGTAAAGTTAATTTTCAGACGTTTTGAGTAAATTAAAATAAAATAAATGGAAATGTTTATATTTATATATATATAAGGAAACATTCACTACAGAGTAGTGATGGGTCAGTTGTTTCATTAATAAATTCCATGTCATAATGAATCATAAATGGAATGCTGGACTCATTAATACCGAAATGTTTTTTTGAATGACAAACACATTTCCCTTTTTATTGGGATAATTGATATTTCTCTTTGGCAAGGATTGAGAGGAAACTCTGGACAATCCATGGAGATTTGGAGAAATCTCTTAGTGACGAATGACAATGAATTTAAGATGAGAATCTTTGCGCCAACAAGGTTGAAGGATCTCAGTGACGATGGTGGCACGACCCCTCTTCATCAGCAATCTAACTCTTAGTGAGGTAGGGGCTATTATTTAAATTCTCCTTTCCCCGTTTATGGTTTTAACTGATGAACACAGATCATCCACGAACATGTTGATATGTGGATTCGTACATTCTTGAGGGATCGTTTTTATAGGGATGATTCAGGGAATTGATCCACATTGAATTTTTGTTGATTGATTCTTCTTAGTTTAAGCATACTAATGGGATCGTATCAATGACGTGGCTAACGATGGCGAAGGTTCGTTCATAAATTTTATTCTTGGATTTTCCTCCCCATTTTTCATTCACCCATTCTTCGCATTCTTTGTTGGGTGATGAAAATCGGATCATTGCGCATCCGTTTTATGACACAAAGATCCCAAATTGAAGAATCAACACCAAAACGACCTTGAGGAGGTGAGAAGACGATAGCAGATGACGAATCGGACCGGATCGGGAAGGGCCATTATTCGAGCGTTCTTCACACGGGTGGATTGTTGCACGTTTTGGAGACGATCAGAGGTCTAAAAACAAGGGAATCGATTTCATAGTGTCTGGGTGACCAAATCATGGAAATCGTATGGTCTGATCGACGATCGGGACATCACGGGAGGCGTTCTGGTGACGAGCATCATTTCTGGAAAATTATGGGATTCACAGCATGTACTTCTGATGAATGTGCCGTGTAGTACATGTGGAAGTGGCTAAGGATTAGGGAGTCAGAGATGAATCATACGGCGTGTGAACATGGTCACATGGCATGATGGACTTTCCCCAAAGCTCTGTATGTATCCAGGGGTTACACGAACATGTGATGAAGTACACGATGTGTACTACATCACACAACCAGGCAATGCTAGTAATGCAGGTCACCTCGTGTACCGATTACACAGGTTGAAGTACACGAGTTGAGGACCGTGTATGGGCACATGGCTATCGTACACATATCTGACACTAGACAGTAGGACACAGAGTGTCCACCGTAATATATGTTGTGTACTCACTTTTCTACACGACCAACCATACAACATGGGTCATTGTCCACGGGCAGTACCCAGGGTCAGGAAACACAGCGTGTAAGTTTCCAACAGTCCGTGGAATTTGAAGAAAATGGAATTTTTCTCTTTTTCACCATATCTTGGACATCTTTCATTTTTCTTATTGACCCTTCTTCCCATTCCCCTAAAGGTGAGACAACATTTCCTTTTATGGGAGTATGACCCCTTCAGCAGGATATTCTCTTATAGATTTGGCATCCCTTCGAGAGGCCCAAAGTGAGATCCTCTATCCATTCCTGAACCTAGGTAGAGTTAGGAATCGATGTGAACAAATATACCAGTTGTTGATCCTATACCTAGCTGGTGAATCACCTATCAAGTGAATCTGGATGAGCTGCGGTATCCGTCCTGGCCCTGGAAGTGATCCTCATCTGTGTATCGTGATCTTTCACACTCGGGAGTGTGTCTCCCGTAATGAGTGTATCTATCCATAACTCAAGAGTGTGATCCTATAATGAGTGTATCTATCCATCACTTATGAGTGTGTATCCCATAATCAGTGTATCTATCTATCATGATCTATCATCTCATAAGTGTGTCTCTTATAATGAGTGTATCTACCTCTTGTTGTGTTTCCCAATGAACAACACTTCTCAAACGGATGTCGTCAGAGCTACTAGACTCGTGGAGTGTGTTCTCCTAGAATAAGTGGTTAGTATAATCTTCGAACTAATTCCATAGAGGGGTATACGGTTGTGTGACTTTTCTCTATAATATGGGTCTGGGTTTCATGAATATCTGGAATGTGTTTCACTTGCTATATGTTCTGTAAAAATGTACTCTTTATAGCTGAAAATACATTTAATTGGTGTATTGCTTAGTGGTTTTCGGGGTCTTGTACTGAGTAATGTTATACTCACCCCTGCATGGGCCTTTTACCACATGTGTCATGTCCTGTGCAGATGAGCATCCTTTTGATAGAGTCTAGGGCGAACCAGGATAGGATCGAGCTTTTTGAGCTCCACCCCAGCTAGGGTGTTCCTAATGCTACGAGCAGCAGTCCCAGTACCTCATTGTGTTCACATGTTTGAATTTTTAGTTTTCAGACTCTTGTTTTTGTGGAATTGTATTTTGGCCCAGTTTACATTCAGCACATTACCTTATGTTGTACTCTAGAGGTTGGGTTTAGTGGTATGAATGAATTTTGTTCCTTATCATTTTTTTAGATTTCAGAATTTGTTGGATTGGAGATGTGTTTGTGTGTATAGGTATTTAGGCAATGTCTCCCATGTTAGGAATATACCTACTCGGAACTAGTCACCATCCCCTGCCCTATTGGAGGTAGGCATAGGGAGTCACGATGTGGGACCCACTGAGATGGGTCGTGATAGTGTACAAGAAAAATTTAAGGGGATAATTTTTTACCTCGGGGAGTACTAGCATGGAATAAAATTCAATGGATGAGTCTGAATTTTAAAATGGGCTATTAAATTTTTTGTACAGGCTACTAAAATTGTAAATATTGACAACTCATTATTTAGATTAAATTTTTTTCAAATATGTATTAAACTAGAGTTTCTAAATTGAATATATAAAATAATAAATTCTAGAGTGATTTATAGATAATTTTTGTATTGGAATATGAATAAAATAAAATAATATAAAAAACCCTATTTTCAAGAATGTAAGAATATTATTCATTGAAATGAAAAAAAATATCATCAAATAATAATAATCATATTTATTAAGATATATAATTGAATGAAATATAGAATGAAGAAAAAAAATTACGAAATTATCAATTTAAAAATTGAATTAGATAATTTTTAAATGAAAATATATTTAAGATTATATAATTTCTATGAATAATGATAATAATAAAACTTGAAATAGAAATGATAAACACCTACCAAATATGTATAATTTAATATCTATAGAAGAATGAAATTAAAACTATATTATTTCAAAAGTATTATTTGATGAATGTTTGAACAAAACAATAGTATTTGATTTTTTTATTATACTATATTTTTATAATATTATAGTCATAAAAACATTATTTCATAAAATGATACATTTTTGTTTTATGAAAATATAAAATATAAAATTTATTCTATTGAATTTTTAGAGATATCATGTTAGAAGGTTATGCTCTGTATTACTGTACATAAATATGCCATTTTATATTATTTGAGACTTAAACATGTTAACATCAGACTATTTCAAAATATGTATTAACATTATACCCTAATATAACTACATAAACTCAAAAGTGATAAGTATCTCTTTTGGGAATTATGAATGAAATGAAATGTTAAGAGAGAAAGAATAATTTCTCTTAATTTACTAAAAATATAATAAAATGAGATCTTATTCATTAATATTTATTCATAAAAATTAAAATAGGTTGTTTTTTATTAAAATATATCAATTTATTATTTTTAATGAATATATGAAATTTACATGAATTTATTTTCTATGTCGTAAAAATTAATTTTTTTCCACATTGTCTATTCATTAATAATTTTTTCGAAATGAAAAAATCATGCTAATTTTTTGTATTTGATATAATAGAGGTGGAGGATTATAAAATTTGGAATATAATTATTTTTAAAAAAATGGTATTCCTTGCATTATGTGTCCACTATGATCACCTTAGTAAAATAGAGGTATTGAAAGAAATAATAGAATTATTTCAGAAATGGATAGATCAATTTTTAAAGAATTTATTTTCCCATTATATTTTAAATATAATTTAACAGATACTACATTTTATTTTTCTAAGGATATTTTTATTATTCCTATTCTTAATAAAACCCCATATAATTTTTTGAAATGCATGAAACATAAAATTATATATATTGGGGCTTGTGGGGGAAGAGTATCTAGTTTAAATAAAAAACACATTATAGATAAATTATATAGTAAATTAGATATTTTTACCTTTTTTTGTGATATTTATGGAGTTTATAATAAAATAACTATTATTGAGTAAAAATAGTATTTTGTTAAAGTTGATATAAATGAAATAAAAATAAATAATTTATATTTTAATCAAATTGCTGAAGAAAATAAATAATGAAATTTTTATAAAGATGTTAAGAAAGATAAATATATTATAATATAATATAAACATCACTTGAAATAATGGGACTATAGTATCTATAAAGGAAATACCATTGGAATAGTAATTGGAACTGTTAATGCTTAAATACCATAAATCTTGTAAAAAATTTCTATTTTCACTCAAATTTTATTTTTTATTTTATAACTAATTATTATTAATAAGTTATAAATGATTCAAATTTCATTTTGGATATGGTAAAATGAAATAGTTTTTTTATCTAAATGGTGTTTTGAATTTAGCTAAAACCCCTACATATTCTACAATAATATGAACTAAATGATTTTTTAGAAATAATTTACTAAAATGAGGAAATTTATTTTAAATGAATAATGTTTGGATTCGTTATTTTTTTATAAAAAATATGGAATAAAAACTCATAAATCTTTTTAACCCACTACCAGGTCATAGTATGTTTTTTTTTGCTTTTCATATTTTATAGGCTTTAAACAGTATCAATTAGATAAAAAAGTGAATTTTTAAATCTTTTTCTTTGTAATTACATTATTTCAAACAAACCATATTTATTAAATTGATATATATACAATTGTTTTTTAGAACCCTTATTAATATTTATGTGGACTTATAAAATATCCTCGAGAATTGTACAAAAGACAAAGATAATTTTTTAAATGGTTTTTATATTGGAAAAGACAATAATACTATTTTTATTAGGGAATAATCTTTTTATATTTTTTTCCTATATATTTATACTGATAATATTTTTATTTCATCCTCTATATAATTATTATGGATGTATTATGCTTATTTAATAAGTATTGAATTTTATAAGAGTATAATAGAAGATATAATTTTTTAGGACCACAAATTATTTATAGAGTAAATTTTATTTTTTGTAAAATTGGTTTATATATGATAAATAAGTACATAATATATTTCAACATAATTTTAGGAAACGTTTGATAACCCATATGAGTATTTAATTTAAAAAAAAATTATGATTATGTTGATAACTATTTAGGAAATATAATTTTTAAAGGTTTGATATGTAGTTCAAAATTTCTAACTACATATAACATGAATTGATGTTCTGTTTATTTATGTGAGATTTATTTCAAGATACAGATAAGAAATGTATTTTATTGTCAATTAAAATTAATATGTTATATCATAATTTAATACAAAATCATGGATTTTTTTAACCTTGTAAACCCTCTTTTGATTTAATTAGTTATTCTGATTCTGATTTTAGAGGATATATAATTTATAGAAAGTGTACTTCAGGTATGTGGTTTATCATATTAATGAGTTTTGTTTTCTATATTTCTAGTACATATTTTCCCCCTTTTATTCACACTTTTTATTTAAATTTTTTTTTGAATAAGAAAAAAGTACATGATTTTGATGTTTTTTTATATATAAACAAGTTTTTCTAATAATTTATCTATAATTTCTATTCATAATAATTATTTAAAACATAATAGAACAATATATATATATAAATATTTATGTAATTTAATATTTTTTAAAAAGAGATAACATTTTAGAATATGTTTGAACATATGATCAATTAGCTAATATTTGTTGTGAACTAGTAGATAAAATATGTTTTTGAAAGATGAAATTTCCACATAGAAAAATGGAATTTAAACTGTCAATAAGAATGATAATTTGAATTTATCTTATTTGTTGTTATTTCTAATAGTTCACATGTATTTCTGAAAATCCTTTTATGGTTATAAAGGAACTGTTCAAATATTTTCATTTATACGGTTATAATTATTTAAGCAAAATTTTCTTAAAATTTTTCATTAATTTTAATATTTTTTGTTTTTATATCTATAATTTCATTAAAATTTTATTTTTTATACAAGATAACTTTGTTTTTTATACATTATTATATGTAGAGTATAATTTAATTAGTTCAATTATTTCAAAAATATTAATTTATATTTGATATTTGACATCGCATGAATCTAAATATTTATGAATTTAGGGACAATTTTTAATTAAAAATGAATTTTTATTTAATTATTTCATTTAATTCTAAAAGGTGCATATTTTATTTTAAATTTTTTATAACGACTTGAATATATTATGATATTTAACATATAATGAGCATGTTTTTTAAAGATATTTAAATTGTTTTATATTTTAGTTATTTAGAATATGGGAGATCATTTTTTGTTTTTTTGTTATTGGTTTTTTTAATTCAAAATGATTCATATATTCAGTATTTGAACGTGGATCGATTTTTAAAATTAGAGATTTCTAGAGTTATTTTTAGGTTCTCCTATTTCCCATTATTATTCATTTTATTTTGAAATTTAAAAAATAATATTTTATTAGACCATATAGAATAAAAAAATACAATGAGATATTATATTTTTATAATATTATTATAATAGATGTTTCAAAAATCCTAGATCATATAAAAATAATTATTTTATTTTATTTCTTGGTTGAATTAGATTTTAAATCATAATTTAAGAGTGATTTCAAATTTTACGGGTTTTCCTAGTTTACCATGCCAAATCATGAATATATTTTACGAATTTTTACCAAGTTATAAAAATTCTGAGATCTATTAATGTATTCTAAAATTTTGAAAATTTTAATTCGTTATTTATTAGTATGATATTTTAATGTCTTACAAGCATTATTTTAATTTATTATTGTTATTTCAAAATATCTTAAGAACATAGTTTTAAATTTATAAAAATGTATAAAAGTGTTTCAATTTTCTAAATGTCTTCCAAAAAAATAATGACTTATTGAATTTTTAAATATCCATTAAAATGCAGAATATTTTTATTAAATCACAATTTTTTTATTTTTTAGAAAATTTATTAAAATGATATTTATATCTTATAAACTAATTAAATTTATTGGAGAACGTAATTTTCTATCCTATATGAATTCATTTTGATTCTTAATTATTTGTATCTTTTTTAAAAATTTACAACATGTTTGATTATACATTCGTATTTTTTAATACTATTATAAAGTATTTATGTTACTGTAATGAGTTTGTATTTTATTTTATGAATTTTTAATATATTTTTATAACTATAGGAATACACTTATGGTATTTTCATTTTTTATTTTTCCATGAACTTAACTATCTTTCAAAAGTACACTTCTATCCTTTTGAAGATGATTTTAATCGATATTTTGGAAAATTATTTTATCCTTAAAAAAATTCGAAATTTACTTATGATGTTTTAGACATCCTTGTAATGTTTTTAATAATCGTTTTTTTATTCTTTACAAACAAAACTATTATTTTTATGATGTGTATGTTTTTATCTACATAAAGTGTTATGTAATCCTTCTAAACTAGAATCTATTTGTACTAAAGAAAATGATTTTACTATTTTTTTCTTTGTATTAATCAATTATTACGAGTTCATGAAATAATATTTAAAATATAGATATTTTTTATTAAATCATATATTTATGTTTTTGGGATTTTAATGAATTCCTCATCAATGATCTTAGTTATCATATTTCAGATTATATTTTAGTTTATCTATGATGTATTATTTAATAAACATGTGTATATTTATATATATATGTTTGGTATTTTCTTATTTTTTCTACAAAGGATTAAATAAAGAATAGTGATAATGAATATTACTTTTTATATTTACCAATAATCATTTTAAATGTTGGAATCTAAGGATAATTAAACATTCAATTCTAAAATAGTTGAATCAAGGAATTTTCTATTGGTGTGTTTTCTATAAATTCTTACTAATGGATCTTGATGAAGAATGAATTAAAAAAACCATTAACAAATGAAATTATTAAACTATTGTCTATTTTAAATTATTTTACATCTTGTATTGCTACTCTTACAATACCATGATCTATAAGAGAAATACATCATAAATAAATACTATGTATGTAATTGATTTAAATAAACTTTTATAACATTTTATAATCTAGTAATTTGTTACTGCATATAAACTTCATATATGATTTATTATTAATCATTTTAGTTATTGATTTACCTTATTAATTGTATGTGTGTATTGATTATACCTCAATTAAAAAGGTTATGGGTATCAATTATACCTCTACTTGAAAATGTACTTGTTATTAGGTTGAGAAACCTGGTTAAATTATTCATTTTTTTTTTGTTGTCACCGAGAATTTAGAAAGTAATAATTTCTAGTTATGACTTTGCCTATAGATTTTTTTTATTTCACTGTCCCCCATTTTAAAAAATATGGTAATCATTTATTCTATTAATCCTAGTGATTCGAGACAACTAAATAGTATATGTTGTATACCATTTATCGAAACTATAATTAATATTGTGGTATTTTTTGTGTTTTTATTTATACTAAAATTTTACTTCAACAATACACATAACTTGAAAATTTTTATGTTTTAGTTTTTATTTTAATATCTTTAAATCTCCCTTTAGTCTATTAAGATGTTTTAGTTTTTTACAAAATCTTTTGACTGATTTTATTTTTGTTTGGCCGTAATATTTGTAAATTAAAAAATTTGTGTTCAAGGGATTATAATAGTTTTATAGATGTTACTAATGAAATGGAATATTAATTTAAATCAAATAAGTCTCCATGTAAAGATCTCAGATGATGTTTTTCTACTAGATCAATGGAAGCATAATAGAGTGTAGAAAGATAAACAATGAATAAATATTCTCATATTACGAAATGCTATAATATTACGAGTTGATCTGATGTTTAGTGTTCACCAAATATACATTCACTTAATGTATATTCACGAGGTGTAATTTCACCAAATATATATTCACCTCAATTATATCAATTGGATGTGTTCTCATTAGAGGTAGATTCACTAGAATTGTTGTCACCAGTCGTATGTTTACCTAATGTTCGTTCACCAAACGTACATTCTAATGATGTATGATCACCTAATGTAAATTCCCCTGATGTATATTAACTAGACATAAGTAAAATAGATGTATCTTCCCCTAACTAACCTTCACTAGAATTATAGTCCCCAGAATTATGTTCACTATAAGTGAACTCACACAATGGTTCTAATTATAATCATGTAATTAATCATATGACACATCAATTATTATGCTAGAAATATGAATATTAAATGTTCAATTTTATGAAATATTTTTTTGATTCTAGTATATACATCTTAATGATTTTAGGATTGTACATATTTAGTTTAGTAAAGGATTCTAAATAGTCAAACTTAAATATCTTTGGTACGTATTCAATGTTTTTTAATTAAGGATTGATGTGAGTGGGTGTTTCAAATAGAATATTCTGTATTCTAAATATATATTTGAGAAAATATATTTATTTAAAGGATGGAACATCATTTGATAAAATTTAATTATTGAGGATGCAAATTTTAATAATTATATTACTCCTATTTTAGTGGATGAGAATACAGAGAATTAGATAATCCTAAATCAAAAGATGGACCTTGAATAATTGAGTTTACCTAATGAATTATATTTAATACAATAATTATTTAGAGTTTGAAACATGGCTGAATAAAATTATATTCTATATATAGGGTCATAATATAACAAAACTATTTTAAACATGTGATAACCTATAAAATACATTTTCAGGATAATACTTTGTGTTAGAAGCACTATTATATAAAGTAAAAACCCATTTGATGTCACTATAATTGTTGATTTATCAAGGTGTAAATATTTTAAATATATTTTTCTAGAATAATAATTTTTATGTTCTATGTTTAGGTATAGACCATGAAAAAAATCAATACATTTTTTTACTCTACCCCAAGTGGTGAGAGTGTTTCTTTTCACATGAATATGTCTTAATGTTGAAAATTTTCATCTGATAACTTCTTGCTCAAGTATTTTATTATTATGGAACCAGTAGTTCAACACCCCTCTTGAGGGATCAACCCATACATTGGTATTACATGTGGTATTAGTGGGAATGGTTCCCTTTATTAGATCTATTTTAATTAATAGTAAACATAAATTCTCCTAAAACCTATTTATTTATAGTTTTTATGGTAAAAACATATATGGATAGAAAAATAGGATGACACCTATTATTCAATATCATATCATGGAAGTTGTGTAAAATACTATTAATGAATATACATAGAGGTAAAAAATTTGTAGACAATAATTTTATAGAAAAAAACATCAATGTTGATGGTAGGACCTAGAATTAAATTCTCATGTCTTTATCAACTATAGTTTAAAAAAATAAAATGGCTCTTTAATAAGCTAAGGAAACAAAGGGAATGTTGTAAATTATCTTTCGTGGTAATGTGAGAATTATGGAAGAAAAAAATTAAAATATGGATAAGTATGTTCCATGACCTAAAGAATGATAATGAAGAAACCATAATTAACTTTTACCGTATGGTTAATTAAATCATCATTAACATCAACAGATTTGGAAAAACACATTCTTACTATAATATTGTGAGGAAGATAACTGGGAATTTACAAGATATATTTGATCCTATAATCTCAACCCTTGAATAGAGAGATGCACTTTTTATAAATTAACTTTAACTTATTTTTGTGGCATATAAAATTCGGATGGATCCAACATTTAAGAATACTATTAAGGAATATATGGATTTTTATTCAATGAGAATAATCAATTTTAATGTATTTTTAATTGATTCATATAATGATATGGAAGATGGTGAAAATTAGTATAAAGGTAAAAGTGAGTTATTGTCTCCTATCCCTTATTATTTTATAAATAATAAAGAAAATTATGAAGGTAATGTTTCATTGAAATGTTTTTAGTGCAGTGAAGTTTCAAAAATTTCATTAATTTGTCAAATAATAAATGTATTCAATGTGAAAAAGATGAAACAAGACAAATGAATCAAATAAAGACATTGTGAATGGATATGATGGATGGTTGAAAATTATATAGGTTAAAAATTATTTATAACATGAAGTAGAAATGAATATTTCTTTATAATTATGATTAAAGTGAATTGTTAGAAGATTCATCATTCATTGAAAATATTTATAGAAATTTGTTAAATTCATGGGTCATGTTAACCTAGATGAAACCCAATTAAATGAAGAACAAGTTCATGTACACTCTATGGAACACAAGTTTAAATTTTAACTAGATCCATTTAATGAAAAATATACCAAAATGAATAAATAATTCTGGTTATTTAAATATAAAGGATAAAATAAATCTAAAGGTATATAATATTACCTCATATGGTAGAATAAGAATATTGTGGAAATTAATAACCTTAAAATAAATACCATATAGATGGAAAAAATCGTGAAATATAAAAATGAGAAGTTTTCAATTGTGGATGTTTAACTAGGCCTGACACAATCTTGATGTCTTGAATTTTAATGAAATATAAAAAAATTAGAAGAGTATTTAATCCAATTAACTATTGTTAAATAATAATATTCACAATCTATTCTAAAAAAATTGGAAAATTTAGTTTCTTCAAAAAGTGAAGATAAATTGATTTCTAATAATAATTCCTCTTTGTCATCTATAAATGAGAAGTAATTTGTCAATAATATTTGTTTAATAAAGTTAATTAAATTATTTAATATTACATATAACTTTTTAAAATATGATTTTATATAAAAAATGAATGTGAAATTTATATCTATTAATGAATCCATAATAGTGTTTTATAAGTTAAATATCCTTCAATGTGGAATGTTGTGTTTTGAAGAATATTTTTATAGATATAGAAACTATTAGAAAATAAGTGTAAATTAATATGAAATAATTTGAATTCATTAATGATGGTTCGAGATTAGTGGATGTAACTTTTGAAGAGTATAAACTAATAATCATATGAAGGGAGTAAATATTTCATGGAATATTTAATTTTAAGAACATAACTATACAGTACGAAATCATTTTTAAAATTGTAACTAATCCCAAAGAATATATGATCATAATTTTTATTATACTTAAGAGTGTATGAAAACTATTAAGGGGTAGGATCTATTCAGTATAAGGTAAATAAATAAGAAAGAAATAAAAATGGGAAAACCCAACTATTTCTTGTTCCTTTAAGAGCATTGAATAAAGGGAACCAATGGATTATTGATAGAAGGTTATCCACCCATTTGGTTGGGGAGGATAAAATATTATAAAACTATGAAGATTTAAATGGTAGACTATATATATTTGGAAATGGGATCCCCTTAAAATTCAATGGAAGTCGCACAACCATTATATATAATCAGAAGTAAAAATTCGTATATGTTATTTTTGAGGAAATGCTCAAACATAAAATACTAAATGTAAGTATTTTGTGTGACTGGGGGATGGATATAATATGTTTAACAACAAAAACCATCGCCTGATATCTATAACCTTAAATTTTGTAGAAAAATACTTCTTGAATGAATACTACACTTTATAATTTTCATATCATTCTCACTAGAGGGGATAACCCTCTCCTTATGGTGGACATTATAGAATTAGACCATCTTCTAGAACTATAAATGGATACATTCGCACTTCATATGATATGTTCTAATTCCCTAATATCTTATATTCAACCAATCCACAATAACTATGTTCATAGGAATCTCATTTTCAAGTCTCTATTTTAGTAAAAAATAATACCCTTATTTTTACTTCTATTTTATATTAAGCATAAGTCTTCATGTATCCCTCGATTTAGATCCTCACCATCCTATAAGTTTGAATAGGATCCAATATATTTATGGGGAATGGCCAAAATAGGCATGACTTAAATTAATTCAGTAATCTTTAGAGGAAATATAATGATAAATAAAGGATATTATATATTTAAAACGGTCAGTGGGAGACCAAAAAGATTCTCACCCCATATTTAGCGATGTTTTAATTGGACATGCCTGACCAAAAAGTCCAAAAGTGGTCTCCAATTTACTTTTCTCTCACAATATTGATTTATATCCATGATTTAATGATTTAATTTGAATACTACCATTATGATCTTGTAGAATTCAACTCACTATAATTTTCCCACTCATCCACATGAACATTTTGATAATGAAATTTGATCTAGTGGGATCTACCCTCAGTCATCATCCCTATTGCAGGGAAAGTTCCAATGCCCAAAGTATCATTACAACTCTATACCTTTTACCTATATCTAGAACTCTCTACTCAAATGGGTGATTTTCATCTACATTGTGTTCCCCGTGTAGAGTATGGATCACATAGACTTATGAGATAGATATGCTGGTTCTCTAACATGATCAAGTTTTCAATATTTATGGGATATGATTTTTAAAAAGTCCCAAATGTATGACTATAAATAACTAAAACACTTCAACTTTTCTCTATATAAGATTTACTAAATTTTCACACCATGATTTTTCTCCACCCATTGTAATATAGATTTTTTCTCCTATTTTCATAGAATATTTACATTAAAAATAGAGTATCTCTAGATCGGGAATCATGACTTTAAAATGTGTGAACTTACCACCATAAGATTACATATTCTAGTAATAATCTGTATGGTTCCCCCAAACCCTCCATTCACATTAGGTTTGACCTTATCTATAAGGAATGAAAAAATCTCTATATATACTCAAGTTTTATTTGTAAAATGTTTAAATATATTGAGAAATATTTTATCTAGTGATGTGATTAGACGACATTGATTCAAAGGCCTGATGGGCCTAAAATTAATTTTATAAAATTATTTAATATATTTATATCACACATGTGTAATATTTCAGTGAAAATAGAAAATATTTTGGGTAATGTATTATATTATAAATCTGATTCCATGTTTGAAACTGTAGTACAGGTTTTACTATATGTGTGACCAAAATTTGGGTGGTGTCATACGTTTGGATGTGGTAGCCATTAAATGGTGTATTTAAATTAAAATAAAAGATTAGGTATTTTATTTTATTTTAAATTACGTGAATATAATTAAAAATAAATAATTTATTATGATATTTCTGTATGATTGGACTCATTACATAGGAAGTATTTTGATAGTATGTTTCATTACCTTCAGTGTTTGATTAATACTGGATGATGACATGTGATCGGATCAAGGTGAAACCTTACGGGGAAGAAACATAATATCATCCTCATCCTTGGAAAACATGTTCTTCACTATCATTGTTTGAATATTAAGGTAGGGGTCATAAATTTTTGTTTTCTACCTTAATAAAAAAATTATATTTCTTTATTTGTTATTCATTGATCTGTGATTAAATTAAATCTTTTCATGAGCCCGTGTATCGAATTAATTTTTCAATTCATTATTTTATTGAAACAATAATGTTTCTCAGCATGAATATCCCAAATCTATTATCATTTTCAAAAAATTCTTGTCTAAAAATTGTTACACCCATTCTCATATGACTTTCCCTCACATGTTCTTCATGTTCATCAACATTGGGATGGGTATCCATGATTCAACATTTTCATGAAGATCCAAGTGTGATCGGTTGCTAGGATTGAGAGTTAATGTTCATAAGAAAACCATATCAATAATGTTTTGTGGTTCATAATGGATTGAGGTCGTTCCTTCATTGACCATGTACTCTAAATTGATATAAGAGGTGAGATGAGGAACTACGGGTGATATATGAATTTCTACCTTCTAGGAGATCCACGAATTTATACTATCGGACATAGAAGGGATGAAGTCGATGGCCAGTTGGGATTACCACCATCATGAGGTGGCAAAATGGTGGTTACAGTGATGGGAGAAAAAGATAAGGATTCTACATAAAAAAACATAAATTTTGGAAAAATGTGATATATAGACTGTGAATTTTGATGAACACATGTTGTGTAATATAGAATTATGGGGATTATAGGGTATTATGTTTGTGTAAAATATCATATGTGGTGTAGAGGGACCACATATTATGTGACACACATCCATATGACTCAGTGTGTGTAGAGGGTACATGCCCAGGAGCCCATGTGGCCCCACACATCAGTACTCTGAGGGGTACACAGGAAAACCCAGAGGTATATGGTCACAACCCAGAACTTGAGCATGTCTAAATACATGGCTAATAACATTTCTACTAAAACATCCAGATACATTTTAGTGTACACATGAACAATCTGTGGTACATGGACACAAGCATAAGGGAACAAGAAATCATTGAGTTCCATGAAATGTTGTGTGATATCTATATAGGCCGTGTATTACTACATTCCTAGAAAGACATGTTTTGTAAGGGAAATGAGCAGGTTGAGGAGTGGGGCTACATGATTTATGGACCCCTAACATGATATGTACTTTTTTTTGTCTTCTACATTTCGTATCTCTTTTTTATTCAAATTTTGGACCTCGAGTAGCCTGTCATAAATTTTTTTCTACATATATTATAAAAGTTTTCTCATATAAGATCTTCAGTTACAATAAAAGATTATCTAAGAGTGATTCATCTCTAGGTGCTTCTCAATGATAGTTGTGATTGGGATGGATCATCATAGAGAGGTCCGGGTAGCAAATATCACATAGTTCTTATACTAGTTTCTGTAAAACTCTCCTATTATATCAATTAATTGTCCTAAACTTATTTAATTGATCCCTCGTGTTATATTATTGAATTGGTCCTCTACATATATATCGGAACCCGCCTATTGTATCCAGGAAT
Source organism: Viscum album (assembly GCA_963277665.1). Lineage (NCBI taxonomy): Eukaryota > Viridiplantae > Streptophyta > Magnoliopsida > Santalales > Viscaceae > Viscum > Viscum album. Next base: position 1,967,166,491 of record OY728133.1, read on the forward strand.
GGTTCCTCTAACTATTGATTGAATTTATCCTTCTCTATCAGGGAATGGGTCATATACCTATTGAGTGGAACTATGATATTATATCTTGGAATGGGTTCTCTCTCTATTCAATGGAACACTCATTTTGTACCAAGGCGTGGGTCATTTACCTACTGGGTTGAAACCACTAGTTATATAAAGTAATTGATCCTCCACCTACGGAGTAGAACACTATAATTGTATAAGGGAATTATTATGTACCTAGAGAGTTTATCCTCTTTATTGTGTCAACACATGGGTCCTCTACCAATGGAGTAGAACCCTCCTTTGGTACAAGGGTATTAGACTTTTATATACAATAAAGATCAGTAATCGGTGGTAGTCAGCCCTAATAAAAAAATCATTGGAAAAAGTAAAGCATACAAGGGGTTATTACATAAATGAGTGCACATCACATGACGTCTATTTGCCTCCACCAGTAGGGCACAATAATCTAGATCCATTAAATATTATACATCATTGAGGGAACTTTTTGAGTTATTGGAAAGAACATTTATTTGTCTATGAATTGAGATAGAGATCAAATTTCCTCTCTTTTTTGGGTTTCTTTTTTTCACACACGCACACACATATCCATATTATTGTGTTTCATTTCCCTATTTCATGGGCCGAGATGACTACTTCTACGGTGTCATCTATTTCACTCTCTTCAGTTATAGAGTAATTCTACTATGTATGTATATACTCACACATGCCTATGATTTTCCAACATGTGTCATTTATTATGTAAAACAAATAAAAATTAGTTGTGTTTTGGTATACAATAGGGTTTCATGGATGTATATAACCATGTATGGTGATTGAGGATTCTATATAAGGAGCCAGGATCACTCAAATTTCATTATTTACAATTTTTTGTCTTGTTGGGACATTGTTTCTAGTAAATTATGTATTTTACAATACTTTTCTCCAGATTAGGTTTTTATAATCTTGTTTAATCCCTAGATATTATTTAATTCATAGATTTTGTTATAGATACTAAAATATATTATTAATATTCCACTGGACATATTAATTGAGATGGTTAGGTGTGTGTGTATTGGTAAATTATGTAATGTACACTCGTATTAGTTATTCCATCCCTATTATTTTTTACAACCACCAACCTATGATGGTTGTCCTGGGTTAATTGAGCTCATCCATCCGTTTTCAAAGGAGCGACATAGTGGTTTGTATGTTGGTAGAATGGTATTATAATCAGGTTCATTCATGTGTTAGGGTGTGGAGTGTTGTGCCCTTTTGAGGTTTTTCTGGGAACTTAGAGAAATGGTATGAATGTTTCATGAGTGTGGATTTAAGTCTAGGGAGCCCAGTTTTTGATTGGTGTCTAAAATATCTAATTCCCAAAACATTTTCTACCTACCATATAACATGTAAAAACAAGAAATTTTTTATAGGAATGATTTTTACATGCATTATATAGGATTGAGTCTTTTTACTATCCATATTGTGTCATCTCCACACACATATATGCTCATTTATAGTGGAATATCTTGTCTCTTAAAAGATGTTTCCATGATAATATCCAGTGATGTTCCAATTTTAGGGTCATGAGTTTGACCCCATTAGGGATAATACCTCCCTAAACATGGATAGTTATGAGGTGGCATTTCTTTAGGATGATCAACAGGTGATAAATTCTCCTGTTTTTCATTTATATACCGAACATAAGTTTTTTAGGTCGATACATCTTATCAGATTGAGTTATGGATGCATATTTTGGTTCTGTATGATGATGTTTATAGTTCAATTTTCTATCATGAGCTTAAAAGTTAGGGATATCCTAGGGTTCAGTGTGAAGATCATCCACCGATAGTTGGCATTCAATGAAGGTATCATCATAGAAGAAGATTTAGTTCACAGAGACCACTGAGGAAGATCAATCCATCATATTATGCTTGTTGGTTTCCATAAGATGGATATGTAAATATCATGCAGGATTGCCATAAATATTTTTATAGTGTCATAAGATGGTCTCAAAACTTCTAGGTATAGGCAGAGTCGTGGGAAAGAATTTTTGAGGGGGGGAAATACATTATGAAGGAGATGGGGAGTAGTGTGTGGTTGAAGGTGCATCAGAACAATGATACCACCACCACCCTAGGTCAACCAATATAGTATTGTGAAGAAGGTGGTTTGAATCAATGGAAAATATAGGCGTTGTAGTTTCTATTCCCAGAGGCTCTATTAGTGTTTTGTGGTACGGTCTATCTTCCTTCAAATTTTTTTAGTACTATTAGACACAAGAATGAGAAACTTTTTTCCTATTTTATTCAATACTTTTAATATGATATTAATCACATCAGTAGAGAATTATATTGGTCATTTTTGGGATTTCATTTGAAATGTATGGAAGTAGTACAATTTCTACATTGAGTCATATTCTTGAGATAAGATCCAAAAATTGTGTGGGGTTCAGTATCTCCCAATGTAAATAGTGTCTAGGTGTCATGTTTGAGTTCCTTTGACTTGCATGTTTGAGGTTTTTTGTGGTTGTAATGTGTCAGAAAAATCCATATTTATATTAAAAATATGGAAAATGGTAATTAATTAGTACCAATTAATATGAGATTGTAGGGGCTATGTATAAGGACCCAACCATAAACCTTACATAATATTTAATTAAATGAATAATTCACATTGAGGATCTTTTCAACTTTAGAGTTTTAGAGAATTTGGACATAACTATTACATCTCAAATGATTTCAAAGTAGACACTTCTACCCAGTATCCATTTTTTCATAAAATAAAAATTCGTAATAGAAGCATTTCTAGTTCCATGTTTTAGACGGCATGACTTTTCCTTGATCCAATCCTTGTCACTATTCATATTTAAGTACTTTGGAAAAAAATTCAAAAAAATGGGATGAGCATAAAAATCTCATTAAGGGTTATAAAATAAGAAAGGAAAACATTATCTCATCAATAAATTTAAATAAACAAAACCATACTTTTCAATCATAACATAACTTATGAAATCATAAGATTTATGAATAACACACAGGAGTCATATATCATAAAGGTTAGTTATGGAATCCTTAACAAACATGTAATGTAGATATCACAGCTATGTAGGGATTCACATTTTTAATACCCATCACAGTATATTCCCTAAATCTATTAGGAGAAACATTTACATTTACCTCTGTCATGTTACTGAATGCATTGGAGAGCTATCTCGGGCTCACCCGCCCTAGGTTTATCACGGAACCACCTGTATACATAAACAATTCCCAATAACCCTAACATAATCATAACACATAATACAATTATAAATTAAAGATACCATTTCCACATTCCACTATATCAAATCATGATATTAAAATAAACAATTCTTTATCAAATCATTTTCAAAACCATTTAAAAAGTGATTTTTGAATCAAAGTGTATCATACCACTTGAAGCTCTTAAATTATCATTTGAACCCATTAATATCTATATAAATAAATATTAAAACCCATTTTGAAAACATGTAAATTAATTAGAAATATTTAGAAGAATAAATATTTAAAACATTAAAAATTATATTTTAGTTAAAGAGTTTTTTAACAAAAAGATAGATGATTGAATACAAATAATTGAGGAATAACATTTAATCAGAACTTTATAATATCATGAGAATAAATGGATTCACAATATAATATGTCAATGGACTATATATACAACATATAAGAGTGAATTGGTGCATAACAACAATTAAGTATCAGTAGAAATTTAAATTGAGATGAAATCCCTTATAAAGATGGTATCCTTAAATTAAGGATAAATAAATCACATAATTATGTGTGACAAGTATAAATACACCCAATATAAGTGGATATTGTGTTTAAAACAATCATATTTCATTCACACATATTCATAGGATGACATATTCACGAAGTACATGTTGAACTCGAAGAATTGAAATTGGGTTAAGAAGTTCCCTTGTAAAAATTCGACAGCCTAATGACATTAAAATTCCGAAAATGAGTTGATTAGATAAAAGGGTATCTCATAACTTGGAATTAAATTTTTCATCAATAAGTATATAGAAGAACATATCCCAACATAAAAAAGGTAAATTAAAAGACATACCAAAAAGATGTCTTTTAAAAAGAGGAGGGTGAAAGGTTCCCTTACCGATTTGGTAACTTACAAAACATATGACACATGAAAGAAGGATCATAAAATGAATATTTAAATACTCATAAATGAAATTATATTACACAAAAGTACAATCATGGGATGTAAATACACCACACAAAAGGAAATAGTGGCAAATATAGCATGAATCTCATGGAAATAAAATTGAGATGAAACCCTTTACCTCATTGTAATCAACTGAGTCATTTGATCAAAAGTTAATAAACCCCAAATGAATCATAGAATAACATGAATATAATGAGAATCATGATAATATATATCAAATAAAAGTACACAATACACCACATGAAGTGAATAAGTGGCGAACAGTGGAAGTCTCACAGAATTAAAAGTGAAATAAGAAAATCCCTTACCTCGTGTCTGACTTGACTCGTTTGTTCCTTGTTCTTCTTGAATAATAATCTAAAGATAATTTCTAATTTCTTAAGAACATTTTATAAGTTTATAATTCCAATTATATCACTTATTACCGTGTTATAAATACTATGTAATCATTTAAGTTAATAATGGTTGTTTTGTTGATATTTGGTAGTTGAGTCAAAAATGAAAACCTTATATTTACAAGTTGTCCATGTGGTCAATAGTACATTATATCCAGAATGAAAATAATTGTTTAGATATAATATTTATAATATTTATCTAGTATATATATATATATATTTATAATAGTACATATCATTTGGAGGTAAGAAATGATATGCACCGTTCATGGGGACGGTAAGTCATACAAACGCATGGACGCTACTTTCATTTCTATTTCTTATTTTAATGGAATTAAAACATAATGATGCATAGGTATATTATAATTCCAGTATAATTTCATACATAGTATCATATATAATATCATTATATCCATCCTTTATACATCCCACATATGGCATTAACGAGTCATATCACTTTGTGGGGGTGGTAGTCCGCACTTCCTCAAATGAAATTATCATGTTTACACATAATGGAAACCATAAAGGTATGATATAAAAAATACCTAAGCATAAAGAAAACATAAACACAATATATATAATATATAACTATAGTGCCATCATAATGGTCACCATGAGAGGCGGTTGGAAATAATCAAACAATCATCGTTTCGTGAGGCGTTAGTTTTCCATCCACAGAAACATTATGTTCTTCACCCACTAGATGACGGTGTGTGTAAGTGTAGTTAGGATCCTTCTCATAAAAATATCCTAGTATATTTATGATACTGGTTTTGTTACAAAATAAAGGAATAAAAAGAGTTTAGGTGTTGGAGAAGTAAAATAAAAGAAAACAATTTAAGGGAAACTGTTACCTTTAATTTGGGTAACTACCTATGGTTTGAACCCAATGACGTCTTAAAGTGCCTTATGCCTAAGGTAAGGCTTCTGGAAGGAGTAGAGGGATGTAGGGAGATTAATTGGGTAGAGTTTGGATGAGACAAAAGGCTTGAGAGGTGTGAGTAAATGGTTAGAAGTGGTCTCCTTTTATAAGCGAGAGGAGGGGCTCATTAAAATGTTTGATAATATTATTTTATAATATAATGATATTCAGTTTCCAGAGGTCAACAAATCATTAAAGTATAATATTATATGACTCATTGTCAAACTAATGTAATCCAATTGGAATTGGACTGGTATTGGATGTTATTTTAATCTTTATAATCTTATTTATTTAAATATTTTACTAATGAGGTAAACACTACATCATTATTGTGTCATTAGAAATTTTACTTATGTGATGTCTAAAAATTATAAAGAAAACACCACGATGTTGGAAATATTTTTATATTTCCAATGAATATTTATAGTCAAAAATATAATTTATATAACACCATATAAAAATTAATTTACTATAAGAATTTTTATTATGTCATTTTTGCCTTCACATTAAATTACTTAATCTAAAGTTTCGTTATCTTTAATAAGTTGCTCCATGGGGTCCCAAAATAGACCCAAAAATTCCCATGGTCAGTCATTACTCATCCAATAAGGTTAGGACAAGTGTTAAGGTAAGTTTAAATTATTATTATATTATTTTTATCTTGAATTGCCTTATTTACCTTTAACCGTGGTAAATAAAAGTCAAAAGTTACTATTCACCAAAAATTATTTTCATTTTATTGAACCATGTTTTTCTTCTTGATAATAATCATGTTTGTTGGATTTTCTAAATTCAATTAATAGAAGCGGTAAAAGTTCATTTAAATGAAAAAGTCAGTTTTTTAACTACTACTAAGTGATTTCACTATTCATCAAAAATTGATGTTTTTCAGAAAAATACCAAAAATTCTGCTTAAGATTTATTTGATATTCTAAATGAAAAAAGTATGTCTATTTTTCTAAATTAAAAACATAGAAGTGAAATTAGTTAATTTAAAATTAATTCTCGTTGTTAAAACAAATAGCGTGTTTTTATGAAATAATAACTATCAAAAGACTGACACTTTTTATGCCCAATTTCAAAGTTAAATAAATTCCAAAGACCAATATTGGATTAAATGGTAAAAATATATTCTAATTACACTTTAAAACCAATTAAAAATATAATCTAACCATATAAATATATTATATTAAAACATAATTTTGAATTAAAATACAATATTTTCACTATTTATTAGAAAATGATATTTATCAGAAAAATTCCAAAAATTTACACAGTAAATTTTTATGTCCCCATTCTAAAGAAGGATTTTATTTGGTCAAATAGAATGTATTAAAGTGACCAAAAATATATTTAAAGAGGGTTCACCATTAAAATATGGTAAATCGGCCTTTTAATGTAAATTATTCTTAAAATTAGATTCATTCACAATTTAAGCCTCTAACATTTAGTTGATAAATGTTAATACATTTAACAAACATGTAATATCATATTGTAGTTAGTTTTGTTCATTCCCACCAATACAAATGCTTGTAGTTAACTACCATTTAAAATAATATTATTATATTATTAGTGTGCAACGTAGGATTTCAACAAAACCCGTTGTTGTGTATCAGGTACGCTATAGAACATAGAAACCCCTGTAAAGTAAAAATAATATTTAATTCAAAAATATTAATAAATATGAATATTTCATATTCTTCATTTTTCCGGGATGTTACATCCTTCCCCCCTTTTTGGGAATTGCATCCTCTCAAATTTAAAATTGGTTTCGGGAACATCATTGAAATCCCCACATCGAAAAAAGAGTCAATAAAATTATCACTTTAAAATAAAGGAGGAGAATTATAAATGTTACCTGAGACAAAAGATACGAGGATTCCATGAAAACACGGATATGGAGGAGAAATCAAACTATCAAGTTCGGATGGAGTGTGATAGAAAACATGTTTAGGAGAAAGTTAACCACCAGAAAATCACATACTTGTGATGGGTTAAACAGTCTACGATTCCCCAGTAGGAAAAGTTAACAGACAACGTGATTGTTTTAAGTTACTTTTCATTGAGGAATTTATTTATGATCTTAACTAAAAACATAAGGAAATATACTTACTGGTCATGTAGACATTCATCTTTTTGTAGATTTCTAACACAAACTAATATTTTCTCCAAACTATGAGTATTTAGGATGACTTTTTTCACATTAAAAGCACTATAATCAACTTCAAGAGAATCACATAATCCAAAAAAGATGAACTATATATTTCCCATGTCTCTATACCATAACCAAAACCTAAATTGTTAGCACCAGATCAGGTAATCCCCAAAAATGATAATCTTTGACAAAAAGAAAAACTACTCTTAATCTCTAAAAATTTTCAAACAAAACTCAAAGGTCAACAAAGACCATTCAATAAACAGTTGTCCATAAAATTCTTCAAAGTAATCCAAACTGAGATTGAAACCCAAATCTCAAAATTATATAATCACATAGTCTTCCAAGAAAAATCTTAACATTTATCTCCAAACAACATCAATTTCTCTTAACGTCTCATATTGGAAATTAATTAACCTAATCACATATACTAAAAAATAGGTTAATCATTTCCATAGATAACCCAAAATAGACATATTCGTTATTCATAAAATCATATAAATAAAAATATTTTGTCATAAAAACTGGGGTCTTCATGTAGTCCAGTGGTAGGTGAAAAATACAAGTTCAACTTTGGTTGTGGGTCTGATTCTCGCAGCTTTGTCCGACTCGACGGATTATCACATGGTCCACATGTTTCCTTTTTTTCAATAACTATATAATTTTATAGAATTCCAAAAAATATATGAATTTATCAAAAATAATGATAACATATTTTAACCAGAAGTTTTTATAATAACTTCCATTTTTCATCCCAAAAATGTATTAACCTATAATTTCTTCAAATTCAAGGATCATATAAACCCAAATATTTTTTTATAACTATATCCACAAAATAAAAGATAATTATTCATTGATTAAAATTTTCATATATCAAACATCAGTGATACAAATACTATAAAATGTATTCTAATGTAATTCACATCATCAAAAGATCCTTAATACTTTTTTTGCATTTCACCATCCTGAAATCTACCATAACACTTGAATCCCTTATATGTTGACTTCTTACTCATTACACATTCTTAATGATCCATTAACCATTCCTTTTAAACATATTCTAAAATACTTGTAGAGACTTGAAGCTTAACGTACATGGTAATTACATCACTTTTGCAGAATACTTATTACATAACAAAAACACACACACAAGGACCGTAATAGTTTAGTGTCTTTGGAAACTTGGAATATAATCTTCTAATCGTGGTGAAATATCTTCAACATCTCCCATAATGATCTTCCCTTTTTTTACCTAACACCTTTCTTTATATCCTGGGGAAAATAAAACATTAAAGGGTGAGCTCAAATGCTCAGTAATGGTAATCAAAAGAAATATCAATCACATCATATTCATAAGAACATATCATTTTGGAAATCTTAACCTGCAAAAGAGGGCATAATTTCATAACATGGGATAAATCATAGTAGTGAAATGAAATCCGAATAATCATAACATAAAACATGAAACTTTGTGGAATACACACATAATCATAGAGAATCATTTCTTATTAGTCAAGACTCATTGCCAAGACTATCTTAGTGGATAAAGTCCATTTCTGAACTGAGTTCACTCCTCGTTTCAGTCCTGTTTCACTGAACTGGTATAAACTACCGTTCTAGTCATGTATATCTCATGAGATATAAAATCTTTACCCAATGAATTTGAGGGAGATATAGGTCCCAATCATCTCATAATGATACCATTAATATGTGGGCCACAAAATCATAAATCATACATCATTTCATAACCCATGTAATAAAAATGGGATTCTTAAACAACATGACATCCTAAAAAAATTCATATAAGATAAAGGAATTCATAAAAATAATTCCATCACAACATAATCAAATAAATGTAATAATAGGGATAGAAATAGAACCCTATATTGTCTTAGATGGAAAATAATTTTGATAAAACACTTGAACTCCATTCTTAAGGAAAATATCCTTTCTACTTCAAAAACATTTTCCTTTCTTAACATGTCATACAATTTTAAACTAAAAGAAGTTGATTAAAAATAAACATGAAAACATGTAAATGAAGAGTCTTGGAAATAAGTTTTTAAAAATCCATTCATTCCGTATAAGTTAAAAAAACACTCTTCTCATATTTTTTTCGGAAAAGTAAAAAAGTACCTCGTACGAAAAACGACAAAAGATTCCATTCATATCTTTTACTATAAACTCACCAAAGGGTAAAAATGGATTTAAACAATTATAAGTGGATGGAAATAATATTACATATTGAGAAAACATGGTTGTAGATGATAAAATACACCCCATTAAATACCAAAGTATAAACAACCTCGGATAAAAATGAGATTGTGATATTTCCCTTACCTTGCGTCTGATTTGCTTCGTAAGTGTCTGAACCTCCTCTTCTTTGAAGCGCCTCTTTGAGATCTCCTTTTAGGGCACTAAAATTGGTCTTTGGGGAAGACAAGAACCTCTAGGATGTTTCTAGGGAAGTGGAGAAGAGAATTTGGAATGGGTTGTCCAAGCTTGAAGGCTCAAAGTGGTGTGAGGAAGAGAGGGAGGGGTGCCCTTTTAAAAGGGAGGAGAGGGGCACCTTTGGAAAAATTAAAATATTATTTTATTATAAAGTCAAGTTCGGTTTTAAATAGCTCCAAATTGATTTATTTCGAAGCTAAGGTGGGGATGGGTCTAATTCCTCTCATCCAATATAATTTATACATGTTTAGGTTCCTATTATAACCTTATCATTTAGATTTAACATTAAGTTAAATAATTTTACTTTTATCGTGTCTTATTTTATATTATAAGGTTAATAAACATAATATAAGAAGCCAAAATAACCCCAAGTAGTTTATTATTAACATATATAACCTTATCTAAGTCATTTGGGCGAACCATAGATTTTTAGGAATAAAATAACAATTAATAATATAATATTTGTTTAAAAAACTATTTTATGTCAATTTTGACACTATTTAGTAATTTATTTTTGTGAAAATCATAACAGAATGATTAGTTCAAAAATAATTAATTATATCAATAATTTCATGTCATATTATCCTATAAAATTATTTTAATTCATAAAAAGTCTTAAATTACATTTATTTGGGTATTTATAACTTCAATTATGTCAATATTGCATTAATAAGACAATTACTACATCATCTTTGTGTCATAATAAATGATAATTATTTAATCCCTAAAAATTCTAAATAAATTCCTATGATGTAGATAATTGTATTATATTTCTAGAGAATATTCATTTTTGAAGTTTCAGGATGTTTATTACTAATATAAAATTATTATACTTATAAGATTTAAGAAAATGACATGTTGTCACATTCTTTGGTTTTAATAATAATTAAATTATTTTTATGGACAAAAGTATATTAAATGAATTTAATCCGACCCTTAGGTGATATGGGTCGACTTTTAGTCATCCAATAGGATTTTGACAAGTTTTAGGGTAATTTTATAATATTATATTTACCCTTAATTACCCGGTTTATCTTTAACTATGGTAAATAAAATTTACGGTAGTTACTATTCATAATTCCCAAAAATAAAAAATAGTTTATTAACATAATTTGGATCCACTTATTCCAAATATGGAATCCATTTTTTCAAATTCAATACACAAATGTTGAAGAAATTAAATTAAAATTAATCTTGTTGTCGAAAGAAAACAGCTTTTTCTTTAAAACATTGCAAAAGATTGAATTGATTTATCCTACGAAATCAAGGTAGAATCAATGATAATGACATAAATTATATTAAATGGTACAAATATATTCTATTTATACTTTAAAACCATTCAATATTATAATTTAACCATATAAATTATTACGATGAAAAAAGTTGTTTTTAATTATAATATAGCGTGTTTTTACTATTCATCAAAATATGAAAGTTACCAGAATAATATGAAAAATTTATCCAAAGTAAATTTTTATTTCATGATTCCAAAGAAGAATTTTATATTGTCAAATTTAACTTATAAACATGTCAAACACTATATTTAAAGTGGGTGCGCCATCAAAAGGCAGCAAAACTGCATTTTTTTAAAAATACATATTTTACCCGAAAAATTTATTTTGTTCTTATACCATGTTTTAGAAAATGTGTAAGACGAATAATAATGTTATAAGATTCAAAATTTAGTTAATACTATTCATAACGACAAGTTCATAATAATATTATAATAATATATAGTTGTTTAGTAAAACCTAGTATTGCGTACAACACACGCTATCGAGGAAGGTCATGATTGCGTGTAATGCAAGCCAAGTCAGGGTTGCGTGTTGTGAAAGAATCCTTAATTGTTTCATATAACATAATCCAACCATATTTCATTTATACATTGAATATATATATATACAGTCAATGTTGCGTAGAATAACTATTATCAAAATTGTGTGTAACACGATCCAAGAATAGTGTTGCGTATGATGCAAGATAATACGGTGTTGCATATAACGCAAGGTAATCTTGGTGTAGCATAAAACACAACACATTAATGAAATTAAAATAATATGTTTCACAAAATCTCAGGGTGTTACATTCTACCCCCCTTAAAATGAATTTCTCCCTTGAAATTCGTCGGGGTTATAAATGGTTTACTACTCGAAAGTTTTTTTAATAGAAACCCACATCGTAGAAAGGAATACCAAAACATGGCATTAAAAAATAAAGTATGAAATGTAACTGTTACCCAAATTAACTCATAACTGGGTTTCCACATAGGAGAACATAGGTGAACACATGGATATGGAAGAAAAATCTAACCATCAAGTTCTGATTGAGAGTGGTAGAGAACATGGCTATGAAAAAGCCAAAAATCACAAAGCTATTGATTTGTGATGATCTAAGGTACCATCTGATTCATCGGATATAAGGGAACTAGGACAACATTTTAGGTTTTCAAGATCATTTCCCTAAAGTTAATGAAATTGGAATTAGAATAAATACTTTCATGATTTTGGTATAGTCTCACTGTTAGTCGTTCTTTGGACAATTTCCACTTCATCTCTTAAAGAAATGATATTGAATTTGTCATTCGTGATGTGTTAGCAGATCATGTGATAGAATGAGTGGTCATTCCATTTGTCTCAAACAAAAGGTTAGAAAAGTTATCAAAAAAAATACGTAAGTCCATATATAGTGAGATTAATCATATATGGTTCCTAAAATGGACTTATACTTCTTATATTATATAGCATAATATAATAAAACTAGTTTCTACTAAATAGGGTCTTCCTGTAGGCCAGTGGTAGGTGATAAAGGCCATTCGTACTTCGGTTGTGGGTTCGATTCCCACAGCCTTGTCCGACGCGATGGGTTGTTGCCCGTCCTGCAGGTTGTCCTTTTTCTAAAGCTATATTACTATAACATCCCATCAACAATATCAAAAAAAAAGTTTTATCCTTAAACAATACTAACTTATGTCCAACATAATCCATTCCAATCTTTATGCTTATCTAAAATACTTCGGTCCAAGCTCATAGTATAAATAAAATGATCACGTGAATGCCATCATTTATCCCCCATATATCAGAAGATATATCTTGTTGGTCAAATTAAAAATATGTGAATACCTTAATCATTTATTATCTTGAAGAATGAATACCCATTGAACCATATTGAAAACATGAATGTAGTTAAAAGTTAACACTTTCCACATACCAAAATCCTCAAAATTATATATACTCAAACCATGATATCACTTAGTCCTTATATCAATCATGAGCTCATGAATACTATCAAACATATTAGATTCTCTTTATCCCTTCATTATGTGCATATCATCTTCTTTCCAAAAATATTTCAATCACTTATCATGGTCACCGATGCCGTAAAATTATTGAAAACCACAATATACCAATACATAAATATTCCAATATTCCACGATACTATATACAACATTATATTGGAATCCCATTACATAAACACTTAATCATTCCACCACATCGTTGTCATATTCAACATCGCAAATGGTGATCTCATGTGACTTCCCTTTGTCCTTTGCCTTAAGTGGTTGCTCATGTCGATCATCACTAACCCTTGGATTAGGGAATTTATTAGCATAATGCCCCATTTCATTGCACTTGAAGCATTGAAGTGTAGTAGGTTCATTCTGTGCATCCCTTCCTTTGTTTGCATCATTAGGCATATTCTTCCCATCATTGCAGCATTCAAATTCCCGATGACCTTCCTTTCCACATTTGAAACATTTACTTGTCCCTTTAGGACAATCTCCACCATGATTCTTTTCACACTTTGAGCATAAGGAAACAATCATCTTCTTTTCACCATTATTCTTAGATTTCTCCTTGAACTCCATCTTTCATTTCTTGTCAAAACTATGAGATGGATAAGTAACACCAACTTCTATTTCTACCTTGATTGCACAACATAAAATTTCTTTATATCTACTGAAGTCTCTTATAGCTAATGCCCTTCGAAGATTTGGTTTTAAGCCACTGAAGAATCGATCAACTTTAAATTCAGGTTGGATGATAAATCCAGATGCATACCTTGAAACCCTTGTAAAATTCACTTTGTATATACCAATAGATTCATCATCCTTTTGATTTAGTTCAAGAAACTCCTTCTCCATCTTTGTTCGAAGAATATGAGGGATGTACTTATTGAAGAATAAGTTCTTGAACTCGTCCCATTCCATGGACTCAATTTCATCTCTTTGCCTCGTATTCTTAACTAGATTCCACCATTGATCATCTTCACCTTCCAAACGATATACTGCTAAGATGACATTATCATGTTCAGAACATTGAAGAACTGAAAATATCTTTTCAGTGGTACTGATCCATTGTTCAGCAATAAGTGGACCAGAAGACCCACTGAAAGAAGGTGCACGTTGCCTCATGAAGGACTCAATAGAATGTTGTTCCCTTATCTGTTCATTTGGAAGTCCAGAATGATTTATAGCTTGTGTAAGTATAGAAATAATATTTTTCACTCCATCTCCCATAACATTTGTTTGTTCAAGAGGAAAATCATTGCATTGTCCATTACATTGATCAACACGGTTTTTTCAGGTTCCATCCATCGTCTAAAACCCAAAAAGAATAGTGTGAGAGGCAAACATTACGCTATGGAAAACGATATAATAAAGGGGGGGTACCTTCAATATCTAAAATCTTAGATTACTGTAATTCTAGTACTATAACCTATACTTATACTTAACCTTAGGGACATCCCTATACATACCTTAGAAATATGTATAGGGATATCAATAAAGTTTTCGCATCCTAGTTTCCAAAGGTTGACTAAAACTTTCCTCTGATACCAACTATAGATACCCAATGCTTAACATACATGGGAATTACATTACTTTTGTGGAATACTTATTACATAACAAAAACACACATACAAGGACCGTAATAGTTTAGTGCCTTTGGAAACTCAGAATATAATCTTCTAATCGTGGTGAAAGATCTTCAACATCTCCCATAAAGATCTTCCCTTTTTTTACCTAAAACCTTTCTTTATATACTGGGGAAAAGAAAACATTAAAGGGTGATCTCAAATGCTCAGTAAGGATAAACAAATGAAATATCAATCACATCATATTCATAGGAACATAACATTTTAGAAATCTTAACCTGCAAAAGAGAGCATAATTTCATAACATGGGATAAATCATAGTAGTGGAATGAAATCCCAATAATCGTAACATAAAACATGAAACATTGTGGCATACACACATAATCATAGATAATCATTTCTTATTAGTCAAGACTCATTGCCAATACTATCTTAGTGGACAAAGTCCATTTCTGAACTGAGTTCACTCCTCGTTTCAGTCCTGTTTCACTGAACCGGTATAACCTACCGTTCCAGCCATGTCTATCTCATGAGATATAAAATCATTACCCAATGCATTGGAGGGAGATATAGGTCCCACCCATCTCATAATGATACCATTCATATGTGTGACACAAAATCATAAATCATACATCATTGCATAACCCATGTAATAAAAATGGGATTCTTAAACAACATGACATCATAAAACAATTCATATAAGATAAAGGAATTCATAAAAATAATTCCATCACAAAATAATAAAATCAATGTAATAATAGGGATAGAAACAAAACCCTATATTATCTTAGATGGAAAATAATTTTGATAAAATACATGAACTCCATTCATGAGGAAAATATCCTTTCTACTTCAAAAACATTTTCCTTTCTTAACGTGTCATACAATTTTAAACTAAAAGAAGTTGATTAAAAATAAACATGAAAAAATGTAAAGGAAGATTCTTGGAAATAATTTTTTAAAAATCCATTCATGTCGTATAAGTTAAAAAACATTCTTCTTGTACTTTTGTCAGAAAAGTCAAAAAGTACCTCGTACGAAAAACGACAAAAGATTCCATTCATATCTTTTACTATAAACTCACCAAAAGGTAAAAATAGATTTAAACAATTGTAGGTGGATGGAAAAAATATTACATATCGAGGAAACATAGATGTGGATGATAAAATACACCCCAGTAAATACCAAAATATAAACAATCTCGGATAAAAATGAGATTGTGATATTTCCCATACCTTACGTCTAATTTGCTTCGTAAGTGTCCGAACCTCCTCTTCTTTGAAGCGCCTCTTTGAGATCTCCTTTTAGGGAACTAAAATTTGTCTTTGGGGAAGACCAGAACCTCTAGGATGTTTCTAGGGAAGTGGATAAGAGAATTTTGTAGTTTTTTGCCGAGCTTTAAGGCTCAAAGTTGTGTGAGGAAGAGAGGGAGGGGTGCCCTTTTATAAGGGAGGAGAGGGGCACCTTTGGAAAAACTAAAAATATTATTTTATTATAAAGTCAATTTCGGTTTTATATAGCTCCAAATTTATTTATTTCAAAGCTAAGGTGGGGATGGGTATAAATCCTCTCATCCAATATAATTTAGACAAGTTTAGGTTCCTATTTTAACCTTATCATTTAGATTTAACATTAAGTTAAATAATTTTACTTTTACCGTGTCTTCTTTTATACTATAAGGTTAATAAACATACTATAAGAAGTAAAAAGAACCCCAAGTTGTTGATTATTAATATATATAACCTTATCTTAGACATTTGGATGAACCTCAGATTTTTAAGAATAAAATAAAAATTAATAATATAATATTTGTTTTAAAAACTATTTTATGTCAATTTTGACACAATTTTGTAAATGATTTTTGTGAAAATCATAACAGAATTATTAGTTCAAAAACAATTAATTACATCAATACTAACATGTCATATTAACCTATAAAATTATTTTAATTCATAAAAAGTCTTAAATTACATTTATTTGGGTATTTATAACTTCAATTATGTCAATATTTCATCAATAAGACAATTACTGCATCATCTTTGTGTCATAATAAATGATAATTATTTAATCCCTAAAAATTCTAAATAAATTTCTATGAGGTAGATAATTGTATTATATTTATGTAGACTATTCATTTTCGAATTTTCATGAAGTTTATTACTAAATTAAAATTATTATACTTATAAGATTTAAGAAAGTGACATGTTGTCACATTCTTTGGTTTTAATAATAATTAAATTATTTTCATGGAAAAAAGTCCATTAAATGAATCTAATCCGACCCTTAGGTGATATGGGTCAACTTTTAGTCATCCAATAGGATTTTGACATGTTTTAGGGTAATTTTATAATATTATATTTACCCTTAATTACCCGATTTACCTTTAACTATGGTAAATAAAATTTTTTGTAGTTACTATTCATAATTCCCAAAAATAAAACGTAGCTTATTAACATAATTTGAATCCACTGATTCCACATATGGAATCCATTTTTCCAAATTCAATACACAAAAGCTGCAGAAAATAAATTAAAATCCATCCCATTGTCAAAAGAAAACGGGTTTTTCTTTAAAACATTGCCAAAGATTGAATTGATTTATCCTACGAATTCAAGGTAGAATCAATGATAATGACATACATTATATTAAATGGTAAAAATATATTCTATTTATACTTTAAAACCATTAAATATTATAATTTAACCATATAAATTATTGCAATGAAAAAAGTTGTTTTTAATTAAAATATAGCATGTTTTTACTATTCATCAAAATATGAATGTTACCAGAATAATATGAAAAATTTATCCAAAGTAAATTTTTATTTCATGATTACAAAGAAGAATTTTATTTTGTCAAATTGAACTTATAAACATGTCAAAAATTTGATTTAAAGTGGGTGTGCCATCAAAAGGCGGCAAAACTGCATTTTTTGAAAAATACTTATTTTACCTGAAAAATTTATTTTGTTCTTATACCATATTTTAGAAAATGTGTAAGACGAATAATAATGTTATAAGATCTAAAATTTAGTTAATACTATTCATAAAGGATAGTTCATAATAATATTATAAGAATATATAGATGTTTAGTAAAACACGGTATTACGTACAACACACACTATCGAGGAAGGTCATGATTGCATGTAATGCAATCCAAGTCAGGGTTGCGTGTTGTGCAATAATCCATAGTTTTTTTGTATAAAATAATCCAACCATATTTAATTTATACATTTAATATATATATATACACTCAAAGTTGCGTAGAATAACTATTATCAAAATTGTGTGTAACACGATCAAAGAATAGTGTTGCGTATACTGCAAGCTAATACGATGTTGTGTATAGCGCAAAGTAATCTTGGTGTAGCATACAACACAAGACATTAATGAAATTAATAGAATATTTTTCATAAATTCTCAGGGTGTTATAATACTTCTTTCCTACTTACAAAAATCATGAATCATATCCTAGGATTCAATAATATCAAAACAGATGCTAAGAAATAAACCATACATTTCATTTTTCATTTTTAGTTTCTTCATCCTCAATCGGAATGGCATTAGGTATTGGTAAAAAAATATTTTTATGATCCTGGTGATCCAATTCCCAAAACTTCTTCATAGGACGTGTGTTTTTATAATGACCATGCACACCACATTTAAAACATTCAATTGATCCCTCAGAAAGAACTTCTATCCCTTTCCTAGAGTCAACTGAATGCTTCCTTTTTCCATGTAATATTCTTGATTTATGACCTTCATTTCCACATCTATAGAATCTTATTTTCCCTTTAAAACATTTTACTAGGTTTTTCTTTCAACATCCATGACACATAGGTTTTTGAACATACATACATTTATGATTATTTCCTGAACAACCGTGGGGATTTGTTTCTTGCATAAACGATGCCTTATAAAGATCACAAAGGTTCAATTGGTCAATCATAACTCTAGATAGTTGGTTGAGAATAATCACAAGATTTCTCACTGTATCTCCCTTTTCATTCAATTTCTCATTCAGAAACCAATCATAGTTTTCTTCACATCCATTGTTACTTTGATGACTGCTAGATCCAACCATTGACTAAAACTTGAATGGTAAGTGTGAGTATACCAGTAAAATCATCATATAATATCTTATGAGGAGGGTAAATAATAAGATATAATTAATCACGTTATCATAAAATAATTCAATTTATATAAAATAACTATGAATCTTTCTAAAATCCTAATCATTATGGTAATGTCACTTTTTCTTAAAAAATACCATAACCTATAAAGTTATCTAAACCGACCTCTGATACCAACTATAAGGACCCAGCCTTAAACCTAACATAATATTGAATTAAATGAATAATAATCTTTAAGGATATTTTCAGGTTTAGAGTTTTAGAGTATTAGTACATAACTATTACATCTCAAAAGATTACAATGAGACACTTTACCCAGTATCAATTTTTTCATAAAATAAAAACTCTTAAATGAAGCATTTATAGTTCCATGTTTTAGATAGCATGACTTTTCCTTAATCCAATCCTTGACCCTATTCGTCTTTACGTCCAGTGGAAAACATTCGAAACACATGGGATGAGCATAAAAATCTCATAAAGGGTTATAAAATAAGGATGTAAATCATTAGCCCATCAATAAATACAAATCAATGAGACCATACTTTACAATCATAACATACCTTATGAAATCAAAATATTTATGAACAACACAAACAAATCCTAAAACATAAAGGTTACTTTGGGAATCCATAACAAACATATGTTGTACCTATCACAGCTATGTAGGGAGTCACATTTGGACTACCCATCACAGTATATTCCCTAAATCTCTTAGGAGAAACATTTATGTTTATCTCCTTCACGTTACCCAATGAAATGTAGAGATATCTCAGGCTCACCCTCCCTAGGTTTGTCACGAAACCGCCCATATATTTAAACAATTACCAATGAGAATAACATAATCATAACACATAACACAATTATAAAGGAATGATAACATTTCCACATTTCACTATATCATATCATGATACTAAAATAAACAATGCTTTATCAAATCATTTTCAAATCCATTTAAAAAAATATTTTTCAATTAAAGTGTCCCATACAACTTGAATATATTAAATTATAATTTTAAAAAATTAATTTCCATATAAATAAATCCTAAAACCCATTTTGAAAACATGTACATTAATTATAAGTATCTATAAGAATAAATCTTTAAAACATTTAAAGTTATATTTTAGGTAATGAGTTTTTTATTAAAATGATTGACGCTTGAATACAAATAATTGAGGAATAAAATTTAATTAGAACTTTATAATATCATGATAATAAATGGATTCATGATATAATATGTCAATGGATAGTATATACACCATATATGAATGAATTGGTCTATAAAAAGAATGAAGTATTAGTGGAAATGTAAATTGAGATGAAATCCCTTATAAAGATGGTATCCTTAAATTAAGGATAAATAAATCACATAATTATCTGTGACAATTATAAATACAACCAATATAAGTTGATATTATGTTTAAAACAATCATAGGTCATTCACACATATTCAAGGGATGACATATTCAAGAATTACAAGTTGAACCCAAAGAATTAAAATTGGGTTAAAAAGTTCCCTTGTAAAAATTCAACAGCCTAACGTATTTAAAATTCAGTAAATGAGTTGATGAGATAAGAATGGTATCTCATCAGTTGGAATAAAATTTACATCAATAAGGATATATATGAACATATCCCAATATAATAAAAAGTAAATTAAAAGACATAACAATAAGAAGTCTTTTAAAAAGAGGTGGGTGAAAGGTTCCCTTATCGATTTTGTAACTTACAAAACATATGCCACATGAAAGAAGGAGCATACAATGAATATTTAAATACTCATAAATGAAAGTATTTTACACAAAATTATAATCTTGGGCAGTACACACACCACACAAAAGTAAATAGTGGAAAATATAGCATGAATCTCATGGGAATAAAAGTGATATGAAACCCTTTCCGTCATTGTAATCAACTAAGTCATTTGATCAAAATTTAATAACAACCAAATGAATCACAGAATACCATGAATATAATGATAATAATGATAATATATATCAAATTTCAATACACAATACACCACATGCACTGAATAAGTGGCGAACAATAGAAATCTCAAAGAATTAAATGTGAGATAAGAAAATCCCTTACCTCATGTCCGACCTGACTCGTTTGTTCCTTATTCTTCCTGAATAATAAACTAAAGTTAATTTATACTAGATTAAAAATATTTTTTATTTAATAATTATTTTTATATCACTCATTACCATGTTAAAAACATTATGTAATCATTTAAGTTAATAATGGCCATTTTGTGGATATTTGGTACTTGAGTCAAAAATGAACACCTTATATTTACAAGTTGTCCATGTGGTCAATAGTCCATTATATCCAGAATGAAATTCATTATTTATATATAATATATATAATATTTATCCATTATATATATATATTTATATATTTATAATAGTACATATCATTTGGAGCTAAGAAATAAAATTCATCGGTCATGGAGACGGTAAATCGTACGTACGCATGGATGCTACTTTCATTTCTATTTCTTATTTTAATGGAATTAAAAAATAATGATACATAGGTATATTATAATTCCAGTATAATATCATATATAATATCATATATAATATCATTAACTCCATCCTTTATATGTCCCACATATGGCATTAACGAGTCATATCACTTTGAGGGGGCGATAGTCCTTCCTCAAATGAAATTATAGTGTTAACACAAAATGGAAACCACAAAAGTATGATATAAAAAAATACAGATGAATAAAGAAAACATATACATAATATATATCATATATAAATACAGTTCTATCATAATGTCCACCATAATAGGAAGTAGGAGATAATCGAACAATCATAGTTCCGTGAGGCATTAGTTTTGCATCCATAGAAACATTATGTTATTTACCCATTAGATAGAGGTGTGTGTAAGTGTAGTTTGAACATCTGTCATAAAAACATCATAGTATATTGAAGATACTGGTTTTCTGACAAATGAATGGAATTAAAGGATTTTAGGGGTTGGAGAAGTAAAATAAAAGAAAACAATCTAAGAGAAACGGTTACCTTTAATTTGGGTTACTCCCTTTGGTTTGAACCAAAGGACCTCTTGGAATGACTTCTGCCTAACGTAAGGCTTCTAAAAGGAGTATATGTATGTAGGGAACTTAATTGGGCAGATTATGGATGATCCAAATGGCTTGAGAGGTGTGAGTAATTGGTTAGAATTGGGCTCCTTTTATAAGGAAGAGGAGGGTCTCTTTAGGAAATTGTGATAATATTATTTTATTATATAATGATATTCGATTTATAAAGGTCCAAAATTCATTAAAGAAAAATATAAGATAACTCATAGACGAAATAATGTCATCCAATAAGAATTGGATAGGTTTTGGATGTTATATTAATATTTATAATCTTATTTATTTAAATCTTTTATTAATGAGGTAAATACTACATCATTATTGTGTCATAAATAATTTGATTTATGTGAAGTCTAAAAATAAATAAAAATACCATGATGTAGGAAATCCTTTTATATTTCTAATTAATTTTTATAGTCTAAAATATAATTTATATAACACAATATAAAAATTAATTTACTAAAATAAGTTTGTTTATTTCATTTTGGCCATTACATTAAATTAATTAATCTAAAGTGTCGTTATCTTTCATAAGTGGATTCATGGGGTCCCAAAATAGACCCAAAGATGACCAAGGTCGGCCATTACTCATCCAATAAGATTAGGAAAAGTTTTAAGGTAATTTTGAATTATTATAATATTCTTTTTACCTTAAATTACTTTGTTTACCATTAATTGTGGTAAATAGAAGTCAAAAGTTACTATTCACAAAAAAATATTTTGGATTTTATTGAACTACATTTTACTTATTGATAAGAATCATGTTTTTTGGATTATTTAAATTCAATTCACTGAAGCGGTGAAATTTCATTCAAATGAAAAAGTCAGTTTTTTTAACCACTACTAATTGATTTCACTATTCATCAAAAATTGGTGTTTTTCAGAAAAATACCCAAAATTAAGCCTATGCTTTATTTTATATTCTGAATTCAAAATTGATGTCTATTTTTTAAAATTAAAAACATAGAAGTGGCATTAATTAATTTAAAATTAATTCCTGTTGTTAAAACAATTAACATTTTTTTAAGAAACAGTAAATATCAAAAAATTGGCACTTGTTTATGTCAAATTTCAAAGTGAAATTAATTAAAATGAACAAATTTGGATTAAATGGTAAAAATATAATCCAATTACACTTTAAAACCAATTAAAAAGATAATCTAACCATATAAATAAATTATATTAAGACACAGTTTTGAATTAAAATAAAATATTTTTCACTATTCATTGGAAAATGAACTTTGTCAGAAAAATTCCAAAAATTTACAAAAAAGTATATTATGATGTCCCCATACTAAATAAGGATTTTATTTTTTCAAATATAATGTATTAAGGTGAAAAAATAGATTTAAAGAGGGTTCTCCATTAAACGGTGGTTAATCGGCCTTTTAATGTAAATTATGCTTAAAATTAGATTCATTCACATTTTAAGCCTCTAAATTTTATTGGATAAAAGTAAATACAGTTAAAAAACATGTATAATCTTATTATGGTTAGTTTTTTTCTTTCCCACTAATACAACAGCTAGGATTTAACTACCATTTAAAATAATAATATTATATTTTTATTGTGTAACGTAATATTTCAAAGAAACTCGTTGTTGCATATCGGGTATGCTATCGAACATAGAAACCCATTTAAAGTAAAATTAATATTTAATTCAAAAATATTAATAAATATAAAAATTTCATATTCTTCATTTATCTGAGATGTTACACTATGAGTGCAATTAGAGGTATGGTGTGTGTCTTCATTCCCCTACTATAGTTTTTAAAAAAATCATGAGCACCATATCTCTAAGAATATGTCATGTTAGAGATCTAGTGACATAAATGGAGCATTGTTTCTTGACCCTTGTTTTATAGGCTCTTATAGAGGGGATTTTTGATTACATGCTTCTACAAACAATTTCACTTGGTTATGGTAGGAGAGATATATATAGAGAGACACGTGTGGAATTTATTAATTCTAGTGGTGTGGAACTATGTTGTTTTTCCCAGTATGGACTAATTTTCTATAATAGATGATCACGTGTTTCTACCAGTGATTGTGGTGGTGTTTTAATCTTCTTGAGGTGGTGTTTATTTATTTTGATAATGAGTGATCCCAATAATGATTAGTATGAACTCATGTGATGGAGGTTAAGATCTACTTCGTATCATTTGGATAGTGTTTCCTTATGAGTATTGGATGCAATGAGATTTGATTTTTCCAACATTGGTTGCGGAGTGTGAGTAAATCATTCACAGGGATATACCAGATTTATATATGCACTGATACACAGATTTATGAAGGGACTGGCACCAGGTATTTCCATTCTTTAATTTTATAACTCATCATATGGATCTATATGAAAATTTCAATATATAGGTGAAGTGATGAGTTTTCATAAAAAGGTGTCCTGTATGACCTAGTGTGTTCACCTGTGTATCCAGTGTTTTTCTCCTTAATAGAAAATGAGTTTTTTAGGTTGGGTGTGAATTGGTTTCACATGAACTAGGTGATGTAAGGAAGAGTATGCACTCCCATGAATCATTTTTTTCTTTGACAAGTGATTTTGGGTAAATTGTATCTTAGAGTTTCACCTCTAAAGTGGTTATCACTAAATCTAGTTTCAAATGGTGTTTGTAACAATCATGAAATTCTAGAGGTGCTATGGTTATTTGAGTTTTTGGTGATACCCATAGTAGTTTTTTATACTTTTGTTGAATCATAAGTCTTGTAGAGTGGATCATCCACCCTCTATGAATGATTTACTATTAGTATTATTTTATGACATCCATTTGTTCTCGTAATATGAGGCGGATCATGAATGAATCCTAAAGATGGTGTGGTTAACCTCCACTTGATAGTTGATACCCCCACCTACGGTTAATCATAGAGAATGGTAGGTATTAATCATGGATAAATATTGAGAAACCTTTCATGGCCATATATCCACTGGATATATTCAAGATGGATTTCCCAGTTGTAGGAATCTCATCATGCTTTTTCAATGATGAATACTGACACCCGTCATTATATAGAAGGTTGTGCTGAGGATTTTGTTTTTCATTAGAAGTACATCTTGGGGATTTGGGGACGTAAAGGTGACTCTTTGTGTTAATTGGGAATACAATGGTGTTCCAAAAATATTTCAATATAAACTATTGTAATCATACTTGTTTAAGGGTGATGAACAATAGATATTTTTGGAGAGTTTCAGACACTTGTATTTGCATGAGGTTGTCCACCTTCATGTAATTCCCCTAAGGAATATTGTATACTATGATGAAAATTTCAATAAATTATTAGAGATAGTATACGTGATGCCTTTGGGGAATCTATTTTATTTGAATATAGTTTTTACCCCAGTCTACTATCCAAGAAATGTGGATCATTCTAGTTCTGGAGAACAGTCTTCATTTTTCATGTCTGTTTATCCATAGATGAAAGGAACATATACCATTGGATGATTTTTTGTATCATAATGACTACCACACCACCACTGATGTATCAATTTTCTAGGTCCATGAATTACGAACATTAAAATTCATTTTCAAACCGTTTGGAGCCAGTGGGTGAGAAAAGATGGTCCATGTTTTGGTGAAAGTGATGGTTGTGGGGGTGTAGTCCATCCAGCAGAATATGGGGACCACTCATGAAATATAAATAGTTTTTTATGAACCAAATATGAATAAATTTTGAGTTCGGGGGATTCAGAGTTTCACCCTGGGTGAGTAGCTTCATCTTTTGTTCATAGGTCATTTCATTTTCATTTCGTTCGGTCGGGTTAGGGAGGTGGTTTACATCTTCTCCTTGTGACCATAGAAGGTTTGTCTTTCATTGTGTTCTCCACATGTCACAACTAAGGATTTATGTGCACAAATCATTTTATGACATCATCCTTGGTAATATTTTCTATGAGAGTGGTGTATCCCTTTTACTAAACCTACCAGAATTTTGAATCGGAAGAGATAGAAAATTCATGAGAAAGTGGTTTCCTTACATGAATGTTTTTTTTGGTAGTATCAGAAACCATTATGTGAGCTCATGTTAGTAGGAGATCCTGATCCTAGATCAATATCCACACCTATATATATAATTTTTTTATTTTCAAGGATGAAATTTTTTGAAAATGTGATATTTTAGAGAAATTATTTTTTTAGTTGTAATTATTTGATATATATAATGAAATATTTTTAGATATAATTGCTGATATAGGGAATGATTCTGAGACCCAGTGAGATGGAAATTAATTTTATAAAAAATTAAAATATTTATTATCACATGTGAATTTTTTAAAGAAAATGTAATATCTCTAGAATAGAGTCTCAGATCAGAAATATGAGATCATGGTTGTATCTAGAGCAAGTATTTTACCCCATGTGCGACCTAAAATTGGGTGGTTCTAGATGTTTGGATGATTCAACTATTGGAAGATGCATTTAAATTAAAATAAATATGCCCTTAATTTATTTTAATTTAAATGATATAAATTTAATCCAATATAAATATGTCATTATGAAAAATCAATAGGGTTAGTCACATAACCCATTCAACGGTTTTAGAGGAGCATTGATGACCTTCATTGGAAAAAATGACCAAATGACAACCAGGGGTTTGATCAAGGTGAAACGATAGTCAACATTTGAAAATTATCATATTCATCACTAGAAAGGACATGATTTACCAATGTTTGATCTAATATTGTGTTAAGAATCATTAATTGTGGATTCTTCTATTTATTAACGTATTTATCATGTTCTTATTTGTTATTATTTGATCTAATAATAATTTAATCATTCAAAAGATCTTGTATATCAAATTAATTTTTCTAATCAATTTATTCATGATTACATCATTATTTTCATGGTGAATAATCCAGTTACATTTGTAATGTTTAAGAATTCTTGGAAATCATGGGTTTCGCCTTTTTTTGTACCATTCCCCCACTATTTATTTGTGTTCATCTCCATTATGCTACAAGGCCATGCTTCAACACTGTCAGGCATATCTAAGTGTGATTTTATCCACATATTCACAATGGAACTGTACATCAAAACAAGATTGACGATTTAAGGATGTATAGGGATGGATTTCAGATTTTCCATCGAGGATATTAGATCCAATGTGGTGATGGGTGGTGAAATGAGGTGATATGGGTAATATAGGCATTCTAGTATTAGAAGAAATCACGAGACTCTGATTACCAAACAACTAAGGGATATATCATTGAATATAGGTGATTACCACTAGTTTACAAAATATATATGGTTGTTATAGTGATGGAAGAAATATATATATATTTTATATGAAGGAATATGTTTTTGTAATATAATGTTACACACTGTGTGTACTTTGAAGAACACACACTGAATAATTTAGAATGTTTTGGTGGTAAGGGTTTTATTTTTGTGTTAAATATCATACACGGTGTAGAGGGGCCACACAATTTTTGACATCCATCCATTCAACTCAAATTTTATAGATGGTACAAACCTATTTTTCCATGTGGCCCCACATTCCTTGTGCACTATGGGTACATGGGTATTCCATGATGTACCTGGGCATGGCCTGGTACTAGGGCATGGAATGATACAAGGATAGATATACATCCATGTAAACTATTATAGACCAAGTTACATGGACATGAAAAATATTATATTTAAAGGCCTTTGGTGGCCAAGAAATATCATTTAGTATATCTACACAAAATTTAGTACTACATGTCCACCAAGTCATGTGATTTAAATGACATGATTTAGAGGTGGAGTAGGGCCACACATAGTGTAAACCCCTTATGCACAATGTATTTCTTAAAAAACATTTACCTCTCATATCACCTTCATTTTGACTTATAATTTGTTCTATGATAATCCTAACATATTCTTCTTAACATAGATCATGATGGTGGCCTTCTTAGTGGGTTTTTAGAAATGATGAGATATTTTCTGAGAATAACACTTTTTTAGGTTGTGATCAGTGGCTATAGTGATTAATAAGTACAGTCAGAGAGTGGGAGGGGTTTTAAAAACTCCAAACACCTCATACTAGATTGAGGGAAACCCTCCTACTTTATCAGGGTGTATTTATTCTACCTATTTAGTGGAACCCTCTTATTGTATCCTGTCAAGGATCCTCTACCAATTGAGTGGAACCCTTCTATTGTATCAAGAAATGGGTCATATACCTACTAAGTGGATACCTCATATTATATCAAGGAACGAACACTCTATATAGTGGTTGAAATCAACCTGTCTTACTAGAGAGAGGGTCCCAAACCTATGAAGTATAACCCTCTTATTATATCTTAGAATGGGACCTCTATATTCTGGGTTGAACCCTGCTGTTGTATCAGGGTATGGGCCCACTACCTACTGAGTGGAACCCTCTTGTTGTATTAGGGAATGTTTCTTCTAATTATAGAGAAAACCCTCCTATTTTACCATGTTATGGGTCCCCTTTATACTGTGTTACATAGTGGAAAAGTGTGGGACCTCCACACGATTACTTTTTTAGACACTTGATATTTTGATCATAGTTGATGGACCTTTAGAAACTATTGGTATACTATTCCGTAGGATGGGTTATGAGATACAGATCCCCTTTCCTCTCTTATCTAGATTTTTATTTAGGAACACACACATATATATATATATATATCCTTGTTTTTGGGTTTGGTATCCCTCCACCTTTGGTTGAGATGACTACTTCTATGGTTTCATCAATTAATCCATATTTATTTTTCACTAGAATCATTCTAGGATTATATATACTAATTCCATGGATGGGATTTTCTCACACGTGTGATGTCTTACATAAATAAGGGATAGATCAGCGGTGTATTTAGAATCTATTAGAAAATCAAGGGTAAATTGTACCATTTTTAGTGGTTGGTACATGATGTTTCTGAGTAAGTCTATATTATCTTTCTTTCAATCCCAATTTTTTTTGTGGGTAAATATTCTCTATTTGGGCATTTATTTTTCCCATTTTAACTTCATGTTATGATGTTAGAGCCATTTGTATTCACTATTGTTTATTACATGAATGAATTTTTCTTTTGAGGATATTTTTTATTGCTCCTCTTCACTTATGTATGGATATGGATGGGTGTGTGTACAAAATAATATGGAAAAGTACTCCCATATTAGTTATTTCATCTCAAAACTAATCTCTATTCCCTAGAGAATTTATGGTGTTGAGGTATGTGCGACTTGTCCTTCCATATGAAAAGGTGATCCCCAATGTGTCTGTTCATGGAAATCACCTCTGTGGGCTATAATCAGTAAATGTAAAATAGTATCACCTTGGTTTGTGAATCGTGAATGTAAGCAATATATAATTTAACCCTATGGAAATTTGTGATGTGAGGGGTATTACATTTTATTCTATAAATACTACCTCACCCCATTTCCTATATCACCATAAGATGCTAAATTGTGTATTATAGTTTCTATCAATTGATTTTAAACTTCTTAATACTCAAGGTATTCACTTGATAGGATTCCCACTATTTAGTGACAGCCTCCCACCACACTGTCTTTCAGATATATGTGTATTTTATTTCATATTACATGGGATATATAGTTATTATTGGATTCCCCCATAAAAACTAAACAACAGACTCCTTGACCATACTGTCATTTCTCATAGTTATCATCCTTTAGATAATTCCTATCCGGATTTTCCCCAATTTTCACTAGAGAACCCATACTCTTCATTCCCAATCTATACACGAGTCATATCCACAGAAATCCCATATTCCCTATTTTGGAATTTTTCTTCATCCAAATCAGCTTTTAAAAATATGGGTGGCTTTATTTCCACTTCATGGGATATGAAGTGACACATTTATTCTAAATATAAGGCCCAAAAAAAGTTTAATATCACCCCTACCTTGTTTTAATATCTTATACATCATCGATGGATCTTAGTAACTTTCTATATACTATGGTGTTTTAGCTTCCAAATAGAAGTAGTAAAATTTGAATGAACATAAACTCTAGGTCTGTTATGGTCCATTCAATATGAATATAAACTAAATTCATTTTCAACATAAGTTAATTTGTATCTATATTTGTTCAAAAATTCAAATCATGTATTTATTCACTTATTAACAAATATATCATCCACCATACTATTCTATGATTTCAGACCACGAATTCCAAATCACATGGGACTAAATCATTTTCCCCATGACATGGTCATGAATTTAGGTATCTTATCTAGTCTCAGGTACCCATAATGATATATCACCCCATAAGTATACATAACACATGATAGTGTAACCCCATAAAGTTGAGATCGATCATTGAGCTTCCATTTCAACTCAACACATTTTGACCCTAGTGTTTTAGTTTCATCATAATTTTTTCAATTCCAAACAGGCTCATATACTATAGTGGTGTACGAAAAAAATCATATCACCTCAAATTCATAGCAAACATCTTAGAAGACTTATATTAATAAATTATATTTCTAATATATTAAAAATAGATAACATTCAATCTAAATCACATTCTCCCCAATTCTTTATAATGTGTTGATGGAATCTGTTTTTAAAATTATTTTAAATTTCATCCTCATCATACACATTACCCCATATAAATTATCATTCTAAGAGGAATAATTTACCTTTATCCTCTCACTTATTCTCAAGGAAGAGTTTTTACACTCATATTGTTTCTATTTTGTATCATTTGGAATGGTGGAAGGTTAAATTGATTATTTTGTGTCATGCCAAACTAATCTTCCAATATCCATGAGTCCTACCTATGATTGACATATAATTTTGGACTTGGAATTCTTATCCAATACACTCTTGGGGTAACAGATTATAATTATATTGGAACATATTTATGACACTAATCACTGATCATGTGAGAGTAGGGATATTGGATCAATTCTCTCACCCACACAATTAATATTACCTCTTTCAATATCATCGTAATATGTTCAACCACTTTTTCATCATATCTTCTATATGATGTTAAAATACATCATTCGATTCCTATAGGATAACCTAATTTTTTTTATATATCAATCCTCACTTGAGAGATTAGTTTCCATATAACATTGGCCCCTTACTATGACACCTACTAGAACTACGTGCTCCTTAACTCCCATTAATGGTAAATGTAGCGACATCCAAACCCCTATCATGAGCCCATTAAAAAACTATTCCACCAATGGGGAGATTTTTTATTGGGGAATTAGACCCTTATGGGACTTTCTCACAGCCTCATTACACTAATCTAGCCGGCATGAATATCGTTCCTCTAATGGTCCAATTATCACCACATAAAATTATGTGAAATTGTTAATAAATTATGTTTATTGGAACAATGAAAGGAGAATTATAGGACGAAAAACATTAATTTTTAGTCTTCAATTATGAATAATCATTTTTTACATGACTAATGACATTATGGCCATTTAAAATTCTATATTACATGGCTAGTGTAAACAACAGAACTAGAAGATGAAGACCTTCACATGTAATTTATGATTAATTTATATAAAGATCATGAACTAAAGGAACATGTTGTTCACTCAACATTGATTATCTGGTTGGATTGATTTTATATTATATTCATTGGGTAACAGGATATAAGTGTATCATTCCATTACTGGTGATCCACTTGTGCATTACAATATCTGAAATTCATTATATAATCGTCAGATGTTAGCACAACTTATCCAGATTATGTGTATTATTTACAATTAATTGTAGAAGAATTATTGAAGAATGATTAAGAACTCTTAGTGATCTCATGATTAATTGAGAGAGGAATAGGAGATATAATGTTCGATATATCTTAATATATCATTAGGGGTTGGGAGATATTCTCTTAATCCATTGTGTACAATAAGAATTTTAATATAAATTGATATAAGTATATATTTTTTTGGATGCATTATGGTAAAAAAATTAATGCAAATGACCCTTTGTAGTTCTATAATTTGTAGTTTACCCCATTTCTAATAATAATGTAATTATCTTTCACTCGAAATGTGAATCACATTTTGAAAAAATATATCAATAATTTTTATTATTTCCAATTTAACCATTATGATCAATCTTTTTATCCTCTCCCACATTTACTAAAATATAAATTTCATATGTTTATTTATGAAATTATCATCACAAAATAATTAATTGATAAATAAATTTCTATTATATTAACTAGAACTCCAAATTTATCATTGAGAAACATTCTAAGGAAACCATATTGAAATAAGTTAATGTCTTAATGATATAAAACCTATTTTTATCACTTATCGTATAATATAATCCTATTATGATGATATCTCTAGTCATGTTTCTTGCATACTAGTGTCATCAACATATGTGATTGATGTCTCTTTTATTAAATTTATGACAATAAACACTCATGAAAAAATCTATGGATATGGATTTATCTAGTTTTTTTCATTCCCATTACGGTCCTATAGATAACAACTTATTTCAAGGCACATAAGGGATAAATACAATAATATATTATCTATTAATGTGATATCACTAATTATGCACCCATCATATCCAACATCACTTTAAACTTTTCCATCACAATTTTCATCAATACATTAATGAATGTGACTCAAGGAAACAATTAATAATCATCATCATGTATGTGGATATATACATACATCCAAAGATAGAAAAATCGATTTATACATGTAAATGTTGATATCCTATTGTGGGTCTCACCATTATAATCACCTGCACAAAAATTACCTTGGGTATACACAATAATATTTTGAATCAACGTTTTATCAATATATACCCTTGATATCTTGAATATTTTGTGTCATATCATATTATATCATCTTGAAATATAACATATATTCAAGAATATTGTTGTATCACCTCTTAGAAATCATTATATTTGGGAATTTTTATGAACATTGAGTGGGATATATTTTTGTATGTCTTCATCACAAGAAAATTTATGCATAGAAATAATAATTATGCGAAAAGAAACATTATCAATACAGAAAATAGGAAATCAGTTAAATATAATTTAGTTATAGGGGAATAATTAAAATAGACTCCAACTTTCACTATATCCAATTGGTAATAACCTTCATCCCACTTGATCTCATATAATACTCATGACTCAGCTATTATAGATACTTTTTCATGTGTTCCCCCACATTTTACTTAGTGGATACTCTACAAACTGAAACATCACATTGTTGTGAAAAAATAACTTCAGAGATGAACTTCTAATGTATTATCATTTTTCCTTAATTATTAGAATGGAACTTTGGAAGGAGACACTATGGAAGCGTGATCACATTAAACTATGATAGTTTCATGACTATTCGAAATCACATCATTCTGTTAGAAAACGTTTTGAATAAAAACATCTTCCTTTGATTAAAATGATGTTGAAATATACTTAGACTTCATTGTCAAATTAGTGATAACTAGCTTCTTTGAACTCCTCCATATCTTATATCCTCAGTTGAGACTAATGAAATATCCAGAACATAACTTTATATCATTCAGACATGTATTAAAACTAGAATCAATATGACCCTTAATGAATAGCTCTTCATATCATTTATTGACCAATAAAATGACCATATTTCACTTAATATTATTAATGATATTCTTTACTAAATTTTTTTTATAGCTTTATCAGAATCAATTTTCCATGGAATGGGCAGTTTATTTATTCTATAATTGGTCCCTAAAACATTCATATATTATCATCATTTACATGAGAAAACAATCCTTCATGTTATGACATATCACATCCACCTAAAGTTTTTTTTAACAGAAATATATTTTCACATCAATTTATAAAATCTCATATCCATGTTAAGTTACTATGATAATAAATATATAGATGGATTTAAACATGAAGAATTATGAAATGGTTTTTTTATATTTAATTCCTTGACATTTTCTATACCATTTCCCATGATTTATTCATTATAGTTACTAAAATAGCCTTTCATGCCTAGTTGTATCATAAATTTCCATTTACACCTAAAATGATTTACACAAACTAGAGGAGATACCGAAACCCAAACATTTTTTTTGATATATAGATTCTATAATAGAATTCCTATCATCCTTCTATATTTCATCTTTAGAGTTCTCTAATTTCTCCTTTTAAGAGAGGGGAAAAATATTGTCAGCTAATAAGGAGTCACCGTCATTTCTAACTATAAAACTACATCTTTTTGGTAATCATACATCTCTAGTTCTCTTATAAAGTACATGTATTTTAGGAATAACATATACTCATGAGACGTAAGGAATTTGTTCTTGTGCAATCTTTTATGTATGTTGGGAATCAACATCATCTAATATAATATTTATCCCCTATCCTCCTTGATTATGTTCCCCCAATCAAGAAAGATGAAATTTTTATAATTGATACTTTATTTTATAAAGGGTTCTATAGATAGTATCCCCCTGTGACATGGGATTCCCAATAAAGATACACATATTTTTATAGAGTGCTGGTTTTTTATCAAGACTTAATAAATACCTCACAACCCCATTCAAAAACCTGTGGAAAATGAGTTTCTTTCTACTCCAGAACTCAAAGGGAATATACTTTTCCATTTTACATGTTACTCAATTTAGTATATATGTTATTTAATGTAATTTATATCCCAAAAAGAATAATTGAATCTTGTGTGACACGTCATTGAACATTCCATGTTAATAAGGGTATGGTTCCAACTATGTCATATAAGATGTTGTTATTTGATATAAAATCACATACTCTCACCAACAAAATTTTGGTTAATATTCCCACCACCTAGATCCAAAATAAGTTTCTTTATCTTCAATCCAAACTAATTATCAACCTAATTCTTCAACTCCTTGAACATATAAAAGAATTAAAATTTGTACCTCATCCAGTATTTTTTACCCTACCTATTCTATTTATTACTAAAAGTAATTAATTATGAGAATCCACCACAATACATTTCTTAAAAAGGTATGCACACATCCATGTGCACTATTTCTAAAATCCCCTGGTCCCATTCACCATAGCCATTAAATAGTGTTTTTTTCATTTTCCTTTGTAAAAAATAGTAATATATTTCAAGTGTTTAAATCTCAAAAAAGTCTACATAAGTATCTTGATAATCCTTTTTAAACGATTCTAGTTTATATTACCATGATTGTGATTCCAAAAAAAATAGTTTTAAAAGAGTCATTAATATTTTTTTATCAATATCTAATTTTTTTGTTCATAATTTAATACATAAAAATAATTTTTCATCTTTCTCATTTAATAACATGTGTTATTTTTTAAAAAATAGAATCAAATAATACCAAAAATATTAATATATCCATCCATGAAAAATTAAGAAACCAAGAGGACATTATTGGTAACACTAGGAATATAATATTAGTTATTTATAAAAAGTAATCATGATTGAAATGTGATATAGTAGTCTTTAATAGAAATAGTAATCAAACATTCTCCATTGATAGATCATAGATCCAGCTCTCCTCTCACAACCTTCTAAAATCTTCATGGTTTATATATTGAGATGTTAATTAGATAACCACATAATGTATCTAATAACAATCTTATTTATATAGAATTATTAATCATGATAAAGCAATAACCCAAATAATATATTCAATTCTATGGATTGGTGTAGTACATATTATAGGGTCGCAAATAATCACATGAAAAACAAAACAAATCATGTTCCTTCCTTGTTTCCATATCTTGTTTCTCTTGGAAGAACAGTGATCTAAAGCTTTATACATGTATTGATTCTTATGTCACCATTCATTATTTATCCTTTTTGTTTGTTAACCATAAATACAATGGGTTATTCAATACCTATGTAACATCCCAGATAAATAAATAATATGACATTTTCATATTTATTAATATTTTTGAATTAAATATTAATTATACTTTAAATGGGTTTCTATGTTATATATCATACCTAGTACGCAACAACGAGTTTCATTGAAATCTTACGTTGCACACTAATAATAAAATATTATTATTTTAAATTGTAGTTAAATCCTAGATATTTTATTGGGGGGAATGAACAAAAATTACTACAATATGATTTTACATGTTTTTTAAATATATTTACATTTATCCAATAAATGTTAGAGGCTTAAATTTTGAATGAAACTAATTTTAAGCATAATTTACATTAAAAGGTCAATTTACCAACTTTTAATGGAGATACCTCTTCAAATATAGTTTTCTTCACTTTAATACATTATAATTGACCAAATAGAACCCTTCTTTGGAATGGGGACATCAAATTTTACAATGGGTAATTTTTTGGTATTTTTCTGATAAAGTTCATTTTTTAATGAATTCCGAAAAATATTGTCATTTAATTCAAAATCCCCTGTTAAAATAATTTATTTACATGGTTAGATTATCTTTTTAATAGGTTTTAAAGTGAAATTAGAATATATTTTCACCATTTAATCCAATTTCGGTAATTGAAATTAATTTCACTTTCAAATTTGACATAAAGAAGTATCATTCTTTTGATAGTTATTGTTTCTTAAAAACACACTACTTGTTTTGAAAATGGGAATTAATTTTAAAATTAATTAATTCCACTTCTATGTTTACAATTTTGTAAAATAGAAATCATTTTTTAATTCAGAATATCAAATATAGCTTAGGCTGAATTTTTGTTATTTTTCTGAAAAACATTAATTTTTGATGAATAGTGAAACCACTTACTAGTAGTTAAAAATGACTTTTTCATTTAAATGAAATTATACCCCTTATGTGAATCTAATTTTAAAAATACTACATACATGGTTATTATCAAGAAGTAAAATTTGTTTCAATAAAATAAAAATATTTTTTTGGTGAATAATAACTTTTGACTTTTATTTACCACGGTTAAAGGTAAATAAAGTAATTCATGGTAAAAATAATATTATAATAATTTAAAATTACATTAACACTTGTCCTAACCTTACTTGATGAGTAATATCTGACCATGTTCGTCTTTGGGTCTATTTTGGGACCCCATGGAGCCACTTATGAATGATAATGACACTTTAGAATAATTAATTTAATGTAATGGAAAAAATGATATAAACACATTGCTTTTAGTAAATTAATTTTTTATGGCGTTATATTAATTATATTTTGGACTATAAATATAAATTAGAAATATAAAGATATTTCATACATCATGGTATTTTTCATATAATTTGTAGACATCACAAAAATTAAATTATTTACGACACAATAATGATGTAGTATTTAAGTCATTAATAAAATATTTAAATAAATAAGATTATAAATATTAAAAAAAATCCAAAACCTATCCAATTACTATTGTATGACATTATTTAGACTATGAGTCATATTATATTTGAATTTAATTATTTTTTTATCTTTAGAAACTGAATATCATTATGTAATAAAATAATATTATCCAACTCTCCTAATGATCCCCTTCTCTCCCTTATAAAAGAAGACCACTTATATCCAATTCCTCACACCACATAAACCATGTGGATCGTACAAAATCTTCCCCATTAATCTCTCTACATTCCTCTACTCCTCCTAGAATCCTTAACTTAGGATGAAGGCACTTCAAGAAGTCCTTTGGTTCAAACCCAAGGGAGTTACCCAAATAAAAGGTAAAAGTTTCTCTTAAATTGTTTTCATTTATTTTACTTCTCCAACCCCTAAACTCTTTTTACACCTTTATTTTGTAACATCACCAGTATTATCAATATACTAGGATGTTTTTATGAATAGGATTCAAACTATACTTACATAGACCTCTAACTAATTGGAGAAGAACATAATGTTTCTGTGGATGGAAAACTAACACCTCACGAAACGATGATTGTTTGATTATATCATATCGCCTCTCATGGTGTCCATTATGATGGCACTGTATTTAAATCTGATATATATTATGTTTAATTTTTCTATATTCTTATGAATTTTTTTTATATCATACCTTAATGGTTTCCATTATGTGTAAATACGAAAATTTCATTTGAGGAAGTGCAGACTACCGCCCCCTCAATGTTATATGACTCGTTAATGCCATTTGTGGGATGTATAAATTATGGAGTTAATGATATTATATATTATATTATATATGAATTTATACTGGAATTATAATATACCTATGTATCTTTATGTTTTAATTC
Source organism: Viscum album (assembly GCA_963277665.1). Lineage (NCBI taxonomy): Eukaryota > Viridiplantae > Streptophyta > Magnoliopsida > Santalales > Viscaceae > Viscum > Viscum album. The sequence goes on from OY728133.1 coordinate 1,967,204,889, forward strand.
CATTAAAACAAAAAATAGAAATGAAATTAGCGTTCATGCGTCTGTACGGCTTACTGTCTCCATGAACGGTGTACTTCACTTCATAACTACAAATGATATGTTCTATTCTAAAAATATATATAATGTATACATATGATATATATTATATATAAATAATTAATTTCATTCTGGATATAATGGACTATTCAACACATGGACAACTTGTAAATATAAGGTGTTCATTTTTTACTCAGTTACGAAATATCGACAAAAAGACCATTATTAACTTAAATGATTACATCATGTTTATAACATGTTAATAAGTGATATAAAAGGAATTATAAACTAGAAAAAGGTTCTTAAGTATAATTTATCTGTGGTTTATTATTCAGGAAGAACAAGGAACAAACGAGTCAAGTGGGACACGAGGTAAGGGATTTTCTTATCTTGCTTTTAATTCCATGATATTTCAATTGTTCGCCACTTATTCATTGCATGTGGTGTATTTTGTACTTCCATTTGATATATATTATCATTATAATCATTATATTCATGGAACTATGTGATTAATTAGGTGTTTATTAACTTTTGGTCATACGACTCAGTTGATTACAACGTGGTAAAGGGTTTCAACTCACTTTTTATTTCAGTGAGATTCATGCTATATTTGCCACTATTTCATTTTATTCGTTTATGTACTTCCCATGATTGTAATATTTATGTAATATAAATTCATTTATGAGATTTTACATCTTCATTTTATGATCCTTCTATCATGTGACGTATGTTTTGTAAGTTACTAAATCGGTAAGGGAACCTTTCACCATCCACATTTTAAAAGACTTATTTTTGTTATGTATTTTAATTTACATTGTATTATGTTGGGATATATTCTTATATATCCTTATTGATTTAAAAAATTATTCCAATTTATCATATACCCATTTAATCTCATCAACTCTTTTTTGGAATTTTAATGTGACGTAGTTAAGCTATCGAATGTTTCCAAGGGAACTTCTTAACCCAATTTCAATTATTTGGGTTCAACTTGTACGTCTTAAATATGTCATCATATGAATATGTGTGAATTAACAATGATTTTTTTACACTTAATATCCACTTATATTGGGTTTATTTATATTTTTCACACATAATTATGTAATTTATTTATCTTTAATTTAATGATACCTTCATTATAAGGGATTTCATCTCAATTTACATTTCCACAAATACTTCTCTGTTGTTTTGCACCAATTCAATATTATATGGTGTATATAAAGTACATTGAAATATTATATCAAGAATCCCTTTATTCTCATGATATTCTAATGTTATGATAAAATTTTATTCCTTAATATTTTTATTCAAGCATGTATCTTTTTGTTAAAAAACACTTTAACTAAAATATTTTTTTAAATGTTTTAAGTATTTATTCTTATAAATATTTATAATTAATGTCCATGTTTTTGAAATGGGTTTTAGGATTTATATATATGAACTATAATGTAATGAAATTATAATTTATAAGCTTCAATGTTTTATAGGACACTTTTATTCCAAAATCTCTTTTAAAATGGTTTTGAAAATTATAGGATAAAGCATTGTTTCTTTCAATATCTTGATTTGATATATTGGAATGTCAAAATAGTATCTTTCCTTCATACTTATGTTATGTGTTATGATTATGTTATGGTTATTGGGAATTATTTACATATACAGGTGGTTCCATGATAAACCTAGGGCGGGTGAGCCTGAGATAGCTCTCCAATGCATTGGGTAACGTGACTGAGGTAAACGTGAATGTTTATCTTAAGAGATTTAGGGAATATACTGTGATGGGTATTCCAAATGTGACTCCCTATGTAGCAGTAATAGATAAAATTTATGTTTGATATGGATGACATAAGTAACCTTTATGATTTATGATTTATGTGTGTTATTCATAAATCTTATGATTTCATAAGGTATGTTATGATTGAAAAGTATGGTTTCATTGATTTGTATTTATTGATGGGATAATTCTATCCTTCCTTATTTTATAACCCTTACAGATCTTTTTATTCTCATCCCATGTTTTTGAAAAGTTTTCCACAGGACTTAAAGATGAATAGCGTTAATGATTGGATCATGGAAAATTCATTCTGTCTAAAACATGGAACTCGACATGCTTCTTTTAACAGTTTTTATTTTATGAGAAAAACGGATTCTGGGTAGAAGTGTCTAATTTGTAATCTTTTGAGATGTAATAGTTACGTCCTAATTATCTAAAAATTTAACCTGAAAATATCCCCAATGTGAATTATTCATTTAATTCAATATTATGGATGTTTTAAGGTCGGGTCCTTATAGTTGGTATCAGAGGTCGGTTTAGATAACATTAGAGGTTAGGGTATTCTTTAATCATAAGTGAAATTTCCATAATGGTTGGGATTTTAGAAAGAGTCGTAGTTTTTTAGATAAAGTGAACGAGTTTAAGATAACATGAATAATTATATCTTAGTATTTAACCTCCTCATAAGATATTTTATGATTATTTTACTGATATACAAACAATTACCTTTCGGGTTTTAGTCAATTGTTGGATATAGTATGCATGAAAGTAACAATGGATGTGAAGAAAAATATGATGGTTTTATGAATGAGAAATTGAATTAAATGGGAGCTGTAATGAGAACTCTTGTGGTTATTCTGAACCATCTATCTAGAGTCGTGATTGACAACTTTAACATTGGTGATTTTTATAATGCATCGTATATGTGAGAAACAAATCCCCATGGATGGTCAGGTAATAAGCATAAAGGTATGTTTGTTCAAAAACCTATGTGTCATGTATGTGGAAAGAAACACCTAAGAAAATGTTTCAAAGGGACAGGATGATGCTATAGATGTGGGAATGAAGGTTATAAAGAAAGAACCTTCCATGGAAAAAGAAAGTATTCAGTTGACTCTAGGAAAGGGAAAGAAGTTATTTTTGAGGGATTAATTGAATGTTTTAAATGTAGTGTGCATGGTAATTATACAAAAACATTTCCTATGAAGATGTTTTGGGAATTGTATCACCATGATTGTACAAATATTTTTTAACCAATACCTTATGTCATTCTGATTGAGGAGGAAGAAACTGATAATGTCCAAAGAAAGGTATAGATTATTTCTGAAGATAAGTTTTGATATAATTGAATCTTAGGATATGATTCAAGATTTTTGTATGTAGGAAATAATTATAACATAATAAGTTAAAAAGGAATGGATAATGGATCATAAAGACTGTTGAATGAGTAAGAAGTCAACATATAAGGGATTTAAGAGTTATGGTAGATTTTAGGATGGTGAAATTCCAAAAAGTATTAAGGCTCTATTGATGATGTGAATTACATTAGAATAATTTTAATAGTATGTGTACCCCTGAAGTCTGATATATGAAAATTTTATTCATTGAATAATTATCTTTTCTTTTGTGGATATAGTTATAAATAACCATTTGGCTTTATATGATCCTTGAATTTGAGGAAATTATAGGTTAATACATTTTTTGGATGAAAAACGAATGTTATTGGAAAAAGTCCGTGGTTAAAATATGTTATGGTTATTTTTGATAAATTTATCTCTTTTTTGTAATGCTATAAAATTATATAGTTTTTGGAAAAAAGGACAGCATGTGGACTGTGTGACAACCCGTCGCATTGGACAAACCTGTGAGAATCGAAACCACAACCAAAGTGCAACTGGTATTTATCGCCTACCACTGGACTTCGTGAAGCCCCTGGGTTGTATGACTAATTCTTTTTAGTTAGATAATTTTATGAATCAATAAAATGTTGATTTTGGGTTATTTATGGAAATGATTAACCTATCATCGAGGATATGTGATTAGGTTAATTACTTTTCAATATGAGACTTTAATACTAACTAATGTTATTTGGAGATAAATTTTATGATTTATCTCATAAGACTGTGTGATTAGATCATTTTTAGATTTGGGTTTTAATCTTAGTTTAGATTACATTGAAAACTTTTATGTACAACTATTTATTTAATGGTCTTTGTTGAACTTTGTGTTTTGATTGAAAAATTTTAGAGATTAAAAGTAGTTTTTATTTTTGTAAAATATTATCCTTTTTGGGGATTATCAAATCTGGTGCTAAACATTTTAGTTTTGGTTCAGGTCTAAAGACATTGGAAATATATAGTTAATCTTTTGTGCATTATGTGATTCTCTCGAAGTTGATTATAACACTCTTAATGTGAAAAAAAATCATCATGAATACTCATCATTTGGAGAAAATATGGGTTTTTGTTAAAAATTAATTAAAAGATGAATGTCTACATGAAAATTTAGTATATTTCTTTAAATTTTTAGTTAATATCATAAAAAAATTCCTCAATGAAAAGTAACTTAAAACAAAAACCTTATCTGTTAAGTTTTCCTACTGGGGAATCAAAGTCAGTTTAACCCATCACAAGTTTTTGATTTTCTGGTGGATAACCTTCTCCAAAACATCTTTTCTATCACTCTCTATCAAAACATGATTGTTTGTTTTCTCCTTCATACCCATGTTTTCATGGAATCCAAGTATCTGTTTTCTCGAGTAACCTTTTAATTCTGTTCCCTTATTTTTAAGTGATAGCATTATTGACTCTTTTTTCGATGTGGGTCTTTCAATGATGTTTCCGAGCCCAATTATAAAATTATGACGACGCAATTCCCAAAAGGGGGGAAGGATGTAACACCCCGGATAAATGAAGAATATGACATTTTTATATTTAATAATATTTGTTAATTAAATATTAATTTTACTTTAAAGGGCTTGCTATGTTCGATAGCATACCCGATACCCAACAAAGGGTTTCTTCAAAATCTTACTTTGCACACTAATAATATAATATTATTATTTTAAATGGTAGTTAAATCATAGCCGTTGTATTGGATGGAATGATCAAAACTAACTACAATATTATTATACATGTTTGTTAAGTGTATTTACATTTATCCAATACAATTTAGATGCTTAAAATGTGAATGAATCTTATTTTAAGAATAATTTACATTAAAAAGGTCAATTTACCGCCTTTTAATGGAGAACCCTCTTTAAATATAGTTTAGGTCACTTAAATTAATTCTAATTTCCCAAATAAAATCCTTATTTATAATTGGGACATCAAATTTCTCTATGGGTAATTGTTTGGTATTTTTCTGATAGAGTTCATTTTTTAATGAATAGTGAAAACATTGTATTTTAATTCAAAAGTGCATTTTAAACTAATTTATTTATATGGTTAGATTATCTTTTTAATTAGTTCTAAAGTGAAATTAGAATATATTTTTACCATTTAATCCAATTTTTTTCATTGAAATTAATTTCACTTTGAAATTTGACATAAACAAATATCAATCTCTTGATAGTTATTGTTTCTTAAAAACACGCTATTTGTTTTGATAACGTGAATTAATTTTAAAATTCATTAATTCCACTCATATGTTTATAATTTTTTAAAATAGACATAATTTTTGAATTTGTAATATCAAATATAGCTTAGGATGATTTTTTGGTATTTTTCTGAAAAACTTCAATTTTTTATGAATAGTGAAACCAATTAGTAGTAGTTAAAAATTGACTTTTTCATTTAAATGAAATTTTACTCGTTCTGTGAAATGAATTTCCAAAAACCATCATACATGGTTATTATCAAGATGTAAAATTTGGTTCAATAAAATGATAATAATTTTTGGTGAATAGTAACTTTTGACTTTTATTTACCACGGTTAAAGATAAATAAGGTAATTCAAGGTAAAAAAATATTATAATAATTCATAATTACCTTAACACATGTCATAATCTTATTGGATGAGTAATGGACAACCATGGGCATCTTTGGGTCTATTTGGGAACCCCATAGAGCCAATTATGAAAGATAATTATACTTTAGATTAATTAATTTAATGTAAAGGAAAAAATGACATAAACTAAAGTCTTTTAGTAAATTAATTTTTATATGGAGTTATATAAATTATATTTTCAACTATAAATATTAATTGAAAATCTAAAAATATTTCCTAAATCATTGAATTTTTTGTATAATTTTTATACATCACATAAATTAAATTATTTATGATTCAATAATGATGCAGTATTTACCTAATAAATAAAGGATTTAAATAAATAAGATTATAAATATAAAAAACATCTAAAAACTGACCAATTCCTATTGGATCACATTATTTAGACTATGAGTCATATTATATTCAACTTTAATGATTTTTTTACCTTTAAAAACAGAATACCATTACATAATAAAATAATATTATCACACTTTCCTAAAGAGCTCCTCCTCTCCCTTATAAAAGAAGACCACATCTAAAAAAATTACTCACACCTATCAAGCCTTTTGGATCGTCCAAAATCTACCCAATTAATCTCCCTACATCAATATCCTCCTTTGAGAAGCCTTACCTTAGGCAGAAGGCACTTCAAGAAGTCCTTTGGTTCAAACCAAAGGGAGTTACCAAAATTAAAGGTAGTGGTTTCTCTTAAATTGTATTATTTTATTTTACTTCTCCAAACCAAAACTCTTTTTATACATTTCTTTTGTACCAACACCATAATCATCAATATACTTTGATTTTTTTATGAGAAGGACTCAAACTACACTTACACACACCTCCATCTAATGGGTGAAGAACATAATGTTTCTGTGGATTTAAAACTTACACCTCACGAAATGATGATTGTTCGATTATCTCCTACCCCCTCTCATGGTGTCCATTATGATGGAATTATATTTATATGTTATATGTATTACATGTATTTTTTCTTTATGCTTCTGTATTATTTTATATCACACCTTTATGGTTTTCATTATATGTAAACACATTAATTTCATTTGAGGAAGTGCGGACAACCACCCCCACAAAGTGATATGACTCGTTAATGCCATATGTGGGACGTAAAAAGGATAGAGCTAATGATATTATATATGTTAATATATATGAAATTATATTGAAATTATAATATACCTATGTATCATTATGTTTTAATTCCATTAAAATAATAAATTGAAATGAAAGTAGCATTCATGCGTACGTACGGCTTACCGTCTCCATGAGCAGTGCAGTTCATTTCTTACCACCAAATGATATGTACTGTTATGAATATATATAGATATACTGGATAAATATGATATATATGATATCTAAATAATGAATTTCATTCTAGATATAATGGACTATTTACCACATGAAAAACTTTTAAATATAAGGTGTTCATTTTTTACTCAAGTACCAAATATCGAAAAAACAACCATTATTTACATAAATGATTACATAATGTTTATAACAAGGTAATAAGTTATATAAAAGGAATTATAAACAATAAAAATATTCTTAATATATTATAAAATAACTTCAGTTTATTATTTAGGAGGAACAAGGAACAAACGAGTCAAGTCGGACATGAGGTAAGGGATGTTCTTATCTCACGTTTAATTCTGTGAGATTTCCATTGTTTGCCACTTATTCATTTCATGTGGTGTATTTTGTAATGACATTTGATATATATAATCATGATTCTCATTATATTTATGGTATTATTTGATTAATTTTGTGGTTATTAACTTTTGGTCATGCGAATCAGTTGATTACAATGTGGTAAAGGGTTTCATCTCACTTTTTATTTCCTTGAGATTCATGATATATTTTCCACTATTTTCTTTTGTGTGGTGTATGTACTGCCCATGATTGTACTCTTTGTGTAATATAATTTCATTTATGAGTATTTATATCTTCATTGTATGATCCTTCTTTCATGTGGCGTATGTTTTGTATGTTACCAAATCGGTAAGGGAACCTTCCACCCTCCCCTTTTTAAAAGACTTCTTTTTGGTGTGTCTTTTAATTGACATCTTATTATGTTGGTATATGTTCTTATATATCCTTATTGATTTAAAAATTATTTACATGTTATGAGATACCCTTTTTATCTCATCAACTCTTTTTCTGAATTTTAATGTGACGTCGTTAGGATGTCGAATTTGTACAAAGGAACTTCTTAACCCAATTTCAATTCATTGGGTTCAACTTGTACTTATTCAATATGTCATCCTATGAATATTTGTGAATGACATATGGCTGTTTTACACATAATTTCTAATTATATTGGGTGTATTTATATTTTTGACACATAATTATGTAAGTTATTTATCCTTAATATTAGGATACCATCTTTATAAGGGATTTCATATCAATTTACATTTCCACTAATACATCAGTGTTGTTATGCACCAATTCACTCTTATATGGTGTATATACTATCCATTGAAATATTATATCATGAATACCTTTATTCTCATTATATTATAATGTTCTAATTAAATTTTATTCCTCAATTATTTGTATTCAAGTGTCTATCTTTTTGTTACAAAAACTCTTTAACTAAAATATCATTTTAAATGTTTTAATGATTTATTATTATAAATATTTCTAATTAATGTCCATGTTTTCAAAATTGGTTTTAGGATTTATTTATATAGACATTAATTTTTTCAAATGATAATTTAAAATCTTCAAAGTTCTATGTGACACTTTTCTTTAAAAATCTCTTTTTAAATGGTTTCAAAAATGATTTGATAAAGAATTGTTTATTTCAATATCTTGATTTGATATATTGGAAGGCAAAAATATTCTATTTCCTTTAAACATGTGTTATGTGTTATGATTATGTTATGGTTATTTGGAATTAATTACATATACGGGTGTATTCGTGATAAACCTATGGTGGGTGAGCCTGAGATATCTCTCTACTGTATTGGGTAACGTGGCTGAGGTAAACATGAATAATTATCCTAAGAGATTTAGGGAATATATTGTGATCCGTATTCCAAATGTGACTCCCTACATATCTATGATAGCTAAAATGTATGTTTTATTTGGATTCCATAAGTAACCTTTATTATTTATGATTACTGTGTGTTATTCATAAATCATATGATTTTGTAAGGTATGTTATTAATGAAAATTATGGTTTCATTGATTTGTATTTATTGATGGGTTAATGTTTTCCTTCCTTATTTTATAACCCTTACTGAATTTTTATGCTCATCCCATGTTTTTGAAATATTTTCCATAGGACTTAAATATTAATAGGGTTAAGGATTTGATCAAGGAAAATTCATGTTGTCCAAAACATGAAACTAGACATGCTTTTTTAAAGAGTTTTTATTTTATGAAAAAATGGATACTGGGTAAGAGTGTCTACTTTATAAGATTTTGAGATGTAATAGTTTTGTCCTAATTCTCTAAAACTCTATACCTGAAAATATCCTCAATGTGAATTATTCATTTAATTCAATATTATATAAGGTTTAAGGCTGGGTCCTAATAACCTATATCTTTATTACCTTTGATAATAAGACTAAACTGTTATGAAAGTGTCTTCTTATTGTTTCAATTACTATAATTCAAAATATTTATAGAAAACGACCTAGTCTATGAGGGAAGAATGTGATAAATGTGAAATTCATCAGGAATATTAAAACCAAAGATGTATTAGATCTCTATGTATCTAGTAAAATTGACTACAAGAGGACCTGAAATCGTTGAATCCCCAATATTTCATGTAAAAAAACTTTAGATATCTCATGTCCCTCATGTCTCTCCTTCTAGGTATGGTGATTAAAAATCAATGAAATGATGTTATAATCAACAAAATATTAAAATTTCATTAAAATATCATTAATCAAAGATAATTTTATGAAACATTGGACATATATTACATTTTCCAAACGCTTTGCATAGTTATATAACTACTACTCCCTATATTCATTTTCATGTGACTCTATAAGTGGTGTTCATAGTATGTATAATTTTCTTTTCATTGTGTATTATAAATAATAAGTCCCTAAGAAAATCATGGAAATTAGTGCATATGAGAATTTAATCCTTTTTATTATGGATTTTAGTGACATTTTTGATGTTTTTGGATATTCCATTTTTATAATTTAAGGATTGAAAATTAGTAATTCCTTGATCATAAAATCATATTAATAAATTTAAATTTTTAATAAATTTTATTAATCTCCTACATTTTTTCAAAACCTAATACCAGTAACCATTAATTTTGAAATATCTTGTTGATTAAATATTAAAGTTGAAAAGATCCATATTGCCCTTTTCATTATATAAAATATAGACTAGAATATAATTTGACAGTTTTTAGGTAGGAGTAAATTATCCTCTTCATTTTCACATTGTTACTTGATAATTTAGGGGACTTATTCATATGAAGATACTAAATAAATATTTCCTCAACCCATGTCTCTTAGTTACAAAACGTCCTGCTTGGAAACTAATCCCTTCATGTGGACCAGGTTTGGTAAAAACAATACCTAAGGAAAAATGATTCTAGTTAATTGAAAGCACCCAAAATTGGGGAGGTCATGCCCTTTAAAGTATGAGTTCGATTTTGACTTTGGTAATGAAAGGATATACATAGTTAATATTTTAGTTAAATGATTTTAATACTTATTCATACAAATAATTGTTTTATATTATCAAATTTATTTGTATAATTAATTGGTTTTTTTATTATGAGAATAACCATGATTGATAAATCATTGACACATATTTTTTTTATTTTATTCAATATTTCATTCTTGTTAATTCATTTATTATATGTTCGGGAAGTATCATTAAACATTAATAATCAACCATTTATCTTATATAAATAAAATATATATGTCAAGATAATTATATTATATAATGGTTTTTTTATCTAAGTAATTATAATATAACCATCATCCTTAATTGAAAAATACCTAGGACAATATCATGGTTCATGTTGTAACATTCTACCTTGGATTCTATACATCACATTAATTACATACTCCCTAGATAAAAAACTCATAATGAATCCAATCACTTGATATATACACCATTATATATTCTTTTACTAATATGAAAGTGAGAGGATCTAATGTATTGTATAAACTGGTCATACACAAAAGAAAAAACAGATATTCATGCCCTCATAAAAATAAAGATTAATGGATAACATGCATTGAATGAATTTTAATTTAATAATAATAAATCAAAATAAAAAAAATATCATATACTAGGATAGTATAATCTCATGATCATCATAAAAATAAAAACTAGTTATAAATTTTTAGTATAGATGTCAATTACCGTGATTTGACCATTAATTATGATAAAAATTCATGAAATATTTAATTTATTTAGTTTCTGATATTTTAATCAAAGAATACTTAAAATATCATCATCCATAATCTGAATACAAATAAATAATTTTATTTCTTTTCTAATTAATGAATTTCACAAGTGTACTCATCATAAGTTCTTAGAATGATCTATGTGCCAGTGTATTTCCTAGGAATCCAATCAAAATTTCATAATAGAAAATCACATACGTTGTACTTACAAATTAATAACACATTGAAAACATGTTAATTACACTATATATTATTCAATTGATGACTGATGAGTTAACTATAAGAAAATACAATATACAATATGTAGTTTTTATAATATAACATAGAATTGATTTAATTATTCAATTCCTATTTGTTAAATTTAGCGCATTATCTGCATCAAAGAAAATGGTCCATACTATGTCATGTTGTGTGTAGTCTCATATAAATGGGTTGGCAGAACATGCCTTTGGGACCATGAATATTTCATAACATGGATGTGTATAAGGTACACAACATTTTACCATTCTTAATTGTAGTGTGGACTCAATGTTACAAAGACTATCAGTCCTTGTGTTGTATAAAAGATAAAATACATTATTGGACCATTGGTTTTTCATCCGTGATAATATGAGTATTGTAATCTATGTACAAGAGTTATAGAGCATGTAGTTATTCAAACCATGTGAAATATTATCTAGATCGAATCCCAAATCTGCAGTCATCAAACTGATCTATTGTTTTCATGAGATGTATTTTATATCCATGGGTATATGGAATGCAGTTTGGTTGTACATGTCGGGTAGTATTTTTTTCCATACAATAACCTTGATAACTTTCATAGAGAATTTTCATATTTATTTTATCATTTATAATTTACTAATAAAAAGTGAAATAATGAAGAATGTGAATAGATTTTTATGTATGAATATTATGAATGAATCTATCTTAGGAAAAATAAATACCCAAAAATATAAAAAAACATTTATTAATAAGTAATTATAAATTACTCATGTGACTACTCTGATTCCAATTGTAGGTTTATAGAAATACAGATGTTCCTAGATGACATGGCTAGTAAAACATTTTAGTAATAATTTATGAGTAATCATTTCTTTTTACAATAATTAATAACATCAAAAATGAAAATTATTTATTTTGTAGATTACAGTGAACAGTAGAATCATAAGAGGAAGAAGTTAACATCAAATTTATAAATAATTTATAAGAGCTCTAAAATTTTATGAACTTATAATACTATCTTCATTAATGATCAGGTTGAATAGATTGTTCCATTCCATTTTTTTTGTAGGTATCAAGTGAAGAATCACTCTAATATAGAACCACACATCCACCACAATATCTGAATATTTTTGTAGAATCTTCTAGTTCGATAATAATTGATCTGAATCGGTTATGTTTTAATTGGATGATTATATTAATATTATTCATCAATGATGAAAAAAATTTAGTTTCCTCTTGATGTCATGAGATATGAGGATATGGAATCATGTTCTTCATATATAGATATATCTATTGTTATAGATATAGACTCTATCAATCTATTATTCATATCATGTGTAGTTATGTAATGTGATATAATTGTATAATTATTATGGAACATTCTATTTTATAAATTAAAACACAGGACCATTAACCTTCCTATATTTCATATTTCTCCCATGTATGATAATAATATCTTTATTATTCACTTAACGTACCCATAACTATTAGAAAAAAAAAGATATCATTTAAATTATTTACAATCATACCCTTATGTTTTGTCCAATTATCCTCCTCAACTTTTAATAATACTTAAATAATGACTATATATTTTAAATGCAAACATCAATACATTATTCTTCAATAAATAAAATAAATATTATATTTTTCAAACCATTAAAATAGATATTTCTTATTATTATTTTAAATGCATATTATTTTTAACAACTTGTGATTAAATCTTGGAAATCAACTAAATCCGAACAAATTTTTATTACTATGACTTGTTAAATTCAATACTGGATTTAACTAAATTATAGATAATCTTAGTGTGTGACCCTATAGGCATTTTTTTAGAATGAGGTAGAATCAACAAAATAGAAAGGTTAGAATATGATGACACATTGGGGAACCCCTTGATATGATGTTAATTCCGCAAGGACATACAACCTCCAACAATTCTTACCGTGTAACATAATCCTTTTTTAGCTATATTAAATTAAGAAAATTTTATACTAGTTTCATCAACATATGTTCCCTATGTCTCTTTATTTCTATCTCAGAAAATTAACTCTCCCACAAAACACCATAGAATAGGATTTATCTAGGTAGTTCTATTATAATCAATTCTACTGTTATATCAACTTTTTTATAGGAAAAAGGGATAAATAATTTCTATCAATATACATTAATGAAATCTAACTCATGATGAACCCAACGTATCATAAACATCCATGATATTTTGTTGTAAGGCTATATTTCATTACATCATAGTATGAAATGTGTGATATCCATTAATTATAATATTAATGTATAATTATTATCACACACATCCACAAATAGGAACATCTAATGACACATGTAAATGTGGATTTACTATTGGTGTGTATGGTTATCAAAATATCATGCACTATATAATAATAATGGGCTACACAAGGATTGTCTTCCAAAAAAATATTGTGAATCACCACCCCTAATAACATATATCATTTCTGTCCAATCAATTTCTCGGATCCATCTAAATAACATATATTCAAGAATACTATCACGTAATTAAATAGTTTTCATCATTGAGGAGAACATTATGACTATTTAGTGAAACAATTATTATTGGGACATTTTTACATGAAAATAATATGTAGAGGAAAAATATTTATGAGATAAAAAGTTCCATTAATAATGAAAACATTTAATCAGGTACATAAAATTTAGTTATAGGGAGCCAACTCCGACACTATGTGTATTACCCAAAAAGGAACACCTAGTGGTAATGAGTTCTTGACCTTAAAAGAACAACTTTTGTTTAATGTTTTGGTAACATAAATAATTGACCTTATTTAGGTCAAAACTTTGATTCCATAAACTAAGCATCCTTAAAGAACATTAATATCATACATGAACCATGGTTGAACTTTTTACCACACCTCAAATCTTGATGTAATTTTAATTTTTACTATGATCTTATAGGTTATTGGACTTTTTTTACTCCTCATTTAGATTCATGATGCATTACTATTTTTTCTTAAGAGTAATTAAACACTTCCTGAGAAACATATTCCTCTATTATCAATATTTTTCCCCATGATTTGGAACAACATTATTATTTTTCAATCAAACCGGATCCCCTACATCAAAGGATATTGGCCAAAATATGATCACCTCTTGTCTAGGGAACACACCTTGAAGGAACCATCCTCTTCACTGAATAGAATCCACCATGATGATGTTGAATGAAACAAATAATCTTCTCACCCAACTAAGGAATACATACTAGTGGAGAAATCTCTAAAGTAATGGTTGTGGATTCTGTGAGATGAAAATGGTCAACGATTTTCCTCAGTACACCAATCCCACTCCATCCATCTATATGGAGACATGTGGTTATAGATTACCTTTCTCCACATTCCATTTGGTCATGTTGAGTTCTGACACCAATATTGTTATTACATTATTGACCTTGAAAATTTATAGGGAAATAAATCTAATATATTTTCACGATCTATATTAATACATCATTATGGGATTCCAATGGTAATCAAAAAATATATTGATATCAACCCTTCTAGATCTGTCTGTTACTCATGCATAATAAAATTTCATTATTCCCTTATCTCATATACCAATCATGAATCATGAGGACTTATATATTTATAATTTATATTATTATTATTGAATGAAAATTTCATCATAGAGAATTCAAACAATTGAAATATTTATTCCTTAATAAAATGGTGTCTTTCATCAACAAATTGGAGCATCTTCAACTGTCATAAAAAGTGTCTTCGATAGATCTACTTGGGAAATGGAATCACCAATATTGGGTAACCTAATAAATACTCATCAAGGATAATTTTCTCTCTACATATCTCTATTAACAATTATTCTACATACGAAAATACCTTTTCCACCCACATTAGAATTTGACCATGTTCAACGTCATATTTTTCTATGTAGGATTCTATTTGAGATGAAACATGATATAGATTTTCGAGTTCAACATTTATATTTTGAAATGTATCCTCTATTCAGAGAAGGGAGAACAATTAAAGGTTTTCTTTATTTTCATTTCAAAAAAAATTATGATCAACTACTCAGAGGTAGTCAAATAATTCAAATAAAGGATCATTCATAGAACTAAAAACCTATTTTCATAGATTTTTCAACCACAACCAAGACGATTCAATAAATTTTGTAGATAACATGGAAATCCACCCATCTAATTCTTATGTTCGTAAAACAATGAAAGAAATATCACATTATCAAACCGAGTCAGCACAAAGTGTGTGGGTTATGATGTTCCTGAAGCTCCTCTATTCCACAAACCAACTAACCCGGTTATTGTCATATACATTTGACTTTCATCGTACTCTATCTGCTAAGGAAGGCTCATACTCTAGACATTTCACCATTACCTCAATAGATGGATCAATCATAGAGACCAATTGGTGTAATTTGACAAGAAAAATAAGTATATTCTTAATATCCTTCTTTATAGGAGCCCTTTGATTAGCCCCTTCGTCAATAGGATGTGTTGACTCCTCTCTCCCCATAGGCAGGAACACCATGTATTATACTTCCAAGGATTATGTATGTATTTTAAAATGATCCTTAACATGAAAATTGGTTATTTTACCTATATCATAAGGTTACATTTCACTCAATAATTCATAATTAGAGGGTTAACACACATTATTGATCTGAATTATTTTTTCAGGGCTCAAAACCTTCCGGACCCATTAAACCACCGCAACATTAGATGTAGTATATGTCACTAATGAAACCTGATGATTCTTCACATCTATAGTATCTTCCTAGTAATTTTTCATAACCACATTTGGATGATCATAAAATGAATGAAACAATATTCTAAAAATGGGGTCTTTGTGAAATTCAATATAAGAAATGAAACAATATATATTTTTGGAATAAAAATACAAAATGTATAAAGGTAACGGAGTTTGCAAACACGAGTATGTATGAAGATAGAATAATCAAGACCACTACCTTGTCTATATCTATTCACTAGATACTGTCTATCCCTATCTAACACACTTGCAAAAAAAAATTGGTCTATAGTGTAGGAAGTTGGTTCGATTACCTATGGATCCTCGGTATAAGTGTACCCAAAAGTAACCCTTTGGTTAGGATATATAGAATTTATTTCTAATTCTATTACAAGAGGAGACAAAATTTGGTGGACAATATCACAATTTAAAATGCATATAATAGGTGATAAGGCATAATTATACCTTCCAAGACTAATAGTGTTGGAATTGTTCCATGACAGAATGTATTTTTTCAATGATATATGGTAGGTTCCCACAATACTAGGGGACTTTTCACATTATTTTCCCAAATTACATGACATTGTGTATCACTACTCAGTCAAGGTTGATTATATAAGGTTTCATAAATGATATCCTCATCCTTTGTAATATTTGATTCAAACATGAATCTGTTCAAGAAAGTTGATAAATTAAAAGGCCATTGATGGTTATATTACAAAAATGATTCGAGGAGAACCTTGATGAAAGGGGGATCTTAAAAGTCATCAGTGGGGGAAGAATACCTTCCTCACTCAGGATATTCATAGTATGCATTACTTTCCTAATACTCTTCCTCATTATTTTCTATTTTTACTATGTTAAAAGCTAGCTCAACTTATAGTATATCTCCTAGAGGTGGCATGTCTACTGTAACACCTCGAGATTTTATGAAAAATATTCTTTTAATTTCTTTAAATTCCATTTTTTTATGCTACACCAAGATTAACTTGCGCTATACGCAACACCGTATTAGCTTGCAGTATACGCAACACTATTCTTGGATCGTGTTACACACAATTTTGATAATAGTTATACTACGCAACATTGAGTATATATATATATATTCAATGAATAAATGAAATATAGTTTTATTATATTATATGAAACAACGAAGGATTCTTTTACAACACACAACCCTGACTTGGCTTGCATTATACGCAATCGTGACATTCCTCGATAGCGTGTGTTGTACGCAATACTGGGTTTTACTAAACAACGATATATTATTATAATATTGTTATGAACTAGCCGTTATGAGTAGTATTAACAAAATTTTTAATTTTATAACATTATTATTCATCTTAAACATTTTCTAGAACATGGTATAAGAACAAAATAAATTTTTCAGGTGAAATAAGTGTTTTTCAAAAAATGCAGTTTTTCCACCTTTTGATGGCGCACCCACATTAAATGAAGTTTTTGACATTTTTATAAGTTCCATTTGACAAAATAAAATTATTATTTGGAATCATGAAATAAAAATTTACTTTGGATAAATTTTACATTTTATTCTGATGACTTTCATATTTTAATGAATAGTAAAAACACGCTATATTTTAATTAAAAACAACTTTTTTCATCATAATATATTATGTGGTTAAATTATAATATTTAATTGGTTTAAAGTATAAATAGAATATATTTTTACCATTTAATATAATGTATGTCATTAGGATTGATTTTACCTTGAATTCGTAGGTTAAATCAATTCAATTTTTTGCAATGTTTTAAAGAAAAACTCGTTTTCTTTCGACAACGGGATTAATTTTAATTTAATTTCTGCAACTTTTGTGTATTGAATTTGGAAAAAGTGATTCTGTATTTGGAATCAGTGGTTCCAAATTATGTTAATAAGCTACTTTTTATTTTTGGGCATTGTGAATAGTAACTACGGTAAATTTTATTTACTATAGATAAAGGTAAATCGGGTAATTAAGGGTAAATATAAGATTATAAAATTACCCTAACACTTGGTAAAATACTATTGGATGACTAAAATTAGACCCATATCACCTAAGTGTCGGATTAGATTCATTTAATGGACTTTTTTCCATGAAAATAATTTAATTATTATTAAAACCAAAGAAAGTGACACCATGTCGCTCTCTTAAATACTATAAGTATAATAATTTTAAGTTAGTCATAAACTTCCTGAAACTTAAAACATTAATAGTATACTGAAAGGTAACAAAAGTATCTACATCATGTGAATTTATTTATAATTTTTTGGGATTAAATAATTATCAGTAATTGTGACACAATAGTGATGCAGAAATTATTTATGTAGTGAAAAATCAAGAATATAGTTTTTATTAAACTAATAGTGACCATAAAAGTCACAAAACCCTGACCAAAACTTATTGGTCATGTAAATTTAAATTATAATCATCCAATGGTAGAATATTTGACCATTTGGAGTCTTATACAAGCAATTATGACACTTATATTATTTTATTTTAAATGATGCCAAAGATGTCACCTTCATAATTTAATAAATATAACAATTTAAATATTGTGATTTTAAGATGATAAATTTGAGTAAAATTATTATTGTGAACGGTAATAGAATTATATTCATCATAGAATTTTATTTTAAATTTTTATGCAACAAATCAGTATATTAAATAATTATACAAAAATGTTGTGGTAATTATTTTATTAAGGGATAAACCAAATAAATGGTTTTAAAAATAATAAAATAAATATAATATGAACTATTTAATGGGATCCACTAGTTTTATAGATACATATGACCTTTTATGAATCTATTTAATATTTTAGTTCGAATATATCTTCTATATATATTTTATTTAAATCCAAATAAATGAATAGTGTCAAAATTGACACTATTGTTATTTTATAAAAATAACATATTATAAAATTGTTTAAAAATCACAAAAATATTTAAAAATTATAAATTTAAATTTATATGGTCTATAATTTTATAAAGTAAACAATTATGGAAAATTCACAACAAATAAGTAATTATTTGTTATAATTTTAAATTTAGAATTTTATTACCACACATAAACTTTAATAGATTAAATAAGGATAAATCAAAATGATAAGGTTTAAAATAAGATCCAAACATGTCAAAATCTGATTGGTTGATGACATTACAACCCTATATCATTTAATATTTGAATATGAGTTATTTTTGGAGGTTTTTAAGTGGGGTTAGATTTATTATAAATTAATATTTTTATGAATTCCAAAGGTGCCCCTCTCCACCCTTATAAAAGGGCACCTACTCCCTCTCCTCCTCACACCAATTTGAGCCTTCAATCTCGGACAACCCCTGCCAAATTATCTTCTCCACTTCCCTAGAAACATCCTAGAGGTTTTGTATTACTTTAAAGACCAATCTTAGTGCCCTAAGAGGAGGTTTCAAAGAGGTGTATCGAAGAAGATGTAATTTCTTCTCCCGATTCTTTCAAGTTTCTTTGTTCTTAAAATTATTATTCTTTAGTTGTTTCATTATAAAGTAATAACATCAGTGTCACTAATATACTTATTTTTTATTATAAATATGAAACAACCCTATTTCACCTTCTATCAATCCTACGGAAAACAAAATCACCGCGCGTGTGTACGTACGGTATACCGTCTCCACGCTGTGGTATAATTTGTTTTTCCACCAACACCTTACATGGATGGGTATAATGGTGTAAAGAATAACTATACATAGTTATTATAAAATCATACTGATTCTGATATATTTTATCATCCACTCCAATTCAATTCATAATTATGGAAATGATATCATCGCTTGTGCGTACGTACGGACTACCGTCTCCATGACGTGATGAGATTCATTCTCCATGTTAACCATTTAAGAATGATTATAAAGTATATATAAGAAATAATAATGAAATATATGACATTATAAAGCTACTGGATTTATGTATATATGTATGTCATCTACTTAATTCCATTCAACTCAATAAGGAAACGAAAACAGCGTTCATGCGTATGTACGGCCTACCGTCTCCATGAACGGTGTATTTATTTCCATTTATCGATCTATTATATATATGTATATTATGAATATATATTATATATAAATCATGTTTTATATTCTGGAATTATTTATTCGTGATATAAGTAATCAAATGAATAATTACAAGTCAAAACACGGACGACAAATGAAACGATTTTACCCAAAACGCTCTTTAACATTGAATTTACAAAAGAACGGGTAATATAAATTCATAAGTGAACCATATATGATATCATAACAATTAATATGATTCGGTAATAAGTCAATAACATTATTTAAATCATTATACAGGAGGCTCAGATACGTAAGAAGCATATCAGACATAAGGTAAGGGAAATCTCGCAATCTCATTTTTTATCTGAGATTCTTTATACTTTAGAATTTACTAGGGAATATTTTATCATCCACATCCATGATTCCTCAATATGTAATATTATTTCCATCCACCTAAAATTGTTTAAATCCAATTTTACCCTTTGGTGAGTTTTTAGTAAAAGATATTAAAGGAATATTTTGTCGTTTTTCGTACGGGGTACTTTTTGACTTTTCCGACAAAAGTACGAGAAGAATGTTTTTTTAAAGTATACGGCATGAAAGGATTTTTACGGTATTATAAAGCCTTATTTTCATGAAGCTTCCTCCAAAATATTTCATGAATATATTAAAAAAAATCCTTTTCTTTTAAAATTTCATGACATTTTTTGAAAAGAAAATGATTTTGAAGAAAAAAGGATATTTTCCTCAAGAATTCATTTCAATTGTTTTATCAAAACCATTTTCATCTAAGATGAAATTATTTCACATGTGTATGTTTCAAGTATCATGTCTCTATGATTTACATGGTTTATCTTTTCTTATGATGAAATGATATCCATTTTTTTATGGATTATGTTATGATGGTATGATGTTTATGAAACCCATTTTATTCTTTGGGTTATGATGAGTGTTTTAAGTTTATTTTGTGGCACAAGTAAGAATGATTTCTTTATGAGATGGGTGGGAGCTATATCTCCCTCCAATTCATTGGGTAAAGATTTTATATCTCATGAGATAGACATGGCTGGAACGGTAAGTTAATCTGGTTCAGTGTTACAGGACTGAAACGAGAAGTGAACTCGATTCAGAATGGGACTTTGTCCACTAAGATGGTCTTGGCAGCAATCCCTTGGCTACTATGGAAATCATTACATGTGATTAATGGATTCCAAAATTACATGTTTTATTCCCAATATATTTTATCATGTTCTATGTTCCATTATGATCTATGCCTTATGTACTTCCATGTTTTATGTCGTTGCTCAAGATTTTAATGTTTAAACATTATGTTCATGTTTTTAAGTTCCAATGTATATGGTATGTTTTATTTTATCCATGCTTAACCTTACTAAGAATTTGAGCTCACCTTTTTATGTTTTATTTTCCCCTAGGATCAAAAGAAAGGTTTTAGGCCAGGAAACAAAAAGTGTAAGATCTTTATGGGAGATGTTGAAGATCTTTCACCACGATTGGAAGATTACGTTCCAAGTTTCCAAAGACACTAAACTATTATGGTCCTTGTCTGTCTATTTTTGTTATGTATTAGGTATTCTTCAAAAGTAATGTCATGTCCATGTACCTCAAGCATAGGGTCTCTACAGTTGGTATCAGAGGAAAGGTTTAGTCAACCTTTGGAAACTAGGATGCGAAAACGTTAGTGAGATCCCTAGAGATATTTCTAAGGTATGTCTAGGGATGCACCTAAGGATAAGAATATGTATAGGATATAGTCCTAGAACTACGGTAAAAATATAAAAAATTAACCTAAGATGTTAGATATTGAGGTTGCTCCCCCTTTACTATGTTTTTTTCCCTAGCATGATTTTTGCCTCTAACACTATTCTTTTTGGGTTTTAGAAAATGGCTGGAAACAAAAAGATTCATGACAATGTAGGATATGGCGGACAATGGAATGATTTTCTTCATGAGAAACCAAATGAAACAGGATCTGAAGTCCAAACATCGTTATTATGCCTAATCAGCAATCTCATAATATGATCAATACTCTCAACTTTGGTAAGTTTCCTGACTCAGATAATAAGAGAAATATGGAGTTTCATGATGATCATAGAGGAAAGAAAGTTCAATTTTCCTCATGTAAATCATGTGGGAAGAGGAATCAGGGAGATTGTTTGAAAGGAACTGGAATATGCTTTGGGTGTGTAAAAGAAGGACACAAAGCCAGTAAATGCAAAGGAAAAGGTTCAGTTAACACCATGGACAAGGATAATGGTATTGCTACGACATCAACAATGATTAGATGTTTTAAATGTGGAATGTACGGGAATTATGAAATCCAATTCCCTAATGAAAAATCTCATGAAGAGAATCAGCATGGTCATATGGGTAGTATTTATGTGGATGATGATGAGGAGACTACAAATGATATATGAGCTGAAAGAAGTGTTGAAGCTCAGTCGGTTTTTTTATAAGGTAGTGGAATGATTGTATGTTTATCAAGAGTTATGTTGTATAGTTAATGGTAATATGGAATAAAGAATCATCTAAGGACTGTTACACTATTGTTTTTCCTAAAAGTATTTGAAAGTATATATTGAATGGTACCAGTAACCATGTAATGTAATTCAGATATTTTTGTAAAGTAGATGATATGCACATAATGAAGGAATAAGAAGATAATGATGTGTTTTATTAAATTCATGAGCTCATGATTGATATAAGGACTAAGTGATATAATGGTTTGAGTATATAGAATTTTGAGGATTTTGGTATGTGGAAAGTGTTAAATTTTAACTGCATTCATGTTTTCACTAAGGTTCAATGGGTATTCATTTTTCAAGAGAATACATGATTAAGGCCATTGAATGTTTGTAATGTGACTAACAAGACATATCTTATGATATATGGGGATCAATGATGGTATTAACATGCTTCTTATATGAAATATCTGGTAATCATTTTCACAATAATATGACAATGGACTGCAATATTAAGGATAAGCTTAAAGATTGGAATGGATTATGTTGGACATAAGTTAGTATTGTTTAAGGATAGAACCTTTTTTTGATATTATTGATGGGATGATATAGTAATGTAGTTTTAGAAAAAGGACAACCTGCAGGACGGGCGACAGCCCATCGCGTCGGACAAGGCTGTGGGAATCAAACCCACAACTTAAGTGTGACTGGCCTTTATCGCCTACCACTAGCCTACAGGAAGTCCCTGGTTAGTAGAAACTAGTTTTATTTTATTAAGAGGTATGATATATAAAGTAGAAGTTCATTTTTGGAACCATATACGATTAATCTAACTATAAGATGGACTTATAACTTTTGCTAACCTTTTGTTTCAAAGATATGGAATGACCCATCATTCTATCACATGATCTGCTAACACATCACGAATAAAAAATTCAACTTCATTTCTTTTAGGGATGAAGTGGAAATTGTTCAATTCATGAACAACAATAAGATTTTACCAAAATCATCCAAGTATTTCTTTTAATTCATCAACTTTAGGGAATTGATCTTGAAAACCAAAAATGTTGTCCTAGTTCCCTTATATCCGATGAATCAGATGGTACCTTAGATCATCACAAATCAATAGCTTTGTGATTGTTGGATTTTTCATAGACATGTTCTCTACCACTCTCCATCAGAACTTGATAGTTAGATTTATCTTCCATATCCATATTTTCACCTGTGTCCTCATACGTGGAAACCCGGTGATGAGTTAATTAGGGTAACCGTTACATTTCATACTTTCGTTTTTAAATCCATGTTTTGGTGTTCCATTTTACGATGTGGGTTTCTATTAAACAAACTTTCGATCAGTAAACCATTTATAACCCCGACGAATTTTGAGGGGCGAAATTCATTTTAAGGGGGGTAGAATGTAACACCCCGAGATTTTATGAAAAATATTCTTTTAATTTCTTTAAATGTCTTGTGTTGTATTCTACACCCATATTACCTTGCGCTATACGCAACACCGTATTAGCTTGCAGTATACGCAACACTATTCTTTGATCGTGTTACACACAATTTTGATAATAGTTATTCTACACAACATTGAGTATATATATATATTCAATGTATAAATGAAATATGTTTGGATTCTATTATATGAAACAACGAAGGATTATTTCACAACGCGCAACCTGGACTTGGCTTGCATTATACGAAATTGCGACCTTCCTCGATAGCATGTGTTGTACGCAATACCAGGTTTTACT
Source organism: Viscum album (assembly GCA_963277665.1). NCBI lineage: Eukaryota > Viridiplantae > Streptophyta > Magnoliopsida > Santalales > Viscaceae > Viscum > Viscum album. The sequence goes on from OY728133.1 coordinate 1,967,229,349, forward strand.
AAACAACGATATATTATTATAATATTATTATGAACAAGCCGTTATGAGTAGTATTAAGTAAATTTTGAATTTTATAACATTATTATTCATCTTACTCATTTTCTATAACATTGTATAATAACAAAATAAATTTTTCTGGTGAAATAAGTGTTTTTCAAAGAATGTAGTTTTGCCGCCTTTTGATGGCGCACCCACTTTAAATCTAGTTTTTGGCATGTTTATAAGTTCCATTTGAAAAGATAAAATTATTCTTTGGAATCAAGAAATAAAAATTTACTTTGGATAAAATTTTCATTTTATTCTGATGACTTTCATATTTTAATGAATAGTAAAAATACGGTATATTTTAATTAAAAACAACTTTTTTCATCATAATATCTTATATGGTTAAATTATAATATTTAATGGGTTTAAAGTATAAATAGAATATATTTTTACCATTTAATATAATGTATGTCATTTGCATTGATTTTACCTTGAATTCGTAGGTTAAATCAATTCAATCTTTTGCAATGTTTTAAAGAAAAACTCGTTTTCTTTCGACAACGGGATTAATTTTAATATAATTTCTGAAACTTTTGTTTATTGAATTTGGGAAAATGGATTCCATATTTGGAATCAGTGGGTACAAATTATGTTAATAAGCTACTTTTTATTTTTGGGCATTGTGAATAGTAACTACGGTAAATTTTATTTAATATAGATAAAGGTAAATCAGGTAATTAAGTGTAAATATAAGATTATAAAATTACCCTAACACTTGGAAAAATCCTATTGGATGACTAAAAGTCGACCCATATCACCTAAGGGTCGGATTAGATTCATTTAATAAACTATTTTCCATGAAAATAATTTAATTATTATTAAAACTAAAGAAAGTGACAACATGTCACTCTTTTAAATACTATAAGTATAATAATTTTAAGTTAGTCATAAACTTCATGAAACTTAGAACATTAATAGTATACAGAAAGATAACAAAATTATATACATCATGATAATTTCTTTAGAATTTTTTGGGATTAAATAATTATCAGTAATTGTGACACAATAGTGATGCAGAAATTATTTATCTAGTGAAACATCAAGAATATAGTTTTTATTAAACTAATAGTGACCATAAAAGGCACAAAACCCTGACTAAAAACTTATGTTTCGTGTAAATTTAAACTATAATCATCCAATGGTCGAATATTTGAGCATTTGGAGTCTTATACAAGCAATTATGACACTTATATTATTTTATTTTAAATGATGTCAAAGTTGTCACCTTCATAATTTAATAAATATAACAATTTAAATATTGTGATTTTAAGATGCTAAATTCAAGTAAAAGTATAATTGTGAAATCTAATAGATTTATCTTTATCATAGGATTTTATTCTAAAATTTTATGCAACAAATAAGTATATTAAATAATTATACAAAAAGGTTGTAGTAATTATTTTATTAAGAGATAAACCAAATAAATGGTTTTAAAAATAACAAAATAAAATTATATGAACTATTTAATTTGGTACACTAATTTTATAGATACATATGACCTTTTATGAATCTATTAAAGCTTTTAGTTCGAATATTACTTCTGTATATATTTTATTTAAATTCAAATAAATGAATAGTGTCAAAATTGACACTATTGTTATTTTATAAAAATAACTTATTATAAAATTGTTTAAAAATCACAAAAATATTTAAAAATTATAAATTTAAATTTATATGGTCTATAAGTTTATAAAGTAAACAATTATGGAATATTCAAAACAAATAAGTAATTATTTGTTATAATTTAAAATTTATAATTTTATTACCACAAATAAACATTAATAGATTAAATAAGGATAAATCAAAATGATAAGGTTTAAAATAAGATCCAAACATGTCTAAATTTGATTAGATGATGATATTACAACCCTATATCATCTAATAATAGATTATGAGTCATTTTTGGATGTTTTTAAGTGGGGTTAGATTTATTATAAATTAATATTTTTAAGAATTCCAATGGTTCCCCTCTCCTCCCTTATAAAAGGGAACCTCCTCCCTCTCCTCCTCCAACCACTTTGAGCCTTCATGATCGGCCAAACCCTGAAAAATTATCTTCTCCACTTCCCTAGAAACATCCTAGAGGTTATGGTCTACTTTAAAGACCAATCTTAGTGCCCTAAGAGGAGGTTTCAAAGAGGCGTATCGAAGAAGAGGTAATTTCTTCTCCCGATTCTTTCAAGCTTCTTTCTTCTTCAACTTCTTCTTCATTAGTGGTTTAATTATAAAGTAATAACATAAGTATCACTAATATATTGATTTTTTATTATAAATATGAAACAAACCCATTTAACCTTCTATCCATCCTACGGAAAACAAAATCACCGCGCGTGCGTACGTACGGAATACCGTCTCCATGCTGTGGTGTAATCTATTTTTCCACCAACACCTTACATGGATGGGTATAATGGTGTAAAGAATAACTATACATAGTTATTATAACATCATACTGATTCTGATATATTTTATCATCCACTCAAATTATATTCAATAATTATGGAAACGATATCATCGCATGTGCGTACGTACGGACTACCGTCTCCACGACGCGATGAGATTCATTCTCCATGTTAACCATTTAAGAATGATTATAAAGTATATATAAGCAATAATAATTAAATAAATGACATTATAAAGCTACTGGAATTATGTATATATGTATTTCATCTACTTAATTCCATTCAACTCAATAAGGAAACGAAAACAGCGTTCATGCATACGTACGACCTACTGTTTCCATGAACGGCATATTTCTTTCCATTTATCGATCTATTATATATATGTATATTCTGAATATATATTATATATAAATAATGTTTTATATTTTGGAATAATGTAATCGTGATCTAAGTAATCATATGAATAATTACAAGTCAAAACACGGATGACAAATGAAACGATTTTACCCAAAACGCTCTTTAACATGGAATTTACAAAAGAACGGGTAATATAAAGTCATAAGTGAACCATATATGATATCATAACAATTAATATGATTATTTAATAAGTCAATAACATTATTTAAATCATTATACATGAGATTCAGATACGTACGAAGAATATTAAACATAAGGTAAGGGAAATCTGGCAATCTCATTTTTTATCCGAGATTGTTTATACTTTAGAATTTACTGGGGATTATTTATCATCCACATCCATGATTCCTCAATATGTAATATTATTTAAATCCACCTACAATTGTTTAAATCAAATTTTACCCTTCATTTATTTTTTAGTAAAATATATGAAAGGAATATTTTTTCGTTTTTCATATGAGGTACTTTTTGACTTTTCTGACAAAAGTACGAGAAGAATGTTTTTTTAACGTATACGGCATGAAAGGATTTTTACGGTTTTATAAAGACTTATTTTCATGAATCTTCCTCCAAAATATTTCATGAATATTTTCAACAAAATCCTTTTCTTTTAAAATTTCATGACATTTTTTGAAAAGAAAATGATTTTGAAGAAAAAAGGATATTTTCTTCAAGAATTCATTTCAAGTGTTTTATCAAAACCATTTTCATCTAAGATGACATTATTTCACATGTGTATGTTTCAAGTATCATGTCTCTATGATTTACGTGGTTTCGCTTTTCTTATGATGAAATGATATCCATTTTTTTATATGGATTATGTTATGATGGGATGATGTTTATGAAACCAATTTTATTCTTTGGGTTATGATGAATGTTTTAAGTTTATTTTGTGGCACAAGTAAGAATGATTTCATTATGAGATGGGTGGGACCTATATCTCCCTCCAATGCATTGGATAAAGATTTTAAATCTCATGAGATATACATGGCTGGAATGGTAAGTTAATCCGGTTCAGTGTAACATGACTAAAACGAGGAGTGAACTCGATTCAGAATGCGACTTTTTTCACTAAGATGGTCTTGGCAGAAATGCCTTGGCTACTATGGAAATCATTACATGTGCTTAATGGATGCCATAATTACATTTTTTATTCCCATTCTATTTTATCATGTTTTATGTTCTGTTATGATATATTCCTTATGTAGATCCATGTTTTATGTCGTTGCTCTTGATTTTAATGTTTAAACATTATGTTTATGTTTTTAAGTTCCAATGTATATGGTATGTTTTATTTTATCCAGGCTTACCCTTATTGAGCATTTGAGTTCACCATTTTTATGTTTTATTTTCCCCCATGATCAATAGAGAGGTTTTAGGTCAGGAAACAAAAAGTGGAAGATCTTTATGGGAGATGTTGAAGATCTTTCACTGCGATTAGAAGATTACGTTCCAAGTTTCCAAAGACACTAAACTATTACAGTCCTTGTGTGTCTGTTTTTGTTATGTATTAAGTATTCTGCAAAAGTAATGTAATGTCCATGTACATTAATCTTAGGGTCTCTACATCTACAAACACATTATCGTGACCGGTAAGATGGTTCTTCTGACCATTTATGTAGATCACACTATCATGGTCAAAAATGTATCGCAAGAATTTTAGTTGAGGGTTTAGGAATATTTCTTTGAAAACACCAATTCTATAAATGGATATACAATTAACCTAACTCTATTTCAATTAAAGTCACTAAAACATTTTATAAATAAATATTTTATCATTTTATATGAATGTTTATTAACTATCATTTTCATATACATATGAACACTAGTTTCGTTAGAATCAGGGAAATACAGAATCGTGAGTATAAAAGATAAACATATTCTCCCACTGAGTTTTTCATAATTAATTCCCTTCTTAAAAGTATTATACATAAAAAAATTCTTTATAACCCAAGGAAAAGAAATTACAATAAATTGGGAGGTCAAATTCTTATAAATCTTAAACAATGAAAATATCAATAATTAGTTAATTTTATTCATAAAATAATAATAAGGGACTAAAAAAACGAGATTAATATTTAAAAATTACACCCTATAATTGAAAGACCATGATTATGTGTCATCAAATAAATCATGGTAGATCTTATGACATGGTTAATAATATCATCAAAGAACACGAAGCATGAGATCATGGTAATAGAATAAAATAATTCTGTAAAAGTGTGAAATAAATTGTAGAATAATCATAGTCAAATTAATATTATGTGAAGTATACCCACAAATATATTCATCACATTTTAGTCATGGGATATTAACTAGTGTACCTATTCCATAATTGGGATAACCTACAGTGTACCCGATTCTGGGCTTGAGATAGCCTCTTTTGTACACTACTTCAGACATGGGATAACCAATCATGTGCCCTTTGATCTCATAAATCATTAATTTTTACCTACTGAATTATAGAGATATAATTGAACCACACATCACATATTACAATCAATTCATATGTATGACATTATATCAGGAAATAATTTATTATTCCATTATTACTTAACTTGTGGAAGGGAAAATTAATTCCATCAATATTTCATTAGTGTAGTCATAAAATATATTGACAAAATAATAATTATGTAATCCAGGGAAAACATTCCCCATAAAGAATAATTTAAAATAATTGATGTAATCATATATGTAAAAAAATATTCACAATATCATTGGAATATTTCTGTAAAAACATTTTTCATTCTGAAATAACTTATTTAAAATTTTTAAATTCTAATATAATAATAAGTGAAAAATTTCATTAAAAATAATAAAATATTCTTATAAATTAATATTAAATAAAAATATAATTCATGATGGTTGTAAAATACATTTATATAATGTATGTTAAAACAAATATTCCATTCACATTTTTATTTAAAAGACAATAGTACATCATTCAAAAAAATAAGAAGATGATTCCTTTTAAAAAATTTCTTATAAAGTAATATATGGGTAAAAATTAATTTAATAAGTAATTATATAATATTAAAACACAATTAAAAACATATTATTGAAAATATTTACATGATAAAAAATCATTTCTAGCAATATAGAGAGTTAAAGTACATTTTCATAAAAAATAACTTCATAACATCGAGTACATAAATAGCGGATTGGAAAAGGAAAAATATAATATAAATATTTATTAAGAGGATAATAAAAGACACAATATTATGGTGTAATATATTATATGATTTCATTGTCGAAATTTTTTATCTCAAAAAATCTCAGTAAAAAGTGAGACAATAAGATAAAACCCAAACTGTTTTGGTAACATTTTAATCAAAAATCCATGAAAAAAATAAAATAAATGAAAATTTTAATTAAAATTTACAAAATAATATTCATGATATAAAATATAAAATTGAAGTGCATACACCTTATAAACATAAATATGTTCTTATAATCAAACATGCCTCACCGAAACCATATTAAGATCAAAATATCTTACTATATGTGTGACATGATTCGTAATCTATATAACCACCTGTATAATAAATTTAAATTTATAATAATTTAAAAAAATAACCATATAAATTATTATAATATCATATATGAATTACTTATAAAATATAGATACCCATTTATAAATAATTTATTATTGAAATCATCATTTCTTGGGGTTAATAATTTTGTTTTCCATGAATGCCCTAGTTCAACAGTTCTTAGACATGTACATTAATAATTTTTACAAAATATTATAATTATTATCATAATATAATTATGATATATATTAATTATATAAATATTTATATTCATCCAAAAAATTTAGATATACTCAAAATAATTACATCGTTCATGCAGAAGGTAGTCCATACGCATCAATAATCCTTATTTTTAAATTCTTAACAAAAAGTGTAGAATCGATATAAGAAATATATTTTATTATAGAATCATTAAAACACCATAAATTTCATATATATTTATTTAATATATAATTATAAATATCCATGTGATCTGGTGATGGAAAATGAATCATATTTCTATATGGATGTGGTAGTCCAATTGCTCGCACGAGTGATATATTCATTACCCATTTGATGGAAAGGAGGTGGAAATTATTGTTAAAACCACATAATAACACTTTTTTATGTTTATAATATTAAATTCATCATTGATGATGGGTAAAAATGTTTTATTAAATGAAATTAAATAAATAAAATTGAAATATGTCGGTTGTGATTTGTACCTCTTATTCGATAACCATATTTGAGCATAAACCATATACCATTAAAGGGTGGTATTATAATCCCAAAAAAGTTTATGATAAATTTAATGATGATATTAAAATAATCTGTTAGGTATTTTACATGAAAGGAGGATATGTATGTGTGGAGAAGCGACATTAGGGGTGTTCTTTTATAAGTTTGTGCTAGAACAAACATGTAATTACATAAAATATTTAAATATAATTAAAGTATAATTCAAGAAACATGGATCCAAAATTACCCATATTAAAATAATATATGATATAGGGTATAAAGTTTCTTATAAAATTGTATTTATATATCTTTTTGTTTCAATATCACCCCTTTCTATTTGTTTATCCCCTAGTAAACCTGTTTTAATCATAATCACAATAATAAGTTTTTTCCGCTTTATATATTCATTATGACCATAAATGAAGGTGCTATCATTATGAAATTTTGATAAACTAATTTAAAATCTAATTTATATTTTATTGGAATAAATTTATGAATGTCTAGAAATTAGTTTAAAAAAACCTTAAAAAGCAACGAGAAATGCTTTTCAAAAAAAATTGATTCTAAACAATGAAAAAATCATCATGAAAACAATAAGCATAATTTTGAATCCAAGAAAATTTATTAGAATATGATTTATCAAAATGAAATAACTTCAATATAAAAGTTATAATTTTTAAATATTTTAATGTAAAATCAATTTTTCTATAAAATCGATATTGTTTCATTATTTATGGAAAATATAATCATTTTATAACAATAAAAAAACCTCACATTCGGATAATTTTTTATTATAAACTAAAAATATGTATATTATGTTTTCAATAACCTAATAGTGGAATAAACTAATTATAATATCTACTAAAATTTTAAATATAACTTTTTTTTATGAAAAAATATTTTTGAAAAAAAAACTTTATTGAAAATTAAGTACCTATATATTATGAATATGTCAATAAATTTAAATTATTTAAAACCTTTATACATATTTATAATAATGTATTACTAGTATTATATCCTTCTAATTTAATGTATTGTTTACAAGAGAGGAACATAAATAATATCATTTTTATATTATATCATGGTTTTCATAAAATTGAGTTTTGTGTGTTAAGAAAGGTATCCAGAATAGTATTCACTTAAACAAAATTATTAGCATGGTACATCTATAATACTTGATTGATGATATATTTATGAAAATTATCTATATTTTTTAAGCCTCAATGAAAATAATTCCTTTTTTCTATGTTGTGTGGTGGAGACACATCCCTATGGCCATGATAAGAGTTGTTGAAGATGCCATAAAATGTTACCCTGATCCAAGATTAGCTTAAATGAGATTATTTCTTTCGGATTCACCAACCCCAATATCACACAGATTCTCCATAATCATTTTCTCTAAAATCCCCCATTATTGTATAATGTTCTTCCTCTAGGGAAACACACCCCATTGCCTCACAGCCTTGTGACCACCTCTACTTGGTATAACAAAAAAATCCCTCTTCAATATATCACCTATAAATGATCCCTATTATATGTGTGTATAGGCATGGAGTTGGACAAAGAGATAATCATTAGGTGTAATTTCATGCTAATCCCAATGACCTCTATATGTGGACATATGCTAGAAACTTTTAATGAACATGGGATTGAATTTAGGACATCCAATTGTGTATACCTCAGGAAACATCCACTAGAGAAAATGAAAATGATGATAAAACCCATACAAGTCTTACATCTCTTAAAAATACTATCATTGATGTGAAAAAATTGTAACCTATAACTACCAAAAAAAATTATTATACTATTAATAAACAATCAATTATACCTCAGTAATTATTTAATTTAATATTATACTCCAATAACAAGGAAATACTATTAAACTAAATTACACATCATGTGTTAATATTAATTACAATAACTATGAATAATAAACAGATATATACAATGAATATAAGTATAATCACATAACGTTACTCCATATTCTGGTAATCCCCTAGGAATATCATTCTTATCAAAATAACATTAAAATGAATAGATTTTTTGATCAGATGATATACATTATCAAAAGGTGTGTAAGAACCATTGTAATATATGTAGTAGATGATGAATTCAGAATGGTGAATCATTTATAGGGAAATAATTTTTTTTATTATCTTCTACAACGTTATAACCATTAGTCAATTGGACAGTTGGTCAATACTATTATTATATTTTAATAATTAATAAAGTATTTTTTGGGGTAGTTTTATCATATGGATGGAAAATCCCTAAATTGTTCTTTGTTTTGGAAACTATAAATATATTCAAATTTTGTTTTACTTTATATCAGGATAGATTTTTAATTTATAAATAAAAAATATTTTCATGAAAATATATTTTGTAAAATTATAATATAAGTCAAAAAAGTAATATGTAATTTTTACAATGATTAAAAAATAAATTATGTCATGAAAACTATCAATTTTCAATAAATAATAATTTTAATTTAAAATTAAATATTTACATATTTAATTAGTTTATATTGGGAAAAAAATTATCATCTTTGGACACAATATATTAGAATTAAATTGGTGTTATTTTATAATAATTTTCAGACTAAGATGAAATTTTATTAAAAAAGTTAAACTTTCCATTTTATGAGTACTAAAATTTCATAACATAATTATGGTGTGATAATAATTAAAAATACAATTAAACATTTTATTTAATCAAAATTTGTTAAATAATAATAATAAATTAATTTAAAAACTTGAATTTATAAATTTATTCAGTACATTTTGGGACAAATTAATCTATTTTGGAGATAGAAATTATTTTCGGAATCAGTGATTTAAACGGGTTGGATGGAAAGATAATTTTTACTTCAAATGCCTTTTAAATTCAAACATATATCATTCACTGATTTATAATCCATAAAATTTGTTCAAATTAATTTCACTAGTACTGGTGAGATTATATAATAAAATAAAAAATATTTTAACCCTAAAAAGCATCCCTCCATAACCATAAAGAGACACCCATCCCCCATTCATGTCAAATCAAAACCCATTAATAAAGAATTATATCCTTTTATACTTATCTATATCCCTCTTAATATTATAATACAATTCTAAGGAGTCCCCCTATTACTATAACAAAAATCCACTCGATGTATGGGTTCGCTTCCTCCGTGTTTTAAATTTTATAGAATATCTTATATAAGACTCGTGATTATCAATTAATTATATTGTCTGGTGTTTATGAACACCACCTATTACTATGATTATGAATCTTTATTAACATTATACTTCCTTTTAGTATCATTTAACCCATTTCAAGATCCATTTTTCTTACCTGTTATTATTTCAATATAATCCCTTGATTTTCCATAATATATTTTCTTATAATGAATAACCAACACTATTTTAATTCATTGTTATTCATTTATATTTTTCATTTAACAATATTTTGGGTACACTCAATTATGAAACCTGCATTCCCTAATTTTCTATTTGGAAGGATATGTACTTATGATTCATGATCGATGTGGCACACATATTGTTAGACATTGAAGGGTGTGCCCAGATAGTCCTCCAATTCAGTGGGAAAATAATTGATTTATATAGATGAAACCTCTATGAATGCTTAGGAGCATGTCTTGGTAATATGTTATGATACCTTTCCAAAAATCCTTATTAATATGTTTTTAAACACTTTAGTACTGAGATTTAGTGATCTGTTTATGATTTCATTAATTAATTATATAGTCTCATTTCAATGTAATAATCCAAGTTCAAATTTACATGTTCTTATGTTATTTTTTGTGTTTCACCTAAGATGGTATCTTATATTTTTAATCCCTCCCTATGATTTTTTCTCATCCCTCTCATTTTATAAATTTCCCTTGGAAATTATTTATATTGAGATGATCTAGGAAGGAATAATAATGAATAATTTCAAGAGTGTTGAAAATTTACATATATTTTCATTTATTTTTCATGTATGACTTATATTGTGTACCCATTTAGAAGACCCAAAACCCAAAAACTTCATTCAGGTTTATTTATGTAATATTTTGTTATTGATTAATGTTTAAAAACATTTTTAATGAAGGTGGTCTCCATTGTTTCTATTAAAGGATAGTTTTGTTATTTTTAAAAATTAAAACTACAAAAAACTATTAATAAACCCTGGGATATGCATAAATATAAGAAAAAAACAACAAAATTTTGGTAAAATATAGGGTTTGTTGTTTTCATAGAAAATATTTCCTTGTATGGATACAAGAAAGTGGATGAGGTTTTGAGATAGTTGTACATCTGAGCAATAATCATCCAAAGGGGGATCAGGTATTATCTCAATCATAGCATGTTTTATAACAACGTGGTCATACTGAAACATGTCCATTCACTATTTCAGGATATGCTTTGGTTATCATACGTTTTTTAGAAACAATTATGAAATAATTTATAAAAATTTAAATATTTTATTATAAAAAGGATGAAAATATTAAATTATATGATATAATAATCCCTTTATTAGAAAAACATTATGATTAGACACTTCATTGGAATTTAGATTCACAGTAATTATTAATATTATAATTCTTATTATTTTATTTTTTCCCTTTTTCAAAAATGGTTGGAAATAGAATAGTTTGTGTGGACAGTAGAAGTAGTGGGAAATGAAACATTTTACATCCTAATATTATGGATGACAGTTTGAAAACATTATGACTATTTTAAATCATCTATACCATGTTATAAATAATAACATAAACAATCTAGAGAATCCTATATTATTTAGGGGGGAACAACTATCTCTAGAAACATTATTTCCATAATGACTGCTAGCATTATTTGGACCTTCTAACCTATTAATAATGGAAAAGTGACCAAATATATTCAAAAAATATTTTTTTACAATATTTTTCTAATAATTATAATGTCACAGTGTAAGTATATCTCGTAAATTGAGAACCATATCAATTACGTGTGTTGATATGAAAATCAAGTTTAAGGTTGAAATTGATGTTATGAAGTTGAGGGATTTAATATGTTTGTTTTAATAAGAATGTTCTTTCAATCATATTAAAATAGATAGAATTTTAATTCCTTACATTGATTAAAAAACAAAGGTAAATATGTCAGAAGTTATGATATGGAAATCGCAAGTCTTCCATAGTGTTCTTTAATATTTTGCATCAATTTTGACATAAAAATTGATTGATTAATTATTTGGATGAGAACATGTCTACATAATGTTATTTTACATACAGGGATTCATTATACATGAGTAAATGGCATGGTTTTATCTGGAGTTGTATATAGTATCCTGTGACGCATAGTTCTCTAAATAATAGAATAAAAAATATAGAAAGATAGAGAAAGACATTTGGATGTATCAAAATAAATAAAGGGAAGGAAAAACAATTAAAAAAACTAATGAACAAACTACGTGAAATGGATGTTAGGGAGTTGTCTTAGAATAATTGGATTGTACTAAAAAATTAAAAGGAAAAAAATTCTTGATATTGTTCAAGAGATTTAATTATTCATCATTCTAATGATAATGTCCAGGGGAAGATAGTACAAGTCAATCATTCAGTGTAATTATTCATATATAGAGAGTTTGTTAAATTTTACATCCATTTATTAAATATGAGAATGAAATATGGAAACTACCAAAAACCTTATCTGAGGTGAAGGGATTAAGGATATACCTTTTTTATCATGGTGTCCAAATTTGACACTAAAAATAATGTACTAGTAGGTACATGTTTTTATCCCTCAAATATTTCTTTTATTAAATTTGATTCTTTTATAATTAAATCCATTATTTATTTTAATTTTGTGAAGAAAATAGAATTAAACCCATAACTATTAGGAGTACTGTAAATAATAAACACTCCCATAGGATTTTTCTAGTCTATATGAGTATATAGGGATTCACCTATTATTATAGGTGAGAAAAATGTCATATCAAATTTTATAGTAATTGTGATGGTGTAATTATATATAATAATATGGATATATTGGATCAAAAAATATAATTTCAATATTATTTATAGACGAAAGTAAAATTTAGTTATCTTTGGGGGGGAACCTAAAATAATTTTAACATTAAACATTTCCCAACATGAGTTTCTTCAAGAACTCCCTCCAATAGATTTCTTCATTGAAATTATTGTTGAATAAGGTAAAGAAATGGAAATTAAAAAATAAACATTTTATAGCCATTTTTTACGAATACATTTATTTATTTCATAAAAAAACTGACTATACATAGCACAAAAAAAATTATAAAATTCTCCATTAAAATCATTCTAGGATACGATCCTATATCAATTACCCCTTATAGAATGGAATTCACAAAGCTATAAAATTTTAAGAAGCAACTAAAGGATTATTTATAGAAGGTATATTTCAATCCATGAGTGTCTCTATTGGGAGTGACGTTTCAATTTGTGAAAAATAATGATGGAACATTGTGACAATTAATTGACTATAGAGTACTTAATTGGATCACAGAAATGAACAAATGAAATCCCTTGAGAATTGATGATATATTTGACCACACTCATGGACCTGTATACTTATATTTGAAATATAAAATCATGGTATCATCCACTGGGTGTGATTAAATAAGATATCCAAAATATATCCTTTAAAAACATAATGGACATTATGAGATCATTTGTATACACTTAGGTTAGACTAATTCTCCCATGATGATGATGAATTTCACTAATAAAATCATTAAGAACTACCTAAATAAAGTATTAGGGTTCTTTATTGATAATATTTTAACATATTCAATAATAAAAATAGGGAACATGAGAAACCCTTTAATTATTATATTATAAACAATAAGGAAATAGATTCTTTTCGATAAATTTCGAAAACGTGTGTTCACTTAGCTAAAAGATGGATTATTGGAAAAAATTGTATTGTTTGAATAAATCCCAATAGATATAGCTATTACTATGGTAGTAGATTAGTTTACCCATTGATACATAATTTAGTGACCTGACCGTTAAAATATTGGATCCAGTTTTTTCACAACTGGACCTGTATCGGGGCTAGAGCCGCAACTGCCCGAAGCCCGCCTCTATAGGATTGGGGCTAGAGAGTAGTGCTGAAGGAACCACAAAATAAGGGATTCCTTTTTCTAAGATAATATACTCAAACATTCATCCAACTCAATAAATAATTGTAGAGGAAAATAATGGAAGATACAACACTACTATAAAATAGAAATAAAACAAATATGAATCAACCTCTCAACTGTAAAAGTTTAAGAAAATTAAAGTTGAAATGAGAAGTGGAAAAATAAACACCCAACTGAAAAATTTCCACATCCTAGAAATAGTTGACAAAAAAAAGTTGGGAGGGTCCCACTCCTGAATCCCAATCTATGACCACTGCATGTAGTCCAAGCACCCTGTATCTATAAGATCCTCTGATAACACAATCATCATATAATTCTTCTGTACGGGAAAACCAAATGTGAGCAAAGAACATGTAGGGTTTATTATAATAATACTCATTAGGATGCTCTGAATCCTCAAGGTAGCAGCATGAGATGGACTCAAGAGGGTAGCAGTAAGACATATAACAGAAGAAGACTAGTATGGGAACAAGGAACAGTAAAAGTGAACAAGATTATAGGTCAAAACAACAAGAGAGTGAAAGTAGGCTCATCTAACCACAAGGATATTGAAACAGTGAGGAGGTTAACCCCCCCATTGAATTTTGAGTGCCTATAGTAAGAGAGTGGACTCTTCCAACCATATGAATCTATACATGGAAAATAAGTGGATTACCCCACACGTATTCATCTCTCTTCGAAGGGGAGTATCCAAAACCCAAGGAGTGGGCACTATAAACAGGATATATATATATATATATATATATATATATATATACTCTCAGTCAAAGAAACCCAAACAAGGGAGTAAGGGGATATCCATCTCATAACTGATCCCAAGAAAGTGAGTAGCCAATAGTTCCATGTAAAACCATATAATATGACCAACACCTCATCACATCTGCCCAAGATTCCCAAGTTAGAGCGGCCCAAATCATCGCACCTCAATACTATACACTTGGCGGCACAAACTCACCTATATGGTTTTCAATTGCATTAAAGGGATGCATCTCAGTTGGTAATGATACCATCTTCCTTATGGGCCCTTAGGTAAGTCGAACCATGCCTCACCCCCATGTCTCATGGTTGAGGGTCTTCTCTAAACCATCAAGGACTATGCTACCCAGCCCACCAGGAGGGTTAGCCCAATATCTCCTTAGTGACTTCACTCTAGGTCAGCCTGGTATCTCGTCAGGGAATACACTCTAGGTAAACTAGGTATCTCCTCATGGACTACTCTCTGGGTTAGCCTGGTATCTCTTTGGGGACAACTCTCCAGGGAATCCCAGTATCTCCTTAGGTACTACTCTCTCAGACTGCCTGGTATCTCTTTGGGGACAATGCTCTAGATCAGCCTGGTATCTCCTTAGGGACTACACTACCTAGCTTGGAGGGAGGGTTAGCCCGGAACTCCACTAGTTATCCTTTCTAGATTGTACCTCAGAAAAAGCATTTTAGATCACTAGTCATCCCTACTAGATGGTACCTCTCAGAAAAGCACTGAGGAACACTGATCATCCCTACTGGATAAAATGTCTCAGAAAGAATAATCTATGAACTCTAATAATCCCTGAAGGATTATACGTCTCAGAAAAGCCACGAATAACTCCGATCATCCCCGCTAGATGATACCCTATGGAAAATCTTCAAGAAACACTAATCAAACTCATAGGATAGTATGTCTCAGAAAAGCATCGAGAAACATTATTCATCCCTATTCGATGGTACCCCTTAGAAAAGCATCAAGGAACTCGGATCATCCCCGCTGAATGGTAGATCTCTAAAATCATCGGGAAACTATGCTCATTCCTACTGGATGGTACCTCTTAAAAATCCCTAAGTAATACTGGCCATCCCTATTGGATGGTACCTCTCCTAAATCACCCCACTACAGTCATCGTGTGTCGCCCTGAATAGGCGTCACACCCTGAATATCACCCATCATATCTCAAAATCCACTACGGAGGGCACCATTGCATTCTTAGAGGAAAAATACTCATGATTGGCTAATCATATGCCAAATTCTGATTCCAAAAGTAGGATATTTGAGAGATAGAGGATTCGTAAAGTGGTACACGGTGCGTTTGTGGCCCACACGTTGTGTGGAATTGCCTCTTCTCCTGGTCGTGTACCTTTCCATGCTCAGAAGCTAAACTAAAAATCAAGTAACCCTTAGGCATGAAAGCGTACACACAGATTACCTGATATCTCTAGCCAATAGGTAGATGAGTGGGAAATTCTCATTGGTAATGTGAAGAGATAAAACTTAATTTTACTCGCAAGACTCCTCAAATGGAACTGGAAAACCAAACAGATCACACCACTACGATCCTTGGAGTAAAACACACAAGATCGACTATACTTTCACCCTGAATATTTATCTAATGGAAAATTCATATATCGCCACATTTTTCTTAAATACAGTCATGTGGGGACCACACATTGGTCCTGAAACAAATTATACGGATCAAACCAATGCAATACTCACACAAAAACACATGGGATGGACTACCCATTTGTCCAAAATGGATACATAGTGAAAAAGTTTCATTTCACTACAACATGGGTGAATAAGGCCTCATGGGGCATGCAACTCAATCTCAATTTAAATATTTAAAATTTCTCATGAAACATCCATCTTAATATCAGGGTCGCATCATTTCAGATGGTTCATCATTTCAACACCATATGAGGGAGATATGCCGGATATAAGATCCTGCAATGTGATTATTTTTATTATTATTGGGTGTTAAGGGGACCTGAGCCACGAACTAGAATTTAATATTCAACATCAGACGTTAATTGACCATCTTAATCATAGGATCACATATCCACCGATAGAAATTAAATAGGACATTGTACGCAAGAGTTATGGAAGATCAAAGATTTAATAATAATATTAAATCTATTATTTCAAAATTATTTCAGATTCCTGATCTGAAAACCCAAACAATACATCCAATATCACACTTGGAAAGTCCGTCTCAACATTAGGGGTGTGATGCGAATAATGGTTCGTAACTGACACCATATGAAAAATATATTACCAAAATAATGTTTTCCCATAAAAAATTAAATAAATATTTTATCAGTGTTATTTCACTAAAACGTAAATGAAAGTGGTGTTGATTTCCATGCACTGTCAATCCCAATGCACATCACTAATAGGCAGCTCATTTTCTTTTATAATTTTGATTATTATTTATATCTCCTAAGAATGTTTCTCCCCAATTAACTTCTCCCCCATATTAATGTGTGCCCCTCCCTTTGTAAACCCTTGCTTCTATCCCCTCAGTTCTGCCTCCTTTGACGGTTCATCTGATGCCACCACCTTTAGAAAGCAGTGCTACCGCTCCACCATCATACCACAACACTATACCATAGACCATCCACACATCCTACCTACGATGTTCAGCTCGCACTGTCATCCTTGCCTCTCCCTCGCACAAGCCGCCACCGACTCCAGCATGCCTCCTTTGTCTACACCGGACTGCCTCAGCTGAACCTCCATCATGCTCACACTGTCACCTCAGATTCTTCTTCATGCCATTGAACCATCCAAAATCATCCCTCTAAAATTCTCCTAGCACCCAATGCCTCAATGCCAGCCTCCCCTCATCCGATGGATTGCATCACACAGCCCACCAAAAGTTGACCAATATCACACCACTCTCTCCTGAGCATACACCATCTCTAGTGAAACACCACATTCATCCACACAGATATATGGATAGAAAACCTCTATTCGAGCACAAATATAGTTCTTTTCGTTATCCATTGCATCAAGAATGGATAAATATATCGATCTCACCTATGAACTCAGGGTGATGATCCATTGCGTCATGGATCGATCGCACATTACTTGATTTTTGGGCATTCAAAACAAATGTTGATGGGAACATCACAAGAAGGGATAAAACCAAAAAACACACGAATTAGAGAAAAACCCTCACTGTGTTTAGATTGGTTATGATTCATCAATGTTCTCTCTATTATAACGACGATTGAAAACCTATAAAAATAATTAACAAACAATGGGCTCGTGCAAAGAATGGTAATCACAGATCAAGAGGTAGATTGCTAATCCGTAATTAAATAGATAAATTATGGTAACAAAAATAACAAATGACATGTCCAACCTGGATCATGAATCTTCCTTCGATGAATAACATGCTCACCAATGGGGAGGTAGATCTATTTGGATTTTTTTTTTCAATCTGCCTTGAGACAAGGTTTTCACTTTCGCCATTCTTCATCAGGGGTGAGTTCTTCCATAGAAGATTTATGTTTTCACTAGATAATTCCATGGATTATTAGGAAAAATCCTTGAAACCTAATATTTAGAACATATTATTAGGTTAAAAGAGTTTTTTATCAAAATAAATAATTAAATAAATAAATATTTTATTATTTTATTATTTTCCCACGATGGTGCATACGTCGAACACCCGACGTAGACAAAGGTTATACCCTAAAATGGGTAAAACATAGGTTCTGAGCTCATTGGTGATCTCAGATTTTTAATCTAATCCCTATTCCTTGAGTTATTCGAGGATTAGATTTTAAATTAATAAATTCATAAATTAATTTATCCATTTAACACACTACCAACCAGTGAGGTGTTTGAACGTCCTGCAATGACTTATTTGATGTCACTCCTAGGGGAAACACTGCATTTTAGACCCAACCACAGTCTCTGATTTCTGATCTGATCAACCATTTAAGAGATATTCTATTTTCTTTAGTTAACCATGTATGCATAATATTAAAACACATAACATTTTAATAAAATTAATTTTAGGCACACCGGACCATGGAATTGCACGCCAACTCTGCACGCAACTCAAGATATATTCTTAGAAATATTTCAAAGTCGTATTATGCAAAACTGGGTCTCTAAATTATTCCCTCTTTCATTCTTTTTGTCCTCAAAAATAAAAACTATGGAAACAACTCGGGATAATGATCCCACACTTAGCTCTCCTGCTCCCAATGAAACATGTCTGTTTCTGTGTTGCCAAAGAATATGGACCAATGGGTGAGTCCACCCTTATAAGGAATTCTTCATCTGATGATGTGAGTAAGAACACACACGTATCTCATTAGTTGTGAAACATGTAAGATGTCGTGTACCAAATCCAAATATTTTGGGTATGTAAAGGTGGTATGATACCTCGCCATCTCCTTGAACAGTCTAAAATGACCTTGTAGAACTCAGGGGTTGATTTTCCTCCTCGACCGAATGTCTACATCCCTGGTCACAACTGGAATCACTATTTTTCACTGGATCATGGTCTCATGATTCCATCCTTCCGAATATCAATATATTGAAACACCCATGGATATCTGGTCACAGATGATTTCATAGTTGGTGTGTCACACCCGACACTCCCTTGCATGCCTGAGAAGTGAAGGAGCCAACACCATTGACTACTGAAAATTTGTACCCTACTTTTCCACAGGGGTCAGCTACATAGAAGATAACTATTCTGAAACATCCTGTACTAGGTGAGCATGGAACATCCCTCACAACCCGTTAAGGGAATATTCTATACAACCTCACCATGAGTGCACAAGTTAGAGGGATTCCTCCACCACGCTTATACTATGCCATCTGGGCTCCACAGGGCTACATTACTGAGACTGATCATGAGAATATCACAATGTTGAGACATCATCGCCTGGCATCTACTAGTTGCAGTAGACGTTTCATCTCTATTTCACTCACTACCATAACCAGTTGTATGGAATTCCTCTGACAAAAATCTCTATATCACAAATGCTTGCTCTAGCACCCTGACATAGGTGGAGATGCATAAGGGCCCTATGATTTCACTAATCTCTCTGCAGAGTCCCTGTTCAATGTTTGTAACTCGAAAGTAGTCATTACAAACCATGTCATGAGTGTAGCATGCAGGTTATATGAACCTAGTCTCATACACAGTCATAGTCATACCTCTCTACCATCACTGGATGTGATCTTGATGTCAAATGGATCGTAAGTAAGAGGGGTAGAACACCTCTCGAAATCTCTGTTGGAAGTTTTACCATGATCGTTCCAACTCATCGTGTATCTGAGTAACCATGCTCCACAAATGTCTAGATGGTCCGGGGAAAAGGTCAACGGTCAATGCCTCCATCTAATCTGTCGATGTCTGTATAAGCCTGAATAGGCGAACCATCAACTGTAGCCAATCTTCAAATGTCTGAGGGTCTAGATCACAGCAGAACATCTTCACTCTCTGGTCTTGGAACTCTAGAAGTTCACTCCAAATTTTGCATGTCCTCAACCAACTCTATTGGGGATTTTTGATGCTCAAAAAATAGGGGGGCTGCTACCTACCCACCTGCAGAAAGGTGCTCTCATGATGGGTCCTAAACTGAGGCCTCATTTCTCACGGGAACTTCATCACAAATTGTCGCTAGTATCATTGTTGGTTTTTTTTTCGGAAACATAAAAAATGTTATTAAAGTGTTCCACGATTTTATGAGCAAATAAATACACATCAATGATAGTGGCGATCTGACTCAAGAAATTTAATAAAAGACTCAATCTTATATGATTCATATACCATTTATTTCTACAACATGTTTCTCAGGGTACCGATTCGATAAGAGGGTAATCAAGGTTCGGGTGAATGGATATGTTGGTCGCTCATACCATCACTAGACTCCCTGGACTGAGAGTTGCTCTCAAGACACTTCGACTCTGTTTCCCTAAACCCAACTAGGCCCTTTTTATGAAAATGTCTAAACAATGTCCCAAACATCGAACCACCTCTGATACCACTTTGTCACGAACCGACCCATACCGTGGCTCGAGCTGAAACTACCCCAAGCCCGCCTCCATTGGACAAAGGTCGGCGACTAGTGCCTAAGGTACAACAAACTGAGGGAGGCATTTGCCGAAGAAACTGTACATACAGACGCAGTCAACTCAATGAAAAAGTGCTGAGGAAAAGAAAGAAAGATAAAACACTTCTATAAAAGGAAACCCAAACATATATGCATCAACTTCTAAATACAATAAGAACATGAAATCAAAACCAGAAAGGGGAAGAGGAAAAATACATGCCAAACTAAAAATATTCCATAACCTGAAACAGGTGAAAGAAATGTAAAATAGCTTGGAGGGTCCCACTCTTGAATCCCAAGCTACGACCACCACAGGTGGTCCAATAACCTTGTATCCCTAAGCTCCTCTAATATCACGATCAACCTGTATTTCATCTGCAAAGGAACACCAAATGCGGGAAAATCCCAAGAAGGTGTGAGTATAAAAATACTCTGTAAGATTCCACGAACGCTCAAGGTAGCAGAAAGAGAGGTACTAAAGAGGGGAGAATTAATACATATAACATAATAAGACTATTATGTGAATAAGATGTAGTAGAAGTGAACATGAGTATAGCTCAACCCAACAAGAGTGTGAAAGTATACACATCCAAACAAAAGGATCTCAAAAACAGTGAGGAGATGTACACCCCATCAAATCTTCTCTACCTATAGAAGGAGAGTGGACTCGTCCAACCACGAGATGCTAGACATGGAAATCACGTGGAATAACTCATGCGCCATTAACTCTACTAGAATGATAGTATCCAATATCAATGTATTGGGAACTGGAAATAGAATATATATATATATATATATATATATATATATATATTCACCCATTCAATGAATCCCAGATGAGGGACTAATGGGATCTCTATATCTAATCTCAACCCAAGAAAGGGAGTAGAAAACAATTCCCTGGAAAACCATCTTCAATGCCCAACAACTCATCACATTTTCCAAGAACCCATGTCCGAGGGTCCAAAATCACCACACCTTGATACTATCCTCCTTGGGAGGAACTGAATCACCTGTACGGTTTTATATCATGTCACAAGGATGTGTCTTACTGGGGAATGTTCCTCTTTTCCTTTTTGTTCCTCAGGTAAATTGAACCATGCCTATCCACTATGTGCGCGGTCAAGGGTCTTCTCTGAAGCATCAGGGACTACACTACCCATCCCACTGAGAGGGTCAGTACGATATCTCCTCGGGGACAACACTCCAGGTCGACCTGATATCTCGTCGGAGACTATGATCTAGGTCAGCCTGGTATCTCTTATGGGACTACTCTCTGGGTTATCCTAGTATCTTGTTGGGGACTACGCTCTAAGTCATCCTGGTATCTCCTTCGGGAATTATCTCTGGTTCAGCCCAGTATCGCATCAGGGACTATGCTATGGGTCATCCTGGTATCTTCTTGGGGACTACACTACCCAGTAAGGTATGAGCATCAGCCGGATACTACCCTGGTCATCCCTAGTGGATGGTACCACTCTAAAAGCACTTAAGATAACTAGTCATCCCGGTTTTATGGTACCTGTCAGAAAATCACTGACGAACATTGATCATCCTTACTGGATGACTTCTCTCAGAAAAATAATATTGGAACTTCGATCATCCCTGTAGGATGGTACATCTCAAAAAACCTTGAAGGACTCTGATCATCCCTGTTGGATGGTACCCTTTCATAAACATCAAGGAAATCTTATAATCCCTATTAGATGGTACGTCTTGGAAAATAATCAAGAACTCTGATCATCCCCACTGGATGGTACACCTCAGAAAAGCATAGAGGAACTGTGATCATCCGCGCTGGATGGAACATCTCAGAAATGAATCGAGGAACTCTACTCCTCCCTACAGAATGGTACCTCTCAGAAATCATTGAGGAACACTAGTATTTTTTTTTGATGGTACCTCTCAGAAAGCACGATACTACAACCATCAGGTGTCACCCGGAATAGGCATCACACCCTGAACTTCTCTCATCGCATGTTAAAAACCACTACCGAGGGCACCATCACATTTTACTGGAAAAACACTTAGGATATGATACTCATATACCAATGTCTATGTCAAAAATAAAAATATATGAGATATATAAGATTCATAAATTGGTACACAATGTGTGTGTGGACCACACATTGTGGGGCCTCACCTCTTCCCCAGGTCTTGTAACTTTCCATACTAGGGTACTAAACTGTAAATAAATAACCCCTTAGGCATGCCAGTGTACTCCCAGAATAAATGAAATATATAGCCAAATCTTTGATGAGCGTGCAATGTTAATTGTTAATACCAATGGTGAAAACATATTTTTACTCACAGGCCTCCTCAATTGGAACTGGATAACCAAACAGATCACACTATTGCAATCCTTGGTGTTAAAATCACAAGATCAACTATTCATTTACCCTGAATAGATATCCAATGGAAAAGTAATATATCGCCACATTTCACATGAATGGGCTTATATGGGGCCGACACCTTGGTCCCGAAACAAATTATATAGATCACTCCATTTTGATCATTACAGAAAAACGCATGAGATAGACTACCCATTTGTCCAAAATGGATACCCAGTGAAAAATCATCATTTCACCGCAATATGCTTGAATAGGGCCTCATTGGGCCTATTCTTCGATCTCAATTTAATTATCCAATATTGGTCTTGAAAAATCTGTGTTAATTTCAGGCTCTTAGTGTATCAGGTGGTTGGTAATTTCGACACCATATTAGGGAATATGTCAGATACAAGATCCCACAATGTTAATATTTTTATTATTATTGGGTGTTTCAGGGGCCCGAGCCATGAAATAGAATTCAATATTCAACGTTAGACTTGAATCAACCATCTTAATGACACGACCATGTCACCACTGACATGAGGTTAATTAGACATCGCACGCATGAGTTATAGAAGATCAAAGATTTAATAATAATATTAAATATGTTATTTCACAAGTGTTTGAGATACCTGATCTGCAAACCTAAAAAATATATCCAATATCGAATTCAAAATCTACATCTCAATTTCAGGGTTGTGCTTCCATTGACGGTTTGTGAAACTGACACCATATGAAAAAGATATAACCAAAATAAGGTTCTCCCATAAAAAATTAATAATAATACATTATTATTATTATTTTACATAACTATAAATGAATGTTGTTTTGGTTTCTATGAACTCACAATCCCAATGCGCATTAATAATAGGCACCTCCCATTCTCTAATAATTTTTATTATTATTTGTATCTCCTTATAATTTTTTCTACAATTAACCTCTTCCCCAAATTCACATGCCCCTCTCCCTCGGTAAACACCAGGCGCCAACCCTTCAACTGTGTGTCCTTCACCAGATCTTCCATTCCCACCACCTCTGGCTAGAAGCACTGCTTCACCTCAAGCCTAGCATGCCGCTGCGCCTCTATCCAGTCGTACTGCCTACCTGCAATGTCCTGCTTGCGCCGTAATCCCGGCCTTTCCCTCGCACCAGCATAACCCTCGTACTGTCACCTTGGCTTCCTCCTCATGCCACCGGACTACATAAAATCATCCCTCCAGGAGACTACTGACATGTGATACCTTAACTCTAGCCTCCCCTAATCCAAAGGACTGCATCGCACCACCCACCGAAGCTCAACCACCATCACGCCGCTCTCTCCCAATATTACACCATCTCTAGTGAAGAACCACACGTGTCCACATATATTTGTAGGGAGAAACCCTCGATTTGAGAACAAATATATTTTTATTCATTATCCACTGCATCATGCCAGTGTAAATATATCAATCTCAACTCTGAACTCACATTGATGATCCATTTCATCAAGGATTAATCACACAATAATTTATTTTTGGGTATTCAAATCAAATGGTAACGAGAACATCATAAGAAGGGAGGAAACCACAAAACACCAGAATTGGAAATGAACCATAGCCATGTTTGGTAAGGTTATGAGTCATAATTATTCTTGCTGTTAGAATGATGATTGAAAATCTATAATAATAATTAACAAATTTGGGCTCATGAAAAGAATGGTAATCACATATCAATAGGAAGATATATAGTACAAGGTTAAATAGTTAAATCATGGTGAAGAAAATAAAAAATGACAAGTGATACTTGAAACTTGAATCTTCTTTCAATGAATAAAACGCTCTCCAATGGGTAGAAAGATCCATTCTGTTATTTGTCATTCAATCCACCTTGAGCTAAGGGTTCTTCTTTCATAATTTTTCATCAGGAATGAGTTCTTCGAGAGAAGATTTATGTTTTCACTGTAGAATAGTAAGGATTATGATACCAAACTCTTAAACCCTCATATTGATAACAAATTATTAGGTAAAAAGAATTTATAATCAAATAAATAATTAAATAAATAATCATTTAATTATTTAATTAGTTTCCCATGATGGCGCATAATCCGAACACACAACGCCAACAGAGTTTATACCCTTACTATGGTAAAACCTATTTTCCGAGCTAATCTGTGATCTCATATTTCTCATCCATGACCTCTTCCATGAGTTATTCGGTTTTGAGCTATTAAATGAATAAATTAATACTTTAATTAATCCATTAATCAAACCTCCAACAAGTGAGGGGTCTGAACATCCCGATCCGAATTATTTTATGTTGTGCCTAGGGGAAACAACGCATTTCAGACACAACTGTTGTATCAACGTTCTAATCCAATCAACCATTTAGTAGATATCCCATTTTCTTTAGTTAACCATGCATGTGTAATATAAAAACACGTAACAATTTTTATAAAATTAATTCATGGAACACCAATCCTCATAATTTCACTCCATCTCATCACCCAACTCTGGAAATATTCTTAGAAATATTTCAAATTCTTATTATGAAAAAAATAGGTCTCTAAATTCAATGTCTTATAGGGAAAAAACTAGGTCTCTACAAGTGTATACTACCATTACATTGGAATTATGAGGATTAATCAAATCACAAAATAATGAAGTGTTTAGTAGTATTTGTAAGGCATATACATATATGAGTCTGATATAACAAATTAATACACTAATTGAAAAGTAATTTATTTTTATTTCATTGATATAAACATTGTTCTATATAGTATATCAATTAATATCATTTATAGTACACTTCTTGGATTCCTAAGGATATGAGACAAAATAAGGGTGAGCATTAATGATAAGTAAGGAAAAAATATAGGTGAATAAATAATAAATCAATGAGAATAATAAATATGGAAATGTAAAAAATGAATTCACATTCCATATAATCAATAAACTGAATGAATAAACTATATTGAAAGGTAATAACTAAAAACAAATGCCATTAAAATAAATAGATAATGGAAAACCAATATACAAAGGTAAGAAACTAAAACACATGCCATTTAATTAATGAAATAAAACTGAAATATTTCCATAGATATATCAATGAAAAATATCATGGATAAATAATAAGAGAATCAAAATGAGGGAAATTATTAATTATTGGTTTTTACTTCTATGGAATATGAAAACCTCTACTAACAACATATGTCCTCTGAATAATTTATAACTATGGTTATAAACCCATATATTCTTCTTGGAAAAAAAATCTATGGGTTTTTGAAAACTAATTTCATCTCTTGAGACTACAAATACATCTAGGGGATCTTATTTACTACTCCCCAACCTATAGGTATTACATTAATTTACTCCCATCTTGTGTCTTTCATCTCCATGGTATTCCTCATTTTGAATAAAAAGTATTTCTTATCAAATATTATATTGAATAAAGGATACACGTTTATCAATATTTCCCTTAAATAATCAAAAAAATTCATATTAAACCCACTATGAAAATTTCATATGGTTTTGGAAATAACCAAATCCATGAAAAATGATATCGATATTTTTGGGAAATTCAATGTTTAATGATCCTATGTAATTGAATATTTCAAGGGGATTAAAATGAATCCAAGAAGTGAATTTGAATACTATCCTTGTCCAAATCAATCATAGTCCATCTAATGGAAGAATAATGATGGTATCAATATAACATATCCTAAGTCGATTAAAAATATATTTTTTCATATATGAATAGACCTAAAAGGTCATCTGAAAATATTCTTCAGGATAATAGCCTTCTAATTTTTAAAACAAATTTGAAATATGTTTCTCTGAAAATAACTTTTGAAAATATATTCCGTGAAAATTATACACTTAAATATGAAAAAAAAATCTACAATAAAATAAAAAAAGTGAATCCATACATGTTGTATAGGGTAAAAAGAACTTTCCATTTTCATGGATTTAATGTTATAAAAACTTCTTTTCTGGAAAGTAAAAAGAATATTATTTTAAAAACATTGGTAAAAGATAAAATGTGTTAAAATGTTATTTCTAAATCATTTTGAAAATGTTAAAATAATTTTTGAAAACATTTCCATGAAATATTATTTTTAGAAAACATTATTTTCTCCAAAATAAATAGATAGATGAAGTCATATTTTCATAAAAACATTTTCAAAAATATTATAACTTCTAAATTGCGTGGTATAATTACTTGTTAAAAGGAATGAATAAAAATATGAGAATAAAATGAAATGGTTTAGCAGATAGTGATCAAATAATTTTTCATAATGTATATTCAAGTGTAAAAAATCTTGAACAAAATGATATTATATTGTAAACCCTTGACAACATTATAACATATTTTTTAGAATTAATCCATGCCTAGATTATTTGTAGAAACTATAAATACACATAAATAAGTGTAAATAAATCAACATATATTCAATTTAATTGCACAAAATATCATAGAATAGTTAAAATAACAATTATATAATATAGAATAATGAAAATAAATTGTTTTATGAAATTACTTTCCACATGGAAACTTTTACTCAAAACCCCTTTTATGAAATAATACTAATAGAATCTCCAAATATCATGAAGAACGAATAAATAGTGATATAATTTGACAATGTTGAATTATGTAAACCATTTATAAGAATTATGTTCACATAAATAAATTTATTATTTCAATGGAAATATAAAAATCACAAAATGAAGTGATATTTCAAAGATAATAATTAAAAACATTCTCAAGGAAAATTACCTTTAAACATTCTAAAGATTCTCATAACACTGTGAAACATTTGAGACATAATCCTCATAAAGTAATAACATTAAAAGAAACCTAAAATAAAATTTTAATAACTATATTCATTATATAACACATCAAGTTTCAATATATACACTATATAAAATATAATTGGTGCATGATTACAAATAAATCTCAATGGAATGTAAATTGAGACGAAATCCATTACTTTGCATTTAATTCTATTTAAATGGTCATTAAACTCTTGTATAATGTTTTTTATACTGTTATTAACTTAGTAAATAACAATATTCATGTTTATATCATCATATATTATATTAGTATAATATATTATTACCCGTTTGATAACAATCATTCATTATTTTAAATATTTTTTGTGTTAATTGCCATGTTTTTCAAAAAAAAATTATCATGTTATTTGTTATTACTATAATGTTTTCAAAAAATCCATAATATAAAATATGAGATAAAAATAATATATATTAATTATATATGTATTTAAATTAATCAATAATATCTGGATATATGAAATGGAATGCACAATTCATGAAGATTTTAGGCCATACATACGCATTAATGCTACATTCACATCCTTGTTGAAATAAAAGAATGAAAAATAAATGACATATAATTATATTATAAAACCATTATAATATGTATGTCACATAATCTATATAGTTTTATTAAAAAAATCTTTTTTACATTCCATGTATATTGTGACTGAATCTCATCACTTTGACTGGGCGGTAGTCCGCACTACCAAAAATGATGTTATCATATTGCCACCAAATGGATTGCATAATGATTTGTGTTATAAAATAATAAAATATGTATAATGTAATTTAAATATAACATATAGAAAATATAAATATATTTTCCATCATAATTCCAAACCATGAGAGGTGCTAAAGGAAAAAATGAATAATTACCATTTCGTGATGTGGTAGTTCACCTTAAAAATTGTATATTTATTACCCATTTTCTGGATGTTTTTGTATTTATAGATTAGACCTATTACATCCCAAACATAGATTACACTTAATAGGTTCACCAATCCTGGTGGGCCTCATGGTCTCAAGTACATCTCCCCATATGTCAGAGGCTATCGACTTGTAGTAAGGGCTTAGGGTGTATTCTTGGGGAGACTATTCACTCATTACCAAAGTGTATAGCAACATATAAATAAAAATATAGGAATATAATGGAATAAATACATGTAAACATAAGAAAAAAGGAAAATAGAGACAACAGTAACAATAATGGGAATTACTGTAATAACATACAAGCATACAACAAATGATGATGATATGTCATGTCACTAGAA
The DNA here is from genome assembly GCA_963277665.1 of Viscum album. Taxonomy (NCBI): domain Eukaryota; kingdom Viridiplantae; phylum Streptophyta; class Magnoliopsida; order Santalales; family Viscaceae; genus Viscum; species Viscum album. Next base: position 1,967,258,858 of record OY728133.1, read on the forward strand.
AAATAGAAAACATAGATACCAGACATAAGGCATGAAATGTTCAACAAAAGTATAATGGTAATAAAAAGACCATCCTAACAAATCTATGATCTTGATTGGTCATATTCAATCAAGATATATATTAAATATAATGAAAATAATTGTTTGATGTTGTATACTTCCCTTTATCAACAACTACATTCACATAATCTACTTTGAGTACGAAAAGGCACCCAAAGAGGGTGTGAGATAAATCTTAGTGGTCTACCATCAATAGTGTCTACAACATCTTTCATGTATCATGTAAATGTAAAATTGTTGAATAATGTTTATATAAACTAATGTAGTATAATATAACTAAATACCCAACTACCTTCTTTACTATCAGATGGCATCTGGATGTAGAAAGTCCATTAATTGATTATTAATATTTTATAAATAATTCTCATGATAACAATATAAAAAGTTATATGTGGTGATAAGGTATCCTGTAATGATATTTATTAATTAAGTCACAATGTAATAAAAAAGGAAATTTAATCCTCAACAGTTTCCCACTCAAAAATAAATATACCCTCTCTAGGTGTAAGAGTGTAATCATAGGATCATATTCCAAGGAATTCAAAAATATGATGCCTATAGAATACAATGTGATCATCAAAGGTAAAATGGGATTGTGCGGTAACTAGGCCATTTGGGGTTTACCAATTTAACATTCCAATTAATGTCACATCTAAGGACTGTATCTGTTGAATCCATTAATATTATGTGAGGGATCCTGTAGTGTCCAACACCGAATCTAAAAGTAGAAAATAATCAGGATCTAGGTGGGTATCAATCTAATAAATCCATATACAATAATCGGAATGGGGTTTTCGAGTGCTCATGGTATTCCCCGATAAGATTCTATGATAATAATGAGTTTGGCCACTCCTATATAATTATGACCTCATGTAATATTTCATTTTTTTGAAGCCTTTCATTAGTGTGATACAACAGGTATCAAGAATCTTCTTAATCATTTTATTATTAATCAATATGTTCGTTTGGTTCAATGATTTCTTGTCATTAATGTGATAAGGTTTTGTAGCATGAATCCATTAATCTAGTCATAATTAATCAATAATTCCATTTAATTCATATTAAATGATTGAGGTTTGTTCCGCTACCTTACATTATTGTGGTAAGGGGTTCTATAGACATGAAACCTATTAATCATTCACATTTAATCCAGTCAACTCAAATACATAGTATACTTGAGAAATTTCCCTTCACATTTATTTATCAATTAGAATCACTCATCTTAGGCTGGTCAAGTTGAATTGACATGGTACATGACATTAACCTTCACATGATACTAAATTAATTTATTATAATGAGGACTACCTTTAGTGAGGGGAAGCTTAAGCACATATGATCGATGGTTGGAAAGTCTCAAACCACTAAAAACTCAACTAATGAATATCATCCAACATGTGATGTTACATGTTGTGTGTGTAACCACTAAAAATTAATCACATATTTGAAAATAGAATAATAATATGACTCTAATTAATATAAGAATGAAATATAAATTTGATAAATAGAACCTGATTAAATCGATGTCCCCACGCGACAATTCAAAAATCATTGAACTTGACAGATGAGTTATAGACCACCCAACATAGGGTTGTATGATCCATCTCCTCTTATATCAACCTCAAATTCATCTTAGAGTGGAGTATATCTAAAAAAATGGGAAAAATTCTTACACCTTGATAACTGAGTCGATAGTAAGAGATGAGAATAATGGATAAAATGGACTCAAGTTCTTACCATTACGCATCCAATGTGACAAACAAAATCCCGATAGGATCATGGAAAAATGAGATATTCCAATACCTAGAATATTAATTACAATATCTACGAAAAGGTAAAAAAATAGGTCATTCATAAATAAAATCCGATTTAGAATAAGGATGAGGGTAGATTAGATCAATAATGGAAAAAATGGTCATTTATCCAAGAAAATATCATGAACATAATTTGTTCATACGGGTTGAGAAAATGTGTTTAAAACATGCATCTGTACCTAAGGAAAAGGGAAATCGAGTAGTCAGGCCACAAGATTAGGGAAACCATACACCAACCATTTGGTATGGTTCTTTCCAAAAACAGTCCACCATCATAGTTTGCCTTAACTAGGCATCATTCCCGCATAGTTTATTATAAACCATGTTTGAGGCATGTTGTCCCAAAAATAATGTTTCTTGGATCTGAATGATCCCTGACCACCCTATAAACCATCACATACTCATTAGGCATACAATATGGGCCTAAAATAAATAATTTGACCCAAATTTAAAATATCCTTACTAGTATGAAAATCTGGGTTCTTAAAGACTTTCCCCCTTAAAAAACACATCCTTGAGTTTAACTTTAAAGGGTGTAGAAACGATGTCTAAGAGAAATTGTATCCAATGAGAACATATGTCAGACTTCTTCTTTAAGCCTCATCCTTCACATAGACAATCCTTCATAACACCCATACTAGAGGTACAAACCATCTTTAAGGAACCTTTGTGCTCTGGTCGACGACGAATATGGGATAATTATAAAATGTGGCATCAACATCTAACTCCACATTCTCAGGATTAAACATATTTGATGGGTTGGCATAATTCTGATAGAGCTTTAAAACAAGAAATATTTCGTACTTGGAATGGTACCTCTGTGGTAGTTTCAACTGATAGGCTACCGACTAGACTCTCTCTAGGGTCTTAAATGCACCTAAATAAGTAAGTGATATCTTGACTTCCTTCTGTTACTGTATATTCCCTAGCATGGGTGATACCGAAAAGAAAGAATTTATCACTAACCTAAAACTATAGAGGTTTTTTATGAAGATCTACATGAGATTTTGTCAATACTAGTTAATAGTCAAATAATTTTTTATCAGTTAAACCTAGTCTGATGTATCATAAATGAGATGATATTGTTTTTGGGTAGTTTTTAGATAATATAATGGTGTTTTACACCCTTAAAATTATAATTAATTCCATTTGATTAACTTAATTACATTTTAAAATAATGTGTACCTCAACTCGTAGCTTTATTAGAATACGTCTACTTGATTTATAAATCATTTTAATAATACACCCTAAGGGGTTTTCTATCTTTGGAATCCAACATCTAATAGTAAACATTAATGGTAACATCCATCTAGTTCATAGAATTAGGATATACCTCAAAAATTTCACATTTCAGAGGAATCATAACGAAATAATTTGGAAGAAAATAATGATGTATCATATAAAAAGATGAAACATTGAGAGAAAATATATAAAAAACATAACTAATTTTTATTATTTTCAACTCATCCAATATCATGATTTGATTTAAGCCAGTTTTAGAGATATCAACGAAATAAAAATACTCCTTAAAATAGCAAGAATTATCTACCATGGAAACAACATCCCATTTTGTGATAGAAACTAATAAAATATGAAGGATGAGTCCTATAATTTTTGATACAGTTCTAATATGTTTAAAGACACTATAAATTGTGTCTGAAAAGAAGAGATCTGCCCATGGAAGGATTATAGGAGGAGGATATCAAGTGGACCTCCATACTATAAATATCATGAAAAGAAAACGAAGTATATTGATTTATAAAGGAAGGGAAATAATTTTTTCCACTTTTAAAATCTACATGGTTTGGCCACACGATTTGGAAAAAATTTCACTAACTATACACACCATATTATTTAAGGGGCATGCCCCTCCCATAGCTAGTTGCACAGTTTGACAAATCGGTCACAACCTATGTGGTGGCCAAGGTCCAAGATATATATTTCCCACATGTATATACGCATAGTTTAAAAAAAAATTAGCATCCCATGTGCTTGTCACTTTCCATCTAGCCACACACCACCCAGTTAGACACATGATTTTAAAAATTGTGCTCTGAAACTATGTTCCTACTGCAATATGACAACCCTAGTCTTTATTACACAATTAAAAATAATTGATTACATAAACATCACTTGATAAAACATAGAATATCAAGAGGTCTAGTGTCTATGGGTCATAGTATCATTAAATAACAACTTAAAACATGAAATACATCATAATTATTGAAAACTACCTTTACATGACCACTAAATTCCATCATACATAGCATTGTATGAGATAAATTGAGGACATGCATAAGAAAAGGGTGATATATATAGCCCATTAAGGGAATAATTATGAAATAACATGATTAATATAATACATGTTAGACAATAGTCATATCAATAGAGCACAATAGAAGCATAAACATAAATTCATGATAAATCGTGATAATCATAACATGGAAATATGGCAACAACACTTAACATGGAATTAGCATGAGCTAAGGCTCATTTCACATTAGCATGAGTAAATCCTCATTGCACATGAACCATGAGTAAAACCTCATTGCACACAAATTACCACGAGTAAAAACCCATTGCACATTACGTATCATGATACTATACTTTACCCAATGCATTGGAGCACTACAAGGGTGAACCTTTCTTAAACATTTCATTTCATGCATAAGTGTGCCCCATGGATCATATAACATGGACTCCAAAAACATAATCTTTTGTTACATGATAAATGAATGTTGAATTCATATATTAATCTTTATAAGAAATAATTAAATGTTCATAAAGGTGAATACCCTTGATAGAGAAATGCGCATGGTATTCACTACACAATGTCATTGGCATGGAAAATCGGTGAAATTTCGGCAGCGTAACAGCGTGATGTAAGAATTTATAAAATTGATTGATGAGAGATAAAGGGGTTTCATGTCATATTCAGATAAAATAGATAGTAAGGGGTCCATATAAATACATGTACAAACAATTGTAATATAATTTAGATTCATGGTACAAATGAATTGGTTGAATGTAAATGAGGAGAGAGAAATTCCTTTCAAAATTTCGACAGTTACAGGTTTACATGGTAGGAATTTAATGAGACAGAAAGGGGTCTACCATCATCCAAACATAAATAGTGTAGTATGGTGGAAGCGTGAAACCATACCCGACCATTTATAATTGATATTAAAAGGTCATAAAAACCTTAGGAAAATTGGACAAAATGGGAAAGGAAGAAAAACCCTTACCTGGAAATGTGCTTCCAATGGCTTGAGAGAGGCTTGATAGAGGCTTCTTGGGAGCATGGGGTACCTTGGTAGGATTGTAGAGAGATAGGGAAGAGGTTGGATGAACTATATAGGCTTTTAGTGAGGAGGAAGTGGGATCTTGGGTGTGTTTATATAGGAAAGTTGAGTGAATTCTTTATTATTTATGTTTGGGACCCTCACATTAAAGTTATCAAAACCTCAAACCAGCACTTGGTTTTTTCCCATGGTTTTCTCCAAATGGAAGAGTAAAAAAATATTTTATATGGCCATATAAAAAACATCTTAAAATTATGGGGTTGCTTTTTTGGAGGTGAGTCACACTCCCAAGAAAAACAATTTTAAAGGAAAAGATGTTTAATTTGTCTTGAAGTGTCCATTCATGATTTTTAAAATTAGTCAAAAAAACCCAAAATCACATTATTTTAATGGTAAAACATATATTGGCCGAACATAATGCTTATAGTTTTTTATTGCATCACTATTGGGTAATTATGATGTCATAAAACACATTATATATTTAAACGATATTTAATTTTTACCCAAAAATTTCACTGTCTCAAAAAAATATGAAAAATTAAACATTGAATAATTTCAATGTCCTGTTTCCAGAAATAATATTTATTTTATCTAAATAATTTTTTAAATATTTTATTTTTCACATTTAATATAAAAACCCACATTTATAAAAAATTCACGGGTTTTGATAAAAAATGGATTTCAAACCTTAATAAAAATTACGATTGAATTCATAAAATTATCAGATCATTTATTTTTAATAAAAATTTATTTATTAATAATAATAATATTTTATTATAATATCATTTAATTCAAAAATCCATTAATTCATCCAAATAGATTTCTTAGTTGAACTTTAACTAAAAATACTATTTAAGCTTTAAAAACAATTTACAAGGTGACAATAATAAAATGAAATTATATTCATTATTATATAAAAAATATAGTGTACTTATCCATAGTGTTATGGTCTTGTTACATAACCCCTTATAACACCTGCATAAGACTGAAGAGTATGGTGTGCGATGGTGACAGACTCCTGGGGTGGCTCGGATAACATTACTTGCATGGTGATCTCTATCAACTTACACTTCTCCTGTAGACAATTTTTTTCGAGCTTGACATGATGATGCTCAGCTTGGTCTTGGTCAAGAGTGAATCCCAATGATGAGATCTCTTTTATGCGCTTTGAAAAATGGGCTTTGTATGGAGAAATTCTACTGTATGAGGTCATCGCTTACTTTTTCTGAGTAAATTATATTGTTAAATATCTATATTTATACTAATCATGTGATCAATGTTCAATAGCTATATTAGCAACGGTCACAATTCTTAAAATAAAACCAAATAATTTGACTTCTTATATAAACATTTTAAATAATGATACATTTAATTAGATCAAGAGGGATTTATATTAATGAATGTTTGGGTCGTTACAATATTCCTCCCTTAAAAAAATTCACCCTTGAATTTTTTTTTCTCACACTTAAACAGATGTGGGTAACTATGCTTTATCATTTCCTCTGATTTTTACATCGCTTCTTCAAACTTGTGGTTTCGCCACAACACCTTTATGAGGGGTATTTTCTAATTTCGTAGAACTTTTTCTCTTTGATCTAAGATTTTCACTGGTTCCTCCTCATAAAAGAGATCATCCTCTAACTGTACCACCTCTGAAGAGAGTACATGTTAAGGGTCCGGTATGTACTTCTTTAAGAGGGATATATGAAATACATTGTGTACCTTGGACATTGTAGGTCTAACTGCTCGTTGATAGGAAACAGCCCCAAAACGATCAAAATCTCAAAGGGGCCAATTTACCTTAGACTTAACTTCCCTTTCTTTCCAAACCAGATGAACTTCATCCACAAAGATATGCATAGAAATACCACATCTCCAACATAAAACTCAAGGTCTCATTGACGATTATCTGCATAACTCTTTTGTCAATTCTAGTTTTCCTTGATATGTTGTTGAATGGTTTTAACCTTCTCCACTATTTCTTCGTCCAATTCTGGTCCATAAAGATTACAGTCGCCAACCTCATCCCAACACACATGTGTTCTACACCTTTTCCCATAATGGGCTTCATATGGTGCCATTTGGATGCTCGAGGGGAAACTGTTATTATAAGAGATCTCAACCAGAGGAAAATTTTGATCCCATCCTTCTTAAATGGAAATTGAGCACACTCTCAACTTGTCCTAATGTGTTTGGATAGTCCGCTCGGATTGGGCATCAGTTTGAGGATGATTGGCCGTAAAGAAATTCAGTTCAGTATTTAGAGCATGTTGAAGACTATTCCAAAACATAGAGGTGAATATTGGATCTTGATCGGACACAATTTATAGTTGTACTCCATCCATCCTCACCAATTATATGATATATATCTATACCAGTTGATCCAATGAGAAATCCTCCCAAATGATAATGAAGGTTGAAGCCTTTTTAAGATGATCCACAACAACCTAGATTGTATTGTTCGCTGTGAATGTCTTCCGAAATCTGGTGACAAAGTCCATAGTGATGTTATCCCATTTTTATTCTAGTATGGGCAATGGTTTCATCATCCCCTTATACTTATTCCACTCTTACATCACTTGATAACATATTAGGAACTTTTATGTATATCCAGTAATCTCCTTCTTCATATTATCCCCCCAATAATGCTCTCAAAAATCTAGATACATCATTGTGTTTCCTACGTGAATAGAGAAATTTGAACAATGTGCATCATCCAAAAGTGTCTTATTTTGATCCAGACATGATGGAACATATATTCTTTTCCCAAATCTCACAATTCTTTATTCATTAACATTAATCTCTGAGGATTTCCCTTTTCTGATTGCTTCCAGTTTTTCCTGAATTCCCACATCAACATTTTGAGCATCCTTTAACCTTTCCAAAAGTGATGGCTAAGCAGTAATTTGTGAATGGATTAATGATGTTCCCTTATTTATGATTCCCATGTCCATCTTCATCAAATCAAAGAAGATTGGATCCTTCTCAATTCTCATCAATAATAGAATCACTAGGTCCTTTCTACTTAGGAAATATTACACCTTTTTCACATTCCCAGGGTCATAATGGATTGAGCAGTCATAGTATCTGATCAGCTCTAACCATCTTCATTGGCACATGTTCATCTTTTATTGTGTGAATATATACTTGAGGATTTTGTGGTCTGTATATATTTCACACTTCTCCTCAAACAGATAATTCCGCCAAATTTTCAAAGCGAAGATCACTACAGCCAACTCGTGGTCATGTGTTGGATAGTTGTGTTCATGAACATTCAATTGCCTTAAAGCATGGCAATGACTTTTTCATTTTGCATCAACACACACCTCAGTCCCTTATTCTAAGAATAATTAAATACCACAAAACTTTCTCCACTTGTGGGTAAAGTGAGAGCAGGCGCAGTGATGATATGGCCCAAGAATAAGAACTCCTTAAACCAGAACTCACACTTGTTGTACTTTGTATATATCTTCTCCTCCTACAAGGTCTCTAGTGTAGTTCTTAGATTCTCTTCATGATCCTCCTTGGTTTTGGAGAATATCATAATATCATCTATAAAGACTACCACAAATTTGTAGAGGTAATCTCTAAAGACTCTATTCATCAAGCCCATGAAGATTTCAAGAGAATTGGTGAGTCCAAAAGGAATTACTATAAATTCATAGTGCCCGTATCTTGTACAAAAAGTAGTCTTGGGGATATCTTCCTTATTCACCATTACCTGATAATATCCCGAATGAAAATCCACCATGGATAATTATTGTTCTTCACACAGCTGATTTATTAAGTCATTAATTCATGGGAGAGGATACTTGTTCTTTATCATGATTTTTTTGAGTTCACGATAATTGATGAAAAGGTGCATTAACCCATCCTTCTTCTTGATGAAGAGGACTAGTGAACCCCATGGTGAAGAACTTCGGTATATAAAACCTCTATCTAGATTCCCCTGTAGTTGTTTCTTCATCTCCTCGAGCTCCACAACATCCATTCTATATGGAGTTATGGATATTGGAAACGCCCCAGGTATAAGATCAATTAATAATTCAACATATATTCTAGGAGGAAGACCAGGAAATTCCTCGGGAAACACTTTACAGAATTCCCTGACAATAGGCATGTCTTCTAGGATGGTTGCCTCCTTAAACTCGATCATCAGATCCAGAAATGCGTGCTCATAGGGCATTAATATCCATTCTTGAGAAGATATAGATAAAAAAGATTCATCATCCTCCTTGCACTTGAAAAGAATCGATGTTCTATTTTCGATATAGAGAGTGATTTCCCTCTCAAAACAACTTATGTGGGCTCTATATAAGGAAAGTCATTCCATGCCAAGAATTGCATCAAATTCCACTAGAGGGAGTATGACGAGGTTATTTGGGAAGATTAATCCACAGATTATGATAGGGAAGTATTTATATTCATGGGATGCAATGATTGTCCCATTTTCCGTACTCACTGACATCTTCACTTCCATGATTTGTGTTGGTGCTGGGATTGTTCTACAAAACTATGGAGATAGAAAAGAATGCATAGAACCTGAATCAAAAAGTACATTCTTTATTCTTGAATGATTAACTACTGTACCTATCACCACTTCATTTTCAAGGTTCACTTTGGTAGTAGGGATGGGAAAATCTTTCCCTTGCTACCTTGTAGGTTGTTGGTTTCCTCTGAAAACCCTTGGCTTAGGGAACTAATTTTCAAGATGCCCTGGTTCTTTGCAGTTGTATCAATGAACCACATGTTGAGGTTCAAATGGAGCGTTCCTCTCCTCTGTCACATCCACAGGTCTTTCTTTCTGACAGTTAATAGCTTGGTGCCCTTCTCTTCCATACCTTAATCATTTCCTCTTCACCTTCAGGAAATTTCCAGGGTGCTTATTTCCGCACCTTTGGAATGTGGGGTGATGGATCTTCTTTGCACCGTTGGATTTATCCACCGGAGGGCAGCATTGAAATCCAGCTTACTTATCTTATCCCCATGATACCCATGAGATTCTCCAGTCACCATTTCAACTATGAGGGAAAATCAGACAATTTCCTCATAGTTGTCGAAGTCATAGATCGCCAGCGCTTTCCGAAGGCTAGGTTTCAGCCCACCAAAGAAGCGGTCAACCTTGCGTTCAGGTGTAATGAAAAAGCCAGAATCATATCGTGCAAGACTTTTTATGTTTTCCTTGTACACTCCAACATATTCAACATCTTTTTTCTTGAGGGAAAGGAAGTCCCTTTCCATATTAAGCTATAGTGTGCGAGTAAAATATTTATTGAAAAACATCTTCCAGAAATCCATCCATTCCAACACCTTGATCTCCTACTCAGGCTTCATATTTTTGATCAAATTCCACCATTGATCAGTTTCACCTTCAATATGATAAGCATCCAGGAGAACCTTCCTTTGCAGAGAACATTTAATGATGGAGAAGATCTTTTCAATGCAGTTTGTCCATTGTTTAGCGATTGAGGGATCAGACGATCCACTAAAAGTAGGAGGCCATTGTCTCATGAAGCTCTCGATAGTGACTTGTTCTTTCTTACGGGGTTTGAACAGTCATCTTGACCCCTGTTTCTATTCAAATATTCATTTATCTGAGAGAGAATCTTGACAAAGCTCATGATTCCCACTCCCATTCGATTGGGCATCTCATTAGTAAAACATCACATTGATCTTCACATCGGCTGTTAGCCTGAGACCTCCTATTAACAGCCATTGGCTGGAATAAAAGGAAATTTAGTATTAACACATAAAGGGTAATACAATGACAAAAGTGGTGACTTATAAATAACTCTTATTTTGTTAACATATGATTCTATTTGCTTCAGTCTATGTTATTCGTGATCTACATTCTAACATATATTTATAGGGAATTTTATTAGTGTCATAATAATGGTTCATACGAAGCTTGTGAATTTACCAAAGCATGTCCCACATTAGTGTCGTAACCAAGAGTGCAACAATGTCCTTTTTTGTGCACCAATTCCCATTCGAGTCTAGCTCAAAAGAAGTGTTTTTGGGTTTTACCCCTATGATACATCTGTTTTAGAGCCACCTCTACCTGGTCGTATCAAGACAGGGATTTATTTTCTTGATAAACCATTTACTCGATACTCACCAAATATTAGGACGTTTTTATTATACTTAAACTTGATTATAAGGCTTTACTAGGGTTTTTTAATCTTAATACTAATAATAACTAAATCTATCTTCTGATACCAACTATGACAACCTTGATCTTTATTACAAAATTAAACATAATTTATTACATAAACTTCACTTGATACAACATATAAGATCAATAGTTCTAGCTTCATTGGATATTAGGATCATTAAATCATAACTTAAAACATGAAATACAACACCTTTATTGAAAACTTCATTTACATGACCACTACATTCTCTCATACTTAGCATTGCATTGGATAACCTGAGGACATGAATATGAAAAGTGTGAGCTACAAAGACCAATAAGGGAATAATCATGGAATAACATGAGAAAAAAAATTCATGTTAGAAAATAGGCATATAAATAGAGCAAAATATATGCATAAACATAAAGGAATGATAAATCATGACAATCATAACATGTAAATGTGGCAATAACACTTAACATGGAATTAGCATGAGCCAAGGCTCATTGCACATGAAACATGAGTAAATCCTCATTTCACATGAATCATGAGTAAATCCTCATTGTAATTGAATTAAAATGAGTAAATACCCATTGAAGATGATGTATCATGATACTATACTTTACCCAAATCATTGGAGAACTATAAGGGCGCACCCTTCTTAAACATTTAATTTCATGCATAAGTGTGCCACATGGATCATATAACATGGATCCATAAAACAATATCATTTATTCCATGATAAAGGAATGTTGAATTCATATATGAAATGTTATAATCAATATGTAAAGGTTCATAATGTTGAATAACCTTAGTAGAGAAATGGGCATGGTATTCACGACAAAATGACAATGGCTTGGAAAATCCATGCAATTTCGGAAGCGTAACGACGTGATGTAAGGATTCATAAAAATGGTTTATGAGAGAGAAAGGGGTGTCTCCTAATATGTACATGAAATGGAAAATAATGAGGTTATATAAATACATTTCCCATGAATTTTAATGGAATTTATATTCATGATACAAAATAATTACATGAATGAAAATGAGGCGAGAGAAATTACTCTCGGAATTTTGGCATAATAACGGGTGTACATGGGAGGTATTTAATGAGAGAGAAAGGGGTATACCATAATTAAAACATAAAAAGGGAAGTATGGGAGAGGTTCAAAACCATACGCCAACATTTATAATTGAAGTTAAAAGGGCATAACAACCTTAAGAAAATGGTACAAAAATGGGAAAGGAAGAAAAATCCTTACTTGGAAGTGTGCTTTACAAAGGCTTGAGAGAAGCTTAAGATATGCTTCTTGAGAGCTTGGGGCACCTTGTGAGGACAATATAGAGAGGAAGACAGAGTTTGGATGTACTCCAAAGGCTTTGAGTGAGGTGGAATTGGGATCTAGGGTGGGTTTATATAGGAAAGGTGAGGGAATTCATTATTATTTAGGTTTGGGACCCACACATTAAAGTAATCCAAACCACAAACCAGCCCATGGTTTTTTAAAAAGGGAAGTGTAAAAAAATATTTTATAAGGCCAAAGTCCAAACATATTAAAATAATGGGGCTGCTTATGTGGAGGTGAGTCACACTCCCAAAGGAAAAAATGTAAAAAGACAATATGTCTAAAAAGTCTTAAAGGGTCCATTAATGCTTTGTAAAATAAGTCAAAAAACCAAAATCACATTATTTTAATGATAAAACATATATTGGCTGATCATAAATCTTATAGTATATTATTACGTCACTACTTGTTCATTATGTTGTCATAAAACACATTATATATTCAAACGGTATTTAATTTTTACCAAAACAATTGACTGTCTCAGAAAATTAGGAAAAATTATTCATTGAATAGTTTTTTTGTCCTGATTCCATAAACAATATTTATTTTATCTAAATAGTTTTATAAATATGTTAATTTTCAATTTTAATATAAAAACTGACATTTATCGAAAGTTCATGGTTTTTTGACAAATATGACATTCTAACCTTAATGAAAATTACGATTGCATTCATAAAATTATCTGATCATTTATATTTAATAAAAATTTATTTAATAATAATAATATATTAATAATATATTATTTATTTAAAAAAATCCATTAATTCATAAAAATAGATTTCTTTGTTGAACATTAACTTAAAATACAATTTGAGCATTAAAAACTATTTACAAGGTAACAATAATAAAATTAAAATATATTCATTATTATATAAAAAAATAATTTAGATAACCATAGTGATAAGGTCTTATTACATAACTCCTTATAAAAACTACATAAGACCGAAGAGTAAGGTGTGTGATGGTGACAGACTCTTGGGGTGGCTCAGATCACATTGCACACATGGTGATCTCTATCAACATCCACTTCTCCTGTAGACGGTTCTGTTCGAGCTTGACATGATGAAGCTCAGCTAGGGATTGGTCAAGAGAGAATCCCAATGATGTCACCTCCTCTCCGAGCTCTAAAAAATGGCTTCATATGGAGCAATTCTACTAGATGAGGCCTTCGTGTCCTTTTTCTGAGTAAATTAGATTGTTAAATCTCTATATTTATACTAACCATGTGATCACTGTTTAGTGGATATATTAACAATGGTCACAATTCTTAAAATAAAACTAAATGAGCTGAAATTTTATTTAAACATATTACATAAAGAGACATTTATTTAGATCATGAGGGATTTCCATTAATGAATGTTTGAGTCATTAAATGCAGCCTCTCCAAAAAATGATTTTATGAAGAATAATTTTTTCGAAACTCATCTGAGCTTACACGAAAATTTTTTTACATAAACAAAATATAAATACATTATATATATGTGTTCCATCACTTGAAATTTTGTTTTGAATCTTTGTTTAAAAATTGGGTCATCTACTAATTTGATATTTAATATTCCCCAAGGAAATTTCACCATGTCTAAAACATTATATGCTACAAACCATCCCACAATAAAACAAAACTTCCCCGGAAACCGTTGGGGAAATAATGAAAAAACAATCTGACCTAATCAGGTTGGGAAGTTTATTTAAACATTATTGGTGAAATTCTAAATTCCCAACACACCTCTAAACATCAATATATGAATATGTTACATAAGACCTAGGAGATCGAGTCAATGATCTAATTAAAAATGTTATCATTAAGACAATGATTAACTAATCCTATCAACCTAGAGATGTGATCACATCATCATCCCTTTAATCTCCCAAGTTATTGGTCTCAACGACATATGTTTTATCATTTAAATTCCAATTACAAGTCACAGTTCCCAACATCATATTTTTCTAAAAATATCCACCGAATAGTTTTAATGATACTCCAAGAATTATTTACCACACATGGAAAACCAAACTAAATCCAAGTACTAAGATGGGACACCATTTGATAAAGACAGTCAAATTCTAATAGACTAAGTTAAATCTATTCATGTGACCTTTTCTTGAATGTCTCCTATTAAATTTACATCACACCTATATTGACATGATGGAGTTCTTGGAGTGGATCCTCACAGACCATATTCATCAAAAAATAGGAAAACATGTTGAGAAACAATCAACTAACTATTTTAAAAAACACTAATCATAGACATCTATATTGTCACCACATGAAACAAAACACCATATCCCAATAATCCCAAGTATTATTCAATCACATCCAATGAAGATCATATTTTAATTTTGGTGATGACTCCAAGATAATCCATCACCTATTTATTTATGTTTTTCTGTCACAACACGAACATAGGTGTATACCAAATCTCATACACATATATCATAACCCTTAAAACATTCAATTTGAGACCAAATTAAGTATCGGGTAACCTAAAAATCCTTAACTGGAGTCCATGTAATTCATAAACGGTAGTCCATACTATTATGTTTACATGTGATATGTCAGTACATAAATGAAATGTTCATGTATCATAACATTAACTAAGCCCATAGATAGTTATTTTAAAGAACCAGCTCATGTTTGTGGGTCCTCACATGTCATTCATACTTTTGAGCCAAAGTATCACATGTGACTAACCATTGCTTTATAAAAAACACTACTAGAGCACAATTCCCACATATTCAATTTTTAAAAATTGAAGTTGATTTAATTTTATCCTAGTGTATAATATATTATCAGTCAGTGTACCCAATTAGATGTCCGGATTGCAGATATATTCATAACTATGTCAAGAGTACACAAATATGATAACCCAATTTTCATGAATACCTAAGACAGTCCCATTATAAAAAATGTGTTTCTACTGCAATTTTGAACCAACTGAGTAAAATTGCATACTGGAATCCAAGGTGAACATTTGTAGATGGGTTTTTCTGAAAGATCTTGGCTTGACCTACCAACTCATCCCCAACCAGGCCATGATTCTTTTACCAAATGAGGCACCCCATGATCACTCAAGAATAACTACATAATAATATCCTTGTCTGATGATTCTTTCCAAGGATTTTTCAATAACCAATCATTCTAATTTTCCTTTCTCATTTTTATTCCTCTAACTTTGATGTATGCACATTTTACACATTCAATTAAATGATACCCACCTGAGGAGTTCCCTTGAATTCTTTTACTAAAAACAAACCCACCATTCATGGGACAATATCTATTCACCACTAACTGCAAGACCAGAATGTGGCCAACACACATTTATGAAGAATTAAACCATTAATTACTGAACCCATCGGGTTGTTTTTTACTTTTATATTTACTCTATATGAAACACATTTACCAATGATTACTACACAATGATTTCATCAGAAAATACAAAATCATTGATACTATCTATAGTCTTATCATCACTGGAGTCAAATTATTCTATATGACTATTAACCCATCTGAAGAATCACTGAGTTATCTATTACGATAGATAATAAAGTGTCACACAACCTAATTTGTGGCTAACCATTATCTTAGTATGTCTAACTATCTATAAATGAGAATTATAAGATGATAACACCCTTGACAGGGGTCAAATTATAAATCAATACACATCCCTCTTTGTTGAAATTTTATAAACTAAGAGTATTACTATCCAGAAACAGCACCTCAATAGGACCACCTATCTAAAATGATTCTGATGCACTTAGAAATTTTTTTATGTTTTGAGGGATTTTCCAACCTCTAAATTACCCCATACAAAAGAATAAATTGTTAACCTACAAGGAGGTCACACCTATGGATTCCCTAAGCCCTATTTCTAATCTTTTTAGATCAAAAAACCAAATAGAAGTTATGAAATATTATAGGAAATTCAAATATTCACATTCTAATCTATGCTTAGTGAAACATTTCAACTAACCATACATGAGGGTAAAATATAAATCACTACTTTATGGTTTTATTTTATGTAATTATCTTAATTCACTTTTAGTTATTTTATCATTTTTAGGATTAGTTTGTAATATTATCTAGCACTAGTTAGAAAAGGATATTATACTTTTTACTTTGTACAGATAACTCCATTTGTTACATAATAAATCTATATAAAACATCTTTTAATCATCATTTTTTATTTACAAGACTTCACAACTGGTTTTGTTAATTGAAATTTAAATACCAATTGACTGAGGAAATAACACTTTTCTTCATAATTGTAATTTTAATAAAATAACACCTCATATAAGATCATATCAAATGAATATAATAGTATAGTTATAAATTATGTAGGGTATATTTAAAAAGATATTCCACCGCATCTTTATATTTAATACCATATAAAACACTCTAGATACATTAAATAACTATCCCTATATAGAAATACTATACCCACACGGGGTTTAAGATGAAGACATAATGTAAAGGAGACCTATAAGGTTTCCTTCATATCCCACATGGGTCTGTCTAAATTTCAACCCAATAGCAGTTGATTTAATTTTCAAATTATGAAAATGCCCCTATTAGGTTATCTCATTGGATGCATACCCCATATTACCCTCTTGATTCTAGTTGCGTAATTATGAATTTATTCATACAGTTCTTAATGCCTAATTGATAATGTTGTAAGAGTTTATATATTAAATCAATTCATTTAAAGTAAAAATATAACATCTTTTATATTTATGCAATATCCAAAAGGAATATAAAACTAAAAATGGATGGTCCAATTATTTAGGTTACCATTTCACAATTTTAAAATAACCCATTAAATTTACTTATTGTAAATCGACTCACATATGATGATAACTATTATGTTTAAACCCATAAAACCAACAGTATATGGCTCAATCATTCCAAATTTATTTGTTAAATAGAATTCTATAATCATGATATGTAGAAAAACACCACATAGGTTGATAAATAAATTTTATTTAACTGTCAATTTACCATAACTATAACAAGGAATGCTATCACATATAAATAAATATAGGTAAAAATTCTAAATGTTCTTCGAGTCATGGAAAAACACTAAAGGCACATATCATAAGTAAAATGAATCCTAAATGTAATGGACTGTGAATAAAAATGTTCGTATAATGATGCATGTAATGGTACTTCCTTTCAATATTGGTCCATGGGTAAAATACAATAATCTAATAAATTAGGAATTATCAAATGTACATTATCCACTCAAAGTTAGATCATAATCAACTGTAAAACCAATAGAACAAAAAATAATCCCATATCTATCCATTTGGCCTTTTCCCCATGAGTGGGGTGATAACCCCTAGATGTGGCTATTTAAAAAATTCAATAACATTCATAGTCTCCAATCTACCATCCCAAAATAGTAAGTGTAGAGACCCAAAGCTTGACGTACATGGACATTACATTACTTTTATAGAATACTTAATACATGAAAAAAAATACGCCCAAATACCGTATTAGTTTAGTGTCTTCGGAAACTCAGAACATAATTTTCTAATCATGGTGAAAGATCTTAAACATCTCCCATAAAGATCGTCCCTTTTTTCTTACCTAAAACTTTTCCTTGTAACATAGAGAAAAGAAAACATATAAAGAGTGATCTAAAATTCTCAGTATGGGTAATCATGAAGAAAATAAAACATACCATATTCATTTGTACATCAAAACATGAACATAAAGTTTAAACATCAAAATCTTGAGCAGTGAAATAAATCTTGGAAGCACATAAGGTATAGTTCATAATGGAATATGAATCATGATAAAATAGCATGGGAATAAAAAATTAATTGTGTAGAACCATTAATCACATGATATTATTTCCATATTATCCAAGCCATTGCTTCCAAGACCGTCTTAGTGGACAAAGTCCCTTTCTGAATCGAGTTCACTCCTCGTTCAAGTCCTGTATCACTGAACTGGATTAACTTACTGTTTCAGCCATGTCTATCTCGTGAGATATAAATCTTTACCCAATAAATTGGAGTGAGATATAGGTCCCACCCATCACATAATGAAATCATTCTTACTTGTGCCACAACATAAACTTAAATCATTCATCATAACCCAAAGAATAAAATGGGTTTCATAAACATCATCTCATCATCACATAATTCATATAAAACAAATGGATATCACTTAATCATAAAAATAGCACCATGTAAATAATAGACACATTATAGTTGAGGCAAAAACATGCCAAATAATTTCATCTTATATGGAAAATAGTTTGGAAGAAACGCTTGAAATGAATTCTTGAAGAAAGTATCCTTTCTTCTTCAAAATAATTTTCTTTTCACAAAATTCCACACAATTTTAAAAGAAAAGGATTTTACTTAAAATAACAATGAAAACTTATAGAGTAAGATTCACTAAAATTAGGCATTATTAAACCGTAAAAATATGTTCACTCCATATAAGTTAAAAAAACATTCTCCTCATACTTTTACCAGAAAAGTCAAAAAGTACCTCGTATGGTGAAGAAAATAAATATTCCTTCCATACGATGTGGTAAAAGTAAAAAAGGTTAAAAATGAGTTGAAACATACATGGAATAAAATTAAACATTTTATGAAAACATTTTGAGATCATATGGACATGGATGATAAACATAACCCCAGTAAATACTTATGAGTAAACAATCTCGGATAAGAATGAGATTGGAATAATTATCCCTTACCTTACGTCCAATTTCCTCTGTATGTGTCTGAGACTCCTGTATAGTGGATTTAAACATATTATTAACTTTTAAGTGAACCATAATAATATTTATGATATCATATATGATTCACTTACGACTTTATATTATCTGTTCATTTGTCAATTCCATGTTAAAGCAGCGTTTTGGGTAAAATCGTTTCATTTATCATCTGTGTTTTGACTTGTAATTATTAATATGATTAATTAGATAATGATTACTTAATTCCAGAATATAAAACATGATTTATATATTATATATATTCAGAATAAAAATATATATAATATATTGATAGGTGGAATGAAATACAATGTTCATGGAGACGGTAGGCCGTACGTATGCATGAACGATGTTTCTCTATTCATTATTGAATTGAATGGAATTAAGTAGATAAAATACATATATATATATATATATATATATATAAATTCATTAGCATTATTATATCATATATTTCATGATTATGTATTATATATAATTTATAATCATTCTTTAATTGTTAACATGGAAAATGAATCACATCGCGTCGTGGAGACGGTAATCCTTCCGTACGCCTGAGCGATGATATCATTCCCATATTTATTGAATGGAATTGTAGTGGATGATATAATATCATATAATCAGTATTATGTTATAATAGTCATATAAAGTTATTCTTGACACCATTATACCCATCCAATTAAGGTGGTGGTGGAAAAAAAACTGATTACACCCCGACGTGGAGACGGTATTCCGTACGAACGCACTCACGGTGATTTTGTTTTCCGTAGGATGGATAAAAGGTGAAATAGGTTTGTTTCATATTTATAATAACATATCAGTATATAAGTAATACTTCTGTTATTACTTTATAATGAAATAACTAAATAAGATAGAGTAGAATAAGAAAGAAACTTGAAAGAATCGGTAGAAGAGATTACATCTTCTTCGATGCACCTATTTTAAGCTTCCTCTTAAGGAACTAGATTTTTTATTTTGAGTAGACGAGAACATCTATAATGTTTCTAGTGAATTTTAGAATGGAAATGGGAAGTTTTTTTCCTTTTTCTAAAGCTATATTACTATAACATCCCATCAACAATATCAAAAAATAAGTTTTATCCTTAAACAATACTAACTTATGTCCAACATAATCCATTCCAATATTTATACTTATCTAAAATTCTTCAGTCCAATATCATAGTATAAATAAAATGATCACGTGAATGCCATCATTTATCCCCCATATATAATAAGATATATCTTGTTGGTCAAATTAAAAACATGTGAATACCTTAATCATTTATTCTCTTGAAGAATGAATACCCATTGAACCTTAGTGAAAACATAAATGTAGTTAAAAGTTAACACTTTCCACATACCAAAATCCTCAAAATTATATATACTAAAACCATGATATCACTTAGTCCTTATATCAGTCATGAGCTCATGAATAATATCAAACATATTAGATTCTATTTATCCCTTCATTATGTGCATATCATCTGCTTTCCAAAAATATTTCAATCACTTTTAATGGTTACCGATGCCATAAAATTATTGAAAACCACAATATACCAATACATAAATATTCCAATATTCCACGATACTATATACAACATTATTCTGGAATCCCATTACATAAACACTTAATCATTCCACCACATTGTTGTCATATTCAACATCGCCAATGGTGATCGCATGTGACTTCCCTTTGTCCTTTTCCTTAAGTGGTTTATCATGTCGATCATCACTAAACCTTGGATTAGGGCATGTATTAGCATAATTCCCCATTTCCTTGCACTTGAAGCATTGAAGTGTAGGAGGTTCATTCTGTGTATCCCTTCCTTTGTTTGCATCATTAGGCATCTTCTTCCCATCATTGCGGCATTCAAATGCCCGATGACCTTCCTTTCCACATTTGAAACATTTACTTGTCCCATTAAGACACTCTCCACCATGATTCTTTTCACACTTTCAGCATAAGGAAACATTCATCTTCATTTCACCATTATTCTGAGATATCTCCTTGAACTCCATATTTCGTTTCTTGTCAAAACTATGAGATGGATAAGTAACACCAACTTCTATTTCTACCTTGATTGCACAACGTACAATTTATTTATAGCTACTTAAGTCTCTTATAGTTAATTCCCTTCAAAGATTTGGTTTTAAGCCACTGAAGAATCGATCAACTTTACTTTCAGGTTAGATGATAAATCTAGATGCATACCTTGGAAGCCTTGTAAAATTCACTTCGTACATACCAACAGATTCATCATCCTTTTGATTTTGTTCAAGAAACTCCTTCTCCATCTTTGTTCGAAGAATACGAGGGAAGTACTTATTGAAAAATATGTTCTTGAACTCGTCCCATTCCATGGACTCAATTTCATCTCTTTGCCTTGTATTCTTGATAAGATTCCACCATTGATTAGCTTCACCTTCCAAACGATATACTGCTAAGATGAATTTATCTTGTTCAGAACATTGAAGAACTGAAAATATATTTTCAGTGGTATTGATCCATTGTTCAGAAACAAGGGGATCAGAAGACCCACTGAAAGAAGGTGCACGTTGCCTCATGAAGGACTCAATAGAATGTTGTTCCCTTCTCTGCTCATTTGGAAGTCCAGAATGATTTATAGCTTATGTAAGTATAGCAATAAGATTTTTCACTCCATCTCCCATAACATTTGTTTGTTCAAGAGGACAATAATTGCATTGTCCATTACATTGATCAACACGGTTCCTTTAGGTTCCAGCCGTCGTCTAAAACCCAAAAAGAATACTGTGAGAGGCAAAAATTTCTCTAGGGAAAATGATATAATAAAGGGGGAGTACCTTCAATATCTAAAATCATAGATTACCGCAATTCTAGTACTATAACTTATACTTATACTTAACCATAGGGACATCCCTATACATACCTTAGAAATATGTATAGGGATATCAATAAAGTTCTCGCATCCTAGTTTCCAAAGGTTGACTAAACCTTTCCTCTGGTACCAACTGTAGAGACCCAAAGATTAACGTACATGGGAATTAAATTACTTTTTTGGAATACTTAGTATATTACAAAAACACACACACAAGGACCGTAATTGTTTAGTGTCTTTGGAAACTCATAATATAATCTTCTAATCGTGGTGAAAGATATTCAACATCTCCCATAAATATCTTCCCTTTTTTACCTAAAACCATTATTTATATACTGGGGAAAAGAAAACATTAAATGGTGAGCTCAAATGCTCTGTACGGGTAAACAAAAGAAATATCAATCACATCATATTCATAGGAACATAACATTTTGGAAATCTTAACCTGCAAAAGAGAGAATAATTTCATAACATGGGATAAATCATAGAAGTGAAATGAAATCCCAATAATCATAACTTAAAACATGAAACTTTGTGGCATACACACATAATCATATAGAATCATTTCTTATTAGTCAGGACTCATTTCCAATACTATCTTAGTGGACAAAGTCCATTTCTGAACCGAGTTCACTCCTCGTTTCAGTCCTGTTTCACTGAACCGGTATAACCTACCGTTCCAGCCATGTCTATCTCATGAGATATAAAATCGTTACCCAATGCATTGGAGGGAGATATAGGTCCCAACCATATCATAATGATACCATTCATATGTGTGCCACAAAATCATAAATCATACATCATTGCATAACCCATGTAATAAAAATGGGATTCTTAAACAACATGACATCATAAAACAATTCATATAAGATAAAGGAATTGATAAAAATAATTCCATCACAACATAATAAAATCAATGTAATAATGGGGATAGAAACATAACCCTATATTATATTAGATGTAAAATAATTTTGATAAAACACTTGAACTCCATTCTTGAGGAAATTATCCTTTCTACTTCAAAAACATTTTCCTTTCATAACATGTCAAACAATTTTAAACTAAAAGAAGTTGATTAAAAATAAACTTGAAAACATGTAAAGGAATATTCTTGGAAATAATTTTTAAAAAATACATTCATTCCTTATAAGTTAAAAAAGCATTCTTCTCGTACTTTTGTCGGAAAAGTCAAAAAGTACCTCATACGAAAAACGACAAAAGATTCCATTCTTATCTTACTATAAACTCACCAAAGGGTAAAAATGGATTTAAACAATTGTAGGTGGATGGAAATAATATTACATATTGAGGAAACATAGATCTGTATGATAAAATACACCCCAGTAAATACCAAAGTATAAACAATCTCGGATAAAAATGGATTGTGATATTTCCCTTACCTTACGTCCGATTTTCTTCGTAAGTGTCCGAACCTCCTCTTCTTTGAAGCGCCTCTTTGAGATATCCTTTTAGGGGACTAAAATTGGTCTTTGGGGAAGACCAAAACCTCTAGGATGTTTCTAGGGAAGAGGAGAAGAGAATTTGGTTTGGTTTAGCTGAGATTTAAGGCTCAAAGTGGTGTGAGGAAGAGAGGGAGGGGGTGCCCTTTTATAAGGGAGGAGAGGGGCACCTTTGGAAAAACTAAAAATATTATTTTATTATAAAGTCAATTTCGGTTTTAAATAGCTACAAATTGATTTATTTCAAAGCTAAGGTGGGGATGGGTCTAAATCCTTTCATCCAATATAATTTAGACAAGTTTAGGTTCCTATTTTAACCTTATCATTTAGATTTAACATTAAGTTAAATAATTTTACTTTTACCGTCTCTTCTTTTATACTATAAGGTTAATAAACATACTATAAGAAGTAAAACGAACCCCAAGTTGTTTATTATTAACATATATAACCTTATCTAAGTCATTTGGCGGATCCTAAGATTTTTAAGAATAAAATAACAATTAATAATATAATATTTTTTTAAAAAACTATTTTATGTCAATTTTGACACTATTTAGTAATTGATTTTTGTGAAAATCATAACAGAATTATTAGTTTGAAAAAAATTAATTACATCAATACTAACATGTCATATTAACCTATAAAATTAGTTTAATTCATTAAATGTCTTAAATTACATTTATTTGGGTATTTATAACTTCAATTATATCAATATTTCATCAATAAGACAATTACTGCATCATCTTTGTGTCCTAATAAATGATAATTATTTAATCCCTAAAAATTCTAAATAAATTTCTATGATGTAGATAATTGTATTAGATTTCTGTAGAATATTCATGTTCGATGTTTCATGATGTTTATTACTAAATTAAAATTATTATACTTACAAGATTTAAGAAAGTGACATGTTGTCACATTCATTGGTTTTAATAATAATTAAATTATTTTCATGGAAAAAAGTCCATTAAATGAATCTAATCCGACCCTTCGGTGATATGGGTAAACTTTTAGTCATCCAATAGGATTTTTACATGTTTTAGGGTAATTTTATAATACT
The DNA here is from genome assembly GCA_963277665.1 of Viscum album. Lineage (NCBI taxonomy): Eukaryota > Viridiplantae > Streptophyta > Magnoliopsida > Santalales > Viscaceae > Viscum > Viscum album. The sequence goes on from OY728133.1 coordinate 1,967,283,620, forward strand.
ATATTTACCCTTAATTACCCGATTTACCTTTAACTATGGTAAATAAAATTTACCGTAGTTACTATTCATAATTCCCAAAAATAAAAAGTAGCTTATTACCATAATTTTGATCCACTAATTCCAAATATGGAATCCAATTTTCCAAACTCAATACACAAAAGTTGCAGAAAATAAATTAAAATTAATCACATTGTCGAAAGAAAACGGGTTTTTCTTTAAAACATTGCAAAAGATTGAATTGATTTATCCTACGAAATCAAGGTAGAATCAATGATAATGACATGCATTATATTAAATGGTAAAAATATATTCTATTTATACTTTAAAACCATTAAATATTATAATTTAACCATATAAATTATTGCGATGAAAAAAGTTGTTTTTAATTAAAATATAGCATGTTTTTACTATTCATCCAAATATGAAAGTTACCAGAATAATATAAAAAATTTATCCAAAGTAAATTTTTTATTTCATGATTACAAAGAAGAATTTTATTTTTTCAAATTGAACTTATAAACATGTCAAAAATTAGATTTAAAGTTTGTGCGCTATCAAAAGGCGGCAAAACTGCATTTTTTGAAAAATACTTATTTTACCTGAAAAATTTATTTTGTTCTTATAACATATTTTAGAAAATGTGTAAGATGAATAATAATGTTATATGATCTAAAATTTAGTTAATAGTATTAATAAAGGACAGTTCATAATAATATTATAATAATATATAGTTGTTTAGTAAAACCCGATATTGCGTACAACACACACTATCGAGGAAGGTCACGATTACATGTAATGCAAGCCAAGTCAAGGTTGCGTGTTGTGCAAGAATCCTTAGTTGTTTAATATAACATAATACAACCATATTTCATTTATACATTGAATATATATATATATATATACTCAATGTTGTGTAGAATAACTATTATCAAAATTGTGTGTAACACGATCCAAGAATAGTGTTGCGTATACTGCAAGCTAATACGGTGTTGTGTATAGTGCAAGGTAATCTTGGTGTAGCATACAACACAAGACATTAATGAAATTAATAGAATATTTTTCATAAAATCTTGGGGTGTTACAATACTTCTTTCCTACTTACAAAAATCATGAATCATATCATAGGATTCAATAATATCAAAACAGATGCTAAGAAATAAACCATACATTTCATTGTTCATTGTTAGTTTCTTCATCCTCGATCGGAATGGCATTAGGTATTGGTAAAAAAAATATTTTTATGATCCTGGTGATCCCATTCCCAAAACTTCTTCATAGGACATATGTTTTTATAATGACCATGCACACCACATTTAAAACATTCAATTGATCCCTCAGAAAGAACTTTTATCCCTTTCCTAGAGTCAACTGAATGCTTCCTTTTTCCATGGAATGTTCTTGCTTTATGACCTTCATTTCCACATCTATAGAATCTTATTTTCCCTTTAAAACTTTTTACTAGGTTTTTCTTTCCACATCTATGACACATAGGTTTTTTAACATACATAAATTTATGATTAATTCCTAAACATCCGTGGGGATTTGTTTCTTGCATATACAATGACTTATAAAGATCACCAAGGTTCATGTGGTCAATCATGACTCCAGATAGTTGGTTGTGAATAATCACAAGAGTTCTCACTGTATCTCCCTTTTCATTCAATTTCTCATTCAGAAAACCATCATAGTTTTCTTCACATCCATTGTCACTTTGATGACTACTAGATCCAACCATTGACTAAAATTTGAATGGTAAGTGTGAGTATACCAGTAAAATCATCATATAATATCTTATGTGGAGGGTAAATAATAAGATATAATTATTCATGTCATCGTAAAATATTTCAATTTATCTAAAATAACTATGAATCATTCTAAAATCCAAATCATTATGGTAATGTCACTTTTTCTTAAAAAATACCATAACCTCTAAAGTTATCTAAACTGACCTATGATACCAACTATAAGGACTCAGCCTTAAACCTAACATAATATTGAATTAAATGAATAATTATCATTAAGGATCTTTAAAGGTTTAGAGTTTTAGAGTATTAGGACATAACTATTACATCTCAAAAAATTACAATGATACACTTCTACCCAGTATCAATTTTTTTCATAAAATAAAAACTCTTAAATGAAGCATTTATAGTTCCATGTTTTATATAGCATGACTTTTCCTTAATCCAATCCTTGACCCTATTCATCTTTACATCCAGTGGAAAACATTCGAAACACATAGGATGATCATAAAAATCTCATAAAGGGTTATAAAATAAGGAAGTAAATCATTATCCCATCAATAAATACAAATCAATGAAACCATACTTTCCAATCATAACATACCTTATGAAATCAAAATGTTTATGAACAACACAAACAAATCATAAAACATAAAGGTTACTTATGGAATCCATATCAAACTTATGTTGTACCTATCACAGCTATGTAGGGAGTCACATTTGGACTACCCATCACAGTATATTCCCTAAATCTCTTAGGAGAAACATTTATGTTTACCACTTTCACGTTACCCAATGCAATGGAGAGATATCTCAGGCTCACCCACCCTTGGTTTATCACGAAACCGCCCATATATGTAAAGAATTCCCAATGAGCATAAAATAATCATAACACATAACACAATTATAAAGGAATGATAACATTTCCACATTTCACTATATCATATCAAGATACTGAAATAAACAATGCTTTATCAAATCATTTTCAAATTCATTTAAAATTTTTTTTTTAAATTAAAGTGTCCCATACCACTTGAATATATTAAATTATAATTTTAAAAAATTAATTTCCATATAAATAAATCCTAAAACCCATTTTGAAAACATGGACATTAATTATAAGTATCTATAAGAATAAATCTTTAAAACATTTAAAGTTATATTTTAGGTAATGAGTTTTTTATCAAAATGATTGACACTTGAATACAAATAATTGAGGAATAAAATTTAATCAGAACTTTATAATATCATGATAATAAATGGATTCATGATATAATATGTCAATGGATAGTATATACACCATATAAGAATGAATTGGTCTATAAAACGAATGAAGTATTAGTGGAAATGTAAATTGAGATGAAATCCCTTATAAAGATGGTATCCTTAAATTAAGGATAAATAAATCACATAATTAACTGTGACAATTATAAATACAGCCAATATAAGTTGATATTAAGTTTTAAATAATCATAGTTCAGCCACACATATTCATAGGATGACATATTCAAGAATTACAAGTTGAACCCATAGAATTAAAATTGTGTTAAAAATTTCCCTTTTAAAAATTCAACAGCCTAACAGATTTAAAATTCAGTAAATGAGATGATGAGATAAAAATGGTATCTCATCAGTTGGAATAAATTTGACATCAATATGGATATATAAGAACATATCCCAATATAATAAGAAGTAAATTAAAAGACATAACAATAAGAAGTCTTTTAAAAAGAGGAGGGTGAAAGGTTCCCTTATCGATTTGGTAACTTACAAAACATATGCCAAATGAAAGAAGGAGTATACAATGAATATTTAAATACTAAAAAATGAAATTATTTTACACAAAATTATAATCTTGGGCTGTACATACACCACACAAAAGTAAATAGTGGAAAATATATAATGAATATCATGGGAATAAAAGTGAGATGAAACCCTTTCCGTCGTTGTAATCAACTAAGTCATTTGATCAAAATTTAATAACAACAAAATGAATCACAGAATACCATGAATATAATGATTATAATGATAATATATATCAAATTTCAATACACAATACACCACATGCAGTGAATAAGTGGTGAACAATGGAAATCTCAAGGAAATAAATGTGAGATAAGAAAATCCGTTACCTCATTTCCGACTTGACTCATTTGTTCCTTATTCTTCTTGAATAATAATCTAAAGTTAATTTCTACTCGATTAAAAATCTTTTTCATTTAATAATTATTTTTATATCACTCATTACCATTCTATAAACATTATGTAATCATTTAAGTTAATAATGGCCATTTTGTCGAAATTTGGTACTTGAGTAAAAAATGAACACCTTATATTTACAAGTTGTCCATGTGGTCAACAGTCCATTATATCCAGAATGAAATTCATTATTTATATATAATATATATCATAATTATACATTATATATATATATTTATATATTTATAATAGTAGATATCATTTGGAGCTAAGAAATAAAATTCATCGTTTATGGAGACGGTAAGTCGTACGTACGCATGGATGCTACTTTCATTTCTATTTCTTATTTTAATGGAATTAAAACATAATGATACATAGGTATATTATAATTCCAGTATAATATCATATATAATATCATATTTAATATCATTAACTCCATCCTTTATATGTCCCACATATGGAATTAACGAGTCATATCACTTTGAGGGGGCGGTAGTCCTTCCTCAAATGAAATTATAGTGTTAAAACAAAATGGAAACCACAAAAGTATGATATAAAAAAATACAGAAGAATAAAGAAAACATAAACATAATATATATCATATATAAATACAGTTACATCATAATGTCCACCATAATAGGTAGTAGGAGATAATCGAACAATCATCATTCCGTGAGGCGTTAGTTTTCCATCCATAGAAACATTATGTTATTTACCCATTAGATAGAGGTTTGTGTAAGTGTAGTTTTAACACCTGTCATAAAAACATCATAGTATATTGAGGATACTAGTTTTCTTACAAATTAAAGGAATAAAAGGATTTTAGTGGTTGGAGAAGTAAAATAAATGAAAACAATCTAAGAGAAACGGTTACCTTTATTTTGGGTTACTCCCATTGGTTTGAACCAAAGGACCTTTTGGAATGCCTTCTGCCTAACGTAAGGCTTCTAGGAGGAGGATATGTATGTAGGGAACTTAATTGGGCAGAGTATAGATGATCCAAATGGCTTGATAGGTGTGAGTAATAGGTTATAATTGGTCTCATTTTATAAGGAAGAGGAGGGTCTCTTTAGGAAATTGTGATAATATTATTTTATTATATAATGATATTCGATTTATAAAGGTACAAAATTCATTAAAGTCAAAGATAAGATAACTCGTAGACGAAATAATTTCATCCAATAAGAATTGGATAGGTTTTGGATGTTATATTAATATTTATAATCTTATTTATTTAAATCTTCTATTAATGAGGTAAATACTACATCATTATTGTGTCATAAATAATTTGATTTATATGAAGTCTAAAAATAGATAAAAATATGATGATGTATGAAATACTTTTATATTTCCAATGAATATTTATAGTCTAAAATATAATTTATATAACACAATATAAAAATTAATTTACTAAAATAATTTTGTTTATTTCATTTTGGCCATTACATTAAATTAATTAATCTAAATTGTCGTTATCTTTCATAAGTGGATTCATGGGGTCCCAAAATAGACCCAAAGATGACCAAGGTCGTCCATTACTCATCCAATAAGGTTAGGGAAAGTTTTAAGGTAATTTCGAATTATTATAATATTCTTTTTACCTTGAATTACCTTGTTTACCATTAACCGTGGTAAATAGAGTCAAAAGTTACTATTCACCAAAAATTATTTTTGATTTTATTGAACTACATTTTACTTATTGATAATAATCATGTTTTTTGGATTTTTTTTAAATTCAATTCACAGAAGCGGTGAAATTTCATTCAAATGAAAAAGTCAGTTTTTTTAACTACTACTAATTGATTTCACTATTCATCAAAAATTGATGTTTTTCAGAAAAATACCAAAAATTAAGCCTATGCTTTATTTGATATTCTGAATTCAAAAATGATGTCTATTTTTTAAAATTAAAAAAATAGAAGTGGAATTAATTAATTTAAAATTAATTCCTGTTGTTAAAACAATTAACATTTTTTTAAGAAACAGTAAATATCAAAAAATTGACACTTGTTTATGTCAAATTTCAATGTGAAATTAATTAAAATGAACAAATATGGATTAAATGGTAAAAATATAATCTAATTACACTTTAAAAAAAATTAAAAAGATAATCTAACCATATAAATAAATTATATTAAAACACAGTTTTGAATTAAAATAAAATATTTTTCATTATTCATTGGAAAATGAACTTTGTCAGAAAAATTCCAAAAATTTACACAAAGTATATTATGATGTCCCCATACTAAATAAGGATTTTATTTTTTCAAATATAATGTATTAAGGTGAAAAAAATAGATTTAAAGAGGGTTCTCCATTAAACGGTGGTTAATCGGCCTTTTAATGTAAATTATGCTTAAAATTAGATTCATTCACATTTTAAGCCTCTAAATTTTATTGGATAAAAGTAAATACATTTAAAAAACATGTAAAATCATATTATGGTTAGTTTTTTTCATTCCCACCAATACAAAAGCTAGGAGTTAACTACCATTTAATATAATAATATTATATTATTATTGTGCAACGTAATATTTCAAAGAAACCCGTTGTTGCATATCGGGTATGCTATCGAAAATAGAAACCCATTTAAAGTAAAATTAATATTTAATTCACAAATATTAATAAATATAAAAATTTCATATTCTTCATTTATCTGAGATGTTACACTATGAGTGCAATTAGAGGTATGGTGTGTGTATTCATTCACCTACTACAGTTTTCAAAAAAATCTTGAGCACCATATCTCTAAGAATATGTCATGTCAGAGATCTAGTGACATAAATTCAGCATTGTTTCTTAACCCTTGTTTTATAGGCTCTTATATAAGAGATTTTTGATTACATGCTTCTACAGACAATTTCACTTGGTTATGGTAGGAGAGATATATATAGAGAGACACGTGTGGAATTTATTAATTCTAGTGGTGTGGAACTATGTTGTTTTCCCCACTATAGACTAATTTTCTATAATAGATGATCACTTGTTTCTACCAGTGATTGTGGTGGTGTTTTAATCTTCTTAAGGTGGAGTTTATTTAATTTGATAACGAGTGATCCCAATAATGAGTAGTATGAACTCATGTGATGGAGGTTAAGATCGACTTCGTATCATTTGGATAGTGTTTCCTTATGATTATTGGATGCAATGAGCTTTGATTTTTCCAACATTGGTTGCGGAGTGTGAGTAAATCATTCACAGGGATATACCAGATTTATATATGCACCGATACACAGATTTATGACGGGACTGGCACTAGGTATTTCCATTTTTTAATTTTATAACTCATCATATGGCTCTATATGATAATTTTAATATATAGGTGAAGTAATTAGTTTTCATAAAAATGTGTCTTGTATGATCTAGTGTGTTCACCTGTGTATCCAGTGTTTTTCTCCTTAATATAAAATGAGTTTTTTAGGTTGGGTGTGAATTGGTTTCACATGAACTAGGTGATGTAAGGAAGAGTATGCGCTCTCGTGAATCATTTTGTTCTTTGACAAGTGATTTTGGGTAAATTGTATCTTAGAGTTTCACATCTAAAGGGGTTATCACTAAATCTAGGTTCAAATGGAGTTTGTAACAATCATGAAATTCTAGAGGTGCTATGGTTATTTGAGTTTTTGGTGATACCCATAGTAGTTTTTTATACTTTTGTAGAATCATAAGTCTAGTAGAGTGGATCCTCCACCCTCTATGAACGATTTACTATTAGTATTATTTAATGACATCCATTTGTTCTTGTAATATGAGGCGGATCATGAATGAATCCTAAAGATGGTGTGGTTAACCTCCACTTGATAGTTGATACCCCCACCTACGGTTCATCATAGAGAATGGTAGGTATTACTCATGGATAAATATTGAGAAACTTTTCATGGCCATATATCCACTGGATATATTCAAGATGGATTTCCCAGTTGTGGGAATCTCATCATGCTTTTTCAATGATGAATACTGACACCAGTCATTATATAGAAGGTTGTGCTGAGGATTTTGTTTTTCTTTAGAAGTACATCTTGGGGATTTGGGGACGTAAAGGTGACTCTTTGTGTTAATTGGGAAGACAAAGGAGTTCCAAAAATATTTCAATATAAACTTTTGTAATCATACCTGTTTAAGGGTGATGAACAATAGATATTTTTGGAGAGTTTCAGACACTTGTATTTGCATGAGGTTGTCCACCTTCATGTAATTCCCTTAAGGAATATTGTATACTATGATGAAAACATCAATAAATTATTAGAGATAGTATACGTGATGTCCTTGGGGAATCTATTTTATTTGAAAATAGTTTTTACCCCAGTCTACTATCCAAGAAATGTGGATCATTCTAGTTCTGGAGAACATTCTTCATTTTTCATGTCTGTTTATCCATAAGGAACATATACCATTGGATGATTTTTTTTGTATCATAATGACTACCACACCACCACTTATGTATCAATTTTCTAGGTCTATGAATTACGAACATTGAAATTCATTTTCAAACTGTTTGGATCCATTGGGTGAGAAAACATGGTCCATGTTTTGGTGAAAGTCATGGTTGTGGGGGTGTAGTCCATCCAGCGGAATATGGGGAGCACTCATAAAATATAAATAGTTTTTTTATGAACCAAATATGAATAACTTTTGAGTTCGGGGGATTCAGAGTTTCACCCCGGGTGAGTAGCTTCATCTTTGGTTCATAGGTCATTTCATTTTCATGTCGTTCGGTCGGGTTAGGGAGGTGGTTTACATCTTATCCTAGTGACCATATAAGTTTTTTCTTTCATTGTGTTCTCCACATGTCACAACTAAGGATTTATGTGCACAACTCATTTTATGACATCAACCTAGGTAATATTTTCTATGATATTGGTGTATCCCTTTTACTAAACCTACCAGAATTTTGAATCGGAAGAGATAGAAAATTCATGAGAAAGTGGTTTCCTTACATGAATGTTTTTTTGGTAGTATCAGAAACCATTATGTGAGCTCATGTTAGCGGGAGATCCTGATCCTAGATCAATATCCACACCTATATACATAATTTTTTTATTATCAAGGATGAATTGTTTTGAAAATGTAATATTTTAGAGAAATTATTTTTTTAGTTGAAATTATTTGATATATATAATGAAATAGTTTTAGATATACGTGCTGATATAGGGCATGATTCTGAGACCCAGTGAGATGGAAATTAATTTTATAAAAAATTAAAATATTTATTATCACATGTGAATTTTTTAATGAAAATTTAATATCTCTATAATAGAGTCTCAGATCAGAAATATGAGATCATGGTTGTATCTGGAGCAAGTGTTTTACCCCAGGTGCGACCTAAAACTGGGTGGTTCTAGATGTTTGGATGATTCAACTATTGGAAAATGAATTTAAATTTAAATAAATATGCCATTAATTTATTTTAATTTAAATGATATAAATTTAATCCAATATAAATATGTCATTATGAAAAATCAATAGGGTTGGTCACATAACCCATTCAACGGTTTTAGAGGAGCATTGATGACCTTCATTGGAAAAAATGACCAAATGACGACCAAGGGTTAGAACAAGTTGAAACAATAGTCAACATTTGAAAAATATCATCTTCATCACTAGAAAGGACATGATTTACCAATGTTTGATCTAATATTTTGTTAAGAATCATTAATTGTGGATTCTTCTGTTTATTAACGTATTTATCATGTTCTTATTTGTTATTATTTGATCTAATAATAATTTAATCATTCACAAGATCTTGTATATCAAATTAATTTTTCTAATCAATTTATTCATGATTACATCATTATTTTCATGGTGAATAATCCAGTTACATTTGTAATGTTTATGAATTCTTGGAAATCATGGGTTTCACCTTTTGTTGTACCATTCCCCCAATATTTATTTGTGTTCATCTATATTATGCTGCAAGGCCATGATTCAACACTGTCAGGCAGATCTAAGTGTGATTGTATCCACATATTCCCAATGGAACTGCACATCGAAACAAGATTGACGATTTATGGATGTATAGGGATGGATTTCAGATTTTCCATCGAGGATATTAGATCTAATGTGGTGATGGGTGGTGAAATGAGGTGATATGGGTAATATAGGCATTCCAGTATTAGAAGAAATCACGAGATTCTGATTACCAAACAACTAAGGGATATATCATTGAATATAGGTGATTACCACTAGTTTACGAAAGATATATGGTTGTTATAGTAATGGAAGAAATATATATTTATTCTATATGAAGGAATATTTCATTTGTAATATAATGTTACACACTGTGTGTACTTTGAAGAACACACACGGAGTAATTTAGAATGTTTTGGTGGTAAGGGTTTTATTTTTGTGTTAAATATCATACACGGTTTAGAGGGGACACACAATTTTTGACATCCATCCATTCAACTCAAAGTTTATAGATGGTACAAACCTATTTTCCCATGTGGTCCCACATTCCTTGTGCACTATGGGTATATGGGTATTCCATGATTTACCTGGGCATGGCCTGGTACTAGGGCATGGAATGATACAAGGATAGATATAAATCCATGTAAACTAGTATAGACCAAGTTACATGGACATGAACAATATCATATTAAAATGCCTTTGGTGGCCAAGAAATGTCATTTAGTATATCTACACAAAATTTAGTACTACATGTCCACCAAGTCATGTGATTTAAATGACATGATTTAGAAGAGGAGTAGGGCCACACATAGCGTAAACCCCTTATGCACAATGTATTTCTTAAAAAACATTTACCTCTCATATCAGCGTCATTTTGACTTATAATTTGTTCTATGAGAATCCTAACATATTTTTCTTAACATAGATCATGATGGTGGCCTTCTTAGTGGGTTTGTATAAATGATGAGATATTTTCTGAGAATAAAACTTTTTTAGGTTGTGCTCAGTGGCTATAGTGATTAATAAGTACAGTCAGAGAGTGGGAGGGGTTCTAAAAACTCTAAACACCTCATACTAGATTGAGGGAAACCCTCCTACTTTATCAGGGTGTATTTATTCTACCTATTTAGTGGAACCCTCTTATTGTATCCTGTCAAGGATCCTCTACCAATTGAGTGGAACCCTTCTATTGTATCAAGAAATGGTTCATATACCTACTAATTGGATACCTCATATTATATCAAGGAACGAACACTCTATATATTGGTTGAAACCAACTTGTCTTACTAGAGAGAGGGTCCCAAACCTATGAAGTATAACCCTCTTATTATATCCTATAATGGGACGTCTATATTCTGGGTTGAACCCTGCTGTTGTATCAGGGTATGGGCCCACTACCTACTGAGTGGAACCCTCTTGTTGTATTAGGGAATGGTTATAGTTATAGAGAAAACCCTCCAATTTTACCATGCTATGGGTCCCCTTTATAATTTGTTACATAGTGGAAAAGTGTGGGACCTCCACATGATTACTTTTTTAGACACTTGATATTTTTTTCATAGTTGATGGACCCTTAGAAACTATTGGTATACTATTCCGTAGGACGGGTTATGAGATATAGATCCCCTGTCCTCTCTTATCTAGATTTTTATTTAGGAACATATATATATATATATATATATATATCCTTGTTTTTGGGTTTGGTATCCCTCCACCTTTGGTTGAGCTGACTACTTATACGGTTTCATTAATTACTCCCTATTTATTTTTCACCAGAATATTTCTAGGTATATATATACTAATTCCATGGATGGGATTCTCTCACACGTGTGATGTCTTACATAAATAAGGGATAGATCAGCGGTGTATTTAGAATCGATTAGCAAATCAAGGGTAAATTTTACCATTGTTAGTGGTTGGTACATGATGTTTCTCAGTGAGTCTATATTATCTTTCTTTCAATCCCAATTTGTTTTGTGGGTAAATATTCTCTATTTGGGAATTTATTTGTCCCATTTTAACTTCATGTTATGATGTTAGATCCATTTGTATTCCCTATTGTTTATTACATGAATGAATTTTTCTTTTGAGGATATTTTTTATTGCTCCTCCTCACTTATGTATGGATATGGTTGGGTGTGTGTACAAAAAAATATGTAAAAGTACTCCCATATTAGTTATTTCATCTCAAAACTAATCTCCATTCCCTAGGGAATTTTGGGTGTTGAGGTACGTGCGACTTGTCCTTCCATAGGAAAAGGTGAGCCCTAGTGTGTATGTTCGTGGAAATCACCTCTGTGGGCTATAATCAGTAAATGTAAAATAGTATCACCTTGGTTTGTGAATCGTGAATGTAAGCAATATATAATTTAACCCTAGGGAAATTTGTGATGTGAGGGTTATTACCTTTTATTCTATAAATACTACCTCACCCCATTTCCTATATCACCATAAGATGCTAAATTGTGTATTATAGTTTCTTTCAATTGATTTTAAACTTCTTAATACTCAAGGTATTCACTTGATAGGATTCCCCCTATTCAGTGACAGCCTCCCAACACACCGTATTTCAGATATATGTATATTTTATTTCATATTACATGGGATATATAGTTATTATTGGATTCCCCCATAAAAACTAAACAACAGACTCCTTGACCATACTATCATTTCTCATAGTTATCATCCTTCAAATAATTCCTATTAGGATTTTCCCCAATTATCACTAGAGAACCCATACTCATCATTCCCAATCTATACAAGAGTCATATCCACAGAAATACTATATTCCCTATTTTGGGATTTTTCTTCATTCAAATCATCTTTTAAAAATATGGGTGGCTTGATTTCCACTTCATGGGATATGAAGTGACATATTTATTCTCAATATAAGGCCCAAAAAAAGTTTAATATCACCCTACCTTGTTTTAATATTTTAAACATCATCGATGGATCTTAGTAACTTCCTATATACTATGGTTTTTTAGCTTCCAAATAGAAGTAGTAAAATTTGAATGAACATAAACTCTAGGTCTGTTATGGTCCATTCATTATGAATATAAACTAAATTCATTTTCAACCTAAGTTAATTTGTATCTATATTTGTTCAAAAATTCATATCATGTATTTATTCACTTATTAACAAATATATCATCCACCATACTATTCTATGATTTCAGACCACGAATTCTAAATCACATTGGACTAAATCATTTTCCCCATGACATGGTCATGAATTTAGGTATCTCATCTAGTCTCAGGTACCCATAAAGATATATCACCCCATAAGTATACATAACACATGATAGTGTAACCCCATAAAGTTGATATCGATCATTGAGCTTCCATTTCAACTCAACACATTTTGACCCTAGTGTTTTAGTTTCATCATAATTTTTTCAATTCTAAACAGGCTCATATACTATGGTGGTGTATGAAAAAAATCATATCACCTCAAATTCAAAGAAAACGCCTTAGAAGACTTATATTAATAAATTATATTTCTAATATATTAAAAATAGATAACATTCAATCTAAAGCACATTCTCCCCAATTCTTTATAATGTGTTGGTGGAATCTGTTTTTAAAATTATTTCAAATTTCATCCACATCCTACACATTACCCCATATAAATTATCTTTCTAAGAGGAATAATTTACCTTTATCCTCTCACTTATTCTCATGGAAGAGTTTTTACACTCATATTGTTTCTATTTTGTATCATTTGGAATGGTGGAAGGTTAAATTGGTTATTTTGTGTCAGGCCAAACTAATCTTCCATTATCCATGAGTCCTACCTATGATTGACATATAATTTTGGACTTGGAATTCTTATCCAATACACTCTTGGGGCAACATATTATAATTATATTGTAACATATTTGTCACACTAATCACTGATCATGTGAGAGTAGGGATATTGGATCGATTATCTCACAAACACAATTAATATTACCTCTTTCAATATCATCGTAATATGTTCAACAGCTTTTTCATCATATCTTCTATATGATGTTAAAATACATCATTCAATTCCTATAGGATAACCTAAATTTTTTTTATATATCAATCCTCACTTGAGAGATTAGTTTCCATATAACATTGGCCCCTTACTATGACACCTACTAGAACTACATGCTCCTTGACTCCCATTAATGCTAAATGTAGCGACATCCAAACCCCTATCATGAGCCCATTAAAAAACTATTACACCAAATGGGAGATTTTTTATGGGGTAATTAGACCCTTATGGGCCTTTCTCACATCCTCATTGCACTAATCTAGGCGGCATGAATATCTTTCCTCTAATGGTCCAATTATCACCACATAAAATTATGTGAAATTGTTAATAAATTTTGTTTATTGGAACAATGAAAGGAGAAGTATAGGACGACCAACACTAATTTTTAGTCTTCATTTATGAATAATCATTTTTTACATGATTAATGACATTATGGCCATTTAAAATTCTATATTACATGGCTAGTGTAAACAATAGAACTAGAAGATGAAGAGCTTCACATGTAATTTATGATTAATATATATGAAGATCATGAACTAAAGGAACATGTTGTTCACTCAACATTGATTATCTGGTTGGTTTGATTTTATATTATATTCATTGGGAAACAGGATATAAGTGTATCATGCCATTACTGGTGATCCACTTGTGCAATACAATATCTGAAATTCATTATACAATCGTCAGATGTTAGCACAACTTATCCAGATTGTGTGTATTATTTACAATTAATTGTAGAAGAATTCTTGAAGAATGATTAAGAACTCTTAGTGATCTCATGATTAATTGAGAGAGGAATAAGAGATATAATGTTCGAGATATCTTGATATATCATTAGGGGTTGGGAGATATTCTCTTAATCCATTGTGTACAATAAGATTTTTAATATAAATTGATATAATTATATATATTTTTTGGATGCATTATGGTAAAAAAATTAATGCAAATGACCCTTTATAGTTCTGTAATTTGTAGTTTACCTCATTTCTAATAATAATGTAATTATCATTCACTTGAAATGTGAATCACATTTTGAAAAAATATATAAATAATTTTTATTATTTCTAATTTAACCATTATGATCAATCTTTTTATCCTCTCCTACGTGTACTAAAATATAAATTCCATATGTTTATTAATGAAATTAGCATCACTAAATAATTAATTGATAAATAAATTGCTATTATATTAACTAAAACTCCAAATTTATCATTGAGAAACATTCTAAGGCACCCATATTGAAATAAGTTAATGTCTTAATGATATAAAACCTATTTTGATCACTTATCGTATAATATAATCCTATTATCATGATATCTCTAGTCATGTTTCTTGCATACTAGTGTCATCAACATATGTTATTGATGTCTCTTTCATTAAATTTATGACAATAAACGCTCATGAAAAAATCTATGGATATGGATTTATCTAGTTTTTTTCATTCCCATTAAGGTCCTATAGATAACAACTTATTTCAAGGCACATAAGGGATAAATGCAATAATATATTATCTATTAATGTGATATCACTAATGATGCACCCATCATATCCAACATCACTTTAAACTTTTCCATCACAATTTTCATCAATACATAAATGTACGTGACTCAAGGAAACAATTAATAATAATCATCATGTATGTGGATATATACATACATCCAAAGATAGAAAAATCGATTTATACATATAAATGTTGATATCCTATTGTGGGTCTCATCATTATAATCACCTGCACTAAAATTACCTTGGGTATACACAATAATATTTTGAATCAACATTTTATCAATATACACCCTTGATATCTTGAATATTTTGTGTCATATCATATTATATCATCTTGAAATATAACATATATTCAAGAATATTGTTGTATCACCTCTTAGATATCATTATATTTGGGAATTTTTATGAACATTGAGTGGGATATATTTTTTTATGTCTTTATCAAAAAAAAATTATGCATATAAATAATAATTATGCGAAAAAAACATTATCAATACAGAAAATAGGAAATCAGGTAAATATAATTTAGTTATAGGGGAACAATTAAAATAGAGTCCAACTTTCACTAGATCCAATTGGTAATAACCTTCATCCCACTTGATCTCATATTATACTCATGACTCATCTATTATAGATACTTTTTCATGTGTTCCCCCACATTTTACTTAGTGGATACTCTACAAACTGAAAAATCACATTGTTGTGAAAAAATAACTTCAGAGATGAACATCTAATGTATTATCATTTTTCCTTAATTATTAGAATGGATATTTGGAAGGAGACATTATGGAAGCATGATCACATTAAAATATGGTAGTTTCTTGACTATTCGAAATCACATCATTCTGTTAGAAAACATTTTGAATCAAAACATCTTCCTTTGATTCAAATGATGTTGAAATATACTTAGACTTCATTTTCAAATTAGTGATAACTAGCTTCTTTGAACTCCTCCATATCTTATATCCTCAGTTAAGAATAATGAAATATCCAGAACATAACTTTATATCATTCAGACATGTATTAACACTAGAAACAATATGACCCCTAATGAATAGCTCTTCATATCATTTATTGACCAATAAAATGACCATATTTTACATAATATTATTAATGATATTCTTTACTGAAATTTTTTTATAGCTTTATCAGAATGAATTTTCCATGGAATGGGAACTTTATTTATTCTATAATTGGTTCCCTAAAACATTCATATATTATCATCATTTACTAGAGAAAACATTCCTTCATGTTATGACATATCACATCCACCTAAAGGTTTTTTTAACAGAAATATATTTTCACATCAATTTATAAAATCTCATATCCATGTTAAGTTACTATGATAATAAATATATAGATGGATTTAAACATGAAGAATTCTGAATTGGTTTTTTCATATTTAATTACTTGACATTTTCTATACCATTTCCCATGATTTATTCATTATAGTTACTAAAATAGCCTTTCATGCCTAGTTGTATCATATATTTTCATTTACACCTAACATGATTGACACAAACTAGAGGAGATACCGAAACCCAAACATTTTTTTTGATATATAGATTCTATAATAGAATTTCTATCATCCTTCTATATTTCATCTTTAGAGTTCTCTAATTTCTCCTTTTAAGAGAGGGGAAAAATATTTTCAGCTAATAAGGAGTCACCGTCATTTCTGACTATAAAACTACGTCTTTTTGGTAATCATACATCTCTAGTTCTCTTATAAAGTACATGTATTTCAGGAACAACATATACTCATGAGACCTAAGGAATATATTCTTGTGCAATCTTTTATGTATATTGGGCATCAACATCATCTAATATAATATTTATCCCCTATCCTCCTTGATTATGTTCCCCCAATCAAGAAAGATTAAATTTTTATAATTGATACTTTATTTTACAAAGGGTTCTATAGATAATATCCCCCTGTGACTTGGGATTCCCAATAAAGATACACATTTTTTATAGAGTTCTGGTTTTTTATCAAGACTTAATAAATACCTCACAACCCAATTCAAAAACATGTGTAAAATGAGTTTCTTTCTACTCCAGAACTCAAAGGGAATATACTTTTCCATTTTACATGTTACTCAATTTAGTATATATGTTATTTAATGTAATGTATATCCCAAAAAGAATAATTGAATCTTGTGTGACACTTCATTGAACATTCCATGTTAATAATGGTATGGTTCCAACTATGTCATATAAGATGTGGTTATTTGATATAAAATCACATACTCTCATCAACAAAATTTTGGTTAAGATTCCCACCACCTCGATCCAAAATAAGTTTTTTTATCTTCAATCCAAACAAATTCTCAACCTAATTCTTCAACTCCTTAAACATATAAAATAATTAAAACTTGTACCTCATCCAGTATTTTTTACCCTACCTATTCTATTTATTACTAAAAGTAATTAATTATGAGAATCCACCACAATACATTTCTTAAAAAGGTATGCACACATCCATGTGCACTATTTCTAAAATCCCCTGGTCCCATTCACCATAGCCATTAAATAGTGTTTTTTTCATTTTCCTTTGTAAAAAATAATAATATATTTCAAGTGTTTTAATCTCAAAAAAGTCTACATAAGTATCTTGATAATCCTTTTTAAACGATTCTAGTTTAAATTACCATGATTGTGATTCCAAAAAAATTAGTGTTAAAAGAGTCATTTATATTTTTTTATCAATATCTAATTTTTTGTTCATAATTTAATACATAAAAATCATTTTTCATCTTTCTCATTTCATAACATGAGTTATTTTTTAAAAATAGAATCAAATAATACCAAAAATATTAATATATCCATCCATGAAAAATTAAGAAACCAAGAGGACATTTTTGGTAACACTAGGAATATAATATTAGTTATTTATAAAAAGTAATCATGATGGAAATGTGATATGCTAGTCATTAATAGATAGAGTATCGAAACATTCTCCATTGATAGATCATAGATCCCGCTCTCCTCTCACAACCTTCTAAAATCTTCATGGTTTATATATTGAGATGTTAATTAGAGAACCACATAATGTATCTAATAACAATCTTATTTATATAGAAGTATTAATCATGATAAAGAAATAACCCAAATAATATATTCAATTATATGGATTGGTGTAGTACGTATTATAGGGTCGCTAATAATCACATGAAAAACAAAACAAATCATGTTCTTTCCTTTTTTCCATATCTTGTTTCTCTTGGAAGAACAGTGATCTAAAGCCTTATACATGTATTGATTCTTAGGTCACCATTCATTATTTATCCTTTTTGTTTGTTAACCATAAATACAGTGGGTTATTCAATACCTATGTAACATCCCAGATAACTGAATAATATGACATTTTCATATTTATTAATATTTTTGAATTAAATATTAATTATACTTTAAATGGGTTTCTATGTTCGATAGCGTACCCGATACACAACAACGAGTTTCTTTGAAATCTTACGTTGCACACTAATAATAAAATATTATTATTTTAAATTTTAGTTAAATCCTAGACATTTTATTGGGGGGAATGAACAAAAATTAATACAATATGATTATACATTTGTTTTAAATATATTTACATTTATCCAATAAAAGTTAGAGGCTTAAATTTTGAATGAATCTAATTTTAAGTATAATTTACATTAAAGGGTCAATTTACCAACTTTTAATGGAGAAACCTCTTCAAATATAGTTTTGTTCACTTTAATACATTATAATTGACCAAATAAAACCCTTCTTTGGAATGGGGACATCAAATTTTACTATGGGTAATTTTTTGGTATTTTTCTGATAAAGTTAATTTTTTAATGAATTCCGAAAAATATTGTATTTTAATTCAAAATCCCCTGTTAAAATAATTTATTTATATGGTTAGATTATATTTTTAATTGGTTTTAAAGTTAAATTAGAATATATTTTTACCATTTAATCCAATTTTGGTAATTGGAATTAATTTCACTTTCAAATTTGACATAAAGAAGTATCATTCTTTGGATAGTTATTGTTTCTTAAAAACACACTATTTGTTTTGATAATGGTAATTAATTTTAAAATTAATTAATTACACTTCTATGTTTACAATTTTGTAAAATAGAAATCATTTTTTAATTCAGAATATCAAATATAGCTTAGGCTGAATTTTTGTTATTTTTCTGAAAAACATCAATTTTTGATGAATAGTGAAACCACTTACTAGTAGTAAAAAAAATGACTTTTTCATTTAAATGAAATTATACCCCTTATGTGAATATAATTTTGAAAATTCGACATACATGGTTATTATCAAGAAGTAAAATTTGTTTCAATAAAATAAAAATAATTTTTGGTGAATAATAACTTTTGACTTTTATTTACCACAGTTAAAGGTAAATAAGGTAATTCAAGGTAAAAAGAATATTATATTTATTTAAAATTACATTAACACTTGTCCTAACCTTATTGGATGAGTAATATCTGACCATCTTTATCTTTGGGTCAATTTTGGGACCCCGTGGAGCCACTTGTGAATGATAATGACACTTTAGAATAATTAATTTAATGTAATGGCAAAAATGATATAAACACATTGCTTTTAGTAAATTAATGTTTTATGGCGTTATATTTATCATATTTTGGACTATAAATATAAATTGGAAATATAAAAATATTTCATACATCATGGTATTTTTCTTATACTTTTTAGACATCACATAAATTAAATTATTTATGACACAATAATGTTGTAGTATTTAAGTCATTAATAAAATATTTAAATAAATAAGATTATAAATATTAAAATAAAATCCAAAACCTATCCAATTACTATTTTATGACATTATTTAGACTATGAGACATATTATATTTTAATTTAATGGTTTTTTTATCTTTAGAAACTGAATATCATTATGTAATAAAATAATATTATCACACTCTCCTAATGAGCCCCTTCTCTCCCTTATAAAAGAAGACCACTTATATCCAATTCCTCACACCACATAAACCTTGTGGATCATCCAAAATCTTCCCCATTAATCTCCCTACATTCCTCTACTCCTCCTAGAATCATTAACTTAGGATGAAGGCACTTGAAGAAGTCCTTTGGTTCAAACCCAAGGGAGTTACCCAAATTAAAGCTAAGAGTTTCTCTTAAATTGTTTTCATTTATATTACTTCTCCAACACCTAAACTCTTTTTACACCTTTATTTTGTAACATCACCAGTATTATCAATATACTAGGATGTTTTTATGAAGAGTATTCAAACTATACTTACACAGACCTCTATCAAATTGGAGAAGAACATAATGTTTCTGTGGATGGAAAACTAACACCTCACGAAACGATGATTGATTGATTATCTCATACCACCTCTCATGGTGTCCATTATGATGGAACTGTATTTAAATATGATATATATTATGTTTATTTTTTCTTTATTCTTATGTATTTTTTTTATATCATACCTTAATGGTTTCCATTATGTGTAAACACGAAAATTTCATTTGAGGAAGTGCAGACTACCGCCCCCTCAATGTGATATGACTCGTTAATGCCATTTGTGGGATGTATAAATGATGGAGTTAATAATATTATATATTATATTATATATGAAGTTATATTGGAATTATAATATTCCTATGTATCTTTATGTTTTATTTCCATTAAAATAAAAAATAGAAATGAAATTAGCGTTTATGCGTATGTACAGCTTACCGTCTCCATGAACGGTGTACTTCACTTCATAACTACAAATGATATGTTCTATTCTAAACATATATATAATGTATACATATGATATATATTATATCTAAATAATTAATTTCATTCTGGATATAATGGACTATTCAACACATGGACAACTTGTAAATATAAGGTGTTCATTTTTTACTCAGTTACGAAATATCGACAAAAAGACCATTATTAACTTAAATGATTACATCATGTTTATAACATGGTAATAAGTGATATAAAAGTAATTATAAACTCGAAAAAGGTTCTTAAGTATAAATTATCTTTGGTTTATTTTTCAGGAAGAACAAGGAACAAACGAGTCAAGTGGGACACGAGGTAAGGGATTTTTTTATCTCGCTTTTAATTCCATGAGATTTCAATTGTTCTCCACTTATTCATTGCATGTGGTGTATTTTGTACTTCCATTTGATATATGTTATCATTATAATCATTATATTCATGGAATTATGTGATTTATTAGGTGTTTATTAACTTTTGGTTATACGACTTAGTTGACTACAACGTGGTAAAGGGTTTCATCTCACTTTTTATTTCAGTGAGATTCATGCTATATTTGCCACTATTTCATTTTTTTCGTGTATTTAATTCCCATGATTGTAATATTTATGTAATATAAATTCATATATGAGATTTTACATCTTCATTTTATGATCCTTCTATCATGTGACGTATGTTTTGTAAGTTACTAAATTGGTAAGGGAACCTTTCACCCTCCACTTTTTAAAAGACTTATTTTTGTTCTGTATTTTAATTTACATTGTATTATGTTTTGATATGTTCTTCTATATCCTTATTGATTTAAAAAATTATTCCAAGTTATGATATACCCATTTAATCTCATCAACTCTTTTTTGGAATTTTAATGTGACACAGTTAAGCTGTCAAATGTTTCCAAGGGAACTTCTTAACCCAATTTCAATTATTTGGGTTCAACATGTACGTCTTAAATATGTCATCCTATGAATATGTGTGAATGAACTATGATTTTTTACACTTAACATCCACTTATATTGGGTTTATTTATATTTTTAACACACAATAATGTAATTGATTTATCTTTAATTTAAATATACCTTCATTATAAGGGATTTCATCTCAATTTACATTTCCACTAATACTTCACTGTTGTTATGCACCAATTCAATATTATATGGTGTATATACAGTCCATTGAAATATTATATCAATAATCCCTTTATTCTCATGATATTCTAATGTTATTATAAAATTTTATTCCTTAATATTTGTTTTCAAGCATGTATTTTTTTGTTAAAAAACACTTTAACTAAAATATTTTTTTAAATGTTTTAAATATTTATTCTTATAAATATTTCTAATTAATGTCCATGTTTTTGAAATGGGTTTTAGGATTTATATATATGGAATATAATGTAATGAAATTATAATTTATAATCTTTAATGTTTTATGGGACACTTTAATTCCAAAATCTCTTTTAAAATGGTTTCGAAAATTATATGATAAAGCATTGTTTATTTCAATATATTGATTTGATATATTGGAATGTGAAAATGGTATCTTTCCTTCATACTTATGTTATGTGTTATGATTATGTTATGGTTATTGGGAATTATTTACATATACAGGTGGTTCCATGATAAACCTAGGGCGGGTGAGCCTGAGATAGCTCTCCAATGCATTGGGTAACATGACTGAGGTAAACGTGAATGTTTATCTTAAGAGATTTAGGGAATATACTGTGATGGTTATTCCAAATGTGACACCCTATGTAGCAGTGATAGATAAAATTTATGTTTGATATGGATGACATAAGTAACCTTTATGATTTATTATTTGTGTGTGTAATTCATAAATTTTATGATTTCATAAGGTATGTTATGATTGAAAAGTATGGTTTCATTGATTTGTATTTATTGATGGGATAATTCTATCCTTCCTTATTTTATAACCCTTACAGATCTTTTTATTCTCATCCCATGTTTTTGAAATGTTTTCCACAGGACTTAAAGATGAATAGCGTTAATGATTGGATCATGGAATAGTAATTCTGTCTAAAACATGGAACTCGACATGCTTCTTTTAAGAGTTTTTATTTTATGAAAAAAAAAACGGATTCTGGATAGAAGTGTCTTATTTGTAATCTTTTGAGATGTAATAGTTATATCCTAATTATCTAAAAATTTAACCTGAAAAGATCCCCAATGTGAATTATTCATTTAATTCAATATTATGGAAGGTTTAAGGTCGGGTCCTAATAGTTGGTATCAGAGGTCAGTTTAGATAACATTAGAGGTTATGGTATTCTTTAAGAATAAGTGAAATTACCATAATGGTTGGGATTTTAGAAAGAGTCGTAGTTTTTTAGATAAAGTGAATGAGTTTAAGATAACATGAATAATTATATCTTAGTATTTAACCTCCTCATAAGATATTTTATGATTATTTTACTGATATACACACAATTACCTTTCGGGTTTTAGTCAATTGTTGGATATAGTATGCATGAAAGTAACAATGGATGTGAAGAAAAATATGATGGTTTTATGAATGAGTAATTGAATTAAATGGGAGCTATAATGAGAACTCTTGTGGTTATTCTCAACCAACTATCTGGAGTCATGATTGACAACTTTAACATTGGTGATTTTTATAATGCATCGTATATGTGAGAAACAAATCCCCATGGATGTTCAGGTAATAATCATAAAGGTATGTTTGTTCAAAAACCTATGAATCAAGTATGTGGAAAGAAACACCTAAGAAAATGTTTCAAAGGGATAGGATGATGCTATAGATGTGGGAATGAAGGTTATAAAGCAAGAACCTGCCATGGAAAAAGAAAGTATTCAGTTGACTCTAGGAAAGGGAAAGAAGTTATTGTTGAGGGATTAATTGAATGTTTTAAATGTAGTGTGCATTGTAATTATACAAACACATGTCCTATAAAGATGTTTTGGGAATGGGATCACCATGATTGTAAAAATATTTTTTAACCAATACCTAATGTCATTCTGATTGAGGATGAAGAAACTGATAATGACCAAAGAAAGGTATGGATTATTTCCGAACATATGCTTTGATATAATTTAATCTTAGGATATGATTCAAGATTTTTGCATGTAGGAAATAATTATATCAGAATAAGTTGAAAAGGAATGGTTAATGGATCATAAAGACTGTTTAATGAGTAATAAGTCAACATATAATGGATTTAAGAATTATGGTAGATTTTAGGATGGTGAAATTCCAAAAAGTATTAAGGCTCTATTGATGATGGAAATTACATTAGAATAATTTTAATAGTATGTGTAACCCTGAAGTATGATATATGAAAATTTAATTCAATGAATAATTATCTTTTATTTTGTGGATATAGTTATAAAGAACCATTTCGGTTTATATGATCCTTGAATTTTAGGAAATTATAAGTTAATACATTTTTTGGATGAAAAATGAATGTTATTAGAAAAACTCCATGGTTAAAATATGTTATGGTTATTTTTGTTAAATTTATCTCTTTTTTGTAATGCTATAAAATTATATAGTTTTTGGAAAAAAGGACATCATGTGGACTTTGTGACAACCCGTCGCATTGGAAAAACCTGCGAGAATCGAAACCACAACCAAAGTGAAACTGATATTTATCGCCTACCACTGGACTACGTGAAGCCACTGGTTTGTATGACTAATTCTTTTTAGTTAGATAATTTTATGAATCAATAAAAAGTTGATTTTGGGTTATTTATGGAAATGATTAACCTATCATCGAGGATATGTCATTAGGATAATTACTTTTCAATATGAGACTTTAATAGTAACTAATGTTATTTGGAGATAAATTTTATGATTTATCTCAGAAGACTATGTGATTAGATCCTTTTGAGATTTGGGTTTTAATCTTAGTTTAGATTACATTGACAAATTTTATATACAACTATTTATTGAATGGTTTTGTTGAACTTTGTGTTTTGTTTGACAAATTTTAGAGATTAAAAGTAGTTTTTATTTTTGTAAAATATTATCCTTTTTGGGGATTATCAAATCTGGTGCTAAACATTTTAGTTTTGGTTCAGGTCTAAAGACATTGGAAATATATAGTTCATTTTCTGTGAATTATGTAATTATCTCGAAGTTGATTATAACACTCTTAATGTGAAAAAAAATCATCATGAATACTCATCATTTGGAGAAAATATGGGTTTGTTTTAAAAATCAATTAAAAGATGAATGTCAACATAAAAATTTAGTATATTTCTTTAAATTTTTAGTTAATCTCATAAAAAAATTCTTCAATGAAAAGTAACTTAAAACAAAAACCTTATCTGTTAAGTTTTCCTACTGGGGAATAAAGACTGTTTAACGCATCACAAGTTTTTGACTTTCTGGTGGATAACCTTCTCCAAAACATCTTTTCTATCACTCTTCATCAAAACTTGATTGTTTGTTTTCTCCTTCATACCCATGTTTTCATGGAATCCTAGTATCTGTTGTCTCGAGTAACCTTTTAATTCTTTTTCTTTTATTTTTAAGTGATAGCTTTATTGACTCTTTTTTCGATGTGGGGCTTTCAATGATGTTCCCAAGCCCAAATATAAAAATATGAGGATGCAATTCCCAAAAGGGGGGAAGGATGTAACACCCTGGATAAATGAAGAATATGGCATTTTTATATTTATTAATATTTGTTAATTAAATATTAATTTTACTTTAAAGGTCTTTCTATGTTCGATAGCATAACCGATACCCAACAATGGGTTTCTTCAAAATCTTACTTTGCACACTAATAATATAATATTATTATTTTAAATGGTAGTTAAATCCTAGCCGTTGTATTGGCTGGAATGAACAAAACTAACTAAAATATTATTATACATGTTTGTTAAGTGTATTTACATTTATCCAATAAAATTTAGATGCTTAAAATGTGAATGAATCTAATTTTAAGCATAATTTACATTAAAAAGGTCAATTTACCGCCTTTTAATGGAGAACCCTCTTTAAATATAGTTTAGGTCACTTAAATTCATTATAATTTACAAAATAAAATCCTTATTTATAATTGGGACATCAAATTTCTCTATGGGTAATTTTTTGGTATTTTTCTGATAAAGTTCATTTTTAATGAATAGTGAAAACATTGTATTTTAATTCAAAAGTGCATTTTAATCAAATTTATTTATATGGTTAGATTATCTTTTTAATTGGTTTTAAAGTGAAATTAGAATATATTTTTACCATTTAATCCAATTTTGGTCATTGAAATTAATTTCACTTTGAAATTTGACATAAACAAATATCAATCTCTTGATAGTTATTGTTTCTTAAAAACACGATATTTGTTTTGATAATGGGAATTAATTTTAAAATTCATTAATTCCACTCGTATGTTTATAATTTTTTAAAATAGACATAATTTTTGAATTTGTAATATCAAATATAGCTTAGGATGATTTTTTGGTATTTTTCTGAAAAACTTCAATTTTTGATGAATAGTGAAACCACTTAGTAGTAGTTAAAAAATGATTTTTTCATTTAAATGAAATTTTACTGGTTCTGTGAATTGAATTTCCAAAAACCTTCATACATGGTTATTATCAAGAAGTAAAATGTGGTTCAATAAAATGATAATAATTTTTGGTGAATAGTAACTTTTGACTTTTATTTACCACGGTTAAAGGTAAATAAGGTAATTCAAGGTAAAAAAAATATTATAATAATTCAAAATTACCTTAACACTTGTCCTAATATTATTGGATGAGTAATGGCCGACCATGGGCATCTTTGGGTCTATTTGGGACCCCCATAGATCCAATTATGAAAGATAATTATACTTTAGATTAATTAATTTAATGTAAAGGAAAAAATGACATAAACAAAAGTCTTTTAGTAAATTAATTTTTATATGGAGTTATATAAATTATATTTTCTACTATAAATATTAATTGGAAAACTAAAAATATTTCCTACATCATTGAATTTTTTGTATAATTTTTATACATCACATAAATTAAATTATTTATGACACAATAATGATGCAGTATTTACCTCATTAATAAAGGATTTAAATAAATAAGATTATAAATATAAAAAAACATCTAAAACCTGACCAATTCCTATTTTATCACATTATTTAGACTATGAGTCATATTATATTCAACTTTAATGATTTTTTTACCTTTAAAAATAGAATACCATTACATAATAAAATAATATTATCACACTTTCCTAAAAAGCTCATCCTCTCCCTTATAAAAGGAGACCACATCTAAAAAATTCCTCAGACCTATCAAGCCTTTTGGATTGTCTAAAATCTACCCAATTAATATCCCTACATCAATATCCTCCTTTGAGAAGCCTTACCTTAGGCAGAAGGCACTTCAAGAAGTCCTTTGGTTCAAACCAAAGGGAGTTACCAAAATTAAAGGTAGTGGTTTCTCTTAAATTGTTTTCTTTTATTTTACTTCTCCAAACCAAAACTCTTTTTATGCTTTTCATTTGTACCAACACCATAATCATCAATATACTAGGATTTTTGTATGAGAAGGACTCAAACTACACTTACACACACCTCCATCTAATGGGTGAATAACATAATGTTTCTGTGGATTTAAAACTTACACCTCACGAAATGATGATTGTTCGATTATCTCCTACCCCCTCTCATGGTGGCCATTATGATGGAATTATATTTATATGTGATATATATTACGTTTATTTTTTCTTTATGCTTCTGTATTATTTTATAGCATACCTTTATGGTTTGCATTATATGTAAACACGTTAATTTCATTTGAGGAAGTGCGGAAAACCACCCCCTCAAAGTGATATGACTCGTTAATGCCATATGCGGGATGTATAAAGGATGGAGCTAATGATATTATATATGATAATATATATGAAATTATATTGAAATTATAATATACCTATGTATCATTATGTTTTAATTCCATTAAAATAATAAATAGAAATGAAAGTAGCGTTCATGCGTACGTATGACTTACCGTCTCCATGAGCAGTGCATTTCATTTCTTACCACCAAATGATATGTACTATTATAAATATATATAGATATACTGGATAAATATGATATATATGATATCTAAATAATGAATTTCATTCTGGATATAATGGACTATTTACCACATGGAAAACTTTTAAATATAAGGTGTTCATTTTTTACTCTAGTACCAAATATCGACAAAACAACCATTATTTACCTAAATGATTACATAATGTTTATAACATGGTAATAAGTTATTTAAAATGAATTTTAAACAAGAAAAATATTCTTAATATATTATAAAATAACTTCAGTTTATTATTTAGGAGGAACAAGGAACAAACGAGTCAAGTCGGACATGAGGTAAGGGATGTTCTTATCTCACGTTTAATTCTGTGAGATTTCCATTTTTTGCCACTTATACATTGCATGTGGTGTATTTTGTACTGACATTTGATATATATAATCATGATTCTCATTATATTCATGGTATTCTGTGATTAATTTTGTGGTTATTAACTTTTGGTCATGTGAATCAGTTGATTACAATGTGGTAAAGGGTTTCATCTCACTTTTTATTTCCTTGAGATTCATGATATATTTTCCACTATTTACTTTTGCGTGGTGTATGTACTGCCCATGATTGTACTATTTGTGTAATATAATTTCATTTATGAGTATTTACATCTTCATTGTATGATCCTTCTTTCATGTGGCGTATGTTTTGCATGTTACCAAATCGGTAAGGGAACCTTCCACCCTCCTCTTTTTAAAAGACTTCTTTTTGGTGTGTCTTTTAATTTACATCTTATTATGTTGGAATATGTTCTTATATATCCTTATTTATTTAAAAATTATTTACATGTTAGAGATACCCTTTTTATCTCATCAACTCTTTTTCTGAATTTTAATGTGACGTCGTTAGGCTGTCGAATTTTTACAAAGGAACTTCTTAACCCAATTTCAATTCATTGGGTTCAACTTGTACTTATTCAATATGTCATCCTATGAATATTTGTGAAGGACCTATGATTGTTTTACACATAATTTACACTTATATTGGGTGTATTTATATTTTTGACACATAATTATGTAAGTTATTTATCCTTAATATTAGGATATCATCTTTATAAGGGATTTCATATCAATTTACATTTCCACTAATACATCAGTGTTGTTATGAACCAATTCACTCTTATATGGTGTATATACTGTCCATTGACATATTATATCATGAATATATTTATTCTCATTATATTATAATGTTCTAATTAAATTTTATTCCTCAATTATTTGTATTCAAGTGTTTATCTTTTTGTTACAAAAACTCTTTAACTAAAATATCGTTTTAAATGTTTTAATGATTTATTATTCTATATATTTCTAATTAATGTACATGTTATCAAAATCGGTTTTAGGATTTATATATATAGACATTAATTTTTTAAGATGATAATTTAAAATCTTCAAAGATCTATGTGACACTTTTATTCAAAAATCTCTTTTTAAATGGTTTTGAAAATGATTTGATAAAGAATTGTTTATTTCAATATCTTGATTTGATATATTGGAATGCAGAAATATTTTATTTCCTTTAAACATGTGTTATGTGTTATGATTATGTTATGGTTATTTGTAATTAATTACATATACAGGTGGTTTCGTGATAAACCTATGGTGGGTGAGCATGAGATATCTCTCAAATGCATTGGGTAACGTGACAGATGTAAGCATGAATATTTATCCTAAGAAATTTAGGGAATATATTGTGATCCGTATTCCAAATGTGACTCCCTACATATCTGTGATAGCTAAAATGTATGTTCGATGTGGATTCCATAAGTAACCTTTATTATTTATGATTACTGTGTGTTATTCATAAATCTTATGATTTCGTAAGGTATGTTATTAATGAAAATTATGGTTTCATTGATTTATATTTATTGATGGGTTAATGTTTTCCTTCCTTATTTTATAACCCTTACTGAATTTTTATGCTCATCCCATGTTTTTGAAATATTTTCCACAGGACTTAAATATTAATAGGGTTAAGTATTGGATCAAGTAAAATTCATGTTGTCCAAAACATGAAACTAGACATGCTTTTTAAGAGTTTTTATTTTATGAAAAAATGGATACTGGGTAAGAGTGTCTACTTTGTAGTATTTTGAGATGTAATAGTTTTGTCCTAATTATCTAAAACTCTATACCTGAAAATATCCTCAATGAGAATTATTCATTTAATTCAATATTATATAAGGTTTAAGGCTGGGTCCTAATAACCTATATCTTTATTACCTTTGATAATAAGACTAAAATGTCATGAAAGTGTCTTCTTATTGTTCCAATTACTATAATTCAAAATATTTATAGAAAACGACCTAGTCCATGAGGGAAGAATGTGATAAATGTGAAATTCATCACGAATATTAAAGCCAAAGATGTATTAGAACTCTATATATCCAGTAAAATTGACCATAAGAGGACCTGAAATCGTGGAATCCCCAATATTTCATGTGAACAAAACATTAGATATCTCATGTCCCTCATGTCTCTACTTCTAGGTATGGTGATTAAAAATCAATGAAATGATGTTATAATCAACAAAATATTAAAATTTCATTAAAATATCATTAATAAAAGGGAATTTTATGAAACATTGGACATATATTACATTTTCCAAATGCTTTGCATAGTTATATAACTACTACTCCCTATATTCATTTTCATGTGACTCTATAAGTGGTGGTTATAGTATGTATAATTTTCATTTCATTGTGTATTATAAATAATAAGTCCCTAATAAAATCATGGAAATTAGTGCATATGATAATTTAATCCTTCTTTATTAGGGATTTTAGAGATATTTTCGATGTTTTTGGATATTCCATTTCTATAATTTAAGGATTGAAAATTAATAATTCCTTGATCATAAAATCATACTAATAAATTTAAATTTTTAATAAATTTTATTAATCTCCTACAATTTTTCCAAAACCTAATACCAGTAACGATTAATTTTGAAATATCTTGTTGATTAAATATTAAAGTCAAAAAGATCCATATTTCCCTTTTTCATTATCTAAAATATAGACTAGAATATAATTTGACGGTTTTTAGGTAGGAGTAAATTATCCTCTTCATTTTCACATTGTTACTTGATAATTTAGGGGACTTATTCATATGAAGATAATAAATAAATATTTCCTCAACCCATGTCTCTTAGTTACAAAATGTCCTGCTTGGAAACTAATCCCTTCATGTGGACCAGGTTTGGTAAAAACAATACCTAAGGAAAAATGATTCTAGTTAATTTAAAGCACCCAAAATTGGGGAAGTCATGCCCTTTGAAGTATGAGTTCGATTTTGACTTTTGTAATTAAAGGATATACATACTTAATATTTTTGTTAAATGATTTTAATACTTATTCATACAAATAATTGTTTTATATTATCAAATTTATTTGTATAATTAATTGGGTTTTTTATTATGAGAATAACCATGATTGATAAATCATTGACACATATTTTTTGTTTATTTTATTCAATATTTCATTCTTGTTAATTCATTTATTATATGGTCGGGAAGTATCATTAAACATTAATAATCAACCATTTATCTTATATAAATAAAATATATATGTCAAGATAATTATATTATATAATGGTTTTTTTATCTAAGGAATTATAATATAACCATCATCCTTAATTGAAAAAAACCTAGGACGATATCATGGTTCATGTTGTAACATTCTACCATGGATTCTATACATCACATTAATTACATACTCCCTAGCTAAAAACTCATAATGAATCCAATCACTTGATATATACACCATTATATATTCTTTTACTAATAAAAAAGTGAGAGGATCTAATGTATTGTATAAACTGGTCATACACAAAAGAAAATACAGATATTCATGCAATCATAAAAATAAAGATTATGGGATAACATGCATTGAATGAATTTTAATGTAATAATAATAAATCAAAATAAAAAAATATCATATACTAGGATAGTATAATCTCATGATCATCATAAAAATAAAAACTAGTTATACATTTTTAGTATAGATGTCAATTACTGTGATTTGACCATTAATTATGATAAAAATTCATGAAATATTTAATTTATTTAGTTTCTGATATTTTAATCAAAGAATACTTAAAATATCATCATCCATAATCTGAATAAAAATAAATAATTTTATTTCTTTTATAATTAATGAATTTCACAGGTGTACTCAAAATAAGATACATATACTCATCATAAGTTCTTAGAATGATCTATGTGCCAGTGCATTTCCTAGGAATCCAATCAAAATTTCATAATAGAAAATCACATACGTTGTACTTACAAATTAATAACACATTGAAAACATGTTAATTACACTATATATTATTCAATTGATGACTGATGAGTTCACTATAAGAAAATACAATATACAATATGTAGTTTTTATAATCTAACATAGAATTGATTTAATTATTCAATTCTTATTTGTTAAATTTAGCGCACTATCTGCATCAAAGTAAATGGTCCATACTATGTCACGCTGTGTGTAGTCTCATATACATGTGTTGGCAGAACATTCCTTTGGGACCATGAATATTTCATATCATGGATGTGTATAAGGTACACAACATTTTACCATTCTTAATTGTAGTGTGGACTCAATGTTACAAAGACTATCAGTCCTTGTGTGGTATAAAAGATAAAATACATTATTGGACCATTGGTTTTTCATATGTGATAATATGATTATTGTACACTATGTACTAGAGTTATAGAGCATGTAGTTATTCAAACCATGTGAAATATTATCTACATCGAATCCCTAATCTGCAGTCATCAAACTGATCAATTGTTTTCATGAGATGTATTTTATATCCATGGGTATATGGAATGCAGTTTGGTTGTACATGTCTGGTAGTATTTTTTTCCATACAATAACCTTGATAACTTTCATAGAGAATTTTTATATATTTATTTATTTTATCATTAATAATTTACTAATAAAAATTGAAATAATGAAGAAAGTGAATAGATTTTTATGTATGAATATTATGAATGAATCTATCTTAAGAAAAATAAATACCCAAAAATATAAAATAACATTTATTAATAAGTAATTATAAATTACTCATGTGACTACTCTGATTCCAATTGTAGGTTTATAGAAATACAGAAGTGCCTAGATTACATGGCTAGCAAAATATTTTAGTAATAATTTATGAGTAATCATTTCTTTTTACAATAATTAATAACATCCAAAATGAAAATTATTTATTTTGTAGATTACAGTGAAAAATGGAATCATAAGAGGAGGAAGTTAACATCAAATTTATAAATAATTTATAAGAGGTCTAAAATTTTATGAACTTATAATACTATCTTCATTAATGATCAGGTTGAATAGATTGTTCCATTCCATTTTTTTGTAGGTATCAAGTGAAGAATCACTCTAATATAGAACCACACAACCACCACAATATCTGAATATTTTTGTAGAATCTTCTAGTTCGATAATAATTGATCTGAATCCGTTATGTTTTAAGTGGATGATTACATTAATATTATTCATCAATAATGAACAAAATTTAGTTTCCTCTTGATGTCATGAGATATGAGGATATTAAATCATGTTCTTCATATATAGATATATCTATTGTTATTGATATAGACTCTATCAATCTATTATTCATATCATGTGTAGTTATGTAATGTGATATAATTGAATAATTATTACGGAACATTCTATTTTATAAATTAACACACAGGACCCTTAACCTTCTTATATTTCATATTTCTCCCATGGATGATAATAATATAATTATTATTCACTTAACGTACCCATAACCTTTAGAAAAAAAAGATATCATTTATATTATTTACAATCATACCCTTATGTTTTGTCCAATTATCCTCCTCAACTTTTAATAATACTTAAATAATGAGTATATATATTAAATGCAAACATCACTACATTATTCATCAATAAATAAAATAAATATTATATTTTCCAAACCATTAAAATAGATATTTCTTATTATTATTTTAATAGCATATTATTTTTAACAACTTCTGATTAAATCATGGAAATCAACTAAACCCGAAAAAAAATTTATTACTATGACTTGTTAAATTAAATACTGGATTTAACTAAATTATAGATAATCTTAGTGTGTGACCCTATAGGCATTTTTTTAGAATGAGGTAGAATCAACAAAATAGAAAGGTTAGAATATGATGACACATTAGGGAACCCATAGATATGATGTTAATTCCGCAAGGACATACAACCTCCAACAAATTCTTACCGTGTAACATAATCCTTTTTTAGCTATCTTAAATTAATAAAATTTTATACTAGTTTCATCAACATATGTTCCCTATGTCTCTTTCTTTAGATCTCAGAAAATGAACTCTCCCACAAAACACCATAGACTAGGATTTATCTATGTAGTTCTATTATAATCAATTCTACTGTTATATCAACTTTTTTAAAGGAAAAAGGGATAAATAATTTCTATCCATATACATTAATGAAATATAACTCATGATGAACCCAACGTGTCTTAAACATCCATGATATTATGTTGTAACGCTATATTTCATTACATCATAGTATGAAATGTTTGGTATCCATTAATTATAATATTAAAGAATAATTATTATCACACACATCCACAAATAGGAACATCTAATGTCACATGTAAATGTGGATTTACTATTGGTGTGTCTGGTTCTCAAAATATCATGCACTATATAATAATAATGGGGTACACAAGGATTGTCTTCCAAAAAAATATTGTGAATCACCACCCCTAATAACATATATCATTTCAATCCAATAAATTTCTTAGATCTATCTAAATAACATATATTCAAGAATACTATCATGTAATTAAATAGTTTTCATCATTGAGGAGAACATTATGACTATTTAGTGAAACAAATATTATTGGGACATTTTTACATGAAAATAATATGTAGAGGAAAAATAATTATGAGATAAAAAGTTCCATTAATAATGAAAACATTTAATCAGGTACATAAAATTTAGTTATAGGGAGCCAACTCCGACACTATGTGTATTACCCAAAAAGGAACACCTAGTGGTAATGAGTTCTTGACCTTAAAGGAACAACTTATGTTTAATGTTTTGGTAACATAAATAATTGACCTTATTTATGTCAAAAATGTGATTCCATAAACTAAGCATCCTTAAAGAACATTAATATCATACATGAACCATGGTTGAACTTTTTACCACACCTCAAATCTTGATGTAATTTTAATTTTTACTATGATCTTATAGGTTATTGGCCTTTTTTTACTCCTCATTTAGATTCATGATGCATTACTATTTTTTCTTAAGAGTAATTGAACTCTTCCTTAGAAACATATTCCTCCATTATCAATATTTTTCCCCATGATTTGGAACAACATTATTATTTT
Organism: Viscum album; assembly: GCA_963277665.1. Classification (NCBI taxonomy): domain Eukaryota; kingdom Viridiplantae; phylum Streptophyta; class Magnoliopsida; order Santalales; family Viscaceae; genus Viscum; species Viscum album. Next base: position 1,967,319,183 of record OY728133.1, read on the forward strand.
TCAATGAAACCGGATCCCCTACATCAAAGGATATTGGCCAAAATAGGATCAACTCTTGTCTAGGGAACACACCTTGAAAGAACCATCCTCTTCACTTAACAGAATCCACCATGATGATGTTGAATGAAAAAAAAATATTATCACCCAACCAAGGAATACATACTAGTGGAGAAATCTCTAAAGTAATGGTTGTGGATTCTGTGAGATGAAAATGGTCAACGATTTTCCTCAGTACACCAATCCCACTCCATCCATCAATATGGAGACATGTGGTTATAGATTACCTTTATCCACATTCCATTTGGTCATGTTGAGTTCTGGCACCAATATTGTTATTACATTATTGACCTTGAAAATTTATAGGGAAATACATCTAATAGATTTGCACGATCTATATTAATACATCATTATGGGATTCCAATGGTAATCAAAAAATATTTTGATATCAACCCTTCTAGATCTATCTGTTACTCATACATAATAAAATTTCATTATTCCCTTATCTCATATATCAATCATGAATCATAAGGAATTATATATTTAAAATTTATATTAATATTATTGAATGAAAATTTCATCATAGAGAATTCAAACAATTGAAATATTTATTTCTTAATAAAATTGTGTCTTTCATCTACAAATTGGAGCATCTTCAACTGTTATAAAAAGTGTCTTCGATAGATCTACATGGTAAATGGAATCACCAATATTGGGTAATATAAGGCCCCAGCCTTAAACCTTACTTAAACTTGAGTTATTACAAGATTACACATTGAGGATCTTTTCAGGTTTAGAGTTTTAGAGAATTAGATCATGAAACTTGCATTACATTCCACATTTAAACAAGGTGGTTACATAAAAGACAATATTCATTCTTCCCATCAATGGAAACCTATTTAAAATAAAACACGGATTCTTTCTTGACACATCCTTGACAATATCGTCACATCATGTACCTTTCCCTTGACCTGTGAAAAGCATTTCAAAAACTTGGGATGAGCATAAAAAGCTCAGTAAGGGTTATAAAAATATGGAAAGGAAACATGAGTTCATATATACATAAGAATGAAATCATACTTTACCCATAAAACATAGGCATATCAAATCATGAATAAATCATAGAAAACATAAGACATAAAGGTAACTTGAGGCATTCATAACATTCTTACGTAGGGAGTAACCCTCTTGGTTACGTTTGGAATACCCATCACAGTATATTCCCTCAATCTCTTCGGAGAAACCTTAACGTTTCACTCCTTCGCGTTACCCAATGCATTGGAGAGCTATATTGGGCTCACCCGCCCTTAGTTTATCACGGAACCACCCGTTCTTCATAACAATGCCCAAGAACCATAACATAATCGTATCACATAAACATGAATAAAGGAAACATAACATTTCCACATTTCATTCACAATATAACATTTTAGGATATTGAAATAATGAATCCATTCAAAAAGAAACCATTTTCAAAACCATTTAAAACATTTAATAAAAAGATTTTTGAATCAAAGTGTCCCATACCACCTTGAAGCTTTTAACATTTTAAACCATTAATATCCATATAAATAAATCCTTAAATCCATTTTGAAAACATGGATATTAATAAGAACAAATAATTAAAACATTTAAAATGATATTTTGGTTAAAGGGGTTTTACCAAAATTAGAGACACTTGAATACAATAATCGAGGAATAACATTTAGTCAGAACTTTATGATATCATGAGAATAAAAGGATTAATGATATAATACTCCAAAGGATAGTATATACACCATATAAGAGTGAATTGGTGCATAACAACAATGAACCCTCAATAGAAATGTCAAATGTGATGAAATCCCTTATAAAGAAGGTATCCTTAAATTAAGGACAAATCAATCTCAAAAATATGTGTGACAAATATAAATACACCAAATATAAGTGGATATTAAGTGTAAAACATTAAAATGCCATTCACACATATTCAATGGATGACATATTCAATGACTACATGTTGAACCCAAAGAAATCGAAATTTGGTTAAAAAGTTCCCTTGACAGCCTAACGGCATCACATCAAAATGAGTTGATGAGAGATAAAAAGTGTATCTCATCACCTGGACATTAAATTTACATCAATAAGGATATATGAGAACATATCCCAACATAACAATATTTAAATTAAAAGACCCAACAAAATAAGTCTTTTAAAAAAAAGGAGGGTGAAAGGTTCCCTTGCCGACTTGGGTATCTTTCAAAACATACACCCCATGAAAGAAGGACAATAGATCATTGATGTAAATACTCATAAACGAAAGTATATTACACAAGGAGTAGAATAATGGGAAGTACATACACCACTCAATGGAATTTGTGGCAAATGTATCATAAATCTCACGGGAATAAAGGTGAGATGAAAGATCCTTTACGAAAACTCAGCAGCCTAACAGCGCCACATAAAACTTCTGAATATGGATTGATGAGTTCAAATAGGGTATCTCATCACATTAAAATAAAATGTACAGAAATATTAATATAAAAGAACATCCCCCAACATTACAAATAGGGGCTTAAAATAAGTGATGTAAAGGAGAGTACTTAAAAAGAAAGAGAGAGGTTAGATCTCTTACGAAAGTTCGGCAGCCTAACGGCGCCACTCAAAAATTCCAAAATGGATAGATGAGAGAGAATAGGGTCTCTCATCACATGAACATAATAATTACAGTAAGTGTAATATAAAATATCATCCCAATAACAAGAAATATGAGCTTTAAAAGGAATGACATAAAAGTGTGTACTTAAAAAGAAAGAGAGGAGTAGGATCCCTTACCTCGGGTCCGACATGACTCGATCGTTCTTTAATCTCATGAATAATAAACTTGAGTAAATTTCTTAATTCCTTAAGAACCTTTTTCAAGTTCATTATTACTTTTATACCACTTATTACCATGTCATAAACATTATGTAATCATTTAAGTTAATAATATTCATTTTGTCGATATTTAGTTCTTAACTCGAAAGTGGACTTCTTACAATTACATGTTGTTCGTGTGACCAAATGTTTATTATATCCTGAATTGTATTCATTATGTATATGTCATATATATCCAGTACATTCATGCATTTATAACATTACATAATCATTTAGAGGTAATAAATGAAATGCACCATTCATGGAGACGGTAAGCCGTACGTACGCATGAACGCTACTTTCATTTCTATTTCGTATTTTATAGAATGGAATAATAATTATATAAAGGTATATTATAATTCCAGTATAATATCATATATAATATCATATTTCCATCCTTTATACATCCCACATATGGTATTTAACGAATCAAATCACTTTGAGGGGGCGGTAGTCCGCACTTCCTTAAATGAAGATATCTCGTATACCCATAATGGAAGCCATAAAGGTAAGACAAAAATGAAAAATACAGAAGCATAAATAAAACATAAACATATTATATATCATATATAAAAATAGTGACATCATAATTTCCACCTTTGAAGGTGTTAAATGAGTATTGAACAATCATCGTTTCGGGAGGCAGAATTTCACCAAGCACGGAAACCGTATGTTCTTTAACCATTTGATGTAGTTGTGTGAGAGTGTAGCTCGAATAAATCTTATAAAAACATCCTAGTATATTGTAGATACTGGTTTTGTTACAAAAGAAGTAAATAAAATGAGTTTAGGGGGTTGGAGAATCAATATAAAACAAATGATCATGAGAGAATGAATTACCTTTAAAAGAGTAACTCCTTTTGATTTGAGCCTAAAGGATTCCTTTGAAAGGAATCTGCCCAAAGGGAATCCTCTAGGATGAGGAGAGGGATGTGGAGAGAGTAAATGGGCAGGGTTTGGCCGAGCCAAAATCTTGAGGAGTGTGTTAAATGAGGTAGAGGTGGGGGCCTTTTATAAGAGGATAGGAGGGGCACTTTTGGAAAGTAAAGAAATATTACTTTATTTGAAAATGTGTTTCGGTTTCAAAAGGTCCCACATTGATATAATTCGTGGATAAGGTGACAAGGCTTAGAAATCCACTCATCCAATAAGTTTTTGACATGTTTAGTTCATATATTTTACATTATCTTTCCATTTTATTTAAATCGTCAAATAATGATGTCATCGCTGCATCATTATTATGTCATAAATAATTTAATTTATTTAATGTCTAAAAATTATAAAAAAAAATACTATGATTTAGGAAATCTTTTTAGCTTTCCAATGAATATTTATAATCAAAGCGATGACTTCTATAACACTAATTATAATTTTTTTTAGTAAAACATATCATATTTGTGTCAATTTTACTTTTACATTAAATAAAATGTTATTTATGTCATTTCCCAACCAAAGTGGATCCATGGGGTCCCCAAGTTGAACCATGGCTTGTCTTGGTCGGCCATGATACAACCAATGAGGGTAAGACACGTGTCATGCTCATCTCATTTTATTAAAGCATTATTTTTACCTTAAACTACACTAATTACCACTAATCGCGATTAAAAACTTAATAAGTTACTATTCACCACAAATTATTTTAATCTCATTGAACCACATTTTACTTCTTAATGAAAACCATGTATGTAGGATTTTTGAAAATCAAAACACAATGATGGAAAAGTTTCATTTAAACGGAAAATCAGTTTTTATAAGTACCACTTAGTGGTTTCACTATTCATCAAAAATTGAAGTCTTTCAGAAAAATACCAAAAATTCACCTTAAGCTATATTTGATATTCTGAATTCAAAAATGAAGTCAGTTTTACAAAATTTAAAACATATAAGTCACATTAATTAATTTAATAATTAATTCCCGTTGTCATCACAAATAGTGTGTTTTATGAAACAATAAGTATCAAAAGATTGACAGTAGTTTAAGTCTGATTTCAAAGTGAAATTGATTCCAACGACCCCTATTGGATTTAATGGTAAAAATATTGTCTAATTTCACTTTAAAACCAATTAAAAATATAATCTAATCATATAAATAAATTAGATTAAAAAGTGGTTTTGAATTAAAATACAACATTTTACACTATTCATTAAAAAAATGAACTTTATCGGAAAGATACCAAAAATTTACAAAAAGTAAATTTTGATGTCCCGATTCTTAATAAGAGTTTTATTTGGTCCAAAAGAATGTTTAAGAGTGAACAAAACTATATTTAATGACGGTTCTCCATCAAAAGGTGATAAGTGAACCTTTAGTGAAAACTAGGGCATATACGCCTAAAATTGAGTTCTTTCCGTATTTTAAGCCTTTATCTTTTATTGTATAAATGTAAAAATATTTAATAACATATATAATCATATTTTAGTTATTTCTATCCATTCCCGCCACTACAACGGCTACATGTTAACTACCATTTAAAATAATATTATTTTATTATTAGAGTGCAACGTAAGATTCCCAAGAAACTCGTTGTTGCGTGTTGGGTACGCCATCGAGCATAGTGTCCCCTTTAAAGTCATATTAATATTTTATTCCCAAATATGGATAAATATGAAAATGTCATATTCCTTATTTACCTGGGGTGTTACATCCTTCCCCCCTTTTGGGAATTGCGTCCTCGCAATTTTAAAATTGCGCTTGGAAACATCCTTGAACGTCCCACATCGGAACAAGAGTCGGTAAAACAATCACTTTAAAATAAAGAAAGATAAGCACAGAGGTCACCCGAGTTAACCCATACTAGGATTCTAAGTATGAAAATATGGACATGGAGGAGAAAACGTAGGGTCATGTTCCGATGGAGAGTGATAGAAAACATGTTTAGGAGAATGTTAACAATAAGAAAATTACAAACTTGTGATGGGTTAAACGGTGTTGGGTTCCCCAGTAGGAAAAGTTAATATACAACATTTTTGTTTTAAGTTACTTTTTATTGAGGAATTTATTCAAAAGGAAGCATAATCACTTATCATGTTGACTTTCAACTTTTACTAGATTCCTTAGTCAAACTCATATTTTTTACAAAAGACGGGTATTTTGGGAGACTTGTTCGCATTAAGAGTACTATAATCAACTTCTAGAGAATCACCTAATCCCCAAAAGAGAACCATATACATCCCATGTATTTAGGTTTTAACCAAAACCAAAACCAAAAAGGTTAGTACAAGATCAGATAATCCAGAAAAGGATAACCCCTTATAAAAAGGAAATCTATTCTTAATCTCCAAAATTTGTCCAACAAAACCCAAAGTTCAACGAGGACCATCCGATAAACAATTTGTCCATAAAATTATTCAAAGTAATCCAATATAAGATTGAAACCCAAATATTTGAAGGATTTAGTCACATAGTATTCCAAGTTAAATCGTAACATTTATCTCCAAACAACATCAGTTGCTCCTAAAGTCTCACATTGAAAAGTTATTATCCTAATCACATATCCTCCAAAATCAACTTACTCTTAATTCATAAAATCATATAACTAAAAAGAATCAGTCAAACTAACCTGGGACTTCACGTAGTACAGTGGTAGGCAATAAATACCAGTCGCACTTTGGTTGTGGGTTCGATTCCCGCAGCATTGTCCGACGCGACGGGTTGTCACACGGTCTGCGTGTTGTCCTTTTTCCAAAAATATATAATTCTCAAATCATTACCCAAAAAGGGATAAAATCATCAAAAATAACCATAACATAATTTTACCTCAATTTTATCTCATGCCTTTCACTTCAATCATAACATATGGTAACCCATAATTACCTCAAAAGTAAGGATCATATAAACCCAAATGGTTCTTTATAACTATGTCCACAAAAGAAAAGATAACTATTACATGAATAAAATTTGCCTATATTAAACATCAGGGTTACACATAATATAAAAAGTCTTCTAATGTAACCCCATCATCAAAAGAGACTTAATATTCTTAAGAATTTCACCCTAACTCTTGAAGCCCTTATATGTTGACATCTTACTCATTCAACATTCTTCATGATCCATTATCCATTCCTTTCCAACTTATTCCGAAATACCTCTTTCCTGCAAACAAAATCATGAATCATATCCTAAGATTTCAAAATAAGAAAACAATAGTCATGAAATAGTACATACCTTTGATTGGTCATTGTCAGTTTCTTCATCCTCAATCGGAATGGCATTAAGTATTGGTAAACGAATATTGGTATGCTCTTAGTGACCCCATTCACGAAACTTCTTCATAGGACATGTGTTTGCATAATGACCATGTACACCACATTTAAAACATTCAATTGATCCCTCAGAAAGAACATCTTTCCCTTTCCTTGAGTCAACTGGATGCTTCCTTTTTCCATGGCAGGTTCTTGCTTTATGACCTTAATTTCCACATCTATAGCATATTTCTGTCCCTTTGAAACATTTTCCTAGGTGTTTCTTTCCACATCTTTGACACATAGGTTTTTGAACACACTTACCTTTATGATTATTACCTGTACTTCTGTAGGGATTTGTTTCATGCATATATGATGCCTTAGAGAAATCTTCAAGGTTTATGTGGTCAATAATGACTCCAGATAGTTGGTTGAGGATAATCAAAAGAGTTCTCATTGCAGCTCCCATATCATTCAGTTGCTTGCTCAAAAAACTGTCACAGTTTCCTTTACATCCACTGTTACTTTGGTTCCTGCTAGATCCAGCCATTTACTAAAACCAAAAAGGTCAGTGTGAGTATATCAACAAAACCATCATGTACTAATGAGTAAGATAGACAATAAGATATACTTACTCATTCACTTTATCTAAAACTAAGACTCTTTCTGAAATCCTAACCATTATGGTAATTGTCAATTATGCTTAAAGAATACCCTATCCTCTAAAGTTATCTAAACCGACCATTGATACCAACTATAAGGCCCCAGCCTTAAACCTTACTTAAACTTGAGTTATTACAAGATTACACATTGAGGATCTTTTCAGGTTTAGAGTTTTAGTGAATTAGATCATGAAACATGCATTACATTCCACATTTAAACAAGGTGGTTACATAAAAGACAATATTCATTCTTCCCATCAATGGAAACCTATTTAAAATAAAACACGGATTCTTTCTTGACACATCCTTGACACTATCGTCACATCATGTACCTTTCCCTTGACCTGTGAAAAGCATTTAAAAAACTTGGGATGAGCATAAAAAGCTCAGTAAGGGTTATAAAAATATGGAAAGGAAACATGAGTTCATATATACATAAGAATGAAATCATACTTTACCCATAAAACATAGGCATATCAAATCATGAATAAATCATAGAAAACAGAAGACATAAAGGTAACTTGAGGCATTCATAACATTCTTACGTAGGGATTAACCCTCTTGGTTATGTTTGGAATACCCATCACAGTATATTCCCTAAATCTCTTCAGAGAAACCTTAACGTTTCACCCCTTCGCGTTACCCAATGCATTGGAGAGCTATATCGGGCTCACCCGCCCTTAGTTTATCACGGAACCACCCGTTCTTCATAACAATGCCCAAGAGCCATAACATAATCGTATCACATAAACATGAATAAAGGAAACATAACATTTCCACATTTCATTCACAATATAACATTTTAGGATATTTAAATAATGAATCCATTCAAAAAGAAACCATTTCCAAAACCATTTAAAACATTTAATAAAAAGATTTTTGAATCAAAGTGTCCCATACCACCTTGAAGCTTTTAACATTTTAAACCATTAATATCCATATAAATAAATCCTTAAAACCATTTTGAAAACATGGATATTAATAAGAACAAATATTTAAAACATTTAAAACGATATTTTGGTTGAAGTGGTTTTACCAAAATTAGAGACACTTGAATACAATAATCGAGGAATACCATTTAGTCAGAAATTTATGATATCATGAGAATAAAACGATTAATGATATAATACTCCAAAGGACAGTATATACACCATATAAGAGTGAATTGGTGCATAACAACAATGAACCCTCAATAGAAATGTCAAATGTGATGAAATCCCTGATAAAGAAGGTATCCTTAAATTAAGGACAAATCAATCTCAAAAATATGTGTGACAAATATAAATACACCCAATATAAGTGGATATTAAGTGTAAAACATTAAAAGGTCATTCACACATATTCAATGGACGACATATTCAATTACTACATGTTGAACCCAAAGAAATCGAAATTGGGTTAAAAAGTTCCCTTGACAGCCTAACGGCATCACATCCAAATGAGTTGATGAGAGATAATAAGTGTATCTCATCACCTGGAAATTAAATTTACATCAATAAGGATATATGAGAACATATCCCAACATAACAATATGTAAATTAAAAGACCCAACAAAAGAAGTCTTTTAAAAAAAAGGAGGGTGAAAGGTTCCCTTGCCGACTTGGGTATCTTTCAAAACATACACCCCATGAAAGAAGGACAATAGATCATTGATGTAAATACTCATAAACGAAAATATATTACACAAGGAGTATATAAATGGGCAGTACATACACCACTCAATGGAATTTGTGGCAGATGTAGCATAAATATCACGGGAATAAAGGTGAGATGAAAGATCCCTTACGAAAACTCGGCAGCCTAACGGCGCCACATAAATCTTCCGAATATGGATTGATGAGTTCAAATAGGGTATCTCATCACATTAAAATAAAATGTACAGAAATAGGAATATAAAAGAACATCCCCCAACATTACATATAGGGGCTTAAAATAAGTGACGTAAAGGAGAGTACTTAAAAAGAAAGAGAGAGGTTAGATCTCTTACGAATGTTCGGCAGCCTAACGGCGCCACTCAAAAATTCAAAAATGGATTGATGAGAGAGAATAGGGTCTCTCATCACATGAACATAATAATTACAGTAAGTGTAATATAAAATATCATCCCAATAACAAGAAAGATGATCTTTAAAAGGAATGACATAAAAGTGTGTACTAAAAAAGAAAGAGAGGAGTAGGATCCCTTACCTCGGGTCCGACTTGACTCGATCATTCTTTGATCTCATGAATAATAAACTTGAGTTAATTTCTAATTCCTTAAGAACATTTTTCAAGTTCATTATTACTTTTATACCACTTATTACCATGTCATAAACATTATGTAATCATTTAAGTTAATAATATTTGTTTTGCCGATATTTAGTTCTTAAGTCGAAAGTGGACTTATTACAATTACATGTTGTTCGTGTGGCCAAATGTTTATTATATCCAGAATTTTATTCATTATGTAGATGTCATATATATCCAGTACATGCATGCATTTATAACATTACATAATCATTTAGAGGTAAGAAATGAAATGCACTGTTCATGGAGACGGTAAGCCGTACGTACGCATGAACGCTACTTTCATTTCTATTTCGTATTTTATAGAATGGAATAATAATGATATAAAGGTATATTATAATTCCAGTATAATATCATATATAATATCATATTTCCATCCTTTATACATCCCACATATGGTATTTAACGAATCAAATCACTTTGAGGGGGCGGTAGTCCGCACTTCCGTAAATGAAGATATCGCGTATACCCATAATGGAAGCCATAAAGGTAAGACAAAAATGAAAAATACAGAAGCATAAATAAAACATAAACATATTATATATCATATATAAAAATAGTGACATCATAATGGCCACCTTTGAAGGTGTTAAATGAGTATTGAACAATCATCGTTTCGGGAGGCAGAATTTCACCATCCACGGAAACCGTATGTTCTTTAACCATTTGATGTAGTTGTGTGAGAGTGTAGCTCGAATAAATCTTATAACAACATCCTAGTATATTGAAGATACTGTTTTTGTTACAAAAGATGTAAATAAAAAGAGTTTAGGGGGTTGGAGAATCAAAATAAAACAAATGATCATGAGAGACTGAATTACCTTTAAAAGTGTAACTCCTTTTGATTTGAGCCTAAAGGCTTATTTTGAAAGGACTCTGCCCAAAGGGAATAGTCTAGGATGAGGGGAGGGATGTGGAGAGAGTAAATGGGCAGGGTTTGGCCGAGCCAAAGTCTTGAGGAGTGTGTTAAATGAGGTATAGGTGGGGGCCTTTTATAAGAGGAGAGGAGGGGCACTTTTGGAAAGTAAAGAAATATTACTTTATTTGAAAATGTGTTTCGGTTTCAAAAGGTCCCACATTGATATAATTCGTGGATAAGGTGATAAGGCTTCTAAATACACTCATACAATTAGTTTTTGACATTTGTAGTTCATAGATTTTACATTATCTTTCCATTTTATTTAAATCGTCAAATAATGATGTCATCGCTGCATCATTATTATGTCATAAATAATTTAATTTATTTAATGTATAAAAATTATAAAAAAAATAATATGATGTAGGAAAGCTTTTTAGCTTTCCAATGAATATTTATAATCAAAACGATGACTTGTATAACCCTAATTAAATTTTTTTTAGTAAAACATATCATGTTTGTGTCAATTTTACTTTTACTTTAAATAAAATGTTATTTATGTCATTTCCCAACCAAAGTGGATCCATGGGGTCCCCAAGTTGACCCATGGCTTGTATTGGTCGGCCATGATACAACCAATTAGGGTAAGACATGTGTCAATCTCATCTCATTTTATTAAAGCATTATTTTTACCTTAAACTACACTAATTACCACTAATCGCGATTAAAAACTTAATAAGTTACTATTCACCAAAAATTATTTTAATCTCATTGAACCACATTTTACTTCTTAATGAAAACCATGTATGTCGGATTTTTGAAAATCAAAACACAATGATGGCAAAATTTCATTTAAACGGAAAATCAGTTTTTATAAGTACCACTTAGTGGTTTCACTATTCATCAAAAATTGAAGTTTTTCAGAAAACTCCCAAAAATTCACCTTAAGCTATATTTGATATTCTGAATTCAAAAATGAAGTCTGTTTTACAAAATTTAAAACATATAAGTCACATTAATTAATTTAATAATTAATTCCCGCTGTCATGACAAATAGCGTGTTTTATGAAACAATAAGTATCAAAAGATTGACAGTAGTTTAAGTCTGATTTCAAAGTGAAATTGATTCCAACGACCACTATTGGATTTAATGGTAAAAATATTTTCTAATTTCACTTTAAAACCAATTAAAAATATAATCTAATCATATAAATACATTATATTAAAAAGTGGTTTTGAATTAAAATACAACATTTTACACTATTCATTAAAAAAATGAACTTTATCGGAAAGATACCAAAAATTTACACAAAGTAAATTTTGATGTCCCGATTCTTAATAAGAGTTTTATTTGGTCCAAAATAATGTTTAAGAGTGAACAATACTATATTTAATGACAGTTCTCCATCAAAAGGTGATAAGTGAACCTTTAGTGAAAACTAGGGCATATACGCCTAAAATTGAATTCTTTCTGTATTTTAAGCCTTTATCTTTTATTGTATAAATGTAAAAATATTTAATAACATATATAATCATATTTTAGTTATTTCTATCCATTCCCTCCATTACAACGGCTACATGTTAACTACCATTTAAAATAATATTATTTTATTATTAGAGTGCAACGTAAGATTCCCATAAAACTCGTTGTTGCGTGTTGGGTTCTCCATCGAGCATAGCGTCCCCTTTAAAGTCATATTAATATTTTATTCACAAATATGGATAAATATGAAAATGTCATATTCCTTATTTACCTGGGGTGTTACCGGTAACCTAATAAATTCTCTTCAAGGATAATTTACTCTCTAGATATCTCTATTAACAATTATTCTACATACAAAAATACCTTTTCCACCCACATTAGAATTTGACCATGTTCAACGTCGTATTTTTCTATGTAGGATTCTATTTGAGATGAAACGTGTTATACATTTTCGAGTTCAACATTTATATTTTGAAATGTATCCTCTCTTCAGAGAAGGGAGAACCATTAAAGGTTTTCTTTATTTTCATTTCAAAAAAAAATTATGATCAACTGCTCAGAGGTAGTCAAATAATTAAAAGAAAGGATCAGTCATAGAACTAAAAACCTCTTTCCATAGATTTTTCAACCACAACCAAGACGATTCAATAAATTTTGTAGATAACATGAAAATCCACCCAACTAATACTTATGTTCATAAAACAATGAAAGAAATATCACATTATCAAACCGAGTCAGCACAAAGTGTGTGGGTTATGATGTTCCTGAATCTCCTCTATTCCACAAACCAACTAACCCGGTTCTTGTCATATACATTTGACTTTCATCGTACCCAATCTGCTATGGGAGGCTCATACTCTAGAATTTTCACCATTACCTCAATAGATGGATCAATCTTAGAGACTAATTGGTGTAATTTGACAAGAAAAATAAGTATATTCTTAATATCCTTCTTCATATGAGCCCTTTGATTAGCCCCTTCGTCAATAATATGTGTTGACTCCTCTCTCCCCATAGGCAGGAACACCATGTATTCTACTTCCAAGGATTATGTATCTGTGTAAAAATTATCCTTAACATGAAAATTGGTTATTTTACCTATATCATAAGGTTACATTTCACTCAATAATTCATAATTAGAGGGTTAACACACATTATAGATCTGAATTATTTTTTCAGGGCTCAAAACCTTCCGGACCCATTAGACCACCGTAACATTAGATGTAATATATGTCACTAATGAAACCTGATGTTTCTTCCCATCTATAGTATCTTCCTAGTAATTTATCATAACCACATTTGGATGATCATAAAATGAATGAAACAATATTCTAAAAATGGAGTCTTTGTGAAATTCAATATAAGAAATGAAACAATATATAATTTAGGAATAAAAATACAAAATGTATAAAGGTAACGGAGTTTGAAAACATGAGTATGTATGAAGATAGAATAATCAAGACCACTACCTTGTCTATATCTATTCACTAGATACTGGCTATCCCTATCTAACACACTTGCAAATAAAATTTGGTCTATGGTGTAAGAAGTTGGTTCGACTACCTATGGAACCTTGGTATAAGTGTACCCAAAAGTAACCCTTTCATTAGGATATGTAGAATTTATTTCTAATTCTATTACAAGAGGAGACAAAATTTGGTGGAAAATATCAAAATTTAAAATGCATATAGTATTTGATAAGGCATAATTATACCTTCCAAGACTAGTAGTGTTGGAATTGTTCCATGACAGAATGTATTTTTTTCATTGACATATGGTAGGTTCCCACAATACTAGGGGACTTTTCACATTATTTTCCCAAATTACATGACATTGTGTATCACCACTCAGTCAAGGTTGATTATATAAGGTTTCATAAATGATATCCTCCTCCTTTGTAATATTTGATTCAAACATGAATCTGTGGAAGAAAGTTAATAAATTAAAAGGTCATTGATGGTTATATTACAAAAATGATTCAAGGAGAACCTTGATGAAAGGGGGATCTTAAAAGTCATCCGTGGGGGAAGAATCCCTTCCTCAATCAGGATATCCATAGTATGAATTACTTTCCCCAGACTCTTCCTCATTATTTTCTTTTTTTTAAAGGTTGGGGCCGAAGCCTCATTTTTATTAATAAAGCAAAGCAAAGACCTCTTTTAACTGGGTAGAGGGAGACCCATTACATAGCCCGAAGGCCCAGTGGGCTTGAAGCCCATTACATAGCCCGTAGGCCCAAATTTTTTGCCAAATTCTTATTCTGTGAATAGTAACCCGGCTGCTACAGTACCCGCTACAGTAGCGCCACCGCTACAGTACCCTGCCGCCGCAATCGCGACCTTCCTCGATAGCGTGTGTTGTACGTAATACCAGGTTTTACTAAACAACGATATATTATTATAATATTGTTATGAACTATCCGTTATGTGTAGTATTAAAAAATTTTTGAATTTTATAACATTATTATTCATCTTACACATTTTCTAGAACATGGTATAAGAACAAAATAAATTTTTTGGGTGAAATAACTATTTTTCAAAAAATGCAGTTTTGCCGCCTTTTGATGGATCACCCACTTTAAATCTAGTTTTTTACATGTTTATATGTTCCATTTGACAAAATAAAATTATTCTTTGGAATCAAGAAATAAAAATTTACTTTGGATAAATTTTACATTTTATTCTGATGACTTTCATATTTTAATGAATAGTAAAAACACGCTATATTTTTATTAAAAACAACTTTTTTCATCATAATATCTTATGTGGTTAAATTATAATATTTTAGGGGTTTAAAGTATAAATAGAATATATTTTTACCATTTAATATAATGTATGTCATTAGCATTGATTTTACCTTGAATTCGTAGGTTAAATCAATTTAATTTTTTGCAATGTTTTAAAGAAAAACCTGTTTTCTTTCGACAACGGGATTAATTTTAATTTAATTTCTGCAACTTTTGTGTATTGAATTTGGAAAAAGTGATTCCATATTTTGAATCAGTGGTTCCAAATTATGTTAATAAGCTACTTTTTATTTTTGGGCACTGTGAATAGTAACTACGGTAAATTTTATTTACTATAGATAAAGGTAAATCGGGTAATTAAGGGTAAATATAAGATTATAAAATTACTCTAACACTTGTCAAAATCCTATTGCATGACTAAAATTCGACCCATATCTCCTAAGTGTTGGATTAGATTAATTTAATGGACTTTTTTCCCTGAAAATAATTTAATTATTATTAAAACCAAAGAAAGTGACAACATGTCACTCTCTTAAATACTATAAGTATAATAATTTTAAGTTAGTCATAAACTTCATGAAACTTAGAACAATAATAGTCTAAAAAATCTAAAAAAAGTATCTACATCATGAGAATTTATTTAGAATTTTTTGGGATTATATAATTATCAGTAATTGTGAGACAATAGTGATGCAGAAATTATTTATGTAGTGAAAAATCAAGAATATAGTATTTATTAAACTAATAGTGACCATAAAAGTCACAAAACCCTGACCAAAACTTATTTTCCATGTAAAGTTAAATTATAATCATCCAATGGTAGAATATTTGACCATTTGGAGTCTTATACAAGCAATTATGACACTTATATTATTTTATTTTAAATGATACCAAAGTTGTCACCTTCATAATTTAATAAATATAACAATTTAAATATTGTTATTTTAAGATGCTAAATTTGAGTAAAAGTATTATTGTGAACGGTAATAGAATTATATTCATCATAGAATTTTATTTTAAATTTTATGCAACAAATCAGTATAGTAAATAATTATACAAAAATGTTGTGGTAATTATTTTATTAAGAGATAAACCAAATAAATGGTTTTAAAAATAATAAAATAAATATTATATGATATATTTAATTGGATCCACTAATTTTATAGATACATATGACCTTTTATGAATCTATTAAAGCTTTTAGTTCGAACATATCTTCTGTATATATTTTATTTAAATTCAAATAAATGAATAGTTTCAAAATTGACACTATTGTTATTTTATAAAAATAACATATTATAAAATTGTTTAAAAATCATAAAAGTATTTAAAAATTTTAAATTTAAATTTATATGCTCTATAATTTTATAAAGTAAACAATTATGGAAAATTCACAACAAATAAGTAATTATTTGTTATAATTTGAAATTTAGAATTTTATTACCACAAATAAACTTTAATAGATTAAATAAGGATAAATAAAAATGATATGGTTTAAAATAAGATACAAACATGTCAAAATTTGATTGGTTGATGCCATTACAACCCTATCTCATCTAATCTTTGAATATGAGTCATTTTTTGAGGTTTTTAATTGGGATTAGATTTATTATAAATTAATATTTTTAAGAATTCCCAAGGTGCCCCTCTCCACCCTTATAAAAGGGAACCTCCTCCCTCTCCTCCTCACACCCATTTGAGCCTTCAATCTTGGACAACCCCTGCCAAATTATCCTCTCCACTTCCCTAGAAACATTCTAGAGGTTCTGGCCTACTTTAAAGACCAATCTTAGTGCCCTAAGAGGAGGTTTCAAAGAGGCGTATCGAAGAAGAGGTAATTTCTTCTCCCGATTCTTTCAAGCTTCTTTCTTCTTCAACTTCTTCTTCTTTAGTTGTTTCATTATAAAGTAATAACATCAGTGTCACTAATATACTTATTTTTTATTATAAATATGAAACAGCTTCATTTCACCTTCTATCCATCCTACGGAAAACAAAATCACCGCGTGTGCGTACGTACGGTATACCGTCTCCACGCCGTGGTGTAATCTGTTTTTCCACCAACACCTTACATGGATGGGTATAATGGTGTAAAGAATAACTATACATAGTTATTATAAAATCATACTGATTCTGATATATTTTATCATCCACTCCAATTCAATTCAATAATTATGGAAATGATATCATCGCTTGTGCGTACGTACGGACTACCGTCTCCACGACGCGATGTGATTCATTCTCCATGTTAACCATTTAAGAATGATTAAAAAGTATATATAAGCAATAATAATGATATATATGGAATTATAAAGCTACTTGATTTATGTATATATGTATGTCATCTACTTAATTCCATTCAACTCAATAAGGAAACGAAAACAGCGTTCATGCGTACGTACGGCCTACCGTCTCCATGAACGGTGTATTTCTTTCCATTTATCGATCTATTATATATATGTATATTATGAATACATATTATATATAAATCATGTTTTATATTCTGGAATTATTTAATCATGATCTAAGTAATCATATGAATAATTACAAGTCAAAACACGGACGACAAATGAAACGATTTTACCCAAAACGCTCTTTAACATGGAATTTACAAAAGAACGGGTAATATAAAGTCAAAAGTGAACCATATATGATATCATAACAATTAATATTATTCTTTAATAAGTCAATAACATTATATAAATCATTATACAGGAGGATCTGATACGTACGAAGCATATCGGACATAAGGTAAGGGAAATTTCGCAATCTCATTTTTTATCTGAGATTATTTATACTTCAGAAATTACTGGGGAATATTTTATAATCCACATCCATGATTCCTCAATATGTAATATTATTTCCATCCACCTAAAATTGTTTAAATCCAATTTTACCCTTCGGTGAGTTTTTAGTAAAAGATATGAAAGGAATAGTTTGTCATTTTTCGTATGAGGTACTTTTTGACTTTTCCGACAAAAGTACGAGAAGAATGTTTTTTTAACGTATACAGAATGAAAGGATTTTTACGGTTTTATAAATCCGTATTTTCATGAAGCTTCCTACAAAATATTTCATGACTATTTTCAAGAAAATCCTTTTCATTTAAAATTTCATGACATTTTTTGAAAAGAAAAGGATTTTGAAGAAAAAAGGATATTTTCCTCAAGAATTCATTTCAATTGTTTTATCAAAACCATTTTCATCTAAGATGAAATTATTTCACATGTGTATGTTTCAAGTATCATGTCTCTATGATTTACGTGGTTTCGCTTTTCTTGTGATGAAATTATATCCATTTTTTATGGATTATGTTATGATGTGATGATGTTTATGAAACCCATTTTATTCTTTGGGTTATGATGAATGTTTTAAGTTTATTTTGTGGAACAAGTAAGAATGATTTCTTTATGAGATGGGTGGGACCTATATTTCCCTCCAATTAATTGGGTAAAGATTTTATATCTCATGAGATAGACATGGCTGGAACGGTAAGTTATTCCGGTTCAGTGTTACAGGACTGAAACGAGGAGTGAACTCGATCTAGAATGGGACTTTGTCCACTAAGATGGTCTTGGCAGAAATGCCTTGGCTACTATGGAAATCATTACATGTGATTAATGGATTCCACAATTACATGTTTTATTCCCATGCTATTTTATCATTTTTTATGTTCCATTATGATCTATGCCTTATGTACTTCCATGTTTTATGTCGTTGCTCAAGATTTTAATGTTTAAACATTACGTTCATGTTTTTAAGTTCCAATGTATATGGTATGTTTTATTTTATCCATGATTAACCTTAATGATCATTTGAGATCACCCTTTTTATGTTTAATTTTCACCTAGGATCAAAAGAAATGTTTTAGGTCAGTAAACAAAAAGTGTAAGATCTTTATGGGAGATGTTGAAGATCTTTCACCACGAATAGAAGATTACATTCCATGTTTCCAAAGACACTAAACTATTACGGTCCTTGTGTGTCTATTTTTGTTTTGTATTAAGTATTCCGCAAAAGTAATGTTATGTCCATGTACTTCATGCTTAGGGTGTCTACAGTTGGTATCAGAGGAAAGGTTTAGTCAACCTTTGGAAACTATGATGCGAAAACGTTAGTGAGATCCCTAGAGATATTTCTAAGGTATTTCTAGGGATGTACCTAAGGATAAGAATATGTATAGGATATAGTCCTAGAACTATGGTAAAAATATTATAATTTAACCTAAGATGTTAGATATTGAGGTTGATCCCCCTTTACTAAGTTGTTTTCCCTAGCATGATTTTTTCCTCTAACACTATTCTTTTTGGGTTTTAGAAAATGGCTGGAAACAAAAAGATTCATGATAATGGAGGATATGACGGAAAATGGAATGATTTTCTTCATGATAAACCAAATGAAACGGGATCTGAAGTCCAAACATCGTTATTATGCCTAATCAGCAATCTCATAATATGATCAATACTCCCAACTTTGGTAAGTTTCCCGACTCAGATAATAAGAGAAAGATGGAGTTTCATGATGATCATAGAGGAAAGAAAGTTCAATTTCCCTCATGTAAATCATGTGGGAAGAGGAATCAGGGATATTGTTTGAAAGGAACCGGAATATGCTTTGGGTGTGGAAAAGAAGGACACAAAGCCAGTAAATGCAAAGGAAAAGGTTCAGTTAACACCATGGACAAGGATAATGGTATTGCTACGACATCAACAATGATTAGATGTTTTAAATGTGGAATGTACATGCATTATTCAAACCAATTCCCTAATGAAAAATCTCATGAAGAGAATCAGCATGGTCATATGGATAGTATTTATGTGGATGATGATGAGGAGACTACAAATGATATATGAGATGAAAGAAGTGTTGAAGATCAGTCGGTTGTTTTGTAAGGTAGTGGAATGATTGTATGTTTATCGAGATTTATGTTGTATAGTTAATGGTACTATGGAATAAAGAATCATCTAAGGATTGTTACACTATTTTTTTTCCTAAAAGTATTTTAAAGTATATGTTGAATGGTACCAGTAACCATGGAATGTTATTCAGATATTTTTGTAAAGTAGATTATATGCAGATAATGAAGGAATAAGAAGATAATGAGATGTTTAATTGTATTCATGAGCTCATGATTGATATAAGGACTAAGTGATATCGTGGTTTGAGTATATAGATTTTTGAGGATTTTGGTATGTGGAAAGTGTTAACTTTTAACTGCATTCATGTTTTCACTAAGGTTAAATGGGTATTCATTTTTCAAGAGAATACATGATTAAGGCCTTCGAATATTTGTAATGTGACTAACAAGACATATCTTATGATATATGGGGATCAACTATGGTATTAACATGCTTCTTATATGAAATATCTTGTAATCATTTTCACTATAATATGACAATGGACTGAAATATTATGGATAAGCATAAAGATTGTAATGGATTATGTTGGACATAAGTTATTATTGTTTAAGGATAGAACCTTTTTTCGATATTATTGATGGGATGATATAGTAATGTAGTTTTAGAAAACGGACAACCTGTAGGACGGGCGACAGCCCATCGCGTCGGACAAGGCTGTGGGAATCAAACCCACAACTTAAGTGCGACTGGCCTTTATCGCCTACCACTGGCCTACAGGAAGTCCCTGGTTAGTAGAAACTAGTTTTATTTTATTAAGCGGTATGATATATAAAGTATAAGTTCATTTTTGGAACCATATAAGATTAATCTATCCATAAGATGGACTTATAACTTTTGCTAACCTTTTGTTTGAAAAAGATGGAATGACCCATCATTCTATCACATGATCTGCTAACACATCACGAATAATAAATTCAACTTCATTTCTTTAAGGGATGAAGTGGAAATTGTTCAATTCACGAACAACAGTAAGATTGTACCAAAATCATGCAAGTATTTCTTTTAATTCATCAACTTTAGGGAATTGATCTTGAAAACCAAAAATGTTGCCCTAGTTCCCTTATATCTGATGAATCAGATGGTACCTTAGATCATCACAAATCAATAGCTTTGTGATTGTTGGATTTTTCATAGCCATGTTCTCTACCACTCTCCATCAGAACTTGATGGTTAGATTTATCTTCCGTATCCATATTTTCACCTGTGTCCTCATACGTGGAAACCCGGTGATGAGTTAATTTGGGTAACCGTTACATTTCATACTTTAGTCTTTAAAGCCATGTTTTGGTGTTCCTTTTTACGATGTGAGTTTCTATTAAACAAACATTCGAGTAGTAAACCATTTATAACCCCGACGAATTTTGAGGGGCGAAATTCATTTTAAGGGGGGTAGAATGTAACACCCCGGGATTTTATGAAAAATATTCCATTAATTTCTTTAAATGTCTTGTGTTGTACTCTACACCAATATTACCTTGCGCTATACGCAACACCATATTAGCTTGCAGTATACGCAACACTATTCTTGGATCGTGTTACACACAATTTTGATAATAGTTATTCTACACAACATTGAGTATATATATATATTCAATGTATAAATGAAATATGGTTGGATTCTATTATACGAAACAACAAAGGATTATTTCACAACACGCAACCCGGACTTGGCTTGCATTATACGCAATCGCAACCTTCCTCGATAGCGTGTGTTGTGCACAATACCGGGTTTTACTAAACAACGATATATTATTATAATATTATTATGAACTAGACGTTATGAGTATTATTAACTAAATTTTTAATTTTATAACATTATTATTCATCTTACACATTTTCTAGAACATTGTATAAGAAAAAAATAAATTTTTTGGGTGAAATAAGTATTTTTCAAAAAATGTAGTTTTGTCGCCTTTTGATGGCGCACCCACATTAAATCTAGTCTTTGACATGTTTATAAGTTCCATTTGAAAAAATAAAATTATTCTTTGGAATCAAGAAATAAAAATTTACTTTGGTTAAATTTTTCATTTTATTCTGATGACTTTCATATTTTAATGAATAGTAAAACACGCTATATTTTAATTAAAAACAACTTTTTTCATCATAATATCTTATATGGTTAAATTATAATATTGAATGGGTTTAAAGTATAAATAGAATATATTTTTACCATTTAATATAATGTATGTCATTTGCATTGATTTTACCTTGAATTCGTAGGTTAAATCAATTCAATCTTTTGCAATGTTTTAATGAAAAACCTGTTTTCTTTAGACAACGAGATTAATTTTAATTTAATTTATGAAACTTTTGATTATTGAATTTGGAAAAATGGATTCCATATTTGGAATTAGTGGGTCGAAATTATGTTAATAAGCTACTTTTTATTTTTGGGCATTGTGAATAGTTACTATGGTAAATTTTATTTACTATAGATAAAGGTAAATCAGGTAATTAAGGGTAAATATAAGATTATAAAATTACCCTAACACTTGGAAAAATCCTATTGTATGTCTAAGAGTCGACCCATATCACCTAAGGGTCGGATTAGATTCATTTAATAAACTATTTTCCATGAAAATAATTTAATTATTATTAAAACTAAAGAAAGTGACAACATGTCACTCTCTTAAATACTATAAGTATAATAATTTTAAGTTAGTCATAAACTTCATGAAACATCAAACATTAATAGTATACAGAAATATAACAAAATTATCTACATCATGATAATTTCTTTATAATTTTTTGGGATTAAATAATTATCAGTAATTGTGACACAATAGTGATGCAGAAATTATTTATCTAGTGAAACATCAAGAATATAGTTTTTATTAAACTAATAGTGACCATAAAAGGCACAAAACCCGGAATAAAAACTTATTTTTCATGTAACGTTAAACTATAGTCATCCAATGGTCGAATATTTGACCATTTGGAGTCTTATACAAGCAATTATGACACTTATATTATTTTATTTTAAATGATGCCAAAGTTGTCACCTTCATAATTTAATAAATATAAAAATTTAAATATTGTAATTTTAAGATGATAAATTCAAGTAAAAGTATAATTGTGAAAGGTAATAGATTTATATTCATCATAGGATTTTATTTTAAAATTTTATGCAACAAATCAGTATATTAAATAACTATACAAAAAGGTTGTACTAATTATTTTATTAAGAGATAAACCAAATAAATGGTTTTAAAAATAATAAAATAAATATTATATGAACTATTTAATGTGATACACTAATTTTATAGATACATATTACCTTTAATAAATCTATTAATGCTTTTAGTTCGAAAATATCTTCTGTATATATTTTATTTAAATTCAAATAAATGAATATTGTCAAAATTGACACTATTGTTATTTCATAAAAATAACATATTATAAAATTGTTTAAAAATCACAAAAATATTTAAAAATTATAAATTTAAATTTATATGATCTATAATTTTATAAATTAAACAATTATGGAAAATTCACAACAAATAAGTAATTATTTATTATAATTTTATTACCACAAATAAACATTAATAGATTAAATAAGGATAAATCAAAATGATAATGTTTAAAATAAGATCCAAACATGTCTAAATTTGATTGGATGATGAGATTACAACCCTATATCATATAATCATCTAATATGAGTCATTTTTGGAGGTTTTTAAGTGGGGTTAGATTTATTATAAATTAATATTTTTAAGAATTCCAAAGGTGCCCCTCTCCTCCCTTATAAAAGGGATCCTCCTCCCTCTCCTCCTCCAACCACTTTCAGCCTTCAAGATCGGCCAACCCCTGACAAATTATCTTCTCCACTTCCCTAGAAACATCCTAGAGGTTCTGGTCTACTTTGAAGACCAATCTTAGTGCCCTAAGAGGAGGTTTCAAAGAGGCGTATCGAAGAAGAGGTAATTTCTTCTCCCGATTCTTTGAAGCTTTTTTCTTCTTCAACTTCTTCTTCATTAGTTTTTTCATTATAAAGTAATAACATAAGTATCACTAATATACTTATTTTTTATTATAAATATGAAACAACCCCATTTCACCTTCTATCTATCCTACGGAAAACAAAATCACCGCGCGTGCGTACGTACGGAATACCGTCTCCATGCCGTGGTGTAATCTGTTTTTCCACCAACACCTTACATCGATGAGTATAATGGTGTAAAGAATAACTATACATAGTTATTATAACATCATACTGATTCTGATATATTTTATCATCCACTCCAATTCAATTCTATAATTATGGAAACGATATCATCGCTTGTGCGTATGTACGGACTACCGTCTCCACGACGCGATGAGATTCATTCTCCATGTTAACCATTTAAGAATGATTATAAAGTATATATAAGAAATAATAATTAAATAAATGACATTATAAAGCTACTGGAATTATTTATATATGTATTTCATCTACTTAATTCCATTCAACTCAACAAGGAAACGAAAACAGCGTTCATGCATACGTACAACCTACCGTCTCCATGAACGGCGTATTTCTTTCCATTTATCGATCTATTATATATATGTATATTCTGAATATATATTATATAAAAATAATGTTTTATATTTTGGAATTATGTAATCATGATCTAAGTAATCATATGAATAATTACAAGTCAAAACACGGACGACAAATGAAACGATTTTACCCAAAACGGTCTTTAACATGGAATTTACAAAAGAACGGGGAATATAAAGTCATAAGTGGACCATATATGATATCATAACAATTAATATGATTCTGTAATAAGTAAATAACATTATTTTAATCATTATACAGGAGTTTCAGATACGTACGAAGCATATTGGACAAAAGGTAAGGGAAATCTGGAAATCTCATTTTTTATCCGAGATTGTTTATACTTTAGAATTTACTGGGGATTATTTATCATCCACATCCATCATTCCTCAATATGTAATATTATTTCCATCCACCTACAATTTTTGAAATAAAATTTTACCCCTCGTTGAGTTTTTAGTAAAATATATGAAAGGAATATTTTT